>CM020028.1:27500181-30129348 GCA_009769605.1 Bucorvus abyssinicus | reverse complement strand
TAACTCCTATTTCCAGCATACTAATCCTTATCTATCCAGTTCAAATTCTATGCTCCCCTTAACTGCTTGAAACTTTCAGCTCAATCCATGGACTATACTAAACATGGACTACTATGTTTGAAGAAGCTCTGCTTTTTTCTGTTGAACTTTTGCTGTGTTGCATAAACAACTTCATATAAAATAGGCTAAGATGAACTTCTACTGCACTGGAAATTAGGAGCACAGACTTTAGCCATAAAGATGAGGAGTCTCCATGCGAACCCACAGATCTACCAGTCTTGCTTATACGTACACTTGGATCTGATGTAATTCCCAACTACTTCATCAGATTTGAGATGATTTGGGAATCTTCAAGAATGCCCCTGTTCTCTGGATTATGTTTCAGAAAGCTTAGATATTCTCCTTTTCAGATATCGTATTTCCTTTCACTTCTAAAATAGATGTGTCTCTAATAATCTTTAAAAGGGGAATTCCCAAATTTCAAGAGATCTTTCAATGCTGAGTGCTATGAAGATAATGGCAAAGTGCATTTTTATTCTTCCTATGATTTGCATCTATTTTAAGCATCAAAGCTGCAATGTAGCTGAAGGATAAGTACATACTACAGTGAAAATATTGGCTCTCAAAATGTGAGCAGGAGCTCTTCCCTCTCCAGTATAGACAGGGTTGCTATAAATAAAACATCTTTTGCCACTGCAGCATTTCTTCCAGTGTAAAGAAAGCTCACATGAAATTTTTACTGCAGCGTGGATAGTGTCAAAGCTCTGGCATAGTGTTCCAAATGAGTAATTTCATGATAATTAATCCACAAGGGATGTGCTTACTCCAGAACTGCTGGCCTTTTGATCTCAAAGAATATAACGTCTTTGTACTACGGATGCCTCAAAGGATACAGTGCTTAAATAATACAGTCCTTATGTCTACTGCTTCCTCAAAATCTAAGATTTGAAAGGTCAGTATTCCAAAGTATTGGAATACATAAAAATAACCTAAATGGTATCTAATAAGTAAAAGGAATTTTATAATTGTGTGCTAAACATATATACACTTGGGAATACATGAACTGATTTAAGGTCATTATTCAAATCAAGGCTTACTAGGTATTTTGTAAAAATATGCAACTCCTTTTCACAACAACAAGAGGAACATCTTTATTTTAAGCAGCTACATGGAAGATTGCAGTTACTGATTTGACACTAACATATCTATCCTCTTATAAATGTGACTATTACATCCTTTAGAAATCTGTCCACAAAACTTATTACAGAAAATAGAATTGTTGTTTCTGAGCTCTGAAGCTCAAGATTTGTAGAGGGAAAATTGTCCAGGCTCACTCAGCTGCTTTAAATTACTGAAATGTTTCAGATTTATAATGGGTTATAAAAAAAAAAAAAAAAAACCTCCTCTGTGTTAGTGTAGGTGGTTTTGTTTGCCTTTTTTTTTTTTTTTTTTTAAGAGGTGGGGCAATCAAACTCCAAATCCAATACTTCAGATAAAATGGAAGTTATCAACTAGAAACAATGCTTACAAGTTTCCCATCCCTAAAGTTTTTTGAAAGCTTGTGCATGGTCTTAGTCTGTGAATCTGTTGCATTCTTTTGGGGACATCTGGATTTTATTATTCCATTTATTTTATTCTGACAGTCGTTAGTGATACATGATGAAAGGGATACCTTTTATTAGCGTCCTGTACACTGCACACTATTACACACTAATACACTGTTAGTGATGCTTTCTGCTTTTGTTATATTCACATATTTCAACATGCTTTTTTATGATAAGTAAACTGGAGTAAACTGATACACTTAAGTAAACAGGATATGAGAAGGTCACCTCTAAAAAAAAAAAAAAAAAGTCTGTTATGTATCCATTTACTGAGTCAGAAGTAAGTACTGTCCAAATTTTGGATTTGTTGGAAAAAGTGCTTTTTGGGCCTCCACTTGGGGAAAAACACTAAAAATGTTTTACCTGGCAAGGGCAAATCAGCAATGCCAAAAAGAGCAAAAAGAGTTCACTTGCCTCCCCCCTCAACCCTGAAACATTGGACAGTTTCTGAAATCCGTTGGGAGAAGTAACCCTGCGGAGACATACTAGGCATCTGTCATGAGAAAGGAGCTATTTTGCCCCCGAGCTGAGGCATGTATTACTCCGTATATCGCATGCACCTTTTTCCATGTTGCCTCTATCTTCTTTCCCTTTACTGCTCTTGTCCACATTCTAGTTAAAGACATACATCACACAGCACAGCAAAAGCAATTAAACGCTTCATATTCCCTTTGCCTCAGGTTTGGTACCTTGGTGCCATGGGTTTGACTTATACCCCACTTCTGCTCATCTATTTTGCAAAGATATTCTCAGTATTTTAAAATTCAACCCATCATGAATTATTCATGCTCAGTGCATCAGTGACCACTATATAATTCACAGATATAGTCAAACAATGTTATTTCAGAGCACCAGGGAAGGGAGGTCAGACTTGCATACAACCCCATGTGCTCAGTGCTCTCTAGAGCACAGGGAGAGCACATACCTTAGGACAGTACAGTGTGAACTGCTGTTTGCACCCAGAGAGTAGGATGAGGTATTATCCATCTCCCTACCCCCCTCCTGAAAGAATATTTCTTGGTTTTCTACTGTCACCAAGAAAATGCAACTGTGTACAGTGCTCAAAGAGGGCCAGTCTGGCCCAAAAGGTATTGGACTGACAGGCAGCCTATCATGCCAAACCCTTTTTTCAGCAAAAAAAGAACAAATATATTCACTTGAGAGACAGAGTACAGGCAGCAGCAGTGCAAATATCTCCCTTATAACTTGTCCATTTGCCACTACTCTAGAGTGCAGAAATCATCCCCAGGGTTCAAAGAATAGCTCCAACTCCCAGCACATTAATCCTCTGGTGAAATTAGAGTAACCATTACAGTTTATACTGTGTAATTATCTAATTAAGCAGGCACCTTTAGAGAAAAAGGCCATTTCAGTTAGCTCAAATACAAAAGTCTAATGAATACAAGCACTACCTGGTATCTCAGCCTTTTCTCCTCAAATGAAGATACTATTGTAGCAGATTTACAAGCTCGTCCAAAATGAGGTTTGTAGTAGAAACATGAACATAACCTTACCTGCTGCTATAAAAACCAGTCTTATAAAAACCTGTACTTACACCTTCAAGGTTCATTTATTATGAAGGAACTCTTTGAAATATTGCTTCCATTAAAAGAAGCAGGAGGTAAATTCCTCCTAAAAGTTTCAATCTGGAACAATACACATAATAATAGTAAATATGTGGCCTGGGAGTTGAAAAGATCCAGATTTCACTAATGAGGTCTGTTTTCTCACTGCCATTTTATTGGGGGTCACTACAGGGCTCAAGAGGACAGCAAACAAGTAAGCATCTTGTTAGAGCAATAAAATAATCTTTTCTTCACCTTGTTAAGACTACATGTGATGATATATTTGCCTACATCCCTAACATATTCTCTGTTCAAATCCACCCTACATTTGTTTATTCTCTGGTTTACGACTTGAATTATCTAAGCCTTTGCTTTAAAAACAGACATAGCTGGCTTACCTCCCAGAGGAACAAAGCTGTTATTTTAGCAGCGCCAACAGTGTTCACTGGCTTAGAAAATGGAGGGAAATAGGTCATGAGGTCTCCTCATGGGCATCCCCTCTCTAGTGCTCAGTCCTTCCACCCAGTTTTGCAGGGCATAGTGACCATCAGAACATAGGATTGGACATCAGATCTCTGACCTTTCCATTGCCATGACAACAGACACTCTCAAGACTTCCTTCCACCTTTGACTCCCTCCTAAGATGTTATCTACCCTGCCAATGCCCAGCCTCTGTCCTACAATTTCTGCTTCCTTCCTGCTTGCATTTTCAAAGTTGTTTTACAGAAATTGTGACTCCAGGTTGATTTCTCCCACAAAATTTTTTCTTTGCTTTTGTCCTAAAGAACTTGACTTACACTGAACTTAGTTTCAGTAGAAGACGTTTTCTCCCACCTAAAATCTCTTCCAGTGGCACTTTTGTCTCTGCCACAAATCTGTTAAATTTCAATCAGAGAAATGTGATCAAATGAATGTAAACTCCCTTTGTCATTATTCTTTTCTTCTCCCAGAAAAGCATTTTTATTTATTATTTTATCTTTTCTTATAGTTCCTTATCTTCCAAGTTTCCTTATGCTCAAAGGCTCTTTCTTAATTTTCCCTCATACATCACTATCTTTGGGTGCTTCACTCTAATCCTAAGCAAAAATAGAAAAAATGTATAACCTTTAGGGAGTGAAGGATCACCTCCTGACTTTGGTTGTATTTAATCCACATATTCCTCATCCAACAGAATGCAACATCTCAGGTTATGACAGAAAATAACCTGTATCTTACAAAACCACCACCCACGTGCACTCTTCTGCCAAGAAGGACAGTGTCTGATGTGAAAGTTCATAAAAGAGTGATAGGGTTGGATAAGGTGGAACATTTATTTATTTCCATGTGTTGGAAGCACTTGTTAATTAAATCACCATTCAATTCTACCCATTTCTCTATGTGATTTAGATCACCTAGAGGCACATCTGTTCCATATCAGCTAAAAAGGCCAGCTTCTCCAGCTTAGCATTTTGATCACTTTGACCCTTTTTTCCATTCTGTAATTCCAAAATCATAGAATAGATGCTACCAATTTCTTTAGATAAAATCTCTAGATAACGCAATGCAAAGTGATGTGAACGTATAGCTAATAGTACATGCACAGAAATCATACTAATAAAATCTGAAATAAGGTACCATTTGGCTGAACACAACAAATAGATTCTGGACTTTCAGCTTGAAAATGAAAAAACAGACTTGATCAAAGTCCTGTGTCTGTCCTGTTAAGCAGATCATACAATCATTTTAGAAATTGTGGATAACACCTTTAAGAGATTTTAGCTCTGTTGATTTAATCTGTAAGTAAATCAAATAAGATCAAGATTGATCCAGCTCCTCAAGGTGGTTAGTTCAATATTAATGTCATCAGCAGGGATGATTAATTAAACAAAATGTCTTGACTTAAATAGAGATATGAAAATTATTTCCACATGCTTTTCTGTGTTATGAAAGTAATTTAAGACCAGAGGTGGTGAAGAAAAAATTATTTGTTATAAAGCAACAGTTTGTGATGATGTATTGAATTTTAAAGGTAGTAAAATAGGGACATACTCTCTTCATTGCGAAAAAGCAATATTTAAATTCACTTA
The DNA here is from genome assembly GCA_009769605.1 of Bucorvus abyssinicus. Taxonomy (NCBI): domain Eukaryota; kingdom Metazoa; phylum Chordata; class Aves; order Bucerotiformes; family Bucorvidae; genus Bucorvus; species Bucorvus abyssinicus. The sequence goes on along the minus strand of CM020028.1, from coordinate 30,124,113 downwards.
CTTGCAGGAGGTTGGTGTAAGGCATTGTAAGAATCTGTATCCTCTAAGTCCCAGTTCTGTGTTTTCTCTATACATTGTCTTGATTATATTTTATCTTCCTGAAGGTATCTTTTGACATTAAAAAGAAAGTGGTTTTGAAGCAGCATTAGCAGCATATCCTGGGCTTACCAAGAGAAATCGAAAGGAAGGACTAAAGAAAAATGAACCAACTCTGCTTTAATGAAAAACATAGCCCCATAATACTAAAATATTTCATTAATTCATTCGGGTTTCGTCAAATATTTCACATTGAAAATTACTTTTTCCAAACTAAACCAGACTAGTTTAACATCCTCAAGACATTTCAATTTTTTAAATAGTTATGCTAAATTATATGTGAACTGCCTAATCTTTTAATAAATGCCACAAAAGAAATGTGAAATTGCTCTTAATTTCATGTGATAAAACACTGAAAACACTTTGGTATGGCTTACATCCATACGAAGGCCCACGACTGTTTACATTCCTGAGGAATGTTTCTTCAAAGCACAATGTCGCTATTAACCAAACTTCTTCACTTCTCATTTTTCCTACATCAATTCCACTTACCCATGTTTTCTCTGATATGCTTCACTCCCCAGCTAGCACAGTTACTCTATGGGTATCTTATTCTAATACTATGAAAGTGGTGACTTGGCACTTCTTCAGCTAAATGAACAGCTAACTTCAGTGAAAATCTTTGATGCCAGGCTTAGACATGAAAGCTAGCTGGATCCAAATAAGGGTATCATATTGCCCCAAAAGACTGACAGCACAAATCTTTACATGTCATACATTTTAAACACGGCAAGAGAGGGACATATTATCTTCATCGGGGAAAAGTGATATTTACACTCACTTGCATTAAGTTGTTGCAGTACACCAGAAGCTGAACCTGTATCCTCCAAGTCCTGGTTTAATGCTTTCTCTATGTATTGCATTAATTTTACTTTCTTTTCCTGAAAGCATCTTTTGCCATTAAAAATCTGCAATGAGTAAAGTCCTCTGTGTTATATAAAGGGCACAGAGCCCCTTTGGTTTTCACCAAAAAAAAAAGGTACTTGTAAGAATGTTTGTAAATACTGAATATTGATCTTACCTTTATTTAATTAAAGTCCTGTCAACTACTTTAGACACTTTTACTACAAACCTGGAGCCTGAACTATTATACCATAAAAGAGGATTTTATTTGAGCTTTGGGCTCAGTTCAGGTTTGTGATTCTTTCTGTGTTTCAAAAAAAAAAAAAAATCACAGGCTGGAATATTCCATTTTTTTACCATCATTGTTAAACCTCTGGCAGTATTTTGTCATGGCACTTAAACACTTTTCTCCTGGAATAATTGAGGTTAAATTCCAAGATACAAAGGTTCCTTCTACCTCAGGATTACCACTATGGAGAAATGGGCACTGACAGAGTAACGTTCAAAGGCCCACTTAAACAAGAAACAAAGTTTGCGTTAGGATAAAATATAATTGTTCATCTGATTGAATGTCCAGAATGCCAGAATAATAACACTGGATTTGGTTCTATTATTTACATTACTGTAACTTTAGAGAGAAGCAGCAGTTCAGGAACATAGCAATTCCCAAACAAAAGGAATTTTTTTACTTCCTGCATTAAGGTCACCTACCTGAACGCTGATCATCAAATTTCTTGCTGTATGTGAAGAAAGCAGCACAATGAAAAGTACAGGAACATTCTCCCCTGAGAACTGAAATTTTACGTATCTTACACACACTGTAGGACAAGATTTACCTCCTGTTCCACTCTGCTGCTAGAGGTAGACTTTACTCTATAACTGATGTGAAATTCAAACATACACATTTACTGAAAGTATCCATAGCAACCACTAGTCTCATGGCATCAGAATTTCTCTACTCTCTGTTGCATAATTGTAGTGTTTAGTCAGCCCAGGAATTTGGAAAATAGTATAGCTTGAGAAATTATTAGAATGGTATACTGATATCTAATTGTTTTGGACTAGTCATGTTATGCACAGCCAGTGAATTGCTCTAACATTACAATAAACGTAGTAAATCAATTAAGGAAAAATTATCAGAGAGATGGAACATCTCTGCTATGAGGACAAGCTGAGAGAGTTGGGGTTGTTCAGCCTGGAGAAGAGAAGGCTCTGAGGAGACGTTACTGCAGCCTTCCAGTACTTAACAGGGCCTATAAGAAAGATGGGGACAGACTTTTTAGTAGTGTCTGTTATGGTAGGACAAGGGGTATACGTTTTTAAAAGAGAGTAGATTTACTAGCTATAAGGAGGAAATTTTTTACAATGAGGGTGGTGAAACACTGGCACAGGTTGCCCAGGGAGGTGACGGGTGCCCCATCCCTAAAAATATTGAAGGTCAGGTTGGATGGGGCTCTGAGCAACCTGATCTAGTTGAAGACTTCCCTGCTCATTGCTGGAAGGGTTTGACTAGGTGACTTTTAAAGGTCCCTTCTAACCCAAACTATTCTATAATTCTATTGAGTGATGATATAATTTTGATTAATATGCCATTTAGGTCTATCTACTATGCATACAGGTTTTTTGTATACATGTAGATGGATAGATACACATCAATTTTTTCTTATATTAATTTTGACTGAGACTGAGATTATCTTATTTCTAAAGACACAATATGGAAATTGAATGAAGAAGATAAGTACATTCCCATTTTCATGTAGTTTTAGAGACCTAAGTTTTTGTTTAAATCTTCTGACAGAAATTCTTGTATCTCCAACACATACTTCTTTTGACATACTTCCCATGGTCACATTTAATTTTAGACTATGATCTCTATGACTTTGTTATACAAACAAAATTTAATCTAACATGCATTAAAATTTCTGTAAGTTAAATTTAGCACTAAAGAATACTAGTTAATTCTTCCACAACATTTAATGTTTGATGATATCAGAATACTAAAAATACTTAATTATACTCATTTTCCTCATCTTATTTATTAAATACATTAGAATAATGGATAATTCCATGGACAAACACAGATTTACTAGCAATGAAGAAAAAAATAAGGTTCTCAAATTTTTAGACATCCACTTAAAAATTTCTTTTTATGGCTATGACTTTGAAAAATATTAAAAGCAGAGTCATGATTTCCAAACTGATCTTTCCCATGTAGTGAAACAGTAAAAGACTATATCGCATTTCCAGAGATACGTAAAAGATGTAAACTATTTTTAATATACTGTTCTTCAAGTGATAGCCCAATGATAAGCATGTAGACGCAATCTCTTCCTTAAGTTCAGAATTAGAAGGGGAGAGAGAAAAGCAAGGTGGAGGACACCTGTCAATTTAGTACAGTTCTTCAGCTTTGAGCATCTCCAGATATCTCTTTGGAAGGTGGAACTAAAAGTTCTTCCATTCAGAAGAGACAGGCTGCTCTCATATCAGATCACCCCAAATTATAATTTTCATTTAATTGATTATGTTTCTTCTGTTTCAACACAATCAAGGACAGACAACCATGATTAGCTGCACCATTTTACTCTACTTGCATTACTTAACCTTACTACCTTGCTTAAATCTAAATATGTGATGGTGGCCAGATTACCCTAAGATGCAGGCAACTGGCTCTCATATTGCAAGCCGTCCAGTGTCTGCTGACTGTTGACTTCTTGTATTTCAGCAAAATGTACACATCCATCTTACTTCCTGACTCATGCTTTGCAATTCAAAACCTGCAAAAACTGCAAAAACAATTCCATTAGAGGCTGAACCTAACACCAGGTTACTTAGGAACTGACATGGAAATAAAGTTTACCTTTTTAGGGAACTGCTAACCATTGAAAAGCATCACAAGCACAATATTCTTCCTTTCATTTAAGCACTCCAGATACATTATGAGACATGTTTTTATTCTCGAAATGTGAGCAATTCATTTGGATCCATATTTGCTTTCAGTCAATAGAAATAAATGATGGGAATTGCTGCAGTAATACTTTGCTCATCTATAGAAACCAATGAATGTGGTTTCAGCTGCCGCAATGTACTATTTTGCCAAGAAAAAATAAAAGCCTCAGAATAGCTAATGTTAATTATATAAAATTCAGATGAGAAAAATCTGTGGGCCGACCAATGTTTTCTCAGTGGTCTTTGCTCCCAAGAAGTACATTAAATACAGAATATCTCAGTGGGCTTTGTGGGAAACTTCATCAGTCTTTTAAAGTAGGCAATGCTGGGCAATTATAAACACATATACTTGTGCAGCACATATTGTGTTAAGTATGTAACTTACACATACACCTCCTACTCGGGCTTATTTTTGTGCATTGCTTCTTATTGTGGAAGCAATGAAAAAATATCAACATATTTGTCTGAATTGCTGTTTCTGAGATTGAGTTTCTGAGATTTTAGAGTAAGGTCATGTGCCATAATCCATGTGGAAAAAAAAAGTGTGCTTGGCTTGTGCCCACAATTTTACACATACAGTTATATAAATAAGTACGACTGAAGTCTAGTAATTCAAACATTGTAAACGTTTCAAAGACTCTTATGAACACGAGTAGGGAGTGGGATTTTGGTGAACTTTTGTACAGACTCATCTTTTTCCTTCCCACATTGTGCTTAAGCATAATTTCCATTTGAAGTATTCAAAGCAAAGTATTTTCTAATTGAAACAGAAAATGTTCATTATAACCAATTTTTCACAATACTTTTTACATATAGTAACTGCAAATACATGTTAAATAGGAATAAATTAATGAGTAAACAAGCAGAAATTTATCTTTCACCTCTTATTTAGAGAATAGTCAGTTAAAAAGCATATTACTTAGTCAGTTAAAAATCTATTATTCTCCAGTAAAATTAAAACAACTGTGAATTATTCTCTCCCTGAATCATTCCTAAGATCTCTGGCTGTTGCAATGCAAAATGCTGGCTGCTGCAATATCACTCTGACAGAAGTAATATTATTCCAGTAGGAAATCGACAGCCAGGTATTTTCAAACCACATTAAAAATGTGCAGTATATATTTTGCAACAGAACATTGCTACACGTGATTAAACTTTCATGAGTGAATCACAAGGCATATCAGTTAAGACACACCATAGATGTAAGAAGTCATTAAAGGTTTGCAGTGAATAACTCAGGTTTGTAAATTGGAGGAGCAGTTCTGCCACTCCACCCATGTTGCTCACAATTGTAACGCTGTCAAAGGGCAAAAGCCAGTGAATACTGAGCAGAGAAATGATCTGGAGGTGGAGCTATTTCTCCTCTTAGTATAAACAGTGAAAAAATAAGGCTCTTAAATGTAAGCATATTTTCTCAAAAAACAATTAAGAATACAATATCATAGGTCAATGAAATCATGCCTCGAGCTGACCATAATTCGTTTCACCTCATTTTAGACTGACACAGGATAATCATCACCATCTGAGCTACCCTGCCGGTATAGACACCTACTTATGAACTGAATCATGAGACTTTGCTGACCATGCTTACGAGGTGTCCACCAACTTCTATGCAGACCCTCATTTTCTCCAGCGAAGCTAACACAGACTGTTCAGTCTTGCTGGCTACAGCCACATCACTAAACTCACTAGACCATCACATGGGGCTCTGGGACTGGTCCCACTGTTCTTCATGACCTCTGGCTTTCCGCTTGGTAGCAGTGCAGAGTGAACGGTTGGACTCAATGATCTTAAAGGTCTCTTCCAACCAGATGATTGTGCGTGTGTGTGTGTGTGTGTGTGTGTGTGTGTGTGTGTGATAATGTAGAGATGAGAATGGATGGAAGACAGAAGAGTTACAATCTGTGTCATGCATGGATTCTTCAAAAGTATATAATATCTGCACCAAATAATTTTAAGTAATTCCTTCTCCTTTTTCACAATCACTCTACTAAAACCATTATATTTGTCTTCCCAGTCTTTTAAATTCATCAGTGTGCATATCACATTTACCGCAAGCACTGCAGTAAATTGCTATATTTATTATTGTGCCTTGAATCAAATGCTTACATCTCCACATGGTGCTAAGCAACACTTCACAATCAAGAACTAGTAATTAAGACAAACACAATAACGCTTTTCTAAGTTGCCCTAGAAAGACAGATGTGCAATAGTGCAATTTCACTTAGAAATTAAGTGATCAGCTAACTTTGAGGGGAAACCATACAAGTAAAAAAAGTTATCTCAGTGAGATATTAATAAAAATTTCCATATCTAAAATCAGCTGTGAACAGATGGTGGATGATGAATTTCATTCTTTATTAAATTATTTCTATAAGACATTCCTGAAAGGCCATGAACAATTCCATCAGGTTTTCATTCTTTGCACAATTCTATAGGATGATAAAAACAGAGGAAGTCTTTTGTTAGACTCAATATGACTTATAAAGGAAAAAAATATAGAAAAAGATGTACCTCCTGAAATGCAGAGGCTTATTGACTGCATAGATAGTATTGTGACTGCATTATTTTCTGGATGTAAATATAATACTGGCAAGAAAAAAATAAATGACCAAGTCTATCACCTCTTCCAGTTTAATCCTTTCCCAGATGAAAACATCATGCAGTGCACTGTACAACACAAGAAAAAAAAATGTCTTAGTGAAAATAAGGCAACAAAAAGAAAGCCAAAACAAACCCAGACCAATGCAAACAAAAAACCACCCTACCTGTCCCCCCTCCAGCCCAGCTTTTGCTGACAGTTGCTATAAGTTTTATACGAAATATACAACAGTGTTTAGGAAGTTGTAAATATAGGGTATGAACTACTGGGAAGAAAGTATTCTACAGCCACCTAGAACGCTGATTATGCTCATTGATCCCACTGAACACTAAATAGTGTTTTCCTGATAAAGATTACTGTTCAACCCTACCACACACAGTCGCTTGAACCTATGAAGGGAGAGCAGCATCAGCGTGCAGCTAAGATAGCCTGTTTGGTAGGGATCACAATTCTAGATCTGCTTTAACTTACTGTGAAATCGCACACTGAGCCATAGAAAAAGATCTTGTAGTCTGAGACAGCCTTCTGTAGTCTTACGAAAAACAAATAGGGCAGCTCTGCAGCAGACGGAAACTGGTAATGCTGAACTAAAATCATAAATTCTTCTATTTATTTTTTTGTTTGTGTCTTTTTAGTAGACTGTCTCAGAGTACTTTAGGAGTCCAACCTGTGAGTGCCTCTTATTCTAAAATAAACAGAACTCAGCATGACACAAATGACATTTTGTAAGGCTCCAAGAGGGAGTAAATTAGCACTGCCACACAGTTCCTTCTTCCACTCTAAATGCCATTACACTGTTTGATATAGTAACAGAATTCACTTAGCCAGTTGGACGGCACAGCAGGTCACAGTGATTTTAAACAATTTTAGAAAAAATGTTTCACATTCACAAACACAAAATAAAAAATTAATACAAAACAGTCCCAAACGGTTCCTAATATTCTACTTACTCAGCACTTTATTTGCCAAGATTATTGTATACTTACATAATAAACTTGATTGCCTGGTGCAATAGTCCTGTTTATTGGTTCAACCATGTGAACTCATTACATATTCATTTTGATGTTCATCATTTTTCTGTTCACATGCTGTACAGAATCCAAAGAGTTGAAACAATATCATATGCATACTTGGTGTGGTGTATATGGAAATTATGCTGAAGTTATTAGCCTTTACCTGATTTAGAGCAGAACAAAGAGATCTCAAAGAATGCTAACCATATAGTGCTGCAGTCTTCTGTGCAATTTCAGAGTTCTGTTCAATCCTTTGTCAGGTAAGGCCGAAGTATGAAAGCATCTATGGATACATACATAGATAGACCAAGTGAAAACATTCAGATACAGAAAGATTCTATCAATGTCTTTAGCCATGCAAAAAATCACAATCAAGAGATGCCAGGTAACGAATAAAACCCAAACAATTTCCCCCATTAACATTCAATGGAGACATTATTAAAAAAAAAAGAAGAAGAAACAACACCCAAAAACATTAACAGAAAAAGCATATGATGCATGCCATAAGTAATGCTATTCATTGACCTATGTGGCTCTTCCCATTTTATTCAATTTGCTCTTACAGCCCATCATTTTTTAGTCACCAGGCAGTATAAAGAGAAAGAAAACAATAGCAGAATATTTTCAAGAAGTTTTAGAATAAAAGGAGATGGACAAACTCAACTGAAAAATAACAAAAATAGATATTTCATTCCCTCTTGTTTGAGCAAAATGCATCACGGTAGATTTTCCAACCTCCTGTTGCATTCTGCTGCCTTTTGTTTTAGATTATCAAATCAAAGGACTTGGGAGAAGTGTTCTAAAATATCTGAAGAATGACCTTGGCATCCTACTTAGTTACCTCAAAACTCCGCATTTCATGACAGCTACCAAATGTTTGATGTCTAGGTAGTTACTATGACATTGTTGCTTAAGCTGGCAGCTATAACTGTTTGTTTGATAACAAGAAGTTTAGTATGTCTTTGAAAAACAATTAAATGACTAAGACTAAGCTGGTGGATATCACACTCTAACTGATGCATCAACAGAGAACCCATTCAATTCAGATGGTCATTGTTGGCTCACATCTTCATTTCAGACTTTTAGACTTCCCTTTCAGTGCCTTGGAAACCCACAGCTAGTATCTGTGGTATGAATTTTGCATTGCATAGAGAGAATTCAGAATGTTCAAAAACTCCTCTTCAGTTACATGTCTACAATGCCACCAACTGCGGTGATTAAGTGAGTAGGGTGCAAAGCTCTGGCACAGCTACATTTTTTTTTTTTTTAATGTGGGTTATATCCCACAATTAGAAGTGCAACTACTCTTCTATATGCAGTTCACCAAAGGATGTAAATCTTCAGAGGAAACCTGAACCTATAAAGATCAACGTTTCATAAGAAACTGTATTAATTTCTGAAAACTTCTATTTGAACTAAATTAAAATATTTAGTAGCCTTACTTTACAGTGTTTTTATTTTCTTTTGCTGCTAGGTCAATGTAAATCTAGCCAGACACTAATAGCTGGATTTTATTCTTTTATCACTAATAATAATAAGCTATTGCTTCCACTGTAATTCATTTCTTGCAAAAATGAAAATGGTGTTCTTACAGAAATAATTGGCTTTGAGAACCTCAAGCCAATTAAGGCATGGTAGCCATGTCTTCACAACACTCCCTTCCACTTAGAAAGAATCATTTTGTAACCTGGCACAGATTTGACCTCAAGTCCAAATTTAATTGCATTTAAAAGTCATCTTTTTGAAATAGACCTGTGGAAGTAATATTTTAAAATGTTAAATGTCTTATGTTTAAACTGGCAAAGATGGGTCTCCATTGAATTCATGATTGCCAAGAAGACCATTTGCAACCAAACACTTAACAGCAAAAATGTGCAATTGCACTTTAATTACGAGAACTCTAAACAAAGGTTCATTCCAACTCCATTAACCTCAGCTTGAAGTGGAATGATCCACAGACCTAATCAGAAAAGGCAGCCAAATAACATACCTGGGGTCATTCACCTTATGGATCTTGAAGGAACTCCATATTATGTACTAAATGGGCACTAGTTTGTCAACTTGCCCCTTACTTTAGAGAAATACCCTTTTTGTTATGGCTTAAATCTTACTTATGCCAGTCAGTCTTTACTGACTGTATGTAAGCCTTAAGCCTATTCCACACGACTTCTTTATTTATACTTATTTATATATGTATATATATATTTATACAAAATTGATAGAAATATGGGGTTTTTTTCTGAAAGAGCTCACCAATTGGATGCCATATGGAATTTCACCTAAGTGCTCTTATTTATTAAATTAACAAAACACCATTGTCAATTTGAGAAACATTTTTTAAGAGCTGAAATTCAATGAAACTAGGGAATCTAACTGGTCGATCACATTATTAGTTTAATTAACTAAGTTCATACGTATGCGCACAGATATTCTAAACATCATCAGTTCTATACAGAACGAAGAATATTAAAGAAGGTAACCAAGTGTACCTGTATCAGGCTACTGCAGCAAGTCCGTACTTACTGCAAGTTAAATCGTTGGTGTTGAATCGAGCTTAAGTTAATTACCACTTTAACACTGTTGTGAGAGCTGTATTTTCTCATTCTAGTCTTTACAAACACATTGTGGCACTTGATATTTCAGTATCTGATATTTATATGCATTAGTCATACAGAAATGCTAGTGTTGTCTCCAAACTGGTTTCAGTTTCTGCTTACATTTGCTTTGTTATCAAAGGGTGTAAAAATCAAAAGAAAAGCAAAAAAAAAAAAAATCATAGATAAATGTTAAAATACCATGGAGATAATTATTTTATTCATAAATAAAAAAGTTAAGAAATCCTAACTTTAAGAGGCTGAAAGTGCTACATGAATCTTCTAAAAGGCTTTCATGTACAAATTAGCTAGAGGTGACAATATAAAAGCAAGGATTGCTTCATGTTTATTGAAGTAATAATAATTTAATTTTTTCCTGCCTTCCTTCTGCCCACTACTCATTATGAATCCAATGCTAACTACTGTTTGCTTTTTAAAGCCACATGTTTTGGAGCTATGAAAATTTACAACTGAGAAAAATTACACAACTTTATCAACACAATAGAATTATTGAAATGGAATACAGCAGATTGTATGCCTCACAGGAAAGACTACACAAAAGGAGCCCCCTTGAGTACTGCTTTAGCAAAGCTCTCAAGTACACATTTTATCTTAATTCTGTTCTCAACTCCCACTAACTTCAAGGAGATGAACATGCACTTGACTGCTTTGCTGCACAATGATAGGATTAGTCAAGTGTTTGAAATGAGGCGTGTATTTATAGGCCATACATAACATGAGTTATGGTTTAACTTAGTATGTCGGACTGCAAATTACAGGAGTTCAGAAGAAACTCAGTGAGCTGTGCAACTGACGACAGGGCAGAAAATGGTAACTTGGCCAAGTGTTGCAATGTAAATCGTTCCAACTCATGAATCCAAGTGATTAAAATATCCGCGTGCTTCCTTGCTTGGCCTGAAATTCCCTAGGTAGCAGCAACTGTTCCTACACATGCACGAACTTTCAATGTCTGAACAGGTGGATAGTGGTCTTTTGTTTAAGCCTCGTTGAATCCATGAACTAGGGAAAACAGTGCTAAAGCTTCCAGAAAACTCAAACAGAAGTCCTCCAAAAACTTCCAATCATACTTAGCACAATTTCAAGGGTCTTCTTTCTGAGGCTAAAAAGCTGTTCACAGTCATGTGAAAGGTTCTTTAACTACCTCTTTAAAGGAACTGGTGTCTAATCCTGCTCTCTAAATTCGTTCGGCCTTCCAGACTTCTTGAGGATGAGGCTTTGGCTTCTGATGAGAGAGGTTCTGCAGTTTGAGGACAGAGGAACACTTGAGTACACACATAAGCAAAACCGTAGGTGCCTGAAGGCATGTACAGCAGCTTGGAAGCTAAGTGGCAGGGTGTGGGTGTTTTCAGAACTCTTTTTGGTTTTTTGGAGATAGGTGGAATTACAGGGATGAATAGTGTCACATTGATTCCCCACTCGTAAATGTGAGTAGCAGTATTTTCTTAACTTTCATAGATCATAGAAGATTACATTCCGACACTTTGCAAAAAATGAGGGTTACTGTTGATGCCTGTTCTCATCAAGTGGGTTTTGCAGCAATATAACAAAAAATTAGAAGCAAAGTAGACAAGGACATTGATACTAACATCCACTGGAAAACTTGTATCTTTATTATTTCCTGATGCTTAGAATAATAGGATTAGTGAATGAAATTTGGGGTTCACTCCAATATCCAGGCATGTATTCATATAGGCAAGATATGACTTGTGGGGTGTTACACTGTCTTGAACACCCGAGCAGCAGAAAAAGTTCTAATTTCAGTGTTTAGTAAGTGATTCAACGTGGGGTTTTTTTGCCATATTGTTTAGTAGAAGAGCTTTTTGTGTTTTATGAACTAGAGACATTAAAAAAAATACTATCAAATTAAAATTGCATATAAAATCTTAAGCAAGTTTATAAATGAACAATCAAGAGGAAAACAATAACTGTCATATCTTTCACACAAAGTTTGCATGTTTATATTGTTGTGAATCTCTATATTTGCTTCCTTCTTACTTCATCTAACAATCCATCTTCCAAAATTTAATTGCTTCCACGCTACCTCATATTCATTTCCAATATGGCTTACAATATGACTGTACAGTCACACGTACTTCCTTGAAACTTGCCCACATGTCCAAAGAAAACATTAAATTTATTTCTGAGTTTTAGCCTATGCAGAGAATTGAGTTAAGGGGAATATACTGATGCTCGTGAGTATGATGGAGGGAATGAGGCATGATGGAGAGAAAAGTTTTGTCAACTGAAATATTTACCCTATTTCAGTTGAGGTTTTCTGGGTTTCTAATGGAGTCATGAGTCCTTAATAGTTTCTAGAAATGCCCACACATTATTTTATTCTTGTTAGATAATTAGAAACAGTTGCACACAATATATTTATTTAAACATCAGTGGAATTGTGAGCCAAGTGCATCATTTGTATAGTTCCACTCACTTTATTCAACTACTCCAAGACTGTATCTGGCCTTTTATAATTGCTTCCTGACAAGACTTTTAGAAGACTAAACTACAAAGCAATATTTAGTGATCACTGAAACTGCTGAATCAAAATTACAGTATTGAGTTAAAAGCTAGAGGCTTCTGGTTGAGTAATCAAGTCTCTTTTTTCCAAACATAATTGTTTGCATCTGACTCACTTTATTCTATTTAAAGACTAACTGAAGGCTTGTAATATCAAGGGCTCACTTCAATAAGCTGGTATCACACTTTCCGTTAAGGAAAAAGAGTGATATTACACTTAATTTGCAATTTGTAATGCTAGAAAAGTATTTTGTTGTATGTTAACAGTTCTCTGTAATTTCTCAACTCAAATCCTTACACAGGTCTTTCTTTCCTAAAAAACATATGTATTGTTTTACTCCCTTTCTGCATCTGCCATCATGCCTCCTCTGATTGGTATAAAGGAACAAGTACAAGCAACGAAAAATCTTAAAAGCTCCTGTATGTGGCTGGTGACTAATACTGTCATCCAATTAGTTAAATTTAAACTGTGTTAAAAAGGATGAAAGGAATAGCTCAGGCTATCCAAACAATAAGAAAACCATCAGGAAATGCACTTAGTCCACCTGTTTCCTTGGTCAATCAATACTATTAATCAAAATATTAAAACCAGCACAGAAGTAGAGTGTTAAATACAGTCTCTTGAGATGTCCCTCCTTTAAATCAGAACCACCTACTGTGAGAAAGTACTGTATCTAGTAACCCAGTGTAAAGGCACCCATAACACAGCAGCTATCTCCTCCTGAACATCAGGAGCTTTGTAGCAGGAAAAGGTTTTTATACAGTCATGTATTCAGTGATAGATGGTGAGGCTAACATATACAGTTACTTATTTTCTTATTACCGTTACTACCACTTTCCTTCAAAAATGCTGTTATCTGCTCCCAGATTGTGGAGAGCTAGAAATCAGCCTGGTTTTACAAAGACAGAGTGAAAATATAGTAACACAGTCTTCTGACACTATAAAACCCAGCAATGAGTATGGACTTTTACTGCTTCAAACTATGCTACTTATCAACAGTAGCAGGATAATTCAACTGCATTTTAAGATATAAGTAGTCCTTGAAATCTGCATCTTAGACTATCTGCAATTTTGAAACATACACACATTGATTAGAATTTTAAATAGATAATTATTTCAAATAAATAGTGTCTAGTGATACAAAGATAGTGTTCTGCTGCAAACCAGCTTCAAGAACACTTCAAGAAGTGTTTTGCAAGATTTATGAACAATACAAGAAAAATTCTGTGGAGAGAATTATCCCCTCCTGATATAACTCATCCCAAAACTCTGGAATCCACTCTTCTTGTAGTTTAGCTTTTGTTGTAGACTCACACCAAGTCCTGACTTAGTGCCTGGTGTTAACAATTACATGAAGGTAGGGACAGTTCTTTTTAGCCTTTAAAATAATAATAAAAAAGCCCACGTTCTTGCCTTGCCTACTAGCATAAATTAGAAGATTTTGATCTAAACAGAAATTGCTGTGGTGAATTGTAACTCTTCCACATAAGGAAATTAGCACCACAGAAGGCTAGTAGTGTTGTATCTTAAGTGCCACAGTAACACACCTGCTTCAAGTTCAGCTTAGGACTTGGCAGCTAAATGATCAACAATGGATGCGAAACGTAATCAAACACAAGAAGTTATTAGGAAAGGAATAGATAACAAAGCAGAACATTGTGCCACAGTACAAAACCTGTGGCATAAGAACATCTTAGAAAATTCAGTTCTAGTTTCCATCTCAAAAAGTCTCACAAAAGGCAATGATGCTTGTCAAAGGTATGAAATGGTATCAGAATGAAAAATAATCAAGCATATTAAAGATCTTCAACTTGGAAAACAAAACAAAAAAACCCCACCTACCTCTTCATCTACATCTGCCTACATTTGTCACCAGAAATCACCTTTTGGCCGCTGGTTGCGGCGGACATCAAACTATCTGGACCTCTCTTTGATAATCTTTGGTCATTCTTACAGGACAGCTGACAAAACCCCATTTTTCTGATCCTCCTGTGTCCCTGAGTACCCACTCTGCTTCTCAAGAACGTTCTGCAGCTTGCATTAGCTCCTTTGCTGAGGCATTTGCAGCCTAACCTAGCAAGTTTGAAGACAGGTCTTGCATCACAGTTAATTGACATAGCAGAAGTGGAAGTGACTAGTGGTTAGAGCTGAAAATTATAGTTTAGTTTAACAAATAAGTATATTTGACAATATTTTTTCGGATCAAGGTACAACACCACAAGTGTTCTGGCACAGGGCAAGCAAAACGACGCACTGAAGCATTGCTGACCATATCTATATTCAGTGATTTCTGAGACTGGGGGTTTTGCTGCAATGCTTCTTAGTAGTTGGCCCTCTTTGATGTCCTGAAAATAAACCAGAAAGCAGTGGCCTTTCCAGGAGTTGTAAATATGTGAAAATTGCCCAGCTAGATATAATTCCCTCACCACATTTCTCTCACGTGCCCAATACTGCCAAGTGGCACCAGTGCCCAGTGCCATCTGTTGGGAGTTAAGGGTACTCAACAATGCAGCATTCTGAAAAAGCATTCAGAATTCATCCTGTGCAAATGATGACAAAAGCTAAATTAAATACCAAAAAATTGATCTTCTTTTATTAGAACTTAGAGAATTGTCTCTGCAGTAAAATGCAAGCAAGGACTACAAAACAGGCTGAGCTGTAACAGCAAAATTCTCCAACTTTTTTTCCTGCTACCCACCCCCGTCACACAGATTGCAACCATTTCAGGAAAGCTGTAAAAAGACTTAAATTGCTTGGGCGGGCTTTGCGTTCTAAATGTAGAATTTAAAATCTCTGTTTCACTGGTTAGACATTCAAAAAAACACTTTGAAATTGCAAATACTCATCAGCTTTCAGCATATCAAAAGCTTTAAAGGCACAGTAGTCATTGCAACACTATCTAAAATATCCTCTTATTCCAGAGGGCAACAGTGGAAGGAGAGAGCTTTGGTTTTTTCATTAGTGGATCATACAGCTGTGACAGCTGGAGTGACGTGATGGCCAGCAGTGCTTCTCAACTGTGTAACTGAAGACACCCTGAGGAGCATTTACCTACTTTCCAGCTGCTGGTTCTTTTTTCACACAAGAAGAAAAAAAGGACCATTCTATCATTAGTTCTTTATATGTCATTATTA
The DNA here is from genome assembly GCA_009769605.1 of Bucorvus abyssinicus. Taxonomy (NCBI): domain Eukaryota; kingdom Metazoa; phylum Chordata; class Aves; order Bucerotiformes; family Bucorvidae; genus Bucorvus; species Bucorvus abyssinicus. The sequence continues at coordinate 30,108,343 of CM020028.1, read as the reverse complement.
TAAAGTTAGCTTTATAACCACTTGAGCCAGATAGCACATTTGGTGATTCTACAAAAAGAGAATAATGAGGTCAAGGAAATCAGCAGGAAAGGTGTAACAATATCAAGATGTGACACAAACCTTCAGGCTACTGGCCAGTTATCTAAGGCCTGATCCTGACAATGCTGAGTTCAGTGGCTCTCCCTTCTGGGCAGTCAAACACGCAGATGGGGTCCCCTTGTTCAGTCATTAAGGATCAAGCTACTACTTTCAGAAAAAGCCCTGAATCTGGATGGCCACAGATCTCAGAATTTCAAAGAACATGAACTTCTCTAAGGAAGAAAAAAAAGATTTTTCAACTAGGATCTCTCCTCCAAACCTCAGTCAGGACCAAGCTCATGACTGCAGGAGGGGACTACAGAGATGAAAAAGTGATAGAGAGTGTCTACACTACTTTGAGAGAGGTTTCTCTGTGGAGGTTTCCCAAAGATACACACACACAGTGCAGGAAACATGAAAAAGGCAGTCATCTGTGTACTCGTATTGCATGAGTGCTGACTATACCGATTCTGGGATTCACCAGCCACCATTATAAATCAACACGACATGAGGGCAGCTGGATAGGGGGTAAGCTGCTTTACGACTCTGAGGTAGCAAGCCCACCCTCCTCATACCTCACACACAGGTTATGAGGTTTACACCACAGAATCTCAACTCCTATTTCCCATGACTCCATCAGCAAATCAGTCCCTGGACCTTTTCTCCTTTTCTGTCACTGCACATAGCATCCCCAGGTGGTCAGACTGGTGGTCAGCTGTCTGGCATGCCACACTCTAGAGACCGAGGGAGAAACTGGAGTGCAACACTGATTCTGTGGGATATTTCAGCTAGTGGCACACAGTTCCTTGTTAAGCCTGGCAATTTGGCCTCTTCCCTATGTGTGTGTTACACTTATTTTCAGTCACACATTCCTAGATGCTATCACCTTAGGCAGATACTTCAAAGATCTGCAAATACTGTTCGTAGTAATCTCCTCCAGAGACTGTTCCATATCTCCTTTTGTTACTGTTCTGGCACTCTCCATGCAACTTGACATGCTGCAGACAGCAGCCATGAACATTAGATGGTTCATGCATACTCACAAGAAAATGATACTGAAGAACTGGTAAAAATGCGGTTTTTAGCACTTAATTCAATGCAGCATTTAAACTCCTCTGGAGACCTGACCATTGGAGGGTGACACGGCCACAAACAAGGACTGGTAGAACATAAGCTTTTTCTGTAAGTCATCTAAGTAGAGGAATGCAGCCCAGGGTTACAACCAGCAGTCACATAGACGTCTTTCTGCACATTGCCAGGCCATTGCTCCACTGAAATTTTCACCCTCCTGTATGTGCATATGTCACGGGTTAGGGCTGGGCCAGCCACTAGATGAATGACAGACGCTCTCTATTACCCCACTCTGTCCCTCCCTTCCTAAAGAGGGGAAAGAGAATAGGTGCAAGGGAGATAGACTTACAGATTGGAAAAGAAAACTAAAACCGCTTTAATGAGAATAAATAATAAAATGAACTATACACAAATATATACAATACCAATACCGAACCCAAACCCCCTGATTGATGATGTGGGCAGACACTGGGGAAGGCCCAGACTGGGCTCAGCAGCAGACGGGAACTGGATGCAGGAGCTGGATTCCTGAACTACATATTCAGGAATGCACGGATTGGGATCAAAGGCAAAACGGACACAGTCCTTCTCAGACACCAGCCATTGAAGATGGGGGCAAGAGAGAGCGAGACCCTTGTGATCCCTCAGCTTTATACCAAATATGACGTCTATGGAATGGAACACCTTGTTGGTCAGTGTAGGGTCACCTGTCCTGTCTGCTCCTCCCCACAGGTGCAGCCTCTAACTCCCTGCACCCCCACCGTGGGACACAGGATTTAGCAGTGACCTTGGTCTGCACAGGAGCAAGTACAAGCCAGAGCCTTTCTGCACACCAAACCCTGGCAGTAACCGTAAACATCAAGCGTTTTCACTGCTAGAAGTAGACACTGTCTGCAAAAATAGGCAAATACCTTCAGAAAGTGCCATAACTTTAAAAAGACTGAGCTGGAAAGTAAAATCACAGAACAGAATTAGTTCTATTCCAAATCTAACCCGGACAGTATAATTGATTCTTTTAAATTAGGAGTCTGAAAACTACCGATGTAGTACAGTCAAATTTAGATATTAAAGGTGGTTGAGCTATTTTGCAGTCTGACAGTACAAACCACACAGCTACAATAAGCTTATGTGGGTTTATTCCATTCTTTCTCAGATACAAACTCATTGCATACTACAAAATGAACTAAACAGGAATTCTATATTTCAGTGTATCATTTTAACTAATCAAAAGCCCTGACATTCTTTCTAAGTGGAGATCCTAAAAGGTATTTTAGTGCAAATTCCGAGTGTCTCATTGATATATATGTGCTATATTGTTGAAAATGTGAAAAACAGTTGATTTTTCCTCTCTATAATTATTAGGTGCTTTTTTTTTTCCCTTCTTTTAACTAAAGATCCAATAACTAATTAATTGTTGTTGCCTGCCAGCCAACAACATTGGCTGCCAGTGACCTGCACATGTAGTGCGTTGATTTATCATAACACTTTTTTGAATAATTAAACATCTGTGAAAGTAAAACTAACGTAAGGCACATTTCAAGGAAAAACAAGTTCCTAATGCGAAAAGAATCCTTCAGGGGCCAGAAGGTCCAATCCTACACCTAATGCAAATTACAGAGCGTGAAGCCATATAAACTATATCTTTATGATATTATAATTACTTACCATGGAGATTATCATAGAATAGTATGTTTTAGAAAGGACATTCAAAGGTCATCTAGTCCAACCCCCCTGCAATGAATAGGGATATCTTCAACTAGATCAGGTTGCCCACAGCCCCATCCAACCTGACCTTCAACGTTTCCAGGGATGCAGCATCTACCACCTCTCTGGGAAACTTGTTCCAATGTTTTACCACTCTCATTGTAAAAGAAATTACTCCCTATATTCCAGTCCAAATTTACCCTCTTTGAGTTTAAAACTTTTAGCCCTTGTCCTGTCACAACAGGCCCCGCTAAAAAGTTTATCCCCATCTTTCTTACAGGCCCCCTTTAAGTACTGAAAGGTCTTCTCAAAACCTTCTCTTCTCCAGGCTGAACTACCCCAACTCTCTCAGCCTGTCCTCATAGTAGAGGTACTCCATCCCTCTGATCATTTTCGTGGCCCTCCTCTGGATCTGCTTCAACACAACCATGTCTTTCTGTGCTGAGACTCCAGGGCTGGACACAATAGTCCAAGTGGAGTCGCACCAGAGTGGAGTAGAGGAACAAAATCACCTCCCTCAACCTGTTGGCCACACTTCTTTTAATGCAGCCCAGCATATGGTTGGCTTTCTGGGCTGTGAGGACAAATTGCTGGGTCATGTCCAGCTTTTCATCCACCAGTACCCACAAGTCCTTCTCCACAGGGCTGCTTTCAATCACATCATCCCTCAGTCTGTATTGATATTGAGGATTGACCCAAACCAGGTGTAGGACCTTGCACTTGGCCTTGTTGAACTTCAGGTGTTGAGGTTCACATGGGCCCACTTCTTGAGATTGTCCAGGACCCTTTGGATGTCATCCTGTCCCTCAAGTGTGTCAATTATGACATTTTAAAAAAAGGTTTATGTCACTGGGTGATAAAAAAGAAGTGGTAAGAGCTGAACTCAGCAGCAATAAGCAGTACGATTTTTATGCAAGAAGCTCTAAAACCATCACGATGAGAAACAGAAACTATTACATGTGATAAGAGAATTGTCTTCCACAGAGGATCCATATGCTATCAGCCACTCTTTACATTCCATATGCACTTCATACTGGATGCTCAAAGAGCTTTGTGAAATGAAAACTAATACATTTTTTAAATTGCTGATATGCAGTTAAAGGAGAGTCACAGTCTTCAAAGTTTCTGACAAAGGAGAAGAAGAATTTACTATTACACTTGCAATTCCTTTTTCAAAATGTGTTAATAAAATTTATGATGGTCTATACCTCTGTCTACAAAATGTATTAGGGTGATATGAAAGTAATCCCTGCAAGTATTAATGTTAAGAAACTTAGATATTGATGAATATTGAAGGCATTTTCATTCCACTTTGTTTCTATATGTGCAAAAGAGTAGCAAATAAATAAAAAATGTGAGATAGTTTTTAACAACTCTGATAATTAAATAGTAGCATTGTCCCAGCTCTCTGATGCACTGTTCATAAGGGCACTATTAAAAAGGATGATAGATCTGGTAGATCACTTACATTAGACAAGTATTTCCCAGGGGATAATGATCCTGGCAGAGACAGACAAGTCAAGATTTAGTTCTACAAATAAAAAAGTAGTAGTAGTAGTAGTAGAAGAAACACAAATTTTTTCAATACAGGAACCACTTGAATAAAATTTCAATTGAATACAATTTCAATACAGGAACGACTCACTGAATTTCCCACAGATACAGTGAAAGAAATTGTCTGAACTAACAAATCTTTTAAAAAAATAAATTTCTAAATAAAGCTTCTAGCTTACTAACAAGTAAAATACAGGCACGTTCCCTAACGTTTGTCCTTCCTAGTCACAGCAGAGACCACGTAAAATTAAGATTGGACATCAATAACTACATCCTGGAATAAACAGAAGACTCTGAGAGCTGCAGAGCAGGGGCAGGTGCAGAAGGACCACAGCACATATCCAGCTCCTTCTGGAATCTGATTGGACTTTCCCACTCTGGCACTGTTGGGCTTTTTGCTTCAACTCTGTTCCTCTCCTACATTCTCTTTTCCTAAGTCTCACAGATTTTCACCTCATCTTCACATCTCATTTACTTCTTTTCTCACTTGACACTTCTTCCCTTTTTTCTACTTACTTTTTCCTAATTACGTACAATTCTCCTGCAAAAAGAGTTTCAATAAATATGGGGATATTGGTGTAGGCTGTGAACCTATTGGGACATTTGCCATTATCGTAACATGAAAGGTATTACATCCCCTCTGTTGTTAAACCTCTCTGTGCTCTTCACAACATGGGCTGTCTTGTTCTCTCTGTTAGCACAGTGCACAGTCAAAGACCTTTTTTTGAGCCATATGTATTTCCAGAACCTTATTATTATCATTAACAATGTTGATAAGAAGAATGGTAACAGTAATAATGCAATCTAATAAAAGCAAAATATTCTGTAAAAAAAGGTAAAATTCCAAAATATTTAATTACCAAGAGTATCATCTGGCCTGAAAAAATCAAGGATTTCTGAAATGAAGATAGTATAGCTTTCATCTTTCCTGAGTCAGGGACATTTCTTAAAGGAGAATACATGATTTAAAGCATTATGCAAGGGAAATTGTTTCTGTCTATATCCTAATAATATTATTATTACTACTACTACTAATAAATTTGTTAAATACTTTTATTAAAGTGACCTTCATAGTTTACGTTGCTTAATAGGAGTTTAAATGTTAGCCAGTAAATTAATTTTAAGCTGAAATAAAAATAATACAAAATATGTTTCTCAGTTTCTGATTAAAAAAACCCAGCAGTTTTTGAAAATGGACATTTGCAACAGTTTTTGGTCGCCTCCCTCCTGACATTGGTTAAGATTTCACTTGGAACAAATCAGCAAAACTCAACAAAAAGCTCACAGGTTTGCATTCAATAATTTTTATGCTAATAAGTATTTTACTACTATCAATGAAACAAGATTCAAATCTATCGTTTTTCATCAGTTAGTACAAAAAAAACCCAAAGCTTATCAAGGTTCCACACCTAGACTATATACCCACTGAAAAAGGTCTGTACTTTCTGTATTCTCCATTCTACTGCTAGTTTAAACCCGTACTAGTACAGGATACTGAGCCCATACCAATACCTGTTGTGAAGTAATAGAGTAAAATGAACAAGGGACTTCACATGGGTTAAACTTTTCTTTTTATGTCTGCCCATAGCTCTTCTGGTCTCCTTTCAGACAGAATACATTTCTCTGATGGTTCGCAGGAATCAAGTCAAAAAAGCAAGTCACAGCTGAATACCTGACTTTGAAAAGAGATGTCTATCATACTAAACACATTTGCAAAGAGAAGAACTCTGCCTGAACTATCACTCAATGCCACACTAGCTTTGTCTTTGTAGCTCTACACTGAAGTGGTAGCAGGAGAGAAAATAAGCACAGGATCTTCCCTATGGTAATGTAGTAACAGCTGGAAGTAGAGGTTCTACATGATTTCTGAAGTGTCTTGTATTTGCTTAAGGTAAGAACAAATGAAAAAATGTTCAGTGCAACATTTTCATCCAAGCTATTAGATTTTTACTTCTAGGCTCTGTGACAGCCAAGTGGAAAACTCTTAGGAGAGGGGCAGAGAATAGGAAACATTCACCAAAAGTCAGAGTATTATGATCCTTATCCTGTTTTAGGTCAAGACGAAACAGATGAACATTCAGAAGGAAACATGGAACAAGTTTAAACAAAGCAACAGCAAGATATTACCTCTCAAGATCTCCATTGTTTTAAAGAAAGCAGGATGAAGCAATTTGAGAAACGTTAGTCAGAAACACCAATAAAGCCATGACTGCCAAAATATTAAAAGATTCCTTTTACTGTAAAAATTCTTTGAATTTTTGCAGCTTTGGAAGGTCAGGCTACCCTAAATCTGAAAAAAAGGGAACCAACTCATCAGTGCCGGAAGAGTAAGTTAATCTAATTGTAAAGAAATAAATAGTAACAAAGATCATAATACAAAAATAGCAAGTAAAAAAAGTGCATGGAACTACTTTAAAAGCGGTTCTCTTTCCTTTTTTTTTTTAAAGAGACCTCTTACAAGCTCACTATTGGGATCTCTTACTGAGGAACACTACACTATTTTAAAGTTTCATTTTAATAGGAAAGCAGAATCTGAAGTACAAGGAATGAATGGTAAAAGAGATGTCTTGAAAATTTAACTACCATGCTTTTTCTTTCACTTAAAAGTCTTGAATGCTTGATCTAATTCTTCTAATGCCTCTTTATGCCTCCCCCAGATTCTAGTAGCTGTTCAAAGTTCCAATATCTTTAGCTATTCGTATCCACATGTAAGTATGCTTGAGAGGCATTTGATATATGCTCATCCAGACATCTTTAGCTATGGCCAACTGCAGTCTGCACAGAGGATTTTTGGACACACCAGTTATCCACAAACACTTCCAATGCCTTTGACAAGGTCCATCTAATTATCACTGTAGCTCCTGTGGGTTTGCCTGCATTATGTGTGCAGGGATTAACCATAAAGGAACTTTGTTTCATTCTATTTCTTTTCTCATGGCAAAAGACAGTGGGCTAATAAAAAAGGAAGAGAAACTTGGGCAAAATCAACCTTGTACCCTATGTCTACCTGTCTTCTTCCAGAACCTCCTTGTCCCTTGAGTTGGTAGATGGCATGTTTTGGCATGGGGAACACTTACTCTTGCAGATGTGGTCTCCATGCACAAGACAATACGTTCCCTCTTTTTTACAGCAGTTCTGGCACAACCTAGACTTTCCTCCATCAATCCTTTGGTTTTTGACATAAGAAAGATCTCAGTCGCCCACTCTCTGCAAAAAACCTGTAGGCCTCAATAAAGAAAGCTAGACCTAACCTGTACCAAAGGGCACATCCCAAGCTGTCAGGGGTTCTCTGGAGTTTTACAGTTTTTTCTTAAGGGGACAAAAAGGGGATGAATGTGTTTAGCTGTTGAATAAACCTTTCCCCTTGTCACTGGCACGGGAAGTATACTAAAAGGCATCAAACCTCAGATGTGTAATTCCTAGCAAACATTAGAACCCTTATTTGGGTCAATACAAAATATTCCTCATGAGTGGTTTGGCCAAACCATTGAACTAGACCAGATGTTTGCAAACTTACACATTGTCACAGGGTTTAATTCTCTTGTAATTTCTACACTTTTATTCTAACATGATTTTGAAAATATTTGCTAAGAAATGGAACCTGTTCTATTGCACCAAGAAGGCTGGGACTTTTTTTCAATATGAGCTAGGTTTTTTCTCTTTTTCTTTCCCACCATCAGATCTGGCAATGTTGGACCTCAGTCCCATGACTATAAAAGGGGAGCAGATGGCGCAGGTAGAATCACACTATCATTCTAATTCATGTGCTTAAACAGCAGTTCTCTGTTGTTAAACATGGGGCAAGCAAACAGTAAGTCCAGTTGTGCCTGCTCATGTCTGCTGACATACTCCCCGTAGACCATGCTACGGGATTCCTCTATGGCTCACAAGCCATCTGTGCTACCTGGCATTCTGGCATTGATGGGGCAACCCAGTGAATGAAAGTTAATTAGTGCCTTACGTGTTATAGAAATGGCATATTGCTCCTGAATATAATGTGGCATGATATGAGGTTATGTGGGTTAGAATGCACCTTTGCGTGATAATATCTTGAAGGGTATATGTTGGCAAAGTTTGTCCAAACTGGGGTGGTCCAGACTGCCATTTCACCTAGATTGCCTATGAGTATGTCCTGGGATCTCTAAGACTTGGACAGCTCTGGAATTTATCACACACTGTACCAATCAAGCCACCTTATGATGCTCCAGTAGTGATCCAGAGATAAGGCATCACTGAAAATTACAGAATTTTACCTATAGAGTTTCACAGGGGTACAGTTGCAGAGAGTAAATGCAGTCACTGGGACACAAATAACTGTTTCTGAATAATTTTTCTTCTTTGTCCTCTCTGTAGAATATTACCAAGTATTCTGCATTTAATTTTCAGCAATAATATGTATTATTCCCAACAGATATGATGCTCAGTGCCTTCCTACTGGTACAGTCACAGGATCCAATTTTCAGACCGAACACGTGAAGATATTCTTACTTTGGTGGAAAGTATACACAGAGTCATTAAGCAGTGCCTATCACCACCATCAACAGCAAGTGACCAGACTTATTTTCCGAGTTCACCAGCCTGACCACATGCCAAGGCATACCAATCCAACCCAATAACACTAAGTTACTCTCTCAATACTTTAAAACCACATGGTAGAATTCCAGAAGAAAATGTTTAAAAGATACATTAGTTTGTGAGGGCTAAAACTGCTATCATGAATAGCTTGATAATAAGACTAGACGAGTTCTTCGTTTTCTTCAGTTACACAACATACGTTTTCTTAACCATCTAGTGAAGAGTAACTGTAAATACTAGGAAAATCTGCTTTAGTAAAATCCACTAAGCTTAAACACACATCTGTAGGGGGTTATCAATTATCCCTTAGCCTATCTTTCAAAGCTAATCATTAAATTTGTGACTTGGGAAATCTATCCCACTTAACATGTTGGCCTGATTCAGGCTTTTGAGCACCGTAATGTCATTCAATTAGAACTAGTTAACAAAAATAGACTTTTAAAGAAAAATAATCTTATAGGATTATGTAGTCCAAATTCTAATCCTATTCCTTAAGTTTCCTCATAGGAAAGATTTATTCTTACAGTCTTAGTAAAACTCGATTGATAAAACACTTTATTTGGAAAAAGACATAAAAATAAATTGCTTTGCTGGTGCACCTAGGATTAAAGCATGAGGAATCAATATTGCTGTGTTTTATGTGTGTTGTAGCCTAATAGCCATTTTTCTTTGATGCTATGGAACTGCATTTTGAAAGCTTTTTGAACTATTAACCCTGAGAAACAGGCCTCTGACTTCTGATATTGCCCAAGGAACCTGATTTTCTCCAGATCCAATATATTGATTTACACCACAATGTCGAGATTCTTATTAAAGGAAAACTAATGTAATAAAATTTGTCAATTTTCTACCTAGACCAACTTGTAAAGAGAAAATAACTTCTAGAAAGTGTGTCTTAAGTGGAGTGTTATAATGGATAAAGAGTCGGATCACTTCCATTGTGAAACTGAAAAGAACAGACAAGAGCATTCTGTTCTTTGGATTGCGTTGGAGCAGTTTGAGTTGTCCATGGCATCTACCTGGGAACAACGACTTAGTTCCACTGAAAATTAATTTTAAGTGAATTAATATATCTTGGTGTGTTTTCACATTGTCCAGGTAATTTCTTCACTCATAAATGTCCGATATACTCAATTCAGACTCCTAACCTTTCCTGCACAGGTCTCCATCCAAGAATGGAAGCGATGAAGAATTGTTGGCTACCTTATTAATGTTTATGAGTCACCCACCCTTTACTGCTGATCATCTTAGAGGTACAAAAAGCTTCTAAACCACAGAAAATATACATTATTGAGAGAACACAATGTCTTGATCAAAACCTGATTTTTTTCTTTCTTCATTAGAAGAGAGAGACTTGTGACTTGCACAACACGGTCTCCACTTAACCAGAACGATTAATTCTCAGATGAGAAAACGTTGAGTACTTTTCAGTTCTAGAGTTTTCAAAAAGCAGATTATCCCGGCATCTAAAAAGCACACATAAAAAATAAAACAGTAACACCCTTTCAAAAACACACATTTTCACTGTGGAAAGATAACAACATTGCAATTCTAACCTCAGGTTGTGATTATCCAAAGACTATCTAAAGCACCAGTGCATAGAGATTACAAAAGCTACAGATCCAGGCTTTACTATGACTCTTACTCAGAGTTTGAACTTGTTTCCACTTACACAGCAGGTGTCACAAAATATTTTCAGATTTGCCAGAGGGGCTTTTATTCTTCCTGCCATGCACTTCACTGGAGACCATTGCAGATCAACCTCTTTGAATCCTTAAGTTTATTCAATTAATGAATAGTCTGGATTTTACTTATCTGAAGCAACATATGGGTATCATCTCCAATTGTAACACGATCCCCAAAAAACTTAAAAGTAACTGAAAGCCTTATATTTCAACTTGTGTAGGGCATAGGCCAGATCCATCCCAATCAGTTAAAAAATTAAACCTTGTTTTCTTTCTTCTACTTGTTGCTCTTAAGTTCATTGCTGCTGCTGCTTTTCTTGTTTAAAAAGATCTTCATCCATAATTTTAATCAATACAAAGGGGAATTAATAGATAAGCATAAATTACAAACTTTTAAAGGCATGTTGAGACCTTCAGACTCAATCTCCAAATGATGAGAACTCATGACAATTTTAGCCTGTTAAAGTTTTATGTGCATCTTGGTTTTCAAAAATGTATAAACAGCTAAAAACACACATTTTCAACAGTAAGGGTAAGCAATATTACCACACAAATTTTTAATTTATTCTTAATTTTGCCCACAAAATGTAAGTCTGGAGAAACCTGCTATATTTAATTGATTTTCCTATCTTCCTAACATAACATGCTCCTGTATATCTTAGTTGGTTGAAAGCAGGTTCGATTGTTAAGATTTAGTAAAACTGCGTGACTTGATAGGAAGTCAGCACTTACACTTCTGTGTAAATACAAAAATAAAGAACAGGTCCTCTGTTTGCATAAGCCTCAAAAATATAACATTTCATAAGTAGCGATATTATTTGAATTATAAACTTGATAAAAACAAAAGGGTAGTATTTTGATTCTAAATATTATCTCCGTAATTCACAATGTTGAGACACTGTCTCATTTCACTTAGATGGAATAAATTGACACTGTGGAAAGTTTCAAATCACCTAAATATGTAACAGGGTTAAGAAACAGCAGAGTATCCTAAACTGCTGAGTCCAGCTGGCTGACGGGTGTAACTCAGTAGACACCAAAGGAAGAATGAAGGTTTTGAACTTAAACATACAAAAATCACAGGATTATCTGCACTTGTGATTCAGCTCCCGTACTGTTTTGAAGTGTGGAGAGAATGCCCTTTAAAAGAGAGTAACTCCACATATACTACTACTTTATGCTACTGAGAAGAACTGCTAGCTTTTTACCATTTATTGCATAAATATGGTGCTGTACTGGCAAAGTGTTTGCCTGTCACATTATTGAACAAATACTAGCATGTTGCTGCATTTTTCTTTCAAGAATATTTATCGTGTTAAAATGATGTACAGAAAACACAGAAATACTAGAGCGTGTGAAAAGAGCAGAGTCTATAAATCTAGCTAATTTTTTAATTGGTTTTGCTTAGTACACCTTATGTTCTTTAAGGTATAACCACAGTGCTCTAGTTTAAATTACACAATGTTATTTGAAAACTATAGCATTATGAGGTGTTCCTGTATTCTTGTTTTCATAAATTATTGTGTTTTAATACAATTAAATATTTCTTAGACCCTCCATACACAAAATTTTCTGTGACAAATGTACAGTACAAGCACTATAGCTTTACGCTTGGCTTCTAACAGAAAAGCTTTGGTATTATCACTGGATTAGTACTAGATTAATTTTCCAGTTGTTCTGCTCTGCAGGAGTTCAAGTAGCCTAGGTACCTCATAGGTACCACTGAGGTGCCACTTATTCTTGATAAATTAATGAGGCCTTAAATCTTCTTCTTTCTTTTGTAACAGTACTGTGTATGTTCTGTTACTCCTATGGTTGACATTTACTTTTTAAAGTGTTACAATGTGCTCTTTGCAGTTAAGAATCTTTGGTCCAGTCTCACATTAAAAGGCCAATGCTTAATCTATCAGTCATAGACACCATAGTTGTAGCTGTGGAACTTACAGTCTCCTTGCTGGATTAGCCTAAGTAGAAACAGCTCCTGGCAGGATGGCATAGACACAGGGTCTGAGAAGAAATCCACTGGGGGAGAAACTTCAACCTTGCAAAGAAACATCAGAGCAACCTATGTAAGGAAAACACAAGAGAGGGGATAAGAAATTTTTTCCTTTTCATTGGGGATTTCTTAGTGCTTATGTGGCCCAGTGCAATGTTGTGCAAAGATACGTAGCTATGACAAAAACAAGCAGTGCAGTCAGTGCATCACTCCACTTAGGCTAACATGACACCCAGAGAAAGGGCTACCTTGAACATTTCCGCATGGCGCATCATGATGCTAGATCGTACCAGCTGAGCAGGTACAGTATCGTATCCACAGTTAACAGGCTTTATCTTGATATCTCGTTACATTTTAACTGTAGAAGAAAACTGGTCTCTGATAATACATCTATGACGCTACATAAAACAGAAGGCCAGGGGGCAAGTTCTATCATCTGTACACCAACAGCTCCCTTAGTAGCATGTTTTCCTGAACTCCGCTGGCCTATCTCAACAAGATTTCTCCCTGGACAATGTCTGGACACAGCTGGGACAGCGTATGCTAAAGACAGCTCCCAGTAGCCAGTATAGAAAAGACCAAGTTTGGGCTCCTTTCTTCCTGAGTAATTCTCCAGCAGTATTCCAGTAGGACTTAATATCTTAAATATCCCCAAGCAACTGCATTCCACATCCCACAGCATACAACACATATTCTGAGTTTCACACAGCCCGCTCATGCTATTGACACTCTAAAATTGCCCTTCCCACCCAAGTATACACACAGAAATTTGTCTTGGGCTACTGAGGCCTGGAGGAAACACAGGGCCAAACGCTATGTATAGCAGGGAAGGGTCTCTGACTCTGTTCTATTAGAAACTTGGAAATAGTGCCAGATACCAGTGTTCAGTAATTATTTGTTCTTTTACCAGATACCATTTATGAGTGTAGATCAGCCAGATCATCTTTTCTCTATACATACACTTGGGAGTTCAGTCAGGGATTTAGAAAAAGAAATCGGTTACGTGGCTTTTGAAAAAATGTTAAGAACTATTGAAAAATCTTTTTACTCCTATTTAAAGAATAGTCCTCCACCCTTTCCCTGATCTTTTGCTGTCATACATATGATATCACTATCAGAGAAAGAAAATGATCTCTAAATACTTTTGAAACCATTTTGTCCCGAAGCACAACACGAAGAGCATGGAATTCAGGTGTCTTCACTTTAATGGGGTATCACAGATGTAGGACTACATACAGCTGTATGCTCTTTACGCTAAGGAACTTAAGATGGTTCAGCAAACTTTTGCTTCAGAATATGTGCTGTGGCATGCAGCAGATCAAGGCTTTACACAGGGTTGAGTAAAATGGGGTAAATCTGAAGTATAGAATAAAGTGCTTTTATCAATAAGTATCCCAGAAATCAAGTATATCACAACATATAGGTTTTAGTCAACAGCATGACAGCAGTGACAGTATGTTGTGACACCCTCCCTGTAAAGCTGTAGCCAGCAATAATGAAAATGCCTGATATTAGGTACCATTATTTAAAGGATTATAGTTCATCACTGCTACTACACAAAAACCTCTGATGGTATGATACTTGACATGCATTCTGATAGCTTGTTTTAACTGGTTTTATCTATGAAAGGCACATAATGAGTGAAAGAGGGCAGCAACTGTGTATGCAAGCTGACAGAAGATCCCTTTATGTGAGTGCTTTGGAAATCCTACCAGTTTTCACAGGAGTGTTTATATCATTTTTATTAAGGAGAAATTCCTGTGTAAAGTCAGAGGACAAGTGAGACCATGACTTTAAACTATCAGTTTAATTGACAGACCACTGACAGAGATGACAAACTTAAACCTCAACTTCCCGTATACTAGGAGAGTGCTTTATATTTTATACTCTTCTGTAACGGTGTTCTCTCTTTAACCTCTGTTTTTCCATAAGTAATGTCAGCAGACGTTTCCTTCAGTAGGCCAAATCCTAGCTACTGAACTATACAGTCACTTGCTCTGATTTTTCCTGTCAAAAAATCTAAGGCTATGCACAACACAGACCAAGAATATCTGAAAGCTCACACACATTTTTAGAGTTGGAGCACTGTCACCCATGCACTCCATTTCTCATTTTTGGACCCCAGGGCTGAGCTTGTCACTTTCAGCAGGCTTCACTCAACACCTTTGTCCTTCTGCTGATGTTCAGGCTGTGAGTTCACAAAGTCTCTGATTTGAGCTAGATATTGCAAGAGAACTTAACACACGTTTTGTATCAAGCCAGTAACACACAATTGATTTGGCATATACTAGAAAGTTATTCAAATGATTGAATGGATAAAGAACTAAAAATCTGCCATGCATCTTCCATCATAATTGTTTACAGACTCAACTTAGTGATAAACTTTGAAATATTTTGCCATCAGAATCACACAGTATCAATTTTCTAATAGCCTAAACCCAAATTGAAATAAAATCAGTCCCTTCAGAGAAACAGACTGTCAAATTCAAGAGCACCATGTAAAAAAAATAATTTTCATAAGCTAATATCAAATATTCCATAAATTTGACACACTTCTCAACTACAAAATAAACCAATTGCCACTATGTCTGTTTATTGTTATATTAGAAATCAATACCCAAAGCAAGCTTTGCATGGCTCTCTACTTCACAAAAATATAACCTATTAATACATAGTGATATTACCTGACTCTATCACAAGGATGGCTCACCAGTCCATTTAATCAGCCCAGGTGACCTTGCCAACAGCCTGTCTGTAGAGACAGGTGGTAGCTACTACTCCCAAGGCCTGCCTCACTCTTCCACATTTTGTGACTGGAAGCATTTTGGACATGATAAACACTCCACTCTCTCTCAAGGTTTGATATTAATAAGGTTATATTAAAAACTCTCTGCTAAGTTCATTCAGCCCACATTTTTTATGACCTCCCCAGCATTCACTCACTGAGTGAAATTGGAATCTCTCAAAGTGCTCATCCAAAGGCTGACCAGAGTTAACGTCCACACCTATCCTATACTTTCTAATATATAACTTCTGGAATCACATTATTTGGAGTAATGAGATGCACTTGTAGCTATATTAACCTTATCACAAGATTAGCTACAGCACTGTGACTAGAGGTCTATCAGAACTAATTTGTCTTGTTTTGACCTGTCATCAGATCACTTAACAGGAAACTAAATAACCCACAGACTTTAGCACACTTTCAGATGATTCAGCAGTCCGTGGTCACAACAATGTATTATTTTGTCTGAGACAATGCCTTCTAGGCACTCCACCTGCTCACCCTTTGGTATGCTTTGATCTTCACCTTGGTATGTTTTTACACATGTCTTATTCCTCCAAACCTTGAAGGAGCATGAACTTTATTTCTAAAATGAAATTGGAAAATGATTTTCAATTGCTTTAATTTATCTTAGATCTAACAGATGGAAATGCAAAACACTTGAAGCTGACCAACTGGAAGACCTCGGGAAGGGAGTGAAGGACTCTGATAATTAATTTCCTCAAGCCTCATAAAGAAACAGAGACAGTATCAATCCAAACAATCAGAACTAACAATGGAAGAGGCAGAAATGGTATCAGATCTTTCTAGTTACCAGCAAAGTACAACTGAAAATTTAACATCATTAAATAAAGAAGAGAGTTTATTAGCAATTATTTATTGTGTTCTCACTCTGACAGACTGAGTGGATATGAACCTATCTGCAATGTAAGAATCTTCTTTTTCTTAAATAGGATTAGTGCTTTAGAAAGTGTCTGTCTAAGACTGTTGTAGACCAACAGTATTCATTTAACCCTAAGAAAATTGCTTCTCCAGTCTTCTATTCTCACCTATACTACTTTTTCCTTAGCAACTGAAGTACTAACAAAGGAGTAGTTCTGTAACTGTCCAATTGCTACTCTCCATGTTAAGGCCATCAGTGAAGAGTCTAGTGTAATTTGCTATAGCAAACCCCTTGAGCAATCCAGTTACTTCATGCAGCATTTTCCTATGCTATTTTAAAAATCATTACCACCAGAAACCAGGAAAAGAGCAGCAGCTCTCTCCCAGGTAAAATTTGCATAACATTGCTGAAATCTAACCTCAGAAAAAATGACAAGACTAACAATTGTCAAGCAGAGGCTAGATCTGTACTGGTAAATTGAACATGACAAGTGCATGTGCTCAAGATGCTGAAAGTTCATTGCACATCTTAATAAATTTTTGGAACAGCCTTTGGCATGCTTATGATTCACAACTACGCTTTCCCAAACAATTCCCAGATGTCATTTCTCAGGTGGTGTTTCCAAAAGCAGCAGAGATGAAACTACGCCATTTTGGAATACTTTTCTGGTATAGTCTCTGGGCATTATGCCACCAGGGTCATACCTACACAACGTCATGCCAGCTCCCGAGCGATTTTGAAGGCATGGCATTGAGATACTAAAACATGTTCCATTTCTGAGATCTCTCATTTTTTTAAGATGATCTCACTCAGACAGTGAGAACCAAGGTGTCTCACCCAGGAAAGAGATATGTTTACTATCACTTAAAATGAGCTGGGGAAGATGAGAGAAAGATCTGACTGACTGAATCATCTCCATTACCTATGCTAAGCTTGTGGTTGGAGACTACCATACAACCTCTACCATATATGGGGTGTATGGTAAATTTAAAAGTTAAAGCTGCCTTACTCAGAGCACAAGACTAATAAAGTCATTACTTCAGTATAATCAGAACAGGTTTCTACCATATGTCTCACACTCCACAACTCAGTCAGAAGCACACTGAGGCTACAGTTCTGCCTCCCCCTTTCCTTGTCCAGCTGAAGCATTTTTTAATCTGAAGATTGGGGCATCTAGCCTGGCAGAAGACTGATCACTGTTATGCTCTTGCAAGGTCAAGGGCCAGGAAGATACCCAGTCCTTCTCAAAGTTCTTTTAATGTATTTAAATATAATGTTTCTATAAATAAAGCTTGCATATAATTCAAATTTGTGTTATAGTTTTGCAAAAAGAAGTCACTAAGACTATTAGTTGGTAAGATAAGAGCCATTTAAGAGTCTGTGTTAGGATGGTGCTTGTAAGAATTATGGATGGTGAGAGCTTTGATTTTGCAAGTTTGTATGACAAGGGAAAATATTCTGTAAAAATCCATCTCTCTGAAGCCTGAAGGGAGAAGATGGAGAGATGTCACTGTGTTGTATAATAGAGAGAGAGAGAAACAGAACAGAAGCTGTGGAAAACTGCTAAAAATCAGACAGTCAGAGTTTAAAGTGCAGTGACTGAGGGAAAGAGCTGGGGCTGTGGGTGCCTGCTGGAAGTAGATTGAGAGTTTGTGTTACAGACAGGGGACTTAGAGACAAGAAAAACCCAGAGCTCCGAGAGAGAGCAGGACTGTTTTGCAAATGCTGTGGAAGTGAGGATAGCAGGAAAGAATCAGGACCTATATTGTAGTGGTACCTGGCCAATGAGGCATCATCAACACCATTGCTGAATTGCACCAGACTAGCTTTAGGTTGGATGTTAAGAAAAATTTCTTTACAGAGAGGGTTGTTGAGCACTGGAACAGGCTGCACAGGGATGTGGTGGAGTCCCCATCCTCGGAAGTGTTTAAAAGACGTGTAGATGTGGTGCTGAGGGACATGGTTTCAGGACCCTGGCAGTGCAGAGTAAACAGTTGGACTTGATCTTAAAGGTTTCTTGCAAACAAAAAGATTCTGTGTGATTCTGTATGACTCCTCACTGTGTGGTCTAGTTTATTGGCTAAGTGACCTCTAACATAACTGCCTGCTGCAGACTTGCCAACTCTAAACCTGTTCCCTAGTGACCAATAAGGGTCCACAATAACAAGGCTACAGAGATGGCAATCATCTTCTCCATAGTGATGGGCTTGTAGGTACTTTGGTGTTTGATGGCAGCCTCATGGAAAAATTGAGTGGGACAGAGTCACAGTGTAAGAGAGCTGGTGGCATGCCCTTGGATGTGGCCTCCCTAGATCAACAATGTATGGTTACATGTAATGGGTCTGAACAACACCATAAACAAGTACAGTGAACACTTTTACAAAATGCAACACACAGATAGACAGAACCTAGCTAAATAAAAACATGTTTTCTTTCTTTTCAATTCTACAGTTATCTTATCTTGGTTTCACTTTTGATGACTCACTGCATTTTATCTGCAGTGATGAATATCAACAAAGCAATAAAATATTTTTGCAAATACACTTCCAAGTGGATCTCAGGGGGATGAAATTCTTTTAGTCCTGTGTATTGTTGAGTGCAACAGCCGTCTATTTGTGTTATACCAGAGGGCAGATGGCCTTTTTCCAAATCACCGCACATGTATTTGTCAAATCATGGAGACATTCCTCACATGCCGTGAAAAGTAAAGACTTAGCATGTCAAGTACAACTTTGCGTCTTATTTTACACAGTGAAAGGGTTTACCCTGCACTCTTTTAGGTTCTCATCTGGTTTCTATAATCAGAAAGTTATGCTGCTACGCAGAACAGTAGTGTTATTTATACAGTGGTCTGTACTTATCCAGGGCAAAAGACAGATAGCAAACAAGACGAAAAAGCAGCCTAGAAAACATTCATCAACAGAAGATTATCTATGGCCTCACAAAGTATGAAGACACAAGAGAAGATCAATGAAGTGATAATTTATACCAATGAAAGATAAACCCCACTGAGATTACAAAACTACGAAGTTTCTGAAAACCATATCTAATGCTTACAAGCATGTTAAATGTTTTTCACAGAATCACAGAATGGCAGGTGTTGGAAGGGACCTCTGGAGATCATCTAGTCCAATCCTTCTGCTAAAGTAGGTTCACCTAGAGCAGGTTGCACAGGATCATGTCCAGCTCAGTTTTGAATACCTCCAGAGAAGGACACTCCACAGCCTCTCTGGGCAGCCTGTTCCAGTGCTCTGCCACTCTCAAAGAAAAGAAGTTTTTCCTCACGTTCAGGCGGAACTTCCTGTGTTCCAGTTTGTGCCCATTGCTGCTCGTCCTGTTGCTGTGCACCGCTGAAAAGAGTCTGGCCCCATCCTCTTGACACCCACCCTTTAGATATTTATAAGCATTGATATGATCCCATCTCAGTCTTCTCCTCTCCAGGCCAAACAGACCCAGCCTTTCCTCGTAAGACCAATGCTCCTGTCTCCTAATCATCTTCGTAGCCCTCCACTGGACTCTCTCCAGTAGTTCTCTGTCTCTCTTAAACTGGGTAGGCCAGAACTAGACACAGTACTGCAGATGTGGCGTCACTAGGACAGAGCAGAGTGGGAGTAGAACCCCTCCTCAACCTCCTGGCCATAGTCTTTTAATACACCCCAGGATACCATTGGCCTTCTTGGCCACAAAGGTACGTTGCTGGCTCATGGTTAGCGTGTCCACCAGGACTCCTAGGTCCTTCACTACAGAGCTGCTTTTCAGAAGGTCAGCCCCTAACCTGTGCTGGTGCATGGGGTTATTCCTCCCCAGGTGCAAGACATTACACTTGCCCTTATTGAACTTCATTCAGTTCCTCTCCACCCAACTCTCCAGCCTCCAGCCTGTCCAGGTCTTGCTGAACAGCAGCAAAGCCTTCTGACCTATAGTCACTCCTCCCAGTTTTGTATCATCAACAAAATTGCTGAGGGTACGCTCTGTCCCTTCATCCAGGTCACTGATGAATAAGTTGAACAAGACTGCACCCAGTACTGACCCCTGGGGAACACCACTAGCTACAGGCCTCCAGCTAGCCTCTGTGCCACTGATTACAACCCTCTGAGCTCTGTCGTTCAGCCAGTTCTCCATCTGCCTCACTGTCCACTCATCTAACCCACACTTCCTAAACTTCCCTGTGAGGGTGTTAAAGGAGACAGCGTCAAAAGTCTTGCTGAAGTCAAAGTAGACAACATCCACTGCTCTCCCCTCATCTACCCATCCAGTCATGCCATCATAGAAGGCTATCAGAAAGGTCAGGCATGATTTCCCCTTGGTGAATCCATGCTGATCACTCCTGATAACCTTAATTTCCTCCACATGCTTAGAGATGACCTCCAGAATGAGCTATTCCAACACCTTACCAGGGATGGAGGTGAGGCTGGCTGATCTATAGTTTTCTGGGTCCTCCTTCTTGACCTTTTTGAAGACGAGTGATACTGGCTTTCCTCCAGTCCTCAGGCACCTCTCCTGTTCTCCATGACCTTTCAAAGATAACGGAGAGTGGCTTAGCAATGACATCTGCCAGCTCCCTCAGCACTCGTTGGTGCACCACATCAGGGCCCAAGGATTAGTGGGTGTCCAGCTTGCCTAAATGATCTCTAACCCAATCCTCCTTGACCAAGGAATAGTCTTCCTTTCTCCAGACTTACTCTTTTACCCCCAGGCACTGGGATTCCTGAGGGCTGGCCTTGACAGTAAAGACTGAAGCAAAGAAGACAGTCAGTAACTCTGCCTTCTCTGTATCCTCTGTCACTAGGGCACCCACTTCATTCAGCAGCAGGCCCACATTTTCCCTAGTCTTCCTTTTTCTACTGATGTACTTGAAGAAGCCCTTCTGGTTGTCTTTTACATCCTTTGCCATATATAATTCCAAGTGGGCTTTAGCCTTCCTTGTTACATCCCTGCATACTCTGACAACACTCCTATATTCCTCCCAAGTGGCCAGTCCCTTTTTCCACATTCTGTAAACTTCCTTCTAGAGTTTTTTCAGCTTCTTCCTGGAAGCTCCTTGCTCATCTATGCAGGTCAACTACCTTCTGTGCTTGATACCTTACTCATAGAGATGCACTTGAGCTTGGAGGAAGTGTTGCTTGAATATTAACCAGTTCTCTTGGGTCCCCCTACCTTCTAGAGACCTAATACGTGGCATTCCTTCAAGTAGGTCTTTGAAGAGGCCAAAGCTAGCTCTCCTGAGGTCAAGGGTTGTAATCCCACTTCTTTCCCATAAGATCTTGAGCTCCACAGTCTCACTGTCACTGCAGGCAAGGCTGCTCTCAACCTTCACATCCCCAGCCAGACCTTCTTTATTAGTACAAGGTCCAGTAGAACACCTTTTCTAGTTGGCTCCTCCAGCACTAGTGTCAAAATTATCATCAGTGCTCTGCAGGAACCTTCTGGACTGTGTGTCTAACTATGTTGTCTTTCCAGCAAATAGGGTGGTTGAAGTCCCCTAGGGCCTGTGTTTTATACAATTTGCTCATACAAAATATAAAAATTTCCTCATAAAATTTTATTTCCTCACACGTGCAGCAATATGTAGTCTAGCTATTTCCAGTAATAGGACTCATGCTACCAAAGGCAAATGTTGAATGAAACATGAAAATCTGGCCACAGTTCTTGGCTTGCATGGAAGATGAATGGCCGCATATTTGGCTGTGATTTCTATACAGTATGATAGATTTTAGACTAGAATATAGTTATGCCCTCCCTAGAGCAGATTCAGAACTGATTTGAAGGGAAAAGAATTGTACAGATGTGCAATAGCTTGATGTCATATGACAACGTATGGCATCCCAGTGCAATAATCTTCATAATTACTCTGCCACTGGCCTTCACTTTCTGAACTAAGATGTACAGAAGCAACAGGAGCACATTAGGGTGTGATAAAGTTGTTTATCCAAACTAAAAACTGAAGTTGGAGGCCAAACAAAAAAGGTTTGCAAAATCTCTTGGATTCCCTGATTCACTAGCTAAACAGTTTCTAATTGAACCTTTTTAAAATATTTGCACTGAAATGTACTTTAACTTACATTTAAAGAAATCTTAAGAAAATCATCAAAACTACAATGAACTAAAAGAAAAATTTCTTTTCCAGTCAAAGTAAAGGAAAACACGTTTTCTAAACCTATTTTCTCCAGTTCATCTATCCTCACTTAGATATTATCTTTATGATGGAAATTGCACCCTACAATGCTTATTTCTCTCTGCTGACTAAAAATTAAGATATTTTTACCTCTATTAAGGGAAATTAATTTCTCTCTCTCTGACTTACAAATAGAGACAAATTATTGAAAAAGTATATAAACACACTAGTAAATGTAAGTAAGTAGTCTTTTTTTGATATACAAATGATTAAAGAGGTTTTGGGCTTTTTCTGTTTAGGAGGCCAAGAAAAATTCTCTGTAGAGCTCTGGACCCCTGTATTATCCTGCCTTCAAAGCATCTTATAAACCGATGCTGGACATAGAGAGAATTATGTACAACTCACAGCAACACCCACAAAAAGAAAAAAATCTCTAAGAATGTCCACGCACTTGGAAAAATAAACAGTAGGTTTAAGGACAACTGAATCTTTCTCCTCAGTGCCTGGATATGAGGTGGAAAATGGCTAGCACAAGTGAAAGGTGTTTGAATCACCTTGCACCAGTGAAATTATTGTGGTTTTTCTTATTTCTAAGAGGGCAAAACCCAAAAGTATTCCCTTATCCCCTTTGCTCTCCCTCATGCCAACCAAGAATCATGTAAAATGAAACATTTCAAGGTTAAATCATCACGTAGCAAATGCCATCTGTGGAAAACTTTAATCCAAATGGGTACTTTTGGGTAAATTAGAAGCCACAAACGGCATTTTTTAACAGAAAATTATCAAGTAAACTAAAGCATAGGCAAAGTGACAGCTCAACCTGTATCAAAGGAAAAAGGACTCCCACACAGCTGTGTATCATGGAGTCTTTCATTAGAAGACTGTTTAATGAAAAACATATAAATTAAGCTTGGATGTGGGAACCCATGGTATTTACAACAGTAATAATGCATATAAATGACAGTGCACAAGCTCAGAAAAATCAGCTGAAAGCTCTGGTAAGTTTGAGTAAGTCACCTTTCTTTGGGTGGAAGTCAATTTACTGTATTGGTAAAGTTTCAGCTCTGTAGTTCTGAGTTTAATGGAACGGGTGTGCTGCTTGCTAGCAAATGAGAAAAATTACTTGCCTTTTCCTGACCGTATGATATAAGTTAGAGGAGGAGTGATCAACCTTCTTCACTAAAAGTCTCATCCAACGTTTTTCAGAAGACAACAGCCGCACAAAACAGCCTGCATATCACTAGGAACCCTAGCAAGGGGAATTCTGGGAATAGATCACAAGAACTCCCTTAGATCCCACAGCCTTATTGAAAAAAAAAGCAGGTGTGCAGCGGACGCCTCGCTGCTTTGTACTGCAACAGTTCCTCTGACTTGCCTCTCTTGTTCTGAGAATGTGGATATCATTGCAACACTTTTGTCAGTCATTTGACCTGACTTGAAAGAAATAACTGAACAGTTCAGACATATCTGGCTCAGGAGTCATTGGCTGGACTGTTGGACTCTGTTTGACTGCAGGGGTATTTTAGTTGTGTTCTGTTGGGAAACTTGCAAGAAAAAATTATGTGAGGATTAAATTCTGAAGGTCTTATTTTACTGAAATGCACACAGAGAGTTTGTGGATTCTTTCCATTATCTACAATGCTAAATTTTGTAATCTGAGAGTATAAACCTCAAATAATAAAGGAAAAAATATTATCTTTTGAAATACATAAATACAAAATTACTGTAATTTAAACCATTTCAAATACATTCCAGGGTCTCCAAAGTAAATTCTGGCTGTGCAAGTAGGATAAAGTAGACACTTATTCTCAAGCATGATATGGATATCTAAGTCAAGACAGTCCTCCTAGGTGGAAATATAATCCTGAAGCACTTAGTTAAAACATCCTGTTATACAGCTGCTATACAGTGTTGTTGATTTGTACAAGCTTTAAAACCACCTCAGAGAGCTATCAAGTAATTTTTCTGCCTTTCCAGCCTTTGCATCTCTTCCTATTCTTTTTCCACAGCGCATCAAAACAGCCATTCTCCTTATTTTCCTTCTTTTAAAGAATTAGTAATCTTTATGAACCACATGTACCCCTTATGTTTTTACACTGGATTGTTTATCATTATGATGGCAGAGAAGCATTTCCCACTTTAAATCTTAAGTCAATAATTAATGAAAAGAATCAACACCACAGTCTAAAACCAGGAGATTTAGTGACTTCATCCCTCCAGGAAATGAATCAGCATGATGTTTTACTGAATCTGTATAATGTTCTTGCAGTACCTAAAATCAAAAGACAAAGGCAGCAGGGAACCTTTCTTGATGTGCATTTGTATGTATGTGTGTATAAATATATATATATTCAGACATTAAAAAACAAGGCAAAAGTGAAGGGCTTTACTTTTAACGTCTCAGAGAACTGATTATTCTAGCGTGCTGAATAATTTGAGTGGATTTGTTTTTTAGTTACGCTCTGGGATTTGGAGGAAGGTGAGATATTAATATCTTACATAGTTCAAGTGTAACATTGATTAAATAGGACAACTCACCTCTCTCCCTTCATAATTTCTCCCCTGCACTTGAAAATTACCAAGTCTCTATTGCCACCTCACAGGTTGCAAACAGGGCCAGTCGTTAAAGGGACATTGATGCTTTATACAGTTCACCCTCCGGCAATGAGTGTGAAATTGCTTAACTTAGTCATTTCAAAGAGAAGAAATCAACTGAGTTGTAAATCTTGGGGGTTTCTGCTAATCATTGCCCTTTAAAGAATTCTCATTACAACACGTCTGACAAAGGTGTCAGAGGCTTCTAATAAATTCATACTTTGGTTATAAATCTAAGCATACAACCATAGAGCAGCTTTTCCTATTCACTGGTGATAGACCTAGAATAAAGAGACACTGAGAAGAAGCAGTGATGCTGCCGTAACACAGTAACCTCAGTTCTGTAGATCTTTTTAAATTAAAGCACACTTTTTTTAAAAAAAACAGCTTCAGTTCTTTGCTATCAAATACAACTCCAAAGCAATGGAAACATGTGCAGAAGTGAGGGGAAACATCACAGAATGACCTCGCAAATTAATGAAGTTCTGTGTTTAGAATAAACAGCAAATTTTGCCCAGCTGACCAAGTTTAAGATAAACAGGGTTGGTTTGTTTTTGATGGTTACATCAAACAACCAGTAGTGTATTCCTCCCGTGTACGTCAGCGCATCTCACTGGTGGTGGAGCTTTTGGGTGGGCTGTTTCTTTAAGAATGGTGTGCAGATGAAAACCGCGCCTGTTTTTTGCCTGCTGCTCGGAGCAGCCGCAAACCCCCTTCTCACCCGCACTTGGACCTGCTGATCGGCACTGCTGCTTTCCGCTGCCACCCCGCGCTGCTGCTTTTCCTAACTGCCGCAACTGCCAACACAGCCAGCCTGGCCCCACACGTGGACAACCCCTGCCACTGTCATCTGGCCCACCCCCAGCCCTGCCGGCACCAAATGCCACCACCGTTGAACTGACTGGTAGTTTTTTTATCGCTGCTGTTTCCTTCACCGTAGTTTGAGTGCACTTCTGCCCCTTCCCCCCGCCTCATTGCACCAGTTCTAATCCTATTCAACTTGTTAATACCTTGTTGCTTTGCATACAATATTTTTCTATTGTTATTAAAACTGTTTTAGTTTCCCAAACTTAACAGAGGCCTCACCACCTTTTTCTTTTCTTCTCATCTCTCTTCTTCCCTTCATCTTCTCTTCTCCCAGAATGGGAGAGGGGCTTGATTAGGGAGAGAGTATGTCCCATGATTGGCCAGCCTCAGCCAGCTGGTGACACCAGCCTACTTTTTGGAACTCATCAAAGGGAAGAGTTTTGCACTAGGTGTCTGCTGTGAAATGCATTTGAAACTTCCATACCTAGTTGAGCCAGTGGCCAACCATCTTTTGCAAGTATGATACTGGTGGATAAGATTACTGAATAAGAGGGTGCTGGAAGTCTGTCTTTTCTGGATAGGTAAAATTTTTAGATCTTGCAATTTCTTTTTTTCTCTTCTGCCGAAGCAAAACCAACCTAAATTCAGGAAGGATCATTGTAATTGGAAAGGTACATTTCAGACTGCAACCAATGCAAAGCGAGAGTTCTGTATCATCATCTTGCCACACATATAAAATGTGAGGGAGGAATAACAGTGTTAGAGTTAAGATTTGATTGAAAGGAGGAGTCAAAACGTGAGATCTTTTTCCATCTTTGCCACATAGCCCAATCTCTGACACTGCCAAATGTGGAAATGCATGGAATTTTGCAACACTTCCCTGAACATCATAACAGTCTCCAAAATTTGAAGCTCAGTCTCCTGAAACCACAAGCAGATGGTTCATATGTAGTAACTCTCAATGGATTTCCTTCTCATAACGCTACCCAACACCTCTTTGAAGGTGTAACTACCACATAACCAAATTGTGTGAATCATCAGGTTCTTCCATCAACACACACTCTAAATTGACTATAAATAAGCCACATACTAATGACGGAAAATATCATCTCATTCAAAATATCTGATCTTTCATTTCTCCATTTCTTTCTAGCTCTTAGTTTTCTGAGGTTAAATTATTTTTTGTTTCTTAATAAATTGGTCTCTGAAAATGGAAGGTTCTATAAAAGCAAAGACTTTCTCCCTAGCTGGCTGAAGATAAGGAAAAAGAACCCCACAAATCTGTCCCTAGATTTTAAATTGGGTAAATAAGCTTTTTAAAGAACTGGGATAATACAAAGTAACATTTCTTTAGTAATACATTAAAATACATTAAGACACGAATATAATCCATAAGCCAGTGTATGGGACACATTTGTTTCAAATTTGCCCATCAGGAAATTCAAAGAATGAAAAACAAATCCCCACCTTTCCGTACTGATATTTGAATAATTTGTTTTGTCTGTGGTTCACAGCAGCATGGAAAGCCATTTGTGAGATTTGGTCTTCAGACTCTAAGAAGGAAAAGAAATGCTTAGTATTTTCCTCCTAGGAAAAAAAAAAAAGTTGCATGTTATGACTTATTTGTTTTCACTTAATAATTCCCATCTGCCATTATAGAGTGCTAAAATATGTCTGTATTTTTTAAAAAATATATAAATTTATTACTATTACAATTTTTTTTGAACTGTGTTTCAATAAAAGACTTAGTGCAACAGGTAATACTGAAGTACCTACCACATTTCAGTCCTTTCAATATTTTTACTGATTCAGTAGATAACTCACACTCAATCTTATGTACAGGATTGGAACACAGATAATTATATTTTTTAGCAAGTACCCTGAGAAATTTTCATTAGGATGTACAGAAATTATGCATTAATTAATGATAAAGTTATAAACCTTATATTAAATCTAGACAAGTGATAAAATAAATGCTATTGTCGTAAAGCTGTTATTCAAAGGCTTACTATTATTCTGTGATAAGTTGTAGCCATTTCTTGTGCATAATTCATAACAGATAAATTTCATTAATTTATCTGCTCAGTGACATAAAAAGTCAGAAGCTTTTCCATTTTGATTTTTTATTTTCTGCTTTTCTTATTTTTAAATATTTTACAGATTAAATGAATTTTAAAATCCGTCTAAAAAGTGACAATTTTTCTTTGAGGTTTATCTTCTCTTTCCCCTCCACTGACAGAACTGAAAGAACCATGATAGATTGTTTTATTAATTTTTTACAATGTTTGCTCAGAGTTTGGACATAATATTTTTGATAAACATGAGAGGAAAAGGAGCCAGAGAAAATAACTCTTCAAATGAAACAAAGGAAAAGGGTTCTAAAAAGTGCACTTGCATACACAGTAGACTCATAGAGAAAGTAGTGTGGGTTTGTGTATTTTTAAGTTTTGACACATCATAAATTACTATCAAAATAAAAAAGCAAATAGCTTAGTTTCTGTTACAAGCCAATAACGACTTCAGATGTTTTTTAAGACATGAAGGACATTGCCCATGTATGCATGTTCTTTTTAACGGTAAGGGTATTGGAAATATGTGTGGAATGAGTACATTTCAAAAATCTGTTTTCTTTCACTCTCAGAAAGGATTACTAGAGTGAGATGCTATCTTTTAATAACAGTACCTAGCGATTTGTGCAGATTTATGTCATCATGCAGGAGAGCCAGATTTGATTCTGATCTCTCATTCTCTTACTGGAATCAACATGAACGTGTTAGGTGTTAAACAACTAAAGTGTTTGGGTTAATTTCAACCGCATGACTAATTCCATTAAATCAAGAGGTTTATTTGCATGTCTGCTATTACAAACGTACTGTGGAATCATAAAAAAATTATAAAAGCACCAGCAAAAAGTGCATATATCCTAAGCCACTGCTTTATAAGGGCCTATGAATATTTAAGGAGACAAAGCACAAAACTTCTACTCCCTGAAACTTCCCATTACCCTAATTTCCATGAAATACAGAACCAACAAGATTAAGATTTTGATCCTTACCTTAGAGGACTGATCTGGTGCTAATAAAACAGTTTTTCCAAGGCAAATACAGAAAGAAGCAATTATATGATTACTCTAATGGAAGTTGCAAAACCATAGCATCCTAGAACTCCTTCGAGTACCATTTTCCAAGGACTGTGCAGGAGTAGAGTGAATGCTCGCTATATGTAGAAGACTAACCTGCATTTTCTTGTACAGTGTTTTCACTCTCTGTTTCTTTGAATAGGGTCTTAAACCTCAGTAGAGAAGACTTGTTTGATCATAAGATCCTGAGGTATATAAACTGCACACAACTAGGTTGAAATAACACTTTGCAAAGAGCATATAGATAGTGCTATGGGTTTATGTCTCTCCATGGAGCCAATGTATTAATACTTAGTGGTACCCACATGAAGTAGGACAGGTAATAAAATCAATCACCATCTCTGGTTGGATTGCAGAATGGCATTTTAATGTTAACTTAGAAGGAAGGTTTCAAATTCTCTGCCTTCACTCAGAAACAACATGGAAAAACTTTATTTCAACATGTATTACATACCCCACCTCATGAACTCTTCAAGATGCCTTTTACTCTCAATGCCTCATAAATAAAGTCAGAAGAGGGAATGGAGGAAGGTATTTTACATCTCATTACAATACATGGAGTGGTAGGGTGAGCAAAAATTTAATACTGCTGTTTGTTTTGGTTTTTTACAAGCTATATAACCCTTATTTCCAAATGGTTTATCTAAATTCAAGATTGAGTATCTTCTAGAAAACACCAGATGAGACACAAATGTCTGAGGTCAAGGGCAGGATTTTTTTACACTCAGAATTTCTTTTTTTCCTCACATATACCTAGTGATTCTCCTATTTGTTACGACAATAGACAAAAAGTGAAAAACTCTCACACCTAATCCTCTCGTGGATGACAATGTTTCTGGAGAATGTGATTTCATCCAACCAGACTTGCAAGTCTGATTCTTGGAAATGCTAGCACTGAGTCCAGATATTTTAGAATGGTCTGCGGACTTCAGCAATGTGTTGGCCAGTCCTTTTACTTTGGTACATCAGAAAAGGAACTGAGAAGGAATCAGACTATCTTGGAAATCTTTTGGTCTTGCCTCTGGCCAAAGCTATAAGAAATGACAAATCATTCCTAGGATTCTAACTTCCTCTCATATTTTGTTGGAATTTCTCTTTAAACCAAAATTTATTTTAGTACTGACAGTCTCACAAAACTTGTAATACAATGATGAGTCTGACACAACTTTTCAGAATTAAGAGCAATCTACAATTAGGGCTGAGAAGAGTTGCAGCACTGTTTAACTACATTTTTCTTCAAATATCTTATATTCTCATCAGGCAATTGAACCATATTTTGTGTTACCAGGCTGTGTTGAAAAAATAAATGCAACAAGGATCTGATTCTAACTCATTAAGAGACTTGCTTTCCTACTCCTAGTGTCACAAACTTCAGAAGTTTATTATCCTGTCTTCTAGTTCATGCTTCCCTGGATGCCAAATCGTGATGCTGTAAAGTAAATTGCATCTCTTTTCCTCAGAACAGTTTTCATCAATGTCTATTTACTGGTCAATATCTGATTTTATTTTTTTTTTCCTTTAATACTCATGGCAGCATTGGGCCCCAACAATTTAATTTGCATCATGAAATAATGCATAGTGATTGGAAGACAGCATGGTAGCTCTACAGTAATGAAACATAAAATCACATCTAGTAACTGTGATTTAAGATATTACCCCAAAAACCTAAGGAGAATCCTATTCTCTGGGTGAGAGGCCATACAGTTACAGACAGAACACTGACTGGAACTTGAAGAGACAGAAAAAAATGCTGTTTCTGATAAAGGGTTGGGTAAAAGTTAAGTGATGTAAATGTTAGCTTGTTAGCTATCAGCTTGTACTTGATAACAAACAGCAGAGGTCCCTGGCATATTCACAAACTTCTACGCCTTGTTAAACCCATTTGCTCTGCAGGTACACTGTTTACAGCCTATACTGCTCAAAATGCAGCCTCTCTTTCCCAGGGTATTCTAAAAATGTTCTTGACATTACTAAGTGTGAGGGAGTAGACAATAGGGGCACATAGGAGTCTAATATTGATGAAAATTATCTGCACCATGAGCATTCAGCGACAGATCCACTTAGGATCATCACATGTTTTTTCCCAACAGTCTAATGCACAGATAAGAATGCAAATGATTTTTCAGCAAGTACTTGTAAGTCCCATCATGACTATCCTGACACTCTGAACAATGAGAAAAGAGCAAGGAAATTTTCAGAATTTTGTTTGGGGTTTGTTTTTTTTTTAAATATAGAAGTCAATGTACAATTACAAAAGTAAAGGAATATAAACCTCAGCAAGATGTTTAAGTAAGCACATGAAAATATGGATGTTTATCTGACCCTTATCTAAATCTACAAAGATGTCTGGAACCTGACAGAAATCAGGGAGAGTCAGACAGTTCAGGAGATTCCAGAACTAGATCTGCTACTTATTGAGACTGAGAACGCGTGGCATCATTTATGAATTAAATATTTTTGGATGCATATGACTGCAAGGTACTTCTTTCAAAGGAGCTAGAGAAGCTAGGAGGCTAAGTCTCATCTTTCAAATAGTGGTAGGCTTCTCATATTCTTTTGTCTCATTCATTTCCACTGAAAAAGTACCTTAATTCTAAAAATTATACAAAAGCAGGAAATTATGAAAGAAATGTTTCCATGCTGCACTGGGCAAATCTGAGACTGCTGAAGTTTCCTATCAGAAAGCAGAGAAATTCCAGCCTTGAGTAAGTGATTACATTCATTTATGATAAATAAAAGTCAAGCATCTTTTTCCACGCTGTTTGATTCAGTCCAGCAGTTCAATACCAGCTCCTAACATCCAACTCCTTTCTTTTCCTCATGGGCTGTTCTCAGGCAAACTTTTCTCTGGATTTGACCAGAAATTGCATTTTTACTGTGAGATAATATTTCTGGCAATTGCTGAAACCAGCACACTTAAATGAAAATTCAAGTTACAAAATGGAACCAATTTTTTGGCAAAAATATTCCAATGCACTGTGATGGGCATAGGACCAGATGCAAGGAACGTAACGTCTGCTGTTTCACAACAGCTACCAGTTCTTTCATTTTTCTCCTCTTTCTGTGGCACAGCATTTTGGCCATCTGTTCCAGTCCTTAGTGCAAAGACAGAAACAACACGTTCAATTAAGGTGTTGTCTCTAACCTTTTGAAATAAGCTGTGATCACCTATAACATGTGAGAAGTCCTCGCCCTGTCTTCTCTTACAGACGTCTGGTTAGAGCATTTAACAGGACGCAAATCGGGCATTATCAGGAGTGCACTTCTCTCAGGCATAACTTGTATGTTTGACATCATTTACATAAAGAATACAGCTCTGGTAGCTAAGGCTCTTTACAATACTTATACAATCCTCCTCCTATTCCAGATGGTTCCCCTTGCCTCACTTTTCGCTCCACTTCCTCATCTATCCACAGCTCTGACTGGCTGCTCTATGACACTATATTGTACCATCAGGCTTCTCCTACCTTTTGCTTGTGCCAGGCAGACAGGAATCTGGCTGCTTTTGCATGTTCTAACAACTCCTTCGTCTGCCTTTTATATGATATGATTTCCATCCACCTTCTTCCTTGGTGTATTTATCTAATCTGATATTTTTGAGTCACAGGAGTGACTGAACTGCATGAGAAGAGCATGATTGATGTCTGGCCAACTCCTGAATAATACTACTCTCAAATTCTATAACTTCAGTCAATAATCCAAGTCATTGCTGTGGTTCTTGAGAGTTTTAAATTGTTTGTACATACTGACACAGCCAAAGTTAAAAAGATCTTGGGAATTCCTCATAATTTTTGCTGTGCCACATATTCTGAATATATGGAAAAGCCAGACAGCATGTTTGAACACAGCTGGATGAGGAGATCTCATTCAAGTAAACTTGTTTAGCAAAGTCTGTGACTGTGTTTGCCATAAAAGCTGTGACATTCGTAAAGGATCTAACAAGAATTATTCACTTCACAGAGACCTGTACAGAAGAATATCATTCTTTTCATTCTGCTTTCCTTTGCAGACAGAAACCACATTGCAATGAAAAAGCTAGTTAGACATGACACACAAAGGAGAAGCAGCAGATTGTTTTTCAGAGCCTGTCTGCTAAGAAAGAATGGATTTTCTCTAAGGAGCTCACTCTGAGCCAACACAAGAAGAAAAGCCAATATATCTTAAGTAAACTGCAATTTTACTATAATTGTCTCCTGAGCTAAAGAAAGAATATGATTCCAAAGTGTTAATCACTGAAAAGAAATGGTCTATTTATTATCTACAGATTAAAGAGGAGGTTCTTAATTTTTTTTTTTAGGATAATGGTATTACATTGGAATTTGTTTTCTTTAGCAAATCTACTGCAGCGTGAAGATGATTGTGATTTTGTTTGTAAGCTATATCTGCTACAATTCTTATCCAGGTATTATAATAATCAGAGAATCACAGAAGCATTCTGGTTGGAAGAGACCTTTAAGATCGTCAAGTCCAACCATTAACTCAGCACTGCTGGGTCACCACTAAATCAAGTCCCTCAGCACCACATTTACACGCCCTTTAAATACCTCCAGGGATGGTGACTCCACCACTCCAGTGCTTCACAATCTTTTCTGTAATGAAATTGTTCCTAATATCCAACCTAAACCTTCTCTGTTACAACTTAAGGCCATTCCCTCCTGTTCTATTGCTTGTTACTTGCGAGAAGAGACTGACTCCCACCTCTCTCCAACCTCCTTTCAGGGAGTTGTAGAAAGTGATAAGGTCTCCCTGGAGCCTCCTTTCTTCCAGGCTAAAAACCCAGTTCCCTCAGCTGCTTCACATCAGACTTGTGCTCTAGACCCTTCAGCAGCTTTGCTGACCTACTCTGGACACACTCCAGCACTTCAATGTCCTTCTTGTAGTGAGGGACCCAAAACTGAACACAGTATTCGAGGTGTCACCTTGCCAGTGCTAAGTGTAGAGGTACTTCCCTCCTCCTGCTGGCCACACTAGTGCTGATACAAGCCAGGATGCTGTGGGTCTTGGCCACCTGGGCACACTGCTGGCTCATATTCAGCTGGCTGTCAACCAACACCCCCAGGTCCTTTTCCCATGGACAGCTTTCCAGCCACTCTTCCCCAAGCCTGTAACGTTGCAGGGGGTTGTTGTGACCCAAGTGCAGGACCTGGCACTTGGCCTTATTGAACATCATACAATTCACATTGGCCCATCAATCCAGCCTGTCCAGATCCCTCTGTAGAGCCTCCTGACCTTCAAGCAGATCAACACACCCAACCAACTTGATGTCATCTGCAAACGTATTGAGGGTGCACTCGATCCCTTCATCCAGATCATTGATAAAGATGTTAGAGAACAGGCCCCAACACTGATCCCTGGGGAACACCACTTGTGACCGGCCACCAACTGGATTTAACTCCACTCACCACCACTCTCTGGGCCTGGCCATCCAGCCAGTTTTTGATCCAGCAAAGAGTACACTCATCCAAGCCATGAGAAGCCAGTTTCTCCAGGAGGATGCTGTGGGAAACAATGTCTAAAGCTTTACTACAGTCCACTAAGTGTGTCACCTTGTCATAGAAGGGGATCAGGTTAGTCAAGCAGGACCTGCCTTTCATAAACCCATGCTGACTGGGCCTGATCACCTGCTTGTCCTGTATGTGTCATGTGATGGCACTCAAGATGATCTGCTCCATAACATTCCTCAGCACCAAGGTCAGGCTGACAGGCCTGTAGTTCCCCGGATCCTCCTTATAGATGGGTGTCACATTTGCTAACTTCCAGTTGACTGGTATTTCCACAGTTAGCCAGGATTGCTGAGAAATGATGGAAAATGACTTGGCAAGCACTTCCACCAGTTCCCTCAGTACCCTTGGGTGGATCCCATCCAGCCCCATAGATTTGTGTGCATCTAAGTGGTGCCATAGTTCACTGACCATTTCCTCCTGAATTACGGGGCCTTCATTCTGCTCCCTGTCTCT
The DNA here is from genome assembly GCA_009769605.1 of Bucorvus abyssinicus. Lineage (NCBI taxonomy): Eukaryota > Metazoa > Chordata > Aves > Bucerotiformes > Bucorvidae > Bucorvus > Bucorvus abyssinicus. The sequence goes on along the minus strand of CM020028.1, from coordinate 30,073,399 downwards.
GTCTTCCATCTCAAGGTGCTGGGCATTCAGAGAACAACCTGTCTTACTATTAAAGCCTGAGACAAAGCAAAGGTATTCAGTACCTCAGTCTTTTCCTCATCCTTGGTCAATATATTTCCCTCTGCATCCAATAGGTGATGGAGATTCTCCTTAGCCATCCTTTCGTTGTTAATGTACTTACAGAAACATTTGATTAATTTAAGTAATCAATATTACATCCTTCTCTTCTATCTTAGATCTTTCAGCTTTTTGTCATAAAGTCATTCAAAATTTATCTGCAAAGTCTTTTAATTGGCTTATTGCCAATTCTTAATTTGTCATTTTCTCTCCTTCCTTATGTCTCTCATTCTTCTTCTTCTAACACGCACACACACTCTTTTATGAGTGACCCCACTCATCTATTCCACTGATGCTATCCTAAAACTCCACTGGTTTCCTTTTTAACTGTCAGTTATGACAGTTTCAACTGCCTGCTTGTTTGCTTCCCCCAGAACTAGCTCTAGTCTTGCATGCAATCTGTACATGCAAAAACCCCAAACAAACAAAAAAACCACCCCATAAAATTCAAATCTATGAAGCATCAAACTCCTCTAATATTCTCCTTTCCTAGGATGTTAGAAAAAAATTTTAGATGTTAGAAAACTTACCTTTTTGATAATGACTAGACAGCAAAGAACTTAGATTGTTGCCTTAAATGCTAATATAAGCACCCTTTGCATGTCATGTGCTACTGAAACTTCAGATTCTGCAACAGATACTGCCTTATGATATCATGCCTATTATTCAGCACACCTGAAGCCTTTGCAGTTAAAATACAGCTGTCATTCCATTTTATACTTACATCTCTGTCTTTCATTTTTTTCTCCTTATTGATTATGAGAATAAGATCAACATGACAAAACTGATCACCCACCAAATTTCCTCACTTCCTTCCAAGATTACAAGTGAGATTTTAAAATCCATAGATCAAAAATTAGGCTGGCAGAGAAATCACAGTATTTCAGATTGTGCAAAAATTGAAGGCATATTGGGATACAATATTTAATGGCAGCATCACAAGAACTCTTTTTTTCTGTGTGCTGTTCAAATCTTTCTGTTTCCTTGAAGCCTCATATAATGGCTGTCAATGAGAATCCAACAGCACTGGTATAATAGGCATGTTATCCAGAGATCTAAACACACCTATTTTGGAATATAAAATATATTACACAAATTCAGGAAATGTAAAAGTGATGTATTCTTGTTTGAATTCCTCTTTGGATATGATTTCCCCTCAATCCTAGAGCACTTTGATATTATCTTTTAAGGCATATTTTTAACATGATAGTTTGACTTTCCAACTCATATTTTGAATGAAACCGAGGGAACTCTGTACTTTGTAAGTTACAGTGTCACATTAAAGACTGGTTAGCAAAGGACAAAATTAGGCACAGTGTGGTCAACAGTAAATAAAAACGTAAGCACAAGGAAGTAAAATAATCTGATTACAATAAATTGTTCTTATTTTGCAAGGAAGACTGTTATGGGAAACACTTGTGTAAAAATTCTTCTGGTTTTTGGTGTCTCATTCAGAAAAATATGATGCAATTTGTAGAAATCAAATCAGTTAAGATGTTAGATGTATTTCTACCCTCTGCATTTTCTCACCAGTTTAACAGGCTGCATCCTACATGGAGCCAAGCCATGATATTTCAAAGATGCAGGAATTGCTGCAATAGTTATTCAGGGTATTATTCATTAGGGATCTCCTGAATATTATGTAAACCAGATGACATTCCCTGCCTGAGGTAACAGCAAATTCCTTGCTGTTTTCAGAAAGTCAGACAAACATTTCAGAGGTACAACTTGTGCTTATATTAGAAAGAGACAAATTCATGATGATTTCTCCCGAGCTGAGCCATCATTCTCATAATCCTCTTCCCTTCAGTTATATCCAAAGTAGACTTACGTTTTGACAAGATTTAGTTTGTTCTTATGTTGTGATGAGAGATGCCAGATTCAGACTGGAAAATGAACAGAGTCAAAATGCATTTGGATTTCTATTTCTCTGAATATTTAACATTTTCCTTGCCAAAATTTTGACCAGGTATAATTTGGGGATTTGCATCATTAGGCAGAGATTTCAAAACATTTTCATAGCTACAAAACAGACATCAGATGTTCAGAAATTTTTTATATACGGCAAGTAAGGATGCAAAATTCAGTTTCACAGCTCACGCACTTAGCCCTGGAGTCAATATCTTAAAGAAAAGCTGCTGTTTTTGCCATGGTAAGCAGTATGGTATTGCTGTGAATCATTCTGGATACTAGATAAAAGATGCAGAGGAAGGGGGGAAAAAGGTCCTGGGAGTTAAGTATAACAATCAAAACCATCCAAAAAAGAGAGACCCTATTTAAGACTAACTTAAATAGTAGTTTTAAGATTATAGGAACTAGTGAATTTTGGCTCCCCTTGCATTTATAAGCAGCATTGTTAGGTGTTGATGAGATTTGGTTGAGAAGTCACAATATCAGCAACAGAAGACAATACATTAGCCAAACCTGACGAGACAAACCTTGTGGGACACCCTCAGAAGCTGCTTCACACACTGGCTATCTGTGATGAATCTGAGATGTCCTAATAACATCCCGACAACAACAATATTGTCCTTAGTAGCCATTGTCATCACTGCCTTGTACACTATTTTTAGAGTTGCTGTTAACTGATATATGTAATGTATCTTTTCTGAGTCTGGCTTTTGTAAAACGTCAATGTGTGGCCCTCAGAGCAAGGAAAGCTGCCTTCATCTGAGTAATGGAAAACATAACGGGCCCTGTTTACAGTGATACTAGATTTTATACTTGGAAAACTCTTAATGGATTGTACAAAACATATATACCCATGCCCCTGCTACTACTATTACTACCACAATTATCGTTATTTCAGTGTTTGTCCCTCAGCAGAATGAACTATGATAGACCTACAATAGAAATAGCTAAATATGATGTATAGTCAGTCATAGAGGGACATACGTTGTCTGCTATCTGACTTCTACTACAACACTAAATAAAACAATTCCCTGGTTCCAACAGGAAGCATTACAGCCTTGATGCATCCACATTGCAGAAGTCATTGCCAGAATATGATAGCAGCTTCTAAACTGATTATTGAGAATTATGCCAGGCATGTCCTTTGCCCCCAGAAATGGACACTGATTGAGAAAGCAAGAGCAGGCACAAGTAGAAATCACACACCAGGGATCCTTCTTCCCATTGAAACATAGGATCATAGTGGTACAGTGCTCAAGTCCATTAAGCAACTACTTTGTTCAGTTTAGCGGCAGATGCAGTCTTTAAATGCTAAACTAGGTGCTGCAATGTTTAACATTAATTACCTACTCCATGCACCTTCTTAAGCAGTTACTGGAGATCAAATGAATTATTTAGTATCTACTGTTTCTTCTTAAACTTGTAAATGTGCAAACACATAACTATTAGGCTATTTTACAATGAAAGGAACAGATTTTCAGAAAAACTCATCAAGAATAATACAACTGAAACTTGTTAAAGCAAATAGCTTTCAATTGGAAGAAAATACCTGTCTTGATTAATATTAACATAGCATTAAATAAGGATAAATAACAATAAGCCTTTTCATCAGAACTCAAACTGTCTTTCAAAACCACTAACTGCCATATTGAGTGACGTCAAGCAGCTTGCCTCATCCCACCCAGTAGGCCAGTGTGCAAGCCAAGAGTAGAGTTCAGCTCTCCTGAGATGCAAACCAATGATCTGAGTATTAGGAAATGTTGCCTTGATTTTGTGTTAGCAAATCATGAGATTCTTACAGCCCCGATCACAACAAATTTTGCCCCAGAATGATATAATTTTAGCTTCATTTTCAGCAGGACTTAAAGTAGATATATATGCAAGTCTAGCTTCAACCTAATCTGAACATACTTTCACAAAAATATTTTTAAAAAAATCTAAGAATTTTAAAAATTTCCAGGTAAGCTATTTAGAAAATAGTTGTTACTTATAATTTTTAATCCTAAAGCTTTTAGAATAACTTAGTTTTTTAATCCATTTAATGAAAAACCTTGTAATCAAGCCAGGTTGTCAAGAAGACAGGCTATGTCACATGAAGTAATTTTCTTCCATAAAACATTTCCCAGTCTGCTGTGGATTTGCCTGTCTGTAGATATTAACAATAGGAAATGTCAACTTAAACATATTTTTCTGCTTTAAAGCTGCCAGATGTTAGAATGTGCTTAAATAAAACGAAAGCTGTGAAAAGAAGGTAACAATTTTAAATTCCCACACCCAACTTGCTTTCATTGAGGATCTGGGAAAGACATACAATGTACATAAATGCACTGATTGATGTTGATACCAAAAATGGCTTCATCATATCTGACTTTTTAAAATGAAAACATTCTCATGAAAATAATTCAAGCCTTCTCCAGCTGAGGTCATACTGCGCTAGTAACATTCCACATAGTGACTTGACAGGGTTCTGATCTCTTCAGCTTTACAATGGTAAGTCATAACATCTAGAATATATTGCAGTTATGGAAAAGCAATCTGTTCCCTCCAAAGCATGTGAAAGCCATTTAGAAGTGGACAGAAGACAGTTCCATATGACACAGGGATCGTTTGTGCCAAGTGAAAAATTTGTTTAAAACATTGAAGTTAATATGCCAGGCACATTTACACGACCTTAGCAAAGCCACCTAAAGCAGGCTCTGCAGCAGAGCTGGATCTATCTGTTCACCAATACTTCTATGATTTCTTTATTAAAATTTGAATTTATGTGTATTTTAAAGGAATGGTAGGTATGATGCTAATCATACAAGTGAAGGACGTCACAATCTTTCCATTAATGACCACAGAGTGAAACTCAATTTAGAAACAAAACCATAACCTTCCTGTGGCCTCCCCAGACACTACTGCTTCTCAGAGCATCACAATGAAGATGATTTGAGCTAGGACTTACTCTATTAATCACAGGCCTTGTAATATTCAAGGGCACACCTATGACACTGTACAGTCTGCTTCTGTTCAGAGCTTTCAAAAACATCTGCCCAAGTCTTACCTGATCAACATCCCTTCTTTGCAGAGCCATGCTAACAGGTCCCTTGTAGACCATTTGGTAACATCTGCAGCACAGGTAACTTGAACATTCACTCTTTTTATTCCTCCTGAACTTCCCTCTCCTCAGTTTTCCAGGTGTTCTTAAAAATTCTTAGACCTTGTGCTTGAAAGAGATTTCCTTTGGAACAGGAACCAAAGCCGTCTCCCCATCCTTCCCCTAACATTGACGGATATGACAAAAACGTTGCATTCAGCAGCAGTCAGTAATTAGGCTAGTAAGGTCTGAGTCTCAGGCTTCTACAATGTTGCTTTATCTGATTTCTAAATTTCAGCCTTTGACCTTTCAAGCAATAACTTTTAGGAAAAAAATAGGTTGGAAAAATATTTCCCATTTTTAAGATTTATTGTATTAACTGTTTAGCTTTCACACTTACTTGTTTGGTTTTGTTATGTTTGTTCATCATTTCTTGCTTACCAACATGAACTTACAGCCTTCCACAAAATCTAAGAGGGAAAAGGAAAAATCCATTTAAAAAAAAAAATCTATTTTTTAATCCCAGCTAAAAATATTCAATTTTTCAGCTAAATTATTTTTTTCAACAAGAAATTTTACAACTATTGTTATTTATTATTTACAACTGTTGTTTGCATTTGGAGTTAAAAAAAAAAACCTCCAAACGCTAAGAGTTTTCCACAGGTCACAAATTTAATTTTCCAGCCATTTTTCACCATGGATACATACAAGCTACCTTTTAAAGCCATTAGCGTTTACTTGATTTGTTAAGAAACATGACAGTGTATGCTTCCCTAACACTTAGGCTGGAGAAATCACTCTGCTTATTTAAAACCCTGTTCCTACTAATGGGGTTTAGTAAGAGTCTGCCTGGACATGAGTAATTCACCCATTCAGAGGTGAATGGGCTTAGAAAGAAGCTAAATGTGAACTTCAATTCCTTTTATTTGATTGGTGAAACATACAGCATGAAGTCCTTTTAATATTTCCTGAAAACTTTTAAATCTGAAACCCTCTGGGTGAGGGAAGGAAATGCTACAGGGCAGGGGTACAGTTCTTGCAAGTGGTAGAAGTGATAAGGCGAGTTTGCAAACCTTAAGGTTGAAAGTAAACAAAATATTCTGGAGGACAAAGAACCAAAAAAGCTTCCCAAGTAGCTCCTATAATTTGTAGAACACTGTTTTCTTTACTTGGCCCACAACCACATGCATTTGACTCAAGTTGACTTCATCAAGGAATGCTAATTTGAAGACACTGGATGCTACTGTCCAGGCCTGAAAGACATCCACAGAGGCAGCTCAGGAAACATAGCTTGGATGCTAATGTACAGAGGAACATGTCAGGCATTTTAAAAATAAATAAATAAAGGAGAAGAAATAAAACATCTCTTGAAAGACAAAGGTATTGGATTTAGTGAACAACTGTACCAGTCAGACAACAATTCCAGGAAAGCATGGCTCAAACTGTACTTCCTATTTTGCAAGAACAGGTGCAATTATAAATAAACAGTACTTTTCCTCATAGTCATTAAAACATTTGTTTTTCTATCAGAAAGCCAAAGAAAGTAAACAGACTGATTTTTAAGGCAGTACATAGGTATTACTTTACAGTGCTAATAAACTTGCAGTTTCTTTTTAAGTTCACAAGTGTAAGACATGACATGCAAATTTCACTATGATTTCTCATAAATAGTTTGAGTCACAAGTGTTGAGAAAACAAAAGTATTTTTTCACAACTTTTAATGTCAGTGATGTCTTGTGTACACAGCTGGATGAATATTAAACTATATTTGTGAATTATTACCCTCATTGTTGATTTCTTCTCGGTTTTTTGGTTTTGTTTTTTTTTTTGTTCAGCAGCCCAAATTCTCTCCCTGCAATGAACATCTGACTCGGCTTGAAATAGAAAAAACAATGTGAATTATTTTTCAGATGGAACTTGAGGATATTTTTATGGACTGGTCTGAAAGAACCCAAAATGTCTCAACATATGTTTACAGGAGGGATGCTCTTACCCTCTAAGGATACTGAACAGGGGCTTGAGAAAAACAGGAATTTATGTCCAGACAGAAACACTCATGTAATTTTTAAACTGACCTGTTCTTCCCTGCAAGGCAATTCAAGGCAATTTACTACTGGGCAAAACTAATTCACTAGTCTTGAATAAGAAAGTTACCACAAAGCAAATGTGCAGTTAGTTTCTGCAATACCTTAACTCTTATCAGCTTGTTCGGTGTTCAGCGTTTATCCAGCCTATAGGTAACACAGGCAATAAGAAAACCTCATTGATTTTACTGGTAAGTTGTTGGTAGTTGATTAACTATGTTATTATTCTTCTCTTGAACTATTGATACTTGCTATTTTTCTGCTCAGTCTAATGGTATCTATGATTTCTATTGAGGGTCTCACTATGCACTACAGAAGGTGGTGGGACACCTAACTTCTGAAGTTGAGGACTGCTAAGCATTTGCATTAGGCAGATGGAGGTTGACTTTTCTGAGTCCTTATGCACACATTTTTGAAGCCTACATAACAACAGTTATATTGATCTTTACAAGCATGAGGCTGCCAACACTATGATCCAGGCATGTTCATTACCATATTCCTGTATTATTATTGAGCTACATAGCTACTGAGCCACCTACAGTATTGGTTAGAAATTGACTGGAGAGAGTTCAGAGAAAAGCTAAGCATCAACACAATTATTCTTTACTTCTCTATATACCCATCCTGGCACTGATAATTAACAAGACTTTATTTGTGGAAGCTCTAATTATGCTCGTCTGTTTAACTAGCCTTTGGCAAACTAAGCAGACCTGACATAAACAACCAGAAAAGAATTCTACAACAACCCCAGGATATAACAGTCATTACTCAGTGTTAATGTACTGGTGACCTTACAGTGCATACACTTAAAATCAATATTATGCAATTATTCAAAGTCTTGCTTTCTTTTCCCTTCTTAGTTAAAGTATTTTCACTCTGATGTGGTTTCAAGACTTCTGACAGTAAATTAGTAGATATACTTGATTTCTCATTTTTTAAAATGTCATTAAGCAGATTTTTTCACAAAATAACCTAGAAAATACAATCCCAACCAGTTCTTAACACTAGGTGATCTCAGTTCTTGGCTAAGGCCAGTGATAGATATATTACAAACCAACCCATTACACTGAAGTGAATAAGCAGAAAGGAAGCTTGCTTTGATTTGCATTCTATGCATGTGATGTTTAGCTGTTAGAACTTCTAGAAAATCCTCCCGCACTACCCTTTAGATCCTCACTTAGCTGTGAATAGCAGGATCTTAAGGGCAAAGAGAGTGAGTTATTGGTAGGAAGCATAAGTAGGTGGTTCTGCATCAGGCAGATATCATTAGGCTATAGTTGGGGTTAGGGATCATAACACTAAGGGCCAATGAGCATTGCTAATTTCTGGGCTTTTTCCAAATTTTCTTATTAATTTCTAATAACACATTTAAGGTCAAGATTATACTTCAGCACAGCAGGACCCAAAAAGCCACATATATTGCTGAATCATGTAAACCATTAAAGCCAACATCAGTAAATACCTATTGTATCTAAAGGTTACAGTATATATTTGTGCCCTATAGTTTGTCTTAGTCTATACTGATTACCAGCAAGAAAAAAAATAATCCAAATTTCACTTGTTCAGTCAGTCCCATGCTTATATTTTAGAAAATCATTATAAAGAAAACATCAGCACATCCATCCAACTGATAAACTTCACAGAAGACAAGTCTTCACAGATACATTACAGAGATGTTTGAGAAGACATCTTATTGGAAATGGTGTGTGGGGGGGTGGTTTTTATTTTGTTTTTTAACTGCAAAAAGGGCAGCTTTCTAAGATGACAAAAAACTTCATTCATGTAAGCTCCAGATGGCTTGTCTTAGCAAGGCAGGGAGGGGGTGATGGATGGGCAGGGGGTCAGGGAGGCAGGGATATTCAGATCAGGCTTGTCAATTTGTTTATTTAACAAACTGAAATGTATTAGTTCATACTTGTATTCCACTGACATCAGTGCAGTTATTCTCAAATAGCAAGGTGCCAATCAGGTTATAAAGTACTATCAACTCTCCAAAATATGGAGGAATGGTTGGTTGGGTTATGCTGAAAATGGAATAACCCTAGTAATAGAAGTACTACAGAAATAATGGGAAAGCATGTTACAGAGGATCCCCGAGTGGTCATTCACTGTTTTTTCCTAGTTTGGAATTATTATCTAGCTGAGATATGCTGTCACATGAATGTCTATGTCTCCTGTTTCCATCTTCTTGGTATGAGGTGGGCTTCTCAGCTCAGGTGCAGCCCCAAACTTCCGGGCCCAGTTTTCCATATCCAAACTAATGTATTCTCCTCACAGCTGGAGTATTAAAAGGTAATGCAGCAGCATGCTGCTAAGTCCACGCTAAATCAAAACAGTCTTCACAGGGATTGACACAGGGGTGTCCCCACACCCTCCACAGCATTTCTAACGCTACTAGCACAGTTCAGAAATGCTCGAGCTGCTAACTTAGACCTAATAGGACTTACTAAGCTTCCGCTTTGTGCTCTGCAATACCACATAAGCTGCTTTTGGATTTGCTGGTCCTGGAAAAAATATAGCCACTTCTATAAAAGACTATGCCTAAATTAATAAGCCTATTTAAACTTAACCAATCTCTGCCTGCAGCCAGCTTAGGTTTTTCTGCACTTATAAATAATCTATACCTCATTTAGGCAGCTCACGGATAATGGAGACTATATATTATGTACTGTCATATATCATACAAGGGTATCTAGGCACTAAAAGAATTGGCACCATGTGAGATTTTATATAACCTAGAAGCTTTTATTCAAATATCCTTTTACTGGACTGGGATTCAAGTGGATGACAAGTCCACTACTGTTATGGCCTTACAGTTGAAAAACTGCAGCACTAAGTAAAGCAGAATACATTCAGTTAGCTGTTAGTTTCAGAGGTGACATAGAATTTCTTTACTTCACAATTCACAATCCTTTACACAGAAATCCTTTGCTTTGTCTGTCTCTCTTTAGGGCACAGTGTCTTACTACATTTATGCAAAAACTATTGTCTTGGAGGATGTTTATACCTCACAGAGGACCCATTCCTTCACTCATATATTAGTACACTCAGACAGAAAGCTGAGAAACACTGAAAAGAAAAGAAAGATTATTAATTTACTCTAGACTTTACAGCGGTGTTCCTTCCAGCAATTCAAGGCATTTCTAATACCAAAGGGTAAATGTTTCATTTTAAATGTTTCCTGATCTCAAGTCATCAGCTAGATATCCAGTCACAACTCCACCTGAAGCACCTGAGAAGTGCACGTTTTCCCTTGAATTGAGGTAATTTCCTCCTTTTCCAGCTCTGCCTTATGCTGAAAGGCAAGTTTGAGATTTTATACCAAACCACAGATTTGAAATTCCCTGTTTTCTGTGACCCACCTCTTCAATACGAAAACAAAGATCAAACAAATATTTCAGACTCCAAGAGATCATTTGGCTCACGTGGCCAGTTTATATAACAAGCCTTTGTGGTATATGATAGTGACTTATTTTCTTGGAATGAGGATATGAAAAAGCATTTTCAAAAAAGAGTTGAGGTTAAGATATTTTTATTCAAGTAAATATTGAACACATTCCTGAGAACAGCCCTTCAGATCTGGAATAGGTTCAAGAACAGTTACTTAACCCTCTGAAGAACAAATAACTCTTAAGTTTTGATTTTGTAAGAAAAATGTCAAGAGGCAGATTGACCTTAATCATATAACAGGAAATGTTTTCGGGTTTTTTGGTTTTAGGGTTTTTTAGTGGAGGGAGAAATACTTAGCAGAAATTAAATAAAACCAGAAGTTATATGAGATACTCAGATGCTCTTACTTGGTTGTGTTCTATAAAAACAAGTAATCAAAGAGGAGCCCAAACGAAAATTCTTATTCAGAGCAACACACAGACAAGGAAACACCAAATCCTGAGATTCCCAGTGGAATTCAGAGACCACACTTCTAATGCAGGCAGAATTTTGTGTCAGAATTCCTTTGTTCTTTGCTTTCAGACAAATGCAACTCTGGATCTAAATTTCATTGCTGTCTGAAAGATCTGGGCAACCTGTTGAATACTGGACAGATTACTGGACTCAGATTCCAGCTCTGCACTCCAACTCTGTCTAAAACAAATATCAAATATACAAACACACCAGTGTACAGCTGGTATGTTCCTAGAAAACAACATATACTTCCACCAAAAAAAAAAAATCTTCTGATGCTTTGCCTCTCTCCATTCTCAAAATCCCCACCTGTACCTTTTCCAACCTACAATTTTTTGCCTGTCTTAACACCAAAGACTCCCTGATTTCTTCGAAGCAAGAACAACACAGTCAACAAGACCTGACAGCATTAAATGGTAGTGTCCAAATGGTATCTGCCAAATACAATGGCATGTCCTGGAACAATTCAGCATACAAGTCCAATGACATTCATGCAACAATATGCATGTTTATGTCTTTCTTTCAGCAACCAGCTTAGATAGCTAGTGCTAGGAAGACCTTTGTGCCAGTCACAACCAAAATTAAATACTTTAAACAAAAAATATACAGTCAAGCTCTCCCTTCTCTTTAGTCAGTACAGTGACTACTCAGCTCCAGTTCATGCTGCTCTTTTGGTGATTACCAAGGAGAGAGGAAGAACTGAAAGAGCTCAGCTTGAGGTTTTCATCATGTTCCAAAACAGTACAAAAGTTCTTTCCAAGAGGTCTGCTCTTGCTCAGCCTTTTCTGTAGACTAGATTTTTGGCCTCCTCACTCACTAGTCTCCTGTGAACCTCAGTGCCTAACTCAGAGGATACGAGTTCTGCAAAGAGACAATGTTCTTTAAACCTAAAAGCGGTGACAGTGAGTACCTTACTCCTGAAAAACCTGTCCACAATTACTCTATTAAATGAACAGTAGCTTTTCTGTTCAATTCAGTGAACTTTAGATTAGGCCACCCAGGACATAACTAATCCACTCCATGTGAACACTTGTTAAAGAATCAGAGCACAGCAAAGGAAAAGATGCACTAAAGCAGAAAAGTCCGGGGAAAAAAAAAAAAGGAAAGAAAAAAAAAGAGAAGCTATTAAAGTAAAAATTAGTGGAAAAGCTAGAAATAAAAATAGCACAATCCATTGCAAAATGGCAATTGAAGAACATGGTTTGGAATCATATAAATTAGATAAAAACCATTTAGAATATTCTGCAATGAAACAAAAGCACTTACTTTCTCATTACATTACATCTTACTTGAACATACTGTTTATTTTTCCTTGGCCAAATAGGTTTTATCTAGCTGTGTTTCCTTCCATCCGTTTCATCCTTCCATCCGTTCCATCCTTCCAGCCATTCTGGGCTAGAACCTCAGCTGGGCTAATTACTATACCCATGCAGGTATCAAAAGAGCTAGGTGAGCTGAGGATCTGGCCTACTAACTACCTATTTCCTACAGAAGTTGAAGAGAGAATGACAGGAGTTTCTTCTTTTTCCCAAATTCAGAAACACAAGTTTTGAAAGCATGTGGTTTCTGAAAGAGCAGTGCATTGTGTCCCCATTCAAATAGACTAAATTATGTAAAAATCCAGCATAACTACTACCACTTTTATTTGTAAACTCACAAAATCCAAAGAAAGATTGTGAGCTTGCTTAGGTAAAACACTAATTACTTCCATATGGCTCTGAAATACAGTGAGCACACTTTGTGCATGGAATAGCACTTACCACAGGAATAATAAAGCATTAAATAATACTTATTACATAAACGTAATTCTGTAGTATTAGTTTATATATATATATAATGTACAAATTACATAAAAAAGAAACCTAAATTTTGTTAGATGAAATTACATTTGAAATATCAGATACTTGCATATTAGTAAAGTGGGTAACCAAGAAAACAAAAAGTTATTTTTTCTTGTCTGTATTAAACTAAAGGTTTATTTACATGACCACAAGTTATTTCAGGGGTCTGCCTCACTTACTGTATGGATGAACAGTGTTTAGCTGGGCAGCTATCCAATATTTACTTTACAATTAGTTTTACAAGCTTGGTTTATAGCCCACTATTCAAACACTCTTATAAAGTCAGAGCTACTAATTTCAGTGAGGACTCATCTGCTACAATGTGATTACTTCACAAGGAAGGTAAAGGGATGCTATACCCATAAAGTTAATAACAACAGCAACAAATCTTCATATTCACAAGTGAGTGCAAAACCACTAGTACTTAAGATAATTTAGGAACCCACTTTAACATTTCTTCAGCCTCATTTTTCAGTGAATACAACATATACAACTGTATAATCAGAATTCTGACAAACTAAGCAAACTGAAATTCATGTCCCTGCTTCAAAGCAGAGTAATTTCTCAACTAATCAGTTCTTAAAATAAAAACTGGCTGCAAACCAAAATTAAAGACTGCAAACCGAAATTAATGAACAATTTTTTTTCTAAAATAGAAAAGCAGCAAAGCACTTTTCAAACCTCAAGTCTATCTATGCTTTATTAGAATAGAAGAGCTCCTTACAGTAGAAAATGCCTAAAATGCTTTGAATTTTGAAACAGCACTGTTCTAAATATGGGCATTTATGCTGTTTATAATGGTGGAAAATGTTCAGGTATTCTTTGGCTTAAGCATTAGAGTAGCTGAGAGAGCATTTATGCTAATCCACTGAGAAAGTCTGGGTTTTCCACTGGCATGAGAAATAAATGCAGATGGCAATCTTTTACTTGAGGAACAAAGCATCAGTTTGTATTATATTTAGGTTAAAACTATCCTTGTAAATGGTTATAGTCACATGCAGCAAGTCAGCTGAAAGAAACGGTAGTAGGCTTTATAGACTATTTTTTTTTTTTCCAGTCAGAGGAATATGAAGTAACATTTCTGAAGTAGAAAGAAACCTTAGCATCTGCAGTGGTATAAGGAAATATAAGGAAATGCTGTGCTGAATTTCAAGCATCTCACCTATCATTTGAGAGAAATTATAAGGAGCGCTGCCTCCAGCTTGCACCCTATGAATTGTTTCAATTTCATGCATGCAGGAATAGTGAAAATAAGAAAAATGAACCTCTGGGGGAAGTTAATTCAGATGTAATCAAAAGGGTTGTTTTTGTCTGCAGACTTCCTAGCTTTAACAGTCTAATGGCTTTCTGGAAGTTTCTATTTAAATAAAAAAATGTTCAATATTATCTAGGTAGATATTGATTGATCACTACAGCTCAACTAGCTAACCAGATAACTCAGGGTGTGATCTTCTCCTAAGGAACAACGTAACAATGCAGTTCTTCACTAGATTGCATTATCTATATGTAATATTTGGCAGAGAACTAAGGTGGGATTGATTCAGACCATACACTCATTCTAAAAGAGAGTCTCTAAAACTTTAAACTGCTTTAACACACAGTATGTGTGCATATCAGAATCTATTCAGAGAGTGCCTGACTCCTTCAAACTATTGACATAGTCAATACCCCATGACCATTATGTGTGTCCAGTATGCAGAACCAACAGACTTCATTCAGCAAAGTATTGCAAAGGATGTAGACAATATTACAGATGTATCCCAAGAGACAGCCTGAGAAGCAGTGGCTGGTTTCTATTTATGACTCCTGGCTTGGCAACGAAGAATATTACTTCTTAGAGTTCACCGAGATAAACAATAAATCACATGTCACAGAATCAAACGCCCAAAAAAGAGAAAGAAAAAGAGAAACAGAAGAGGTTTGGAGGACACACACAGACAAAAAAAATATTACAGAGAGCAAGGAGTCTGTTTCTTCCCCTAAAAGACAATGCAAATAAAGAAGTGTCAAGAACAAGACAGGAGATTGCAGGTCTTTGGGCTTTCTTCACCTCAAATATTGATTCTCTAAAGAATTGGTGCATCTTAGGGTGGTTCTGCAGAATCACAACAGACATCCGCAAGATTGTGTTTTAGGGTTCAGAGATTGTTTCTACTCAAAGACAAATCTCAAATCTGTCTTTACATATATAAGAATGCAGAATTAAATAAATTCACATGACTGATTTCACATAAATGCACACTGAAGTTCAATCTTGGTCATCAGCATATTTGGAAATCCATCCGTGTAAGTGCTCATCTGGATGGATGGTTAAGAAGAGACAGATGGTATATATATACACATACATCCTTACATTTGCACCACACCCATACATACTTTGAATTCTTCCTACAGATATTCACAATATAAGACAATGGCTTGGGATTCTGAATAAGATTTTATGTAAGCCTAGAACAGAATAATAATTCACCTGTTCAGAATTTTCTGGGTTTTTTTTTTTTTTTTTGCTATTACCCTGCTCTCATTGAAGCCTACATTATAGAGGACTTCCTACAGAAATAATAAATAAAAAGCCTTAACATATTTCTAGGTGCTATATGTCACTATCTCCTACTGTGCTGAATAACATCAATTGCTACTGAGCAGGATTTTGTAGCATTTTACGTGACTTTTTAACTCATTTTTTAAAGTAAATAAATACTCTTACTGCCTAGTGAAAGAGAACCAAGGAAATTCCTCCTTTCAAAGCTGTTCTGAAATGAATCTTTCTTCTGTTTCAGGAGAAAGGGGTGAACTCAGACTGTATTTGTGAGAGGATTCTTCTCTATCCTTCTTTCTTTTTATGGGTGTCTAAACAAAACCAATGAAACAGCTATTGTTCCTAGATGCTCCTTTTCTGAAATTAGATTCACTTGCTTTGCTTTTCTTAGCTATGCATGATACAGTAGGAAGGGAAAGCTAGTTTAAGGAATTTCCTCTGACATCCAAGAGTGTCAGGCATAATCATTATTTCTTAGTTGTCCTTATTACGTTAACGAGTTCATTTAGCCCATATCCAGGGCTAAACTATAGCTGTTACTCTATCACATGATGACCCATCCACGGCCAGGAAGGGGGAATCAAGAAAAGGGTAGGAGATGCATGAGCTGAAATAAAAACAGATTTAATGTAATAGACAAACTACTACTAATATAAAGTACACAAGTTAATACTCAGCCCAGCAAATGTACAGTGGTCACAACAAACAGGAGAGCAGTCCACAGGAGAATGATCAAGAGAAGCCTAAACAGAAAGCTCACCTCTCCTTAGCAAACTTTCCCCTTTACACTGAGCCTGACATTCATGGTATGGGATACACCTGTGAGCCAATGCAGGTCAGCTGCCCTGGCCTTTGTCCCTTCTAGCTTAAGCTCCTGGCTGATTCAAAACTGCTAATGCCTTGTAGACCATAGCTGGCCTATGATTCTGTCCCAGCAAAACTAGGTAAGGACAGCTAAGTTTAGACCAGCTTCAGCAGTAAGCATGGATAATTTTCTGTCACCTGCAAAAAGTCATTTCATATATATGTTTTTCCACACTAACCCTAACAAAAAAAACCACCTTACAGTGACAGTATTGATGTGAATGGGAGTTAGCTGAACCTTCGGGATACCTTGGACCAAGTGCCCAAACAGTGCAAATCTTGATGCTAAGAAGAGAGCAGGAAAGCCAGAATAATGAGAAAGTATTCACTTGGGCTCCTGTCAAAAAGTCTAGGACTAATTATTAGTTAAAACATGACATTGCAGTTTCTTGACAGACTATAAGGTGTGTGCGGAACTGGTTTACGCCTGTCACTTTGTGCAGCATCTGTCTTTTAACAAGGGTGCAGAGACAACAAATTCAATGTGAAAAAGGAGAGCAGGACACTGTGCAAGTCATTAGAGGATAAGGAAGAAAGAAGAATGTGAGAGGTGATTTCTCATTTTTCTGTTTCAGGAAGGGTTTATATGGTGTGAACACCTGAGATCCTGACTCACAGTGTATTGCAACAATGGTCTGCCTCAGATTTCAATGATCCCAGCTTGAATTTTACAATAAATTCAATGAAGTTCCATTTATAGCAGAAGGTAAGGATTATTTAAATTGTTTAAATTATCTTGAGAAGCCAAAGGTTGGTGATTGCAGGCTACAGGAATAATAAAAAAAAAAAGGTCAAAGACAAAACATTTTCCAAATTATACCCTCATAAAGACAGTATAAAGCCTTCTACTTGTCTCATGGTTTTCTGAGAAAATCTTAGGTTCAACTATCTACCTTACCTTACCTTCCTCCAATGAGCTGAAGCTTTATGCATACAAATATTTCTATGTATCTCATGGATAAAAAGATCCACTTACAAAAACTGAGATGTATCTTACAGTTACATTGGACAAGAATTAGCTATTTAAAATCACTGAATGAAATACTGTACAGTGAAGCTGAACAGCCACTTTGTAGTGTGCATTATTATGAGGATATATAAAGGGAGGAAGAAATTTTTTCCTTACGATTTCCCTCAGAGGTTGCAAACAAAATGTAGTACAGATCATATTTTTTCTTGCAAGGGACAAGTTTGTTAAATTAGCACATGTTAAACTACTTGGAGTATCTACTTTCCCCACAAAGTTATTTTCAGGTCATAAGTTTCCTTGTGCTAAGGAAAAGAACTATAACCCATAGGGGTATTGTTGTCAACTCTGATATCCATGTTTAGGGGTTCATATTAATTTCTGTTTTATTCTTTTAATACCTTTTAATATGTGCCATCCAGACACAAACCTTTATGAATTGATGATCTTTATAGGCCTCTTTCAATTCGAGATATTCTATGACTGCTGAAACAAATAAATGTGTAGGCTTCAACATCAACACCAGCACATGTGGCCTTTGAACTTTAAGGGCATACTGACAGGAAAATCGAAACCAAAAACCAAATACACTCTAAATGTAGGGTGCCTGGAGAACAAGAAGCAGAGCTATTCAGGAAATTGCAACAAGTAGCTTGTAAATAGAAAGGAAATCTAGGATGATACAGCATGAAAGGGGTGCCAAATGTGATGTAAAAAGGGGAAAAACACACAAAGCAGTAAACAGACAACACAAACATGTTGTAAACTGTGGAGGGAGAAAGGTAGAAAGAGAGCTATTCTCTTTTGTTGGAAAAGAAAATGGTAGAATGGTCATTCTTCTGAATCCAGGAGATAAAAGGTGTTTTTTATGTATCTATATATATAAGGAAATGTTTATTTCATGAAATAAACAGTATTTTTCTGTATAGACTATATGGAAATATAAATCTGAAATAATTACACCCAAAACTGGGACATGAAAGAAAGGGACTGACAGACAGAATAAACAGAGAAATCAGGTCAGGAAAAGGTGTGATCTACTATTTCTACATTTCTCATTTATAAGCCATGGCCTTGGAGAATTTTCATAGCTGTTGTTTCTGAAGGAGGGAAATGGCCAACTGAGAAGAGAGTGTTTCCTTTGGAACATGATTAATCAACCCACCACAGTCCTAAATATTTAAAAATTAGAAACACAAGATAAAAATTATAACATTTACATTGCATAACGTGAAGAAACAAGGACCATAAGCAAATGATGAGGTGATTATAGAATGAATCAGATAGCTGAAGCAGAGACCAAGCTTTCCAGTTGCAGGAGTCCAAAGGTGAAAATCATTACAACAACTCTGATTCAGCTTTGTTTGTACAGAGATCTGAGTGCAGGCTTGAGGTCTTCAAGAGAGCTTTTCTCAAACTTAAAAATAGGAGGGCAGAAAGAGTAAAATGTACACTCTAACTCCAAATTTCAACCAAAGCCCAAAGGAAAAGATGCCAAGAAATTGCTGTTTGGAATTATATTCATCTTATAGAGCTTTAAAGGTTTGAAAATTGGGCATCTAGTCTAAACCACAGTAGTACAGACAAGGGAGACCTGCAATATCTAAAGTACACAAGTGGGTGTACCACCCTTCTCTGTCCCAACCCTTTATGAGGATAAGGTATGTTTATGAGGATAAGGTCTGTATCTGTATTATTACACCTTGTGCACCCTGTTTCCACAGAAAACATACCCAAATGTGGGGACCAAATGGGAGAGGCTGCGTGAGGTCATTCATAGTGCTAGAGAACTACGCTGAAGTACTGTTTTGCACAGAAGCTAAAACAAACATAAAATGCTTCATTTTCTCAGCCGAATCTCTCTGCTAGTCTAATTTGCTTTACATTTAACTAGATGCAAATATTTAAAAGACTGGAAATCTTTAAAGGAAATGCAACATAAGAGAACAGAACACATTGTTATAATATCCTCTGTACCATTTTCTCAGGCACATTTAAAACCAGATATTAAAGAATGTTTTAACATCTTCAAGGAAACAGAGAAATACAAACATAGCACTCTAACATATACCTATCTTCTGCTAACACAGAGTTCAAAAGGAAGAGAGTCAGAAACAGAGAAGTATTTTACATAAGTAAATGAACATCATGATGTTCAACCTTGTGTGGCAGAAGTAATGGTTCATCTATTGTTTGTTATTCACTTTAAGTCATTACTAAACCAAAGGCATTGCAATATCTATCATGGAATGCCAAAAGAACTTCCAGTGTTGGGTTTCAAGTCCTGCTACTGATTTTGGTAGACCCAGACTAGTTTTTGATGGACAAATAAATATACTGGTGCATACCAGCTACTGAAAAATGTGTCTGTTTCTAGTCTACCATTAACTGTTAGGAAAATTACAAAAAAAAAAAGTATCTAAATAAATTAAATTATCACTAAATATGGTCACATCAAAGCATCTTTAGGAAAACTAGTACCAAATGAGCTCGAACAGTCAGGAATCTTGATTTTATTGCAAAGAGCAATACTACAAAGAGCTTTATTTCACCACTTTTCACAAGTACTATATTCCTGCCTCCATCATACATCCAAGCACTCCTTGTTTGTCCTGAATGATGTTTATGAAACTAGTTTTGCTATCAGGAACTGCAGTAGTGTATTATACAGCAGTGATTTAAGGTACTAATCTGTGATCTGTGAAGTTGGATGATGCAACATCAAAGACATAAAAATGAATGAGGAAGGTAATCACCCAAAGATCCACAGTGCAGCCATGTTAGTCACCCAGTGGGACTGTCTCTCTGTAAAATAGGAGACAAGCAGCAAAATATTTGAACTCTTTTTCCACTCTGCCAACCTTTCTCGATTCAGACCCTCTCTTAACTGAGCATATTCAGGTAGGAAAGTCTTTTAAAGTAAATTCAAATCCTGTCTTCCATCATGACTTAAGAGAAATAAAGTAACAACAGAATTTTAAGTTGTGGTATGCATTTTTAGAGAGGTCAAAGTTTCTTGGAGAAGATCAAAAGCTCTATGCATTGCAAGTATATAAAAAATAAATAGCTTTCTTATTTGTCCTGTCGCTGCGGTTTACACAATCCTCATGCCGGAACGGAGCAGACCCAGACGCCAATATGGTGTGCAGAAAGCTCCGTTTATTAAGTGCGACAGAGTTATATTTATAGGCACAGAGTTTCCGTACATGCACTGATCACGCGCTTCAAGGTTACAGTTAATTGGCTCATTAGTGAAATTCACGCACCTATTCTAACACTATAATTGGCTAGTTAGCTTCACTCTGAGTACATGTCCGTACTTGTCCGTTCATGTCCATCCTTGTTTACAAATCTGACAGCAACAAGTCCTGCTGCTCCTTAAAGTCTCCCACATGTCCCTCTAAAACACAAAAAAAATCCCTATAGCTACACTGTGTAATATGACCAGTATTCTTAAACTGAATCCAATGCTAAAGCACTGATGGTGTTTTGGACTGTTATAATTAACATGTATGGACAAGACGGGATTTTGTTACTTTCATAGCACTGGCTCAAATTAATACCATAGAAATATTTGAATACATCTCAGGAAAAAAAAGGTATCTAGCTAGTTCCTTTCTCTCTGGCTCTGAGATTTTATTGTTTTGCTCCAGTTGTGCTTGTTATAAGATAGCTGATTATTCTTTAGTTCTCATATTGGTGACAAAACTTCCCTATCAAAAGCCACCTTCTCCTGTGATTTATGAACATATTTCTATGAATTTTTAACCTTGCAAATTACTATCGTACAAAAAAAAAAAATCTAACTATTATCAGAATTTGTAGGCAGGTATGTACTCTTTTAAAGAAAAAAAATGGATAAAGAAAAAATTATTATTCCAGTCAAACAATACTAGTTTGTTGCTATCACTCTGCAAGACTCACAATAGCTTATCTGTGCTGCCTTTAGCATCTGTGCTCATGCTCAAGTCTAAGTCTGCAAAGACAGTTGCATCCATATTGCCTGGGGAGAGAGAACTTGAAAAGGAGTTATCCTTCCTCCCTTCACCCCTGCCCTCCTTTCTGTGACTGAGGTTCCTTGCTAGGAATGTCAATACACTTCAGACAACAGCCACCACATAGGAAAAATGCAGAATAAAGTCATGATGTAGCATGACTCTGTAGGTGTTGCTGAAGACAATCACATACAGCAAATGTGTTTGAAGAAAAGCTACAGTTATGAGAATGTAATTGGAATGCATAGTTACTTGCTATTGTACTGCTGCATTTCCAGTGTTTTGGGGTATGTTTAGTGCATCCTCTCAGGGACACAAAAATGCATGCCCTCTAAAGATGTCACTGTTAGAAGAATGCAACATTCTAAACATCGGCTTGCTGAGCTGCATACTTTGTTCTTTGTCATTAGGGTAGGACTGTTGAATACAGACATTTCAGTGGCAGCTGCTTCCCTTTTCTAATCTCTTTTGTTAAGATTAAATGGTTTTAAACAAAGCATTCCTGCCTCTGTTGGATTAAAGGGTAACATATCCATTTTGTTTGCTTTACTGTGAAAGCTTTGAGGTCCTCAGGTCATAACTGGACGGTACCATGAGGATTTCTACAAGAGCAGATCTCTTTCATTTCCTTAGGAAGTTTGGAAAGAGAAAGAATGGGTAGATGTAATGGATGTTCATGAACAAGCTACAAAGTTTTTACATCAATCGCATGTAACAGAACCATTGAATTGCTTGAATTAAATGTCTAAAAGTTGTCAATACTGTACCTGGCATTCAGCTGGTCTAAGTCAATGTAGATTAATGGAAATCAGTGGTCATGCTTTGATTTTCACTGCTTGAAGCCTGCTTAAAATAGCAACAGGGTCTGTGTGGGGTTATATCCATAACAGCGTAAGTGGGTTATCACAAAAATACCTAGAATAATAATTTTAAAATCTGGGATAAACATAGAGAGGAATTTCTCAATGATAATAAATAAATAAGGAATACAGGGAGAAAGGAAATGGCCGTAAGTTGCGCCAGGGGAGATCTAGGTTAGATACCAGGAAAAATTTCTTTACAGAGAGGGTTGTGAAGTATTGGAACAGGCTGCCTAGGGAAGTGGTGGAGTCCCTATACCTGGAAGTGTTTAAAAAATGTGTAGATGTGGCGCTGAGGGGCATGATTTAGGGACCCTCGCAGTGCAGGGTGAACAGTTAGACTCGATGATATTAACGGTCTCTTCCAACTGGGTGATTCTGTGATTCAAAATGATTTAGCATCTCCATAAAGCTTCCAAGTTATTGTTAGGAGTCTTAAGCAAGACCTGCAGCTCTCAGCTGATCCAGAAGAAAATCAGCACCTGTTCCTCAGCAAAGAGCCAAAGGACACCTCCCAGAGTGATATCAGAGTGCTTTGACTGTTTCAGTCCAGGGAGTCAGTTAAACTTCAATGTGCCTTTGAATTCCACCTGCTCAGCAATTCACTCTTCATGCATTTGTTCTGCTCTACTAAGGATGTTCATCCATAGAGCTTTTGAGAAGGGATCAATACAGATTAGGACCCTTAGATCTTGATCATAATTTTGCATGTAAGTTGTGCCATTGCACATGACAGATCTTTCAACTTAATTGAAATACTTTTTTTCAGCTGCTTGCATACCCTGGATTAGAATCGATCTAATAAAGTTCATTAAAAATTCAACAGTACCAAGCCAGTTTATACAAACTAAAGATCTGGTGGGTACGCTTTGGGAACTAGGCAAAAATATTAAGGAGTAAGAGAATTCTAGGCTTTCTTGAACATTTATAACTACTGTATGAGCTCTTATTTGCAGTTCAGGCATGTCTTGTTATTTTCAAGCAGGAACTGAAAACGGGCATTTTCTTGTCAGCAAATAACTATCATTATCAGAACCAAATGCTGTTAAACACAGGTGCTTTTGTATCTGATCCTTTGTGAATGCTGGTAGTTTAGAAGATCAGAACTGTGGATGATGACATGGATTTATGCTGTACTAGGCTATACTGTAATGCAAAATAAAACAAAAAAGAGCACAGTTAAAAACAGCCTCATGATGACAACATTTGGCATCCACGGTTGCAAAGGCTTTCCAAGGCACAGTAGAATAAAAAGCCCAAACTTGTAGAAACTAATAGCTAAAGGCCATACTAGGATACTCCTTGAACTTTGTGACAAATTCAGAAGCTTAAAGTTTTTTAATAGAGTCCTCTTCCACAGCATCAACACTCAGATTCCATATAACATAGGCCTTCCTAATTATATTAGTTTAATGAGATCAGTAATAAGATTTGATACAGCTGATAGCAGAGGTACATCATATTTTATTAGAAAGAATATTTAATAGAGTACCTCACAGAGGGCAATAGAATTTGCCTTCAGTTCTTAAACATAACCAGGATAAAATAAAGGACTGGTAAAAACTCAAAAGCAGAGGGAACAATACTGTAAATATTGTCTGATCAGATGAGAAATGGGTATGAGAACACAATATAGGCTGGATTTGGGGCTGGATTTTACAAAACAAACTATTTTGTGCTGCTCCAGGAAAATAAAGGTGAGCAAGGAGGGGAAGAGAGAAAGACCTCAAAGGAAACTTTTTTTTTATCCAACTCATCTTTCTTGTCAACTAACAAATTTTGGCAACTTTGTTAGCAGCTAATTTCTTAATGAGATTTAAGAAAAATAATTTAAAAAAAAAATCTCATGCCAGTTCCCTTTTCTCCATGTTCATATTTGTATGAGGTACACCTAATAGTTAACCTTCAGAAGTTGCTGTGATTTTGTTACATGCTAAGCAAGACAGACGAATAGTGAAAGATCTCTTTGATCTTACTGCCAGGAGTTCAGAATCATTCTGTTGAGCAAATTGTATGTACAGAGGAAAAAACCAGCCATTATTTGCAAGTGATGACTCTAAGGAGAAGTACTATGAATATCTTGGAAAACAGGCGAGCCGTATTACAAAACATGTCTGGGGAGCAAATGATGGGGAGAAACTTCTGAACACAGACATAAAAAAAATACTCCTAGTTGTTATTTTATTGCAAACCAGCAGGACTTTGCACTTGCCCACATACACAAGCCCCCCAAATATTTGCTCTGGATAAGTTCGGCTGTTTTTCAAAGATAAGAAAGATTTTTTTTCTCTAAATCAGACAAATTAGTCTGATTTCAGAACACAACACTGATTTTTTTTCCCCCCTTTCTCTCTTACATGCTTTCCACTTGTACAAAGAAAATGCTTCTGTAAAAAAAAAAACCCAAACATGACAGGCAGGGGAAGAAATATATTTGCCACTGACAATACATTTCTAGCAGACATACTTCACTTAAGATATGGTTTTAAACACTAAAATATTCTACCAATCTTTTACTAAGTGGAATTAGAAGTATATAAAATTCTTCATTAACCTGGTTTTATTTGAGGCTGACTGGACCTTAATGTTTTTCAACTTGGTAAGTCAACACAAAGTATAATATACATTTGTTCTATTGTTCAGCAATAAATTAAAAAATAAGACTACATATAAAACGTTTTATGCATGTACAAGGTCAAGGAAATTCCCACAGGACAGTACCAATGTTGCTGTTTTTGATGTGCTAAAGGGAGTTGTATATTGCTAAAATTCTGGCAGTAAAATGCAGAGAGAAATTCAGTTTTCCTCCTCTTTACAGAACTCAGCCCTCTGACTATTGCTGAAACAGCTCTGACTTCATTGTCTCATCACTGGGCAGGTAGGAAATATAATCTGACCATTTCTGAAGTAAACATTTTGCTTTCTGAAACAGAGCATAAGCATTTCAAATCTCTGAAGAATTTTACCAAAAAGATATTGTCAGAGATTCCATACAGTTTATCATATAATGCTCTCCTAAGCACTATTTTGTCCTTGTGTTTTTGTCAAGATACTTTTCAAAAAGTTAATGTAGCTTTTCTGGCAAATATGAACCTTGTATTTCTGATTGCCCTAAGGGGAAGGACCTTCCCTTGGATACAGTTATGAGTGGGTTTTGAATATGCAGAAATCTATTCCCTCAATTTCTCTTTCTCAGGCTAGAAGTATGATTTAGTATATTCTTATTTTAACTCTTCAGCAAAAGAAATATCCACATTAAAAAAAAAAAGTTGTAGTAAAACAAAAGCCAAATCTTCTACCTTTTCCCTGCCTTGACTCTATTAAGACCAGTGTTTAGCTGGCTTATGAACTATTCTTTATTGTTTGATTTCCTTTTCTCTCCTCAAAGAAATGCAAACATAGTATTTCACTTAAAATGGTAATCAGCTCACCTAACTTCACCTGTCTGAACTGTATGTATGCATTGCAAACCAGGCACTGAGCTTCCCTCTGTATACAATAGTAAGAAATATACTAGCTTTGGCGTTTGTACAAGTACCTCCAACTCCCTAGGTGATCCTATACTGAACTCCAGATCTTCCCTCTTCAGCATACTGAATAAAATATACTTTCAGATCAACAGGACTATCACATGATGCAAAGCATTCCCGCTCAGTTTGTCTAAGTGCATCCCATGGTTTTATTCAGTTTACTAATAGGAAGCAATGCTGTAAGTTCACCGCAAAGCAATTTTAATTTCCAACCCCATTTTACATTCTGAACTCTGGATCTCATTAGATCTTTATATCAAATTTTATGCAGCTTTTCTGGAGATCAACATAACATGACAACATTGGACCCAGGGGCAATAAGCAAAGGTTGACAAGCAAAAAGCCAGCAAAGCTAAATGAAGAAAATCATTATTTTACTTTTAAGATCATTTTGACAATGGGATTTGTTTGTTTTTAATAGTCATGCCTAGTTATTTCCCCTCAATTAGTAATTGTAGAAACTTGAGTTTGAATTTTTTAAAAATCGTATTACAAAGTAATTTAACA
Organism: Bucorvus abyssinicus; assembly: GCA_009769605.1. Classification (NCBI taxonomy): domain Eukaryota; kingdom Metazoa; phylum Chordata; class Aves; order Bucerotiformes; family Bucorvidae; genus Bucorvus; species Bucorvus abyssinicus. Next base: position 30,047,202 of record CM020028.1, on the reverse strand, counting down.
GATGGTGCAATTGTGTAAATCCATCAAGCACAGTTCTGACTATATTTTCTTTACTTGGTTGAAATCCCTGGTAGAAGAATGAAATTACATATTGGCATCTGCTGCTCCTGTTGCAATTCATATTTTTAAAATAAATTGTGCATAAGGTAACTTGTACAAAAGTTTCAATATTCCTGATTTCAAATAGTTGATATTTCTTTTTTTTTTCCTCATTTTTTAGTAAGGAGGTAAATGAAGGACTGATAACGAGCAAGGAATCAAGAATACAGATTAGGATATTTGCCAGTACCGGTCTCATTTCCAAAACACATGATTTCTGAAATACGTTTTCTACTTAAAAGTTTCCTTCTCAGTTTTAAAAGGAAAAAATCAGCTCTTCTTTCAGAGGTTGTAGACTCTTTCTGAATTCTGTGTAATGTGTCTTTTTCTAGAGATATATAGTTTTGTCTCCAACTTCTCCTGCCTTGAGTGAGAAAAGGAAAATTAGATCAAAGAAACTGTAGTTTAGCATTGCTGCTGTTGACACTCTCTTTGTGAATCCTTCTTTCCTACCATTTTCATATAAGATATTTCTTTGAGTTATTCTCTATGCTTTCATTAAAACATTTCATTTTTATGTATCTGACATGTTTTAGAGTTTCTTGGATATGGAAACACTGAAATTTTGTGGGTTTTTCTATCTTATGAGACAAAATTTTAAGCTAAGAAACATTTCACAAAATGGTATTTCCATTTTTTGGAACTTTGGAACTTACTCTAATATTAAACTTGAGCAAAGAAATGTCTGCCATTCCCCATGTTTCTCTGGAAGTAACAAAAGCAAAGTAATGCACAGACATTCAAGGACTTAAATCCCATGTCAATATAACTTAACATCACTAACGTTCAGAATTATCCGAAGCCAACTACTAATTGTGTCACATCTCTACAGTATGAATTGTAGAAATAAGAAAATGCTCAGTAGATGATCATTGAATTATTACCAGAAGTGGTGGTATTAGTGTGTATATATTTGCCTTGGAAAGTGCCAATATCTCTGTCACAAAGAGTATGCAATCTAAACTACTGAGACAAGATAATGAGAAATGCATACAGCCTTTGAAAAGCACATTTGCTAATAAATGAATTGCAAATAGCAGCTATTTCATGTAAACATTTGGTGCTTTTTTTCTGTAACTACTCTAAATTGACACATCTTGCCACATTGCAGTGGGTCATCTACCGCCACCATCTGCGACTCCTCGAACGCTTCCATCAGCGCTGCCTCCGCACAATCCTAAACATCCACTGGACTGACTACGTGACTAATGTTGCTGTCCTTGAACAGGCAGACGTCACCAGTATTGAGGCCACGTTGCTAAAAACGCAGCTGCGTTGGGCAGGGCACGTCTCCAGGATGGCGGATCACCTCCTCCCTAAGATCGTGTTCTATGGTGAACTTGCCACCGGCTGCAACAAGAGAAGAGCTCCAAAGAGGAGATATAAGGACTCCCTGAAACAACACCTCAGCCTAGGCCATATTGACCACCATCAGTGGTCCACCCTGGCCTCCAATCGGGAGATTTGGAGACACACCATACATAACGCTGCTGTCTCCTTTGAGAGCACGCGTAGAATCAAGCTCGAGGAGAAAAGACAGCGCAGAAAGAACCGTGCCTCGACTATACCACCCAAGGAGACCCTCCGGTGTGCTCTTTGCAACCGGTCTTGCCTATCCCGCATTGGCCTTTTCAGCCATCAACGCGCTTGCAATAAGCGTGGGCAAAGCCCTTCCCAAATCTTCGTCCGCGAAGCCAAGCCATGATGATGATGATGATGATGACTCTAAATTGACACATCTTGCCACATTGCAGTAAGATTGCTAAACTTGCAAAGGTATTAACACTAAACAATTCTATGTAGGTGTTTATTTCTGCTTGTAGCATACATTTGGGAACTGTGAGAGACCAGTGAGGCTGGGATAGATCCATATTTCTCTAGAGTCCACAAATTTCATGTTTTTCAGTATCTTTAAGTAGTTTATTACAATTACATTACAGTTCAGTCCAAGGATTTTGTGTTCATTGCACAAAGTAAATAATGCTTATTGCCAAAAAACTACCAACCTCAAGCCAAGCATGCTGTGTTATCACATATTTCGTTATAACTTGTGATATTCGACTACACTCAGCATGCTCACGTGCTCACTGGTTTTCTGAGGGAGGAAAAGGGGGAGTCTCATCACTGCCAAAATGAACCATGAGAGAGAGTCATTACAGCTCATAGTGAAAGATTGTGCTGTACCACCCCTGTTTCAAGCAGTTCCTTAAATTCCAATGCACTCAGTTTTTAGCTGCTTTTCAAGTTCTCTCTCTCACTGACAGGTTAGTAGCTTTCCAAACAATTTTTAAGAAACCTGGCAAAAATCATGCTGCTGTTAAACTTGCTCTGCACAATCAGAAAAAAAAAAAATTCGTCTTTGAACACCAGTCCAACAGGTACTAATACATAAAACCAATGAGTTTGTTCTCTGTTAAGGGCATGGAGGAGGCCTTGCAGGCTGATTTCTCTAAACAACACCTAATGCTACAGAAACTATGATTAGCTGCTTCTGCTGGACTCTGCCTAAATAAAACTAAGCAGGTTTCACTAAGTACAACCGTTGAAGCTAAATGACAACAGGTCCTCCAATCTTTGAGAAGTTAGTATCACATATTTTGCACCTAGCAATATTATATTTGCTATAAAGTAAATGTATAAAGTATATATATCCACACTATATATATATACATATTACACATAAAGTAAAATATATATACTTCCTGCATGAAACCCTGCTTAGGGTAGGTGTCCTCTCTTAGAGGCAGGAAAAATACAGCAGAAGAAACTAAGCACACGAAGAGCAAATGGTAGAGCCACACCAAGAAAGAAAATTGCCTTTGACATCAGTTCCATGGTTTCTAAGTAAGATCCTCCCATGTTACTGAACTTTTACCTTTGGGGGGAATTTCTTTCACATTAAGTCAGATATGTGCAATATACACTTCTACACGTCAGCTTATCCTCCTGAGATTCCCCTACAGTCAAGAGAAAAAAAAAAAAAAGGAGCAGATCTATGACTTGAGGCGTCTAACCAACATTAGATGCCTATCCCAGGATAAGATGCATCACCAGTTGAAAATGTCTATTTCTCTCTGCTAATTTTTAGAGGAAAATAGGTGATGTAGTGGGATGTAGGCTTCAACATTCAGTCTGGTAACTAAACTGAGTCTCTTGAGCCTGAAAATTAGAACTGCTATTCATAGAAGTGCTCAGCAAAATGGAGTGAGAATTGAGGAGGAAGTTGAAGCAAGAATTCAAGCTGCAATGGGCTCAGATTGTGTATGAGCCCACAGCTTTCCTCCATAGAGGACAGGTATTTTTTCCTATTTCCACAAAATTTGAACTGTCAGAGATAGCAGCACCCATTGGGACTCTGTCACAATGGAGTTCTTTGGCATCCAGCTATCAGAAGAAGAGAGGGGAAAGCATAACTATGGGAGTGGAAGGAAATGTTTAATCACAACTGCCATTGGTAAACAACCACCATATGCAGGACACCCAGCCAAGGAGTGGTCTTCAGGAAATATAGTATGCACTGTAAGAGAATAGGCCTGGCTTTTTTAAAGGTTTGATTTGGGACTCCCTTTCATGATAAGAGGATTAGTCCACCTTCCCTGTCAACAAGGGAACCTCAAGTCTCTTTATTTTACCCTGTGTTTCTTCATCTTCATGCAGCTACCTTTAACAGTGCTGTTCATTGATCTCATGGCAGTTCGGACATATGTGCACAACAGACAGCAAAGTGTTAATAGGGAAAAGTGGCAGGAAACTAAATGGTCTATTTTTGTTTCTGCAATCTTTTTTTTTCCCCTGGAAAACCTACAAATCCTATTAAAATAATTTGGTTGGCCTTCTCTCTCTATAATAATCTGTCTGCCTAGCAAGTGACTTTGTGGTAACTGCAAAATACCTGTCTTCCAAACTGTGCTAGTAACACCAATTATCACAGCCACTGGTGAGTCTGCAGCTTGAACACTCTGTCCAGTTTTGGGCCACTCATCACAAGGTGCTGGAGCATGTCTAGAGAAAGGCAACAAAGTTGGTGAAAGGTCTAGAGCACAAGTCCTATGAGGAGTGGCTGAGGGAAATGGGGTTGTTTAGCCTGGAGGAAAGGAAGCTGAGGGGATACCTCATTACTCTCTACAACTACCTGAAAGGAGGTTTAAGGGCTGGTCTCTTCTTCCAAGTGACAGGGCAAGAGGAAATGGCCTTAAGTTGCACCAGGAGAGATTTAGGATGGATATTAGGAAAAATTTCTTTACAGAGAAGGTTATGAAGCATTGGAACAGGCTGCCCAGGGAAGTGGTGGAGTCACCACCCCTGGAGGTATTTAAAGGACATGTAGATGTGGTGCTTAGGGACATGATTTAGTGGTGACTTAGCAGTGCAGGGTGAATGGTTGGACTCCATGATCTTAAAGGTCTCTTCCAACAAAACTATTCTCTTCTGGTGTGACTTGAAAACACCACCATAGTACAGAGCAGAAAATTTGCTTTAAAGAGTATCTGTTTACATGATTCACTTTGCCTCGAAACTTTGTACTTAGATAAATGTTCTTTTCTTGATCTATTTTAGTAGATTGCAATGAAACGTCACAGTCTGCAGCTCATCCTCTGTAACTCACCACAATAATCAAAATGTTAACATAAATGACCCAGAAAGCATGCAATCACTCATCGTCAACACAAAACCATCTCTGTTAAGCTACATTGCTTACAAGGTGCAAAAGAGGCCATTTCCTCAAGCCACAGTATGAATCATTAAGAAAAAAATCAGGAAATAGTTCAAGCTTCAAAACATTTGTTGATGATTTGCTTAGCAAAATGCATCATTGTATATGGACAAGAGACAGCTCTTCTCAGTCACTGATGTCCTCCTTGGCTGATGCATAGTCACAAGAATTTATAAAGGGTACAAAGGGTTGTATATTCCATTAGTGTGAACTACACATGCTGCATGGAGTGTGTGGAGTTACTAGTTTTAATGATTCAGTCAACTCACCTGAGGATACACCTGGTCTTGACTACTAGGCCAACGTTTGGAGGTCAATTTATAATTTATTTGCATATAGATTATGAAAAATCAGCTCAAAAATGTAATACAAAACAATAAATCATATAATCAGATATATCTGTCTGCCACAAAAAAAAAACACCCCAAGAAAAATCAGTGAAATACATTTTAAACAGAAGCAATCCAAAAAGCAAACGACACAAACGCTTAAACTAAAATCAGTTTTCACTAATACCTAGACTTATACTCTATTTTGAGAGACAGTCAGCAGAGACTGAGAGGATTAAAAATACTTGTCTAGTATCAAAATAAGGCCCAGGTTCAGAAACCTGGAGAACCGGGTTCTGTTTCTGTCCGCTCTTAGACAATCACGCTGGGAGGTTTACACACTGGCTACATTGCAACTGTAGCCACTAAACTACATTGCAGTTCAGTGGGAGAAATTTAGGGGCTTCGCCTTCCCATGCATTTTTCAAGAGTCTTTGAAAGGCCAAATCAGCTCATCTGAAAGGGATGCTGAGTGCAAGAGGTATCAAGTGCTCCTACACATCGCCCCACTTTATCCATGCTTCAGCTTCTTTACTCTGGAAACTGGGAAATTTTCCTCTTATACAGACACTGAAGAAAGCTAAAATAACTGATATTTGGAAAACATTACCCTGAGTAATGCTAAGTAAAAACAGACTTCTTAATCTATGGAGTCAGACTGACAGAGAAAATATAGCAACGCTGTGCTCATCCTTAAACATGAACAACGTTGTATCCTCAGTCACGGGTCAGGAAAGAGAAGTCTTATTTACCACTCCATGTCACCATCAGCCTCAGAACTCTCCTAAGCCATGTCACCAGTAGCAGCTAGATTTTCATACAGCTTCCACTTAGATGAAGATTAGCTTTTCCATAGAATTATATAACAGCCTAGGTTGGAATGAGCTGTGAAAGATCAGCTGGTCCACTCTTTCAGGGGAAAGGGAGACCAGATGAGGTTATCTAACATTCTGTCCAATCACATCTTGAAATGGGTCTCTATGGGTGATGGGACTCTACTATGAACGATTGTTCTTACTGCGAAAAAAATTCTTACTTACATCAAGATGAAATCTCTCCCAGTGCAATTAGGACTCGCTTCCCCTTGTCTTCTCTGTGTGGCTTTTTTAAAAAGTGCTCTGTCCCTTCTAATGCCCTTGCTGATACTTAGGACTGCATACTTCAAGGCTCTGAAAAGTTGGATATTATGTTTGCGTGCAGATGAAATCTGAACTTTGAACAAAACATCACCCCAAATCTTACCCAGGCAGCAGCAGCTCAAACCATTAAAAACTACGCACCATTAATTACAAAATACCTAAAGGAAGAGGAAATTCACCAAAGCCATGTAAAATTGTCAACTTAAAGCACTGGCTTCTTTTACACCAGCTTCATACATATCTAAAACATAATGTCTTTCCAAAGTATCAAGAATATCTTTAGGAATTTAGTGAATGAAGCACATGCCTATTTTGTTTTACTCTTTGCCAACCTTCCCTTCTAAATAATAAACCCTAATAACAAGGTTTAAAGGATGATTAAATAGGTAATGGGATAATGTGACACCTTACTGAAAGATAAGAAGGCAAATACAAGTATTTAAAACTTTTTTCTAGATCTTGATAGATTAAATAAGCATTATTATGTGGAATAGTCTTCATGTTACTTTAAATACCCTGTACAATACCCATAATAATGCTTTTGTGTAAAATCCTTCCCTGCACGTATAGAAACGGATCATATCACATTATAGGTGGCTATGCATTCTTCCATGAGCACACTATGTTTTAAATTGCAAAATCCAGTTTTATTTTCTTTCTCATTTGTCACCTAACCACTGGAAGGAAGGGTTCCCGGAGCTTATTCCATTACATGTCTGACAATATCAAGTCTGCCTTCAATACATTAGTATAAAAATTTATGATAAATTATTACATTTATATGAGGTCAATGAACAAGCACAGGAGAAAGAAAGCCTTAAGGACTCATTGTATCTTCTGCTATGAGCCTGTCAGAGACTTTGATGAGAATACAGATGCACAAAATAAGGAGCAAAGGGGGAAATATATTTTTCAGATAATATCATGACTATTTGGGTAAATAAACTTGATATGAATATGTTCTCCTTGTTATCTGCCTTCTCACAATACAGCAACATACTGGACAGTGTTAGCTTCTCTGTCCTAGTATAAGTTAACCACTTCTAGATGAGGTACTGGTGGATTTTATCTCCAAGGCACTCCCCTCTTTAACTCTGAATTACTACATTCCAATCAATGTACACATTCACAACATGCTAATGCAATAAAACATAAAAGCGTCCAGTGCAAACATAGTATAGTGTTTTATGTCATGTATGTATGTTTGAAAAAAAGAGGAAAAAGAAGAAAATACTTGTAAAATCTGTACAAAGCAGAAAGGTTGAGTGTCCTTTTCAGAGCTAAAACACTCTTCAGGATAATAAGGGAGAATCTGTAAATATTTAACATTGCTACAAGCAAAGGAATTAACAGAATAGAGCTCTTTGATCAATACTTGCAACTTCATGTATTATTTCAGTAGGCATGAACAGCAAAACGTAATTGTTGACTGAAGCATGCTACACATCACTGAAACTTAATATAAGGGGACATGAAATTGTCTCATGATGAGGAGTAAAACACTAACCCCACCTTAGCCTAATCAACAATTTCCTGTACTGTAGTAGCACTTGATGGTTCTCACCCTCATTTTTTTCTGGGAGCTTTTCAAACAATAGACAAATTCAGTCTCTGAAATGAAGAGGTTTAAGTATTAGATAACTTAAGATGCAGATAAATAAACATAACAAATGGAAGTACGAGCACTGAGAAGGTAAAAAGTCCCAAAACATTTGGGTTCATAGACTAATGAGGTGTTCAATTCATAGTTCTGAATGAGAACCATTTTATTTTTATTTTTCTAGCTTACAAAAATACGTAGAAAGATTTCTGCTGGCTTTTATCCCATTAACAATTTATACCGTGCCATGGAACTCCAAAAGGGACAGCAAATGGGAACACAGCAGCCAGAAAGAAGTTAGCACTTGTCGCAATGAATCAGGAACCACCCAATCAGACCAATGCTAAGTCTGCCTCAGACAATGTTCTGTGTCAGATACATAAAAAGAAAGTTCAAGATAGCAAATTGTAGACATCAGTGAAATAAAAGACCCGTAAGAAAACATTTGCCTTGTTATTCTGAGTCTTAAGGTATATTGCAGGATTGTTACTCATTAATCTTATTTGAGTACTTCTGAAATTACCCAGCACTACTTGGGAAAAATCAATCTGTGAACCTACTTCTGCTCTTTTAAATTTCACATTCTTCCTGCAGCTGAAATGCCTTGAAACAAACAGCCTTGTTTGCATCTTTCATCCAAAACCCTACTGCACATCTGACTACAAGGGAAAAGCACAAAAAAGGAATTTCACATCAAAGTCATTCCTAATGCTAAGACTAAGACAAGTTGTTGCAGTCATGCTCCTCAAAGTCAGCTCCCACTCTCTGCCCTTTCTGTTGTTGTAACATGTAACATTTCTCATATTTATGTAACAGCTTGGACTGCATAATACCCCAGAATAAAAAACAAAACAAAAACAAAAAACAACCAACCACATAATAATTTAAGTGCATTACTATAAAGTCCACCAGCTTGGATCCACACAGGGGCAACAGAGACAACAAGTTTAGAGTCCATATGAATCTCTTTTTTCTCGATGTTGAACACAGATTAAACTATCCCATAAAAGTGTGCACCTGAAAATTGTTCTCACCCGCTACAGAAGAGACAGGGCAGGGACTTGCAGCGCAGGCAGGCCCAGGTCCCTCTAGACCCACAATCTCGGAGGGCAGAGCTCATTTCCCATATTCCATACCCTATGTTCAACAGTGCCACACAGCGCTGAATTCAAAGCTACGCTGCTTTTTTGGAAACAGGTAATCAGATTAACTAACTTTTGCTCAGAAGGGACCTCTCTCAATTTACTCTTCACAGCTGCACTTTCTGCTACTCAACTTCAAGAAATCCAGAAGGACTGAACACGCCTGACCTAATCTTTTTAAAGCGCTGATTTATGGCCTTCAATTTCTTCCTCGGTGACTGATGCTGTACCATTGCCTAGCAAAGAGGAGTTTCCCATGTAACCTCTGAATAAACTTTTCCAGAAAGTGTATTTCAACCCTCACTTCTAACAAGCAAAAAGTTTCATCAAGTAACACTCTGTATTTCTCTTAATTTCATATATCTTATACCTCTCATAAGGTTTTTAAATTATATATGTCTAAAACTAAATATGAAAGTACAAGGAAAACAAGTATACAAAACCATATTCAACCTTACATAAAATGTCACACATTCTTCAAGAAATAATCATGGAGATAATTCCTTAAATTATCATTTTTTCTTTTCAAATATGAAACTTCTTTTCCTCTCTAACCATTTTGAATTTTCTTGGGGTAATAATATTTTCTTATGATTCATTAAGAGTTATGATAACCCTTCATGATTGTTTTTAACAATCTTATACGCCTTTACTGCTACTTTAATCAGGAACCATACATAATCCTAAATATCGATGAGGGATTTTAAAGACTAAATTTCAGCAAAACTGCTGAAAAACTGCTGGCATATCTCAGATGCAGACAGATCTCAGATCTGAAATGTCATGCGCAATTACCCCAGAGACCTTGACTCCAAATCTCCAAGGATGCAAACTATTAGGAAACCAATAGCAAGAATGCTTCACTATGCAAGCCACATAGAGAATTCCAGACTATTTTTTTTTTCAATCCATTGTGTGAGACCTCTCTAATCAGGATAAAACATACCTCTTGATGGTAAAGCACAGAGACACCAGTCTGGGGAATCAGGTTTGTATTGTGATTTCACTGTATATTACAATTGCTATATCATGTTTATGTTGTGATTTCAGCATATTGCTGCATCAGTTTGCTAAATCAAAATCCCAGGTAAGATCACAAATCTTTAAATAAGTAAATCTGATATTAAAATACTAAGCCCTCCTACCTTCTCAGGCATGTTGGAAAGACCAGAGGCTGTAGGTCAGGAAAGGAAGCCATCATCTCCTTGGCAATGCAGGGCTGAGAAGCTCTGACCTCTTCCTCAGGGCTGACCTCCTCCTCCCTGTAGACCACACAGACAAGAAGAGGGAAGAGGCTACTGTCCTTGGGTGCCATGTCAAAGATGCACTTGGCAAGCTTGGCAAGGGAAAGGTAAGACTTTAAAAGAGGAACATCTGGGACACCATCTTTGATGAGTCAGTAGCAGTGACCTCGTAAACAATGATGGTGTGGAGCCCATAGAGTCAAACAACAGGGCTGAACCTGTGGAGATGGACCTGCCCATATGCCCTACTGGCCTATGTTCTCACTCTCACTGTACACAGGCAAAAGGGATGGTCATTCTTGTGATTAATACATTCATGTGATTGTGCAACTCCAGTAATCACTAACAGTGGCCTCAGCCAGGGCATGGAATATCAGTGGTCAACTAAGTCCTCCTTGGCTAAAAAGAGATGGGCACAGGCAAGGTGCTGATGAATATAGAGAGTAACAACAGCCATTGTAAAGAAAGCTGAACTGAGCTCAACACAAAGGGCACTGCAAGTTGCCCTTCGTTTCAGAAAAATGGCACTACCAGTTAAGTGGATCCCTGGTTATGTAAATGGCCTGGTGAATGATGCTAAAATTTATTGTGTAAAAATGTGATCATTCTGCTTTACTCAAAGGAAGTTTGAGAATAGTCATTATGTCTATTCTGTCTTTTATAAGCAATCCTAAGACTAGGCTAGGCCAAATATACCGTCCCTGTATAGCTGGGGGATGTTTAGATAAAGGCTTGGTTAATCTCGCTGTGCTTATAGGAGGAAAGAAAACTCTTAGATGCACTTTAGAGCATCAAATGTAATTTTACCCACTGTCAATGTATGATTTGTCTTGCCTATCTATCTCAATTTATCTTGTCTGACATTCATCAATTAGGGGGCTACTTGTCAGGCAACTCATTGACATGAGACCAACAAAAAGTCCTGTATTCTCTCTTAAGAAGGGCCCAACACTGCGTGTTCCATGTTTACATACTGACTTTATGATTTTTACACCATCCAGAGGATCTGAGGACATGAGCTTGGGGGGCATATCAAAATTCAAGCTACTCCTGGGATTAGCTGGGATCCAGACTTGTAGACCTCTCTTTTTTTATGAACCATGAATACAAGGGGCTTCTTCTCAATAGCTATGGATTTTTTGATATGGAATTATATTGCAATCACGCACAAGTAAGTTTCTTTTGCATTTGTGATCCTTTTTCAGAGGTCTTGGTTGTGTTATGTATTGTAATTCAGTGGTCTCTTGCACACTGGTTACCTCTTACTTTTAAGTAAGGTGGCACCTGATTAAATTAGTCACTTTACTCCAATCCCCTGAAGTGAAACATGGATAAGTCCCTTAAATATATTTTGCATACAGACATAACTGGTAGTATTTTGAAGTCTGGCCCTACGTATCCAATAGGTACACAAAGAGAGATAACATGCAGGATTCTAGACTTAATGGATTATGATGGATATTAAATTACTTACTTTGGGTTATAAGATTTTGTCTGACTAGCATAACAATTCTCCAAAAGTTTCCACAGCATGGAAAAACACATCAAAAGTAGAAGCACAGGTAGAGGCAAGAACAGATCGCTGGTTTCTGCTCAGTAAAGCATGAACTCTGGGACTTTCACATGCATAAAGTGCTGTCATAATCCTAAGGAAAAGACAAAAATAGACAGAAAAGTTAAAAATGGTATCTCTGTGGCATCATTTTCCAGGGAGCCAGAAACTCTATTCATTAGAAAAGGGTATAATTTTGTTTGTCAAGATGAATATTCATAGCATTAACCCATGAACTGCTCTTTGCTAGAACTGCTTAAGGTAAATGCTTTTTACAGTCTCTCCTCCTCAAAGAACAGTCATTGTCCCAGATCATCATACATGAATGCAAAACAATGCCTTTCAAGATTATTTAGTACCTTCCAATCTCCTTACCAAGAATTTGGAACAAAAAAGTAGTTTACTGGAATATTCCATTACAGATTAGGATGGCAGATGCTTGCAAACACACACACATCACGATTGATTCGATCTGCTATAAAGCTTCTCAAATGAGATCAAGGATAATACATGCCTACCAATAAAGAGGCTTGTAACTGTGTAGAGGTGGTTTTACTCTATTCCCCTGACATTTCTGCATCAGCAGGGCTATTTTGCTTGATATTGACTTATTACATTTTTTGTTATTGTCCGGATGAATTCTGACCAGATTCAGGGATTCAGGGAATGACAACTTGCACATGTTACAAATTACAGCTGTGTAAATTTCTAGTTTTTAAGTTGCTTTGTATTTTATTTCCTTCATGAAAAGCATAAAATCAGCATGGCATTATTGTGCTTCAGATTGAAATCTCAAACAAAACCATTATTTGCACATCTGCAAAAACTCCATCTCCTGATTTTCTCCTTCTGTTACACAATTATCATCAGCAAGAGTCACAAATCCTATCTGATTATTGAATTGGATTCAGGTAAATCTACCAGACTACAGCACAGCTGGTATCTGCACTTAGTCTGAACCCTTGTCATAGGCAAAATAATCCAATATCCCTGCAGTGAGCAGGGACATCTTCAACTAGGTCTGGTTGCCCACAGCCCCATCCAACCTGATCATGAATGTTTCCAGGGATGGGGCATCTACCACCTCTCTGGGCAACCTGTGCCAGTGTTTCACCACCCTCATTGTAAAAAATTTCTTCCTTAGATCTAGTCTGAATCTCCCTTCTTTCAGCTTAAAACCATCACCCCTTGTCCTGTCACAACAGGCCTTGCTAAAAAGACCGTCCCCATCTTACTCAAAAGGCCACAAAAATACTTCCCCGGAGCCTTGTCTTTTCTTCTCCAGGCTGAACAACTCCAACTCTCTCAGCCTGTCCTCATAGCAGAGGTGCTCCACACCTCTGGTCATTTTTGTGGCCCTCCTCTGGACCCGTTTCAACAGGTTAATGTCCTTCTTGGGCTGAGGATTCCAGAGCTGGACACAGTACTCCAGGTGAGATCTCAACAGAGCAGAGTAGAGAGGCAGGATCACAGCCCACCACCTGCTGGTTACACTGCTTTTGATGCAGGTTAAACAGGACACAGTTAACCTTCTGGGTTGTGAGTGCACATGACTGGGTCATGTCCAACTTTTCATTGACCAGCATCCTCAAGTCTGTCTCCACAGGGCTGCTCTCAATCACATCATCCTCCAGCCTGTATTGATATCAAGGATTGCCCCAACCCAGTTGCAGGATGTTGCACTTGGCCTTGTTGAACCTCATGAGGTTCACATGGGCCCACTTCTCCATCCTGTCCAGGTCCCTCTGGATGGCATCCTGTCCCTCTGGCACATCAACCATATAACTCAGCTTGGTGTCACCTGCAAACTTGCTGAGGATGAACTTGATCCCACTGTCTATGTCATTGATAAAGATATTAAACAGCACTGGTCTCAGTATGGACCCCTGAGGGACACTACTTGTCACCAGTCTCCATCTGGACATTGAGTCGTTGACCACTACCCTCTGGATGTGACCATCCAGCCAATTCCTTATCCACCAAACAGTCCGCCCATCCAATCCATACCTCTCCAATTTAGACAGGAGGATGTTGGGGTGGGGGGAGGGGGGATACATCAAAAACCTTACAGACATCCAGACAGATGACACCCATACCTCCTCCCTTGTCCACTGATGTAGTCACTCCATCAGAGAAGGACACTAGGTTGGTCAGGCAGCAGTTGCACTTGGTGAAGCTGTCCTGTCCTCCATGTGCCTTAGCAGAGCTTCTAGGAGGATCTGTTCCATGATCTTCCCAGGCACAGACGTAAGGCTGACAGATTGGTAGTTCCCAGGGTCCTCCTTTCTATCCTTTTTAAAAATTCGTGCAATGTTTCCCTTTGTCCAGTCACCAGGGACTTCACCTGACTGCCAGGACTTTTCAGATATCATGGAGAGTCGCTTGGCAACTACTTCACCCAGTTCCCTCCCAATGCATCTCATCAGGTCCCATAGATCTATGCATGTTCAGGTACCTCAGGTGGTCACAAATCTGATTTTCTCTTACAATGGGAGAGTGAGGACTGAGGCAAAAAAGTTGTTGAGTACCTCAGCCTTCTCATCTGTTGCTACCAGCTTGCCAGGCTTGCTTACCAGGGGAGTTATGCTTTCTTTAACCTTCCTTTTCTGGCTGACATACCTGTAGAAGCCTTTCTTGTCATTCTTTGCATCCCTTGCCAAGTTTAGCTCCAGCTGCACCTTGGCCTTCCTGACCCTGTATCTACACCACTGGGCACTATATTTGTTATACACCACTATACTCTTCCCAGGATACCTGTCCCTGCTTCCACTGACTATGCAGTTCCTTCTTGCCCTTTAGTTTGACCCGCAGGTCTCAACTCAGCCATGATTTGTCTTCCCTTCCTTGTCTGATTTCTTACATCTGCAGATTGACAGCTCTTGCACTCTACAGAAAGTGTCCTTAATGATCTGTCAGCTTTGTTTCGCTCCCTTGTCCCTGAGGGCTGTTTTCCAGGGGGTCCTATTGACTAACTCCTTGAAGAGCTGGAATTTTGCTTTCCTAAAATTCAGGGTTCTGACTTTGCTCTTTGCCTGACCCATATCCCTCAGGACTGTGAACTCCTCCAGTGTGTGATGATTGAAGCCCAGTCTGCCTGCAACCTTGACGTCACTGATTAGCTCACTTGTGCTTGGGACCATCAGATCCAGTGTCGCATCTCCGCTGGTGGGCTGTCTCCTACCTGGCTTAAGAAGTTGTCCTCCATGCATTTCAGGAGTCTCCTGGATTGCCTACAGCTCACTGTGCTACTTTTCCAGCAGATGTTGGGGTGGTTGAAGACCTCCAGCAGGACAAGAGCCTGCGAGTGCAATGCCTCCTGTAGCTGTAGTAAGAAGGCTTCATCAATGGCTCCCCTTGAACGGGTGGCCTGTAGTAGACACCAACCACAAGGTTCCCTTTATTGCCTCGGTCTCTAATTCTTACCTAAAAAGAACATAAAAAATCAAACAGGAACTTAAGCAAATACTTTTCCTCCATCTTCCTTAGGCTCAACTTAAGCAAAATATCTATACGTCCCTCTTCCTCATTTCACCTTGTTTTCACTGCAGATAACAGTCAGTCCATCCTTCTCCCTTTGAAGAGGCAATGGGCAGCACAGGACGAGGTTATGTGTCTAGCAGTTTCTCTCTGCTGCTCCTCCATGCTTATTACTGGGTTTCCTATGACCCAGCGTGGATCTCCCATGGATTGCAGTCCCTCACCTAATGTGAGTTGCCCATGGGCCACAGACCCTCAGGGGCATCCCTGTCCTGGCCTATGTTCTCCATGGCCATACTCCCACACACTCCCAGGGATGTCCAAAGCACACATACAGCAAGGCTAACAAATATAGGAGGCACTAGACTTACAACATATGTGCAAGCTTATTCTGCACCACCAGTGCCAGGGGTCCAACCTTAGTTTCACAGTATAAGAATTGATCTCTGTGTGTGCACCTCAGTACAAGGTAACCGCTAAAGTAAAAGCTGATGTACCAGTGTCCATCTAGCTCATTTTAGAGCTGTGAGTCCTAACAGAGTCTATCTATCCTTGTTTAAAGATTTTTAACAGATGTTGTTTTAAATAGGAAGCTTGCTGAAGCTGCAGAAGTAGGCAGAGTCACTGCTCTCTTTCTATCTGCAGGACCTCAAGAGCTTCCACCGGTCCCCAGGGGACTGTGGTCCTACCAGGGGGCTGCTCTTCACAGTGACAGGCACTTTGCACTTCTGTCTGAACTAAGGCAGCCTAAGGGAGAAAATAATCAAAAACTTACTCAATCTAATTGAGCCTGGAAAAACAGTTTGAATATTGATTTGTGGCCCCTTGACCTTTTCAGAATTGCATAATTGGTCCTCAGGAAGAAAAAGCTGCACACTGCTGACATAAACATGTTAATTACATCCTGACAGAGTACGTTCAATCTTATCCTTAATATCCTTACTAATTTCCATGGTATACAGTATAATCTCAGAGTGACTAAGCTAATTTACAAAATGTATATTTGATTGTAACAAGCAAAACTGAAACATAAAAAAAAAAAAATTCAAAGTATAACCTAGGTTCAAGCCTTTCTATCTGGAATCTTTCTCAGATATTCTTTCTAGAGAATATAAAATTTTAAAGATATTCTTAAAAGGTAATTCTACATTTATTATGCACATTAAGATAAAAGAAAAATCAAGTTGTTGATATTACTGAATGTTATTTACTGTTAACAACAACCTAACAAGGTGTTTGTCTGATCAATTACTGTCTCAGTAAAGTCTGCGCTATATTAGATAATGCCCAAACTTTATACACTAATGGTTAAAAGAATTTGTTCCATAATACTAGAAGTTAGATATATCATCTTCCTTAGAAACAACAAAGTTCTGATCCATTAATCATATTTGATAACTTCTGATCAGATGTCAGTTAGTAGTCCGCCTGCCTCCAGAGCCAGGCCTCAATGACAACACCACATTCCCTCTCCTCAGCAGGCAGAATCGTGAGTGATACTCCCTGACTCAATGACTCTGGAAATTGTGCAAAACATTCTGCGTTCTTAAAAGCATACACTTTAACAGTGATTTGTGACCTTTGGCTTCATGAGCTCTGAGAGGTGTGGTGTAGAAGAGGAATGGACCAGGGAGCTGTCTGGTGGGCAGCTCTTGTCCTAGGGCTCGGCTGCAGGGCAGGGGCAGCTCAGAGCTGCTGCGACCCTGTCCTGCTGTGGCCCTGGGGAGAGGCTCCCGGATGCATGGCGTGGAGGCCACGCACAGAGTTGATCCCTGGCCCATGGGACCTGCTCCCAGCTGAGGCCCCACTGGGACCCTGGCTTGGGTGCCGTCACAGCTAGGTCTGGGCCTGCTGTGGGCCCTGCTGAGCTGGACCCTGGCCCCAACTTGCAGGCAGGGGGACCAGCCTAGCCTCAGCCCAGCCTTGTCCTGGTGCCGTGCCCACCCATCCTAAGCCTGTCTGACCCTGGTTCCCCTCACCAGGCCTGTGGGACAACATCCCAGTCCAGCTTTGGCCATTCCCCATCCCCAGGAAGGTGCCCCCAGCCTGCCAGTGGGATGTGTCCTGGCTGCAAGGCCCTGCCTCGTTGTCCCCCACAGCCCCCATGGCCCCTGGTCCACAACAAAGCACTGACCTTCACTGCATGTTGGCACCAAGGCCCTGGAAAACTTTGTTTAAGCAGGTATCTCCTTCCTCACTCCCCTCCCCTTCTACCTCAGTCAGGAGACACTTCCTCATCTTCCACCGCGTACCTAAGCTTGTACATACATGTGGCCAAGTAGTTACCCAAATCAACCTTATTTACTTCAAAACTACTCAGCTTCCATAGCGCTTACAAACAGTTTGTAAATCCAAAGACGCATTATATTAAATGGTGGGACAATCTGTTTTCTAACTGGACATCTGCATGAAGTCAAATGAAAGGTAAGGTTACAAACTTGCAGAGGTAGAGCTCCATGGACTGACCATAAAGGAAGTCTCACAAAGAAGAAGGAATATGGTGATGTATGTTTCACACCAGATATCAGCTGGCTGGAAAAAGTGGAAAATTTGAACCGAAGAGATTAACTGGAAATTTGTATGCATTAAATTATTATTAAACTCTTTGCCCTTTTCTCCATTGCTGAGATCGATTCACCTCACACATAAATCATCTCCAGCCAAGCAGAGGTTGGAAACTTCAACCTTGGGACAACTGAGCCTCAGGTGTAGAATGACAGCTTGCAGAAATAACTGTTTTCTGCTTTCCTTCATTTGCCATCCAAAAGAGATAACATTTATAAATTATAACAGCTGTTGCTCTTGCTGTGGTTGCACTCTAAGTCAACATCATCTAACATCATCACTATTAAAAATGGTATGTCTGTCTCCAGGTACAGCTCAGGACATAGAACTTTTTTCTAGAAAACAAAAACTGTTCTAAGCTAATTATGTCCTTTTAAAGTATGGTTTCTTATAATCACATTCCTTCAAGGGAATGTATTACTTCATTTAAGTTTCAAAAACATCTAAGCCATAAACTTGCTGTGTAACAAGATTTCTTCAGAGACTCTGCTTTAAATCAATAGTCATTCAACACATTAAATGATAGTCATATTTTCTTTTCCCCATTCATTGAGATATGACTCTGAGCAAAGAAAGTATCATAAAGCCTTATTTATTTTAAGCTTTGCCACATCTTAAGAACAATCACTCATACTTCATGTAAACCATCTTGCTACAGATATAACTTAAATAGTTTTATTGATTTGGAAAAAAATAACATAAATGCTGCAGTACATATCGCTGCAGTAGAGAATCATTTAGAAACAGATTTGGACCTCAGAACCCAGACAAGAAGGGTTAAGAATGAATCAACTGAAAATCTGATCAGAATTTAAGGATGGCAGGAAGAGATTATTATAATGGCAGCACCGAATTGTTGGCCTGCTGGCTACTGTAGTGCCATAAATGATGAAGAAAATTTCCCCTGAAGAGGCAGCAAAAGTATTTGAAATCATCAGTAAAGCTCAGAGGACTGACAATGACTGTCCCCAGTAGTGCAGCCACACAGATTTTTCATGTCTGTGATGTATGTGGATACCACCAAGGCCTTCCTAGACAACAACACTGAAAATATAGTTATAGTTCAGGGTACGAGCAGCAATAACTGAAGTAACAAAAAAATCATCCTTGATATGGCAAGGGCTTTTGTTATAAGCAAGCCTTCAACTAATAATTAATTATATTGATCACTCAAGGTACTCTGCTGGTTGCAACATTAAAACAATGGGTAAGTCATGATTCAAGACCATACATTTTTCTTAAGGAAAAAAACCCCAAAACATTACTGCAGACTTTATTTACTTTATTAGACTCAAGAAACATTTCCACTTTCCTTTTGCATTTCCAGATGTTGCTACTATAATGCATATAGTAACTCAGCTATCTCTTAGTAAAACCCTTAAGGCTTGTCTTCCTCAAGGTGTCTGGCCTTGTTCATGGCAAAGCACTATACTGTCACCAAAGAGCTAAACAAGCCTTTGAAGTTTTCTGAAACTGTTTCTTATCATAATAGCTTCCAAGATTACACTCACTTGATTGGTGAGAGTGGTACTATCGATTAAACCTCTAAATCAGCTGCCAAAGAGAAATCTAAGTAAGCCCCACCTGAGGGGATACAAATACCAGCATAGCCAGTGTCAAAGCAGTGTAGCAAGGTATCTGGCTGCTGACAGTCCTACAGACTTCTGCATTTCCCCTGGGACATAACATATTCAGCTGCTCTCAGGTCTAAGGGAATGTGCCAAACCTACCCACTTCTTATACTGGAAAAAGAAAGAAAGTCATTAAGACCTCTAGTCATTATTTCAGATATGTTCAGAGGTTAAACAGACTTTGGCTCAAATTCTGTCTTTTTTATATATATCCATCTCAGCAAGAACTGTGTACCTATTTTTGAGAGAAAAAATGAGTTTATTCACATAAAATTTTGGAAATTACTTATTATTAAGCAAATTTTGCTGTGGCTGTACAATGCTAACAGATCGTTAATGGTTATACAAATGGTTTATAAATAGTCAGAAAGTCAGTTTCCAGTATTTTGCTGATTTACCAGGAGTTACCAACAGGTGCACCATAATATTGGGAAGGGGTTAGTTGGAATCACCTGGAAGGTGAATAATTTCAGATTCGGGATGAGGTGGCTGGGGGAGGGTGGGGAGGAAAGGCAGGGCCTTGCTGACCTGCCACAAACAGGGAAATGCTACATACAGGCAAACAAATGGAGGGAACAGCTCTGCTCTATTTCTGAAATAGAGGCTGCAGGCTCAAACAGAACAAAGCCAGAATGTAATCAGAGCCTGGATAATCTCAGCAACTGAAAACGTGTGAAGGAATTTGGACTGAATGTAGCCACACATAGAGCCAGAAGAGCTTTGTCATCTGCTAGTGCTGTATGTTCAGCAATGAGGGATTGGGGAGGAACTCACTGCAATTTATTATTAGATGGAATTTAAATTTGAAGTATCATCGGGATCTATTCAATGTAAACTGCAATCCAAAGTATTTTGGAATATTCATACCATAAGACGTTTTTCAAAACATTTGTCCTTTCCTAGTTACTAGGACTTATATTAGCAGCACGGGAATATCAAATGTAATTCCATTTCAAGTATTTTTTTCTTAAAACAGCAACTCAAACTCTCCTATAAATGGTTCTGTTAAAGGCACTTGTTTCAAATACCAACATACCAAAGCACATCTCTACTCGGGGGGAGAAAGTATGTGGAGAGAATTCATAAGCTCCAACTATAGATTTCATATCCCCCTCTTCATTCCTTCATTCCATGACATTCATCTAAATATCTCTCTTCTTTTTAATTCAATCCTCTGTATCCTCTCCATAAGTATTTTTAAAAGAATTTACAATAAAAATGCTTAGGCTTGCATTTGGCTATCCAAATTCAAACAGTTCAAAAGCTTAGTAAATTAATTAACAGAAAAAAAGGCTTGGTCCAATCAGAATTATTTTTGAAAGTTTCATTTCAATTTTAACCTATTAACTTAATATGATAAATTAATTCGTTTTTATAATTTCCAAATTTTTTCTTAAGAAGGAATCAACCCTTCCTGGGCAAGAAACCCATCAACTCACACAACTAACAAATCTGCATTATTTTTTCAGTGTGAAAACAATTACTCTATAAACTCCTGATCAACACTATTTAGCTCACATTATATAAAACAGTGTCTACTGCAATTTTAAACTGCTTAAATCCTACACAAAGGACTCAATCTGACTACAGGGAGCAATTGAAGATTTTTTTGTCAGAGGTACAAGTGGTGCCAGGTTTTATGGCCAAATTACCCATGTCTCTCCACTACTAGCCTGTCTGTCAGGTGTGTCAGAGTCAGAAGAATAGACTGTATCAGAGCAAGAGAGGAGTCTTCCATGATGTGACTTTGCTAGGGATATTGCATGAGCTTTGCCATTTAGAGCAGCACAGAAACTCCTCTATGTCAGTGAATCCACCGTGTTTGAAAACTGAATATCCATGGCATGACCTATAGCAGGAGCCTGGAAAAGTCCCTATCCCTTGTTTCTTTCACTTAATGGAGCACCAGTGTATGATCCAAAAGAGAAACTTCTCAGAGGACCTGTTAAATATTGATTATAGGGACATCATAAGGTAGAAGAACTTTTCTAATATAGGAAAGGGTATAGCTAAAAAGGAATGAAAGCTTGCCTGTGGGAAAATGAGACTAAGAAAACCCAGGGGTTTGGGTTTTATTATTATCCTATATGTCACAGTAATGAGGAAGATTCAGTCTATTACAGATCCATGAATTTGAAAGGCACTAAAAATGCTTGATCTGGACTTCTTTTCAGTAAACCTTTGGCTTTCACATCATTGCCTTACATCTGCAATTTCCAAATCATTATTCTATTGCCAAGCTATTGTACACATTTCAGGATGCCAGCCAAATTCTAATAATAGCATCATTAAGTGAGAGCTATAGCAATGGTAAGTACTGTATTACTTTGCTCATTTTGCCAGTCAGTGATGTCAGTAATATCCTGTTCTTTAGGAACCCTAATTAAATTCTTCCATTGAAATAATCAACATTTGTGTTTCCAACCACTTTGCAACTACAGTAATTCTTTGTCTGCCAGCTGTGAGAATTTCCTATCCTACCCTCTCACAGCAGCAAACTGAAGGGGAAAAGTTCACTTCACACTTATATAATGTATTTATGGTTGAGGTAGGTAACAGACATATTTTGCTTGTAATACTAAAGCCTAAGCACAAAATAAGACAGCTCAGAATAGACTCAAATCAAATAATTTATCAAATGCAGTCTTAACAAGGGGTCTTCAGAAACCACTGTCCTTTAATTAGTAGAGCAAAGAGCTAATCCACTCATTGATGCAGGAAGAATATAATCAGTCTTTGTTTTGACCTAAATCAACAAAAACTAAAAACAGTATACTTTAATTATGTTAAAAGTCATAGGACTCTAGTTCATGAAAGAAAATAGCCATAAACCAGGCCAGCAAAATGAATTAAAAACGAAGACACAGACTACCTGCAAGATAGATTTCAGAGGAATATTCTGCTGTGCACTTCTGACCCTCTTACTACGAGTGTTACACTGCACAGTGGCTTGAACCTAGAGTCAATAATTATTTCTTCCATAATGCAGAGCCTGATGTCTGAGCTTTAGGCTGAATCCACTGCCAGGGAGAGCCATTACCTCACAGCAGAAACCCAGAGAAATGTTCTGGCTAAGAAGAAAGCAAGCTGCCAAAAACTACCATGTAGGAAATGTGAAACAGAGGAACAATCCTTATAGGCCTAGGATCCACAGCTTAGAATTATCTTCTGAAATGAAGGGATCTATTCAAAAGATCCCTTTAAAGAAAGGCTTATGCTTTTTTATGTGCATAGTTTTTCTGTGGGAGATCTTCTTGAAAGCCCCATGTCTCGGCAAGACTGAAAGGTTAGAAATCCACCTCTTCCATTTCACAGGAGGGTGAATGAAGCCACATTGCATCCCTTCCACTGAAGCTTTGATACCGTACAGAAAAGAATAAAGGATTCTATATGCAGAAAGAGCCTAGAATAATAAAAAAATTTAAGTTGTACAGGACCTCTGGCAGTAGTCTAGTGCAACCTCTTGTTCAAAGTAACCTGATCTAATTTCAGAGCAACCTGATCTGACTTCACAATCACCCAAGGCTTTCACAGAATCACAGCATCATCTGGTTGGAAGAGATCTTTAAGATCATCAAGTCCAACCATACACCCTGAACTAAGGGATCCCTAAACCAAGTCCCTCAGTGCTTTGTCCAGAAAAGTTTTGAAAATGTTCAAGGTTGGAGATACCACAGCCTGCTACAATGCTTGGTCATCCACAGTGAGCACACTTTTCTTTTTTTAAGAACAGTTTTGCAGTGTTGTTTCTTGTCCTTTCATCATACTCCTCTGAGAAAAGTCTAGCTTTATCTTGTCTATAACTCTCCACTAGGTACTGGAACATTGCAATTAGATTCTCCCTTTACCAGGCTAAACAAATGCATTTCCCTCAGTCTATCTTCAGCATAATTGGTCCCATTATCAACCACTGAGATATTCCACTTGAAATTGCTTGGAATAGACTTCGATCACTATGCCTGTGTGTCTAGCCAGTTTGCCACTCACCTCATAGTTTACCAAAACAGTCCATATCTCTAAATTTGGCTAAAAGGATACCATGGGAAACTATGACAAAAGTCTTGCTAAAGTCAAGTAAAATGATATCTACTGCACTCTCCATATCTGCTAGTCATTTGATCATAGAAGAAACTGAAGCTGGCCGGGCACAACATGCCTTTGATAAATTTGTGCTAACTGTTCCTCCTCCTTGTCATTCCCTTGTCATGGAAAAGTCTTCTAGAAGGATTTGCTCCATAATTTTCCTAGGTGAAGACTTGATGATGACCAGGCTGCAGATCTCCAGATCCCTCTTCTTGCCTTTTAGATGGGCATAATATTTCTTTTCCTCAGCCAATACGGACATCAAACAATGGTCACAAGCTTTGAAAGACAATAAGAACTGAGGCTTTGCAGTGTTGGCATGTTCCCTCAGCACACTTGCAGGCAACTGACCTGGTCCAAGACCTGAATATGTCCAGGTTGCTTAAACAGTCCATAATTTGATACTCCTCTACCTCTCTCCCTGAAACAGCAGACCTTGCCATTAAAGACTAAAGCAAAGAAGGTGCTGAGTACCTCAGGTTTTTTCCACACTTTTCATCATAAAGTCTTCAGCCTGATGACATAGCTCAAATCCACATTTTCTTGAGTCTCCCTGTTGCTGTCAATGTACTTGCAGAAGCCTTTCTAGTTACCAGCTCCCGCTGAGCTTTAGCCTCCTAATGATATGCCTGCATGTCTTGGAGATGCTTCTGTATTTCTCCTGTTCAGTACCCACTTTCACTCCCACATAAAGGATCATGACTCCATAGAATCATAGAATGCCAGGCTGGAAGGGACATCAAGGATCATCTGGTCCAATCTTTCTTGGCAAAAGCACAGTCTACGCAAGATGGCTCAGCATCCTCTTCAGCTGAATCTTAAAACTGTCCACCACTTCGCTAGGGAGATTATTCCAATGGCTGATTGTTCTCGTGAATAATTTTTCTCTTGTGTCTAATCTGAATCTTCCCAGGAGTAACTTGTATTCATTATCCCTCCTCTTTTCCAAGTGACTCCTTGCAAAAAGTGAGTCTCCATCTTCTTTGTAGCCACCCTTTAAATACTGGAACATGATGATAAGGTCTCAGTGCCTCATTCCTGGTTGGCACTTCCAGTTTTATGAGGAAGCAGTCCTCTATACATTCCAGGAACTTGATGGATGGCATGTGAGCTGCTATATTGTTCTTCCAACAAGTGTCTGGTTAGTTGAAGTCACCCGTAAGAACTAGGTTCTGTTGACCCAAAGTTTGCTTACGTGACCCAAATATTGCTTTGGTGGCCTTATCATATTGGTATGGAGATTGGTAGCAGATGCTTATTATAAGATCTCCCTTGGGGATGACCCCTCTGATCTTGACCCAGAGGCATTCAATAGGGCTTCCACAATCGCCACAGTTGACTTCTAAACATTCAAGGTTTTCCTTAACACAGAGCATCCTCCTCCTCTTCTTCCCTACCTGTCTTTATGAAATAGCCAATAGCCATGCATCAGGATCCTCCAGTCATACGAGTTGTCTCACCATGTTTCAGTTATTCCTGTGATACCATAACTGTCTGACTGGGTGTGGAGCTCCAGTTCCTTCTGTTTGTTCACGAGGCTGTGTGCATTGGTATACATACACTTGAGGTGGCCAGTCTTCTGATTCTCAGCTTAGGAGGCAGCTAAGCAATATTTGTTGCTGCTCTGGTTGTCCTAGCTTATTCTCCAGTTGGTTGCAATGGCATGAGTATTGCCACTTTGGACCACACCCCTTGAGTTTTTTAGTTTAAAGCCCATCTCACCAAGTTGACCAGCCTGCTGCCAAAGATTCCCTTGCACCTCCTACAGAGTTGGTGGATCCCATTCCTCCCAAACAGGTTATAGTCATTAAAGGATGTCCTGTTGTCATAAAAGCCAAAACCCTCATGATGGCACCAGCCACAAAGCTGGCAGATGGGTGCCTCAGTGCCCCTCAACAGAGAGTCACCCACTATGAACACTCATTTCTTTTTGTGGGATCCACTGTGTACTGTCGGTACAGTTTCTCCTCACAGGCCTTGCTCAGGGGTGTCTACAGCTATTAAAGATTTATATTTGGTTTTTGTTGTAATACTGGTGGGTAGGGACTGAAAAGTCCTGATTCTGTGTGTCACCAAGGTCCAAGGTGCCTCATTCTCTGTCATGTCTGCCACAGGAGCACGGACCAGTTACCTATCTTCATCTCAGCCCCTCTAATACTGCATAGCCTTTTAATGGTTTCCTGCAACTTGGCCACCTGATGCAACAGATCATCAACCTGAGCACAACTTGGCAGGTTCTTACTTTTTCTACAGGAGAAGGATCTGGGCACTCATTGCAACCTACTGTTTGTACTGAAGTCTCCCTCCTTACCAGTTCCACCTGGGTGGAAGCATCAGACATCTCAGGGGCTTTCTCTGTAGAAACATCGGGTTTAACTCCAGGGTGAGTGCCTACCATTATGACAGAGGCCTCTAGAGCTGCTGGGGTGACTACGCCTTTCCTGCACACCCTCCCACATGAACAAATGCACCACATCCTGTTTGCCCACTCTGTTCACAGCAGTCCAGAACACTCATACTCCCCTTTTTAAAGGCATGAGGGTGGTTGCTGTTGCCCTGGCAATGCCCAGGCCTCATCAGCACCTTCCATGAGAGCTGCCATCTCCTGGCAGGTCTCTCTGATGCCTTGTCATTTCTATGCTTCAGGAAAAGCCACTGTGCACCAAGATCTGCCACTCCGCTACAGATCGGGCCAGCTCCAGAGCAGCTCACCTCAGCAACTGAGTCGTGGTTAGTGTACTTAAGAAAGAGGGAGAGTCCTAGGTTTTGGTCCCTATTCCAGAAATTGGTTCAGGAGTTTAACATTGATAAACTAACAATACTTCTTAATTATGTCATCCTTCTCCAGCCCATGGGTCTGACTATTCTGTACTGTAGTCATATTTCTGCTGTGAAGGAGTAGAGATCAGGAGCTTATCCAACATCCTCATAAGTAAGGTGATTCTAAAGCATGAGGGATCTAGTTGTGATCCTGTTCAGGACAGTGGGGAACTTGGGTACACGTCTGAATTCAGAACTGGTGGGCTTTTCTGACCATGCAGTTGGAGTACAAAAGAACACATTTTTCTTTTTTTTATAGTTCAGAAAAAAGTGATTGGTGTTCTTCCTAAGGAAGATGATACAGTTTGTTGCTATGCATGCTCTGAAGATATTAGATAAACTGTCTCAGAGGTCTCAGGTAGTAGAACACACACTAAGGAATATAATAGAAACAAAATCAAAAAATATTTCCTTCAAGAATAAATAAATCATATTCTAGAGAGATTATACAAAATGCATCAGGAAGATTTAAGATATAGTCTCCTAGTGGTCTGAGCCAAACACGGTCTTAAGGTTTAAGATCTAGGCGATAAATGGTTGATACTGTCCACAGTAACTAGGGAAGGGAGAAACAGACTTTAGAATACTGATGAGCTTTCTCTAAGCTGATGTCTGGGCATTCATAAATTGGTGACAGAAATATATGTCAGGATTTTACACTGCACAGGAGACACGAGATCAGAGCAAATGTGTTTCCAGGTGTGCACAGTAGTGAACGACACCAGACTTACTAAGCATGAACACAGTTATATATCTATGATACCTTGTGTCCCTTTCCACATCAGCCTGTTCAGCTTCTGCTCAGAACTGCCAGGTATAGGGAAACTGTGGCCACAGATGGGTGCCCATGCACCCAGGCAGATTCAAATGGCATTTTCTGTGACAGCTAAAGAATTCAGAATAGAGACAAAGTGACAGAAAAGACAGATATACAGTCTCACTGGAACCAATATGCTCAGGAGAAAAGGACTAAAAGAACTCACCAAAGATGAATTTGGAAGTCCATCAACTTCAGCTACTTTTAAAGAAAGACAGGAATGTACTCTTCTAATTGAAAAGCAGAAATAGAAACAGCATTCAAAACACAATTCAGGATTACATATTTGAAAAGCAGTTTAGGAAACGCCAACACTGGCATAAAAATAGTCTCTCTATCGTCAAGATACACTGTTTTACTTAATGTTCAGAGGTATCAGCAGCAATTTTTATCTCTCCACACATCAAGTAGAAGCACCATTTTAGTGTGAGAAGGAAGAGGAGCTGAGAGAAAAACATTTGGTGCTAAACCAAAGTTAGCTCTCTGTTACTTTTAGTAGTGGTCTGAGAATAAAAATAAATACCAATGAATATATTCACTAGATGTTATCAAAGCAGAAGGCAAGAGGCTATCAAACCATCAAATACAATTTAGTTCAAGTGTAAAGTCCCTATTGATGGAAAGTTAGTTAATTAGCACTAGGCACAGACATTTCTTTGGATCACATTCAAACTAGGGGTGTAAAAAACATTCAAATTGAGCAAGGAAGGCATGGAAAGGTTGTTTTAACAGCAGAAGGAACAAGAGGATTTGTACTTCTTAATGAATTTTTTCCCATTAAATTAATAATGTCACTGCATAATTAACTAATAGAAAGCCTGAAGAATAGCCACATGTTTTGACAGTTACTGTAATAAAAAACAGAGATCAGATGTTACTGTCTTCCTTTCTATCGTATTGTGTCTACATATACCCTTTTTATTTGCCTCCTGATTGCTGAGTCTATGCATCCTTTCAACACGCATAGCTTTCAACAGTGTTATTAGCATTTGTTTTTAACTGTGCACTGGAAAAGACAGATATCCTTAACATGCTTAGAAACCACACGGGAAAAAAACTACATTTTTTTATGGCATGACTAGATTGTTTTGCTTTACCTGGCTTTCCCTGCCATAATTGCAGACTCCCCATCTGTCATCAGAGACACTGAAATTTGGCAACAGCTTGATAAATGTTTCTCACAGTGCAAGTGTTGGTGTTCCATGTCACAGAGAGCGAGTGCTAATAACAACTATTATTTCTCAGGGCAACAAAATATTTTTTTAGATTTGGTGACTGCATAGTGGTTATATGCACCTTTTAGTTAAATTAATTCAACTGAAGTGGCTGTTTTGAAAACCATGTATTGCTTCCTATACTCGCTTTAAGCAAATAAAAGCACAGGACATTTACACAAATCAACTGAGAATTAGAGAGACCAAATCTCTCTGCATTCATTCCGATAGCATAAAAGTTGGGCAATAACAGTTGCTGAAGGGTTTCTGGCTTGAAAGTCAAAACTGAGCTCTTTGGCTCCCTATCTAATACCTAAAGAGAGGCTTTCAGATGAATTCAAAATGGGAGAGTCACATACAGTCCTTATATTCATCATGGAGCTACTTAAAATTTGCCAAAGAGAAAAAATTATAGTTTGTACAATAAAATATTGTATAATTTTATATGATTTGCAAGTAGATAGAGAAGCCAATGTAAAAATGAGACTAGCACAAATTTCCTTCTCACTTTGAAGAGCTTGAGTCTACACTTCCTGTTTAGAAAAGCCTCTTAACCATCAGTTCATACATTATTTTGGATGCACGGGGGAAGAAGAAATGCACAGTTCAACCCAGGATTGATAAAAATTTTGCCATGAATGTACCATAAAGAATAATTTTTTAAAGATTTGATATTTACCTTTGATTCATAAAGAGATAACAATTTCTTTCTTGTTTTTATAGGATTATTTATGAGTTGGAAAGCATTTTATAAGGAGTTAATTGGACAATATCATATCTGTAATTAGAGCTCTCTGTGTTGGATTCAGTGATGACATGATCAACTGATGTGCCAAAGCAGGGAATCTTGGAAGCATACTGCTGGCATCCAGAACAAGCAATGTAAATTTAAAATTTGTTTTCCATATTTTAGGGTAGCTAAAATTTGCTGCTCCATGGGAACCACTAGCAAAGTGTTCATGAAGCAAGTAAAACCATTCAAACTTCTGCATATTTGCAGAAAGGCTATGTAGCACTCAACTACTGTTAGCAGTTCTAAATCCCGCAGATTGAGTGCTTTAGAGTAGAGTAGAAAAAATGAAGGGTGGAAACAACTTCAGCAATTTCTTTAAATTTAAGCTAAACTGGAAAAGGAAAATGAATAATCAGAGACATTAATAAAGTAGATTCTATATCAGGAACCATGTTTGTCCTGGTTATTCCCTATTACCCGGGAAATTGTCTGTGTATAAACTTTTGACTAAAACACAGTTTAGTCATGCAGCCTCAAAGAAAATCTTAATGCCTATATGTCGTGTTTGCATAAGCTGATAGTGAAATTTCTACAAATTCTGCTTGGAGCCGCAGAGTTCAACACATCATCTCTACGTGACAGATTGCATGATGGTACACACTACATCCGAAGTTAAAGGTTTTCTCTCTAGTCAAACCTGCTCTAGTTTAATTAAAGGTGTGATTTCAACTCCACAAGACAAGGGATGTGATAAGTTTGTCTTCTATAATTCAATACACGCTTCATAGACATTTTAAAATCATATTAATCTCAGGTTAAATCAACACATGCCAAGATTGCACTGAGTGCAACCTCATAGACAGACTAACTCAAATCCCTCTTAACCACTACGAAGCTGCACTGGTAAATCTTCAGTGTGGTATACACTATCAGGGCTGGTAGCTGTAGCAAAAAAGGTGCTTTGTGGCTCTTAGATGACACAGCAAACTGCAGAAATCTGTATCTCTGAAAAGGAAGCTCTGGAAAAGGTAGCATGAAAAACCAGAACACCGTTACCTAAATAGCATAACAAAGATTTCCAGCTTGTACCATTTGAACCTCATTTTCACATTCCTTGAACACGCTTTCACTGTTCTATTTTTTATTTCACAGGCTGTGTCAAGCACTAAGCAGTTTAATCCACCTACTCTTTGGTATTGCACAGTTTTCATAGCTGAGATGCATAATTAAGCTTTGATTTGCAGTTTCTAATTAGTAGCAGAAGCAGCATCTAAGTAGTAAGCTGCAGTACAGAGCTACCAGTTTTGAGGAGGCAAGAAGCATAATAATTTTTATTACTCCTACATATTGTTGGAACCTAAAAACATAGCCACTTAGGAAAAAGATATGAAAATACTGTAGGCAAATCACTAAAAAAACCCATATAATTATAATACAACTGAAGTTTTTAAAAATTAAGTTCAACAATTCTTGTTTAAAAATCCAGACTTGGACGTCATTTTGAAAATCTGCAGTACTACAAACTGAGAAAACAAGCATAATTCCTTCAAATACGTTGCTTTATCTCATAAAAGATATAGCAGATACAGAAGAAGTCATAGGATGAGGGAAGAAATTATTAGAATATATATTGAAAGTTCCTAGTATTAGCTAAATAGAAGATCTTTTGAGATATTACAAGTGTGTGCACACTGCTACCATAATATTTTCTTAAAACCCTATAGCGAAGGATCAAGGAATCCTGGATCTAGCCTGAGATCAGCTCCAATGCTGAGGAATTGGGATAGGGATAATTTCACCTCCCAAATAACCTTTTGCCACTCTTCAGTTACTGGAGAGGGATCGATTCCTGATTTGCAAAGGTTTTTATTCCTTGTACTATCTTTTTGTTCCACTTATTCCAATAGTCTTGTTCAGTTCCTCCTTGAACTTTGCTAAATCCATCAATTCATGGACTCACCACTCTCAATGCAACAGTTCCTTTGTTTGGTATCATAAGAGACAAAAGAGTCAATCTGAATTACTAAACTACTCAAGGTTCAGTCCGCTATTTGCAGATTTTCTAAAGGAAACAGAGCTCGGTGTTAAAACTGTCTTCAGGTTAAAGCATTTCTCCCTGTAGCACTTCTTGTTGCCTCTATCTGACCTCTCCATAGTCTTTCAATATCCTTTCTGAGACTGAGTAAGAATTACAGTATCATTGGCGAGAGCAGATTGTTGATTTATTAGTATAGCAGCATTATAATATATTCCTTACTACTCCCCATCCTATTCTTTATTACCATAACATCTTGTTTCCATTTTGTACAACTGCTGCTCATTAAACCGCATCATGTATACTCCAAAGCAGACAGGCCCATTTCCTGAGTTAATACAGGCCATTTAGAACCCTGTATAGCAACTCAAAAAATTATGTAACAGCTCTGGAAGCAGCTGCAAAGATCTTTTCTTCACTCTAGAACCCCAGGGAATAAACACTGCTTTCAGATGTTCTACAGACCATAGACATCAAGACTAACATCCAGAAAACAATGTAAAACATGAGGAAAATAGAAGACACGGATTTACTTGAACCGAAATAATGCTTTGACTTACACACTGGGACAAAAAAGTGTATGAACTTTTCCTTTTATAGAATTCAGAGATGAAGCCACACTTGGAAAAAAAAGAAACACTGCTTCTAGTTCAGGTCTTGATGAGGAGAAAAATATTGACCTAGGTTGGAGAAGGTAGGCAGCTAGGACTTGATGTACCACAGGCATCAAAAGCGTCACCTCGTTTCAGTCTGTGATAGCTATGCAGAAAGTGTTCTCTAGATCCAAGTATGTTTTTTCTTCATTCAGGTAACAGTATCCTAAATTTACTCTGTCCTGTCTTTACTCATTTACAAGCAGCTCTCCCTTACAGAGCCCAGACTAAAGCTGATAATCTTCATATTGAAACAAGTGGGATTGAAATCCCTTCTCGTTGTCCTCTACAGTACTATGTAATAGCTACAGCACAGTCATAGCCCATAATATTAGCATCACCCCAGCTGGCTCAGACACCAGCAGTGCAGCAAGAGCTCAGCTCCAGACAGCTATGACTGTACCTTACCAGTACCTAACACAGCCAGGTTAAAGCAGTCAGGGCTGGCCTAAAGTAGGTGAGCTGGAAACAACTGTTCAGTAAGTCTGAAATAGATGCACTCACTGTTGATGGAGATAAAGCAGTTCCCCCTCCGGAACTGAATGCAGTTGCCCGGGCAGTGCCATTCTCAGAAAGCTCAGCCGATTCATCGCCGGCTGGAATTAACCGCGTGTGGAGGCTGTTAAAAGTGGCTCAATTATAATCACCAAAGTTTTTCATCCTTCGCCTGCTTTCCATGCATTTGAAATCCAATTACGTTCATGCCTCTCATGGCCAAGCTGATTTCTGACATATTTGCAAACAGCAAGACTGGTCCATTCTCCCCCAAAAGGATGTCATGTTCAACCAGAGGAAGAGGCACAGCACATGGACATCGCTGTGCTGCCGTGAGAAGTTTACTGTCCAAATGCAGTCAGGAGGCTGTGCTGCACTGGGAAAACACAGGTTTCCCCACCATCGTGAACCCATTTCTGGCACTTTTTTAGCTTCACCTACTCTTAGTAAGAACCTTTGGGACTCACGGAGTGGAGGAAGATAACGTGCTGTCAAAAAAGAGTGGTGTCCGGGCCATAGCAGTGTCTCTGAAACAGAAGTAAATAATGTCAGCCGCCGAGGGGCGCTGCTCCGGAGCCGGCCCGGCCCGCAGCGGAGCGGCAGGTCTCGGTGTTCAGGGACTTCCTGAGGTTCTCCCTCGGCGGGGAAGCGCCGAGAGAGCGGAGAGACCCGCCCAGGGCCGGCGGCGCTCGCGGCAGAGGCTCACGAGAGGCGGGCGTTGCCGCGGCAACGGCGACCACGCCCATCAAAGAAACCCCCTGGCGAAAAGCGCGTGGCAGGGCAGGTGGCGCGGGAGGGCGCGTTCAGCTCCGCCCCGGGAGCGGCGGTTCCACCCGGCAGAAGGGCAGGGCCTCACTAAGCGCTGCACCCACCCGACTGACACAGCGTCGCAGCCCGAGGGGAGACACGTCTGCAGTGAAGACATGCGGCCACCCCGGAGTCAGGCTGCAGGGTGGGCCCTGCTGTAACACCGGCACCAGCCGGCAGCCATGAGCACCGCTGTGGGAGGTGCGCCCAGGTAGAGGAACGGCTCCGCCTAGTGACAGAGCTCCGGGAGGAGGTGAGCAGGCTGAGGGCTGTCAGGGAGTGTGAGAAAGAGATCAGCGGCTGGAACCACACCCTGCCTCCCCTGAGACAGGCCCAACAGGCAGGCGAGGTACATAACGTGGAATTCTATCATTTCTCAGCAGTCCTGGCTAACTGGGGAGGTACCAGTCAACTGGAGGTTAGCAAATGTGACACCCGTCTACAGGAAGGGCTGGAAGGAGGATCCAGGGAACTACAGGCCTGTCAGCCTGACCTTAGTGCTAGGGAAGGTCATGGAGCAGATCATCCTGAGTGCCATCACATGGCACGTACAGGACAAGCAGGTGATCAGGCCCAGTCAGCATGGGTTTATGAAAGGCAGGTCCTGCTTGACTAACCTCATCTCCTTCTTTGACAAGGTGATCCACTCAGTGGATGAGGGAAGGGCTCTGCCAAGTCCTGCACTTGGGTCACATCAACCGTCTGCAATGCTGCAGGCTTGGGGAAGAGTGGCTGGGAAGCTGCACAGCAGAAAAGGACCTGGGGTGTGTGTTATGTTTTGTATATTATTATCTTCTGTTACATCTGTGCTAAGCTGGGTATTGATCTGTCAGGTGCATATGATGTCCAGTTGGATGAAATTGGAAACCTGTCTGAGTGAGGAGGAAGAAAAGTACAATATAAGGGATACTTCTCAAAAACTGACATTATACAAGCATGATTTGTGATTCCATGTTGAGCGACCATAGTCACGAGGTGGATGATGTGGCAATTTGGCACAAAAGGCCAAGATGTTTGCAAGCAGGAGATTCCTGTGTTATCTCTAGGAGTGGAGATTCCTTGAGCTGACATAAATAAATAGCTGAAGGAGGGAGTCCTGTGAAGGTAAGACAGCTCGGTTTGGGTTAAGCAAAGAAAGCAAGCAAATGTTGAAGGTTCCAGTGTCCAAGCAAAGACCCTTGCCTAATTAACGGCAAAATTAATATTAAAATTCACACCCCTCAATATGCTAAAGAGCCAAAAGCCGTACACACTAAACATATATGACTATGTTGGTCAACTCTCCAGCCAAATCATGCTAAATATCACCTAAGAAGTACAGACAACGTTAGGGTATAAAAAGCCAGGAGGGGGAAAAAGACTGGCAGGAAAAGACTGAAGACTTCGCAGGGATGGTCTGTGTGCTGCACTCCTTTTCCACTACCCAAGACAAGGATGCCTTCTGGGCAAGAATTGCGCTCTCACCATATGGTGAAAATACCCAGGATAGTTTTCTTTTGCCGGCATTACTGTTATATATTAGTTATTAGGCCTATTGCAATAAGTACATTTATCCATGGCAATTCCAAATCTGTTATATCTGTCACTTCAATAAATGTTTATTATTTCTATTGGCTTTGCAAAACTATTTCAGTGCAAGTCCTTGTGGGCTCTGGGAGGCAATTGCCCAACTCCTACCTTTAACATGATAGGTTGTAAGTTGATAGACGGCTTAATATGAGCCAGCAGTGTGCCCAGGTGGCCAAGAAGACCCACAGCATCCTGGCTTATATCAGAAATAGTGTGGCCAGCAGGAGGAGGGAAGTGATTCTCCCCCTGTACTCAGCACTGGTGAGGCCACACCTCAAATACTGTGTCCAGTTTTGGGCCCCTCACTACAAGAAGGACATTGAAGTGCTGGAGTGTGTCCAGAGAAGGACAACAAAAGCTGGTGAAGGGTCTGGAGCACAAGTCCTATAAGGAGCAGCTGAGGGAACTGAGGTTGTTTAGTCTGGAGAAAAGGAGACTCAGGGGTGATCTCATCACTCTCCACACCTACCTGAAAGGAGGTTGTAGTGAGGTGCGGCTCGGTCTGTTCTTCCAAGTAATGAGTGACAGGACAAGAGAAAATGGCCTCAAGTTGCACCACGGGAGGTTTAGCCTGGTTATTAGGAAAAATTTCATTACAGAAGGGGTTGTGAAGCATTGGAAGAGGCTGCCCAGGGAAGTGGTGGAGTCACCATCCCTGGAGGTGTTTAAAAGATGTGTTGATGTGGTGCTTAGGGACTGGCTTAGTGGAGACCTGGCAGTGCTGTGTTAACGGTTGGACTTGGTGATCTTAAAGGTCTCTTACAACCAAAACGATTCAGTGATTCTGTGACAACATGCAGAGTAGTCAGAGTCAGACTATGCTACTGATGAGCTTTGACTGTAGGCTTTTCAAGAGCTGTTACTCGGCAACTGAATTACTGAGAGCTCTTTACCCAGAATAATGACCCAATTCCTTATAATATCATTATATGAATGTTGAGCTGTCCCTTTGCTGTCTCATGCAAGATGCAAGAGAAATAAATAAAAGATCATGTAACTAGGTAATCATGTAATACAGTATTGCCAATGCTATTAACAAGACCATAAGGTTTGTACAGCCTTACGAGGCCTCGGGTCTGAGGCTTGTCGGGCTTGCTTTGTCTGAACTTTTCTTGACCTGCCTCCAGCTTTGTTTTACTTAGTTGAGCTGTGATAGCTATTTCTCATGTTGCCCACATGTCTATGGCTAATTTGTTTGAATTTGTCTTTGTATCGTGCAACTTTATATACTTTTATGTAGAAAGCAGTAACAAACAGTTATCCTATGCAGAATGAGGTATTTATGACTCTAACACAATGGTGCAGTGCAGAGACAGAAAGGCCTGGTACACAAGCACAGAATGCTGAAAGAAATGGCACAGGCTGGCACTGAAGACCCCTCAACTATAAACAACTTGCCCATGGTCAGTTAAAGAAATGCAAACCTGGAGTTGGATAGAACTTGTTTTAGGGGGTAACAAAGAGATAGTATCTAACATAGGGAAAAGCACCATATATCATAAATATAGGTGTAATGGAGAACTGCAGACCAATGAAGACAGAGCAGAGGTATAAAAGCATGTTAGCAAATATATAAAAACCAGTCCTAATCAATCCTAGAGTGAGTAGAAAGAAACCATCAACATTATATTCCTCATGGCAAAGGACTCAAGATGCTGACAGTTCACTGTAACTCCCCACCAGTGCCACCAGCATGAAACCATCAAACTCAACAGCCAGAGAAGCAGTGTAGACATGAGCCTAACAATAGCCGATGGGGTAGGAACTGGGAAGTGTGTGTACAACAATTTTAACTATGTGACTATTTTATCTTTCTTTTTCTGTAAGAATAAGAACTAGACTAATAGTGATTCTTGAATTAGACTGTTAAATTTTCAATTATACTAACAATGAGTTCTTGAATTTATATATAGGGGATGTTTCTTCTGTGCCTGTAAACAAGATTTTGCATGTAGCAATGAGCAGAAATGAAGAACACTTCTGCATGTGCTAAGAATGAAAAAAGCCAACTCTCTGGAATAGGATCACTCTCTATTTTCCATCAATAGTTGAATACACACAGATTAGTGCAGCCAGCTAATTTAATCAAACAGAGATGATATGAATACTCTCATTTAAGATGGGCTATAATAGTAGCACATAAAACACAGTGTGATATAGACAGAGGTAGCTCAGAAACTTCTGTTTACATTTGGATAGGACATAACAACATAGAAGGATTCACTGATACCAACGCATATTACATTTAAGTCTGGCCACTAATATAATTAATTACTGTACATAAGTAATCTCTAATATTCATTACCATGATAGATTGTAGAAGCCAATCACTTAATAGGATTCAGAGAAATTACTGGATGTTTATTTAAAGCAATGAGTATATCTCAGGAAGGATAAAATGGACCGAAAACAAAAAAACTCCTTTTTCCAAATATCAAATTCTCATCTGAAACAAAATGGCACAAGCATCTGACTTCCATCAGGGCATAATCTGTTACAGGCCTAACAACTCACATGCTGCAGGGCGTAAGACAGTCTCTAGTGGAGACTAAGGAGAATCCCTGCCTCTGATAATATTACTCTGCTATTGCCTGTTTGCTTGCCTCTTCCTCACTGGTAACTGTTCGAGACACCATTCTAAAATATACAGACAGCTCATTTGATTCAGTATAGCAATGACTAGAAATCCAAATAATGTTCTGAAGAGCTAGAAAAGTTCCTGTTTCTGACTATTAAGACCCAGTGCACAGCTTCCTGCACTAGACAAGCTCCATCACAGAAGAGCAGTCATTCCTCTTCTCAACTTTTAAGTTACCACATAACATATTTTCCTTCTCTACTGAATGACTGCCTCAGGAAAAATACCAATTTAACACATAACCATTAACAGGAAAATATGTTTAAAAAAGCTGATGGAGAGCACCAAATTTATAAATCTTTACTTGTTCTATAAATAATAAAGGCTACTTCTTAGTTTTTATGTAACTGTTTGATGAATGTAGGATTACCTTATTAAAAAAATAAATCCCTTCATACAATTATTAGTACATAGTTCCCTTCATGTCCTGAATTCTTTTACGGTTCATTCAAATTACGCCTGAGAGGAGGAGCACACACAAGCAGGAGCCTTTTTGACACCAGACAGAAGGATCAGTGAGTATGTAAGCAAAGTATAGATGACAGAAATAACATTTTTACATACAACTGCTAACATGTAGAGTTCAGGTTGTCAGAGAGACTAAGCAAAATTATTCATATCCTGTGATTAAACCAGATGTCCTATATATTAAAATGTGGTAAAATATGACATCTGTTCTTGGCTATATAACTGTGTTGTCTGGTAAAATGTTGGATATTAACCTAACAGAAGGTGCCCTCTAACACTGGGAGACAAGAATTTCTTTTTCCTAACATTTATCTGGGCCAAATATGCCTCAGCTTTCAGGAATCAACTATCTGTTTTTCCAGATATAAGATTTCCCCCCATGATGTTTCAATGCCAGGAATTTGGATCCAGAGATAATCCAATGCTGTTTCGGGAAAAATGGGAATAGGTATGTCAAGTTTCTGAAGCTAGATTTGACAGTACTGAGAAACAGGAGGCATCCTTCCACTAATTGCTACTTGATTTCATAACAAGAATAATTAAAAGACCACATACAGAGACTTTTCTCAGCACTTAGAAAAACATGGCAGTTTGTCATAATCCTCTTTCAATTATTGGTGAACATTTTTGCCTTTGAGTTGCTGACTTCTCTTTGCTGACAAGCAAGCAACTTTTACAGTTTTACAAAGCTTTCTGTAACTTCTTGGTCTAATTTTATCACAGCTCAAAGGCAGGCATTTAACCAAGCGCTAGGGAACCTGTAATGCTAGTTGCATACTCAGGAGAGCAGCTCAGGAAACCTTTCCTAACTTGTTAGACACTCAAGACACCTTAGGAGTGTAGTTCCAGTGCATCAACAGGAAAAAATAATGCTCTTTCAACAGGATAAGAGTAAGCTTGTTTGCGTGTCATATTGCAAGAATCTAGCTTTAGCCTCAGTGCTTGGTGAAGCACTTTGGCAGCAAGGTGGGGATGGCATTACTAGCATTCTCCTGCGACTCATGTTTGTCCTCTCAGCCACCACAGCTGCTTTCTCTGCTGTCTCCCTGCATTTTCCACTGCTCACTCAAATCTTCTATTTATAACAGAACAAGGGATATAATAATTTATATTGCGTATTAGGATAAGCCAGTTTTGTGCTACATTTAATAACATCAATAATCCAAAAATCCTGAGTTATAACCATCATATTCTGTTTGTTCACAACCTGAAATTTGCACAGGGGTACTGAATTAATCCCCAGCTGTTTACAGAACTGGCAACAAAGTCAATTAAGGTTTCCGTATAGAAAACAAGGCAGAATCGGCTGCTTAGCTCTCCAAGCTTCATTTCTGAAACTCTGCCTTCTCTCCACAAGGAGCAATTTGAGTAAGTGGTTTCTCTGTAGGCATTCTTCAATGGCCTTGTCAGGAAGCAAAAAGCAAAACAAACAAATGAAACAAACAATGCGATGAGAAATAATGGCTAATAAACAGGGAAGTGCAGCAATCTAATCCTATTGTATTTTCTATTTTTGCACACTGGGGACCAAGTCCAGAAATGAATCAGTTAAGATTGAAATTGGTCCTAATTCTCGTCAAAATCTCTCTCAGTGAATCAGAGACATTACACTGTATTTGTTTTAAAAGCCAGATTATTGTTTTACTGTTCCTAATCTCTGGAATACTTTACATAGAAAATCAGTATATAGTCTGGGAGGAAATACTTGATGTTGACCCATTAGCATACCAGCAGTGCCATTGTTTTTTAAAATGCATGCATGTTTTATTGAGAAAAGCAGCAGAATTAACGTGTACCCTACATATTGTCAGACCTGCACTTAAATCATTCACCTATGATGTGGTCAGGTATCATAATTTAACCAGATAGGGTGCTGAAGCTTTGCTCGTAGAACTGTCTAAAAGCCAATAATGTAAATTTCCCGGCATTTGCTCTAACCAATGGGATGAAGAGTTTTGTTTTACGTTTTCTGCTTCCATAGTTGTGATCAATTTACTTCAGCAGAGGAACAGAGAAAGACAGCAGAGAACAAGTGGTGTGTACCACCACCACCTTTTTGGGTGTGTATGTCAGCATCAGTTCTGGGGTCAGATTCCTGCCAATGAAGTTCTGCTTGCATGCCATTACTGCTTTGCCTTCCTCTTGTAATCTCACTCC
This sequence comes from Bucorvus abyssinicus, assembly GCA_009769605.1. NCBI lineage: Eukaryota > Metazoa > Chordata > Aves > Bucerotiformes > Bucorvidae > Bucorvus > Bucorvus abyssinicus. The sequence continues at coordinate 30,007,221 of CM020028.1, read as the reverse complement.
TACCTTCTTAATAACAACAACACAGTATTCAGGCAATAAGAACATTGTATTGCTTACCATTGCAGCTCTAATGGCTGTTTGACAATTCCTGTCTTGGTGAAGGCTTGGCAAGCTTTAAGCAAGTTTGGTCCCACTAGTGAATAAAATGTTTCACTTTTTCTTCCTGAACATGGTCTCTCCTGGGAAGAAAAATGGAGTTGGTTTTAGGTACTGCTGAGAAAATAAAAATTCCTTTTGTACTGTTTGATTTCTGCTTTTTTATGAATCTTTCCCATTTCATGTATCTAGTAGGTGGGTTTGGTGCTCTGAATGGTAACCACAGTCCTCTCAACACTGGACAACAGCCATGACACAATATCCTGTCATTGGATTAACCTTTGACTTTGGAGGAAAATAGCCCATCCTTAGATGATATATGCTTTTGCAAATTCAGCTAGATTTAACAGTGGTAAGTTAGATGTTGAATAATAGGAGAAAACCAGGATTTCTTCCCATAGGAAGAACAACTATGAAACTGTCTCCTCTAGAAATATATCTGTATAAAAGTATCACACTTACTTTGCCTTACTTTACAAGAACACTTCCCATACTATGATAATGTTCTCAGACTACTATAACGGTCCTGGGAACATTTCCACTGGTCAAAAAATTATGAGATCTTAATAACTCTGTAATGTCTTTGACACCAAACATGATGTGTGTCAGCAGAATACAGTCTGCTCTTAAAGAAACTAGTTCTTCAAGAGGGAGGTGAAATCTTGGCCCAGGTTCCTCATACTTCGATTGTTTTTTTGTGGGGTTTAGGGGTTCTTTTTCGGTAATTCTTCCCTGGTAACCAGCTGTGAGTCAATCCTTATGTATGTTTTGTTAATCAGAACAAGACTTATTGAATTATTAGTGAATTCTTGTGCTGAATTGACTCATGAAGGGAAGAATTATTTTTAAAATCTCTTTAAATACTTCCAATAATTACACACCATTTCTCTGACTGACTATTGTGTGGATATTCTTTTAGTCTCTCAAATTTTCAATTTTGGAAAAGAGATATTGATCCCTACTAATGACACCAGTGTGACAGGCAGATAGGTCTTACTCTTTATCACCCTGTTCTAATCACAGACTACAAATTGCCTGGCCAGGTCAGCTATTGAAGAGCATGCATTCATTCAATGACTTCTAATTGCTTTTGTAAGTATCATTTGAAGCATTCAGTCATAATAATTTTACGAAATTCTGATTAGTTAAATGATATAAGCCATAGCCACTTTTGCTTTAAAATTAACCTAAGATGTATGGGAAGGAGACAGAGATGCGTCAAATTATTTTCCCATAACAGGATTCTCCTGTTAGCTTCATTTTAATTTTCCTACACCTGTGTGCTTCTCATAAACCTTTTGCATGTATAGTTAGTAGTGAGGAAAAATTCTTAGATCTGAAGGGTAAGAGGTATATATTGACCATTAAGGCAAATTTTTTAGACTAATGTATTATCATATATATATATGTCTCTATCTCCTTATTCAGGCTTCTACATGAAACCGGCTTAAATTTTGATACTGTTTAACATCCATGACTCCTACTTACATTAGAAAGATTGTCAGAAAATTCTTGCTGATTTTATTGAGATACCATGTGTCAGTTGGTTTATTCAAGGCCTCTACACAACAGACACTTTAACCACAAAACATTAACAATACTACAGTTATTAGAGACAGAGTAATTAAAGGACTCCATTGACAGAAGATCAAAGAAAACCACAGATGTAACCCCTCCTGCAGAACCTCACCCACAGGCCAGGTGCGAGGGAGGCCACCTCAGTCTCCAACCCTCCGTTAATTACAGCTTCCAAAAAACCAGGCCATAGAAAACAAGGGTTATCTCTCCTGATATTTCCTTTTTCCTACCTCTATCTTTCTGAATAGTAGTTTTGCTGAATGCTTAAGACAGGTTATTTTCCCAAATTCAGCTTAGCTTACATCTGTTTTGTTTAAGAAATACTAATTCCATTTCCAAAGAAATGAAGCTTAAGAGAGAAAGTCATATTGTGCTCTACAGGCCTCGTATAAAGGCGTTGAGATAGGAGGTCTGCCGGTTTTATACCACTCCCATTTACAGCCAGAAAGCCATCACGTACCTCCAGCCTGTGAAAAACATTCAGGGCTATTGATGCCTGCAGACTGTCTTGCAGAATTTCAACCAAGTTCTTTCATAAAACGGGTTGGTTTGTTCAATTGTTTTCCTTTGTAATGGAAAATATCCTAAACTAAATAATCCAGGACTTCCTAAATCCACTTGACATTTTACTCTTAAAAAGTAGAGATTAATGATTCATTATTAGTAGACAAATCCACACTATGAAAAGATATACCATAGTTAAAGGGACACTAACTAAAAATGTTCTGGATTCTTCATCATTTGAAGTACTTAAACCAAGATACTCTCTAGGATGGAAAACAAACCCTTTCTGTCCAGTCCAGCTCATGAACTTAAAAGAAGATACTTCTGAGTTCATAATCCCAATTAAGAAACCTGTAATTGCAAAACATACATTTTTTCCTAATACTGTCTCTGCTGCCTTTCATTGATTAGTTTTTTGGATAAAGGCTGACTTATATGTTTGAAAGGACTGTCACTTACACGCAAACACTTATCAGTGTCCTAAATAAAATTATTTCCCATTCGAATTAGGAAAACTGGAACCATTTTATGACAGGTATAAGCAAACATTGTGCTGGGTTTTTTCCCCTGTTAATTCACCTACAAATATCACTGACTTTCTTTTTAATCTCATACAATTCCAGCTTCTGGGGGTGATATGAGCTAATGAAAACTGGAACTGTTATCTTTTTACCTTCTATTTATTATTGTTAATACCTCATTCTTCCATGTAAAACTGCCAATCAAGTGTACACTGAAATAATACTTATTCCATTAAAATAATACATGCATAAAATCAGAACCTTCAGAGTCCATCATTTAAATTTTCTTCAAATCGCTGGGATGTTGGTTGTTGTTATTTTTGCAAATCGCGTAGAATTTCATGGTCATTTTCCACTTGCTTTCAATCCAAACACAGTTTATTAATATGTGGGAATGCTAAGCCATTTGACAGATTTACACACCTTCATCGTGTTCCACAGGCATACCCCTATTATGAAGCTTTATAACCATCTGGTCTGCAAAAGTAATGTTTTGTCAAAAAAACCTAGAATCTTAAAAAGCTGCCTTAACAAAAATTCCAAGGCAGAGACTATAGAGGGATCACTTCCTATATGGATTTTATCTTTAGTTCTGTGGGAGAAGCAACCTGCTGTTTTAATGAGTAACCACTAAATGACTGCTGTGCTAGTGGACATTGATTTCAGCAGGGGCTACTTGTCTCCTACGCTGACTTTTAATATCTGTTAAAGGGATTCTCCTCCTGAGTGACTTCAGCAAAAGCATTACATTAGGACTACAGCCAAACTTGTTTGGATTAGTAATTCTCCTTGAAAATATCTTTCAATCAGCAGTGTGAAAAGCCAAAAGCAAGGCAAAGTTTTGATTTGGCAAAATTAGAATGAATGGCAGTAGATTACAGAAGAGTGAGAAAGCCTTGACAGTTCATTTTGATAGTTTTCTACACTGCACATAATATATGAGGTAACAGATCGCCTAATAGAAGGAATCCTGCCACAACAGCACTGAAAATACACTCTGCACTCTCATGTCACTTAGTATGACTGTGTCATTGGAGCTACATAAACTCTTCTGTTCAGGATAGGGGTGAGAGCTGCCTTGTGCTGTAGAAGCAAAGAACCTGGGTTCACAGTACAACACATGCTCTTGCTTTCCTCTGTTTAAATCAATGGAGCAACTCTAGTTTACACCAGTTTGTTCATGCTTCTATTGCATTTGAAGTATGAATCCAATCTTAACCTGAATTTCTTTCCAGAATTTAGAAATTTTGCTTCAACCTTACTTTCAATTTTTTCCTCCACTCTGGCTACGAACAAGCTGCATGACATGTTCACATATCTAAATCTAAACCTGAGAGTTTTGTAAGAGTTCACATAAAGGCTATCTAATTTTCATGAGATTCTTAATTTCTTTTCTCCTCTTTGATAGTCAAAACCATCCAACTCCTGTAATGAAGAATCTGACAGCAGCTTTTCAACTGAGGCATTTCTGCACCTAGAACTGGTTTTCTCTACGTTCAGAGTCTGATTCTCAGCATTTCTTACCGTTTGCCACAAAACAGAGACTCGCACAGTAAATTTCCCTGTTTTCACCTTAGAATGGAGAAAGTAAAAGTGAAAAAGATGTTACAGTCTGATTTTCAATCATTTTTGTTCATTATTGAATATGAAAGTTTGGACCAGCATTGACAATAATGCTAAATCCAGAATACCGTAAGATAGGCCAGTAGCAAGGTACCTTGCAAGAAAAGGTTAAGAGAGTGATGTGAAAGATGAGAAACTATATTTCATACCACTTTCCCTAGTTTAGCAGAAAAGGAAGGATACAGGTCTTCCAAGTTGGAGTCAAATGACTGAACTGTAACTGTCATGTTTTAGGAGAGAAAGACACCACAACTCAACTCTGTCTTTTAATTTCTTTTGTGAGAAAGAGTCAATGACTAACCAGAGCTCTAAACTTTAGGGATGACTGTGAGAGGATTTGCTTAGTTTGAGGTTTTTGTTTGTTTGCTTTATACTGTGTTCTCTAATTAGGTCTCTCTTCCCTAAAGGAGTTACTAGGTGAGATGGAGTGCTCTGGGACTTCTACAATTCCAATCTGCTCAAGGTGACATAGGCTACAAGGTGGGCCACATAGAAGAGTCACAGCAAGCACTTGGGAACTGGGTGCAAACAACCTTAGAGAAGACAGGGAAACCAGAGAGTGTGGTGCATTGTTTGCTACCACTCAGAAAGCTATTGAGCTAGCTAGAAACGAGGTCCTCCCTGGAAGATCCTATCGTGGGTAAAAAGCTGTTCATAAGACCTTTATCTCTGTTCTTCCCCTGAGCTACTTCAAGTTTTCAACTTCAAAAGGCTCTCTTGCTAGTTTTCTTTGAATTAAAACTGACTTTTCAAAGTAAGATATCTAATATTCTTTCTAAGTTTCCTAGTAGTATACTATCATGTGAAAATTTAGGCAGATCCACTTTAAAGCTGGGATCACCTTGGGCATTTGGTCATAATTAGATTAAGAAACTCTCTACCTACCTTACCCATAACTATCCTAACACCTCCTGTTACCTATGTTTTCCCATGAACTTCATGGATATAAGCTTGACAACTAATTTACAATTGAGGATTCAAACTAAGAGGCAGGAAACCTAAGAGTTAATTCTTGCCATTGCAAGGCTAAGGCCCCACAAGGATTCAACACAAGGTCTCAAAAACAGAACACTCAAGCTTTATTGTCTGTGTTTCCAGTAAGTCTGTATAAGCATCAACACATCAACTTTTTTCCTAAAGCTGCTTTATTCGTTGCTGTGCACAACTCAGATTATGTTCATGCTGCCACAAGGCTAGTAGCATTTTGACTCACTTTGCACCAGCATGAACAAGATAGCAAGCAGTGAAAAATCATCTCAATAGACAGGTTGCCTAGGAAACCTAAGTTGTCTGAGCTTTTTCTGTATCAAATTTAAAATACATTTAAAAAATTAAATGGTTGTATGACTTTTTCCTTCTTTTATTCCCATGATGGTTCTAATAGGATCTCTTACAAGAATTCTCTCTTATCACTGAAGTCCTTGCCAGATACTCGGATGAATGTCCTCTCAACATTACTATGTATTGTAATAATCTCCTGCCATTCTGTTCCAGATTAACAGGCAAATGGGAAAGGAAATCATGCTTTTATACAGAAATGTATATTACAAGAAGATTTGTTTTCTATCAAACCGCAAGAGGTGAACTTCTGGGAATTTTGTCATAAAATATTGTCAGAAAGTCTGTTTTTTGTTTAGAACAAATAAAACTTATATATAAAAACCCAGAGGAATACTGCAGGTGAAGGGGTAAATTCCATTTCTAGGACATGCTGTTTCTGATTTTAACTTCATTTCACTAACAACAGTTGAAGAATTTCTTAAATAGCTTGACATAAATACATTTTTACGGAGTTACAGCAGCAAATCAGAGGTAAATGTTTTTAAACTAAGGTACCACAAAAGACCATGTCCTAAATGGATTGAACTGATGACGGCCATGATATCTTTTAGTGTAACTCCACTGGAACAAACATGAAGAGTGGTGGCTTTCATCTGTTTGTTTTATTGTTCCATGTATTTTAGGACCAGAAAGCATTGCTACACCACTCATGTCAGCTCTTATCTAAGACAAGCACATAGAGGATCATTGCAGTATCAAGTTCAGTTTGAAGTTTGTTGTATCCTTTAGAAAATCACCAAAACACCCAGCCTTGATGTAAAGTGTGTAATAATGGGAATCCGCCTTGACAACCTGATGATTTCTTACCTAAACTTTTAAAAATGTGAGCCTTTTTCTGTATTGGTCTATCAAGCTCTAATCCAGATCTTGCTGTGCTGCTGTATTTGTATATTGCTAGATTAAAATGTCAACAATTGTCTACTTGCAGAAACTTGATTCTGTGCTAACTATCCTCAAGTGGAAAAAACAAGTAATATTCATTTTTCTAGGCCTCTCAAGACAGGTGTGGGTCATCAGGTAATGGCCCTGGACCACCCTTACTGTTCCTTCAAGAACCTCTTCTGATTTGGAGAAAGGGGTGTCCCACGCAGGAATGTAAGGCAGAACTGGTCACATTCTATGTACGATGCCATCCTGTGCAAGGACTAGTTCAGAGTTATATTCTCTGGCAAAAACACCTATGGTGTGAGTTACTACTCACTGTGCTGTGAAACGATCACAAATGAGACTGTTAACTCATTTTCATATGCTCTCTTCAGCCTTTTCTCTCTTCCTTCTTGTTCTTTTTGTTCTTGTTTATTATAAGACTGTTTTTTACAGTCTTCATTCATATATCATGAAGTAGGAGGTAGGTGGAAATAGGCAGGTAATTTCTCAGGCACTTTATCAGATCATTAAATAGGAAATAAAATGTTTATCTGAATCTTAACAGCTGAAACAAATAATATGGATTTTCTGTGGAAGCTAAATATCAGAGTAACAATATTTTCTGAGTTTTACTTAATATTCCAGAGTAATTTTTTCTATTTTAAAATACAATTGCAAAGAGAGTTTAAAGCAAAAGGTATCTAACTAACAAATCTGCACAACATACAAGGGAGAAAGATGCTTATTGTGAGAATGGATGACAACAAGAAAAGAACTTGGACATTTACCAGAAACAAGGTTGAATGTTACTTCATTGAATTTTCCACAGCTTGCTTCTTTGCTGAAGTACTTGAATTATAAAATCATCTCGATCTGTAGTACAAAGACACCCCAAAGAGCCAGATCTGATTTGCAGTTTCTAATTACTTGCTCTAGAAGAGCTCTACATGTCATTTTTTTATATTTGTCTTATCCTCTCCTGAGGGCAGTTCCCAACACGAGTAACACTCCCCTATTTTCATAACGCTTCAGAAATGCGCTGGGTTATTGCCCCTTCCACCTCTGTGTCCTCAGGGCACTGTTCAGCTCAAATTGTACTACTGAGAGTGAATTTGGCCCTGAGCACTGTGTTAACAATATATTAGCCAAGATCCACATGTTATAACTCAAGCATTGTGAGTCTCTATCCTGCAATCCGACTATGCCCCTGGGCTCACAGCTAAGCACTTTGCCATCTCAAGCACTCTTTCCATTAGCTATGGAGCTTGAGGTGCTTTGGTGATTTTTTTTGTCTTGCCTGATGGTATGCACCTTTGTCATCTTGTTTGTTTTTTCTCTTCAGCTTCTGGCATCCCTCAGCTATGGAAAGATACAGATTTGTTTATGTGCAGTAAGGCTGCTGCTTTCAATGAGTAGCTTGCAGTACAGAAAAAACACGAGGGTCACAAAGAGCTCCATTAGTGAAGCTTTCTTCAGTCAGCTGCCATGCAGATGTAATATTGCCAGAGTTGCTTTTTATGTTTTTCCTCAGAGTTTGTGCCCTTTATACTTGGTCTTGCTCAGTTAGGAAGCTGGAATCCGGGAAGAATGCACACCAGCATTAACAATGGTTTGGTTGCACGTTCCCAGTATTTTTTTACCAGAGGCTCTCAGCACGCTCTGCAAACATTAATTAACTACTCATTCTGTGGGGCACGTGCATGTTATAGTCTAAATTATATAGCTGAGGAAACTGAGGTTCACCAAATATCAAGCCCTAGCATTTGCAGAGGCTGGGTACAACTGGTCCCAAGCAAATTGGAATTATTTTTTACACCATGTGGTGATTTTCAAGCAGAGCACACTGAAGATACCAAGTACATCCAGGGAGAAAAAAAGGGATTTGTGCTTTGTGCATACTTTTTAGATCTGATATCAAAGGATTTTTTTGATTCTCATCTGATCAGGTGGTTCCAGTTTTTTAATAAAAATTCCATTCCCTTTTCATCTGGCAGCAATGCACCGGGAAAGAAAATATCCATCACAGAAGTACTAGGAAATGTAATTTCTGCAAAACCTGGTTCTACTGCCTGTGCCAGAGATATAAAAAGACAGCAAACTTGATTTGAATATAGATGCTGATATGATTATAGGGATGTATGTTCTTTGAAATATGAAGCCTTTATAGTACGTAAGGTTTCATAATATATATGATTTAAGTACATTTCCTCACTTTCATTTCTTCTACCATAGTCATGTAACATTGTCTCCATAGACAGATGGAAGTTTTATTAGGCACTCTTTTCCTTCCACGCTACCCCTTCTTCTCTGGCACTGTTTAAAACTTACGGAATAAATTAAGGACATTGTTAGAAGTTTCTGCAGCACCTTTTTTCCCCTCAGCAGGAATGTATGTGAATTTAACAGGCGATGTGCTGTAGTAACCTTCCCCACCTCTATGGGGTATGGGGAGGGTGTGGCGGGGTGGAGCCGAGGAAAGAGTGAAAGGATTCTGCAGAATAGAAGCTTTTATTAAAAGCCAAATACTGATCATCCATTCATTTCTCCAGCCTGATATTTATAACTAAATGCAGCTAGAATGTGGACGCTATCTCTCTGCACATGTGAATTTAAATGAATTCTTGTGCCATAGAGACCATTAGTCTAATTTTGTTCTGTAATTTAAAGCCCAGAAATCCCTCAGGCTGTTTATTTTGGTCTCTATGTTATGAACTCTTCAGGCTAGATATCGTGATATCTATGTCTTGCACAGCTCTGAACACACTATCAGCTTTAAGCAAAAAATAAATAACAATAACACTAAATTGTACACACAATAAAACACCGTTTTCCTAGCTTTTAAGTGTGCCTGGCAAAATTTCAAAGGTCTGGAAGTTCTCTCTGAATAAATGTGTTGAGACAAAAGAAAACTCCAGAGACTTACTTTTAAGCAAATCCATCTCCCCAGAATGTTCAAATCCAACTGTGAAAACCAGACAGTAGCTGGATGTATGTGATTTATTTCCAAGTTTTTGGTGTCTCAATTCAGCCAGTTACTAAGAGAATACTAGTGCTCATGTCAGTTACAAGAACATTTTCTACTATATTTTTAACATTAAAAATCGTTACATCATGGGAATATGCATTTTGATGTTAGTTGCTTCTTCTGAGAGAGTCCATGGAAAGAAAATTGTTGGAAAAATAACCCCAAACCAAGAAAAACCCCAAACCAAAGCAAACCCCAACAACCAGATTTTGCTTTTTGTCCTTAGTCTCTGATTCAGAGACAGTAACTGGAGCTGCTTTCTGGAAACTAAGCACATAAATGAAACTAGAAAAATTGGGGAAAAAAGACTGTCTGCATGTGCTTGACCTCCTTTGTTCCAAGTCTTATGTATGTGTTGAGTATATAATTTATGATATGCATTATAGTTCCACACGGGAAGCTGTCTTGAAAGGTCGCAACATCCACTGTTATCTCCACAGAGAGATAACATTGGTACTGGTACAGAAGAACAGGTATTCCTGCTGCGCCAAAACTCAAGTATAATTCTGAACTTTAAATCCAGATTTTTTTTTTTCAGAAATTTTTAAATCACAGTTATCATGACCACCTTATACTCCTTTTTTAAGGCCACAAAGGCTTACTTGCCACGGCCTCTAGGCACTGGAAAACTTCCTCTTTTTTATGATTAACCATCTTATGGCTGACATAACCTTATTTCATAAAATTCCCCGCTCCCTTCTTGACAAGCACTAATATAGCCTCTAACCAAGCATTCCTCCTGAGGTCTCCACTGAAATGATCCTAAATTCTATATTGTCTGTGACAGCTTTTTTGAATCTTTTGTTAAAAGTCATTAATAGAAGAGCTACCCTTTCCCTTATGAATTGGTTATTATGCTTGATCTTATTTTTTACTCAGCTTGTTTTATTGATGAAAAATTATAACGCATATTTCTCCTCTGCTGATCGAGTTTGTTGTCCATGTGGAGTGTTCTGGATAAGAAACTGTTTTGAATTTTAGAAATATAGTAACAAAATACAGTTAACCAAAGCTGACAGATATCTTAAAAAACTACAGAGAGAAAGGGAACTATAGAAAGCAATTAATTAGAAGTTGTTACTGCTCAAATTCATTGTCTGAATTATTTTAAATAGTAGCATGAGCTGTAACTAAAATAAAATCACAAAATTGCATTTTTCTTAACAGCAAGTTCAAGCAACTGCACAAGAACTAAATACTGTCTAGAAGTAATTTTTATGGGATTTGGATAACTAATTCACCAAAGTTTCTTTGAAAATCCCAGCTTGAGCTGCGTTAATTTACACTTGAACAAGTGAAAGGAATGCGTATACTAGTGCAAAGGTTAATTAAGAGATGATTTTATATCCCAGAAAAATGTTATTTGTTCTGGACTGTATTGGATGGATCTAGGAATATATGACACTCAGATTTTCTCCTGCAATGAGGATCAAAGCAAAACCAAAATGTGTCTCTATTCATGCACTTAACTATTAGGACTCCTTTCCACAGGACACACTTTCATCCTCAGGGTGATACCTCAAGTTATAATCTCTCCAAGCATTTTACAAAACCAGCTTTGATAAGCCTTTTCAGTTGCTTTTTACAATAAGACATTTCAATTTTACTTTGCTCTTACAGTAATGCTTTTTCTACAGTACATAGCCCTGCCACCCGTGTCATCAGTTCGAAGTTTTCCACCACCCTAATCTACAGCAGCACCTCCACTAAACTCTTCTAAATTGAGTTCTTGGCATTTAACCCAAAGGAAGCTTCTCCTTAACAAAGCAACACTGATATCTTGAGAACGTATGCAAATCTTTAAGAACATATGCAAAGCAAATACACTAAATGCCACTTTTTTCTGGTTACTTCAGTCACAGCATTTTAGAACTCCCAACAAACATCTGAGTAACAAATGCTGCGTACGAGACTGAAATCACCATTAAACCCAAGAGAGAAAAAAGCCTTTTGCAAAGCCAACATTTAATCACCATCATAAATTAAAAATCCATGTTCCACCTGAGACCCATGGCAGGAGATCAGGGGTAGAGAACTCAACTGAGAGCTTTTTGCTCGTGTTACGTAGACAATGGGCACATCCCATATTTCTTCTTAACTCCAAATAGTACACAGAAAAGAGCAGAAGGTCCTTGACATGGCAGAGGTTGCCTAACAGAGGCTCAGTTGACTCAAGCAGTTTCAGGAGCGCAAGAAAATTCTGGCAGCTGCAGTGGGAAAACCCCTGAACCCAAACTGTGTAATTAGCGAGAAAGACACCCTCAGGAATCCTTAAGGCAACCAAGCTGGGTACTCCAATACTTTTAGTAAGTACAGAACACGAGACAAGTTATATAAAAAGAGAGTCTAATTCCTTGTTGACTCATTAGTGTGTTAAATTATGTCAGACACAGACACGTTGTTCATAAATCTGTGAGAAATTGGTGCAAGGAGTGGGGGTGGGAGGAGAGAGAAAAATTATACCTGTTCCAACAGAAAGGACAAGGAAAAAAAAAAAGCAAAAAACTTCCATATGTCTGAGGCCAGGCTACTGTTTTAAGCAGTTTTGTGTGACAGGATCAGATTGCTCCTCACTAACCCAAGCGATATGAACCAGAACAAACAGTAAAAATCACAGCTCCTTCTTCAAGTGCTCAGGGGCTGCTGGAACCCCTGTCTTTCCTTGTGAACTGCCTCTACCAACTGGAAGGACTGCAACCTGCACAAAGGAAAAAGCTCTTCCCTCCTTTTTCCTCCCTCGCACAGCCGTGCAGAACCAAAAGGAAGAAAACAGCACTTGAATAAATGATTATATTATGCAGGATACAAGAATAGGAAAGGGCTGAGTAAACACATGCAAAGAATAAAATTCCAAAGCTTAGTGTCATTAAGAGGCCCAGACTCCCCACTTCATGTGTCCTGTATATCATTTCCTTTTCTACAAAGGCTAAAGTCAGCACCGTGACTGTCTATATAGGAAACTGGGCAATTGTTTGCAGCAACAGAACTTTCTCACAGAGGCAGTGGACTTCATGGAAGAAAGCCCTCAGCTCTTTTAAGAGTTTGCCAGTTAGCTAGCACTGCAACATCAGATTCATAGCGCTCTGAATTTTTTTAATAGGAACTCTATTTACGTGCAGAAAGAAGGAAGGTTTTGAGAGTGCAGGATAAAGGTGTGTTTATTTTGTGCCTAATTTGTGCCATACAAAGGACTTTGTGTTACTTGCATAGTCATACAATAGTCTGGAAGGTAATAGAAAACTCGTGAATAGAAGGAAAGAGAATGGCATTAGAACAGGAAAACAATCAACGATTCAAGTGAAATACAAAGGAAGCACTGTGCAGGCCTGGTCTGTAACCTTGACAAAGTTTTACATCATCTGTATTTGATTCAAATTCATGATTTATCTATCCTCTGAAATGAAATGGCTTCAGTAATGTTACTTTGAAAAAGGAAGTGTATAAGAGAAAGGGGGGGGATTCCGAATTCATTGGTAAGATACACCTTTTCTTTTGTCTTTCATTAATGTGTAGTGTGCAGTCTACAGAGATACTGAGTGTGCCTCTGGGTTTCCCATTTTGAAGAAAGAAATGCGATCACACAAGACTTGTCCACTGATCCTGTTAAACCTGGTTCAAAGCCATCTAAATATTAGGACATGTGTTGACATTCAAAATTGCAGGCACCCAACACAAGCTCAATCCCACAGAATGCTTTAGCTGCATCTAATAAAGATTTATATATATATAGGTACAATGCACTGATAATAGAGGCAGCTTTATACTGTGGCACCGCTTCCTCCGTACATGCATTGACTGAAACCACAGCTAGTAAGCCAGAAGAGAGGAAGGTGAGCTGTGTGATGGAAAGCAAATACCACGTTCGGTTAAAAATCTCTTTTTTGATTTTTCTATCACAGAGATTGCTACCGTTCCTGCTTTTGCACTTTCTAAAATACCTGATTATCTTGTAATTATTCATTTGCTGGACTCTCAAGGTCAACGATAGAAAAACCATTTTTGACAAGTTTGCACTTGCTTTCCCCATGAGCTGCTGGAGTGCTGCAGGGTGCCCAGCAGAAAGAAAGTCAGCTCTGCACTGTGCGCAGGGGATCTATGATTTCTAGCCTGTTGAATTCTGACCTTATTTCTGTTAGATTTATGGTTTCTGAATAGAAATCTGGGAGTCAATTTGGCAGCGAATGGGAGATGGAAAAGTTGGTTCTGGGACAAAATCCACTTCTGGATCAATTTAAAATGCTGTGTAGCACAATCTGGGGATTTTGTTCAAACTATTGTAAATACAAACACAGAGGTTTTGTCTTTACAAAAATAAACTGCTCAGAGCTGGGATTTCAAAAACAACTGGCCAACTCCAGTTAAAGAGGCAGAAGCCCTGCTTTCTTGGTTCAACAAGAACAATTTCTCAGTAATACTGCAAACAGGACTCACATCTCACTGCTTGTTATGTGACTCCTGACCCTCACTTTCTGCTGCCCTGCCCTGGCACATTTTCCAGAACGAGCAGAAATCTTTGTCCTGTAGCTCGTTCACATTTAAAGTTACTGCAGGACCAATAAGGAGATCTGCTCTTTCATTTGTCTCATTCATAGGAAAAATACTGTTTTCTTTGACTTATGCCTAGAGGTGGCTGGGTTTTCCTTTGTGCTTCAGTGAATATCTAGCCTGAATCTGTCTCATCTGCTGAGTACTTCAAGCTTAAAATAAAGCCCTGGCAGGCCATGTTGTGTGGGGCTCCTGTGTTCAGCCTGCAGAATCAAACCTTTCTTGTTGAGACAAGATTTGTTGAAAAATCAGAGCTTGCAATGCTTTTTCACTTTTCCACTATGAAGAGATAAGAGCGTGCAGATGTTGGCATGCTCCTACCAGGAAATAGTGTATTACTTGGACAATGCATCTAAAACATATGACAGGTTTTGCACTGCAAAATCTTGTGAGGAAAGGGAGAACAAGAAGATGGATACCTATGGCTTGTTTATCTCAAAGGCATGTCCTACAGTTCCTATTCCCTGATTTTATATGATGGGGCAAGACAAAAAAGTCTCTTGCCTGTGTCTGAATTTTCTTAAGGGAAAACAGGGTACAAAAGGAGCAATGGTAGATCCACATCCAGACTTAAGACTTACAGTCTTGGAATACCTAGATGTACAATCCTTCCTCATCAAGGAAAATCCGGTTATGATGTCTGCTGAATCTAGTACCAGATGCTTTCCGAAGAATCTTTTAAGAAAAAGACAACTTGAAACTGATACAATTTCATTCATATTAAATAATGTGTTACTATAACTATTTGCAGAAAACCTCATGATTTGCATCACTTGTGGAAATGGATAGACTCAACCACCATGTTTTATTTCTTACTATAGATAGGATTAATAAAGTCTACAGTATTGTAGTGCACATACAATACTGTATATTGTACTGCTATATTCAGTAGTGCAGTTGTTTCTCAGGTTTCATCCCAAGAATGTGGGACATGCCCACGGAAGCACACAGGTGCGGTGGCTGGAAATATTGCCACATCCACTGCTGCCTCCTCCATCTCTTTGCTTGACACTGCTAAAGGCAAAATACCTGCCCACAACTCAGCCACTCTGTTTCATAGTTTCCACACAAACTGACCTTTGTGGGTAGCTTAAGTTCATGCGTGAGCAGCAGCCACAGCAGAGACCCAAGCACGATCCTGCTACTGCTGCTCTAGGACAGGTGTGCAAGGAAATCAGCTGAGACAGCAGTAGCTGAAAATACTGCAGCAGGGTGAAGGATGAAGGTAGAAGACCACTGGGCAAAGAGCTATGTGGGCATAAGAAATCAAAACCCATCCCCAGTTGTGCACTGTCATTGCACTGCAAACCTGCTGGAGGAACTGACCATGTAAGGCCCCATTACTGGCTTTGGCTTCTGTGGACAAAGGTTAGCCACAATCTAATATTTAAACAGTTTAAGCTTAAAGATAAGTTGTAACTCAAGTGGCTTAAGGAGAGCTTGTAAGGAACCTCCATAAAGAGACCTGAGTGAGAGAAAATAGGAGCCCTAAGAAGGAGGAAAGTTCTGCAGAAGGCTGTCTATCCACACAGCAGTAAACCTCACAAGGAACAAATACTGACAGAACGAAAGAAAAGGGGCAGCTAGCTTTTGCTGATGTGATGCACTGAAGATTTGTAGTATTTCTGGTTAGCTAGCAAAGATTTTATTGAGAACAAACTATGGTAAAGGAAAGCCCTATGACAAAATAGAATGTTAAAAATGCAGAATAACAGTTTTGCAAAGAAAGAAATGAGTTTTCAATTTCTTTTATTAATTAAAAAGAATTTATTAAATGATTGAATCAGCATGATTGCTCATATACTGCCTGAATAATTTAGTCTGGAAGGAACCTCTGCAGCAAGCCTACATTCAGAGTAGGGCCGAATTTAAAGTTGGATCAAACCTGCAAAATAGACCAGGTTGCTTAGCTATTATCAATGGCTAACCAATTAGAAAAGGAGTTTTAAAAACAGTTGTTTCCTTAAGGGCATCCTTTAAATGCAAATACTAAGTTTTCACTGTGCATCTCATTTTATTTCACTGCAGAAGGAAGAGACCAGACTTTATACCCTGATATTACTATGGGTTTGACCTTACAAAAGAAGAGCCCTGTAAGAACTAGGTTGGGAGAGCTATGTGCACACCCGTCCTAACTTTAAAGCATAGCGAGTACAAGAAATGAGGTAAATTGCAGTGTGCAGGTCTGCCTGGGATAGACCTCAGCAAGTGTCTCTCACAGCACAGCTAAAACACCTCATTGTGGGATGACTCACAGCATTAGGCAAACTGAGGTAAAAATATGGCTTATTTAACATTTAATTAAAGGACTTAAATTTAAAAAGTATGTCACTGAAAAAAGTTTTAAATTAAAAAAAAAACAAACAAAAAACTAGTCCTGTGCTCTGCTACATGGAGTAGCAAGAGGAGACCTGTCTCAGCAACTTTGCTTAAGCATCTCAGGCTGCATCTTCACCGATTTCTCTGAGATCACTACGCAAATAGAAACTCATTCTGTGTAGTTTATGCTCTCAGTTACTGGGTTAAAAAGTCAGTAGAAAAAGGCCTATTACAGAAATCTTATGTTTGACTGTAAACTTCATTGAGAATTCACTGGGGTCATTATGAGAAAAACACTATTCAGTGTTATGCAGGACATGGGAACACCTGTCCAAGCCTGGGGACTAGTGGAGAAAAATAAAGCTTGAGAAGTCATGCTTCCAAGGATGACTGATGACAAACAAAATAGTGTACAGTGAAATATTTACAGCCTCAATGTATCAAAACAGGCTTAGCATTGTTAGTGAGGTCTTATTTTTAGACCAGTTTCCATCTCAAATTTTAAACCTCTTATTTTTATTAGGTCAATCTTTGAAAAAAATACTTCAAATAAGCACGATATTGAAAAGCACATCTGTGTAAGAATAATTGTATTGCTGTATGAAACATTTTTTTTTCTTTATTTCACACCAGTCTGAATTATTTAGCAACAAGCTTTAGTTCTTCTAATCTCTCTGCCTCTGTGAGAGCTGCTGATAATGGGCAATATTTCTGGCTTTCCAGCTGCAATTAAGAGTGTTATTCTTCTCAAAAGAAAAGGAAACATCTGTGTTTGTATCATGTTATGCTAGCCATCTAGCAGCTGAATCACAGCACTAGAAACATAGCTCTAGAGGACTTGAGAACTGGTGCCCAAAGAGCATAAAATACTGACAAGAGCTGGGTGCATAGCCTTATCAGGCTGTTTTGAAAAATACCAGGTTTTTAGGGGTGATTCTCCTGGCATCAAAATATGTATGTAATGTTACGATGAATTAGCTTTACAAGCAGATATAAGAAATTAGATACAGTTCAGGGATTGAAACCACAATGTCAAAACTTCAGGGTTTCTGTAAAATGCAGGTATATTTAAGTTTGCTCCCAGAGGACTATTTAACTCCTTTCTCCAACAAGCCTTGGGTTTCTGGACAGACAGGTTCTGAAAAATCTTCTTGGGAAAGTTTAAGGAGTGCTCTGTTAGCCCTCTGCTACTGATCCCACCCCTCTGAAGGAAACACTACCTTGCCGCAGAAAGAAGTGGTTAAGCCATGGCACATGTTACACCCTGCAAGGAGGACAGTAACATCCAGCACAAGGGAGGTAACACCTTAAATCACAGCAGCTCTTTTCTTCACTGCATATGGCTTGGAAGCTGGAGGCTTATAAAGACCACACCTATTCCAGCCAAGGCAACGTGGCAGATTACCTTTACTAGAAACTTTATGCTTTGGTAGTCCTGAATTAGTCTAGTTTGATGGCTCATAAGGCAGCATGTGAGCACTGATTATTATCCTGATGCTTTGATGCTTTCTCATATGTCAGCAAGGTTCACTAGGCCCTTGAAAAGTAGCTTTATATTTAAACTGCTCATGTTTATGCTTTCTGATGTTTAGATTCCTGTAACTGTGACATTAACAGTGATTTGAAACTTACATTTTAGCATTATTTGAATAATTTTTACCTATGAATTACCACTCTCATCTTAGTTGAGACAGAATTCTTGGAAGGTTATTTCTGAAGGAATATACCCATTTTATTGGCTTTAAATGAAACTGTGGTTCAGAATAATACATGGAAACTTGCTGGCACAGTGCACAGTGCCAAATTAAATAACAAAAAGTTTGGGGTTTTTTTATTTAGTCATTAGTTGACAAAGTTCTGAAAATCCTTTACAAAAGATCAGCAGATTGACATCTACAATACAGTTTTGTATTTAAGTAACTTTCAGGTTAGATTAAAAAATCCCCCTGCCTGCTCTCCAAGAGCACACTAGGAACAGAAACGTCCTCCCTATATAGCTGCAAAGCTACGTTCTTCACAGTCCTTGTCCTAAAAGCAGTTTATTCCTTCCTGAGTGAGCAACTACCACATAGGCAGTTCTGCCTCTCCTGCAGCAGGATTTACACCTGGAGTGGAAAGAGGTGTAAATAGCTCTATCAGATGCACAGCTGGAGAGATCCCACCTGCTGTGTGTGTGCGCCAGAAAGCATGAGGGTGTCCAGGCTGAAAGTACGGCTATGTGAATACCCTAAAATACATGCTATGTCAGAAGAGTGACTTCATATGAAACTAAACCTTTGCTTTTGATAAAGCAGCAGGGAATAAATAGTTTCACTGCCTGTTAAGAAAGGAGGCATTTCAAGGCAATGCCCTTAAGACAACTTTTTTTACTTTCTTTTTTGCTGTCATTAATGATTAGACTGAACCAAAGCACCACAATTCCGTTTCCCATGTCTTCCTCCTCTCATAAATTAAAAAAAAAAACAGGTCTGCCAACTACAGAAAACTGTATATTTACTTGTGCACTGGAAATTCTACATGCTACAACATGGTATTGTGCAGGGGCTGGTAGGAAGTTATGGCCATATTTCTAAAACATATCTTGAGATATAATTAGAAAGGGGTAAAGGGCATACTTATGCTTTGATGACAAATAAAAATTAGACCTAAAATTATTTCTGCTGCTAATAATTTCATTAATTATATTTACATTCAAGCACTTACTAATTTTGTTTCCACTACCCAAAAAAAAAAAATTATTCAGGATTATACAGGCTTGAATAAAATTATGCAACATACATTCTTTTCCCAGCACAACTAATATACAGTCAGTACGTGAGATAGGTCAGCTCAGGCATATCCATTTACTTCTCCTTTGGAATGTGCCACGGGGTCAAGCAGTGCACAAAGGAAAGTAGTTTGTGGGTGTGATTTAACATTTGTAAACCCAGTGGACTCATCTGTCTGCATTGCTCTGATGTTTTAAATGCTTGGCATACATATTGCAGCAACACCCAGCAGCTCCAGACACATACCAGGACTAAGCGCTATACCTGCACAAACCAACCAGTGGCCATCGTTTCAAAGACTCAGACTAGAGCTCGTCTTCTAGGTAAAAGATTGCTTGTTTTCCCTCACCCCCACACACCCCAATGTTAAGTCTTAGTAGTTCAGCTAACAGTTCCAGGGAAGTCTATTTTAAGAATACTTCAGCATCTTGGCGGTAGGACTTGGAATTTATTATTCTAGGCCCATCTTACATTGGATCAAATCAACACATGGCTGTGTGACAATTGATCTAGTTTCACAAAACTAGCCAGTACAGTACTAAAGAACTACTGTTTCTAGCAGCAATGCCATTGCCCAGCCCATGGATGCTCACTTGTCCATCACAAAATACCCTAATGATGCCAGGAGTTAGTTGCTATGAATGTCAAGACAGCGAGTTAGCCACTGTGTACAGCAGGTAAGGTAGTCTTTACCAAAGGATGCAGGAGGGGTACTAGCTTATTTAACATCAGATTGCTTTCAAGAACTTCAGAAAATCACAAGGACAGTATCAGCAGAATGACAACCATGATATTTTTCAACACCTTAGCTGTTTTTCCAATTGTGACATTTCCAAATGTGGAAATATTACACTGCTGCCATCTGAAATCCATTGCACCGACTGCCTGACCAAGAACACTGCTCTGTTGAGCTTTGTCATAGAGTAAAAGCATAGACACTCTAAAGTAACTTTCCCTCCATGCCTAGAAGGTTTTGCTGGCTAGGCTCTGGGCCAGATGACATCACACGATGCAAATGTTCTCAGTCACACAGACAATTGCCTGCTAACATTCAAATCCACTCTTCATATTTGTGTTATTCTCTTGGGTCTATGCCTGCACAGATATCATTTAGGATCAGATCACATCGTTGTGACAAGCAGGGCATTTCAGCCCAGCCCCGTAACTGAACCTTTGACATCACTTCTGAACAGGTCAAAACACAGAAGAAAAAGACCAAGGAGACGAAGGCAAGACTGGAACTCACTGACTTGAGATAAAGGGATGTAGAAAGAGTTGTCAATGCTTAAAACCATGTGGAAAAATGTCTGAGGCTTGTTCTCCAGACTGGCACTTTAACTACGTTTTAAAAGTATTACTTGCCAGGTACATAATCTCCATTGTCCTCAAAAGTCAAACTCATCTACTGCCTCTACATTCAAGACTAACTTTAAACTGTCCAGCTATCTGACAGCGGAGGTATTCCATCCTTCCATGTGCCTTTGAAATTGGGCTCATCTTCCCCTGATCAAATAGAAACAATGGATCCAGACTTTGTTTTTTCCAGAAGATTTGTTCATGGCATTGACATTAAAAATACCTATTTTATAAATGTGATTCTGACACATTTACATCACATTTAGAAATGGGATTCTCAGAGTTTTCAATTCTTGAGAGAACTGGGGAGGGGGGTCAGTAGAGCCACCACCTTGGACTTCCAGAAGGCAGATTTTGATCTATTTAGGAACCTGGTTGACAAAATCCTTTAGGAGGCAGCCCTGAAAGGCAAAGGAGTCCAGGAAGGCTGGACAATCCTTAAGAGGGAAATGTTTAAGGCACAAGAAGAAGCTGTCCCAGTGTGTGGTAAGATGAGCCAGTGGAGTAGAAGACCGGCCTGGCTGAACAGAAAGCTTTGGCTGCAACTCAGGAAGGGAAGTCTGTGGCCTATGGAGGAAGGATCAGGCCATTCAGGAAGACTGCAAGGATTTTGTGAGGCTGTGCAGGGAAAAATTTACAAAGGTCAAAGCCCAACTACAACTTCATCTGGCCACTGCCATAAAAAACAATAAAAAATGTCTTCATAAATACATTAACAGCAAAAGGAGGTCTAAGGAGAATCTCCATCCTCTGCTGGACATGGGAGGAAATACAGTGACCAAGGATGAAGAAAGGCTGAGGTACTGAATACCTTCTTTTCTTCAGTCTTTAATAGCATGATCAGTTGTTCTCTGAGTGCCCAGCCCCTTCAGCTGGAAGAGAGAGACAGGGAGCCCCATAATCCAAGAGGAAATGGTCAGTGACCTATTGCACCACTTTTAGATGTGCACATGTCTACGGGACTGGATGGGATCCACCCAAGGTTACTGAGAGAGCTGGTAGAAGTGCTCACCAAGCCACTTTCCATCATTTCTCAGCAGTTCTGGCTACAAGACTGGCCAGAAGGAGGATCCAGGGAACTACAGGCCTGTCAGCCTGACCTTGGTGCTAGGGAAGGTCATGGAGCAGATCATCCTGAGTGCCATCACATGGCATGTGCAGGACAACCAGGTGATCAGGCCCAGTCAGCATTGGTTTATGAAGGGCAGGTCCTGCTTGACTAACCTGATCTCCTTCTATGACGAGGTGACCCACTTAGTGGGTGAGGGAAGGGCTGTGAATGTTGTTTACCTGGACTTTAGTAAAGCCTTTTACACTGTTTCCCACAGCATTCTCCTGGAGAAACTGGCTGCTTATGGCTTGGATAAGTGTTTCTTCGCTGGTTAAAAAACTGGCTGGATGGCCGAGCCCAGAGAGTGGTGGTGAGTGGAGTTAAATCCCGTTGGCAGTCGGTCGGAAGTGGTGTTCCCCTGGGCTCAGTGTTGAGGCCTGTTCTCTGCAACATCTTTATCAATGATCTGGATGAGGGGATCAAGTGCAACCTGAGGAAGTTTGCAGATGACACCAAGTTAGGCAGGTGTTTCGGTCTAATTGAAGGTCAGGACACTCTGCAGAGGGATCTGGACAGGCTGGATTGATGGGCCAATGTGAATTGTATGAGGTTCAATAAGGCCAAGTACCAGGTCCTGCACTTGGGTCACAACAACCCCCTGCAACATTACAGGCTTGGGGAAGAGTGGCTGGAAAGCTGTCCATGGGAAAAGGCCCTGGGGGTGCTGGTCAACAGCCGGCTGAATATGAGCCAGCAGTGTGCCCAGGTGGCCAAGAAGGCCCACAGCATCCTGGCTTGTATCAGCACTAGTGTGGTCAGCAGGAGTAGGGAAGCGATTGTCCCCTTGTACTCAGCACTGGTGAGTCCGCACCTCAAATACTATGTTTGGTTTTGGGCCCCTCACTACAAGAAGGACATTGAGATGCTGGAGCGTGTCCAAAGAAAAGCAATGAAGCTGTTGAAGGATCTAGAGAACAAGTATTATGAGAAGTGGCTGCGGGAACTTGGGTTGTTTAGCCTGGAGAAAAGGAGGCTGAGACCTTATCTCTCTCTACAACTCCCTGAAAGGAGGTTGGAGAGAGGTGGGGGTCAGTCTGTTCTTCCAAATAACAAGCAATAGGACAAGAGGGAATGGCCTCAGGTTGTGCCAGGGAAGATTTAGGTTGGAGATTAGGAAAAATTTCCTTACAGAAAGGGTACTAAAGCAGGGAAGTGGTGAAGTCCACATTCCTGGAAGTATTTAAAAGACGTGTAGGTGTGGTGCTTAGGGACATGGTTTTGTGGTGATGTGGAAGTGCTGGGTGAATGGTTGGACTTGATGATCTTAAAGGTCTCTTCCAAACAAAACAATTCTGTGATTCTGTGACTCTTCACTAACCACTCTAAATAACTAAATATTAGAAAGGTAAACTATATTTTGACTGGAATACATATGGATACATCTCATATAATTCCAGCACTATCATCTATTTAAAAGGTAGAATTTAACAACCAGAAATATTGTACTAAGTATAATGAAAACTACTGAGAACCTAATCAAGCACTGGTAAGGATGAGATTTCCAGTATGGACTCCCTGTCCATGAAATGTCTCTTTTTCTTAGCATATGGCATCAGCACTTAGAGAAATACATAAACTTCCTAGCTTACCCAAATCATAAGCAGATGGGTGAAATAGTACTGAAACACTTTGACATAGCTCATCTCATTTTATGTGTGATTTAAAATGAACAACAGACTGCATTTTTCATGTCAGTCAAGATTTGGTTACGATTTTCCTTGGGTTTGTAGTTACTTTCTGATACCTTTTCTAAGCAATTCTTCACTCGGAATATGAGTAACATGTACAATTCTCTACTATATATAAATGGTAGAATCTGTGCCTGGAATATATACTTAGAGCTAGAACCTATTTTCCACTGAAGCTGCAGAACATCTTCTAATGGCTTTTTAGTAAATGGAAAACTTGACCATTTTAAGAGGAGTGCCACTGTCCTGTGAAAGGACATACATTTCTTACAGGGTATGGCAGAATACCCATAAAGTCCTCTTTACAATCTTGTCTTTTTCCACTTTAAAAGAAAATAGGTATGCAGAATACCAGGTTTAGAAGGCTCTTGGTGAGTGTACTAAGATATATATATATATCTATATCTCCACTTATGAATAAATGGTTGCACAAGCTTTGCAGAGTATCATAATCAACTGAAGAGTCAAGGAACATTTCAAATTAATAAACATCAGAAGATTTATTGTTCACTAGAATTAGTTAAATTATTGTTGCATTAATTGCTGCGAACCTTTCATAGTAAGCTGTACAGACTGGGGACATGTTACATACATATGCAGCAATAATCTGCATGAATTATTCTTATTGAATTACTACATTATTATTATATGGGATTATTATGGATTATTCTTAGTTCTAGTTAAGTCTCACTCTGTTTTAATCCTGATACCCCAATAAAGTCTACTCTGAGAAAAAGATTATATATAAGGACAAGTATTATTTATTACAATTGATTCATGGAGAGGAGAACTGTAGAGAACTTGTGGGTCAAAGAATATTTTTCAGAATACAGAACTGTCAGATGAGATGAAAGCTATTAATTAAACATAATGAATCTCACACAAATTTTAATACTTACCCAGTAATAATTAATATCTAAGTACTAATAAAGCAATTTAAAAATATGTTTTATTTTTTCATAATTACTGAAATAGTTCCAAGCTCAGATCTTCCAGCAACAGGAATTTTCCATACACTTCCAAAAACGTAAGCTCTACTTACTATCCTAATAAACTTACCAGTTAAGAATTTCTAAGGTTAAGCCTTGCACATTTGTGGAAGCAAAAATGAATAATCCTTAAACTATTTTTATGAAACAAAATTGCTGAAAAACAAGAAAAAAAAAAAAAACCACACCACAGAATGCCCCAAAGCACAGGCAGACTGAGCAGACACTGAAACCAGGTGCATGAAACACTTGCTAATGACATTGCATGCTCTTGAGGAAAAATCAAGACCAGCAATGATGTTCAAGGGAAGCTGGTGGTGTAAGAAGCAATGAGGAAAGTAGTATTGAGCTGGGTGAGAAAAAAATGTTGTTCTTTATTCCTGATATGTTCAGTCAAATATGAGATTGCCCATCTTTTGCAAGCTAAGAGGGACTACATAAAAGAAATACCTGCCATTATTACTATTGATTTATCCTCATAATCAACCCATAAACCATAAATAAGGTCATCTGGTTAAATAAGAAATTCTGTGAGACCAGACTGAAGCCTAGTTACAAACAAGACTGGTTCCCTGTGGATTTGCAGCTCACAGATGGCTGATTTAGCTACTGAAGTAAGAGGCAAGCCTCAATTAAGCATCTCTTGTGGCTGAGTTATAGGATTTATCTATTCTTCCTAGAGACATGCTTTTCCAAAACTTCAAAGGACCTAAATTACATAGAGAATTCGACAACCTCTTTGAAACCAGCTGATATCAACAATGCTCAAAACTGACTTGAGCATACCCACACACAGTGTAAGTTTTTAACACATCTTTCTTTGACCTTATAAACTTGGGAAGGCTTGAGGTTTTGTGGCTGCAGAAAAGCACTCAAGAACATGTTAGATAAGATGAAAATTTACAAGAGGAATAGAAAAGAACCTTTCATTTTATGGTTTCTCACAAATTCCGAAGTCGAATTTCTGCGCGCTAACCACGAGCAGTATTGCAGTCACATCACTCACTTCCTTCTATCCTACTATCTTCAATATTCCACCCTCTGTAATATCCTTCTTATTCACTGTTGAGAATATTCATATGCTTCAGCTAAATTAGTGTTACAAGTATTCCTGCCTAAGTTACTGATTTCTGAAATCCAGCAAACATTACACAAGGACAGACACTGTGGCAGCTCTTAGATGCTTTAGTACACCAAAGAAAACATTTCTTCAGTCACGAGTATGCCTCCCCTTTTCTTTCTCTCATCTTCCTTCTTCAGTGGACAGACCCCTGTGCACTACCCTCCTTTCATTGCCTGCCAAAGACTCAACTTTAGATTCTCAAAGCTGGTGTCTAATGGTTGAGAAAGTTGAAACAACTGGCATGTATGACCAGTGCCTATTACATTAACCGTAAATCTACCATTGCTACCTTGAGATCTCTGCCTGCTACCTCATGCTTGTGTCCAGCTCTTTAGGTTGGAAAGTATTTCAGGCAGGCACTTTCTTTTCTTCTCCTTTCCTGTATAGTGTTTAGCTCAGTAGGATTAAGTATGTGAATGAGTTTTCCACTGCTACCACAATATAAAATTATAACAATAGTTCCCTGCAATTTCAGATCTTGTCTAGTCTGAATACAGACAAGTTACAATTAGCCTAAATATATGGACAAGCAGTATTTCTTTTCCTTATTGAACTGTATAGAATCATCAGCTGTAAAACATGTATGCTATCCAACAATTCACTTCATTTGTTTCTTACTTTATAGCTCACTTTGGCAGCAGATGGCTTTAGTACTGTTATTAACTGTAAAGTAATGCTAAATATGTAAGACTTCTCATCTTTGTCATCTGAGCTATTCTGCAGCCATACAAGTAATCCAAAATATAAAGAAACATGTAGGCAATGGCTAGCTAATTTAGGAAGCACTCAGTCTTTTTCAAGCTGCAGGAAGTCATGTAACATCCACTTTTTCCGCTGGAAGGAATGCTTCTGTGGCCAGCAGGCTCCAAACCATGCCACATGGTTCAGCAGCAGCTGCTGTTGTGAGGCTCTCACACAAAAATCCCCCAAATCTCTTCCCACTAGTTTGGCCATGTCCCTGCATGTTTCTGCATCTGCCAAGAAGTTCAGTACCACAGTGCTGATCAGCATGGGTCAAAAATCCCCAAGCCTTTTATATATGTGTATATATATACACACACGCTCTCTTTTTTTCTTCAGTGACTGAAAGATTGAAAAAGATTTATTTTCTTTTAAAACAGAAACATTTTAGCTTGAGTTACTGGTGAATTTCCACTTTTTTCCTCCCTCGAAAAAAACCCCCAAACCTTAAAAGACAACCAAATCAATAATTCTTAAGGGTCTGCTACCTGATCAAGAATTGCCTACGCTTTAGGCAAGACTGAACCTGATTTTGAGAGTGGAAAGGGTTGCTAGATGTAACGGAGTAAAATGGGAGGAAAATACTTATAAGCTTTGTCAAGGAAAGGAAGGAAAACAAAGACAATATGGATATAGAATCCATAGTGTCGTGCTTTAGACCCAGTTGGCAACCAAGCAGCAGGCAGCCGCCCTCTCACACCAGGAAGGAGAAAATACAACAAAAGACTAAGGGTCGAGGCAAAGGACAGGGAGGGCTTGCTTAATGAATTATGGTCATGGGCAAAAGACTGACTCAGCTTAGGGAAACAAAATCAATTTAATTTAAATGACAAAACCACCACCAATTCACCAACTGAATCAGAGTAAGAAAAACAACAGGATCTTAAATACTACTTTTCCTCCACCCATCCCTTTTTTCCCAGGCCCAGTTTTCTACCGTGTGGCACAAATGGGGGCAGAGGATGGGAGTTGCGGTCAATCCCAGTTCACTCCATGTTGCTTCTGACGTTCCTTCCTCCTCAAGAGAGAAGCTCTTCACAGTCCTACTCTGTGACAACGTGGCATCCCTCCCATGGGAGACAACTAGCATGGGGGTCTGCCCCGGGCAGCACGTCTCCCAGCGACAAACCACCCCAGCGTGGGCATCCCTCAGAGTCATGGCCTTTCTCAGGATCAATTCCCTGCTCCAGCATGGGCTCCTCTACAGACTGTATTCGGAACTTTTCTTCACCAGTGATCTCTGAGGACTCCAAGGACTCAGCCTGCCATCTCACCACAGGCTGAAGGAATGTCTCCCTGCCTCTTTCGTCACTAACCTGGGTGTCCGCATGGTTGCTTCTCTCTCTGTCCTACTCCCCTCCAAAACAAAAGACAGCTCCCAAAACAAAAGGCCCTCGCTCAACAGGTTTCTCCTCTTAAATACGTTTATCACAGAGGTGCTGATTGGCTCAGCCTTGGCCAGAGGTGGGGACAACTTGGAACTGGGGGAGATTTTCTTGAAGCTTCTTACAGGGGCCATGCTAGCAGCACCCTCCCCCACTACCAAAACCCCACCAGACACACACCCAACGTACATAGGTAGGTAGAGTCTGGTTTAACTGCTGGTTTAACATTATCTGCTTTGTTAGGCACCACTCTCTATTTTGAGATTTGCTTTTCTGTAAAATATTTTAATGCATATAAATAATGAATTGGTCGATAAATTCCACCTGGTCATGAAGCAGCAGCTGCTTCATCTCTAGAGATAAAGACAGTCTTGCTGGATATAGTTTTAATTTGCCATGTTATCAATGGCTGGTACACAGAATCTGGTATAATACAGATCTCAGGTGATTTCATGTCGGGGAAAAAACAAATTGATTAGAAGCTTCAAAGACAAAGCAGAAAAGACACACCAGTAAGAAGGCATTACAGACACTGATGCATGGCTCCTGGGCAGAAAAACCCAATGAATAAGGTATTTACCAATAGCACTTGCATGCCTTGTCTCTTTATGCTCCTTTTGAGAGCTGAGGAAAAACTGCTGTCCTTACACAGAAAAACACAGAAATTGCTCAAGGCACGAGTACAGTGATTACTGGTCTCTCTGGCAGCAGCAGTACAGTGAGACCATCCTAAAAGTCTTCCCCTACTCTAGTCAGTGAGAGATAACATTTCTTTTCTTGCCACTTCATGACGTAGCTTGTTCCTGATGTGTCTTGGACAAAGACATTGACTTGTGTGAGTCATTCTTTCTTCTCTATTCCTTAGAATGAAAGGAAAAACCAGAATAATTGCCAAAACAAGCAAGTCCTAGTTAGCACCCGTACTTCAGCTATTAATCCTGTTACCTGAAAGGTCTGTTTAACATATAAGCAAGTTAAGAGCACACCTGACTGAAAGCCTACAATCACCTAATAGTTGTTATGAAGGTTAAAAGCAAGATACAGGCAGCAAGCATTGAATTTTAAATGAAGCCTCCACAAAGCCTGCATTCTTTTGTATTTGTAGTTAGCAGGAGCCATCAGTAGCATTACTTTAAAGCAAGTTTTCCAAAGGTGTCTGTAATTCATAATCAATTTTTTTTCTAAATCAATGGTTTTCAATATGCAGATGTGTAAGTGACACTGTGACCTAAAAAATGAGTGACCTAACATCAGAGAGGCACCTGAGGATAGCTGGCATTTTTCATAAGGGCAGCCTGGAAATGGGACGTCAGGTTTCTGTTCCCTGCCCTTACTATTCTGCAGCACCAGTCTCCAAGATCAATTACTTGAATGAGGTGTAAAGAGTAGTCTGTATGTTGTGAACTCTTGGGTAGTAACACCAGCATTTGCTAGGATGCACTAATATGCAGATCTCTAACCCCATCCCACAGAAGACAGCTGCTGACTTCAACTAGGACAGAGGCAGAACCTACATACCAGAAGGCACGTCTGCAAGGCAGTCCTAACCAAGAGCTAAGTTTCTTTTGAAGCTAAATAGAAGGTTTTAGTAAGTGCAAATGACAACATAATGCCTAGCAAACCTGCATCCATTCTATAACAGCCTTCGTGAATGACACATTGAAAGGAGGCTGCATTATAAATATGCTGATTTGTTCCCTCCTCTCTTTAAACAAATAAAGGGCTAACTTACAAATGCACACATACTCATGCCATGACAAAAGACTATGTTTTCAGGTCTTATGCAAAAAGATATTAAGAACAGTATTGCAATGTGTCCTTTGGGACAAGAACACCTGGACCAGTAGGTACTTCTGATCAGCACAAAGAACCACATTCTACATTCTGTCAGCCGTACTGTTGATTTCAATGATAGAAATTCAAACCAGTAAAAAAGAAAATGAGTGAGGAGATAGCACAGAGAATTACTTCATATATGAGAAGAATCAGTAATAGCTAGAAATTCCTTCTGAGCAATTTTACAATTTGTGGCAGCACAAAACAAGAATCACAAACCTGGTTTATATATAGAGGATTGAAATCTAACCTGCAGACCATCCTTCGTGGAAACGTTTCTGTAGAGTTTACTTCTAGGTTTTCTGTAGTTGCAAACAACAAGAATTTCCTACCCTGTCGAATTACTAAATTTAGTAAGTAAATCACACCAGCAGTGCAGCTGCAACTTGCAAAGTTCAATGGTCCTCAATTTGAAAGGAGATGTCTTTAAAAAGACCAAAAAAAAAAAAAAACACCAAAAAAAACCAAACCCACGCTCCTGGGATTGTTACTGTATTATCGAGAACATCAAAAGCTGCGTTAGGGCCAATTTTCGGTATGTAATATAACTTTGAAAATTTGTATATGTATAATTATATATGTGGTTATTCTTGGCACCTAAGGCCTCTTGAGAGCATAGCCTCCTTTGGATGGTTATTTATTAACCGGAAGCTCTGGCCAATACAGATAAACACATTCAAAGTTTCTTCAAACACACAGGTCCTCAAACCATTCACTGTGCAAGGAGGATTCAGCTCTGCACAGGCACAGCAACTTCCCATGTATGTTTTCAAAGGCCACGTAGAACTGCAATGAACAGAGCTCGATGCAGAACCTGTCCTGCACAAACAGCTCGTTACGTCATACTGCCCTGTGCTTGCATGAACAGGCAAAATAAGACAACAATTTACATGGGAAATCAGGCAAATACTCTGCACTCAGAACCTATTAAACTTGTATGAAGACTAGCAGCACTGCTGTAAGAGTAAAGTTGCCACAATTCCACTCTGCACTGGTGGGGGCAAGATGTTTATAGGCACTCTGCTTTTTCTACGAGGCAGATACCAAAACAGGTTATGCTGTTTGTATATTTAGATCCTAGGCATGTGCTTCTTTTTGTATTTTAGCTTTAGGAACCAACTAGCAGCTGCAGCAATCTTTATTAAGAAGTTTGCTGAATTCCAGTCATGCTTATTTCACAGCTGTGCTTCCAAATCGCACTTTACTCTCACAAGGCAGTTAGCTTTATTCATGCTGTTGCAGATGACAGCCCTTTCAAGGTAGGGCTCTCACTGCTGAGGCACAGCTTTTCTCTTTGGACCAGTTTCCTATCACGTGGATGTGGGAGCCTATGAAAGACTAAGTAGAATTAAACAGAAACAGTAGTCCTGTCGTTGCGTTTACTATTTAAATTACTGAAAGTCTAAGCACAATACATGCACAGCATCCTATACTCTGTGACACATTGGAAGTTGTGTAGATGTCTAAAGAGATTGTTGAGTTTGCCGTTTCCCCCACCCCAAAGAACTGAATTACATTGGAAGTTGAATGAATTGGGTTTTATCAATAATTAAGTCCTTTCATTACAGACATATTGAAATTAAATCAGTCCATTACCCAAAGGGTATAAAGTGATCTACATGGAGTTATAGTTTGACATTATTTCTAACTATGGTTACAACTACTCGACTTAAAATAACAATAACACTACACTTTCTTATGGCAAGAAAACACAAGTCTGTGTGCACCATACAACAACATCCTGGTGAACCTCCAGAGAAATGCTACCACCATCATCTACCGCAGGAGGAAAACCCTCTCGCAGCAAAAAAATCCCACTCTCACAACTCAAAGGTAAACATGGTTGTTTGGCTTATCAGAATCTACAAGTCCTGAACTAATTACTATTCATTAACAAACATTGAATTGGGACCAATGTTTGGTACGTACTATATCTTAAAAAATACCAATACAAAAATCCTGGCAAAGTATCTAATGATGTTGAAAGTTCTTAAGAATGGTTTATTCCTTTTTTGCTTGAATTGTATGTTCTGGTCCCCACACATAACTGTGGATTTTAAAAATTCATATATGGCTTTGATTTGTAAATATAGTCATTACCCTGTAGTCATCAAATCCTAAATATATAAACAATGTGAATAATGTCGCATTGATAATAGCAGAGAATGCTTATTTTATTTCCAGAAGAGCATGCTGAGCTTCCTACGAAAAGCTGCTTGAAATACCCTAAGAAAAGAACCTAAACTAGTTAAAGTTAAGTGGTTCTTTAACTCCAAAGAACATTTTGTTTATGGATAGGGTTTGGATTGGTTAT
The DNA here is from genome assembly GCA_009769605.1 of Bucorvus abyssinicus. Lineage (NCBI taxonomy): Eukaryota > Metazoa > Chordata > Aves > Bucerotiformes > Bucorvidae > Bucorvus > Bucorvus abyssinicus. The sequence goes on along the minus strand of CM020028.1, from coordinate 29,975,491 downwards.
TTCGATATTTTTGATTTTTTTTTCCAATTAGTTTATTTGTATAGAAAATGAAACTGTTAATAACATTAACACAGTTCAAGACACTGTAAGATTAAGTTCTCCTCACAAAACGTTCTTTCCAAAGATAATCTAGTAAAGAGCTGACTAATTTCCTCAAAAAATCTTAAAAATGAAACCATTGTGAAAGACAGATTTTTTTTTTTTTCTCAATAGTCAAGTAACTTTGCACCGATCCTTACAGACTACTCTTCAGCTTGCACATGTTAACACAGCTCCCAAGCGCATGGAACTGCAGCTGAGGATCTGGCAACCATGTATCTCAGGTTTGAAAAATGGATCTCAGGAAAACAGACAGTCAGTCTCTACCTACTGCTCATGGCTGAACATCAGCCAGATGGTCAATCTGCAGTTAGTATTTTTAAAAGATTGAAGGGAGGATAGGTGTGTCCAGTAGTGGGAAAGAGAAGCCCTAACAGAAAATCAAAGCTTCACCTCCTAGGGAGGAAAGGTCTTAAAGGGGCAGTAGAAGAAAAAACTAAATATTTTGAGAGATACTTCTCTCACATGGAGTTAAATCCTGCAAGCACGTAACACAGTTCTCATTTACTTTACTAGAGCTGTTTACCTTATGACTAAAAGCAAGACAGCAAGACAAGTTTTGCAAAGACTTTCCAGTATAACAGAGTTTGACTGAGTATTACAGCTTTTCACCTACTCTTCCACACCTCAGTCTAATCTCCTTCCGAATGGACTCAAACAAATCCCAAGGGCTTTTCCAACCCCCCAGTCTGTGGAGCAGCTCACGCCAGGCTGACTGCTGCCCTAGCTGTGAGAACAGGTCCGGCACTCCTTCCATGTCCGGACGTGCACTGCCACCTGCCCTCCCGCACTCCCCACTTAGGCTGAGCTGTACCAGGGAACTGAACCAGCACTCCTGGGAAAATACATTTGAGTGGTAACCATTTCAGGACCAGTTCCCCAACCCGGTTCACTGCAGAGCCACAGAAATTTCCCTACCTGCATAAGGAAGGCGGAAATAAGCAATCAGGAAGAGAGAAGAGCTAAACTGTATTTTTTAGCAACAGTCCCAGCTTAAGCTGACTGGGATGTTACAACAGGAACCTGTTTTTCACCTTTCTCTTTTTTGGAAAAGAATAAGGTCAGTCCTCAGATATTCTTTCACAGACCTGAGCAAACCAGGGAAGACTGTTAGATACGATGTGCTTCTAAATAATTTTCTCGCTCCAAAAGCTCCTGCTGTTGCCACCAACCCTACACCCTACCCTAGAACAGTCCAGGCTCCAGGAAAATCTGCTTGTGTTTAAAATGTGATGGTTCATCAACCACATGAGATGCCAGTCTACAAAACCATTAAGCAGAAGTCCTCATATTTACTACAATATTTGTAGACTGTATTTTAACCAGAAATTAGCCTTCTTCATATGACTATCTTGTTTAAATTGTGGCATGATGCAGCAGACACTTCCCAGCTAAACGGAACCATTCAGTGAAATTCTGCATGAGCCCCTGCCCCCAAACCATTGCTTATTGTCCAGTCGTGTAAAGGACAGAGGAAAGACAGAGGGGCAGGAATAGTTCAGGGGAGAAATAAATTTTTAAAAAGCCCACAAAACCTACACAAAATAATACCCTAAGAGAGCTGAGATAAAACTTAAGATTCTAGTCTATTAGGGACCTCCTTTCTCCTTTAGGTTCAAAACTATCTTTAATAATCTATCCTTAGTTAGATTCCTCTGAAATAGGCTACAAAAAAACATGGACTGAAAGATGCTGGAACAGTATCTCTTTCCCCTTTGCTCACAGACTTGGAAAACCTGAAAATTAATTTTAATATGGTTGCTAAAAAAGACAAACCAACAAAAAGACCCCACACAAGTATCATATATGTTAGAGTTCAGATAGTTTTTGCCAAATGTATATCTGAATTTTGTTAAATATTTGTTTATTTCGCTAGAATTTTAGTAGGAAAAGAATTGCATAATATAACGCTGGACAATATAGCATTAAGTGCTGTATTTAATCTCATGGGGTAAACCGATTTAATGAAGGGCATATTGCAAAACACTACGAAGTCCAAGTCTAAATACAATGAACAGTTCAATGACTCGTCCACGATCATGTACAAAGTGAAAGCACAGTACAACAGCATCACTTTAAAGATTCAGAAAAGTTACTATATTACTGTAGCTCGGTTCCAAAAAGTGTCAAAAGAACAGAGAAAATACTGCATAACCAGAATAAACCCTTCCTAAGTTTGCACATCATTATAACAACATTGTCACAAGAGTTTAAAGTGGATTTGGTTAGAGATACTTTAATACTGGTTCTCTTTACTCAAATACTGATAAGATGAAGAAAACAGAGAAGTTTGTACATTTTGCAGACATGTACCACATTACCAGTCAGCAATATCGCAGCAACTTGGTTGCTTAGGGAACATTTTCATGCTGCCATGATTATGAGGGATTTTTGTTTATTTGCTGCCTAACCCTACCCTCCCTGCCCCCCACCCCAAAAGATTTGTGCACTTCAGGTATGGACACATACATAAGCTAGTGAGGGAAAAATGCAGCTCATTCAAGGTAGGACATCTGCCAGTCACACAGCACTGAGGCTGGGGCTATTTCCCCTATGAACTTGACATTTCAAAGATCATCATATGTTCATTCATTGGATAAATTGCCTTGAAATAACAGCTTTCCAACTGTGAGCTGTACATTTCCTATACATCTCAGTACTACTACTCACGTGGTGACTCAAATATATGGGGTTTTTTTTGTGGTTTTCCCAAATATTGACTTTTCTTAATCATTCTTGAGAGAATTCACAGTAGATTCAATGTTTATGAGATGGCTGGGGAAACAAGATATTCTGTCCGTAGTTTTCTTATGGGTCCAGAAGTATAGAAAAATAAATGATTCTATTAAACTGTTGCAAGAATAGGTACAAAATTTAAACAAGTGTCTATGTAAACTCTCAATTCCTCTGAAGTCAAACAACCTACACCAGTTTATGATATTTGAGAATCTGAAACATAAATTTCAACCATCATTTTCAAATTGCAGTGGAGTATAGGCAGTGTGAAGTTGAGTTCAAAGCACAAAAGTACTGCAAAGATTATGAGACACAATGTGTTTTAGTTGGGTATATGCATATTTATGCAGATGGGCTATAGATCATTAAGCATCTGAAGTAATATGAATCAAGAATTTACTTCAAGCTTGCAAATTGCACTTCTCAACAGTGTTCCTCGGTTTCCTTGGAACAAATCTAGAACAAGTCTAATCATTATGAATTCACCTCATTGCATTAACCTTTTCTTTTTGCTCCGTGAAGGAAAGCAAAGCAAATAGCATTATCAAGGTGTACACCTGTGTAAACATAATTCAGCCCTTTGTCGTCCTGTGCCAAGATGTTTCTGTTGTAATAATTGGCTGATGATTTCTGTTTCTTTATAGCTACTCCAAAGTCTGTTGTAAAATGTGTTTCTGAAGTAAATAGCAGCACAAGCTGGGTCTAGGGATTGACCACCAGTACGATAGACTTAATTACATCTTACTTCTAGAGAATCGAAAAGGAGCAACAGTATAAAATTGAAATTTAAGAACAAAGGGCACTAATACTCCAATTTTCTTTTATGTGTGTGCCTTTATAAATCTAGATTTCACAATGTGATTAAAGACAACCTAAAATATGAGGGAGTGCAGCTTATTATACAAGCACATTTTGTCTGTACTTGAACTACATGGCAGCCTTTGATTCTGCTTTAATGACAAATCACTTTTAACCAAGAACAAAGAAGTCTAACTGTAATTACCACTTGGACATTGGTGATTTGTTTTATTAGCTCCTGCCAAAGAACAAAAAATAAATAAGTGAAGCAGCTACAGCCTCTTGCAAGGTTCTTATGTACTTACAGTCTGTCATATTTTTAAAAGTCACTTCAGGTACTGCAGATAAATGTCCCTTTTCTGATTACCACCAAATAACAAGGAAGTTCGTATAAAAGATATTTGTGAACCTGCAGATTTAAATCAATGCTGAAGGTTCAGCTATTCTTCATAAACCAATGAAACCTGACATAAAGACTATCTTTTTTCAGGATTATATCCTCTTATACATTTTAGAGTTTGGGGATACATGATGTAAAATAAAGTACCAGACGTGGCGGTTATGGGAGAAGTTGACTTTCTAAGTAGACTTCTTTTGGATAATTGAAGAGTGACAAGGATGGATATCAGGTGATTCTAAAAACTTCCCTAACTTTGCTGATAGTGCTCTATAGGATATTGTGAATCTAGCATAAGTAACCATATCTTTTTCTAACTGCTAAAAATGATTGCTGTTAACCGCTAACAGCATTACTGAGACAGTGTATTTTACTGGGACTGCTTGACATTAATTTTCACAGTTAATTTTCTTCACTGCAGCCTGTATGGTGCCCTGTTTTAGATTTGTGATTAAAACAGTGTTGACAACAGACCAATGTTTTAGGTATGGCTGAATAGTGCTTAAACAGCATTAGGACCTCCTCTGTTTTTTCACTGTGCCCCCCCAGCAAGTAGGCTGGGGGTAGGCAAGAGGCTGTGAGGGGAGACAGCCAGAATATCTGACCAAAGGGATGCTACCTATCATAAAATATCACTCCCAGCAATAAAACTGAGGGAGAGTTTTTCCAAAGTAGCCATTACTTGAAGACTGGCTTTGGCATCGGTCAACTGGTTGGAAGTGGCAAGTGATTTCCTTTGCATCACTTGGTGCTTTTTTTTTTTCTATCACTTATTAAACCGCCTTTACCTTGATTTATGAGCTTTTCTTGCTTTTGCTTTTCCAATTCTCTCCCCTATCCCACTGCAGAGTTGGGACTTAGCTCCCAGCCAGGGTCAAAACACCACATATATTCATGAACTACAAATATACAGTGTACAAAGGACATAGGACACAATATTAAATGTGACCAAGCAGGGGATATGTGATCTTTAGATACTGGCCAGTAGAAGGGTCAATGTAATCAGTAATTGGCATCAGTAACATAGCAGAAGAGCTGTTCTTTAACTTCCTTCTCCAGAATGAAAACAATGAATCTTTAATCAAACTAGCCTCAATGTCTTGAAGATTTACTGTAATTGGGGGTACTTTGAAGTGCTTCCAAACTTGTATGTTGAATTATGAGAGAAAAATTAATACATAATGCCTGATAAAAGAAATATTGCTCAATATATGAAGATGGCTACAGAAGTCTAGGAAGATGTCTCAACCATTTATAAACTTTTTGCCATGCAGCTGTACTAAGATGATATACAGAGCATTTTTGTTATATCAACCTTTAATATCTTCCCTCTATGCCAGACAGCCAGTCATGCAGTTTTTTCTCTGCCTTGTGAGCCTCTGAAGCTTGACTGCTGAGTGAAGTAAATCCAAGCTGCTTTTTTTTCCCCCCATTTTCCAATGCCAAAATACATTTCTGTCAGAAAACTGCAAAAGCCTTCTGATTTTATTCTGCTCTTGCCTGCTACTTTCCTTTTAGTCTTTCCTATGACCAATATATGGCAGAAAAACAGAGACAGTTCTAAAATAGTCTATTAATAGAAATATCCCAAACCCCAGAATTCTTACCATGAAATACTTCAAAGAAATAGCACCACTGCTATCTTGTGGAGAACAGGATGTTTATAGAAGAACAGGATGACCGTTCTCTGAACACATTTGAGTAAATTCTTATAAATTCACTACTTTCTGGTCAAGCGTCAGCAGCACCATTGGAGAAATGAAAAGAGAGAACCCACTGCATCAAATGGTATTCCTCTTTCCTAATGTTTATTGTGAAAAAGCTTGGCATCTAGTCTACACTAGTCACATCATCTCCCTCTATTATCAGTGAAGGATAATTTTCTGGAGGGGATTTCAAGAATTCAAGACTATTGTAGAATGAAGCTTAACACCCTCTTCCAAATGCTAAAGAAGGCTGTCACTCTCCACTGACCAGAGGAGAAACTTAAGTCTGTCTGTCTAAAAATTGGATGTGTTTTTTGGGGGGGTTGTTTTGCAAGAGTCATACTTAAAATCCGCACAGCTCTTGCACATCCTTACATGTCCCTGAAATTGCAGGATTGGGATCAAATGCAGTCTGCCAATTGTTATTGTCTATTTGCTCTACACACTTGTTTGCCAAAACATTCACCTTACACCAAAATTAAATCCTGTAGTCACAACACGCAGATGTTTGACCATCAGGATGCTCAGCAACCTAATGCATTGGGTTCTCCTGATGCAGAGCTCTGGGCTCAAAAGGTGGCCTTCAGCTGAGCAGACTCCAGTACTCATTTTAGCATCACTATCATACTTCTTTATCTTTTTAAGAAAGGGAACCTTGCAGTTGCTGTAGGCAATTTTAGGAGCCATGCAATTCCCTGACACCACTCCCCAGTCTCCCAAACAGCTTTACTCATTGTTTAAGTACTGAGTTCCTGCCGTACTCTCAGATCACCTTCTCCCATAGATCTGAAACAGTGGTAGCAAAAAGATGCTCATGTTTGATAAATATACTGGGAATTACCCCATCCTTTAGCTAGCACCAAAAGTCTAAATTCCTAAAAGAAAAATGCCAACATACATTTCCTGGCCTCCTCATTCTTGAGAGCTCTCAGTGGCCAGGTCAGAATCCCCTGCAGATCCTCCAGGATCTTCCATTTTATCTTCTCACCTGCCTCTGGTGTTCTAAATCATCAGATTTATTGTCTCCCACTTTACAAGCTAAAAGCTGCTTTCTTCTCTTTGTGGACAGTGCTAACTGATCTTGAAGACAAGGTCAGCACTACATAGGGATGAAACTGTTAAGGCATTTCAAATATATCCTTCCATATGTGGAAAGGAGAAACAAGTGGAAAGGAAAAATAAGTGGAATGGAGAAATAAATGAAAATGGGAATAGCAGCTTGTTCAGGTAAAATACTGTAAAAAACAGCTGCATAATCTTTTTGAAGTACAGCAAACAGTAGCATATAGCAATATGCATTGGTCATCATGGATATTAATCCACAGAGATTAGATTGGATCAAACTGGAAAGGAAAATTAGAAAAATCACAGGAAAACGGGTAGCTACAAAAAAGCGATATCCAACAGAAGTCTGGCCATAGAATAAGATTTGCAATCACATGCTTTCAAGGAACTCCCTCTGGAATCATAGATCATATTTCCTGTTCTCATTTTCCTCTTGCTTCTGCAGAACCACTGGCAGCACTTCACCTTCCCAAGCTTGTTTACAGGCATGCCAACTTCCCCGGACACTACTGTAAGGCTCCAGTTTTGTTTCCAAAACATAGGATCTCTGACTACTATCACTGCTTGCCCTCTGATTCCATGCAGAAGGCCTGTCATTTTGAGCTGCAGATTACAGAAAAGTAGGGCAACGTTTTCTAATGAGATGCCAAAATCAAAGGAAGGTTCTTCCGTATGCAGAAGACACAGCACGAGCAGAGCTACTTTCAGAAGTCTGCCCCTCTTTCAGTTTTGCAGAGGTGTGTGTAACAACTGTCCCATGGAAGCACATGGATAAGAGCTTGGCTTCCCAACCCTGCTCATCTATCACAACAGCTCACTCCATGCTGGTAAGCCAGTAAGCAGGAAAATTCGGTGTATCTGTCTCCAGAACAATACAGATCATCTGTTCCCAAGAGAGACAAATATTAGACTACGTTCAAAATGTTGGCTTGGGTCTGGGATGTGGTCTACTTCTGCAGTATTTTGTTGCCTAAAGTTCAATTGAGTTTTCAAGTAAATGGTAAACAACTGTGTTTTGTTGTGGTTTTCTTTTTAACTATCCCCCCGTTCAATTAGTTGAGGTTGTAAAAAGTTTTTCTCTCTCTAATATAACTGTGCTTTTAAGAAAAATTGTGATTAAATCCAAGAACAAGCCTTGAAGAGTAAATGGAGGTGGAATGGAGAAGGGTTGGCAGCTACAGATTCACAGAAATCAACTGGTGTTAGAAACATTTGTCCCATCCTTATCTTTATAGGTGCTGTACATAGGTGTTTCTGCTATCCACTACTTTCTACAAGAAATGCATTTCAGAATGACTTTAATTTCACATTAAAACATTCTAATCCACCAGGAGAATCTACTTGCCTGAAGGTACGAGGGAAAGTGCTAAGAGAGAGGCAGTTCTGTCAAAACTTGCACAGTCCTGCTATTGCACAGGGAAAATCCAGCTGTCTCTTTGCCAGTGACAAAGTCATGGATAGTCTAAAACTGCCCCAGGCAATAAATTTTCTGTGCACTATACCACTACATGCTAGAAAACTCAGTTTGAGCTAAGAGGATGAAAATAAATCAGGTTTGTAAGCTTGATATATCAAAATATTTTCCTTTCAAAGAATATTGTTTAACAGTGCAGCTTGAAAACCAATGCAACACCAAGTTCTAGATTAAAAACTAACTGATTCCATTACAAACACAGCTTGCCAAAATTACTGGTCATAAGTAGGGGGACTTTGGAGCTTCTAATGTTTGCGACTGTAGCTTCAGCTTTAGCACAGCTTTGGTTTTCAAACTAGAATAGTCATCCTAAGAAATTGCCAAAATAACCAATTTAAAGATAGAGAAGTTCACGTGCAGGTGTGGTGGCCACCCCACCAAGGCAGTAGAGATACTGGCATTGCTTTTAATGAAGTGTTTAATTTTCATTTTGATCAATGAAATGTGTACTAAATGCTTTTTACTTCAGACTAAATGTAGACAAATGTAACTTTTCTCAACAATGCATGGTATGAAGCCTTTCCAGCCCATCCTCTTGGATCCTTTTGTAATCTCCAAAGAAACAGTTTGCTGCCTGACTTTGATGACACAGCATCAGGTTGGGGAAAAAAAAAAAACCAAAAACAAAACAAAATGCAAAACAAACCCCAAACCCCACACCAAACAAAAAAAACCCACCCAGCACCTCCCCCAACATCCAGCAGTTCAGTTCATAGTTATAAATGATAATGGTGCAAACCCATATTGGATCCATCGGACTCTATAAACCACAGCACAACACTGGACTTCACCAAAGGGCATTCACCTGTTGTTCTGGTGAACACCCAGAATCTGTATATGTTTGAAAGTATTGGGTAACACCAGTCACCCCGCAGCTGCACTCAGAGCACTGAGTGACCCTGTAACACCCTGTGGTCTGCAACCCCTTCCTTTCACATTGTCCAGGGTGCAAATATATGCATGCAATGGCACCTTTCTCAGAATGAATTTCTGATCTACTTCCTATTAAAAAGCACATTTTTAGAGGAAAATAATGTTCTAATGTTTGACAGATAAAGTTTAGTAACACAACATAAATCAGCAGTGCAGATGAGGAAAGCTCCATTGTGGAACACAGCGATTTTTACAGTCTCTGAAATTTCACCCTTCCTTCGGACTTCGACAATCTTTAAAAAGCACCTGCTTATCAGCACACACTCTGCAGCATACTGTAGGGGCTCTGATACAGCACAATAAAAATAATTTTGTCATAAGGTCTACTCATTACAAATTCACAGCACAAGATAAAATCTGTGGGGACAATTTGCAAATAGGATGTTTACTAAATGTGTGGGCTTGGGGTTTTTTTTTGTCTTCCCCGAAGACTTACTACAGCTAAATGCATCTCTGTCACTTATTTATGAGAGAGAAAAAGGTGAGCAGAAAATTCTGCTTTCCAGTTTGCAGAGTCTCTCTCATATGCAAGTACTGCAGTTTTTCTATCTGAGAAACATCTTGTCAATGCAGACATTTCACATGCATAATAGTTAATTTGGACAACATTCAGTTCTGCAAACCAGAAAGGGGAATGCTTCATCCCATTATGGAAGAATTCACACATTGGATCAAAGCTACAAAGAATAAGATGTTTTGCCTCCTTTTCATTTTTGTCTAAAATTTAACAGAAACATGGAAAACACCAGAAGTGCACGCTTGGTGTTAAACATTTATATCTGCACTAAATATTTTACATTAAATATTTTAATGCAGTGCAAAGCTAGACATACTCCTGTTGCCTTATTTTGAACATTCTTCTATATTGCATAGGCAAAAATCCATGCCACACTTTTTGCAAGTCCTCTAATATTGGCTGTCAACTTATCTGCAACTTAGAAGATTCTCTACTACAATGTGTGGTCACTATTATGCAAAGTTAAAATACGGTGTTTCTGGGGTTCAGTTCTTTAGCACAAGCACACCTGTGTGTACAGACATTGGTACACAGCCATACCAGTATGTCTGTACATGTGTGTTCTAGTACAAAGAAGTAAAAGCAGCCAATCAACTCAAGAAGATTGAGTACACAAAGGAAAAAATATAAATATATTATTGCTCACTCACCTGGTTGTATTTTTTAATAAATAGCCCCTATTCCCCAAAAACGGCATGCAGGTGAAGGGTCTACCAAACAAGTCTTATGAGGGGCAGCTGAGGGAACTGGGGTTGTTTAGCCTGGAGAAAAGGAGACTTGGGGGAGACCTTATCACTCTCTACAACTACCTGAAAGGAGCTTGTGGAGAGGTGGGAGTCAGTCTCTTCTCCCATATAACAAGTGACAGGATGAAAGGAAACAGCCTCAGGTTGCACCAGGGCAGATTTAGGTTGGACATTGGGAAAGATTTCTTTGCAGAGACGGTGGTCAAGCATTGGAGCAGGCTGCACAGGGAGGAGGTGGAGTCCCCATCCCTGGGAGTGTTTAAAAGCCGCGTAGATGTGGTGCTGAGGGACATGGTTTGGGGACCCTGGCAGTGCAGGGTGAACAGTTGGACTCGATTTTAAAGGTCTCTTCCAACCAAATGGTTCTGCAAAAATACAAGTTCAAGAGAAATTAAAAAAACCTGTTGCCCGTTAGTTCAAAGGAATTTTTTTCAGTAAGACCCAGGTTGTTCAAAATCACTAAAGTTAATGCACAAAACCCACAACAAAGTTTTCCAATTTAATTGTACATGCAGTATTTTTCTCTGCCTGTGTCAGAGTAGGAACCAAAACATTGCCTTTTTATTTCTGCATCTTTCCCCATGTGAGAGTAAGATTCTGCATCACAAGAATGAGTAAGGGCTGAATAATATTATCCAAAATCCAGATGCCATATGAATAGAAACAAAATGGTCATTACTGAAACATCACAGCATTTAGCTATTTATAGACTCTATTCAGACATCGCCCTAGTAAGACAGCACATGCTACAATGCCTTTTTTGAATAGCCTTTCAGAGTACTTGAGTACTTCAGAGTACCGTTTTACAAACCTGGATCACCATCCAGAGAAGAGTCACGTACATAAGTAAAATAAAACAGGCAAACACATACACTTGAAAGAATAAAAGACATATAATCACTTTTCAAATAAAAGGAGTCTTGAAATGTTTCCCTGTAATGCTGAGATATACTCTGAGAGCCCTTCTCAAAAAAGATCTATTATCCTCAGAGATGCAGCATTTTTGAAACATGTGCTACTATTTTTCAGAGAGGCCACTTGAAGAAAAAGAAAACTGCTTATTCCCAGTTTGCATAACCAATTCATTGGATGGGTCTTTCTGGCAGTAAAGACTCCAAGACAAACTTCATCAAGAAGTATCGCTTTCCCTCTTGACCTGACCAATTAATCTTTTCAGAGTGGTCCTGCTGCTGTGCAAACTGATGGAATAACCTCTCTGCAAGTAAGTGTATGTGCTCAAAAAAGAACATACGAAATCCTGAATCTACAGACAAGGGAAGAATCAGGCAACAGGAGCTTATGACTAGCAATCTCCAAAGGTTTGTTTTAGGCTCCACTTGGTCCAAAACCTTTCCCTCTCATTGTTTTTTTCAAGGTGGGAGGAAAGACAGAGACTCCCAAGCAAGCGCAGCCCAGCACAGCATCACCCCCTGGAAACACGGAACCCCTGCCTGCACGGTCAGAGCAGCCTGTACCGTGTTGCACCATCCTTTGCTCCCTGTCACTCATGTCGGGTTCTTTCCTTTCTCCTCCAGGTGGACACACAAACTTGCCTATGCAAGCCAATAGCCAGGGGCCACTACCCAAAAGGTAATTTGGGCTCCCAAACAAACTCATACCTCTGCTTCAGCTTCAGAGCTGCTGTGCACACACACTCTGCTTCACAGCAGCGAGCCAGCCGGTGCACGAGTGTGCTCTGCTCTGACAGGTCCATGGGCAGGAAAGACCAGGGCCAAAATACCAGCAAAGGTCATCTTGCTGACAGAAGTGGAGAGATTATTTCCTACCGTTTGTCCTGGAAGGCACAACACTTTCACAAAAGCAGGGAAGGAGTGACACGGCAATTTCGGCCATAGGCCTGGAGCTGTGGTGCCTTCATCCACCACTGGCACCTCTGCTGTCAGGGTGCCCCCAAGACAGCGTAGCCACTTGCCAAACCTAAAAAGGTGCGTTGCCTCATAAACACACCAGGCTCCTAAGGAAAGCAGTATTTGATCCAATGGTTCTTTCCACCTGGATTTTTACATCCAAAAGAAGTTATGACTTCCCCCTGGCTGTTTGTGTCACTTCTTTTGCCCACAATGACATAGATGCATAAACATCTGAAGGCAAGAGCTGACAAAGCAGCAACAATTGTAGCATCTCTATTCAGAGATGAAAGGAGTACAGAGAATGATCACTGGTTAGTTGTCGCTTCCTAATTTTTCTGCTTTTGGGACAAAGCTCCATACTGTATGAGCAGACTCGTAAAAAAGCAGACTGTGTACACAACAGCAGTGCTGCTAAAACTGAAATGAGGACTGTAGCATCATTTCATAAGAATGATACTGTGCTCAACAACTATCTAGTTACTGAGCAGCTCATAGAGAAGTTTATTAGGGTACCCTCCCCTTCATTCTTTTTCTCAGTTGCATGTTTGTACACACTGTACTTACACATTTACAATCCTCCAATAGCCATCAGAGGGTGTCTTTTAACTAGTGTATGAAAAAAAATCAGTAAAGGTCAGAAGAGAAAAAACACTTTTTGCATCAATACATTTTAAAAACATTTTTATGTAATATGTGGTCAGACTGACCTAACTTTCACATCCTCGATTAATTCTCAGATTAGCAGTGCTGTCTGATACATCATATATGCCATCAAATTGGATGTGAAGAGTTTACTATTTTCAGGACAGAATCACTGATGAGACATCATTCACCCAATAATTTCTCTTACTGGCCAGGCTGCCTCACAGCACTGTCCATTTGTGTCCTTGAACTCAATGTTCACTCTCTGAGATTTCAGTTTCGTTTCTGCACCTCATACATAACGCTCAAGTGATTTCTTTATGTTCCACAGAAATATTGAATGGGGATATCAGCTGTGGGTATGATTTGATGTTTTAATATTGCACAGGTCTAGCATATCCTTGACACCTAGAACAATGCTAGTGACATCGCTGTCAAAATGAAAGCTGAATGTAGTATCACTCTGCGCATTTTTCCAGTTTCCATGCCCTCCCACAGATAAAAATTTGAGACGCTGCAGAGAGTTTAAAGCCAAAGTCTTTGTCTTTCTTGTCATTAGATGCATTCCTAAAATGACTATAAAATTAGAGGTTCTTTAAAATACAAACCCAAATGCTATTCTATGCTATTGTTTCCAAAGGAAATATGTAGCGATACAAATTAAACATTAAATGCAAAACTTTGCAGAGACGCTACCGAGTCAGAAACAGAAATGCAGATAATTAATGAGAATACCTGTCTTTACATATTCAGTTCTCTCCCCAGTAGAAGCCAGTAATCTTTAAATGTGCATGAAAAGGACACACAAGTCAGCTCACAAAGAGCATACATTAAGGACACCTCATGTATCAGCATGAGTAACCCATTTTATACTTCTTATCTCTCCAGGCCACTTCTGCACCATCCCCCTTCTGCTCCTGTTACAGGAACAAACAGGGAGGGATTTCTGGGACAGAGGAAGGAGGATCTCAGCCTCTATTTCAAACCATGTCAATGCTTCATAAGTGTACATTAAGACATCTTTGGTTTTGATTAACCTGTAAAACATTTTGTCTTTTAGATAGATGTGCTTCGATATCACAAAGGGGGGAAATCGTAATTATGAATTGAGTCTTGTTAAAGCAACTTATCTTGCTTCAGGGAGCAAGTTTTCACAGTCTTTTCTTTCCCACTAAGCGTTTAGAGTGAGGAGATGACACGTCTGTGCTTTGAAGCTAAACAAGGTTTAACAACAAGACTAATTCTGGTTGTAAAAATAAATAATAAGATGAAAGAATAACAGTATCCAAGTGTTCTGAATCTCCCTCAAGATCTTCAAATGCTTCAAAAACCTGGTAGACTCAATTACACCTCAAAACATTCTTTGTGGGGAGAGTTTCCAAGCAGCTTACTGGGAGAGCTCATGGGTAGCCAGATATTTGAAATTCCTTAGATCTCCTACATACCAAACAATCATTTTGCCAGGTGAAACAGTTTCAGTATAAAAATACATAACACGCCAAAACTTTTTTCTAAGATCCATGTCTTCACGCCTAATTACGATGGGCTGTGTCTCTTCACTGAAGGGCTAGGCTACACTTCACACACTTGAAGGGAAACATGTTGCTCAGTTCTTTTAGTTCCTTCCAGCACCAACACCTGGATTTTGAGGACTTGTATCTACGTTTTTATTTGAGGTTTCAGTCAAGAAGTTTGACACTGCTAGCAAGTATTTTTCCTCAAGTTGGCAAAATTGTGCAGCCTGATGACTGCATACATTGTCACTTCCTCGTCTCTTCCTTCTAGCTGATTTATGGACTTCCAAGTGACTATTTGCAGGCTCTGGTGCTGTATCCCCTCTGCAAGAGAATGCTTCTTAATCCTAGAAAGCTTCGTACGTAACTAGTTTTCTTACCAAATTTCTCCTGTCTGAAAAAAGGAGCTATACCTCCTGCCTGTGCCCTCAGGTCACACAACTGATTTCAAGAGATGAAAGCTCTTTAAGCAGGAACTGATACTCAACAGAAGACACACCTGCAAAGTTTATATCTCACAGGACTGTAGACTGTAGCTGTGTTTAAACCATCTGCCAGCGACTGATCAGAAAAGTAGCTCTAGCTCTGAGAACTGCATTAAAATATTTTTGGTAAAAGCCTGTCCTGAGCTGCCTTTCAGTATCACCTCCCACTACCCAAACTACATTTCAGTCATAATCACCCCAAAACTTGTAGCTCTAAAGAATTTGCCCTAATCAGGGAGCAGTGGTTGAGAGAAGTCTCAGCCAGCAAGTGCCAGCTAAGGGGTGAGCTTTCCCTAGCCAGCTCAGGCAACCTCAGTTTGCAGCCACTGAAGGGAAAAGCTTCCCTCCACAAAGCTCTCCCCACTCACACACTCCCTCTTCTTCCTTCACATCAGTTCTGCTGTTTCTCAGATCCTTTTTGTGAATTCAATCAATTTACTAACCTGGCAGGAAAGTAACACCACAAAAACAACTGAACAGTTTTCCATGGAACTATTGAGTTGAATGGCTTCACGGAGCGCAGTGTGAGTGCCAGAGCCACAAGGGAGTAGGGCACAGGGGTCAACTTGCAGGAAAAGGCAAAAGAGGTGGAGCGACACATCCCCTTCACAACAGAAATTATACACTGGATCAACTCAGTTGCTCTTAAAATGGCAACATAACCCTAACAGATTTTTTTTTTCCCCTCAGCAAATTAATAGAGGGTAATGCTCACAATTGATATTTAGGTGTTTTTTCCTGTGCAAATAAATACAGGGTAATGCTTATAATTCATATTTAGTTGATCAAGGCAAACTTTTCTTATATGCTGCCAGATCACTAAGTTTGGGAACTGTAAGTTGTTTTTTATGAGAATACATGTACAAACATACATATACATATACAAATAGCAGTTTCTAATTACTCAAAAATTTAATGGGCTTGAAGGCTTACATCCCTTTGTGAGAATTCCATTGACTTCAGTTAAATTAGGATCAAAGTCTGGAACTTGACTGTTCTACTGTAATTACTTACTCTTAGATGCACGCCTATAAACATAAAAATACTGCCAGTATCTGATATGGAGAAACATTTTTCTGCAAATAAAGTGCTGTTGTGATATGCATTGCTAACATATTCTTATTTTTTTTGTTATTCTTGATTCAATCATTATCCCTGATGGGTTTGAGCAAATGAAAGCATAAATCCACTTGCACCAGTGCACTATCAACTCAGATATGTATACAGCATATCCACAGAATAATGAATTAGAATATTCTGGTTTTGATTCCAGGTTTACATATTTCTGAAAGGGAAAAACAAAATCAAACTTGCACTTATAGGTGTGTTTGTATTATCAGTAAATACAATACAGGCATGAAACATTTAAGAGCAATGAGCTAGGACATAAATGAAGTGGAAATGCTGCAGTACAACATTTACAAACAGTCAATAACTAGTAATGAGAAGCACACAGAGCTTGCAAAGCAGCTGCATTTTTTTTTTCTTAACTCACCAAAAGTCACAGTCATGAGACTGTTATAAAAATATTAATAGAATTAGAGTTTTGATGCACTCTCTAAAGCCAGACTAGGCAGACTATTGTTTTTCTTTGATAAAAGCTTTATCAAGATTAGGGGGTTTTTAGCAACCTTGAACTATTCCTTCCTTTTACACCGCCAAAATCACAAGTGTAGATCAAGTCACACTGGCAAAAAGAACAGGAAATATCTAAATTTTAAAAATCAGGTCATTCTTATTTCGTTTTCCTTTGGGTTATCTCACTGAAGAGCACTGCCGTACTTACTGTCCAGCAATACAATATGTACTTGTTTCTTGGCTTTAGTAGTCTGCGTAGCTTTCACCAGCCCAAGCTTCATCAACATCTGCTGGGTTTAAATACAAGCAAACTAGAAAGATACACTTCGCAAGTCCCCACAAGCAAGTTAAAGTAGAAAATACAGTTTCATAATTCAGATATCTCTCTCTCAAAAAAAAAAAAGTGCATCAAATCAAATGAACCACAACTAACAGCATACCAAAACTCCAGCTAGGGTGGAATTGTGCAAACAAGATTGCTCTCAAAGGAGAGTATTGGAGTATGCTGAATGGAAAGGATTTTGCCTTTAAGCACCATAATCGGAGCTCATCGTAGCTTCACCACAAGTTTTCCCAATTAATGAGGAGGTCCCTGAAATGCAGCCTTATCATACTTATTTTATCAGTGTTTAGCAAACACACCCACAACACAGAGCAGACAAGAAGGTTGCAGAGCACTCTGGTCATAGTCAAGGCATAAGATCTGACACAAGGTCTAAGCTGGCATGAAGCAGGTCTGCTGAAATCACCACTCTACTTTTTCTCCAATAGGATTGTGCCCTCCTGCCACTTCCATTAAATTAAGGGACCCTGAATATGCAAAGTAAATAATTTCAGCATAAAATTAGCCTTACTGGGGGGGGGGGGGGGGGGGGGGGGAAGAAAGAAGAAAAAATAAAAAAGCTGTCTTCTCTTTGATTATGCAGTAAGCTGGCTCACCTCAAAGAAAACAATCTGAAAGATCTGTAGATCTGTGGATGGTAGGTCACCTGTCACAGGGGACAACGAGCAGGCTGGCCCTTTCCAGTGTGACCTTCCCATCAGATCAATTTAAGTATAAGGTCACAGTGCATAAATGGTGCAGTTTCATTCAAGACCTTTTTGCTAAGGGATGAACCAAGACTGGGGAGCCCTGGAAGCTGATGTGTGCATGAGACCTGTGACTCATTTGATGCTGAAGGCAGAAGGTGTCCTGTGCTTGAGGAAGGAAATCAGACAAGGGACAGTCTTGTGGCTGGGGTGACTGAACAACCCTTTCCAGACTTGGTTCTGTCCCATTCATCTCGCTCACATGTGATGAGAAAGAGGTCATAAAGGCAACTCTTTAAAAGTAGTCAATAATTCTGTGCACCCTGGTGTGGGTTTTGTTTTTTTTTTTTTAGGTTCTTGGCTTGCGTGGCTTGTAAGTGGAGCTGCAAAGTTTTTCAACAGGATATATCTTCCATCTAAAAATCCTAATCCAATCAGACAGAGCCATCAGTGGGGCTTTCCCTGCCCCACCACCCTGGCTTGTATAGGTGCACAACTCACTCCCAGCCCCTGCCTGTGCTTGCCCCCAAAACTGCAGCCTTGTCACACCAGCCAGGGCTCCCAGCTCGGATTCTCCTTCCTCAGCAGACATCTCACAGCTCTATAGCCTTCAGTGTCTTTCTGAGGTGGGAATGCTCACGCCTCTCCAGGCACTGATTCCAAATGGTGCACTCTTGGGTCTTTTGCACTGAGATTGTCCAGAAACTGCAGGTCTGATCCACCACCAGGCTATTGTAGACTTCTGACAGGAAAATTTTTCAGGAAACTTTTATACAAAGAGCAATAACACAGTCATGAATTATTCTTTCATCCTTTCCTAAGTGATATTATACACCATCCAAGATGCAGCTCCTTCAGGTACACTCAATGTACTTGACCAAGCGTACAAATAGATCATCTGAGCCCTTCTGAGCCTACTCTTGACCATTCTCTTGGAAGGAACATTTCTGAGCTCACAGTACACTGATTACCCATACTAGGAGAAAGGACAGGGTGAATTATTCATAGACTGTGTAACATATTAAGATCTTCAGTGGCCATTAACTAAAGTTATTTGTTAGTTTATTTATGAATATGATTATAACTTAAGAGATCATCCATCCAAATAATCTATGTATCATAGGGCCAGTATTCATAAATACATACCAGAAAACAATTCCAGAAGCAGAAAACAATTAACAAAGCCAGTAAGTAAAAAAAAACGAAAATTCTATTTCCAGTTTTATTTTGGAACTGCATGAGTGACACCTTCAATAAGGAATTATCATTAGACTGTGATGCTATACAATTCAACTTTGTGTTCCTACAGAGTCCCAATTATGCTTTAAATTTACTGTTTTTTCCAGATTTAATACAACTATTTTCTGCTTTTTGTTTTAAATTATAACCCCAATCAGGTAAGTCATGCTGGTTACATGTATATACCCACTATGAAAAAAAAAAATACTAAAATGGAGAATTTATGGAAGCCTAGAAATGTCTCTCCTCTTCTTTATGTTTAGCAGAAAAGCACTTCCGGAATGGGAAAAGATGCTATTTTAGATGTGGCCAGTTCTGGATTCAGGAGAAGTAGGTGCTGCTTTAAAGTCAGGGTTGGTTTCCGTTTTTAGCGCCTAGGATGTTTGTTAAGCTTGTGCATATGTTTAGGGAAAATAGATCATGCTTGTTGTAATATTAATTACCCCAGCAAATTATTGGCGTAATACTTAAAGTGGATTATGAAAATAGCTATATTTAGTTTGCAGCTCTAAATGCCACAGTTTCCTCACCATAGTAACATAAATGTCTTTCAAAGGAAGAGAGTAGAGGAAGGAGCTTGAATTCTTGCACTATAGAAACTAAGAAAGTCCGGGGAGGGGGCATGGGGGGAAACTGCTCACTTCACAGGCTTATGAACTTCAGATAGCATTTAAGAAAAAAATAAATACTGTAATTATTCTATTTAGCATTTGGTCAATACAGTGTTATAAACTTCTAGAAGTCTGTTACGGCAAGAGTAAATATTCAATGAAAAAAAAGAAAATATCTAATTTTCTCCAATCTAAATTAAGTAGGTGAGTTATGGAAAACCATTCCACAGTATCCCTTCAGCAGCAGCTAAGGAAGATTTCTTTTTCAGTATTTTGAAAATTTCGGTCTCTTTACAGAGACCGGTTTAGCTATTCTACAAATGGAAGTGAGAAAGAAAGTGAATCAGAACTTCGGTATATCATGGCCACTTGGTGATGGACAGTTGGCAGAATGTTTGCTACTAGAACAGAAGGATTCTGTCTAGCAGAGTAAAGATATAATAACAAACAATAGATTCTTCACAGCTGCCAGGATAAAAGTTGCTGCTGGAACAAAAGGATAATGAAGTTAGTGACCTTTCAGTGCTGTGTTCGCGTAGCATAATTTGTGTTCTGCTGGCTTTTATTGACAGATTTCATGTTCAAACAGGCAAGACCCAGGAAGGGGAATTTTGCAACCTAGACTCCAAGCTAACATTTACACTGTACTGTTAGTGGCCAGGCCAGGGACCAAGTCAGCTCCCAGCAGTTTGCCTACAGTGGCTCTGCCTGGCTACAAAGTTAAGGTACAGGCAAGTCTGCAGGTCAGCGCACAATGTCCTCACTGTATGAAGGCAACACCAGGCAACCCCTTCTGCCCTCCTATGGGCAGACAACAATGCTGCTAGACAAGAACAATACCATCCCTTCTCCTTAGAAGGACACGTAGGATACACAAAGGTACTCAGGCTGAAGGTAAGACCAAGTTTACAACTGTGCCCTGCTGTGCACCAGTGCTTGCCCTGAGCCTGTACGTGAGCACGAGCTTATAGACATATCACATGGATACTAAAAGAAATCAGATGCTCAGTTCAGCTACTGACACCTCCTGTGTAGCCATCTAAAATTTGGAAATGAAACCCATGCAGCGTGACTTTAAACTTCTCTTTGAAATGCAGCATTGATCTAGTTGATCGCTTTCATTTAGTGGTGTTACTCTAAGAAAAAATAAAAGTCAATTGTCTTATTCTTTCACATGCTTTAAAATGTCAATTAATAAAACTCAACACCGGCTACATAAATTTAAAAAACAAAACAAAATAAAAACCAACCACAAAAAACCTAGGAGAACACACATCTACTCACTACTGCTTTGGAGGAATGTGGTGGAGCTGGCCATCCATGTTGGCACTAGTTTCACACTCTCAACATAAAGCAGCATGACACCATATGGCCTAAGAGGGGATTAGAGTGTCTCTCAGTATTGTATGCTATTATTATAGGATATACTATGAGTACATAGAGAATTGGATCACAACCGCATTACACACCCACTCCAAATGATTCTTTGTTTACCTGTAGATTATCAGCTATTGCCATTTCAAATTCTTTCTAATATATGTATAGATCCTTCATGGCCTTGTCTGCACAGCCTACATCTCTAACATTTATTGTAGTGGTAACAGAGGCAAGAGAGGTGAACTTAGTGTATCAGGTACTTGAGCTGTACAGACTCCAATAATTTCAACATCTCTTCATTAACACTGCAGGATGAAAAATGCCTTGCAGGGACAGAGCTTTTCCTTGGTGTAGAGTTATCCTCAACAAGCAAAAGAAAGTCATTGTGAGGTACAAGGTGGTGAACAGTCATTTAAAACTATGCATAATGCAATGTAGTTAATTTTGCAGGATTTTGTGGTTGAAAGGGAAATAGACTAGGAAACAGTTTTAGAAGAAAAGAAAAAACTCAACAACCTATTCTTCTTTACTGAATTTGCTGTTAACATTGCTAAGGTAATGAGGACAGATACCTTATTCTTAAGTACAAATTACAAATGCTTTTGTTTTTCCTTTTAATTTCAGTGCATTGTAAGCAAATCCAAGCTTGAAAATACCAGGTATCAAGGCAGCCTGCATAGGTTTAGACTACTGTAGAACTGGCCTAATTAAAAATAAACACACACTGCAAAAACGTTCTAGAATAGCACTTCTGTAGGACAGAGGTTTAGGTACCGTACCTGACTCTCATCCTTACTCATAGCTGCAGAGAAGTAAGACTCTTCCTAAACTTCCACAGGTAGCGATTTCCCCTTTCTGCAGAAATGTATCTGAGGTGTGTAGTCTGCCCCACTAATCCTATGTCCTGCTCAAAGATTAAAAAAAGAAAACAAAACAAAACAACCCCTGCCAACTCTCTTAGTTGAAGTATGCCTATTTACAAGCTCATTACACAGGAGTTCCTCTGCAGGACTCTCGGGCTGTTCCAGTTTCTGCTACAAGCTGCATCCTGTGGTTTGAGAACCTGAGCATGCTTGCACGCCCATCTCTTAGTCACAAAAGTGGTGCAAGGAGTTGAAACTGCTGTACGATGCTTCCTGAGCAGCTGGTGCTCCTCCCTTGTGCAATTCTGTCTCGATAGTTAGCCGATACTGGCAAACCAATCTGGAAAACTCTTGCGTTAGGATTTTGTGTTATAGATGTACGAGGTGCAGATTCTCCAGAGAATAAAGCAATCACTGCTTACATATCTGTTTAACATACTAAATGTTGGAAGAAGCCTACCTTTTGCAAATACACTTTAACTTGATTGTGTATGTACTATATGCCACACGTGTTCATATTCTATTCTTGCCAGGCAAAGTAAACCACAGAAAACCACGCTGGCATAAAAACTCTTCAGAATTGCCCTACATAATTTAAATGGTAAAGACTGTAGTTTCTTTAAATTAAAATCACTTTCAGTGACTGATTGTTTTTATAATAATAATTCAAAACAACTTTTCTACCCAGTCTAAGCACTTCTTCGAGAAACAAACTTCCAGAAGTTAACTCTGACTGTCCTTCCTTAGTAAATTACTTTCAACCTTAGGTTTTTTTTTTTCCCCTGTCATTCTGCTCTACAGGTGTTTGATGATCATTATTTCTGAGCAAGGCTGGACTTTTGGGAAATTAAATATGGTTTTCAAACACTGCAAAATTTAACATGAATGAAGTCTTTACTCCTGTTCACTAAACCACTAAATCAACTCTATTTCTCAATTTTACTGAGAACGACTGGCTTGAGAAACAATTCCTAAGTTTAGACTACAAGTAGATTGCTTGAGAAATAATTAAGTATTGTTACATGGGTTTTTTTTTTTTTAAAAAAAAAAAAAAATTAGTCTGACAAAGACTCATCCCCTTCTTCCTAGGAGTGTGGATAATCACATACTCCTTCCAAAGTAACTGGGTTCAATCAGTCACTGCACTATACAGCATCCCAGAACAAAAGGGATCTGTTTCAATTAAGAGTAATAGCAAAAGAAAAGACCTCAGCATTTTGGATAACGATTCAGCATTTAGAAGATTGGGTTCAGCACTCAACATATCTTTATCTTGCAAGCTAAAATTCCATTTCTCTCCATTTAAGGTAAGCAGCTCAGGTCAGTACAGAATTGTCATAGTTTTCTCTGGGATCTCAGAGGATTAAACATGGATACATGCTCTGTATAGAATTGGAAGTCTGAGCTCTCTGAAGTACATATACATTTATGAACACAGAGCAAATCTGAAACAAAGCAGAAGTAAAAATCCATTAGAAGAATATCATGAAACCTACCTGTGCACATTCAGCTGTATTTGGATTTCTACCTGGCTGTAGCTGTACAGCCAATTTACAAAATCTCTGACTACCTGAGCAAAAAAAATCCCAGTAGAGAATGAGCAAAGTACAAGGCTAACTATGGGCATATGGTTATCCCCACACCAACAAGACTATAAACACATTTTTATAAGATAAAGATTTAAGGTTTGGTCTCTTAAAGAGACGAAAACTATTTGGTTATGATGTGTAAAAATATTTAGCTCTATTGCTGTCTATAGCAGTATATTCCACGTATTAACTGTATGCTATGCGGAAGCGTCTTGACAACTAAATGTGACTTTGTCCTGAGACTTAATTCGGTACATTTAACGAACCTGCTGCAAAGTTTTCCCATTTTTGAGTTACTGTAGATTTAAGAAGATGGGCTTTTCTAGATTACTGTAACAAGCATAAGAGAACAGGATTACATTTATGCTGCAGGGAAAATAAG
The DNA here is from genome assembly GCA_009769605.1 of Bucorvus abyssinicus. Taxonomy (NCBI): domain Eukaryota; kingdom Metazoa; phylum Chordata; class Aves; order Bucerotiformes; family Bucorvidae; genus Bucorvus; species Bucorvus abyssinicus. The sequence goes on along the minus strand of CM020028.1, from coordinate 29,951,840 downwards.
CCTATCTAGAAAGACTATCACTTTTGTGAGTGTATCTATTAGGACAATCCCATCTTTCATGGGCTGCAGAATCTGTGTTAGCGTGAAACGTGATAACATGAAAAACATGATGTGAAATCAAAGAAAATTTTAGTACAAGGTCACAGCAATGTATCAAACTTCACTATGTTTGACACGAAAGGTAAAATTTCTCTGAAATCCACAGCTGTCTTTTTAAATGCACCCATCAAATAGCACTTAAAAAATACAAATGGTCTCATTTGAACTAGAATAAGCCCCAAAAGTAGAGCAAGAAGCAAATTACCTCCTGTGCAGATATAGATATCCTGCACTATTTTTCATTTATGCACCTCCACATTCCCAGTCCTTTTCGTTACCCATATATTTTTTTCCATAGCATTATTATTCATGTTAAAAAGCAACCAGTTTATTCACATCAGACACACACTTCTGGGCCTATCATCCAAACTGCATAAGACACTTATGTCAGATTAGGACCATCAGATGGTGGGGAAATAATAAGCCTTCCCAAGAAAGCAGTTAATCTAAATAGGTACATAGAAATACTGCACAGAAAATTTCTCCTGTACAGTTACTGAAGGGCAGGCATCACCTCAGTCTCCCCCCACAGTAGTAACCATACAGCCCTAGATGAACACCTCTGGAAGGGGTAGCCAAATGAATTTAAATCGGTTATTTCCTGGGGCACAAACCAAACAAAATTTTCACTGATTTAAACAAAGGAAAAATAGTTGGACCCTTGTAGTTTTGTGAAGGGAAGGAAAGGCAGAAGGGGACTAGAAAATGAAAATATGAATATGTGGGAATAATGAAGGCAAGTATAGTAAACTTAATTTTTAACCTTGATCAATTCTGGGTTAACTACAACATGGAGGGCTGAACTAACAACTTCAGGGATGTTATGCAGCTGGTAACACATGGCTGGAGGTTATGAGCGAGGGAGACTCTCAATGTGCGCAGGGTTTCCTAGAGAAAAGCTGTATCATTAAAAAGAGCACATACATCTTTGAACACTGCTTATTGCTCCTTTCCATAGCTCAGGAATGGGTGTTGCATTTCACAGATGGAATGGCTTTCTGCCAACCAAATGGCATGATTTCATTCTCCTCCTGCCCCTGGTGATGCAGCCCCAGTGTTTTCAATAGCTTGGAGATGGTTTAGTTCACTAACCTGGCGGAAGACTAAGTGGCAAGAAAAATGACAGATTTGTGTTACATCAGGACAGCTGGCAGATAAAATCTCACCCTGAGTGTCTATTTCTGATACACTTGCAAAACCTATTAGTTGGTCCAGGTATTTTTCAAAAAAAGCCAAGGAGAAGCAGATTTTCCATCCTGGCATTCCTGCTTCCACACAGCCTCCGAGAAATTTATGTGGACTTAGAGGTCCCTCACCAAGCACTATCAAGCTTGATGACTGAGTGTCAACTGTGTGCAATCAATGAGAGCGGTTACAGGCAGGGAGCAAGCTCTGCTCTACCCAGGGTTTGCATCCACATCTCACTACCCAGTACCACTAGGGAAGAGTGAAGCAGCCTGCTCCTGAACTGCCCCTCCTCATAATGACACCACCTTCCTTTCCCTCTCCTCCCTGTGCTGAAGGAATTTAGTGTTTTACTCAGGCAGGAAAAAAAAAAGAAGTGGTGACAGCAGCCAAGGAAACAGATTTGATGGGTGCACCAGTTATACAAAAAGAGATTGAAAGACTGAAAAGATAAAAAGTGAATGAGCAGGAAATTTTTATCCATTTCAATCAGTTTATGTTAGATCAGGAATTTTGCAGGTGACATACTTATCAGCTTGGGCAGGTAGGTCACTTAGTTCACTCAACAACATGGGATCATGATGCTAAATTCAAATTTGTACATAGCGCTCTGAGATCTCAGAGAGAAAGAGGTGGCAAAATGCAAGTATTCTAGTATTAGACTGATTTAAAACCCAGCAATACAAAATGCTGGCAGGCGATTTCAAATGCCTCTAATTGTAAAGCCTCTGCTGCAGCTGTCGAAAAATGTAAAGGAAAAGCAGGTAGTTAAATTTTACCAGCTGAGATGGGGGTAAGTGCTGTCACTGAGAGAACATGATGCAAGAACAAGAATGCTAATAAGCACACTGACTAGTAAAGGACTAAAGCAGAATGGATTCTGCCCCCCGCCCCTCCAAGTCTGGGAAGTGATTTTGCCAGTTTTTAATACATTTTAAATAATGTGAGGAGCTTTGGCACTTGCAGAAAATAAGAAGTTGGAAGAGTGAGAAAATATTTTCTTTTCTTAAAGGACAAACCTGCACAGAGGTGAAGGAAAGTCCTTTAACTGAAATCTGGGAAGTTGCTTTGCAATAATCTTAGGAGAGCCTAAGGCCATTTCAGTAAGTAGGCATGTTGGGTCAGATGTCTTACCTGTTTCTGAAGTGTTACCTGCCCTTGTGTAACCTCTAATTATAAGTTTCAGTGAGAGTCTTTATAAACTACATTGCAACTGGCTCTGTTTATGCATTGTAAGATTTGAAATGGTTCAGGAACTCTGATACGCATGTCTTTTTCTTTGGTATATATCAGCATTTTGTCTTTCTCAACTTTCTCTTCCTGCCAACATGAGTTGAAAGAATTTAAGGTAAGGAATAAAATTGAACTATACAACTGATTAGAGCAGAGTAAACCTGGGGTCCTCCTGCATGATAGTAAGAAGCAATCCACTTCCATTAAACTGGACATCCAGTTCCTGACCGTCCTCCTGGAAGCTGGATGTTACTCTGCTCATGTAGCTCCACTTTATCATGTAAAAATGTCACCTCAACGCAAGAGCATTATGATTTGATGCAAGATTTCTGCAACCTAGTTCAAAAGGACAAAGGTTTTTATGGCTTCTCCACATGACAGCCTCCCACTCACAGCCACAAGAAGCTTTCAAAACAAAGCAGCTCTGTGTTGAGCTAGAGCAAGCTAAACAGCCAGCATTTTATTTATTCAAAGGAACAAAGCTATGGGTTTCACCCCCCAAAAAATCAAATATTTATCAATGTTGAAGTATAACACCTTGTGATTCCAGCTGCTGAATGCAAGATACTCTTGAAATGTACGTAAAAATAATGCCATAAAGTAAGAGTCTGCAAAACCCTGACCCCCAGTTCTTTGAACCACTGAGACTGAAAGACTTTATTGGGACAAAGAATGTTTCAAAACACCCTTTTATAACTACATTTTCAAGTCTAATTTGAGGCTTCCAGTAACAGTTGCACTTGGCTTGACACTTGTTTCTTGCACATGTTCCCGAGATGGAGGACTGCCAAAATATGCTTTTTATTCCAATTACAAACAAATGGTTCTGCTTGGAGAACAATGGGTCTGACACCAGGAAACTTCATGCACTCCCAGGTACGTGTACCATACTCCAGAGCTCATACGTGCTCATGTCTTTCTGTGCTTTCCCTATTAATAGCATTAAAACTTAAGCAAACCATGGCACACCCATTCCACAAGAAAGTAGCACCCCGCAGGTGGTGACACAACGACAGTAATTAGAAGGGTTTTGGTAATGTTTTGAAGGTCAGCCAAATTTGTCTGTGTCCATTCTAGTAACTCCAGTGAAAGCAAAACAAGTTCAAAGCATTCAATTCCCTCTCCAGAAAAATAAATACTGCAGACTATTAACAGAGAATTACCAGGAGAGACATTTAAATTCACAAATATGTGTATACATGTGGTATACATATTCGTACACATATTTGTGTGTGTACATGTGTATATCCACCCATACGGACATACACATATATACACACACACACACACAAGTAGATCACGCTGAAAGTACTGCCTCCTATTTATTATGGAACCTACACGAGACACAAAGAGCACGATAGCACTGTTTGATAGAGCAAATTCTCAGCTACAAAACACTATATTTTGACCCAGTCCCCACCCCTGGCTCTGCATTTTCCCCAGCGATGAACAACAGCCCGTGTGCCGCTCTCATAACCATCTGCCCCAGCAGAGGGGACCCACCGTCACTGTCACCACTGCTGGAACACGCCACCCACCACCTCACTGTGCTGACACCCACTGGTTGGTCTCCATAAACATTCAGCAGTGCTGATGGATGTCAATGGGTGCAATTTTTTCCACATGGAAGAATTCAATTCCACCCCTTTGCTTCATGCTCACTCCCATGTCAGACACCAGTTTGTCAGATGGCCCCTCTGCTGCTGTCTGTCACACAGCAACAAAATTTAACAGAATGTTGGTGGGAAGGTTCAACCTCTACTGCCACACCACCAACATCCACCTCTGACATCATGGGCCAACATAGTAAAATAGGAGGCATCACTTTTGAAGTGCCCCTCGTATATATCCTTGCACACATAAATTGCCCTTTCGTACAATAAAAACAAAGCTGAGGTAAAATGTTTGTGACCAAAGGCGGTGGTTGGCAAATGCACACAAGTGATAACAAAAAGCATTAATTTCCCCAGTCTCCTGTCCTGCAGGCACCTGTGAAAGGCAGAGAATTAATCTAGAGTGTTTGTTAAATTTAAAATACAGGCCTAGAGAAAGGGTGTTCACTACAGAAAAAGAAATCCGTTGTAGGAAAAACAAACAAGCAAAAGACGTTTTGGACTGGAAAAAGGAAGTTGCAATGAGAAACAGAGAGAGTTCAGTAGCTAAAGAGAGGCAAAAATTAGAGCAGGACTAACACAACATATTAGTTAGTGCAACATGTTTGTTCAAGCAGCAGAGTGTTTCTTGAAAGCAAAAGGTTATCTTTAAAGGAGAGAGAAAACACAGACTGTTTTCCAAACACTGCTTCCAACGTTGAGGTGCCAACTATCAATCCTAGTGTGTGAAGTACCCCATAGCTTTAAAACAGAGCACGTAAAGCACCTCTAGAGTTAAATTGTGGCAAAGAATACACACCAGAAAACATAACCAAATGATGCTCTATGTACAACTGATGAAATAACGGAAGTTCTTGTTCATGTGTGCAGAAGAAAACCCAAACACACCAAAAAAAAAAAAAAAACCCAGGCCAAACCCCAGATCTAACCTTTCCAAATGTTTCATGTAAAAAGCAAAATAGCACAAAATAAAACCAAGCAAAAAAGGTCATTCCTAGGAAAACCAGCAGCCCAGCAGCTGAGACATGCTGAGTTTGTGGTAGACAATTTTAAATTCCCAGTCTACAGGACAGGTCCAGGCACACCAGCAGCCTGTACTCTCAACTTTTGGCTATAGGCTTTCTGCTCCCTTTCTCTCCTACCCCAAACTCCAAACAGTATTTTGACAGATATTATCCCTTTCAATGAAATTCTTGTCTTTGACAAATTAACATGTCAAAACCAGCACAAGTTTAACCAGAGAATTTCTAACAAGCTCCTTCACTTATAATGGTTAATGAAATAACCACCGTGACAAAGATGAGGGAGATGTTAAGAGACTCAGAAAACAGCTGAGTCCAACTTTTATTAACTTTAGTTAATTACACATTTTCCCTTTGAAAGTCTCACCTTTGGGGCATACCGATTTTACTTTTCTCTTACTTCCTCCTTGTTTTTCTCACTTGCCTAGACATTTTTATGTCTCGAATTATTTTAAATTGCTCTTTTCAGCTTTCATTAGTATTCTTGCTTCTCCTTCCTGCCTTTACTCTTCTCACTGTCCTTGCCAATTTTCATTTTCACGTTGCATGTTCTTTAGTTGTTTGCTGAATTTTCATCCTTCCCCGAGCTCCACATTTCTCTCTTATTTTCTTTGCTAACTTCAATTTGGAGAGTCAGGACAGATCACCTATCCTACATTATCTTTTAATGAGAAAGCAGTTTTATTGAGAAGTAAGTAGCTTTTTATTTCTTATACTTTTGAGGAAAAAACCACAAATGCACAAGTAAATGAAAACATAGGTTGTGTAATATCCAAATAATGTACACAAACAGTCCACGTCTTTGATTACAGAGCTAAATACTTGTTTTCTTTCTTGCTTCATGTCTGTTTTTAAGTGATTGCCATTTATTTTCTGATTAAAAAAATGCTGCTTTAGGTTGTTATATTTTTTAAGGTCAATCCATAAACTAGAAGACATTAGAAATATTTCATTTATCTTTTGTGGCAGCTTTTTTCACCTTTAAATATCAAAGTGGAAATTGAACTAGGTTATTATACGGAAACAATTCAAGATAATAAGCATTTTCAAATTTGGGCAGCCAAATCCACACTGACACTCTCGATGACTGGTCTGAAGGTGTCTTAAGGTCTTGTATGTATAGCTAAAGTTGAAGCCTCAAGTACAGGGCATCTCAAAGTTGGGCATTTATAGGACACAAATGAACGACTGCTGTGGAAACGAGAGCTGGCTGTGCCAACCCTCAACAGGGAAGCGCTGAGGACAGCAGTACATAGATGCAGAAACTATCACACTCAATAAACCTACAAACTCTTTTAGTTTCCCTATAGATGAGATTCCTGCACCACCCCTCTGTAGCAAGGTCTGCATGTTTTCTCTGATATTTGAAAATCTCAGCTTGCCCATTTCCAGAGGCTTGGGCATGAATTTTCTGATTTGTCCCGATTTGGAGGCTGACCAAGAAAGGAATGTTCAGCCCTCTATCCTTCACTAAGCTAACAGGTTTCTGGGTGGCACTCATGGTAAGGAACTATGAGTCAGATTTTTGCAAGAGCTCAGTAATATCTGGCCCTTGACACGGAAGGCTTTGAAAAGTGAAACGAGAGACATTTCTTGTCCTAGAGCCTACGTTGATACTGAAAATGCAAAAGGACAGGAAGAAAGGATCAGCTCAGTTACTACTAATCATCATATTAATAAGTCTGTCTAAAGGCCAGAAGGTGCATTAGGTTTCCAAATACTTGCTCTGCCACAAACGAAACTACTCCCAGCAGATTCACCATTTAAATTCCTGGGAGCTCTGCAGTGTCGGAGCCTCACAGGAGATGCACTTCATCCCATCACAAAAAAAAAAGATGGGCTTTATTGTATTACCTGTGACTTGCTGCTCTATGCTTGCCCCTTGGTTTTTCTTTGCTATTGAACGAGACACTATTTCTTATAGTGGTGCAAGTGAAAATCCCAGAATAAATGCTGTTGAATCAGATACTAACAGTAGCTAGCATATAGTCATAAACAACCATCACAGATTAGGTACAGTGAGGAAAACACAGCCACTAGCCAACTTCTTTTCTCTGGTAAAGCTCTGGAACCTTCTTTGAAGGAGACGATTTGTATTCCTGGCATTACCTGTTGTATAAAACAGGTTCTTTCAATAAATTTTTGATAGCTGCATAACTGCCACTAATTTCTACTGTATAATTCTATTTCCTCCTCTATTATGTTCAGTAGCTTACACATATAATTTTGCATATTGAAGTTGCCTCTTATTTAGCCTTTATGCTGAGTAAATTTAGGGCAGAAAACATTTTCAGTGGCTGTATGTCAGAAGGTGTAATAAATTATGACAAAGCCAGTAATTTACATAATGGTAAAGGTTGTGATTCCATGGAACAAAAGAAAATTGCAGAATAGCATCCCGAACCATAGTTTTTAAATGGTGCCTTCAGAAGAATCTTCATCCCAACAAATCATAGACCACAACTAGTACTTACAATACTTTTGGGTTAAATGAGATCACCAAGAACAAATAGCTTATTCAAACAGATAAAAAGAATTTCCTGTATGATGCAGTCCTGATACTTGAAACAAGAACATTTCAGAATTCAGACTGCACACTCTACCATCTTCATTTCTAACTTGTAATTTTTGCTCCAGCAATCTGCTTTGGAATTAATAACTATGCTACACAATAGAGCTTTTTTTTTTTCCCCTCTCCATTGTTTTGTTACATGTTCTTGCTCTGCAGGATAAACACAAGATCAGCAAAGCTATAATGACAGATCACTAACAATGATAGATTTGTAATGCTGTGTCAGCAAGTGTATGAAACTGTGTGGTTGTGAGGTAGCAAACACCAAAAGCAAGTCTGAATGTCATATAGAAGAGATATTGTATTTTCACTTTAGTATGAGGTCAGAAGATAATCCAGATAACTGCTTTGTTTGTAAGTAACTTACTTTAAAGGAAGCAAGCAGAAACAACTTTTTTTATAACAGAATGCAAGAAAAGAGTGGAAATTAATTTTTTGTAAGTTTGCTAATTTCTGCATTCAATACACCAAAATGATACAAAGGTCTTTGGTTTGTTACATATAAAAAAGTAGAGTAGCTAGAATCACATCGCAACATCTTTTTATTCTTTAGAATCAAAAAGTAACATGACAGATTCAATACATGCTGGTCAACAACGAAGATTTCCCTCAGCCACAGAAAACTGCATCAGCTCTTTACTCTGATTTTACACATAGTTCGCATGCTATCCTAAAACTACCAGGCAACAGTCCAACACACGCCACACTAGAACTGATCTATCAATCAGGTTATTTGGATCGGGCCATTTACACAGAGGCAGACAAATTTCTCCACAATACGCTGAAAAACAGTTCACAGCAGGCACCATTTAGTGACACACCAGAAATTATGCTGTTATGCCTCTAAAAGTCTGCAACACACACAGAGAAGTGGAGGACGTGGAGGAGTACTGATGAGTGACGCTTTTTTCACTGCATTCTCTTGCCTTCTTCTGTTGTCAACACGCTGGCCCTCTGTAAAGTGACCCCTGCTCTTAAGATAAGGTAATACTGAAGTAGAGCGTGGACATTACTGACACTTTAGATTTAGGACTTCTCCATAGCAAGGATGTAAATATAGTAGTAATTAACAGCCAGTTTGCAGCCTCAATACCAGCATATCAGATTTCTATAAACTGTCATCCCTACTAACACAATTTATCTCAGCTTAGAACAGAGAGAAAACGTCCCTGGGGATAACAGCTATTTTATCCGTTCACGTAAAGGGTGGAGGTGGTACCACTCCTGTGCTCGCAGGGTCTAACAGGACCTTCCAGTGCATTTTTGAGCCTTTCAGGAAACTAATCATCTTGATACAAGAGCTGATCCACAGCACACTGTATGTCTGCTGAACTGAATGTCTTCTCCACAGAATGTGCCATAACGAGGACACTGGAAGTCACAGTCACTGGTCATTGCTACGGCAGTGCAGGAGGTTCAGGCCCATTCCGGCCGTTAACGCTACTGCGGCTAAGTAGCCTGTACTGCTAGAGAAAGCTTCAGCAGCAGCAAATTAGCCCTTGCCCTCTTAGGAGGCGTGCAATCTTTTCAAAGCTCTGACCTCTCTCTGGTAGTTCAGCCATTCTCCTGTGAAGGGGCTTGCTTCTCACTACAGCTCTAAGTGTGGGATTTAAAGAGTAAACACAGTTTTCAGAGGCTTTAATTAAAAAGATTTCTGAAATGTGAAGATGCACTTGAAACCTAACAAGGAAGATTTTAATCTCACCTACAGTAATCACTTCACAGCACAGGTGCTAATGAAAGCAGCAAGGATGGCAGATACACTGATGAACCAATGCAAGGGGAAAAAAAACCAAAATATTTTCTCCTACACAAGCTTTGCCTAGAGATTACCACGAGCGAGTAACCAAAGTTTCCTATGGTCATTTTGATAAGCTCCCAAGTTGTTTACTGCGTCAATACTCAACAGCACTCTTGTCAACTTTTCCTGCTACATTGAGATCGATTTCGGTTTGTGCTGCTACATAGGGCTTGGCCGAATAAAACCCTGAGGCTCCAAACACATCAGTAGACTTGTCTGAGTACACAAATCTCATTAGCAGAAGTAACCATGCAAGTCCCTCAAAGGACTGAATCTTTTCTGTTTAGTTAAGCTGGATTCTTATTCCAACCCATCTAAAATGTTGCTATTTCTGATAACAATTCTGTCTTATCAGTTCATTCCAAGCCAATACAGCAAAACTGTCTTAAAATAAAACATATAACCAGCTTTCCATTCCATCCTGTGCAAGTACATTTTCTGCAGTGCAGCACAGAGAAGAAACTTGTCAGAAAAACACAAACAGGCACTCACTTAGCATCCTGGCAGCCTATGGCTGTTTTGAAAACTCTGGATTGAAATTCCTCCTCCATAAATCCACAGTCACTGCCATACCTCCTGGGGAATTTATCTATACATCCTGCCATTATCTAACTCAAAGAGGCTATGTTTCAGAACATTCTTTCAGATCATCACCTGAACATCTGCTCTGAAAAGGTTAAACAACTCGAATCAAAAGGTATCCAACTCAGGACAATCCTGGTTGATAGCATGTGCAGACACACCTCTTGTTCTAGACATGCAGCCGTCTTGATCAGTGTCTGCACTTTATGAGATGCAGGGATGACCAATCCTTAGTGCCATACTGGAGACCTCAGGAGACAGCCCCTATACTCAAATGAAGCGTGGCAAAGCACTTCAAAGCCAAGGTTTAATTGCTTGTTGATTAAGGTTCTAGGCAATACTATTTAAATATTGCATATATTTTTAAAAATATATGAACTTGTAACAGGAAAGAGTAGGACCATCATCTCTACTACCTGTACAAGTGCCTGTTGAAATGAAGGGTCGAGTATTAAACTAGTATCTCAAAGCAACAGAGAAAATTTGTGTTTATTGTTAGGGCAAATATGTGGAGAAGAATCAGTCCAGAAAACATACATTTCTAGTTTCAACAGTGAGTTCAAATACATGTTGAGCATTACCCTTATATTCCCCATCTCCTTTGAAGTAATCCTTAATAGCAGATATCTCTGGTACGCTCTGAGGTAAGCATAGACAAGAGCAAAGTCCCGAATGAGAAATAATTAAACTCCAACCATAAAATCTCCAACTCTTTTCCCCTGTAAGGGTGCGTCTATTCCTGTGAATTAACACTTTCATTTATAGAAAAGGCCTTTAGTCATCAAACTACTAGCCAAATTGTCTTCAATGGTGGGTAAAATTAACACCGATAATTTAGTGCGGGGTGGGGGGAGTGCCAACAGCAAAAAACAAGTAGCCAACAAGATCTAAAAGTATTTAACTAACTCCCTTATTACATATGTCCAGCTCTGCATTTACTGATTCTCATATATAATGAGCTAAAGAATTACCAGTCATTCCACATATCAAATGTAAAGCACTTCACATGTACTAAGAAACGATCTATAAAAAGAAAAGCAAAAATGGCAGAAACCTTTTCAGAGATCATCCAGATTTTATAGATGTTCTCTTCTGGTTCTTTTTCATGATATATTCTTTCGGAGGAAATTTACAGACAAATTTATTACTGTTTAGAGACATCAATTTCTTAATGAAAGTCTTCTTACTCATCAGTGATGGTAATGCTATATGGTTATACATTAAATATTTATTCATTATTAAATATTTAATAATTGGCTGACAAGTTAGGTCAGTACTAATACTGTTTCAGTGGATAATAGATTTCAGTAGAATGTTTTATTGCAAGGGAATTTCATCAGTATTTTATGTGCATTTTCTTTGCTTTCCATTTTCAGCTCTGTGAGTCTTTCTATAACATCAGGTAATGCTAGGCAGAGTGTACCTCAGGCAACCAGCTTGCATCTTTACATCTGTATTTACTGAGATAATGTTCTATTGTGAGTTGTTTGTATTCCTTTGGATTTTATTTGTAAAGTAAGCTTCAGAGTTGTAACAGAACCTGAAGAAGTTCAGTTCACAAAGTTTGTTTATCAACATCATTAGCTGCGATAGAGAATTAAGCTTATAAAGCATTTTTGTCAAAATTGCCAAGTTCACTCACTGGAACTGAAATTTTTCTCAGGAGACCAGCCTTTCTCAGAAGAATATACACTGCTAGCAGTTTTCAGACAACCTCTCTCCCTTAACCTAGTTTTTCATGAGGACATTTAAAAGCTGCCAACCTTATCCTGGGTGGTGAAACAGAAAAACTGCTGTCACAAAGTACTTTGCAGATATTTCTCATCCAGCTCCTGTGATGCACTTTGAATAGAGAAATTAAAAATACAAAAAAACCTGAAAAGAGCCATTATCGCACAGATGTCATTTGCAACAGGAAGACAGATTTAAGCTGGGGTGCATATATATCCACATTTGTTACTCAAATCAGCACTGCACTATAATAGCAGATCTCCCAATCATGCTCGTTCCCTGTATTTTCTTTTGCATTGCAAAATCATCTCGTGAATTGAATTTCTTTCTGAGAAAATAATCTGGAAAATGCTCTCCAGGAGGGCACCCAATATGCTTCATCTTTTACTAGATATTCAGGCTAAGGGACCAGGCTAGAGCTACCCAAAAGCAATCCATAAAAAATATGCATTGTGTAGACATTAGTTCCTCACAACCAAGTGGTTTGCTGTACAGATCCACACGTGTTGTACCAAGCTAACTGCTAACATGAGTTTAGACTAGTTGTAACCAAAATGGTAGGACTTTCCCCCTGAAAAGATCCTGTAATAAAAATACTGGCAACTGTACAGCCCCTAAGTACCTTTAGCAGCATTATAAACAAGAAATCAGCTTGGGGGGGACTTAAAGAATGGTACTGACTATTATCGAAAGTGAAAAATCCCTATGTGCTTACGTAGCAGCACTAACACGCTGATCGAATCCTCATGATCTAAGTCAGTCTAACTTTGAAGCCAGAGATGTGATGCACATACAGAAACTTCAAGATGTATCCCTAAATTTCTTCTGGGGAACAAACTACCCTCATGTACACAATGTTTTAAGTTGCTTTTCTGCCCTTTTTAAATTAAATCATAGTAAACAGAATTAAGAAAAAACTGCTAGTACTAGATAGTGCTTCTTCCCCTCCTCTTGACACATTATTCTGATGGAAAAACTCCTACTAGCGTGGAGTGCATCTGTTAACAAAAAAAACACTGCAGCTGCTCCTTTTTAAAATAGTGAGGGTTTTATATATCTCACTTATGATTCAAAAAATATTCTAATCTTGCAATTTATCACATCCTATCTCTGTCACACACATATTTTTATAGTTTTATAAATATATGTATTTACATACATGTTTATTTGAGATAATCTTGTATACCAGAGCTAGAAATCACTGTGTTCCAGAAAACTTAAAGCCTGAGAAATTCAAAGAGTATATTCACAAGGACAATGACAAACAGATATAAGCATGTTTTTCTGATCATCCCTGCTGGCCAGATACCAGCCAATGTGGTAGATAACCTGTTAGCACAGCTCTCTGATCAAACCAGCAGTGCCTGGGACAGGCTGATAACCTCCAAGAGCCAGGGCTTAATACTTCAGGGTGTTAGGTTTGTGCAACAACATAGGCAGAGCGCTTCCAGGCTTGGGACAGTCCATTCGTGTCTGCACCTGGCCATAGGCATATACTCTAAAGCAACAATTTACAACGGTACTGAAAGCAACAAGTTTCGGTAAAGTACTGCTGTCTCCCACATGCAGCAACTATACATATGTAGGACGGCACTGAACAGTAGAAATACAAGTTTACATGCAGAAAACACTACAAACCTTGTCCAACTGCTAAAGCTGTACCTTTTTATAATTAGAATCATGGAATAGTTTGGATTGGAAGCAATCTTCAGAGATCTTCTAGTCCAAACCCCCTCCAAGGAGCAAGGACATCTTGAATCAGATCAAGTTGTTCAGATTCCTGACTAACCTGACCTTGGTTGTTTCCAGGGATTAGCAATGTCAAAATTGGAGGCAGCCTGAGCTTCAGTGATCACACACTGGAGGAATTCACGGTCCTGAGGGATATGGGTCAGGCAAAGACCAAAGTCAGGACCCTGAATTTTAGGAAAGCAAACTTCCAGCTCTTCAAGAAGTTAGTCAATAGGACCCCTGGAGAAACAGCCCTCAGGGACAAGGGAGCGAAACAAAGCTGGCAGATCTTTAAGGATGCTTTCCATAGAGTGCAAGAGCTCTCGATTCCCAGATGTAAGAAATCAGGCAAGGAAGGGAAGAGACTGGCATGGCTGAGTTGAAACCAGAGCAAGAAGGAACTGCACAGTCAGTGGTAGCAGGGACAGGTATCCTGGGAAGAGTATAGAGACACTGCCCAGTGGTGTAGGGACAGGGTCAGGAAGGCCAAGGTGCAGCTGGAGCTGAACTTGGCAAGGGATGAAAAGAATAACAAGAAAGGCTTCTACAGGTATGTCAGCCAGAAAAGGAAGGTCAAAGGAAGTATAACTCCCCTAAGTGAGCAAACCTGACAAGCTGGTAACAACAGCTTAGAAGGCTGAGGTACTCAACAACTTTTTTCCTCAGTCTACACTGGCAGCCTCTCTTCTTACACACCATGAGTTGATAGCCCGCAAGATGGGGACCAGGAGGGCAAAATCCCTCCTACTCTAAGAAAAGATCAAGTCCATGACCACCTGAGGAACCTGAACATATGTAAGTCTATGGGACTTGATGAGATGTATACTAGAGTCCTCAGGAAATTGCCTAATGCAGTTGCCAAGCCACTCTCCATGATATCTGAAAAGTCCTAGCAGTCAGTGAAGTCCCTGATAACTGGACAAAGGGAAACATTGCACAAATTTTTAAAAAGGGTAGAAAGGAGGACCCTGGGAACTACTGATCTGTCAGCCTTACATCTGTGCCTGGGAAGATCATGGAACAGATCCTCCTAGAAGCTCTAAGACACATAGAGGACAAGGAGGTGATTCAAGACAGCCAGCATGGCTTCACCAAGGGCAAATCCTGCCTGACCAGCCTAGTGTCCTTCTCTGATGGAGTGACTACATCACTGAACAGGGGAAGAGCTACAGTCATCATCTATCTGGACTTCAAGGCCTTTAACATGGTCCCCCACAACATCCTTCTGTCTAAATTAGAGAGAGATGGATTTGGTGAGTGGACTGTTTGGTGGATAAGGAATTGGCTAGATGGTCACATCCAGAGGGTAGTGGTCAATGGCTTGATGGTCAGATGGAGATTGATGTCAACTGGTGTCCCTCAGGAGTCTGTACTGGGACCAGTGCTGTTTAATATCTTTATCAATGACATAGACAGTGGGATCAAGTTCAACCTCAGCGAGTTTGCAGATGACACTAAGCTGAGTTGTGTGGTTGACACGCCAGAGAGACAGGATGCCATCCAGAGGAACCTGCACAAACTGGAGAAGTGGGCCCATGTGAACCTCATGAGGTTCAACAAGGCCAGGTACAACATCCTGTACCTGGGTCAGCACAATCCTCAGTATCGATACAGACTGGAGGGTGATGAGATTGAAAGCAGCCCTGTGGAGAAGGACATGGGGGTGCTGATGCATGAAAATCTGGACATGACCCAGCAATGCATGCTCACAACCCAGAAGGCCAACCATATCCTGGGCTGCATCAAAGGAAGTATGGCCAGCAGGACAAGGCACGTGATCTTGCCTCTCTACTCTGCTCTGGTGAGATCACCTGGACCAGCTCTGGAGTCCTCTGCACAAGGAGATGAACCAGTTGGAGAGGGTCCAGAGGAGGGCCACAAAAATGCTTAGAGGTATGGAGCATCTCTGCTATGAGGGCAGGCTGAGAGAGTTGGGGTTGTTCAGCCTGGAGAAGAGAAAGCTCTGAAGAGACCTTATTGCAGCCTTCCAGTACTTCAAGGGGGGCTTATAAGAAAGATGGAGACAGTCTTTTTATTACAGCCTGTTGCAAAAGGAGAAGGGGTAATGGTTTTCAGCTGAAAAAGGGGAGATTCAGACTAGATCTAAGGAAGAAATTTTTTGCACAGTGAGGGTGGTGAAACACTGGAACAAGTTGCCCAGAGAGGTGGTAGATGCCCCATCCCTAGAAACATTCATGCTCAGGTTGGATTGGGCTGTGGGCAACTTGACCTAGTTGAAGATGACCCTGCTCATTGCAGGGTAGGTTGGACTAGATGACCTTTGAAGGTCCCTTCCAACAACAAGCATTCCATAATTCTATGATCTATCACCTCTCTGGGCTACCGGTTCCAGTTACATAATTATAGGTAATAAAAGCTATATCAAGTAGAGCTGACTAAAATGCATGATTCACAGACATATTCCTGAGGGGGAATTAGTCAGACCTGATTTTTAAATAAATTAAATCCTCTTAGGGTAAAGACTTGGTAACTGGAATCTCCCAATTACCCACAGAGCACAGAAAATTAATAATATACATTTCCCTCAATACTTTGCCAATGTATTTTCTTCTGTGCTGGAGAAACATCTCTAGGAAACAAAAGAATCACATGACCTCCAGGCTGTTAATTTGAGGTACCGAAAGAACAAAGCAAGTAAAAAATAAGCTGTCACTCTATTTTTCCCCTCTCACTTCCGTTATGCACCAATACCCCTCTGTTTGGTCACTTACAGAATCCCAGGCCAAATTCAGACAAACCTGATCTCATATACATTTTAAGCACTATTTGTGTTTACAGTCCAAGGCAGAGGACACCATGTTATGCTGCTGTAAGGATGTCTGGATATGTGAGACATGAAGAAGGGTTTGTGACTGCTGTGCTACCTTCTCGGGGAAAAACCTGTAATCAAAATCAATGTCTAAACTTCTAGCTTTGAACTTGGGAATCTGGGGAGATGAAAACCATTTCTGAATGATGTAACCATCCTTATAGAAAACACATCATGCTCTAGCATTTTCTCTACATTTTCGCTGGACCACTGTTCTTAATTCTTCCTTTAAAGATCCTTAAAGAAATCTTGTATGATATACCAATGAAATTTACTGTCAGTGTGAATGTTCGTGCAAACAAGTGACACCAGGGACACACATAAACGATGCTTATCTTGCCTCCTGGCCTCTAGTGTAAAAACGGACTGTGGGATGCAGACCTTGGGACTAGCAATTTTGTTCAAAAGTTGCTTCACATTAATCCTAAAGAAATGCAGTTTCTAGGCTTGAGTCTCCAGTATGGGTTAGAAGTGGTTGGATCATCTATGAAATATAGAATTGCCATCAGCTGCTGAAGCAATTCAAAGATCCTTTTAAAGGTACACATACTAGAGTCTGAGCAGATGGAGGCATTTTGCCCCAGACACTGTACTGCAAGTGAAGCTGCACTGTTTCAGTAACAGCTTCAAGTCCTGCAATTGAGGCAGTGCTGGTACATTAACTACCTGATTATTTTTGTAAGGTCAAGCAGCCTCACTAAGTAACTATCAAGTTAACAAGTGGCCTTTCAAGATGTACAAAATGAGCTGTCATGATTTTTATCCTACTTTTGGACATAACAATCTTCGTTTCCAACTGAGAAAGGTACCAAATTATATTTGGATCTGCCCATCACATCAGCAATGTGATAAAGAATTATTTTTAAAAATAACTTTCATATTTCTATGAGGAGTAAAGGCTCTTTAAAGTTTAACACAGGAATAACAGCCATGGTGTTCCATGCTCAAAAAAAAAAAACCAACCATAATTTGTTTGATGAGTAAGGCTTACTTAAATCAAAAGTTAAGTTCACTCAATCTGTTCCAATTTGTGTGGCAACTACTTGTTCTGTGGACAGATAGCACCAGGTCTTGACCTTTATAAATTAGGGCAGTGGTACAATGGTTCCCTAGATTATTGCCTGCTGAATCGTGTTTTGGTATAATACCTAGGTGCGTGTAACAAGAACCGTTAAATACAATCCATTTCATGAGCACTAAGGCATAAACAGAAGATGGGCCAGATTCAAAGTTTAGCCTTTTGTTGTAGTGAGAGTAAATAAACCAGCATTTCAGAAGCCCTCTATAAGGTGCCTGAAGATCTTGACAGAAATTGGAGCCAAGGGATGTGGTGCTTCTGAGAGGCTATCAGGTGCTTTAGATGTGCATCTCTGAGACATAAGCTGTGGCCTTAGAAAAGAAAGGCCCATCTCAAGAGGTTTCTTACATTGGTGTTTTACCGCTTTCAGATTTATTTTTTGAAGTAAGTAAATACAAATGCTCTCTCATCTACTACTTTTGTTTTCAATTCTGAAATTATTCAAATAAACTTTTTACATTTTTTCCATTTTCACAGGAGCATGAACCTTACTGAGTCACAGATATTTCAAAATTGTTTTCCAGAGTTTCTCACCTGTGAAGAAAAAATCTACCTGAAGCCTGTAACTAACTAAAATCAATATTTTGACTACTCCTGTGTGAGGAAAGAGGATGCTAATGTTATGAAATAACTTTTTAAATTATAAAATGGCTCTAGTGAACCTCTCCTTTGTCGGCAAAACGCAACCTGGTGTAAATACCATATCCCATGGCAGGCACAGTTATGCTTCTCTGCGTTTTCACTCAACACTGTGGTTTCAATAATCCTTCAGTATTGCAAGATATATCATGGTCTGAAATAGCTGGCAAGTTACCTTTAGAAAATAGACATTTTTCTATCAGCGCTCTTGCAATGTATAACATTTTTGCTGGAAAGCCTACCTATTAAAATCAGTGTGACACCTCATAGTCTAGAAGCGATCCTGTTTGGCAGGGATATGATTGGCAGGATATTGCATGTTCAAAATTAAGAAGTTTGCAGAACAAACCAGAATTTTTTTGGAAGACAGACATTTTTGGATAAGCCTTTTCTTTTAATCTTCCTACCAACATAGAATACCAGAAGCCTCAATGGGTTGATGACTCCTGTCAGATTTGTAGGCAATTTTCCATACAAAACTTTGGTTAGTTCATCTAAGCTGCAGATAACAAGCTTGTTGTTTATCCAAACAATAATATATCATATTCTTTTGTGTTTCCCTTCAAATTATTTCACTAACAAAGCAAAAAAGGGTAAAGATATTTAATCTCCTGTCAATAAACAAGTTTGTATGTATGCTTGGCTTTCATCCAAATATAGCATCCCAAAGTACTACACAAACAACAATTAATAATGATGTATATGCTGTGCTTCTACATTGTTAACATTAAAATTATGAAGTCAAGAGCTAGCCAATGTGCTTGCACTTGACGTTAGTAGTAAAATGAATGCACGTAAAAGAATCCAGCCTCGCCTAAGAGTGAACCTTATACCTAACACTGAGTCTTTGGAGCAGAAGCTGGGAAAGTTCTGAAGTTTTATCTGTGAAGATATTTATTGAGGAATTAATGAAAATAAATATGTTAGAGTTGTAGTTGGTTTCCTCGAGGATTACATTGTGACATATGGAAAAATTCACAGGAAAATAAAACAGTCCATTTAATCATCAGATATAGAAATAAAGGCATTTAAAATAGAAGGGAGAAAATATCCCCATTAACATCAACATGACTTCATTTGCATACTCTGAAATATTTGTATTCATGTATTTTCTTTTCATTGGGTTTTTTTTTTCCTTAAACAAAGGTCCCTAAAAGTATCTTTTAGGATGCAGGCACTCTCCCTGCTTTTCCAATTAAGGGATATAGTCTTGAATAGGCTGCAAGATCACTAACGTTGTAATCCAATCATATTATGGTCTAAAGATATTTTACTGTTCACATTTCTCTTAACGTTTTTAATGTTATCAAAACCCTTCAGCCAAAGTCCAGTTTTGCTATTAACCTCTCTATCTCCTATTGCTTGCAGCCACATGCATTCCTACATGCTTATATTAGTAGCTATACACATCATGACTTAAGTCATTGGGTACCACCAAACAAAGGTTGTGTCTTTGCCAGAGTCCCAAGTGTGAATGCAGCAACAAGACAGAGAACTTAATTTGACTAGTACCGGCACAAGACCATAGACTTCACTATACAATAACCTGTGTTCACAGCCAGGGTCCTAGTGGCCCTGAATAGCATGCACCAATGCTTTTGCTGCTCTAAATAAAACCCCTAACAAAAAAGAAGCTCAAATGCAGAAGCCTGGGGTCACATGGCAGTGTAACAGCTCATCACTACCACTGAAAAGTACAGTTCCTCCTGCCTCTTCCGACATGTCTCTCCATCACCACTTACTGTTGATCAGCTCACCAGGCAGTCTTTGAGAACCAGGTTGTTTGCTGCGTTTGTTAAAAAGGTAGAAAACTACACAGAAAAAAATCCCAAACACACAAACAAAACAACCCCACCAAAACAACCAATCAACTGGGTATTTTGCTGCGCTTTTGCTGATTTAAAGTAGACCAAAGAAGGATGTGGAAATCTTTGAGGGGCAAACTAGTGGGACCAACAGAGCTGAGAATCAGGGAGAGGAACAGAAGGGAGCATCCTGTAATGGGAAATCTCTGAAATAACACTGGCTTAAATGTCTAGGTAAAATACTCTATCACATTTCTCATGGAGAAAGTGGTGGTACATGAATTTTGTGGCATTACTTCAAGTGATGCATCATGAGGATGAAAGTGTTCGTAATGACTAAAATCAGTGTAACGATTACTTGGAGGTTTCACTCCTCTGTTATAGTTCAGCTAGGTTTGTTGAAACAGCCATTACCGCTCTCTGGACAGAGTTTCACGTGAACCTTGGTTATTTATGATTTGAAAATGGAAAACATATAAAACTCAGTGATTCTTAAGATTTTAACCACAAATCCAGGGGAACTGGAGTATTCAAAATGCTTCCAAATTCATTTAATCCAAGTGTCAGGAAATGGGACAATCAGATTTTGATTGTGGCCTTGTATATCTTGCATCCAAATGCAGCACTACATCTCTCAGAGGGAACCTCTGAATAACTCTGGGTATCCAGAGCGAATCCCTAGATATGCCCTGGAAAATTCTATGCTAGTGATTAATATTTTCTGTGTTTTCCTAACTAAGTCAATGACGTATTTTAAGTATACTGATGTAGTGTCAGACAAAGTTTTATTCTGTTAAAAAAGGCACATTTTTCAAGAATTTCCAAATACAGATAAATACTGTTTACACTTACTAAGCAGAGGTGGCCTGAGAACCTTTCTTCCCCACTGTATTTCCTTCTAGTATTTTACAGTTTTAGCTATATTTCAAACTCACAACATTGAAAATGAAAACAGCATCTCATATTTCTCTGAGTTGTGAGGTCTACCTTTGGCCAAGTACTCAGAAAAGATGATTTTTTAATTTGAAGTCTGTTCTCTGAAAATAATGAGTGTGAGTAACTGTATTGTCCATATAGCACCTCTTTCTCTTCTTTGAACTTTATACTTCATACACCCTCATTCAGCTTGAATCAGTGACTTCAGAAAACACAGAAAAATTCTAAAATAATTCCACTTCTCCCCAGCTGGACATAACTGGATACAAGTTGCTTTCTCTCTGTCTTCTAAAAACACAAGTATAAAAAAAACCAGTTTAAATGCCTGAACACAGCCAAGGCAATGTGTTCCACCAAGAAATCAGACACATCAGTAAGTCCTAACCCTATATGAAACTTATGATATTTAATGATTAGTAATTTATGATTTGGACTGGACAGATGTAGTAGAATAAGTTGTCTAGTAGAAATGCGTTTCATTCTGTAGTTAAGCAAAGGTACAAAGGGTCCTAACAAAAAGACGCAGTCTTGAACAAGAATCGGAACATGCAGGAAGAAAAAATTGGCAAATCAAAGTTCCATGTAAAATATATCCATTTACTCTCTGAAGAATAATAGGGTCAAAAAAATTTTGAAAACTATCATTAGTCTGAACTGGACCACAAATTAAAATAAGAGAGTCTCAGTATTATTCCCGTTCTTTCAAACGGCCGCTGCCACCCCACCCCCACCCCCCATGACTACTGAAGACAAATAAGTTCTGAATAATCAAGAGGAGTAGTTCAGAGGACAGAAATACTCAGATAATGGTAATGAAGCCTATTGCCATTTAAATGAGATGCTACAAATGGAGTCTAAACCAATACCTGCTTCAGGACAAACAGGGAATGGGATTGGTTGGACCTAATTAGGTTAGTAATACAAGCTCACAGTTAATCTTTAAAATTTAAGATTAGAAGTTAACCTTAAAACTTAAACAGCTTAGTAAAAAAAACAACTCTATCAGCTTAAATGTCCATTAAAATACTTCGGGTTTTGTTTACTATTAATTTTTATTATGACTTCTGTATACAACACCTAACTGTTTTAAGATTGGTTTTAATATATGAACATGGAAAAGATATAACTCTCTACCATCCCAAAAAGACTTTTTTCAATTGTTCTAAATCAGTACTTGTTTTGAAGCTTCATTCTAATGGAAAATTTGAAACTTCAGAATTCTGTTCTGATTTGGACCAAAGTTGCCATTTTCTGAAGAATAGAAACCTTTGTTTCCAGTCCACTTTGTCATGAATGCAATTTGAGAAGGAAAAGATTAGTTTAAGCAAGACAAAGTATTTGTCATTCCTTTGAAACTTTTTGAAGGACAAATATTTGAAAGACTATGTCTTCTTATGTCCAATATTCTTTTTGAATCAGAATAGAAATTGTAATAGTGCAAAGAAAAACCCTTTCTAGGTATTGCTAATAAAATTTTGCATGCTTAGGGACTGTGAAAGTTTAGTAAACACACTGTTTTTTAATTGAACCCAACCTTTCAAGTCTTTCCTGCCTGAAACTAAATATTTGCACACCAAGCTAAATATTTAACAATGCTCTTCATTCATTCAATTTTTAAGAATGTGATTGTGATTTCCTTTTGAACATGACACTTGAGATAGTATTACATGTTTCAGCAAGTGTCGCTCAGCCTCTTTCTACTATAAGGCTGATCATCTTATGGTGTGGATGATGCGCCCCGACTACTGAGGGTTTGAATATTATTTTTTCATCCCAGACTAAATGAGTCTACAAAGCTGTACAGCAACAAGGACCCTACCAGACTGCAGAATAACAAGAGTGAATTACAGATCTCTAAAGGAAACAGACTTGATTGTTGCTAAACATTTTGAATATTTCAGTATTACTACACAATCTCTGTATTCTCACAGGAAAGAGTTGACTCTAAAGAGTAAATGCAGCATCAAAAGTCACAGAGATAAAACACATTTGCTGTCTGCTCCCAGATGTGGGGGCAGTATGGACCCCAAACAAGCTTAGCTCTTCCACCACACAAGAAAAGTCAGACTGTGAAAGGCAAGGCACCCCCTCAAAGAGATGATCTACCCTGCAGTGTGTGCATTGCCTGAAGAAAGAGCTAAGGAGTAAACAAAATCAGATTATTTATTTAGGGTAATTAATTTTCCTTCATTAGAGTTAGCACTGTCATTGTCTGTGCAATGTCCATGGAGGTTTCCAACATTACTGCTCCTAAAATACCTGTTTTCAGTGTTTCTGTCTATAGCCTTACATCACTGAATTTTTTCTTTCACAGCAAGGTTTTTTTTTTTTATTTCTTTCTCCTGGAAAAACTGTGAGCTTTTCAATTTGTCTAACTCAAATTCCTTTGTATTTCTTCCTGCATTTCTTGACAGGGTTCCTTGCATATGTCCAAAAATGAAGATTACTGGAGTACAGATTATGGTTTCTGATGGCAGATATCCCAGGCACAAGGTGATGGTGGTAGTGACATGAAAAATACCAGGTTTGCTGATCATGTGAAAAGGAACCACGTTTTTCATGCTCCCTGCTGATTTCCTCTTCAGGTCTGTACCAAACCCTGCTTGTGTAGTCTTGTTGCCATGCTTGGAGTCACTAGAAGGACGTGAGCATAGTAGTTCTCATCCCTTTGATCTTGCTCTAGCAAGACAGTAAAGTCACTTCCTAGAATCCTTCCAGATATTACCATTGCCCTGTTGTAGGTGTCTAAAAGCTGCACTGTAAAAACACTCAGAAAAGCTACTGAAATGCCCTCGATTCAAAATTTATCTGTGTGCAGATGCCCTAGGACCCTGCGTACAGCGAGAGCACATCCAGTCATACATTTGCTACTGATCCAGCCTCTGATTCCTTGCAGGATTAGCTTTAGACCATTCAGTGAAAAGGCCCACAGCTACCATCACTGATTGCTGATCTCTGGTTCAGAAATGGCCAAAGCTACTCCCTTTGTGATATAGCTGCTCTTCCCCTCCTACAGGACGGTCGTCTTCCATGCCATTAAGATATTTTCTGCACACAGCTACATTCTGCCTGCAGGTTACCACACAGACACTCACCTCTTACCTTAAGCTAATTAAATACTCCAAGGCATACATATTTTTAAGATTATGACACCCTTAGGACCACCTTTTTCATTTTATCTGGCATAATCATGTGGTATACTCTTTGGAGCTAACTATTAGTGTAATCTAGATGGGAGGGTCAGAAGATGAAAAGCAAATAAAAAAAAAAGATTACTTTAAACGGACAGGAAACAGTTAAATTTCTCAATACAGCATTCAAAACATTATTTTTCAAAGTTAGAAGTTACATTCAAACATAATTTTCCTGTGAGTAATCTTAATGTGTTCATGTTTAAATGAAAAGCAATACATACCTCAAGAATTAAAAAAAGCATAACTGACTGCAGACAGATGTGAATGTCAAATATTGAGACTTTCGACTGCACTTTTTCACTACAGTGCCAGCTCATGAACAGATGAGACGATATTAAAAGCTTAGCTTTTGTTTTTAAGAGATACACACTTCATCACTTGTATGCAAAAAGACCAGGAATTTAAACCATTAAAGGCTCAGAACCTAGAAAACAAATAAGAACTCTGAAACTAAGAGTAACAATAAAAAAATAAAAGAAACAAGATGGCTTCATCCTTTGGCAACAATCTCAAGGTTTTTTTAACATGTAATATTAATGATAATGAAGATGATCATGTGGCTTTCCTATTCCCCAAAAGTCCTAAAAATATGAGTAAGGCTATTGTTATCTCTGTATAGAAGAATATGCAAAATAATGTGTTATAGCACTAATAGCACATAGAATCACCTGGAAGAAATATCTCTGAGTTAACTGAGAGTCTTACTAGCTATGTTGCTTATCCTAAAAACTTATAAAATTGCTTTTTAAGAATGACAAAATGAGTACAAAATGTCTAGTGAGAAGAAAACATGATGATCAGTGAAAACAATTAGGCTCTGATCTCTGTTATTTACTGTCCACACATGACGAGCTGCACCCTGAACAGAGCCCTAGCAAAACTCTCAGCTATTTACATGGGTCTATTCTAGCTGCAGAATAAGCATCAACATACACTGAGGAGAAAAAAAATTGCCTTAAGATTAAACTGAAATGATGTCACACTTGCCTTAATCAAGATCAAACTGAAAAGATGACAGTGGAGCATTCTGTGATTTACTGTCTTATGACAGTTTCATGTGCTATTTTGTGCCTTTAGAAGCATTCCTATTATCAGATTTTGTCATTTAAGATTCAGACAGTTGTGTCACTGAAGTACTGCCTGTAATAAAGTGCATACTGTATTGATCAGCACAAGCAACGTTCCTGACCCGGCCAATAGCTCTAAAAGGGCTATTGGTCCAAATTCTCCCAGGGTAATCTAATAAACGGGAGCCCTAACCCCCTCTGGGATAATTTGTGGCATTGTAACTCTGTTTATTCTCAACTATTTCACTTACAAAGGAGTTATACTTTCTTATTTATTACATTAACCAGACCTATTGAACCAAATAGTTTGGAATTAGGTAAAATTATCCCACACATCCATACAGAATCTAGTCACGTCCACAATACATTCCACCTGTCCAGCTGGATTTGAGTTTCAATACAGAAAGCCTGATTCTTAGTCTCAGTTTCCTGTTGGTGTTACACCCAGGTGAATAACATTGCAGACCAGAAAACTCAATGCTGCTTTTTTGCCTTCCCCTCCTCCCCACCCCACCTCAACACATTCAGCCCTAGTCAGAACAGACACCTCAACTACTTGCTTTAGTTAGACTCATGATTAGACCATGTATTAGAGCACTTCTCTTACTGCATATGAACATTTTATCCACAACTTTTACTTGCTTGTACTAAGGCCACTCATTACATTAAAATCTTGCATGAACCCTGCAAAGACAACCTCTAAAACTTAACAGATTATAGTGGTTGCCTCAAGATACAAATTACAAGTGATAGTACCCTGTCTTCTACCCCCAACATTTGAGTAAACTGAACTCTCTCTGCAGTGTCCCAGATTAATTGCAACAAATAGGAAGAAACTATGAGACTAAACTGAATTGCTGAGACTCTACAAACATCATACAAAAAAAGCTGACCTGGTAAAGAAATTGGCCTTGTTCTCCTCTAACACAGCTGACTACACTGGCTTTACCCTGATTTACAGAGTACTTGCACAAGTCTAAAACTGATGCCAGTTGGATCAGAATCTGGCCAAATGCCTACAAATGCAGTAGCTTCAGATGCTGGCTTAAATTGAAGTGACAGATGTACTATCACATGGTGATCAGGAAATTTGTACTGCTTTTTTTTTTTTCCTCAAATTGCTGCTGACCCCAGCCATATCCTTATGTCAATAAGGAGGTGTGAAAACAGGAATCTGGGGAAAGAGTAGGTTATTAAACAGCTTAGAAATGTCTTTTAAGATTGGGTTTGCTCCAGCAAGACTTAAATATCTGGTAGCCTTGCTTCAATACCATTGTTATGTTGAGGAAAAAAAAAAATCTGTTACCTAAAATCCTGGGTTATTCCCCCTGGCAACTTCCTCTCTCCTTTATTTTAATCATATAAAAACTAAATAGAAATCTTTTCAGACACAAAAGAAAACTGAATGCACTGTGAATAACTGACCCATTTCAGGCATTCTCTTTCATGGCGTCTAATTCCATCTTCCAGGATAAATGGAGAAAAGATTGACTAAGCAGAGAAGCTTTTTAAGCTACAATGGGCTTTTATGACAGCTACCATGTATTGGTGCTTCTGTAATGGAAGGGGTTCAGGACCGCACTGAAAGTACCTTTCTTCTTTCCCAGATAATCTAACTCATTGACCCCACTGGCAGAGGAACAAACAGCTCTCAGCTAGCAAGAGTAAATGCACAAGTTACTGAAGGGAAAGGTTTATAAACCTTGAGACCAGGACTATAGCAAAACCACTTTGCTATATATAGCAAACAGTATAACTCCAAGTATCTCAAAGAGAATGCAGCTATTACCAGACATCTACAGCCTAGTTCGGGCTGCTCTGTATGGCTCTGTATCCTGCCTTTTCAAGGCTGCTTTCCTGGCCAAGAAACCACACCCATGAAAACAAGAGTTTTTGACTAAATAGTTTTACCTGCCCCAGGTTCTTTCATCTGAAGAAAACATTTGTCAGAGATTTTGTCCTTAAATATCCCTGACTAACATTCCCATAGCCAGAAATCTTTGTTTTCTATAGCAAAGACAGGTATTGAACAGTCCAAGGTCATTGCTGGTCTGCAAGAAAGCTGGAGAAATTGAAAATTTTCAAAGTAGACACACTGGAGTAGAGGTATGAACATGTCTCAGCTGATACATAAATCAAACAAGTGAGGTTAGCTGCACATTTGCATGCTCCATGAAGAGTCATTACCAATGGCTCCATATTGAGCTTCTACTACTGCTTGAAGCGCAGTTACAGATGCAAAGTCAGACTTGCATAGGTAGTGGTAAGCAAGCTAAAAATGGACAGGAGCCACAAGCTGCGCATTGGGGCACTGGGAAAAACTTTAAAAACAAACAAACAAACCCCACACACAAAAAACCACACCAACAAAACACCACAACACACACAATGGAAAAAAAAAAACTAGGATGGCCATGCAGCACCCAAGAGACTGCAAAGTCTCTCATCCTTTTCCAAGTAGTAAAGTGTTACAGGACCTTTGAATTCAGTCATCGAGGATCTTCTGAAGACAGAAAGCTGTCACATCTAAGTCACAGCTACTCTGGCTGATAAACCAACACTCCATTAAGTTGTCCCTATTTCCTAATCATCTCTTCCAGACACACTGGCAACTGCCTTACAGTGGACAGGGAGAGCAAAACACCCTCAGGGACAATTGTACTGGAAAATGAGACCTCTCTCTCACTCAGCTTCAGTGATTGTAAAGAGATAGGAGACATCACTCCAACAAAATCAGCCTGCTGTAAGGAGCAGTGGAGTTGGATCCAATCCAAGGTGCTTTACAGTCAGTAGTACAAGCTGATTTTTATTACATGAATGTTTTTGTCACATGCAACTCTTACTAGCCTATGACATATTCATTATTATTATTTAAGAAAATTAGGAACAATAAGCAAAGCAGAGGTCCATCCTAAGAGAACAGGATGTACTGTGCTCAACTTCCTCCATGCAGGGAACGGGAAAGGAAATCAGCCTTTTTATTTTTTTTCCAGCTAATTGCTTATGTCCTAGTCTTCAGCAGCTATGCCAATAAAAGCACTGAATAATGATCCTAAAGGACCAAAACAAGAGAAATTACATGTTCAGCAGTTCTTTATTATTTCAAATCCAGTAGTGTGTTATCTGTTTTTCAGCTGTACTTTGGTGTGGCCTTCCAAAAAGGAAATAATCCTGTGAACAAAATATCTGGCCGAGAAACAAAAGGGCTGCCAAGTCTGATCCACAGGTGATGAGTATTTGGCCAGCAACCAAACTTGGGCTAAACTAAAGACAATTAAAACAGACAAAATTGTCCATCTGCTTGTACAGGTAATACAGAGTGTAAAAAGGTGCTAATAATCTCTAAAGAGAAAACCTTACACTACATGCTGAAGACCAAATGTCCAGCCAAAACCCCTGCTGTACAAACCAAGCCAAAGCAAGTCTGTAAGAAGGAATTCTGGTACAACACTAAATATGAAGAACTACCTAACGTTTTCATGTTTAGTAGCAGTAAAAAATAGACAAGTAGTTCAGATCCACTGTGACAAATCCTCAAATCTAACACCTTTTCCATTTTAACTGTAAGAGCTAAAGGGATAGCTAGGAAACTCTTAGAAATATAAATCAACCTGAGACCAGAGTACGTACTGAAATAATGTATGTGACCATCTTTCAAGTCCTACACATGTGGTATATGTAAATACAAGTCCAGAAAGAGAAGCTATGTATCAAGGACAGATATGAATAATAAAACACTGTAACTACTTAACTAACATTTTATATAACAGAGACTCAATTTCTGCCAAAAATAGAGCACAGTTAAAACCAAATTGTTTGTCCTTTTTTTTCTCTAGTTGTCACACACATGCATATCAGCTCATTCTTCAAATTAGCTAGTATTTAAAGAGCTGCATTCATTGATGGCAAGCGAGACATCCAAATACAATTTCTTGCTTTAACTCAAATCCACAGAGCTAGCCCCTCTGTCTGTATTTAACTCTACAGCTAAATCTCTCACAGTTTTCTGCTGTCCGTAATTAATCCACATGCCCCATGCTGCATGTTCGTACTCCCTGCTTTGCTCTGCACCCAGAACATGGTGGTTCAGGAAACTAAAGCAAAAGACTATTCATTTCCTTGCAGATGTTATATGTCGTTGCTAAGTGAGATGCCTGAACAGGTCCACAGCGGGGTCAGGAAGGTGCTAGTGCTGGAACAAGGGAATTCTGCTGAGCCCATGGTATAGCAGTAATGAGCAGGGCAGTAGGACTCTTTCAGCAGTAGCCTGTGGTTATATCTCCTTAACACTATCCTAAAGCTGTATCTTCTATTTTGTAACTATTTTAAATGAGTCTGTTGTGGGGTTTGGTGGGTTGATGACAAACACAGTGGTCCCACTCCTGCCCTCTTGGCTCTTCATACCATTCCCATACCTTTCCCTCCTGCCAGCAGTAGCATTCAGGGAGCCATGCAATGAGCCACCTTTGGAAATTCACTCTTTGGTTTGGTTGCATTATTTCTCCTGTTAAAAACATCTTTATAGAGACAGAAAGAATGGAAATCCTTTTCAGATACTCAGGAATTTTCACCAAGCTATGTTATTACTTTCTCCTGCAAAGAAGAGATCTACATTTTTTTCATATACTCAGTGCCTCATCAGTGAATATTCATAGCTTCAAGCACATTCTGATTGCTTTAGGAAGGGGGTGGGGGGGTGATTTAAAATATTTTTAATGGTTGGCTTTTTTTTTTTCCTTCCTTCCACCCGCCATGTGCAAGGTACTAACTTGAGCCTGGGCAAATACCACAGGATGAAAAGATATTACTGCCCCAAGAAGATCATTGACAGGAAATGGTGAGTTTATCCTACCAAGTGCCTACAGATGCCTTAAGTCACTCCTAATGTCAGTGAAAGTTCAAAATACCCAACTTTATGCAGTAGCAGTACTCCTGCATCCTGAATGCAGCTATAGCAAAATAACTGTCACAAAAAAGACCCCAACCACTAAGATATTTGGGTTTTGTCTCAAAATTATTAATCACCTCCATTTAAGGAAAGCACATTTTGGCAGGCATGTTTATCTCCCATGGTCACTGAGCAGACGGCATCAGCTCTCCGCTTACTGAACTGAGTGCTACTCCAGTCTGAATCACGCTCCATAGCGCAGCGGGAGCCAAACTCAAACACTTCCAGACCAAGAGCACCATAGGTTTCAGCAATCCAGTCCTAAGCTCCTCAAAATCACCTTTAACTCAGAGGTCTTTTAGTTCTTGATCTTTGCCAATTCTTCCTCTAAAACTCAGAAGGAAGTAGGCAGAAGAAAAGGGAAGAACTGCACTTTTCCCCCAAGTAACCAGCCCAAAAGTGGTAGCAAGTGTTTCATTAGACAGGGTCAACAGTTTTTTACTCATTTAGGCAATTATCCTGAAACAGTAGCAAAGAATGCTCAATATGAATGGCAATCCATTTATATTGCACAGATGTCACTCATTTCACTAAACAAGCACATAGGGCAATAACTCAGGTAGTTCATTTCTCTAGTTACATCCACAAGCTGTAGCTACTCAGAGATTAGGCAAGATCAGTTAAAGGAAACTAGTAGGACAACATAATGGGAAAAGAGAATTTTAGGAAGTTTCTTTCTGGAAAATCCATCATCCAAGTGAGAAGTTTAAATATGCTTTTTCCCATGCCCAGCCTTAGTGGAGATAGATATGTTTCTTGGATCATTTTAATGATGATCCTTTCTCCTTTATCAAGTGCTCTCACAACAAAAGAGGCATAACTTGTGACTCCGCTAATCAAAAGCACATGTTTAAGATGTACTTTTCCTCAAAAAGGGGTTGGGCCTGAGAACTTCAGTACTCATACAGACCAAGCACAGAAAGCAGAAAGAATGTGGCATGCTTTTGTTTCCTGAAAAGCAGACAATTTAAAATATTACCCATCCCTCAGGCTGGCTTTTAACCCTCACTTTTGAGATGCATGAGGTTCTTATCTATGGATAAGCTCAGGGCAGGGAAGAGGGCAAGGTTGGTTGGGTTTTCCAAGTTTTTCTAAATGCACCTATCTTCATGCACAGGACTAGCTTACCAGAGGGTTTAATGCATCCCCTTAACCTCAGAAGGTCACACACAACCAGCTGCTCCTGAACCCTGTCTCTCCAGCTCAAATCTGTTTGTAACAGTGAAAACGCAGAGCAAACACATCAGTCATAACCTTATCAGTCCTAGCCCTCACAACTGTGCATCATTCATTTTTATTTCAGAGCAGTTTGGGCAATTTATTTTTTTTAAAGCCACACTAATTAACAGAATCCAATGAAGAACATAATAAGATTTCTCCAGCAGAAACCCAAGGGCTACTATTTCAACTAGAAGGCAATCTTATAAGCAGAGTTATTATTGGCAGGAAGAGATGAGTTTGCCTCCAGTACCACTGGATTACTGATAGCCAGAGGTACATGTACAGAGAACACATGAGCTTCATATGAGAAACCAGCCAGGATTGCAAATAAGACTCTGCTGCTAATGAGGAACCCAAGGAATCGGAGCACGAGGAAGAGCCAGTTTAAGATGCCTTCCTGCCTTAGCACTGCTCAATTTAACTGCCTCAGAGGAACACGTATCTTCAAGTAACCCCATCTACACCATTTAACTTACTTCAAATGTCACCAGAAACTTTCTGCCCTCAAACCTGTGTTCACAACATTTATTTTATCCAATGGCTACAAGAGCAGGTGCTTGTATTGTACATAAAAATACTGTTAAAAAAAGTATTCTGCTTGCAATATATTCTTGTAGCAAACAAAGGTGAGCTATGCACTGATCTTCTCAATTCTCCACAAAACTTAACTCTACCCATTCAGACAATAAAAATAATTCAATGCTGGATTTAAACAAATATTTGAAACCTTTTTGCTTTTTCTTCTCCACAGAAAGGCAGATGATTAACTGGAAAAACAATATTAACAGCAAAACAATAAACTTTTAATTACACACGAACTATGTTTTACATCCTCTCCACCACAGAACCTTCAAGAATGCTGCCCGTTAAGAAAAAGAACAATGTGTCAGAAAAAAAAGCAGATTTTTGCCTGAGGGTTGTCTGGTATAGCGCAACTCAATGAGACTATATCTTGAATTATGTTTCACTTTTATTTTGTGTTAAATTTGGAAGCCTCAAAGTTATTAAATGCTGCTTGAAGTCTATTCTGTTAGGCTTTATATTCATACTCATATCTGAGGCAATAACTAGAAGGCTATAATTTGCTGGGGGCAGTAGGCAGAACCAGACACATGCTTGGATCTCTGTTCACAACTTGTCACATTGCTACAATGCTGTCTCCATTGACAGCCCACAGCTATCATCCAGGCTGTGACCTGCGGTGCTGCAGAAGCTGTGCCCGTGCTCTTCTTTCCCCTCTGCTAAACTTTCCCAGGAGGAGTAATATCTTTCACTGCTATGGGTCAACACCCATCAGAGAGTGAGTATCAGAGACCACTACTAAAATAATCATGTCATGTTAT
Organism: Bucorvus abyssinicus; assembly: GCA_009769605.1. Lineage (NCBI taxonomy): Eukaryota > Metazoa > Chordata > Aves > Bucerotiformes > Bucorvidae > Bucorvus > Bucorvus abyssinicus. The sequence continues at coordinate 29,919,210 of CM020028.1, read as the reverse complement.
GAAACAGCGGATGGAAAGAGAGAAACTATTAGAGATCAAGATAGGACTAACCAGTATTTATTACTTCTCTGCAGGCTTCAGGTGAAATCATGCTGATCAAGGAAACTTTCTCCCTGCCCTCCACTACCTAGTAGTGCCTTACCTCAAACACATCAGCTAACAAAGATCCACGTCAATCTAAATGCTTTCATATCCCTGATCTGGACAAAGCTTTGACCTGTTTTTACTTTGGCAATGGGAAAAAGGGACAAATAAAGAGCCTGTGAGCAATCTCAGGCAAGCCTTTTCAGACTGAGGGGAGAAAAGATTGTGCTAATTCACTGCGAAACCCCAAGAACTCCATTCAAACTTGAAAGCCAAGCCAGTCTGCATGGCTTAACTCCCTTCAAACACTTGAAGCAACACCGATTTGTCCAAGCCGCGAAGCTTCATAGAGTTCAGCCTTATTATCAAGCCTTCTGCTCTATCTTTTTCCTTAAGCCAGTCCTTTAATAATGACAAACGTGTTTCAGCTAGTAGATTATTCACTAAACATTTATCATTATTTTTTATATTAGCTACTGAATGACCACAAGAGAGAAGTAGTTTTGATCTTTTTCCTGACAGGATTACTTTCAAGTTCAAAAAGTTTTCAGGAATGTGACTTGAACATTTTCAGTCCAAACTTCTGCGTATGTATAGGTTTGTGCAAATATGTGCATGTTGAAGTATATTGACCAGAATTTTCACAACCAGTTTTATTGACAAAACTTTATTAAATAAAAAATTCTACTGAGAACTAACCTGCTGACTATGATTACTCATGGAACAAACTCAGTTTACATTAAATATATTTGCTAATGCTTTCTGTATTAACTCCCAGATGCTATTTAAGACAGGGGCTGAATTATAGGCAGGAAAGAAATTGAACACATTATCTTTCTTCATAGGTGAACCTTCTATGTTCTGCTCATTTTTTCTGACTAAAGCTGAAACTCTTTTTGTCCTAAGGCAACTTACGGCAGTTACACAATACCAGACTGAACAAGGTAACATCTCAAGGCTGCAGCAGAAAGATGGATGTCCTCCCTCCACATCTCCTTCCCCTCACTTCCAGCTGCATGTTCCCACAGTCTCCCTTGTGCCTGCGCTTGAACAAATACACCTAGCCATGCAATAAACTGTTTCAACTCACTAGTCCAGTGAAGAAAAACATGAACAAAAATGTGAATTGCATTTTGTTGGGGGAGTGAATTTAAACACCAACCAGTCTGGTGAGCCCCAGAGCAAGGGGAAAGCAGAGCAAGACGACAGGTTCTTGAGGCTGCAAGCAGGGGACAGACAGAAACAAGGGGAAGAAGCAAGGACAACTTTTTAGTGACAGCCACTGAACTGACTTAATGTGCATATCATCTCCTCATTCTATCAGAAAGGAGTGCAGACTTTTTGCTTATGCATACACCTGCAACAGTCACCCTAGCAAATATTCAATAGATGCTCACTTACAAGACATTTCCAGGAGATATGCTTCTGAAATATTTAGAGAGGCACCTGTGCTCATCCAATAAAGGCTTTTTGTATGATGCCCTGTTTGCATGACAGGTAGAAAGGTGATCTGCTAGTGTAAAAATTACACTGGAAATAAGGCTACCTCTTTCAGTTAAAATTAGTTATGCTTCAATGTTTTTAGTGCTGCTTTGATACAGGAATACATACAAGATCCATGTACACATCAACAGCTACGATGCAGGTGTTACCTTGACTAGCCAAGTATTTTTCCCATCTCCTCACTTCCATAGCCAAGAGAAACATTTGTCAAAGCATCATTGTTTTGCTTGTTTTCGAGCAGAGCAAGACTAGGCTCCCCTCCCTCAGAGAGTCACATTTAATTAAAATCATTCTGTTGCACCTGAAAAGCCTTTTGAAATAAATGTCCTTAATGCTCAGATTGTCCAGGGGGCACAAAACTGAGGAGCAGATTGAGTGCAGTGTGGAAGGCTAGAAGACACAACAGCAGATGACTTTTTTTTTTCCTTCTTAAATTTGCCCTATGCAGCAGTAAATTACTCAGAATAGAGGTACCAGCCACCCATATAAGCCCAGCACATGCCACTTCTATAGGAAATAAACAGCCAAGAGGAGTCAAATGAGAGGACAGGAATCAGTAAGCTGAATCCTCACCAATCCAAGTCAACAGAGCACTGCTATTTTCAGCTTCACCGTAATTTACCTTGGCTGAGATTCAAATTTTGCTGATCTACAGCAACAGTTTTATATGCAATGCCAGGGTCAGTGTCACAGCTGGAGTACAGATCTGACACCTCTGCACCTCCCCACCCCATACCACAGCATATCCCCCCTTGACCCTCTGACAGAACCACCTGTGAGACCATGACATACATCAGGTGATGTTTATTGATCTACTATCAATTGCATTTGCACAACTGATAGAGAAATAGGATTCAGGGTTAAGAAACTGACAGGATTGGGCAGGAACTTGCTTAAACTACTTTTGCCATCTAAGTTGTTACATGAAATTGCAGCCTGCACTGAGAATATACATTTCCACTGCCATATACGTAATGAATTAAAACAGCTTTGGACAAACATAAGATGTTCCTGTTATGGCCAACATTAGAATGCTCCTGGTTTGCAATAGATTTCAAATTTTCTCCTGCTTTCTCACAAAATAATTTCTCAAAAGCTTTCAGATGATCTCACAAATTGGAAGCACCTTAGAGGATCTATTTTTCAGAACAAAAGATGTCTGTTCAAATCTTTGAGTCATCATTTTAACATCTGTACAGCATTGGTAAAATATATTAGGGACAATTGGCCTTTTTTTGTTCTTTCTAAAGTAAACTTATCGATAAAGTAATCTTACAATGCTTCCCATGGATCTCTCAAGGCAATGAAATGCCAACCAGGGTTTCTTCCCCAAAGAGATTCTGATCTTCTGTGTGGGGTGGGAGGTGGCCAACTTCAGTGTTTTCCAGTGGGATTACACTGGGAAATTTTTCCTCTAGCACTGGTAGAGCCCAAGAGCATTTCTGGGGCACAGCACGCGTCGCTGGGTATTATCACTACAGTTTGCTCACAGTTTCATTAATATAACTCCACCCTGCTCCAGCAAAATAGTGCTGTAGTCAATCCTGAAAGTACCACAGACAAATACCTTAAGCACTGATCACATCAGGAGAAATCTGTCCTTAGCACTTTACTATAACTCATCCTGAAGTACTTCTGTATAAAACAGTCCTTAGTTCTTGCCCTTTGTATTGAGGAAAACAATTTTCTGCATTATTTAAAGTTTTAAAGATAGGCCTTAATAGTTCTCCTGCCATTAGAGGCTGGTTATTGCTTTCTTCAACACCTTAGTGTGGCAAGGCAACTAGCACTTGATAACAAGACATCTGACAGATGCCAGGTGAGGAGATGCTACTCAGCACACAGAGCCTTGAAGCTTGGGGATTGCTATTAGATCTGTACACTGTAAAAATAGAGTATACTTACGGTCAACTGTTCAGTCCTTAAGTGTTCATTGTGTTTATCTAGGAAGCCTCATTCTGGATTTCATTCAGTTCACTGCCACTACTTATCAGGTTATTCTACCACTGATGTGACAAAATTCATGAAGGATTTTATACTGTATCTGATTTCACTCCAGCTCTCTGTGGTCTCTAGCAGTTAGGGAATCACAGTATAAAAGTACTTGAGGCAGAAAATAAATGTAGCTTAATAACAAGAGTATTATTTAAAAAACCCAAACCTATCATGGAGAGCCTTTAAAATTAACTTGTCTGTGGAGGAGCAGCATTTCTAGAGGAAGCTTGGAAAAAGTACAATTCTACTTGTATTCTGTTTGTATTAATCAAGGGAACTAGGAAAACTGGAACTTAGAAGGTGGTTTAGAAGGGTCAGGTGAAACATATTAACAGAATAAAGATTTAGAAAACACCACTCTGAATTTAACTGAAATATGTGAGAATGACCTGTAGCATACCAAACTTTTGTATATATACAAAAGTTTTGTATGCTATTTGTTTATCTACCTGAATTTAAGCAAACATATACATCTGTCATTTAATCTGAAAAATACATCTAAAGAGAGTTACTGGGCCAAGACAAGTAAATAATTTAGGTGGAAAAGAAATAGCTAAAATCCAAAGCTGTAAACCAGACCATAAACCAACCTGGCCACTGCCTGATCTCACCGGGTGCCCCACACACAGGCCCTGCCAGGGCCAGGACTGCTCTGGGCTGAGCTGCCAAGTACCAGGCTCTCACCCAGGCTGCACAGGGGTCTACAGCTCCTTTGCATAGACTCCCAGAGGATCCAGCCAGGTAGGTAACCTCTGAGCATATTTATCTCTTTTTGACAGATTTAATTTTCCTTAAAAAAAAAAAAGCTGTAGATTATGTATTTAAAATTAAGTCAGGAACTTGCATGCCAACTAATATAATCAGGAGCGAACACTCATGTACCTTTCACAGAAGAGTGCTTTTCTAACAAAGACCATCTTTCAACAGGCCTGGTGAAGCTATCCTCATTCAGAAAAATAAATAAATAAATGCAAGGTCCATGGAAGCAAGAAGAAACAACTCATTCTGTAAGTTGTTATCAGACACTCATCCAGGAGAAGGGAGGCTCCTGGACAACGTTTATTCTTAGAACAGTATATGCATTTTTTATGTTTTTCACAGCCATTGGATAAAATGACTGAGCCAGACTTGAAAAATTCATTTCCTAATTTTCAGGTCAAGGTCAGCCAGAAGTCCATTTCCTCTCTTGGGCTGCTAGAGGGGGAAGAGCAAGGGGTCTGTAGACCCTTTCAGGTCCTGGGCACTTATTCCCAGCCACATGACAGACATCATCATCGAACTCTTGTATAAGGAAGTTTAATGGAGAGAAGTTACAACCTAAAAGAGCACATAACTTATCTCTAAGGACTCTCAGATCCAGCCATCGGTCATGCACTGACCTTTGCAAGGCTGTTCAGCAATCCTTGATCATAAGTGTCTCCAACGAGGTAGAATGAAGCCTGCTCAGCTTACAGGTCTTACAACTGTATCTTCACGACTGATAAGTATCACATGTAGAGGTAATTGTTTTAATAGAATGACTTGAATTATTTAAACGGTCTTTTTCACTGCTTATTTATGGCAAAAAAACCCTCCAAAACTGAGGTAGTATCTTTTTTGCTCCTATTATTAATATTTCATGCTAGAAGATTTCAATATTTATGTTGGGAAAAGTCAAAGTTATTTTCTGTCAAAATGGCCTCTCTTCAGAAGAGCAGCATGGTCTTTACAGTTACTTCTAAAACAAACTGGATTGAATACTTCCTTTTCACTACAAAACCTGGTCTTCACTCTTTTTTCTACTGGCAGATATACGACCAGTGTTAGAAATTCAGCCTAAGCCATTTCGTAGGCCTTTGCTTCAGCAGGGTTTCCTAAGTATAAAACTTTAGTTGCTCCTTTTTTTAATCATTAAATCAATTTAGTCAGGTTTTGATGCAAAATTAAGTAATAATCAAAAGAACCATGCCATTAAATCAGAGAGGTGTAGAAACACTGTGGCCAGTTTTCTTAACCACAGAAACTCATTCTAATATGTGCAAACTAAAGATTGGTCTTTTGTTGTTTAATAAGATTCTATACCTCATATATCCCAATGCATAAGTACTGTGAAAATGAGAATAGAAAGACAGATCAAGTTTTCCACCTGTATTTTGCTAGATAGCACCAACCCATGCTGCTTTGGTGCAACTCTAAGAGTCTAGTCATGTTTATTCATGAGCAGCTGTGTGGATTACTCAAGCAGGTAGTCATTCCCTGAGACCTTGAAGGAGGACAACTCCAAATTGAAGGACTTGAGCAGAATCTAGGTTATAGGATCTGACATTGTCACCTTGAAGCCTCTTAGCCTGAGCAGACATGTGACTGGCTACATCCAGAATTTCCGCAGAATTTTTTGCTGAGTTTTAAGTAGTTCAATACAGGCAGCATTAGATAACAGCCTGCTCCACACACCAGCTGTTTGTGGCCTTCTAAGACCTGTAGAGACACCACACTCAAACAAACCCCTGCTGAAGCTTGCTGTCACAGTTAAATAATTTGCCTCTTGCCTTCTCTCTTGCACACCCTATTTATTCTACATCTCTAACAGAAGGTTGCCTTCCCAAAGCAGCATCGGCAGACAGGAACGTGTGCTTGCACCACAGCCGCAGTGCTGGATGCTCTGACACAGCATGGCTCCAGCTCCTGTTCTTAGGCAGGTTTAGCCAGGCCAGCTAATGGGGATATCTCCCATTGCCCAACGCTTCCATCTACAACAGCTCTCACCTTGTAACAGGGGCAGCTGCAGAAAGCACGTATCCACACCTCAGCTGCCAGGGTTTGCAGATTTTATCAGTGCAAAGTAGGACGGTTCAGAAGCAATGAAGAGTCTGGTGTTCAGCTCTCCCTTCCAACCTTTTGTAAGGGGACAGGGGCAGCAGTAGTAGCAGCTAAATCTCCCTGCAAACATGAGTCAGAGCCATTATGAGTCTAAGCTACAACACCAGGTTATAATCTGAAGTAGCTTTGGTGTGGGTACATATTGCCTTTGCCAGTTCTGATATGGAGACTAGAAACTCCTACAGAAGGGCAGAACAGACAGCTGCAGGTAGTAACTTCTAAAATTGCCACAGCACATTCTTCAAAACCATCTGTAGCACCCATTGTCTCCTACATGTCAATCCTAGGCACAATGATACATGACACGCTGAATTGCCTTCAAGAGAAGATACATCTAAAACTCAGTTACTATAGCAGCAGACAAATGCACTGCTTTTTTTGGCTTTCATCAAGCTGATTGTGGATGCAGAACAGTCCAGAATCCAGCATTATTAATACCACTCAAGTTTGAATTTTATTCTTGCCATGCCATGACACCCCTAACATTTCAAGTTTGCATGCAAGTTCCAACTACACCCTGTGTAGGCTTGCCTGAGTCAGCTTAAAACCAGCTTAGGACACTGTTGCACTGATGCTTTACAACCATGCTGCTGTGAGAAGGGGCAAGCTACCCTCCCTGCTGCCAATCCAAACTCATGACTAGCCTCTATCTGCATCAGGAAGCAGATTCAACTCAACAGTCATCTGTGCCATCAGTACTACTGGTTCATGAAAAAGGATGGGACTGGCTTCTTGGAGAGAGCATGACCTCTGGCATCCCAGAGTAGTGACTTCCATCAGTGTCAGCCAAGCATGAAACCACACCAACAAGCACCAGCAACACTTCAACTACAACAGCATTCATGTGGAAATCTAGAGGGGGGGAAAAAAGGGTTTCTGGAAGCTAAAGTTGCCTTGTGTTGCTACATCTCTACTTCTTAAGCTAGTTTGGCTACTTCCAGACTAGCTCAGGTGCACCTGAACAAGCTGCAGCTACTCTTCCAACTATGGTATGGGTTGTGTAAGAAAAGGCACAGTGAACTAGACAGAGTTCAAATACCACAACCTGGGTTAGAGGAAAAAACACAAAACAACCACACCCTCTTGCAGACTTCACAGCAGGTACTGTTCAGAAATAATTTTCATTCCCAAGGGTTATTGGTTTGGTTTTTTTATTATTTAAAGCGTAACAGATTCCTCACAGATCTCTTCATTATACTCTGCCATTTCATACAAAATAAGATAGACATATTGTGTTAATGCCATGTTCAGGCTTTACCAAGAATCAGTAAGGGAATGGAAATCAGAATTGACACTCCTGTTTGGCAAATCTGTTCCACATAACATGATGTTAATTATGTTCTAGCCAAATTACATTTTTCATCTTCAATCAGAGATTAACTCTCAAATCTTCCTGTCTCCCCAGATTTGTTTGGGTTTTTCAACAATCCTAAACATATGCCTGAAGGTGGTAGCTGGATTGAAAATGCCATGGCACTTACCATTTTTATCAGAGGAAACATTAGTAAGGTGTGAAAAGCCCGTGAACACTTCAGTATCTCTTCAGATCAGATCTAGAGCTCTAGTCACATAGATACTGAACTCAGCATCAAAACTTTGTACATCACAGCTTGAATGTGAGGGAGCCAGAGTCCCAAGATATTGGAAAGCAGTGTTTTTACACACAAATTTTCTTTTATCCGTTTCTCCACAGCAGAAATCCTGTATTCAGCCTCCACATCAAGGTAAAAAAGGTTAATACCTTTATGAATACTGGAAACAGAGAAGGGTCTAAGAGAAATGGGAGGTTCACTACTCCAGCTGTATGAATGAATGTTTGTGTAGTCTAAGAAATCTTTCTTTATATACATCTTCTTTCAGAGTTCTGTATGAGTTTTAATGTTTCAGGTTTTTTTTTAAATTTTGCATTAGATGCCTTCTAAAGGAAGGCTGTGGTGATGGGAAGCACAAGTCCAGATCCGAGCAGAAACTCTGTCACTGCACAAAGTCTCATCTGAACAGAGTTACACAGGATCATTTCTGAATCAAGCTCTTTGTACAAGAATACTAAATATAAAACACCTATTCTAATAACTGACCCTACCCTTTCAGGCATCATATTTTCTTCCAGGAGAACAAGTGACTAATCCAGTTCAGTCATCTATGTTTCAGCCCTGAAGCATCCTTAGCTGAGACTTTGTATTTATATAGTATTTCATACAGCGGTTCTTGTCGACTGCTTGGAAGCACGTACCTTTGCCTGGATTGTTTTTAAAGGTAAGTCTACACAACCTTAAACAAGTGCACTAGCAGGTGAAAAATGTGCAATTTGACATGAGATGCCCGAGAGGTTTACACCATGTCTTCACCATAAATTGCTGATAAATTCCTTATTTGTTACGGGCTTTACCAAATGCGTAGCTCGGCAGGTCTGAACACATGAATCAAAGCAGAGAAAATCTTCATACAAAGAAACCGTGCCTGGGATTTGCCAATTCCCACAATGTCACTTCTAATTGCACTTTTGCCTCAACTGATTTCCCTGCAATTAACAGTTCTGCCTCCCCTGTCTTTGACACTGACTTAATCCCTCAAGAAGACAGATTGTTGCAAAAATTACTCTTGGCTAGAAGGATAAAGACCTGAGTGCCCTCAAAAAAGGGGCAGGGAGAAGAATTCCTTCCTCTGGCTTTTTAGTAGTGTAATAATACATTTGTGCTCATATCTGTATAGAAATGAGGGCCAGGGACTTCACTGGTGGGTAGCTGTTTCCAGACAGATACAATCATTTTCCCCCAGACACTTCATCTCAGGTCAATGATGATAACACGCGTTAGTCATTTACTACAGCCTCATATATAGAGAGAGCACATTGAATTACATTGATTCCAAGGTCTCAGCTGTTTAAGAGCAAAACTAGGCAAAGCTGTGTTCACATGGGGGTTGGCACACAAGGCTTGCTTTAATAAAATAGCTTTGGATATTGCCAATTAAATTTCAGCTTTCCATAACCCTTACCAAGCTGTGTTGGTGCCAGGTGCAATTAATCCATAACAAAAGGGTACAAGTGGCAAAAAGAAAATTTAATAGCTGTGTCACAAGCAGTTTCACTCCCCTTCTTGCAAACATAATAGAAATCACATCCCAATTTCCATACAGCAAAGACAAGTTAATTTCCTCCCACAGCATGTTATTCTGGCCAGCAGTGCTGCAATGCATGTTGTGCTGGGGTAGAAATCAACAGGAACAACAAAGAAATCGAAATCCATCTCTTGACCAAGTAGCTATTAGCTCAGTCTTATCATTATTTCCTCTGTCTTACATCTATTCAATATGCACAAACTCAGGAGGAAAAAAAAGTAGCACCTCAGCATGTTTTGCATCTGATATTCAAGGTAACACCCACACAATGGCCACAGCTTGAAATCTTAATGGAAGAGATAGAGGAGAGACACTCCAGGGCTCTCCAGCCCAGCTTGCAGTTTAGATTCAACGCATGGTTCACAAATCCAGCCTTCCATCCCACCTCAAACAACAACCTGCAGCTGGGGATCACTTTTAAGGAAAAGCTCCTGGAGAGCAGCAGAAAGCAGACATTCTTCCCAAGTCCAACGTGAAACAAGCCTGTGAATCCGTAGAAGGCAAGGAAGGAATGGCCTTTTACAGATCCCCGCAGAGCGGGTATAAAATCAGAACACGATTGTGCAGGAACAGCAAACTCCCGAGTTGGCAGGAACAGATCCTTCAAAGAACAGGGTGGCGTCACTGTCCTCTGCTTCAGCCACAAGAGCAAAGTGTTTTGTACGTAACTCAACTTCATTAACAATTTCATTTCTCCTACATAAAAGTCCATCCTCAACCTCTCCCATGTACCTGCAGTCGCTTTGCTTACAACACTTAGTTCTTCCTTAAAGAGTGACAAAACTCCACCTCAGTGAGCAGTTAGTAACTAACCAGATCAGACACAGGCAGTCGTTCCTCCCACTCCACAGCCGGCCAAAGACAGGAGATACAGTAATGACGTTGGCAGCAACTGCTGTGATAGGGTGGGGAAAAATATAATCGCTCGCAGCACGCCGCCTTTACAAACAAACACCCTGGGGTAAGCGTGCAGGCAAGGAGCCTCTTCCAATTTCGCGTAGCCCCTGATTTGGGTTCCAGGACAGCCTGCTCCTTCTGCCCGTCTCTATGTACCTGCACTGCCGTGGCTACCTGCTCCCTCGGACAGCAGCGGTGAGGTGCGGTGCTCACAGCGGTGAGGTGCGGTGCTCACAGCGGTGAGGTGCGGTGCTCACAGCGGTGAGGTGCGGTGCTCACAGCGGTGAGGTGCGGTGCTCACAGCGGTGAGGTGCGGTGCTCACAGCGGTGAGGTGCGGTGCTCACAGCGGTGAGGTGCGGTGCTCACAGCGACACAGCTACACCTGGCTGAAACAGTCTCATGTGGCTTGGTGGCACGTGGCTATGCCAGCCCCGTTTGTATGAAGGGCACTGCCTGGAACTCCTTACCACAGCGCTTAGGTGAGAAGAAAACTGCCCAGAAGGATGAGCTATCTTGCCAGAGCACTCAAACAGGGGAGGGGAAAGCCCCGTGCTAGGGTTGAGCTCTCGAGACCTTAGAGAAGCTTTGTGGCAATACCTCCCTCATCCCGCACTGAGCCCACAGCCACTGACGGCTCAGAGCCATCCCATGTGGGCTGTGGGGTGCCTGGGGAAGCTCTCCTTTTCAAGGCTGCCCTGGTGCTGTCACGTGCAAGATGTGGGTCCCGAGGCCTCCCTGCTGCAGCTGGTACGGGTGGGAGTGCAGCAGGGCGCCCACCTGGCAGCAGGCGCAGAGTTGGAAGCGAAGGAAATGCAGAGCCTAGAGGCATCGCTTGCAACCAGCCCACACTAGGAAAAGCGTCAGGCAGGAATTGTCCCAGCAGCAAACTCAGAAGTACTCCCAGGTACAGCAAGTACTTGTCCCAGGGGACTCGGCAGCTCATTAAGCCAAGGTAGAACCACCACTGCCATATCCGAGAAAGCATTTACTACCACCGTTACACTATCCCTGGCAGGCTCAGCATCCAGAATGGGGGACTTTCTCCACCCTTCTCTCCAGAGAGGAAGGCAGTCTTCCACAGCCTGATCTCACTGCTGGTAGTGTTCTTAAAATTGAAAGGTAATCCTGGAAACTGCCATGAAGTTACAGTGCTACGTGATGTATATTTGGAATAAAGCAACCACCCTTTCCCAATAGTTTGCTGTCCAATCTACACAACACACGCAGGGCAGGTAAGTCGGAGGCAATCTAACGTGTCTATATTTACATACGCAGAAGGAACCACTGAGAGATCAGCTCTGCCTGGGGACAGATGGGGAAGCAGAGGTAGCAAACCTCCAGAGGAGAAGCCCTCAGCTGCACTCCCTAGAGAGACAGGGTTAGATGTATCTCCCAGATACCAGGCTGCTCTGAGGAGCTGGGTCAGCCCCAGCAACAAGTTACAGCAGTTTCTGGCGATGCAGTAGTCCAGTTGCTAGGCACTGCCTGGTCACAGCCACCACCAAGGCTGCCCATGAGCTCAGTTACATAAAACCGAAGCTCTGCGGCCTCTCCACATCCTACCCCTACAGCAAAGGAGTAGGAAGAAGCCTGAGTGGAACACTAGTATTTCTTTAAAGCAAGGGGTTTTCCAAAAGTTTCATACACTGAAGCATCCACAAAGCAGAGGCCAGAACAAATGTCTGCAGTTAAAGCATCTACAAAGGAGGTGAGTCTAAAAGAACCTTCAAAAGTGGCTTTTACACTTTCTATACCACATTTCACTTCCACTTAATTCCTGTTGCTTTCAAGATCAAAAGCAGAAAATTCACAGTGCTATCAGCCCGCATCATTATCACTTACAGCAGCTTTTTATTTCAACATCCTCCACTGGATAGCCTTTCTCTGAAAATCTATACTTTACTCTCTCAAGAGCATTATATTGTATGCAAATTCGAAGTAAAAGTACTTGAAATTTGAAAATAAAGCCCATACCAATAAGGATCTAAAATTATCAGACACCTTAATGTAGAATCATAGAATTGTTCTGATCGGGCAAACCCTTTAAGATCATCAAATCAAACTGTCAACCCAGCACTGCCAGCTCACCACTAAATCATGTCCCTAAGCACCACAGCTATACATCCTTTACATACTTCCAGGGATGGTGACTCCACCACTTCCCTGGGCTGCCTGTTCCAATGCTTCACACCCTGCAAGAGATTAGCATTGCTTTTGTTGCATTCCTCTTCACTTCTCTAATGAATAACTGAGCAGTTCATAATATATTTTGATGTTGAAAAAGAAAAAGGATTTCATTTTCTTGTACCCATGGGGTTAAAAAAGTATTTTTAGTTCCCATTAGGTGTGTTTTAACTCAGCTCTGTGAATGCAGATCTGGTTTCAAGATTTGTTCTAGTAAACATCAGTATAATCAAAACTCCTTCGTTCAGACCAAAAGTAGCAATTTAAGGGGCTTTTTGAGAGAAAGAATATTGAAGTAAATATCTGGATTTTTTTTTTTTTTTTTTTACTTTCTTAATTAAGAATCTGGAAACCAAGGCACATGTTACCGCACTACTTAACCTCTTACAGTGACTGGAAGACATAGCTCAGGTTAAAAGCCATGGACAAGATTAAGAGCTACATCTGTTAGTAGATGACCTGCCCCAGGCAGACAATCCTTTAAAAACGCCATGACCTCATGGAGGGTTTAGATGGGAGCAACAGAGCACTAATCAGTCACCTGGTATTGACATTAAAACTTCGAAACAAAGGAAACAACCAAATTTAACACCCTTTTTATATGCAAACCATGATAAGTTGGGAGATAGCAGAAATGTCTCAGTCTGAAGTGTTTTTCTTGTTTCAGTGCTTTGTTGCTTCACTGCTCAGTACAGTACGTTCTATCTTCTACTTTTTTTAGAAGGCACTTAGGAACTCCAGAAAAACAACACATGCTCACAGAGAAAAATCTTGAAGGACTGGCAGATATTTGTGATTTCTGAGCACAGTGGGGTTTTCTAACTACAGATTGTTCAGATGTTGTGGGCTTAACAGGATCTACTCCAAGCTTGTTGTCTCCCTGCTCTTTTTCACAGATTTAGAGTCACTGATGAATGCTATGTGTACCAGCCCAGATGCTCTGTTCTAGCTATAAAACAGTTTGAGTCAGCTAACTGGATAAGAGAGCTTAAAATAGTGCAGCCCTTTACTCTTTATCAGCTTAACATTTTCCAGTCCACACCACTAGATTACAAGAAATACAAACCAACTTGTTTATAATTTACATACATTTTCTGGGGCATCGTTTGATGTTGTTTTAGTATTGGATTGAAAGGAAATAGGATTTAACTCTTTGCATTGTCATTTTAAGTAGTGACCAAAGATCTCAGCTAATTGAGCACTTTTCAGCAATTACTTGCAAGTTAACAGACTGTTCGGAAGGATTTTGCCTTTCAGTTTTAGAAAAGACCCTGTTCTGGGATTTGTGCCTAGTATCCTAAAGCCAAATTCTATTTTCTAGACTCTAGACACTGGAAAGAGTCTTATTGCTTGACCTGTCAGTTTTTAGATGAAAAGACTGAGCTTTCCCTTATTCCTCAGCTGCATAGCTGACACGGTGTTACGCTGCCACTACCAAGACTGTTTATCTGAACCTCCAAGATCAAGAACAGAGAGCACCACATTCTCCAGTTCTAATCATTGCAGAATAAAGTATCAGATGGCACTTATTTTAAGACCAAAATAATTTTGACATGTTGAATCTCTCAAATCCCTAGTGGCACCATGGCTTTTGGCAAACCTTGTGACACGATTCATACAATAAAGCGGTTTCAATTGAACTGCCTTTTTGCTCAGTCCCACTAAAATACATAGTAAATAGTTCAGACAGAGGCTTAGCTGCCCTAATGAGTGTTAATGTTACCAGCAAATCTTGTCAATGTTTTTTTCAAGCCTAGCAAAATTAAATGTAAAGCAAATGTTCCTGTCCTCATCACTGGCCTGGAAGGCTTATGTACTTCCAAGCTGTCTGATGCGCCATGCGTGTTCACATCCCAGGACATGTTGACCAGTTTCAACCAAGAGTGCCAGAAGGAGAGAAAAGTGTTTAGTTCCTACACATTTAAAGAAAAACAAAGGAGAAAATTAGCAGCCCCTAACTGAAGGGGGCTGTACAAGTACAACCCAGAAATCCTTACAGGAGAAAAACAAACATCAAAAGATGTAAAAAGATTCCCTCAAAACTCAAACCACTTTATATGCCAGAAAATCCCTCAAGAGACACAAATCTTAAGAAGCCACTCTTCAGCAGCCAGACCCTTCATCCCATTAAACTATTTGGCTTAGCAAGAGCTGAGGGGTTTTTCCTCCTTATAGAAAGGATTTTCCAGCTCTAGGAGGGAATGGATATCAGTGTGCTGCTCTACTTGTAAGTGTGGAAACACCATACATATTCTCCTTAGGCATTTGGGAAACAGTCACTGTCACAAGTGTTACATCAGAACCTGCCATTTTATGACTTGCTCAACACATCTGTCTAGATATGGATGTCATTTTTATCAAATATAAAATAGTAACACAATAATAATTGCTTGCTACACCAGTTTTAAGTGCTGTGTAAAAATGTGCCATCTTCTTCAGGTTTTTCATTATTCTGTATTATCACATCACCAGCCACATCACACCTGAACCTCCAAAGTCGGGGACAAGACTTCAGTAGTCTTTTAATATTGAAACAGTGACAGTACTTTTCCTGCTATGTGTGAGCCCTATATCAAATGGAAATGCAATTATTTTCACCGCTCCTTCCCAGCAGCAGTTTGATGTTTCAAAGAAGTAAGGAATTAAGCTTTATTCTATCTATTGAAGTGAATTATTTGAGTATACGAAGAGCAGCTAAGGAGATGAGCAGGCAGGACAAAAAACCCTTTGGCATTTCCCCCAATTCAGAATTGCTTTGTCATCAGTCTTTTTTATAAACAAGATTGGGGATATCTCTAGTTGGTGATTCCCTCCTCCCTACCCTCTATTCCTCTAGCAGAACACTCTAATCTGCTTGGGAGCAACAATTATACAGAAAAGAGTCAAACTGTTAGAGTTCTCCTTCCCATCATTCTTTTTTCCTTTTGCTGATCCAGCATCTCACACATTCTCCAAGCCTTTTGCCTGCCATGTAAATGAGTAATTAATTCAATCTAATATTTTATCGTCCTGATGAAATATCCTTTTCCCTTGTTGAACTCTCATCTTCTGGGACTTACTCTCCAGTTCTGCAGTAGCCCCTTCCAGAACAGACAATCCACATTTAAAGGAGACACTAAAAAAATAAGTCACTTCAAAAAAATTTACTCTTCCAGATTATATTACACACTAGAAAGAAACAAGAGACCTGTGAATTCAGAAGAAAAGGTATGAACTATTATTCCCTTTTACAGTCTGCTTTGATACTATTCTAGACAAAGGAAACAAGATTCTTCTAGTGCTCCCTTATTTGGAGCTGCTCTGTTATTTATTTTTTACCGAAACCTCTGAAGACTCCAGGGGTTCTGCAGGTGCATTGAACTGCAGACCTGTACATTTCTAACCTTCAGAAGTGTATTTGGTTATGCCACCAAAATCTTTTCTCCCTTTATCTGCAACAATGAGGCTCAACAGTATTTTAGTAACTGAAGAGATTCTAACATAGCTCTGATCTCTTAAGTGTCAAACATAGAGATTTCCCCTGGCAAAACTACTAATGACATACTAGTCTTACCACAACTGGGTAGGAAGGCAGAGTAATTTCCCTTATGTAGACAGTAATGGGCAGTGTATACCACATCCTGGATTCTGATCTCCTTTACATCTCACTTATTCACTGACTGTAGTAAACTTGGTGTAACTGGGGTAATGCTTTTGTGTGACCATGTGTGCAGGCCCCTCAAACTACAGCAAAGTGTGATTCTGAAATCAAAGACAGACAGATTCACTGTCAAGAATGATTAAATCTCTCTTTTCATATAAACATGGAAACAGCAAGCAGTTGTGTTCTAGTCACGCTTATATTCAAATCATATACGTAGTATTCCTGATTGCTGAACCAGGCTGAAAGCTGGCTATTATCAAATTCTGATGCAGTCTGCTATCATGCTCCAGTAGCCTCTAGGTCTCCAGCATACATCCTAAGCAGCCGGCCTGAACAAAAACACAACATAAGAAAAACAACACCCAAAACAACAAAATCCCAACCCCACCAGAAAAAGCTCAAAACAAACAAACAAACAAAAATACATACCTCAAAACAAAAATTTAATTCCAGATTTAACTTTAAAAAGTTTGTCTAGCCTCTCTAAAAGCCATTAACAGAGTTTCTTTAGTTCCTGCCGACACAGAGAGCATGCTCTCCGTACAGGGGGCCTGTACTATCAGGATTCAGTGAGACCACGCATAGGACAGTAAGTCTTTCTGTGCTTTTCAGTGATTGCCCTCAGATCAGCATAAAACATGCAATGCAGTGGCACATGGTTTCACACTTTCCATTTTACAGAACCCCATTCCCTCAGTTACCATTCCTCATGCTCAGAGAGCGGGGGGCGCAGGGAAATGGAACAGTCCTTGAGTGGAAGGGCATTTCCCGTGAAGCGCTCACACTGTAGCAAGAACCTTAGAATGACGTAAAATACAGTCTGTAACAAAGAGGAACCTGTTGAAAATCCTCATCTTGACACTTGTGGGATAGGTGAGTTAAAAAAAAAAAAAAAAAACACACCTCACTAGTCCTGGAGAATCTTGTTGTATCCGCTGCTGTGCACCATTCCCAACCTTAAAAGAAGCAGTGCAATCTTATGCCATTCAAGCTTACAGTTCAGTCTTTGGGACCCTGCGTTTTAAGAAATGAATGCGGGCTGAAACAGCACCTGGAAGCTGAACAGTTTCTTCCTGTATGAAAACTAGGCACCTACTCTGTTATGTGCACGCTTATAAACAAACAAAAAATAAAGACTGAAAATAGGAGGTCAGGCTACAGCTACCCACTTGACAGAACTGCAAGGGCCAAAGAAGAAATTTCCTGTGAGAAACAGGCTTAGACTCATTACAGGTTTTTTGGCCTTCTTCATAACATCAACACAACACGCTTGGATGCCAAAGAAAAATGCAGCCTGAGATTTATTACAACTGGGCATATAAGGCATGGAAGACAGAATTAGTGGTGAACCTTGGCTGTCCTCCATCATCTGATTAAGAATAAGACCACAAGGAAATAGCTAGGGGATCAGTTCAGAATTGGAAAGATATACCTTATGGCTAGGGTACAATGAGCCTTGGAAAGGTAGAAAATGCATGGTTCTTCCTACAAAAGTCTTAAACGTAGTCTGTTCTAGGAGCAGCTGGGACTTGCTAGCACTATACTTCCAGCTAGAAGGGTAGTATAGAGGACCAGTGCCTGAGATGCAGTGTAGAAGCAGCTGTGAAGTCTGTTTGCATGCATTAGGAAAAGGTTGAAAGTCAAATCTGCAAAGGAAACCTGAAGTAGTTCAAAAAATTATTATATGGTAGGATATGCAGAGCACAGAGTAGGAAACAGGATTTTTTTTTTCCATCTCTGTGCGTTCTTTCTCCACTGCAGCCTCATTCCTGTCGGTAACAGATGGCATATCAAGCATGTGCTGGGTGAGCTTTGCTAACGTTTAACATTTTGGAAGCCGTTTTCCTTTAAGCTAGCTGTTCATGGAGATGTGTGTGACAGTTGCTGTGAGTGAAAGATGCAAGGGTGCCTTTTTGGACTGCTCATAACTTGTAAAACAAACACTCTCTCACTGAGGAAGGCTCAAGAGGGAATTGAGAATGGGGGGGAGGGGGTGTCAAATATTGTCCCAAAAGCTTCAGGGGGAAGAAAAAATGACAACCCCACAGCCATGAATAAAAGCAAGAATAACTAAATGGGAAACCTATATAAGGAGAGGAGCCTACAGGAGGTTTCAGGCTGTAGAAATTCTATATAAAGAAGTGTCTGCAGCGTGGTTAAAGCCTTCAGTTAGAGCAGAGGGAGGCCTTCCACACTTCCATAGGATTTACCAATTGTGGTAAAAAAAACCCAACCAATCAAAAAACAACTCAGTATGGAAAGCACTTTTTGATGGAAATAGAGTACCACTTTCTTATAAGAGCTAGAAATGTTAGAGGAGTACATACAAGGCAGGGGTAAGGGTCTAAGCCAAGAAAAGGATGAACAGACACTTACCTTTCATGGCCATACTTGTCTTAGAAGAAAGTGACTCTGAGCTGTCTGCAATCTTAAATAGCCAGAGGGAAGCAGAAGAGGAGACCAGAGGGAGGCCAGTAATACATATATTGAAACTAAGCATGGGGAGCAGCAGAGATTAAGATAATATACACTTGGACTGGATTAGATCAGCTAATATGAACCTTCCTCTTACCGATTGCTAAAATAAGAGTGAAAACTCCTTTTGAAGCTGTGCATAAGAAAAAAGCTTCAATTTCACAGCTTCATTAACCAAACATCACTGTTTCAAATATTTTTATTTTCATTTCTATGCATCTATTAAAGTGTAAGGTATAAAAGACAAAAGGTCATCCATTAAATCACAGTGTATTCATTCCAGTGAAGACATGGCATTATGTAAATGGTACCTTTTGAAGCTGGAACAGAAATTGCCACGAGGCCCTTCTGGGATCCATTCTAACTTCCTAGGTATTTGCTCTATTTCTACACATGACTGATGGAATTGCACCAAAATAAGGGTTTCTTTGTTGCTGTCAATGCAAAAGGGAAAAAAAAAATGGCAAGGAACAAAAGAGCAATACAACACAAGGCTCTAAATCAAGTACTTCAAAGAGTATGGGCTGGATTCAGATGACTTATTTCACCACTGCAAAGCTATGCAGACCAACAGGGTGACTCAAAGAACTTAAGCTAGGAATTTATGTTTCCCTTAGAGTCAGCAGAAAGAAAGGGATGCCTCTGAAGAATAATTCTAAGCATTTAACTGCGGCAGCTTTGGCTCCAAACACAGGTGAAGTTAAACTCAGCCATTTGATAGGGAATCAATAGAGTAGCCTGTAACTTACATTAAGTAATCAAAACACAGACATGCATCAAAACCCAGTGTACAGTCATGGAGTGCCACCTGTGTTCTCCAGTGGTCATCCCAAAAATGAAGCACACCACACTCAGGAGAAAAGGTGCTAGGTCATCCTTTTGACTCAATGTCATTATCATAAGAAGCAGCTAACACAGCTGGAGGCTCAGGACTTGTCTGCTCTGCAGAACAGAATACAAGTGGGGATAAAAATCAAGCCAAAGGGTGCTCCTTACAGACATGCAGGGCAGAGGGGCAGGTGTTTCAACAGTATGATCACACTCCCACAGCCCTCAGCCTGGAAGAGTACAAAACCTGTGACCAGGTGGATGGCATTCCAGCACATCCTAGATGCTATTTGGAAGAATGAGTACAAACCAGAGTTAGGAAACTAATTTGGCAGCTTGAAGCAAGCACATGCCAAAGCTGTGGAATGGTTTTCCCAATGGCAATGACACATCCTACAAGAGGAGCATCTATCACTGAGAGTTTCCCTGTTGCCAGTAGGGCTGGCTGGCTGAAAAGCAATAGCTGCTCTGCTGGGCATTCTGGCCCTTGACACGATTTTGAAAAGTGCCTCAGTCTTGCAGAGTAGACAAGACTGATCTGCTGTTACTGGCCTTACTGAGCCCTTCTGACCTTCCAATGAGAAAACAAAATATGACACAGTCCCAGAAAACCCCATTTGAACACTCTCCGGGGCTGCTGTTTCGATTAGTACCAGTGCTCCATTACAATAGGCATGATGAGACCTTTGTCTTCAGAAGCAAATTAAGACGACTTTTACCCCACTGTTTCCTTTCCATCCTCTCGGAAACACACATCAGACTGACAAGGACGAGGAAACACAGTGGCCCTGCCAGGGACAGAATAAGGGAGTGTGAAATCCTAGTTCAAATACTGCTATTTTCAACTGATTACGTGACAAACACAAAAGAGGATCTCAGCACCACACACAATAAACCTACGAAGCTTGGCAGGTTTCTTTTCACGTCTGGGAAGCAGCCTGCTGCCATAGTGATTTTGCTCCTCCCTCAAACTGACACGGCTGGGAAGGAAAAAAAGATTTGAATCGTTTGCAAGGGGATTTAACAAAAATCTTCTCTTCAGGCAGAACAAACGCGATTCTTTTCAGTGGGGAAAAAAGAAAAAGATCAAAGTTCAGCAAAAATTTACTGGCTTTTCCTAAAACAGCAGTAGGAATACTAAATGCAGAATTGCTCTATATTCACTTCTGAAGGTTTGAGATAGAGTTTGTTGTGGCATGACCAGTGTTTTCTTTCTCCTGAAGTGATGCCCACTGAGCTAACTCGGGAACAGCTGGAGGAGCGAAGGAAGCAGGAAAATGTCAGGTGCCTGCTAGACTTTAACCCCAAACATCGTGTAAACCTTTTTGGTTCATCTCCACAAAGACGACAGCAAACTGCTCAGACTGAACTATACTAACACTAGTGGAGAAGCATTGGTGCTGACAGGGAAGGAAAAAGGATGTCTTGCAGCATGAAGGCAAGGCAGCCACGTTTTAGATCCCCTTTTTAGTGCGAATCAAAGATCGATGGGCAAGATAGGGAAACCAGAAGATGACAGAGTAGTAAGATCCAGAAATCTGTTAAATTTTTATTTCATGTCACTCTTTATTAATAATCTTTCAATGCAGTTAAAATTATTCTTTGTATCAAGACACAGTTCATCAGGTTTGAAAAGCACTATTTTTTTGTAATTATCCTGAAAAACACCACCAATAAGGACTTCTACATATGTAACATTTCATCTGCACATTAAAAAGCTCTCTTAATTGGAGACAATCATTTAAATCTTTGATTTTTAGTGCCTCGTGATAATTACTCTGATGCCAACACTTTTAAGGGGAAGGTCAAAAGTCAGAAGCCAGTCACATGTTATCAAGAATGTCCTCTAGAGACTTAGTCTAAGAGTCTTATTCTAATCCTTCTAAGGTATTCCTTAATGCTAACAAATCTGCAGCAATCCCTTTGCAGGAAACTCCTATGCAGAACATAACGCCTACTCAAGTAGCTATTTATTGCAGAAAAGGCAGAATTAAAAGAAAAGAGATTTTGCTTCTTTCAGATAATGCGATTTTAATTATCTCTTTGTGCAATCTCTGTGAGCATCATTCAGCTTTGGATTTCAGATATTTTCTTTTAGTCAGCTTCCAAATTGTACTTCCAACACAAACTGAAATAACGTTTAGCCTGTGACCTTCAGCCACAGAGACTCCTGGAGCAGACATATTAAGTGTTGCACTTGACTAAAACCTTGGGAAAAAAAAAAAAAACACATATAAAGGATCATCAGACACAATATTTAACTTGTTGTCAGTTCTTAGAACAATGCAAAAACTTAAGGTCTAGAGGCCATCAAGAATTGGTCCAATGCAGCTGTGTTTATTCACTTTAATAAACCAAGTCTGTGGGATTATTCAGATAAGTGAGACTACAGAATACAATTGTATACTAGAAGAGAAAAAAAGTGAAATATTATTTCATTGTTAGTTATCATGGTAAGAAAATACCTCAACAAAATATAGAAGTAGGGTAAAAAAAAAATTGCTTTTAGTTTAATTAAAACAAGCCTTATACCTGTGCTGCAATTAGATTTCTTTTCTACTACTCACAAACAAGTAGCATATTGTTCAGATTAATAGACAGGAAAGACAACATTGGCTGTCTGTCAATCATCGCTATAGTTCAATAACTGTCCCAAGACATGGCAGAATTACAAAAAGACAGGCTGATTTCTTCCTGCTTTTAACTGCACTGATGAAACGTCACAGTGAGCCCCAAATACTGAAGAGTTTAACAGTTGTTTCCTCCTTGTCTTCTGTTTTTTTTAAAATACATTTCTAATTATGCAAAGAGGGCTAACACAAATCAAATCAAGTTATCACCACTAACCGATGTCTCTTGGGGAAGATTTTCAGCATGGTTAGCAGAGAATTAGGCAAACTTCTCCTTTAGCATTATCGAGAGTTTTGTTTCCAGTTCCTCTGCACAGTTACGACAGCCCTTGCCCCTGCCCACCCCTACAACTTCCAGCATTTCTTCACGCTGTGAAACACAAGTATTGCTCATTTCTAACTGCAGACCTGGGCAGAGGCCCAGGGAGGGTCCAGAAAGGTGGGTTATTGTGAAAACAAGGAAGCAGAAGGTGTACAAGAACTATTATTGAAGATAATCTTGTTTGCTGTATGAAAGAACATTTTTCAGTGTGAAAGAGGATACCTTCCTGTGCAAAACTTCACCATTGCCAGATGAGCAGGACAGACCAGAATAAAGCACAGATATACAAATAACATGGGTCTTCTATCCGAGGGGCTCAGGAAGGCATCCTGCTTCCCTGGCAGACCAGACATCACCATACTGCTACCCAGGGTCCTCCCCTCCCTCCACAGATCCTCCAGGCTAAACGAAGGGCAAAGCATGAAATTACCTCCCAGAAATGCTGGTGGTGGTATACCAATGAGCTCAGGGACATTAAAGCCCTCCAGCAGAGCCAAGGGCTCACCACAGTATGCCCGCATCACACCAGGGTTACGTGGAAGGAGGTTACTACAATGCTCACATTTCTCATGGTAAAACAGTTTTCTGCTGTAGGAAGCCTGAGAAGCAGATGTTGAATTGCGGTTTTTTTGTATTATACACAGTTCATTATAGAAGAAAAGCAACAGCCAGAACCACGTTTTTGTTTATCCTGGCTCCATAAATGAAAAGATTGTCAGTGAGCATTGCTAGATGTTGCTTTTGCCCTTGTGACTCACTTTTCCTTCTTTGACTTCGAGAGAACTAGAAAATAGGGAAATGAAGAGTTGGCACACATTCCTCTTTCCTTCTTGAACTCAAAAGAGGCTTAAAAAACCCAGCTTTTTTAGATACTGTTATTGAGCAAAAACATTTATGAAAACATGCAAGGTTTTCAAACACTGAAAATTCAAACATTGAATTTATCTGCATTTCTGATGACTTTACTACATGCTAAAGTTAGTTTAACTTTTAGAATTTAGTAAGACAAATAGCAGAAGTATTTTAGAAAAAAATTGCTTTATACATATGGAATTGAAAATAACTCATAGAAAAGACATTTTCTATTATAGAATTTCCTAGTTAGAATATGTTTTCTGCTTTTTGCATCTATTAAAAATTATATTAAATTTTTTCACATCTATAACATTTCCCTGTAAGAAAATAAAATTTTTTAGTTTATTTAAGCTTGTATACTGCATAAGTAGATAAATAACAATTCAGAAAAGCATCCCTATAGGTGGGCAAGAACTAATTTCAGTAAGTGTAACTTAACTTCACGTGAAATGCAGAAATCATTTACGCAAGTAGAGAGAATTGAACCTCAGAAAGAATAAAAAAAGTTAAACTTGGAACCTGGACACACCACCTGAAGTATCCAACTCTCTGATGGAAACTAAGTAAACAAAAGAACACAACACATAGCAGCTTTACCGATACCTCTTCACAAAGAATACTTCCAAAACCAGCAAGAAACAGAAACGAGCAGGCAAAAAGATTAAATCCCTTTACACACAGTGTTTACGCTGAATACACAGGCAATAAAGAGAATGTCAACTACGGCAGCTCCAGCCTTGTTTGTCACTAGATTAACTGGAGAGCCAACAAAGACAATGAGTCAACCATTCATGCTTATTAAGCTTGCTGTGAAAGGCTCCATTCACTCACCAGCTGGCATGGTGGAAAACTATCTAAAGACGTGAACAAGTGCAAGGGGTAGAGAGGCAGCCTGGCCCACTGCAATCTGAAACCGAAGCTGCAATTAATTATATATGGAATGTGGCCAGGCACTCCTAGCATTGTAATCAAATGGGACCACACAGAGAAAAGAAAATCCTTTATCACATAACAGGCACTACAAAAAGGCAATTAAGATTCTTGCAATAGAATAGATTTAATTTTTAAAAATTCTTTATGGCACTATTCCTGTTGATGGGCTATATGATTTCTATACCTTGAAACTTCAAGTTTGCTGCTTCTGTTGTATTTCCAATAAATCACTTATGTGCCTGTTCATCTGTTCTAACAAAAACCAGCCTCTTTATAGATTTTTTTTCCCTTTCATACACACTTTTAGCAATAATTTTATTCTATTCTAGTGTTTGTACCCTAGAAATATTTAAATCTTCTGTTTTATCCCTCAAACTCCTTGGAAATCACAAGTCTAACCTGGAAGGTCCCAATAGTCTCAACCACACATTGTCACAGTCTACACAAATCAAGATGCTTTAGGCATGTTTCAGATGAGATCAGCCTCAGATAATTTTCCCCTTAGTGTAATTCTCCAAGACTTCACAACTTATTTTCCTTTGTAGAAAGCTGAATGTGAAAAGCATGCCTCAAAACAAAATGTCAACAAAAATGGCATCACCCACATCTCAAAAGCAGCAGCATTCCCAAAATTTGTGTAATGCTAAACTTCTATCTTCCCATTGGGATCATCACTGAAACACTATTACAGTACTATTTTGAGCCAGCAACCAAGTTAGGACCCCAGGGGGTACTACCTGGCATACGCATTAATAGTAAGATACTGTAGCTGAAGAACTTTGGAATCTAAATCAGAAAACAACCCACAAAAAAAAAAAAAGCCCAACAACAAACAGGAAAAAACCCAGACAAAAAAAAAACCCCAAACAAGCAACCTACATTATCCATTTTTTTGTTGTTGTTATAAATGTGGACACACGGGCAATCCATAGCAGGACCAGGAAGCAAAGCAAGCTGATCCTAGGCAGGGATTTAAGCCCTTATGCATCCTTCTTTATCTTCATTCCTCTTTGCTCATTTTTCCTGTTGTTTATTTTCTTGATGATATCACAAGACTCATTCCAATATATTTATTTAATAATCAAATTCCTGCTCAGAATGTAACACTCTAAAATCAATGGGAAGCTGACCACTGAACTTGTATCCCATCCTGCAGACTGTAAATCACTTCTCTTTATCTGAGGGTGGGATATTACTGGTACTGTAAAAAAAAAAAAAAAGCTTAAGGTATGTCTCGGATTTCAAGGTACTAAAATATTCAATAAAAAATTGTGAAGGCAAGTGAAGTGTGTTGACAGCACAGGTTGTGAAAATACACATCTACTTTATCACAAATTATCCACAACCAACCTTAGAACCCTTAAAAAAAGGTAACAGTGCAACTGCCATTGCTTATTATGAAGGTACATTATGCATTCGCTGTGCAAAAACCTGTGTGATTCAATGCCACAATGGAAAGCACCAAAAGGCTGAACCAGACACAGTTCAGTGTTTGCAGTATAGCTATTCTTTTACTGCCTAGCGTACTTGTTGGCAGATGTTATTTTCACGAACTGTCACCATGCATTTTGACTTGGAGAAAGGGGCTAATTCAATGTGCATTCATGGATGTATTGCTAAAATATGTGGGGATTTGGATCTCTGCATAACACAGCATATAACAGAGCACCAGTTAGCATCTCTCAGGAACAGTGGGCTTATTAGCAGGAAAATACATCATCACTGAGAATAGGATATTTTGGGGGGGTTGGGATAGGGTTTAATTTATTTATGATTTTTACAAATGACCATTCAAAGTCTCCATAAGGCCAAAAAACATGTAGAAAAATTAACTTGGAAACGAGGAAGAGAAGTTGCAACATACCAGTTCTGGAAGCACCAGCACCCATCCAATTGGAAGAGGAGCCCGGCAGAGGACCCTGCCAGTGAGGCAGTGCAAATAGGTTGCCTGAGTTCCTCTGTACTGTGGTAGTCTCGGTGCAGGTAGGTGGAAATACAACAAGCAGCACTGAGAGTGCAGAGAGGGGCAGAAAAAAGGTGCCTTTGGGGACCAGAAAGCCCCAAGCCACAGCCAGAGCACAGGTGGCTCAGTGCTCAGACAAAAACCCAGATGAAGAGAGAGGAGACACACAGAAGGAGCCTTCTGGCAGCAGCCTGAAGTTACATCATCTCTACTGTATTGTAAAATTTGAACTTTTCCTTAAGAGTCAAAGAAATATAAACATCTCCACAGCATGACTGAGCAGCAAAAGCAGGTGCCTCCCATCACACGGGGGAAGAGACATGTCCCCAAAGCACAGCTGAGTGCACTAAAACAGGGCCCTCTAAATAGATCTTTTGTTTGGTTTGTTTCTAGCCTCATGCTGGGTATTACCGGCGCAGCCCAGATTCCCTCAACTGTACAAAATTCCTCCACTAAAAGTAAGAAAGCAGTATCATCCTTCACAGACAAAAAGGCTAACAGCTGTATTTTCACATGATTTCAGAAGAGTAAATAAAGCACCAAGTGGAATTTTCAATTGCCTGCATGTAGTTAAGACTACTGAAGATTATGTGGAAAGGGGAAGCATGAAGAGAAAATAGTACTATAAATCCTTGAGGACTAGTAATTTGAATTGCTTGTAGTGGATTTGAAGCACATGGAAAAAATGGATCTACAAGCTGGATCTACCACTGTAATCCTCTCCTCAGGGGAGCAGAAGCAGCATTTTGACCATGTAAGTATCTATCTATATATATAAGCAGATAAAACACACACACCTTGCACCTACAATATAACACGAAAAACACTTTGAGATCAGTTGTCCAGTGATTTGGGGATGCAAGAGGAACAAAAGACCCCAAAAAAACAAAAAACCCATGCACAACACAATTTCTAAAAATTGAAAATTTTTCACATTCAGCTGGACTGAACACTGGAATTTAGGAAGTGGGAACTCCCACATTCTGCTTTAGAATTTGAACTCTTGTTAAAGTCAATCATCAGCTACAGATATCGTAGGCAAGCGTAGCCCAGTTCAATCTCTTGCTTTAAGTAAAGAAGCCAGGAAACCCACAGGGAGCTCACCACAGTGCCAGTGTCTGCTTTGTACCACCAAAATTTATACCAATGACCAAACTGAAAAGAGAGTGTGACTACACAAGGCAAGTCTGATAGACATGGAGGGGACAGGGGCCAGAAGGGAAATAAGGTGCTGGAACCAAACACCAAAACTCAGGCAGCTTTCAGGCACGTGAAAACATCACAGCTTGGCTGCAAAAGTCCCATTTATATTGGATTTAAGTTTCTAGAATGCAAAATTAACCATCGTACCCAATAGCCCTGTTTTTCCCACTGCATGTGAAGCTGAATCCAAAGCACTGCAGTCCAAGACCTGCTCTACAGCAGAAGGCTGCTCCAGACAATTCTGTAACATTTTTAATTGCTTCTAATTTACAGATATTTAATCATTTCCATTATCTGAAGAAAAAGAAATCACAAAATCTGTGAAGATTAGAAAAAATAGGCTGTTCTACTTTGATAAGACACTCTTTAAAGTATTCTGTCAGGCCTACTGTTGAATACAGAATCAAGGTTAGGCAACCATGAACAAGCAACCACGAAGAGCCCATATGGTGACCATGGCAACTAGAATGAAAGGTCCTCAAGATCAGAACACTACAATTAGTCTCTAGTCAACCACTGTTAGCAGCAGGCCTGAGCATGGTTTTAAAAGGTCTGGGTGGGAACCGTAACAGAAGACAAGACTGATCAAAGACTTGGTTATAGATGATAGAACCCAGATGTAACCTTTAATTACCTTAAGTTGATTACAATATGAAAACCACACATCTAGAAGTTAGGATATCCACCTCCACTTGAAGACTCTTACCCACAGAGTCTGTGCAGTGAAATATAGAACTACTGCTCCTTTAAGGGGAGACAGAGAAACACTACACCAATCAGCTTTAAGATAAGGAATATAATCACTAGTAAATACACAATAATCAATAAATATATTAATTATGCTAATTTGTCATTCATTTATACAATGTCTCAACAATCGGTGTGCTAGCTTTGTGGAAACACCCTCTAGCACCCCTTTTTGTGCAGAACTGTAAATAAATAGCTAATAACTCAACTCTGGGTGTTACTGGCTTGCACACTGGCTAAAGAATTCCATGAGTTTTGGAACAACAGT
Organism: Bucorvus abyssinicus; assembly: GCA_009769605.1. Classification (NCBI taxonomy): domain Eukaryota; kingdom Metazoa; phylum Chordata; class Aves; order Bucerotiformes; family Bucorvidae; genus Bucorvus; species Bucorvus abyssinicus. The sequence continues at coordinate 29,890,700 of CM020028.1, read as the reverse complement.
AATCCTTCATGCAGTTTTATAAAAATGGCTTTCTTAGTAATCAGAGCAACAAAAAAGTCTGTTAGCACGTTACTGCAATCCCGCTCACTCAGGATTTTCTTTTCCTGTGCCCCACAGACGTTACTTCGGGAGCAGAGAGAGTTGTGAATATCTCGGGATGTAAAGCGCCCAGCTCCCATGGAGGGGGACTGTTCTCCCACCAGGGCAGCAGCTTCCCATCTGCACACTGCTTTAGCAGTGACTTATTGGCATCTACTAGGTCAGTGCAACCAATCCCGAATGATGTGTTTATAATATCTAAGAAGAAGAAAAGAAGTGCTAATGAGAAATCAGCTCATTGTCATCTCATTTTTTCCACGTATTCAGTAATTTGTCATTTGCTTACGTCTTCTGACTGACAACATTCATGCCAGCTGCTAGCTGAATGGGAGCTTTCCAGCAACGCCTAAATGGACTGCTTGTCTTCATTAGCGCTTTGTACAAATTCGTTCAGCAAGGGCTTGCAGGCTGTCATTCGGCTGGTCCAGTCTTTCAAGTCCTGCTGCCACAGTCCAAGATGTTTGCTTTAGCAGACTTGCCCCTGCTTTTGTTAGTTTGGCATAGGAGAACCAGTTTTTATTACCCTGCGTTGGTTTTTTTGTTGTTGCACCCCATCACCGCGGTTTCCAAGCATACTTTCACATTTCAATACAAGGCAGAGGGGAAGTGTTTACACACTACATCTTTGGGGTAATAGATTTCATTGTAAGGTATTTATTTGCTATTTATTTTTGAATTAAGATTATTTTTCACTTAGGAACAAGATTTGTGTATTTCAAAACAAACATGTCCAGCATGCTTGGCAAAGGGCACACAAAGCTGGAGTCAGGCTTAGATGCAAATCACTGATGTTCAAGAGAAGAAATAGCTGTTTTTTCTAGGGTTCTAATAATCCAAAGAAAAGCTTTCTTTTTTTTTTTTTTAAACTTCTCAGCAGCACTAGCAGGTCCTTCTTCCACTTGTTCTCCTTCTAAGATCTGATTCCTTTCTCCTACCTATAAGCATGGTCCTCTGGCACCAAGCTTTTGCCTACGATTTACCACCTTCTTAGGCTATACATCATAGAGTATATATGTTATTCATAGGATATATGCTATGCATTTTCCTTTCAGGAGTTCCTCTTCAAAAGAGTCTGTCTTCACCACAGTTCCAAAGCATTACCAAGGGAAAACAGTCCTTCAGGATATGGCCACAATCTGTTATTGTGCCATACCCCTACATGAAGCAACAGGGGTTTACAAGGAAACCCTATGAGTTTTGCCGAAAAACTTTTTTTCTGTCTTCAAGTGACAACCTTGCTACCCCTAATTTAAAAACGTAGACTAGGTTCGCAAGTCCTGTGTCTCATTGTCAGAGACAAACATACCATATAGGTAGAACAACTGTCAGCTTAAAATAAGTTAGGATTATCCACTGTACTCAAATATATATTTACTATAGGAATCTATTGAAGGAATATTCTAGGGTAATTTCTAGCTTGGACACCATCTCATGATCAGTGCTTGAATTCATCATTAAAGGTCTTCTTGCTAACAAATCTTATGATACTTGGAGTTTGTTGGGGAGTGAAAGTTTATTTTCAGAGTATCTGCAATCTATTTCAGAGTACTTACAGCTTTCATTTAGCTTTAATTTAAAAATAATTACTTCTAGCTATGTTACATTATGGTTGTGAAGAGAAGTTTGAAAGTATCAAAGCATGCTGAAAGTCAGAGATAAACAGAGAAAGAACACAGATATTATTTTAGAGCACTTTGAGGAGAGTCTGCATAAATGACATTTCATTAACAAAGAGGATAATCTATTAAACATTTCAGTAACTTACTGTCACTTTAAAGGACAAATAATTCAGTAGAAATAAAAAAGAACTTAAAGGACAAACACCAACTAGATCCCTGGAGAAAAAAGGATGCAGTGAGATCACTCTTAAGTGACAACATTTACTGGCCAAGGTAGATTTTCTAGAAGAACAAGAGCAAGCCAAGAGTTCTCACACACAGTCTGAAAAAAAAAAAAAAAAAAATTGAAGAGGCTTAGAAGATTTTTGTGGGACTTTCAGAGACACCAGCCTGGTTGTTAACAGTATTCTCTCTCCTTAGTCTAGTTTAAAGCACACCAAATTAATACATTTATCAAGAATAAAGCCTTTGACAAGTAAAAGGCTGAGAACATGTTTCAACAGGAGTCTCTAGGTATATAAAGTCTCCATATACAGTAACATCTGCATCCAAAAGCTCTGGACAGATATTTTCAATACTAAGTATAATGTCTCATTAGCTCTTTTTTTTTTTTCCCCAAATCACTTAACGTAATTTCATAATTTTTTCTGCATTTGATTTACTGCATGTCAGATATAATTGTGCAAGGCACAATTTGCCTTGTGAAAGGCAAAAAAGTAACATTTTGTCAATGGAGAAAAATATATATGCAGTGAATGAACTAAAATTCTTTAGAAAAACAGCAATAGCAACAGATTATGCCTATGTGAAAATTAAAGCTATGCTGGTATTTATTTTCTTGTAATTCATTCAATTTTTGTTCTGGCAAAAGTGTTTGAGTTAAAAGCAAAGCATTTTATTTAACTTCAGGACAACTGCAACAGGGATGGCAGCAATGGAAGCTTCTATGCATTTCCTAAGCTGCTGTCTACTCTCTTGGGAAAGTCTGCTCTGGAAATCAGCTTTCCATACTTATTTTTTGATGCACAAGCTAATTTTATAAGTATCACTTACATATATTTTTTTTTCATATCACAGTTTCAGGTTCCTTTATTTCACCATCAAAAGGTATGAGCCATGAAAGCATGAGCTTCCTGTTGCTACGCAGCAATATCGGACCACCACATCAACCCTTCACCATTTTAGTTCCGTGCTAGATGAAGCTGCCACGTGCTGGTTTCTTTAAAGATCTACACTCCTCCTCTACTAGAGAGAAATTGCACCTGCAGAACTCAAGCTTTCGCTAGGTAACCAAAACTCAAGAAACTTTAAGATTATTATCTCCCAAAATTATTAAGCTCTGCAATCTTTACACAGCACATAAAATCATGAAAGAAACAGGAACCCCTTTCTTCAGTCACAAAGGAAGGTCATGCTTTCTCCCAGAGAAGATCCTGCATTGTGATGTCTCCTGAGGCTCTCTCAACAGTCAGACCCACCTCTTTTGGTGCAAAGCACAGAGACCTAGGAGGATTTTTGCAACATCAGGTCCTTCCAGTGAAAGGAAATTGCTTATTCACCAGAGAAAATGCAAAGTCTGAAAAGTTCTGACTGGGATTCATTTTGCTCTGCAGTTTAGGTAGGTTTTGACAACTTAGGTAATGAAAAGCATCTACATATTTATACCATATTTGCAGAAACATACATCTGGTCTCAGACTGTAAAATGGATGCACCACATCTACCATACAACCTGAAGAAGAAAACACCTCTCTAGAAAAAATTCCAGGTACTACCTACAAAGAAAATCACAGCCCACAAGAAAGTCAGTACTCTGGTTTAACACCTTTGGGTCACAAACTCTGTATTACTAAAATAGTTCATTTTTTCTTGTCTGATGTTATAAACACTTCTTACCACCAGAAAATAAAGAATAATCCCTTAATTTTTACCCCATTTTGTTAAAGTTAGGAAAAGAACATTCTCAAAGCAGAAGAGCATAAAGGTCCTTCATGTTTTCCAATTGTCTTTCCATACCTCCTAGGCATTTTCTTACAGACTGAGTTAAGTAGTAAATATCCATAAAACAGAAAAAAAGCTTCTTTCACTTATCCTTTTTCAATATCCTATTTGATAGGACAAACTGTAATAGGGTACATTTCCAGTACATTTTGGGGTTTTGTATTGCCTTCCTTAAAGAAGGCCAAAAGGAAAATTATTTGCTGGCTGTTAAAGAACATCAGCTTTTACCATTCATTACTTATTCTTTATCTCTTGAACTAATTTCTTCTCTCCTTTTACCACAAAAAGTACAATTTAGGAACCATTTCCTTGTTTAGAAACTTATTAATGATACATCTACTCTCCCATCATTTTTCTCCATAGATTCAAGACCTTGGAAGATTTTCAGTAAGTATACTCCAAGGACTGAGTCTTGGTTGTTGGAATATGTTGTTAATTCATTCTAATTTTTGCCAGCTACTTCTAGAAATAATTAAAAACTATACATTTCTCTGTTACCTAAAAATGGCTTCTAAACATACAAACAAAACCCATACCTGAATTTGAGACATGAAGTTTCTGACCACGGTGAAGGGGATGCTACTAGACACAAGGTAACACTCAGCATGTCTTCCTGTCCTAAGTAGGATAAAGCACATGAGCCTGGCAGGCACCAAATTCTTTAATTTAAAAATAAAATTTACAAGAGTGGAAGAGAGAACTTGATAAATGTAACTGTCTCGAAACACACTGGATACTGCAATCTCTTTGCTATTTCTCATGTGAGTAAAATAAAGAGGGACTAATATCACTGCAAAAAACATAAGCTTTGACATCTACCTACAGGTATAGTATGGTTTCAGAATCTTTTGCCCAGGAAGGATGTAGAATTTCTATCCCCCAAGGTTTCAAAAAACACGATAACCATGCTTCTACAAAGACTTAAGCAGAACTACAACTTTCACAGCTTATTACTTTCTTGGAAGTCAATGAGAATATTTGCATGTGAAAGTTTAAGTATCCTTAATAGTCTCTGTTCTCCCAAGCCATGCCCAGAGCAGGAAAAACAGAAAATAAGCAGTCTGAATTATGTAAAACATGAAAAAAAAACCCAAACTAAACTATTACCATTTACTTACATAAATGTGTTGTAGTTTGTGTTAGCAGAAGAGAGAAAAAAAAAAAAATCAGCGGCTTTAACTAATTTAATACTTTTCATTTATTTTACTTTATTTTTCAGAAAGGCCAAACAGCTGGTCTCATGCCTCAGTGATGATGGCAAAAAAACCCAGAGAAAACCCATTCAAAAATGCTGAGGTAGTTTTTTCAGGAAAAAAGATATTCATTTACAAGAAAATTACAAGGTTTTTAGTGCCAAAGCCAAAGATATCAGTTTAGCTCCGATAAGATCACTTCCAGAGCCTAAGCTGACAGGAATAAGCAATTTATCAAACAGCTCTCAAGTCACAGAAGCAAAATGCTCTCTACAACCAGCATAAGAACTCTTCATAAAAATCAATTTGGTTCCTAATAACATTAAAATTTTCTAAAAATATTTTAAGATGGATAGGTGAAGTGGGAAAACAAGAGGAAAAAATCTACCCACAGTTATGTCAGTAACTAGACCTAGCCAAAATTGCATCATGAAAAAAAAAAATCTTTGGAAGTCCTAGGAGAAAAGAGGGTGTCAGAGGAAGAGGGTCAACTTTCAGCACCTCTGTGATGATGGATGTATATTTATCAACACTTTGAAAAAATAAGCTTTATTGACTTTCACTGCTCAGCTGGAAGATGACCAGGGCACATTGCACTGACTAAAACTTCCAAGAACTCATTAACCCTATAATTCAAAGGAAAGTGAAGAAATACAATTGCTACTGCTCCTAACTTCGTGTTATTTACTGGGTTGCGCTGTGCAATGCCTAGCAAGTCTGATAAGGGCAGTATATAAAACTATCAGCTCATCCTTAGCAACTTTGCTCCATTTTACGAGTTATCATCCTAGTGAGAAAGCACCACGTATTGTCGAAGGAAGCCTATATTTATTACATAACCACAAGCAAATGCTTCAGCACAATAATAGTATTATGTTGTATGTTAATGAATCTGAATACACTTTTCCAAACAGTATTTCCTACAACTGCTTTTCAATGGGTTTTTTTCCTCTAATCCTTATGTGAATGCCATTTTGCCTAATACCAAGCCATTCTAGTTGCCAGCAACAGCTGCACTCACAGCGCCATCCTCTAAGTGAAAACTGCTTTACAGGTGCCACAATGCTGCTTCCTCATTGGTGTCCATGGTAGAATAGTTATGATAGACTGTGGGCGAAACCCCAGTTTCTACAGGAGTTCCAAATCCCTGCAGCATTTAGCATGATGCTGTCTGATGTTACCCTTCTGAAACCTGCATCTTCCACACTACTACAGTGTGCTGTGCTACCAGCTGAGCCTTCAGACAAGGTTTCTGCCACCATGCTTTAGCATATTTGTCAGAGGCTGTTATCTAATGTCCTAGTAACACATCTAACTACGTGAAGAATTAGCTTCATTAGCCAGTTGTTATTGCCAGCAGAGATACACGTTACAGCGAAGCAGGGTAACGCTGAGCAGTCCCCAGGGAAGTAGACCTTATGGACCCTTCCCTAACACAATTTGTGCAGTCAATACCTTGAGAACTTTACTGGGTGGTATCTGCACGTCAGGAAGTTGGCAGCAGTTTCATAGCTTCTCTGTGATCTGTCGCTCCGCACCAGCATGCCTATCTGAGCAGTTACTCAGTGTAAAAACCTTTATCTGGCCTTTCCTTCAGCGTGCAGGTCATTTTCTTGCAGGCAGGCGGGATTATATAGCCATTATGTGTGGCAAGATGATTGAAAACCTCGGAGACCTACTTTTAGCAGGTCAGCCCCAGTGTTGCAGGGGGTGCCCACAGGAATTCTCATGCAAATATCTTTAGAAACGACTGAAGGGGATGAAGGGAGGAAGGAAAGAATTGCTGTTGACATGGCAAGGTCCCACATATCCATGAGAATGAAGACAGCAGTAAGAATTATACACATTCAAACCTCAGCATTATTCATACCCATCACCTCTCGCTATTGTAGGAAAGCAAGGCACAATCAGTGATTCAGCAACACTGGCCCTCTACACACAGGATCTCCTGCCGAATGCAAAGGCAACAAACAATGAGTAATTCCATTACAGCTTTGTGCTTTTTCTCCTTGGGAGAGAAACTCGCTGTTCCACTCACACAGCATAAATGAAATATTTTCTTCAGTTCAACACTCAGGAGCGCAACAAAAATTCTTAAGTTATTCTGCTCTCACTACAGCTGCTGTTCACAGCTACACTGACACAGGGATGCACAAGAAAGAGTTGTTATTTTGAAGAGACAGCCACCTAAAAAACGTCATTTCAGACGATTTTCTTTATTTACAAAAGACATCCCTTGGAATCTGTTGAGGTGTATTGTTAACAAATGTTGAAACTTTATGATAAACCTTGACCACAGATACGGTGGGGGATTTCCTGGCCTGGCTGATATAATAAATACCTGTAGTGGGGAAAAGTGGCTGCTGAATACCCATAAGGAGCAAAGGTCATTGGATTGGAAGGGGGTGCAAAGTACCTGAACAAAAGGTAAGTATTCGATTAAATAATCCACACAGGTAACACGATATTATCAATCCTTTGAAGTCTTTGGAAAGAGACATTGTCACATTTGAGGGCTGGGCGGGCCACTAGGCAAGTGACAGATGCTCTCTATTACCCCCCTCCCTCCCCAAAGGGGAAGGGAAAAGGAGTAAGAAATGGAGACTTATGGAGTGGAAAAGAAAACTAAAACTGCTTTAATGAGACTAATAATAATAAAATGAAACATATACAAATATATACAATACCAATACCAAACCCAACACCTCCCCCCAATGTCAACCATGTCACTGTCCCCACTGATGCTGTGGGCAGACACTGGGGAAGGTCCAGGCTGGGCTCAGCAGCAGACAGGAGCTTGATTCAGGAACTGGATTCAGGAATGAACAGATTGGGACTAAAGGGGGAACAGACAGAGTCCTCCTTGGACATCAGCCATTGAAGAAGAGGCAAGAGAGAAAGACCCTTGTGATCCTTCAGCTTTATACCAAATATGACGTCTATGGGATGGAACACCTTGTTGGTCAGTGCAGGGTCACCTGTCCTGTCCGCTCCTCCCCACGGGTGCAGCCTCTAACTCCCTGCACCCCCACCGTGGTACACAGGATTTAGCAGTGACCTTGGTCTGCACAGGAGCAAGTACAAGCCAGAGTCTTTCTGCACACCAACCCCTGGCAGTAACTGGGAACATCAAGCATTGTCACTTTTTAGAAGCGGAGGCTGACTGCAAAATAAGCTGTCAACTTCAGAAAGTACTGTCACTTAGCAGAAACTGAGCTGAAAAGTAAAATCACTGAACAGAACTAGTGCTGTTCTAACTCAAACCAGGACAGACACACAGTGTTAAATAAAACATTCCTGCCCTATCTCAGCCAGGAGAACCAAGATGGCTGTAGAAAATACAGGGTGACATTCTCTAGATGATCATAATGGTCTGACTGGTGTCACACCAGCTCACACCTCTGAGCTCCTCCTTCACCCCACAGGAAAGTCTAGTGTACTGTTGTTTAACTTTATGCAGGAGTCAAAAAGCTGCTGAGGAATTTAGCATTTCCTTTAACATTTTTCAGCCTCTCCCTCTGCCATCTTGACTGAACAGCTGTTTATGTTAAACAACAGATACAACAGTAAAATTCAGCTTTGGGAGAGGTGCAGGAAAACCAAGTGAGAAGGATGCAAGAGGGCTCCGTAGAGGACAGAGTGAAATTAAATAGCATTTGGATATCCAGAAAGGAAGCTCTAAGTATATTATATTTATACTCTAAGAGTACATCTCCAGTCTACAGTTCTAATAAAACTTCATCAAAACTATGATCAGTTAGACCCCATTTCTACTACAACAATTTTTCATATAGAAAATTTAGAAGAGAAAAACAGAAGTGGTAGGAAAAGAAATCAATAGCCATATTTGATTAGGGGGAAAAAAAAAAAGAGAATGCCAGAGACAAATATAATACCAGTTTCCAAACTAACAGATGACAACAAGCTATTATTTTTCATAGCTGCTAGGAACAGGAAAGCAAGAACTTTAGCTTTATTTGCAACCACTAACACACAGCTTAAATACTGGAGGTATTTAAGGAAAGAGATGAAACACAGACTAGCTAGGGAGACTGGAAAAATCACCCCTGAAGGTTTGCAAGAGCAGACAGTAGCAGAACATGCATTAGGGAGGGCTGAGTACCCTTGACCTCACATCAGCACAGAGGCACAGATTAACTGGTCCCTGGGATTCCTCCCAGGCCACAGCTCCAGACTTTGTATAAGGACAAAGAATAGAAACTATCTTATCTGAAGAACAAAGCAAGTTTCTGTTCTTTCTTTTTCTTCAAGGGAACACAATATGCCTATCTCTGCGACAAGTATACCTTTTAAAGACTATTTCCAAAGTTGTTGCTAAAGGAGGGAGTGGAAATTTCTGCTATGAGTTGAAGTCATATTAATAAATAGGAATGTCTGGCAGAGAATAAAAAAGATTCATTACACATTCATATTGTAAACTTCAATTCTTTTTCACAAACATTGCAGAGAAACCTTGGGAAGGCATCAGACAGTTTGTCTTAAATAAGGACTAGCTCATTCACAAGCTCTGAAAAAATATCAGAGAATTTCAGTCGTGCTCCATTGTATAGTAGGGTTGGCCCAAGTTTCTGCAGCTGCCCCAGGATGGAGCTTGTTCTCTGAGAAGATAAAGATAAGAGTTAAACTGGGAGAGATGGGAGGGTACAACACCACCACACGTACACAAAAAAAGTCATCTTAGCTTTCTTTCATGAGGTTAACTGCATACCACCAGTATATTAAAAACAAAATTAAAAAAAACATCAAAACAACAAAACTATTTCTCCTGAAAACAGCAAGGAAGAAGAAACAGAAATAGCTTATATTACCCTGTATTTGGGAGGGAAGTGTTCAGGCCCATAGTGAAGATAAACAGGCTTTATACTGAGGTCCTTATTTGTAAGCAGAAAAAGGTATCAAAGTCAGTCCTTTTCTCTCTTTCACACGCCTCATTCTGAAGTAACATACACCCTTTGGCCTGTGTAGAGAGGTATCCTGTGGACCTCTGTTAGCATTTGCATAGCATTTCCAACTGTATTCTGTTCCCAAAATGCATTTTATCTCACCCAAACCACATCTTTCAAGTTATCCTTCCATATGGGACTTAAGATAAAACATGCATAGTTACTCAGGAAAACTTTCACATTCCTTGTGGTTTATATCAGGATCACCAAGAACATTTGCTTTCCCTTTTTCAGTTGTTGCTGCAAACAGAGTTCCCAGCAGTTTGCTGACCAACAAGTCATCTGTTGCCTGTTAGTTTGGTGCCTTTTCCTGCTGTTTTCCTTCTGCCCTGCCACTCCTGCCCTGATGCATTTCATTTGTAATTTCAGCTCTGGGACACCTCCATTGCCCATGTTAGAAGACATCCCTTCTAAAAATCTCCCTCACCTTCTATGTCCTCCTATAGCTTCAGTTCAACCCCATGTCTTTCCCAGCACCAGCACAAAGCACGCTAAACCTGTGAAAACCCAAAAAAAGCACAATCCACTTGTGCCTACATGTTTATATTAAATACACACTTTACATGTTTTACATATGTAAACTTGTATAATTTAACATGTTTTCCTTGTTTTCTAGTCATTTAAGAAGTCCTAGAGCAATATTTTTTAGGATCTGCTCTGCAATGAGAAAAAACACAAAAAACCACCCACCTCCAAGATTCCTAACTTCCAGTCTTGGTGTTTTAAGAAATTAACACTGGAGATTTTCTATAGCTGAGTTAAGTCACCTTTGTTTTATAGGCTTAAATGGTAAAAACAGCTTCCATGTCATAATAAGTTTCTACACGGATGTAAATATGGCCCTACTAGGCAGAACATACACTCTGTGATTTGTTTTCAGTTCAGCAAACACCAGGGAAATCATTACTGACAGGGACAGCTCTACTCTGACCCAAATTGCATCACTTGTACTAGCTTTAAAAAGTGGAGTGGTCAATGACCTGGTAGGAAAAGTGTTAAAACAAGTGTCATGAATAATTAATTGGTCAAGAAATTTACAGCAGGGGAATGAGGAATGTTAAGTATACACTCAAAATATCCCGTTTCCATTCAAAGAAGGACACACCACCTCTTAATCAAGAGCCCCTGCCCTTTAACAGAGACAAGTTTTGGGATGAAGCATTTATACTTCTCACAAGTATCCTCAAAGACTTTGTAGCTCAATAGAGGAAGGAGAAAAATAAAATATATCCATTAGAAATAGAGAAAGAATTACTTTATTTCTGCACACCTTTCTCTAGCCCACTTCTGTTGTCAATAAGGTATTTTATTTAACCTTATTGTATAAGGTTTTTATTTCTAACCACAAGCCTCAGGTGGTGAGGGATGCTTTCAGAGTGATAGGCAAACTGCATTCCATTCCTAGGGGAGTGTCCACCTCTCCTAACAGAGCTCTGGATCATTCAGTACCCGGCCTTGTAATTAATAGGAAAAAAAAAGGGGGTGAAAGACTATCTCTTCCATCTGAGCCAGTCTAGGAACTGGTAACTTACAATACCTGCACTGAGCAAAGGTTTCTGTTGTCAGGTATTAGCCGGGAACTCCTTGGCATGCAGACATGAGGAGCATGCCTGAACTCGAACAGAGGGTTGCCAACAGTAAGCTGGCAATTCAGGATTATTTTATTTACATCTACACCTCTCCAGAAGCAAATAAAAGATTACCACTTCAGTGAACATTGCTTCACTTCAAATTAGCAGATCCTCTTTGCATCAAGAAGCTTGCAAGACTACACAGCAAAAATAAAAGAAAGAATCCACATTCCTTTACTGTGCCAGCAATGATTATAAATAAAAACAAAAAAAGCACCAAAACAGAACAACAGTTGGATGGTCTTCTGAGTCTGAACTGCTGCCAGTTACGAGATTTTGAATTAATCAGCAGAGTTTCACCTAGTCACTATGCAAACTTCACGCAATTTCACACATAGGTCCTATGTGAGACCTCGGCTCTGCAACCCTTCATGCTTGACCCTACTTCTAGCAGTGATCCAGGTGCCTGAATGAACTAGAATGGCCAAAATATTGCTCCTGCTCATTTAAAACATAAGCACCTTTTGAACAGAGCTGCCAAGGACAAGGTTTAAACTCTCCTGAAATAACACTCTGTTGTATTTCTGGCATGGTGTACAGCAACAAGCTGTGGGCTTCTGCTTTGGTTCCAGCCACGGTGCTGCCCCAAAGCTGGGTGCACGAGGCAGTTGGCCCCAGCACACCCTGCTGTACTTTCTGGGGAGTTGTTCACACCCAGTACACCAGCCCTGAGGATTTTGCAGCAAGTACAATATTTTCCTCTAAGCCCCAGCTACTAGACATGATGGGGGCGGGGGGGGGGGGAACAAAACCAAACACCCCACCATCAACCCTCTGACACTATATTTCAGCTTTACTGCCCAGTGCTCTGAAACAATGCAAGGCTCTTGGGTTTCCAACAGCACAATTACAAGAAAAAACCCAAGCCTCGTGCAAATTACATGCTCACTTGACTCAGGAAGCTGGAGCAGTATGGACAGAATCCAGACGGTCCATGACTCAGTGGTACGAGCATCTGCCTCCTGCACAACACCGCACTGTCCAGCGTAAGAGCCAGCCTTTGCTAGACCCTGTGCTTTAATTGTCCCTGTCCCTTCACAGTAAATGAAATGCTCTGCTCATGGAACATCAGGGGAAACCTTAACGTAAACCAGCGACATAAAAATGAAAAGGTGCATTTGTTTGCTAGGGAAGTTGTGTTTGCCTGGTGCTGGGCTGTTCATTTCTATGGGCTTTACAGTATCTCATTCTTAAACTTGGAAAACATTCTTTCTGTTAGCAGAGAACAGCTTCTAGGAAGAATGGTAACACCTTGCACGGGAGATAAGTAGCTCTTCTGACAGACCAACTACCATGAAAACAAGTGATAAATTTCCTTCAAAGTGAAGTCCCTCTGGATGCAGTGTCTGAGAACACTTGCTTTGTAATTTATTTTTCTAATACATATGGAATTATTCAACCTTCAGATTAAGTGAGGTTATTTATTTGCAACTGACTTCTCATTATACCTGATTTTCTTTTTATAAAACAAAGATGCCAAGGTCTTAATTCATTAATTCTTACTTAAGTATCTCATGGCAGCAATCTGGAAAGCATGGTCAGGTACAGAGTCCTTGGATCCTATATCAATTCTCGGCATGGGAGAAAGCACAGGGCAGCTCAGACCACATGTCTTCATGAAATCCATAACTCGGCTTCTTTGGACACAAGGAAAAGGAAATTGATTTCCTTGATCACAGTTCCTCTATACTTTCCCCTGTGTTCTCAAACTGAAGAATGGAAAGGAGGGGAAAAAATGCTCCAAGCTATTGCCCCAGCATCTTAATAAAAGGGAATAAACCAATATAAGGAAAATAGAAAGTAAACACAATTCAATGAAGTATGCAAAAGCTTTTCAGTTTGAACCTAAGGGGGTTGTTTGTTTGCATTCATATTTTATAAATAGTTGGCAGAGCAAGTTTGCCAATGTGGATATTCAGAGTAAATTGAAAGCAAACATTGAAGATCATTCATGAGAAGCAAATTTTCATGCTAAATCTATTAGTAAACATATCAGTAAACTTAATATGTATAGGAATTCTTATAGTTGCCTGATTCAAAACTTAATTCACGGACTACATGCACAGCCCTGCAGAAAAGGACAATGAAAGTGAAGGATTTTTCAGCCATATTATCTGACAGTTTTGACCAGCTACCAATGTGATTTATGTAGCTGATCTTAAAAGCCCAGCTGTCAAATATCAAAGGATTTCAGCTCCTTCCTAGTGAAGCAGCAGCAGACCAAGGCCTTTTCCATACAGATAGAAAATACCTTTGAGAATAGACAATCTTTTCCTGGGAAGCTGTTCAGGGAGCTATGTCAAAGAAGGAGCCCCAAACTGTTGTGTGGGGCCGAGCCACCCATGACAGCATTTTCAAGGACCAGGTGGGAGAAATGATTCACAGAAGTGGAAATTCAGTGCTGCAGTACAGCCCTGGTCAGGTCCTCCAGCCAGGATTTTCATCTGTTTATCCCCTCCCACCCCCTCTCTTTTTCCCTGTGTAGGAAATGGACAGAAGGATTAGGTAAGCAAGCTCTCTTCTCGCTGCAGAAATTGCTGCAGGAGGTAGTATGCCATCAGACAGCTTCAGCACAGGTCAGGCAGAAAAGGGAGGAGATACTGGGACCGTATGAGGAAGCCCACACAACCACACTGTCCAACAAGTGTGGTCCACAGAGCAGCAGTCACACCAGCCCTTCTCACCACCACCAATTCATCCGTAGGGTGTTTATCTAAAACACAGGGAAAGGCTTTCAGCCAAACCCCGCCAGAGCGGTTTTATCAGCAGGGGCCACACAAAAGGAGCACACTGACCTCCAAGCTTTCAGTACTGTCACCCTGACCCTAGGATCCTACTTGAGCAGTTTAGCACACCACAATCTTGATGTAGCTATCAAAAAAAGTATTACTTGTTTGTAACTTAAACAGTTTTCTATCAGTATTAAATTGAAAACAAGTTTCTGCAGTGAGGGCTGCTCTGAAAAAAAAAAAAAACCCACACACATATGAATTCTTTATCAAAAGAAAACACTTTTCAGGCACGCCCGAAGACATTACAGAAAAAACACTACTTACCACCGCAAGTATTGCAGGACATCAAACTCAAAAATAGAAAGCACAGCTCTATGAAGAGAAAGCTGTGGATTAGAGATACCTATAGCCCTTATAAATTGCAAGTAGGTAAGAACATTATTCAGTCTTTTTAGGTTTTCAGGGAACAGAAAACTACTGAAGCTTTGCAAATCATTTTGGAGCTGCCCTTGGTATCCTTGTCATAGCACTTATGTTTCAGCTTCTAATTCCATTCAGCTCTATTAATAAATTCTCTTCAGAGACCTTGACTTTTCATAGAAAATTAATGAAAAGGTACTATGTATTCATACACTTGGTAGCACGTATGCACATGTGAAATAATGCATGCTGAGGTCTGTGAAAGAGGAACCAATGAGTTTGGAAATAAGAGGGCCTCTGTGTTTCTGTGTTGCAGTCAATTTGAGACAGACTTAGAATGAAGGATAAAAAGTTCTCTAAAATACAATTTTATATACCCCTGAATTGGTTTGTTAGTTAATTTTGCTCATTGAAATATCCCTCAAAACTGATCTTTCAGAGTCTACAAGGATTACCATCGGCATTCACAAAAAGAAATTCAGGGAAAATAAAAACCAATCCTTTTCCCCTACCCCCCCAAAAAAACCAACCCCACACCCACCCTAACACTTCTTGGGAAAATCTAGTGCTATTGAGTAAAAGGTTTCCAGTATAAGAGAATGTGATATCACCAGATACAGCTATGTTGTGGTTTAACTCCAGCCAGCAACTAAGTCCCACACAGCCACTTGCTCATCTGTCCCCATAGCAGGATGGGGAGAAGAGAATTTGAAGGGTAGAAGTGAGAAAACTTGTGTGCTGAGATAAGAGCAGTTTAATAATTGAAATAAAATATTGTAATAATTTTTTTAAATTGCAATTAAAAGGAAGACAACAAAGAGAGAGAAATAAAACCCAAGAAGAACAAGTGATGCAAGCGAAAACAATTGCTCACCACTAAGTAACTGATGCCCAGCTAGTCCCCAAGCAGCACCCCACCAACCTTCCCCCTAGTTTTATTGCCTAGCATGATGTCATATGGTGTAGAACATCCCTTTGGTCAGTTGGGTCAGCTCCTTCCAGCTGTGTCCCCTCCCAACTTTTTGTGCGCCCCCAGCCTACTCACTGGTGAGGTGGGGAGAGGAGCAGAAAAGGCCTTGACTTTGCATAAGGGCTGCTCAGCAGTAAATAAAATATCCCTGTATTATCAACATTGTTTCCAGCAGAAATCTAAAACATAGCTCCATACTAACTACTATTAAGAAAACTAACTCTAACCCAGTCAAAACCAGCACAAGCTATCCAATATTGACTAAAGCAGCTGGGTCTCACGGACAATCTCTACACATCTTACCTCAGACTCATTCTTGCATTTTTCATGAAACTGCCTCCCATCTACGCATATGTAAACACACAAAGGTACTCAACATTCAAATTATATCAACTGCCAACAATTCAGCTATCTGTGCTTTCCCCAATTTTATTTTTCTAGTTATGTTATTATGGAGGCAGACAAGTAACTAAAAAAAAAACCCCACAAAACCTCCTATGACCTTCAAGCTATCCTTTGAATTTGACCTTGAAGAAGCTGACACATGCTTACCCCAAATAGACAAACTCCAGTCATAAGGAACACCTGCTTCACACCTGCATCAAGTGGGAGGCAGTGCCCTTAGGAAAGCAAACTGGGCAACAGGGTAAAGTGAAAAAGGAACCCATGAGCAGAGGTTTGCATTAAGAGCAATCATCTTTCCTCCAGAGTTGCAGGGAGTATTACCATAGTATTTATATTCTCCCCTAGTTATTGGCTACTGTCCATCTTGAAAAGACATAGGAGAAAAAGCAAGCAGACATATCCTAGTAAGTCCTCACCCAAAACAGAGAGACCCTGGCAGCAGGATCAAAGACAGAATGACAGATGGTGTGTGGGGTGGAAAGGCTGAGGGTCACAACTTTCAGAGGAGGCAACTTGAGAAGGAAGAGAGAAAACAGGAAGAAAGAAGAAAATACCTGATTGTTATTCAGCAGCACTAAACAGCAGCCAACAGTTTCTGAAGGCATCCAGGGGACCACGAGTGCTGCCCCAGGCCAGTAGACATAAGATCTGACAAGGTACTTCTGCACTGATGGAGATATCTGGAGCCCCCTCCCTGCTTGCAAGCAATTAACAAAACAAAAAGGTTTAATGGCAACAATACACATCTAGAAATGCTTTGCCTGATCATCACCCTCAAACCCTGGCACAGCCTTTCCTCTACTCCTTACTCCACTGAAATTGAGATAGCTTTTATCATACTCATAACACTATTGAAAACTTCTTTTGCAATACTCTAACCTCCCTTTTGGACAGATTTGCCACTGCCCGACACTTATAGCCCATTACTACAGAAGAGTACATTGTCACAACTGTCAGATACTAGAGTTCAACCTACTCTTAACCTATTAATATTTCATTCTTTGGAATGAATCCTTAAAAAAAAGGATGGCTATCACACTCCTGTTGTAGACAGTATAGTATACAGTGCACCAAGCAACAAGAAGCTCATGTGGTATTCATGACAGTACAATTGGCTGTAATAAAGTTGCCTGGCTATAACATTGCAACAGCTGCAGGAAAGCAGAGTTACACTGACTAGGAATCATCCTTCACAAACTAAAACCCGCTCATAGACAACTGGCTGTAAGTAGATGTCCCTTGATTTTGTTTTTGATAAAAAAATGACAGCCACTAATCTGAAAAATGAAATTGTGGAGAATACAAAGATGCAAGATTTTGCTAAATTCAAACCCCAGAGTCTTTCCTCCCCACATTCATCCTCCCCATCTGTCCCCAGTAGGGATAGGGTTGAGTATCTGTCTGCACAACTCCCCTGCATGTTAGTAGCTGGCAGGGCTGGGTTCAAGAGCAGACTATATTTGTGACCAAGTAGCCAAAACAGGGACTTATACTTGATTTTTTGTGCCCATACCTCCCACAGATGCATTTTGTTCTTGTGGCAAACTGAGCATATCCTTATTTATTCAACATTAAGAGATAACAGTAAGAACTTCAGTTGGTCATAATTTATGCAGTTCTGAAGATAACATTGACTCTGCATTAACACTATCATGCTAAAGCTGTTTAAAGAAAATAAATCATAAAATAATGTTAGATGTCTGGTCCACCTCCTCTTGAAGTTGGGAAAGTCCCTTGCTCACATCAGTCATTTTAGAAATAGTTCCTACTGTGAAGACAGTAGGGAGACTAACCAGAGTACAGTGAGGGTTTATAATTGTATTATCAAAGTTCATCTGACTTTGAACACAAGTTTAAGCAAGCTTTCTTGTCATAAACACTACAAATCAAACCAGTTGCTAAAGAACATCTGCCCAGGTTTGCAGTTCCATGATGCTGGAATCCTGCTATGATCTGTACAGCAGTGAATGCAGCAGCAGCATAGCCTCATTCTTCCATCTACGTGCTCTCAGACAGGCTTTCCAGAGCACGGCTTACTGCTGCTGTCTTGCATAATGTACTTCTGGAAGGCAGCCAGTGCTGCAACTTGATGTAGATTTTTATTAACGCATAGATCAAGTGAAAATTAAGTGAAACAAAATTAACTGGGTTTTTTAATTGATTAGAACTTAGGAAACAAATTATGAGATCAAACTAAGTTATTAGATTTTGGAGGGGTTTATCTTTTAATATCAAATCCTAGACAGAAATTTGTTATTGAGATGCTGAAGAGTATCTGGCATTGAGGTAAAAAAAAAAAAGAACAAATAAAGCATTTCCCAACTTTGGAGCCATTATACTATTAGTGAAGAGAATTTTTAGCTGCTCAAGCAGATAAGGGCTTAGAGAACCACATATTTTAAGATCCTAAAAACATAATTTTACTCTAATTTTCCACAGTATTGCGTTAATGCAGAAACTTCGTTCCCAGATGAGTTCAATTTTTGTTGGAAGCCTTTGGACTCATTTCATTGGGGTGTCCAAGCCTAAGGCTGCATATTTAATCAGACATTATAGGATCTGTACCCTCCTGGTACAGCAGGCTAGAGGCAAGGCAGGAATCGCCAAAGTGCCGGGTGCTGTTTGATTTATCCTATGTTATTAGGCACATGAACTGAGGACTTCCTGGCAAGATTATATGAACAGAAAAAAAAAAAAAATACACACAAAAACACAACCCACAAGAGACAAACAACTTTTCTGCAATAGAGCCTTGCAGTTTCTTTCCCTAGTAGTTCCACAGCTGGCTGAAATAGATTTTATTTTAAAATATACATTTTATTCTTTCACAACTGCTTTCAAGGATGTAATCAGGATTTCTAACTTTATCAAGCCATAGCTCAAAAAAAAAAAAAATGATGTGCACCAGATGCAGAGGATACAGTACAGTTACATACAGACTACTCATGGTGAATTATTGGTACCTAAATTTTCTACCTCTGACTTTCATAGCCTCAGCCATTTCATATTAAACACACCCTATGCTGTTAGAGCTAGCTTGCAGTTTGACATTGGTGAGGAAACAATATTCACCCTATGCCAAATGCGTAACAAATTAGCTAATATTGTGACTGTTTATACAAGATTGTGTATGTGCTAGCATACGTGGTAGCATTTGAACCATGAATATGCTAATCTACTTCAGATTCAATTACTTGGTGACTTTGCAAGTCACTGCAGTGCTTATCAGACATTAATACTTCCTTATTCTTGCTTTAACATCTGCGTCATAGCTTATAAAATTGCAAGCAGAGCCAGTGAAAGTGAGAGTCACATAGGGTTGCAAAAGTCCCGCAGGACTACTTGTTAAGACTTCAGTTGCCATCCCAAAACATGGTTTGCTCAGATTTAAGAGATCCCTCAAATATTTGAAATACCACAGGGGCTTTCCTAATTAACCCTTGGATATAGAATTATACATGATCACCTGAAGGCAGCATTTCTCTTAATGCAGACACCTTCAGGGAAATCCTCATTCCATTTCTTTCTTCCCAGAGCTGCTGGCAGATACTAGATAACGACTCCTCTCATCAGGCTCTTCTAGGACCTGCCAAGAGTGAACTGCTGCTTTGCAATCCTAACAGGTCTCTTACAATGGTAAGACACAGTTGCAGGGCAAGAGGAGAAAGGAAAAAACTAGAGAGGATTGTTTATGAAGTGGTTTGTTGGGGGGGATGTTGTGGGGGTTTTTTTGTTGGTTTGGAGGGGTTTGGGGGTTTTTTTCCCCCCCTCCTAAAGAAGCTGGTAACATCCCTCACTCCTTACCACTCCCAAGACCTCTGACTTTACCATCAATGCCTTTATGAGAAAGGAATGCATAGGAAAGAGAGTCCTGGAGTTATCTGTGCCACAGACTAAAACCAGCTGATTAAACCTGATAGACACTTAGAACCAGGGTACATACCCAGTAAACATACTCTCTAACAGGATTTACTTATTGCATTTGCAGCCTCTTATCTTCCTCCAGAATATTTTTTTGGCTGAAAACTTTCCTTGATTTAAAAAAAGTAAACTGAGAATAGGCTCTTTGGTTACAGCTGAAGATAGTGGAAGACTACTGGTGTCCTCTAGAACAAGATACCATTCCCAACCTTAGTAAGCAATGTCTCAATGAGACAGAGGCACCAGGCAGAGAAACCTGACAACATTTTGGATATAAACAGCTCTGCTCCTTGGTAAGAAAACCTCCTAACTAAAGGCAAAGCCTCAGCTTTACCGGAAATTAATCAAACATGTTTAGAGTTCCCAGACAGAAGCAAAAAATTACTTTTCTTGTCAGTATTAGGAAAAGCATGAGTGTAATCAAGGTCAATCATCAGGGTGCCATGAACACCAGGATATCA
Source organism: Bucorvus abyssinicus (assembly GCA_009769605.1). Taxonomy (NCBI): domain Eukaryota; kingdom Metazoa; phylum Chordata; class Aves; order Bucerotiformes; family Bucorvidae; genus Bucorvus; species Bucorvus abyssinicus. Next base: position 29,870,285 of record CM020028.1, on the reverse strand, counting down.
CTGCGTGAAGACAAGTCAAAACCCATTCTCCCTCACTGGAGTAATGCACAAGAGGAAAGAATTGGGCTGTAAGTCAGCAGCATGAGCAGCTGAAAGCTATGAGGTACATTCCTAATAGTAACACTTAACATCAATTAAACACCTTTCATCCAAAGCATCTTACAAAAGAAAGAAAAAAATACCCTCATTTTACAGAGATGGACTGAGAAATGCACACTTGGTGTAATTCCCTGGGATGTCAGGCAGGGATCCGTTTGCACTGTGTACTGCAGGCTTCTGCCAAGCAGATGAAAGTTTTTTCAGTTTGTGTGAGCATGTTAGGAGAGCACCAAGCTCAACTTAGCAGAGAAAGCGTTTCACCATGACTTTGTAGCCTCAGGGACGGCACTAACTCAGCTAGAATGGTCACCTCATTTTAAAGCAAAACGTATAAGCAGAGGCATACTCATATCTGTCTCTGTGGCAGACATTGGACAGAAAAAACAAAAGATACTTACAAGCCTGAGTCTATAGAAGTTAATTAGAGCTTGGCTACTAACTCAACTAAAGCCAGGTGTTTACCACAGAGCTCTGACTTGCATTAGGACTACCCAAAGTCACTTTGTGCTCTAACATGCAATGGGCAGAAACAGATTTCCTAGACCACACCAGAGCTCAGGAGTAACTTAAGTGTCAGCCCTCTAGCACGAAAAATTTGAAGCGGCAAGGGTCCATCTCAGTATTTTCTCAAGACCCAATGAATTTGCACATGCACTGTCATATCAGCAAGACTATTTTAATTTATAAAGCCAACTGGTGCTAAACTGGGAAAACTCACTCAGAATGCTAAGTGCAGAACAAGTTGATTGAGTAAACATAATGTACTCTAAAAGCAGAGCTTTCTGAGAGAAACTCCTCAATAATCAACAAGGGAGATGGACATTCTGCTGGTTAGGAAGCCCCGCCCATAATAAAAAAAGTCCACTAAACATAATAAAAAGCCTATAGTTGAAAGGTACTGTATAAAACTAAAATGAAAACATCAGGTCACAGGGTGGGAGGAGTGGCTAGACCATCAGATCCCTACTAGAAATGCTGTTTCTCAAGAATTTGCAACTACCTACTCCAACAGAAGACCAAATTCAGGTGAACTGCCCTTTCTTTGATGACATTCTGGTGCAGTTGAAAGAACTCAAATAAATTTCTTCCTACACCTCCCATCACATTATCAACATATTTTTGTTGTTGCATTGGACTGTATCACAAAAATATCCAATTGAAAAACCTAACTGGTCAAAGAGTAGCTGTGCATAACATTTTGTCATCGGTGCTCTACTTTCATTTGTACTGATCCCAGGGAAGAGCTCAAAGCTGCTCCAATGCATTTTACAAACAAGAATACAATGTTGGTTAACCCATTGTGTGAAAAGAGGCTGTGCTCACAAAAAGAAGGTTAACCTGAGAGAGAAGTATGGCAACAGCACAAAACTAACAAACACGCATTGTCAGTTGCAAGAACTTTCAGCTAAACTGCAGCAACACAACAAATGTGTCCCTGCTGAGGATCCATGAAATTTGAGCCATACTTAGCTTCCCCCACAACAAACATGAGCAAAAAGTATTTCTGTTCCAATAAAGAGGGGAATTAGATTGTTATTTACCTATAGAATATCTTTCACCCCATGAATTAGCTACAGCCTGTAAAAACAAGCCCACACCTTTAGGAGGCAAAGGCAATATGTGCTACTGCTGCTCTGTATTCTTGCCAAGAAGAGTGTTTATGATTCAGAGGGTGACGGAGCCTTTGTCAGAGCACTGTGTGCATTTCAGAACGTGTGCCATTCAGAACAGCACATTTCAGAGCAGTTCAGAGCTGCCATGGTCCATCATGTCACCCTGAGTCACCTTGACGTTTGAGATTATGCATCATTGAGATGATAGCCTCAGGGCTGTAAACCTTCTTTTTAATACATTATTAACGATAATGGCTGTTAGAGACTGAATAACACCTCCTTTTCCTCTCAGAAATCTAATCAAGACTCTTGTGTGCGCTTAACACAACAATATCCTTCAGGTACAGATTAGTTTTTTCTGGAGAGGGCCTGCAAGAGACACAAGTGTCTCAACGCTAGCTAGTGTCTGCACAGCAAGTGTAGTTCGGGTCTCCAGCTCACTCCTTCGCTCCGTGAGCCAAAGGACATATGAACTCTGGACAAACATATGAGGCTTTATATATCATCTAATACAGGTCTTGGATGTGAAGTTGTTTCAGTTAGCCCCACATACCTACAGAAAACATTTGCCTAGCTCTCGAACTGCACTCGGAACTGAAAAGTAACATTCATAGACTATAAAGGAGACTGCACTGAAAGCAGGCTTCTCAAGGGCTGTGTCCACCCAAGGAACACAGGACTCTATCAGTTTAACGTAAAAATTCAGTGAGCTGGTCCTATTCCTGCCTGAGGCTGCGCCCACACACCCCACACCAATCCTATAGGTGAAAAAAGGCTTACACATACCTCCTCTCTCTAATGAAAACAACAGTATTGCTGTTTACTCTTCCAAGGCTTTTTTTAGTCTAAAGTTCCCTCAGCTTCTCTGTTCATGAGGAAGAAACATTCTCAGAAGAGCACTAGTTTATTCCTGCTGCTTGCATGTGCTTTGCTTAGTTGAGGACAGTGATACATGTCTGTTTGACATGGAACCTCCTTGTCTTTCACCTGCCTAATTACATACAGAAGTATAGGTGGGCTTTTTTGGGGGGGGTTGGGGATGTAGTCATGCTTGTGCTTGGGTTTTTGTTTCGTTTTTTAAAAATTATCTTAAAGTCAGAAACTTCATACACGTTCCTTTTTCACAGTGGGTTAGCCCAGCCTACATACTACAAGCAGAATTGCCTGGCTGAAAGTCTTCCATTATCTCTTGAAAGTCAGCACTATCTGCATATTAACAGCATTACACGGATATTCATCTCGTGCTCCGATAACATTATCTCCCGAGCTCTTGGCTGTAGGAACAGGCGGCTCATACCCCTGCTCAGCTTTGCACATCAAAGGAAAAGTGACAATAGCATGGCTTTGAAAAATTCCTCCAACTGGCCAAAGTACGGAACCCAGGGGGAGACGGCGTGTTCTGTTTATCCGGCAGGCGGGTGCGGTCCAGGCACGCCGGGAGAGCCCAGCCCTGAAAGCAGCGGTCGGGAACAGCCCTGCGCTGCCCTGACTCGGCGGAAAGCAGCGGCAAGGGAAACTGCGCTCTTACATTTCCAAACCCCACCAAAGCCACTGCTCAATGCTGTCACAGCAAAAGAGGAAAAGGGCTCAACAGTACAGTAAAAAAAAAAACCCAAATAAAAAGGAGTTTAGACAAGATCAGGGAAGAGGAAAAAAAAAAAGTCACTTGGAAGAAAAACCACCATATAGCACCAGTGCACTTGACTTTATGCTGATGCTCATTTTGTACAATTCAGAAGGAATGTATGAAGCCACACACCTTCCCTCCTCCAGCAGGGACCTCAGCAGGGCCACAGCAACCCAGTGCTGGCACTGAGAACCACTCTGCCTCAGTACTCTCAGCAGCTCTAGGACGTGGGGTCAAAGGGGGCGGGGGGGGGGGAGTGGCAGCCACATAACACACACAAAAAACCCAAATACACTTGTGTGTGTTTGCATATGCGTGTATACACATCATAAGAAAATTGCTTTTGAAGAGCTCTGAGCCACTGATATCATGGGCTTATTCCTGCGGTATGTTTTAAACAGCCGTCAGAGTTCAGGAATATAAGGTCAAAAATATTTCCACCTTCTCATATGTTATTCCAGAAGGTCTCATTTCTCTTTCTGACAGATCTTCAGATGACCAGCTACATTTTCTCTACACTGAAGTAGAGTATTTCTGATCTATATTATGCAAGCAGACAGAGGCATGATTTTTCAGGGGTTGAAGAAAACAGGGTCATGAAATAAGAGAGCAACATAACCACGCATTTCCTTCTGCCTGCATTTGTTTTGCTAAACAGAACACCACTACTCAGGTCCAGCTAATCAGTATTCATCAGTAAAACAAGATATCAGGGAGCAGCGAGAGCCCTAGAACTGTTTATCTTCCTTTTCTCTGAATCATGAAGCTTTTCAGCTAGTATTTTCACAAGACAAGAGGATTGTTCATGAGTATCTTGTAGATCAGCAGTGTGACTTCAGAATGATTTTTGAAAAGCAGAGAGGACAATAGAAATGCTGCATCTCTCGGGAGCCTCTAGCCTTTCCTTATCTCTCTCTTGTTCTAGATATTTGTGATAATTTTTGTCCCATATCAGAAAGAAAGGCCTATTAATAGGTCCCTAGAGAATCTGGAAAGATTTTTGTGATGCTATAAATAGCCAGAGATGTTCTCTGGCCAGCAAAAGCAGTCCTGTGTTTATACCTAGGGAATGTAGACAGAGGAAGATAACAGTTTGCTTTGCTTAAGGTGGAATAACTTTGGCATAAAACTGTTATATTGTTAGTAATTTTTATACCGTTAAATACAATAACATCTTAAGTGTACATTTCAAGACAGTTACAACACAGACTTAAAGACATCTGAAATAGGGCTTGTATTCCTGATCATTAGTGTAAACATGTAGGCAGAGGCACAGTGACTCTGACACTGGCAGGGCTTATTTTCTTATTTTTGCTGGGACACATCACTGTACTCTGAACCTTGTATTCACACAAGAATCTTGCAAAGCTAGGTTGGAGCTGCACATATTTGCACTACAGTAACATTACCTATTTCAGAAGTTTGCTCCTGCATAATGCCCAGCTTCCTCTCCTCCAAATCATTCTCTTGTTTTCATCCATGTACACAACTGTTTGGTACAGTTTCAATTCTGGACCCCATTTTTTTTTACTTTTTAATTTGGAATAGACTTTGTCATGTCCACTTCTGAATCCTGTTCATTTTGTTTCAAGGTCATATTTGAGGTGGTTTAATTTAAATAAAACACAGGAGTTACCAGCTGGTTGTTTCCATGTAAGACTTACTCATGAAGTCAGCAACCAGCAGTTACTCCTCAGCTAACAGCATACCTCACCGCATGAATTATGCCATCCCCAAAGGGGACACACAGGACTCTCACTGCAATTCCAGCACTTCTTGTCATAGTCTCAGCTTTGAGATTCAAGCCAACTAGCTCTGCAGCAGGGGCCTATAAAGAATGGTTGCCCTAATACTGCAGTACAATACTCTAGAGAAGGCATGAAAGACACCATCAACCCCACTGCCCCTCACCACCCCAAACAAACAAAAAGTCTGTGGCAAGAAACAACCTATAATGAAATATAGTTCAGTAATTCCCCCATGATTGACTGGTGTTGCTAGAGCATCTGCTCTCTGGTGCCTTGCTTGCATGCCCCACTGGGACATGACTAACTCCCTGGGGCTGTGCAAGCCTCCTGCCTCCCAGCCCAACCTATAGGCACAAGCTACAGATCCAGTCTCAGAAGTGAGGTGCCCTCTTTCCCTTCACTTCCACCCACCAAACCACACATGCTGATTTCATACTCTGGCAAAGTACATCATCATCTGGCTAGCAGAATAATGCTTTAGATTACACCCCCAAATAAGTTAATGTTTAGACTCAATTTCTTCAATCCATCTTATACCAAACCATATTATTCAGATGTGTTCCACCAATACAGAAAGGATACATAAATGGGGGGGTGGGTGGGGTGTGTAGTTAAAGAAGTAAATGTAGACACACACACACTTACTGTTTTCTAGGATAATGTTCCTGTTTTTAACAGCGTCACAAGCTATTTGCCTATTCCCTGCTTAGTATGTGCATACCCAGAGGTTTATGTAGTTCTTGAAATACATATTCAGGAATATATATCCTGATTAGCTAGAACACCTCTAGTTAGAGAGCTATGTCAGCCAGCTTCACTGGGGTCAGCCTGGTTAGCCTTGCAGGGAGCCAAGTCACATTAGTTGAGGAACAGCATCAGGCTAATGTAGCTATGCTGTTTGTCACCGAAAATAACGTGGCTTGTACTGCGCCATGTGGACGTATCAGCCACCTCAAAGCCAAATAAGGACTCTGAACTTCACTCCAACGCATGGATACACCCATATGTTTGCACAGAATTCCTGTTTGCAGATTGATGAGGGCAAAGTACGTGCAGGTAGTTAAGTTTTCTACAGAAGAAACTTTGGAATCCATCGAGCTTTTCCACTGGCATCCTAAGTTGTAGCAGACACTTAAAATAAGTAAAATAAAAATCATATGACTAAGAAAAATATCTTCAACCTCACATGGACTCAGATTAGCGTGCATTAAATCTTAATCTGCAGTGGTTTAAGGCAGAGTCATTGTACCTTCACCCACCCACACACCCCAGCCCCTCATTCAGATCCATTTCCCACCATTCAGAAGGACACTGGTCAGAAATACAACAATGTATAAGAACATGTATTGGCTTTGTTAAGCTAGCTTAGATGCCTCTATGAAAATTAAAAGGTAGAAAAAAGAATACATAAAACCCAAGGTTGGTGATACCGAAGGCCATCCTCTAAATGTGACCTGGGTTTGTGAAAAGAAAAAAGCAAAAAGAAGCTTTGGGAAGTCAAAAATTCCTCAAAGAGAAAATTCATTAATTAACCAGGCATTCCTCTGGTTTTGACAGGTCACAGGGTTGAGCCTTGAATTACTTCCCTATGTAATGCATCAACAGAAAATTGTACTTTTACTCTAGGGTTTCCTAGTTTGTCATCCCTGCTAGGGCTGACTAACCAGGTTACCACCCATGACTAAAAGCAGCACAAAAGAGGATGCTAGACATAATATACTCCGGGCTGGAACTTGCCATAAAATGAAGTAAAAAATTAATACAGCTGGGCACATGCCAACATCTAATAAAAGAGTTCTTTCAACACCTGAAAGTACAAAGCTGAACTAACACAATTTCATAACAACAAGCAAAGCCATACACTGCATAGACTGCCACTCTAGCTCATATGATGTGGGTGAAGTTTGCATGAACTGTTACAGGAGTCTCATCCATTCCACATTGAAGTAATACTGCTTTGAAGGCAGGTTAATTATAGCAGGATGCGACAAGATAAAAAAAAAGGACAGAAGACAACTGTGTGAGCATAAAGCAATTTAAGCCAAACACCAGCCACCTACACATAGCGGAGACCTATGTTGACAAGAATTCATGGAGCCAGACCTCAGAAGTCCAGAAAAATGTGCCAGTTTAGAACAAGTCTGACTTGTGTACATTTAGGTCCAAACTAAGAGTGATCACTACATTGTGGGCGACCTGTTCATTACTGGATGTCATTTGTAGTTCACTGTTTTTCAGAATTAATGTGAAATAGAAAGATTCTCCCACAGGCCCAGTGGCCATCTGGTGCTATTGCTGTACTTCATGAAAAATTCATTGCCATTTTATCATAGCAGGTTATTTCAGAGATTGTAGTGATCTATGTTTTCAAAGCAGAATATTTTCTTCACTTCTGATGTTTGGAAATCTGCTTCAGCATTCAATAGATTATATTCTTTCTGGCTTCATCCTATGGATTTTTAAAAGCCTTGAAGGCAGCAGCTGAAGAAAAAAAAAATCAGTTTTAATAATAGCTTTATAAAATGGATGCCACAGAGTAGTCTGTTTTCCCAAGCTAAATACAGCAAAAATCAGTGCCAGTGAAACATGTCCAGACATAAAGAGCCACATTACAGCTCCAAACTCTCATTCAGCCATTCAACTTCAGAGCTATCTGTCAAGTAACACGCAGCTTAGTTTGGTGTTCATTCTAGCTCAGAGAAAGTCTTTATTTCTGTCATGTTCTACTCACAGGAGATTCTGCATTCACAAGTGTTTCAGAAAGCATTACAGAGGCCCAAATGAAGTTTGCGAGTTAAGGAGTGCACAGGCTAAACCCCTCCTCATGAGGGCTGGGGGAAGCATCAGCAGTGCAGGAAGTGACTGGACTCCTAACTAGTCATCAGAAGCTTGGCTATAACACCTACCCTGACACCGTCCTGTGCCACACCAGTATGAGCTGCCTGTGCTGTGGTTTTTGACTTGGATCACTTAGTTTACATGCCTTTTCTCACCCACCCCCCCGCTCCCCTTCAGGCTAATGTGAATAAGGCCAAAGGAATTCAGGTAATATATCCAGGCAATTCAGAACAAGGGTGCTTGGGAGGGTTGACAACACCTGAAGAGTGGGTGTAGAATGTGTCCCCACAACTCAATACACAACAGGCTGCAATAAGAAGGAGCTACTAAAATTGAGAAGGAATTGAGTGAATATTCATAACTTCTCATCAAAACTAAGATCACCTTTAGCAGTCCCTTCTCATGTCTGCAAATACTTTATCGGCCCACGCAGGACTTCAGTCCGAAGCTCTGCAAATTACCTCAACCATGGGTATTTATATATGCTAGTAGGTACTTTGTCTTAAAAATATTGCTTTTACCCAAGCAAAATCCCAAAGCAGGTATTTTATTTCATTAGTTAAAAAAACCTAAAGTTATACGACAGCCCTAAATGAGTTGATGAGATCTGACAGAAGCATGCAGAAAGAATAAAGATGAAGGGAGGCAATAACATTGCCTGGGTATATAGGGATGGCCCTAGAGAGGCTGAAGCTTCCCCGGAGCCAAAAATCCGTAAAATAATGCAAGAGGCAATGACAAAGGCTTCTCCTAGTACAGAGTCAGCAACAACAATTTTAAAAACACGATTCTGTTGATGAATGGGCTGGGGAACTTGGTGGTAACAGAAGCAGAAAAGGCCTTTACTGGTAAGGTTTGTTCTCAGGCCTTTTTTGGTTCCTCTGCCTAATGGAAGAGTCTGGGAGAGCAGGATCAATACCTGTCTGGTCCTATGAACTCGTGTGACAAATGAGGCCAATGAGACTGCTGGTCAGCACCACTGAGAAGCCATTCTCAATCACCTTTCAAAGGTCACTGCAATTTCAAGAAGGCCCAAATAACTATAGAAAGGCCAAAGTCACATTCCCCTTTAAGAAAGATAACCTTGGGAAACCACAGACTTAATCAGTCCCTGGAAAGACTGTGGAGCAAGTCTTGAAAGCACAGTAAGGATGAGAAGGTCATGGGGAACCAGCAACAGGCAGTTACCTAAAGGAAATGGCGCTCGACTGACACATCTCCCTCTATGAAGAAAAGGTTGACTTTAACAGAGGAAAAGCAGTGGATATCATTTATCTTGACTCTAGCAAAGCTTTCAACAATGTCCCACAGTATCTAGAGCAGCCAAGTCATAGAGGAATGGGCTGGATTTGTGGTATATGAAGGGAGAACTGTCTGGACCATTATGCTGAAAAGGTCAGCCATCAAAAGCCCTTGGCTCCCTTGAAGGAGTGAGATCATAATAAGGATGACCAGACTGCCCACAGAGGTTGTAGAATCTCAGTCTTTTGAGATGTTCACAGTTTGACCGGGCAAGGCTGAGCAAGTGTACCCAACTTTAGAGCTGACCTTGCTATGAGGAGCGATTTGGACCAGGCATCCTGCAAGAGTTTGAGTCAGTGATTTTGAGTGCCAAGACCAAGGCTGTTCTTGTCCAGGAAACAAGGAGATACTCGAGTACAACATCACATGAAGTTTCTTTTACCTACAGCAGGGAAGAAATAAAGTAGGATTTTCAGAGGCACTCTATTCCCCCTACTTTCCATTTATTTTTAAGACAGAAAATTCCAGTCTCTTGGGAGATTCTGAGCAGAATCCATAAAAACAGACAGAAAAGATTATAAACTGCCAAGTTTAAGAGTCAACTATGCAAAATGCAGAACAGCTTGAGCTCTCAGGTTTCCTACATTACAGGCAAATCCTTAACTGAAAAAAATTTCAAGGAACAAAGAAGAGACTTTCTGCTTTCAGAAGAGTTCTTTCCTGCTTAGATCAGAAACAAACCATGGCCTCTCTTCACCTATAGCAATCTTCACACAATAACATTACCAGCTGCTATGGCATAAGGCAGGTGGCTCTGTAGTTATTGCTTTAAGCTGCTGGTATATCATTTCTCAAGGGAGATAGTAGAGCCATTGCACCTGCATGAATTCTCACAGACTGCTAACACCTCTTTCCAAAGTCATTGGAATTAGCATTCACCTAGCAGAAGTGAGAATAATCACTCACTTCCTTCCAGTACCTCCTCTAGAATGGTCTTATTGATTCCAGTCTCCAAAGGAGAAAGACTGTGAATAGAAAGGTTTCTATTTTATGTTTAAAGTTCAAAAAAATCACAATAATATTCAAAGCACAGTGTTCATAATTGGAATTAGATGACAGGACTAGGAAGCCTCAGAAGCCAGAGTTGTCCCCATGTTTTATTTCATTACCAGTATGCTATAGTTGCATCCCAGTTCTGAAGGATGCTGGTCTTACATGAGGCCATGTAGCACACCAGAATCTGGTCACGACTCTCAGGTTCCTTCTACTTGCCATCACCCTGTATTTTTCTCCTTCCTATTAATCTCATTTAAATGACAAGGCTGAGTATTGACATTTGGGTCTGTGTTTGCATAGCCCTTTGCACAACGATGTGCAGCTCCATAAGCAGGCCTTAAGCACAACGTTCACACAAATGAGACCAGTTAGATCTACTAACTAGGAGAGCACTGCTCCCATTACAAGTTCTAACATACTTTCTTCAGTGTTTCAGTCACTCTAATTTATTGTATAGCAAGAGTAATTCAACTACTGTCCAATTCTAAGAACAAAGTCACCAGCAATATAACTTGAATTTGCAATAAATAATATTCTCACACTCTACAACTGAACTACTCTCTCCAAAAAAGGTAAACAGGCTGCCTTGAAAAAATTAAGCAATTTGATCAGTGGCCAACCAAGGGCAGGTGATTTCAGAGTCAAAAATCCTTCAAGGAAGGCTAGTCTTATCCTTCGCAAACCTGAGAGTCCTTCTGTCTAACTGTCTCCATCAGTGTCAACCATGGTTGCTCATTATGATTCCCAGTGCTCATTACTATTCCCAGTTTGGATAATAGCCTAAATCTCCATCTGTGATAGGCAGCATTTACTTAACAAGGAGATAGTCCACAGGCTTCAGATGGATTGTTTATTTCTGCTCATGATGTAGCAGGCCCCAGACACTGGTGGAAAGGAAGGAGATAGGATCTAGTTCTCCTTAGTTTACATGAGCCTTTCTGCTAAGAAGGAACAAACAAGAATTTGAGTCAACACCCACTGAAATCAGTGGAAAGTCTCCCATCCTTTTCTACCCACTTCCACACACCCAACCCCTACCCACCCCACCCCCATTTCAAATTCAAGGCTTTATCCAAGCATACACAAGTAAAAGATGTTTTACTTCTGGCTGCATACATCAGCCCCAGAACTTCAGTTTTGGCTTCAACAGTTTAGTTTCATTTTGTTTTCCCAAACAGAGCAAAATTACAATCAGTTTAATAGCTTTTACTGCTTGCTGTATGTAGATATTTTAGACACCTAGCTCATTTTTAAAAAACATTTTTCAAACACTCTCTCCACACACACACACAATTTCTTCATAATATATTTCCAAGTTTGTTGCAAGATAACATCTTCCAAAGCAATAAATTTAAGCTTTCACTTTTAAAGGGTCTTAGCTAAATTAAACTATCTTTTTGTGAATAGTCTTAAGATAAACACATTCTTACTAGAACATTCAATTACTGTCTTACTGTAGTAACAGTAGTATATCCTTGTACCTCATCACAGCTAACCAAAAAAAAGGAGGTGGCTGACTGTCAGGCAAGTGCTGAAGCGAAGTTTTTGGATCCTGTCCAAAAAGAAATGGTCACATCAGCTGAGCTGGCACCAGGCAGCATGATTAGCATTTTGGTAACTCACTTTGGTTTTCATTAGCAAGGAATGCTGATTCATATAATCCAGCTGTCAGGCTTAGCCAGCTAAGATGCTGCAAAATCATTTCCTCAGCCTAACACTGCCCACGCACACAGTGCTGGCCACCATTAGTAGTCATCTGCATCAGGCAGAGCAAGTAGGTGTCCAAGGTTCCTATTACAGGGAATGCAGAGCCTTCTGCACTTTGAGATGTACAGTAAAGACAGATTGCCTCAGAATTCAAGTTCAACAGCAGAGAAATTACATACTTCTGCCTGTTCATCTGAAGAAAAGGGTAACCAATAGTAACTACTTTAAGTGCACTGATCATGAAAGAGCATGAAGCCCAGTTTTCCTAAAATCCAGCTGCATTACCTAGTTTCATTCAGGCTCCTTACTGGCATCACTTGCTTTTGAAACATGACATGCTTGGCCTTCATAGAGAAGCCTGGGCTATTACAGCTGCCTAAGCCAGTCCTGTGATTCTGCTGAAGGACTTTGCCTCCAGCATGCCCTAGCATGTGCCATGAAGTAAATGGTATGGGGGCAGGTGGCCACCCTTTCCTCCCAGGTGTGCCAGAGACACTCCAAGAGCACTCCAGAGGGTGACAATAGACTTGGTCAACAAAATGAGTCTTGGAAACTACCCAAGTGCAAGTGCACTGCACACAGCCAAGGAGGCAGGCAGGCAGTCACAGTGGAGCAGTAACATCAAGAGAGTAATAACTCAAGGGAGCAAATCTTTGTAGTGACCATGGCAGATGACAGGTTAAGTATGTTGGAAAGAAAAGAGCTAGCTTCCTATGCTGTGACAAAGACTCCTCCATACACACAAGGGGCTTTAGCTGTGCTAGCAGATGCACCGGCATCGGTCCCATACATGTTCAAACACTGTAGAAGGAAAGAGACTTCCAGATAAGTATTTTGTTTCAAGCAGAAGTGACAATCTTTTCTTTGAAAGTAATCTTTTCTAACTGTTAATCACTGTTAGTTTATAGGATCAGATTCAGATTAGGTAGAATGAGACCGACCCACTAAGAACACATACATACCCAGGATAGACTAGTAAAACTAGAAGGTCCTTCCTTATCTGCAGCTTCACATTGTGAGCAAAAGCATTTGTTGTGGTATAATGCTTTAACTCCACTTACCTCATCAGCATAATTACACCAGCACAAGCATATATTCTGTTATGATCAAGTCTACAACACCAGTACATGCAACAACATTGCCAAGGTGTCATCCCTGATCGATGCTTTGCCAGGTAAAGTTTCAAAGATGGAAGCATGAAGCCCAGCACATGAGAGGAGAAACAATAGATACAGAGGTACAACTACATGCTTGTTAGATCTGCCTTTTTAATACTCCCTACCCCCTAAAGAATGATTGCTGTAGAAAAGATTACAAAAAGAACGGGTGTGTGAAATACTAACAGTGCAATGGTAAGTCTAACAGCTGGGGACAGCAAGTAGACAAGTCTCCCACGAGAAAAAGGGAGATATTCCCAAAGGCAGTACTGATCCCTTACATTTGATCTTATCCCCACATCACGATCCACGCATCGGTTTTTGGCAAGATGACAGGTAGATGGAGAACAAGTTAACTTCTCTATCAGTGGGATGTCTGGCACAGTACAGAGACACGTATCCTCCAAGTGCCAAGTCAGAAGGCTTAGCAGAACCTCCCTGTTTACTTTAATGAAGTGATGTAAGCCACACAATCATGCAAGCTTAGCCTTTGTTCTTTCCTCCAGCTATTCCTGGTTTTCCTCAATGCCCTCCCACCAATTTCAAGTCTAACAAAGTAGTCTGTAAACCCTAAAGTGGGTACTGCATCTTTTAAATGTCCAAGTGTGGTCTGAGTAGGCACCAGAGAGTACCTAATCATAAACCTGAATACAATTGTTGGCAACTAGAATGTTCCTAGAAATTCTGATACATATATGTTTTACCATTAATAAATTCTGCTTTAGGAAGTTGAGTGCTTTGCAAAAATCATTATGCTTCACAATGTATATATGAACATCTCTTCATACTAAGGAGTTACCAAACAACAGATGGTGTTACACTATAAGTTCAACTCTTTATAGTGATGTACATAAAGATAGTGAAGCCTTCTACTGATGTACTTAAGACTTGCTACTCAAATGCATAACAAGATTACAGCATCTATTAATTCTACTGAAGATAAATTTGTAATTTATAAAGTGTGACAGAAAAACCCAATTACCCAATTCAACAGCAGACTAAGCAGCATACAGCTCAACTGAACTGTAAGATATTTACCTGTACATCACAAGACAGGCACTCTGGATAAAGAGAATCATAGCCGTTCATATTATTACAATTTAAGTGTCAGCAGTCTTGTTTTCAGTCATTTCAAGATCTGTTGTCATTTCACTACCCAAAGTGACACAGAGATCACAATAGAGCTGGCCAGATTTAAAAGCAAGTCACATCCCTTTAGCTAAGACTGTTTTCACTGTAGATGAGGGAGCAGATCATCATACTCTATCTATACTTGTCCAGATAAATGTAGAAAAAGCAAGGCTGGACAAAAGCCTATAAGGAACCAAACATGAGTTGGTAGCTTGTATTTATTAAATGATAAATACTTTATTATTATTTTCTACATATAAGCCCAGGTTTCCAGCCTGATGCAAGCAGCAGCACCACAGAAGGCAAGGGGCTGAGCCCCAAAATTGGGGTCTTGTTGGGCAGGGGAAAGCGGGATGCTGTGGGCTGCAGGACTGCCAGGGAGGCTGGGGAGACTGCAGCATCCGGCAGGGACAACCCAAGCTCCTAGTGCTGTCAAAACAAGATGTTTATTCAGAAGGGAGTTAAGAAGAGGTTGAAACTTCCTTAAGTACACACCCCCCCCTTTAAAGCCAATAAATCCAGACACAGGAATAGAGAGGATGGTTTATGGTAAGTTCCAGTTTACATAGTCACCAGAGCTGGAGCATGCCTCAGCAGCGAGTCATCAGTTCCCATGGGCCAGAGGTGACCAACAAAGCAGACAGATGCCTTCTGCCAGAAGCCCTCTTCACACCATAGGGAGAGCACCCAAAGCACCTTGCAGAAAGGCAGGCACCTATTTGGCCTGTCCTCTAGTACATAGGTATTTCCCAGCCCTGGGAGAGGTCGCTGCTGCCCCTTGCCTCATGGGCTGCCTGGCCAGCAGGGGAAAGGAGGAAAGGGCAAGGCTGTTGTGCCAGGTGAGATCAATTGCTTCCTCCTCCCCAGTGTTATTAGGTAATTTGGACAGATAACAGCAGCCAACTCTGCCATCACTACATCTTTTAAAGAGTTATTTATATCCATCTCCAAAGAAGCTACAGGTCACCTCCTTCTGAAAGAAAAATAAATGCTGTCTGAGCCAACCAAATAATATCTCACTTCAAACATTCAATTCAAAACCATAATGAAACTGGAAGGAAAAGCAATATCTGCCTTAGTATCACCACAAGCATTCATACATGTCTAAAATTCTCTAGCCAAGAACTGATTTGACCAAGATGATTAGAGAATCTGTCAGTGGCCAATATCACTTCAGAAGTTGAATTAGAAGTTGAGTTTGAATTTGAAGACAAAGAATTTCACATCAGAGTTTAAGATGCAATATTGCTTAATACTCAAGTCAGGTATTTCATATGTTGAACAACCCCACACTAACTGAAGAAACAAAGGTTAAAGGTGAGGTACTTAGGAATTGCTTAAGCAAGCATGACATTTCCAAGACATCGTATTTTTTTCTGTACAGCATTTGTGGAAGGAACAAGAAAAGGGAAAGGAAGAAGCATAGGTATAATCAAGATCAAGGTCTGCTTTTCTTATGCACCACATCGAGAAATAGTCAAGCAGGCTGAGATACTGTAGTTGATCCTCAGAACAGAGAGTTCCTGGTCCTGAGCCACCATGAGTTCTCCAGGCTTTATTTGCCAGCCTTCACAAAAAAAACCCCACCCAATCACCCACCTCTCCTAAAATAAAAACACTACTGAAAATATTTTCCAACTCTTTGACAGTCATCACATCTTGATAGTGACCTCACATACTTCCTGGTGCTCCAGTAATTATCAAACAGAAGAGTGAAATAAAATGGTGAAAACTCTTATTTTTCTTTCCAGACAGCTGTTTTGAAAATGAAAGCAGGCTAACATTATAGCCTACAAAGTTTCCCTGTTCTGCAGAAACAAGTTTGTGTTTTTACTCAGTGACTCAGAGCATGAATTGCCATAAATAAGTATAGATATTGCACACTTACAAAATTTTCAGAAACTTAGAATCATTACTCTGAGACTGAAAAAAAATGCCATCAGTACAACCATGCAGTGATATAACAGAAGTGAATGTGCATTAGAAAATATGAAAACAGCAGTTGTAAGAAACCTTTGTAGATTAAGCAAACACCGTTAAGAACTGAAATTCACCTCTTAGTTCCACTTAAAGCAATTTCAGCTCTTTATTTTGGTGATGACACCAGCTATGGTATCCAGGACTTGCAGAAAAGGAGGCAGCCAGCCCCCCATGGGGCTGCACCATGGAAGTGCAGCCATGAACTGCAATAAACACCCACAGTTGAAAGCAAGGCTCAGGCTTGGCCCACCTCTGCATTTCCACTAACAGCAGTGGTTTACTCCCTATTGATTATCAGAAGAAATAAAAATAAAAGCTGGTTCCTGCACGATTTCTCTACCTGAACACTTCCCAAAGTGGAAATAATTAATTCTAGTTTGCAAGCACTCCCCAGAGTAGACCTGCTCTCCAGCTGTGCCTACCAAGGCTGGGCAGAAGAATTACACACAACATCTAACCCATCCCCAGCTTGTTATAGCCCCTTACACTGGTCAGGCTCTAGAGATAAGGCTTCCAAGGGCTGAGTACACAGACTGATGTCTCTCACACCTCCCAAGGCATGGCTGCTCTAGAGGAGCAGAGGACTTAGAACCACGTGGCCTCCTCCTCAAGCTGCAACTGCCTGTAACTGCATAGCAAGGCTGCACTTTGTCTACGCTGGCACAGAACTATCAGGAAACCCGAGTCCTTGCTGAGGAAAAGAGGAAAGCAGGAGAGACTGCTGATGCTGACATCACTGGGACAGGGAGGCACCTCCAGTCCAGTCAGCCAGGGCTTCCTGCTTTGTGTTCCTTTTCCCTGGAGGAGAGCATGCCCATCTGTAACCAAGAGCCTCTCCAAACACCTAGCAGCCCACGAATCATCAGTGAAAATATCTAAACAGGAGACATAAGAGCCATTCCCAGCTTTTTCCATACCAGCTTCAGCAAGATGGATCATTTCACCAAACCAGCACAAACTGAAACAGAGCTCCACAGCAGAAAGGTGAGCATCTGCAGCTACCGCTGGCAGTGATAACTACCCCACCACCAGTCCTTCAGAGCAACAGAAACATCACACTGAGCAAGTCTTATCATTAAATAACCTATTTCAAAGTCACTTTAATCATTTTCCCCAAGAGAGATTTTACAAGCAGTATAGCACAGGAGTCCGAGGCATGGGGGCAGAAACACACCAACTGGATCTCCATTCGCCTTGAACTGCCATTGGCACTGTGAGAGCTTTCTAGTGCTTAGAAAACACGCTGTTTGGGGGATTCCCACCACCAAGCTGGATAAGGGAGACTACCAGAGCCCAAGTGAACCTAGAGCTGCTAGAACTTGTTGAAAGGAGGGTTCTCAGCTGCTAGCACACAAATTCTGGCTTTGCAACAGAAGTAACCTAGTACCTGTATCAACTCACCAGGCTGAATGACAGGAGTTTTCCTACGTTTGCTGCCTAGGGCACCAGCCCTGTTCCAGAGGGCATCCTCAGGGCTTTACTGCTGAAGGCCACTGAACTGAACATCCTGAGTACCAGTGTAATTCACTTTGCACCAAAACACTCCACAAAATGAAACAAACCCCTCAAACATCAAAAAACATACACCCATGCCCCACTCTGCTTTTTTTTAATAATAGCTTCCAAACATTGCTGTATTTTCTTGCAGATTGAAAATCCCTGAAAATGCAATTTTATTACACATTTTAATGTATTATGATTACAGCAGACTCAAAAAAAAAATCAACAGCCAATAAACAACATTGCTACACATACTAAAAAGAGATAAACACTTGCCAGGTTCCCATCCCAGAACATGGAAACTCCTGACCACTGTGTCCCAAACATTCAAACATAGCCCTCCTGGTCCTCTAGTCCTCTGCAGGATCATACCCCTGCACCACTCTCCACTTCTTCAGGACTGAAAACTCTCTGAATCCCAGCAAATTCAGGACTAGTGTTTGCACTATGCTATGCATTATTAATTCACTGCCACAGGCCAGAGAAGCAATAGGTAAGTTCTTTCTACAAAGATCTGCAGTGGAAGAGAGAGAGGAAGCTAGCAGGCACAATGCAGCTTTTCAGCAGCAGTCTCAGTTCCAGCTTAGATGTCTTCACAACCCGTGTTTAATCCACACAATACACAGAGCGAACAGGATGTTTACAGAAGATAATATCTGCTTTGGAGTCTATACGCAGTGATTTTCTCACTAGAGATAACTGCTAGGACGTCATAGCACCTGGTCTCACATCAGAGATAAAAAAACCTTCAGGAGGTACACCCTTATTGTGCTTTCACATGATGATAAGGTGATTTAGGGGGTGCAGATCTCCCAGTAAGTCTGCACAACAGGTTTCTTTTTAAGATCAAGCACATACCTCAATAAAACAGTCTCACACTTTCCCCCAAGACTACAGAATACGCTCAGTTTAGTCATTCACTAAACACCACAGCTCATAGCACCATACCTTAGGATCTCTATTTTCTAGAATCCCTTCCTTCCCCTGTTACAGCACCCAACATTTCAGTTTGGCTTCCAAAAAAAAAAAAAAAACAGTAACATGTAATTTCAGACCATCAGCTATAGTGGCTTTTGAACCCTTTAAACAACATAATAGATACTTAAGAAAATACTAAATTATTACAGTTTTCATAATACAGTGACAAGGGAGACCTCTTTTCATACCCCCTCCTAAGTTAGGGTTTTCTTACCAGAAAGCCTTGTTAGCCAGAAGGAGACCTGAAGACACCAGAACAGTTCAGAACTTCCTCCATTTACAGAGCTCTTTACTCGCATCTTGCTCCTCTACTCAGGTCACCCCTAAATAACACCTAGCAAACTTTCTTTTAACAAATGCCTCTCATCCTCTACCAATTTCAGCCTGATTGCCGTAGCCTTTCTGTCCTCACAGCACAACTCCCAACACATGCAGAAGCAGGCACAGGTGTTGCTAGACTCAATTACAGAATCAACATGCAGGTGGGGATTGACTTAAATTTTCAGAAAGAAGCATCAAGTTTAATATCTAAAAGCTTTTATAGATGGCAGTTTTGTTGCACAATTCTACAGCCTTATCTCACTCCCACAGAATTCAATGAAAAAGCTGCCTTTTCATACACAAGTAGTTTGAGTGAGCCATAATACACTATAAGAGGAACTAATTTGGTTTACTGATTTCTCCAGTGAGGCTATCTGGACTGTGAAATGTAGTGTTAACTGTAAATAAAAGCTTTCACTTCACTTTTGCTTAATATATATTATTTAATATAGCAATGTTTCTATTTTCCTTCTATGAACAGTGTGGTTGTCGTTGACCAGCACCCACAAGCACTGCGGTGGCTTACATCTCAGCTGCTGTAGATTGACACAGATTTCAAATGGAAGACACTGGCATTTTCCAGCAGAGGAGCTGGCACATTGGAGCTATCATTTAGGATATAAATGATAGACAGTTGGTGTAAAAAGCAGGTGTCTATATTTGAGTTAATCAGCTTACACTTTCTGTAGATCAGAAAGAGAAACAAGCCACACCATAGGGCAACTTATCTGACCTGCCCTAGATAGCACTCCTGACCTCAGATGAGTTATACCCTAGCCAAACACATTTCTTTCTATGAACTGTAAAAAGATCTGGAGATGCCTAAATAGAACAAGAATGCCTAATTTTCAGAGTTCTAATATTAGGTAAAATGAATCCTGACCATTGTGCCTGTATTATACTGCAAACCCACAGCACCGCTCCTGGGATGGCATTATAGACCTCGTAAACTTTCCATGGGGACCTAAAAAAGAAAAGGAAATCGGGTTGAGTGGAAAGGTACACTGAACTTGACCCAAAGTGCTTGAATGGGTAAGGATTTTCCAACACAAAACAGATAATTATGGCCATCCCACTAAAGTGTGAGTTGTTATGTGAAAGGAAGGAAGGAAAAAAAAAGTGCTTCTTTTTGGGGGCGGGGGGAGGGGACTATATAGGGTTTCTGCTTTTCATAATACTGGCTGTGCAAAATAAGAGTGAAGAGCATGTCTAGTCTTCTGAGCAGATCACCGCTCCCTGGTAAGGAAGTGCAAGAGCTGCTTTGTGCCCGCACGTATGCACAGCTGAAATGAATGCAAAAGGAGGATAACATCTTGCAGATTCAAACAGCCGGATTCTGCACACCCTTGCGCAGAGACTGAAGTGAATCCGTAAGGAAAAAGCCAGAAGTGATTTAGCTCAGACTAAAGCCATCATTAATACAGGATCTCTGTATTAATTCCATCTTTAAGAAAAAATTCTCTTCTATGCAGGAAGATAATATGCCCAGGCAAGCAGTGCCCTTAGTTACCCTCAGGATAATCTCAGGGTTATCTAGATGGGGTAAGCAAACATTGAAAGATTCTGTGCTTCTACTGAGACTAGAACCTTCTCCAGACTTTTTTTTTTTTTTTTTTTATGGTTTAGAAAACAGCCTGGAAATTTTACAAGCATGGGCTTTTCCACAAGACAGAGAAAACCCTGCATTTAATTTACTTTTACTATTGTATGTACTTTTACTACTTGTTACTACTCCAAATCACCATCACCACTAAGAAAATGTACTTAGTAAATAAGAGGACTTGAAACTATATATTAAAGAAACAAGGAAAGACATGTCCATGATTCTGTTCTCTGTATATGTCCAATCCTACAACTCTTACTGCATAGGAATAGCTCTACTGACACTGATGAGAGAATTTCACTCACCATGAGCGACCTCCAGAAGTTTGTGTGATACGTGTAGGTCTGATTTGCAAATGCTAACAATTTTACCTCTTAAGAAAAAATTTCAAAGGTTTTCATTTGGAACTGTGAATTCATGCCATTTCATTTCAATAAACAAAATTAACTTTGAGATAGAAAAGGCAGCAAATCACAATAAGCTTATTTTTTGTCTACATTCCCCTCTAATATATATTTTTATTTAATGTGGTAAAAGGTGAAGTTCACACTCTGTGCCAAAGTTCAGACAAGTGTGAAATTTCAAAGCTTATTAGGTTATTAAGCTTCTGAAATAAGGATTAATATTTATAAAAGAAGTGCTGACACAACCTGAACGCTGAGCAGTGGTAATGCCACCACAACAGCATGGCTCATATGCAGTGTGAACAGACCAGATTACCTTATCCTAATAAAACAAAAGATTTAAAACCGAGGAAATTATTTCAAAGAAAGAATTGTATTTCCAGTGCTGTCATGTTTGCAGTTTGCAGGGTTTAAATGATGGGAAAACGTGAATCTATTTATATAGTCTCAAGTTACACCCACAAAGCAGCATCCCAGAGAAATTCTCGCAAACAGGGTTTGGAAGAATACAACAGAAGTGTGTGGGTAGGTGTGTGCACCCGGATGGATTATGCATGTAATCAACATGTAAAGCTCCATAATGCTGAAAATAATAAATCGTTGTGAATGTGTAAGGGTGGAAAGTGCATATTACATGGATTATCTGCCCTAGTTCCTGCTCTTATTTTTGGAAAGCAATCAGCTCTTCGTGAGAACTCAGCACCACGCCGAGCCACCCTGGGGCTTTTCATGGCCCAGCCCTTCACTTTGCATTATCATCTGTTAGCAGCCACATCCTGTGCAGACTGATTCATTACAGCTAAGAAAGGCAGTGAGAACGGGAGACCCTCTGAATCCTGAGGTCTGAAATTACTCTAACATACTTCTCTCTCTGTACTATATAAAATAAAGCTATCTTTTCAAATTAATTGCCAGCCATTTTTGTTACTATTCCAAATAAAAGCTTGTTTTAAGATATCGTGTTATTTTAATTCAAGATCTTTGAAAATCACCTTTACTTGAAAACTTTCATATGCCTGTACTTGGAAGACCACCTATTCATCCCAATTTAATTAAAACATAAAACTGAATAATTTTCACTACTTTTGCTTTATAGGTACAGTCAAATGCAAACAAAAATCAGGTACGGATGAGCCAGTTTATGAATATTGATTCACTGATGAATATGAAATGCGTTATTATTTTCAACTGGTTTTGTTTTCTGTGAAGCCGAAGCTCATGCAGTCAGCAATAATACAGTATGTGGAACCTGTATTTATAAGCTCTCAAATGCATTACTTTTGAAATGGTACAATTTCATGATGTCTAACCATTGAACACAAATATGTTATAAGTCAATCAAAAAATCCAAATTATTGTTACAGTCTTTCTATTACTTTCCACTACACTGCATTTCTGCAATATCTTAATATCTCACAGCACTTTTAAGCATGAATTTTAATGTAAGAGTAACTATGAGATTCTTGCTTTACACATAGATGAAGAGGTTTCGGAGATAAAACAACCAGTGCCCGGTGGCTGGGCTGGACAAAACAATATTCAGTCTTCAACTTCCAGCTTCCGGCATTAACTCCAGTACTTTAAATTACGTAGTTTGATGCATTTGTTTGCAAGTTGCAACGTACAGCTGAGTCTTTGTACAGAATTTTTTTCAAACAGTCCTCTATCATGATTACAGCAATAGCAGGACATAAGCAAACATCGTATATAAACAAGTTATATGACTGAGTGGCAGAGATACAGTTGCTGAACCATACAGAAGTATATTTGCTGGTACCAGTGCTACCATAGCACTCAGTAAAGGATGTGTATTGATGTTGCAATAGGAGACCTGTCAAAAAGCATCAGTGTGGGCTCAGTCCATGAATCCCATTTGTCTCCAGCATAACATGACTAATTACAGCTGAATTAGTGACTTTAAACATACAAGTCAATTTTCTAAGCTAATTAAAATCTGGGAGGCTAGTATTTCTAAGGTTAGCTCCTATATAAAATACAGTCTAATCAAGAAAAATGGAACGTATATTTCTGGTTCAAATAGAAACTCAATAACTGGTGTTCAAGGAAAATAATGCTCCTAATAATCCATAGATGGCCT
Source organism: Bucorvus abyssinicus (assembly GCA_009769605.1). NCBI lineage: Eukaryota > Metazoa > Chordata > Aves > Bucerotiformes > Bucorvidae > Bucorvus > Bucorvus abyssinicus. Next base: position 29,847,183 of record CM020028.1, on the reverse strand, counting down.
TTTCACTGTGTCATTTATAACAGGAACCAAATAGGAATAAACTGTGTTTGCAGAGACATTGATACACTAATCTTGTAGAAAAAGACTGTTTTTAGCTAACCAAGTCACTGCAGCAAAGGTGAATACTCTTTCGTGACCTTCTTCACTCACAAACTCATCCTTGTGACACCCGCCTCGATGTTCCAATATCAAAAACCTGTTAAAGCTTTCAGGGCAAATTACATTGAAACAGGGAAGGGATGAAAACATTATGCTCCAAATAAAATTATTCTTGTTTATTATTCATAAAGTGGTAACAGAAGATAAGCAGGGTTGTTGGTACCCCTGGACTGTGTATAGTGCCTGAGGTATCAGACTTCACACCTTTACCTTGCCTGACCTAAATTGTACCATTCTGCTATTTTTAGAAAAGACCTTGAAATACAGCAGCCGTGAGCCAGCCAGGAGCCCTCAGCACATTTAACAAGGCTCAACACCCCTACTAACCTTCTCCTTTGTCAGGGCACTCAGATTACCGCAGTGATTAGGTGGCTTTCTTAAATGAGGTATTGTTTCACTGCAGCAATAGGAAAACTACAGTGCATAAAACAATAAAGATTTTAAACCAATTAAGCAGCCTAAAAGCATATCTATTTCCCTTAGGGCTCAACGTGTCTTGCAAAGCTAGAAAATCCCAAATCTTCTCTCCCTCCACATACCCCACAGCCAACACTGTACTCAACCTTCTCCTTTCTAACTATTCTGCCGTCTTTAGCTCTTAATGCTGTTGGATCGGCTGGGTAAATACAGCTGGAACTAAGAAACCGTAAACATCACAGCGCAGGGATTATCATCTTGTACCTTCCTGAGCTGTTGGCAAGCAGGTATTCAGTCTGGAAGCACTGTCTGGCCTCCCTGTCTACCTTTCCTCCTTCGATTTTGGGTTTGCCTTTGAATAAAATCAGTATGTGAATCCTCGGTGACTGTGCCGTCAGCCAGGTCCTGCTGCGAGGCGGCAGCGTTGTCCGCTCACCACCTGGGTACCTCAGCTCGCTCCCGGCCAGCACCATCAAAACAGGACACTGGCAGGGAGGACGCTCATGTCCTTAATTTGCTGCTTGGGACTTTTTTCAGCCAGGTTTTTGAAACTCTGTTTTTGTTTCTTTACAGCTGTCTTAAGAAGACTGGTTAATGCGTTAAAGAAGGGCAAGGTACCAGCTACATATCAGCCCTTTATTTTGTTCTCGGATAGGTAGGATAGCTGGGGGAGTCCATAAGACAACCCCAGGCTTCAGCCTGCCGCAAAGTCAGGCTTTTTTTTCTGTTTCAAAAACACAGACAAGACTTTACCCACACAGCTCTGCAGGCTTGTACTGCTCTTAAAAATAACCAGCCTGCGGAGCAGCGTGAGAGGGACAGGCCTTCACATACCTATGGCAGTCAGGATTTAAAAAAATAAATAATAAAATGCTTTCCTCATCCCTCAGACTAAACAGGAGATGATGCCCATTCACAGCTCCCTACACACCCCTTCCATAAGCCAGAGGAGTGATTTTGGCTCAGGGACACAAAGCTATAGGCTGTCAGAGCGGGGTGGTAAGCTGTGACCTCTCAGAAGATGTCGCCCTTCAGTAAATCAAAAACACTGATCCAAAACGCACTGATTCATGCCTAGATTTCTCTCAGAATAAGTTAGACAGAAGTGCGTGCACAGGTTTGCTAGCCTTCGTGCACCACAATCCGCACAGCTGAATCAAGATGGCATGTTGGGACCAGTGCCCTACATATAGCGTATGCAGATTGCCTACATTTTCCACACTCCTTTGTAGCATCAACGCAGTATCTAAATTGTCCTCCAATGCCAAGAATGACAGTCTCAACGAAAAGTTTCAGCCAGACACTAATTAACACTTTGCTATCTAAACAAATGATCCAAGATGCAGATAAGCCCCCAAGAAGGTGGAGCTACCTTCACACAGAGCTGCTGGTGTCCAGAAGGGCTTGCTAGCCCCCACCCAACCAGACTGCGCACAGCTCCTCGCTGCTCTACAACAACCGCATCCCAGGTAATAAACTCCTGCAGGACCAAAGTGCTGTGTAAGGTGATACAGAAGCAACTCTCTAAGTCAGGCTGGGAATCACGGACTGGCTGTGGGTACTGCTTCCACACAAAGGATCAATCGTGTCTCAATAAAATGCGGAAATTTGAAGAGAGAAAGGTTTTACCTATCACCTGACTGAGAACCAGTGGTTGGTTTTTTTTTTTTTCAAATGTAAATGCACATGCAGTGCAACACCACTTCAAAGTGATGGCAAGAACCTAAAGGAGTTTCACCATCCTACACGACTCTTTCTACCTGAAATGGTCATAAGCTAGTACACAGCTACGCTGAAGATTGGTTAAACTATTGCATCGGCACGAACAGCTGAGGCAATGCCATACCAGCTTGTGTAAGCTAAGACAACAGCGATAATGTTACAAGACCTTGTGGCTTGTTTGTTTTTAACAGTGCTGCACCGATTTAAATGCAATTCCGTACCTCCTTAAAGCAGAAGCAGTTTAAGATACTCAACTTAACTAGTGCCTTGAAGAACAGGGTCATTTGTAGCACATTTTAGCAAAAAAAATATTTTAAAATTTAAGTTGTGTACCTCTAACATTGTAACAAAATTACATCTGCTTATTCAGCTCCTCCAAAGATTTTCTTACCCGTACCAGTATTTAGGTCAGTTCATCATACAGAAGAAAGTAATCCCAGGCAGACAGAACTATGGCAGCAGAAACTCAATCAGCTAAGATACCAAATGCTCTACTGCGATCACCGTTTTGCTCACAGTTGAGGACTTTTCATAGTAGTACAACACAGTTTCAGAGGTACAGCTACATTTGTGTATTTTGCTCAGAATAGTTACTGTAATATTCCAGCAGAACAGTTCTAGTACAGCTAAAGGTATAGCTTGAACGTAAAACTCAACCCCCACTCAAAGTTTTCTACTTCCAAGTGAGTATTAAACAGCACATGATAACAACCATGACATTTTAGAAACCCTGCTCTCTACCTTCTCTCACTTCTTCCTCCAGAGTGCTAGAGTACAGATCAGTCATGTATTTAATAATTTATTACAGATCGTCAGTATTTAAAATCATCCATTGAGGCTTTTACACATCAAAGAGTTTAGGGAGACTGTCACCAGATAAACACTGCCATGTTTAATATGCAGAACTTGGTTGACTTTCTTTTTTACATGGTTGACTTTTTTCAAGCAGGATGCCTTTTCAACTATTCCCAGTGGCAGCCTAATTAAAACTCAAAGCAATTATTATTTGGTATTTTACAGTTCATTTACTGCATACAAACAGCCTACCTGTCACCTCACCATCCTTAGCCTAGTAGTACCATGCACCAGAAAGGGAGGACAATGTTAACCAGATTATATGAATCACACCCAAATTCACAGAGTTCAGCATCAGTAATAGAGGTTTTTCTCAAGACCGAGTGTTAGTAGCCTACATTTTGATGTGCCATCAGTTATATAAACAGAAACGAAAATGTTAGGGTTTTTGAGAAATAGGTTTGGATGTTCTTGTTTAAACTTCGCAATTTTGATTTGCAGGCTAAACGAAGTTAGTCTTGTCTATGTTCAGGTCCCGAAACTAATTAGAAACTTCCCTGTTATCTTGCCACATTCTACTCACTGCTGTAAAATCCAAGAAAATTCACCCAAGGCTTAAGTACATGTGAAACGCCCAAACAGCTTCAGATCTATGAGCCTGAAGATTCTAAACTAAGTACTACCTGTGAGTACATGTGATAAAGGCATAACATTGCCTGTTAAACACAAAATGGGTTCAGCTATAGAAGATTTTTCCAATTATCTGAGATCCATCACTTCAGAAAGGAGTCACTGCGGTTATTATTTCTTCTATGAATATACAGACATGACATTGACTTAAAGTTTTTAATGAGATCCTGCAGTTTATAACACCATGACATTTATGAGCCTCACCGCATTTATAAGACTTTGGTTATCAACAGAAATAGCTCTACTGTTTCTAGAACCAATACGTGCAAAGAGGTTGATGAGAACATACCGCTGCAGTACAAGAAGTCAGACACCTTCTCTCTGCAGGCTTGTTTTGAATTGTTTATTGAGGTTTAAGAAGTCATCCACATTTCTATAAATATAGACATTACTTGAATAAGTGACTTACAATGTCACCAGTGCAGGTACATATATAACCAACATACAAAAGCTCCACTGGAAGCTACTTCAGTTTATTCAAAAAGGACCAAGATGTCATTAAAAAAAAAAACACCAAACAGCTGTCATTTTCATTTATTGAAGACACTAAAGTGCATTTTTGGTTACCTCCTGGACAAACAGCTGTTGGTTAAAAAGGTTGATTTTTTTTCTTTTAGAAAACATATCTAAGTTACATTGATTGACATTCAGGTTTGTAGCTGTCATCCTCCTGATACACGGCAGCAGGTAAGAAAAGAGTATTACTTTGCTGGTTGAGTAAAAGGAGGAACTAGTTTGGTGGATTTTTTTAAACTTTTTTTTTTTAAATCTGTTATTTCCAACAAAAGTTTAAAGATAATCTAAAATTCTGATTAGTTTTCACAGCACCACTAAAGTTAGTCTCAAAAATCCAGGCTCTGTTTTAGCCCTTTTAACGGCTAGCCAAGTATCTAAAGTCACTTGAAGCTCTGTACCAGTAAGAAAAACTACCCTCCCTTTTCCATCAAGCACTATCCTGCCCAATTAACACTGTTTGCACACTCTGTAAACAAGAACAGCTTAATGCATAATTAAAGCAGAACACAGGCCCATCTTGAAAATCTTCTTCCCTACTCCCCCCCACCCCCAGTAGTGCCAAGTGTTTGAGTGTATAAAGCATTATTACATTCCTAACCACAAAATACTTTAAGAGTCACGATAAAAAAAAGCATACATTGAAAGTGACATAGCAATACCACTTTAATAAAAGGGGATATTTTGGGGACATACAAGATGTGCTCTGCTAATTTTAACTCCATCTTTACTTTGTTATAAATTCTGTTTTATTGCCAGAAAAGTCACCAGTAGAGTGAAGAATGCTGCACTGATTAGAATCACAACAGCCAGAGTCGTTCTTGATAGCTCCTTTACTGCAATTAATTTACTTTTAACTTGATAGTCGGAGGTCATAATACTCATCATTCAGAAATAAATAACTAATTGAGTAACAGTTTAAACCTGATTAGCACTGTATGATGAATGGCTACTTCTAAAAAAATAAAAACCTTACAGACCAAACCCATGCTATATGTTGGGAAAACACTTTTTCATGCTCCAGCTTGTTGTTTACATTTTTTACTTGTCAAAAAGTCTTTCTTCTTTTATCAGTTGAAGAATCCACACCACTTAAATTTCAAGTATCTGAACTGAACATGATTCAATTTCAAAAAGTGCCAAATTAAAAAAAACCTACACATGTAGCCAAGCTTTCATAGAAATCCCCCAAACAAGTAAAAAACAGCCTCTTGAAATAATGGGTTACTAGCTTCATACATGATTTAAAGCTGCATAATGTTCACCTAAACACTCCACTTATGAGCATCAGAAGTTTGAAAACACAGAACACCTTCAATGCAAATTGCTTGCAGAGAGCACCCTCAAACATATGCATACAACACTAAGAAGAAAACCCTCATTTTATTTGGCTATTTAGACATCCCTGTCACATATACCCACCCCTCCATTTCCTGATAGTATTACATCATCTATTAGGGCTTCTGAAATAATGCAGAGCCATAAAACTCAGAAAAGACTAGTTTAAAAAAAAAAGTTCCATCACTGCACAGCCTTCCACACGGCAAGATTGTGCAACTGATTGTGTAATGTAACTAAGCTTAACGGCATCCAAACAAGCAGGCCTAGGTTTGGAAGCTGTCTTATGTCAAATTTTGACCATATAACTACTCTAAAACAGAAAGGTCGAAATAGAACTCATCTCTTCTTTTTCTGCTGCCTCAACATTTTTCTTCGCTTAATTATCATATCATGCAGTTTCTCCAGTCCCTCTTTGAGTCCATCTCCAATGATTGCACAGGTAGGCTGCAAATGCCAGGGAGTTGAAGAACTCAGCTCACTCATTGCTAACATTTTCTCAATTTCAGAAAGGGAGAGAGAGTTCCTCAAGTCCTGCTTGTTAGCAATGATAAGAACAGGCACTCCTTGATTTTCAGATATCCTAGTAATCTTATGAAGTTCTGTTTTGGCCTCCTCCATTCTCTCAACATCGACAGAGTCCACCACAAACACAATGCCATCGGTGCACCTTGTGTACGACTTCCACAGTGGCCTCAGCTTCTCCTGGCCGCCTACATCCCAGAAGTGGAAAGTGACCGTTTTCGAGTTGCCCAGCGTCACTTTGATTTTCTCCGTGTTAAATCCTTTAGTGGGGACAGTGTTGACGAACTCATTGAACTGCAGTCTGTAGAGTACGGTCGTCTTTCCAGCGGAGTCCAGTCCCAAGATGACAATGTGGAAACTCTGGAACGAAGGCAGGCTGGAGAGGATCGGCGTCTGGTCCGAGAGTCCATTCCCCATTGCCAGAAGGGAAGGTGACAGCAGGCTGCCACGAGCAGAGGCCGGCTCCCACGGCTACGCTCGCCGCCGCGCTAGGCTCGGATCCTGCGAACGACACAAGCGGCGTTAGGTGACTCCACCTCGGCCGCGGTTTCGCGGACAAAACGCCGCGGCCAGCGCCACCGCCCCGACTGCGGAGGCGACCGCAGGCAGCGCGACGCGGAACGCCACACGTCCCCCGCCCGGCCCAGCGGGCTCTGCCGCCCCGCGGCGCGGCGACGGCCGCTACCGACACTGCAGCTCGCCGGGCATCTGCACCCGCCGCCGCCGCCCCGCCAACCGCCGCCCCTCGCCTACCGCTTGGTCCCGCCGGCGGACACGTCCCTCAGCGCGGGAAGGAGAGAGCAGCCCACGACCCCATGCCCGCGCGCCGCGCCTGCCGCACGCGCTGCTGCTCCTACTGCTGCTCCTACTGCTGCGGCTCCAGCCACTGCGACTCCCCCGCATCTGGCAAGGCACCACCACCCAGTCCGCCCCTAGCCCCGCGTGCCCCGCCTCGCGCCTCCCATTGGCTCCGCCGCGCGGCGGGGGCGGGGAGGAAGGGGCGCTCTTCCTCGCCTATTGGCCGGTAGCACCGGCCATTCATCGGAAAACCCGGGTTTTACTGTCCTCAGCCGAACGCTGGGGCAGAGCGGCGTCGGGCCAGTGGCTGCGGCCTCCTCAACGGCGGGGGTGCAGTACTCTCCACCCACGCCCTGCTTGAACGACCCCCCTGCGCGGGGCGGAGTCACTGCCTTTACACGGGCCCCTCGGGAAGAGCCGCCGATGCCGCGCCCTCCGCCCAGGGCGCGCAGGCCCCTGCCCCAACAGGCGGGCGGCGCCAGCAGCCTCTCACCCGCTGCGGCGAGTGGGCGGGCGGGCGGCAGCGCCTCGCCGGCCTTAGCGCCCCGCCCCTTCGCGGGACGTGCGTATGCTCATTGGGTATGGGTGCTGTCACTCTAGCCACGCCCCTAGCGGCCTGAGAGGCGCTCGGCGGCGCCGCACAGCTCACCTGCGCCACTGCTGAGGCGGACAGTTGGCGCGGGGGGCCGGCGGCAACGCCCTTTTCCCGTCGCCCTTTCCTGCTGAAAGACCCCAGGAAAGCCTCCTGGCAAGCCTCCCGGCGCGGTGCAGACGCCACCTGCCCGGGGCGGCAGGAGGGCACCGCTGAGGCTGCTTGTCTCGCCCGGCAGTTGCGTCATCCCTCCCCTACCACCGGCTGTTCCCGTAGGCGCCGAGCGCCCTCCCGTCGCCTAGCAACGGGCTTCAAAGCGGCAGCTCGCAAGCCGCCTTCCCCCGGCGGCGGCAGCCCTGCCCACGTGACCCGCCGAGGCCTAGCGCTCGCGGGGCTCCGCCCGGCAGCCCTCCACCCCGCGGCGCTGAGGAGGTGCAGGCGTGGTTGGGCCGTTCTTCCACCCGGCGGGTGCCCCCCGGTGGCGGTTTCGGCAGGGCTTGGGTGAAGAGCACAGCCCAGGGAGGCTGGGGTGTGGCAGGGCGGGCGGTACTGCTGTCAGAGTCTCAATAAATTGCCTTACAGCTCGTAGAGTGACGCAGCAAGTATCCCAGGCCCGAGGCTACCGTCGTGCCTCAGCCGGTTGGCTGCTTTGCTGTCACCAGCTGGGACCTCTGCAGACGTGATACGGGTGAAGTTGGAGGGGAGGGAAGTGCAAGTGAGCGGGGTTTATTGCTGTTGTTGCATAAATAAGTCAGTGGTCTCAGGCCCAGCTGCATGTTCTTGGCGTATTCTTCCTGCCTTTCACTTGTCTCCTTGAAACAGGAGACAAACAATCCGGGAGGAGCTAAGAATAACTGAGTGAAGTCGTCCTGTTAGATGCCTGGCATATAGAGATAGCAGCAGTGCTCAGGTGTGAATGAGCATCAGTGTTGCCTAGCTTAGTTACAAGGAAGGTTTCCCACAGCACAAGGATATGTTAAGTAATTATGCATTTTGGTATCTAAGCCTGTTCTGAGCGGTGAAGTCTTTCAAAGTCAGAACTAATCACTAGCATCTACTAAGGCATTTTTGTATGTTGCTGTTCCCAGAGCATACAGTTTTAGAGGAAGCCTGGAGGAGTATTTTGTCTCAGATATTCTTGCTGTCTCCATGATTCTGTTCCTTCATTTACTGCATTTGCCACTACAGTTTTTATACAGCTGTGGCAATGTAGATCCAACTTCTGTCTCTGTTGCTTGTATGCCAGCTCAGTGTAAAATACACATAGCACACAAAAGGATCGGATATGGTGACCAGAGCATACTGGAAAAGTCTTCATCTATAAACCTTAGTTAGATAAAAATTGAAAAAATCAATCTTTTTGATAAAAGCATATGTTTAACTCCTAACTAAAGTTGTTACGCTACTGGAGTCTACCATTCCAAGTGTATGTTTTCTCTATTTTGCAGCACAACCATCCAATTCATTGTCCAGCTGGCCTCCAGTAAAAGAGAAAAGGTGGCATTTTTCAATATTAACTTTGCATTTTTTCTAGAGGACTTTAAAATTTCTTGATCTGGCTGCTGAAAAGGGATACATTTTTATCAATGTTCTGGCAATCATACTTTTTTTTTCCTTTGAAAGCATTGTACTTTATATTTTAAATCCCAAAGAATTATGATGTATAAAAGAGAAGTAATTTAATAGTAAAAGGACATTGCATAGCAACAAAAATTCCAGTAGGCAAAGTTACATGTTATTAAAGTGTTGAGATACCCATTATAGTCCTACTAAAACCAGCAAAATTCTCATTTGCTTACATCTGATATTACTGTTTCACTGCTTTTTGTATCAGAAAGTGATTTTACATCTAAAGCCAGCTAGAAAGGTTTCTGATTTTGTATACTACTTTCACCTAACATAAAGAACTGCACAGCATGCGATGTAATAAAAAAGCATTTGTAGTGACAGTGAAAGTGGGCCTTAATTATTTCATGGATGATTTTCAGTAATTTAAAATTGGTGGAAACCAGATAGAAATACCTTGTTAATATTACTAGAGAATAGATTTATTCATAAAACTTGACAAGCTGAAATAAATCAAATTGACCTTTATCTCCACCGACAAAATTATGTATTCCCTATTTTAATAGAAAAATAAGCCTAGTAGATATTACAGTCTTCTAAACTTTAATGTCTGATTGTTACCAGGACCTGTTCACACTTATACACAGTTTTATAATAACATATTGTACAATTATTTCACAAGGAGGGATATGGGCCAGCTCCTACCTTTACTGGAGGTATTTTAATTTTAAACCTAAAATGTGGAAAGAATGCCTTTATCTCTTGCTCTGCTGAAAAGCAATCCATACATAATGACGGACTTTAGTGCCCTTGAAAAGCAAGGGGTACAGAACTGATGATTTTCTATATATAGCATATGCAACATTCTAGGTGAAGAAGGAATCTCATAGATTATGTTTCTTTGGAAGAGGGGGTTTATGACATCAGGGAAACCATTTTAAGATTAGAGGGGAATGAACATCTTCAGCAAAATGAGCATATATGTGAAAATCATCCACACCATCCAGAAAATGCTTGGAGAAGTAGATTGTTCTCTACAGTTAATTTATCTCATGTACCTGTTGTAACTTGCTATAAAGTGAATTATGAACTCTCTGGAGTCTTCATAGTGTTTAGCACCTTGCTCTTAATTCCTGTAGGCATTTCTGCAAAACATCTATTAACTAACTATTCAAGTTGATCAACTCCTATGCACTTCACGCTACTTTAGAAGTCAAATGTGCAGACTGGGCAGGTGTTCCAGGAGTTAAGGAGGAAGTAATGGTATCTAAATTAGCGGGAGTGTAAGAAAGCTGACTCATTCAACCTCTGATAATTGATGGTAAGGGTGAAGCAGGGCTTTGATTATCCTGTAGAAGTCTTGAATGAAGGAGGTGTGCAGCAAGAAGTATACTTACTAACTTTCTGTTCAAGTATGTGGCTAAATGGGGGGAGTGGGCTGTTACTAGATGACAGGTCAAAATAACTGTAAGATACCTGATGAAACAATGGAAAAAGGCTCGAGCCCTGTGCAGGCTTTGTAATGCAAAATAAGGAGGTGCCTGATTTCTGTGTTGGGGTCATTTCACATACTGATACTTTTCTCACTGCTTAACTTGCCTACAGCTCTGAGTTCTTTTCTGGCTCAGCATTCCTTAGCTCATGAAAACAACAACTTCAGCTTCTCTGGGCTAAAAACCTTCTCCGCTTTCTTTGATACCAGTTTAACAGGGTAAATGGTTATATATTATTTTCTACATATGTTTCATACCTATAGTCTACATGTGTTTTCCACCCAGAAAAGGTAGCCTGTGACAAACCTCTGTGTTTCAAGAAAAAGCAGCAGCACCTGCATAACAAGCAGCTTCTTCGCTATGGTAAAACAGGATTATTTTTTTGAATTCCTAAATGGTCCAGGGATAATTTTGGTTCAGGGTAGGCACAGGAGGGCCGGGCCTCCAATGCTGCAGGCATTAAATGCCTCTGTGAAACTTAGGTATATCTTATTAGGGATATGGACCATGAAACTGGTTGAAACATTGCCAAGAATTATCACCGAGTGGAAAGAGAAGACTCTTGGAAATTTTATTACCCAGCAGAGACTTAGGTTACCTTTTTAATACCCATCCCTTCATGCGCTGCAGGAGCTATCTCACAGTGTGCAGATAACAACAAAAAATGCCAAGGATAATCAAACATCCTCTTGCACCTGTGCTTCACAAGAAACCATCTTTCATATGGAAGTAGAAATTAATGGAAATTAGAAGTTAGCAGTTCATGAGAGTTTCACTGTAGCAAGACATTAGATCAGAGCTTTCACTTAGTGCTGCTCGTTTTAAAGGTAGATTCCATTCAAGTAGATATGACTGTGTTATGCAACCACATCTAGTGGACAGAGCAGATGAGAAATTCTTTCCAAAGCAAAGGCAGTGGGCTTGAATTTCCTTGGCCAGATAAATACCATTGTTCTATAGAACTGACTGATGACATTCATTATCCAGTTCAATAGCTAATCACCTTAGCAGTTATTTTTTAAAATAACACTGTGTGTTGTGAGTAGCATGCAAATCAAATGAAAAGTGAAACATAAGACAAATGAACCTAGTTCCATAGCCTGCAGATGCAGAGCAGTATGGCTGGAAGTATAGAACAGTAAAGGACAGAGCAAATACGAGCAATGCAGAAGGAGGGAGAGGAAGAAACCGCTGCATCGTGGAGCTGAATTAGTTGTAAAACACAGAAGAATTAAGTCATAAGGAGAATGAAAATTGCAAGGACAGGTAGCTGACATATAGTGATGAGATTCCAACATCTCGGTCCTTGTGAAAGGGACGTGTTAGCAACCTCACACCGTCAATTCTTGCTGCTCCATGCAGAAACTGAACAGGTTTGCCAATGTATATGAAAAGAAAAATCAGTTGCATTTCAGTATAGTGACACGGCAGACTTAAGCTAGGGTAGTAGATATTAATGTATGTGTAATAACCATGTTTATTATCATTACAGTAACAGACTGTATCTTGGTTGTACCTTCAAAGATTGAAGTTACTCCAATTACACCCCAGATCTCAGATGAGCTGAAAAATACTGCTTTGAGACAATGTATGGTTCTAGAAGAATGTCAAGTTCCTATGTCAATTACTACAGCAGTTTCACAGTGGAATTTGTCAACCCCCTTCCAAATAAGGAGTAACAATGAAACCACTGACAAATTGCCACACATGAAGTTTTGCTCTTAAGACTATCTCTTACACTGACATACAAAATGTTTTGCACAAAGAATCCTTTTATCATCTTTGCTATGTCTGCTGAATTTTTATGATAACCTACACACTGCATGAATTATTTTGCTTTGATTATTAAAAAGTAGTTGGTGGTAGAAAATCTAGTTTGTTTCCCCACAGTAAATAACAAAGCTTAGAGCAGTAGGAGATGGAGTTGCTGTGTGTTACAATTTAAGCTACCACTCTGATTAGACCAGTTAATTAAGCCTGTTCTCGTTTCATACTTACCTTCACATGAAGTCTAACATTTACATTTTACTGCTTTCATTTTCATAAATAAACATTATGCCATGTAGGAGGCTGACAAACAAAAAGCCTTGTTCTTTGATACTGACTGTCACACCGAGTTGCATCTTCAATGCTGCTTAGGTGTGTTACCTGAAGAAAAGTACTAGCTCATAAATGTTCGTAGTCATACTGAGCAAGTGTTGTCTCAGGGTGACTCAATTTACAATCTCCACCTTCCAAGCTCTGGGGATTTTAGTTGCTTCATCTACTGATAGGATGGTTGTACTGGCAGTGACTGCAGGTTCGCAGAGTGCGGAGAGCAGTCTGACCGCTTTCCGCATGTGTGGTTGAGTGAGTAACACACCTTCTTCCTGAGTTCAGAGAGAACAGCAGAACATCTGTCCCCAACAGCATGGATGTACTAAGGACTTGTATCACAAAACTCCCTATCATACTGATTGTTCATTTAATAGCAGCATGTAATTAACAAAGGTTAAGCATGGTTCCTGTCTTCATATGATGCAACGTTTATAGCCACAAAATCCAAACCCAGAGATACAACTAGTTATGGGGCAGTTTTAAAAAGTATAAAAAGCATTGTTGTTGCAGATACCTCTGGTTTCCAGTCTCCTTACCCCTACTTCACTAAGTAGCTGGCTCTAAAAAAAGCCAGCAAAGGTGTTTCTTCAATAAATGGAAAAATTACTGCTTACCTTAATCCTTCAGTATGTGAGGGAAGAGTTCTGCACCATGAGAAATTCAAAAGTGTTCAATGTGTGATACTACGTATGAGCTTTACAGCCTTGGCTTGCATAGTTTCTTCAATGGTTTTATACTGATCAAAGACATCTGTACTTAACATTCACCACAGCAACAGGTTCCCCAGCCCCCTGGCCCCGAGTTCATGGCACTATTTTTGTATTTTTTCTAAAACTACTGACCTGAGTCACAGTCTTTTGCTGAAAATGGTGGCTGCTTAATGCTGCTACTCAAAAATCTTGCCAGTTACAGCACTGGTTCCAAGAACTTTATTTTTTCCCCAATATTATTTCCCCCAGAAAAGCCATGGGCATTTCTTAGCTTTTTTGTACGCCAGAGTTATTCCATATAGTTTAAAATTCTATCAAGCTGAGATTTCAGTATCAGCTACATTCTCCTCACAATGAAGAGGGTTGCACAATTTTTAAATATATAACTTTCATACAATGGAAGCAGATTGCAAGCAGATTTTGCTTTGTGATATTGCTAGTACAAAGTAAAGATGAAGAGAAAAATACAATTAAATTTTTGCTTTTCTAAAGAACTTTCTAAATATTGTATAAAGTATTAACATTTATAAGGGTGCTGAAATTTGCTGGAATTACAGAATAGGTAAACACAAACAGACCTTGAACATCAGAACTAAGGCGGCTTTTTTTTTTTTAAAATTAATTTATATCTCAGGTGATGGACTGCAGTGGAAGAAGAGATGCAAGTTCTGACTGAGACTTCTGACTGTGGGATGAAACATTCATTTAAGCCAGTTATTTCATAATAAATCATCCACTTGCAACAGTTGCTTATTTAAAAGCTATGTTTTGTCCTTCAGGTACTGCATATATCCACCAGGAAATGCAAGGATGAAGCATATAGCACTTAGTTCACAGAGCAGGACTTAGCATACAATTATTGAAATGCTTTAATGACAAGTGCAGTGCACTGAAACGTGCTGTGAGAGAATTCCAAAGACGGTCACAAAAGACAAAGCGGTGAAGCTCCACTAATGTGCATGGACCGTCCCATCCCTGTGGCTGGCAGGGGTGGGGAGCACGTGCCTGTATGGTGTGTGCACAGCTGGCTCTTGGATGTGGTCTGACCCTTTTGGCAACAGCTGAGTGCAGATGCCCATCCAGGGTCCACTGTAAAAATGAGGAAGGTGTTCTGTAATAGCTTTGTGCAAATCAAGTTAAGTGCACACCTTGAAGAGAAAATTCAGTTGCTCATGTCTCCTAAAAAAAGGCATAGTAGCAATAGAAAAAAAAAAATCTCAGATATCACAGTGTTATGGAAATAAAATTTTATGGGAGATATGCCCGAACTCCCAGGAGGAGTCTTTGCTTCAGTGTATGATGTTGTCAGTAGTACAGTGATAATGTCATAGTGCCTTGAGCTGGGTGTTCAGAGGCAACAACTAATATAAAACCCTACTGAGACAATGAAATAGAGCACATTTTAGCGCTATAGTTGTGAAGCATTTTCAGGAGTTTTCAAAAACCATGTCACTGGACAGATCTTTTTGTCTTTTAGTCAATAGGCGTCTGAAGTGCCCAGGGGAAAATACCTAATCTGGCCCAGTGAAATAAAACTTAACGTTGCACTCAGAATGATATATGGCCCAATCCATTGCTTGAAATGACGGACAGACTTCTGACTGGCTTTTCATTTGTAGATTTACTGGGGACTAGGAGTTCTGAGCTAAGACTTGTTTGCATTTTCCCCTCTTCCAAGCCAACAGCACTCCAAGGTGTAGCACACACAAACTGTGGTGCAGCTTTTCCAGGTGTTTGGCAGTTGGATCCAGCCCGTGAACACATTTGGATTTTGACCAATACATTAAATTCTGTTTTGGAATAGAAGGGTGTTAAAAATAAGCTTTATGGGAGGGGGTGGAAAGAGAAAATACTCCCTTGCTTTGATTTCTAGTATTAGAAGTAGACTTCAGTCAGCAGAACATGAACCAGCGCCAAGCATTCTAGACTGGATTTTTCTCAACCCTAAACAGAGTTGTTTGGCTGCAGGTAATAGAAACTACTGACTTTCAGCGCGGCCAAAGGAGTTCTTTCCCCCAGGGTCATGGGCAGTTTCACTAGCTAGCCTGAGCTGCTGCATGAAGGTTTCATTCTCTTATGCAGAGACACAATGGGCATCTAATACTTGTGTAAGTACTGGATATTTGTTGTAGTTCATAAAAATTCAGAAAAAAAAAAAGGTAATTATTCTTTTCAGTCACAATACTGAAGAGTTTCAGTGAGAAGTCCGAGCCTATTATGGTGTGCTACATGTACACAGCAAAAGGAAAAACAAACCCTTATCCTAGGGAGCTCACAAGCCTGTATTATGGTTAGGTGAAAAAAGGAGGAAGAAACAAACCAAAGAAAAAAGGAAGATGAAAGAACAAGGTTTCAGGGAAGACAAACATTGTGTGGGTGGGGAACAGTAATTTCAGCTCAGCTATACTCTAGAATTTTAAAGTCTTATCAGTTCACCATGTCTTCTTTTTAAGTTAACAGTAAATCTCAAAATTACTTCAATGAATGCAAGATTTGGGCTACTGTTTGCTAAAGTTTAAAAGCTAACTCAATTGAAAATTGTTTTGAAAGCTGATCGTGAGTGTGCTAGGCAGAAACCTTTCATGCTCCTAGGTTTCAATTCTTGGATGGAAACAACAGTAAACTCACTTTGAAGATCTTATAAAAGTTGTCTCTGCAAAATCATTTTTGCTTTCATCTCACAGAGAATATGATTCAAACAAACCACACTATAAGTTCCAGTTTCATAGTAATGAAAAAGAAGTATTTCAGAGAATCTGGTACCTAACAGCTGTTGCCACTAGAGTTGTAAACTCTAGTTATGTAAAAACCTGCCAAATTATTAATTTTTAAATACATTCATTTTTAAGCCTTGTGTTGACATCACAGCTCTTTGTCAGGATATAGGTTTCCCCTGTTCTGGCTCTCATGGCCACGCCACACTACTGAGCAGGCTTTAAACAAAGTAAGGGCGGCAGACAAACAAACTTAGGGAGGAACAGATTGTTTAGCTGAGATTTTAATCGCATCACTTAACTCCAGTGAATGGAGACAATACTGCAAGAGCCAGTAGTGCGTTCTGCAAGGGTAAACTCTGCAGTTTTCATCTCCTCTTTGAAGGCCTTCCTCTACACCTCTACCAGGACAGGACACAGGAAGAAGATTTCTAAAGAAGAGTCCAGGCAGGACTCTAGGAATCAGAAGCAGCAGCGAGATACTATAAACATAATTTCATTTTTTTCCAGTGTATTTATTCCATTCAAGGCATCTCTACTGCTGAGACATAAAAGGAAAATAAATAATACTTCTTTATGTAAGGACAACATAAGCATGGACATACTGTAAGCAGAAAGAGAGTTCTTTAGGAAATTCACGCTTTTAAGTCTTTGGATTTCAGATAGCAAATAATATGATAGATAATACGATGCATACAGCACATGCGTACATGCAACCCCAATCTGAATCTTCAAAGGAAGCATCAGAAGGCTTTAAAGAGGACAAATGGTTGCTTCCCTTCCTCCTACTTTAATGATGGGAGGCTTCTGAAACCACAGGTCATTCTGCAAAAGCCTGTTATTAAGTCTTAGAGATCCTATGTGCTGAGTCTCACTTCAGAGTCCAGCCCTTGGTTTTTTAGGGACACCAACATCTGCACGGTCTTTCATCTCAGCACAACTTCATATAGAGGGTTCTTTAGGTGAGCACCTCGGCACTCCCTTCACATCACTGATCTTTGAGTCCTCACAGAGGACTGATTGAAGGCTCAGCAGTCTAGCACATAAATCATATACATCCCTCTGTGTTCTTCAGACCTGTGCTAATTCAGAGTTGAGATAAAACGATAGCCATTAGCAGTCACTACAGACTCCCTACTCCAGGCTTTCACTGCTACAGAACTATGAAATTCTTCCTTTTATGTGAAACCAGTTGCAGCAGCCAGCAGACATTTCAAGAGTAGATACCATTAAAATGCAAAACCAAAGCCTAAAAATGAACAAGATATTTAACAGTTATCTTCATTCTTCCATCTGTAGTCAGCAGGCACTTTTTGGTCCTCTCTGTTCATACACTTTACCATGGACAGTTAATTTACTTTACCTCACGCTCGGCCTCTGGATTGAAGCCGTGTCAGCAGCTGTCTGTTACCCAGTATAATGCATTAAGGAAAGAAGGAAGATCCATTAAATTTTCAAGAGCCACAGTCCTTGAGTCACCCAGAAAATACAACTTGTCAGAAACAAAATGAGCTGTACTGCAGACAGGCAGAAAAATTTAAGGACGTGGGAGATCAGAGAAGTAACACACCTTTTAAAAGCAAATGTTCTCACTCTCCAGGTCAAAGTAAAGAGGCACCTGAGGATTTTGCTATTCCTTTGTAAACACAGCAGACCCTTGTCTTCCCCTCACCCTTACTATCCCCAGAGCAGCTGCTGCTGATCCGGAGAGGAATTCGCATGGTCACAATGCAGATGCACCTATAGCTACAGCTTATGGAATGCTCTGACAAGCAACCCTGAACTGTACTGCTGGGGGGGGGCGGGGGGGGAGGGATTTTTGCTCATATTGTATTATATCACAGAAGCTTTACATTCTAGCTGAGCTGGTTCCTGCCCTCTGTCTGCTGCCCCAATGCCACTGTTGGTGGAGCTGCACCTGTGTTTCAGCAAGTCTCCAAGACACTGCACTTGTTTCATTGTGTAACCTTGCTCTGAGCAAGTCTGTGAAGATTGGCACAAATAACCCTGGCAGCTGTCTGGATTACGAGCAGCACCTACAAGATTCTTGACGTCGTTCAGAAGTGACTTCACTAGGTCAAGCATTGTACAAACACATACTAAAAGACAGCGCAGCTTAAACAGGGAAAGGATGGAAGAAATCCTCATTTAGTAGGCGGAGAATAGAAGCACCAAAATACGGTGATTTACTTCAGGTTACACAAGGATGCACAGACCACAGGAAATGCAGGTGCCAAAATCCTTGTTTGCTGCTTTAAATACAGGAAAAATTGCTGTCACCTTTTCTTCGCACTATCTTTAAAAAGATCACTTTGAGCTCTGGGAATTCACCCGTGGGATACTCAGTGGATGCTGGAATGCATCTGCAAATGCTAGGATGGCACAGAGGCTGGTATGAGATACGTACTGCTGACTGGGACTGCCTAGCGAGAAAGTAAGGGATCGTTAGAGTGGACTTGTAACCTGTTGTCCTTGCTGGTACGACATTCACTGCCACTCCTGCCTCTTCTCTTTGTGTAAGAACTAACTTCTTGCCCGTGTCCCGTAGGAGAGCAGCTGCTCAGCTGCTTAATGGTGGGCAGGACAACAATCTTTGGCACCAACAAAGATATCTACAGGCCTACCCAGCTGGTTAAACAGGAACTTAGCTGTGCTGCCTGCCAGTTACAGGAAACCTGTGACCTTTCTGAGCCACCTCAGTGAAAATGTCAGCCTGGAGAAGAATTTGGCTTAGGTTCCTCCTGCCAATGGTCTGTTTTAACCAGGATTGTTGCTGTAGCTGTTTCTTCTGTAGGAAGGGCATCTGACAACACAAAGCATGGTGAACTGTCAGGTAAATGATATTAAAACCCCTGATGGCATTCAGCTTTGCTGTCAGTGTTGTCAACTGCTGTGAAATCACCATGACTGACTTCTGTTAAAGAGCAGCGGGGAGGGAGAGCTGTGCTCTTCTAGCACTGCTCAAGAGACTTTGTGAGAATAACGGAAGCATTATTGCTGCTAAAACAAACGTGCCTTCTCTGGGCCTTGCGGTGGGATACAATTCCGACTGTCCCAGCCTCACTGCTTGGTTTCCTGACACATTCCCAAAGAAACATTGCATGTACCTTCACTAGCCCTACTTGCCCCCACCCGGGTAATTTTCTGAGCAAATGAACAGTGGTTTACCAAACAATAAAAACTGAAGTCTTCACTTGATGCTTCCATTTCATGTGTGCAGAGGCACGCATTTCACTGCTGATTGATTAAATATGGTGGTAAAAGGTACAGTCTTGTGGATCCCAGTACACTCATAGCATCCTGTTGAGGAGAAAGCACTTGCAGGATGGAAGTGTGGATGCATTTGGGAAGAAGCTTGCTACAGGCTGATTCCCCTTCTATCTGCTCCCCTGGAATAATTGAGTTTGCTGTTGTTTAGAAGAAAAATAAAAATCAGCTTACGTGTTTAGTTCTGTAAGGACAGATTATTTTTTTTTTTAACCTTGTAATGCAAATATGCTTTAACATCAAGAGGAAAATGACATGCAGGGGCAGAAAGGCCAGAATCATCATTGACTAATTTTATGGGATGGGAGGCCTCCCAATTCCCATCGGTCTGCCATTCTCCCTCTTGCATCTTGGAAGCTTTAAATGAAGTGAGTGTAGTTAATTGATTTTTAGCAATAGGTTAATGTGTCAATAGTCAGAGGAGGTCAAAGTAACTTTAGGCCAGTCTAATGAGACATTAAGGACGTGTAGTAGATTAAAGATCTGATTGTGTTTTCAATAAAATCAGAAGTTCCTTTGATTTTAGCAGCAAAACTCCTAGCCATAAGAAAAGTGTAATATTTCTTTATCCAATGACAAAATTATTGTCTTTAAAAAAGAAAAAGCAAGGATTTGGAAAGTCAGCACATTAAAGTATTATCTAACTCTAGTTTTATGAGATAATTTTTTTGTCATATACTTACATTTGGCTCAATTAGGCCATAAAGGCACAACTTCAGTGCTGAGGAACCAGTTGTACTCTAAAGCAAAGTTTGAAGTTTTTTCCCCAAGCTTTCCTATAGCGAAGTGGACTCTGAAGAGCAACTTCAGTCCATGGAAAAGAATAGGCTCTTTTTGGCTTTCTTTTCTTTTTTTTTTTCCCTTTAACCCTTTTAGATCCAGTAAAAATGAAGAGTAAAGAAGATCACAAGCTTTATATCAAGAATTGTTCCTGTAGCCCATAGAGATGTCTAAGACCACCTCCTTCTACAGTCCAGCGAGCAAAATACTTTTTTGTGTGATTCCTTAGTTCTCCTGTGAGAGTTAGTACCACAATCCCACTGCCTACCATCTTCATAATTCTCTTTTTGTTGCAGGTGAAGCCTATGCGAGTTCAAACTGTAAGAGATCAGTTGAATTTAGCTACATTTAACATAACCATTTACTGCAGATCTGATGCTATATAGTGCTATGTGCTCTGGTCAAAATGGATATTTAGAGCAGTGATTCCAGAGGCTGGCTCCTCTCCTGTGTACAATCTGTCGTTACATTTTAAGATGATGCTATTTTATGTAAAATACCAATACTATGTAATATTATGATGTCTCGTTGGCTCTAAGGATTCCTAACATATTTCTGTTGCAATGAAATTCTGTAAAACAAAGATGAAAAATTATGCTGTATTTACAACCAATAGAACGCAGGAATGCTTGCTGTTTGGTAGCATAATGAAACTGCTAACTCAAGGTCTAATTTTGCCATTACAAATAGAGTGAACGTACTATTCCTGTGTGATGATAATACAAGATATAGCTTATTCTTGACTGAACTTGATTGTACTGTAAACACCTGCACCATTTTTCCTATTTATTCTGGAAACAAGACAGATAGGTTTGTTATATGTATTCATAGTTATGTGCTCATTTTCTTGAAAACAGCTTAATATTTAATATTTCCAAGCACTCATAAGTCCATCCTGTCTGTCCTCCCTCCCTCCCTTTCTCTCTCCTTCTTCAGAGAGACGGAGAGAAAGAAATACATCTTTGTGTGTACTGCTCATATATAGATGAAAAATAAACTTCCTCACTAGCAAGTAAACTCATGAACAATGTTGCTAGCAGCTGTTGTGCTTAAAGCCCAGCTAAGAACACTGTTCTGTTATGAGCTCTCAATGCTCTTCTCAACATCAGTAATCAACGTGCCAGGACAATGTACTGTAAACCCAAATGCCCAGGCCAGGAGACCACAAAAGCTCCTCTGTCTTGTGTGAGGGAACTGAAAAGAAGCTTTCACAGTGCTGCAGAATATGCTTGCAGATTGTGCCAGTTCAGAGCCCTTGGTGTTCCGCAAGATGCTTTTGTACAAGGAGGGCAAATCTTGTCTAATCCTTGGTTAAGAAGCTACTATAACCATTATTTTTAAAAAATGAGAAGAATCATATGTATGTGTCAAAGAGAACCATCAGGTAATTACAGGCTGCTCAGTGGCTGCGTGAAGTGCAGTAGCTGAGGAACTCAAAAGGTCTTTGTGCTCCTTCCAGCAGGGGAAATACATCACCTTACCGACTCTCACAAATAAAAAGCAAGATCTATCCTTTAAAAACACACACCTATTTCCTCCTCTTTTATAAATTAGTAATTACTGAAGTCAATCATTTTTGCAAGCAGAATGTTACAAAGCCAAAGAGTTTGATAACAACAGTGGTAGTTTTTCTTACAGATGAAATCACAAGCTAATAAGCACTCAGTTCTTTGAATCTCCCATAGGTCTGTAACTTTCAAGTTGTTGGCAAGAGTTAACCCTCCATTGGTAAAATGGCACCAAAATAAAACCAAATAACTATTGGTTGCATTGTCCAGCTAAAAAGGAAGGTACCTACTGGGTTTTTTAAGAAGTTTTGCTAGACATCAGTGGAAACAAGGAGCAACAGTATGTCAGAGAGAGGAAGATCAGCTCGGCGTATAGAATACTGGTTTTTGTAATTTTATTTTAAATAAAATGACATTCAGATACAGCCCAGAGATTTAAACAAATATTTAAAGCTGACAAGCTCCTATAATTAATGTCTTAGCTTCACAATTCTTTTGTCATTGATACTGCTTATGAGCTCAGACTAAATTCACTCTTTTGCATTACCTAGATTAAAAAATCACAATCATGTTAAAAAAATACAAAAATGTCTAAAATTGCACTTTCCAACCTATCTTATGAGAATAATAAAACCCTTGAAATGCCTTCATTAAAAAGCCACATAGACATGATTTACAGCTGTACAAATTGTTGTTTAAAAGAAACATTGTAGGATAAGGGATCAAAGCAGTGCTAAAGATTTGAAGCAGAATTTTTCCTGCTGACTTTACACAGACTTTTCTGGCTAAATTAAAAAAAAAAAAAAAAACTTTGAAAATGTACTCTTAAATTCTCCAGAATTAAAAAAAAAGCCTAAATAATTGTATCTGAGAGAAAAGAGAAGGCCATATTCTATGGTGCGAACTTGCACTCCAAATTCCCAGGATGTGGAATGCTACTGAAACACAGGGTTTCCTTGCACTTGATGTACTTGATATTTGACTAAGACCCGCATAGCAAATGAGTAGAAACCTGACAATGGCTCAAGTGCAATCTGGTTAAGTCAGAGTATATATTACTGAAGCTGTTACCTCTGCTTCCACTTAAAAGCCCTAGACCACTAGAATGAGTTTGAGAGCTTTGGTTAAAAAGACCTGGTGGAGCTTGAGGTGGTTCAGAGATAAATCTAAAGAAACTAATTACAATGAGCCAGACAGTCCCTCAAAAAAACCTCTGTTGACTTCATATTCTTACAGACATCCAGTCTGAAGCTCCAAATAGATGTACCAACAAGACAAACAAACATGTTAAGCGCAGCTTTCTCAAACACCCATCCCTTATTTGCCCCCTGCAAGACACAGCTCCCATTCTGGATCAGGCATCATCTGAAATTTTATGTGACTGAATGTGGCAGTATTTTGGCCTAGTAAGTAAATCAGGTCCAGTCCTAAACTTGCAACAGATGTAGAATTATTCCTTTTTCAGGCCAAATTCTGCACAATATTATGCTGACCTTAATGTAAAGGAATTTCTGTGGCATTGGTTTGGATTTTTAAGTGAAGGCAGAATTTGGCCTATTTCAGCACAGTAAAAGAAACTGATCCACAGCTTCTGTTTGAAGAATCAATAGATTAAACAAAATATTGGTAGCACTTTCTGTATTTACTATATGAAAAGCCCCACTAACCCCATTTGACCAGTCTACAATTATCATTTATTCTTCCTAGTGCTAAGAATTTCTAGGTTATTCACAGAAATATATCAAAGCTTGGGAAAGTGTAATAACAGATGCATCATATTGTTCTATAAACTTATGCTTAAAAATACTACAAAGTAGCTGGGCTCTGATCATTCTTTGGCTTGAAGCTGGAACCTCTTTGAATAGATCATTTCTTCCATTTGTTGGAGTCCCAAGCCAGGAACCAACCTGTGAATGTTGGGGGTTCATGCCCCTGCTTCACGATTACAATGGGTGTGCCCTTATCTCTGCCAGAAGGATCTGTTTCGATATAGCGTTTGGCTGAAAACAGAGAGGAAAAAAAAAATGTGTAATATATTAGTTCATTCCTTTGGTATAAAAAAATACATTAAAAGCCCCAGTGAAAGAACCCAGGGCTACTATAATAGGGCATTCAATTAAATTATTTGAAAGGCAATGAAATGATCAGGTGATTGCTGATTTCTCCCAGCTGCCAGTGAAATAAATTTTCACAAGTTTAAAACAGAGGGAATGTTGCTTCGATCAGTTTGTTGCCATACCACTGGGTTTTGGCTCTTGAACAGGAGAAAGAATTCGCTGGTGCTGTGCAGATGCACTTCTTTCCCATTTTTCCCTATGTAAAAGCCAGTATAGTTTCCCTTGACATCGCAACGTGCCATCAGTACATACCAGAAATACAGCTAGATAATGCTAGCTGCTCCAGGGAGGTAGCTGCAAGCATTTTTAGCACAAACTTTGTCAGAGTGGCTCAACTATGTGAAATCACGCCAGAAATGGCACGTGATTTTTCAAGGAGATGCACTCCGTGTAAGTTTACTTGATTTGTTCTGCAATTGGGATTTCCTCCTCCAAATTTAACCCAGTGAAGGGTGGCAGTGTAAGGACTTGAAGATTTGTCAGCGTTCCTTTGACTATATACATTAGTGTAGGATGCAGCTCAGTAGGTATCTCCTTCTAAATTCTTTCTATTTTCATGGAGCTCTCCTATATTCTCTAAAAAGCTCTGCAGCCTCAAAATGCTGTCTTGATTAATTTTACCCTTCATAAACTTACAGGTAAGAAAGATACAATGAGTTTTGAAGGAGAAAATCTTGTCCAGGATTAAATCCTAATAGGCTCAGTAACCCTTTTAAACACTGTAAATGTAACTAGATTTCTTCTACATCATCCTTTTCACTTCTTTAAGTAATATTGATGCTACTTCACTCAGAATTCTGCCAAATTGATTTGATTTACCAGATTTAACGGATTCCTGTCGCTCAGTTTCATTAGCATCCTTCCCAATCCAAATGAAAACCTGTAAACAGAGGAGAGAAAGACTTAGCTTCCATGTTGTTATAAGGATGTCGTGTACAGCAAGTAAAGTACAAAATAGTTGATTCCACTAAGAGAAAGAACATACACCGTGAAAAGACTGCAGAGATACACAGCTCTTACAAACCACAACTGATTTTTCTTTTTCCTTGCAAGAGACTGTAGATATGTCCCCTGAAATCTCACCACTCTCTTGACCCTGGAGGGCCAGAGCTTTATGCACTCTTATGAACTCTAATTACCTTTTCCATAGATATCTTTTACTATTTGCCAGGAAAATTGGTGTTTAGGTGCGAGTAAAAACTCTGAACAGAAGCTGTCTCTGGTTTGAGCTTGGCATGTGCATCAACGCTTGTGCCCTGTGATCAGTGTTACCCAGGGTAACTACTAGGTAACCCACTGAATAACCCAGTGACCAGAGCCTCGATCTGCAGGTTTTTCTGTCAAGGATCCTTTTGGAAACTGCTACATGTCCTGAACATCTTTCCTTCTTACCTGAGTCAGTATGTTCCAAATACTTTCCACCTAGCTCTTCCACCCACCTTCCGCTATCAGTCCTTCCCACATGGACCTTGAACATTCCTACTCATTTCTAAAAACCTTAGCTTTTTTTTCCTTGAGGGTTAGGCTGAAGAAGACAAAGTGTGGGATCTGTGGACTCTTCCCCCTTTCCTTCCAAGGGGAGAGAACGTGTAGAGAGAATACACTGTGAGAAACAGATGTGCCCTTTGCACCTGCAGTAAGTTTGCCTGTCATCCAAAAAGCTCTCAACATTTTCAGTTTTCAGTGAATGTGGGAAAATGATGGACATTGTTCCTGTCACCCTCCACACAGTTCTTCTGAAGAAATGAGTGTCAGAGTCTAGTGTTGGTCCCCTTCTCTAGTAAGACTTTTTGTAGGTTGCTATGTGGATTTTATGGCTTCTGAATACCTTTTAGCAGTAACTTTTTTTTTTTTAAATTAATAGATTTTGGTGATATAGTCAAGAACATTACTGAGAGCCTTTCAGGACACTGACAGGGCTTACACTCTTGCTTATACTCCATTGGTTTTAATGGGAAGTGCCTGCCATGGTCTGACATTATGCTTGGAAATTCAATCATATATATTCACACTAGTACAACGTATAGCTCAAAAAATATATCTCCCTCTGGTATAATTCAAAGAAAACAAAACTTCTTTCATTGTCACAAAGATGATTTTTCTTCCCATCTTATGACCTAAGTGGTTAAGAATAAATTATCCTTGTTACCACAGCAAGCATGGTCAAGTACACAGCTTACCTGGTCCCAAGCATCCAGCAGCATGACATCATCTTCAGCCAAATCATCCTGAGTGAATTCTCCCGGGACCTCCTCAATCTAAAAAGGATATTATGGTTTTGGGTTTCTTTTATGTTGTTGTTTTTTAATGATTTATCGAGTTACCCTTTTGAAAATACCTTTAGTCTGTGCAAAATGAGAGTAAGTCCAGAAACTGGTGTGCAATTCTTTTTGCTCCTAAAGGATCAAGCTCTAAACTGATTTAATGAATGTGTCAAGGGTGTTTCACTGAAAGGAAACAAATCACATAATTGTGTGTCCTATAAAATCAGCTCTCAGTTTGTCAGAATTGATAGGGTATCCTAAGGAGAAACAGAGGTTTATATTGTAATTGTGACGACTGTTAAGTTGGGACCAAGGTCTGCCAGAAGGAGAGGACAGGGAAATTTCCATAGAGCACCTTGTACCAAGCAAATGAAATCAATCAGCTGATATATTCATGCAGCTTACATTCATTGATAAGGAAAAGAAACTGCTTTGGTTTGCAGTGGGTGAGCTCAGTGATGAAATACACACCCAAGCAAGCTTTCCAGTCACTTGGCAATGGGATGTTATAGTTGACTAAGCCATCAAGGATTAGTTCCCCAAGGAAAGGCAGACTGCTTGATTCTTCCAAGGATGTGCAGGCAGATAGGAAAGCAGTTTAATGTTATTCTGTATGAGGAGGAGAGATCATAATCTAGCTAGTGGTCAGCCCTCTACTCTTCAAGGACTGTCAAGGGTTTGCCTATGGTTGGTCACATAGGAGTGCTAAAGGAATGGTAAGCAGATGGTGCAAAAAACATGCCTTTACCCAACCCTCTGTTTTGGTGGCCAGAATATCAGAGTGGTGAATATCACAGTGATATTCACCAGAATATCACTTTTCTGGTGAGCTCAACAAATGGTGATTCTGTTACTGGAAAAACGCTACAGGAAAGAGCGTATTTCATAGAATTTGGAAGGAATTTAAAACAAAAACCAAACAAGTACATAGCTCCCAGCAGACAAGTGCATAGCTCCCAGAGAGGTTGGTTCCTATTACTGTATTTCACAGGAGTGTTTTAGAAGCTTGCTAAAAGAATACACTTTACTACTCTCAGAAGACTTTAAAGCCCTTATTAAAGGATCCTGTTTGTTTTATCACTCTCCAGATGAATGGACTATGCCTTCAGGAGACTGCAGAGATAGTAGCCAACTATGTCCCCTACCTAAAAATTAGGGTATCCTTGCCAAATGGTGACATAGCGTTGCTCTCCCAGAATACAGTAAGTAATTAAGCCTGAATCACAGACTTAATACCTAGTGCACAGCTCTGGGTATTTCTGCTAAGGAAGTAAGTCTTCCTACCTCCTTGAGCACAGGCCAATACCTCAGAGGCACAATTACATGACTTAAATGTCTATGGAAAATTTCAGGCTGCTAGGGATTTTTGGCAAGGGACATTTCCTTACCACTACTATCAAACACGTAAGGGGCAAGGCATTGACCTGCACTTCCTCAGCAATGCTCTGCAAGAACACAATTGCTTTTGACTAGGCAAATGCCTCATTTTTTTACATCTGCAAAGCCTTTAGTCTCAGGCTGGAGCATGCAAACATCTGCAGTGTTAATTCTTCTGTCCATCCTTTGCATTTGGATTGATTTAAAGCACCAACCCTCAACTCTAGTTCTTGCCAAGCATGGCTAACTGAGCCAGATCCCCAAATTAATTTAAGGTCTGCTGATTCTCAAGACAAAATACAACAGAAAATATGTAATTAAACAGAGAGAAAAATGTCCCTCCTATACTCACAATAAATCTGCCAGTCTTATTAGAACAACCATACAGGCGAGGGGGGTGATCTTCAGCCTTTGTCAAGAGTCGTGATGAAGTCTGATATTTTTTTTTACCTCCAAGTGCTTTCCAGAATTCCTCTGAAACACACAATACATAATTTATCCAGCAGTGGATTTAACATTTGATGTTTTATCTTGTTAGATACTGTTTCAAGAATCCCCAAGCAGTATCTTCTGTCTCAAAGATGGGTGCATTTTCTTACAGTTCTTCCTGCAGTTTGTCAAAACAAGAATAAAGATACCCCTTGCAGACCTAGAAGGAGCAATGCACTATGCCCTTCTCCCGTCCTAGGCAGTCAGGGTGAGGAAAGGACCTCATTCCTCTGCAACACCTGCTACTGTCCTACAGATCTTCTAGGGCACTGCACTGCTTGTGCATCAGCCAGTCCTGGATAGATCTCCATGGTAAAATGCCAGGTTTGATTTTCAAAGGGAGAGCGTTAGCATAGACATCTGCCTATAAAATACATGATCTCAAAAACCATTTAGGCTGTGTTTCCGTGCAGTGCTGTGTATTCTCTGTTGCCTATTCACAACCATGTGGCTTCATACTAACCTGGTTCCTGGCCTTCATTAATCTTAGCAGTCTGGCATTTGAGAACACTGGCAATATACTGAGCCCCTTGTTCCTCTTCTTTGTTTGCTCCTTTTCCTACCCAGGTGTAGCCAGAGTTGTTTGGCAGTTTCAGAACAAAGACATCATTAGAGTTTAGTGACATTGCGTCAACATCAACCTAGATCGAAAAATAAATTGTTTTATTCTTCATAGTTTCAAATATCATGGCCATTATTTTGCATGTTTATATAAAATGCGTAGATAAATGATAATCAGCTATGCTTTTTTTCTTCAACTTTTCCCTAGTTTTATACTGATATAAATTAGAGAAGAACTTAACTTGAGACACGGAACTGACTTGAAGGGCAAAAAGTAGGACTCTTTGGCAGTAGGAAAGGCTGTCTCATAAAGGTTGCTGATTTCTTGACTATTCTTTGTCAGATGACTGTTCACTACACATTTTCTTACAGATTCCTCTGGAAGATGTAGATTGGTTGTAGCCAGTTACAGCGTATTCTCTTTGTTTTATTAGATGGATTGGTCACATAGAGCAGTGGATTTAATTTGGGGCTCTGCGTTCCTACCAGGTGTGACTACCCAAGGAGATTAGTCAGAGAGGCTCTTGGCCTCTCCATTTCCCATGGGGAACAGTTGGTTTACTTAGCAGGTGACCTTACCTCCGCGATCCTAGTAATGGCTGCCAGGTTCCTGCGGATTTGGAAGAGTCGTGTAGGTGGGGCAGGTTTCTGACCTCCTTTCTTGGATGTCCCATCCTTGTAGACAATAAGTGGTTTGTTTTTGAACAAGCTCAGTAAATGTGCAGGCTCTTTGCCTTGGGTGACTCGGATCTGTACACACGTAAGGAAATGCAATAAAAGGAACAAAAGGACACAGGTACTTATTTTTGGTCTTTGTTGAATAGCATAGAGGATGTTAGCCAATAATGCTAAGTATGTTAGCAAGATGAGAAGCCATCGAGAAGGTGTAAAAATATAGTTCCAGACACATTAAATTTGGAGCATTTGTGAGATTTTTTTGTCAATCATGCTGACACAAAGACAAGATTCAAATTTACAATGTGTAGCTGATTAAAATGGCTGCTATCTACTGTAACAAGGAAATTACGCTTTTAAAGAACTGGCATTTCAAAGAGTTCTATAGAGTGATTTAATAGTGAAAAACTATTTTGGAAGTCTAGGTGCCCTGTATTTAAGCAGAAGAAAATGATTGTTCATCCTGATCATTATTTCTATGTGTGTTTTACCTGCAAGAGCATGAAAAAGATGAACATAAGTCTGTCTTGCAGAGGATAGCATGGATGACAAAAATTAATTTCCATGACAGATGCAAAAGATGTTATTGCAATCTCAAAAAAAGAGCTATGAAGAACAACCATTTTTAGGTTGATGTATGGTAAGAGTGATTTGTACACAACCATTTGTTCTTCCTTTATAACAGTACCACCCACCAAGGTGGAGGGGCTGCCGCTCCCCGCCTTTCACTCCCGGAAAGAAAGGGAGAAAAGGGAAGGAGGCATGCTGCATAGCCAGCAGAGGAGGACAAGTGGAGAGCCCCAGGCCTTTAGTCCTGCCCGGTGAGGCTTGGGGCAGCTGGCAGCCAGGCACCGAGAGGGGCGGCTGCAGCCGGGCAGCCCGGGGGCTGGGGCGTCTGGGTCGGTGCTGGTGCTGGGCAGCAGGAGCAGGTGCCTTTGCTATCTTACCACTGGATAGACTGCAGTTGCCTGATAAGAGTAACCTAGGAAACGTACAGGTGCCAAAGTAGGTTTTTACAAATGCCAAAAAAGCTCCCGAACCAAATCCCTGAAAAAAAAAAAAAAAACAAACCTCCTCCCCCCAAAAAAGTCAAATGCTGAGGGAAACATTCCTGCAAAACAAACAGGGGAACGGCTTTTGAATAGTCATTTGTACTGTAGTGCCATCTGGTGTCCACAAAGTCGATCATTTAAACCTTTCAAATAATGCTAATTCAGGCGTTAAGCACTGCTAATGTGTTCGAGGTAGCGTGTACCTGCATAGAAATGCACACATGCGTATACACATATATGAGTGTATATATACACGTACACATATATAATCCTAAACTCACTGCGGGCTAAAAGTACTTTTAAGTATCATGTCCATTGCAGTGATATGGATGTCCCTCAGCTTTAATAAAAATGCTTTTTAAGCACATTATTATTGCAGCTGCTGTTAGCAATATTATTATTACTTTAACGTTAGTATCAGTTTTAGGTATGAGGCAGGACTATACTGTGCTGAACTCTGTCCAAATATAGAACATGTGCTAGGGATATTTCAAGGAGTGATTACCTAGAAGTGTTCTAATCCTTCTTTAATATAATTTCAATCATAAATCATAACTGCTTAATAGCAAAAAGTATGGCCTGCCATCTAAATTAACTGTACCTTGGTGGGCAGGGGGAGCCTTTTACTGTTTTAATTAAGAAATGGGAAGCATGGGATTATCTTCTGCTGCCTAGAGTATCTCTGCCTGTCCCTATTCCTCTTCCAGCTCTAGCATTTCTGTGAAAAGAGAAGGCCTCTCACCTCTCCTCACTAATGTTGAAAGAAGAGCACACACCCTAGTCATGCTAGGACTAGCTTAACTCCTCACACCTTTTAGCTGCCAGCGTCCTGTGCCTTGCCTTGCCCACCCCATTTCTGCAAGTGAGAATGTATTTCATGCTTTCGTGGCGCTGCAAGCACTATGGGATGGGAAATCCCAAGTTACATTCTTCACTGAGGCAGGGACAAGCCAGACTCTGTGACACAGCTGTTCCATCAGGCTCTCCTGTTCTGGCTGTCATGTGGCTTTCATTTCTCCGAGTTTTGGCCCCCTAAAAGTCAGGCATCTTGTCTGGGCTAAACATCACAGCTTCCTACATAATCAAAAGGAGATGGGGGAGCTCACACAGGGCTATCAGCCTGTCAGACACCTGCTTCAGGGTGAGTTGCCCTGGGAGGATCTTATCATTCGGTCTCCACTAACTATGTCCAGAGTCTCTAAGGCTAGGCAAGACTGAAACCTAGCTTTCAGACAGTGAAAGTCAAAGGAAAGAAAAGGCGGTTTTAGGCTGTGTTCTTTTGTACATCTTTACATCTGTGTTCTTTTGGACACCTACATTCAGAAAGGTTGATTCAAATGGAAAATCAGTGGTGACTTTAAAAAGGAGTCCATGGCTCGATACAGACCATGAGCACTCAATATTACCAGCCTTCAAACACGACTTCCTGCTTCCAGTTCTCATTGAAATTTGCATATATTGTGTGCTTTGTTGAATTTTATCACTAACCTGCACAGCCTGACCATTCAATAACTGATCCAGCTGAACAGTCAGAAACGCAGACGCAGTCAGTTCATCCTTTGTAGTATGGGCTCCTTGCCTGAACAAAACAAGGAGAAAGACAATGGTTAAGTCCAGTTTTCAAAATAGTCCAGAGCTTATACCACATGTCAAATGCAAAGTAAAAAACCTTGCATTTACACATGGTTCTACTGAAAAGGACTTAAAGTTAGCATAAAATAATATCCACACGCTAGAGGTCTGTGCAAAGCCGACCAAACATACCATGTGTAGATGATCTGCCCTTTAGGGTAAGTGTAGAGGATAATGTAGCAGTCGCCACC
Source organism: Bucorvus abyssinicus (assembly GCA_009769605.1). Lineage (NCBI taxonomy): Eukaryota > Metazoa > Chordata > Aves > Bucerotiformes > Bucorvidae > Bucorvus > Bucorvus abyssinicus. Next base: position 29,815,141 of record CM020028.1, on the reverse strand, counting down.
ATAGAATTGTCCATACGTTTCAAGTTCCACAGGAACTCTGCCACTGCTTTCCATACGCCAGATCTGGGGAAACAGAGAAATCACTGCAGAATGCTGAACTTCATCCTGAGATTCTTCGAGAAGCAATTTATTGTGTCATCCCTTGAGTGACATTTGAATCCTTCATGATACACCCTGTGTCCACTGAATGAATGAATAATGACCACCAACAAGCCACTGCAGTACACTTTTTTTATCTTGATGCTTTAATGCGACATGCTCACCTCATGATGCTATGCTGACTTTACTTTCTTAACACTTTAAGACGACAATATGACATGAACAGCACAACATTATGATTCATCATAGAACTAGGTACTCTGGAGTCAGATAACACAGTTGGGCAGATTTCTTCCAGTCTGATTCACTAGAGCCCAATTCAGTTAACAACTGCTCTCCAAAAACATACTGCTAAAACTATACAGCAAAAAATGCTTCAGGTCTAAGCTGCTTTGGCTCAAGCCTACAGACCATCCCAAGCATGAGGTTAGAAACCTAGAAAATATACCAGAGACTGTACGTATTTATCCCTTCCTTTCCTTCCAGAATCCAAACACACAGACCTGCATTCAACAGGCTGTGTTTGTACAATGCCAAATCAGCCCTGTGTAGTCCAGAGATATTCCTGCATTAGGATATGGATAGATACAGAAAGACTACATCTTTTACTCTCCTAATCCAGGCTACCTGAGAGACAGACAAAGAAGGTTCCTCTAGAAAGCAGATTGGATACATACATAAAGACACAGAATGAATTTCTGATGCCAAGGGCAGGTTTTCCCATTCCAGATTTCAAGCTAATGTGAGCTAGAAGCTTTTTTTCTTTAGGCTAAGGATCATATTTAAAGTAGATCTTTAACAGGTATTGTGTAGAAGGGAAAATATTTCTACCATTTTATTTCTGTTGATGACTGGTACAACACCTTTCATAAGCACAAAAAAACTATGACCCAGCATACAGCTGACAATGAGATTCACTTTCTACTTCAAAGTACCTTTTCTGATGGTATAAGTAATGCTGCCACTAATGTAGTGTTACTCTACTCAACAGTTTAAATGGCAAAACATAGAATATCAGCTTATCCCATTATGAGTAACACAACACATTAGTAGGTAGGATACTATTTAATCAAAAATTACCTCTACTTTTCCTGAACCGTCATCTACCATGTTATGCTGAGCAGCCATTTCTGGGGACTCGTGTAACCTGGTAGCATCAAATTCAATCTGCTCAATTTTAGCCACTCTTTCTGTGACATATACTTTGCCAAAGCCATCACTTTGATCTTTATCCTTCCAGTCTTTGAAAAATTGTTTGAAAATCGGTGTTTCACCTCCTTCAGGAAGGACTTGAATCTGAAATGCAGCAAGACGCATGAAATGAAAGGAAAATAAAATGACACTTAGTTGAACAGAAACTTTTCTGAATTATCTCTTAGTGAAATATTGCCTTTACTGTCTTATAAGCCTTTAAAAATATTTTTTTCCTCATTTAAAATCAAGGTCATTAACAGAGCTCATGCTCTTCTTGTCTCATTTGTAAACAGATCGCACCTGTGTGTTGGCAGGATAATTCATCTGCTGTATGAATTGCTCAGCATTCTTCATGGCAGCTTTTCTCTCTTGTGGGTTAGCATCTTTGCCTGGTTAAAACAGGACAACAATACATGGGAAAGGCCAATGAGCTCATTGATCCTGCAAAAACAACACGTCCTTGAGCCAGGTTCTCTTTGACATTGCTCTTGCCTTCAGTCTTGAAAAAACAAAAATGCTGGACATACCATGAACAAGAAGATTCACACGAAATTGAATGGCCAAAACAGTATCTCTCGGTGGTTTTGAAAACAGTTAAAATAAAAATTAAAAAAAAAAAAAGGCATCATTTTTTGCTTAGTGTGTCTGTTTCTATTAAAAAAAAAAAAAAATGCTGTTCATAATATCTGCTTGGTTCAAGGTACAAGAACACCCTGGTTCTTTTCTCTGAATCCTCCCTTGCTGGGCTGCAATGTGTTAAGCTGCTGTCCAGAACTGCCTTCACTTCTTCACGCAGAACCACAGTCAGAGTAAAAGAAACTCCGATTTTGTCTGTCTGTGCTGTGCAATTTACCACCACCCTTTCCCACCTGTTCCTTCTTGTTCAGCCTTGCTCAGTGTCGGACAACTCAAAGTCCCTGTGCAATGGAACTGTCTATCAGGTCTGGGTGCTAGCAGGCAGTCAGTGACTATACTCCAAACACCTCTTAGTCTAATAAGATGCTCTGATTCTATTAATTGTATTCCATTTTGAATGAGACTATTCGCAAAGTAATTCATACTCTGCAGCGTAGTGGTCTGAAGATTTCCAGCAGAGAAGATAACTGCAGCCCCCCAGTGCAAGAGTGTGACTGACAGACTAATGGGTTTTTTCAGACATTATTGTTACCAACAGTAGCGAAGTGACGGTGCGCAGGGGAGCACATTGGGCCACAGTCAGAGAGCCTAAATTGTATATCAGTGCCTGATCCTGTTGGCTTGGTTCTTCTAGGAGCAGTCAGGTGAAGAGTGGAAACCAGGAACCAGGGTCAGGTAGACCTTAGGCTGAGCACAGTGCTCCCAAAATGCTCTCTAGGATGCTTCCCTAACTGCAAATGAAGTATTCCAGGAAAAAGTTTACAATGCTTCCTGGACTGACTTCAGCAGTTTGACAACTGCACCAGTTAATTATTTGCTACTGCACATGGTAAAAAAAAAAAATGCAAATACCACAAAATAATTAATACAGTGCCTCAGACAACAAAAGGAGATACTCAGCACTGGATGCAATTGCAGCACCACAACAATCTAGCTATGAGGTGTCCAGACCTAATTGCGCAGTAGTAGTATTCTCCTGGGAAATGCTCAAAGAAACTGGAAGCACTAAAAGCAGCGATGATACCACAGAGAAATATTCACGAGTAAAAAAGAAGCATCCAAGTTTTTGCAAGCTTATACTTTCATTTGATGCCTGGGACACTCACCTTTCAATTTCACACCTCTGTGCAGTAATGTACAGAAATATAATATCTACTCATTATTAAATCTTCAGTGTCAGATTTTGTCCCAGAAGATAGGGATTTGATGGTAACATACAAAACTTTTAGGATTCTTTATGTTTGCTCTATAATTTCAATTAGATAAGCATTTAAGCACCCAAGTTTACAGATGCCTCAAAAATAGCCAGGATCCACAAACAGATGGGACTTGGTCTTGCGGCCCTTACTCACATGAGCAATCCTTGTCCATTGTCCACACCAAGAACAACTGTGTGCAGGGTACTGTGACCAGACAGTGTTAAACTCTTGCTAGTGTCCTGAGGGTGTTGTGTCAACGCCTTAGATATGTCTGTGTACCCTCTGCATTTGTAACAGAAGTGATCTCTTACCCTTCCACACAAAGATCTTCCTTGCAGCACCATTGTCCAAAATGAAGCACTCCTCAGACAAAAGCATGGCCATGGAGAAGGGGTTTTCCTCTGCTACCAGGGACACCTTCATGGATCCGCTTGCATCTGACACCTACAAAAGCAATAATTTCAAATTTAGATCAACTTTGGCTTTTATAACCAAATTAATTTCTGCTCCCAAAACTACTATAAAAATCCGTCACCATTCCTGTATAAACGGCTGTATGAAATTTGTGTGCTGCTGAAATGTAAGGTAGGCTCATGATTTTTTTGTTTGCTTCCTTTCATCTTACATCCAATAGAGGGAGATGTAGTGTTACTTTTAGTGAGTTTGTTGGATCCCTGTCTCACAAATTCTTACAATAAATCCCTTTCTCTTCCACTTTCAACTGCTCATTCAGCAAACACCTCACAGTTAAAAATACGTATTTTCTTCAGCCCACCCTTTATGCTCAGCTGAACTGGTGCAGTTCCTTGGTGTCATCATCTGCTACCAAACAAACCACACTGAAGCCAAAGTTAAATGTATGTGCTGAACAAGAGCATTTGAAATTATAGTAAAATAGTCCTACACTGGTATTAACAAGTGAAATACCTACCTTTACAATGTACAGTTCTTTAATTGGAAACTGTCATATAAGATCTGTTGCAGAATCTGCTTGCTTTTTTTTTTTTTTTTTTTTACTACCACTGTAAGTTCATGTAGACCTTTATAACCATTTAAAATTCACTCCTGCATGGCTGAAAAGACCAACGATTACTACTGAAAAGAATTTATTACTATTGTGGCTTCCAGCTTTCTAGCAGTCTATTTCCTTTCATAATTAAACATTAATTTAAAATACATTATCATATCTTATATTGTATATTATAAGCACAAGATGGAAATTACCACAGCATACAACTGAAAATTGGCTATTATCTCTGCCGTGACGACTCCCCGTAGACCTGTCTCCTCACTTTGACGCTCACTGTTATATTGCAGCACATTTACATTTAGCTAATAGAGCTTCATTAGTGGGACACGTGCACTTAGAGGAATTTATTAGATAAGCACAGAATTTTCTGAGAGTTCTTAGGATTCCAAAACCCATTGCAAGCACTTTTCTCTTCTCTAGTATTGCCTTAACAGCAATGGTCCTGATCATACCTGCAGGCCTTCTTTTTTCTTTTTTTCCTAAAACTCTGCTATAAAAATATGTGCCAGATTTTTGGCAAGAATTGAGTGATTAATGGGAACTAAACACAGCACATAAACAACAAGGACTAAACATGTCCTTGTAACAATGATCACCTCATAGAGTCTTCATGTAAACCCCAGCCACACATAGGGTAGGGGAAGGATCATGTAACTGTCAGGGAGAGAGGAGGCTCCATCCTGCTGCGGTCTGTGGGATGCAGGAGCTGCGGAGGGAGTGAGTCATTCTCTCTCGCACTTCACAGCACCTTCGAAGCTACCATAGATGTCACCTGAAAGGTCACACGCGTGGCGATTCAGTAGCACTCAGTGCTGTCAGAGTGCTGTCGCTTGTCGACAAACCCCTTCTTGTTAAGTGACTATGGGGAAGGGAAGAAAGTGCAGGGTGTGCCAGGGAAAGATTCTTTTCTGTGACACCAGGGATCTTCATTGCATGAGCCAGAGCACAAAGTGCTGAAGAGAAAGGTCCAGATCTCAATGCTAATGAGAGCTTGTAAAAAAAATATACTTCTGCAGTCTTCAGGAGAAAGTAATCTTTTTTTTATTGTGAGGGGGGAGGATAAAGTCTTTTCTAGATTTCATTAAAAACATCCCCTTTTCCAAATACCTTCTTAAGTGGGAGTATATGAAAAACAGGGGCACTGCGGGGGGAAAAAAAGAACGAAAATACAGGCCTGGTTTTTTTTTTCAGAAAAAGAAATAGTTGTGTAACCTTACAAATAGGTAAGATACTGTATTGTTAGTGTGAAGAATAAATTCCATGCCTAGTCTAAGAAAGAGCAGTATGCCTAGCATAACATGATGAAAAGTCATAACTTCACTGAATGTAATCATAAAACTTAAAACTGATTTAAATGGAGTAAATACTTTTTCCTTTTGCTTATACATACCTTTTCTGGCAGTGCACTGTCCTAGTCAGTGCTAAGCCATTGCAGGTGGGGAAGGAAGAAACAGGCATTGCAAAAGAAAGGAGTTTTGCATTCAAATTACTTGGATTTGTAGATAAAATACAACATAGCTGTGCACCTCTCCAACTCTGCTAAGAATAACGGCATTATATATGACTACTAGAACTCTGTTATAATCAAGACAACAGTAAATAGTTTGATTTAAGACCAGTTAATTCTTCTTTGACCCATGCTGAAGGGTTCATAGGCCATGCTTAACTTGTTTCCTGAGTAAACAGAGCTGTAATCCATTTTTTTCCCTCAAATTACTGTTCTTGATTGACGTCCTTTGAGAAACTTGTCCCTTGGCTGCAAATCAACTAACACAACTGCAGTTCTGTCACTGAAGCCAGAATTCCATATATGATGGCACCATGTGCATGCATACTGTTGACTGTACTTAACTAATTAAATAAATTACTTACCATATACAGTTTAGCGCTTCTCCTGTTTGTAATATCGGCCAGTTCATCATCACCGTCACCACACTCGGGAAGCGCTGGCTTGCTCCCTAAAACCTGTACAACAAGAGAATAACAAATTCAGTGAAGAGAGAGAATAGGTTCTGTAGTGTAAGTACCTAAACAGTGTAATGTGTTGTCCCAGTAATCCATTAATCAGGATCCTCTTTACATATGATCCAATCTAAATCAAACTCATGGGTGACTTGTTCACAAATATGTGGGTAAGTTTAAATAACTGTGTGAATCCGGCAGCTTTAGATCTACATGCTGTCCTTCCTGCAAGCCAACTTGCTGATCATCTGTAGACTGGGATAAGAAATGATATAGAGAAAAAAGCTCCAAAGGACACATAGGTGCGCACACACGCATACACAGCATAGAGAGGTTTACGTGATCCTGCTCTATGCACGTGTTCATATGTCTGTCTTCCCCTTTGTCCTCCCAGTAACTTCTGAACTGTCAACAAACAAGTCTTACACTATTTAGAATGACATTTCTCTTAAAATGTTTGACAATACAAAAATTAAAGCAAAGTGAAATATGTGAGTAGAAAATATCTTTTAAAATATACCAATTGACAATATAAATTGACGACAAGTTTAAAAGTCTTAAAAATTACAGATTCTTAATGCCATTTTAAGAAGGAAAAATTAGCTAAGGTCTTGAAAAAATTTATGGAGTGAGAGAAACATTTTCTTGCTCTACCACCAGAACGTCAATTTTAACACTGCAATGGTTTTACACTATGGGTAATCCTGTAACAACTATTACTACAAGAAATTTATAGAGGTTCATCATTAATGTGTTATGGTAGGTAGTCATTGTTAAATCCTAGTTACTCATTCATAATGATCCTTCCTTACTGATTCATATATGACCAGATCTAAATGTTACATACAAAATTCTATGGATTTCTATGAAATTATGTCCCAGAGTGAAAGTAGTAGTAATTGATACATCTGAGTAACTAAATATTAACATCAAGTACAAGGGCAGTGCCAGCCTTCCTATTGATACAGTGCATTTGCATGTAACATGGAGTCACATGCAAAAACACCATAAATATTTTATAACCAGGAAGACTGATTAAGCATACAGCTGCAAAGAATTTGGAAAAAAAATACAGCCTAAATATTTAATATAAATCTGACATCTGTGGAGTCTCCTGACCTGGTAAAGTCAGTAAAAGAGTAAAGGGGAAAGAAAGAAAAAAAAAATTAAAAGAAAAGCAACCTTGTATGACTTGTTGAAGACAAGAAAGTAATGCCCTAAGCATTAAAGAAAAATGTTACCAGTAGGTCTTCAGTAGCTATCAGTCAGCATTTCCTGAAGTTATGCTACATGGCTGCAGATTTAGTAACGTAAAATGTAGGTTTGAGGGTCTGTAAGTCTTAACTTTCAGTGACGTTTACGAGGGTAAAAGAGAACTGTTAATAAACATTCCGTAAGTCCATACTCACTACTTCTCTGCTTACTTAGGTGTTTCCAGCAAAAAAATACAGACAAATACACAAGAATTGTGATTCCTGACATTTCTGCTTGCCCAGGGGTCTTTGAAAACTCTGCAAGTGCCACTCTGAGTATTTTTAAACCAGGCCTGATGGTGTCTGATGGTGTTTGTGAAAGCATCTTGACAGAAGCAGCCTTTCTATTCACAGCACAGTCTAGGTGCTCCACTCTGGTGGCAATTCAACCAAGCACCCTCTATAATTTAAAAACTGGGTTTCAAAATTGGCCCCAGCCCAGTTTAGATTGCTGGCCTGACCAGTTGGTGTCTTAAAACTGCATTTAGAAATGTTTTTCTGAACTGGGAAGAGAATTATTGCCAGACTTCCTACGTCTCATCTTAGGTAATCTCAGTTCATCAGCGCTGGCATAGAGAGAGAGGTCAAAACTCCCTTTGTGCAGATGCAGTTACAGGTGTGAGATGAACTGCTCTGGAAAGGGCAGACACATTCTGGTTCTGGGGAAATCCATTCACAATTCAATAAACAGCAGCTTGCGTAGTAGCTTCTCTGGCCAAAGCCAGTCCTGTGCTTCAGCATAGGCAACAGAAAAGGAACATTACTCATTTCTCTAATTCTTCTGCGGTTTCACAGAGGAGACCGAAAATAAACGGAGAAGGGCCTCCTTCTCCTGCATTTGAAGTCACAGTTGCTTGTAGATCCTGGCATTTTGGTGACCCTTGTTAAGAAGGAACAAGTTGTGCTTCTCCTCCTACCAGGTAAGGAAAACCAGGACTTGTGAGGAGCACTGTGCAGCCAGCGCAGCCGTTAGAATAAGCCTTGAGCTCAATTGCTAAAGGGTGTGAATAACTCTGTGTGTTGGTATCAAAACCAGAAGATGACACAAGGTCAAAATGACTTAAGGCGTGTGAAGACGCAATCCATGATGTGAAGTAACACAGCGTGCACTATATATACTCTACACGTGAAATGATACAGTATGAAATGCATATAGTCACTATGCTATAGTATTGCTAGGAACAATTTACATCATTCCCAACATGCATTCATTTCAGCCAGACAGTTTGTCTTATACACTGGAGGATGAGACAGATTACAGGAGGAAAAATTCTGTTCTTAAACAGAAAGCCATTTATGCTGAAAAAAAAAGGTAAGTTCTGTCCCAAAGAAACTCCTTCCCAGAGAAGTTGTCTTTCCTCCTTCCCAGAGAAGTTGTCTTTCCTCCTTCTAAGGTAAACTCGTGTACTACAGCTGAGTCCACACGCAGCCACGCATATGGCAGGATGTTACAACAACTGATAATTTTATCAACAAGAATTACAAAGCATGTATTGAACCACAGCTGACTGCTAGGCTGGAACTGGGTTGAATCATTACATAAGCATACGGCCAGCTGAGCTGCAGCTCTCCAGGGCACCTCACTTTTATGTAGATGATTCTCATGTGATGCATCAAAAGGAAAACAAACCATGCCAGCTGAGGCTATAGTCAAAGGCTCCTAAAGGTTTTTGCAAGGTTCCACAATGAAATTACTTAAGCCAACAGACAGTTTAAAGGACACAAAATCTTATGACCCTTATGTACATATAGTCTTAGTTTCACATAAATCCTGTGCTAGCTACAAACACAGGACCTTGTATAATTCTTCCTGTACAAGCTCTCAGGCTGCTCCACTGGGTCTTCATGTCTTACAACCCAGGGCGCCCTAGGCCGGCTCTCCTGGGCTGCTCTGAGGTTTGGGACTCTGACTCACAAACCCGCTGAGAATTCAGACCCACAGATCCACCCTACACATCTGAAAATAGCAATGCTCTCTCAGGGACACAAAACAGCATAGCCACATTTCGCTCTTGATGTCCAGCCATACTGGCAGCTCCAAACCATACCTCTCACAAACAAGCAGGTGCACACACAGGTTTTGTAACCCGTTATTAATTTACTGCAGTAGAAATAGTCTAAAGAACACTTAGGGGCCCTGAAAGCATACCCATGCCCCAGCTTCCTTGTTCTTTTGGCTTAGCATCTTTCTTTGCAGCTGCTGATTTCCAAACCACAGAGACTCTTCATATCACTTTACATTATCCTCTCCGCACCATTGCTTCCTGCGTGGAGGTTTACCAGAGTTCTGGAGAAAAGCATGAGCAACTCTGGCCTCAGTGAAGGTGCACACAGGCATAGCGCTGGTATTCTGCAGTGATTGCTGGTGTGCACACGCTAACCTCATGGTATATGTGAGGCTGTTTAACCACTCAAGGTATAACCTGCTTCACAGCTATTTCAGAACAGGACGTGACCACAGCTGGCAGTGGCAGAGCCTACCTTGTTTTACACGGCTACAGTCTAATGGCAGTTTACCTCTCAATGAGAGCATCGGACTGACACCTTACTGTGTTTTATCAAAAATATTCATTAACTCCACACCTTTAGATCTTGTTGGGTGGTGGCAAGGGTGGATAATAGAAAGTCAGTCTGCATTAATTTTAAAAGGTCTGTTAAACTCTCATGTTTGCACTCCTTGGTTAGTGCAAAAATCATAGGAGAAAGCAAGAGAACATTAGCTCTTCTACAACTGCCCAAGTTCAATCTTGTCTTGTGGTAAACGCAGTGTTGCTTATCCTGCCTGCAAAACCATAATCCTCCTTCATATTCTCATGTGCACCAAGTTCTCTGTGAATATCTGCACCCCCTCAGAGAAGTGCAAAATACAGAGCCAATGGTTTCATTGACAAGTGAAACTCCATTCCATTGCCCTTAAAAAAGAGCAGAAGAAATCACACACAAAAGGTTTCTAATCTGTAGGAATGTGACAAGGTAAATAATTTAAAATAAACCCATCAAAAGAATAAATTCAGCAAACATTGTCTTCACAACTGGGGAAGCCAGCTCTGCATCAGAAAATAGTTGATATTGACTAAATGGGAGCAGGAAGTTTAAGGGGTTCAGTGAGGCTGAAAATCCAACTAGAAAAACAATACTTGAAGAACTCGTCAGGTGAAAGTTAATGAAGAGAGAAAACCAGTTTTGTACAGTTTAACTTGGGTACACTGGCACTGTTTGTATTTTTCCTTACTATACACAGTTTGGGTTAGGTTTCTGGGTCTGAAACTGAACTATTTGTTGTGGCTGTGATCCCAAGTGTCAGACCTCAAAAAAAAACTCAGATTACCCTCTTTATATGCTAAGAGCAACAGAAGGAAAAGCAAGACATTTACATAGATTAAAGCTGTCTTGTGGGCCTGACATTTTATTACTTCATACTATTGGAAAACAATCAGGATTAGCAGCTCATCATTTACTTTCTTGCGTGCTCTGACACAAGCATGTATACCCTGTTCACACAAACTCAAGGTACACACATAGGCTGTGACAGAGAATAAATCCTCTGTGCAGGGTAATAGGCACAGCATGAACTCATTGGCAGATAAAGGCTTAGATTTTTGTTAACCTTCAAAACAGAAGAATATTACAAGGAATGTCTCTCTGAAATAAACACTGCCTCCAACATCTAACCCAGCAGCCTGTAAAGGGAAAAATCCCGCAGAGAAAGGATGAACATGATGCAGGCTAGTATCCACCTGGCTGATCCTGAGTACCAGCGCAGACATACACCCTGGGGCTCATCAGGCAAAGGTGGCTTTAAGGCTTTGCTGCTTAAGTAACTGGCCACAGTTTCATTTCTGATCATTTTGGCTTAGTGGCTCTCCTGCCAGAGCATAACCACTGCAGAGGATACAGAGAAAAACAACTTCTGATATGGGTCAGATTATGAATAGCTGAATATGCTTATTTGACTGATTAGTGTAACTTGGAGCTCTTCCAATCAATCTGAGCAAACATTCATAGCCTTAAAAAAACTACACTCCCATCAGGAAAAAAAAAACACAAACCTTTCACTAAACTGCTCCTAGGTAGCTAGCAGGATTTCTGCCTGAAATCGCCTCTCACTAGCAATTCCAGCAACAACAGATGTCATTACACGCTCACCTTGAGCAGAACACATCCCACCTTCCTGAGCAGAGACTGAAAACAAGATGGAACAGTCACATCCTACGGAGAAGTGGACAGAAGGATGCTTTATGCGAACAAACAGTTCTGGCACATTGTAGTTTGTTTGTTTGTTTTACCATGTAATTTACCAAAAAGACTTTCTGGCACTCAGGTCTAAACCGGATCTGTATGCATTCAGCTTGCTATAAAATAGCATAATGCATCAGTTGCTCATAGCACTTTTGATGCATAAATTATGAACTATATTTTTAGCCAGTTTCTGCTGTCTCAGGAATTTCAAATGCAAATAATAATTTTATTCATAGCTCTATGCTTAACTTCCTAAAAAATAGAGCATTAGTCTTTAGCAGCTTTTCATACAATATTTGCAACTTTGCATATCTGTCTGGGATAATTGAATATAAAGCCTTTACTGGTATGATAACAATATTCTCACATTAATTTTCCACTCTGTGAAACAGGCCACAGATAACATGTTCACAAAAAAGGTATCTAGATCAGTCTGGAGAGTACAAATTCTATATTCTCCAATAGTTTGCCTCCAAGTTAAACAAGCCACTTTCTGTCCTGCTGGGACGGCACAGCTGGCAGTATCCAAGCTAGCTATTTACAGTGAGACCAACTGTGCATGAAATGAGTTGAGGAAATCCTGAGCCTATGTTATCTTCAAACATTTGGCTTTTCAGACGCCTTCAAGACGAACAGTGATCTCACACTGAAGGAACAGAGAGGGTGAATGGCAGTAACTATGCAAACACAGAAGTCTTTTTGTAACTATCACTGCTGCTAAACATTGAGAATTGAGCTGTTCAGAGACCTGCCTTCCTGCAGCATAATTCAAAATGCAATAAATAACCACCACCATATCTTCTCTGCAGTTTACTAATTGTTTCTACTTCATTTTTTAAAATCTTACTCCTTTGTTACATCCTCCTCTGATACCAGCAGAAGTATAAGAAATTAAACCCAAATCCTGTAGAGACTTGCACATGTGCTTGAGATGCCTGGATTTTATGCTTTTTGGCACATAAAGTTAGTCTTTGTAGATTTTGCAGATCTCAGTTTGAAAGCCTTATGGGTAAAAAAAAAAAAAATTGTGTGGCATGACTACATGCTGAAGTGTTGAAAAATAACAGAAATAAATCAGTAACTAATGCCAACAGGGAGCCTTAGACACAAGGAATATTTATCTGCTAAAATCCACAAAACTCCCAGCTTTGCTTTCCTTAAGTGCCTCCACTTTTGAGCAGGGCATTTGCGGTGCCACCATGCAGGCTGGACCATATCAATATTGGGGTAAAAAGAGGAGTATGGCAAATACTCTGTGAAGCTTGAAGCAGCAGGGAATGAGTTGGAAGCAGCAGCAGGGGATCAGCAGAGCCAGTGACCCTGCTAGAAAACCCGTGTTCCCAGGGGACCATAGATCATAGTGGCTGGCGGGAGCAGCAGGCAGCCATAATACATAGCGGCATGAGGGCGAGCAGAGGGAGCTGCAGCAAGGTGTTTCAGCACTTTGGCCATGAGATGGGAAGGTGAAAAAAGCTACTCAGAGCACTGAAACATTTTCCCAATGCATCACTGGCTCTATTCACAAGCTCAGCATTTCCATTCCCATACAGTCCAATAGATCAGGTATGTCAGGGGATCCTCTCTGGTACGACCTAAACTCTTGCACCCAAGGCAGAACACAGATTTGGACTCTCATGTTTAAAGCAAGCAAACAAGACAGTATTTTGATAGATTTTCTCTAATACCTGCTGATGAAGCTTGAAATAAATATGTAATAGGACAGAAGAGGGAGCAGGATTGTTTTTTCACCTGGTTGTATAGGAGATACAACCTACTTAGCTCTTTGAAAATAATTTCTTCCTGCTAGTTTAGGTGCCCCCCACTAACTGATGTCTGTTTTTAAGTGCCTACACCTCCTCAAAATTTGTTTAAAGGAGACAATATGTTACAGCTCAAACATTAGAAGTTGCACCACTGATTACTCCAATATTTAAATACATCTTACATAATTTTGTCTACCTCTTATTTTTACAGACAAATCCAGGTAAGCATCAAAGCCATAGGCAGTTATGTAAGCAAAAGATGGCCCTAATAACCTGCTTTGCTGTAAACACAATAATAATATTTGCATATTTCTTTAGCATTGCACATTTGGTGGTGGAAATACTGAACTGATCCCATGACACATGGAACACTTTTTTCTATACTGCTGTTCTTCATCCTTGTCCAGGTGTGAGAGGGCTTTTACTCCAGTGTTATATGGCCTGGACAGAGAACCGCAATCTGTGCACATGCAGGCTCTGCTGAAAAAAGAAAACAAAACTACAAAAGTTTTCCTCCCTGAGCCCTTCCTGCACTGCAGAACTTTCACTTAAAACTCACAGGCAACCTTGAGTAGAGATGCCTTGTGAGTTGCTCTGCACAGGGACTGGGATGAGGCAGACCTGCAGAAAAAGAAAAAAAAAAAAGAGAAGAATCCTTTCAAGGTATATTTGTTTTGGGGAGATGCTGGATTCCAGGGACAGCATATCTATGAGGTGTTTTTTTTTTTTTTTTTATATACAGCAAGGAAACTGCCATGTCAGTTCTCCATGAAATCCCTGTGTTGCTAGAAAGTACATGGAAATAACTGCTAACAACTCTTTTTCTTTGGCCTTGTCTTCTTAATTATGCTCATTTAATAACTGAAAATTATAGTGGTTTTTCATCAATAGATTTCTTGATAGTCTAGCACAGAAAGGAAAAAAGCCATTACAAACTCTATTAATATTCTAATGTGTAATTATAAGATTATAATTGACTAACATGGTAAACCCTGCAAGCACTACAGCTGCTGAAGGAGAAAGCATAACCAAGATGAGTGGTTTTCTCACCCGAAAGAATGCAAACAAGGCACATTTTAACTTAATTGCAAGCACTTCCAGAAATTCATTATGATTTTAGAAAGTCACTAAGATACCTAGTATAGATGCATCTTTCCTAGGATGAGAAATTAGGTTTTCAACCATCTATTATTAGAGCTGTTCACAAACTATTTAGTTCATGCCATGCATTACAATACGCATGAACATTTTCCCAAGTAAAATTTCTAGTGGTGGCACTGAAATTCCTGTTTAGAGACTTAATTAAAAGCCTGGCTTTTAGATGTACTTGCCACCTGCAGCTCCTATTCAGTTCCCTGTCATTTAAGCACCTGGCTTCAGGCACCCCAGATTGAAAACTGCAGCTTGAAGAACATTATGGGTAACTCACAATGTTGCTGAAGATTCCTCCTTACCAGTCTCTGCAGTTCTCTGGAAAAACTGCTGTTTTTCTACCTGGGCATGGGGAAAATGCTGGGCCAAATGCTTAGCTGGTGCAAAGCAGCTAAGCTGTACTGAAATTCAGGCCATGTGTGTTTTATCTAAGTACAGGTTGCATAACTGAGCCCTTTAAATGGAAATTTGCATCAAGAAAAAGGACGGTCCTTAATGAAAAAGATACACTCAGTAATTAGACAGAAAAACAGGATGCCTGGTTTTGAGAGATTGAAACTGGCTCCCTGCAGGGCAAGGGGTTTGTACTTTGTATCCACATTCTTAGTTATCATAAATTTTAATTAAACAGTGTAATGATTAATAAACTGCTACTCCTCAGATTGGACAGATGTTGCTGTGGAAGGAACACAAGCACATGTAGTATTTTCCCCCTGGACTACCTTGTGTTTGTATCCTACAAACTCTTACTGCTCAAAATGGCGAGACCCAAGTTGTGTTCTTGCAGACACCTGCATATATCTAAAACCATCCCAGTGCAGAAGCATATTTGTCTTCCTGAGGGCTAAATTTAACCCATAGTTTCAAAGCAGCCTGAGAAAGTTGTCCCTTCGAGTAACCAGTGCAACAGCAGCTCGTCACTATAGCTAGTAGTTCTGCTATTTTCTGTCCATTAGCTTTCTTAAGTCTCTGCATTCTCATAAAAATGTAGCTAACTTCTCTGAGTGTGTCTGACTGTGTAGCTGAGTCTTTGTGTTGGGGACTGGTACAATTTCCATTGTCCTCACACCCCTCTCAATGCATTAATTTTCCTTTGCATGTGACTGTTCTATACTGCCTCTGCTCTGGGACTGAAATTCATTTCTAGTATTTATGTTATGAAATTCCCTGGAAGCTTGTCCATTTTTTCAAACTGTCTCAATTTAGATAATAAAAGATACTACTTTGTCTTACATATTCCCAAAGCCATGGATAATGTGGCCTAATATGACTTCATTAAGGTATTTTTCATATCAGGCATTTTCTTGCTAGAGAACAGATCAGGCTTGACCATAATAGTTACATGCAATTCATTGCTTACTCAAACGCTGTGAGTCCATAAAACTGTGTACCAGCTATACAATTAAACAACTGTTTAATCCTCAACAAATGCCTGGAGTTGGTATTCCACAAAAGATACCTCTCCTCCTACTACTGCGTCAACCTCACTGCCACTGTTCCTCCACTCCTCTGTGTACAAAACAAACAAACCTCACCTTAGCATGACTTGACCTCATAATGCAACCAAAAGCAAGGGAACAAGAAGAAATGCAGATGTGATGAGAGCAGCAATAGAAGGTTTTGCTTTTGCAGAGTTGTGATAGCAGATCCTACTCTTGCTGGTTCTGGGAAAGGAGCAGGTACCAAACCAGTGGGGCATGTGCTGCTCTCCGAGTCTTACGCAATGATCCCTGTGACAGGACCAGAGACCGCAGGAACCTGCCTAACTCCTTCAGAGAAGCTTGCTCTTGCACTGTCAAACCCAGTTACTCCAGTTCCAGATCACAGCAAGCTTTAGCTTTCCCTAGCTACCTCACTGTGCTCTGTGCTGCCCATGAAATTATCTTTGTTTTGCAGCAAACGCTTTCAGGGGCTTGAATTTAACAAGGAGGAAGGGGGTGGGGTCCTGCTCTTCTGTCCACACATGCAGACATCAATCCAGCTAATTTAAGGATTAATAGAGCTTGATGTTGAGGTGACGTTTGTATTATTTGAGTCTCTCATTGCATTTGCAATGAGATCTTAATATTTTCTATGCTTTTGAGATTTTTATCCATGTGACAGAGTTAGCAATGTGTAGTCCCTTTCCAGTTACAGAAGTAGAAAGATGTGACAGGCTGTAATATGATCAAACCATCCCTATACCCCTGTGCATAGTATTTATTCACACCATAGGCAAAAAAAAAAATCATTGTTGACAACAATGATATTCAGGAATTCTCAGGATTAAGTATTTCTTAGGAGCTTGAAAGTAAAAGGAAGGAGGAGAAAGGCTGCGTTATCAGAAAGGAGGAAGAAGTCCCCCCTGTTGCTCAATATGTAAACTAGCTGAATATTTACACAAGTATTTTATGACAAGTGAGTTTGCACTCACCTCTTGTAAGGCCACTAGAACTCTAACAAAACCAGGCACACGACAGCTGCAAATGCTGAATAAACAAAAGTTGTGGTGTTTTTTGTTTAAAGGCAGAAGAGTGATTTCAAAGATGTGTACTAACATGATCGTTTTCTTGTGGTTTTAGACCTCAGTCATGTTTCTCAGGTTTCATTATTTCAGCCATGAACATCAAACCTTTACAAAAATGAAACGAAAGCCAAAAGCCTCAGCAGTAAATGCAGCAATCACATGCTACCATGAACTGCAGTTTTAAGGGAATAATTTGTAGGGGAACGATAAAGCAGTCTTAACCATCAGACAGTTGTGACTGCAGAGAAAACTGAACCATCCTAACAAGTGTTAGCTGAACAGTTAATGATTAAATAAGGGACAGATGCAGCCTCAATACCTAGTTCAGTTAAGACAGTCTATCCTACCTTTTGCATCGGCTCTTATACCCTGCAGACAGTCACAGCTGCCAGAGATACTTAAAGTGCATCACAGGGAGATGAGTCTACATAGTCAGAACAGTACTGTCAATCTAAAAATCTTTCAGGGTGTCTCATATTTCAAATTACATAAATATAGTAAAAAAAGTAGTCTAAGACTTTCTCTTCCACTCCTACTTCATCTCTAGAGGTATGATAGCAGATCAAGGTGTTAGTGCACTGCTCACGGAGGACTGGATGCTTTGCATCTTCCCTTGGGTGACTCAGAACTGAAAGTCTGTATTACTGCAAGCAGTTTCAGCTTGCTGACCAACCAGAAAACTTCACAAAACCAGACATTTCCAATTCCTTGTTTCTCCAGTTTGCCATTACTCTGAAAACAGAAGCACAGCTTACACACTCACTAACCAAACAGTGGACAATAAATTCACAAGGAAACAGGGTACCTCGCTCACTCACTCACCCCACAATGCTGAGTAATGAGATCATGGAAAACTGTTTTTAAGATGTAGCTTTCCTAGTTTTGTCCTCTCTTCAGAATTAGAGCTACAGTTAGAAAATTGTCCGTCCTGAGCACAGCTACCTGTTACTGTGGCTGCACTCTCAGATCTCAGTGATCTCTTTGGGTATACAAACGCAGTTCTGTGAGATCTCTGCTTACTACTGTGTGAGCAGACAGAAGGACAAGCATCAGTGCCAGGGCAGTCAGACCAAGAGGCTTTCTCACAGGGCTAGCAACTTATCCTAGAAGATTTTTGTCCTAGGTTAGCTTTGAAACTATATATTTAGTGTTCCTTTTGGTTAAAGGAAAAAACCAGAAGTGTTGTTAGCTCTAACCCTTATGTGGTCACTCTAGAGCGACCAAACTGGCTCAAGCATTGCTAAGACCTATTTTTGGGTTAGTCCCAAGCAGATGAAAAAACTTCCTGTAACACAATGTGCACATTCAGGCCTAAGAACAAGTAATGTTATGCAGCTGTTTACCTGTGAAAATCAGAGCAGAGTTGGCATCTGGTGGATTTTACCTTGGGCAGCTGGTGGTGAGTACAGAGGTGAAACCAGGTAGATTAAATTCTTTTGATGTGCTTGCACAGAAAGTTTCTGTCTTGTCTTCACAGCTGAAGAGTTCTAGTGATTCCCACAGTACCTTAAGAGATGACCTGTGCACCCACCACAGGTCTGAGCATGTGAGCACGGGATGGTTACTGTGTGTTCCCAAGTGGACCCTGCTCACCGCAGCAGATGAAAAAACAGCTTGCTGCTGTCAAAACTACTCACATACCCAGCTTCTAGCCACTCTCCTTTCCCAGAGCAGGCGAGCTGTATCTTGCTGGCCTGCCACAGCAACTCATCCAGCTCTACAGCATGCTCCAGACAGCTCTCTCCCATAGACAAATTGTTCAAGAAGTGCCAGCCTGTTCTCAGTTCTTGCTAAAAATGGTAGCTGGGAGCCAGAAACCGCCCTTGTCAGACTAGTTTACCTCACCTGCAGCTCCCCAGCTCTCAACGGGAAAGTGGGCTGGCCGGGAAACACCAGCCCAGGCACAGCCACTGCTGCCTCTGCTAATCTCACAGCAGAACAGAAGTCTGGCAGGGTTTGTTGAATCAGCTTGTTTTGCCTCTGCGGTGGGTCTATAGCCACAGCAGTCCTGCTTTACTGGCTCGAAGTCATGACTCTGTGCTTATGGAGTAGGGATAAGATCGCTATCGGCAAATCATGCTGAAGAGCACCAGGAACTGCACACAATTTGAGCAGGAATAGGGATTAATAGGTTTTATACGCTTAGGAGGTTAACTGTGCTCCTGGCTTAGCAGCAGCACATTTCAGAGCTTGGACTGGGACAGCCGCAGCTGAGCTGCAAACCCTTTTCTGTGAGCAGCACTTCCGAAAGCAAGGCTACCCAGCACGATGCAGGCTAGCAGGTAAGCCCTGGCCGCTGACAAACTCGTTCCAATCGGGCTCATTACAGCAATGGCAATAAAAGCCATGAACCTACTTGCATTGAACTGCCCTTTTTTCTTCCCTTTATATTCGCAATCCAAAAGGAAAACCAGAAACTTCTTCATACCCTGCTGAGCAAGTGAAGAGAAGATTTCTTCCCTGATACAATAATGAGACTCTGCAGGATCAAAATGCAACCTTGGCATTTCTCCTGCTCTCGATTTTGTGTCAAGGTTGCTACAGCAAAACAGTTGCACACAGCTGAAAAAGTCTGGCAAACAGATGCAGGGGTGAGACCAGCATATCCCTGCTGCTTACAGCCTGTCAGGGGGAGGAAGCAGCCAGTCTCCTGACAGCCATCTCCGTGTCCTTGCTGCAGCCGTGCAGAAGTCTGGCTTTGCATCTGGACCTTAATCAGCTACAAGGGGCAAAGTGCAGCTGTTCTGATCAATGATCCCAACTCACATGTGGGCTTATCTGAAACCCCATGCAGAGCCTCAAACAGTAATCCCGGGATGGGCTTGGCAGTAGGAGGCTGCTGCCAGGAGCCCACGCCAGCAGGTTCCCATGGTGCCACCCAGCTGTGGCCCACAACAGGCTGCAACCCAATACTGAGCAGGAGGTTGGGCTCTAATTGTCCAACCTGTGCTCTTTTCATAAAAGTTACAGGTATAAAATACATGCCACATCACAGCTGGTGTGAGAAGTCTGTACGAAGAAGTAAAAAGCCAGATAGAGGATTGAGGGTTTTTTTTCCTTCAAAAGTCTTCGGTGTGCTGGGTGCCACCTCCCCTGCTCCTGAGCACAGCCACATCTGTACCCACTCCCACAGGCAAAAAGCCTTTGCAAGCAGATGTACAGATCATCCAAAGGCGTCACCACAGCTACATGGCCAAGGACTGATGGCTCAGCACCTGGCATGCTTTGCTGCTTAGGCAATAACTAGTTATTCCCCATGTGACAAAACCAAATGTAAGCACCATCAAAAATAATGGCATACCTGCCTGCACCATTAGCATTACTTCCTGAAGTGAATCTGAAGCACAAGTTAATATTCTAATTGCACATTTTCAATTTTATTGAAGCACGGCTTTATAACCCTGCTTCCCTGTTACTTCATTTTACAGAACGAACAGAAAAAGCTTAACTTAGCACACAAATACCAAGTGACAATGCTTTTATTACTATGTAGCCTCTAACAACTCAGTGCTTGATATTTTTTTCAAAATCTGAAAACTCCCTAAGCTGGGAATTATATTTTGGCACTCTACTTTGATCAGCTCAGTTCTGAAATCTGAATTCTGTTTTTTGAATAAATGGTTAAACTTTCTAAACGGATGAGGAAGGGAATTACTAGAGGCTAGGTGCATAAGAGTTTGTAGAAGAAGTGGTGATGCAAAGCAGCGTGCTTGGCCCCATGCATCTCCATGCAACTTGCTACATTTGTTGACATCCTAGACATAGTACTTCTATGTACTTCCTCTTGTTGGGTACTGTCCCACCTTGATGCTGCTCTTTCCTCATACAGAGCAGCAGATAGTGTGGTTCAGGTATAAGCTCTGCTGTTAATTCAGTCATCCTATGGCTAATTCAAAAGAGCAAACATTTAGTTCTTGAAAAAGTATTCTCAGATGATTAATTACTGCAGACTCTACTGCCCAATAAACTTAACACTGCTTGAATAAGGATGGAAAAGAAGTATAATCTGGCCTACCATAACCTGAATCTAACTTCCTGGAGCCCTTGAAGAACACGAGGTTTGAGCCCAATCCTATTTAGTTTCTGAGAAACGATTTAGTTTCTGAGATGCAAAAACATTCCATTCACATCTATATCAGTAATTAGTACACATATTACAATACCTGTATGAGCTGCTCTGGTTCACTCCCTTCTTCCACAGTAATTAATTTAGACCTCCCATTTCGTTCATTGTCCCGAATGCCAACAGCAACTTGAGTAGCCTTCAGCCGCTCGTATTTATTGCATGATGAGCCACACCACTGATAGATTTCCTAAAATAATTAAAAGCATGCACACATTAGCAATAAGATTCAACACTGAACAAAATTATTAAATATTTCAATAATAATTATCTTACTGGATCTAAACCACCAGAATATCAGTGAAGCTACATCTTTCAGAAATACTTTCTAGAAGAGATTTGCTAAGGCACCTAGATATTTGTAATATCCAAGATACTTGTGTAACAATTTAGCCTCCACATATTAGGAGATGACTTATCTCAGAATAGTCAGAGGTTTGGTTTGACTGAGTTTTATCCCAAACACAGATATATCTTCAGCTATCTAAAGAACCTGAAGCTCCTAAATTTGCTACTGCATATTGTTTTTATTTTATACCTGGCAGTTGTTCTTCTATGCTACTTCAGCAGTGCTGATTCTCATCTGTGGCAAGAAACAAAGTAACTTCAAAATCCAGGGAAAATACTGATTGTATGTGCTACTCAAAAGTAAAG
Organism: Bucorvus abyssinicus; assembly: GCA_009769605.1. NCBI lineage: Eukaryota > Metazoa > Chordata > Aves > Bucerotiformes > Bucorvidae > Bucorvus > Bucorvus abyssinicus. Next base: position 29,793,331 of record CM020028.1, on the reverse strand, counting down.
TTAGAGCTTTCAGTCCAGTTTTTATTTGTTGCATACTCTGATGAATCAAACCACACCAAACAGATGACATCAGTGTTTTCAATAAAAATTCTTCTTCACTGAAAGCTTTTTCCTCAGTGGGCAGTTGATCCAATGCTCATAAGATTTTATTAACCTCAGATTAATGCAAGCCCTTCCAACTATTGTTATCACAAATGTCTTTATAAATTACTTCTAAAGATTTACAGATCAGGAATATGCAGGTTTTCTGGTCAGTTAAATCACCAAGTTCCTCCCAGCAGAAGATGAGTACATATACTCCGTCCCCTTCCTGCCTCAGGAGCTGACTAAAATAAAGACAAGAAACACATCTGAAAAAGATACTTCCATTCAGGGAATGCTCCAGCTAGGAGTAAGCTGCTGCCACAGGGGCAATCCACACCATCGTGTCCAAGGAGCACCTCAGACACCACAGCAGCAGCTCTTACTGTTGATGAGCAAGTGCTCTGGTGGCTGTAGCCCACTTCTAGATATTATCTTATGGGCCTTCAAGACCTTTCTCTCATCTGGCTGAATAGGTAGTGAAAGGGTATGCCCTGCATGTGATGGGGAAAGCGCAATTCAACCAGAACGAAGCATGTTCCCAAGGCATCGCACAGGAAGGTGTGCCATCAGAACCAGTCTAAGACAGGTCACCTAGTCCAGTCACATCATAGACCAAGGACCCCAGTTTTGGCAAGTCCTATAGTTCACCCTAAATGCAACACATTTCAGAATAAAGAATTTAGATTTCAGTGTTGATAAAAATTACTAAGAAGCGGCAGAACATAAGCTGCAGAGCTGCTAGAGGCTGAGCTGGAAGGAGCTAGTCAAAGGAAGTTAATCCACTTGGCTGGTTGCTTTTTTGCCCCCCTCCCTCCTTCTGGAAGAAAGTAATCTGATTCTTCTTCACATGATTCTATCAAATAGCCCAAATAGTACAGCAATAAACGTACACAGTCCTTTTCAACTTTAAAAAAGGTTGAACCAGTTTGTGTTCATCTACAATGCAAATAACAAGGATTTAATCAGGGCCCTCATTGAGTAAGTTACTAGGGTCTTAGTTTTACGATGTATATACAACTGTATACTCAGATTTCCAATGAAAACCTGTTTCATTCAAAAAACGCTTTTTAAGCTATTTCTGCTGACCACTACTGTTATTTAATAGTACTTGAAATGGTGGCTTGATACAAGTGAGAGATGAAGTATAGCTTTGCCTTACTACCAGATGCAAACTTCTACAAGACAGCTAATGTAATTTCTGACACTTACTTTTCACCAGCTTGGACACAAAAAACCCCAAACTCAGTGAGCTCACAGCCAAGTTCCCTTCTCTTCCCTTTGGAAGCACGCTTCAAAGACAAAGTTTTATGCTTACATCAGGATTACACAGATTCCCAGAACTGGATCCCTTTCAACTTGCAGATGTTATGCAATGAAAACTGGTTTTCAGCTTGCCTTTACCAACTTGACTGTAGGCTTAAGACAAGAAAAACAAAAAGTCTGTTTCCAAGTTCTGGTTTAAATACTGTCAGCTTACTAAGTATCCAGAATACAGAGACATACTTGGCTTCAGGTCTGAACCTTATCTTAAATCTGACTTTCAACATTTCCACAGGAAAATAACATATCTGTCCATCCTCGGGGAAACAGAATTTTCTAAAGAATTAATGAAGACTACCTTGAGTATGCGAAAAGTGAAAAGTTTCAATCTGAGCGCCTTTTAAAATATAGTTATTACAGCCATGCTCTGCTTCAGCCATTTTCTCCCAACTTTTGTGAGACTTCCCAAAACACAGGCTCCTTTAGTTTCTCAGAATTTTAGCACTCAAACTTACTTGTTCTCATCTTGGCCTATGTCCTAGTAATTGAGCTTATTTGAAATTATGTGAGAAAAGAGTCTCTAGAGATGCAGCAGAAATAAATAGGTATTCTTTATTTCCTACAGTCTATAGAAGCAATAAGGAAGACATATATAGAGAATTAGCTGAAGAGGGTAGGTAGCTATTGCCTTATCTCAGCATGTATGTTGAAATTCATGGAGATTACTTGTTCAGAAAGGTTAAAAGTTCAGTTTCAGTTGTACATGTCAGCCTTCTCTTGGTCTTTTGGTAACTAGCCATGCAACCTCAAACAAGTATTCTCATCTACAAAATGAATAGCATTTACTGTACTGACCACAAGGATATTGTGAGACTTAAATTGTCACTGCAAATTCCAAAGACCTTTACTTCTCAGACAATAAATGCACATCTTTCTTTAGCAACTCCTAAAGGTCCCACTGCACAGCACATCCCAGCTACCCCACGTTCACACCGTGTTCTCCATTTGCCTTCAGGCAGCAAGTGACTAAACTGAGCTCTCCTACAGCGCACTGGCTTTAGGCTTCAAATCAGCCTGAGGAAGGAGAAAGACCCTTACAAATCTACAGCAATGGATTTCCAATTTTTTGATTTGCAGCTTTCATTATTTTCATTATGGAGTCTGCATTCCTAAACTATAGAAACATTCCCACAAAGTTATATACCTAAATACTTTTGTCCTAAATGAAAATAAATAAATATGAAATTTTGTTAGCTGTAGCCTTGATAAACCTTACGTGGAAAGTTTTTCTCCTGCCGCACAAAAAACTTGAATCAACAAGCAGTATCTAAAAACATCCTTGATCTGGAGTTAACATGGACAAGCCACAGCATTCCTATGAGCTCCATCTTCCCCGGTTATTTTAAAAAATACTGATTTTAAAAGTTACAGAAACAAGAATCTATTCTTTCCAGCACTAGAGAATAAAGACAGTATTCTTTAAGACTCTCAAAGCTAAACTTCACATACTGTATAATCTCATAGAAAGTGAGCAGCCATAAGTCATGGAAGTGTCCCAAAGTATATTTTACTGTATTTACTATGAGCACTAACCAAATATCTTAAGCATGCAGTGCTACAAACTTTCAGGAGCTTAGATTTAGTTTATTTTCTCTTCTAATATAAAATAATCTTCTCTATATTTAAACGTATCTAAATTTGAGGCCTCATGGTATTAGTTTGTCTTCCTGGAATAACTTACCCATTTCAATCTCTAGGCAGATAGGGTTTTTAACAATCTAAAACCAGAAAGAGACGTTTAAAAGTTAAAGCCACTTCTTGACAACACTAACTTTTAGATCTGAATTTACCTGAAACAGTCAGCTAGTTATCTAACCACATCCAACAGACCACTGAGCTTTTGGCTTGTATTTTATTCTTCATGTATATACTTTTAGACATAGATAGAAAGTGCCCAACTAGTGCCATAATATGGTACTTAGCTTTAGCTCAGTCAGTGCTTTCACAATTTCTTAACTGTACTACACCTTCACTATATTTAGGCTTGTTTTGCTAACCTTCTTTTGAATTGGCAGGCTGACAAATGTTTCCATTAAAATGAAAACAGACTTCAAGTGTTCATTCCCCTCAAAAAAAAGAACTTCATTCATCAGTAATTCCTGTGCCAAGGCCAGTTTATTTTCAGAGGTTTGTACTAGCAGTGGCTAGTGGATTTTTAAAATCTCTTTAACAGGGTTTGAGAGAGATGCTGTGGAAGAGAGCTTCCTGCTACCTGATATTAATGGTTGTTGATGCCAAGACACCTGTTGGATCACAGTGCAACAATTAGCAGCCAAGGGTGAGAAAATGTTATCATGAATAATCACAATGACTACCCTAGAGATCCTGAGGGAGGTCGGGAAGGCAAACTGGGTCTGTGCCATGCACACGGCAGTCATAGCAAGGTCTCTCCTCATCTGCATGTTTTAGGGACTTGGTATGGTTTTCTAGTTATAGAGTAGCAGGATTCACTGCTTAGATTCTTCATAGCTTCTGGCCTCCAGAGTGACCTTGAGCAAGTCACGTGAGATTTGTACAGCACATTAAAAATGACCCATTTAGCTTCTGTACAGAAGTGTGTGGCAGGATGATTATGCATGGCTCGTGTACCTCCGAGTAAGGGCACCTTGGCACCTGTATGGAGGGGGACTGTGAAGATACACCTCCTGCCTTCCTGCTCCAGCTCCAAACGGCATGTAGAGCAAGAGAAGGAAAAGCAAACAAAAAAATTCATTTATTTCAGAAGTGACATAAAAACAATTTTTCCTTTCTCATGCATAGCCACCTCTGTATTCTACTGGCAGCCTGCTCCGTTTGGAGGCAAATGAAAATATACTCTGCATCCTGGTGTCTTTTCTGTGAATCTTAGCCAGGACAATGAAAGCAAAAACCAAGGATCTTAAATCTGTGAAGAACTCGCTGTTTTCCTCTAGTTACTCTATGTCCTGAACATACAAGTGTTTTAAACCTATATCTTTGCTGAAGTACAAGTAATTACCAGGCCCATACTGTAATTGCTGATTTCCATTCTCTTGCATGAAGACACATTAAAATCTAAACAAATTAAATAGGTTTCAAAAATCTAATTTGAAGCAAATTTGTTGCAAAACTTCAATTTTGAAAGAAAATAACAGTGAAATGTTTAAGAGATGAAGTCTCACTTATCTTAAAATATTAAAATAAAAATTAAAGCTTTCATTAAAGACAGACTTCAAGCCAAGTATCACAAGCTGGTGTGCCTCCATTCTTTGTTGGCAGGCCCTGATGCACCCTAAACCTGTCCAAATCTACACCAGAACACGGTCCCACAATGTAATTGCACTTCAATAAAAAATTTACCATTCTTAGTTGAGAGTCAGCTAAATTTATATTGTGGCTCCTGTCATGTCAACATAATGTAACTTATACTTAATGTATGTCAGTCAGGATGTTGTCTTCTGTTCCTCTACATCACAACATCAGGTACAGAGGCATGGTTATGAATCAGAGGGGCTTAGTGCAGAAAAAAGGCCTTCAAGTAAGTCTGCTTACTCATGTGAAACAACATACTAGATTGTCTTTACCCCCACAACTCACTCAAAAGGGCTAAAAGCAAGAAAAGAAGGCTTGTAAAGATATTCCTGCCTTAATTCCTCTCTTCTCTTTGGCTTAGCTGCTTCTGTTTATTAGACAGAAGCAGATCAGAGCCTGGGCAAATAACCCCATCACAGAAAGCCACTGTAGTGGTTTCACAATGGGTAGGTGGAAGAAAGGCTGATGAGGCTTGAACAGACAGGTGGGTCAAGAGGAGAGGAGCTGTGATGCAGGAGCACCCAAAGGAGCCTGCACATTTAATGCTCACTCACGTGACTGAACCTAAGGTACCAGTTCCTGAGAGAAGTAGAAAAGCAACTAGCAAAGCTGGAGGCAGATGGAACATGCACAAGTATTGGCAAAGCTTTTAAACTTATCATGCAACTATCAAAATAATTGGCATGCACTCAGCTGAGACTCCATTCATTATCTTCATGGTCAATAAACAGCTGTTTTGGTAAGGCAAGAGTTCATTTTAGCTGAAACTGTTCTTTGTTAAACTCTAGTCTCTTAAAGGTAACAGATGAAAAGGAAAAATGCCAATACAAAATACAAATAGACTTGGAAAAGAATTTTAATATGAACTGCATACAACAGAAATGCTTCCAATACCTTCAGTTCTCAGTAAAAGTGTTTGTAAAACAAAGGCACATTACCTTGGTGTTTGTAATTCAAACACCAAGTTTTTGAAAATAAAATGGAAAGCCCAAAGCAAGATTGTGGAGCCTTTTTTAAAGTAAAGAGTACTAAATCAAGAAAACAAAGTCTAAATGGTAGGGAATATAACTGAAATTAAAACTCAATAATAGTGACTAGGATACAGCACTTTTTGTCAGTTCACTGACATTCAGGTTTTCCAGGAACTGACATAAATATTAAGAAGAATGTTTGGATTGAACAGGTTAATATAAGCTTCTGGAGATATTTCTCTCTTAATTATTTAATGTTTTTTCCTGTCTTGACTGTTGACTTAATACAGGCAGGGAAAAGAAAAAAAATTATTTCACATATTCATCAAATCTGCCTTTTACATTTGTTGAAACTGTAATACAGTGAACCATTGAAAGTGGTGGAGTTTTGATAATTCAAAACAAACTCTGAATTCATTCAGCCAGAATGCTGCTGAAGCCACCACGAGACTGGCCTTGGTATAATTACAATAGTGTCTTTGTAACCAGTCTTGGAGTCTCCCACTTGATTCAACTGGAAGAAATCATCAGACTAAAAATAAGACAGATGTACCACATGTCATAGACTTAACTACATTCATTTTCTCCTCTCACACCTGTTTTGCTAGTATATTCTTGGAGTAGCTGTTGCTCTACCACAGTGCTTTAAAGGGTGAGTACCAGGAGGCTAGTCATTCTAAGTAACAGCAGCTCGAGCAGCAAAACATCTGCAATTCCTACAGCATCGAAGAAAACTAACCTAACTGAATCCTTGTGCATGCACCTATGTCCTGTCCACCTGAAGTTTTAATGATGGTTTCTGTTTCAGCCACTTTTCTGCATACAAGTGCGAGCAAAGGGAAGCTTTTCAGTCCGTAGAGTATGAAGGAGAACTTACATACCATGAATACGCTAACTGAAGTGGCAGTGGTGGTGGGAAAGACTTAATATTTAGTTTTCCCTGTCTGATGACTTTGGGACTATAACAATTTCCAGAATGCTGGAGCTTATGCTACTGGAGCTGTAAAAATAATTGGTTTACAGATTTACAGAAAAATTAGATGTTTGCTTAACAAGATACACTGTGCATAGATATAACTACATTTTTAAGCTGTTAATAAGACCATAAAGTTAATAAAGAACAAAAGCAGTTTAGCTCTTCAAGCTCTGCTACTTGTTTGGCAACTTCCTGCTATACAGCACAGTTTAACTCTCAGCTGGGGGAAACTGGGGAAGAGGTTCATTGTAGGAGAAACATATGAATGAAAAACATGGAAGAAGGACATAACTACTTGGTTTTAGTGCCAGGGAAAGTAACTAGAAAGAGAAACTTACAGCAATGAACTCCAACATGCAAGAATCTGCTCTTCTAGTCCTGATATACCCACACAATAACTATATTAAAGTGAACTATATGTTGATTGTGAACTAGTTTCTTAAAGGAAGAGAAGCAAAACCACCTAGAAGAGATATGGCAGGCAGGAAGGCAGAGATTACAGAAGCAATAAAAACTACAACTGTGATTAAGGTTGCAGTGTGATACTGAATCATACCCCTCAGTCATATTCATAAAGCAAGTAACTCTTGTTTTGGTCTTTTACTCCTAAAAAGCAGAAGTTAATTTTCTTTTTGTAAACATTATTTAATCCACAGCAAGTTAACAGTTTATGAAAAGCAGGTGTCATAAAAAAAGCCAGTCTTTTTGCTTGATGTAGTTTTTCTAGCATCTTTGTGCAAGACAGCAATTTCTTCCTTTTGACATACCTATTATGTCAGGAGTTCAAGTAGGAGCATAGTGACAGATACATGATCACAACAGCTTTATTCAGTCTCATGCTTTTGAGTGCTAACATAATAATTTTCACTTGTGATTCATGGAGCCTTTGAGAATTACGTACATTGATTGCTGGATGGCAAAACAAGTTGTTTTTAAGCACACTATAGGCTCTTAAATTTCAAACCAGCAACCTCTTGGCTGTTTATAAATCAGTTTATAAACACCACTATAGGAATGGGAAGGATGGACAACTGAGTGTCGTTTACCTTCAGTCTTCACTTAAATTGAGATATAGTGATCACCTCACCGTCGGCATCTTCCTTTGGGAAGAAGAGCAATCTTTCATTAGCAGAACTTTGATTGTACTGACAAAACTTTCCAGCCTCAGTCAGGCCCAAGCTCAGAACTGCTTGGTACTTATCACATATCCCCCCGCTCCTTCCAAGAGGCTGAGTAGTACCAGCCCTCTCCCTGCCCTTTGCAGTCACGTGGCTCATAGCACTGCTGCTACCTCCCATCAAGAGGGAAGTCAGCCAGAGAAAATAGTCTTACATTTTACAAAGCTCTATCTGAACAAATGCGTAAAAATGTTTTTGCTTGTCACTAAGGATACAACTTTAGACAGCCTTCAAACAGCAGAACTTCCCAAACTGAGTTGAGAAGCTTTCAATAAAATCAGCTGATCATCTTGTTTTATTGTATTGCTACTCCCATTACTTCTGCTCCATGTTGTGATAACTACCCAAATTATCAACACGTCTCAACACTCACATTTTGTACATCATCAGTATACACCAAGATGTACATAGGGTGAACTTCACAATACTGGTAAGTTTCCTTCCTACTTTAAACCAATCACAAAAAAAATTGACAAAAAAATTGACAGAAAAGATTAAAGTCTTTAGCACATCTTGTCATAAACATATATAAGCTATATTAACATATGCATCTGGATAATATTAAAATAGCCTAGGAAACAGTGTGTATATTATTCACTGAATGGTGCAATGATTAATCTTTTTCCTTTCCTTCCATGGTCATTTTCCATGCTCTCTCATGCTCCTTGCTGTTTCGAGAATTTGTTTTGGTTATGGAGGAAGAAAGAGGGATGTGGCAAAGGGAGGGTGACTGGATGATGGGTTGATGCAGGGAGAGCTGTATCTGGAGGTAAAGGGGACAGCACAGAGCAAGGCCAGACAGCTTATGGCCACCAAGAACTGCCAAACCCATCCTGGTGCCTCTCAGGTGGGACACCAGGAATTGCTCAGCACCTTCCAGCCAAAAGGATGGGATGGGAAGTGTAGCAGAAGACCACGGCTTCTGGGCAGGTTTGAGTACAGCTATGCCAGGACAGGACATGCTAAGCAGCACCCATTAAGGTAAAGTGTACTTTACTCCAGGCCTACACAAAGCCTTCTCAGCAACTGCCTTGCAGTTGTCTTGCCTGCCCTGTCCCAAAGGATTCCTAAAGGGAGATTCCCAGGTTCATCACAGAGGTGGCATGGAAAACCCTTGCAGGGGAGGAAAAAAAAAGAAATAGCAGGGTCTGTCACCCTGGACACCCTCCTTCCTGGATCACTCCTTGCACTGGAACATCATTGTGGTGGTCACAATGCTTATGTCATGGTCTTACAGAAGATTGAATAAAAGACATCTTTACCAACAGCTAAAGACTCCTCTCACATCAAAGTGTTTTCTCTGCCTCCTGCAGCTGTCTTCTGCTGCAGCCTAGAGAGTTCAAAGGAGGCAAGATAAGACCTGGACAGGATATTTGAAGTGCTATAAATGTGACTTAGTAACATGTCTAGATATGTGGTAACCATCTGAACCTGAACTGTAAACCTGTGAAGCTGGCTGGAAATGCACACAAATGTTTTCTACTTAAGGCATTATCATCAGGAGGGAAACCTTTGTGACCAATAATGATTTTCTTCCCGATCATTATCACCTTTCTTAATTTTCTCTTATCTGCTCAAACCATAGGTTTAAAGTATTGCAGAAATTAAGCTCAATGGCAAAACTGAAATGATTTTTCATTTCAGTTCTCATTTTCATAAGTGGGTTGATAAAAACGTAACAGGAAATGGACTGCACAAGCAGTTTTACAGTGGCATTGAGACCATCCTTTTGGTTAGCTAAGAGACTGGGGAAAGCAAGCCTTGCAAATTCATCTTATTTGACATGCTACAATAATTTGGTATTAAAAGCACTGACCATAAGATCATTATTTAATGCAATTACTACCCATTATTCTCAGACAATGGTTCAGTAGTGTTTTGCAATAAATCCCAAGCCTCAAGAGCAACCCTATTTAAGATTCGTTTTAGTTCAATTATTAAGAAATCTACCTGAGCCAAAATTCTTTTATTTTTAAAGAGCACCTGAATTCAGTTAAGGCTTCTGTAAAGACTCACCCATTTACAATTGACGTCTAGTCATGGAAAATTTCTGACATACAGTTATTTCAGCTTAAAAAGTAGTTCTTATAAAACTTGCTTAAGATTTCCCCTGTGACAGTATATTTTCTACCACATCTATTTCTGTATAGGCACTTCACTAGATTTATGTATCTTCATCATGAAGAATGCACAAGAAAGGTCTGGTTTAAATAACAACCTATAATGAAATTACTACAAATTTCTGGATGTTGAAACACCTTTTTCCTTAACTTGTTAACACATTCAAGAAAACACAACCCTCATATACCACTGACATGGCAAGATCAAGAACAGCTCTTAGTCATGTGATTCAACAGACATTTCCCATAGCATGGTGAAGAAGAGATCTAGGTGTTGTTCACATCTATTCTTTCTTCCCACAAAGCACGGGGTTCTGTTGCTGCTTAACCTCTGTCTTGTCAAATAGGAAATCAGAAACCAGAGTGATGTTATGCTAAAAGAAGAAAAAGGCTCCCAATGTACATTCAGTATTAGAAATCAAGACTCTAAAGCCATATTATGTTTAAATGGGCTAGTGGCAGTGCTCTACTCCCTACAAATCTCATTGAAAAGGATGAACCCCAAGCCATACATGTATCACTGCTATATACCCACAGTGTGTTTCCTCAGCATCATTGCCACGCCTGCACTGTGACCTGAGGAATTACTTTAGGTGAACTGGGTAACTGTGGCACAATAGGGGTCGGGACAAGTCAAATTCATGGAGTACACCCAGTTCCGCAAGCTGTCCATGGGAGGTTAATGCCAAAGCAGAAAACTCAAGCCCTGTGACAGCCTGACTGCAAAAGCAGCAATTTCTATCAATGTTCAGTTCCAACTTTCCCATCTCCCATGGGTTAACTCTGAAAAGGAATAGATTGAGTGTTGTATACATCCTTAATACAAAGTGACATCAAGAGTGAGCTGTTTGGATACTGATCACTTGGCTGTTTCAGCTGATTAGACCACAATGCCATAGAAGGAATCAGGTAATGTTAGTGAAACACTGGCTGTTGTTCTACTGAAGGCTGCTAAGGCATGATAAAACTCTAACATAATTAACAGAGCCACTTGATACCAATATCTTAAATTATCACACCAGGGGATGCTTTTCAGAAGAAACAGCCAAACCTGTAACATGAGTTTAGAAGAGCTCTTTTTTTCAATAGGTCAGGAAACTCTGAAATCTTGCTGAAGTTGCTAACCACTTCCTTGTGAAGAACTACGCTTAGGACCAACCGCAGATGCTGCCTTGCAGATACACAATTTTTTCATACGCTTTTAATTTTATACATGTCAGTGTGTCAGGCATGGGAATAATTTCAGACTGATAACTAGCATCTAACTAGTGTGAACTACATCCCAACCACTACTTTTAGAGTTCATTTTAATACTTTTTGATACTAGGGTGAAGCAAGCAAAATTAGCTTCTCTTATCTGTCCATATGCCTCTATGCTAAATACCTCTACTTGCTTCCAGCAGAAAGCCTTGAAGTATGAGATTGCTTCTCAAGTGGTCTCCTGAAATACTCAAGTAGTTTCATACGACCTTGTATGACAAGTTTATTATCACAACTCCTTTTGCAGTTATTTCTTTAGGGTAAATTGACATGATCAAAGTTTCATGGATATGTAGAAATGCTCTTAAGAGAAAGGTCAAATGCACATTCTGCTCTGAACCCCAGCACTGATCCCCATTCAGCTGATAGATAGTGTCAGACAGGACTTACTGTGAAAGGCTTAAGGTTCAAACATCAGTAGTAAATGCCATGAGTGGGAAAGAGAACCATTTCCTGAAAGATAATCTGTGCATACTTCAGAAAACATTTAGGGCAGTTTTAAACCTTCAAAGCATTTTGACACTAAAACCTATTTTCTAAAGCAGATTCTTTGTCAGTTTGGGTGAGTGACAAAATTAGTTGTGCATTTTAGGGGATGATTCAGACTTTAGAAAGGATGCTCCATCTCTTACTTTTCAGTGTGTTTTGCTCTAGGAAAGACTTACAGTTCCGAGGTCAATAATGAAACAATCTCCTTTGTTGAAGCTGCTCCAAGCCAGGGGGACTTCTGTGGCTCTTACAACTCTCCGGCCTTTGATATGAAGAAGCCTCTGGGCACTCAGATCATTAGTGACAACGTGATTAAATCCAGAGGCAACACCACCTGCCTGAATAAAATAAAACAAAGCAGTAAGCTTTATTTCAGCTTGATTTCTGCATACTTAACTTTTTACTACAGATGTAGTAGAGGAGCTAGAAGGGGGAAAAAGTTTATGCAGTGAGAGGCGAGTTAAAATAATATACAGTGATGACCACAGTCCAAACAGACATGGTGGACAATACTGCTACTGAACTCAGATGCAAGTGTTTATCTGAGGGAGCAGATGTCACCCCGCTTCAAAGGGTTTTCAGGGAAAGCACAGGATTTATAGCACTCCTGCATCATCCAGAGGATAAGGTATTACTGAACCATACTTAGACAGAAGTCAATAGATTGACAAATAATGACTGAGGAAAAGCAGAGGAATATGCAGCTCCTCTAAAAGTTTTCCCAGCTTCCTTAAATGTGAGACATCTGGTTATGTGCAGAGGGAGGGGTAAATCCACTGCAGCTGTGTAATTTCCTGAAAGAAATACTTGCAGCTAAGGTGGCAACCTAGCAAGGAGCATCAAACTGGGGGAACTAATACAAAACTGTTGATTTACAATCTAATCTATAAAGTGTAAGTAAGTTTAAGCATAACTTATTCCTGTAAACTAGCCTGGCTGTCTGCAGCAGTAGTCTCCACTTCTCCAGCAGACCCAGACCTTGGGCTGGACTAGAAACTGGCTCTTCAATATACAAAGAAAAAAATTTAAGTGTGGGCAGGTCACTGCCAGGCTTTCTTACACAAGCAGAGTTAAAAGCTTTGGATTGGTTGTGTAGACTGTGACAAGTTACTAACCTCCTTAAAATGGGAAAAAAGGTTGACTGAGCAATGTCTCCCAGAGCTTCTACTACGGGGAGATACATTATTCTTAAAAAAAAAACACAGATGTTGCAAAAAAAATTTCCTTCCAAAGATTCAGCTTCTGAAAGTAACCCAACAAGGAGGCTAACACTACAGCTTTTAAAAACACAAAACCATGCGTCACGAAAAGTATCTGGGAGTTTATCTACCTCAAATTAAAAAAAAAACAACCTGCAGTAAGACTGCAAAGCACCATTTTTAGACGAAAGTCAGATTTTGGTCTTTCCCACTGTGTTCAGGTTTTTAACTTCTTAAGCACAGTGGGTTCTGCGTTTGAACAAAATGATTCAGTCTACAACATACAAATGGTTTCTGTGAGATTTACTGCCTCCCAAACACAGAGAGTCTCCACTATGAGAAACCTGAGACTCACAAGTATGAAATCTCAGGACAGCTTTATTTTGGGGAAAAAAAGAATCATTGGGAAAGGTTTGTACCAGTAAATAAGCTGCTGCTTTCTGTGCAAGTACTGGGACTCCCTTAGTTTAAGATGGGTAGTTCAGATATAAAACCACAAAGCATTAAGAAACAATCTTTAAACTTTCCATTTACAAAGCAAAATATTTGGGGGACAATGTTATGTATATTTTTAGAATACATTTTGAAAGCTGGCTCTTTACCTTGTATTTAATTCCTCCTTTGAAGTAGCCCACAAACTCAGTAGACTCATATCCTTGAATTTCTCTACTCTGCACGGGCTTTCCTCCTAAATAGTCATCCATTTGAACAGCAAAGATAGCTGCAGCTGTGCTTTCATCCTGGGTACATTCTTTCCCTGAAATAAGATGGAATAGTATGTCTATAAAGCACTAATATAACTTTGAATGCAGTTCAAGAAATTGTTTCTGTGACAATCAGGCACTGCTTTCAGCAGGTTGTACAGCCCCTGTATATGTTGCAATAAAGCATTATATCATAACTTTGTTTACCACCAAACAGATGACCATCCAAGACCATTTCTCAACTACTTGTAGAAGTGCCTTCATAAGCAAAAAAAAAAAGTGAAAAATAGCCAAGTTTGTCTTCTCTCAGCCTCTTTGAACAAAGGAATATTTTAATTGAGTTTAATATGGCAAGTGTCTGCAATAATGATTTTTGGGCTTTGAAGGGGAAAGACAAAGAAAGGTCATGTCAAAGGATTGATTAGATGGTAAACCATGTATTTATGCTAAGAACTACTTGCCAAGCCATAAAGTCAAAATAGGCAGTCCTCCTGAAACTATAATGCAAGCAAGGGTATTTTGCTTAGATATCTTTTATTAGATTGCCTGGTACAGCTAGGAGAAAGAAAAGCAGCTTTGGAGCTCAGATATTTGCTTCATGAGGTCACAGTTTGTTCTGTACCTTTCAGAAATTAGCCTCCTCACCTAGTGTGTTGATGGGCTAATCATGCTGTGAAGCAGGCTGTATATGAAAACAAAACTTTTTACATGGGCCCATACATTTTTGATGAACATTCGCAGCAGTTTTGATGATTGTTTCAAGAAGAGTACAAGTAGGATCAAGTCTCGAAAAACAGGATTCAAGAACTTTTGAAGAGTAAAGAAAAGCGAGGTTTGCCATTTAGTTGGAGTTATTGGGGGGTTGTTTGGTTTGGGTTTTTGGGTTGGTTTTTTTTCCTAAATAAGAGGAAGATGCTGGTAATACAAGCGTCAGTTCTCAAGAGCAGCTTCTCACTCACATTAACTGTTTCCTTGCTTCTAGGTGACTGAGTGGAAAAATAGCATTGAGGCCCAGGTAGTCTGGACAGAGACACCTCTCAGGCTGTGGGAGAAGGACAAGTGCCTAGTGAGGTGCTGGGGGTTGCCTCACAATGTAGTGAGTCATTGGTGTCACCAGAAGTCTGTCAGCATTAGGAAAAAATAAAGCATGGGAGAGGGAGGACAGGGATGCCTAAGGGGATCACTGACCTAGCTCCACTCTTAGGGAGAATGAGTGCCCTGTTCATGGCCCAGCTGTGCAAATGCTGCAGGACAACTCCCCTCTGCCCACCACCAACTGCGCTTCTCCCAAGGAGCAGTGTCACCACTGCCACTACCACAGCTTTTGTGGGGACACAGGTACAATGGAAACCTCCAGAAAGCAGCAAGGGTGAAATAGAGAAGGGCTGTAAAGAATAACTGAGGCATAGGGAAGAAAAGAGCATGAGGCCTGCCCAAAGAAAGGTAAGAAATAATACTGAAAGCAGGATGCAACACAAGAACCTCTGATAAAGAAATCCTCACCACTCAGTGAAAGAACTTGCTATGTGGCAATATGCTTTCTCAGACCTGTGCACCACCTTAAAGTTGGGGGTAAAGTTTTCACATTTGTGTTTTTTTTTTTTTAAATATTCATGGGGGTTATTTGTGTCCATTAGGACTAGATCCTTCAGATTTATTACTTGCAATTACACAACAGGGTTCAGAGTCAAAGAAAACAGGTTTTGGAACAGTGTTAGAGATAAGAACCACTACCAGGCTTAGTCTTACAGCTGCTATGTAATAAAATACTCAGTGAAACCCTGTTTAAAAAAACCAGCAAGTGAGCATCAATCCAAGTGTAGGTTATTCAAGGTTGTATGAAAAACAGATCTTATAATCTGAAGCACAAACAGTTATAAACAAGCCAGAGTATATAGGAAGAACAAAATTTTTAGCAGACTAGATTCTGGTTCTCATAGATAGGTCTTATCACTTAATCTCTGGGAACAAGGGTTAAAAAATAGTTAAAAACCACCATGCATTGTTTTATTAAAGATACTAAGTGTGGTACACCCAGTCTTACTCCCACAAGTAGCCTCATACAGGCATAGTACATGCTATTTCCACTAGTGATGGTTTCAAGTCAAGACAGCTCCCTTAGGGTTAGTAGTTTAGCCACTAAGACATGCCTCAAGTGCCAGTGCAGACAATTGAACCAGGATCTCTGAGCAAAGTTTAAAATGGATACAGCTACCACAGCACACATCCACATTGATTGCTTAGCCATGCCAACATCATTGCAGCAACTGAGTTGGTTTGTCCAGAAATTATCTGGACTGGACAGCACTGCATCATATGTGAGCTATTTGGTAAAACAGTCGCTTGCGCTTAGGAAGCTTCAGGCCAATAGAACAACTGTTTGTAACAGAACACTTTAACCCAAGGATGCCAGTCACAAGACTGAGCACATCAAGGTCACAGACCATCCTTCCATGGTCAAGATCTCCTTCTAACCCCTGGGTATGCCTAAGCAAGGTATTAGAAGAAAATTTGCCACTATATAATATGAAAATTCAATGCTCGGCTTTTATTCTGATTTTGGGGTCTTTTTTGGTGAAGTCAGAATCCACTCAGACTCAAAGCCAGTGGATAAGGCCCACACAGTAACACATGCCATAGATGACAGGCAGGAGTAGGACCATGTCACCAAATGGCAAGGCCCTTGTAAGTATCTAAGCCCAAAGTCTGTAGGCTTTCCACCAATCTAATTCCACAAGAGTTCTTTCCATCAGTATGTACATCCACAGCTCTTTAGCCAAAGCAGATATTAGGTAATGATGAGCAATAGGTTCTGTTTACTGATGGACCTTGCCATCTTGTAGGAAATCATCAGAAGTGGAAGGCTGTTGTATGGAGCCCCACATGATGAGTTGCAGAAGCGGCTGAGGAAGAAGGTGAATCAAGTCAGTTTGCAGAGGTGAAAGCCATCCAGCTGGCTTTAGACATTGCTGAGCAAGAAATGTGGCCAGTGCTCCATCTCTATACTGACTCATGGATGCCAGTAAATGCCCTGTGGGGGTGGTTAAAATGAAATAACTGACAACGCAGAGGCAAACCTGCATTGTGGCAAGATATTGCTGCCTCGCTAGAGAAACTAGTTGTGAGAGTACGTCACGTAGGGGCCCGCGTACCTAAAAGTTGAGCCACTGAGGAACATCAAAACATCCAGCAAGTGGATCAGGCTGCTAAAGTGTTCCAAACAGACCTAGTCTAAGAACACAAAGGTGAACTATTTGTAGCCCAGTGGGCCCATAACACTTCAGGACATCAGGGAAGAGACGCAACTTACAGATGGGCTTGTGACCGAGGGGTGGATATAACTATGGACACTATTGTGCAGGTTATCCACTACTATGAAACATGCGCTGCAATCAAGCAAGCCAAACGGTTAAAACCTTTGTGGTATGAGGGATGAAGGTCAAAATATAAATACAGGGTGGCCTGGCAAATTGATTATATTACACTGCCTGTGTGCTTATATTACACAGAGCTACGTGCTTACAATGGTGGAAGCAACCACCAGATGGCTGGAAACATGCCTTATGCCACTGCCCAGAACACCATCCTGGGCCTTGAGAAGCAAGTCTTCTGGTGACGTGGTATTCCAGAAAGAATTGAGTCCGACAACAGGACTCATTTCAAAAACAACACAGCTGGGCCAAAGATCATGGTGAAGAGTGAGTATGTCATATCCCCAATCATGCATCAGCCTCTGGAAAAATTGAACAATACAATGGTCTGTTAAAAACTACTCTGAAAGCAATAGGTGGTGGAACTTCAGAAAATTGGGACAAGCATTTAATACAAGCTACCTGGTTAGTTAATACCAGAAGATCCATCAATCAAGCTGGTCCTGCTCAATCAGACCCTTTACATACAGTTGAAGGGGATAAAGTTCCTATGGTGTATGAAAGGAATGCATTGGGGGAAACTGTGTGGGTATTTCCTGCTTCGGGCAAAGACAAACCCATTTGTGGGATTGCTTTCACTCAAGGACCTGGAAGTCCTTGGTGGGTGACGAAAGATGGTGAAGTACAATGCACACCTCAAGGGAATTTAGCTCTGGGTGAGAATACTCGATATACAGAGCTCCGTGACGTAAATTGCTACACAATACTAACAGCATTCAGTAAGTATCTTTCAGGATAACATCATGGTGATGACAGGAGCTAGCTTCAACAAGTGGTGTCCAGTAACCTCCTGAGGTGAATCCGCAACCCATGGGCACAAACCACAATGCATTTCAGAACATCTTTCCTGCCCTGAGAAGATTGCTATGATAGATGAAAATTCACACTCATGAACTAAATTAATTTAATGAACTTCTCTGTATGAGAGAAGTTCATTAATGAACTTCATCTTAAACTATTGATGGTATGAGGTAAATGACATGGAATAGGGAGTGGAATGTCCTGGTTTGAGTTAGAACAGCACTAATTCTGTTCAGTGATTTTACTTTTCAGCTCAGTCTCTTCTAGTAACTGCACTTTCTGAAGTTAATGATATATTTTTGCAAACAGTGTCTGCTTCTAGAAGTGATAACACTTGATGTTTACAGTTACTACCAGGTATTGGTATGCAGAAAGGCTCTGTGAAGACCTAGATCACTGCTAATTCTTGTGTACCACACTGGGGGAGCAATAAGAGGCCACACCTGCAGGGAGGAGCAGACGGGATAGGTAACACTAAACTGACCAACAAGGTGTTCCATCCCATATACATCATATTCAGTATAAAGCTGAGGGATCACAAGGGTCAAGCTCTCTTCTTCAATGGCCGGCATCCAAGGAGGACTCTGTCCGTTCTGCCTCCAATCCCAATCTGTGCATTCCTGAATCCAGTTCCCATCTGCAACAAAGTCCAGTCTGAGACTTCCTCAGTGCCTTCCCCACAGCATCAGTGGTAACAGTGATGTGATTGCCATTAAGGGGTTGGGTTCAGTATTGGGTTTGTATATATTTCATGATATTTTTGTTTCATTAAAGCAGTTTTAGATTTCTTTTCCAACCCCTCAGTCTCTCTCCCTTATTCTCTTTCTCTTTCCCCTTTGGGAAGGGAGAGGTGTTAATGAAGAGCATCTGTCACTCTTCTAGTGGCTGACCCAGCCCTAACCCATGACATTAGTGCAAATGTCAGTCACTGTTTTGACTTCACTTTCACATGCAAAAAGTCCTTGCACCCTTCCCTGAGAAGTGTCTACAACACCTTAACTTCCACATAAATAGTTCTAACTTCATTAACAAAGAGCCACATCTAGCAATTAACTAGGAGTGTCATTGACTTCAGAACATGTCAGATATTAATTTATGCTTCCATCTATGATTATATTCTTGTCAGACAGCCACTATACCACATGGTAACACATGCAAAACTAATCAAGCTTCAAACATTTATGCAGAAACAATCTGCTATTCTTTTTTAATGCATCCAATAGTACAATGAGAACCACAACAACTCAAATGCATTAATGTTAATACACATTGACCTGTCTTTATGTGCAGCCAAGATAATTGCCTACAAACACAAACCTTCTGATGGTGAAACAAGAACAAAGTGGCAACTACACAGCAACCACTGTGGTCAGATGACTTGGTGACCAGACAAGGAAGTTTCAAGAAACTTCCAAAAGATGAGAAAGTCACCTAAAAGGCATCCTTATGTCACCCTTCTTTTTTTGCTGTACACACTGTGCTAGTCAAGGATGAAAGCTAAAGACATCAGCTCAATTCCAGTGTTTCCAGTTGCTTCAGGAAGGGCTTTACTAGGCTGTCAGATTGATTTTAAAAAGAGATTTTACAGAAGACCTGGTGACTTTGCCTCCCATCTCTGAATCAGCAGAACGCAAAATTAGTCTAGCTGAAAAAGGCAACATCTGGACACAAAGCAGTGCAACAATGCCAGAGAGAGATGGCTGAGAGGAAATTTTGGTCCTAGTGAAAACAAAGGCAAGAGAACATCTGAACAAAGACAGAATTTCATTTGTGAACCATAGCTGGATGCAGCCAAGATCTGACTTTAACCCTTCATCACTTTTCCAAAGCAAGCCAATGTTCACATTTTTGTCACACCCCACTTCCACATCCCCAGAGCCCGCCAGCCCAGCCACGTTAGAAGCGGTGAGGCTTGGCATCACCCCGATCCTTGACTGCAGCCCTACTTCTGTTATCCAATGCCTCAACTTGGAAGCTTCACGCACGCAGCCCTTCTGAAAAGGGAGAGGAAAAAAATTCAGCTCCCGGTACCCCCGAGCCAAGTGAAGCTGCGAGAAACTTTTAGCAGTAGCAAAGACACGCAGCGGAGCCTTGCACGGCGCCCCCGTCCCGCCCCGGGACCCCCGCGCTGCCTACCGAGCCAGTAGTGGAGGCGGTAGGCGGCGGCGGCGCCGCGGCGGACGGTGTGTAGCACCAGGTACGCGTCCCCCACGAAGAAGTCGCCGTGGCGGCTGGGAGGCACCGGCACCAGCTCCAGCCGCTCGACCCGCCACACCTGCAGTCCGCTCTGCCGCCCGGCCTCGGCGAAAGCCGGCGAGGGCCGCTCAGACGCCATGGCAGGTAGCGGAGAGGAAAGAGGCAGCGCGGGGGAACTCGCCCGCACCAACTTTATAGCGCTCGGCCCGGCCCCCGGGGCGGAGCGGGGCTGGCGAGCGGGGCTGGCGAGCGGGGCCGGCGGGCGGGGCCGGCGGGCGGGGCCAGCCCCACCCGGCAGCCTCCCGGGTCGGGGTGCGGCGCCCGGAGCGAAGAGCGGCGGGTCCCCGTAGAGCACCGCGGTGCGCTTTCCCTCCCTCCGCAGCTCCCGCGGGCGGCCCCGGTGCAGGCTGGCTGGGGTTTTGTTCATTTGTTAGTTCCTAACAAACACTCCTATAAAAGTCACCGGGCACACCTTTCTGTGCCCCAAAGCCGTTGCAGAAGTGTTGTAAAAAAATCAGCCTGCCTTGATGCAAAAGGATAATGTTTCTCTATTCTAAAATGAGAATAAAAAAAAAATAAATAAAGCAAGCAAGTCAACTGGCCCAACCCAGTAGTTATGGGTGTTACCGTGCTGTTCATTTTGCTTACATAATTATCACATTACCTTTTCTTTGGTAAGATGCTTGTATCAGAACACAAAGGGGTTTTTCTAGCTTGCACTTGCTGCTGAGCTCTTTTTTGACCCCAGATGGGAATGGCAAAGCACAGCTCTCATTCTCCATCCAGTAATTTAATTTTGTTTGACCAATACTGCTGGGGGAAAAAATCTTGCAAATCTTTTGAAGATAACAGATGAAGCCCAGAATTTATATCAATTTCCCTTTATCAGAAAATAGAAAGCATTGTGCTGGTGTTTTTCCAACACCATGCAAAAACAACCCTAAAGGGTTAAACCCGCTTCCTACTTCTGCTTCATAAATGGTTGCTATGCTGTCCTGGCAGGTTGCTACAACACGAAAATTATAGCTGCTTTCATCTGATATTGATAAGAAGTAAATTAATCTGGATAGGATGTAGATTGGTACACCTCAAGCTGTCGGTACAGCAAAAGATACATTTCATAGAGGGCTGTGTTTAGGTCCATTATCTTGTCCATCTGGATTAATTTCGAGGCTTATTATTTCCCACTAGTTTGTTTTAGAAAGTTAATACAAGCAGAGTGCGAGTATCCACCCGTGGGCAGATCAGGGCTACCTCAAGGAGGGAGAGGCAGTGCTGAATGTGACAGAGCAGCTGGAGAGCATCTTCTCTGGCAAAAAGTTAAAAAAAGCATCACATCTAAGAAATCCTTTTAACTATCTTCCCTGCCTTCTTTTCATACAGTCTGGTCCACAGCTATTGAGGGAAATGATGCTGTTGCACAATGTGTACCTACTACCACCTCCCATTTTGGTGAGCATACTGTCATTAGTTTGCCAGACAGAGCTTTGTAGTCACCCTAAACTCTATCTCCACTGTTTGAAAAGGAACCTGCAGGTGCTCTGCTTTGTCCAAGGTCCAGCTGAACATGTTACAGCTCACCTTCACCAGTTCACAGCCAAACATGTTAACCCTCATTCTGCCAGGGCTAAGGACTTGGTGAGTTTGAGCCTGCTTGATAAAAAACTGTGCCTCCCAAATTAATTATTTTTCTCCAGACCATTCGCCACGTGAAGAAGAAAAAAAACTTCAGGAATAACAGCCAGAAAATCCCAGAAGTTCCAGTTTCAATGTGGCATCAGATGTTTCAAAATATTCATAAGTGGTTTCTCAGATTTACGCTTCCATCTATGCTTCCTTTTCACTTCTACTCACTTAATTACACCAAGTGGTTTTTCTTCTTCTTTTTTTTTTTCTTCTTTTTGCATGCTTGTGCATTAGTTAGCTTTAGTCAGTGCGGGTAGAACTTAACCACATACTCTATAATTGTACGGATTTACTATTTTTTCTGAAGTTGGCAAGCTGCACTCACTTTGGAAGCGTACTGGGTTTTGCCCCTACATGAGCTCAAACCAGCTGGAGTTAGCAGCCTCATGTCTCCTACCTGTTCTGCCTGACTTACCAAGGTAAGATTGTTTGTGCACAGATTCCACAGGCCAATGGAATCAAATTTACATCTCCTTATAGTTTTAAATTTTCAATCAACAGATCAAATACTACTCACAGCTGTCAGACCCCTTACTGTCATGAGATGCATGTGAATGCTATTTGTTCAGCATTGACTGTGCCCAGTATCACACACCAAAGCACAAAGGCTCGAGACACAAGAACTGTTTAATTGTTTTGTCTCAGAGTCTGTGGCACTACTCAGACACAAAGGATGTTAGTCCTGCTGGCAGAGTTTTCTCATGCCCAAATTTGTCTTACTAGGATTACGTAGTACATAATCACTTACTGGCTGCTAGCAAAGAAAATCTTGGGTTGAAGAGGTTTCATAAGTGCCAGGATATTTGTTTGTAACGTTCAACATTCATACTTGTCTGTTTTGCAATTCTTGCTTTTGCAACCTCACTCCTTACAAAAGTTGCACTGTCTTTGGTCTGATCCATTTCCACCTATTTTTGTAGGAAAAATAAGCACTGACATTGTTAACATTACACAGATATTCATAACTTTTTAAAATAATCAAAAGCTTTCGAACATGCAGTTATTCAAAAGTGAAATTTTGGAGAAAAAAAAAGAGAAGTATCCTAGGATTTGCACATTTAGAAAGAATATTTAAAATTACTTTTTTAATGTGGTTTTGCATGGTTTTTGATGTAGTAATTGAAGTGGAGAGGACTACAAAACAACATTGGTTTTGTGACTCAGAAGTCCCGGGTCAAATTGTAATTACTACACACATTCAAAATAGCACTAGAATGGAATTTCAGACAACCTTAACAATTCAAAGATTTCTGTTCTAATTTCCTAAATATTATATTTGGCTGATGGCAGAAGCCTAGTGTTGTTCTAGCTTTGGAGTAATAAAGGTAAATAATTTTGCCTCACACCCTTTCCTCAGTGGGAGGGAGATAGAGCAATTGGCTGCTGTTGCAGAGCAGGAACACAGTCATGGAGTAAAAACGCACAGATTTCTACCTGCCTGACTGCATCTTTTGAGATGTGGCCATCTTTAAATGTCTATTTTTTTCCAGGTCCTGCGTGCAATTCTCTAGTGAATCACACAAGATCATTAGAAGGTGTTCCTGCTGCTCATCTAGTCCTTAACACAGCAGAGATTCAAGCTTGAGTTTAAAGCTTTGGTATGACTCAGAGAACGTGAGGACTCATGAAAAGCTTTGCCATTTAATTTTGCTAATTTATTTCTAAAGTAGTTTGAGATATTGATTAAGAGATCTTTTAACTATAATGTATTGTTATGTACTGCATATATGCAGGGTGTGGGTGTGTAAGCACATATGAAAAAACAGAATGCAACGTACTGAGTCCTGATTCTTATACCTATCAGGATTGCAACAAAACAAGGTGGTGTTTCCAGGTGATGCACACAAAGGGCTCCCAGAAGCTGAGCTCCAGCATCTTTCCCAGTAGGAATAACTTTCAGTATGGATCATTTAAGTTGAAAGTTTAGGTCCTTCTACAGAGCTGATGCCCTGCGTTGAACTACAGTTCCAGGTACTAACAATGGAAGGAATGAAAAGGGAATGTGAGGAGAGAATATTTTCAAATGTCACAAGAGTTTCCTTCTACAAAGCTTATTTCTTCTTGACCATGCATACCAAGCACCATCCTGAACTCTATGACCCTACCTCAACAATGGAATTACAGATGTTTAGTTTTTCCTCCAGTTTCACATGACAGTTTGCTGTACACAGATTACATGTGTCAAAAGCACACACTTGTCCAAACAGTCACAGAGGTCAACCCGTGTTCTCATCTGTTCTGTTGCTGAATTACAAATTACAAAAATTACAAAAACAAATCAACAGTTATTTCAGATTTACCCCAAATACAGTAAGTCAGTTCTGAGCCAAATTCTTATTTCCAATATACTTCTAAAAAAGAAAAAAAAAAATCACTGATACTGTATGAGCAGCAGAAGAATTAGACCATACAGCTTTAAAAGCCAAGTTATCAAAAACAGGCTACAGAATTATGTTGCAGCTTGCTAATTCTTCCATTCTCTCATCACCCCTCAAACCATCCTGCTTGGTAGCCCAGCTTCAACGGGAGAAGCTTTAGCAAAGCCAAAATGCGCTGAAGAAAAGCTGAAACCTAGCTTTCCTCCTTAATGGCAAAGTTTGAATCACAAGGCTACCAGGTGAGGGGTATGCAGAATCCCAACGAGCCCCCTGACATAAATGTAGTAAGTCCTCCTTTACCTTCAAGAGAGGAGGCTGGTTTTAATCCTCCAAGTCCAGAGCAAATAACAGGCCTTAGTGCATAGATTTGAGGCAGGTATCTAAGGCACAGAGAGGGTAGGATCATAGCTACTCTATGTGCTCCACTTGGCAGCTGGCTGGCTCCTACCTATACCCTGCTCTTCTTGCATGAACACTTACTCACTATGGCAGTGTCAGTGCTCCCTGTACAGACAATGAGAGGTTCTTCAATGGCATCTGCCACTCTCAGCTGTGCAGGTAAGGACACCACGTGCCCAGCAGCTGAGGAGCTCTGACTATCCAAATCCATTCTTCAGCAATGGTGCTGCCTAAGAGGGCAAGCAGCGGAAGCAACCTGAACATTGGCTTCAGTCAAAGAATCTAGTAAAACATTTTTGACACTGGGCAAGTGATTAATTATTAAGTATGTTATAGCTCCCTGCATTTTTTTATGTTCTTCTCCTGAAATATTCAATGAGCAGCATAAAAGTTTAATCAAGAAATTTTGATTATATAGTCATCCCAAGCCAGTATAACTATTTCTCAAGGATATAGACAGAGAGAGGGTATTGAAGCACTCCTTCAGCAATCCCCTATCTTTCAAGAGACAGAAGGTGTCCTTTATGATTATATATGACGTGGCATTTCCTTCCATGTTCATGGGAGCAGACAAGATTCGGAAAAAATTACTCAGACTCATCATTTTATCTACCTCAACTATCTAGACAGAGAAATACTGTCATTATTCACATCAATGATTTATCAACCTGTCCATGTTTCCTGCTCATTTGGTCTACCATAGGAATAAATCATGCTGTTCTCTACAGATACATGGCTCAGTAAGTTTCACCAAAATAATCACACCAGACCTTAAGTTTGCTTCCTTATATTTAGATACAGTGGTCTCCGGTTTGATAGGGAAATTCTCCTGCTCTTTTCAGAGTTCAAGTTTTCCATTAATCAGCCTATCTTGGCTGGAAATAGAAAAACAAACAGGGCATTATTTATTAAGAAATATTCAGAGATATTGGCCAGAAATTATTACTCTGATACTTTAATTAAAACAAGACTACTTGCTATCAGCTAATAGCTTTGATTATTGCTACAAACCCTCTTTCACTATCTTTTATCAATTTCTGCAGTATTGCTGGGATTCAACTGCACACTGCTTTGTGAAACAAGGTGCCCTATGAAAAATGGTCAATTCCATTCATGTCATTCATGTGGGACGCTAGAGGTTACATCCTGTCGTAAGGCACAAGTTAGTATCAGCTGATTGCTCCAGCTCATCCATTTGTTTTGCATAGGCGGAAGTGGCAATGTCTTCACACTGGTGACTTTTTTCTCACTACAAAATGTGACGTGACATCACTTTACATTACAGAGGATGGAAGACAGTAGGGAATTAAACACTGATTTATTTATTTATTGAGTAAAGTTCAAATACATAGCCTAAAAGGGCTATATTTGAGTTAGTTACAGAATCTGTCTGCATAGACTGACGTTCTGTAAGTGTCAGTGGTGTTTATCAATTTTGAATTCGAAAATACTGTACTTTTGGTCTGACTATAATTTCAGAATGATCTTTTGAGTGCCTAGAAGTGATAATTGAAGTTTCTTACTTGTATGTTGCAGCATACAGGTACTGATGACTATTTAAGTTATTTTTTTAGTACTTGGAAAAGAGGGACAAGAGAACTGCCACATTCCCATTTACCATCTGTGTAATAATTAAAGTTAAAAGCATCTAAATAAAACTGAGGAAAAGAGGTTTACCCAAACACAAGAAAGCAGCAACAATTTGAAGAAAGCACAAGATCTTCTGGACCCATTAATTAAATATGCGACATCCATTAAGCTCATAGATCAACTCTCCCAACAAGATATCCTTAAATCTGTGGAAGGAGTGCGTGAAGTATTGCATATGGCAAGCAGGGGAGCAGAGAGGACCCAGGGAAAACTTCCTTCTCCATCTGCATAAACCAGTGGCTCTTCTAGACATCTACTCACAAAGGGAGAAGGCAGAACAATCAAATATGTAGAAAAGTGGTAAAAAGCAAAACTGCTGGTAGTTAACTAAACTTAGGTAGGATTTCAGTTTAATTTATTTCATTGTATTCTTCAAATGGTAAATGTTTCCTGCATTAATTCCTTGATACTTATTCATCTGAGCGGGTTAGTAATTTTAATATAAAAAGGAACAATCTTTGAGAGACATTAAATTAAGATCCTAGGGAAAGGATATTTTTGCTAAGACTCTAACTGCAGATGTATTTTGAAATAAATTATTCTGAGAGAGCTTTTTGTCTTGAATGAAGATAATATGTCAATGCCTTTATGCATTTAAAGGCTGTATGTGTGAAAAGCAGAGTACTCAAAGCACGTGCATCTCCTACCATCATTTAGAAAGTAGTGCCTCTGAATTCTCAGAGAAGGAATAAACTCATTCATTGTAGCTGATTTCAGTGGTAGATATCCATGGAGCAGGCCAGATTCTCTATTCTAGGCAAAACAGTTCTAAGATTAATTTAACTATGAATGAAAATAAGATTTAAGCTTCTATACATTTTCAGAATAATCACTGTAGTGGTATGGCTGCTTTTTAAATACAGAGTAGCCCGTCGTTAATAGGCAACTGCAAGTATAAAGCTGAGTACTTAAAATTATATTTTTCATCAAATCTCACTTATTCTGGATTTGGAAACCATATATTGAAACTACTTTTTTCAAAACATTCATTGACTTTTACATAAAATTCGAAACATCTTCTAACGATTTTTTCAGTTTTTAATTCACTGACCCTGGGCACTTATTTAAATCATGCAAATGTCTCAAACAGAAAAGAAGGGGAGGGAAATGTGGGAAAGAAGGGGAAGACTTTCCGTTTTCCAACTTTCTGAAAAAAGTCTGTTTAAAAGTTTCTTGAATTCGGTATACGCTCCTGGGAAAAAAAGCATTTTCTACATTGTTCAAAACATCCAGTTTTTACCAAGCTCATATAGGAGAGTGTTTATGTCTCCTACTTGTTTTCTTAAAGCACAAGTGTATTGTTACACTAACGAAAGCCTAAGGTGCTTTGAAACTCTCTGAGAATAACACCTTTAAGAATGAATTTTGTTACTGTGTGTCAGCTTTCATGTATTAGCCAAGTTTAATTATACCAGTACAAAAAACTAAGATCACTAACAATAGTCCTGTCACAGCATTTAAAAATTAATACTCTCAGCATTACTTCAATTTGAAGTGGGCAGGAAAGTTTTCTTCCCAAATTGAGTAATTTCTAAGATCACTGACATTTATTGGAGATCTGCCCATTGAGTTTTGTAGATCTACAAACAAAGCTATCTGAAGGAGATCAAAGGCATTCACAAATTTGTTTCTACATCAGTGTCACCAGATTTATAAATTTAACTTCTCCCTTTTCTCTGAAATACTGAAAACAAACTAGTTTGTCGAAGAGCTGCTGAGATCTGCAAACCTCCTGGAGGCAGCTTCTAAAATAGTTATCTTCTGGTAATGCATGTTCAAGATGGGGTTTTGATGTTGCTCAAGAGGTCTGCAGAAAGATCTGTTTCAAATCAAAACTTGGGACTGGTTCCTGTTTCAAGATCCGAGCCATACCTACTGGAAAAGGACCCAACCTCTCTGCTTTCTGATTAGCACTATGCATAGAAAGCATGGAGGTGCCTTGACATTAAAAGCTGTTCTGTCAACACAACATTTATTTCAAGTTGGTTTCATAAATCTAAGTGACAAGGAAAGACACGAAGCAATATTTTGTTAGGTTTTTTACCACTCACTAGGAACAAGTAAAAAATTCTGAAGAATCCACATTACATATCAACTCAAGTCTGATCACTGCCTTTTGGAAGGGGCAAAACAAAATTAGATAATTAGATAATTTGCAACTCCTTCAGCGCTAGACTCCAAGGAAAGAAGTATTCTTATTTTCTTGATGTTTTATTTTAAGGGGCCTATTATTCTAGAGGAGTGTCCTCAGGGACACAGGTGCATTATCCTTGCAGAACCTGTTCCCCTGATTCCTCTTCCAATTTGTTTGTCCACTGACAAAGGGCAGATACCAGATAAAATAAATGTGAGGTAAAATGCATAATTGATGTGAGACAATGAAGCGCACAGATTATTTACACACCCTCAATCCTAGCTATCATTAGGCATAGTTCCTAGAATAAATGAATTCTCTGACTGCAAAAAAAAGAGCTAATGTCTCCAGTATTTATCATCCCCTCATTTTCTTCATGTCAGTAAGATATATATACTTGTGCTCCCAAACAGAATTACAGCATTCACTCCTTCCAGAATAAAACAATTGAACAGCTACAAAGCAGCCTTTAGCTTCTCCTCCAAATTAGCAGTTTAGGTATCTCTTTTACCTGGGGCTCCAGTTTATGCTGCTAATGTAAATCCCATCCCACCATCCTGGTGCAATGCTCTGAGTCTCTGGCACTCTTGTGTCCTGTGTTTCCAAGCTCTGCTCCTGAGCCTTCTTGACTAGATCTGTCCAGAAGCCAAACATAACTGTTATTTCTATCCCAGCCATTCCCCCTTCCTTGCTTTATGTATATATGACATCTGGGAGTATGACTCTAATTTCTAATTTTAAAAATAACATCCTGAAAGCACGCCAAAAGACTGGGGATGCCCGCTCTTGTGGGACCTACAATGTTGTGAAATTGTGATAAACTGTGTGGTGCTAGAAAAAAAACCAAAAAACACTTCCCCGCCCCCCCCCCCCCAACAAAACGAAACAACGCAACTCAATAAAAACATTTGATAAGTGTTATGCTCGTTTTTCTTCAGGGACACAGTGACACAGAAACACAGAATCATGCACGTGGACTATGTATAGTTGAAATTCTGGATCTGCAATTTACTTGAGGCTTTGTCCAAGATTCAAGAGAAACTTCTTCCTCACTCAGTGCAAGGTAGTCAACGTTACGTGAGTACACAGCCCCTGTGTGCTTGGGCTCATGTTTCACACAGGACATGCCAGCCAGATTTTAAGAGACGTGATCAGAGGGAAGGGTGCATATTGATGCATTAAAGTACACCAGGCCATTATAATCCCTTTCCTTCCTTGCCTCTTCCACAAAGCTAGAAAATTTCCTCTGGTGACCTTGGTCCCTTTGGTGACCTTGGACTTTTTCTGTTTCTAGTTGTTTTCACTAGTAACACTGTTTGTTATTTACTTTCAAAGTACATAACTGTCATCAAGAACGATTATCCTCTCAGGAAAACACGTACAGGAATGCATCTGTTTATGGCTCCATGTTTTGACTTTCTAGCGGCTGTCAGGTGATTGCAGTTTTCCTGTCCATCTCTTGAGACGAACATTCAAGGAATATCACCACTGCTTAGAAACTATCTTCTTCAACTGTGTAGGAAGCAAGTGAAAATAAACTCCTTCTCTTTACAAAGTAAAGTATCATAGGTAAAATTCAGCTGAGGAACATGCTATTACAGATAAGCTTGTTGTGCTAAATATAATTTTAGTTCCACCTACATGACAGGCTCTTCCTTGTTTTATTTTTCCAACTAAGAAAAGGCCTCTGAGGAGGAAAATGTTTATAAAGTTTTATGATTTAAACAGTAACAGAATAGACCTTGTGTGTTTCGTGCTCTGCCTGTTGGTTTGTAACTTGAGGAAATCCCATGGTACTAAAACTAAATTGGCTCTTTCTTAAAAGAACCATGTGCAGGCGTCCTGCAGCAACAGCAGCCTTTCCGGCTGCGTGCGTCCCACTGCCTCCTCCAAGGCCCTCTCCCCATGGCTCCCTAACCCCCTTCTCTCCAGCCTCCTTTCTGCTTGTTGCCCTTCACCACTGTGTGCACAAAATTCAGCGAGAACACTCCCAGCACTTCCTGAGCTGTTACAGTGGTTGGTGGTAAAGTAAAAGAGGGTATTAGTCTTGTTTAAATTAAAAGAGGCATCCCAGAATATTTTTCATTCAGGCTTCATTCCTTCATTTAGCATTGCAGAGCGCTCCTATGTGTCTTTTTGGATGCAGTCAGTGCCTTTTTAAAAACAGTCTCTTATTTAAAACAGTATTTTTCTTCCTCATATGAACTAAACAGCACAGTGTTAGCTAACTCCAGTTGGGTTATTAAGGTAATAGAATTACCCTACTGCTATCACCATAACGTAAGTTATGATGCAGTGCTCAAAGCAATATTCAATGGAGCAGAGAATTATCTGGCAGAAAAATATTCTTTACATTTTTTCCAGTATGTTAATTTTAATTGTGGTCAATACAAGATTTCTTTTTTTAAAAACAAATCTGCTCTCTTTACCAGCTTTGTAAATCAGGGCTCAGAGAGACCTTAACAAATCAGTAATAATTCTTTAAACTTTAGATTATTAGTATACTGTTAGTCAGGTTGATTGTTTTATAACAAAGATATATAGGATAAGTTCTATACATATGAAAACATTAGTGCTAATCACTTACATAATCTATGGATTTGTCTTTATAGAGTCAGTATGCATGGGTGGCAGATCTGAACATACTTTCATGTAATGCTTCTTCTGGTCATTTATGAGATCACAGTATTTACTGTTAACCAGTAACCCTGCTTTACCCTTTTAGTATTTCAGAAATTATCCACATCCACATTTATATATGCTGTAGAGATTTTTCATATAGCAGTTCTAAAGGAACAATCCAATAGTGCAGTGTAAAATGAATTCACCTCCATATGCCTGTTCCAAAGTACACTGAAGTCCATGGAAAAATACACACTGACTGGAACAGATTTTAGATCAGCAATGTTTTGGTAATGGGATACTGGTCGTTTCTTGTACGCTGGGCTAAGATGTGTCCATGCCACAGTCGACTGTGTGCCCAATGGCTGGCATAGCTGTTAGTGAGATCTACTATGTGTTTGCATCCCCACAAAAAGAATGCAAAAATAAAAAGGATTAGGAGATTTTTTATGTATCTCCAACTGCTGAGGCATGAGAACACAACTTTAGCCAACTTTTCCTTGATACAAAAATGATGCTCTGCTTTCTCTGATGTTTAAGACCTTTGTGAAGCATATCAGGGGAGATGGAGATCAGCCTGAACAGCAAATATCTCTGAGGGGGAATCTTGGGCCTCTTTGGACTGTGAAAGAACTCAAGTGTGTAACAGAGGGACATAGAGATGCTAAACTGGGGCCAGCATGAAAAGCTGCCACAGCACTCTGCTCAAGTGCTGCGCTTTTTCCATGTCCACCTATAAACCATTGCAATGGGCAATGGTACACAGAGATTCAGCAAAAGGCTGGTGACACTGCACTCCTGCTGGGCTCTGCTGGATGCTGGAGTGTACTGAGTCCACGTGCGGCCAGGGCAGAACTGCTCTGTGGAGAGCACCTAAATCTCCACGTTGTATGGCAGCATCACCAGCTCCTGCAGACCAATCCACTGCATTGTACTGGTAAGCCTGGCAGGGTAATGGGGGCTTCAAGCTGCACCAGCTGCCTGGTGGCACTACGTCTGCTTTTCACAAAAGCTACAGCTGGCTGTCACATCCCTGTGGGAATTTGAAAGCAAGATATCTGTCCTGTCAGTAGCAGTAGTGCTTTTTAAGCTGATTCCTAGCAAGGATATGGTGCTGGAGAAAAAAAGAAAAATTTATACTTCTTCATAGTGTTCTGAACAGGAGCAGTTGGGTTTTTCTTACTTATATATGATAAAGGTATATAGAATATTTAATAATTACATCAAAGCAGGTAAACAAATTAAGCCAGCATTTTCAAGGAACTCTTAGGTTCACAACTCTCAGTTTAGATTCTTAGGCTCTCTTACTGTATACTTGGCAGTAAGGAGCATTATCTATGAACAGATTTATTGCACATACCTTAGTTTCCTTAATAGCATTTGTAACCCAGAGGCTGGGGCAACCTGCAGTTTTCTCACTGCAGACCAGCCCCATGGTTTTCTCCTGGCTCTTCTAACGAAAGAGTGAATTTGCCTAAGGCAGGAAATATGTGTCGGTAACATTCCCATGTGTTTCACTCCCCACTGCAAGCAAGCACAAGGGGCTACCCCCATCTTCTGGGTCAGAACAAAGATATACCTCTGTCTGCATTTTAAAAGATAAGGTATTATGCATGGAAGTCAAAGACATGTTCATTCCTCATCAGAAGCACTGGAAATGCCTCCCCATGTGTTATAAGAGATCAAGTTTACCTGAAACTAACACTTCCCTAATGCTTTTTCATTTACCTGCTCCGTGCCTCCTTTTTCCCATCTGTAAAAAGACAAAGTCCTCTGAAGGACTGCCACGTGCATCACTTCATTACATTATCACCCCTATTACTGTGGTGAGGCTCAGCTAAAATTGCATCATTATCCGTGATTAGCATGGATACAATGCTATTATATTATGATGTCTACCAACAAGAGATCCTAACAACCTCTGAAATTGAATTTGTCCTAAGTATTTCATTTGCCATGCACTAGAGAAAGTACCATTTGCTATGCGGGGTTTGCCTGGCATTTGGAAAATGGGGAATTTCCAGGCAGACTGGTCACTATTCTTTCCAAACCCAAATTTGGGGAACCCCAAATTTCAAACAAGTGTCTGGAGATGGAATGCAATTGCTCCCTGACTGGTAGGAAGCTCTTTTTAACAAAATATATGCCCTTTTTTAGTGTTAATATCTTACACAATTTTTCTTTCCACTGTTACATCTGGGAAATCCTGAAGAAACACTGAACTCCACAACAGTGCACACAGAGCTATGAGATCATTGCTTAAGGGGTTCTTACTAGTGTCCAAGCTTTCCACAGTGGTGTAGTTCATGGTCTTTTGGAAAGGGCAAAATAATCTAATATGTAATTTTCTTAGGTTAAATCACTATCTGGGGTGCATTTACTGTGTAGTTTACTTACAGTTTAAATCTAGAGATCTGAGTCCAAATCTATCTACAGATATGCCTCCAAAGTCCTCAGCAATGCAGACTATGACTAAAAAGCGCTCCCCCGTTACACTCAACACCCACACACACTTTATAAAAGAAATTGAAACTACCTGTCCACGTCGAGCTTTCAGTAGTCAGTCCTGTAGTAATTAGTGAAGAGCAAAGCAGCTGTTCCTATCAAAGGAAGAGGAAGTGTGGGAGGCTTCATTCTGGCACAGTCTGCTGATCAGCAGCTCTTGGTTGGGGAGGACGGGGAGTTTCCAAATTAAGCTCATGATTGGCATTGTTGCGAAAAGGGGGGAAATAAAACCAGTCTTAAGGCTGACACCAAATATGCGAGACAAGCAAAATCGGGGGGGCATGAATAATGACAGTTTATTTACAGAGCAACATTTACAAGTTCTTTTGGTATTGCCATTGATAAATGAACTGCAGAGTTAGTTATGGCTTATTTACCAGAGACACTGTATAGGTCCGATACCGAAAGCTTACAACCTGTCTGTTGTAGACTGGCTACGTGGTACAATAAGCCCGCTAATGCACAACCAGTGCATTAGGAGTAAGTAAAATCGTGATTACAACCATACAAAAATACACCCAGGGAGAATAGTATCACTCAGCGTAGGCTGAGGCAAAGAATCTTACCCACAGGGCATCCCCAGTGGGGGGGGCGGAGAGAGGGAGTGAATTCATCAATCCATCCGTTGGTGTGGTTCCAAGTCTTCTGTCCCATTTTAGAGTCGATACTGGGGCAATATTTATACCTAGTTTTTTACATGACATCATTGGTGTAGACGTGCATGTGGGGATGACTGTAGACAAGCATAAAGTCCTCCAGTTTACACCTGCATGGGTGGAGGTAACCGCTCGTTTGTCCAGGGTGGAAAAATGGAAGAATGAGACCACTGGACCTCCGCCCATGCTTCACACTCCTCCAGGACATTCAGATAACACCTAACACCAGATATGGATCTAGTGATAGTTGTAGTTCCGATTGTCACCTCGCCCAGAGTTTAATTTTATCGACAAAGGCATCCAGCTGCATTGTGTACATGCCTGATGTGACTTGGACTTTGTGCTGGGACTGTCCTCTCTACAGGCACTCAGCCTCTCTAGTTCTCAGAAGTGTGATGGGCTGTGCCATTTCTTTTACCTCCGTAAGTGACTGGTTAGAGAAAAGAATTAATGAGTTGGAAGAGCCAGTGAGCAACTTTTTAAAATACAGAGATCTATAGAGAGACAGGAATTTGTTAAGTAGAAAGAGATAATAATGCTGCTTTCCATGTTACTTCAGAAATCAGGATCTAAGGGAAAGGGTTTAAATACTCACAAATAAACCAGATAAAATGCATTTAGAGTCTTTTTGTTCCATGCTGGTATTTAACAGTAAAAAAGGGATATTTTGCTAAAATATTTGAACATCATTGATTAGGGGCTCTCTGTGACAGGTTTCGTACTGTTTGAAGGATCTAGGCCCCTTTTTGTAACAGTGGGCCAGGGGTCTCAGACTGCTTGTACCTGATCTCACAGGATGTATACAAGACACAGGTCAGGACCACTCGTGTCTTCCATGGCATGTTCAGATGAACACCCTTCTTGGGACCAGAAGGTTGGTATATTATTGTGGATAACAGTGTGGAGTCCCTATCATATTGCTTCCTCCTCGGCATTGTGCTGGGATTCCTGCAAAAGGAAAGACATTGTCATCTAAATACAGTCATCACCCTATAAGGTCACATTGGGCTAGTATCAAATATGATGGGAGAAAATTCAATTTTACAGCAAACATCAGTGAGAAGATCAAGATTTTCCCCCATGAGAAGTTTGTTCTAGACAAGATAGAAGGAGATAATGGTGTATTTCATGGACATTTTTCTCCTTCTTCCAGGACTCTGTCAGGTAGGCATGGGGACTGTGTTGAAGGGCGCTGTAAAGTGTCAGCAGCCCAGGAGCACTGAAGGAGTGGTGTGTTGGAAGCCAAAAAATTGTCTCCTAACATGTTAAAAAGCAGTCCTACTTTCCACCTGCCTTAGATGCTGCCCCGCTTGGACATTCTTTGAGTGGGGGTTACTCCCCAACAGTAATCTCATTCAAGAGATTTGACAAAGAGAAATACAGAGCATCCTGGTTATAGCACCAGAGGGCTCTGCTAAGACAAGCGTATTTTTCCAAGAAGCAGAAGCTATTCCAGCAAAGGTCAGTGTTGCAACCAGCAAATTTTCATTGGTTCATCTCGCTCAGATTACCAACACTGCAACTCAGACTCTGAGACAATGTTGCATTGTCTGCATGGATACACTGAAACCATGTAAACCAGGGTCATCCTGGATGCCTCAAGGAACTCACTTGACAGAATTTCCCTAGTGCAAGCCCACATGAGGAAGGGCCAGCCAAGCTATCTGCATTTTTTTGCTCTGGACTCAAAGAAAGGCTTGGGTCTATTCATTTTAATTGGGTGTCAGTGTCCTCCTGTCCCTTCCAAACCAATGGAATTGTGGCTTCTGACAACACCTATCAACCCTTTCTCGACTAAGACCACAGGAGAGCAAAATCATTTTTGCTCTCTGGATGAGACCAAATCCAGTGTCACCACTCTAGCAGAATGAACACTCACATCTCTGCCTTCTCTCCCTGCTGCAGCCACGCTGCCCTCTGTCCCTCTGAGGAGCAGGGAAATAGAGGTACATCAAAATGAGACAGGAGTGGCTGTCATGAGAATGACCTTTGACAGGTTCATCAAAGAACTCATTCTCAGACACGTTTCAGACATGAACCAGAGCTCAACATGTTGAAATGCCTACAGACATTTGTGTTCAGCCAGTTCATGTATTTACAAATGTGCACATTGACTTGCCACTATTCAGTACAGTTATGTTCACAACTTGGAACTTGTCATCACCTACAACCGTTTCCTAAACAATTTATTTTCCCCTCAATCCACTATTTGTTAATCCCATGTTAATGGGAGCTGTTTTATAATGAAAATAGAGTCATTCTCTTTTTTTCAGATCTCTACATTTAAGCATTTGGTGTATATGTATAAACTATCAAAGCATCCATCCAGTACCTGCATATTCTGAAAGAGTCTTTGCCTTTTAACCATCTAATTATGGACATTTTAATTATTACAAATGAATTGCCATGTGCAGTGCTGTATAATTTTCCACTAAAGGCTGAAATAAGAACATGTTCCCCAAGAGATTATCTTTCAAGAGCTGGAAACAGAATGACATTCTTGAAAAGCTAAAGGAAATTGTTGGTCCATGTCCCTAGATCTTCTGTACAGTGACACTTCCTTTAAGGCATCTGAGCTCATTTGAGCCATTCCGTCAAATTCAGCTATTGTGGGATCCAAAACACACTGAAATAAACGTAATTCAGAAGTAACAACAACAATAATGATTTTTTTTTTTTAAGCTTTTGATGCAGAGAAAAGCAGGAAGTTGTCTTTTAATCTGACTAACTGCAGATGAAGCAGATTTAGGTGGCCATTCTTTGGTAGTAGCAGTCATGGATCCCATTTGCCTTCACAGGGCTTGTATGTAAGAAATCTCCTATCAGAGACCTTTTGCTTTCCTTTCAGTGGGTCAAGTCCAGGATCTGAAAATATTAAGCAAGCAGTATTTATAAGCTATAGGACAAACTGTCTGAACTCTAGGATTTGAGAAGCTATGTTTATTGTCAATCAGATAGGATTCCAAAAAAAAAAAAGGACCACCCAGACATATATGGTAAAGATTATAAGGAAAAAAATATTCTGTCTGTGGCCTTGCTGTGAACGTACAAAGAGAATAACCTTTTATGCTATAAGGTATCTACACCTAATGTGTAGTTAATTGTTTTCAAATAAGCTATAAGAGGTGAAGCTATAGAAACGACACTAAAGGGCAGACATCCCATTATGGACGGTCCACCACAGCCGGGATGCGGATATGGACTGCATTCTACAGTGTCTACAACGAGGGCAGCAGACACTGGACTTAGTTGCCTGGGAATAAACCACCATTACGAGGTTGAAATTGCAGTCTTATTGGCAAATCTGCATTGATAAGCAGATTTTTGAGCTAATAAACCTGCTTGAATCCTTAAAACTGAGTGTCCTTGCACAACTAAATTAGTTATTTTCTGCGAAGAGTCTGCTGTTTAGAGCTAGGAAGCAGACTTTCTCTGATACTGAAGCTCAGGGTAAAACATTGCTGTTTGGTCTTCAAGCTTCATCTGAGACCAGTTAAGCTAGTCACATGGCAGTAGAGGAATTGTGATCTTACTCCTGCTCCCTACTGTTCACGTCCTGATTCCTGATTTCTTTAACAGGATGAATGTACATGTTGTCAAGGACTTACCTGTTTAAACACAGTGATTTTAACTTCAGATTTAAAGGATCTCTGGATTAACTTGTCACAAGATTTGGTAAGTTAGCTTCATACTGCATTTAAAAAGGAAAACATTGTAACATCAGGTAAGCCATCATACCTAGAACCAAGAACCAATATAAGTTAACTGGAAACTTTACATGTTGGACTTAGGTAAGGTAAAAAATATATATGTGACTGCAAGATTTAGGAGATTCAGTTAACTGTTCAGTCAAGCTGTTGTGTTTACAATCGTTATGGTTTTCCAATTCCCTAAAGTTCTTTATTTACACAACTCCTATCACCATGGGCCTGGCCTCAAAAAGGTCCAGTGGCCTCTTATTACAGTACGGATGGCAAATAACAGCAGAAACAGAACACCCGTCTAGAGAAAGGAGCTGTGATACTAAAAACACAGGGGATGCAATTGACGCGTGGAAGAACTCCGCAATCAAAATTGATTGTGAAGCAGGTATGTTTATTGTGATTTCAGCTCTATAGAGATGGGTGCAGCAGAGGTCCAGTACCCCTAAAGATGCATGCACGCCTGCCGTAGTTTTAGCCTCTTATTTAAAGCAGTGAAACATACATATTCACGGATTGCTCAACAGCCTAATTCATATGCATTAGATCATCCCGCTCTGGATGTAAATTAGGTCTCCTCCCCTTTGCACATGCGCAGTCCTTTTACATGTAACAAGTCATGTAACTTCATGCATCGCATGTCTCATTAACTTGAATTTAAGCCGCCCCTGGGAGGAGAAAGTAATATTCATCAGTCTATTAAGCAGGTGCAGTTCGGAGGACGGTTGGTCGTTATCTTGGTATCCATCGCCTCAGGGATAACTTCCTGTAGAGACAATGCCTCTCCTCTTTATCTTGTCTCGGACGAT
The DNA here is from genome assembly GCA_009769605.1 of Bucorvus abyssinicus. NCBI lineage: Eukaryota > Metazoa > Chordata > Aves > Bucerotiformes > Bucorvidae > Bucorvus > Bucorvus abyssinicus. Next base: position 29,754,792 of record CM020028.1, on the reverse strand, counting down.
GAAGTGTCAGGTTGTGAGACAGAGAATGTTGCTCTTGCATGATAAGAACCTAATAAGATAAACAGGAGGTCGCTTTGTAGGGTGGGAGTGTGGAACAAAGGATGTTGTTCGTATATGATAAGAACCTGTTGTCAGCCCAGGTTGCTTGAGATAGAGAGGGGATTTTTCAAAGCCGTACTGCGCTTGCTTAATAGGGTATTGGATATTAACTTCTCCTCCCAGGGGAGGCATAAGTTCGCGTTAATGAGACATGCGATGTATGAACTGGTATGTACTACAACATGTAGAAGGCGTGTCGGGTTAGTCTGTAAACTTTGGAGTACCCAGCCAATGGGGAAACAGAGGAGGGATTTCACGGCCGGGAATAGGGTATAAAAATTAATGTATTTTTCTGACCAGGTGTGCCTACTTGTTAGACACCCGGTCTTGCAAGAACGTAATAAAATTAGGTGCTTCACTGTGAAGTCTGGCCTAACCCTCTTGTCGCGAGGTTTTTTTTAGCTCGTTTCTCACAAGGTGATAAGACCCCACCCCCCCTAGGCCTTGCATTCTTTAAGTGATAACGGGGCTGGTGAGCAAGGGAGGGTCTTAACACTTTTTGTTTCTTTGTTTATACAGAGCTTTGAGCAGGACAGGACAGGCAGTTTTGAGCAGAGCTAGCTAATATCTTGAATTTCAGAAAATATTTTCTACTTTCCCAACTCACAATTTCTTGGAATAAATATGTTGCGTGATTTGCAGTTATTTGCATTACTTTTCAAACCTTTCCAGTGAATTTAATTAACCATTAACATGCCCTGCAGTCATCTGCATTACAATAAGCTTAAGAGCTTCCTGTTGCTGGAGAACTTGCGAGAGGGCTAAAAGGAAGGCTGAAACAAGGGGGTCATTTAACATCAATGACATACCATTGTTTAGATAGGTATCCTCATTGTTTGGAAGCAAAAGTGATTCTGCATTCCAAGTGGATAGGATTTAAAATAACTGGTAATGTTTTTTGCCAGCTGCAAGAGGAAAGGCTGATTTTGGATGTTAGTAGTGCTGCTCTTCACCAAACCACATTTTGCAGAGTCAGATAAGCATAGGACAGCAGCGAATTGGTCTTAAAATCTTTCTGAGACAGGGTGTCCTAAAAGGGTGGGTTTGCTCCATCAGCCTGCAGTTGGCAAGGAATTCACTTCTTCATGTTTTTGCATTGATAGGTACACAGATTTGACTGACAATTTTCCCTGATCTTCACAGGTTGAAATGGATAACATAAAACAGTTGATTTCATGTGAGCTGTAAGATAGAAAATCGATAACCACGATGTTCTTTAAATACCAGTATCAACTGCATGAATAGTAAGATATGTTTCTTTAACTGAACAAGATAAAACCAAAATGGTGGGGTTAGACAGCAGGACGAGTACCCTGTGAAATCAGAGAGGAAACATAAACGGTGCGTGAAGTTACATGTTGAAAACTTAATGCTAATGAATGTTTAACTGTGGATTGATGTGTGTGCTACACCTCATAAGTGTATAGGAGAGAATGCTAAAAGGAGAAGGAAACACTATACACTAGTAATTTAATTTCTTACTTGTTGCATTTCTAATTTTTTTTTTTAACTGAGATCTGATTTCTATTTAATGAAGCATTTTCCTTTGGCCTGGATGGTGAAAAAGGGACTCCCCCATCAAAGTGAACGCAGAAATTGCCCTTTTGTGTGTGTGTCTAAGATCAAGTCTATACTCTAAGAATTTGGGACTAGTGCAGATAGTCCTTTGGTACATTTTTAATTTATTTTTATCTATATATCTTGCACTGAGATTGCTCATTTCCTTTTAAACTCCAGACAATTTATCATTAAGGGTTCTCCCCAGGGGACACTTTAGTGGAGGGAAAAAAAAAAAGTAAAATTCCCTGTATAGGCAAGTCCTTAGTTCTACTGAATTTGCATCACTGTAAAGTCTACAGCCTGCTAGATCCAAGCAGGCTGAAGTTTCAGTTGGCTGAAAAGTTAATGATATGTCAAAGCAACTAGACAGTATGCACTGTTTTCCTCCAGACATCAGAGCTGAGATCAACTCTACCTCTGGACCAAGTCCTGAAGAGGGTCTGAGATTGTTTTGTTGTTATCAGGAACGTAATTTGGAATTTTTGGTTGTAACTTGCTTTTTTGCTTTTTCCTTATTTATTTTCAGACATGCTGACTTAACAATTATTAGTTTCACTCATAATTTCACCAAAGCAAGCCATTAGTCCTGAGATTAGAGCACTGATTGGTGACACTGAAATCCCCAAACAAAGCACCAGATTCCTAACAAGGACCTGAAATTTGATTTCACACTCACAGCTAAATACTTTGGTCATGCAGTTATCAGACTTCCTGGAATCAGCTTTTGGAGCCAGTCAAATTATTAAAGCATTCGTTTTCTCCTTATATGGAACAGTGGTTCTGAAACCTTGAGAACATTTCCTGTAATAGAGATTCTATAGATTACTTTGCTATAGTCAGGCCCTCTGAAGTGGTGACCTTAGAAAGTACATTAGAGTTCCAGGACAAACATGGGGTTTTTTTCCCTTCCACAGATTTCGCAAATTTACATTACTGATCAAGACTTGAAAAAAAGACACATTTAAAGAGAAAGGTTTTGATTAGCAGATTTTAAGATAAATCAGCATTTAATTGCTATTATGGAAACTTGATAATCTTGAAATAAAGCAAATTTTCCTTGAGGCAGAATATTAGTGGACAAATTTCTTTTGGCTGTAATAGCTAACTAGAAGTTTGCTTTTAATTACCTTAGGTAAACTCAAAAACAGGGAAGTTAAATTCATGCTATAGCAGACTGGCAAATAAATGAGGACATGATTTATACTCTCATGAAGACAGAATGAGGAAAAATTGTTTTCCATGGAAATGTAACATTGCTTTTATGCCATTTATGTGGTTCTTCAATAAGCTGATTCTCCAGGTATAAATGTTTGCTTTGGAGAACAGAAAGGGTTTTGTTTGCTGTCTTGGTTTTGTTTCTTATTTTAGAAAGTTTACTGAATTGCTCTTTGGGCAAGATTCTTTGAAGAGCTCAGAGGAAAAGAGCAGAAGGTTTGTAATTAAAAGTTAATTGAATATAGATATAATACTGCATCTTGATAAAATATTCTTCTCTCTGGTTTTAGGGCATCTGATTTTAAAAGATATTACAACAAAAAAAACCACCAAAAAAACCAACAAAAAAACCCACATAATGAGTCCTCAAAAGAAAAAAAAAATAGGAAGAAAACCCATTTAGATTGAAGACTTCTCTTCCTTAGCAGTTTTAATGTTAAACACTGATTTTGGGGGGAATGCCCTGATCCCAGGTGTACTTCGGATTATTAAATTTTCCTTGCAACTATATTGTACGTAATTGGATTTTCAGCTATTGTGGAAAAAGGAGAGTTTCTTGCCATGTGTTGTGAAGAACAGCTAGCATGATGAGACACTGGTCTCAGGGCTGCTAAATGGAAAAAGTACCATAAAATGCTTCCATCCAGCATGTCAAGCAATTCAGCTGCTACCTATTAACCTGGGGAAAACAGGAAGCGCAGGCAGATGTATCACAGAAAGCAAAGATGCACAGATGAGCCCTGATGTCTGTATTTCAATCTCCTCTGCCAAAATGAAAACTATCTTGTAAGAAATGAGCAAAGACTTGCAAAAGAGACTCAGGTCAGACTCCACAATGAAGCACACAGTTTTACTTATGTTCTTGCAAGAGCAACTGTCCTAACCAGTAGGCACACCCCGTCAGAGCAATACACGGATTTTTATACCCTATTCTCGGCCACAAAATCCCTCGTTTCCCCATTGGCTGGGTACTCCCAAGGTTTGCAGACTAACCCAACACACCTTCTACACGCTATAGCACATACTAGTTCATGCATCACGTCTCATTATCATAAGATTATGCCTCCCCTAGGCGGAGAAGATAATATTCCAAAGTCTATTGAGCAAGCGCAGTACTGCTTCCAGGGACCCCCATTCATCTGGAGTGACCCTAGCTGTCGAGTTTTACAACCTCCTGTCTGACAACTCATCCCTTAATCGTTCTCTGCTTTCTTTCTTATCATGCAAGAATGACATTCTTTGTTCCTTTCCCACAATCTTGTCAGCTACAAAGCAAATTAGAACACAGAGCTCCAAACCCGGATTCATCAGCCTTCCCTATGGAAGTCTTTTTGGTAAATTCCTGACACCGAGAGTTATCTATTGAAGTTAGATCCCAACTGCGGTGCCAGCTGCCGGGTGGTCTCTTTTTTTAGGCTAGTGAGACTGACATCTAGTGGTTTAATTTACTGATCCCCAAGCATCTTTCTCATTTCAGCGTGTTTGTTTGGGAGCCAGACACTTTACCTGCCTTTAATCATGCGGTTTGGGGGCTTCATGCACACCAGTCTTATATTTGCCATTTTTCACAAATAGTATTTAGGCCTCATAAAAGCTGATCCGTGGAAAGTGAGTGACAAGTTGAGGCAAGTTCCTTTTTCTGAGAGAGGAGGGAGCAGCCTGGACCTAAGCCTGGAAAGCTGTTGCATGACTATGGAACCAGGGCTTTGCTTCCCGTTTTCCCTTTCCTCGTGGCTTCTGAGAAGGGTTGGATGATCTCTAGAGCTGGTCGCTAAAATCAGGAGCTGCTGTAGCCATACATCTGTACCAGCTTTGGGTTGCTGCACTAGTAGTTTGTTGCTGGGAGAAAGGCCAGTCAAGGCTCACAGAAAATTTAGTCTGACTTTCAAATAAAAATTGTTGCTCATCTTGTTTGAGGGTGAACATAATGTCCTAATGATGGATTTTTTTTCTTCTTAGATATTGTAATCACTGGCAAAAAGACAAAACCCAACACATACACATTGTCGCGGAGGCACCCACAAAACAGACAGCAGCAGCTATCAGAAACTGGGGATTTAGTGCAATCAAATTTGCCCAGCACTCCGACTGACCAAATTAATTACAGGATCGGATGCCATTTGGGATTGTATTACTGCACAACAGATTCCTGAATATCAAAGCACACTCTTTAGGGAAGATGAACCACAATGTGCACACCCTCACTCATACAAATGAGAATCTCCCGCTTAAGGGCACCAAGAAGGTCACTCACCAACTCTGCGGTGGGGGTCACTCAATCCCAGGAGACAGGCTCAGACAGCGTCCAGATCCGAGGGGAGTCCCGGGAAGTCTCCTCGACTGGCGTCCCGATGCAAGGGGAGCGTCCCCGACTGCCCCGCCTGCTGCTCCGAGGTTCCCTGGCAGGGCTCCGTTCATACCCTGGTCGGGTGTGGGCTGTGGTCATTTACGTTAGTAAGCACAGACTGGAGGCAGCTTACGGAGCACCAGATAGCCCTGAGGCATCGACCTGACCGTTATCAGGTGCTTGTGCATGCCCCAGCCTTTTGTGAGCTCTGCAAGCCGTCAGGGTGTCTGCGCTGCCGCATACATACACAACAGGCCTGTTATTACTGGTCGCTACTTGCTGTCTGGCTAGCTCTGTCTGTATAACCTAGTACATTCCCTGAAGATAAATGGATACTTGTACTTTAATATTTTTTTGTACCTGTGCTTAGAGGAGGAACAATTGCTTCTTGATTCCCTCTTTCAGTTCTGCAAAGTCGCCTGAAGAAGCAAACTCCTAACCATAGAGAAAGCCCGTCTGAATCTCCACATCTTCACAGGCCTGTAGGAACAGAAGCTCTGGTTTTTATTTTGCTTGAAATACCCATCACTAAGTAGGACCACAAGGACACCCTCTTCACGTTTTTATTCTTGTCTCATTAAACAGTACATCCTTGAGGGGAGAGACTAAACCTGCGCACAGCACGGATTTGGAGTTAGCTGGGCAGCACTGGATGCACACTAGCCTTGCTTTGCACAAGTAGGATTGACAAAACAAAACTCAAATCAGGGAAATGCTGAAACTCCAGTCTCCACCCTTCCTAATGCATTTTCATGTTTCTCTAGGCCTGCCCAGGCCACAACATTAATTAGAGCTGCCTCATTACTATCCTAATATGTGCCCAGGTACTCTGTCCTGCTGTAGGCTTTCTCATCAGTCACCTTTTTGCCCAGAGGGAGAGGACAGCCCTTTCATATACCCAAGGATGCCTCTGGGCAGGGTGAAAGACCACTGGAGCATCATTAACACCCTAGTAGGTAGTAAAGAATTTAGCTCCGTGCCAAGACAGATACTATGTCACCTCTGTCTCTGATCCTAAAGACACTCCCAAACTCTGTTACATATCTTACGCTACAGCGGTAATAGCAGCCTTAAAGAGCTCCTTCTATGTCCTGCAAAATCTGGAAGACATACATCATCAACATATTGCAACAGGCCCTGACAAAATACAACCCATTTTTTCCCATTTCTTTTAATATTCAACGCTTAGGAAACCTGAAGGAAAGCTGTAATCTTACAACTTTCTCTTCTTTGTGCTTGTTCATTCTGAGGAAAGAATGTTGGTGGTTTTTTCCTAAGAGAATATGGTGGTCCACTGAAGGATAAGGGCAAACAAAACTGTACTTCTGAACAAGAATTTGGGTAGGCAGCTTACTGGAGATAAAGTAAGTTCCCACAAACTGTTTTAGGAAGGTCACATTTCTGTTCTCTCTTTTTCAGATGATTTGGGTTCCCAAGCCATGCTCAGCTGTGCTGTGCTGCCAATCCAGGATCCTTCCAATTCAGAACCCCACTGGCCAGAGCACTCCCCACTGCAGCAGGGCCCCACTGCAGGACAGCCTCAGGAAGGGGCCAAAACTCACAATTCATATTCCACAAATTATTCTCAGGCTATCCAAACACTGAAGCACAGCCTAGCCCTGTTCCTGCTTGGGAGGAGGTAAGCAGGCTTGGGTGGGCGCTCTGTTTTGTCCTCTAACATGGCCCAGGCTTCCCATCTAGTGAGTGTGGGGGCAGGTTACAGGCAAGCCAGCTGTCTCACCATGTGAAGCTGCTGTGTTTATCTGATCATTTAATAAATTGGGGAGGAAACTTCACAGCTGACAATTTCTACATTTAAAGCCTCTTTTCTTGCTTTGCAACTAAACAGATACTGGCAGACTCACCAGGCCAGCTTTAGGTACAGGTAAAACAGGGAGATGCCAAGGTCAGCAGAATGAATAGCAAAGGCTCATTTGCTTTTCTAGTCTGTGCCAAAACTGTAATAAACTAGACTTCGCATTGCTGCTGCCATTGCCATCATGAAAAGACTATGTATGTACTTGCCCCTCCACAGGTGTCAGGAGCAGAAAGGTTCAGCCCTATTGAGCTGCATGTCCTTCTCTGCCCCCCTCCATCTTCCTAGCAAAAAAATCCTCCCTCTCCATGGCAAATGTCAGTCCCACAGTCTGGAGGCAGCAAAACTCAGATTTTGCCTATATTGCTGAGAAGTCTCAAAGCTGTGCAACACTTTCCAGAGACTGTGTCGAAAAGGCAACTCTTCTCTGTTTCATACACTGGGTAGCATAAACCCCTAGTTTATTAGTTACATGAGCACCTATTTCCTCCTTAACTCTCAATCCTCCACCTATTTTCTCCAGCTCTATTTTTTTTTTTTTCCTAAAACCAAGGTTTTGCATCCAGAGGAAGTTTCTATAGTGACACAATTCTATGATTCCCCATTAATTTCAACAAAGCAAAAAGTCTGTATATTTTCACACATCCCACCTCTTCCACCCTAGTTACGATAGGTTTTCCATGCATATGTTTGTACACTAGAAACTGAAAGTCACTGATCTAAAGTACCTACAGAACCGTATTCACAGTGACAAATAAGGACCCCAAAGAGATGCAGTGAACAGAAAAGATAGAGATACCACTCACCACTCCGCAAAAACTGGGACTTCCTGACAACCTTCATATGCTGTATCACAGAAGGCTTCTCTTTCCTCTCTCCTAAGGGAAGTTAAGCTAAGGGATGAGCTTGCAGCACACCCTTAGTGAGGGAAATGTTTATTCTTCCATTGTACAAAAGAGCTGGAATATACAGTCTACCCATCTGTGTTGCTAAGAAACAGGGGGCTGTTGCCTTGGGACTTCATTCAGAATTCAAAAATGAAAATAGTGTCTCAGTAGACTGCATAAATGCAGCTTGAAACCTAGCAACAAGGCCACAAGTTCAATGTGATTCTCTCAGATGCTAGAAAACAATGGTATTAGAAGGAAAATACGACTGAGGAAAAGAAAACAGCGATTTGAAAACAGAACAGAGCTGTTGTATCACCAGTCATCCTAACGGATGGAACTTTGTTTTACTAAACATACTTTTATGACCTGTAAGAGCCGATGGTTTCCTACCCTGTGCTTTGAGCAGGTTCATATTTGCTATATCAAGCAAATACAAAGCAGCATCAGTATTTACACCAGTATTTCCTGAATATTCAGCTTGCGCAGTGTGACAACACAAGAGTGAAGTGCAAGTGAAGTATAAACAAGAACACAGCACACGCATAAAATTATAAATGCATTATAGCACCCTTTCACCTTAACAAAGGGTCATTATGTGCTCTTGGAAATGACATTGGTTCCATCAGCTATTTCATTGTAAGAGCTGTTCCCTCTGGTTGTAGAACTTCATTAAGCAGCTGGAACTTTGGCCAGTGCTCCAGTGGAGTAGGCCAAGTTTGAATTGAGTTATGATTCTCAGCTGACTAAACAGGGCTCAGTTGTTTTTTGATATTTCATCATAAAATCAGAAAGAGCTATTCTTCAGCTATGTGATATGACTGTGTGCAAAGTGGATTTAACTGGAAATGAAGGAGGAAGCAAAATTTAGTGGTGACGTATCACCTGGACCCATGTGAACAGTTTTCGCATACATTTTCCCTCCTTTTTTCTTATTATCAGTATATTGTTTCCAAAAGAAAAGAAAAAAGCTTTCTTCCTTAAATGTTTCTAAGTTTGCAGCATTTCCATGCAGTTCCTTCAACATTTATATTGTTGCAACTGCTCAGTCAGGTCCAAAAGAGTAACTGGGAAAGCACCTTTGCTTTTTGTTTAATTTGGTTTTGAAGGACACTCAGAACCCTTTAATAACTGATACATTTTTCTCTATTTTTAAGAAAATTAACTTTTCTCCAGACTTTCAGCTGAAAAGGAAGTAGGAGGTTGCAGCTGAGATTTGTTACAGGACTTTGTATTAGTTCAAATACACAAAGATCTCACAGCAATCCTGAAGTAAATTACAAGATATATTGGGATGAGTCTTTGCCAGATTATGCTGCCATTTTATAGAAGAGTAAATACCAAACAAAATTCCTTAAAATCACTTGAAGAAATGAAAACATGTCACGCTGCCAGTAGATGGCAGCATGTTACTTCTTTACAAGGTAAAGGAATTTTAAAACCCAGGAAAGCTAAGGCGTAAATCTTCTTGCTTTGCCACAGCGTAGCAAGAGAGCTTGAAATTTTCCTACACAAAACCACCTCATGTTTTCAGCTAAATATAAGCCCTTCGTAGTCTTAAATAAGATTAAGGAGACCTTAAGAGTACAAGCTGGAAAAAGCAGTAAAGCTAGTCAGGATCCTTGTCTGAGCTGCAGAATCTTCTTAGGGACAAGCAAGCACAGATGGAATATCATACCCAGATTTAACCTTGAAAATCATAACCAACAGTATCTATACCTTCTACCTTGAATGAAAAGATTTCAGGGGAAAAAAAGAAAAAGAAAACCTGCCCATTTACTATTTATAAATGGTAAAAGAGAATGGGATGAAAAGTATTTTGTTCAAAAACCATATAATACAGAAGCATTATCAATCAAAATCCAGACTATAAGGAAAAGACATCACTTGACAGGACCATTAGGATGAACTTTGAGCATGTTCATCAATGTTTTTCAGAATTTTTAAAACTTGAATTGTTCTACACTGTATTTATTCAAACATGTAAAAAAAAATATTACTTTTGATTTTGAAAACAGACCAACAATTTTTATCATCGGTTTTCAGCCTATGTTAGAAATAGAATCTTTCCTTTCCTTAGGCTCTCAGCTTTTTGGAATAGTGACCTACATTTTTCTGGCACTTCTGTGGCAGCTGAACCAAATAGATTCAGGGCCCTTGTTTGGGGTATATCATAGCAATGCTCCAGTGATAAGAAAACCAATAAGATGTCACTAGGTGTTTGTAGTTCTGATTTAGTTCTTACACTGAGGAAGAATCTGAGTACGTCCACTGAAGTCAGTGTAAAAGCAGTGTGAATCAGAATTAACTATGTAAAATCACTTCTGGAAAGAAAGATTAAATTGTAGAGGTTGGCGTTACTGCGTAAAATGTTGTAAAATGGTGAAATATAACAAGGTAATATTTCACTTTTTCTCAAGTAGGATATAGAATGCTGTTTGAGGGCAAGTGGTGGCTTAGTGTTCCCTTGCTATAACTCATGTAAGTAAGGAACAAGCCTACAGATTTCACAAATCCACTTCTTACTTCTGCAATCTTATTAGGGTCTGAGTAGAATAAATCCTGGTTTACACTAAAATAACTGTTTCATTTCCGTTATTCTGAGTAGCTGTTCATCAAGCGCTGGAATTAGAGGCATGCCTATCCCATGCAGTGCAGCTCTGCAATATCCCAGCTAACTCCAGGATCAACGCCTACAGGTCCAGGTTTCTTGAATTAGGTGTTCATACAAACCCATTGGATTGTTGCAAATTGAATCCTGGCAGACTAACTCTCCTCTTCAATATGTTCTATCTCAGTCTTGTGAATTACTTTTATAGCCAGGTACCTAACCTGGAGGCATTACAGCAATATGTAATATGGTTCCTAGAACATTACTTTGCATACATCCTGCTGACTTTTCGATAGTCTTAAAACATCCACAAAGGTATGCAGTTTTGATGGAGGGCTATCTGAATACCAAGTCCTATGACAGGGACATACTATGGTGTCCTTACAGGCTGTAAACTGGGGGGAGGAGAGTGAATTGCAAGAAAATTGAGGGGGAATTAACTAGTCCCAAGCACAGACATTTGATGTGGAAGGAGGAACTAAGACCAATCTTGATTAGCACTGCATTAAGACTTCTTGCAGATGGTGAACAAGAGAAAACCTACTGTCCACTGTGAATAAGTAGGGACCTAATAAATGTTCTCCGCAAATTGTCTTTGAAAGACAATTTCAAATCATTTCAAGAAAGTTTCAAATCATTACCTTGTCATCATTTGCTAAATACAGATTAAAGTAATTTTCTGCAGGATGTTTTTCCTAGTAGGTAACATTTCTTAAACAGCAGACAAAATTTACTAGAATTCAATAATTGCTTCATAAAGACAATTCTTTAATAATATGCCCTTTCCTCTTTCAAATTAATTTTCCAGTAATCCCCGTATTTAACAGATGAAAATAATTATATTTGCTCTGCTGAATAACCTTAGGCATTACATTCCTTTAACTAAGCTGTTTCATAAAACAGCCAAATTAACACTGTCTTGTAGTGAACACCTGCAATCCTGAATGCTTTATAGTGTAAAAACAAAATTCTACCATTAGAGTCTGGATATTATTTTAATTAGCCAGGACCCTTTCAGATAAATTAACTGATCATTTTCTAACACACTCAATTGTAAACTGTACAATAAGGAGTTAAAATTTCTGAATTCCCAAGATGCTTTGTTCAGTGTTTCAGAAGCCAAATCAAGTATTATTTGCATTGCTACAAAGGTGCTAATAAATATACGCTGCTTCCAAAGGCTTAATATCAACTCAGATACATTGTGTATATGCACAGCTCTAAATCACTGATTCATTTATAAATTGAAATCATTAATTCAAACACTATATTACAATAATATGTCACAATGTAGGACTTACATTATATTCTCATGAAGGTAGATGAAGTTTGCTTTCATTATTCAATACACTTACCCACAAAAAATAAATGGAAAACAATAATGAGTCAGATTGATGTAGGTAGATCAGTGCATGAAGAAGCCTGGCTTTTATTTATTTAGCAATACAATAAATTTAAAAAGAAAACACTTATCTAACACCACTCAAATGTTCTTTTTGTTCTCTTAAATATCTCTCTGCCTTATATTCACAATCCTTTTCCTTGTGAAAAGAATGTTTGGTGAAAGCACGCTCACACTCATGAACTAGACTTTTGTATTGGAGTTCCCTTGTGACAGAACCAAGTGAAAACAGATAGCCTTTACCATCCTTTGCCAAAATACTAATTTTGACCTGTTTCTCTATTCATTTTTTATGTTTTCTTTTCTCTGTCTGCCTTAGTTCTAGGCCCTTGGTGCTTTCTTCTTTTACTTCATCCTCTCCCACCACAGGGCTGGTGGGATAGTGTAGCATCTGTTGGTGGCTCTGCAGAGGTTGGGCACCTTTTTTCTTGGCTAAGCCGAATGTTGAGAAATCAGATGTACAGCTTTGTTTAGTGAACTGCTTCTGAGTGAATGTCTTTATGGCCCACTGTACAGGGACTGTTGCAGTTGCACAACAGGAAAGCAAGTTTCAGGAAGTCATGCTTTATAACACATTTGGACTTTATCCTATTCAATGCATTTTTAAAAGAAAATCCCAGATTCTACAATTCTCTCAAGAGAACTTTGTTTTCTGTCTGAAACTGTTCAATTCTGATCCTTACTTGTACCATCTGAAAGAAGTTAATGTCACATGGAACTGGTACATACTGCTTTGTACACAAAACTGTACATCTACTACACCTTCATGTTCTATTCTGTCCTCCCAGCTTTGCTCTTTCAATCATCTCAAGTTACCTGCATGGTTTTCATTCAAAGGAGGTACCACCTGTTAGAGTGATCTGTAACAGCACCACACTCAGAAAGACTGTTAATATCCATGGTTTTATCTAAGGCTCAATTTCAGCAATCTGAAAAAGGAGGTGTCTACCCCATTGCTTGGTGTAATGTAAGCACTTATTTCAGATGTTCTCTGAATAAATAAGTTTAATTACAAAGGTAAAAGCTTTACTGAATCAGTTGCTTGCCCTAAAATGTGAACCTGCTGTGTTGGGTTTGTGTCTAGCAAGGGTTTTGTTAGCAGGGGAGGGGGATACTGGTGCGAGCCCCTGTAAGAAGCTTTGAGAAGCAACCCAGATCCAAGTCAGACTCACCTCTAGGCAAGGCTAAGCCAATCAGTGCTTCTGCAATAAACATATTTAAGAAGGGAAAAACCAGTTGTAATGGTTCTTCCGTTTTGGGAGTTCTTTTGCTTGGGAGAGGAGTGGGACACCGAGGTCAGTGAGGAAGGGGTGGAGCAGGGGAGGCACACTGGAGCAGCCATTCCTCTTTGGCCCAAGGTGAGATGGCAGGTTGAGCCCTTGCAGCCCTTAGAGATCAACAGTGGGGCAGAATCCTGTCTGCAGCCCATGGAAGATCGCATACAGGCTTACAGGAGATTGAACACGCACCTCAGCAATTGCCTTGGCACGTGATACAGGCTTTGCTGCAAATGAAGAGAAAGACGTTGTCTCAAGAATCAATTCACACTTCACTCCTCTGTTGACTTCAGTGACAGTGTCATGTACAGAACAAAAGTGGACCAGACACAGTTACTCATTTTCCATTTGAGTAACCAGAACGAAGTTTCATTCATTTTAAATTTAAGCCAGTAGAAAACAGCGTCTCCAGTTGTTCACCCACTGAATCCTCAAAGACCTTCTGGCTTTTAGGTCAATGGTACTAAGCCAAATTGTGTGATTACAACTTGCCTGATTACCTTAAATAGCAGTTCATGAGAATAACGATGATTGTCAGGGGGGGCACACGCTGTGCACGCGTATATGCACTAAAGCCTTAGAGAAGCGTCCGATTCTTCCCTGCATGACCGAATGACCAGAAAAGTCTCAGCTGAGGTACGAGAAAAGAAGTCCAGGCCACAGAAATTCATTCTCCCCACTCAAAAGGAGCAATTAAAATAAAAAGCCCCACGTCTGTCAGAGAAGCCCAGTCCCAGCACACAGGCATGCAGAGACACAAGCGCTGCCACACCCTATATCATTAATACCTCTGCAGCAGGTTGACCTCGGTCAGCCACAGAGTGTACTCCACCGTGGAGAAGCAGCAGCACAGCAAACTCCACCTGTCCCACGGAAGACATTTCCAGTAAGAGGCACTTGCAAAAACCAGTGACTGTCTACACGGATTCTGCCCAGCAATTTGTCTAGTTGTCTGCTGAGTAGATGAAATGATTTTGCTCGGCTTCTCGGAGTCACAGAGCCAACCCCTACCATCTTCTGGACCTCACTCGACTAGATGATTACGCCCTGATCCTATAATCAAACCTGAGCCAGAAAAAAGGGGCCTGTCCTCAGGATCAAGGAAGATCAAGGCTGTAGCATAAAGGGTGGAGCAAACCTGAGAGTGCTTATTGTAGGAAGAGCTGGCAACAACGCCTCCTGTTAAGGTCATCTTATGCTTTGTCTGACATGCCTAACGTGAAAATGATGGCTGACATCTGTCTGCAATGTTCTCTCATCTTTAGAGTAAGGAAAGAACCTTCTAAGAGGCTAAACGTCCCAACTTGCAACAGTCACATCTTTCCCTTACTGCCCACTGAACTTCAGTTAAGTGCTGAGAAATGGAGAGAACCTGTGTGGCTTGCTCTTAAACATCCACCACCTCTCTCAAGCAGGAACCTACACAGATGTGGGGAAAGAAGGTCTTTGGAAACCAGGTGCAGGCAAACAAGGTGTCAACGGAAAGTGTAAAGAAAGAACACTCTTTCTTGTGAATGAACAAACCAATCTAACCACTCTGCATCTTCTGTGGCCAGAAAATATGCTGACATGAGTATGGTCCTTCTGACAAAAAAGGGTATGCTCTAAATAAAGTCCTTTTGTCTCAGAGACTGGCATGGCTCTGTGCTCCATATGTCCGCTACGAGTAACCATTGGGCAACAGTAATCCCAGCTATCTTAACACATATTTCCCCAATTAAGATTAAGGATAGAAACAGGCTTATGAACACAGGAAGTAACAAGCAGTGACTTGCTCATCTGGCCAAAAGACAGTCAACCTTTCTAGATGTTTAAGCAGTACAAGAGTGACATATTTCCTAGGAGATGGGGAAGCATGCAAGAAAAGTAAACTTCACCTAGACAAGACCATCTACAGTTAAAAAGAGAAAAAGAAAACTTGAGGAAATAAAGGAAAAGAAATAAAGAAATCAGGATGATGCATTCTTTATCATTAACATCTACCTAAGTTCTTTCCACAAGAAGATTGTGGGGGTGGGGAAATCGCATTTTAGAGACAATAATCACTAAAACTTCCATAAAACACTTGTATCCTAACAGAGATCACCAAGCATTCAGAACAGCAGCGTTTTACTGAACATTTTCTGCTCTCAACTCACACACTAAAATAACTCTTCATTTTACTAATCTGAAAGGAAACGTACATAGTTAACCTGAAAGCTATTCAATGTCATTTCTTTAGGTAGAGAAAAGAAAAGGGTGCTGTTCAAAATGTATTTGTATAGAAATGAATAATGTTTACCTCTTCCGCAAGTCGGCTATCGCGCAAAGTCGGGGGAATTCCTGGGTGCTTTGCCAACAATTCCATCAAATTGTGTGTAGAATGAAGTCTCTAAATTACACAAAGACAACAGCAATCATGAAAAAATACATTGCGATATGTGTGACAGGAAAAGCTCAAACAGCAATGAAAGCTTACAGCAAGAAATTAGCATTTATTTAAAATCAGTTTTATTTTTTCCTCTGTTAATCTGGGAGCATCTTACAATGAAAATAAACATTCTTCCCTCCATTTTACTGAGGTAGAAAATGAAACATTCAAGAGACCTTCTTCAACACCTCAGAAACAAATCAGCAGGCAAGTCTGATACCCAGTTATCAGATTCTGGCCCATATTCACCCTCCTAACGGATATTATGGAAAACAAATTATTTATCTTAGAGCACATTCTTTTGTAAATATCTTTCAAAATATTGTAAGGAGATAAGTCACTTAGCCTATCTAAAGCAAAATAAAGGATAAGGAAGAAAACAGTAACATGCTAAGATATTTTCAGAGAGGCTATATAATACCTGCTTGTCTTCAAGCAAGTCTTCCCTATTCACTCTGTGCCAGTCTCCACCCTCCCCTCAAAAACCCCAAACTGGTAAAAGACACAATACTATATTTTACAAAGTCTAAAGCAGTTTCTAAATTACGTAGCTTTTGTGACTGCAAGATCTGTAGACTTCTTGATCTTAAAATACATATCCACATTCATAAAAGGCATCACATACACTGAATCTGGTGTTAACAGACCTGTAGACCAGCGATGAAAGAGAAAGGTGGAAAAGCGGGCTAGCAAACATAAAAATGACCCTCATTGGATCCTTGAGTGAGAAAGAAGAAACCATTAACATAAACATTTTACTCCTTCTTATTAGAAACTCCAGGTGGTGACAACTAGTAATAGCACTGCCACCACCAGTATGAAACCACTGACCTCAGGACCCAAAAGGGCAGTAGAAAGGTGAACTTAAAAGCAGGACAAGCAGTACAAACAAGTAAATGCAATTATTATTCTTTTTGCACCTGTAACAATTAGAGCTGGACTAATTACAATGAGACATACAAGATTTCAATTATACTAACAATAAAATAATGGAAGGTGTGCTTTCTCATTGCTGGTAAAGAAGACTGAGTGTAACACTAACGTTGGGGAAAAAAAAAAAGAAAAAAATATAGACCTGTCCCAGAACCCTGCCTCAGTCCTGTTTTTTTTTTCCTCACCAGATGTAATTTTCATTAATCTGCTTTTCAAAAAACGCCAAACTTAATTTTTGCTACTAGCGTATTTCAGAAGTATTTAGTCTGTACAGAAAGCTTTTTATGCACTTAGTTCTATCTGAAAAACTTGATCTCCATCCTATAATCATAACAGAGTATTTCAAACCTAACTACAGACTAGGGAATCTGAATGTAGTCTTTCTGTAAGGCAAGTAGCAGAACAGGCAGTTTGCTCATTCTCCTCTTTGAAGAAAGACACGAGCTGGAAAAATCCAAGCAGCTTGTCAACTTTAGAAGACTTATTGCTTGGCAAAGAGGCTTTTTTTCCCCCCCACATTCATGACTAATTCATTTTAGTTTACTATTATTTTGTTTAGTGGGACATTCAAGATTAATATAATTATTTCTGTTTCCCATTCAAAGCTTTTTTTCCTCCTAATTCAGACAAAATCTACATTGACAGAGCTGTTCAGCAGGCAGCAGCAAAGAGATCCCACAGTCAGCACAGCAGTTTGCACAGCAGGGGCACAAAGGAAGCCCACAAAGCAGTACTGATAAAATAAAAGCAAGTTAAGTACAATTACATAAGTATGACTTCTTTTATCCTCCCACTACACATAAACAGTAGAATCAAGAAAGAACAGGATACAAAAAAGCCAGAAATACTCTGAGACATCTCCAAGATGCACCAAACTACTATTTTCACCCTCATCTAGAACAAATGTTGGGTTTTATTACAAACACTCTTAAAATCCCAAGATTTCACTAGGGCTTTTTCCCTGAATTCAAAAAAGCCACTCTTTTTCCACAGTGTCACCTAAATCATAATTAGCCTACTAAAAGGAGTGATGAAATATGCTACAGCCATCCAGTCTTACCTTTAATGATATGGATACCAGCTAAGCCATTAAGAGCACACACCAACTGTCGGTGAGCTTGCTCACACTCTGTTCGACATGTCTTCTGCAGAGATGTTAACAGTTCCTCCACGGTCATAGGGCTGAAACAGAGACCAAATGGCTCGAATTTGAAACAAAACCACAATACTAGAGAAGTAAAACTGTCATGCTGTGCAGAGTGATAGATTGTTTATGTGCACCCAAGAAACTGTGCAAATGTTTACTTGAGATTTGTTTACTTGTTAAAAAACCCCTAGTTGCCAGCTTTTCTTCAAGATAAAGCTTTACCCTAACATGAGTATGTCAAGAGGTTGACATCTCCTAAAAGCAAAAAAATAAGCAGCAAGAGGAAAATTGGAACCAGGTAAAATAACCCTTCACAGGGCAAAATATTTTGCTCCTTCTACTACAGTGGTGAACCGGAAGCAAGCAAAAATCGACTGCATTTTGCTAGAAGCAGTTCAAATAAAAACAACCACGAGAGACTACATTTCTCCCCTCTGCTACCAATCTAAATATGCAAAACACATAGGTGTCAAAGAAAAGAGCAAAAGGTGTGAAATGAGAACAGTGAAGACCAGCAAGTATCAGTTTAAACTTCCTTTTCTACATTCGTTTGTCATATTTGTAATTCACAAGAGGAATTTAGTCAGAAGATAATGAGCTTAGCATAAAAATACAGGAATGGAGAGATAAGAGGCAAGAAGCAAGAACAGAGATGAGAAAGAAGAAAGAAACAAGTATAAAGGATTTCCTGGAGTAAGCCCAAAGGACAAAGAATCCAGGCAGGAAGAAGACTGATGTGAAGAGACAGGACAGTAAACTGCAACAGTCTACAAGAGCTGACCTGAGGCCACTTCTATGACCAATTGCTGTTGCGAGACCAGACACTACCCTCCTCCCTGAAACTCGGTTCCACAGCCTCCTTCACCTTCAGGAGAAGCATTTACTAGCTGACATTTAGTGCTCTGGAGTAGAGTAAGAGGTGACAGAACTCCTGTGCAGTATGGTATGCTGGTAGGGTATCCTTGACAAGGCTTTTATTTTACCCTCCTTGCAACATCATTCCATTTGCAGAAACTCTTCCTTGAGTTTACACTACAGTCTTCCAGTAGAGCAGGCTTTAAATCAATATAACCACTATTTATAATTAGCTGAATTCTCCAGAGGTATTGGCAAATATGCATAGCACCTGCTGCTCGTACTCTGATACTTCTACCATCACCACTTCCCTTTCATTTTCAAAACTCACCATTTTGGACAATGATGGAGGGGAAACACTGGAACAGGTTGCCCAGAGAGGTGGCAGAGGCCCCATCCCTGGAAACATTCAAGGTAAGTTGGACAGGGTTCTGTGCAACCTGATCTAGTTAAGCATGTCCCTGGTCACTGCAGGGGGTTTGGACTAGATGAGCTTTGAAGATCCCTTCCAATCCAAATCATTCTGTGATTCCAAAAGCATCAGCAGTTTCAAGAAAAACTGCAAAAGCAAAAGACGGAACTTACAAGGTATGCAATTTGATACATGACTGAGACTACCAATTAAGAAAAAAAAGGTGGCTTTTTTTTCACTCAGTTTAACGAGGGAAGCCTAGAAAACTCCCTTTCGAGGGCTCTATTTTGATGAGTAGATGTTCTCATTTACTGCCTTCACTACACAGGTGGGAGAATACGCTCCAAATTCAGCTTTGTTTCAGGCCCGTTTCTCTTATTCATTAAAGTTCTGAGCACTGAATTTCTTCATTATTCTTCTACATAGAAGAAACGTCAGGAGCCAAATTTTCTCTGTTCTGAGAATGTCCACTGCTGCAGTTAAGCTTGGTTCACCAAAAAAAGATATGTAAATAGCACTGGGGAATAACTTTTCTTTATACATACGATTTTAAGAAAGATTTTATTTTCACTGCTAGTTTTTCCACCACAGTTACTACGCAGTACTGGAAATGCAGGAAACAGGGACATACTGCAAAATTAATCTAACGCTACACTAATTTCCAACGACTTTAAAATGGTAACTACAAAAGAACAACAGTACAAACTACTAGTTATTAATATGAAATAACATGACTAAGAGGTGACAATTTAAAGGTATGCGCTTCAATTGCACAGGTAATAGAGCAGTACATGTAGCCATACATATTTTAGTATCTTATATACTAGATAATGGTTCTTTTTTATCCAATCTTTCTGATTTGAAAGAGAAGCTCCTCACAGGAGCTTTGTGAAGACTTTTGTTTCTTCAAAATAGTTTACATCAGACATACTCCTAAGAAGCAGAATGCTTTCAGATGCCACACTTAAAATCTCAACTTTGTGGGATACAAATTACCACCCCCAAGTTTATCAGGTCAACCATGGATTCTGTTACAACTAGGCAGAGCAGAGAAGTTAAAACTATATTCATAACATTTGGATAGATGAGTTTTCACTGCATTCTCAAACATAAATTCATCCATAACAAAGAAGAGTGCAGCTGCCCTGCCTGGTAGTGATTGCACATATTGGTCATCCTAGAATGAGTCTTCATTATTTTTCTGTTACTCACTGAACACATGGGAAGGAACTTCAACTACTAAAGCCCAAACCAATATACAAGTAGTATGCTACTTCTACCACTAACATCATAGTCTACAGCCATTTTTATGTATTACACAAAAGAGGAAGAAAAAGGTCAGGTGTAAAACATGGCTGCTTATTGGAAGAAAACCTCAGAGATACGCATGCCTCTGGAAAGATGCTAGTTTTATCAGTGATCTAGCATTGAACAAGTATGTACTAACTACTTTTTGAAGCATAAAATTATCCACCTACCCCAAAACCAAATCAGACCAAAACTTTAAAACCAACCTTCTAACTACCGAAAAAATAGTCAACATTAGAGTTATAAGGAAGTGCAGCTTTTTTATCTCAACCTTATAAAGAAAAGCTTTTCCATGTCTGCTCCTGCCCCAGATATCCTACTACAGCAGCTGACCTGGATTTTGCATTCTTTTGAAGAAGACTTTAAGAGTTCCTTTCTCCCCAGTGGCAAGCCATCTTCTGCCCATGCAGAGAATTCAGTAAGATATTTCCTCCCAAATCATTGCAGCCAAAAAAACCCCAGAATTCAAGGGGAAAATGACCCAAAGCAAAACACTGTTTTCACTGAAGGGGACCCTCCACCGACGCACCATGGAATTTCATAGAATGGAATGATAAAACACTTTCTTCTATCACTATTAAACTCTATGAGTTTCAAAAATCAAAACAACACCTACTAGGCTTTTCCTTAGAGTACTTTTGTGACAGATCTGCCGTGCATTCTTGCCTCCTTGATGCATTCCCCAAAGAAGAAACCCAAAGGCCTCAGCGTGCCTTTGGCCACACGCTGATGTAAGACAACCACCAGGAACAGCTACACTCACTGCGTGGCTCAGGCACAAAAGCACTCTACCTGTTGAGACAGTGACGGGGCAGAATCAGCTAGAGAGCCAGTAGATTTCATGTGTAAAGCACTTCTGAACTTGAACTCAGTGTGACTCCTCGATTGCTGCAGACTCTGCAAGAAATGAGATCAAAAGTGAGGTTTCACTTCGGGTGTACAGATTGTTTTCCGTACATACAATCTTCTGAAAAGTTCACGTGCTTACACTGCCTGGAAGCTACAAATGTTGAAATATTTTGTAGGTGTTATGGAAAAATAAACAAGTTTTTAAACAGACTTTGTAAGCGCAACCTAAGTTCTGTCATTGTAGCTTACTGTTAGTCACACTAGATGGTTACCTATTTATATTTAAGACTAGAAGAGATTATTAAACATTATTATTCTGACCTCCTTCACTTAATTCTTTGGTTTGGTCCACCATGAATCACTTAAAAAAACAAACTTGCACTGAAGATTGCAATAGCTGGAGAACTAAAAACAAACATAAAGTCTGATTCTTTTACAAACTGCATTTTAGTTCAGTTAAAATTTGTCCAGCTTCAGTCTTCAGACAGAACTTAATATTAAGCAATTGCTCAATATTTACAGGTCTTCACTACAACAGACCACTTCTTCCATACCTTCGTACCCATCAATTATCATTAAAACTTAACAGAGATGGAACCACAGTGAAATACCCAAAGGAACACGGATATCCTTATCCCCAGCTATCAAAAAACAGAAAAGAGCCATTTCTCAGAAACCGAACTACTAGAAAAATAATGCATTCAGTATTACATTAGGTAGTTTTAGCCACACAAAGAAACCCCCCAAGAATCCTTTTTACACAGTATTTTAATTCATACATGTTGCCACAGAATTCCCGACCTCCGTATATTTACAAATCGGGCCAAAAAATTCGTTAATATTCTGTTTCAGGCCTTCCTACACAAGTTTATCCATTTCCCACAGCAAAAGAAGAAAACAACTTTAAAGCAAATGGAACGTGAACACAACTTCCCTCCAAGATCCCAGACTGAAAGGCAGATGCCATGAACTCTGTACATAGAAGGGTAATTTTTTCTATTAAAAATACACCCTCTTTAGTAGACGATGGCCTGAAAACCGTACACCAGAAGTAGACGTTACACAAAATAACAAATCCTCCGACATAGTACACTACATAATACTAAAGTAGAAAAGATGGAGTTTGTCCCAAAATATTTCGAAAAATTAAAAGTAGAACAAAAAGAACAGGAGATGGTATTAATTATTTTAACCTATTCTATTTTCAGGTATTTCTTATCAAATCAAAGACCTTTTCTGCAGCACCTGCAAGGCTTTTTCCCCTGCCAAACTGCTCAGTTTTAAAACCAGTGGAAATAGTAAAAAATACCCAGTTTTTTAAAACAAACAAATAACTATTCTCTACACAAAAATCTACCTATCTCAAATACATGATGACAGGAAGCTGGGAATCTCTCTCATAATTAGCATGCTATACCTTCTCTTTCAATGTTTTTAACTTGAATGAAGAACTGGAAAACACAAAGATCTGCATCTCAAGTTTGTGCAGGGTTTTAGGATACACAATGAGTCATCAACTTCTGTTCTCTAATAGCATTTAGACTCCCTTTTCCAAATATCAATGGGCTTTATGCTATGACTTTTTTTCCCCCCAAAGACTCCAGCTGAACATTCCCATCTAAACACATTCCATAGCCGACGATGATAGTGACTCAGCTAAAACAGTTTTGTGAGAGCATTACACCCATGCCAATAAAGCACGCTCCTAAAAAGATCCTATTTGTAATGAATCTGGCACTCTGACAAATTTCTCGGTCACATAGGCCTTTTGGAAAACTACAGTTTCTACTAGAGATGCTTCTAAATAGTCAAATACAAAGCTTTATACATCAACAAACAAACTAAACGCCACCTACCTTCTGGCACCTATGTAACGAAGTCTGAACCAGGTATTCACAGCAATCAGCCTGAACCACTGCCTTCAGTGTTATATGAAGAGCTGTAACTACCCCAATTAGAATTTTACCTCACCACACCTCTCACTCTCATCCCTTAAGTTGAAACCTATTAGGTTTTCATCCGGGTTTCATGTTAAGAGCTTAGATCAAGGTTTAGTATTTGGTAAACAACAGCCCATTCTATTCCATTAGATGTTCCTCAGACTGTTAGGGTTTGCAGGGTGTTGTTGATTTAAGTAGCAGCAACAGATTGCAATACAATTAATACAAGACATCAAGTGTCACCTCAGAAGCTATTAAAAACAGTGGGTTGCAAAGTAAGTCAGAATCTACTGCTCACTGAGATTTTAACGCTGTTTGGCCTGCTTCACAGCAGTTTATAGTACAAGATTTTGCAGTCTTTTTCCTTCCTTCGAGACTAGATAGTGCCCAGACACTTAGGGCAGCTTACACAGGATAGCTCTGTCACCCTCAATAATGTAACTACAGTATTTGTGGTCTGTTAAGGAATACTTACTCCTTATACATCTAACAGTCTCACCAACAAACACTCTAGTTATCTTTATGCTTATTTTGCAGCTAAGGAAACTGAAAGGGAATTGTCACCAGTACGATGATCTCCAGAGAGATGATTCCCTGCTCCCATCTCTATTCCACTGGATCTCACTGCCAGAGGCAAACAGCATTCGCTTCATTTTTAAGACAGAGCTCACCGAACAAACAGGTCTATCGATATGGGGAAAATTTTGTCAGTTTTAGTTCCATTGGACCAAATTCAAAGCTCAGGTTTGTTACTGTCCCAGCTTGAGCCAAGACTTCCTTGTTTTGGAAATGTGCCCAATAGAGTATCGGAATTATTCATACAAGCTCCATAAACCCGGCATCACATTGGCTAAAAGTGCAGGTCAAAAGATTTCTTCCGACAGATGCTCCTTAAAACCTGCAGCCAGGAGGAGTCTCCTCCTCTCTGGACACTGGACAGCTTTGGAGAAAGAGCCACAGCGAGAGGGCTGGCTACCATCCAGGCCGAAAGCCTGCGGCCTGCCCCCCCCACCCCGGGGCCTAACTCAGAACTGTTTCTGTTTATCGGCGCCCAGCTCTGCTGTGAATTGTTGTGTAACTCAGTCAGCATCTCTCTCTCGTATCGGGTAAGAGAGGAGCTATTTTTCACTCGGCAAGAATCTACCACTGGATTCGGACGCGGGGGAAGCTCACCCCCCTTCGCATTCCGGCCGCAAGGGCTTCTTCCTTTGTCCGCATCTGAAGCCACCATTTCTGTAAGGAGTGTCCTTGAAAGTTTTTTTACAGACACTGAAAAAGGTCTCCCTGCGAACTCGTTAAAATACTTCTCTAAGCTGTCAAAAACTTTTAATCACTTGGCCCGCCGCCATTTTGGATAGACGCCATCTTCTGAGCTACCATCCTGGCATGACATCATCTCCTGGCCTATGGCCAATCGACCATAATTGTAGTTTTTTTCCTTTTCCTCCCTTTGCAGTGTTTTAACCCTTACTGTATTGTTTTCTTGTTTTGCATTTAATATATAGTTGTGTGATATGATAGTATTTTAGAATTTTTATTAAAAGTTTGTTTCAGTTTCCCATCCATATATTCCAAGATTTGAGTTTTGTTTCCCTTTTCCCCTATATCAATAAGGGATTTAAGGAGCATTAGGGACCTTGAGTTCTACTCGGAAACTCAACCTCTAACAGTTACAAAGCTGAAATCCACAGCAGCTACAGGAGCTCACTGGAAGACTAACAGCCGTACGCTTCCTTCTTCACAAAGGTTCTACAAGACACTATTTGGGACCTAGGTCAAGGACTTGTCCAAAAACGTGCAGAAATCTTGCCCATTAGGCTTCCCATCACATATTTCTAGTTAAACTCTGTTATAGGAAGTAACAGGCAGGGATGGGTGCTCGGAAGATCTTGCGATGTACGGAAAGAATAGGGACCCTCCCACAAAGGCAGTCTAAGGGCAGGGCTATAAGCAGCCCCTAGTATATAAGGCATTGTAACTACGCAATAAACGCCATTTGAGCTTCCTCTACATTAGAGTCAGTGTCTCATTTGGTCCTCGCCGGGGAGGAGCGAGTGTCCGGTCCATGGGGGTCTGCAAGCCTTGAAGTGAGAAACACAACAAAACTCAGCTCTTATTTTGCCAATTAGACTTCTAACATCAGAGTAGAAGGCAAGGGAAATACAACCCAAATTTTAAAGATTAATCAAGTAAAAGAAGAATTTAGTGAAAAAAAAAAAAAAAAAGAACCTTCATGAAACAAAGTAAAAAACACAGCTTTTGCAGAGTCCTCACTCATTCTCCTGGGGGCTCTCCTGTTCTCTCACATCTTCTAACTTGGGAAAACAATGAGACAAGAGACCCCACAAAAAGTCTCAGCTTGCAATAAAAGATTCAATTCACCTTTTGAATCTATTTCTTCTCTGGATCAAACTTGACCACTACAGAGAAATTATGCACAGATATTTACATGCACGTAGAGCAGAAGACGGATTGAAGTTGGCACCGTGTTTTTCAGTCTTCCAGTTATTTAACTTGCTTACCAACCAAAGTTCTTTTAATACTGCTTTTGAACTTTTGGGAGGGGGTGGAGAAGGAAAGATCGTAAGTATAACTAACATCCTTCTAAGCAAGGATGCATGAACCTTAACTTTCTGGATCACAGCACAAGTTAAGGTATGTGACCTTAAGACATAAAAGTCAGCAGCTGTCCCGGGAAAGGACTTCACCATCAAACACTCTGCACCGAGTCTAGAGAAAGCAGAGGGAAATCTGTTGCCCGAACGGCTAGCACAAGCAAGGCGATGCTGTGGCTACAGCAGCACGAGCCCGGCTGTGGATTAGTATGCCACATACACTTCTTTTGGCATATTAACAACATAATCGGCAAAAGGGAAACAAGGATTGTGAAAAGCTCCTCGGCCAAATCCGAGTAAACTTTACAGAGCAAAGGAAAGCCATCTCTCCAGCCCATGGGTTTTTTTTCCCCTGGAGAATTCAGAAGACCTGCTGCAAGCAATGGCTGCGGCACTAGACCTTTTAGAAGTGAGGCCACTCGACTGTTTCAACAAGCAAGCCACTCAACAAGTTGCTGTCATCTCCCTATACGCTTCCGAGTGCGAGCCAGTCAGCTACACAACCTTCTTTACCTTCTTCATAAAGGAGGGGAAAAAAGGTTCCAATGCACGTCAATAATGGCCGTGCAAAAAAAAGAATAGAATTGAGAGAAGAGACAAAACCAGACTTCTTGCACGATCTGAGCACAGCTACTCGAAATACACCAAGGCAGGGGATTAGAAAAAGATTCCAGCAATACCTCTAGATTATTTCTTCTCTTCCCCTGCCCTTCCGTGCAGAAAGGAGAGTCTCCAACGTCAGACTCGCAAGCCCCAGGCAGACCCCAGCCCTATCCCTTCCCACATGCTATCGCAACAAGCCGGACAGCGCTGGCAGTACGGCAGGGTAAGAGGCAGAGGCAGCGGCCAGGCTCCCTCCGCCGCAGCCCGCTGCCGCGGGCCCGCAGAGAGGCCAGGCACGGGGGCGGGGCGGCCGACGGCCACCCTACCTGGCAGGCACGTTCCCACCGGCATACACTCAGCACTTTGGGCCCTGCGGAAGCCGGAGGGAGGGTCGGGTAGAGAGGAAGGGACACTGGCGAAGCACGCCCATCAAACCAGCCGCGGGCCGCCTCCCGACGGGCACCTGTCAGGGACGGTGGGGAGCCGCGACCCGGCCGGCGCCGGGCCCCTGCCGCCCCCGCGCCACCAGGACCCCGGGCGCTGTGCCCTCCGGGACGCTCTTTGTTTCCCACCCGGCTACGAGGCAGCCCCGCCGGGGGCGCAGGCCCTGAGTCGCCCCGCGGGTCGCGGACAGCTGCCGCTCACCGCTTAGCGTCGCTCGGCAGGCGGGAGGGCGCGAGAGACTGCGCTGCGCCTCGCCCTTCTCCCCGCCGGGCTGTGGCCGGCGCGGCGCCCGCTCCGCTTCTCCCGGCCCGGCCCGGCCCGGCCCGCCCCAACCTGGCCTGGCCTGGCCTCGCCTCAGCGGCCGCCGGCATCCACCGAGACTCCGCGGCCGCCCGCGCCGCCGACGGCCGGGCGCAGGACGGCGCGCGCCGCCTAAGCGGCGCGGGCGAAGGGGCGGGGCGATGAGGGGAGGGGCGCGCGACGCCGGCTCGGCCTTTGTTGCCAGGCAGCTGCGCGTGGGCTGGGCGGGAGGGGCGGGGTCAGGGAGCAGGGTCGGAATGCCCGGATGTGGGTGGTGCGCGTGCGCGGCGTTCGGGACAGCCGAGTTAGGGGGAGGCGGTGAGTGTGCTGCTGCGTTCCGGGGGAACGGAGCCCATGCCAGTGCCATGCCAGTGCCATGCCAGTGCCATGCCAGTGCCATGCCAATGCCATGCCAATGCCATGCCAGTCCAGTCTCTGAGACAAAAGGACTTTATTTAGAGCATACCCTTTTTTGTCAGAAGGACCATACTCATGTCAGCATATTTTCTGGCCACAGAAGATGCAGAGTGGTTAGATTGGTTTGTTCATTCACAAGAAAGAGTGTTCTTTCTTTACACTTTCCGTTGACACCTTGTTTGCCTGCACCTGGTTTCCAAAGACCTTCTTTCCCCACATCTGTGTAGGTTCCTGCTTGAGAGAGGTGGTGGATGTTTAAGAGCAAGCCACACAGGTTCTCTCCATTTCTCAGCACTTAACTGAAGTTCAGTGGGCAGTAAGGGAAAGATGTGACTGTTGCAAGTTGGGACGTTTAGCCTCTTAGAAGGTTCTTTCCTTACTCTAAAGATGAGAGAACATTGCAGACAGATGTCAGCCATCATTTTCACGTTAGGCATGTCAGACAAAGCATAAGATGACCTTAACAGGAGGCGTTGTTGCCAGCTCTTCCTACAATAAGCACTCTCAGGTTTGCCCCACCCTTCATGCTACAACCTTGATCTTCCTTGATCCTGAGGACAGGCCCCTTTTTTCTGGCTCAGGTTTGATTATAGGATCAGGGCGTAATCATCTAGTCGAGTGAGGTCCAGAAGATGGTAGGGGTTGGCTCTGTGACTCCGAGAAGCCGAGCAAAATCATTTCATCTACTCAGCAGACAACTAGACAAATTGCTGGGCAGAATCCGTGTAGACAGTCACTGGTTTTTGCAAGTGCCTCTTACTGGAAATGTCTTCCGTGGGACAGGTGGAGTTTGCTGTGCTGCTGCTTCTCCACGGTGGAGTACACTCTGTGGCTGACCGAGGTCAACCTGCTGCAGAGGTATTAATGATATAGGGTGTGGCAGCGCTTGTGTCTCTGCATGCCTGTGTGCTGGGACTGGGCTTCTCTGACAGACGTGGGGCTTTTTATTTTAATTGCTCCTTTTGAGTGGGAAGAATGAATTTCTGTGGCTTGGACTTCTTTTCTCGTACCTCAGCTGAGACTTTTCTGGTCATTCGGTCATGCAGGGAAGAATCGGACGCTTCTCTAAGGCTTTAGTGCATATACGCGTGCACAGCGTGTGCCCCCCCGACAATCATCGTTATTCTCATGAACTGCTATTTAAGGTAATCAGGCAAGTTGTAATCACACAATTTGGCTTAGTACCATTGACCTAAAAGCCAGAAGGTCTTTGTTTTTTTTTTCCAAGAGTTTCATTCACAAAGCGGTACTAGCAGTCTGTCTGAGAATTAATTCATAATCACATATGCTTTTAGTCATACAAGTGATACACTCAGTAACAAGAGCAGTGAAAGTGAGTTAACAGGATTTAAACTTGGAGATTTTACTCTTATGCCGTGGGGGTTTTATTGACTCCCCCAGCTGTACTTACATGTCAGAGCTGTTACCAGCAATGCTGGTCACATCCAAAATGGGAAATGTTACTTGTACATATTACCGTGAAACACTGGGATGACAGAAGAAATACTAGAAGATGCTTTAGGAATTGAGCTCAGGCTTTTGCTGTGTGAGTTTGAAAGGTTCAAGTTTCTTGGTCCTTAGTATTTGCAGATATGACAAGAGGAAATATCTGTATTTGCTTAATTATATTTCTGTCTGTGTTATAGAGAATATTATGTATTTATACAGAATATCTTTATATATTATATTTCTAAATAGAAATATTCTTTTCTTGTCAGAGCTTCCTCTCATATGGAGCAAATTTCCGCATACATCAGAAATTCTGAGTTATGGACTAGGTTTTGGTGACTGGCAGATGGAAGGACAACTGCTGTGGCTGTCTCAAAGAATGGCTAGTGCACTGTTGTCTCTTCATGACAAAATTCACGGATGTATCATGAGCAGATAAATCAGAGGCACTTTTGGCATGGCAATGGAAGGCACGGGGCTGTTAATGTGATCCCAAAGAGAACAATTCTAGTAGGAAGAGGGTGGAACTGGGAGAGCGATATTACAGTGAATGCTTCTGCTGGTGTGTGGGCAAAATGGTGCACAGTAACAGTGTCCTTGTAAGCAATTTGTAAAATCGGCCTTTTGTAGTAACTTCCCTGTTCCTGCTCTTTCTTTTCAAGCAGGCTGATTCAACCAAGACCCTCTGCAAAGAGAAGACAGACCACTCCTTCATATTCGGGTCAGATCTGATAAACTGCGCGCTCCCTTTTTCCAAGGACAAACCCTTCCCTCTCTCCAAGCCTTATATACAGTGATCAAGTTCTTGCAGATGATGCTGAGGAACTCCACTGAGCAATGCTAGTGAATCCATCTCTCAGCATCTTGTTTGGACTGGGGAAGGGAATTCCCAAAGTGCTCAGTCATCTGGGGAAAGATCTTAATATGTGTGGCATTGTCCCGGTTCTCAAAAAAGAGTGAATTTCAAAAACAGAACTGAGGATTAAGGAAGAACTTTCACCATCCATAATAAAACAGATCAGGATTCAGAAATTCTACCCCTTTCACACCCTTGCATCTTACCTGGAAGCAGGGGGCTGAATCCCCTCAGGTTTATGGACCTTAGACATTGTAAGCGCTAACGATTGAGGAAGGCCTCTGCCCATGTGTTAGACTAAGAACTCAGTGTCAGTTTGTTCCAAAACCTAAAACATCTGCGTGGCAAAAATATCTACCTTACTCCACAAAGAGAAAATGAAGTCAACTACAGTGAACAGATGCTGATGTGATTAGTATCTACATTTTGAAGATCTAAGATCAAGCCATGGTTTTTTAAGGCTTTCTTATCCTCCCCCATTGGTTTTATTCATAGGGATGCAACACGGCTGTCGTTTATACCAATACACAGAAAAGGAGATTCAAGTCTCTTTAAGACAACCGCCACTAGATAACCCCCTACGATCAAATCAAGACCAACCCTGCAGGTATATCCTGAGGTGTCTTTGTTTCTCACATTAGCAATGGTCAGTATGGAATACGCCCTATTCCTTATGGTGTCAATCTCCTTTTCCCCAGCACTAGATGAGGCTGGGTTAGGTCCTATTAGAAAAACTAAAATTAGATCAGGTGTAATGGTAAATGACTTATTTATGCCCTACAGAAGTATTTTATTAATATGATGACATTGGATGCTGAGGTTTCGAATCACAGATAAACTAAGCAGTGATTTAGTAGGGTCATATGTTGCTAAAGTTTTGGGGTTTTGTCTTTTTAAAGGAAGTCTATGGTCTTGTGTGGACAACTTAATGTAACAAGGTGTCCCAGTTTGAGTTAGAACTAATTCTGTTCAGTGGTTTTACTTTTCAGCTCAGTCTTTTCTAAGTCGCTGCACTTTCTCAAGGTAAGAGCATTGTTTTTGCAGTGTCTGTTTCTAGCATTGATAACGCTTGATGTTTACAGTTACTACCAGGGACGGGGATGCAGAAAGGCTCTGGCTTATACTTTCTCCTGTGAAAACCAAGGTCACTGCTAAATCCTGTGTCCTACGGTAGAGATGCAGTAAGTGAGAGGCTGCACCTGCGGGGAGGAGCAGACAGGACAGGTGACCCTAAATTGACCAACAAGGTGTTCCATCCCATACATGTCATATTCTGTATAAAGCTGAGGGATCACAGGGGTCAAGTTCTCTTCTTCAATGGCTGGCATCCGAGGAGGACTCTGTCTGTTCTGTCTTTGATCATAATCTATGCATTCCTGAATCCAGTCCCAGAATCCAACTCCTGAATCCAGTTCCCATCTGCTGCAGAGTCCAGCCTGGGCCTTCCCCAGTGTCTGCCCACAGCATCAGTGGTGACCGTGATGTAATTGGAGGCTGGGTTCAGTATTCGTTTTGTATCTATTTGTATATATTTGCATATATTTAATTTTATAGTTATTATTTTCATTAAAGCAGTTTTAGTTTTCTTTTCCAATCCATAAGTCTCTCTCCCTTATTCCCTTTCTCTTCCCCTTTGGGAAAGCAAAGGGGTTCATAGAGAGCATCTGTCATTCGTCTAGTGGCCAGCCCAGCCGTAAGCCTTGACACAAGTCTGAAGCAATGAACGCTATTTATATCCGAAAGCAGAAGCAAACCCTAGTATTGTTTTTGTCAGACTTTGCTTGTTGAGTGCATTGCAATCTTGTGACTTTAAGACACAGTATCTGGTTTGGGGTTCATTTCCAAAATGTCATACTGCCTTCTGCTTTGATTTCTTCCCTTGTTTAATGTCAGCATGGTGGCGTTTCAGATATATCTTTAAAGAAACAAACTGGTTCATAAAACCTTGTTGTCGTGAGGCAGCTGCCATTAATGTCTAAAACTCTACCACCTGAAACCTATCAAGTACAGTCTTGATAAACCTATCAAGCATTGTCTCATAGTATCTCATAAGCACTGAGAATATGATATAATATTTTCTCTTCTGATCTACAAAATATTTCCCCTCTGGGCTTTGAATAATAAATCTTCTTGCTATTATCATAACACTATAGGATTCCACAGCATAAAAGAATCTGTTCTTCTGGATGGAATATTGTAGTGTTCCCATTAGAAAACTCGTATTTCAAGAGCCCATAATTCATTAGCTAAATGCTTGTAAATGTCACCTAGTTATATATCCTCCAGGAACAAGTAATACCCCATGCTTTCTGGCACCATATTATACTGTCTGATCAGAGAGACAAGATTTTTTGCTGTTCGTTTTTGTTTGGGACTACATGTGTGTAATTTAAGCTGTAAACTACCGTCATTACAGATCCTTTTTTCCATGCACAACGCTGGACAGGCTGCTCTGGAAATAATATGAATTATCAATCCAAATAATACAAGCAAAACACAAATTGATTGTAATGGGACTTTTGCCTCTTTAGTCATGGTTAAATTGTTTGCTAACTAGCTATAAGTGTAAGGATAAAATATAAACCTTTGCTGATTACTTCTCAGCTTAATTTCTGCTGAGTGATCACACAGGCTTGCATTAAGAATTATTATTCTTGTAAATGGGGATGCTAAAGCCCTGTGCTGGAATGCTTTGCTTGGGACTAAGCACCAGCTAAATGACAACAGCTGGGATTGAGAACCTTCCAGATAAGGAGCCTGCTCTCAATGTTTTAGGGTGGCCCAGCAGTAACATAACTTCTGAATCATGTTTTAGTTAAATACAATTTTTTCTATATATATTACCTATGTATCTGTAGGTGTCTATAAATACATATACATACATATCTATCCAATGTAGATATTATACGTATATAATATCTAATACATCTACATAAAATACATATGTGTGTATAAATTGAAATACTTATAATATGCACAAAATGTAATTAAATATGTAAAGACATATCCTCCACTATGATTACTCTGTTCTTATAGTCCCAAAAGATGGCAATTCCTCGCCCTTGCTTGAAAGTAAGCACATCCTTTACTTTTTGGTACTTAACGTAATTCTATTGAATAATCTAAACAAAGACACAAAGCTTTACCTCTTCTTTATTCAAAACTCAGAATTCTGCTGAGAAGGAAGAAGGAAATTCTCTCTCTTCAAAATGGATATTGGGGCCATGCAGCTGGAAAGTACCTTTGCAGAAAAGGATTGTGGGAGTTCTGGTGGACACCGAATTGGAGCCATCCATGTGCCCGTGTGGCAAAGATAGCTAATGGTATCTTGGACTGCATTAGAAAACATATGGCCAGCAGGTTGAGGGAGGTAATCCCTTCTGTCTACTCAGTGCTGGGGAGGCAACACCTGTGACACATCTGTGTCCGGTTCTGGGCTCTCCAGTACGCGAGAGACATGGACGTACTGGAGAGAGTCCAACAAAGGACCAAGGAGATGATGAAGGGACTGGAGCATCTGTAGTATAAGGAGAGGTTGAGAGAGCTGGGACTGTTCAGCACTTTGTGAAGGGATCTTCTCAGTCTGTATAAATACCTAAAGCAAGGGTGAAAAAAGATGAAGCCAGGCTTTTTTGAGCTGTGCTTAGTGACAGCACAAGAGACAATGGGCACAAAGTGAAATACAGGGGGTTCCCTCTGAACATCAGGAAACACTTTTTTACGGGGGGGGGTGACTGAGCACCGGCATGGATTACCCAGATGACTCAAAAGCCATCTGGGCGTGGTCCTGGGCAACCAGCTTAGGTGACCCTGATTGAGAAGAGGTGTTTGACAAGTCAATGTCCGGAGGCTCTTTGCAACCTCAATCAGTCTGTGAGTCTGGATATGAACGTTCCACAGTTAAGTGTTGTTTGAGAATGATAGCATCTCATTCTGGTCAAAACAAATTTGAGGAAAGGATTGTTTGCCTGAGCTCATATGCCTTTATATCTATGTATATGCTTGCCCATGTCATATGGATAAAAGTTGATTTTTTTTTTTCCCCTCACTTGAAATTAGCTATTTAGGAAGTGTATTTTTAAATTGTTGCTGGTTACAGGTTGTATACCTTTGGATTATCTGTGACACAACTGTTTCTTTTATAAAATAGGGATAAACCTTGTATTTTCTTTCTAATTTATTTTAGCATCTGCAATAATGCCTGTCTTATGAAGTATTCCTGGTCAGTGGTAGAAGCAACAAATGCTGATCTGTAGTTGATTATTAGAAATGGTTAATCCAGAGTATAGCATGGGAGATTTTTATAAATCTGGAATATTTGGCAACTGATAGTATTATCAACAGACTACCTGGTTGCTGATTTTATTTTAAAATACATATTGCTTAAGTAGGTCATATGAAATGCCACACTTTAGTAGTGTTGTTAAACCTGTGCTTTTCTCTCTGCATGTTACAAAAGGGATGTATTTGATCAAATTTTCCATATGTGGTAGAACCGCAGTCTTGTAATATGCTGTCTTGTACGTGAATGCCAGACCTTGTATGAATGGTGTGCTCTGCTCACAGGAAAAGCACAGTATGGGAAGTGCTTGACTGGTGTGCATGTTCCCACTCCAATCAAGAAAGACAGCTGGGTTTAGGAAAATAGTTCACTGTCACGTCCATTTAATAATTTTAACTTTGAAAGCTAACGTGCAAAATACAGTATATTTTTGTGATGAGTGCATGTGAATTGCAGAATGCATTGAAAATGAGTTTGGCCAACAGATGCAAGTAAGGCTCTAAGCATGTGCAGTAGTTTAGTAGATTTGTGTCGTGGACATGTTGCACGTTGGTTTTGACTACTAATATTAGGTCACACCTCTCCAGTCTTAGAGGGTCTTTCTGTTCTGCAAATACCAGGCATCGTCTCAGGGGATACGACGGAATGATTTCTAACAGCGTTACGTGTAGTAGTTACAAGCCTTTTCTTGTGAGAGGAACTTCCGTGTTGTCCTGGATTGCCATTTAGCTCTTTCTCTCTGCTTCAAAATACTGAATTAAGTTTGGACTTGGTGACTCAGTGTGCAATTAGTTCCCTTTTTCTTTAAATCAGATTCCATGACTGCAGAGGCCTTCTCGTGCTCACAAACCAGCTGGAGGAAGTGAAGAAGTTCCAGAAGATGGTAAGAGAAGCGGTGAAAACCTTAGAAGGACCTCCCTCTAAGGAGGTTATAGAGGCTGCCACTATCTGCCATTTGCGACCTGTTTGACTTCTACTTAACAAGTATGTCTTGAAAACAGAAAATATACTTTTCCTTTATTTGAAATAAAGAGATTAAAGTTAGAACCATGGCTAGAACCGTGACCTTTGGTTTTCATTCTTATAAGATCTTTTCCTGTCAGTTGTTATATCAAGTGTATGTAAGACTGTTAAATTGTTCTTTTTTAAGGACTTTGTGTGGTTTTCTACGTTGGAATAGGGAATTACAGGAATGTTTCTGATGAAATTCTGAGTGCTTCTGTTTTCGATCTCCTGTATTGCAGCTGTGTCTTTTGTAAGGCTGATGAGTTGTTCGCAGAATATGAGTTGAAGCTCTTTTCTCCAACGTAAGTTCATAGCTTTATAAGCTTCTCACTATAAAAAAAAGTGAAAGTTGGATTGGTTTATATTTTCTGCTCTAAGTTTTCTGAAATAGTTTTATGAATAAATTACAGCAACTTCTTGCTCGTGGCCTTGAGAGCTTATTAGTCAGGTTTAATTTTCCATGTAAATTTAATTTGAAGAAGCTGTGTACAAGGAACGAATACATACCACTTTTTCTTGAGCTGCTATAATATGACCACAGCTTTGAAATGAAGTATTGAAGTGTTCAAGTTTGAGTATAAATACGAGTATGCTAATTAAATGCGTATTCCTGTTTCTGCAAATATTTATTTGCAGTCCAGTTGCAAGTGGTATAACACCATACTTGTTTATAGACTTTTTTTTAATTCTGTATGATTCATAAAGTAACAAAATTTGACTAAAAGTACAATGAGAGAGGAGTTTTCAGACAAATGCAGTGGTGAGCTGGAAGAAAGATTGCACCAGCACGCGGTGTGAGAGAAGTATGCGTAGCAGAGAGTGCTGAGAGGCATAGATTATGGCCCTCCGCATGATATTTCTTTGACTTTTATCTCTCATATCCCTCACAATGTCAAAATTGGATTAAAAAAATCTTGAGGTCACTGAGAAAACGTTTTGAAAAGTCATTACCAGTGGGAGCTCTGTTACCTGATGACAAATGGAATCATTAGGAAATGTTAGTGTGTTTCTGAATTAGCATTATTTGTCCAGGAGGGAACTGGGAAGCTGTAGTGTTCTTAAAGAGTGCCATACATGGCAAATTTGCATCAGAGTTTAACTGCAACTTTTGCTGATTTAAAAAGTCAGAATTGCAAATTTTTTAAATGAATGTGGCATTAATCATTAATAACTACTGAAAGATAGTTAAGATGTGTAAGCCTTTACAAAAGCTGTTGATGATTTTGAGCTGACAAAATGGCCTGTATAGT
This sequence comes from Bucorvus abyssinicus, assembly GCA_009769605.1. Classification (NCBI taxonomy): domain Eukaryota; kingdom Metazoa; phylum Chordata; class Aves; order Bucerotiformes; family Bucorvidae; genus Bucorvus; species Bucorvus abyssinicus. The sequence goes on along the minus strand of CM020028.1, from coordinate 29,718,503 downwards.
GATTTCATTGCTGCTGAGGTCACTGTATTCAAAGCAAGCTTTGGGGATATCAAGTAAGAAGCCGGCTCGTTATATTTGTTTGGTTTGCTTGATCCTTTAATCAAATATTAGAAAGCTGAAACTTATGGCGAATAATTAGAAATGGATGTGGAACTACAAAATCAGTGGTAACTATCGTGTGTGGTTTGGTTTTTTAAGCATTAAAGGCCAAATGGCAATATTTGAGGAGATGATCGAAGATGAAGAAGGGTTCGTTGATGACCGTTTGCCCACCACAAGTTAGAGGACTTGTGGGCAACCAGTGAAACTGAACGTGCCCTGAAAGCTATTCCCTCCTTTGCCAAAGCTCACCGAATGGCTGTCAAGGTAACTGAAGAAGGCAGCATATTTCTGGAACTCTTTGAAGCGTGGAAAAAGGAATATAAGGTACAGTGAGTGAGATAGTCCATTTAGTGTAATCTAGACAAATTTAAACTGAATGTGAACAAATCTGAGTTGTATTCCTGAAATGAGGGTTTGCCTGAACAAAGCTTTTTCACACTGCTTTTGACAGGGTTTGATTTCAAATGATTTCTGTATGGTATAAGAGTTTCTAAAAGCCATGCTGGCTACTGAGCAAATTAGTAAACAATCTGATTGCATCTATTAAGACGGTGTACGGATAGAATTAAATGTGTTTTGTTTACTTAAATCAGCATGTAGCAAGAGTCAGCAAATCGAACATTTGTCCATTTTGTAATTCAGTTTACCTTCAGTCTTGTGCTAGCTACAGATGTCCTTTCACTATTGCTTTGTTTCCTGAATCTCGTTTACTGCACAATAGAACCTGAAATAGTTAGGCTTCCTGTTGTTTGGATCAGAGAACTACGGTGGCTTTTTTTTATGCATGTGTGTCTGGGTTTCCTTGCAGTGAATTCATACCAGTGATGGAAAAGGAGGAAGAGCTTTTGCACACAAGGGTCTCGTCCTGTCTTACAGCTTAGGTGTAATCCAAGGGTGTTTTCTCTTGAATGCTTTTCCTTCTCACTTTTTGTTAACATGGACTTCAGCTTCAGTATAACATGCTTGGTGTCCACTAGTGCCAGGTTTATTGACTCTCTCGTATGTTTTTTTTTTTTTTTGTGGTCTGACGTTCCTATTCCATGAAGGGTTCTTGCCCCTGTGATCTTTCTCCCAGGCCTTCTGTTTTGTGATTCTAGGAAATTGTCGCTTAACTTGCTTTTTGCTACAAGGTTTTGAAAAAGCAAAGAGAATTCTTGCAGAAGTATGCTATCCAAGAATTTGAACATTTGTTATTAGCTTTAGTCCATAAGAGAAGAGAAAATAACTCTGGAGAGTGATTTACTTTAGGTATCTTAGATTACCTAATGGAGTTCCGTCTGTCTTTTGTTTTTCAGCAAACTTGGTTACTGATCACCTACTTTCCTCCAGTTGGTAGTGCTCCTTAGGAGTGTAACTTAATCTGGAGCTGCCTTAAAAAAAATTACTAGGTTACAGTATAACATGGTGCAAAACCTTTTAAAACAAAGTATCTCAATCAGCATTTAGGTATCTGATAGTTAAAGTTATTAAACACCTGATAAAGTTGTGCTACTCTCCAAGACGGGTCACTTGCTTATGGTGCCAAAATGCTGATTGGAGCATGAGGGTTCTCATGCTTCATTATTTTCTGTCCTTGGCTTATAGCAGTTCGCAAAAGGACGTAAGGTAACCGGTTCCCCAGACATCGCTATGTGTTGGGGATTTTCTGCTGCAAGAAGGGAACACAGTCTCTTCAAGTCCATTCACTTTAGGAAACAAAGGGTGGGACTTATATGCCAATGAGAATGAAAATAGTGCCATTACGATTGCATCTGTTGTGACTTGGAAATACTGATTCAGTTGTCCATGCTATTATAATCTGCACTGAGCAATGTCTGAAATGAGCTTTTTGTTGTTGTTGTTAGCTTAGTTTCTCCCTTAGTTAAGTTTAGTTTCTTTAGTTTTGAGAGAGTAAGCAGCTTTCAGCTTATTCTCTGTCCTTACCAGGTTGAATACACAGTAATTTTATGTTTGTAGTCTAGGCATAGCTCCAAAGAAATGCTTTAGTAGTCTTTCCTGAGCTAAAAAAACGCCCCGAACAACCAACTAGCACACCCCCCAGCAAGTGAGTGCTTAGAGATATCTTTGCAATTGAAATATCAGAAATCAACAAACAGTAATTTTTGACATTTGCAGAAAGTCATAGAATTTCAGTAAGATCACTGAAGATTTTTTTATAAAATATATAAATAGTGGAAAGCTTGGGAAGAATTAAAAGTAATTTAAAAATAATGTCTGTTTATATAGATATATATATATGTAGTCTCTTTCATGGGCACCCCCTTGCCGTGGGGAAAGAGCTTGCGTGCCCTTGCGAAGTTGAGAGCTATGCTGGTGGTGGCATATGCCTCCGGTAGGGTCTCCCAAGCCAGACAGGTCTCAACTGAAGGGTCAGACAAAGTGTGTCCACGGGCAGGATGGGCTCACTAGCCTTCGGGCAACCATCCTAGGAGAAGGACAACTCTAACTCCAAACCCGGGCAGATGGAGCTCGTTTAGCCCTGTAAGGCCATCCATCTAAGAGAAGGATACTCTAACCAAACCTACGACCTGAGGACTTCGCTGTCACCGTCCAAGCTCGCTAGGCCCTGGCAGATGAACCTCAGGTGTAAAGGGTGGGGCCAGTCTTGCGCACGCTGCGCCTCACCTAAAAAATCCACCGCGCAGGCTTGAAGGGTGTACTCACGTTTACAAAGCCCTGTAGCGACAGGCAAGGGACGAAACGGCAGGTGGAAAGATGTCACTGGAAGCCGCAGACCCAACCCTGCATGCAGGCGGTTCAGGACATTGGTCGCTTGAGACTGACCCGGGAGATGACAGTCTCGTTCGGCAGCATCCTGAATGACCAAGCAGCCTTTTTCAAGGAGAGCACTGCTTGCTCCACATGGAGAGGGGCCTAGAAAAGGTGGCCTAACCAAAGCTCATCTCCCTTCCAATCCGGTTGGCTAGCCGCGGCCAACGGACATCTTCTTCTGCGGTCAACCAAAGGCAAAGAGACAAAGGCATACACCTGCCTCCAAAGGTGTGTCCAGATTGACACTCGCATGTTGGAACATCAGAACCATGCTCGATACAGCAGACAGTGGGCGTCCTGAACGCCGTTCTGCTATAATTGCTCACGAACTGTCACGACTCAACATCGACATTGCTGCTCTCAGTGAAGTTCGCCTTCATGAGGAAGGCAGCCTTAAAGAACATGGTGCCGGCTACACACTGTATTGGTCAGGCAAACCCAAAACCGAAAGTCATCATTCCGGAGTTGGCTTCATGATTAAAAACTCCATCGCCTCTAAACTTGAAAATTTGCCAACAGGTCATTCCGATCGCATTATCTCCTTACGCCTCCCGCTACACAACAAGCAACATGTTGTTCTCTTCAGCATATATGCCCCAACTCTCCAAGCTGACCCTACAGAAAAAGACAAATTCTACACCGATCTGCGCCGCCTTACTCAAAAGGTTCCTGCGGATGATAAGATCATAATCCTTGGTGACTTCAACGCCCGAGTAGGTAAGAACTCTGAAGCCTGGAAAGGAGTACTAGGCAAGCATGGAGTTGGAAACTGCAATGACAACGGTCGCCTCTTGCTAGAGTTTTGTGCTGAGCAGCAGCTTACCATCACCAACACTATCTTCCAGCAGAAAGACAGCCTGAAGACAACCTGGATGCATCCTCGATCTAAACACTGGCACCTCATTGACTATATCTTAGTGCGCCAGAGAAATGTTCGCGATGTCTGTCACACCCGAGTGATGCCTAGTGCAGAATGTCAAACAGACCACCGCCTTGTGCGCTGCAAACTTAACCTCCATTTTAAGCCCAAACCTAAGAGGGGCGGCATTCTGAGGAGGAGGCTCCAAGTTAACAATCTTCAAACAGCTGCATTGAGAGACAGCTTCCAGGCAAACCTTCAAACTAGGCTTGAAGACTGTCCCATAGACTCTTCTCCTGAAGCGCTTTGGCAACATATTAAAAATAGCATCCTGCAGTCCTCCGAAGAATTCTTAGGGTTCTCCACAAAGAAAAACAAAGACTGGTTTGATGAAAACAATCCAGAGATCCAGGAATTGCTGGCAAAGAAGAGATCTGCTCACCAAGCACACCTCGCTCAACCATCTTGCCATGTAAGAAAAGCAGCCTTTCGTCTTGCATGCAGTAAACTCCAACAGAAACTTCGAGACATCCAGAACAAGTGGTGGCTCAACCTAGCAAAAAAGACTCAACTATGCGCAGATTTGGGTGACCACAGAGGATTCTATGAGGCTCTGAAAGCAGCGTACGGACCCACACACCAAGTTCAAAGCCCCCTACTCAGCGCAGATGGCCAAACGCTTCTCACAGATAAAACCTCCATCCTGAATCGATGGTCTGAACACTTTCAAACTCTCTTCAGTGCCAACCGTGTAGTCCAAGACTCAGGAATCCAGCTCATCCCAAAGCAAACGGTGAAAAATGAATTGGATATAGCCCCTACTATGGGAGAGACCCTTAAGGCCATACAGCAGATGAAAACCGGCAAGGCAGCTGGGGTCGACGGAATCCCACCTGAAATCTGGAAACATGGAGGCCAAACGCTCCATGCTAAATTTCACGAGCTAGTTGTGCGCTGTTGGGAACAAAGCGAACTACCACCAGATCTCCGTGATGCAATCATCATCACCCTGTACAAGAAAAAAGGAGTAAAGTCAGACTGCTCAAACTACCGAGGCATAACTCTGCTCTCCATTGCTGGAAAAATCCTCGCAAGAATACTATTGAACAGATTGGTACCCGCTATCGCAGAAGAACTTCTACCTGAAAGTCAGTGTGGTTTCAGAGCCAACAGAAGTACCACAGACATGGTATTCGTTCTGAGACAACTGCAAGAGAAGTGTAGGGAACAGAACAAGGGTCTCTATGTAACTTTCGTTGATCTCACCAAAGCCTTTGACACTGTGAGCAGAAAAGGTCTGTGGCAGATCTTGGAACGATTAGGATGTCCCCCCAAGTTCCTCAAAATGATTATCCTGTTACATGAGGGGCAGCACGGCCAAGTCAGATATGGCGATGCACTCTCTGAGCCCTTCCCAATAGCCAATGGTGTGAAACAAGGTTGCGTTCTCGCACCAACTTTATTCACAGTTTTCTTCAGCATGATGCTCCAAAGGGCCACGGCAGACCTCGACGAACAAGACGGCATTTATATCCGATATCGTACCGATGGGAGCCTTTTCAACCTAAGGCGACTGAAGGCCCACACCAAGACCCTGAATCACCTTGTCCGCGAGCTGCTTTTTGCTGACGATGCCGCCCTTGTTGCCCACACAGAAGCAGCTCTGCAGCGCTTAACATCCTGCTTTGCAGAGGCGGCTGAGCTTTTTGGGCTGGAAGTCAGCTTGAAGAAGACAGTAGTTCTCTACCAACCAGCACCACAAGATGATTACCATCATCCCCACATCACCATTGGTGAGTCAGAGCTTCAGCCAGTCCAGCAGTTCAGCTATCTGGGTAGCATCATCTCCTCAGATGCCACGATCGACAAAGAGATAGACAACAGAATAGCAAAGGCAAACAGAGCTTTCGGAAAACTCCATAAAAGAGTCTGGTGCAATAAACACCTGAAGAAAAGTACAAAGATCAGTGTCTACAGAGCCGTGGTACTGCCTACTCTTCTGTACGGGTCTGAATCATGGGTCATCTACCGCCACCATCTGCGACTCCTCGAACGCTTCCATCAGCGCTGCCTCCGCACAATCCTAAACATCCACTGGACTGACTACGTGACTAACGTTGCTGTCCTTGAACAGGCAGACGTCACCAGTATTGAGGCCATGTTGCTGAAAACGCAGCTGCGTTGGGCAGGGCACGTCTCCAGGATGGCGGATCACCGCCTCCCTAAGATCGTGTTCTATGGTGAACTTGCCACCGGCTGCCGCAAGAGAAGAGCTCCAAAGAGGAGATATAAGGACTCCCTGAAACAACACCTCAGCCTAGGCCATATTGACCACCATCAGTGGTCCACCCTGGCCTCCAATCGGGAGATTTGGAGACACACCATACATAACGCTGCTGTCTCCTTTGAGAGCACGCGTAGAATCAAGCTCGAGGAGAAAAGACAGCGCAGAAAGAACCGTGCCTCGACTATACCACCCAAGGAGACCCTCCGGTGTGCTCTTTGCAACCGGTCTTGCCTATCGCGCATTGGCCTTTTCAGCCATCAACGCGCTTGCAATAAGCGTGGGCAAAGCCCTTCCCAAATCTTCGTCCGCGAAGCCAAGCCATGATGATGATGATATATATGTAGTATACTTCCAGTTGTATCCATTTCTTCTGTGGAAAGCCAGAATTTACTTTTTCTTGGAAGAATTGAATCTGATGTTATCTTCACCTTATCAAGACCACTCAAACTGTAACATTTCTTTAAAACATGCTTCATCCTTAAGAAGGAGTATTATTACTATCATAGCTAGTTGTTTAAAATTGCTTCCTTATTTTATTCAGCATTTTCTTAGTCTTGTAAGACATCTTGTTTCTGAACTTTTAGTTGCATTAGTTCTTGTAGCACTAGTAGTTGCAGAAGAAATGAGACAGCCATCTGTAGTTGTTTGTAAAGAGAGGCTGGAGAAGGAAGCAGGCAAGATGATCTCTATACTGTTTGTTTTCCTTCATAATTTGTTGTTGTGGCTGAATTACTGTAAAGAAATCTATCCCTTATTCCAAAAAGATTTTCACATTATACATTGTATGGCAGAGTGATATAAAGGGAATGCAACTCAGTTCTGCTACCTTGTTTGGGCTTTTCTTACAGTTACTTCATGAGTATTGGTTGGTCCTTAGGGATCCTGCTTCTGCTCTTGATGAACTGGCAATGGCTACAGAACGGCTGAGAGTGCGTCATCCTGATGAGCCAAAGCCAAATCCACCGGTTCTCCACATCATAGAACCACATAAGGTAAAGTAGATGGCAGGAAAGAAATGGGTTTTTTTTTCTGAAAGAGCCTACCTCCTATGGAAATAAGATCCATATCTATCTATGAGGTCTATAATATGTCTCTGTTTCCAGTCTGGAATGCCTTGGTGGAGTCAAGAGTTCCTCTTATCTACATTCAGTGTGTGGGCCTTTTTTAGCTTGTAACACTTGTTTTGCTATCTTTTTGTCGCCTTCTGACTGTGAGAGTGGCATGTATCCCAAAGACTGTCGTTCTTCCAGCAGCAAGTGAATGGCTCTGGGACCTTTCTCTACAATTGCCCAATTTTCCAAGCTGGTAGAAAGTGAAGTTGACCTGATTTCTGACCCATATTGCCACTTTGCACAAGGACCTAAAAAAAAAAAAAAAGGCAGCGAAAACCTAAAAGACAAATTTCAAGTATCTTGGAATTTCTGAGCCACCTCTGAGATGCTTTCTGTTCCTGAACATAGAGAAAATGCTGGGTTGATTTAGCATTTTAATTTTTGTATCAATTTCAGCAGAGATATTTTGTGCTTTCTTCAGTGAGATTCGGTGTTAGATAAAAGTCCTTCTTTTCTTTCTGCAGGGAAATAGATAGTTAATCTATGTATTAAAGCGATATTTAAAATGGAGCATTTTGCTTAACCAATGTCTAACAAATTCTAAGATCTGCATCTATATTTGCAGCCATAAAAGAAACACCCATTACTTCTGCCTTCATCCTTTGGGTGTTTGCCTCTTCTGCAGTATTAATAACTACACCACTACTAACTGTAATCAATCTAAAAAGGAGTCAGCTTGATGTTTCTATCTTTGTATAGGTTAAAGGAAAAGTGAAAGCTTCTAAGAAGTATAAGAGATTTAATTAATTATTTCTGAAACATTGTTTTTGGAACCAGCAGTAGAGGCTAGAATCTGTTTGGCTTGTAAGAAGATAAATGATAAATTGAAAAAAATTTGAAAGAAACTTTTAAAAAATTATTTTAAATTGAGTTTGTCTCTGTAAAGAACCAACAATGCAAATGAAAAAATAAAGAGGAAGTTCGTGTACCTCCTGGGTCTCAGCCTGTTCACAGTCCTGTGTTCGTACCGGGTACAGGAAAGGAATAGGTGATCAGTTTTGCTTGAGGAGAAGTGCATCGTAAATTTACAGCACAAGCTGCTGTTCTGTCTGTCTCCAGTAAATTATTCAGTTGAATTTTGCCAAAAAAAAAAAAAACCCCAACAATTTAAGCCTTATTGTGAAACTTAAAATTGTTAAGATTTTTTCTTAATATGTGTTTAATACTCTTTCCATAATTGAGTGAAACTTTTGAATGACAAGGCAGTTGCCAAATCACAGCTTCAAAAGAAACGAGGACAACTTCTGTATCTCACTAATCTGGAGAAAGTAAGGTTTACAGTTCCTTGGTCTTTACCAAAGTGATGTACTCTATTTACCTAATGGAAGAAACCTGCCATTATTTTTATTTAAAACTTGCATTTTAAAGAAAATGCATTTTGGTATAGATTGAAATACGTTGAAATTCAGCATGTTGTTCTCTGTGTTACTGTGTAGTCATAAAGTTATTTATTACCTTATCTATTTTGGCTTTTTGTTTAACTATACAGTTATAAAACTATGAACTAGTTTGAGATTGCTAAAGCTTTCATTAAAACTAAGTGGGCCATGTTTAGTAGAAGCCTTGTAAAATTACGTATGCCTCTGCGTACCCTAGCTATTTTATGAAGAGCTTACCTTCTTAAACAGAAGGACAAGCAGGTCGGTAGGTTAAATAACTGTAAAAAAACCAAACAAAGCTCACGTATGTTATGTTGTTTTAATCTTAGTGTTCAGGTAAGTACAATCATGCTTAAGTAATCATAGTGAAGCATGCTTAAGTATATTTAAGTGTTTTTACAACAATGTATAGCTGATTGATAGAAAGTACGAGGAGGTTCTTGTTTGATGTTTGTATTTTACCAGGATTTTTCAAAGCTGTAGTACAGATGCACGTGCTATCTGAAGGGCTGCAGTATGAATAGTGCTCCTTTTATTTACCATAAATACCTTTTTTTAAACTCCTTAGGGTAGACTTATTTGTTCATGCTCTTGAGGACTGTTTGTTTATAGTAGGGACACAAAAAGAAGAACATTGCCCAGCATCTTGCTTTAGGATTTTAGTTAGTACAGCTTATATGCATTCAGTATGTGATCCAGCCAGGTGGAAGTGTGTGCTCTGGGAAGCACTAAGCATCCTTAAATGTCAGGGGAAGTTCTTCATCACCTTGTAAGATTTCCTTCTTAGAGGCATTTTTTCAGCACTCTTAAAATTAGTATGGAACAAAACTGTGATCTTGAACTCATACAGTAATGGTGTAACTTCTGCTCACTTCTGGTCTTGTTTTCTTCCCTTTAAACACATGCAGATCTCCCATTGTTCATAGGTTCCCGATAAAAGCAACAATAGAAGAGAGAATGCAGACTATGCTGAAAACTGTAGACAGAATGTATGTGTTGAATATTTTAAAAACATCACTATTGCACTGAAAATGAAAAGGTGGTTCTCAACCATGCTTTTATTACAGTTAGGTATGCATATCTTACATAGAAATTTCAACTGTTCTCGTTTAAAGTGTTTAGCTTGACAAAAATTTTTAGGACTTGTAAGATTTTACCTGGTTCCAGTAACTTGAAGCTTAAGGTATTTTAAATTCTCTGGAGAAAATTTTGGTTATATTTTGTGTGTTTTATTTCATCAAAGTCCAATTAATAAATGATGTGTTATGATTTATCTTTTCAGTTTACCTATATTCATTAGTAGAAAAACATTGTAATTAATGGAGTAATGCTAACTCTGCCACTGGAGTAACAGCATACGTTATAAGCTCTGATATAGAGTGTTAATTCTTTCTTGCATTGTTTTTAAATTCTACAAACCTAGTCTCAGTGCTGTGACACGCTGGTTGGTTTTGCAGTCAGTGCACAAGTTGTCCAGATGCTAGCTCAAAAGTCAGTCAGGTGTGCAGACACAGAACTGGGAGTGGAACAAAAGTAGCATGTACATTTTTGGTGCAGAAAATAGGAGGTTTGTACCTCTTTAACTATATTGTCTACACATAATCAAAGGCCTTCTCCTAGATTTGTTAAAAAAAATAGTTATTTTTTCCAGTTCTTTGACCATTAAAAATTATGAGACTAAAAATTTGCATGCATATCTTTGGCTGTAGTTATGAAAGGTGTCACCTTTAGCTTTGAAAAAATTATTGAATCAGTTTCCCTATCTGTAAAGGAGCACTCCTTTTGCATGTAAAATTCAGATAAATATACGGTGGTTGAATGATCCAATGGGGCCTGATGTTGTGGAAGCAGTATCAAACCTTGTGCTTGGAAGCTGAGGCCAATGCCTTAAATGTGAAGAGGGCAAAGCGGATTATCCCACGTTCTGCTGCCTCTGCAGTGTTTGGCGTTGACCGCTGTTAGGGACAGTACATGGACTTTGTATCTTACTCACAATGTGCAAGAGAAGTAGCTGATCGGTGTGTGGGGTTTTCCTTCTGAGCTTCAAAGCTGAACAGTTACTGGACTCTGAACCATATGGTCTGCCTTCAGTGCATCCAGCTTGTTATTTAAGTTGATTCCATCTCTGATGTCTGCATTCAACTTTTTCCCACAGCCACACGAGCTCTTCCATGAAACAGTCAGAAGCCTCAGTTCTGACAGTGGCAGATTTGGCTGACCTTTTTACAGAGGAAACTGAAGAACTTGAGTAAAACATTGGTTTGGCCTGTTGAAATCAGAAAGGACCTAACCTAATAAGCACCGGTATATAATCCACTTGATCTGTCCTTCCTGTAGACATCATCTAACATTTTATGTTACAGAGCTATTGGAAATCAAAAAGTCTTAATTGTTTCTGTTTTATTCTGTGGTAAATTTCTTCACAGCACACACTTCTTATAGCACTGGAGAAAACTTGCACTTTGCACATGATACAAAAACATCTTCCCAACGAGCGTTTGAGCTGGGTGCTAAAGCTGAGACCTTGGACCCTTGGTGAAGAGGATTTTGACCATCAGGTTTGACTGGCTAGTAGCTCAGTCTGAGAGTAGAACTCTGTGGGTGGTTAGGTGGGAAAGGGAAGCAGAAAAACACAAAGCTAATTGTTTTTACTGTACAAAGAATTGTTAGAAAGAATAACTGTAAATTTGTGGTTGTGACGTCCCAGACGGTTTGTGACATGACAGATATTGTGTGAGGTCACAGGCGGGTTTTTGTGAGGTCACAGGCGTGTTTTGTGAGGTCACAGGCGTGTTTTGTCCAGTTGTTCCCCTGCTGGCCATTCCTGCTTATGTTATCTGCTCCGAGTGGTGAGAGAAAATGCTCAGCAGGACATATGAGGCCCATCTGCTCTATTTCCTGTAGATATGTTCTAACAGAATGCAAAAAAACCCTATAAATTATGCATACAAAGAAAAAGACTTCCTCCTAGGCAGCGTTCCATAGTTCCACAATCCATTCGATTTGTTGGTTTTTTTTTCCCTGTCCCTTTGCAAGGCAAAACTTCTAAGAGTGTAAGGACTTCAGCAATAGACTAAAATGTCCAGACAACTTCGGAAGCAATTTCTCAGTGAGAACTGCAAAGTTGAGGAGACTTCTGTGTAACATTTAATGTTTATACTGTAAATGAAATATGGTACCTTATGTGTTATTCTCCATATATAAACAGTTGTGTTACCATAGTTTAAGCACTACAATAGGTCACTTAGATGAATTATAATTTACTTGGAAAAACAGAAGGCCTATCATTCAGTTTCTGTTTATAAATAGTGCCAATATAGCATTAATCTGTATTTGTTTCCACATAGCCCTTTCCCATAACTGTTTTGCATTCATCTTGCTATTATATTTTCTGTTTTTTTCAAAGAGGAAGAAAAGGTGCAAAGCATTACACATATCCAGACCCATGTTCCAACACTTGTCTTAGTAAGATATTATTTTGGAAGAATTAACATTAAATAAATAGTAGAACTTGGTTCTTCATGACTGACTAATCACACATAAGCATCAGCTACAATTACAAAGGACTATGAGCAAAAGCATGAAAGAGAATGGGCAATAAAGAAATACTCTAGAATAAAAATATAAAGTCCTCAAGCATTTCCAAAGAAAATTTGCCCTATAGATATTTATTAAAAGATTATATGAAGCACAGGTCTTTCACAACATTACTGTCCTTTAGGTTTGCAATCCATACGAGATGCAACCAAAGAGGTTTGCATGCTCCATGAACTTATTTCATATACATGCTACTTACCACTTCACCACTGGTTAGATACTCTCTTCAAATCTGCTATGTAACCAACAACGATATAACAACTTCCAAGAACCAGGCAGGCATCAGCCTGTCCTCCTATGACACAGAGCCACTCCTCCTGGCAGATCTGTTTTTCATTCCCAACCCAAATGACATCTCACTATTTTTCAGTCTTTCACTTCGACACCACAGAGACAGTCTCTGACTTGCATAGTTCAGCACACCCCAGGCTTGCAGGACTGTGTCAGTGCAAGACCTACCATCCATTCCGCCCTTTTCTATGTCCTGTTACCGCCGAAACCTTTCCCTGACATAACTAAGGACTTCCTCTGTCTATTAGTAGGGATCTATTAACAAAATCATGCAGAAGGCATGAAAGTAGGATTTTTAAAAGCATTTAGTCTTAGCACTCGGTCCTGTCCCCTCTGCAGTCTATGGTAAAACTCACTTGGATTTTAATGTGCCCAAATTTCCTTTGCTGCAGTTTGAAAGGCATATAAGAAACTAATAGGAGGGTCTGAAGTGATCCAGGATTTTAGAAAAGTGAGAAGTCATACAGAGGGGCAGAGATAAGGGGTGCTGGAACTTATTTTCTCCCTAAGTATGAGCCCATTGCTGCATGCAACCGTGAATAACTACAACTAACAACTTCTCCCATAAATTTGAGAAAAGCTTTGTGCTGTTTTTACTGTTGCTGCAGCAAAAGACATCGTGACAGGAGACTCATGCTTAAAGAGATTATAGATGAGGTATTTAACATGCATAGCCCCTGGGATCCAGTTAAATGGGGAATGTAGACTGCAAATGCAACAATGTCCTGCAGTCAGAGTACCCAGCAAGGTAACAAAATCATTTGTAATAAGGGTATTCCCTGGAAAAAATAAATCATTAATGTGTTCCAGCTGTGCTAGGAGTATTCATGACTTATGGAGAGGCAGAGCTGGTAACTGGGCTGGAGGAGAAAAACAAGGGGTTCTTTTTACAAGATTGATGGTGTTATTTTATACCAACCAGGTACAGAGGAGGAGTAAAACCAATATGTCTAATGACAGCTCACCAGAGAGATTATTTATGCTGTGCCAAAAGATTTCAGATGCTGAATTTAAACAGTCACCCCCCAAGAAAGTGTGGAGTAAGAACAGTAAGTTATAAGACTTGAGACTTAGTTTAGTTTTCAAGCTAAAAAGATGATTGGTTTTATATAAAGAGTGAGATTTGATTTGTGATTGATCTTTGAGTTTCTCTCTTAAGCAGTATCTGATCATGGTGTAACGACCAGAAAGGCTCATTAGGCACGTGACCTAGAGACCTCAAAATTTTGGAAGGCTCCTACCTCACAGTCACTACTCCACTGTATATGACCAAGGGTGAAATTCCAGTTCTAATTTCAAAAAATGCCACTCTCAGATGCTCTTATTGTAACGGTCAGACCAAATTTCAGAACTCTTTCTGAATGTGGGAGCCAAGTCCTATGAAAATGAATGACAGAATTCCCATCAACACTAACAAGCACTTAATCAGAACCTAAAAGGAAAGGAAACTAACTACATAGGTCAGCTTTTTCTCAAGTAATACACTTTTGACAGGAAGAGTCTGTGTAATCTGTGACTGACTTTCTTCTAACATACTCTATTTTTCACTGGCTTACTCTGGGATGCCCTTTGATAACAGAGAGTTAATGGATTTCCTGGCACTCAGAGGCTTTGGAAAATTCTGACTATCTGCTTCACAGAGAATTACTTAAATTTGCTAATGTTTACTGAATGTTTTTAAATCTCCTGAAGGAAAGCTTTAGATAAGGCTGTGGCATTGTTGTTGTTCTTCATCTCTGATACCTTAATTTAGGATTTGCCCTGATACTGAACAGAACATTCAGCGCATAGCTACAGAGCTTCTGGACTTTGGAAAGATTAAATGTTACTTCTTAAGCAAAAAAAAAGGAAAAAAAAGTTAGTATTTGTTATTTTTAACCCCCTGATGATAAGTTATAAAGAGTTTCATTTTTAAGTTTTGAGAAACCAAACACTCAAATTTGACAGCATCTCTCAGTAATGTCCTTTGAAAATGGTCCTCGAAGGGGGGACAAAATGTTATTAATTTATTCCAGAAGCTCAGCATTTACATGAACAGGAAATATACCCCACGATGATCTCTTATAAGGAACTACGTACAGCCAGGAAATTGAATGCATTACTTTATGCTTTTCAACCTGGGATTTAAGAATTTAGATAAAGAGTGATTCTCTTTATGGAAGAATATTAAAATTTCTCATTTCCCATTCCTCTTGAGATTTTAATTTCCTTTTTTCCACTGCACTAATGTTGTTGGTTTTCCTCTTCATTCATTCTGTTGTGTCAAAATATATTAGCATTCTTTTGAAAAATTATAAAGAGAATATAAAGACAGATGCTTTCAGCATACTTATTAACTAGTTCATTATCTCCATTTTATTCCTCTCTCAGGTTTTGCTTCCTGGAGTACAGTAGATTAGACATTGTCTTCTCCCCCCTGCCCCCGCCACTGCATCTGGAAAAGGGAAAATATTGAGTAAAAAGATGGACTAAAAAAATTTCTTTTGCAGCACCACAACAGTATAATATAATTTCTAAACCTTTCTGTTGCATGGATGATCCAAAATGTCCAATGCAGTTTTCTAGTTTGCATTGATTTCTCTTAGAGAAAACCATTATTTTACATTTTACAGTCACTTTTGTGTAAGTTTTTCAGCCCTTGAAAGCTACAGCTCTGGTACTTTTTTCTGGTGGTCACGTGATCATTCTGAAAAATTGCTTTGACGTTTCTACTGTATTTTTCTTCCTATCTGCCTTCTAGTTATTAGTGATAAACCAATACAGTGTCCACTTCTGAGCTCCTCAATACAGGAGCCGCATGGACACAGTGCAGCAAGCAAAGTGGAGGGCCATGAAGATGATTAAGGGACTGGAGTATCTTTGATATGAGAAGAGGCTGAGAGCTGGGACTGGTTAGCCTGGAGAAGGAGCTCAGGCAGATCTTATCAGTGTGTAGATGACAGATTTGTTCTCCGTGCGGCTTCAAAATTTCTTGCATCAGGGCTTCTGGGCTGCTTGTGGCAGTTAAAAGGTTTAGTGCAGTTCTGAAGTTTCTACAATGTTATCCTATCAACAACAACTTTTTATTTTGACTTCCCTGTATTTATTTAATCACTCTTCCATTCTGAAAAGCCCAAGACCGTGTGTCAGGATAGTTGCATTGAAAAATTTAATATAATCATTTAGCCACAAACGAAGCGAACTCTGTCTCCATGAGACAATGTGTTAAGGAATGCCCGGGAGCTATATGCTTGCAAAGTAACGTCCGGCAAGCCCACTGTAAGACGTAGAGACAAATGTAATTGAACCATATAGACTACAGAAGAAAGAAAGAAGTAAAAGAAAGAAAGAAAAAAAGAAAACTGATTAAGCTTCTATTTTCTGTCTTACAGCTTCATGTCATTCTAGAGAAAACATAACTGCTTTCCAGACAGCTGGATCTTCCTTATTATGGTACAGGAACCTGTGATTGACTGGATGAAAAAATGTAGGCTAAGCGTCTTCTTTTGTATGACACTTTCAGCAACCCACTTGTTTATAGCTGTAGTTGTAATCATATTTCTCTTTCACGGGCACCCCCTTGCCGTGGGGAAAGAGCTTGCGTGCCCTTGTGAAGTTGAGAGCTATGCTGGTGGTGGCATATGCCTCCGGTAGGGTCTCCCAAGCCAGACAGGTCTCAACTGAAGGGTCAGACAAAGTGTGTCCACGGGCAGGATGGGCTCACTAGCCTTCGGGCAACCATCCTAGGAGAAGGACAACTCTAACTCCAAACCCGGGCAGATGGAGCTCGTTTAGCCCTGTAAGGCCATCCATCTAAGAGAAGGATACTCTAACCAAACCTACGACCTGAGGACTTCGCTGTCACCGTCCAAGCTCGCTAGGCCCTGGCAGATGAACCTCAGGTGTAAAGGGTGGGGCCAGTCTCGCGCACGCTGCGCCTCACCTAAAAAATCCACCGCGCAGGCTTGAAGGGTGTACTCACGTTTAAAGCCCTTCCCAAATCTTCGTCCGCGAAGCCAAGCCATGAATCATATTTCTACAGACCATTTTTTCCTTCTGTAATCTGAATGCACGTTCAGGGACTTAAATGGGAATTTTGTTCATAAGCAATTACAGAATTAATTCCTTACTGATAAAGTTATAAAATAACTATTAAAAAAAATTACAATCATATACAGAGCTGAGGCCCAATTCTGGGCATAAAACAGACAGCAAAATAATGGATATTTCAGAACCTATCCAAGTAATCTGCTATTCGGTTTTCTTCTGCTTTTGGTTTAATTTCTTAATTCTTTGGACCAGAAAGCTGTCCGGTAATATGCCTAAGTAAGTAATGATCTGTATTGTAGCAGTTGTAAAACAAATCATAATTCTACACCAAAAATTCTGCAAAGAATATTGTTTATTAAAGTTTTAATATTGAATTACAGGTACCACCAGAGGAACAAGAATAAGAAGGAAACTGAATTAGGAAATTAGGAACAAGAAAAGAGGACTGGAAACAGCTGTGGAAACAAATACCATATCTACAGATAATATTTTTAATGTTATCTTCCAACTCTTTTTTTTGTATAGCAGTATCTGCTTGAGGTAGTGCAGAAGGGTGCAAATGAGTACATCCTCAGCATGCCAGCTGTTGTTCTACAGTTAGATATGCTATTTTATGTCAGGCAATATTTAGGTTTACAAGAAACCTCTACACGTTGTTTTGGAATAGGTGGCTCAATGGAATACCATTGCCACAAGCAGCAGGATCGAATGTATTATCTCAGATTACAATTACCAACTCATATTGCAGAAGGAGTTATACCCAGTCAAGAACATCAGGATGCAGAGTCAATAATCCCACTCTGTGAAGCCACCCTGCCGGTTCTTAAGCAAGATGAAGTGGGTAGATTTTCATTAAACTGTCCAGAACGCTGTAACCTGCCATGTCCACTGACCACACTTGATTTGGGTGGATACCTCAGTGAGAAATCTGATTAGTAGGAGATAGCTCAAAAGCTTCAGTGAAATGTTTTGTCAAAAGAGACAGCCCTGCTGTGCAGTATTGTTACATATCAGCCACGACCTGCTGGGATAACAAATAAAGCAGGAGTAGTTATAGCTATAGAAGTTTAGCATATGACTACAATGCAGCAAAAGAATTAAACTTCTGTTAGTGACAACACTCAACTTTAATTGTACCAACACCACCAGAGGGGGAAAGACTGCTGAACAGTGAAAAGAGCCATAGTTTTCACACAGTTTTCAATGTGGCTACCAAGTATGTGGCCCCACTCTGATGTGAGCAAGTTCTTGGCTGTTTTGAGTTTTTATACCTGAGAAATTATTTGTTGCATATCAAGATATTTATCTGATTGGTATGAATATAGCAGACTTCAGACTGTAAAGGAGTATATATTTTTGAATAGACACATTAGCATGCTGATATAAAACTATGTCTTACATGCTTTCACCTGCAATGTGTTTTTTGTCCTAGGACAGGGTATATTAGGGTGCAAACAAACCGTAATATACTTTCACTCATTTCGTCAAGTGCTTTGGCTTAATCTCTTTGAACAATGTCACTTGTACTCCTGCACTGTCAAACCTTAGGGCTTTTGATACTCATTTTTGAAAATTCTTGAAGAAAATACAAAAATACTATTGAAAAGTTTTTTAAAAAACTAGTGTCTCCTAGTGCCCCTCCTGCAACTGCTGATATGTCAGTAAGAAAGATAAAGGCATAACCAAGAAAAAAAGTGCCTTAAGCTCCTAAAGCAATTTTTACCTGTCAACATGCAGCATCTGGGAATATCACTAACTTGGTGGGCCCTGTCTGAGTTGCCTTCCTCCTTTGACTGTCACTGTAGTCTAACACTTACTCTTGAATTAGATCCAGACTGGATAGGTCTAGTCTGGATTTTACATTCATTGTTTCATCAGGTTCACTCTGACGGAAATCGCAACAGCGATGAAAGCTTGAGTGAACGCTACTTTATTATTGAAATCCAAAACAGCTGCATCAAGGCAAAAAACACAGCAACCAGAAAATACTCTTAGATATGGCTGTACTTCACTTTACACAAAAGGAAATTTGTCATGCATTGAAGTGTTGGAGCTTTAATTGCCTCAGGTTGCATGAGTAAAGCTACTTAGAAAAATTAGGTTCTATAGAAGTACTGTTGGAATTTGGCCCTTCCAAATGTACCATTTAACAGCTTTTCTACATAATTTGTGAGATAGGACTCTAAACCTCAGCTAGGGAGGGATTTTTTTTTTTCCCCTCTATTTTTTTCCTGAAGGAAATGAAAGTACAGACTTTTTATAGCAAGATGCACAATACACTTGCTGTCCTAGTCACAGAGGAGAAATGTTAGAAATGGCAAGGTCAACTTAAGATCTGGGAACTCACTTTCCTCCTGAAGATTTAGGATAAGCCAGCAATGAAGAAAATCTCCAAGACTGTAATCCCTAGGGAGACTGCTGAGTTTCCAACTTAAATAAGGAATTGTTTTATCTCTAGTTTGGCAACCTAATGAAGTACTTAAGCCACACTTTCCCTGCAGCAATTAGACGTGTAAGAGAACTCTATTATAAGGACAAGATCCCACTCTGTGAGCACTAAAACCTACATGATCTAAACTCTGCAAATCAGTAAGTCATAAGCAAAAGGAACTAAAAAGTTTGGGGTTGAGACACCAAGGTGAAGTAATGTACTCGTTTCATGTTTAATGTCTATAAGAATGTTTTCATATTTCTTCAAACACCCAGAATTTATAATGTCTTATCTACTATGTATGCAGTTGAAGAGAGCATATGGAATATTGTACTAAAACCTACAGACATCCTCTTTTGGAACACAAAGACTGGCCTGTTAAGAACCTTGCCTAGGAGACTCCATTTCAGGAATGTTTTATGTATTTATGCTGTTTACATGTAGATGTAATGTTAGATTGGTAGAAGCCCTAGGCATTAAGTTAAAACCCGTTTCCTTTTGCTCTTAGCCACACTGCAGATATCATACACAGTGCTAGTTGTTCCCGAGAACCCTTTCTTCTTCCCTGTGTCTTGTGATTTGGTAACTTGTTTCTAAATGCAACCTCAGCTTTTGTACATAAATAAGATTGCGGTTTGCTACTGAGCTGACACTCAGGGCAGATTCAACAGGAAAACTCTGCTGAATCTTTTATTGACTCCTTGTTCTCCTCAACTGTAGAGCTGGACAGCTTGAGAGCTTTGAATATAAGAACGGTAGACAGCAAATTATCTCAGATTCAAGAGTTGTGAGGCCATGAAAACACTTTGTCTTCTCTATGCTAACACCTCCTTGGGACTCTGGAAATTCAAGTACGTGCAATACAATTTTCAATAGAAGATCCAGCACAGGCAAATCCTTGCAAAAGTGAGGCCCTAATTTCCTCTTTCCCCCATTCTGATGTGTATGTGCAAAGGTGAAAGCCTACATGGGACTCTCCATGGAAAACAGATGTGCCATTAAATTACACAGTAGTGATAGAGGTATTTCTGTGTGGTATGTGTCTTTTCTCCTCATTCCACAACATGAACTGTATTGGCGTCTATGACTAGTACTCTAGAAGGTTTAAAATATTCTTATAAAACTTGAGGTAGACAGTTATGTTTCCACTTACGAGAATCAAGGAATAATTCTATTTTCCTTGAGGAGAATAACTCTGATACTGTTTATAGTGATAAAATTCTGTTCTGTTCATCCTGTAAGGGCTCTGAAGGATCATGATAAATGTCATCCTACATATTATATAAGCTTATTTTTGTGATAGCACTTGTTTAAGTCTACTCCTCATTCCATCAAGGTTAGCTCGCATGCTACTAATTATAGTTTTTAATTAAGTTAAATTTTTAACTGTGTCATCAATCAATTCTGAGAAATTTAATTTTCTGTCACAATGGCTTTAGGAAACTGGTACCATCTACAGACAGAATAGCTATTAGCATATGTAAATGGAAAAACATGGAAAAGAAGATGAGACCTATCTGTGGTTCCTGAAATTATCAATCTCCAAGACAGGATAAAAGAACAGCTTCCCTGTGGGAGACAATGACTTACTTCTTCATGATAGTTATTTAATGTTAATGTACTTTATTCAGACAATAAATAAGAGGACTTCCCTTGAGCTTGATTGCTTGTATAATGTGTTCGCATATATAATTATAAAGAGAATTAAAAGCCAAGCTGGTGTGTGAGGAAGCAAACTAATGTCACCGTCCACCAGCTCTTCCCATGCTGTTGCCTGCTCACCTGGGCAACTCGCAATGCATCCTTGGCTGATACAGAGTTTTTCACCTGCAGGCTGTATTACAACACATTTGTGAACTACATTTCTTTAATAAAACAATCTTCTAAAAAAAACCCCATGAATTTGTTCCTAATATAAGATGTTATTAGTACATACTTAAAAGGGTAAAATAACCCCTAATTCAGGAAACTAAAATAACCTTTAAGGATTGACCCTACAGGACAATTAACTACAAGTTAGATAATCACCACTGCCTTCAGCAGATTTCAAGTGGGATTGATTCTTCTTGAAGGTAAGAATACAATAATCTTAACATCCCAATTCTGCAAGCCACATACATAATACCCGATGTTTAAGACATAAAATAATAAGTTGATAACATCCCCCAAAGCTGTTTAATTTCCAGGGAACAGCCAGGTATTTATATTTAGCTAGAGATTCAAAATTTTAAGTCTGGCCCACAGTCCACACTGTGTGAGAGTCAGTACTAAGCTAATGCATCATTTAAGTCCTATTAAACCATT
The DNA here is from genome assembly GCA_009769605.1 of Bucorvus abyssinicus. Classification (NCBI taxonomy): domain Eukaryota; kingdom Metazoa; phylum Chordata; class Aves; order Bucerotiformes; family Bucorvidae; genus Bucorvus; species Bucorvus abyssinicus. The sequence goes on along the minus strand of CM020028.1, from coordinate 29,697,340 downwards.
CATCTGTATCTTTAATGATACACAAGCTTCATGCTGACTTCTGCAAAAATGACTCTCATGCTGCATTTCTTCCCCAGGCACGGGAAAAATAGCATATAGCACACAACATCTAAAAGCCATAAATACAGGATCCTTTTCTTAATTTCTCCCTTCTTTGGGAAACATGCATGAGAAGGAGAAGTTATGACTGACGAACAGGTTATTGACAAATATGAAGCCTTTACTTTTTGCAAGCAATCACCCCTTCCTAGTGACAACTGGGAAAATTGGCAAAAGTGTTTTGATGTAATATCCTAGTCTTTTCCTAGGGAGTTAGGATGTTAGAACAGGGTAAAAGTCCCCCCTAGAAAACAGTTACAACTGACACAGCGGGGCTTTTTGGGGGTTTTTTTGTGTGGAATGCAGGGCCAAACACTTACCAAAAATCTTATTGTATAGGGGCTTGTTGGGATGGAGTTAATTTTCTTCATAGCAGTCCTTAGGGTGCTATGTTTTGGATTTGTGACCAAAACAGTGTTGTTAACAGTGCTTGTATAGTGTCAAGGCTGTCTCTCCAACTAACCCCACCAAAGGCCAGTAGGCTGCGGCTGGGCAAGAGGTAGGGAGGGGACACAGCTGGGACAGCTGACACCAACTGGCCAGAGGGTCCATATAATGTCAGCAATAAAACTTGGGGGAGAGTTTTTCCAAAGTAGCCTTTGCTCAGGGACTGTCTGGGCATTGGACAGCTGGTGGTGAGCAATTGCTTTTGTGTCACTTGTTTTTTTCTCCTTTTTCCTTTTCACTTATTAAACTGTCTTTATTTTGACCCATGAGTTTTCTCATTTTGCTCTTCTGATTCTCTCCCTCATCCCACTTGGGGAGGACTGAGTGAGCAAGTGGGTGTGGGCTTAGCTGCCAGCTGGAGTCAACTCACCACACTTAGCTAAAAGTCTTCTGTACTTCTAGCTTCCTTGTTTTGTTGTTCAAGATTCTCAGCCTCAGAAGAAGTCTTCTAGGAAGAAGTCATGATGAAGCTGTTAAGAGACCACAGACTTAAGAAACATGGTCTCCTAAGTAGCCTGCCAGGCAAAAAAACAGACTATTGTTTCACTGAAATTTCACAGGAATTAGCATATTTCTCATCAGGGCAAACTGTTTTGTTGGAAGCTTTGCCAACTTGCTCAAATTTGGATTAGATTTTTCTTGTGCCATGCATTCACAGACCTCCTGGTAGTAAAAGGAAGGAGCTGAAAATAGGCACAGTTGGGGACCTAATTACAGCATAATTGCAGACATGTCCATGTTGATATTTTGGGAAGCCTTAGAACGAATACAGCATAGTTATCTGTACCTCACTGGAATTTTATGTCATGCCCTCTAAATATTTCATCTGGCTTTTTGGACAATAAAATCCTGAGCTCACTGCCACACCAGATATGAAGGAGCACACAGTGATGTCCTGAGGTCTGATTCTTCCCCTTCCATACATTTCTGGATATGAAAGGCAATAACTGTTCTAACAAAGCAATCATTACATATTATGCATCTCCTCATGAATAACATACAGCAACAATTAATGAAGGTCCTTTTCAAACAGAAATGAGCATGAGCATATGCATTCATTACTAATGAACACGGCAACAGATGCACGTTTTAGATGATCTAGTGAAATTAAAATATGTATATCCAACGTTGAAGTCGGGGATATAAGCAAAAGATTTCATAGACAGAGAAGTGTATAGCTAGCTAGAAACAAATCAGGCTTCAGTAAAGATGTTTTATTTTACCACACAACTCAAAATCAGAGAGAGAAGTTTCACCGAGTAGAGACAACAAATACTTGACAGTTGCTTCTAGCCTCAAAGCACTTCAGATGTAGGAATACTGGTTGGAAGGTTTGAGCTTTGTTTTTAGATCTGCTAGATGGTTACCTCACAGGTACAGTACTTAGAGACAGTAACCACGGGGGGACCATGACCATGATCTAGAGACAATAACCAGGGGACCATGACCTCAGGGTTTGTGGGCAAGATAAATTCTTGTGGTAATGTTTGGGAAAAACTCATAACAGTGTGGTTTAGTACTAATACTTTTCAAAAGGCAAAAATCTGTTCTTGTTCTCATCAAAGGTAATCTCAAAATTATCGTTAATTTTAGCATAGACAGAAGAGTATTTTAAGTAATGAAGAAGTCTGTGGTACATTCACAGTATGGATCAACCAAGATGATACAAGAATAACCAGTTACAAAAAGTAATAACAGTTTACAAATCTTGAATCCTCTTAAACTTTGTTGTTTAATTTAAAATAATTCCTTCATAAATAAGAGTATGTCAAACTTGATATAAAAGTGTATAAGCCTGTAAGGTTAGGCTGCACTTTTCTTTCTCTAGAAGAGCCCTTTAAAATATTTTTTTCTGGCTTTGATCCAACAGACAGAGAATTGTAAATATTTTCTACAACATCAAAGCATTTAAAATTTTTCACACTTAATTGTGAGTTTTTAACCAATATTTTAGATTTTCCCTGAAAGTCCAACTTAAATGCAACCCAAAACTTCAATAATAAAGCTCTTCAGCCTGGCATATTAACAACTTAAAGGTAATACATGGGGTCAATCCTTCCTGAAAGATATCTATGTTAGCTAACTATGCATTTTATCCCAAGGGGACAGTGAGCCCTTCAGCTATTTCCAGTTTCACTCCAAAGCCATTTTTTTGGCATATATAAGGAATGTGAAGATGTATTTTGCCTTTTCTTATATGCATATGTTTGTGTGCTTGTGCCTATTCTTATAGGTGAAAGATATTCATAGACTCAAACAGCAGATAAAAGACATAACTTGCCCATTGATACATCTAAGGTTATATTTGCTGCAATATTCAAATTAAGCCTATCATGTCCATAAATGGCACGACAGAAGAGCAGTTTTCTTTTATAAGGGGCTCCACAAAAGGTAGAGGCAAAGATCGCTACAATATGTAGAATCCTTTTACAGGCGTAGCAGAGGTTGAACAAAATTTTCTCCCCAGTCAATTCAGTTGCTGCTGGTGTTGTCATAAAGACAAGCAGTGACTAGGTTAGGGACTTCCTTTTGCGTGGTAAGGGCTGAGTGGCAAAATAAACTGTGAAGTATTCCATTGCTTCATTCAGTAAGCAGGTTTGTCCATTTGCTGCACCCTGTCTTAGAATCCCTCATCAACACCGGTTTTCATCAGTGCTGAAAGCAAACCACCACTTTGTCTGTGTTCATGGCTGAAAGAAAAGGTGATCAGGAAAACAAGCACCCTGGAGTGACATTCTACATTTGACATGATCAAGAAAACAAGCCAGTTTCAAAGCCATCATTATTGCCTAAAAATCACCATTAAAGCTGTTTCTTTAAATTGCATCCTTCACAAGAAGCTACTTGTGCTTCAAATCCTTATAGCATTCTTCACGCTTTCTACATTTCTACTTAGCTGTATTTAGAAAGAACTTCTGAGATATGTGAAAAGTTGTCATAGTAAGGTCCTCAACAAGTTAAATACTGACATATAAGTAAAAGAATGCTATAGTACATAAGGAACGGTTTTCATGTCTGTCAAGTATTCAGACTTCAATAAAAGTCAATTGCGATTGTAAGAAATCAGCATATTGCATTTTTGCTTTCTTGGAAAATGAAATCACTTGGAAAATGAATGAGGTGACCTCCGTACCCAGTCATTGCTTTCACCTAGATCTAGTTTAGAAAGTCTCACAAAATTAGAGCTATTCCTAGACATATAATAAAAGAGGTTCTGTCTATGAGTGAGTTTACAAAAATTGTCTTTGAACTGAGTCATGAAATTTAAAAAATTACTGTTTTGTCTCACATCTCATATTTCATGTGGGATTTTTTTAAATGAGATTTGTAGTCTTCAAGATCCTTTCAGATATCCCACTCTTTAAATGATGGTAATACTTTACTCCATAATTGCTTATAGTGAAGGTATGTGGGGAAAACCTGTTGATACTGTTCCAGGTTTGTGGCAGCTCTTTAAAGAGCTCAAAGATCCTCCAGGAGAGTTTAGAAGGGAAGAAGAATTATTTCATGGCAGGATGCTGCTCTGCACACGATTGACATGAATGGGAAGTTTGTAATCAACATGTTTGCTCTTACATTTTTGTAGAATTGGGTCTTAAGTGCTCTCTCTACTTGAGAAAACATGACAGAATTTTTCCTTGAGATATTTTGTTTGCAACTACTTCTAGAGACAATTTTCTGTCTGAAAGGTTCTCTTATCTCCTGTGTTTTTACAGAGGAACATACACGAGACAAACATTTTAATAGGAGGAAAACCTTATCCTACCAATAACAGAAATGTAGCTTTTATTTCATTATCATACTGTTATGAGCAGTGGCATATATCCAGGTTTTTGGTTTCTATTGGTTTGGCTTGGTTTCCTGGGGTGTTTGAAAATGTCTGAATGTTTGAAAAACCCATCATAGGAGAGCTTTTTAAAAAATTAACAGACTTTTTTTATTTTCTGGTGTAAATAAGTCTCAGCAGCTTACAGCTATCTCAACTAGGGTTTTTTAATGGCTTGAGTATTTATTCAGTAAGCTTTGTGGAACTCTTTTTACGGAAAACTACCTCTAGAACTACCACTGAAATAACTGCAAACATGCATGTACACAAGCACGCATGCAGCCCTCTCAGTCCTGCAGAGTTATAGTGTGGGACATCTTCAATCACATCCACGGTGCCAAACAGTCATGCTACAGCGTGTAAGGTTAATGCAGAGCCAAGACTGGAGAGCATGTCTTTGTACTGAACGACTGACACTGTACTGACGCCGTTCCCAAGCAGCTGGGAAATGATGATGATTTCTGTTAATCGCTTGACTCCTCTAGAGTCTGTGGGTTACAGTTACAAAAACTTCATGTGAAGGTAAAACAGTATATTCTTTGTGCATGTATTAGTGAAAATGTATAAAACCTACCTACTAATATATCAGTTTATTTAAGAACAAGCACTTTACAGGTATAGTCCAGTACCTCGTCTTCATTCATGAAGATATGCCTAGACAGTTATTGTGATTCTGCAAGCTTTAAGAAAAATCAATCAAATTTATAAATACTGCTGAAACTAATGAATTTGCACTTATACATTAAGCTCACAGTGAACTGTAAGTGACTTCTTGTGTTAACTGAAAGGTGTGAATTTTGCCACGGAGCAAGACACAAGGTCTCACACGTGAAGCTTGTATTTACACATAGCAACGTTTTTCACCATTTTAAGTCACTAATGTGCCCTACCAGATGACAATATCTTGTTAGCTTCATTTTTACTTAGATAAATTACTTAGATAATGTACTTAGATAATTTTTACTTAGATAAATTTCCACAGATGGTAAAAGCAGCCTTAGTATGTACTGTACAGAGAATGGCTCTAGAGTGAAATTACAGCTGAAGGAAAGGGCCTCTGGATCAACAGGTTTCATGTTTTTATTCAAGTAGGCAATACAACCTCAGTGTTTAAAGATTTTTTGTAAAAATTTGAAGATTTTTGTAGTGCATTAGTAAGATTGCTTTGCAATAACTGATAGTTCTTTACTCAAGCTACTGAAAAGTCCAGAAATAATTGCAGAAAGTACTAAAGATGCTGAATTTTCAAAATCTAACAAATAAAGCCAGTTAAATAATTTGAAATGAACTCTCTTTTGTAGAAGAAGATCAGATTAGGGAACATTTAAACAAACTGGACATAAATCTTTGGGACTGGGTAGGATGCAGCCGCATGTGCTGAGGGAGTTGGCCAAAGTCTCAATTATCTTTGAAATGTCATGGACATCAGGTTGTCCACTCCGTCCTGAGGTTAGGAAGAAAGCAATTGTCTCCACTGTCTTCAAGAAGTGCAAAAAGGACAATCCAGAAACTACAGCCTCATCTTGAACCATGGGAACGTGGTGAAGCCAAACATCCTGGAAACCATTTCCAAACATAGTAAGGACAAGAAGGTGGTTGGGCATAGTTGTCAGGGATTTATGAAGGAGAAATCATGCCTGACCAACCTGATGGCCTTGTACAGCAAAATTACTAGTTCAGGAGGCAAAGGGAGAACAGTGGATTTTGTATATCTCTTTTGTATATCTTGACTTTAACAAAGCTTTCAACACTGTCTTCTTTTACCTCCTCACAGACAAGCTGATGAAATATGAGCTAGACAAACTGACAGTGACATGGACTTAAAACTGTCTGGACTGCTGGGCTCAAAGCATTATGATCACTGGCACAAAGTCCAGCTGAAGGCCAGTGATTCGTGGTGTGTCCCAGGGTCAATACTGGGGCCGATACTGCTTAGTACCTTCATTCACAACCTGAATGATGGGACAGAGTGCACTGTCAGCAACTTTGCCATTGGGAAGAGTTCTTGATGGACCAGATGTTTGTGCTGCCATTCAGAGGGACCTCAACAGGCAGAAAAAAAATGGGCAAACAAGGATCTCAAGTTCAACAAGGAAAATGCAAACGTCCTGCCCCTGGGAAGAATAATCCCATTCAGGAAGTGCAGGGTGAGGACCAAGTGGCTGAAAAGCAGCTTTGCAGAAAGGATCTGGAGGGTCCTAGTGGACAAAAGGCTAGGCATGAGCCAGCAATGTGCCCTTGCAGCAAAGGCAGCCAATAGCTCCTGGGCTGCATTAGGTAAACAGTCACCAGCAAGTCAAGGGAGGCGATCCTTCCCTGCTACTTTGCACTGGTGAGACACATCTGGGTCCAGTTCTGGGCTCACTGGTGCAACAGAGACATGGACATATTGGATTTAGTCCAGTGAAAGGACAGTAATATGTTTAAGAGATTGGTGCATCTGACATATGAGAGGCTGAGAGAGCTGAGACAGTTCAGTCTGGAGAAGGGAAGGCTCAAGGGGGATCTCCACGTGTAGAGACACTTGACAGAAGGGGAGTACAGAAGACAGAAACAGACTGTTTTCAATGGTGCTCATTTAAAGGACAAGAAGTAACAGGCACAAATTGAAATATGGGAAGTTGACAGTGGTCAAACACTGAAACAGTACTGAAGGACATATTTCTCTCTTTTGCTCAGTGTGGCCACTTCAGAAGTCTTTCAGTCTTCAGTTTCTGAAGACGCATTCAACTGAGCATTTATAGAGCTAGGCAGAAACCAAAATGTTTTAAAATTTCCCCAGAATGGGGGGAAATGTATTGAATAATATTTGGCAATTCCTTCCTTGCTTGCTTTTTTCCCCCAACAAGCTTATTCTGGTCATTACCATGTCTACATATTTAAGTGCACGAGTACTCAAAAAAGAGATTATATCACTCAAACAAGATGAGATATCCCAGATGCAAGCCATAGATGTTCTCCATTTATACATAAAAGACAACCCCCTTGGGAAATCTAACCATTCTTCAACTGCAAAACATTTAATGGTGCAGAGAGGATGTGGACCTTGATTCTGCAAACTCTTAAACATGTGCTGCAGTGTAAGCTGCTAAATAGTCCAAAGAAGTCAAGTGTGTAAAGCCAAGTACATAATTTAGTTGCAAACTGAAGGTGTTAAAACACTGCAGAATGTTCTGGTTTTAAAACTTACAGTATTTTTTTCCTTAGCAATACCAGACAAAGCAGGAAGAGATAATCACAGCTTGAAAATCGTTTAGCAGAAGTCTTATAAAACCAAAGATTACACTCAGAAGGGGCAACTGTCATAACCTTTACGTTACCAGATGCCAAAAAGATGCTGGTGGTCTAGGGATTATCTTCAGATAAACAATGCTAAGGCTCCAGTCGAACAGCAGGACATCTGTTCTCAGCATAGCAGCAAGTCTGGAAACAGAGAGGTAAGAGCATCAGTAAGAGGAACAGATCTATAGAGAGGGAATTCCTAGTTTTACAGATCAACAAATGCAATATCTCTAGATTAAATCTGTATCATCAAAGAGGAGAGGTGAAATAAGGTCTGACTGATTATACTGCCTTTGAAGAGAGCTTAGAGACTGTTTAACTTCAGTAAACCTGCTGTTGATGGGTTGTGGAGTTTAAAATGACCTTTCATCCTCAAAATACAGATGAGCTGGCTTCTACACACGCGGGGGTACTCTGAAAAGAGAAGCCAAGGAGGTTATCAAGGACTGAGTGGGAAAGAAATGCTACAGAGAACATCTCCTGCTTAAAAGTGGTTTTAGTTCTAAGAATGTCATTATACACAAGGTAAATAATCATCTTTTTGCCTCCCCTACATTATCTTTCTTCTTCTTGATTGACAGTCCCTTTTCCTATGAACAAGTCTATATCACTATGCAGACAAAAAACTAACTGATTTTAAACAGCCTCTTCCTTTGTGATATATGTAAGCTCAGATCGGTATAAATAGAGCAGAATGAAAGACAGAAAATGTTTTATTGTATTGATGACTTTTACTTCTAAATTATCTTCACTTATGTGCAATAATCACTTTAGGTTAGTAGCTGTACAGATTGCATTTGTTTTTCCAGTTGTTGACAGCTAAAGAACAGCATTCACTATGATAATTAGTCTTTCCATCTCAATGCAGAGGGCACCAGCTTGGCATATTCCTGGTGGGACACAGTAGATGTGTTTGAGATACATGTTATCTGACAATCAGTACATGAAGCTTTAAACAGTGATATTTTACATTTTCACAAGGGACTCATAAGCATTAATCTCCATCACTTTCAGGGCATGTTACAAAACAAATTTTTAACAGGTGTTTCAGGACTGTTGAAAATACAGGAAGTTTTGTTATCCAGTGCTTTTCATTAGCTCTTCTTTTGATTTTATATTTGTGGACCTTATTTTGAATTAATGACAGTAGATCCTGCAGAAGTATTACCTGCAATGGAAAACTAAAAGTACACAAGCAGGGCTGAAAGAAAAACCACTTAAATGCAAAGCCTTATCTCCCTAAGTACTGGAACTGTATTAAAATCATATAAATCCTTTGACCAGCTTTTACCAGCACAAAGTCATGTAGTTCAGTGGAGCCCCACTAGTGTAACTGGAACTATTACAACACCGAATATTTTCCATTATTTTCAACCTTTCTCCTCCAACTTGCGTTCGGATATTGCTGTAGTGTAACAGTATAATTTCGCTCTGCTTTTTACAGTTTTTTTCCTTGTATCTTTTAAGTTGATTCCATCTGGCAGCTTCAGCAATGACCTGCTGAAAGCATTCTCCAGGCCCATGAGCGGTCCCTGAACCAATCAGCAGAGGAGTTGAAAACTGAACAGTATTACAGACCAATAGGCCTAACAGAAGATTATTAATAATAAGATACTTATTTATTTTTTTATTTTCATATGACAGGCTCATAAAAAAGAACACTTAGAATACCAGTAGGGTGCTCTACTATGGAGAGTGACACAGTATTTCTGTAGCTCCTTAAAGCATAGCAGCTCAAAGCTCTTCCAGCTGATGAATTTCACTTAATTGAAAATGGAGATACAGCAGGAAATAGGACTGTGTTTTACTAGCACTAGCCATTCCACTGCTGACAGAAAAGACACAGAGGTTCATGGCTTGTTCTGTTCGCCTATCAAAACCTTCAGGTATTTGTCAGAAAGAGCATGAGCTGCTGACATGTCTTCTGAACATTTCCAAGTCTGAAGGAGTGTTATATGGCACTAAGGAGATGAGGACATGGTGTTAGCAATAATGTCAATGACATCCATACTCTAAAATAAAGTATTACAATTCTAGCAATGGCACTCAATATCTTTCTCTTTATCAGTTACATATCTACACATGTACATTGTTTAATACATCCATTTATTTAATAATTAGTTTTGTTTAACTAATACTTTGCTATTTCTAGATAGAAACCAGAGGTTTTTATATCCTTGTATTCAGTGCACTAAAAACCAGCTATGAAGTCATATTAAACATAACCTATTCTTTACTGCAAAGGAGATATGCTGCCCCAACAGGTTGGAATTCACTCAGTCTTTGCTAAAGGAATGTGAGTTCACTCTGAACTCACCCACTTACATGTTTTCTCAAACATGAACAACACCTTACCAAATGTACCAAGCCAATCATGCTTTTCCTTTGTCAGGGCCATAGAAATAAACATAGCAGCTCTGAAGTGAGACAGCTATGATACAGGTATGGTCCATTTTTAACTGGAAAAAATAAGAAATTGTGTTATAATCATGGGGTTTAGGAAAGGATTAAGGCAGAGACAAGTGTCTACAGACAGTCCATGTAGGAGAGGCAACACAGGGGAAGCCGACACAATACAGTCTTGTTCTAGTTGGAGAAATGGAGTAGATGGCTTGTTGTGGTTTTTAAAGTACTGCTATCTCAGTCTAAATTTTAATGCTGCAGTTATCGTTTTATGCATTCTTGACTTATGTAGTCATTGAAACGAAACTTGCATGATAAAGATGCCACACGGATTTTTTTCCCCCCCACTGACCATCTGGCTTTCATTCTCAGACCTACTTACGATATTATTCTAAAATGACAAACCTGATATTATTAACAATATTAAATGTCAGAATACATCACTTACATTTACTTTATCCTTACTCAAATTCTCTGTCTCCATAAGCCATCTCATTATCTCACACAGTTCATATCAAAATTCCTAACCATAGAGGAAGCAAGGTGATGGAACAGAAACTTCAAATTACAGTAAAACTGAACAGAGTTCTTAAATCAACATTGTATCAGAAAGATATTAAATTAAAAAAACCCATAGCATTTACCACAGTTCCTTACACTACAAATAAAATGAGAATTAATATTTTAAACTAAAAAAATTAAATTCAATTAAATTCAATTGGATTAGCTTTTCCTTTCCATTTCTAATGGTCATCTGTAGGTATCTGAAGCTTACATATCTGTGTTGCTATCAATACACCTGTGCTATTGTGCATAGGTTTAAGATTTGATCATAACCTATAAAGCAGATTGCCTTCTGTAACTTAATTCACACAAATGGTGACACCTCATTAAGAAAAGCTAGCTTTTAAAATTTTATTTATAAAATTTAATAATTATGCAACACTGGGAAACCACATAATCATCTTTTATTGCCAGAATAAGATTTTCTTTGAAAGATTTCCAACTGCAGTTTCAGACCTCTATTTAAATTACTTAGATGAGGCTTTTACTCTTCTACCTTGAAATTCTTCTAGATTTTTTTTTCACTTTCCCTTTTAGAACCACACCTAGAGCTTTCTTTTCTCAACATTTCTGTTTCTTCTGACTGTTAACATCAAAACAAGGTTCTTTTGAAATGTAATCTTAAATGTTCATTGACAATTCAGATCTACTCACTTCAGTTGTTGAAAGAAATGTGTGAAGGATAAAGCCACTGCCCTGAACAAACCTGCCAACAGGAAGATGGGGCATCCATGAAAGAGAGTTTTAGTCCAGCGAGATCCATTGAACACTCAAGGTATCCTTTACAACCCTCGCTGACTAGATCTGTAGTGATAGCCAAAACTATAATGTTCCACAGGAAGGGGAGAGTATGAGAGACAGAGAGAAACCGAACCGAACCAAACCAAACCAAACCAAACCAAACCAAACCAAACCAAACCAAACCAAACCAAACAGCATTGTTACTGATTCCTTGCAGTAGGGAATTGTTTGAGGCCATTGCTCTCTATTTCTCTATTGCGTGGGTCATGTCTATACTCTAGGGTATTTCATTAACAATGTGACTCAATCAAAAATCTTTCATAACCTCAAATATTGTGATTTGTTCAATACTGAAAGTATGAGCAAAACACCCCAAGCCAGTTTTCTGAAAGATTAGGACCACTTTGCCTATTTATCATCAGTTTCTACAGATATTCTAGTAAATAAATTTTCTGTGCAGAGTGTTTAAGGAATCTACATCTTGGAATATTTTTTTGTAAATAGGAATGCTTTGTACTGGTAAACTTATCCAGTTTAGTCAGCAAATGTGGGAAAGTAAATAAGGTATAAATCTGACAAACTTGTAAAACGGTAAACAGACCTGATGCCAGCAGCTTTGCTGTGGCTTCAGTGCTTAGCAGTTGAATGGTCCTCCTTTCCTTGGATACAAAAGTATGAATATACACGTGTATATACTTTGGAAAGATCTGGATATTAGCATCAAATTCAGTCTTGGACAAAGTTTTTGCAAAGATTGTCACCTCTCCCATCACTGAAACAAGCCATGGGAACTGCAAATGTTGATCCCAACCTGCATTGGTTTGATTGGGGATTTTGTTAGTAGCTTGACTTTGTTTTTATTCTTCTCCCTTCAGATGCCCATAACTGATCTGGCTCAGAAATATTAATTTGAAATATTTAGGCTGACCTGACCCTCACTTTAGCTAAGGTTGGCTTACAACTTCTATTTCCCCCCTGTATTACTTCCTAGTATTACATGGGTAGACTTCTCATTCCATTTGGATTACAGCTTCTCCAGCCTTGCCCTTATATCCTCTTTCCATTTTAAGACACCTTTTTAAAACTTCAAAGTAGGAAGATTCTAGTCCTGAAAATCCATATGTACATTTAACCTTAAATTCAATGTCTGTCTGTCAGAAGTCAATTAAATTAATGATCTGTCAAATAAACCATGAATTTGTTTACAAGATAGAAGCAATAAGAGAGACAAAAAGGTAGATTCACGAACCAACTAAGGTTTCCTGAGTAAATTTGGCAATGGTTATTTAGCTGTTGCTGTTTTGTTATTACGTGTATCCCTTTTGCCTATAGGTCCACCCCTTGTTAAAGATTAAGAACATAAGGCAAACCATGTAACTTACTACCAGTACCTGACGGTGACCAATTTCGTAATGCTTAGCAAAAACAGAACACACAGCTTAAATAATTCCTTGTCCTGTTCTCAGTTTTCTTCATCCTGATGCTTAGGGCTTCCTGAGCCAGACACTGTAGCTGCATTACATTTAACACTTCTTGAAATTAACAGCATCAAAATAGTTCAGTGATATTAGTTTAGCACCAGGCTTTTAAATCTGGTGTACTACTGATATAATATGGTAGTGGATTTTCACATTGTTTGGTTTTTAAGAAATCCAAATAGCAATACTACCTTGCACCATTTTATAAAATAGTTTTTGAACATTTTGTTCATTACTCCTTCGAAACAAGGTCTGTGCTTTGTTCCTGTCACATCAATAGATATGACATCAAAAGCATTTTAAAAAACAATGGTGTTAACCTAAAAATTCAGATGGCAAAGCCATCAGAAAGGGAAGTTAACAGGCACCAGACAGAGAATGTCTTTACAGTTTCTTCAAGCTACAAATGATAAAAAGCATTTTCATAACTTGCTGTGCCAAGAAAGTGCTATCTGCAGTGAGATATCTTACTCTTGTTCAAAAAATTACATAATTTTATCTGGGGAACAGACAGGAAGCATATTTTCCATTAGTGTGAGGGAGAGGGAATCTGTTCCTCTAAATACTTGTTAAAAGACTCAACAAAGCCCAATGGAAAATTGCGAGGGGAAAAATAAGCATATCTGCTTCTGTCTGTGAGGACTTCTCAGCTTATTCTTACTGTATACAGATACACATGAAAGCAGGAATTTTGTATGAAATCCTCAGCAAAAGTCAGTGCAACCCCATTCAGCTAAAGCAAATTGATGATCTGTGCTTCTGCTCCTTTGGAGTGCATCTGTTCTTACGAAACCACTCTTTATTAAATCAATAAATACTGCCTTTCTCTACAACGCAGGCAAAGGCTTACAGAAAGTCACAGACCAGCTTAGTGCAGTAGTCAAAACTGAGGAAACCCTACTCATGTGCTTCCTTCCTTTTATGATCCTGAGCTGCGAACTCTCTCCTTGGGTCACGGACCAGGACTTTTCATAAACCAAGGCCAAAGAATGTGTTTTTTCTGCTTTGGTGAACGCATCTGTTCCTTGCCAAGCTAGCCACAGTTTATTTATTCGTATATTGAGTGCTACCAGCCAGCCACTGAGTGTGGATAGGATTTACCCTTATCAGGGGTACCATGCCTGTGGTTGGACACAGGCGCAGTTGGCTGCTTAGTAATCTTAGTGACTCACAACCTAGTGAGGTGGTCCCCCTTATAAGGTAACAGCTAGAAGCAGAAATGATAGACCTAGAAAGAAATAACACAGTTCCTAGCACTAGAATGTGGGAGGTTTGATTTTAAAACTCCCTTCTTCTTGAGGGATTTAACTAAAATGAGTTTTAGTCTTTACACAACCAAAGTCTTTCACACTAACAAAGGTAATACAAGAATTTGAGGAAAATATTTCATTATTTGTTCATCATCTGAATAGGTTATATATCTTAAGAGTATTTTTCTCACCTGCATTTTAGTAGAGTACATAATGTAGACAAGATTTTACCCAGTAATGTTAAATTTTATTTGACAAATATCAAAAATACTATTGCAAATACAAATAGGCTAAAGTCAGGAAGACTAAGGGTATGAAGAACACGCTTACCTGCAAGTCCAATGCTTTGGATCTTACTCAAGTATCCTATACAGGCTAAAGAACGAATTCCATGATTTTCCTACTTTTTTTAAAAAAAACTATGACTTACTAAGCTGTGCACACACAAAAAACAAACCATGGGAGACAGAAAGAGAAGAAATAATACATGACAGTTGTATCACATGTAATTGCATATCAGTGCCACAGTTCAGAATGGGTAAAACAAAGATTATTCCATTAATATTCCACCAGCCAAGGGACTTCCCAGACTTCAAAATATTCTGGCACATTCTGAGTAAATACAGCTGATAGAACTTTGAGTTAACTTTCAAGCCATTATGTAATAACATATATAAAAATACCTGAGAACTATAAAAGAGTAAGGGGCTGATCCAAAGACAATTGAAGTTACTGGAAAGCCTATCACTGATTTTATTTGGCTCTTAATAACCCCTGGAGACAGATTTCCTCCAATTTACATTAAATCTCATACTGCTTATCCAAGGCAAATAACATTAGATTTTTATATTGATGTCCTTTAATACATAAGTCAAATATACTATATACAAGAGGTCAGGTATGAAAGAGAATTAGGAGCTAAAACATACTAAAGATGTCATTATTTCTGAAAGCTAAACAGACTGTCAACACTGAGTACATTTACATGGCAGTTTAAAAAGTACCCTCTACAAATTTTAAAAGCATTTTGAAAAAAAAATGCCACTCAAAAGGCATGCGGTTTTCAGAGAAAGCCGCCAGCAGAATAAACATGAGAAAATTTAACTTCTCGTAATGCTGTAATGTTAGCGACAGAATGACCAAAATAAATAAAGGCATGTGACTGTAACTGATTCTCTGTTTCTATTTATTTGGTGTCAAAGATAGGGATGGGTCATAGAAAATACCTCATTCTTAAGTGGAACTGGCAATGTGTCTTGGTGTGTCTTCCTCTGTCTTAGTGATGTTTCAGGACATTGGTTTCAGAGTTGTTAAACCAAGTTTTTAAATCAAATGAACCTTAGCTAAGTTGAAAGTCACACAACCCACAATTTAAAGAGAAGATTGGAATTTGACTTTAAGGACCGAACTTATTAAATTAGACAAAGAATGTTAACAATTTCTTGTTTCAGAAAGGGCAAGTTCACTTACTATTCACACATATGAACTGGCACAATTGAAAACAAAATATTTTTACAAACAGAAAGAACTAAATCATTAAAGGGCAAGTGGAAGAAATCTCATGATGTTTTGGGATCTGCCCAGAGCTGTGGGCTACCTCTCAGCCATGTGCTCCTTACAGAAGGGGAGTTATCTGCCGAAGGAAAATCTTTCAAAAAATTCAGCACTTAGCGTTACTAAAATGACACTTTGAAGATTTGCACGAAAATTTCTCCCAGCTTCTAAGTTCTGCTCACAGCTTTATTTGGAGTTATCACCCATGTTCTACCTCTGCACAGATAAAAATACAGCAACATAGGTTGCCTACAGTACAGACAGGCTGAACAGTACAGCACAGAGGATTCATTTAAGAAAGACTTCCATTCTACTCTACCTACAGAGTTTGAAAGAAAAGGCCTTAATAAGTCAGATATAGTGGGCAATTTTAGCTTAAACTTCATCAGATTCTTCTCTAATTGATTACCTTTAGTTTACAAAATATTGCTAAGAACCTCTAAGTGTCAGACCTGGGGATTCATTGTTCAGGCCAGCATCCCCCCACACAGCTGCTGCCCTCAGCTCTCAACCTCTGCTTCCCCTCTGTTGTGCCCCAGCGTTCACACTAATTACTTGTTATTCCAAGCAGCCTACCATAGCTCTGTCTTTGTTCTAGGTGATCCCCTGATTTACCTTTCAGTTTAGGGCTTGGATACAACTACAAAAACCTATCCGTGCCTTTGTCTGGAGCCAAATACTTTTAAAACTGAAGGGTGATTTCTTATTTCCAGTTCATGCCTGAACAGCTGCGCACACGTATTTGTGACTGTACATATTTTGGCAAACACTGCTGATTGTTCTTCCTGACTTAGTTACCTAAAATACTTCAGGCTATTACTCCTTTATCTTTAATCAGCCTGCTATCCACTTGCCTGCTCCCCACTCTGGACTGTTCCTTCAAATGCAATTTGAGGTAACATCATCTTGTTGAATACTGTATAAGACACATATTTCATATAGATTAAGTTCATGAGCTAATGTGCACTGTTACAGAGATCACAGTAGCATGTTTGCAATAGAAGTGACAGATGAAGTAAGAAGTTGTTATGCTGGCTGCACTTATGAGAAATTCCCTTTTTTCTGTCACGTTTTTCATGGGTTCCTGTTACGCACAGACACATGCCGGAGCTGCACAGTCATGGAATTACGCAGATAACCATTAAACCAGAACAGTCTAGTTGCAGCACCAAGGACATAGCATCAGCAGAGCCGCCTTCTTTTTTGACTGAATTTTTACTTCTGCAACAACTATTTTCAGCATTGCCCAAGTCCCTGCTCCTTGTCATCCAACACATCTGTTTTCTCAAATTTATCGCTATGCTTTTCTCTCCCTAATAAGTCAGTCCTGAGTCAGCAAAAGCACTTCTGCTTAGGATTTGTCAAAAAATGTTATTTAGTTTATTCATAGACGAAATTTAAGAATCCACCTTAAATTAAATCTATATTTAAACAGACTAAGATTACTAAATTGGAAGTTAGCCTTAGAATAGTTTTCAAAACCACCCTTTCATCTCTTTTTCTTCATTGTTATTCATAAAACCCACTCTAGGAAATGCTGTTCTGTGCTGCAGTGTCTAAATGCTCCCTAGCATTGATACCACTGCTCCCTGTGTCATGTTTTTAGTTTTACTTTAAATTATTTATGGTAATGAATTTGACTACATCATTACTTCTAGTATCTGAAATTCTTCCTCCATTTGACATTCTTGGTTTTTCCTCCCAAACATCCTGCTACTTAATAATACGCACGTACAAAATTGTAATTTGACTTCATATTTCATCATAAGTGAAAGAGGTGTTTGCAGTAGTGCAAACCAATTTTACATAGCCTGTGATTCACTTGATTAAAACTATGCAAATTCCTGTCTAAAAATTTCTGAAATTGCAACCTGATTAAAAGACCTATACTCCTCTTAAAAGCATGAGGCTGCCCTAGAATTACTTTCATTTTTCATAAATTCACTGTCACTGACATAACTCTGTCATTGTAAGCGCTGAGTACTATTTTTGGCAAGTTGTCAGCGCTTTTAACCACAATATGCTCTTGCTCTGCTGTCACTGTAAGAGGCTACAAGGCTGATAGTAGCAGAGGGAGCTGGTAGAGGAAAAATAGCACAGAACAGATGAAAGGTTTCCCTACTCCAGCAGCTGTTATTGCCACCTCTTTCGATCTCCTGCATGATCCATGATGAAAAGTGTTAATCCTCCTGTAAATACCACTCCATTATGACTAGTGGGGTCAAAGAAGTAGCTTAATGTTAAAATTTTGTCAAAGCTCCTCCTGTCTCTGTTTCTACATTCTTATTTTGTATCTTGTTTTGTAAAAAAAAGCTTTCTTTTGTCTTCTTTATAAACAGGCAGTTTGGGGAAAAAAAAACAAACCCAACAACAAAAACAAAACCCAAACTACTTTCAGATGTATGCACCTTTTCAGGATAAAAGTTAATCATATCTGGTAACAAATAACCAAGATATTTGACTAAACAGTTAAGAAAACTCATCATTAAAATACCCCTGAATGCTCAGGAGGAAAGTATCTGCCTCAGAGAACTGATGGAAAGCCAAGACTCTGAATTCACCTCTTGGGCTGTGCCACCAATTCCTTTCAAAAATTCACTGCTGTCACAGACCTGAACTGCCTCTTGCAATGAAGAGATTCGGGGTGTAACACTGCTCTGTTTCTGCCTCTGTTCCAAGCCCTGGTAACTCCTTCTACAGAGAAACCTGCGCTGCAAAGAGCCACCCAGGTCAGTATCTCCTGGAAGCAGCCCCTCACTGAATATTTTACCCTTGCAGATGGTCAGTGGATGGCAGTAAGCGGTGTTTTAGTGTCAGCAACATTCGTTTGATTTAGGCTTACATATCCTACAGAGAATGTGAAACATTCCTGTGGACTGCTGTGCACCCTGGTGTGTGCAAAGTACTTCAGTGCTTGTGCAACCTCAGCCCTACAAAGAAAAGTAACAGCAGTACCAAATCATAAACGCTGAGATTTGCTCTCTTCTTCATCCTCTGCCAGACGTTTCTAAAGAGGAGCATCTCCCAGCAAGCCTTGAAATTTGGGTGTTTGAAACTGTTAAATATTTGCTAAGCTCCTTCTGCGTTACTGGTATCAAACACAGCAGGTTGCAATTATAACTACAGTGGAAGTGTCCCAACACTCTTGGTGGTCTGAGGAAACAACCAAAGGACTCACAGCAAACAGTCTGAAAGCGTTTTACTGCACGTTAGAAAATAAATACAACTGGGGCTCGGAGGACAGTCGGATGTTGCTCTTTCATGTCGCTGACCAGCTTTGGGTCAGTCTGGGGTACAGAAAAAAACAAAAAGCCGCCGACAAGCATCACTGTTTCGTTTGTTTCCGTGATGGGAATCTCCACCATGGATGTCCCGGCGCACAGGGCAACCGCTGGCGCCCACGACTCAAGACCCCCTCGCCGTGCCCGGGCACAGGCCGTAGCTGCCGGCCGCCACTCCACCGCCGGGAGCGGACACCCCCACCGCGACCCCCGGCGGGGCTGGGCCGGGGGCCGGCAGGGAGGCGGGCGGAGGGCCGGGCCCCGCCGAGGACCCCCCCGAGGGAGGGGCTGCACTAAGGCGCGGGTCTGGGCGCAGGGAGCCGCCAGAAGAGCGCGGAGCGTCCTGGCTGTGGGGCGAGCGGGGCGGCGGAGGGAAGCGGAGCGTCGGGGTCATGCTGGGGACCGGCCCCGCAGCCCGAGGCCTCTGTTTCTGCGCCGCCGTGCTGGGGTGCCTGGCGGCGGCGAGGCCCCACCGGCGAGGTAAGCGGCGCCGGGCCGGACACCGAGGGGGGGCGGGCGCCCGCGGGCAGAGGCGTCGCCACCAGCAGGTGAAGGGGCCGGCGGGGGCGTCGTGGCGCAGGGAGGGCAGCGATTTCCCTCCGACCCGCCGGGTTTTGAAGTAGCCCCTGGCAGGGAGCGTTCTCCTTGTCCGGTCCCTGGGAGCGGCTCGGTACGGCCCTTCCCCTGTGCCCGCGCGTCTCTCGTCTCCCAGCCCCGCAGTTAACATGCAATGAGTTTCACTGACAAAATAGGAATCGCCATTGTTACAGCGCACCTGCAGGGGACGCCTGACACGCGAAAACCGAAGACCAGGGCTGTTAACTCGCCGCTCTCTCTGCCTCGCTCTGTTGGCCCTGTGCACTGGAGCACACCCTTCCCTGGGACCTCTGCAAAGTGCTTGTAAAACCGGGGCAAAACCCGTATCTGTATTGTTTCAAACTTCTGAGAGGATTCACATACAGAGTAGAAACAATAGCGTGTTATATGGAGAACTGCTAGAAATCATTTTCTCGGAATGTATTTTACGTTATTTTAAAGGTTATGTAACTATGTACTATCTTTACAAAGCTTCCCTTAGGGTGTGGACAGGAGTGATTGAAAAACGTTTTTACACTCGCTCAGTACGGTGGTTTCTAAAGATGTATTAATGTGCACGTGTTGATTCTATTTTATTTGTGGTTCCATGTAGGAATATTCAAATTGCTGTTTCGTTGCATTGTGATACTGTCGTTGCTAAAACATTTGTGATTACGTTCTTTTATATGTCTCATCCAAGCAAATGGTATCTTTTAGGTAAATCATAAGTAATTTTTATATTTTGCTTTAAATGTGTTACCCCAAATAATTATTTCAGGATAACGTCTTCCAAAAAGTGAACTTCTTTCTATTTCAGTATTTTGGAAGAGTTTAAATCCACAGATGTATCTGAGCACTTTTGTTAAATGCACTCCCAGTTCTAATTTCTGCCTTGGGATGCTGATAGGCTGCATCCTTTGCAGTCAGTAGCACAAAAAAAAAAAAAAAAAAGAAAGACACGGTTTGTTTATCTGTAGCCGTTTGCCAGAGTCTGGCCTCTGGACAGCAGGAGATATAAACTGATAAGCTATTAGTACCTGAGGGACTGAGTTGCCAGTCCTGCCGCTCTGCCCTTTGCTGCCTGTGACTGGCTCCTTTTCCCATCTCTGCTCTGGTCTGTAGCCAGCAATCCTCAGTCTCTGACTGCTTGATAATGCTGGAAACATTATGGACAGGTGGAAAATCATCAGCCCCTCTCTGCACATGGGTTGGAACAGAGACGTGAACTGAGAATTGGAAAGTCCTTCCTTCGTGGAACTCGTTCCCACCCCCCACCGAGTACCACCGAGACAGTCATAAAGAGCCATTTAAATGTGTTTAAAGTTAAATTGTGTAAAATGAGCCCTCTCCTGTGTTGATTTCAAGAACCTCTTTGACTTTTGATTAACCTATGTCGTTCAGAGTACCTAATACCTGATCCAGTTTGTGGCAGTCATGGTACAAACCCCAGTGTGTTGGCAGAGATTTCGTCTCTCTCTCCCAAAAGGCTCATCCGCCAGCACATTCTTGTGTTTAAGATGTTGCCAAAGTTGAATTCTTTTCTGGCTTAGGGTCACATTTCTCAGTATCTGGCAGGACCAAGTAGGACTGGGATGGATCCAGGCAGAGCTCACTGTATTAATCCTGATGACAGTCAGAAAAAGCAAATATGGAATCAAATTCTTTCTGGCATGCAGAGACCTCAGTTAAAGAGCAGTAGAGAGCCGTGTACAGTATATAGGGTGTTTGTGGAAAGAAGCACAGAGTATGATAAGCAAACTTAAATTCTAGGGAAACAGCTGCATATTTTCCCAAGATGGATTGCTTTTTCAGCAGACAGTATGTAGTATCTGGACCTCCAAACAAAATGGGAGAGTTTGACTTTCTAGAAATAAGTCTGTCCTCATAGCCTGTTGAATGTGTTGCCACTAGATTAAGTTAAATCTGGTGCTCAGTCTACAAAGGAGGCTGAATTTCATGGTCTTAATTCTCAGCTACACGTTTGTGTATTTTATAATTAGAATTTCATTATTCTAAAGCAAATATTTAAAGTTATTAAATCACTAATGCATTTGAAGGTCCGAAAAGAAATAATTAAAGAGAATATTCCCATATATGTGGAAAGATTTCCATCGAGAGTAATCTTGCTTAAATGAAAAATTCTGTTAAAACTGACATGAGTTTTGCATTTTGTTCAGAACATGTAAGAATATGTTGTGATTGTGGATGAAGTGATGTCAATAGTAGCACATACATCTTCCCATGCTTTAATGTTCCTCCCATACTAGGCAGAGCTGGTCGGTAAGCTTGCCCTGAGGTAAGCTTCCTTAGCACTTTCCAGTTATCACACCCTGTTTTCAGTTCCGTATCATTTTGTCAGACCCAACTCATTGAGCTGAAATTGCTGGGTGTTAGACACAGGCAAAGCTTTTTGTGGAGCATTACAGCAAAAGCGGTATTCATCATTCTGAGAATGAACTTTGAAAGAATGATTATATCAAAATTATTTTTTAATACATCCTGAATAAGAAAATAATTTCAAAATTGAGCCAACTCCCCTCTTAAATGCCTGTGATTTGAGCAGATCTGGTCTGCAGGGCTAACTTTTTCACAGAGAACACAATGTTCATTTGTGTATGAGTTCATAAATATGATAGTCTTACTTGCTTCTGTTGTTGCTAGGAGTTAGACAGCGCATCAGGTACACTCAGATGTGCAATAAAATATTTTAATTTGTGTTATTGATGATGGCAGGTATCTTCAGTTGTTTTGAAGAATGGGTAAGGAAGGAAAGGAAAAGAAATGCATTACGCAGCATGAAATTTCCAAGCAATAACTATGGAAATATTAGCATGTTTCTCTAAAGGAGGAAAGAAGACATGAATACCTGGGTGACATTTTGAAGTGATGTGCATAAGAAATGTATAATTTGATCTTTAGTAGGATTTATAACCCTACTACAAATGAGTACAGTGAGCTCTTTTAAAGATCTATCAAATGATGATGTAATTAAACTGTGGAGGAAAAGAAAATAAAGACTTGTCTCATGTCTAGCTTGATTTATTAGTGGGAAAGGTAACAGATACTAATTGTTTCAGGAGTGATTCAGTTACAGGAAAGAAAACTAATGAGGGTGCTCTGTGAAAGAGAGAATTCCAATAAAAAATAGAAGACAGGAAGAAACTTTCATCATGGTTCATAAACTGCTTGTGCTGTAGCTTGCTTGGAAAACATTTCAATAACACACATGACTGACCTGCGGTTCTTCAAGGGCTTTTCTTCGAATTCCAATGAGGGATAAATTCTCAATAAGGTCAACTTGTAGGGACACAAATAGCCTACGGGCTACTACCAGCAACTCAGAAGCACAGTGGTGGCACAGTCAGTCATGTTGACTTCCATCTGCCCTTAAAGGATAGAAGATAAAGCTATTGTTACCTGCCTGGGTAGCCTAAAGCCATATCAAATTAAATTTTCAGGCTTTGAAAGACTATAGGATTCTCATACTGTGCTTGAAAGAGATGAAGTCTGTTCTTTCACTGGCGCATCTTCATTTAAAGGAAGGGAATTACTTGATTTTGAAATTTTTGTAGCTGTGGTTTTCTGGACAATGACAAGAAAAATATGGAAGATAGTGCATTACTACATGATATGAACCAAAATATGTTCGTAATCAGTGAGATAATTACACCATGAAAAATATGGGACAAATACAGAAAAACCTGGGGGCAAAAACTGAAGATCAGAGTATTAGTATTGAAAATGTAAGATCATAGAGCTTTGCTTACAGCTGCATATTTTTAATTCAGTAGTAGCATAGTAGAGGCAAGAATAAAGATTAACTGTGTCATTCAATATAAACTGAAATTCCGTTCATGGTCAGCATCAGTTGTTATCTATTTTTAAAAGCGAGGTATATAGATAGGTATATTTTAAATGTCATTTATTTGTAAACGTTCTCTTACTTTATATTTGCCTACTTTCACTTCCCAAGCACGTTCCTGAGCAAGAATGGCCATTTGGTGTGTTGCAGACAAATATGCCGTTAGCCAGAACTTTTGTTGTCACTGTCTTTGACAGGAGTCAACTCAGCTGACAGATCAGACTCAGAAATTCTGGCATTCTGCTTTATTTCTGAATGAGTCTGCATTTTAAAAAACTGTCATAAAGACTTCTTCAGATTCTGATACTTCATTTTACCTAGCAGCAATTTTGGTATTTTTTTTTTTCTTGAGGCCACAAATTCACTTAGATATCCAAAAATATGTTTTTCAGTTGTATTTACTTTATTAAAATTTAGTACATCAGTCATGCGTACTGACTTAAAATGCGTCACTATCCACTTCCATACACACTTTTGATAATGTGGTAGTTAATTTACATTTTTTGTCCATTTAAAGAAGCAGAAATTAGCACGTGATGAATTCTATTAAATTTTAGAGTGCTAACATACTGATTTGTTGTTTTACTAAGACTTCAGTATGTTTTTCAGTAAAAGTAGTTTCACACATATTGTGATATATTTCCAATATGTCCATATTTTCCCATTAAAAATACTTAATATCTTCTATAATATACTTTTTAGGCATTCCATCTTGATACTCAAAATACTCTTGCTCCGCAGTGCTTGAATGCTCTCCTGGTGGACATCAGATCCTGCAGAGCCCTTACCGAAGTGTTGATTTTGATTCATCCCACCTCCAGCAGTCAGCTATTCAGGATTTAATATGTGACCATTCCCTAACACCAGGATGGTATCGCTTTATGATTTTTGATAAGCCTGCTGAGATGCCAACCAAGTGCCTGGAGGTATTGTTACATCTCGTTTGATTATGAGAAATACATATTTTGTTCTTCAGATTTTTTCAGTGGAATAAGTATAAAACAAGAATACCCTTATGGAGACTGATGTGGAGGAATACAGATAACATATTCTCTCTAAATACTTGGGTATATTAAAATGTATTAACTGGACAATTAAGTTTTAAGTGTCAAAAATTTTACACTGAATGGGCAATAGCAGAGGACGATAAATTACTTCCCTCTTAGAGCACTCAAAAGCTGTCATTTGTAGTCACTGCTAAAGCAGATTTTCTCAGTGGCAGCGTAGCAGAGATAAAGCTGCCAACTATGTGATGGTCAGTCTGCTACCAGGGGCACGTGAAAGCAATATAAAGACTTGCAGCCATATGAATCCAATAATTGTGGAACTTTAAAAGTGATCATGTTAGAGAGAAGAGACTACTCCTAAAATGACTTGAACAGAGCTAACTGAAGGTAGTTGCCTTGTCATCTGCAAGTCCCCTAAGACTCAAGAATTACTTGAAATATTTAATACTTTAGACTTGTAATGCTTTATTTTGTGCTGTTCCAACATCTCTGCAATTGTTGTATTCTAAGGAGATATATCTTTTTAGTTTCCTATTTTAAAACATTTCCTTGTTTAAAAAAAATGAAAATGTCATTAGGATATTTTACCTATGATTTTTTCTAATGAATTGAAATTGCCTGGTCACAATTTCCTAGAAGGGGGGGGATGGAAAAAAAAAGAGAAGCCCCAAAACGAAACGTTTTTAAAGGAATGCAAACCAGTTAAAACACACTAATAAAATTAAATTGAGTTTATAGCGCCCCCTTTTATTTATTTATCTATTTATTGATCTATCTGTTTATTTATCTTAAATCTTTACAGCAGTATTAAGCCACTGAAGTACTTTTAATGTGCAGCTGACTCAGGGTCTCAGGGGGGCTGTGTTGCAGAGGCTACTGTTGCCCAGGCTTTTATACTGCAAAAAACTAACAAAAAGATATGATTCCTGGAGGACTTTTGGTTAGATTTAATACAAATAAATGAATTAACTAGTTGTTATTTTCTCAAATCAGATACTTTTATGCAAAGAACCAGCATGATAAACCATGGGAAAAAAAAATAATATGTTTTTTAGAACAAAGGTTAGACTAGCAAGATACCCACTCAGATCATGTAGGAAAGCTTTAGAAATCTGACCAAAGTTGTAGTGCTTACTAAATATTTTGTAAAAGTAGGCTAACACCCTAACACAGAAAAATCTAGATAATTACAGCAGGAAAGAGATTGATTCAAAACTTATTCAGCAAATGAAATTTATGCGTTGACGTCTGCTTCTTTGCATCTGTTGATGAAACAAGACATTTATTTTGAAATCTCAAAGTCAAAACATTAAATCCAAACTAAAATAGATGTCTTGGGAAGTTTCCTCCCTTCTTTCCTTTTAGGAGAACTTTTATTATAGCTATATTTAATCCTTGTCAAAGATTCAGACTCTGTTAAAGAATTCATTCCCCTTTGTCTCTGCTTCTCATTAATCCTGTCTGTCTGATGGATTGATGGTGGATCAGATATTCTAGATTAAGAAAGAAAAGTGTACTTTTGAGATAATAATTGCTCAATGAGTCTGCAGTTGTCTTTAAACCACTAGGTGTAACGACAAGATGATCTGAGACCTTGTTTCACTATCAGGTCAAAGAAAGGAATACATGAGACGATGTATGAAGGTGAAGAGATTCTGAAAATCTCACAGTTTCAGATTTACAGTTTTCATGTAAATATTTTCCAAATGCTGGCTTTAACACACTGTGTCCTTCTAGGTGTTTCTCTTCAGTTTGCTTTCTGCAGCACATGAAAGACAGGGAGTGATCTTTAACTCATTCTGGTAACCCATGAACCAGATTACTTTGTCTCTTTTTCTCAGGATTCATTTTTCAGTATTCCACTAGTAAACTCTAGTTCTGCTACATCAGACTTACACTTCGGTTACGATTGGTACTACTGTTAAGGTGTGACCTTCATGACAGCTTCCTTGACCTGAAGACTTCACATAGCCACAGTGGTAAGGGGTGTAGGAGACTATTCCACAGCATACTTCCCACCGGACAAGTGAAAAGCACTGCACAAGGCTTTTGTTTGCGAGAGGGGGAACAACAGCCCTCTTAAATCATACGTTGAATCAGCATGTTAACCACAGACCTTGTGATGCCCACTGCTTTGAAACCACCAAGGGATGTAGGGTTGCTACAGTCACTGTGGTTGTTATGGAGGGCACTACAAGCATACCTATTTCTAAAGGTGGGAATTGAAAGACAGGGCTTGTCAGGTGTCTTGCATTTTTAGCTAGGGGTGCAAGTCCGTAACCTTGCATGAGCTGGCCACATCTCTTAGAAGAAATATAGGAGGTTAGCTGAGCCTTCAGTCCACAACAAAGGGCAGAAAAAATGTGTCAGCTTTAGCAGCTTTAGCTGATATTCAGTGTATGTATGTTCTACCCTGTATTTTCTGTGCTCTGATAGCATTCACACAGTCAGTTACTGTAGGTTAACAGGTGTAGAGTAGCTCACGAAGCCATAACACAACTGTTAGCTTTTTTGGTCAAAACGCTCAAGTGTGTCTAGCAGTTAAGTTCTTCAGGCACTGAATTAATAGTCTATCTGTAGAAACACAAATTCATTAGACTCAAAGAAGGTCTTAAGTCTCCTTTGTGTATATTCAACCTTGAGGAGGAAAGTAAGCAAGCCCTCAATTATACTATCTAAACTTTGCTAAAAGCTTATGCAGGAAATTAATTGAATACATATGTACCTCTCATTAAAGCACAGCAACAGTTTGATACAGCATTAACCATTTTCTGATGTTTTTCTCTGGTGCTGAAGATGAATCGCTGTGGTACTCAAGCCCCTGTCTGGTTGTCTCTGAAGGAGTCAGAATCCATGCCTCAACCTGGTGAGATCAAACAGTTAACAGCTTGTGCTACATGGCAGTTTTTCTTCAGCACTTCAAAAGACTGCTGTCTTTTCCGAATCCCTGTCAGTGTGAGGAACTGCGGAGATTTCTTTGTTTACTTACTTCAGCCCACCCAAGGATGCATGGGATATTGTGCAGAAGGTGAGAAAATGCATATTCTAGCCCAACTAAATGTGTGTGTTCACGAGTAAGTGCATTTCTCTGATATTTAGCTGAGCTGAAATGTCTGGAAATAGTTATACGTGCTAAAATTTCTTGCAACCCTTTCTTTTAATATTGATATGATAGAAAAATTATTTGGTATGTTAAGGTGGGGGTTTTTTGACTTACATTTAGCACTCAAGTATCGTTCAGAGCCCAGAAGCTTAAGAATTGAAATTTTCCATATAATGAAATGGGGATATAAGACACATCCAGAAGTCAGAATTCAGCGTAGCTACAATGGCAGTCATACTCTGCAAACACCCGTTACTGAATAGGCGTAGAATTATGTGTCAGAGTAAATTTTGTTTAAGAGCTTGACCAAACCGCATTTATATCAATTATTGTTTAGTGTTGTTAGGATTAGATTTCTTACTGTAATTCTTTCATTTTTTGGAGAGTATACACGTTATTGCCAGAAGAAAATTCAACACAGAAATGCTGTACTGATACATACTTTATTAGTACTATGAGAAAGAACTGGACTCCTTCTGCAATGTCTTGCATTGTCTTGGACCCTTGAGCTGCTGTTCACAGCTCAGAACTTCAGTATTTCATTATTCATGCCAGATATTTTAGATAACTGAAGGAAGGCATGGTTAAATCCTTACAGTTACAAATACTGTAAAGTAGTGACAAACTAATGCAGCAGGAAATTCTTATAGGCTTTTATAACACACCCTTGTGAAAATACTAGCAATATTTTTATGCATCGTATACTGTGTTGCTCTATTACTGACTGCTTTCAAAAGCTTAATAGCAAAACTATCAGTGGGTTTTTCTGGTGCTTCACTGGCTCATCATTATAGCTTTAGGTCCAATTGTTAAGGCATTCTCCAAGGGCTTATTAACAGAAAAAAAAATGAAGAACTTCTGCACTATAAGACTTTGCATTTACTTTGGGTGATGGCTCATGAAGAGGAAAGAGAATATAAAAACCATAGGCAGCAAGCTAGCAAATTTCCACTGCCTCAAAACAAAATAGGGGATTATAACTTTGGTTTGGCTCTGCTGAACACTCTAAATCTGAAACACATTTTGGGTTTAAAAGCCGTCTTTTAAGATCAAGTTTGCATGCGAAGTGCATTGTATTCTTGTGCTGCTTTTTGTATCTAGCTTACCATGTGTACTGTGTTTTTCTTTTAACACTTGATAGCTGTGAACACTTGATGCAAATTTGCAAACAATCTCTCCTCTATATGCTAAGGAATTCAAATGTTGTATCACTGAAGCATGGAACATCAAAACCTGCTCTTCATTCTTTTTGGTGAATGGGGTTTTTGATGGTTGATGTTTCCCTTTTGACTTAGTTTGAGTGGAGTGATTAACCTCTTTCTACTCCTGTTACAAATGCCCTGGTATTTTCACGTTTAATCAAAGTTCCACCTTTTTTTTTTTATAACTTTCAAAATACCAAACAATAACAATGCACAAGCACTTTTTCTTAGATCCCTGTAGGAAAGATGTTTTTTTCCAAGCAGGTCTCCACTGAATTTGGCTTTCCAGGGTTACAGTTAACAAATAAGCATTCGAAGAAAAGTTTAATTCCTTTTTATTCACTAATTACGTCTATAAGTATTGGCTGTGTACATCTGCAGTAAAAGATGTAGAGGTCATAGAATGTTCTGTATCCCTCCTCCTAGGTGTAGGCAATCTACTTGTGATTTTCAATGGAAGCCTTTGTACTGACTGCTACCATCATTGTATATGGATCAGATTGCAAGGCTGCTTCTGTTCTGCTCATTTACACTTCAATTAGTGTCTTGTGATATTTGATGTATTTTTAATATAGGCAAATAATTTAAGAGTATTGGTGTGTGTACTCTGTATGTGAGTGAATATACAATTTAAGAACAATTTATAGTTGTTTCAGATGCAAAGCCACAGAGCTGTGATCCTGAGGGAATAGAAATTCAAGGCATCTGTAGCAGTGAGTATTATGTTTTGATTTTCAAAATGTTCTGCACATCTATGACCCAATAATGTCAACCTTTAGTCATATTCTGTCTTGAATAAAAACACGTTCATGTTATCTGCAGTATTGTTTGGTCTGTTGAAAAATGAGCAGTTTGGAGGTAATTTCAGACTTTGGATTACAAAAGTACTTTCTCAGCATAATGTTCCGAATGAGTACCAAGATGTTAAAATGTAATTTTAATAATGCTGTTTTACAGATTACTTTGTTTCTGTGGGAGTCAAATAGAAGATGACTCTACAAATCATACTGTTGCTTATTCTGTTCCTTTTTAGCATAGCACTTTGTTTTTTTTTTTTTTCCATAAATAGAGCAATATTCTTCTGTCAGGCAAATTCCCTTGCATGTTGCTCTCTCCTGTCTGGTAAAAAAATTAATTGTATTTTATTATCTTGTTTCATTTTGTTTTGTTTTCCCCCCTCTTCAGCACCTTCCTATTAGCTAGAGTATAATCAAAGGCTGCTTAAGCATTTTTTCTCCTTTTAATAATTAATAAAAGGAACATAGACATTTTCTCTGATTCTCTAAGCAATTATATAGTATTTCCACATATGAAAAAAGGTAAATAGTGTATTAATTGTCAAAGCATACGTCAATGTCATTTCATCCAATATTGTTTTTGCACAGAATAAAAAGCACAAACCACACTTCTGTTTGACTAGGTAACCTGGCTCCTTCATCACCTCCATCTGTGTCACCACCACTACCAGCCATTCCTGAAGTTGTAGCAGAGTTGATCAAAGGCAGCATTTACCTAAGGTGTACCTTTGACATTCCTTTTGCAAACAGCTCAGTTGGATTCATTGTTACTTGGTCAAGACTTTCTCCTGAAGGTATCAAAGAAGAACTGAAACATGAAACAGCAGTTCACACCTTCTCACTTCTAGAAGTAGATGGGATAAACATCAGACTTGGAGACAGAGTATGTTAAAACATAATTATAATCTCTTTGTAAATATGTCTCAGTAGACACTAACAATTGTTAGAGTTCCAGCACCTTGCTGTATAATTTTTCTTGGCAGAAGCATACAGCTTTTGGTTGTTTACACCAGCAGTGCCCTTATGAATGTGGAAATACCACAGTAATTATCAGTAATTATCACTGCTGTTAAAGTTGCGAGACTATTTGTCTCAGTACAGTACAGTGTGCCTCCAGGAGATAAAGGTTTATTAAGCATCTTCTTCACACCCTTCTGTGATTTTGTTTGATACTGTAGATTAAGAACATTTTTGGGTGCAACTGCACTTGAGAGGCTGTAAGAGCCAGAGGTTTCGAGAAGCTGTGTTGTTGATTCATGACATAGATTTCTTTTATATGAATCAATAAGAGTTGCTGCTTGGAAGTTTTGTCTCTAGGATGAGATTTAAATGGTTTAATCTCTGCCATCAAAAGCAGTGAGAGTACTTGCATTACCTTCCATGGTAGCAGAATCAAGACCTAGACTCTCATGTTAACTTTGAGAAGCTTAAGCATTGGAAAATCAATAAGCTTTCTACCTGTATGAGCCAAAGTACAGGTTCATTTTTTCCTGGCCAAAATAAAAACCAGAAAAGGATGTGCTTGATGTGTGTGTGTACATGTGTGTTCAAGCCAAAGCCAGGCTGCTTGGATGGCTTATGGACAACAATAGCGATTGCTAATTCTTAAAAATCCTTTGGGGGCTTTGTGAATAGTTTCCTGGCAGTGTGAGCTCAGTGACAGTCAAAAGGAAAGTCACAGTCATAAACTACCTGCTGCTGCTATGAATCCTTGGTTTTCTCAAGATCTGAAATGTTAGTTGTGTGGTCAACATATTTCAAAAGGGATACAGCAAAATAAACAAAGAGAATGCAAAACCACAGTGCCTAGTAGCATGGAACTGGTTCAGCGGAGGGAAACCATAGTAAATTCTTCAGCCTGGAAAGAGTATCTAGGCCCATAATACCAGGAACTAAGTATAGTAAGAAGAGGAGAAGGAGGGGATGGTTGTTTCAAATAATGCAAGATCTCATGGGCACTCAACAAAATTAAAAGGCGAAAATGTGAAACAGAAAAAAAGAAGTAAATAATGTGTAACAAAGTATAGAATGCATTTCCATAAGGTGTCATGGGGTGCAGAAATGCTCCAGAAGGGATTTAAATGTGTGGAGACTTAGGTGCTTCTTAAACATGATGATTTGTGTGTGTTTTTTAGTTCAAGAAGTCTCTGCATCACTGGTGAAGTATGCCAGGAGAAGGTCTTAGGATGCTTGAACTGTTTCTATGATTTTCTTAAGCAGCACCCCTGGCAATTGGTAACTTCTGGTGGAAACAAGACTGAGCATGATGAATCCATCAAACTGACCCATGGTGGCTGGGTTTTGACCTCACGTGACCACTTCATACCAAAAATGTATTATATTATGCTGGTTTTGCCCTACAGGTCTACTGCAGCAGTTCTGCTTTTTTCATGGAGAAGCCAGATATGCAAAGCCCCTCTGTTGAGAGCAAGGCATTTTTTGCTGGCATTAAGGTAATTTTGAAAGAAAAGCGTGTTTTATAGTAGTAGGAATCTTTCTGAGTATTGCTACAGTGGTCAATCCTCTGACTAGAAGCCACTCCAAATGTATTAATTGTGAATTAATAGAACATGTTCTGGGCTTTACTGAACTTACATTTTGTCAAAAAGCAGAAGACTTGAAGTTGTTACTGTGCTTCCCCTGTACTCAGGGTGCAGGAAGGCTGAATCAGCAACTCACACATGTAGTGAAAGCCTTGATTTCCAGCAGCTAGAGTCGACTCTGATGCTGTGTTTGTAAATTCGGAGGGCCACAGCTCAAACCTGAGCCCTGGAACGCTGTTGTCCATTACGTTCAGCTGCCGCTGCCTTTTCTGGCATGGTTTTGACGTATGCCAACAGGCTTTCCCAGCACCTGGCTCACAGGATAGCCTGGGAGAGGGCTGGCCATGAGGGTATGGGCAGGGTGAGGCCAACCTGGTGTGGGCTTAGAGAGGGAAGCTGGGACGTGAGCTGTGCATGCCGCTTGGTCAGAGGGCACGTTCCAAACTCATTTTAATTCCTACTGTGGATCTAGCTATCGAGGTTTATTTGCTGGCCTGGCATGGGACCCCAATCCCGGAAGGACCTACTGCATATCATTACATGTGGGGAATAGTCCTGTTGACTTAAGGATTTGCCCTTCATAAAGTTAAGCCTGAGCTTTTGTTTCTGCAGGATCAGGGCCCAGATTTATCTCATGTACGTCTGTAGTGCACACTGCCAAGCGTGAACGCGTTGGTTTTGTTTTCCTGTGAGGCTGTTCAGGATTTTGTCCAATGCACAATGCTTAGTTGTAGGCCTCTGTTACTGATCTCTTGTTGCATTTTTGATTATGCACCTATAGTGAGCTGTGTTGTAAGTTTTTGGAGGGGAATCCCAGGAGAAATACGGTACTTCCAAACCCTTTGGGACATTGTTGCTTGTAGGTAGCTTCCCCCTCCTCCCCAGCAGACAATACACAAAGCTGTCTGTATTTTACCTTCCGGAAGTTAAGCAAAGAATACATTTTTGTGGTGTTAACGTGGTTTGATAGTTCCTTACCTTTCTAACTAGCCTTTACTCTTGTGTTTTCCGTATCCTTGCTGCTTATTCCCACCTCTTCAAGACTCTTGCTGCTGCATCCTCATCATCTTCCCAATATGCCACTGCTCTTCAGACCATCTACATAAGCTTGATCAAGTGGGGCAGGCCGTGCACCATGCCATTCCATCTCATAAGTTTTTTTATGCTGTACTCTGATCTGGTTAGTAAGCTGAGCTGTAGTTTACTCACAAAGCTTGCATTTTAAGTACAATTTCTTCTGTGCTAGATACATCCAGAAATGTATGATATATCAGAAGATGGGAAGGAATACAGGCTGGCAATAGAAAGTAGCGTTCCTATTCCTTGTCCTGAGTTTAGCCAGCTTGAAAGTGACTGCAAAATCTCCCTAACATTAAATACCATTGATGAAGGTAACTATTATCCTGATTTTTGTTCCATTTTTTATATTTAATGTGGTCTTCTTTGGAGAAACTGTTACATTATAAAATACTGTCTAAATGTTAAAACACAATATTCACAGGCTGTATATACTGCTGCTGAAAGTATGGAAGAATGTGTCTATAATCCCTTACTTGTTGAAGTTAGCAGGTGTTTTTGGCAGCTATGGATATCAGAGCCATATTCTTTAATTTGAATAGACAGAATACCATAATACTTCAAAGTTCATAATCCAGTTCATTTTGTTGACCTGTGATGTTCCAAGTATTGTATATGCAATTGTGAAGTCCTCATTTTTTACTAGTATTACTGTTTTCTGTAGTACTTTCTAAAGCTCAAGTCCTGTGAACCCCAGGAGGAGCCTTACCTATGCAGACAACCATTTTTATGTCACATTAGCAAGCCTGTCATGGTTTCCATTTGTCTATCAAACTGGAAAATTCAAAACCATTTTATTGGGTGTGTACATGAAGAGAGGAGTTTTTCATGACCAAACCCCCCCAAAATGCACAATTATTTCAATTTATGAAAATGTTTTGAAAGACATTAGCATCTTATTAACAGTAGTATACAAAATGTGACTTATTTAGAGGAAAAATCGCTAATAATATGTTTTCATTAAAACAGGTAAAGAGCAGTTAGGTTTAAACTTGGCTCTTTCTTCTTGTCATGTGGATCTTCTCAAGAAACCCTGCAGTAACGGAATCTGTAGTCAAGCTGTAATTTATTTCACTGCTGTGACAGACTTTATGCAGGATGGAGACAGAATTACCAGAATTGCAGTCGAACCTATATCCAGTGAGAATTTCCTGTGGAATGGCTATGTTCCAGAAAGCACGCAGGTTGAAAATCTTCATGTTAAGCTCTGTAAACTGGCCAGAAATGTAGCTGATGTCAATGAAGCTTCTATTTCAGCTGTGACTTGCTGACTCACACCAAGATTTCTGAGTGGCCAACTTTCCATTGCTTTATTTTCATTGAAATGCTGCGTTTTCATTTGAATTATTTTTTAACATTTTAATATTGATATAAATACTCTGATTAAAGGTATAATATAATATATTTATTAGGATGTAAGCTAGTATCATAAGATAATGTGCCTGAGTCTATTTATTTCCTAATCTGACATGGCTTACTATGTGCTTCTTTATTTTGAAGATTACAGTAAAGGATCTACCCACTGCCTACTGCTACTCATTTACTGACCCTCATATAATCACATTTGATGGAAGGTAAACACTGGATTTCTGCCCTTAGTTTAAGTGTGTGGGGTTTTTTGTGGGTGCTTTTTTGTGGGGGTCATTTTTATTTATTTATTTAAAATCTGTTGGGGTGATACAAGTTAGCTGTAGTTTTCCACAACTGCACTCTGTGTTTTCACTCTTTCTTGGACAATAAGGATAAATGTGCTTTAGTTAGTAAAAGCTTGCCAGTCATGATAATGTTTGTAATATTTGTATTTCTAAATGCTTGTTTTGGGGTAAAAGGGTTAGGGAAATGGACTATTTTCCTTGTTAGAGGAGTGTGCCAAGAGAGGAGTGGTTGCTGTCCTATGAAAGATAGAAATGTTATTAACTATGAACAATGATAAAATGATTGATTAGGCAAAACTTTTTTAATGCAAAGATGTTCCCAATCTACAGCAGTTTCCCTGTTTCTGAGTGCCAGTATCTGAATCCTCGTAAGCTTCAAGTTGCTAGAAGCTATCTGCTCCCTGTGTAACATTGTGCTGAGTTCAGTGATGGCATTGAAAGCAACTTAATCACTGCTGTCACTTGCACATCTCTGACCTTCTTTCTGAAGTCAAGCTTGGCCACAGCTGGCATGGTTTTGGTATGCTTCTGTCTTTCAAAGTGTTTCCAATTCATGGAAGGTGGCAAAACAAACACAGGTTTCGCATCTGGGACTTTCATATTCTCTGCTCAGCGGAAGCACATTTCTTCAAGTGGCAGGGTGAGAAGAAGAGATTATGTTGCATCCAAATAAGGATGTTCAGCCCACAATCCCTCTCTTCACTTCTTTGTGAACTTGGTAACAGAAGGGAAAAGTCAAGTTGTAATTGCTTCACTGATAGCACTGTGGCTAGTAATAAGCATAATAATGTCGCTGGAGTTATCTTGATCTTGCAGTTCCTCTTTCAGTGGAAATTATAAGGATGACTTCACTGGACACTTTCTTATGAAGCAATGATTTACTGTGATATAGACTGGTTGAAAGCATGGTGCTGTGAGGAAAGAAATTTCTTTTAAGGATGAAGTCTGTTGCTACTTTATTTTACAAAATGAGGAAACAAATAGAAAAGGAACTGCATGGCTAATCCTGTCCAGTCCCAGTGGGGTAGCCATCTGCAGTTTTTCTGCTGGCCCATTATACACAAAGAAAACCATCATTCTGCCATTAACTGTGAAATGCCATTTATAGCCGAGAGGCTGTTAAACTTGCAGCAAAAGTACGGAGGTTTTTTTCTTTTTCCCTTCTCACTGCTGAATCATTAAATTGGTTATTTTAACCTTGCTTCAGGGAACAGATGGCTGACCTTAAAAAAAAAAAAAAAAGGGGAAGTCAGTATTTATGGTTTTCATCTTATATAATTTTTAAATCTTTGGGAATAGGCATTCCCCATCCCCATTTTAATAAAGCAGGCCTTTTTAAAAGTGTGTAGCTTCCTAACTCATTTTGTCAAAGGTACTTAGGCAGTTTTCAGCAGCTGCTCCCCCATGCATACTGCTATGCATCTTACTTCTCTTGCTACGTCGGTGTACTACTGTAGAAACACAAAGGTTGAGAAGTACCCCCCAGTTTCTTGTCATAAGCACTGTTTAAAAAAAAGTCAAAGAACGGCAGAGGCTTTGTGGTTATGTTTCCATTCACAACCATTGTCTACATATACTCCACTCATGATCTTCTTTTACTCCTCATTTTCCGCTGTAAAACAGATATAATTCCTTTGATTTAAAGCTGCACAGAGGAAGATATGATCGTGTTCAGAACAAAGTTGTGTGCTGGTTTGTGGCTGTAGTGTTTGTTTTTTCTGATGCAGGAACAATATCAAAGTTCACCAAATATTAGAAATCTGTTGCTGACTTGTGATGATACAGTTATTTTATAACCAAAGTGATATCGCCTGCTATTCTTTTGATTCCAGAGTCTATGACAATTTTATAACAGGAACATTTGTTCTGTATAAGAGTACGTCTCGAGATTTTGAAGTTCATGTTCGCCAGTGGGACTGTGGAAGTCTTCACTACCCAGCATCGTGTAACTGTGGCTTTGTTGCCAAGGAAGGAAGTGATATAATTGCATTTGACATGTGCAGTGGTCAGCTACATGAGTCACAGCCACACTTATCTGTAATAAATAGAGACACAACAGGAAGCAATGTCAGAATCACTGAATCCTACCTAGGAAGAAAAGTAACAGTAAGTAGTAAATTATTGCTTGTGGATGTAATGGTTATCTCAGCAATTATTTTCACTAGTTTGTACCAGCTTTAGTACTAAAACATGTTTTATTTTCTGCAGTTAATCAATAGCATAATGTTTGTTTTACAGTCATAGTCCTTTGGCCAGTGTTTTGCTTGTAAATGAATAACGTTGTTCTCAAAAACAAGGGTGTGTTAACATGTATACCTTTGTGGAACCATGTTGTCATTCACAGTATATAACCCTTGTGTGGAAGGTGCAGTTTTCAGATTCAATATGCACTTATTTAGCAGCCTTAATGTTCAAAAAAAAGATCTCTCTGTGCTCTGTTTCGCTCATGCCAGTGTCACATAGGAAGGCTGTGCATGCAGATAATTAAGTATGCCCGATGACATCCACAGAATTAGAAGTGTAGATTGTTTCTCTAGAGAAGGTGACCCTCAGATAAGAACATTCACATTTGCTTTTATAAATTCCTGTAGCTTTTCTTTTGCAGATAGAATTGCTGTAGGACTCCTGAACTTCAAAGAAAGCAGAATGTAAAAACAAAGCCCTCAGCTCCTCTTTAATCACTCTGTTGGTCTGGAAGGCAAGCCATAAAAACAGATATGCCTTTTCAGCTTGGGTTTGGCTATTAGTATAAGACTATTTTAAATATTTAGCTTTTTTCTGAAGTACTTCATCTGAAGACCTTAGATATGAAATATTAAGACATTAGACAACAGAGAAATTAAAACAATACTGAGGAACCAGAAAAATTAGATTTGTACAGCAAGTTAATAAAAGAGACAGCATTTAAACTTGCAGTGGATTTTTTCTTGAGACTTCCAGTATTTCTTTCAAGAGACTGTAAAATTTAAAATGCCTAAAATTAAATAGTAAATATTTGAGACTCTTCTGAGCTCTCTAGAACATTTAGGATCAGCTTTGCATGTGGAAAGTGACTGTGTATTAAGCTACAAACACAGGGACTCATGTAGCTGACAAGAAGCTGAGAAGGGTGCTGCCGAAGAGTCTGTTAATACTACCAGAATCATCCCTTCCCATGAACTAGCATGTGAAGAATGACCAGCCCAAAGATCTTTGATTCTCTGTGATTCTGCAGTCACTCACCTTCCAGAATTATACCTGGTAACAATGGATGAAGTTTATGGACCTATAGTGCACCATCTAACTGCTAAGGTGGAGATGTATAGGGGTTTTATTTACAGGGCTTCACAAGAGGCAGAAATAACAAAATTTGTCTGATCCAGAATAGTTAGAGCAAGAATTTAATGAGATGGCCTGGACTTTATCACTTGTTCCTTGCCAGCAAGCATAGCTGATTTTATTACATATTTATTTTATTACATAAAATAAAAACCATGCTTCTTATGATGCTATCATTAATCTCTTCTTAGGTTTTGTTTTCTTCTGGAGCTTTCATTCGTGCTGATGTGAGTGAATGGGGAATGAGCATAACACTTAGGGCACCCAGTTCAGATTACAGACATACAATGGGACTTTGTGGCACCTTTGATGGAATTGAAGAGAATGACTTTCACACTGCAAGTGGGGTGGAAATCCCAAACCATGCTAATGTTCCTTTTTCTTTTATTAAGGAATGGAGGTAACAAAATACTTCTGTTTCAATTGAATATCATAATTTTTGGTTCAACCTTTCCTTCATACTCTTAAAAACTGTCAAAATAATAATAAAAAGTCTTCCTAAGTTTTTTAGGTTAATATTAGAATGTCATCGTTACATTCCATAATTAGAGAGAGAATTCAAACTGAAGTGCCAAATTTGTATTTAAGTAGTATGATGTAAGATTAGTTTGAGTAGGTTTTGAACAGTCTCAAGGTATATAGAAAATAGCACTCTTCTCAGTTCTTCTATTGTAAGTTATTTTCACAGTTTTGTGACTTAACTGGTATTTAAATACAGCTGTATGCTGCAGATTCTATGCTGTAGAAGTATGAAACAACAAAAAGCAAAAGAAACTTTAATGCTTTACTAAAACAATTAAAATAGTTCAGATAGTTTCATTTTTTTCTTTCTTCTCTAGAATTTCACCAGGAGATAGCTTGTTTGACAAGACACCTGCTTCTTTAACGTCTTCTAGAAAAATAGTCTTCTGTTACTGTGCTCTTGGAGATGCTGGATTACATCGATCAGTGAATAAACTAGAGACAGTTTCTCAGTCAGAA
The DNA here is from genome assembly GCA_009769605.1 of Bucorvus abyssinicus. Classification (NCBI taxonomy): domain Eukaryota; kingdom Metazoa; phylum Chordata; class Aves; order Bucerotiformes; family Bucorvidae; genus Bucorvus; species Bucorvus abyssinicus. The sequence continues at coordinate 29,658,294 of CM020028.1, read as the reverse complement.
CTTCCTTTATCTTGTAAAGAAAGCGAAAATGATAGATTTCTTTCTTTGATACCAGGACTGGATGTCACTGCTGAGTATCTTGGTCCTGTTGATCTTGTCAGAGGCTTAAAGAAACGTTCATCTACACATGAAATGGATTCATCTACACTTCTGCAGAGAGAGGATAATCAAACCAAACTTCACAAAACATCGCTAGTAAATGCGCGTGTCTCTGCAGCCTCAGTGGGAGCTTCAAGCTCAGGCACTAGAAGAATTTCTCACCGTTATGGTCATCATCTTCACAAAAGGCAATCTATTACAAGTAGAGGGAAGCGCCAGAATTACTATGAATACCATCCGGTATTTCTATTCCAAAGTCTTAGCCAAACAGACTTAGAGGGATATAGTTATTTTTTCCCAGAGGACCACGTTACTGACACTGACCAAAAGCTTCTTCCTTCTTGGCCCACACCTTCTGGCCTCACTGAGTCTAGTGCTTTGTTACTATGCCAGCAGGCAATAGCTAATTCCAGTATAGGAAGATCTTGTGGTGACCTTCTCGGCCGGCGAATAGAGGATGCGATAAATATGTGTGTTAAAGATTTGCTGCTGAAAGATGACCTCAGTTGGGCAGAAGCTTCCTTAGCTCTTCTAGAGAATGAATGTGAGAAAAGAGTTTTAGAAGAAATAAATTACAACCGACAAGAACTTGGAGGGTCAGTTGAGAGCCTGCTTATTGCATTAAAGTGTCCCAGTCTCTGCAGTGGTAATGGGGAATGTACAGAATGGGGCTGTGCGTGTTTTCAGGGCTACAGCTCATATGACTGCAGCATACTGTCTGGTAAGTGGGATGGGAGAGAGATTTACTTAAATAATATTCTCAATGTTTGTGCAACCTTACATTTACTTTGCTGCCTTTCTCTCCTGCTTTTATGTGTGGTCAAGGCTTCCCCATGGTGCCTCTGTTTGTTATCCAGAAATTTAGTTTCAGTTTAATATAGCCATAATTGTTTACTGTTCAACCTTACTCTTTTTGAAGGGCAGTACATGGGCTTAGTTTCTGGTATGTTAGATTTAAAAAAAATTTGCCACTCAGTGAGTTTGCAATTCAGAGTATTGCCCCAAAAGATCAGCAAATTATCTACACGCTGTCTTCTTCAGGTTAGATCTGCCACATCCATCCATTCCCTAATTTTTTCTAGTCTGTGTGATCCTGTTTATTAACTGCAGTGGGATGTTTTTCTCTTCGGTGATGTTACATCTCTGTAAGCTAATTGCTAGATGTGGTGGGAGCAGAATTGGTGGTGAAGCAAAAGAGGTACAGCAAATAAAGCTGAGCAGCGATTTGGGGGGTTTTTTTCAGTAAGACAGAAGTTCACGAAAAATTCAGTTAAGCAGGTACACTGGAAAAATATGAAAAGTACTACAAAAGTCAAAAACCTTTAAAGCCAAAACCTGGTAATATTCTGTTTTGCAGTTGTGTTTTTGTTTTAGTGACCTATCTAAAAGCAAATAAAGAAAGAGGTAAGAGAACAATAAAAATATATATTTTATTCCTCTTGAAATCAAACAAGCTAGTTTTGCTTCATAAAAACTAATTTTTAGTGTTTTAATCAGTCGGTTTATTTCCTGAAATAACTTCCACCTGAGATGTTTTTGTTTAGGCTTTAAACAAAAAATTCTTATTATAAATTATTGTATAGCTGTAACCTTCCCAGTTCCTATTACTAGGGCCTGAGTTTACTTTAGATTTTTTTCTGCAAGTGCAATGTAAAGAACCATTGCTGAGAAAGGAAAATATATTTACCAGTTATCAGGTGAATATTTTCTCTGCTTCATAATATTCAAGTTCAAAGAGAAGACAAAAGCCTAGCTATAAAGTTAAGATTCATTTTAATATCAGTATTTCTGTTTATGCCTTTCTTAGCCGTGTCCAGATTTCTTCTTTGGGTAAAGACATAGACATACTGCTTAGTGTAAACGCATATGAATGAGTTAATATACTGACATTCATTGTCTAATCTCTACTTTGAAGACCAGGCTCCAGAAATTACAGAGCTGGAGAATGCTGGGCTGTGTGATATCCGACAGTATGATTGCACATCAGTGAGAGCTTTTGGACATGGCTTCAGTGAATCATTGAACCTGAAATGTGAAATTACCAAATTACAGGTAGGTCTCCCTGAACAGTTACAATTACATTTTAAACTTCTCAGACAAAAAATGTCTAACACATTATTTATGGATGTGTGTACAACTCAATGCTTCAGCAGAAGCTAAAAGCAAAGGCACTTAGTGCTTTGCAGCAGGCACTCAGTCTTTGCAAGATTGCCATTTCCTCTATTATAAAGAGAAATACAAAACATAATGGCAGCGTTCAGCAGCTGAGAGGAAGATAGCTGCATACAGCAGCTATCCATCAGAAGAGGGCAAGGGCAATCCTATTGGTAACTACCAGTACGACGTTGTTCATTTTTTTAAGTGCTTATGGAGAGGAACTGAAGTACCACTTCTTTGAAAAAGGACAGCACGGTTAAAGCTATTACTAGATTTCTGTCTTAAATCTAATGCTTGAAATAGCCCTTTTTTTAAACATAATAAATCTATTAGAAAAAGATAAGGGCATTTTTGATGTGTTGTCCATTTCCCTGGGGTAGAATACCACAGATATTTAGTGATATATAGCTCTATACCCCAGGTTTGAACAGGACATTTAAAATGTTGCACTGTAAACTAGGAGGAATCTGTATAGAGAGACTGTTGTTACTCAGACCTAGAATTTGCTCAAGGCAAATTTACAAACAGCTTACAAGCGTTAGCCTGGAATAAACTGTTGACAATTACAAGTTTTTATGTCATGTTAGACTCGGGAATAAAAAAATGCTTCAATCATTGATGTGATGATGGTGGTGGGAGGGGAGATGGCAAAAAGGGAACCATTCAATGGGAAAACTTTGTTCTTGAGCAAAAGTTTTCCTTAGCTAGTTACAACAGATGGTAAAATTATTTTGACAGGTTAAACAATGCTGGCTATAGATTTTTCTTAAGTACAACATGAATCCACTTTTCTGGAAGTTGGCTTGAAATGATAAAGTCAAGAGTAAGTTTACAGTCCTTTAGGTTAGAAGACTTTTAGACCAAGCTCACAGTGAGACAGTTACTGGGAGTTCACTTATCATGGTTTGAAATATCTCAGTTTTAACTCATGACAAGATATTCTGATATAAAACTCTTTGTGGTGGTATATTTGGCTCCCAACTACAAAATGTTTCTATTTAATCACTTTTATTGATGATCTTCTCACTGACAAGAGCCAGGTGAGAGACAGTAAAACCTAGTCAAGCTCAAGATGATTTTGATCATGCTGTTCTCTTGATTCTTAGTCTGGACTCTTGCTTTCATCTAACTTTATTTTTAGCATGCTTATCCCTGCTTCCACATTGACACTTGAGTCAAATAGTATTATCATCCATATTCTGTTACCCTGAACTCTCAGAATAGATCCTTGGATGACGTGTCCTCACTGCAGTTTAGAAGCCTACAAGGTTAATGTGTTAATGTTGTAATCTATTGGCTTGTTCAATGTTAACTGCCAATATTCCCCCAGCACCCAGAATGATACCTGAGCCCTGCCAAAAACATCATCTGTTCCTTCAACTAAAGCTTGTCCTCTCATGGGAGCAAAGATGGGGAGGATAGAGGTATTTATATATCAGATCAATGCTCTTAGATGATCACCTACTGCTTAACCCTCCCATTACTCTCCAGCTGGAAGAACTATTTATCTTTGGTAATGCAGTGCCAAAGCACGGTGCAGCAGGTAAGACTTCTCTGTCTTTTCTTCCATAGTACAGGCTTAGGTAGAAATCTATGTGTGCAAATAATGGTATTTAATATTTCCTGCTGCATTCTAATGCAGAGACATTACACTCATTCAAACACTGTGCAATACATGTTTTTTTTTTTCTCTGATAAAAATATTTTTGTAATGTATTTCACTGAAAAACAGATCTTCTGTCTTAACATTTAGTATAGTGATAGACAGTGGATTCCTGGAGAGCCTCTAACCATGCCAGCTGCCTTCCAAAATACCAGGACTGTCGACTGCCAGTTACCAAATGATGCCCAGCAGTCTGATGTCATGGATCTGGTTGATGATAAACCCATTGCCAGGTGGCAAATAAAGGTACTCGCAGAAATTTCAAATATTTACTTACAGATATTCCTATTATATTACATAGAAAATATATTACATAGTTTTTTTTTTTTAGAAGGTACTAAAGGTAGAACTCAGCTTGCTGAACTTGACTCTCTGTTTTTTCACCTAAGCTTAAGTGTTGAATGCCATTTGAAAGTGTTATGCTGCAAGGGGACTAGTAGATATGACCTAGGACCTACAGAGACACACATTCTTCAGGATTAGAAGTAAAAGGCCAAGTAGTTACACTAGAGCATTTCAAATGACATTAGACACATTATGGGAAAATTGAGCTGAGCCCAGTCCTCATGTGTGAGTCCCTGTGTGAGGTAGATATCTGAGCTCTTGTACAGATTGAGTCAATAAGGTCAGTAAAGCCTACACACAATTCAATTTACCCTAAAGTACATACCTATGTGTGCTTGGTCAAATATCTGCCTAGACTTATTGGCAGGATTGATTAGATTTCTGTAGACTATTACATGAGTTTAAACAGCTAAATGTAGGTGTCTGTCAATGAGTTGACACTCATGCTAGCAGTCTGCACTGGTGATACATTGATACCTGTATGGGTTAATCCATTTTTACTGTACATCTTGCAGATTTCTAATGATGGATTCATTTATAGCAACTCTAAAACAGTGACATTTTATGATGGAGCCTGTCAGACATGTGAACCACAAGAATCTGGGTTATGTACACTAAAGGTATGTATTTCATTATTTTCTATGTTTATTATGAAAATACACATCTTTTCAGGCTGAAAAAAAACCTATAAAAATCAGCAGAACATACTGTGTTATTGTTTCCAACAGAGATTTTCCATGTGCAGAAATAAGCACAGAAAGAGAAGCTGGGATGAGGCAGTTTTGAATTTAAAAAAATCAAACTAAAAGCACTGCTATAATTACTAAATAAAACCAAAAATGCTGTCAGTTGTTTCGATTTAAAAACAACCTTAGTGGAGAATAGATGAGATTTTGTTTGAGACGTTACAAATTCATCCAGATTTACTGTATGATAACCAAAAATTAATGACTCACATTGTCATTTCTCTAAAAGGAGAAAACATGCAACATAGATGGACTCTGTTACGGTGAAGGTGACACAAATCCAACCAGCCCTTGCTTACTCTGCAGACCTGACATATCAAAGTTAACTTGGTCAGTTGTTGAAAGTAAGTTCTAAATAGGTTTTGGTTGTTTTTTTTTTTTAATAGCAAGAAGTTGAAAATCTACTGGGTTTTTAAATTTATGGAAATAGTGAAGTTTTATGTTTAACTAGTTAAGTGTTTCATTTAAAGCTTAGGACCCGCTACTTTAGCATGTGATTTGATCCTGGTTTTCATCTGACATTTCTCCTAAGTTCTGAAAATGATATTTTGTTTTCACACCATACATGTAAAAGTCTGGTCTTTTTGGTTTTCGTTTTTTTTTTTTTGCTCCTCCCAGTAGCCATGACAAATAACTAATGAAAATTAACTACAGTCAGCCTAATTGGAACTTCGAAGTCTTTTGATACTTGGCACAGCTACATCCACAAATATTTGTCTTCAATATTTAGGAATAAAAGATATTTTCCAGCAAATCATTCTGATACCAAACAACAGGAGAACACAAGCTGAAATATAAATGCCATGTCATATTTATTTGCCACTTAATATTTGGACATAATCCACATCAATGTCATAGATGCATGGCCTAAATAAATACTTGAGTGTATATCCAAGGCTGTCATACTTCAGTCCAGTTAGAAGCCACACTATGAAAAGAAGACTCAAGTCTAGATTCTTCCATTTTCCTTCTCCATAGTACAAAATTCTAGACTGGAAGTTTTACCTCTTTTGGCTCAGATCTTAGACTTTCTGTATACATATATATATATAGATATAGATCCCTTCATCAAATGCAGCATATCTTTAGGCTTTACTAGTAACCATCCAGCCTGCCCTATCAATCCAAATCCATAACATCTCAAATACAAGAGTTCCATCAGTGTTTTCATGGGTGAATGAATGTGCTGGTAAGATTCTGCCTGGATTGGGAAGGGTACTGTATGAGTGGGACTTCTGGTGCCTGTCTTGCTGAATGTTTTCCTAGTTCGAACTTGTACTGAAAGCCAAGGTAGCTATACTTATTCTGAAAGAGTGAAAGCAGAATGAAATGAATGAAACAAAAATCATCCAGCAGTCAGGGAATCAAGGGATTTCCATGTTACAGCCACAGACTGAAATTCAATATTGCCAAGGTCGGAACTGGAAGAAAATGTAAACCAGAGGCAATTTTCCAAAACCAAGGAGCACAACCTCCTCTCCAGAGTGGATGACATTAGGAACAGGGTGTCAGAATCTAATGGCTGAGACACTGATTACAGCTTCTTCTCCCTCCATGGTTTCTGCCACAGTGGGTGGGTTCCTGCTTGGAGCGGTCACTTCACTGTAACGCAAAACTTAGCAATCTTAATTATCTTCCTATGTCCCTGCTTCAAAACCTACACTCTCCCTAGGGCTTCTACTTCTCTCTTTCACCAAACTTGTCCTGGTGCTGTGGTTTTGTTTGTTTACACCTGGTGTCTCTAGAAATCTAGTTATTCCTGCCAAATAGGTTAGAGCTCAATAGTGCAAGCATGTAAATAGACTAAGACTTACCAGTAAGTAAGTTGTTGAGTGGTTGCAATACTTGCTAGGAACAATGTATGAATAACTTATTCCATGACCTCATGCTCAGATTTGCCATGTCACTGCAGCCCATTCCCAAGTGTTGTTTAACAATGTTTATTAATTTGTTAGAGGAAACATGAATCATCTCTGAGTTTTATGGCTTCATGTACTTTCATTTGTGAAGTGTCCCTGCATACCTAAAATGGTGGTTAAAGTGAATAAATTCTGAGTTCTTTCTATGTATAGATGCACTGCATCTTGTGTAGTATAATGAAAATATATAGTGTTTTTCCTGTGCCATTGGAATGACATTAGAATTTAAGATAAATAATTACATTACTTCCTCAATAGAAAGATATGCTCCTTTTAAGTTTTATAAGTATATTGAAACTTTTGCTTAAAATAGGAAAATATCTCCTTTGTTACAGACAACCAGCCTCCAGTGCTTGAAAATTTTCAGGGTATGCTACAGACTTTTTATGGAGAAGATTTTGTGTATCAGTTTTTGGCTTCAGATCCAGAGGGATCTGCTATTCATTTCACATTGGATACTGGTCCCGAAGGTGCCAGTCTTTCCCCATCAGGTCTCCTTTTGTGGAAAGCTTCGTCAACGAGTCTCCATAAATTAACATTTTCTTTGACAGATGACTGCAATGCAAAGACAAAGGTAGAAATAGAGGTAATGAATATTACAGTAAAATGACACCTACTAGTAAGATGTTTAAGATACCTAATTACAAAACTCATTGCTAGTTCATTAAAAAAAGGAAAACTGTCTTATTGGGCATGTCTTGTAGGTCAGTGTAAAATCATGTGATTGCCTGAATAATGGCTCATGTGTGACAAACATTAATTTCCCATCTGGAAGTGGAAGATACCTTTGTGTGTGTGTGGCTGGATTTGAAGGTGATCTCTGTCAAGTGAATACTGATGACTGTAAACTTAATCAGTGTGGTATTGGCAGATGTGTGGATGGAATAAACAGCTATTACTGTGAATGTCCACCTGAACTTCAAGGTAAATTGCCACTTTATTTATACATCTTTATCAAGTTCAGTGATTAAAAAGGAGTTTCTAATTTTATGTCAACAATTTTTTTTTCATTTTGACTATAAATAGCATACTGTTATAGTATGAAGAAATTTTATATTCTTGTGATAAATTTATATGATACATTTCAAGATTTTTCTTGCATGAATACAGTGGTGGTTTATATTATGAAAGCAAATTTCCATTGTTTTCCACCTCAGAGATAAACTCAGCAACATGGTGGAACATAGGAGTGATGAGTTTTACAGTGTGATTCCTCCTGTGCCTGCAGATAGTCAGGTAGTCCCCACAGCCCATCTCCTCCATATTCCGCAATAAGCAAGATACTTGATATAAGATGAAAAAATGTGAATCGCCAACTTAGTCAGCTGTATTTACTAGATGTACTGAAATACTTTGCTGCACTTGATAGATGCCCTTTTTGTATTTCAATACGTGAATATATTCTACTTTTATAAACACAACCAAACTGTAGTGACACAATATTCTATTTAAAAAAAAAAAATCTGTATTTCAATGCAGGTAAAAACTGTCAAGATGATGTGGATGAATGTGTATCCAGTCCTTGCTTCCCTGGAGTCTTTTGCTTCAATACTTTTGGTTCTTACTATTGTGGTCCATGCCCAAATAATTTGCAAGGAGATGGGAAATCATGTTACGGTAAAATTATTTGTTTTTCAGAAGAATGCTATTATCTTACTGTCATTTAGATAAAATATCTTTGGCTGTGCTTCATGTTTCTAACAGTAACTTAGAACTCTTTTCAGTAGTCAGCAAAACAGGACCATGTTTCTGACTGTTGATGGCCGGGCCAGAATCTCAGTTGATGACAACATCCGACTGCACTGGGTCCCATAGTTGTAATACGTTTTCTCAGGTGACTAGAAAAAATAGGTACAGAATACCCCAATTCTTTCATATCAGAGTAGAGAACAAATGTGGGTTTTTTCTGCATTATTTTCATAACATGAGCAATTCCTGACAAAATATTTTCTACTAGGTTTCTTAACATAGAATTGTTTAACCAAATAAGATGCCCAAACATTTATTTACAATGCACTTACTGAATAACTTGTATTTTTAAAATACTCTGTTGAAAACTGTTAAGAAACAATTTTTACTCTTTGTCTGCTTTCTGAATTTTGTGTTATTTTTATGTTCTGAAACTTTGTAATTTTATTTTCAGTTGAAACAAAAGTAACTACTAAGGTGCCTTCACATCTTTTGTTTTTAGAAAGCTTTCAGGACACTAATGTTGAAAGAAAAGATTCCACAGGAGAAACTGGAGAGAATAAAGGTGATTTTTTTTTAATAGAGAAAATGGAATTTCTGATTCACAAACTGATAAGAATATAGCTGGCAAATGAAAGTTCTAGTCAGTTTTATGTTATTAACTTTAATTTTTCAGTTTGACTCAATTCATTACTGGGTTTGTATTCTGATCTGAAAAATGAGACAGAAATGTCAGTATCAACAAATCCCTTAGGTCAGTCAAGTCATTTTGTTGACAGTGTGTTGTATGACATTCTTACTGTTGCCGTTTGTTTTTGTGGCTATCCACTGATAGAAAATAAGTAACGTGGGAATAGGGACATCTGTTATGTGAGATAAGCAAAAGTTTATGGCATTATGTTGAATGCCATTTTCCTACTTTAACTCAAAGAAAAGGTGAGGGATGTGGTAAGTGAATGTCTTAATTTCAAAACTCTGTAAATGCTGTTGCTGGCATTTCCAACTCTCTGCCTGCTGGGGCTTTCTTTGCTGGAAATTCTCAGGTGTCTTTTCCCTTTATCTCTGAATTGCTGTTGTGAGGAAGAAAACTCTCTGACTCCACTGCCAGTGCTGGATCATTTTTCATTGCCTGGAAAATGGTTTGCCTTTCAGCAGTTGGAGACAGCACTCTGTAATAAGATTCAGTAAAGTTTACCCTTTTGTAGATCATTTTCTAATACCGCTCTAAGTGGGATTAGGGACAGAGCTGAAGTTAGGTTGTATAATCTCCTCCAGTTTCATTCCTCCCCTGCCCCATAATTCTGAAAGCCCATATATGGCATTCTGCGATTACAGTGCCATACCCCTTTCCACAACCCATGAGACCACCTGCTTTTCCTGGGCAGAATATGAAGAACTTTTCATTCACTTCACACTCCTTTAAACAAGAAGCCTGAGTCAGTCTCTGTTGTTTATAAACCAAACCCATGCAGAAACATTAAGAAAGTTGATAAAAACATTTGGAGAGTAAAACATTGTAATACTTTTGCTACAAGGTGCTGGATTAATCATGTAAAATACTGTCCATGGTGCATCAGTAAGTATAATCACGTATATACTTTTGATTAAATATCTGCTTCTAGACTCTAGGCTTATGACTAAGCACTTGGACACACTGATGAACCATAAGCATTATCTTTTGTTTAAGCTCTGTTTCAATTACCTAGTTGGAAGCAGCATATGGAACCAGTAATTTGCTCTGACAGTAAAGCTGTTTACTGACCCAGTATGGGAAAATCTCTGCTGTTTGCTCATATATAAGGTGCTTTTTCCTTATCTTCCAGCCAGGAAAAGGCCATGGTGAGGGTGGGAAAGGATGTAGCCAGAACACCTTGATGTTCTCCAATTCTTGACAGTTAGCAGTTAGGTTCTACTGCATACACATATTCTGATGTAGCACATGGAGAGACTTCTTGAAGCACAGAATGAATGGGTTGTACGTATTTCTGTTCAGAAGACGTTCCTCACCCTCAGAAGGAAAAAAAGTCTCATAATATTCATGTACTTCTCCTCCCGCCCCTTTCTTTCTAAGATGCTGTAGGTTTTCAACAATCATCCTTTGAGAAGATTTTAAGCATCTTAAGCTATATTCCCAGTTTTACAGATGTGCCAGAGAGATTTATTTCTACAGAAATGGTCAGCAGCAGCACTCCACCAGCCTCCACAGTAAAAACACTCACTGATTGGAAGTCGCTTAATTCTCAGAGAAGTGCTTCTGTACAGACTGCTGTTACTGGAAATATTGATCATGCTCTCAGCACCATCAGTGGTCACCTTGCTAACAGGGCGGAGAGTTCTTCAGCACATGCTGTGATGACTGTATCTTCAAGGAGTCATGCTGCATCATCCGAGAAGAAATCAAGGGCACAAGATGAGGCAAACAGCTATTTTGAGACCAGCAGGAAGACTTCTCCTAGCACCAGAACAAATATGAACAAAGGTCTTTCTTTGCCAAGCAAAATGTTCAAAGGTGGAAACGCTCAGAGAGTTCAGCACCTATCATTAGCCAAGCATAAAGCGAGTCCTTTACCTTTTGTCTTTGTTGAAGCCACTGTCCCACCAAAAATGCTTCCTGAAGAATTGAGCGAAATAGTGATTCCTAAAGCAGTAACTTGTACTGATTTACCCTGTTTTCCTGGCGTACCTTGTGAGCCAAGTCAGGATGGGAGGGCCAAGTGTGGTCGTTGTCCTTATGGTTATTATGGAGATGGCTTCACTTGCAGAGGTATTACAAAAAACTGCTCTAAATGCTTTGCAGAAGAGAGCCTTGTGACATGTTTATAACTTTAAAGTATGTTGTTACTGTGTGATCAGTGAAATTCACAAAGTATTAAGTTTTCTCATGTGCATTATTAGTATTGGCATAGCCTACAGGCTTTTAGTTGTACGGATGCACTTAAAAATATTTCCTTATGTGTCTCAGGCTCCCTTCTTACAGGCAGGGACCTAATGGATCCTGTGTGATCTGTTCATTAGGTTAGGTAAGACATGGTTGTGCTGAAATGACACTTTCATTTTCCTTATTCCTTTCTTCGTTTTCTTGAATGCCTTTCAGCAAGGTGTAGACAGCCATGTGGCAAAAATATGGAGTGTGTGGCACCCAATATTTGCAAATGCAGGCCTGGTTATGCTGGTTATAACTGTCAGGCTGGTGAGTATGGCATTTCGATTTAGCCTGTGATAACTCATATCCACAAATTAATGATTAGAAGATCAGTGTTGATTTTTTGCACAGCTCTATGCAGACCTGATTGCAAAAACCATGGGAAGTGCATTAAGCCTAATGTCTGTGAATGTCTACCAGGATACAGTGGCTCTGCTTGTGAAGAAGGTAAATAGAATAGTTTTGGCTTTTGAATCCATAAATATCCAAATGATGCTGTAATAACTTCCATGACTGTTCTTTCTGACAGCAAAGAGGTGTGTTCATTTTACTTTTAACTTAATAGAACTCTTTGAGTAATGGATTGGTATATACCCTGCTTTTTTTGGTATATGCTGTACATGTTGCTTGTGATGATTGGATATTCCTAAATTTAGCTTTCACAGTAAGTAGAGGAGTTCATCAGTGAATGTAGATGCCTCTAAGCTAAACACTCCCGAAGAGTGGGAAATCCTGTCTGAAAATTTTCTCAGATTTCTTTTCTTCAGGGTAGCCACCACTGATAGGATTCTGTCTTTGTACTCTGTTGGAATTAAGTTCTTCTGCTTACTTATTCTTGTCAAAAGGCATTGCATACATCTCCTTATTTTATTTCCAGTTCTTTGCTCACTGTCAATGATTAACATTTTCCCTTTTTCCAAAGCATAACCAATTCATGCATCTTTTTAGAGGCGATTTCTTGAACACCATAATTCTGTATCTGCAGCACATTGCAAACCACCCTGTCAAAATGGAGGCACGTGCTTGGCCAGAAATCTCTGCACCTGCCCATATGGTTTTGTGGGACCAAGATGTGATACAAGTAAGCAAAAAAGTGTAAGGGAAGAATATAGAACATTTCTCCTGTTCTTCAGGAGCAAGAAAGCAAATTATGGTTTAAATTTTTGATGCACTCTGTCTAATGCTAGTAAATGATGCAATATCTGTGCCCCTTTGAAGGCTCCCATACCTGGGCTTTTTTAACATCAGTTAAAACATCAGTTAGATAGTGTTTGCATGTAACTTTGAAAACATAATGTACTATAAAAATTGCAAGTAGTTTATTAATGATTCATTAATGTGAAAACATTGAGTACATTGCGTGTGTGATACCACCTCCAGAACAAACACAGATGTTTAATACGTTCTTACAGCTTTTTATCATCTATCATCTTAAATTGGTTAGATGCTGGGGTACATTCAGAAGTTGGTATCGGTGAATGGCAGGTCAGAAAAACTGGGATACAGGAAAACCAACTTCAGAACCACATTATGGGTGGTTTTTTTTGGTGTTTTGTTTGGTTTTTTTTTTTTTTACCCAGCATGAAAATTGGAGAATTTGCTCTGGTCATAGCTGAAAAATTGGAATTAGATAGTCTCACATAAATTGTCTTTTACATTTTTAATTCTACATGCTGCAATTTGGCAACTGCAAATTTTGTGTAGATTTCATACCAGAAATTTTTATCATTGAAAGAGTCCCAATTTAGACATGCATATATAGGTTTATGTAATCATTCACCTGAATGTGCCACCACATTACGGATCCCAAATTGAGAAAGTCTTTTGTTTGTCTCCTCCTCAAATCTCAGGACTCTTCATTCTCAGTTTTTCTTGTTCTAGTTTCAATAGTGACACAAAAAAAAATGCTGCTCTTTATTAAGCAATACTAAAGAGAATGAGGTGTTGTCCTGGAGAAGTGATTCATGGTTTTCCACAGCCATGATATTTTACTATCTTTGCTTGTTAGTCTGTGTCACTCTATGCATGCAGTTGCACTTGCTGAAGTGATGGAGGACACTTGAGTGAACTTTCTAGGCGTCCATCAAATCCGTCATGAAACATGGTCCATTTGTCTCTTAGTATGAAATTTTTCATTTGTTTTAGAATTTATTTGAAGTTTTCTAGATTTTTTTAACACTGAATGTATCTGAATCATGGATAATTACGCAGACATTTTATTTACCTTTATAGTCTGGTGCTAGCTTTTTATGGCTTTGAGACTGGCTTAATCTATTCAGCAATTTCTCCTCAACTAGTGGAATTGTATGTTATTTCTCGTGTTAGCATTTGGGAAAGAACTGAAAAATTAATCAAGCATAATTTGTAACATACCTCTTTCTCTCTCCACTACCTTGTCCTCCTTTTTTTTTTTTTTTCCCCAACTTCTTGGATGGTAGTGATTTGCAACAGACATTGTGAAAATGGTGGTCAATGTCTTACTCCAGATATCTGCCACTGTAAACCTGGGTGGTACGGACCTACATGCAGTACAGGTAACACTCCTACAACTTCCATGTTCCTGGGAGAGTGTCCAGAGGACCTCCCATAGTTTGAAATTTGGAACCATGTGGCTCAGACAGCAGTGATGGGCAGCTGTATGCTGCGACAGAGCCCCTGCACTCATGTCTTTGCATGTCAGTTCTGCTGCTGGGAGCACCTCTAGAAAATCTAATACTGATCCTAAAATTTTTGGAAAACATTTTATATGAATGGTGTTACCTGCAGTTACCTTAGGTGTTTACAATTCCTGTCCTTGCAACAGAAGCACGTATTTTATAGACTTTATCTGGATGTCATGGTTCCCACTCTTCCTGACCCTGTTTCTGCAGCAATGTGTGAGCCTTTGTGTCTCAATGGTGGTTCCTGTACTAAGCCAGATGTTTGCCTCTGTCCACGTGGATTTTTTGGTGCCCAGTGTCAGAATGGTAATCTTTTTTTTTTCTTTTTCCCCACCCTCCCCTCGTAGCTGCCATTATGAGGAAATTTGTGAGAAAACATTGTTATCTTAATACACAAAATTCACAATCAAGTCATCTGGGAAGTGGTGCAAACAGAGATTACATTATTTTTTAGACTTTGTGGCTGATTCAGTGAATGTCCAAAGAGAAGGGAGGCTCAAAATTTGCCTTGTCTTCCACTCAACTTTTAAGCAGCGTTCAAAGAGTTTAATTGTATGTTATGTAGCCTGGTTACTCATGTACACATACAGTTGCCAACCTTGACTGCTTTTTATCTGATTTTGTCTTTACTATTGACGGAGGCACCAATATACATGAGTATGATTTTTGCAAGACAGGCCTGATAGTACTGAATGTCTGTGTAAGCTATCAGAATTTTACTGTGGCACTCTTGTTTTCTAGAACTGTATCACTACGTCAAACAAAATGCAAAGTACAGCCTTTTTCTCCTGTTTGTATCTTCTAGCTGTCTGCACCCCACCTTGTAAAAATGGTGGTCATTGCATGAGAAATAATGTCTGTACTTGTCCTGATGGGTACACAGGCAGAAGATGTGAAAAAAGTAAGCCAGTGTTAAAATCCTGCCAGATTCTGAAAGTAACCAATAAATTATTCTGTTATTGATTAAATGTATTAAAACAGTAGGTGTTTTTGATTTTTAAGGTGTCTGTGAGCCAAGGTGCATGAATGGAGGAAGGTGCGTAGGGCCAAACATTTGCTCTTGTTCGTCAGGATGGAGAGGAAAAAGATGTAACACTCGTAAGTATCTTGTAGTTAACAGGAGAACCATGCCTTAAGTAATACATCACTAAAGGACAATTCTGTCCACAAAAGTATTATGAAGTGAGTGCCAAAGAACTCAAGAATGTAGACACATTGTAAAAATAGTGGTCTATAACTTGGCAGCAAAATTTAGGATGAAGAACTAATACCATGCAGTTCTTAGGCTAAATCATGAGACCAAAATATGTTCTAAATTCTTGTACAGCAAATAATATTTATTTCTTTCTTAATTGTTGTTTAAATAAAAACCGTCTGTATTTCTGCAAAGAGCTGGGTCAATGAAGTGAAAGAGTTTTGATTTGTGCTGTAGAACACAAAAGGCAGATATAATAGAAAAATAAGTACAGTGAAAGATTAGAAAACAGTGGAAACAGTGGGAAATGATTGGAATAGAAGATGCAATGGGTACAAGCTCTTTAGGAAAGGTAGGAGTAGGACTGTGACGGTAGCTCAGCTGTGGGTCACTTTGTGTCTTAACAAAGATATTGATGGTGCATAAATAAAATGTGGCAGGATGGATAAAAGCACAGTCTGCATGAAAATCAGCATGAGGATGTGTGGTAGAAATCCAGTACCTAAAGTGTTAGTGTCTGTCATAGAAAATAACTTCAGATCAACTGTTTGTAAGTTGAGTCACCGTGTGTGTTAAGTTGCATGACAAACAAAACACCTTTCACAAAGGTGTAGTATTAGGCAGGTAAATTTGGAAAAATCAAAGCTATTTGGTGGTCCTGTCTTAATTCAGTATTTCAGGCCTTTGTAGAAATCTGTGATGCATTAAGATGTTCTGATGCATACTTTGGCTGTAGGGCTTTCTGGTTTTGGTTGCCCCTCTTCTTTAATATCCTGTTGATCTTAGATTTTCAGTGAAGATAATGTGACTCTTGAGTATGAAAAGCACTCAACCCCTCGTGGGCATCCTGAAATGTAAATAATAAGTAAAAGTAATACTTGAGATATAACCAAACTTTGTGATGATGTTTGTGCAGCAATCTGTCTTCAGGAATGTAAGAACGGTGGGGAGTGTATTGGACCAAGTACCTGTCATTGTCCTCTGCAGTGGGAAGGAATCCAGTGTCAAATACGTAAGAATGATGTGACCTGTAGACCCTTTGCTTCAGCACAATTGAGAATGCTTCAGCAATGTCGTGCCTAGAAGTCCTACAGCTTTGTTGTATTTTAACCCAAATCTCTGCCAAAGGCAGGATAAAGAACAGAGATTTCTCCGCCTGTTCTGAAGCCCTCCAGGATATGATAGTAGTCTGGGACCATGGTAATATGCAGCAGCTTGCCGTAACACTGTATGCTGCTGCAGCAGCCCTGAGAGGCCATTTTAATAGCTTGAAATAGTAGGATGTATTAAAAAACCACCTTACTAATGTCCTTTTCTCATTTTCATTCATGCCCTCAGCATGTTCCCATATGAAATCTGCATCTTTGCATAAGGGGGATGGGATAGGCGTAAGAGCATCATGACTGTGAAGTCTCCTTACACTGAGGGGTGGTTCTCTGTGAAAGTAACTATCAGGATGTTCTCAGCTCCTATAAGCAGGCAGAATAAGTATATAGAGGTAGTAGTCACTTTTTCTTCACTATGTTGTTTTCATGAATAAAGCCATGTTATGTACCTCTCTTGTTTTAGCTGTGTGCAACCAGAAGTGTCTGTTTGGAGGCAAGTGTGTATTGCCTAACATATGCTCTTGTCGTCCTGGTTACACTGGAGTCCTCTGTGGGAAGAAAATACAGGTACATGTAGTGTCAAGATACCATCGCAGATACAACTATTTTCGAGTCATTATCTAGTTCACCCTTGTCCAGTGAAGCAGCATGAAACACACCAAAAGCGTTTGTCTAATTTCTTCCTTTCAGTCTCCAGTGAGGGAAAATTCATAAAATTCCTAGAAGATATTCTAGTAATTTATAGGCTCTTAATACTTACAGAATCATTCTCAACACCTAAAGTATATTTTCTTTGTTCCAAATTAAGCTGATTATCTCATGTCATTCCCTAAGTGACTGACGCAGAAATTGGTAACTACCCTCTTCATAACAGCCACTATTCTCCTTCCCAGCACCTGGCCCTATGCTGAGGAAGAGTATTCCACTGCTGTCATTCTTAGCTTGCAACAAGTCAAGCCCTGATTTTTTTCAGCTAACTAACTAACTACAATGTCACTCCGTTCATCCCTGTTTGATACAAAGGTTCCTTATCCCCAGGTGTAACTTTGGAAATAGCTTTACTGTTTTGCATTATAGTGAACGACAACCATTTCTCTATTCTGTTCACATAATCTTCTGTTGTATTCCTTTGCTTGACTGCTGACAGTCACTCACTGAAGCAATTTAATTAAACATTTCGTGACAACTAACTTTTTGTGATATCTGCAGCAGAAAGCATTCTACTCTTCTTGCATCATCTGTGATATTTCACTTCCTTTGATTTCAACATATTTAGACACTTTTCTGGTGCCAGCAGAATTCTTTTGGTGTGTTGGGATATAGTGTAGCAGATTTTGGCACTGCATACTGGTGCTGTTCCTTTACATTCATCTTTAATTACATGCCACTGTTCACTCCTGTACTGTGTTTTCTTTTAAAAACAGGTTAGTTCTGAGGTCTCCTGCTGCAGCCAAACCAGTGTATTCTATCCTTCCCATCTTTCCTTTCTTTTTAGTAATTTGCCACATGATGTCTTTTAATCTAAAACCTATAATGTGACTGCTAGATGTGCTGGCATTTGTAGTGAGAAATGAGTGAAAAACCAGGAAAGATGGCAATGGTTCAACTTTAATCTAGCTTCACTTTCTCGCAGTTAAAACTGCTGGGAGTTCAGATTTTTTTTTCTGTTCTATCAAGTCCAACATATGATGACAATGCCATTTGTGGTCAGGTAGCAGATAACTTGCTAGAGATGGGGCAAATATGTTGAAGAAATTGAAACAATTAATAAATGTTCATGGTAAAACTACACATCCTATAAAGATAAGGCTATAGTGTTTGCAATATGGATTTCCAAAATGTGACCTAAAAAACAATTGATTTAAATGTTTACATAAATATGTCCTGCAAAGCATTAGTGTGTTTTTAATCTAGAAAATATATTGCTGATCATCAGACAGTGCTGTATCATACACTGACCAAAGTGACACATTCTCTTAAAGAAATAAGCAAGCTATATGCACAAGTTTAACTTAATGTTGTGTTTCTGCGTATCAGGAAAGCAGACATTCATTACAATTGTTTCTTAAACTTTATCATAAAAATGGGCTGCATCATTAATGTCTCTTTTTACATTTATTTATTTTTCTTTCCAAGGTACAAAGGCAACATGGTTGAAGAAAAGACATTTATCAATTAAACTGCAATGCTGCATGGAGGTATGAGACTTGAAAATAGCAAGAGGGTTGAAGGCAATTACTGAGTTTATTTAAATGAAAGGAGTATCCAGAAGCATTATTTTAAAAGATTCCTGCTACAGTAATGAATTTTGGCGAGCTTCAAAACAACGATCTTGTAGCCATTAAAACATACGTATATTTCCATAATTTTTGCTACCTCATGCACAAACTGCACAGCCTCAGATTCTTCACTGAGCTCACAGATTTGATAAATGATGCAAAGCCAAAATTCTGCAGTTTGATGTAGTCAACTGGACTAGGAAATTTCCTTCATGGGAACAAGACTGTAATAGCTGCTGAGCGTCTCGAGGAAAGAAGGCACCACTTCACTTGTAAATGGTCCCTCTGTTTGTAAACATTGTTTACATACATATTATTTGGCTGCATACAGAAAAAAAAGCAGAATTATTTTTCTCGTCTTTGTCTTGTATTTGGGTCAGTCTGTTATAATGACTAGCTAGTAGTGAGGAAGGAGGGGGAACCTAAACCAAGGGCTACTAACAGTGGAGGCAAGACCACATGTCTTGTCAACCGTCAACCAGATGCAGAATAATTCTGGTTTATCTCATGAAGATGAGTGTCCAGCTACTGAATGATTTCTGAGTCTGTAAGACTTTTATGCCCCTGTTTTGAGATGGCATTCAGTAATATGAGGGAATTTTGTCCCTGAGTCTCTCAGAGAAATTTGACAATGCTCTTAGCCATGCTGAATATTAAAATAGGAACTAATAGAAAGAAGAATTTGCTGTACATCGTGCCATCTGTATACATCAAATCAGAAAGCATTTGTAAAACATCATAGAAGTGTTTATTCCAGTACCTATTGGTCCAGTGAACCATTAGCACTTCTCAGCTGCCAGACAGTTTTTGGACAAAGAAAATTCAGTTTTTTCTGGGGCTTCCTACAGAGGACCACCGCCCTGTTCCCTTAGAGCTGCAAAAGACATTTCAGTTCCTGCTGCAACCAACTGAGCTCTGGTAATAGATACAGACATCACTTTAGCTAAGCCTTTGAAGTTTACTGGTTTGATTTGGGTTTTTTTAAAACAAAAAATAAACATTATGACTTCCTGTTCTCCTGAGCAATATTCAATTTACATACACTAATTCTGAATGGGAAGAAAACAGAGCTCATTTTGCCATTTACTGCCACTGTGGGATGCTGATTGCCAAATCATAGCTGTTGGCAGCTCTGTGCCTAGATTTCCCTCACCTTTTGATAGTCCTCTTAAGTCATTTTGCAAAGTAAGCTGGCATTTTAAGATCTCAGCATCATTCCTGAATGATACCTGATTGGTTTCAGAGTGCCTGACTGGTGTATTTAAAAAATGTTTTCAATTTCCAACTTGCATTTTAAGTTTCAGTGTTTCCATAGTGTCTTTTGATCAAGCATCCAAGTGGCTGATCCTCTGGGAGTTGTTCTGTTACTTAAAACTTAACTCCATTTGAACTGTTTCTCACAGCTCATGATTGCTATGAACAAACCTGACTAGCTATTGGAACTGATGCCTCAGGATGATGCTTTGAATACACAAGGTTCTGAAAATGTGTTTAAAATGCAAACACAGCAATATCACATACCCTCATGTAACAACCCCCACTCCACCTGTCAGTTACAGAGGTGTTGTGCTAAAGAGAGGGAGAACATCTGCCAGGAACACTGTTAACGGTACTTCAGTTAATGAATTTGTGCAACCCTCTGTTCACAAAACTGCATCAGTATATATGTGCCTTTCTAGGATATCAGGCTGAATAAAGGGTTTTTTTTAAATCATAACTTCAGTATTTCCCATTTATTTTCAGTAGTTCTAAGGGCAAAAATTATTTTTTACATTTTCCAAATGCAACCTATGCGAACAAAAGTACAGCCAGAGTTTTGCTACAGTAATTAAAAATGCTCAGTGCTAAGCTGTGCTATTTTTCAGCAAGCAAATGATGCAGAAAAATTACTAGTACAAGCATACAGACAGACAGCTACTTCAAAACTGCCCACTAATTATGTGATTAGTTGAAACTATTTTGTTACTAGATTGTCCATCATACATGTGAAACAGAATTCACTGTAATTAGAAAGCACGTTGCAACGGTACAGTAAAATTGCTCTGTTGTTTAGCAAGTCACAGAAGCATTTAGAGGGCTTGTGTACACAGGTTAACAAAACTGTTCCAAAATTGCCTAGTGCAATCTGAAATTGGGCCCAAAAGAGTGTGTGGATGTGGAAGGGGAGAGAAGGGTTGCATACTGCAGGAGCTGCCTCGGTTCCACTCTGATGGAATGAAAGGCAGCTTGTGCCACACAGAAGATCTTACAGTGATTCTTAGCACATTAGACAGAATACAGGTATCTTCAGTAATTTTTCCTGAATGATTTCTTTCAATACAGGACAGTGCTGGAAGGTACCTGTGTACATCATCCATTTATTATCTGGTTGCACTAAAGTTGCTCTGCAGGCCAGCAGAAATTCTCTCAAGTGCCGATTGACTTTTGCCCCGACCTTGAGAAGATCTTTAAAATGCAGGATAATTAATGTTTTCTGAAGGAAGGACTCATATCACAGAAGACACTAAAGATCTTGGTAAGGACTCAGTTTCTTACATTAGTATCCATGTTGACTGCGATTAAAAAAGAAAAAAAAAAAGAAAAAACCCCAAACAGTGGACCCCATGTGAAAGGCTCTTCCTTTTCACAGAAGTTTTTCATAGCTGAGAATAGCTATATTTTCATAGCTGAGAATAGAAAAAGTGAGTTAGCATTTCCAGCTACCAAGAGCAAACCTTTGAGGAAGAATCAGCAGAACCCCCAAAGTAAATCCGTATAAAAGCTTAAGCTACTTGATGGATGGGCTATATCCACTCCATTATTTGGCCAATTGGGAAAATCCAAAATTTTAATTCTTAATAAAACAGAACACCAGGGTACATATACAAAATCAAAAAAAGATGTTAGAAAGTGTTGCTGATGACTAAAGAAGTTTATGCTGTTTCTCTTGTATAAAGGTATCGCAGGGGAATATTGGGACGTTTTACACAACTTCCACCCACGGCACAGTTTAGCTAATAACAAATATTCTACAGGTAAACCAAGTAGCTCCATTCTTGCTACAACCACTTACTTAAAGTAGAAGAGAAAATATAAATGGTAAAGTGTGTATATAAGCAAATGAAAAAGAAGACTTCTCACCTTTCCACACAAACTCTAAATTAAAGACAGAATATCAAAAATGCAACCAATGCACTACCCCTACAATTTTTCCCATTTAGTGAAAATCAGAGCATCTGTGTAAGGTGTTACACTTAGCTGTAATAAATAAGGGGAGTGACCCATTCTGTACTGGTTTTCTTGACCTTCGGGCTGCATGCGTAACTAGATTTTCACAGGAAGATACATCTAGTCCAAAAATAATGTGTTGTAACTAGTACGGTCAATCCTCCAGTGATTGCAAAAGACAAGGAATACTGATAGTGGCACTGTAGAAATAAGAATTTGGGGACATGGACTGTCATTAATAACGGATTCTGAGACTGTTCTACTGTAAAATAACTTCTAGAAAATAAACTTTTAAACTCACTTAAAATATTGCAGAGATTGAAATTATATTTCTTCAAAACAAAACAAAAAAACCCCAAAAAACCACTGTAGCCAGTAGATGGTGCTAGATTCAAGCAGTATTTCTAAAATACACCATCACATTCTGTGTGCCATCAAATTACTGCTTGCTTACTTCAATTATTTCCAAACAAGGAACAATTTGAATTAGCATTTGTTCTGTCCTGCTCAGAATCACCAATTACAGGTCTGTCTCACTGAATGCTCCTGGTCTCATGCTCCCAACAATGCTAATATCTCTTTTGGCTTCTAATCACCATTATTGTCACTTTTGGCTTTGTTAGTAGGAGTCAGTCAGTTCAGGAACAATACTGAGATAATTATGCTGCTTTGCATTTATATACTTCTGCTCATTTAATCTGTAATCTTGGGGCTGAGGCAATTTTTTTTTTCCGTTCGCTTCCCTGCACCCAGCATGTTATCTAAGATATTCAACTCCTGAATTTCTAAATTATGGTGTGATTATTGAAGTGAACTGTGACACAGACACAAAATTTTTATAATCGTAAATCCTATTCCAGAACTGTTGATGAAATCATTTTGTTCCATGCATGAAACCCACGTTTTTCACCAGCATGTTGGAAATATCCAGTGTATATGACATCAAAAGCAGCACAAAAAACATACACTCCTCATAATCTGTCCTGTGCCCCTGGCAACACCACCTGCACAACACATGCCTATAGCAGGTTTTGTCTGGACCAGATGCAACAGTCTCCCAAGCAAGGGCAGAGGAAGCCTCCTCAGCTAACCACCACAGCAACTGCACGTGACAGAGAACTCATGAACTACACCATTGACTTTCATTTGCCCTCCTTAGGCTTGTGTTCTCTTTTAGAGAGGGTTGGTAACTAGAAGACCCCGCTTGCTTTCCTTGTCAATGCTTGGTGACTCGTAATCCCTAGAGAAACATACCCGTTGAAGTCACTCTGGCTATTAAAGCTACATGTTCTGGTAAGGGAGCTTAAACACAAATACAGTTTTATTCCACCAAATAGACTAAAATAATGCATAGTTAAAATTTTTCCCATTAAAAATTCCAGTTTCACCTAAAAGACAATGAAGATCAATTTATCTATTAAAAAAAAAAAAAAATTGTTTGGGCATCACTCAGACAGCTGACTGATTGAACTTGCATGTTTTGGCAAAACCCTCCTCAGCTGTAGCCTTCAAGAAACAGCACCTGTAAGACATGGAACAATGAACGTAGGAGCCTTAGTCCAATCTGCAGCCCATTCAAAAGGCCAAACTGGAACATGAGCAGAAGACAATCTGCAGCATCCTTGTCCTGGTTTGAGTTAGAACAGCACTAATTCTGTTCAGTGATTTCACTTTCCAGCTCAGTCTCTTCTAAGTGACGGCACTTTCTGAAGTTAACGGCACATTTGTGCAGACAGTGTCTGCTTGTAGAGGTGATAATGCTTGATATTGACAGTTACTGCCAGGGGTTGGTGTGCAGAAGGCTCTGGCTTGTACTTGCTCCTGTGCAGACCAAGGTCACTGCTAAATCCTGTGTACCACGGTGGGGGTGCAGTAAGTGAGAGGGTGCACCTGCGGGGAGGAGCGGACAGGACAGGTGACCCTGAACTGACCAACAAGGTGTTCCATCCCATTGACATCCTATTCAGTATAAAGCTGAGGGATCACAAGGGTCAAGCTCCCTTCTTCAATGGCCAGCATCCAAGGAGGACTCTGCCAGTTCTGTCTTCAATCTCAATGTGTGCATTCCTACAATCCTCACAATCGCTACCACATGTTCTTGTGGTAGACTTCAACTTACCAGATGTCTGCTGGAAATACACTACTGCAGAGAAGAAACAGTCCAGGAGGTTCCTGGAGTGTGTGGAAGACAACCTCCTCACACAGCTGGTAAGGGAGCCAACCAGGGAAGGCTCCATGCTAGATGTGTTCATCAACAGAGAAGGACTTGTGGGTAATGTGAAGGTTGGAGGCCATCTTGGACACAGTGATCATGAGATAGATAGTACAGTTTTCAATTCTTGAGGAAGTAAGGAGGGGGGTCAGTAGAACTGCCACCTTGGACTTCCAGAGGGCAGATTTTGATCTATTCAGGAACCTGGTTGACAGGGTCCCTTGGGAGGCAGCCTTGAAGGGCAAAGGAATCCAGGAAGGCTGGACATCCTTCAAGAAGAAACTCCTAAAGGCTCAAGAGGAGGCTGTCCCCACGTGCTGAAAGATGAGTCTATGGGGTAGAAGTCTGGCCTGGCTGGACAGAGAGCTTTGGCAGGAACTCAGGAAGAAAAGGAAAGTCTGTGGTCTATGGAAGAAGGGTCAGGCCACTCAGGAAGACTACAAGGATTTTGTGAGGCTGTGCAGGGAGAAAATTAGAAATGCCAAAGCCCAGTTAGAACCTAATCTGGTTCTATAAACACACTAATTTCATTAACAGTCAAAGGAGGTCTAAGGAGAATCTCCATCCTTTATTGGATGCAGGGGTAAGCATAGTGACCCAGGATGAGGAGAAGGCTGAGGTACTGAATGCCACCCTTGCCTCAGTCTTCAATAGTAAGACCAATTGTTCTTTGAGTGCCGAGCTCCTTGAACTGGATGACAGGAAAGGGGAGCAGAATGAAGGCCCCATAATCCAAGAGGAAATGATCAGTGACCTACTGCACCACTTTTAGATGCACACAAGTCTATGGGATTAGATGGGTTCCACCCAAGGGTACTGAGGGAGCTGGTAGAAGTGGTCATCAAGCCACTTTCCATCATTTCTCACCAGTCCTGGCTAACTGGGGAGTTTCCAGTCGACTGGAGGTTAGCAAATGCGACACTCATCTACCAGAAGGGCTGGAAGGAGGACCCAGGGAACTACAGGCCCATCAGTTTGACCTCGGTGCTGGGGAAAGTTATGGAGCAGATCATCTTGAGTGTCATCTTGCAGCACGTACAGGACAACGAGGTGATGAGGCCTAGTCAGCATCAGTTTATGAAAGGCAGGTCCTGTTTGACCAACGTGATCTCCTTCTATGACAAAGTGACCCACTTAATGGATGAGGGAAGGGCTGTGGATGTTTTCTACCTGGACTTTAGTAAAGCCTTTTACACCGTTTCCCACAGCATCCTCCTGGAGAAACTGGCTGCTTATGGCTTGGATGAGTGTACTCTTTGCTGGATCAAAAACTGGCTGGATGGCCGGGCCCAGAGAGTGGTGGTGAGTGGAGTTAAATCCAGTTGGTGGCCGGTCACAAGTAGTGTTCCCCAGGGATCAGTGTTGAGGCCTGTTGTCCTTAACATCTTTATCAATGATCAGGATGAGGGAATCGAGTGCACCCTCAGTAAGTTTGCAGATGACACCAAGTTGGGTGGATGTGTTGATCTGCTTAAAGACAGGGAGGCTCTACAGAGGGATCTGGACAGGCTGGATCAATGGGCCAAGGCCAATGGTATGAGGTTCAACAAGGCCAAGTGCTGGGTCCTGCACTTGGGTCACAACAACCCCCTGCAATGCTGCAGGCCTGGGGAGGAGTGGCTGGAAAGCTGACTGTCAGAAAAGGACTTGGGGCTGCTGGTCGACAGCCACCCGAATATAAGCCAGCAGTGTGCCCAGGTGGGTATGCTGGCTTGTATCAGCAATAGTGTGGACATGACTGTCCCCTTGTACTCGACACTGATGAGGCTGCACCTTGAATACTGTGTCCAGTTTTGGGCCCCTCACTACAAGGAGAACATGGAAGTGCTGGAGTATGTCCAGAGAAGGGCAACAAAGCTGGTGAAGGGTCTAGAGCAGAAGTCCTGTGAGGAACAGCTGAGGGAACTGGGGTTGTTTTAGGCTGGAGAAAAGGAGGCTGAGGGGAGACCTTATCACTTTGTACAACTATCTGGAAGGAGGTTGTAGCGAGCTGGGTGTCAGTCTGTTCTCCCAAGCAACAAGCGACAGGACAAGAGGAAATGGCCTCAAGTTGCGACAGGTGAGATTTAGATTGGATATTAGGAAAAATTTCTTTACAGAGAGGCTGGACAAGCATTGGAACACACTTCTGAGGGAAGTGGTGAAGTCACCATCCCTGAAAGTATTTAAAGGACATGTGGATGTGGTGCTGATTTTGTAATGGACTTGGCAATGCTGGTTGGACTTGATCTTAAAGGTCTCTTCCAACCAAAGCGATTCCACGATGCCTGAATCCAGTTCCAGAATCAAGCAGGAGGTTGGGTTTGGCATTGGTTTTGTATATATGTGTATGTATTTCATGTTATTGTTTCATTAAAGCAGTTTTAGTTTCCTTTTCCAATCCGTAAGTATCTCTCCCTTATTCCCCTTCTCTTCCCCTTTAGGAAGGGAGAGGGGTTAATAGAGAGCATCTGTCATTCCCTAACCCTTGACAATCCTCCACACAGTAATTTGTGACAGACGTGGCTTCTCCTCACTGCCAGCCTGTAGCCTTCCACAATACTGCTCCTGTAACAACACAGTCTTGAATAGGAATGAATCATCAATGTCTACATTTCCAGAATGGAGATAAACACATTTCCCTATCTTACTGGGATAAGGAAAAAAATAATTGGAAGTTGAGAGATGATCAGATAATATGACTGTAGTAGTAGTCATCACAATAAGCACTCTTAGAGTATGACCATGGATTAAGCTTTTAGAAAGTAACAGTAGAATTGTCTGAACAAATACAGTGTTTTGAGTTATTTTCATGTCGCTTAACTGATCAAGATCCAAATCTGACTGTGGGGAGGGGCAGGAAGCATACATAAAGTGATAACTGGCAGTTTGCTGATGTTCCAGAAAGGTGCAAACTCTGCAAATTTCCTCTTGCAACTCTGTATTCTTATTGAAGATAAATTATACTTGAGCTAACACCCTCCTCTGATGATCTGAATTAAGAGCATTTTGTTTCACATGCTTTTTAAAAAAACACATTAATATAACGCAACACTTCTAGTCAAAGAGGGGGAAAAAATCAAAAAGAAGAGCATAGATCTATTCTGCAGTACTTTATTTGAAGAGTAAATTTTATTTCAAGGTCAGCTGTATCAACCGAGACAAAACACTTTTGCTTACAAAGGAAAATGAGAACAGAAGAAAACATCTGCCGTACCCTACACACACTTGGACACTTGTAACAGCTTTGTTACACTCAGCAATAATTTTCTTTCGAACAGAAAAACATGTACTTAATATACTGAAGACGAAAAGCTATCAGAAATCAGTTACCATGTTCGTTTTAAGGTTCACCACTGCTGCAGACTTCATCTCAGTATGAAGAGTTACATGAAGAAAATGCAGCTTTATCTGTGCTGAAGTAGATTCATTCCTTCCTTTTCTTTGTACACTGCAGACCAGAGTACGGCAGCCGACATCTACAGACGTTTGGAGCTATGCACTTTCCTCCATGTTGACAGGGTAGTTTACATACAGCTGAAATGAGACACCAGATACACAGTACGTCTTCAGCACAACACAAGATCATTCTTCTTCTTTATCTCACTGTGCTAGCAGAATTGTTCCCTGGGGACTGCACTGGGACAGTATAAATAAAAGCATAATGGAAGAACTGAAAAGCAATGCCTCTTCACCGGAATACAGCCACTATACGTCTAGTCTCACTCATGCTCCATTCCCCTTTTAAAATACTATCATTTCTGTTCTTTCAGGCACAGGCTATTTTTGAGATGGATGCTTCTACGGAAGTGAGGTAACAGTAAAAATTCCTGCTGAAACTTACTCAAGCCAGTTCTTGGATCCACATCCATGAGGAAACAGTTGCCACATACTAGCTGCTGCTCACATGCACTGCCCTTCTGTTCCCCCACAAAAAGGGCAGAGGAGGACTGAGCGGGCACAGCTTTAGTTGTCCCCTAACTACACACCAGGTCAGTTAACAAGCCAAGGGCTGCAATTTGCTTATGAGCATCTGCTCCAATAGAAGTCAAACTGGATGCAGATCTAGTTAGTTCAGGAGCAGTGATTATTTTGGCATTGACAACCTGAACACCTCTACCATTATTGCTGGGGCAGGGAAGGGAGCTAAGCATTTTCTAAGTTCTCTGCATCTCCCATACTTAACTTTTAGTATCACCCTCTATCTCGATACACTGGTGAATACAATGGATAAGCATTTTGCTGGTCAAATGGGAATGTTGAAGTATTATTTGTTGAAGTTTGCTTGACTATATATATTGCAGAAGACCTAACACTAGCTGATTTGGATTCTCACAGCCATACAAAGATTTCAAAGGCAGAGGACTTAATCCGGAGACCTTGCACCCATGATACTCAGTTCAAAAGCGGTATTTAAATGAGCTTTCTCTCAGTCTCCCAGAGAGCAAACAAAAAAACCTTTCCTTCTTACAGTCTCAGGATTATTGCCTTTAGCATCAGGGCAGTGTTATTATGAGCATACAAGGCCCTCCAAGGCCTCTTGTTCAGCAAGACTGTCAGTCAGTATTAATCCTGATTGCAGCCAGCTTCCTCCTACTCTTTTAAGAGCACCTGGATTTGATTCTGCTGACTTATCCTCAAAGTGAAGAGCAAGTTTCAATCTTCCATGTCCATAAAATTTAATGAGGCTTCTAACCCAGATCAGTAGTGGCAGTGTTTCTGTAGTGGCCATTTTCACTTCCTTATACAGGGGTCTTGGTTTACAGAAAATATTTCAGAAATACTGACAAGACATATCAAGTAAAGAATTTGGTGACAACCAAAATCTGAATTTACTTAAAGTGGAAAAGTTCTGTCTTTCTGACCAAACTGAAAAGCCACCTACTCCTCTTGCATTCTTGTAAGATCCACAGTATACAGCAGCAGCTGTCATTTACTATTCTACCATACCTTCTTAGCAGCTCTGTTAGGCACTGAAGATTTGAACACTCTACTGGTAAATCAAACAAGTACAGATAAGGATAAATGAAAAATGGCAGAAGTTATCTACCTAAGTGACATGCTCCACCGACCCATCCAGCTGGACAGCTACAAATCCCAGGAGCCACACAAGCTCCATTATTCCGACAACCCTGAGGACAAATTGCTAGGAGAAAAGAATGTGTAAGTCAGCAGGATTTAAAAAACCGATATAAAAGAATCCTGACAGAATGAAAGATTCAGGATGATACCAATTAAAATGGCAAAACACATTTTCTTCCAGGCCAGATACTCAACCGGTATAACTCTAAAGGCATTTCTAGGACCATGGAAATAGAAAAAAATACTTGTGTACTGTGTTAAGAATTTTGGTTTAAATGTTAACAGATTTACATTTTAATGTAAAATAATATGACACTATTTTATCTGAGTATGTACCAATAATGTAGGTCCTTAATGTCTGTAGTAATGCAATGACATTTCCATAATTATTAGCCAAAATTATTAATTTTTTTGTTACTGCAGTTATATTTTTAATCGATATAAATATTTTCATGAATCCAGACACCCACCTTCTTGGCATCTTGATCCTGTCCAGCCAGAAGCACAAAGGCACTTCACAACGCCGTTGACAGAGATGCATTCCCCACCATTTTGACAGCCTCCTTCACAGCTTACTGCAGAAGAACAGCATACGCAGTGCCTTTCAGAAGCAGCATAGGACTTCAAGTAGTTATCTTTCAACAGGTGGTCTACCATCAACTACTTGTTTTAGCACATCTCCAAAGACTAAAATTTCAACTACTCAGAGCAAGGCACAGTTCTGTAAAGAGTGAGTGAGGATGGCAAAACCACATCTGCAAATGCCAGCTCAAAATGCAGTTAAAATTAAGCAGGTTCTTAAAAACTTACTGAACATTTTGCCTGAGAACACCAACAAACAAACGTGATTATTGTGATGGCACAGCTCCTCCCCAACTGTGAACCGTCACCTACACCACAGTAACTACTAACACACATATTCTTATCAATCTTGGCCAGTAAGCCAGTAACATGTGGTCAAGGATGCATGTATTTCCTTACCTGACAGGACCTATACATAACAAGAGGAAGAAAAGAAGGGGGTATTACTTCGACAAATGAACTGATGACTAGTTCAGCAGTGCCTTCCCAAAGTCAGCCTCCTCATTCCAGAATCATTCTACACGTCAAAGCCCTGAAGGCCTGATTAAAGAAGTGTTTTTTATGCCAGACATATGACTGGTATCAACTGTGATGTGTCCCATCTTTGAAATATGGCATAATCACTATTCCGTACAATCAAATGCATTCATTCACAAGCATGAATGTAAATGTATACACCACCTTCACTATATTCACTTCATTACAATGATGGACAGTTGGGATGTCTGCTTGATACTGGGTAGAAAAAAGTCCAAATCCCTGTTCTACCACAGGATTTGAGCATGATTTCAGCTAACAGATTTTTGGCACAAATGGTGAACACACAAGGACATGGAAGTCAACTCCAGCACAGCTATAAAAGCTCTTCAAAGCTTGTTTGCATATTTCTTTGTCACACATTTTAAGTTAATGTATTTAATATCGATTGTATTCAATCGATCATGGCGACTGGGAGAAGTGCCTGAAGACTGGAGGAATGCGAATATCACTCCAATCTTCAAGAATGGCAAGGAGGACCCAGGGAACTACAGGCCAGTCAGCCTTACCTCAAATCCTGGTCATGTAACGGAACTGATCCTGGAAACCACTTCCAGGCACATTAAGGACAAGTAAATCCTCAGGAATAGTCAGTATGGCTTTACAGTGAGGATGACCAAACACTGGCATGGGTTGCCCTGGAAAGTTGTGGAGTCTCCACCCTTGGAGATATTCAAAAGCCGTCTGGACATGGTCCTTGGCAACTGGCTCTATGTGGCCCTGCTTGAGCAGGGGGGTTGGACAAGATGACCTCCACAGGTCCGTTCCGATCTCAACCATTCTGTGATTCTGTGAGATTCTACAATAGCACATTGCACCGCACTGCAAGTTTGTACATCCAGGTTCCATGTGCCACAGTACTCCACCTTAAAAGTGAGCACAAGCACATCCTTTGCTTACAGGGATAACATGATAACAAATACAAGCAGAACTTTTACTCAGATACAATTCCAAGACTAGACTGCACATAACTGAAGGATAAACTGAATCCTCGCTCTGCTTT
The DNA here is from genome assembly GCA_009769605.1 of Bucorvus abyssinicus. Classification (NCBI taxonomy): domain Eukaryota; kingdom Metazoa; phylum Chordata; class Aves; order Bucerotiformes; family Bucorvidae; genus Bucorvus; species Bucorvus abyssinicus. The sequence continues at coordinate 29,626,911 of CM020028.1, read as the reverse complement.
TTCTATTTAAGGTACTCACCTTGCTTCTGATTTAGGCTCTTCTGAGAATGTCAAGTTCCCCGTTCTTGTTGGGTCCCTGTCAAGACCCCACAAACCTACACTTTCAGTTGGCTTTTAAGAAAGTAAAAAAAAATTCCTTTTGCTGGAAAATGAAGCTGATCGTGCTCCAGCATTTACCTCATTGCTGTCAACATGTTAGGTCTACTCAAAATTGATAGTTATTTCCTAATGCATCACACAACAGTACTGTTATACAGATCTTCATGAGAAGACACTTTCTTATCTTTTTTATTCCTCTATAATGTTAATTTTGATATCAAATTATTACCACTGGAAGTTTAATTCCCATTCTGTCTAGTTAACAGCTCAGAACTACAGTTTAAGGTTCGGCAAACTTAGACAGATGTTACCATGTTAGGTACACTCAGGTCATGCTTTCTTCCCCAAATACCAAATACAGCTTTATTAAAAAACAAAAGAAGAGGAAAAAAAAAAAACCAAAACCCAAAGCCAGACAGCCCAAAACAAGAAGGCTCCTAAGTGCTGCAGAAGCTAGCCAAGCTCCTTCCCCAAGTACCCATTAGGTTACACTCTCGTAGCTATTCTACATTTGAAGGAAATAAAAAAATGCCCACAAAATAAACATCAAGCATAAAGAGAGAATCCTGTGACATGTTGCTAGCTGCTGTGACCACAGTTAGACTTAGTACGTTCTCAGCACAGCTGACAACTGCCCAACTAATTTACCAGCACTTCTTCAAAAAGAACTTAGAGAAATTTTTTAAGTGCCAGATTGAGGCTTTTCCTCTGAAAGTAAAACAATACTTTCTTTTTCTTCCCTCTCTGAGATATCTGGCCTACTACCTCATTTCCCCCTTCAACTATTTCAAGTTTACTTCCCCTTTTATCCCAGAACTAGTCTCATCAGCACATAACAACATAAAAATGTTTTCTTGGATTGCCTTTTTGAATACATGCATATATTCAATAGGTTTCACAAAGCCATAAAACCTGGTCTTTGCTACTCCTCATCTCTGTCAGCTTCCATTACCTATCAACAATACATTGCCACACATATCTTTAGTGACTTGCCCTCAGTATTACCATCTTGCAGATGCTACACGAAAGTTTCAACCAACTAATGCAGAAATATCTACCTAGACAAGTAATCTCATTAAATTATATAGAAGGCGTTTGTTATAGAGCTAAACACAGTATTTAAATAGTAGATAAACAAGGCATTTTCTAAGGGACAAAATTCAGATTCTGACAACACATTTCAGTACATATACTTCACCCTATTCTCCTGCAAGCATGCAGATCCTCTAGGCCATGTATTTTTTGACAGTAAGGTCAGAGTTCTAAGGAATTAAGGTCATTATTTCAAAGTACATTAGATCCTGGACTTGAGGAGTCCCAAATTAATTTTGTCTGTTTTCAAACTCCTTGTCTTTCCAAGCTATCACCTGTTTGTATCTTACTCACCTTTATGACAGTATCTACCCCCATAGCCAGGTGGACATCTGCATTTTCCAGGTCTGAGGCACTCCCCACCATTTTTGCATTTTGGATAACATGTTGCTGTAAGACAGGAAACAAACAAATCTTGGATAAATATTGGTGAAGCTTACCAAAATTACTACTTAAGTGCATAAGACATTCGTCATTATTTTAGTCTCTGAGTACTCAGTCTGTCTTCACATTTCCTAAGATATATTTGCCCTGCCATCCTACATTGCCGATCAGAAGAAATAGTTTCCCTGCACAGAGAGCACTCCACCATTTTAAGCTTTTAAACACTCAAACCTAAGGAAGCTTTTGGACCCTAGGCAGAAGAGGCAGAAGAAAGAGCCATGTTAAAAAGGAACAAACAAACACAGGTGGACTGCCAAAGAAGATTTCGATACATGAAGTCAAGAAATGACAGGTGAGAAAAGAGGTAATAAGAAGAAATGATTTAATAAAAAGTGCTGCAACTTCAAGGGCATCTTCTGATTCTTAAGATGAAATATCAGACTTCATTCCTTACTGGATTCCTACATACCTCTCCAGAAAAACTACATGCTCATTTCCTCATATCTTTTCTGTAAAAATGTCTCCAGAAGTAAGTCAGCACCTCCTTCTTCTCCACCCTCTTTTTTTTTGTCTCAGCTGGCCTCTCAGAGACCTTTCTTAAATGTACAGTGTTTGTTTAGAAATCATCCAAGATAAAGGTAACTTTTGTCCTAACTGTAATTATCTCTTGGGAGAAAAGCATCTATGACCATCACAGATTCTGCAACTTTTTCATGGCTGACAGGTTGGACAAGGCATAAACAAAAGTCTTCATTTTGCAAAATTCTGTGTAAATTCAGTCAGATTGAAAATAAATTACCAATCACATAGTCCTCCTTGCTACTCATAAATCATTCCTGAATGAGCCCTGGCATCTGACATAACATTTCTTTATTCACACACAGATTTTAGAAACCCATGTGTTTTAGAGAGTCTCGTATGAGTTAACTGCAGGTGTGAGATGAGTTCTCTACACCACACTCCTTTGACTGGATGGGTGAGAAGTCTGAAACAGAAAGAAAAGGGAAAAGATGAGCAGTGAGGAACACCATGCTGATTTTGCCCTCATATAGCACTCTCAAACAACTCAGCTGAAGAATAGAGGACTTTTCACATTAGTATCTGCAGAATGAGTATTTGCATGCAAATAAAGGACACAGACATGTATGAAAGAACCATTCAGCACTCAGCTCTGCCTAACTGTTTTACCAGATGCATTCAGTTCATTGGAAATGCAATGCAAGAGCTCTCAATTTAAGAAAAACTCTATTTCTGTGTTATTTCACATAGTCTTCAGTTCAGTTTTCTTGACAGGACGAAGCCTCATTTATTCAATTTTCTGTATTGTTGACCTTATCAGAGCAAGCATTCAGTTCCTTTCCATTCCAGACAGTTCACCTCTCTAGTTCAAAAAGGGATCTGCATCTCCTACAATCTTTCACATCTTCCCTAAACCCAAAAATGTCTAGGATCCAACAGTTGTTTGGAACAGTGCATACAACACATTCATTCCCACTACACAGTGCATTAGCTATACATCATCTGTCACCACCTGCTAGCCTTAGCTTCTAAATAAAACAATGCTCCGTGAATGATTAGAGTGCTGAATGAAATTTTCAGCATCCCATTTCAGAGTTAAAAAAACCCCCCACATGTTAAATGAAGGGCACTGAGAACTAGGAATAAATATTGCACAAATTATATCGCCTCTTCACACAAGACAACATGTGAAGCAAAAGAACTCCTGATGTTGAGTGATTTTTTAGGAATTAATAGCCACAATACTCTGCAGTTAAACTTCTGAAGAAAGGAATTAGAAATCAGGCATGTTACATTAAACAGGGTTTAAACTAAAACTCTTCTGCCCAGTGTTTACTTTTTCACACTGGGTGATGTTTCCAGAAATACTTTTGTCTCCCCTTGGAAACCAACAGGAACAGACTTCAGGTCACCCTAGCTTTACACTTCCATGGAAATGCAATGTAGAAATGACGCTGTGGGTCAGGTAACCTCTAGGAAGTAAATTGCAGTATTTTTACAAGCACAACATATTCTAAATAAACAAAAGATGCGGAAAATAATCCCCTTTCTACACACTTTTTTGATCTTTTCTTTAGCAGTATTCTAACTAACTGCACTAGAAATACCAGTTTGATGTTGCTGAGGATCAGAAACCCCCAAGTCTTTAAAAGCATCATTCCTTACTCAGGCAAGTGTTTAAATTGGCACAGTGAAACTGATAAAAGGAAGCGAGTGCAGAAGCTTGTCCCGTAAGCGAATGTTTACCCAATGTTCGAGTGGTACAACACTGTCTACTGACAATACCTCTTTTCCAATGGCTGGGCCCACTCACCTACATGAGCAGCTTCATAAAGGACCTGGCCGTCAGTTGCGCTCTATCAGTTGTCATCACTGCCTCACCTCAGCACAAACTGGGTGTCTCTACCCCTCTCCTTCTACCGCACCTTATTTAGGTCCTCCCTGGCATCTAACCACCAACCTCTCGTATCAGACCCGAACACGAGCTCCTCAGCCCTTCCCAGAGCGATTACGTGCAGGAAGGCTGACAGCCCAGAGAGCTCGCACAGGTACTTGCGCCCAGCCCTGTTCAGGCCGAGACGCGTCCCCGGGGACTGCCACCAACGCACAGGTCCCCACTGCGCCGGCCAGGCGACGCATGGGGCAGACCGCAGTCCTGCCCACCAGGCTTCTCGCCCTTCCCCGCGGCAACGCGAGGCGCGGAGCGGCCTCTCCCCGCCCGCCATCACCCACGGCCGCCCACGGTGGCTCCCCGCCGCCACCTTCCCGCCCACCGGTGGCCCCGAGCGGCCCTCCCGCGGTACGAGGCCGGGCCCTCACCGTGCTGGCAGAGCTCGCCCTCGTAGCCCTTGGAGCAGAGGCAGGTGCCGTTGCCGAGGCAGAGCCCGCCGTGCTGGCAGCGCGGGCTGCAGGCCGCCGGCGGGACCCCGCCGAAGGTCAGGGCCGTCCCGCGGCCGGGCAGGGCGCCAGCGTCGCCGCCGCGCCACAGCCCGCACAGCGCCAGCCACAGCAGCAGGCGGGGCACCCCGCTGCTACCGCCGTCCCGCCGCGCCATGGCCTGGGCGCCTCGCCCGCCGCCAGCCGGTGGCTCGGGCAGCTCGTCGCCGTCCCGCTCCGCTCCCCGTGGCCGCCTCCTCTCCGCTCACTCCCCTTTCAGCCCCCGCTCCTTCACGCCCCTCTCGCTTTTCCCCTCTCTGCTCTTTTCCACTCCTCCTCCTCACCCCCACTGCAGCGCCGGCCTCCCCCCGCCTCGCCTCGCCGCCCCCTACGCCATGTCACGGCGGGGGGAATCCCCACCCAGGGGTCGGTGATAGCCGCGGGTTACCCGTCCGCGAGCAGGGCCAGCGGCGCCCGCGGCTGCAGTGGCTGAAATAAACCGGACCCGGGGGTCTGCAGGCCGCAGCCGGGCACAGAGCCTGCCGCGGGCAGCGTACAAACCGGTGGGTAGTGATGTACCAGGGCCGCAGTGGTCAGGAAGTCCACCCTAGCACGAAGCTTAGCAGTGGGCCATGCTGTCTGCTGGCTGTTGCACCGCTTTCCAGGAAGGCACGGCTCTTGCGGTGTAACTGACCTCCCTCCCTCCTCCTTCGCAGCCTTACAGACTGGTTTCTACTCACTTTCGTCTTTAAAGTTGCCATATGATGTGAATATCATGACACGTTATTCAAAGAGTGATTTGAGAGGGAGGACTGAGTGACTGAACTCACTGCCACGTTGCAGATGGGAGGAAGATGGGTGTCATGCTGCCACCTCACCCAGCGTGCCATCTCTGGAAATGGCTTGAATACAACTCTGTGACGAGTAAAATAGCAAAATGTTTCAGATCAATTGTGAAATGTATCTTCAGTTGCAAGAACACGAATAGAGATGATCAGAAAACATTTTCCCCCTCATTATTTCACATCTTTCACAAGCATTTCCTATCATTTTGTATGTTTCCCAGAGAAAGCACACACTTTCAATGCCAAGGCTGAGGCCAAGGGAATTTTTTTTCGGATGAGTTTGATTGAGCAATAGTGATAAAAGGATAGTATGAGCACCTGTACAACGCGTCTACAGAAAAGTGACGTAAACCTCATGCCTTTTGAAAAACTAAGGAAAAAACAAGTCTGTCTTCAGCAGTGAGAGTTGACTTTGAATTAGTTTTGTGAGTGACATAAAACAGCTTAATTTGTTGTCTAGATGAAACAGTAGTATGATCTGGTAACTTAGACTGGAAATTAAAATTTGGGTAATTGCCTATACAATAAAAGGCAAAAGTACCTCTCCTGAAAAATGGCTTTGATCCCTTTTCACACCTATGGAGCGTGGAACCTACAGGTCCCAGAGGCAGTAGGACACAAGGCAAATCTGTCACTGAGGTGCTGTCTGGCTTCTTGCAAAGGTTAAGGCACATGTAACATGATCTTTGCAAAACTGTATTTAGCCTTCCAAGTAGCAAAAGAACACGTTAAATGATTAAAAGAAGCTTAGAAGTGCGATACTAAATAACTGCCTAAAATGGTCACAATTCCCTTTTTGCTTGCGCTTAGGCAACCAAAGCAACTTTCAGATGATACATACACACAATTAAGTTCATCCTGTGAAAACCCATGTTGCAAATATCCTTTCAGGTAGTACTGATGCTGCAAAAAAAAGAAGTGATCTAATTACACGTAAGTTGCCATAGTCTGTTAAACTGCTCTCTAGAATAAAAACATCCAAGCCCTCTTTGTACTGCAGTTCCAGTTGTGGTAGGGAGAACAGGGTCTCCTCTCCTCCTATACAGTATTCCCTCTTGCAAGTATGAGGGTAATTGGATTAGTGTGGTGAGCGCACTTATGGTAGAATTGCTTGCCAGAAGTATATTGTGGGATAAATTCTTCCCTAAAGGAATACCTTTCTTTATGCCAATCTCACAAGATCAGAAGGAGAGAAGAACAGAATTGAGCCACTTGCTTTGCGCTGTGTTGTTCTCTGGGTGTATAATAATTTTACACTTCTTTGACTTCTGCCAATAATTTTGACCATACTGAGTTCTTCACAGAATTATTTTTTCTGATTTTGTCTTTTCTCCGTAAGACAGTTTAACGTGTAGGTGTGCCTTTCTGATATTAATGCCTAGCAACAATTCAGTCATACAGAATTCTTTTCAGGTTTTAACAGCTATTCTTCATTATTCATGTAGAAAGTCTGATTTTTAAAGTGCTATTTATTTTCAGTCCCATATCCCAGCTTCCCTACTCCAAAAAGATGACTTCTGGTGGCTCAGGTTAATTAAGAGCCCTCTTTTTTATTTCTCTCCAGGTTTCCTTTGAGGAACTTAAAATAATTAATACAAAAGACAATAATCATATTTTGAAATGTGGCAAGTTCCCCTTCAGTGGAGATAATTAAATGCAAGACTATATTAAATAAGCTTGCCCAGGTGTTTCACTGAATGAGATAAATTTGTTTAAACATTATCTTCTGGAGGAAGGATTAGGCTATTTCACCATCTCTGTGCATCTAAATTCATCTTAGGGCTTATCAAATTTGCTGAGTGCATGTCTGCATTTTAAAGGGATTGTGTCATGTTAACAGCGGTTCTCACTGACAACAGAAGTGCTTCCAAGCATCCAACATGCTTTCACCTTAGAAACATAATCTGATTAAAAAAAAAAAAGAGGTAGCTGTTAATGGAGAGCTAAGAAGAGAGTTAGACAAAGAGAATTCACATTCATTCATGTTGTAATGGTTATATTTGATACTTATTTTCAATCTAAAACCAAAATACAGCGGTTTTAAGACTAGGACATTCACAGGCTCATTTTTTGCTTACTTGAACAGTAGAGGAAGGAGTGTCAACATCCCTCTGCTATGCTGGCTACCTGGATTGTGCAGACAGCAACATGTAATAGCCTCTTGAGGGGCATTGCTGCCTGGAGGGAAGAAATGAAACCTGTGTTACAATCGGAGCCAAGGTACTTGGCTATATACAGTGGAAATGAGGATGCTCACCTCAGAGTTTGGGATTCTGCTCCCTGTAAGGCAGAGCAAGTACAAGGACTGGGCTCTCCCACAAGTTCATGGGAATACCTCTTTTCTGGCCGTCCTAGGCATACGCATGTGCCTCTTGCCTATTTCAAAGGTTTTCATTTCATTACAGTATGAAAAATATTCAAGAAGTATAAGCTCAGGTCTTCATATACCATAGGATTTTGTGAGTGAGTCAGCCCTAATACAGCCGAACCTGCTCTCAGAAGCAGTGACTTGCAAGAAAACCCTAAGTCTAGAAATCAGGATGCAAAATTTTAGAGGGTGCTTGTGTGGTGGTGATGCACAATAATCTAATAAAATGTCCGTATCTCATTAATCAAGTAGATTTGCTGGGGTGGGAGGTAATGTTAGGAGGTGTTTTATACAGCTAACCTCTTCTTAGCCCCTGAGCGGTATGTGCAGTTCCAAGCTCTGACACAATCATAGCTGCACTGTTACTGCTGGACTCGGTGCTGTACTTAAGTACATCTAATAACGCTTCATCCAGAGCTGACACTTCGTTTCTCAGTGTGGCATCACAATTAGCATCCACATTTATCAGTACTTTTCAGCATAATTTGATCTCCATTCAACCTTGTACAGATGACCCATCAGGTAATGATACAGTTAAGTAGCATTGATCAAAGCTGTATCCCAACTCAAGCCCATGTTGAGTCTTTCAGATAATAGGGACTCATTACCGAAGTCAGTATTCTTTGCTGGCAGTTTGAATACTGGTCTGTCTTCCAGTGCAGTTGGGCTACAGTGGCATTTGAGGAAAATATATGAATGTCACTACAATTCTGCTAAAAGAAGGAAAATGATATATTGTTTATTTTCAACCATGCCACGTGTGAATAAGGTGAGCAGAAATGTTGCATATGTATAGGCTGCACACAAACATTCATGCACAACTGCCCTGCACATCTCTTGTTGGTGTCCAAAATTAAGGGTCTTTATGGATTGCATGTACAGATTGTCCTCATTAGTGCACCTAGCCCTGATTTCATAATATGAAACTCTATTTTAATTTATCTGAAACAAATATATTAATCTGAAGAATGCCCGCTCTCTGTGCCACTCTCAAAACCATTATTCTAATAAGTAATTTTCTGCACATGACAGCAAACTTTCAATATGTGATGTTTAGTCAACAAGACTGATGTATACTGAAGTCCTTGTTCACAGATTTATCTTTCTTACTAGGTAGAAACATGAAAAATGTATATGTTAGTGAGATATTTCAGAATTAACACTTTAATCATTGCAATCAGTTATAAATCTCTCAGATTGTCATCTTTCTTAAGCATTTCCAATTAGAATGCAGAATAAATCTGTGCTTGGGGACTCTGTGTATCCTGAAGCAATGCAGAAGTAGTGTCAAAAAGACCAGCCAGGCTCACTGGAAACAGTTTAGCTCTGTTTGAAGCCCTGTTTTACGCAAGCCAAGGTCACCCAGTCAATACTCACTCTTTTGAAACCTGGATGCAAGTTACCTAACAGGAAAAGAAATGGTGTTTCTTTTGCCCATTGAATGATTACGGAGCAAAAAGATAAAGGCTTGTCTTACTCCCTGGCAAACAGCTCAGCTTTCAGCTGTTACCCTATTTCTTTGTTGGATCTGATTCTGTCTTTCGGAAATGTTTGGTGATGTCTAAGCTAAGAATCCCTCCATTCCTACAAAGCGGGTAGGCCAGTGACCCTTCATCTGATTTCACAAACACAAAGTGTTACTTCAAAGTTGCAATTTGATAAAACAAGGCCCTCATCTTCCACTGCAGACCACCTTGGTTAGTTGCTGCAACGAGGAGGGACCAAATGTTTACACATATATTGCTCAATTTAATTTTGAAAGCTGAGGCCAGTCTCACTATAACTAAGGAATTTTCTGCTCATGCTATAGGCCTTCGGATCAGCCCCATCCTATAGATGCATCATCTGAAAGATGCTGAGCAGATACCCATCAGAGAAAACAAATCTGTGATTCATATAAAAAAATTACTCTTAATGACCAAAATCCAGGTAAAGCAAGATTGTGATACACTTTAGAGCCATCTGGAAACCTCATTATTTATTTCAGCGCTGAAGTATCTGGTCCTCCCTACATCCTGGCAAGTAAAGGGCGTAATGCTGCAAGGTGCCAGGTACCTTAAGTTTTGATTTGGCCTGGAGTTTACAGGGCTCAGTACCTCACAATGCCATCGAAGTAAAACTGAAATAGTCCTCTTCCCACCCTCCTGTCTTTCTGCACTCTGTTCTGCTGAGTTGCCGAAATGGTCTTGTGAGCAAATGAAAAGAATTTGATTTCCTCACTATTCATCAGCTCTCAACCATGTGCCCCATGAATAAATAGTTTGGTTTTTTTTTTTTGTCACTGAATCTTATATTTTGCCCTCAAAGAAATTTGGCATAATATCCAATGAAAAGAATAATTCAATAGCACTTGGTATAACTATTGACTATAACTCAGATACCACACCACTGCACACAGTATAAATACCCGTGGCCTAATGTTCTGTAAATTAATTGAAGTGGAAAGTCCATATTCACAATTCATCCCATTGAACTCAAGGAAAAAATCCAAGAGGGTAAACACTAATTCTATGGTAGGGCTTTTTCGTATCAAATAGTGAATTTTATATTGTTCCGGCAGTTAAATCTCTGCCTCACAGGATTCAGTTTTATATCCATCAACTGTCCACAGTATCAAATATTATTCATCATTTTGTATTTATGTAGTTATTACGGTACCATAATCCCTACACACACTTATGCTGCTGTAAACCAAAGCAACACTACTCAAGCTGCCCCAGAACAAAACCAGTGTCTGCGGAAGCTTTCAGAGAATCGTCCTTGAGACATGAAGATATCACTTTGTCTGCCACAAAATTGTTGCCAACTTTAGGGTGAATGTGGCTACTATTCAGTGGGTCACAGCAACACGACCCAGCAATGTGGAACAGGAAATGAATAAAAAAAGACCACATCTAATTGATATTTAGGTATGGTAGGATGTAATTACTCATGCTGGAATTCATTCAAAGCCTCAGCACTCTGAATGCTCCCTTATTAAAAAAAAAAGTACAATCAGTTCTTTACTGTTCACCAACAGAGGAGACTTTAGTTTGGTTAAAAGATTGGTTTAATATATATTTCTATGTTTTCATGTCATTGTTATGTTTGTTAAGTTATATTACCTCAAGTATACCACTGAACAAAGAAGTGGTAGCTTAAGTAAAGCTTAAGTAAATATTACTTAGAAGTTTAGCAGCACTTTATGAGTTTAAAGATCATTATAAATGTTGTCTGCTTGAGCTTATTTTCACAGCACTTCTGAAGGAAAATTAAATAGCAGAAACACTTAACAAATGGTGAGGCAACAGAAAGTTGTTCAGCAACTTGCATTTGGAGCTACTAGCAAAGCTGGAGTATACACGGTATTTGTTTGGTCCATGTTTCAAATCATGACAGGGTGTCTTCATGTGATCTGTGCAAGCCTGGTCAGGAAAAGAATATGAAAAAAAGGAGGAGGTCAGGTAATAGTTTATTTCTAAAGAATGCTGTCATTCATCTGAAAAACACCAGTAGACATCGTTTTTCCAACTTGCATAGGTATGATCATGTCGAGGGATCCCACCTCTAATTTGAATAGTGCCGGCATCTGGGTCCAAGAAACTTAAAAATTAAAAGTTGCTAATCTAAACCCTTAACAACAACAGAGCAAACAGGTTGACACTGAATTAAAATCCATGTTAGCTGAACAAAAAAGTGAAAATTATCCTTAGAGTCAAAGAAAATATCTCAAATCTTCTTCTGACTCATGTATGCGTGGGTACCGGGTGGAGGACATTAATATATCCAGGAAATTTTAACATTCATAGGGAAAAAAAAAACACCAGCACCTTGTCATTGTCATCTGTCTCTCTTTAAACATCCTCTTTAAACATCCTATTAAATAGGTGATCTCCATTAGATCAGATCAGCTCTCTCTGCCATTTATGAGCTGTGCTCCCATTTAAACTGAACCCCTTGATGGACACTAACTCTGATTGGACGCTTTCATCTGCACTGACTGTGAAGACTTTTCATGCTGTATTTAGTAGTAACTGTCATATTTGTGTATTGACAGGATTGCCAATTGTGAAGGGCTTTCACAGTTTGTGGGGGTTTTGGTTCTTTGGTTGGTTTGGTTTGAGTTTTATTTTCCTCCACTCAATCTTCAGATTCTGGAATCCTGTGAGTAGTTTTAATACTCAGTTTTAATTTTAAAAGCTGTGAAAAAATGTGATCATAGAAAACTCAAGCAGACAAACTTAACTTCTGCCAACTTCTTAAAAATATATTCTTTTAAACTAGGTTTTGGGGGGTTTTTTTGTGCCTGTCTTTTAAGTTCCTAAGGTAATACTGTCCTTAATTTCACTTTTTATAAATCATATAATCACAGAATCACAGAATCATCTGGTTGGAAGAGACCTTTAAGATCATCAAGTCCAACCGTTCACCTTGCACTGCCAGGGTCCCTAAACCGTGTCCATCAACGCCACAGCCACACAGCTTTTAAACGCTTCCAGCGATGGGGACTCCACCACCTTCCTGGGCAGCCTGTTCCAATACCTCACCAGCCTCTCTGTAAAGACGTTTTTGCTGATCGCTAACCTAGATCACCCCTGGCGCAACTGACATGGCTGAAAAGCTGCTGAAATGGCAGCTTTGTACATACGTGCACACCTCAGAACATGTGTTCATGAAAACAGAGCCTGATGTGGCTTGACATTCTGGGACAGTCCCAGTCTGAAAATCCTGAAAAATCAGACTTCCGAGACATAAGATTTCCCGTTTGCTATTTTAGATGTCACATCTGCAGGCACTACTAATCAATCCCTTAGGTGATTTTGACACTTGACATTTCTGTAATCCGATTTCTTAGGCTGCAGCTCTTCTGGAAAGCTTCCTTCTCCTTGTCACAAAACGACAATTACAAGTTATATTAGAATCTCAAGCGTAGATAGAGGACATTCACACTTTCTCATTTTATCAGCCAATTATTCCAAGATGGCTTGAATCCAGCACCGACAAAGCCAGCAGTTATTAAAGTTTCAGTGTCCTGACCAACACAACAGGCAATTAAAGGTACATAAAAAAGATAACTTTCTGCACCTGATTGTAAACCATTGGGAGACTTGAAACTCAGAGATCCTTCAGTGAATGTGTCCCACAGGCACAAAATGATCACATCACCTGGTACATGCTGTATAAGGGACGTTGTACCGCGTATGTAGGACTTAGATGCTGAACAGTAGAGTGGAGAGCTGCTGCAGACACCACGCTGGTTTGAAACATGGCAGAAATAAGCTCAGAAATGTTTCAGACACTTGAAAACAAAACATTGTCTGTATAAACTTAACTGAGTATACTTGATGAAGATGAGCATAATAAAAGCCCAGCTGCTTAGCACTTTGGATGTTCAGCTCACGCTGCTTATGTGGCAAGATGATTTTGCTTCTAAATAGAATGTTGCTGGCTGGGGCTTTATAGGTACATTGTATGTCTTATTTTAGGAGAAAAGCATAACAAAAGTTTAAAAAAAAAAAGAAAAGAAATCTGAAAACCTGCCTCAATAATGCAAACAGATTGTAAGCCTCTTCCTCTCTGCAATGGTTAATATTAATATTAAAGTCTATCATTTTTACTGATTTCAGTGGTGGAAAAGTCCAGTCCTGCATTACAGGAGGCTAACTCCTGTGCCTTTAACAAGACAATCAGACAAGCCAAAAGGACCTTCCCTTTTTTAACATTTTTTTTTGGTCAAACTTTCATTAAAGGTCTTAGCAATTTTTCTAAGGCTAAATGGAACAAAACGGCATAAATAAGACTTAATTAATACTGTCAGATTATAATATCTCCATCCCCTTTTTAGAATTATGCCCAGTGGCAGCAGTTTCAATTTCTAAAAATAATTTTTAATCCATGATTTTATTTCTCCACAGTGACAACTAGGAACAAACATGCCACTGATAATATTTACCAACAGTATCTTTAGAAAGATATTATAGGCACATGAACAACTGTGTGACATTCTTCTCATACATATTTGTTCATTTTTGGAGATACGCAGTTCTGTTTTAAGACCCTCTATTGGTTGACTATAGAGGTTGGCAAAAATGCTTCAGTAGAGGATGTCACACGTTGCTCTGCAACATTATTATAAGGGCCTGTTAACATGGAGTCCAGAGTTAATGTTGGTTGCAGCACCCTTTTCTAAGACAAATCATTGTTAGAAAGTGCTTGACTTAATTTTTCTGGGGCTGATATTTTCATTCTTTATACTGTACTGATTTATGGGCTAAAAGAAATTTCATGGCTTATGAAGTAAAGGACAAAACTTTTGCTTTCTGCTGTCTACTAGAACTTCTAAAGCTGGTCACTAGCTTTGATAAACTTGGTATCCAGCTGCCTGGACACCTTAAAATAGACCTGTTCTGCGAGTCCAAACAATATGTATTTGCAAAGAAGAAGGTGACAAAGGAGTCATACTTTTTCCTATAAATCATACCATCCTCCATTTCACTTCCTTTTTAATGGCACTCAGAGGAGCGGATGGGCTGAAGATCACAAAAGCAGGACCATCACTTCCCTCCTCAGTCAGGTCAGGGGTGACATTCAAGAATTCCAGGCACGATTCGTACTGACCTTTACACTCAGTAACCATATGAAACATCAGTAATGTTTGACTCACCACTGAAAGTGTTATTTTTGTGACACCAATGAAAGAAGATGAGGCTGATGGGAATCTGCACCATCCCAATGACTCCAAGTTCATCTGGTCCCTGCATCCCTCCTTAGCACCCAACCAACACCAGCACCAACACCCTGCACCAACTAAAACTCCTAAAGTGTAACATCAACCTCTTAAGAAAAGTGTGCTGTTCCTCAGAAAGAGGGCAAAATGTAAGAGACATTGCCAAAGCTTTATTTGTTTAAACGAGCACGGAGTTTTCCTAGTGAAAACTTAGGTAAGCCAAATAACCCTAAGAAGGAAAGAGTTCCCATCATAAAAAAATACCCCATCAGTGGCTCCCTGCCAGCCCAGTCTGCAAGAAGGAAAGGGCATGAGTTCCTCTTGAGCAGCACAGTCAAAGCCAAGTGGAAAGCGTTTTGCCTGCACAAAAATCATCTCACTGGAGTCTACCCAGTGCCAAACCAGCATTATTGCCTAGATACTGGCCAAAGGCTGGCCAATGCTTCTGTTCCTAGGTATACTTATGGATATTATTTTTATGAATTACTTTCATTGCTGCAAAGACAATGAGGCTAATCACAGAAGCAAAATAAGTGATACATAGTCAAAGCCGAGGAAAACTGATTTTAAAGTAGTACCAAACAAGGGAAGTTGCAAAAATTACAATTGTAAAAGTTTGGGTTATATTGCATTATATTTCTGTTTAATAATAAGAATAAAAATAATCTAATAGTGGTCTGGAAAAAGGAAGTTTTACTTCCCTTTTTCATTCCTAAGAACACCTACATGGAATACTACTATATTCGCAGCTATTTTCGCTGTACCACTATTATCCGTAAGCTGGCGTGGAAGTCAATGCACAATGCAGTCTAGTGCAGTGAATGGAGTTATTATGAGACTGTGAGAATTTGTGTCTCCTTTACAGTCCTCACATTCAGTATTGGCCATTATGGATTTGCAGTAGAAGGAGATGACCCAGCAGGCTGCATAGCCCGTATGGTACATCACACTGTCTCACTGGGACTTGGGGAGTTTCCACATCTAAGCTGTTCACTGTTTATGTGTACGACAGAGCTAAAATGGAGTGTAAATGCCTTAATGTCTTCCTTTCATATGTCAGTCCTGAGGATTAGCTCTCCATCTGTAGAATATTGTCCAAGCTGCTACAGATAGATCTATTCAAATGTGTCTTAATTTTCAGCTGACTGTGGCTTTTTGACATGTCCCATCAAATAGCCAATAATGATGTATTTTCTGGCAATCCTAAAACTACTTCCTGTGTCCGTCAATTACTTGGCCTCAGCAGAATGGCCACAGTTAGAAGCTTGTGCTTCACTGTGTCATTTGTGATATTCTAGTTCCATGTGAAGTATGACTTCCTGACATTTATTTGCTAATGGCAACTGGCTGCCTTTTCCCGCCCCGAGGTTTTTCCCCCCAAATGTACTAAATTATTTACTGTCTGGAAGCATAATTATTCTTCACTGTCAGTACATTCCTGTTTCTTTAGGTTCTGTTCCCATCCAGCGATATAGGTACTAGAATTATGTGGCAACAATTAAACTTCTAGAGTATAATTAAGAGGTATTTTCAAAGTACCAAATCCAACAGCATATAATATATTATCCAACATGAATAGAAAGTACAACCTAGAAAAATGCCTTGGGACTTAAAGAATGTGGGGTTTTTTGTGATCATCTTAGATTATAGTCTTTAATTCTGAATTACAATTCCATATTAGCATATGGACAGTAACGATGCAAACAGCATTGGCAGGGTTTTTTAAATTTGGTTTGGTGAAGAAGAATGAATGTTTAGTTTAATCTGCTTGGAATCAGCCAAAACTAAAGCCCACTGAAATCCACCCCTCTCTGTGTAACTTCCATTTGCCTGAAGAAAATCACAGTTTTGTAGATGTGTTTCCTCAGCCTCCATTAAATACTAGTTATTGAAAAAGTCTTTTGTGCATTTCTGGGCACCACAGATTGCTAACCTGGAGTTTGCTGATGAACTGGTGGGAGACTGAGAGGATTGTAAACCTCTAGCAAGGAATGAAAAAAAAAAACCACCAATGGAAAAAAAAGCTGACGTGAGGATAGAAGGCAATCAAAGCATGGAGGCAACAGAAGAGTATGTATCCTATACAATCCAGTGGTCTGGCTAACATCATTATTCCTTTTACTGTTTTGAGTATGCTTTTTTTCCGGACTGTGCAATTAGAGGATGCTCTGGCACTGTATATATTATAGGCAGAACTTTAGAATCTTGGTATTTCCTGGTCTGTTCAAACAATAAAATGTGCCCAGACCTCCTGGTGTTCAGCCTCGAATCCCCCTGACCAGGCTGCCTTCACCTCCATACTCTGCTTGGGAAAGTGACACCTTTAATCATTCAAATCACAAATTAGTCGTCAATTTGGGATGTGGTGAACCAAGTCTACAGCTAAACAACAAGAACCAGTATGAAACCAGCATGAAAATCATTCTAAACTTGTAGTTCTGCATTAAACAGTGATTATTACTGGGATTACAGGGATTACTGGGAAATTGGTAAATTCTGTGTTGGTAAACTGTTCGCATGATCTGCCTTGTTCTTGGCCATACCAGCCAGCGCTCTCCCAGGCCGGGCCCACTATTGGGTTACATGTGTAAAGTACTAACTCCGCATTATGTTGTCAAGTAAGAATGTTTCAGCATTCAGATGGCAAAGTATTTTATACAATATTCAAGTTAAAAGGTTAATAATGAGAAGCATGAGAGAAAGTGCTATAAACAGATTAGTAGAGAAGTGATTAGAATAATTCGTATGAAGTGCAGCATCCATATGGATATTTGTTCTAATACCACTGCAGGCAATAAGCTCTTCTCATACTTTTTTTTGATAAAAATATCTTACTTCTGTCTGGTCTGTCTATTTCAGACTAGACAGTAGAAAAAACATTCAAAACACTTTATTACTATGACAACTTTGAGAGTGACTCCATGTTTTGGCATGATTTGGGATAAAGAAGGCATCCGCAAAAAAACTTGTGGAAGAATGAGGGACCTGAGGTTTACCATCTATTGACTTGAAAACAGAGGCAGGAGGAAAGCACCATTGGACTGGCTATCACAGCTTTTTAATTTCCAGTCTATCCTCACAGTAACACTCTGGCTTTGCTCCTAAAATCAGTTTTACTGTCTGCAACCTAACATATAAGCAAGATAGATATAGTTGCAACCTTTACAAAAGAACACAAATTACTGCTCACAACATTAATCAATTGTCCTACATTTTATTGGGGGAAGTCATCAGTGTAGGGAGTAATTGTTAAAAAAAAAGAAAAGAAATCTGTCTCTCCAGCAGGTTCAGTATCATTAAAAAGCAGAGAAATGAGAAAACAAGCCCAAACATTGTGACAACAGTTTATAACCAAGATAGCGGGGAAGAAAGCAAGTAATCTGAATACATTCTGGAGGCAGTAAATGTCCCTCTAAATTGTGTGCATCTGAGGGTTCTCATGTGTATCCAATTCACATAAAAATCAATGTAAAGCTCTAACTCTCTATTACTCAGCAACTCAGAGAACCTCAGCAGGAGTCTCACAGAAAACAAAGACAGGCTAATAGTTTTACCTAGGAGTGTGTAATTTAACGTAGACTGTAAACAAAATGGAAATATTTTTAAATGTTTTCTTACTTGTTCCAACAAAATCTGAGGGGAAAATGTTGTAGACCTCAGTTTGAGTTCAGTCCTGCTAAGTGTAAAGAAAGAAATCTTGGTGTCGCTTCTGACACAGTGTAAAACAACCATCATCAAGTGGAAACCTTGCATCAACAGCACTTACCTTGCGCTTTCCAGGATAAGGCCATACAAGTCCTCTGAAACAAAACAGCAAAACCTGGCTTCGCTTTTAACACACATGACAAGTACATGCTATAGAACTCAATTCACTCTCCTGATCTGTGAGTGGTTTGGCCCCACTTACACCAGAGCTTCGAGCACTTCCACGTAATATTCCCAAGGGAACGGTTGTTGGTAAGTGCTTCTGAACAAGCACCTCTGACTGAAGCCTGCAGAAGCTAATTACAAGCCACACTAAATGAAGAGGATCAGGCGGTAAAGTGAGAAGAGGTGAAATAATTTTAAAGCGACAATGGTGAGTTTTCCCATTTCCTAAAAATTTGCCATGTATAATGCTGCAAGGGATGGAAAAATCTGCTTTTCTCCTGGCAAATTATTTCAGCTGTTAACTAATATCGAGGGTAAAACTTTGCACCCTATCTTTACTGTGATTTTTTGGGGTCTTAAATATCTTCTTATGAGAAGACTTTTCTGGAGTCCTTTTTGCAGCAGCAATAAAGCCAAACAACATCTGATTTTTCTATGGATACAAGCCTTGAAACTGGTCCTAGGTAAAGTCCCCACTGAGTTACACAGGTGGCATACTTGTAGCCTTTGAAGTCAGCGCAACTGGCTGCAAGGATTGCTCCTGTTTCTGAAAGATACACTGTTATCTAAACAAAAGGTTCAGTGCTGTGCATGAAATAATGCAAGAACTAGAATCTCCCTGGCGTTAGCGCTGTTGCAAACAGCCTTCAATACAGAGAAGTTTCAGCCAGGAAAACATACCGCTTTGGTGCATGGTACCAATGGTAATAGGGAAGGGTAATAGGAAGGAGGCAGAGAGCTGCCTCTGATGTCTAGGAGGCCAGCAGAAACTGAGATGTTAACCCTGAACATCAACAGTGCCTGTGAAATAACTATAGCTCCTTGGCTGTGCAGGGGAGGGGTCTGGTATCCCAATGCATAACAGGATGCAATCGGCAAGCCAGTGCAGACTGCAATGCACACCTTGTCCTTATTAATGCTCTTTGGGCACAATATAATGGCAGGGCCATGCAGATACGATAGCGAGATTAGGGCATGAGCTTCCCAGCGCTAACTGCAAAATAACAGGATTTATATTGCCTGCCACTAGCTTTTTAACTTACCACCCCCGTGGTTTTGATAAGGCTTTGGCATGGTTATGTGCGATGCTCTCACCGGGAGGCGAGTGAGATATGTTGGGAGAGATGAAGAGCTGTCTGCCAGAGTGGGAGGATGCTTTGCTGAGGGTTCATCAGCATTATAGCCCATAGGTCTGCACCTTAACCTAACCCGTATAAGCAGCTGTGGTAGCCTGAAAGGACTCAGCTATTTTAAAAGACATGCAAGAAAATTATACACATGTAAATTGATGAAACAGTGGGATTTTGCGTGTCTGGCTGAATTTAAAATAAATAAATTAATAATGTTTTTGTTTGTGCTGTGTGGTTTGTCTCATGTCATTTATGGCTACCAGCACATCCAGCAGCTCCTGACACTGCAGAAAGAGTCCTTGTAATTTTATAGCAGTGTCCAAGTGACAGCAGGTGACAGAAAGTGGAATATATCCTAGAAGCTTGTTTATGCTGCGCTTGGGACTGCTGACTGCTTAAGCCCCTAGCACAGTACATTTGTGGAAAAGCACAGCTATGCCTTAAGGCCACCTTAGCCCACATTTCCTTGAATCTCACCCACACATCCAAGGAATCTAGTTAGTGCTTCCCCTCTTAATTCTAAAACTAGGATGAGACTTGATTAACCTGCTCCTGGTGGATATTTCCCTAATTTCCATGATTCAAAACAGGTCCAGCAGCTGCAGCTTGCATAGTGAGACTGTAGGCTTGTTCTTCTGAAGCAGTTGATATTTCTGAACTTAAAAATAAAACATGATGCCATGAAAAATGTGCATGTTCCACATGACTTGATAGCTTTTCCATCACTCTATGAATACAGGAAACACTTACAGCCCATTTACACCTTTGTGGCTCAGTAATGAAAGTCTACGTAAATTAAAAAAAAAGCCTAGGAGAGTTAAGCATAGAAGCTAGTCATTACTCTTCTTGTTAGTGGCTGTATCTCAGTGAACTTTATAAGTAATTCATGATACTCCTTTTTTCTGTTCTCTTACTTGGCAGTATAGCGGGACTATCCATTGAGACTGTGATTCCTTGTTGGGCTTCACAAAGAGTCAGTGGTTGACCAAGAAGGGACAAAGGAGTTTTGTGAATCTGTGTTGAACTAAGGGGCTGTGACATTTTTAGCTAAGTTTGAGAGGAGGAAAACGGCATCTAGAAACAAAAGGAGCATACTCAATCCATATGTCAAAGCCTAATAAATCCTGTCTTTGATTTTGTGATTGTGAATAGATCAATTAAATGGATGTTACATTCCTGAATGAACCCTTGTAGTTTTTATCTGCCTGTGGCACGAACATGCTTTCCTGAGTGGGAACCAGGGGTTCAGGAAACAAAGAGCTCTTGAATCCACTTTCATTTCCTTTTCCCAAAGACCCCAAGTCTGAAATGGTCTTCAGATGAAACCAGAAATTAGGACTCCATGCATAGGAGAAGTAATAAGTGAAGTGTCTCCACAACAATCACACATCTGGCTAAATGAAAAAAAGGGGTAGACAAAAGCTTTTCATTTGGAACCTTTCATGAGAGAATTTCTGAGAGGTAAGTGCACCTCAGAAGTTGAGGACCATTTGTTTCCTCCCTCTTACAAGTTATAATTCTTTTGTAGAATATGGAAAAGTGGCCAGGTACATAATTTTCCTTCCCACCCTCAGGAAGGCGATAGCCACACAGCCAGGAAGACGGGTGAAACTAAATGCTGACCAAGTGCCTGCAGTTCCAATTCACCTTTACAGAGTTATACCATAAACTGAGCAGTCACAAAGGCCAGAGGAGATGAGCGTGCCTGGACTAGCACGACTTCCACTTCACATGATCAAGATGGAAGAGGAGGCTGCAGCATTGGCTAGCCGTGACATATTTAGCAGAAACTGAGCTGGGAAAAAAGAAAGGAAAAGCAGGGGTCATTGCCACAGGGGTCTGCAGAGGCACCTGGCACCATGAACCAGTTAGCTGGGTGCTCTGCCCCAGCATCTGCCCTGCCTCAGCAGGCAGAGAGCTCGAGTTTTGTGAAACCAAATGGCACTGCAACATTCTCCAAAGAAATACATTGTTAAGGACAGCAACAACGCTTCTGGAACCATCACAGTTTCTCACTCCTTTCCACTGCTAACACATCTCAAAGGCAGAGGTTTCAATTCCTGTCAGTTGTCAGCCCTCTGCCTTCTACCTTCCTCCC
Organism: Bucorvus abyssinicus; assembly: GCA_009769605.1. Taxonomy (NCBI): domain Eukaryota; kingdom Metazoa; phylum Chordata; class Aves; order Bucerotiformes; family Bucorvidae; genus Bucorvus; species Bucorvus abyssinicus. The sequence goes on along the minus strand of CM020028.1, from coordinate 29,605,424 downwards.
CCAGAAGAGATGGCAAAATAGCATGTCTCCTCCTCATCCAAGGGCTAAACTTGGTATAGCACATGGATACTTGCACACCACAGTGATGAACACAGTTGAAGTTAACTGTCGGCTCCCTTACATGATGTCATTAACCACACCTGGGTTCTGTAGCTCCAAAAAGTCCCCAAGAGAACAGAAGCTTCAGCAGTTCCTATAAGTGACAAGTTGATCAGGATAATGGAGAAGAAAGCTTAGTCATACTCTGCATTTACCTAAGGCTCTTCCCAAGTGCCTAGGCAGCAGAAAAGGTGGGTTCATCTTCACCCCTCCTTTTTTCACACCCAGGAAGTACAATATAGAGAGGGCAAATGACTTTGCTGAGGTTAGTCTTGAGTTACCGGTGGAGCAGGACACAGATTCCTGGTGCTAGTGCTTATTCATACCATCTTCTGCCACCAACACACAGTGACTCAGCAGTGCCGCCAGTTTCGGAAACCAGATCCAAATCCAGTTCATTACAGACGCACAAACTCTTATGAAAGATGCCTGTGTATCTCATAAATAAGCTTGTTCATTCATGCTCCCTTCATTACCATGACCTGCATCTGCAGGGCACAGCACAGAGAGATTGTTAGGTTTCACACATTCACATGGCACTCATTTGACTCCTGCATCATGCAGAGCCCTGTTTACAAAGTAGTTTTGCAAGGCTTCTCCAAATGAAAATCATGTGAATTAAATGTGTGGGTGAGGAAGTTAATAAGTACAGTCTTAATAAAAAAAGAGCTATTGGCTTTTAGCTTGGTGCTAGAGAAACAAATCTTAAGCACACACTTGGTTTATCTGTCTGACCCCAACCTGCCTATTGCCTTTGAACTCATTAAACATCACCAAACAAACACAGAAACAAAGCCAGTTGAGATACCATGTTCTTACAAGTGCTGCAAAAATTGATGGTTATGTAAACAAGAGACCTTAAAAATATCCCCATTGCAGGAAGGACACAACTTTTATGGGACACTGAAGAATCCCATTGCTAAGTATCTGATCTAAAGGATTTTGCTTTATCAGAGTAATTACTGCTTTAAAAAAAATTGGAAAAGAGAAAGTTCCTGACAGTATTATAGAAGTTTTAAGGGAAAGAAAATTAGGGGTGCCTAGATTTTCAAAACCAGCACCCATATAAGAAATAAATCCAAAATTAGTCAGTGCCACAAATAATCCCATAAGAACCTATGCTCCTGAGATTGGAGGCTCAATTATTTTTTGCAATAAGAGTTACAAGAGGCTAAGAGGATAGGGGCACAGTGTGCTGATTCAGGAAATAATAAAAGTGTTGTGCTCAGCAGATGTCTTGTCAAAACCACATCCTTTAATCTGAAGTACAAACACGAAGACCAGCATTGCAAGGATCTGTTCTAGCCAGCAGAGCATATGGTATTCTGGGTTGCTGCAGTGGGGAAGATGAAGATAGGATGGTCATTAGGATGCAGAGGAACTGCAAGGTTAAATGTCTTTCTGTGAAAGAATAAACATCGTCTAGACAGTTTTCCATCAGGGGGAACTGAGGAGCTGGGCACAGACCTCCCTAGTTGTTAATCCTTGAACAGGGAAGTGTGGTCCCCCAGGGAGGACCCTGGGATGGGCTGATCTCTCTGCTAGACCTTTTGCAGAAAAAGGATGCTCCATGCAGAGCCCGTGAGCCAAGCAGCAGGCTGTGAGCAGGATGAGTGGTGCAAGTTTGACAGAAACCACCACAACGCCTGGGAAGCTGGAGACAGAACAAACTCATATCTCTCCAAAGAATGTTGACAAGGGTGGTGGATTGACCTGTGTGTTAAGCTCAACTCCACGGCCGAGGCTTGGTCTGAAGAAATCTGTGGCCTGAGAGACTTGAAGATGAGGCTAAGGAGGAGGAAATCTTAAATTCTGTCAGTGTTGTCACTCTCATGAAATGTAGATCTTCACCTTTCATTTTTGCCATCTGTCAGCTGTACTAAAGTGCTTTAAAATGTTTGTTCACACAGTATTAAAAATAGCAGGGTTTTTTTGTCTGAATGCTGGATAGATTTAACATGCTCTTCCACAGCACAACAGTTCAGAGGAGGCTTTCTGCAAACAGTACCTGTACAGTCAGGAACCAGAGACTGTAAAGAATCTTTTGCAATGTTAATTCACAGCTCAATCATGGTGTTGGAAGCAAAAGAGTGAGAAAAGTGACTTTTCCAGCAAGAAACCTGGGAAAAGCCCATTGACATATATACACAAACAACTCTAGGACTTGGTTCAGTTAAACTGGCTGCAGTTGGCGCATTGCATATAGCTAGCGCAATAAGGGGTGGAACCTACAGCTCTCTGCAAACCCTCAGCCTGAAAAATGTCTTTGTTTCTCCCTCTAATGTAATTAAGTTACATTTACAATTTGTTGGAATTTGCCTGAAGGCCTGAATTTATGATGGGACACTAACTCATCCAAGAATACGTTGTTTAACAATCCAAAATAGAGTGGGAATTGTATCTGCAGTATGAACCCCCACAACTTTGTCATTTGTCATTTATGAAAATGCAGAGACATGGCAAAGAATATGTTATCTCCAGTATTTTCTCCATCATATCTAACAGTGCAGAAACCTAATTCACTTGGGGCTTTACAAAATAACATTTTGGTTTTTTTTTTTTTTAAATCTAATCAGTTCTCTGAACATCGGCTTGGTAGAAATCTTACTAGGGAGCTTGATTAAATATTAAGAGTGTATTACACATACATGTATGTTGCCAGCCATATGTACAATGACCCAAGAGCACAAGGATGTGAGCATGCATATAAGAGCGAGTGAACACACGTACCAAATCACTGCCTTGAATGAAGGCATGGAATTAAGATTAAAAAACCAAATAACTTCTGACTATGGACATCAAATCCCAAAACTGATGGGGCCTGACAAGTGGGGTTTGTCACATGGAGTATAGCCGTCTCCTGAGGGAAGGCTCAAGGGACTTTCCTGCAGGATGCACACAAGGCGCGAAGGGAGCACACCTCTCTTGCCACCCCACGTCGGTGGAGCATCTGCAGGCACAGTCAGAGCACCTGCTGGAGAAAGGCAAAAGCACGCAGAAAGCCGTGGGCACTCAGGGAGAAGGCACAAAGTAGTGCAAGACACAACTTATCACACAGCCTCGTGGGTGCTGCATGCACCTGAAACTGAATGGACAATTTGAAAGCCTGGCAATGCCGCCCTGTCCTTAAATCCCTGCACTTCCAATGGTGAACTTAACTGACAAGTTCACCAGATCAGCAGGCTTGAATGTCCTTCCAACAACCACAAAGCTAAGGGCTATTTTCAAGTTGTCCAACAGGACTGTCATATTCAGTATGTGACCAAATGGAATGGGTCAGTGTCCAGACAGGACTTCACATTACATCAGAACCCCTGGGCATTATTTGGATCAAGGCGCATCTCCTGTTTCCCTGCCCTCCAGTTCCAGCTCTGTGCTGCTTCTGAGCAGAAAGCAAATGTCATCACAGCTCAAGAGATGCCAGCCTTTCCAGATCACATTAAAATCATTGGCAGAATGATGAGTGCCCAAAACAAAAATTTAAGTAAGCGTATTTATCTAATCTACAACATTCATTTTAGCTTCAAAAGAACGTTCTGAAAAAAGTTCAAAAGAAACTTCACAGAACTTTTCCTTTTTTCCTATTTAAATTATATTAAAAGCTTTCAGTAATATTTTTACATAACTTCACACTAAACACCTCAAAAAAATTCATAAACCTCACAAAACTCTTAGTTTAATAAAAGTTATCTTTAAAACTTTAACTAAATAAATGAGCAAAATTTTATATATATAAAAAAATGTCCTCTGCTCCAAAATTGCAGTTCAGTAGGATTCCTCTACTGACTATGCTGAGGTTTGTACCGCGTTCGTAGCTAGTTTCTAGTAAAGCAGTGAATATTTTTTTCATCTATGCACTGTTTAACTTGGTGTTTGCAGAATGTTACACGAAAAATATTTCCATCTGAATACTGTAAGATTGCCAGAGGTACAGGAATAGGTTTTGTTAACATTTTTTAATGAATGTTATTGACCTCATAGCGCTACTTGCGTTTGTTGCGCAGAACCGCCCACAATCTTGAGTATAAGCTGCGCGTTCTGAATATGCGCACTGGCATACGTATTCTTGAGAATATGTGGAAACAAACAATATGGGAAACAATGTTTTGGGCAATCTCCTGTCAGCAAAATTTATAATTATTTTTCCTGGAAATGACAAAAATTAAATGTAAGAAAACTAACCATGAGCCTGCTCTGTTGGAAAACACCCCGGCACAGAGGTGAACCAGGAGGTTAGAAACCTGTAAGGAGGAACATCTCTTTTCTAACCTCATTTTTAACTTCAAGCCTGTTAATTTGTTTTGTTGAGATCAATTAACTAATTCCCGGAGCCAAGAAGTTTTTAATGTTTGTTGTTTCCTCCTCCAGAGTCCCACTCCGGCTGCCTGCCTGGGCAGCCATCGCTGATCATTAAAACCATCAGGTCCTCCACCTTTGTGAGTTAGGTGCAGGAAGTCCATCTGCAGATGGCAGCGTAAGGCCTGCCAGGCTGCAAGATGCGTGTCATACACGGACACGTGGAAAGTTTTGTCCTGGACATCCCAACGAAATACATGGGTTCCTTCTATAAATGTTAACTTTGCTATTCTCTTTCAATGCATCTCAAATTACGGTTAGACTAGAAACTGCATTTCTAGCATCGTCCACCTGACACGGCCGGGGCTACGGCCTCCGAGCATTATGGGGGTTTTGCTTAGTATGCTTTCAGCTATAGCCTACAAGCCAGACATTTCCATCACATGTGCTGTGAGAGGATGCTGCACCATTTTTAGCCAGGAATAAGATCAGAGGAAAGCGGGAAAGGCCGAATAAACTATATCAGGAAATTATTTGGATAACACCACACCAAGGAGAGGTGATGCATGTCAATAGACAGAACCTGCCTGTAGCCTGATCCACTGTCATATGAAAACTCCAGCCTGCATGTCAATTCAGTTGGGGCCATTACCCATTTTCCCCCCCAGTCACCCTGTTCCGGAGGGAATGTCACTCTAGAGACAACACCAAATGATACAGTCATTATTTATCATCATGACACATGACATCCCTCCTGGGACTTAACAAATGAGTCCCACATGTCTCCTGAAAATCTGTCAAGACCATCAACATATCACAAAGAAGGCACAGACAGTCATTATGTAATAACACTTCTGCAAAGAGTACAGTTTAAACAAGGCAATATTAAAGCCTAAGAGCTTATTTATCAGCAAGACCCAGAATAACCCTTAGACTCCTTGATGCCATCAATGTCATGTCTTCTGTCATGGGCCTTCAGCACCTAGTAACTCACAGGCATGTTCAAATATGGGTATACATACACATATACACACTTTTTCATGTGCCAGAGGTCAAAATTACAGTGCACTTTTTCTCACTGAAGAGAAACAAAATTCTGTGGGTGAACTGGTACCATTGCTCTTCCCATGCAGAGGTTCAATGTCTAGTCTTGCAGTTTTTATTTTTTTTTTCTAGTAGAAAAACCAGTTATAATGATTGGTCTCATATTGAAGCCTTTACCAAATTCATATGCCTCTCATTTTGATTTAACGAAATTTAGGTCCCCAAAATCCTGGGTTCAGGTATGCCTGAGATTGCACAGAAACTCTGGTGTCTCTTTGGATGGCAGATCCCCTGCTCACAAACCATGACAGGCACTGAAACTGCCTGTGGGGTCCTGCTCCTACAGCAAATTAAAGTGCATTACCTGATAACATCCTCCTAGTTTAAGTTTCCAAATTGTATTTTTATCAGAATATTACTTCCTGGGAAATTCCTTATTTTATTTCTGATTTAAAATAAAATTTAAAACTTTCCATGAATACCAAATTTCAGCCAGCACCGATAATTTTATTGCTAAGACTTAGGCATTTGAGCAGTAATCTGTGAATGTCTACCGAAGGAAAAGAAAAAAAAAAAAAAAGCCTATAGAAGAAGGATGAAGATATTATATTGACAAAAGAGAGATATGTCTCTGGAAAATTGTTTTGAGCTTTGAGTTTTGTACTAAACTAATAAAGCAGCACTTTATGCATTTGGAAGAACTCAGTTTAAAAAAAAAAAAAATCAAGCAATTTTCAGATAAAATTGTAACAGTTTGGAGTTCATTAAGCTTTGAACAGTCCAAAATGCATTTTCAAGATATATGACACTGCTTCCTTGGTATCCTGATTATTTTATATTACTTTTCAACAGAATTAAAGGTGCTAGAGATAAACTAACCTTTCACCCCACCATGGAAGAGCTGTGTATCTTTCTATCCAACTACCTGAAATTCTACTAAAATTACCTTAACTACACTCAACTTCTTGCTGCATTTGAATGACTGCTTTTCTTATGCATGGAACATTTAATATTTCATTAGCAGGGACTTCAATTTTTCAAAATGACTTAAAATTATTTGCTTTATAGTTCCAATTTAATGATTAAGTTGACAAAGGTAAACACCAAGGTATATGTAACAGGCAACAAAGATATTACGCTATGACACAAATCTTCTATTAAAAAAAAGAAAAAATTGAAAAGGAAAAAAAATTGAAAAGATGAGCCGACAATTAGATGAGTTGTCTTGCCAAACAATGCTGTAAATTTGATTTTTACATCTAATTCACAATTCTCTCCTCTGACACGTCCATGCTGATAGCACTGTTATGCAGGAGCTCATTTTACTTTGGAGGGTTTTTTTCTGTTTTAGTCAGTTCATTGGCAGTGATACCTTGCACAATGTAACATCTCCAGGTTGCACTGTTTTCTATTGCCACCTGCCAAATGGAGAATTGGAGAATTTAAATCTGTTAAATAAGAAGTAATACTCTTGCCCATGAATAAAGCACAGAACCCAGAAGCTGGATCAGACATCTATTCATTCATCTTCTAAACGAATGGCTTCATTTCAGAAAGCACTACACAGATGCAAATCTCATTAGCTTTCCAGGGGATATGTAAAAACTGGTCCACTTTATCAATATATCAAGTATACTATCAGCATTTCAGTGTAAAGCACTGGCAGAAGTCACATATATGTTCTGCCTTCCTGGTAGTTTCTATGGGGAAATTGGAGATATGTATGGATATATACACACATAAACACATCTATATATTTTGTGTGTGTATATATAAAATTAATATATGTTTTCTATATATCTGATATGAAAATATGTGTATATATATTACATATTTACATCTATACGTTTTGTTTATTTTTTAACAACTGATATTTTGTTTTCGAAAAACACCAGAAGCACCAAAGCAGTTACTGTGCAATGTATGACGTCAGCTCTGAGGGAGTTAGTTTTCCATTTAAGAGAGGGATTTATTTTTATTTATAAAAACTTAACATTTCAGTGACATTATCTGTACTTACATATTCAGGTATTTCATGAATTATGACTATACTTTTCTATTTAGACAAAGATTCAATTTTTGTCATTTTTTATGGGGTTTTTCCAGGGATGCTTGATGTTATCCAACGAAAGTGCGCACTGATCTTGCAGCACTGCATGGTGATGAGTAGAAATAAAGATCTTCTGTGACTTCTATACCATCATCAGTTGTAAAGTCAGCTCTAAGCTCCCCTGACAATGTCTCTGACAAGAATTCATGCAATCTGAATGGATTTTTTTCAGAGCAGAATTTGTTTACTTCAGCTGAAGAATAGTCACAGAAAATTAAAAATAACTGTTTTTCCTTCAAATGACTGACCACAAACCATCCTTCTTTGAACAGTGTTATGCTAACGACAGATTTTATTACCGTGAGTTTTCAGCATAGTATTCACAGGCTTAAAGGGGAGACTGCAAAGGCAATGGATCAGTAGTCCGCAGGGGGAAATGTGTGCATGTGTGAAGGCTCGTGCACACACACACACGGGCTGAATCATGAATCATCTCACACACCTCCATAACAAAGTAATTGCTCTTCTTGACACTTCAGATGAGACTTCGGTCAGATTCTGTACATCCCCAGCTGATGTCTCCTGGCAGTTACTTGAACACCTCTGTGCTTCGCACACCTCCCACTATCAATCATCCATCCTAATGGAGCAACCACTGCTGCTGCAAGACACCGGCACTATTTGCAGTGTGCTCTCCCACAGGAACCCAGACCCCAGGAACCTGGGTAACTTCATTTATATGTCTCTTCAGTAATTAGTTCAAATTATCAGATCAGACTTGGGAAACAAAACCAACAAAAAACCCCTGCACAGCTGCACTGCAGCAGTTCTGCAGAGGTCATGGCCACAGTGCCTGGCAATATGACCACATCTACTACAGCCTCACAAGAGCAGCTGTGAACCTAGATTCCAATTTTCCTGAAGGCATGATGGCAAAGAAATTCTGGATTGCTGGTAATAGTTATTTATACATGTGTGGACTGTAGGTATTGAACAATTATCCAGAAGTAGTAATGCATGAGATCCCACCCACTTAATGGCTCAGTATCACAATATTGGTAACACGCAAAGGCTACTCAGATGACTTTCTCAAAATAAAATAAAAAAGATAAGTTAGATCCAAGAATGTATTTAGTGTATTTATTTACAATGCCAGATCAAGACTGTAGTTATTATCCTGTAAGAGAATACTACTAACAGTATCTATTATTAAAATAGCTTAGGAGACTAATAATAAATCTCTCCGTAGTGAAGGGGTAAGAATATCTGCATTTTCAAAATAAGGCAGTTTGCTCTTTAAAGGCCATAATTTGAGAGCCTGGGAATGAATACAGACTTTTTTGGTTTCAAATGCTGGGTCTGAGCCATTAAGCAATACACCTGATTTTAAATAAATTACTAGATACAAACTTCAAATCTACTATGTGAGTGCACCAAAACCAGAGAGGCATGTCTGAGAAATAAGGCTTTCCCAAGCATGTGCTAGAGACTGAATTTGGGATATGTACTCAAAGTACTGTTAATGACTTGCTATCTAAGAATGATCATATGGTAAAACTCAAAAGGTCTGAACAGGTACCTTCTGTATTTCATTCCCTACGTAGCAGGATGAAGTACCTTTAAAAGTTTAATATTAATTTTATGTACTTTAAAATACTGATGAAGACATACAGTGGAGAACAGGGTCAGAAATTGATGCCAAGATAGGTATATTTGCACAATGCAAAAAGGTTTTTTTTCTATACTAGTACTCTGTAACACAATATGTATTTAAAGCCATCACTCCAGCATGTCAAGGGAAACATGCATAGCGATGAGATCTTGGAACTGCCTCGGTAATAGCAGAGGTGCTCCTGGGACAGACAACAATGCTTTTTTAGTCCAGAAGCCTGAACAGAGTATCTCACATAAGCACCTCTATGGCTAACACACACTATCTGATTCTACCAATGTTCACGTTAATAGAATAGTAGTGATATTAATTGCTGTGCTGGTACCAAGCCCTCCCACTGATTTAGAGTGACCTTGCACAGGTCTAGGTTTAGTAGCGATCCAAACCTACTGAATTCAGAGGCAGTCAAAGGCCATGGTTTCAGCAGAATAAAAGGTAATGCTGATTTATAGGGAATCAAAATATTGCATCAGTCTCTTCCAGAGTAATTTTGAAACTGATAATTGCATTATTCAAACATTTCCTCCTGAAAGCAAGTGCAAGCTTTGGCAATCAATTTTGACTATTCCAAATGTTCCCATACTCAAATTTTAGCTTTTCTCAAGGGTTTACTTCTTTTATAAGCCTGCAGGTGTACTGGGACTCTTTCCCTTTCAGAGCCTTGAAGAGAATATTTTTAGAGGGAAAATGTAGAGAGCACAAGCAGAGAACACATTTCCATGCAGACAGGTCTCACAGCTGCGAGATCCAAGGTTAATTGGCAGAAGCACATGGTGAGTGAGGATGAAATGGTTTGCACACATCTGCACAGACATGCCCTGCTCCCAGCCTGCTCAGAGCTCCCTTCCAGACTTCCCAAGGGAACTCTGGAGTCCTATACCTAACCTCCAGCCAGACACGGCAAAGGCCAAAAAGCAACACAGCAGTTACTAGAAGGTCCCAGAGCCTGCCAGTCCATCTCACTGCATCACAAGGGTATGGAAACCCCTTCTTGGTGGTAGGGGAGCTTCTACAAAAGCCTTACTTCTGCCTGGGGCCTTTAACCCACCACTTGCTTCCCCATGTGCTTGGCCCCTTGCCAGCATTCCAGAGGTACAGGCTCACCCTCCAACATCCCTGCACCAGGGCTGCAGGAGAAGCGGCTGACGCCCTTGCAAGGCCACTCTCTGCCAGTTTTGAAAGACTGCGGAGACTGACAAGTCCAAAACAACTGGAGAAAGGCAAATGTTGCCCTCACCTTCAGAAAAGGCCAAAGGCAAATCCAGGAGCTACATACCAGTCAGCCTGACTGGGAAAACCAGAGCAAGTCCTCCTGGAAGACCTTCCTGGGAAAGCAGAGAGGGTGGACAGAGCAGATTTATGAAGGGGATATCATGACTACCATGACTGGATTTGGGGCTGAAGGGAGAGCAGTAGAAGTCACTTATCTCCACTTTAGCATGACTTTCAAGATTATCTCCCTCAATATTCATGTGTCAGGCAAGGATGTTATGCTTTGGATAGGCGGACAGATAAATCATTTTAAAAGCTGGCTGGATGATTGGGCTCAGAGGGCAGTGATTAACAGGCACTACTTTGACCTGTCCTCTTTGAAACTGTGTCGGTGATATATATCAGTGATGTATCAAAGAAGGTGACAGAGTGCACCCTTATCGAGTTTCCAGATGACAACAACTGGGAAGACCAGCTGATACACTCAAGGGGAAAGCCACCATTCAGCGTGACCTGGACAGGCTGAAGGGGTGGGCCACAGGGACCTAATGAAATTTGACAAGGATGAATGCAAAGCCCTGCACTCGAGGAGGAATAACCCCTGCAGCAAGACAGCCTGCACACTGTGGGGCTGGGGAGCAGCTCTGCTGTAAAGGGCCTGGGGTGCTAGCAGAGAGCAAGCTGAGCATGAACGAGCCCACAGCCTACCTTGGCAGCAAACTCCTCTGCAGCGTTCTTCTAGTCTTTTGAAGAAGACTATAATCAGTACCCATCAACTTGCTGCTGGTGTCCCTTAGGCAGAGAGCAAAGACAGTAGGTAACACAATTGAGCAATAATGGCTTAAAAAACCCCAAATCAGTTTAGCTTGAATGTCAAAGTCGACTATGGTTACTGGGACATCACAAGACGAGCAAGAGGAGGAAGACCAGATTTTAAGTTTTGTAAGCCTTATGTAGCTACACACACACACACAAACAGGTTACTCAAGGTCTTTCATTGAATTCAACTTCTCAGCATCGACACTCTGTATTCCCACTACTACTCAGTTAATACATCCTCAGGACTTTTACACTTTAAAATCCAAAATGGACTTCTGAATGGGAACATTTCACTCATTCAGAATGAAAGTCATATACTGGATTTACTAGACTGAAAGTCTGTTCCATATGAACAGTTCAACCGAGACAGCTCTGCTCTTTACTGGAATGTTATTTTTGCTTCTGGTTGCAGTTAAATGCTGGGATGATGTGAATGGTATAGGGCTGGGAAGCAGAAACACACTTTTAACCAGGTTGCCCTCCTCAAGGAGCACTCTTCAGCTCCTCAAGCATCACCTGAACTACACCCACCTCGCTAAGGAGGTGGCTGCTGCTGGCACATGCCGCAGGCTCCTGACACCACCCATTGAGGGAAGGCAGCGGCACACACCGGACTCAGCAGATCAGATTTCCATACATACAAAAAAGATTAAACAGCACAAGAATAGAAACTAGGATGCCTCAGACTGCACTGTAAGCAGCAGTCTACCTAGGAAATACTAGCAATAAGAGTGGTGTTGTTTTGGGGGTTTTTTGTTGTTTTTTGTTTTTTTTTTTTGAGGGTGCAGTCCTTAGGGGGTTGGGGGCATTCTTTCTGTTTTTTAAAATAAAGAACCCTGCATACTACATCCCCTGGGTTTAGCTGGTCTCATCAAGGTTACTAAATAACCTTGAGTTCTGTTCAGCATTTCTACCATTCTTCTGAGAAGGAAATTGAATCCCTCCTATGTCTGAGAAGCCCGGCTTTCAGTTTAAATAGGATTTTTTAAGTATTAGCATATCAAACAGTGTAGTAGTCAGCATGCATCATAAGATTAGCACATTTTATTTTTTCTAAGTCTCGGCTTCCTTCTGTCCTACTACTTTGCATTTTTAGTGAGAACAAGCCAAAGGCAAGCTTGGCAGCCATCTGCAAGAGCGAGACACCAGGTACATCTACGTAACAGCTTAATTTGCTTCCAGAAATCAGAGTGGCTTAAATCTGCTGGGTCCCTCCATGAACACTGTTGGCTCTCCTGAAGTCTACCAGGCAAACACCTCAGTCCTGACCCCTGAGAATATTTATCAATACCAAAAACCTTGATCCTAGCACTCCAGAGTGGAAGAGATGTGAAAGTAGTCAGGATCCTCTCTTGATCAGAAATCATGAATTCAGTCACTTAAATGGATCCCCATGCAGACAGCCGCTAACATTCTCCAAACCTAAGCTATTTAAGATAAACATTGAAGAAGTAATATATATCCCAGGAGTATACAAGCCTCCAAAACCCAGGAAAAACAGACATTAGGTCTTTACTTATTGTTTTTCTAGATATTACCATCTATAGGTGTAACCTGTATATCACTCCTTTGACCAGTACCAGAACAACAGCCTTGTGGTACGATTGTCAGAGGAAAAGTCACACAAAGGCAAATTATGTTCATTTGTCATCCTCAACTGTATTGCTAGGAAGTGTTACTTCCTAAAAACCTCTCAAGAATGATATACATCATTACCTTTCAGACATCCATAACTGTAGTCAGTGAGATGTTACATTACTGTGATGCCACACCTCCTTAATCAAGTTATAGTTTTACTGTATTAGGTGACTCACTGGTTCATGAAAAATCAGCTACATTATGGAGCGGTGTCAGCTGTGTAGTGCCCATGACAGCTCATTAAACTGTGTGGCACCTGCTACCCACACACAGGAAACACAAGCAAGGCTTCTCAGCTCTCAAGCTTAAGAGGCAGGGATTCCTGAAGAAGAAAAAAAAAGGAAAGACAGTCAAAACAAAAACGTAGAGGGATCTTTACTTCATCTGACATCAAGAGACTTCTAGCAAAGTTAAATGTGTGATTTGGTATTCTTTAAGTTGCCAGGCAGACATCATCTTCACACTGGAAAGCAATTAGTGTCATTCATTACAAGCGTACCCAAATTTCTCAGGTAAATGTATTAGCACAACAGCATATCCCAAGTGTGTGCTCTGTTAACACAGTTATATAGAAAGGTGCATGACATTTTTGAGAAGTGAAATGAAAGCAACCTTCAGCCAGCCAGGAAAACCTCCAAAACCTTTCAGAAGTTTCTGTCATTGTTGGGGCTTTGAAACTAGGCCATCTTAAGATGTCAAATCTTTCAGTAGTTAGATCTCAAAAACATCTACTTTAGGTGGTCCCGAATAGCAATTTTTAAGGTCTTTAAATCCATCCAAATTCACATTTGTTTACCTACTCCAATCTGTCAGTATGTTCCCTGTCAACCCTTTTCATGCTCTCTAGATGGAGAAGTTGATGTTTGAAATTTGCCTGGTAGGAATTCACCTTTGTACTCCCCTACCTGCTCTGGATGGAGAAAGAAGGAAAGGAATCCAAATCATGTATTTTGAGTTGTTTGGATCAAATAAAACTGTTCACTGCTGAAGATGTATTTTTACCTACCTGTCCCCAGACAGGCAGAACAAGAGAGCAGCAGTTCTTCACATGTCTTAAATATCTTTTTTATATACAGTGAAATACTGCTTAAAGGTTATTGTTCTCCAATTTACAGTGTTCAGTAAAGGGCTTGTCCAAATGGGAAAGTCTGGACAGTAGTTACTACAACTCTAGGAAGGAAAGACAACTATATGAGAAAGAAAATAACAAGCATGACTGAATTTCCCATCTAAACTTAGTTTCTTAAAAAAACAATCATTTGTAAAGAGATCCACAAGCTGCAAACCAGCCTAAAATAACCCCCCACCCTGACCCCCCATTCGTTATCCATTAGAAGTCATACCAGAAAAAACGAAGTAACAGTCATGAATACAGAATAAAAACCCCAAGGTGCTCCAAAATACCTGTAACAGACTACCTGTAACATTTGAATGTGTTTTGAAAGCTTTTCAAAGTTCTTTAGAAAGCAAAGAACAAAGCCATCTTCTTTGTCATCCAGCTTTTAAAGATCAAAGCTTTTAGCCAATAATGGTTCTTAAAGCTTTGTAAATAGCTGTTCTGGGTCTGTCTGGGAGTGGTCAAGAAGCTGCGCAGGGACACACCGAGGACAGATGTCCCAAACTGACCAAAGGGATATTCCATATGGGATCATGCTCAGCAATAAATCTTGGGGAAAGGAGGAGGAGGGAGGGACATTCAGGGTTATGGTGTTTGTCTTCCTGTTGTAAACACGGGTGGGCATATAGGAAATAAATTCCCTATTTTCCTTTCCTTGCACACAGCTTTGCTCCCCTATTAAACTGCCTTTATCTTGACCCAAGAGTCTTCTTGCTTTTGTCCTGATTCTCTCCACCATCCCACCAAGGGGAAAACTGTATGAGAGACAGAGTGGGGACTCACCTGCTGGCTGGGGTCAAGCCACCTCAACAGCCTGGATTTTTAACCTGGTCACTTTAGTAGTTGTCCTGATTTGAGCTACCCTACCCAGTGACAGTAGTCCAGTCAGACAATGGGAATTCATTCAGATATGTTGCTTAGCTTTCAGATACTCCAGTTTATTACAGATGAAGTAAAACATAGTATATAAAAAAAGGAGATTGCAAAGTTTTTATATCATGGAATGCCAATAGTTACAAAAAATCGAAATCATACCACTGAAAATACATGAAAGCTTGTGGGAAAAGTATGGGGAGATAGGGAAGAGGAGGAGAGAAAAATATTAAGTGAGTTTAAAAAAAAAAGACATAGATGACCCAAGCTTTTTTAAATAGAAAATTTAATATCATTCTTTGAGTCAAACAATCCTGCCTAGAAATATATTCATAATGAAGTTAAAGCCAGGTTTTGATTCTCTAAATAACAAGATCCCTTGTCCCAGTTAACTTACAATAAGATAGCTTGTGTCCTACAAGTCATTCTCAAATACCCCTTGACTTAGAGTGTTTATCATGCTTAAGTAGTTTGCTACACAATTACAAGAACAACAGTTTACGATTCTTAAGTTACAAAAATAGTTATCACTCATTAGTATTTCTATACATAACTCAAGCTATTATATGCACACTCTGTACAGTGGATGTTAACAGTGGTTAAGTTTGCTTCCTTACACAAAACAAAGAAAGAACTAAATCACTGACAGTCAGACCCAAAATAATTCAAGCACCGTAACACACTTGGATGTCTGGCACTAAACACCCCTGTCCATACAAAATAAAAGCAGTTTCAGTACCCGAAACACATTTCCAGGTTGTAAGACCCTTATGACGGTGGTGGAAGAGGACGCATGACAACCAGTATGTTACTACCACTGAACTGACTTCCACTACGCTGCAGGGCCCAACACTAACTTAAAACGTAGAGATTCCTTGCACACAACTGTTCATGTCCAACAGGCATGCCTACGAGCAGAAAAGGAGGTTTACATGGCAAAAGCTGTAGGGCAGCAGAACAAACTGTCCTAAACTACCTCTCCAGTAATAACCAGAATTCCCCAGCTAAAGGTAAAATGGGAAGGTGACTTTTCGAGTAGACAAACACTGGATATTTTTGCCACAGCCAAGTTATTGTTTTCAAGATGTTTTGGTTGTGTTTTGGCTTGGGTTTTATTCCTTCCACCCTGCTGAAGCCAAAACAACAATCTAGATTTTTTTGGTATGATCAGGGTCAACACTAACAAATGTTTTGCTAGTTGCAGCAGTCCCTTACTGAAGTACATCAGCTGCACCTACCTTACTTATCATTCTCTTTCAGAGTAATAAGAAGCCTGGACACATTACTAGGGTTGCAGCATTTTGTTAGACAGGCAAGTGAAAAAAATTTAATTCTTGGAGATACTACTGATGCTTACTTATCTTTTATTTCTCGAAGTCCAGTCCAACTGATGTCAAGATTCACATAGCTGCCCAACTCTGAAACAAGTCACCCATTTCAGATGATGCTGTCTGGGAACAGACATGTCCCACTACAAATGACAGAGGTGGGAAGAAAAGCAAAACTACAACTAAACACCCCATCACCACCACAAAAAAAAAAAGAAAATAAAAAAAAGGAAGCCTTAAATGCTAAGTAAGAATCTTTCTGAATCAAGAAACCTTTCACATACTATTAGCCTTCCCATCATGAGGGCACAACACTTCAGTCAGAAGGTTTAAGACCTTAACAGTTCAATCCAAGCACTTAAGAGATTCAGTGCTTAAACAGTTAGCTTTATGCATCACACGCTAAAACGCCCAGAGCCACGTCTGCAATGTACTATGAAAAAACTTCAAGGACAATTTGGAGCAAAGTCAACTGAGGCATGTACTTAAGTTTGCCAAAACAAGGCTGCAAAATATAAACACCACAATGTCAATATCAAGGTCATGCACACATCAGAAGTGCATTAAGAACATCAAAGCTATACCACACAGGAAAAAGAGAGTTATCCTTGTCTTCGCAAAAGATTAAGCAACTATCCCATAAATATCAATATAAGTAAAATTATGGATGAGCTTCTACAGGTTTTTCCCCACACCAGGAATTCAAGAATAAGTGTCAGGTACCTTATCTTTTAGTAAAAGCACTTCCCTTTACATCTCTTCAGACAAATATTTGATGGTTAGATCTTTGAATTTGTTTAGTGGCTTTATTAATTAATTTATTTTTAAAGCATCATTATTTAAAATATAATTTTATTCTCCACATCAGAATGGCCAAACAGCCAACACTTTAGTGCATTTAAGTGCTCCATATTAATTTACCTTTTTATAATTTTGCAATTTTACAGTTATTTCATATAGAATACATTAAGTCTTGCTTTTCAATTGTGCCATTACAGTGTAACATCTGGACCACTGTTTTAAGAGATAACTAACAAGAGCTTCCATTTTAAAGTGCAACAGGTTTTGGTACAGGAATTGCTACAGAATTCAAATGAAAAATATGACACTAGAAATAAATCCCTTGAAACACAACGCTACAATGCCAGTATATGTGTACTTGATAGTATTCAAAGATTATGAGGAAGTTACAAGTAAAATAAGAATCACTTCAGAATAAGTCCTTTAGAAAACATCTTAAAGGAAAATAAACCAGGAAAAAAAAAAACCAAAACAGTTCTTCAAACTGAACTGAACTTCTAGAGAGAATTTGTACTTATTTACAGTGAACTGAAAGGCTTGCCTTTTTTATTTTAAAATCAAGATAAAAAATAATTGTGAAATGTAAATTACAAGTTTGTCACTTGGATCTATTCTCATAGCTTGTTTACAAAGTTGTAGGAGTTAATACTGACTTCCTTTGCTCCCTTAGCATGTTTCCAAGCTCAGCCACAGAAATAAAGTCTAAGCACTCAAACAGATGCTCACCTGTTTATCTGGTGAGGTGTTTATATTAAAATTAGTACTTAAATTAAAATACTTACCTTGTTTGGTTCGTAATATGCTGACAGTTTTGCAAGGACATACTAGCACATGTAGAACCTTAAGCCGTTGATTCTCCTGTAACTGACTTAATTTGAGTATTCATCAATAGGATCTTTACCCTACCCTTTATTTTTTAAGATGAGAACTCTTAGTCATTGAGTAAGTCTAATACAAATTGATGGTGTTAAAGTTTACATGCATTATATCTCCTAGATGACAGACATTAAGAGTTGCATCTCCCCCCCTTCCACCACATCCATGGAAAAAAAATTGCATTCATAATTCTTTATTTTAAATGAGCCAATACCAAGCATTTCACGCATCATAAGATCCACAGATTTAAATATGTATTTTGGTCAGCATGTCTGCTGCATTTTCTAAGGTCAGTTTGAGGCTCAACAATGTGTAACTGTAACCTCCCCCACCATGCTTCTTCAAACAGCATTCACTACTGTCACCAAATAATTTTATCGTTGTGCCATTCCAGTTATTCTAATTAGCTTTTATCCTTTGAAGAAAAAATTGTTTAAAATTGATATTTATATCTGCCTAGAGCTGTTTTCTTCTTTTTCTACTTTAAAAAACCCAAACAAACAACAAAGCCCAAACAAACAAAACCAACACCTTAGGTACAAATACTTAGGCCTAGAAGAAAAAACCCCTATCACTTTCTGGCTGACCAGACCTGACATGATTTAAACCATGACTCTTATCTACTCTCCAATATAAGTAAATCTTTCTACAACAGATAACATTGACGAGTTTACCTCTCAGCTTCTAGCCAGCTCCCCACTACGCTGGTCTTTAGATATCACCTGGATCTTTTCAGACTATCAGACAAGCTTCTGCATGCATTTTATCAGCCACAGGACTGAACTTCATCTGTACACTAGGAAAGCTAGAGTCAATTGTGAACTGGTTTCCTATATGATTGTAAGTTGTAATAAAGAATGTTTACTTTCAAGTGCCTAGACTTAAGAATAATTTTCAGAATGTAACTACAGTAAGTCATCAGAATTGACTATTCTTATCCCAGAAGCTCTCCAAAGCCAAAAGCTGACATCGTCTTATCAACAATTATATGAAACTGACAGTTTAGGTTCCAAAATTTTTCATAGACATTCAAAATAAATGCTCATAGCAATTCAGAGGAGGGTTTTTTGGTATGGTTACGTAATTTCTTTTAAATCAGTGTTACCTCACCAATGTTCTTTTCCCCACACACCCAATTAGGGCCACCTAAGAAAGGCCTATAAAGAAAAGAATAATATAGGAATGTACCTTCACTGAAGTACTGGAGCATAAGAGATTGTTAGCTGTAAGAAGTTCCTCAGCAGCCTTTTTCCATAGTGTTTATTGCTAATTCATTTTATATATTTATTTCCAGGAGATAGGCAGCATAAAACCCACAACATCTATTTTAAAAAAATATATTATTCATTACAATGCCACAGTCTCAATAGTACCTTCTTACAGCTGTATCATATTTAATTCAGAAATAAACCAATCCTAATCTAGTTAAATAAAAAGTTTTGTACCTAACCCTTAGAACAGTCAGCTTTCCGAAGTTAAGTAACTTTGGACCCAAAATTTACAGTCACCATATTTGATGATAACCCCAGAAATTCTCACTGTGCAAACTATCCTACTGAAACTATATAACTCTGTTATAAGTCATGATTACATCAGCATTTACTCTTACAGAAAGAATTGGTTTATTCTCCCTTACGTAACTTTGATGTGGACTGTGAGTGCTCTGGAGAGTCAGATAACTACTGCATTGCTTACTGAGCCTGTGCACTATATATACACCCCCCCAACATATTAATACGTACAAGTAGCTTAGATACACAGCATATTAAAACAATAAAAATGATGAAAATTTACATCAAGCTGCCCAAACCCATGCTCATATGGTCTCCCACCTAGGTCCTACTGCGCAATCTTGATTTTAATACCTGTACTCAAAAGTTTACTAAAATCAAAGTAGAAAGATACTGTCAAAGTCTTTATCCATTCATTTTCTAGAGTCTTGAATTTTTCTTTTGTCAGTAATGATTCTGGGGGTTGGTTTTTGTTTTGTTTTTAAATTCAACTTTAAATCCAGCAACATACATTCTCCTTACAACATCCCAGAGGTAGCAGTAGGAATTATGAATGAAAAGATGCCAGACTCTAGAAGTTGCACATTCCAGTATAGTGTCATCCAAGAGAGCTTTCCTGCCTTTCACAGACTGCGTATCACCTCTTATCACATATAGCAAATGGAAAGCAGAATCCCAAAGTAAAGAACTACTGCCACTGAGTTACTTACAGAGGTTTCACACCCAGACACCTCAAAGTTATCTTGTTACTTAAGTAGTAATACTGCCAGTTTCAACAATCAAATATCAAGACCCGAAGTATAAACTTAAAATTTATGAGTGTCAATTTTTCTAAAATGCTTATTAGTGACACATTTCACCTGAACACAGACATACACACTGTTACTCTAAGTTGATGTACCACGCTGTAAGGAAAGGTCCCAATTCAGTTCAAGAATCTGATACTCCCCCTCTCCCTCCCACCACACAACTTGACAGAAATGCTTACAGTAACAGAAAGCAAATGGAAGGGGAAAACACAACATTAAATAAGTGCATCTATGTACATTTTGCACCTCTTCCCTCTTTGCATCTTAAGTGAACAGGCCACCGTTTCAGTATGCTTTACATGCACATACTCTCCCCTTCATGTAGTACCAGTCCTATTCAACGGATCTCTGCAAGCATCAACAGCAGTCATTCCACGCTAATCGACAGGTGCTTTTATTGTGGAGGCTGAAGTACATTTAAGTATTCTGACTGGCCCAGCTGGTAGGTTGTGTTTCCTCCACAGTCCACATACTGGTATCTCTCCTGGGATATTTGCTCAGAGTGGCCAAAGTAAGAGGTTGTCACGGTCACTCTTAAAAAGACAAAACAGAAGAGAGATTTGGTTTTGAAGAGGCTTGAGTTTCCTATTCTAAAGATCAGCGTTTTCACATTTGTAGGGTTTTTATGGAAAAAGTTTTGGAACCAAATAAGTTTTAAATAAAATTAAAAATAATAGTAGTTTACTATAGATTTTCTCCATGAAAGACATTTGGTTCCCTGAACACAGACTTT
This sequence comes from Bucorvus abyssinicus, assembly GCA_009769605.1. Taxonomy (NCBI): domain Eukaryota; kingdom Metazoa; phylum Chordata; class Aves; order Bucerotiformes; family Bucorvidae; genus Bucorvus; species Bucorvus abyssinicus. The sequence continues at coordinate 29,584,546 of CM020028.1, read as the reverse complement.
TTCCCTAAAAAACAGGGTAAAGCTGAGGTTTACTCATGAATACCTTGCTTTGCCATGAGAAAGCAAATGGTAAGAGAAGCCACGGTTGGTCTACACCTCCTCCCCCATGCCACCCCACCCCCCCCCCCATATGATCCCACCATCCTGTTATTTATGCAATCAGTCACAAAACGTGGACTCTGGCAGAGCGCTAAAGCCTGTAACTGCTTCAAGACCACAAAGGTCTCAGCAATTTTAGAACATTGGCTGATACACAAGTTCATTTCAAAGTATTTGAGACCTTAGTAGCTCCACCACTACAGCCCACTGCAGAGCAGATACAGTAATAACGTATCTGCCTATTCAAGTGTCTTTACACCACCAATCAAAAGACACAATTCAGTTTCAAGAACTATAAAGCTACTACACTAGAAAGCAAGCTGATTTCATTTTATCTATGATGCACAGACTCCAGTACTAAGTATTTGAGTAATATTTCAATAGAATTACATGTCTTGAAGTTGTTTCATACAAATAGAAAGTTTCCATACTTACTGCATCATCACTACTATGTTATGCACTTTGATAGATGCTAAAGTACAGAAGTCACTGAAAAAACAGGAAAAACAATTCTTAGATCTGCATCAAGCTTTTCAGGTAATGATCTCAAAAGCAAGAATTGTGGCTTCAACTGGAAATTCTGCTATCTGCATATACTAGAGACTACAGAGTTGCTAGCAATGGCAACTAAAACACTTGTTGAAACACACTGCCAGTGACTATATACTCACCTAGGTCTTTTTTTATATACATAGTCTTGCTTTCACATGAACTATATTCACATGTGCTTGCTTACACATAATGCTTGCCAATAAAAGCGTTCCGTGAAACAGTGCTCACTCCATCTTTCAAAAGCTAACCAAAGTTAACCTGGACCACTACATTAAAGCACATCAGTATCACTTCGTCACTGAGGAACGCTTTTCATGTAAAGGGACATAGACATAATTTGCAGCAATTTCATGTGAAATATATATAGAAAGCAATATTTACAACAGAAGATCAATGTTATGTCAATTCAACATCTTTTCATGTAAAAGCAGCAATTTCTGTGAAAAAAAAAGTCCTGAAGGCTTGCTATTCTTGGTCAAAAAATATTAACTTAGGAAAGTTCCCTTTTTTTGCACTCATCCACTTCTGCATTATGCAAAGTAACCTTTAATCAATCTGCAGAGATTTTGAAGTCAGAGTTACTGTTCTCTTGCAAGATACTCTTTTCAGACTTACATTTTTTGACATGTACCTACATACCAGTTATACAGAGCACTACCTAAGTGTATCCCTTAAGGCAATTGCTCTTCATCACAGATTTATCAGCTCTGGAATGAAAGGCATGTGATCAGTGCATTAAGATTGCATGGCAGACACCCACAATATTTGCATGCCATTGCCACTTCCTTTCTCCAGCACCAACAAACATATGATGAAGTATTAAACAATGAATGAACACAGGTGATCCAAACTGCATGAAAATACAAATAAAAATTTGGTTATTAAAAGTTGTTTCACATTGGTATCTGTAGTAATGACAAATATTTTTTTCCTGCTAGTCTTAAAAAACAATTTTGTTAGACCATAATATGAAATATTCTCAGTTATTGTAGTTTTCTAATCCAAAATATAGACAGTTTGTAACATTATATAAAGTCAGCTCATACCAACACTACATACTAGCTGACAAGCAGAGAGGTACAACATCACCATACTGTATTTTTAAGTTTAGATTATCTGGAATTAAATGTTTAAAAAACAAAACAAAACACACAAACCAGCCAAACAAATGAACAAAAAACACCACACAGCACAAAGCTGTAGCTAGGAATCTACACTGAAGGTGAATGCCACATTGACCCAGCTCACTAAAATACACATGTAGAAATGCCCTGTGTGATGCTGATTTCATCATAACGGTCTGCTGAATCAAGATGATTGTATGCAGACACTTAAGGTCTTTAAGATCTCCTATTCAACCTAAGCTGATTTTGCAGGACACATACCCTCCAGGATCCAAACAAGTAGCTAGTTATAACTAACACAAGACCTAAACTGACTAGCTGGGGAAACACCAAAATGTGACCCACTGTACAACTATCTGCATTAAAAAAGCTCACCCCAGGGCTTTCACTGGAAAGTTAAATATTTGTGAGTGGAGAAAAAAAAAAAAAAAAAAAACCACCCCAAACAGTAACAAATACAAAATCCACTAAGATCAGCTGAAGCTAAACTGGCTGGGGGTTAAAACTACAGAAGCTCACTTCTTGTCTTCAGGGCTGCTCCATACAGTAAACCCAGGCTTTCAAGACTCACAATACAGTGAAAGATGAGAAACCTATCAACAGCAGTAACTGTCAATCTGTCAGGGAGGTCAGCTAAAACCAGCTGTGTAACATTCGGAAAAAGAACAACTATAGTTTTGTCTGCAGCTCAAATTCTCTTTAGTACATTTTAAATGCATCACAACAAAGCTAGTGAGTGCAATTCACAAGCACTAGGATCTTGCTGTATCAGCCTGTACAAGAACTTAAATCCTTAACTGACACAAACTTCTACAGCTACGGGTCTCTTATTATCAGTTATAGCCCATGCTTAGTGTCACTCCGTTGAAGCAATGAATATTTTCACATGTACAAATCACCTATTAGTCTGCTCTTTGAGTAACATTCACAAGCATTCGCTTCCTGTCCTGAAGGAGGGCAAGTCTACATTACAGAATACTGACACATGACAGTTTCTCTGCCTCTACTCCAAGTCTGCACAAGCTACCTCCGAGCTGGGGAAGTAAGCACGTCACTGTTCCACACTATTGCCACGGCTGCAGCAATCAAGCAGAAGAGCCTGAAATTCATTCAGTTCAGGTCACAGGCAGAGCAGCTTTGCCTGTCCACATCTCCCTACACATTCAAAGTAATCCAGGTTTTTCTAAGGTTAGTCACCGGCTTGCATATAAAAGCTGCAGCTGTTGTGGGGAACAGACTCTCAACAGCGCTACTGAAATAAAGCCACAGTACTGACCATGAAAGAAGTTTCAATGTGTTATTGCACCAAAACCGCAACTAGGTAGGTATTTGTCCTGGTTTGAGTTAGAACAGAACTAATGCTGTTCAGTGATTTTACTTTTCAGCTCAGTCTCTTCTAAGTGACATCTGAGGAGGACTCTCTCTGTTCTGCCTTCGATCCCAATCCATGTGTTCCTGAATTCAGTTCCTGAATCCAGCTCCTGAAGCTGGTTCACATCTGCCACTGAGCCCAGCCTGGGACTTCTCCAGCACCTGCCCTGCAGTGGCGACAGTAACATGATTGCCAGAGGGAAGAGGGTGGGTGTGTTTTGATACAGGTTTTGTATATATTTGTATGAATTTTGTTTGTATTTTTATTGTTATTATTTTTAGTACTGCAGTTTTAGTTTTCTTTTCCAATTCTTAAATTTCTCTCTCCCCTATTCCCTTTCTTTTCACCTTCTGGAGAGGGTGAGGGCACATCTGTCATTTGTCTCCAGGCAGGCACAGCCCTAAACCTTGACAGTATTAGCATGAGTTCTACGAAGGCCACATTTACTTATCCTTCCTGCATCCAAAGGATGACCAGATTCACAGGCTTCAGTGTTTAGATAAAGTGAACTTTAAGAACTCTGTGCTTTTAAGAGGTGACAGAAGTATACCACTTTCTACTTATTTAAAGTAAGTGCTTGGTTTGCTATTTCATACCTATTTCAGTTTATTCAAACACTTCAAAGGCACTCTCCCACCCCAAAGAGGCTAGCATCTACTGGACTGCAGACAGACCTGAAGTCTCAATAGCTAACTCTTCCTGTTCAGTCTGCATTTCAGTATAAGAGAACTAACATTTGGTTTTGTTATCCAGACACACTGAACTAATAGTCTGTTGGTCAAATGAACTTTCAGAAGCTATGAATAAAACTGCTTAAAGGACAGGCTGTAAACACTGCTTACAATTGTATACATGTGGTGTGAAGAAAAGAAATACAAATTACCCTCTAATTAGTACAGAATTGAAGACAAATCCCCTCTACTGCCAGAGAAATTTGTGTGAATGTTACTAGAGAGCTTGTTGGGGGAACACACCTGCACTTTCACACCCAAAGCAGCAGGTTCTAGCTATTGCCAAGGCCTAAAACATTGGGATAGAGATACCATTCAAAGTGCTGAGAGCCAAGTTCAGCAAGCCTACATGAAACTATTGAAACAACCATCGTTTAATTATTTTTCAGTGCCATTAAACTCATGCAAAGAAAATGCCACATGATCACTGCAAATACATTTCTGCTGACTTTGAAAAAAGTTGATTTTAGCACCGCTGCAATTTTAGTAAGACTCATGTGATATTTAGAGGCGAGTACACTTACAACATGTAGCTCATTTCATCTTGTATGACTGTGGGCACCATATAGTCAATCTAAAAAACAAAAAGGGAATGAAAACACAGATGAGTATATTTACATGAAGATTAACATGTATTCACTTTGAAAGCCTATCTTATTTACCTGTTTCATATCCAGAGGACCAATGTTGGTGATGTTGTTTAGCCGTGCTTTGCCAATAACTGTCTTTGAAAACTGAACTTGGGCTGTGATATTTGCCACTTCAACAGAGTAATAGTTGTTGTTCGTTATATTTAGTGTATTCTGAAAAAAAAAAACCACAAGCACAAAACACTAGCAGCTATCTATTCTGTGTATCTCCATGAGCACACATTTTGAAATTTGTGCCTGAGACAATGATATCGAAATTACGCAAGTATACTTTCCTGCCTCTAGGATTAGAGGGGAAGGGAGTAACGCTTAAGCCCTTTCAGGGGTTTTTTTGTGAATATATTGAGCAGCACAGATCTCTGCACAACTTCTCTGGTGACCACCCTCCACTGCAAACACTGCATTTCTTCCTATCCTCAATTATTCCTTCCAGGAAATTTAGCTATCGCAGGACCCTTCTCTCCCATGGCTGCTTTGCTTTATTTAAAATGAGGAACTCTACCAAAAGTCCTTATGCAATCCTGTATTGACTGCGTTACCAAGAAGTCAAAAAGCACATGGAAAAAACTCCTTTAAGTTTTAAGGTAGTTTCCTCAAAAACAATTTTGACAGATGCATATTACCAGGGAAGCATTTAATAACGTTCCTATATACACACACTACATTTCACTCACATTCCAAAAATAACAAAGATGACTTCAAAGCCACTGTTCCCATGAAAACAGAAGACCCAATGGTAGCTTGCAACTACACCTCTATTAGCTAGAGCTACCACAACCAGCCACAGCAGGTCCAGTTACATTTTTCAAACTGGTCGTTGTATCTGCTTGTATTTCTTCAGGCACTAAGCTTACTAACTAGACCACAATTTCTATGTATATTAAACTGTCATAGTAGCATCTCTTGTTGCATTTATTCATTACAAATACCCAAACAAACAGCTAGACTTACCGTAATATTTAGATATATTATATGTCTAGTATGTTCGTAATTGACATATACTGACTTCACACCAACATATTCAACATCAATTGAGCGAGGAAACAAGAAGAATACAGCCAGTCCAGAAAGTAGTAAACATACAATTACAGAAGCAGTCACATAGAGCTTTCTGGAGGAAAAAAAAGAGAGCTTATTTCAGAGTCAAAAGCACATTAAACAACAGTGGCATGTTCTTTTAAGTGATAAGGAGCGTGACTACTCAATACAACTAGTTCAGTCTATTTCTAGCTTCCAAAGGCGGGGGGGGGGGGGGGGGGGGGCGCAGGGAGGGGAACAAGCTATGCTGCATTTCACATTTGTCTCAAACGCAGACTTTACTCTTGTGTATATACATCAGAAATCAAGTTTCAAAACGTGTCTTCCCCAACATTTGTAACTTAAAGTGGAAAATGGAAGACATAAACATTTATGTGCTTTGAAACACAAGCACTTCCTCTTTAAATTTATCTACAGCAGAACTTTTGTCATTCTGTGGGACTCTTGCACAAGACACAGAGAAAGAAGAATGAAGCTCTTATAGGCCTTATGGGATTCTCCGTCATAAAAGCCTTCAGAAGAAGTGTTAGAATCCTGCTAAGGAACAGGAGATTCACAGTTAACCCAATATAAAAGAGGGTGTTTGTCTCCATGAAAAAAAAAATCCACAAATAAAATGCTCTACTGCATCTCAAAATTTTTCAAAATTATAGCATTAAATTGTTTCAAATTGGTACTACTATTACATCAGATATATTATCCAGGATAATATTATGTGAAGTTACTGTATGGGTTTTTTTCTGGCACTCATTTCTGTTTGCTACAGAAACATCCAAACATTAAGGAAAAAACTACGTCAAAAAGTGTCAGAACTAGAAGCCTTGAGCACTGTAATTAAACCTTTAAGTAGATCCTAGAAGAAAAAAAAATGCTGTATCAGAATGATGAACTTGTTCATTTTGTGAGCTGCTCAGAGCTTTACAAATTAATTTCTAGTAGTGGTAATGCCCCAAAGAAGTTATCACTTTACTCAGACTGTAACATTGAAGATGGGTCTGCTTAGATCAATTAAAATGCTACAGAGATTGATAAATACTTGCATAATTACTGTAGACATTCAGATAAGTATCTATATGAAGAGATTGTACAGTATTACTTAGTTTTGAAAAACATAATGTGACAGGGGTATGCACACCTGTTAATAAATAACTCTAAGAGTTAGAGGTTAAGGCTGATATTACTTAAGAGCAGGGTTCTGTCAATACTGAATGCAAGAAAACATTCCAGTGCTTTTTGTTTGATTCTTCTTAACACTATCTCCTTTAAATTGCTGAATTTTAACTACAAGAGCATTAACTGTAGACTCAGGTTTTACAGCTATTAACTTACGTTCTTCTTGGCCTCAGTCTCTGATCACTGTACGGAATTAATGCTACCAGCTGATTTTCCTGCCCTGGAAACAAAAACACCCTTTCAGAATTTAAGCAAACAAAAGAATACACAGTTACTTCAAACAAAGAATGCCCGTTATGACACTTAATGGCACCAAAGAATAAACACTAAAGAAAAACCTTTAAATTCCATGTAAGGGCCCAGGTAGAATACTTCTGTAGCTTATGTCACTTTCTGAAATAGACTGTGGCTTATACAACATGGAGAGGAAAAAACACCAAGCCCACAAAGACCAAAACCAGCAACAAATTCTGCCTCTGTGCTGCATACATGCACAGGAGGTGGCATGCCCCTGGGGCCATTTCCTCAAGAGAAATTAGGTACATTAACAGCTTCCAGCTCTCTGTGCCAGACCATATAAAGTCCTAGGACAGAAAATTCAGAAGCTCAGGCAGTAAGAACTGATCCAGAAAGCATTCTACATGTACTCTTCTGAAAAGCAGAAGTCAAGTTGCTTTAAAAAAAACCAAACCAAACCAAACATATCAATTTTGGTGGCTTTGGCAACACAGGTTTTATATACGCTGCATTCTGGAAACCACTGGTATATACAACCATCTCGCATGGGACTGAGCTGTAGCACCCTGGAAGTAAAAAAGGTATCTACTGGCATTTCTCCAAGGAACAAGTTACTTCACTAGACTGCATTTTTAAAAGGGAGATATCTTAGCAATAGAAGTAGAGGACACAAGCACAGGTGAGTTGTTGAAAATACATGGACTACATCTGCATTTAGAGCTTTTGCTATTTGCTGTGCAAGAAAATGAAATTGAGATTCATCCATGAGAACAGACAGGCCTCAAGACCAAGTCAGAGTTGCATTTAAGCCACATGCATAATCTGACCAGCACTATTGCTTAGCTAATCAACCACTCTGTGATTCAGCATGGAATCATTTCCAAGATGAGCAAAGCATGCTAACCAAGCAGGTAGCCGTATGTGACATCAACCTTCTAAAAAACCTCTTACCAATTTAAAACAGATTTTCATCTCATCTTCAACCTTTGAACAAAACAGCACAGTCCTACTTTCATGCTTTATCATACTGAAAAGATAAAGCTGTCCTCTCCCCTCAAAAAACCCCAAACATGACTTTTTTAAAAATACTGAAGAATAATTGAAAAGACAGCCTTACTTCTTCTAATAACTCATTTAATCATAGATTTAATGATACTGTTTCGTTAGAACTTGTGGACAACATGCATTTCTAAGAGTTACTGCAAAATGTTTAATATTCAGAAAAACGTGAGTTAATTTATCACATCCAAGAATCCTCCGAAGAAATAAGCTTTTGAACATAGGAATACTGCTATTACTGCATTTTAATTAGCACTTTAATGAGTAAAACTTGCCATTGACATTATCAAATTTTTCAAGTTACCAAGCAAACCAAACAAACTTCCTTCTCTGTAGTCTTTCAGTTACAATAATTTTTAGTTGCATAGCTTTTCCACACTTCAAATTTGCTGAATTCAGGAGGTACTCAAAGAATACATTGTAGTATAAAGCTTAACAGCTAACACACATATCTTTCTAAATACTATTTAAATATCCTGATCTCCTTGCCACTTACTATTCTGAGGTGAGAGAGAAGTATCTGTGAACTATACCAGAACCTGCTTTGACTCAAGCACATTTACAAGGACAATATGACACAGACATCAGCCAATTTTCCCAAGCTGTTGGACAAAATCAGTTCCGAGAGCTTTTACACCCAATAATCTGACTGTATCAGATAAAAGTTCTGGCAAGAGCAAAGCAGTCCCAATCATAAAACACCCTCATCAGTTCCTCCCCTCATCAAAGGAAGATGTCACAGCTGCAGCAGAAGGCTGTGCCTTGGCACACTGCATTTGCCACTCTTCTTGCCTGTTTTCAGACATCCTGCATCCTCCTTTCAAAGGTGTGTTTCTAAATAGCCATTCAGGAGGCTTATCATATAGAGGTATAATAAAGGAGAATGTTTTATTAAAAGAAAAGGAACAGCAAAGGATGAGGGCAGAAAGCAAACAAAACTGTTGGGCACCAAGGTAAACGCTGTGCAACCTATTCCTTTCTGGGAGAGCCACATCATGCATATTTTCAACTCCCAGCTGGGGCCATCCACCTAGCAGGGACAGATATGGGACAAAGGGAGGGTAAAAGAGAACGAGAGTCACTGACAGCAGTGATGGAAAGAAAATTTGCTGTACATAATCAGGTAAAAGGTGCTGTAGCACATATCAAGTTTTCAATTCCTCACCGGTACACACCAGTCAAGTTTTCAATTTTCCCCATATCCTTTAAAAACATCCAGTACGTTGGATAGCAATGCCCTACATACAGGTCTCTTCCAAATGATAACCTGAAACAACAGTGGATTAAAGTAATTTGTGGGTCTGGACGGTGTTCAGTATGAAGAGGATTTAAGTGCTGAAAAACTTGACAACTCAGCATTTTTGCTTTCAAAAAAGTAATTAAAAAAAATTTGTATTGAATGTATTCTTTTCCGCCAACAGGAAGACAAGGGATGTCCCAGATATGCTTTCACCCTGCAGAAGCACGTTATGTTTTAGAACTGTATTTTTCCAACATTTCTGGGATTTAGTAATTCAGTATATGGCTTTAAATAAACAAGAGTTTTTCCTCGAACTGTGAACAATATCCAAAGCATTATGCAACAAGAACTGAATATGATGTCAGCTCTTAACCCTTTCAAACCTGTGTTCAGAATGGTAGTTTGCTATTTAAAAACAGCACCAGTTATAAAGCTTTCAGTTCCACTAGGCTGCCTCCCTAATGCCAATACAATTAGAAAGTAGAGGGTGGGGGAGGTTACTTATCTCAAAACCTATCTCACATTTTGAGATAAGAAACCTTAGTTTTAGGAATTCAAATTTTTAAACCAAAAAAATTAGATCAACTGTCATATATACAGACCTACACCCTTTTTCTCCCCATGCCTAGTGATACTTTTAACACTCTGTATTTGCAGCTATTTTTGAGAAGTTATATATTGATTCAAATAGTTTAAAATAGGTAGTTAAAAAAATGCAAAAAAAAGTCACAAAAATAAAGGTTTGGAAATTCAACTTGCAAAAACTAAGGATATGCACAAATTTAAAGCTGAGAAACAAGGAACACTGGAATTGTACCAAGAAGAGAAGACCCAACAGGTAACAGTCAGCCAAGGCTGACTCAATTTATGTTTCATTCATCCAGCATAATCATAACAAAATACTTAATGCTAAAAAGTGAAAAAGATGAAAAAACTTCATCTTGACTAGGAAAGTTATTTGTTAGAGATTATTACAGTTACAACTGCACACAGTTATGAGATAAATTTATACATTAAAAAAAGAAATAAACTTACCTCGTGGAATTCTTCCTGTTCCCTGGCAAGTCGGGCAGGTGACACTGTCTCTTCCTGTAAATTCCACATAGGGAAACTGCGATACATCTCCACATCTGCTGTCTTCATTGTGCATTTCTGAGTGAATTAACCCATTCCTCATGTTATCAGACACTGTGCCTCCATCACAGCCATCCTCTTTGCATGTGTGCATAGGCAGGTGAGAAAGTGATTTTCCCATGTCTAAAATAAAAGTCAGAAAAAAGTTTTCAGGGAGAATGATTCAAATGCAACTTGCGTCTATTCCTCTGCATCAAGTAACTGTTAGTCTATGGTCATTACTCCGACAAGACTCCTGTTGCCCTCTGGTCAGATCCCTTAAGACCTGCAAAGCGGTAAGGCCCTGTCAACCTGGAGTCAATCTCAAGCTGCAAGAGCCTGAACTAACTGGGAACTTTGTTCAGATCCTCCAATACGCGCTGGCTGAAGGGGGATTGATGAGAGGCTTTTAAGTTAAAACAGTAAAATTGCTGGCAAAATGTTGCAAGAGCCTACCAGTGCTTTTCAAACAATTGTTATTGTACAGACTTTTGCACAATACATTAATCTTCATGTAAGAAAAAAATTCAAGTCTGAGCTCTAGAAAGCAAGTTAGCAATTTTCAGTGGACTCTACACATAGTACAGACCCAATTCTGATAAGCTTTTTAGGCTGGACCTGTTTTGAGAACACAGGATCAACTACTAGTTTCCAAGCTAGACATATAGATCTCCAGGTGCTTAAACTAATGATTCCCTTTAACCCCAAAGAAGACTGATTCACAGGAAAGTCAAGGAAAAAGTAGGAGTTACTTTAACATAGCTGCTGGCATTATGTAGCATTTATAAACACTTGTTAAAAAAAAGGTTGTAATCACAAAAGCATTTTTGCTACTTATGCAAATTTTAAAATTTTCTCATTACTATAGCTCTTCATCCATGACACTGAAACTATCTTGAAACATAAATAAATCTGTACAGCAGCAACAATCAGTTGTCCAGCTTATCCTCGTAACCCATTTTAGTTACTTCACACACAGAGACACCAGCCCCTCAATTCACCAGTGCCTTGGGGAACAGGATGATTTAAAAAGAGTATGCGGAACTTCAGTTTTTCCATTGTAAGCAGCATTTTTAAAGTGGCTGCTAGTAATTATCATGCTGGTTCACTGAGAAAGGAAGCCCTAAGAGGAAGATTAAAATATTCTGACTTGTTTTGCTCTCTTAAATCAACCACTCAAGGCAGAACAGAAAGATCTGAAATACGGTGATGGTGACAGGAGCACAACATTAATTCATTATATTGCCACAAAGGCTAGGTGAATGTAGGAGGGGAAAAGTAACTCAATAAATGCCGACAAAAGCCAGTTACTCTTCCAGCAAATATGCCACATTAATTTTATTCAAGTCATTAAAACCTTACAAGAAAGAAAACTATTTATCCTTATGCTGCTAGAGCACTTTTTAAACATTCTAAATTTCGGAGCCATTCAGTAATGGAAATTGTTGAACTGAAAATTAAAACTATTGAGAAATTGGAAAAAAAAATTATGAAAAAGCTGCTGACAATGTTGATGATTATTCCACATGGGGTTTTTGCTTACGGTTGTCCTCGTAGCTGACCTACAGCCTTTAAGCTATGGAATCCAAGTCTTGCAGCTTAGGCAGTAGCTGTCTCAGTTATAGGTCTGAAAGCTTAGGGATCCATACCTGGTGACCTTGTGCTACAACTGTATTCCAGCTACCTGCTCTACTGATGGTAGGTTCAGCTTATGTCTACATTAATAAATAAATACAGAACAAACAGCAAGTCTTTAAAAATAAACAGTTATTGAGAATCCAGCATCCACACTATACAAGTTTTTGTGTGTTTATTTCATATTAACTCTTGTCTAGACTGACAACACCCACTCACAACTGAAGTGCACCTCCTAGTTTTAGCTTCTGCCAAAAGGAAGAGTTCACACACTCCCACATCACACTGTGACATGAATCAAAGTGCAGCAAGCAAAAATGACTGGGAACTCATTTCAAGAGTACACCTGTTATTTGAGTTAAAATACTAATGCAGATGTATCCTGCCAATGACAAGTGTACCTGAGCTTCAATAATTACAATTTAATAGTATTGGTCTGCTGCCAGAGGCTTAGGAGAGACATGCCTCAGAACAGAAATGAGGAAAGAGACAACCCCCTTCAAGTGAAATGTGTTCCTCCCAAATGCTTTCCCCCACCCCCACAAGCAAGCACGGAAGCTTATTACAGCTGACCAAAACTCAAGAACACCTTGTTCTTTTGGCCAGCACTTATATGCAGAACAGTAGTAGTTCTGAGAGTACATCATCTTCATATGTGACAGCGTCACCAAAGTCACAAACCCAACTTCCCTAACAGCTGTGCTTTGACTCAGTCTCTCCCTCATAACTGATGCAGACACTCCAGTCTCCTTGGACTTATCTGGAATTTCCTTGAATTCACAGCCTGTTAGAAAGAGTTTGGTAAACTAAAAAATTTTGTGAATCCCTTCAGCTTACTATGGCACTGCAGCAGAGAGTACAGAGACAAAATCCCAACAATGTCTCAGGCATACAGGACCACCACAACCTGAGTTATAGGCAAGTCTTGGGGGAAAAACTTTTTTGTTTATAAACTCAGTGAAACTTTATAAACTAGACTGTTGTATTTTTCCAAAGAGTTAGGGTAGCATTCTTACCCCACATATGCAAATATGTAAACTTGAGATTACAAACCTACTTTTCCAAAACAGTCTTAAGATTTTCAAGTGCGACCATCTTCTGCCCTATCGGTTGTGGCTTAATCATGAACTTCACAAGCGCCTCCAAAACAGAGAAAGAAGCAAGACGGGGTGATGACTTAGCAGTCACGAATGAACTCAGCACGGGCAGGTAGCTTCAGTGCTGCCTTTCACGGCCCCCTTAGAGGCCCACCTCTCACACAGCCTGCTCGGTAAGGCTGGCACTGCCAAAAATACAGGAGAGTCAAGAACATCCCTGAGATTTACAGATGTTCTCGCCCATCAATCCAGAACGATTGCTGTTCTCGTAAACAAGGTGAAGTTTCCAGCCGGCTGGCCCAGACCAAGGCCCGGTGAGCTCGGCCGCTGCCGGGCTGCCCCGGACAGGCCCCTGCACCCGCCCGGCGGGCAGGGCTCTCGGGGCGGAGGGACACAGACAGCCGCCCGGCACTCCCGGAGATAAGCAATGCCCCGCCGCGGGCCTGCCCAGGCCTCGCCGAAGCCCGGGAACCACCGCCGCAGCCCCCCACCCGGCGCCCAGCTCCACCATGGCCTCGCAGCAACAGGCCGCCCTCGGCCTGACTCCCGCCCCAGGCCCGCCGTCGCTCCCCGGCTCCCTTCCGCCGCTGGACCGACCTTCCCAACCTGCAGTGCAGGCTCCGCGGGCCGGACCGGGGGAGGGAAGGCTGCACCGGGCACGGGGAGCGGCAAACCCAGAAGCTCCAAGTGCGGCGCAGCTGCCCCGGCGGTAAACCCCGGATCCGGGGCGTGCGCAGGCGCCGGGGGGAGGTGCCGCGTCCGTCCCGTTCCAACTCGTCCCGTCCGACTGCTGCCGGTGGCGGGCGGGTCTGGGCCCGGTTCCCCGCGGGGGTCAGGGTGTGGGACGTTCCAGCTGCTCCCGTCGCCACTGGGCGCCGTGCAGCTGCTGGTGCGTGGCCTGGCTCGGCTGGGGCGCGCCTGCCCTCCTGATCGGCGGAAGGCTCGGGAATCGCACAGAAACCGCCGTCCCGAGCAAGAGGCGGTGCCCGAGCTGAGGAACCGAGGCCAGTGCTATGAGGTTCAACGAGGCCAAGTGCCGGGTCCTGCCTTTGGGTCATAACAATCCCCTGCAGTGCTACAGGCTTGGGGAGGAGTGTGGCTGAAAAGCTGCCCATCGGAAAAGGCCCTGGGGGTGCTGGTCGACAGCTGGCTGAATATGACAGGCAGTAGTGTGCCCAGGTGGCCAAGAAGGCCAACAGCATCCTGGCTTGTATCAGCACTAGTGTGGCCAGGACAAGAGACATGGCATGTTACTTGAACGCTGAGCTCGGTACAGAACCCATTTTTATGTCCAAGCTATCTCCCAAGTCCTGAAAAACAAACAATAACAACACCACCCCCACCACCAAAACCAAACAAAAAGAATATGAAAACTGTAATTTTAATAAGAGTATAAAGTAGCAGTATGGGGGTTTGTCCTGTTGTTGATGACAAAGAAGATTCTTAGGAAATCCTGTGATAATACTTCAGGTTCTTGATTACATCACTGGGATTTTTGTATATAAGGAAATCCAGGCTTTGCAGAACCATTAAAATTTTCTGAGTGGATTACATTCCTCCTCCATCTTAAGTAGCCCAGGGAATAGTTATGCTGCCATGTTGTAAGGATCATATTTACTCTAATTTTCTCTCTTATCACTAGTTCATGAGGACACCCAAAAGAAAATGGTGATGCCCTATACCATGGTTTTCTTCTTAAGAAACTTCAGAAAAGAGATACAAGTTAACCTGATAAAATAAGAACAATCCTAATTTTTTGCAATTTTGCTCTTGATTCAATAAAATGACTGTTTTTTCACAAGTCACCCAAGTCCCAGGATGCACTAGACTGAGGTATATGGTGGTTGCAATGGTGGCTTGTGCCAGGTCTCATCATTGTGGGGTAGCTAAAGTTGCACTCACACCAAAAAAGGGGGAAAAGAAGAAAACCAAACCAACCCTATAGAAAAAAAGGGAATTCTGCAAGGTGTTTCCAATTTAAGTGTGCATAATCCAAGGCAACCTCACTCCAGTCACAGGTAAGTAAGACCCAGCCTATTATTTGACCAGGAACATATCAGTCACTTTTGATGTTTTATTCTATGTCCTAGTGCTGCTTTGAGGAGTGGCTGTACTAAATGTTTAAAATACATACTTTAAAAAACCCACTGTATTAATTTGGACTGTTTGGATTTTTTAAAACATTCAGTTTTGGAACATCCTTGGTTTTATTCTCCCCTGTGAAGTATTATGTGTCTTTCAGAACTGCTGATCTTAATGGTATTCTATGGTAAATATATTTAGACACATTTAATACTTGATTATAGTTTGTCACAGATACTTTCATTGCTGTGTATTTTCTGATGGTAGGGCCTGTGCACTGAGTTATTTTGCATGAATAAAACATAAACAGTCTTGTATAACTGATGTGTTTCTGATACATTGCACAGCTATTGATAACTGTCATTCTTGCAATACTCCACATTCTTCTGCAGTGTATACTGTATCGTTTCTCTTTGTTCATTACATGTGCACAAACATTAAATTCTGCATTAGCTGACGAATGAGATGACTATATTCTTTAAGAACATAATTTTTGCTGATTCCCCCCCAATTCTGAAGCTGTGCAAGAACTGCAGCTCACTCACTGCAATACATGCTTCCAATACTTTCTCAGGAAACTAGACCCTATTTCTCCCGTTTATATATTCTCACCTTTCTTTTGAAAAAAAAAAATATAGCCAAATATTCATGAGGAAAACCCAAACGAGACAACAATTCGCAGATCTAGACAAAGAATAATAAAACTTATGACTGATTGGGCGAATGGCTTAGTGATTATACTTAAATGCTTTTGAATAGCTTCTTTCAGAACAAGGTTTTTACAAACTGTGTGCAGAACCATTCATCTTTACCTTAGAGGAGCGGCTGCGGCTGGCAGCTGTGGCTGCCTGTAGCCATGCATATGGACATAGAGTAATGCTTATTGAGTAGCTCCATTGATCTTAGACTCCTCTAATTTACATATAACCTGTGCTGCAATTTCTGATGGAGGAAAATACAAGCAAGCAGATTCTACTTATTATTTCTAATGCATGGCTTGACTAGCTTTAATCAAATGGGCCATATACAGAGTTAAACCTATTATTGAGAGGCTTTTCAACTTGACTAGCTCCCCAACGGGAGACTTGAACAACCAATGGAATGGTTGGCTTTTAAGCATTCAAATTTGTTTAAATCAGAATACTTTTTTACATACATTTGGGAAAAGTAATGATGTACATGTAAGTTACATAAACCTCTGAGAAGATCTAGTTTCCTGCATTTGGAAAGTTGTGTGAGTGATGATGTCTCAGTCTCTCACGGACATTGCTAGTGAAATACAACTAGTATGTCGCAATGCAATAAATAAGTGGATTTTGCTATTGTTTTATTTTTGTGTAACTTGATCAGCATGAAGAAAATCCACTTGTACCTTAAAAAGTTCCGATATTCTTTTTCTAAAAAATCTTGGGACAGATCTGGAATAAGTCCTCTCTGTTTCCTTTAGGACTCTCCCACCTGGTTTAAGGCACATGAGTCAATCTGTGCAACCTTCTGCACAGTTTATTCTATCATTTATATATAGAAATTTATTTACGGCATCAGTCTAAGAGATGCATTTTGAGCCACTATTAAAATATGAGAAATGGTACCCGTAAAAGATAAATACAAGATAACAGAAGATGCAGCATCAGGAACAACGATGTGAGCAGATAACATTGAGCTACAGCTTAAAGCCAGCTTGTTCCTGGCTTTTTAGCTTAAATATTTTTTATTGCATGTATCGCAACAGTAAATATCATAGTAGCATATGTCAAGACATCTTTGATAACCTACTTACTGTAGCAAAATGCAAGATACTTTGGCCAACATTTAAAGTAACTTTAAGAGTGTTGGCCTTCCATATAACCTACTTGTAAATATATATATCTTTGGGGAGTACTATTCAAAACATTAACAGTATAATGATCTCATCTTTCTAGTCATATCTAGTTACAGGCAGCCTCTTCTGAAGGTTTGCCAGGTGAAGGTGCCAGAAGATGTGATTTTTTTATTTCTTGGAAAATGGATAGAGACAACTAGGTCACAGAGGTTACTTAGATTTTGCAAGGTTTAGCTTTCAAGTGATTACAATTTTTACTTATTACTGACCAGAGTCAGAAGCTTTGTAAGGGACGTAAAATTGGAAAGTGTCCTATAAATGGAAACACCCTGAATTCCACCTCCTTTCAACAGGGTGTTCCATGTAATGACAACAGTTATTTTTCATTCTTGCCTGCTCAGCTTATTCTTTAGCTTTAATATTTATTTAATAAACAAAAGCTTTCTTTTTGTTTTTTTTCTATGTCTATCTCCTACAGGTTTTCTATTAGAAAGAACCGGCATCATTGTTTGTGAAGGCAGTGAAAATAAATAAATCTGTTTTAAGTAACTATTCAGGCAAAGGTTATTCTTGCAAGTGCATTTTCTTGCTTCAGAGTACTTCAATAATAATTTTTAGTTGAGATATTTGCTGTGCAAAAGTGCTTCCAGAGAGAATGTTTATGTTTCCTTTGTAATACGTTCTGCAGAATTCTAGTGGATACATATAGGAGAGATTAAATTAGAAATTAATATGTTAAGTTGTCATTATGAGAAAAATAATTTGTCATGGAAAATATTATCATATAATTGCACTGTGATTATCCTAATTAGTATAGTCTGTTATGTCAGATTTTTTTGTCCACTTTTGCACTTCTTTGAAATAGGATCCTATTAAAATGTTTTTCGTTATTGTCACAACAACAGCATCAAAATATTTTTTAGAAAATTTAACCAACCTATTACTGTCTAGTCTCTTATTGCAAAAATAGTTTGGCCTGGATGGACTTTTTACGAAGAGTATGTTCCTACAGAATACTGTTTCTAGTTAGTACACAATGACAACGTATAATACACAACATGATTTCATTAGGAAGGAACTAGGGAAAAGGGGAAGTTTTTTATTAGTTGATTTATTAGTTTTAAAGGAAGTAGGGAATTCCATTGCAACAAAGAGCAATGCCATCTTTGAACAGGATAATAACATATAAAATTATCCTTGTATTTTTTGTTCTATAATGAAGGACAGAACTTCTGTTGTTGGATGGCACTGTAGAGATTCAATGAACGCAGGCTTGGCTGCTTGAAGATTAAACTAACTCTTTTCTTCTTCTTTTTTTTTTCTTCCTTCAGTGAACCATGCCTATTTTCAAAGATACCTAGTGTTCACAGATCTCTGATTCCTGGTAGAGTCTGTTGTTCATTCATAATAGATTGCTTTTCTGCTGCTACAGCTTTAGATTTAAAAATTAATATCTAGATTTTCCTTCCCTTCTGGTATCCTGGTGGATACTAGAAATATAATATGCATGTATTGCTAAAAGATTACTTTACAGATTTCCGATTTTATCTTGCATCTGCAGATGTTGGCCTCCCGGAGCTTTGGATGACCTTACCTGTTGCCTCAGTAAGGAATCAGTTAACAGGATTATATATCTGCAGTTGGATAAAGCAATGATCATTACTAATAAGTAACTCTAACTGTGCACTTCCATTTCTAGCTGTTTAGTGTGTTATATGCATTCCTATAAGCTTTTAACACTCAGTTTCCCATGGGTATGCATATCCTAAATAATGCCACTGAAACTGAGAAACAGTCTGAAATTACCAGAAATAATTCGAAGCCACTTGTAAATGGAAAAACATCTGTATAATATTTGTATAATGCCTGAAGAAGTGTTTAGCATACGTAAAAATGCCCCTTTGACAAATTATGAGATTATAAGTATTTCAATTGATAGCTAACTTGTTTGAAGTTAAAAACAGAGTAGCCTGAACATTCAAAGGAAAACGTACAACCACATTTATGCTCATGCATAAGGCAAATAGTGGAGTGGATGACATCAATTGCCCTAAGTTAGACCTTGAGAAAACAAAATTTAGAGAGGAACACGTTTAAAACTATATAAAATTTCTACTTAAGTTGCTTTAATAATAGGAAAAAAAATGTTTGAAGGACAGACTTTTTAAATTGAGGAGTTCACAGCTTGTTTTGAAAGCGTGAACATTGCACTGCTGAAACACAGTCATTGAAATCTGTGTTTCTGAGAAGGTTTATGCGCAAAGTAGAGTGTTTGGACATTTCTGTGAGTGGGTGTGAAGAGCAAGAATATTTTATCTCTCAGTTGGAATTAAACATATGGAAAAGACTGGGTTACATTTCCCCAGACTGCTGACTTGATTTAATTTCATTTAAATTCATGTTCTGTGATAAGAATGCTCTTCTCCAGGGAGGACACACTGCCAGTATCAGGGTAGGTGGAATGTAGGGATATCTGTTTTGTGATGGTATCTGGCTAACAGCGAGTCACGTTAAAAGACAACATGAGAAAAGAGGAGTAATAAATTAAACACTGATACCGCAAACACTAAGGACCAGGAGATAACAAGACAGTGACAAGTATGGGGATCCGTAGGGTGCTGATTGATTGTCCACTGAAGGAACCTCTGAAGCATAGCCTTGAAGAGGTTCAGCCAGAACTTTGTTGCTGATAAGAAAGAGAGAAACATGATTATCATAGATCTCATGGGAAGGTGCAAACTTCTAACAGGATATCTGAGGGGACTTGGGAGGTTCTGTAAAATTTATTAAGGCTTTTTTGGGGAGGTTGTGGAAGTGAACAAAATTTATTATGGCACATTTAGGAAAGAGCCCAAGTTCAGGAAAAGGAAGAGATGGAGGTGGATCAGAGAGGACTAAGTGGGAAAATGGAGAGGAGGTAAAAGGGGTTGATCATGTGTGGAACAAGCTGCTGCCCAAAACACTTCTCTGACTAAGCCTTGGGCTTGATTGCCTCTGTGTAGTCTATCTTGCTATTAAACTCTATTCTTCCCAACTCTTTTCCCATGTGGATATGCCTGATGAACACTGAACTTCACTGCAGACTACCTGGTGTCTGGAATGAGAGGTCAGCTGGCCAGCACCTGTATGCAGAGGCCATGGGTTGAAGGGGTCTGTAGGTTTAGGGGCCAGTGGCTGGAGAGACGGGTCAGCAGCCAGAGGGGCTCATTTGAGTGCACGTGCATAGCTGGAGTAGCTGGTGAGTTGGGTAAGAGGACTGTGAGATAGATAGTGGAAGAGCTGGGGCTTTGATAGCTACTGGAGGGACCATAGATATGGACCAGCTGCCAGAGAGCCCCGTATGTGTGCATGCTAGCAAGCTTTGAGCCTGATTAGCTGGCAAGTAAGAACATGATCATGCTACCAGAATTGTTCATGTGTATGGGAGTGGTTTTGATGTAAACATGTGGGTGAGCAGGTGCTGGTGAAGACATTGCCCTCTCCCTGGGTCAGTCTGAGCCGCCAGATATGTGCGTGTGCATCTTTGGGTTATCTGCCTAGCCAGACTGCTGCCTGGACCTAGGAACAGCAACAACAGCCATTCACAGCCACAGGAAAAAGCTCCGGGGTCTTACAGCTCACCAGCCTAAGCTTACCTTTACAGCCATCTCCATAGCTTTATGTCTGCTTTTTAGCCTGCAGTGAATCTGCACCATGCCTGTGTACAAACATAAGAGCTGGATGTTGGCAACCACAGGATGCAGGTGTCTGTCTGCAGCAGCCTGTGTGTCAGTCATTTATAGCATAGCTTTTTAGTACCTTCTCAGAGGTGGTGATATGATTTTGTAAACATACATATTCTCCAGGATTTGAAAACTTTCTAGAGAATAACTGAAGCTGATGTGCAAGTGCAGCAGAGAATTCAGAAATGTCCGTCTGAAATCTAGATGTGTTTGTAGGAGCCCTATTAATATATTACAGAAGCACATTGATTTAATATTTTATTTCAAGTCCACCTCGTGGATCTCTGGGAATGACATAGCTTTTGTCATCAATATGATCAGGCTTGAAAAGTTGCTTTTCTATCTTCATTTTTATCCCCAAATGTACACTTTGACACTTGATTTGTGATAGCTGACAGCTCAAAGCTGATAAATGGCTCAAGAGTAAAGCAGCACAGGGCCAGACAGAATGAGCTAGCTGTAATTTCTCAAACATACAATACTCTCTGACATAAGATGTGAAAATCATCAGCATGTGTATAGTGTGTATAGAAAAAAAAACTAAAATGAAGTGGAAAATTACTTGAGTTTTGACTAAGAGGAAGCTTTTAAACTATCTGGTATTATTTTTTGTCTTTTCCCCTTTCTTTTCAAGGATATAGAAACCAGGATTATATTCCTGTATTTCATATCCACTCCTGTGTCTGTGGTGCTGAGTGAAGGGCAGGGAAGAGGAAAGGAAAGAAAAAAGGAAGGGAAAGGAAAAAGGAAAGGAAGGGAAAGGAAAGGGGAAAGGAAAAAGGAAAGCGCACAAGGTGTAATGAGTCAAAGTATTTTCCGGCAGACTTCTGGATTGTTCAGTACTGCACTAGAAGAAGTGGCGTGGCGACTGAGCTACAAAGAGAGCCTTTGTTTCCTATATTTGCCTTGAAAATGATCCAGATCACAATCTGAAGTTTGTGTTTTAAACTTGGAGGTATTCATGCAGGACATAAGCCTGAGTCAGCACTTTTTGTCTTTCAAGCTTGTACATAGACTTTAAAGAGTCTACAGGCTTATGTTTTTCTAACATTCTGGTCCTTCCCCTTTGCATTCACTAACTCTTGTAAACTGCCCTGTGTAAGTGCAGGCTAAGCAGTAGCACAATACTTCTGCTGTCTTGGGTTAGGGCAACTTCAACAGATGGAGAATCCTCAAGCAGTGCTGTGCCTGGGTATCCCAGCAGTGGTATCAGTTAGCACTTGTGAATCTTCTTCTAGCTCAGCATTTTGGTGGTTTCCAGTTACTAATGCCTCAGACTGAACTTACATGGAGAACTTACCTTTCTTTTATCCTTTGTTTCTGCAAGCTTCTAAGGCTTAATAAACAATGTATTCTTTAACTATCTAGCCATAAGTTGTTTAAACTCAATTATGTTTGCCTTTGGGTAACAAAGATCAAGTAAACTACATAACACATGTAAAGATAACACTTTTCCTCATAGCCTGGTTATTGCTTTGGACAACACTTTAAAGCCTACGAGCAATTGTAAATCAATACATGTCAATTAAATGTACATGTGGTTGCCACTTCAAATTTGTTCTGTATTTATTTACTCAGGTTTGGCTGCTACCAGTTATTTCACCTTTTATCAACTACAAGCAGCATGAACCTAACAATGAAGAATGATGCAAATGTAATGATCCTATTGATTGAACTAGAGATTCGTTCCTTGAGAGAGATTGAATGCACCTACTGAAACAGAAGCTACTTAGGTAATGGACTTCGATGAGCTAAATATCAACTGAAAGTCTCACAGAATGGACATCATGGTATTTGCCTCCTGAGGATATCTAGATAATAGTCAATTCTTGTCAGAAGCTATACCAAAGCTATGCTTCAGGGAACATTAAGGTGCACCATAATGGCCTCCACAACTCAGAACAGTTCAGAAATATCAGTGAATGAAAACACAAGGGGTTTAATTTCAAAATACTGAATATAGTTTACAGCTATGGTTTTCCTCAGCCTTATGGAATATACAGCCCCTTCTTTCTTACCCCTTACCAGTTGTGTAGCTAGGTTTCCTGTGGCTTGATTTCAGCCCTACCTGTGATCCTACACTGCAAGAGGACGGTGAATGCACAGAGCTGTCAAGATGAGCACCATTTCCCCATGGGAGCTAACAGGGAATCAATACTGCCTGAACTCATTATCTGCTGGTTCATCTGCATTCCTATACAAATTGTTATTCCTAATAAGTGGCTAAGTCAGAACTCATTTATCGACAATAATGTGATAATTTCAAACAATTCTTTAGACAATTGCATAGTTACAGGAAGGTACCATCTCTGTGATATTTTCATGGTTAAGTTAAAATGTGTGATGGGAACGTTGGCTCATACACTAGAAATGCTCTTTCCACTTTTAAGATGTGTGAAGCAGATTCTCCTTGTTCATCCAATGGCCAGTGCACAAGAAATCTCATCTTTCTGATGGAAAAAAGTCCCGTCACTTAGTGGCTTAAAACCTGAATCACTCAACCATCTTCATTGCTGTCTTTGAAAAAATATTTTTAATGTAGACTTGTAAGTCTTCCAAGCTTAGTAAGTGACTGCCAGTTCTGGTGCCCCAGACTGACATCCAGCTCACAATACTGAATTGTGTAAGTCCTCGCCCTTCAACTTGCCTCTGTGCTAGGACAACAGCTTTGGCACCATCTACCTCCCATCGCTTGAGATGATTGCCTTAATCCTTTAATATTCACCCTCTGTTTTTTCCCACTTTTACAAACCCTGTTTCTGTTAATTTGTTCAAATGAGGTAATTCCATTGTGCTTGCAATAACAGTCCTTCCAGAGTAAAAAATAATTAAAGATGGGAGGAGGTCTGGAGACAGTAAACAAGGTCAGCCACAGGCTTGGAATGTCAGGGGCTATGGGGATACAGATGGGCCAAGGCCAGGCTGGCATGCAGCTGCTGGGTCGAAGGCACCCCCACAGACTGTCTGGAAGAGCTCTCTTCATGGTCACTGGCAGCACTGTGTCTAAGTTGGCCTTGAGTCTGGGCAGCCAAACCCCCCAGGTAAGTGATATGCTCAGAGCCCTGCCACCTTGAGATGAGGTTTTTCAGAGGAGAAGAATGGGAAAATTCAGCTTGTCTGTATGTAGAGGAAGAGGTTATTTTGGGGGCTTGACTTTTTTTTTGCTGGGAGGTTAGATGCAAAGCTGCTGTCTTTGATTTCAGCTGTTGGAATGTGTTTAGAGAAAGGATGGGACTGAAAAGTGACAAAACAGAAACAGCGTGTCTTGCTGATGTTTAAACCACAGTCATTTTGATTCTTGTAACTGATAAGATAACTTTTACTCCTTCAGTCAATTCTACAAAGTTCTACTAATTCTATTAATTCTTTCCTTTATTTAGTAGCTTTGCCTAAGCTCAATATGCCTGAGTATATTAGGATGGACAATATTTTTAATATTCTTTCTTCAAAAACTACCTTAATTCTTGGACAAGAGCTCTTGGAGCAAATAGCTATTTTCTCTTGCTTTCTGCCTCTTCATTAACAAACACCTACCTTTTCTGGTTTTGTTGATATGCAATTCCAATATAAAAAGGTGAATTTAACACAGATCAGTTTCATCACAGATCAAAGTAGTTTATTGATTCGGACTAATTAGTGATGCAGAGATGTCAAGGGTTAGAGCTGGGCCGGCTCCAGATGAATGACAGACGCTCTCTATTATCCCCTCCCCCCTCACCCTCCTTTCCCAAAGAGGGGAAAGAGAAAAGGAGTAGAGGGAGAGAGACTTACGGACTGGAAAAGAAAACTAAAACTGCTTTAGTGAGAATAATAACAATAAAATGAAATATATACGAATATATATAATACCAATACTGAACCCAACCCCTCTGATGGCAACCATGTCACCATCACCATTGATGCTGTGGGCAGACACTGGGGAAGGCCCAGGCTGGACTCAGCAGCAGGTAGAAACTGGATTCAGGAGCTGGATTCTGGAACTGGATTCAGGAGTGCACGGCCTGGGATCAAAGGCAGAACGGACAGAGTCCTCCTCAGATGTCGGCCGTTGAAGAAAAGGAAGAGAGGGGTAAGACCCTCAGCTTTATACTGAATATGACGTATGTGGGATGGAACACCATTGCTGGTCAGTGTAGGGTCACCTGTCCTGTCTGCTCCTCCCTGCAGGTGCGGTATCTAACTTAGTGCACCCCCACCGTGGGACACAGGGTTTAGCAGTGACCTTGGTCTGCACAGGAGCAAGTACACAGACCCTGGTACTTGCTGCACATCAGTCCCTGGTAGCAACTGTAAACATCAAATGTTATCACTTCTAGAAGCAGACACTGTCTGCAAAAATATGCCGTTAACTTCAGAAAGTGCAGTTAGTAAGAAAAGCCTGAGCTGGAAAGTAAAATCACTGAACAGAATTAGTGCTGTTCTAACTCAAACCAGGACAAGAGCATACATAGCCTAAATCTGCATGGTTAGGGATAGTATTTTTACCTCTAGATAGGTATGGCTAACAGTCAGCTTTCATTAGCTGAAGTAATGAAGGTATATAATGACTCAGAGCATGCACAAACTTCAATGAACTGTTGGATGTAAAGCTTGCACTCCAGGTACACCTAAGACCCAGTTTATCAAGGTTCATCTGTTCTGTCAAGGCATTATCAGGGAGTTCTGCAGTGCTCTTCCCAATGTGTTTGGTTCCAGTAACAAAACCAGCCCTGGTCTGCTTTGCAGCTGATCTCATGTCTTGTCTTAGAAAGGGGCCTCACAAGGAGCCTGTAAGTGGTCCTCTGTGTATCATGTAGCCAGATTCTTACTTTACTGTGCCTGTTCTCTAAATTGTGCTGGAATTCATCAGGATCATCAGTAGAATGGCTTTGCTCATGTCTTTGGACTGGTTAACCGAGCTATATTGCTGCAGAAATAAAGCTATTCTGTGTTTCAGGTCAGGGTGCACCATTAGCACTCACACCCTGCTCCCCAGCCTTACGCCACCTACCTCAAAGTTCCTTGTTACTTAACTGTATGATTCTGACCCACATATTATACAGTGCTTTTAATTTACCTAAGTGCCATAAAAGAGCAATAAATGAGACACAGCAGCAGTCAACATTCAGTCTTTTAGAGGAAAGTCTCTCCTGCCAAATTTTTTTGCCTCCTCATTCTGCCTTCCTGCTAGACTACTGCCATTTCTTCCTCTGTATTTGCTTATAATTCACAGCCCTATAAAGTCACTTAATCTGCATCAATTTATCTTCAAACTGAGAGTATCAAAGCATCAGGCACATAGGTTAGCTTTTACATATGGCCATGCATCATGAAGGTGGGAAACATACAAATCATGGTCTGATATCAAAGCCCTTGCTCAGCAATTCTTGAACAGTTCGCTAGATTTGATATAACAAAGCTGAGCCTAAACATAAGTGCATGGTATTATGGAAATGTTATTTACAATTTGTTACAAAGGCCTTATTATAATGAAAAGCAAAATAGAGATAAAATGCTATGTAACACCTTAGTTTCCATTACTTATAAATGGTCTTATTCAGAAGATCATATACATACATTCTTTGAGCTCTGCATGAGTGAGGATACAATGATTAGAACAGAGAGGACCAAAGCTTGATGAAGATTTTTAGGATCTATCCTAATAAAGTAGTAAATTATCATCCTAATGAATTGACGTTGCTAGTCAGATATTTAAAGAGAACATGGGGATAGCCATCAGCAAAACTGTATAGAGGTAATTTCACACTGTATTGCAAAGTGTCCAAAATAGATAAATATGAAAAAGATAAAATACTGATTTTCTTACTGTTTTGTTTCTCCTAGCAATAGGTGTATTGTAGTTACATATGGTAAGAACATGTCCAAAAAGTAACCCTTGATGAAATATAGAAATAATTGTATCTAAACTGTTGAAGTTCTATTTCCGTCTAACATTATCTGTAATTATCTGGGACATCCAGTTACTTGGTTTTACTGAAGTTTCTCCTGATGTTCTCCCAAATTAAGCTTGGCATCAAATATTCATTTATACTGTGATTATGCTACATTCTGGCAAGTCGGTCTTCTACTGAAGAAAATACACTAGCAGAAGAGAACAGAGAGATTAAACAAATTCCATAAGGCAATTGCTACCAGAGATATTTAAAATTTTGGTTAATAGGGAATGAGACAACAGGGTATCACACTGCCTATCCTAATTATGGCAATCAGTAAAGGTGTTGCTAAAATACAGTTCACGTTTGCTGATACTAACTTTGCAAATAATGAGGGGTTGCTCACATGAAAGAGCCCTTGTCAAAAAAAGATGTTTAAGAACGTGTGTTTGCATCGCTAAAGGGACATGATAAGAAAGTGTTGTTTTGAAAGCACATGAACAGTGGTTACATTTTGTATGGATGTCCTAATAAACGTGTGCCCTTCTTATGTTCAGTAGACAGGGAATGGTTAATTTCATGTTAGGTTTTATCCCATTTCTATGGATTTTATTTGGTATTTTATTTAGATGAACCTGTAGCTCAAACTAAAGGCTATGAAATGTTGTACTGATGTACTTCTAAAGGTTTCTTATTGGAACAAATCACTTTGATATTGCAAATGCCACCTTAGATCACTGTAACCCATCTGTCCCTGAGGGCATGAAACCAGGACAGCTTTAAGGAAGATAAACCTGTCCTCTGGAATTCCACAGCTCTCATGCAATAGAATGGATGCTTTATGCATTTCTGAAGTTTTCCGAAGTTTCACTGGATGAATTCCTGACCGTGTGCAAGCCAATGGCCAATCTCCAATAGACTACAGAGGAACCAGAGATTCACCAATTTTTGGTGATTTTTTTTCAGTAATTTCAAATGTTCAATTTTTTCTCTTGCTAAGATTTTCTTGACTTCTTCCAATAAAGATATTAATAACTAGTGCTATCTTTATTATTATTGCTGTTTTTATTACTTGCAATATTATGAACTTTGTTTAAATGTATTGCCATCTCAGGGAAAAAACCACTTGCTTCAGCAGATGTATTAGGCAGAAAACTTGAAACACTGTGTCTGAGCACATGCCGTGTAAATACTATATTCTGTACTTCTGTCAATGCATTACTGTATTGTGCTATTATGTGCTTCTCTAGTGTGATGCTGGACCCTGCTGGCCAGGTTCCAAAGCACAGCACGTTTAAGGGTCAGTAATGATGTTGAAGATCAGCCAGACAGCTGAGTCCTAAGTAAGAAATTATTTTTCTAAATTCAATCAAAATTGAAGCTGAAGTATTTGGTTCTTCAGTTGGTGGTTTCTGTAATGCATTTTCCTCACAAGGCATAATAATATTTTCTGATACAATCAGCAAAACGCTGTGAAAATGTACAAAGATTGGAAGAAGAAAACCACAAGCTTCCACTCAAAACTGAATCATAAAATATGTGATTAAGATGTGAGACTTATTTTTGCATCTAGCAAAGAAGCACGTGCATCATCTGATCTTTTTTCATTGCAGCATGACTCAACACAGTTCATCTGAGTTCTCTGCAAGTTTTGCGTTTTTTCTCTTGATGTTACAGATTCTTTGTTTTTATTCATTTTACTCTGAATAGATAAACATAAAGTGTAACATTGCTTTCCTCTCTGAGAAGTAAAGCAAATTCAAAGGTCAAAATCATAGATACAATGAATCAATAAATAAAATCAGTAACGTTCCACTAACTAAAACGCCACATTTAATACATTAAAGTATTACCCAGAAAGGGTGAAGAGCAGTGAGGGTGTTGAAAGATATATGAGAGGCAACTGAGAAGTGTAGGACTCCTTAGCCTCAGAACTAGAAGACAGATGGGTAACAGAGGTATATGAGTAACATGGTAATGATAAATAGGGAAGTAATGATTATTCAGTATAACTAAGAAATTAAACTATTAAGTGGCAAGTTCAAAACAAATATAAAGAGGTGCTATAGGGTTTTAGTGATGCCAAGAGTTTACCCAGGTACCGAAGCAATTCAACACGTTCATAGAAGAAAAATCCATCGAGAGTGATTTACATGGAATAACTTCACATTGGGATTTCGGAAGGATGGGGTTTGCCCACCTTTACGTTGTTCTGACTTTATGCCCTCAGGTTCAGATGTGTCGCACTGCTCCAAGACCGTGTTTACAACCTCAAAGTGATTTATTCCAGTGAGGAACCTGTAGAGAAGTGTATCAGTACCAAATTTCATCGCCTGTAGTCTGACTTACAAACTGTTTACAAATCTACTTTTTTCGGGATGAGGAAGTTCTTTGCTGCAGGACCCTGGAAAATAGGTGGGTGTATTGGGAATTACCACCACGTGTTTTTCCTTTTCGTCCCTCTTCAGCCGCTATCAAGGACAGGTTACTGAACATTTGGTCTGACACCTCTGTCGCCGAGAGGAGCTTCTCCGGAGCCGGCCCAGCCCGAAGCGGAGCGATAGATCCCGGGGTACAGGGGGTGCCTGAGGCGTTCCCTTTGGCAGCGGGGCGTGACCAGCGCGGAGAAACCCGCCAGGAACCACCAACTCTCGCGAGAGGGGCTGACGGGACGAGGGCGTTGCCAGGGCAAAGGCGACCGCCCCCCAGTGCTATAAAAGCAGCCCTGGGGGAACGCAGCGCGAAAGTTTGTGCGGCAGGGTGTGCGGGAGCCGTGGCGAGGGCTCTGGTCGCCCAGCGAGGGGTGGTTTCTGCCCGGTGGAAGGGCGCGGCTTCTCGAAGCGCTGCACCCAACATGACTGACACGGCAGCCCAGACTACCACTGGAGCTCCAGTGGAGGCTCGCAGCCACCCCGGGGTCGGGCTGCAGGGTGGGCCCTGCTGTGACACCGGCACCAGCCGGCAGCCATGAGCACCGCTGTGGGAGGTGCACCCAGGTAGAGGAACGGCTCCGCCTAGTGACAGAGCTCCGGGAGGAGGTGAGCAGGCTGAGGGCTGTCAGGGAGTGTGAGAAAGAGATCAGCGGCTGGAACCACACCCTGCCTCCCCTGAGACAGGCCCAACAGGCAGGTGAGGTACATAATATGGAGGACTCCTTGTCCTCTCTTCATCTGACTTAACAGAGTGACCAGAAGGAGAGGGGAAGATGGTGACAGATTCCTGCCCAGTGCAGCAGGTATGTTCACCCAGCACCCACACCTTCCCTGGTTCCCTTGAGAAATAGATATGAAGCCCTGCAAGTGGAACCAATAACAAGGATGATGATTCTTCCAGCTTGGAAGTGTTGCTGAGGCTAAGTTGGCCCAAGCCCAGCATCAAAACTACAAAGCGATGGGTCATTGTCATAAGTGACTCCCTTCTGAAGGGAACAGAAGGCCTGATATGCAGACTTGACCCACTTCTTAGGGAAGTCTGCTGCCTCCCTGGGGCCTGGATTAAGGATGTGGCAAGAAAGCTTCCTACCTTGGTATGGTCCTCAGACTATTATCCATTATTGACTTTTGAGTGATGAACTCAAAACAAGAAGCCTGAGGTTAATCAAGAAGGACTTCAAGGCCTTGGCACGACTGGTGAAGGGATCAGGAGCACAAGTGGTGTTCTCTATCCTTCTAGTTGCAGGGAATGATGAGGGAAGATACAGGAAGACCCACGAGGCCAATACCTGGCTTTGAGCCTGGTATCACCAGCAGGGCTTTGGGGTTTTTGATCATGGGTTGGTTTACATGATACCAGGCCTGCTGGCAACAGATGGGGTATCAAAGGGGGAAGAGGATCCTCGCACAGCAGTTAGCAGGGGTCATTGAAAGAACTTTAAACTAGATTTGAAGGGGGGAAAGGGGAAAACCAGGCTCACTGGAGCTAAGTCAGAGCGGCACATCAGCATTTGTGGGACAGTGTGCTAGTGAGCTCCTTGAATCTGCCACACCAGTGGAGATAGAGGATGCTGTGAGGAGCATTAGTATAGATACAAGGAATACTGGTGTGCTAGGAATCATGGTAGTGCCTGGGACTGGTCAGGCAGGAATTAGGCCTTCTCCACCCAAAATGGCAAGGGGATCAATAGCCCAGGTGAAGTGCATCTACACCAATGCTTGCACCATGGGCATCAAACAGAAGGAGCTGGAAGCCATTGTGCATCAGGAAAAGTATGATATAGTTGCCATCACGGAGACATGGTGGGATGACTTGCACAACTGGAGTGCTGCATTGAATGGCTACAAACTCTTCAGGAGGGACAGGCTGGGAAGGAAAGGTGGGGGAGCAGCCCTGTATGTTAGGGAGAGTTTTGACAATGGTGATGAAAGAGTAGAGTGTTTAAGTGTTTATGGGTAAAAATCGGGGGGGAAGGTCAACAAGGCAGACATCGTGGTGGGAGTCTGTTATAGACCACCCAACCAGGATGAAGAAGTAGATGAAATACTCTATAAGCAGCTGGGAGAAATCTCAGTCACTGCCACTTGTTCTTGTGGGAGACTTCAACTTACCAGATGTCTGCTGGAAATACAATACAGCGGAGAGGAAACAGTCCGGGAGGTTCCTGGAGTGTGTGGAAGACAACTTCCTCACATAGCTGGTGAGGGAGCCAACCAGGGAAAGCTCCATGCTAGATGTGTTCATCAACAGAGAAGGACTTGTGGGTAATGTGAAGGTTGGAGGCCATCTTGGACACAGTGATCATGAGATAGTACAGTTTTCAATTCTTGAGGGAGTAAGGAGGGGGGTCAGTAGAACTGCCACCTTGGACTTCCAGAAGACAGATTTTGCTCTATTTAGGAACCTGGTTGACAGGGTCCCTTGGGAGGCAGCCTTGAAGGGCAAAGGAGTCCAGGAAGGCTGGACAATCCTTAAGAGGGAAATGTTTAAGGCACAAGAAGAAGTTGTCCCAGTGTGCCGTAAGACGAGCCGGTGGGGTAGAAGACCGGCCTGGCTGAACAGAAAGCTTTGGCAGGAACTCAGGAAGAAAAGGGAAGTCTGTGGTCTATGGAAGAAGGGTCAGGTCGCTCAGGAAGGCTACAAGGATTTTGCGAGGCTGTGCAGGGAGAAAATTAGAAATGCCAAAGCCCAGTTAGAACTTAATCTGGCCACTGCCAGAAAAGATAATAAAAAAATGTTCTATAAATACATTAACAGTCAAAGGAGGTCTAAGGAGAATCTCTATCCTTTATTGGATGCAGGGGTAAGCATAGTGACCCAGGATGAGGAGAAGGCTGAGGTACTGAATACTGCCTTTGCCTCAGTCTTCAATAGTAAGACCAATTGTTCTTTGAGTGCTGAGCTTCTTGAACTGGATGACAGGAAAGGGGAGCAGAATGAAGGCCCCATAATCCAAGAGGAAATGATCAGTGACCTACTGCACCACTTTTAGACGCACAAAAGTCTATGGGATTAGATGGGATCCACCCAAGGGTACTGAGGGAGCTGGCAGAAGTGGTCATCAAGCCACTTTTTATCATTTCTCACCAGTCCTGGCTAACTGGGGAGGTACTAGTCGACTGGAGGTTAGCAAATGCGACACTCATCTACCAGAAGGGCTGGAAGGAGGACCCAGGGAACTACAGGCCTGTCAGTCTGACCTTGGTGCTGGGGAAAGTTATGGAGCAGATCATCCTGAGTGCCATTACGGAGCATGTACAGGACAACGAGGTGATGAGGCCTAGTCAGCATCAGTTTATGAAAGGCAGGTCCTGTTTGACCAACGTGATTTCCTTCTATGACAAAGTGACCCACTTAATGGATGAGGGAAGGGCTGTGGATGTTTTCTACCTGGACTTTAGTAAAGCCTTTTACACCGTTTCCCACAGCATCCTCCTGGAGAAACTGGCTGCTTATGGCTTGGATGAGTGTACTCTTTGCTGGATCAAAAACTGGCTGGATGGCCGGGCCCAGAGAGTGGTGGTGAGTAGAGTTCAATCCAGTTGGTGGCCGGTCATAAGTGGTGTTCCCCAGGGATCAGTGTTGAGGCCTGTTGTCCTTAACATCTTTATCAATGATCAGGATGAGGGAATCGAGTGCACCCTCAGTAAGTCTGCAGATGACACCAAGTTGGGTGGATGTGTTGATCTGCTTAAAGACAGGGAGGCTCTACAGAGGGATCTGGACAGGCTGGATCAATGGGCCAAGGCCAATGGTATGAGGTTCAACAAGGCCAAGTGCTGGGTCCTGCACTTGGGTCACAATAACTCCCTGCAGTGCTACAGGCTTGGGGAGGAGTAGCTGAAAAGCTGCCCATCAGAAAAGGATCTGGGGGTGCTGGTTGACAGCTGGCTGAAAATGAACCAGCAGTGTGCCGAGGTGGCCAAGAAGGCCAATGGCATCCTGGCTTGTATCAGCAATAGTGTGGCCAGCAGGAGGAGGGAAGTGACTGTCCCCTTGTACTCGACACTGATGAGGCTGCACCTTGAATACTGTGTCCAGTTTTCCGCCCCTCACTACAAGAAGGACATGGAGGGGCTGGAATGTGTCCAGAGAAGGGCAACAAAGCTGGTGAAGGGTCTAGAGAACAGGTATTTTGAGGAGTGGCTGAGGGAACTGGGATTGTTTAGGCTGGAGAAAAGGAGGCTGAGGGGAGACCATGTCACTCTCTACAACTACATGAAAGGAGGTTGTAGCACAGTTGGGGTTGGTCTCTTCTCCCATGTAGCAAATGACAGAATGAGAGGAAAAGGCCTCAAGTTGTAGCAGGGGAGATTTAGATTGGATATTAGGAAAAATTTCTTTACAGAGAGGGTGGTCAAGCATTGGAACAGACTTCCCAGGAAGGTGGTGGAGTCCTCGTCCCTGGAAGTGTTTAAAAGACATGTAGATGTGGGGTTGAGGTTCATGGTTTAGGAACCCTGGCAGTGCAAGGTGAATGGTTGGATGTGATGATCTTAAAGGTCTCTTCCAACCAAATGATTCTGTGACACTACACAGGTTTTTTTTTTAATACTTGCATGGCTGTATCATATGTGGCTTGGATACATGTAAAGGAAGAAGTAATTGACAGATTCAGAAACTATGAAAGAGTGTGTCTGGACAGCTCTAGATGAGGCAGTCATGTAAAAACAATCTAATCTAATAGTCTTTGAAAAGCTGGGTTTCTTATTATTTTAATGTAAATGTGTATGACTTATAAGAAAGTATCCATGAACAAATTATAACTTTACACCTTTTTGAGAGTTGTGTAAGAGGCAAAGTTCTTTTTAAAAAACATTCATTTTTTTGGGTACATTGTTGTAATTTGTGTAAGAGATGTCTATGTGCAGAAGGAAAGAACAAAAAATCTAGCAGTAATGCTATTGCTTTAGCACTAGCAAGGCACAACCATCTCTGGTTTGCCCATAGGTTCTAGTAGGTATGACCTAGCTGACTTTCTATGAACTACAAAAGCAGAGCAGTTGTAGTAGAATGTGCTGTAGTTTCCAGAGGATCATTTACATGGATTATGAGGATCGTGTCATGTAAATACAGGAATGGTGACAAAATGGTCCTTTTGCTCCCATGGCTTGCACAGAGCAATGCAATCTGTTTATTGTTATAATGGGCATTAATCGTTATTCATACATATTTGTGGAGTTTTCATTTATTGGTCAACCTGACTTTGAGAAGAGGTGTCATTATTACAGTCTCTGTGAGTTAATGAAATGGTAAATGCTTCTGTCACATGTCTTAGGAAAGCAACAGCGCATAGTGAGATGGAGCACTGAAACTTGCATTGAGTAATTAACCTTTTTAAATGTCGCCTTTCTAATCATAAAATTATTTATAGTTCGATACATTTTTAATAAAAACAGTAATTTACATAATCTGGTTTTAAATCATAAAGATGCTCTCCACATTGTATCCACAGAAGAAGGACAGTTCACTGGAAGCCTGCTGATACCTAATGAGACACAGACTTGTCAGTGCTTCTCCATTGAGAATTAGATGTCCCACACAAATAGGCGAATGGATAGTTTAATTTCTATCTTCCTTCCATTTCTGATGACTCTGCTGAGTCTGTTAGCCTGTATTCTGACACTGTAAATGCTTACACATGTACTGATCTTCATGAATATGAGATGTTCCTGTGAATACAAGGCCAAAACCAGAAAGTCTTTGAGTCAATTATGCTGGTCATGTGCATAAAACTGTGCAGACATCTGCAGGATCGAGGCCCAGGGGAGCAATTACTACAGATGGTTTTCTGAGGTACATATCTGTCTGTTAGTACCTGGCTTGAGACCAACAACTCATTTTATATTGGTCAATGCATAGCTTTTCATATTAACTATAGCTTACCCCTGGTCTGAATTGAACTGGAAAAAATGAAATAGTCTTTGACCTCTTACGGGGCCCATTTTTCTTTCAAAAAATTTGATGTGCTAATATTTATATTTTTTATAAATTACTTTGAAATTAAATTGAAAGTCATGCTATAGCTACTATTCCTTTATTGTACATTATCATGAAACATATACTAAAAATAATTGAACTAAATGAGTATTTGAACATTTTCATGGCCTAATTCACTGAAGTTCTCTGGCTCGAGTTAGCATGCCTTTTTTAATGCCATAGATTTTTCACTGTTCTGAAAGAAGTTTTCAGGTTCTTATGTTAGATCAATCTTCCTCACATGTGAAGTATAACTGATGTGAGAACTAAAGGGTGATTTTTCATGTGTGTGACCTTTCCCTTCTGAAGGCCAATAAGTGACTTCTAGTCTCCAGTATATTATTTTGAGAACACATAATATTTCAAAAGTATAATTTAGCTAAATTAGCAAACCATGTTTCACTAGAATCCTCCCCCACTAAATAAGCAGAGAGCCTAATTAGCTGTTAACCCCCTCAGGTAAAACACTGCCTGCAGAGGACTGAGATCACAGGTGTAAGCCAGTGGGTGATTTATCTTTCCCCTCACACCCCTCCCTTTACCAGACTGGTTATTTTACCTTTAAATGCTGATCAGTTGCCAGCTCCTGAGCTGTGATGAATTCTGTATGACAGGGTGGGTGACAGTGAGAGCGATGTATGAGGATAAAGACTGGTTTATTGGTGCCTATGTGGTTCTGTCTGTAGGGGTGCTTTCTTTTAATAACAACAATTGAGGCATGCAGTGATTTGGCAGTTTTGCAGTTACATTAGACTTATGCAAGCAATTTGGGGTAGAATAGCAAAATTATCAGGACAAAAATCCTAGCATCTCTTTAAAATAAGAGTGGTTATAGCACAACCATCTCAGTTTGCTCAGAGCACTTTTCCACTGTTCTACATTAATCCACTAATCTTTTCCCTCTTAGTGCAGGGGAAATAGAGTAAGAGAACACAGATGAGTAGAATAGTATGGTGGAAGGAAGGAATACAATAATAAATTGGTTTTTGAAATATTTTCAGAATACTTTGTTGTTCAAAAAACCTTCTAAGATGCCTTCTTGCAAGATGTACATCTTCTGTACACACAATATGAACTATTTCTTCTGTCTGTCTGTAACTTTAAGAACCCACTGCAATTGGATGGATATGATACTTTAATGATGGTATTCTGCATTTAAACTAAAATGCGAACCTCCAATCCTTCCTAAGGCAAAGGAGCCCAAGGGCAAACTAGCAATTAACATGTGAAAAAGGTTGCTAGGGGGGAAGAAAGACTTGATTTATTTGCATGCTAATGTAAATTAGAAATGAATAAATTTCTGGAATAATTAAGAAGATTTAACATTTACAGCTTTGTCCAATATTTGAAATTATGATGTTAAAGTTTTTCAAACCCCCTTGTGTTCTCAGCAAGGTGACAGAATGTGGATTGCTTTGAGTATTTGATCTTTAGTGTTTTTTATAGTTTTTATTTTCTTTTGCAGTTGATCACAGGAAAGATATTATAGTCCTCCTACTCCCTGCAAAGGTAAACTACCCTGAAAACAATTTGCATAATCTGTAATACCTTCTTGATATATGGCTTTACTAACAAAATATACATATAGACAAGATGAAAGAAACTTTCTGGATATTTTCTTTTTTATATTTAAAAAAAATTCCTGAACTTCTAACCATGCCATCAGAAAAAAGTTTGTTAGTGTAACTACTATTATAGGGAAGAAAAGAAAATACAGAGAAAATTACATGGAAGTAATGGAAAATTCAATGAATAAAATGGATTCTTCTGACATTCAGCAGCTTTACGTGGAAGAAACACGTTTTTATTATATGGTGGTAGACAAGATGGCAGTATAGAAATTGCTAAGTTGCCTTCTAATTCCAAAGGCTTTTTCAGCTCATACTTCAGTATGAAGTTTATGAGCTAACAGAATGGAAATCAGGCTTAAAAAAGAGGAAGGGAGAACTGAAGGCTGGGCTGCTGTAAAGGGAGGCTTTCCAGAAGTATTCATGATGCCTGGCTTTGGCAAAAGGCTGATCAAACCTCATGTTAGCAGGTGCTTTTATGGTATGAGGCTTTTTCCTCCTGAGTGATTTTTACTTACACGAGATAAGAACTTTTAGAAACGGAACTCTGGTCTGAGTGAAGATCAGATATTGATGTCAAAACAAACAGAAAAGAACATTTTGTGTGCAACTTGGGTTGGAGAGAGGCTTTCACTGATGATCTCTTCAATTCTTTAGGACACCTAAGAAACCAGCTGATTTTTTTTTTTTTAACCCTGAAAGGAGTGGGAATTTTCTGGGGAATGCCTCATACAAGGTTCCACCAATCTGTTGCTTTGAAGTGCACATACATGCACAGATGGAGTGAATTTTTGAAAGAATTTATGTTTTATAGATACGGAGATGAATTCTTGCATTCCTTATATCCAAAGTATTGTGAACTGAAATCTTCAAGCATTTCATTCCCACTATGAGAAACTGATAATGTACTTTACAGCTGTGACTATCTAGTATATAAACAGTTGTTTTATCAGTTATATTGGGTTCTTTGGCAATCACACCTTCTCCTTGAGCCATTAAGCTTGGTGTAGCAGAATCCTTAAATGATGTTCCAATCAGCAGAAGACATTGGTTATTTATACTAAACAATTATGTATAGGGCAGTGATACGCAGTATATTTTGTGTTCATATTCACCCAGACAAGCACAGGAGAGGAATAAGTTTCAGGAAAAATTATGGTTGTCTATACCAATAAGACAACATGGCTGGAAATGAAATGAGAGATTGTCTCTCATACTAGTCAGGGACAGAAAGAATTTGTTATATTCTTTATTTTAAGAGTTGATAAAACAGAACTGAAGATAATCTCCATTATCACCCTTTAGATTCTCTAATGTTGTAGAAAAAAAATCTAATAAAAATGGTTCTTGTTCTCTTGAGAGTCTTTTTGCACTCAGCATGGCTATGTAGTAAAGCACCATAAAAAACCAGGAATAGTGTTAAACCAGATGTTTATGAGGGAGATCAACATAAATTAGTTGAGGTGGATTAATGCTCTAGGGCATGTTCTAGTGTACAATATCTGTGGTAAGATTATGTACAGGGATGATGTGACTGTCAAGTGAATTAAGTGCATCTTCTTCAGCGTGTGAGGTGACAGAAAAACAAAATTTAAATACAAAAAATACATTTATACTAATTTAGAGGCTGGTCATCCTAAACCAGGCACAGATATGAGATAAAATAGTATGGAAACTGACACTTGGTTTGTAAAAAATGTTGTTCTGTAAACTGTGGAAAGTTTGGGGTTGGATTTTGGTTGGGGCTGTTTTGGTTTTGCTTTTTTCTGAAGTAGTGATGCGCGGAAAAGACTCCACAACCGATGGGGTTGTAGAGTAGGTATGTTTATTCGACGTCAGGTGCGTGGGGGATTGCTGCGCCACAAAACACGCACACCTAGGTGATGATTCTTGCACCTATATGCTACAAAGCACTACATATTCATAAAACATCTATACATATTCAAATCTTTCCCCGCTCACTATGCTAATGAGTTCCGGAGGTCATTTCCATATGTCCCGCCTTGATCTCCTCCTTCTTGTGCCTGCGCAGTACTTCCTGGTGGTCGTGGGCCGGGGTCTCAAAGATGAAGTAAGACGTCTTCCTCTCCATGAACTTTTCAACTCCATCTTTTGCGCATGCTCTCTTGTCTCCTGGCATCCTCCCGAACTGCAGAGCCAGTTTCTACTGGTTTAGGCCATAAATTTCATGTTTATCAGGATACTCCTCTGTGCTTATCAGACTTCAGGAGGCCCCATTGCAGGTGGCTTCCCTTACACAAGACTCTAAGATACATTGTTTTAGTTTAAAGAATTGCTATCCTGTTAACCCTGAAGTGTTAGTCTTCTATCCCAATCCCCCCTATATCAGTAGTACTTATTTAAATACCAGTTATGTATTTGTTTCTGGGTTTAAAATCTGAGCGAAGAACCTGGGAGAGGATATGTCAGTTCTTAATGGTTGTTTATGGATGCTTTTATAATTGTAGTCCTGCTGCTTAAATTAACTACACAAAATTCAGTTAACAAGGTAAATTGGACAAAATGGGTTACACAGAGCCACCTTGATTTTTCTTTCATTCTTTCATAAATAAATGGAGAAAATTTCAAGCTGGTTGTGCTCAGATCTTTAAGATCATTTACAATACAAGCAATTGCATTTCTAATAGGATTGGGGGCATTTCTGCCCTGGTTGTGGAGACCAGTATTAACATTTCATAGTTCTCTTAATGAAAGCCACAACAGGGAAAACTAGTATCTACCTAACGAAAAAGAATATCTAGTGATTACTATGAATAAACCAGCAGATCTTCTAAAATGTGTAATGGCAAGCTGGAGTTAAATGAAAGCGAGTGATGCTCATTAGAGTCTGCTATGACACTTGGTTAGATTCATTAGTGCACAAAGGTTTAAACCACAGCAGACAGAGGTACGGTTTCATCTGCAATGGCTTGTATTTGAACAAAAGGAAAAGGGAACTATCGTGAAAGGAAACAGTATTGTGTGGGAAACAGTGCCATGTGGGAAACTAACTCCTGTTACTGATTGCTTATTCTTAAAAAAGTATCTCTTTGGTTTCCTTATATTATAAGTGAACATCCAAAAATCACAAAATCCAAAATGAAATAATCAAAGCCCCTAAATTGGTTTGTGATCACTAACAAGCTGTCTGCTTTAGGATTACCTTCTTAAGTCCATAAACCAACTCTCCACCGAGGGATGTTCCTGCTGCTCTGCTTGCCAGCAGAAGATCCTGCAGCAAGACTGGGTGAAGATATTCTGTTTTAAAGGATGCTGATAAATTTCGGTGTGGGTTTTTTAATATTCCATCTACCTATATTAATGATAATATTTTAGATTATTATGAAAGAATATTAGCATGCTTATTTCTTGACATTATTTATGCCACTCCTTTCCTTTTTCACTTGTTTTGGACAAATACAATGGCTTAGATGATTTCATAGCATTTTTAAGCTGCTAACGTAATGAAATTGAATTTAATAATATAGCTCCTTACAACAGGAAGGGAGTTCCTGAGAACTCCTTGCAGAGGGACTTCCTACATTCATGCCACAGAGGGGAATGGGCTGGGGCACACGAGCAGCCTGCCTTCCCTGAGGAGGGAAAGGAAGCCAAGAGGAAGTCAGCTGCCACAGGACTTCTCCTAACTTCATCTGGAAGGAAGTAGAATGCCGGAGCAGAGGATCTGGGCACAAGAGGTGCTCTCCTGGCTTCTGTCTTTCAGTGCACCCCTAATGGAGACATGGTAAGGGTAGAGGAGCAGAAATAGCTGAGCGCTGTCAGAGTTCCCTTCCTCAGTGCTGTGGCATCCCTCAGATTCTCCAGAGGGGAACCCCCTACCACAGGGAACACAGATTTCAGAGGAGCCTTTTCTCTACTGGGCTGCCATATGATTATTAGAAGCAACAGCTGCCGCTAGGCAGAGGAACATGAATTTATTCTCAAAATACATCTGGGTTAGTAAAAAGGTTTGACCTTAGTGATAAATACATTTAACAATACAATTATACTTTTGTGGGGATCTTTACCCTCCCTTTATGGGGATTTTCTGGCTAATGTATGATCATTTCTTTGCTCTTTCCTGTGACTATATACAAGAGGATACTGGAATTATAATCAGTGTTCCTAGATTTAAGTCCAGCTAAGAGCATACATTGCAAATGAGCTGCTGCAAATACTGCAGACAAGCTTGTAGCATTATGCCACTCCTGTATGTTTGCGGGACAGTTGCTCTGTTCTGGGTTTTATCCAGTGGGAGGAGCTGCTGTTTGGATCTGTCTGCTAGAGTAAGAATCCGTGCTTCAGAAGAGAGTTTTGGAAAGGATAATTATGTGGAAACAGATATTTTAGTGCATTACATCATAATAACTGAATTAATGAGTCTAGTGAGATTGAATTACTGAGTCCATGTCCTGGTTTAATATAACACCAGTCTGACTGACATATGAAACAAGCCAGTTAAGGTGTTCCTCCCCCCTGCATGTCACTGCACCCCGTTGGCTGTGGAGCAACTTGGTGGGATGATGTCCCTTTGAGAAACTGCATACAGAGAGTGACAGATCTCCTGCCCTGGCTGTTTGCTGCACTTGGCCCTTTGCTGCTCTGCCTGTGCTGGAGATGTTGTGACAGTGGCAACAGCTGCTGTGGTGGCACCCATTTTGTCTGCCCTGAGGGCGGTTGTTGCTGCTCCAAGGAGGACCTCTCTGAGGGGACGGCAGAATCCGGCTGGCTTTTGCTATCGGCTGCTCGACAAGAGCTCTGGGGTGAAAGATTCTGCCTGTTGCTGCTGCCTGCCACAAATTGTCCCTTTGCCCCAGGGTGGGGGCATAGCATGCTGTGACTGCCTGCTGTGACTGTTAGCTCTACCCTCGCTGCTGCTGCCTGGCCCAGCAGGAGCTGGCCTGGCGGGAGCCGGCCCGGCCCGTTTTGGTCCCTGCCTGGTGGCTACATGCCTGCTAGTTTGCCCGTGGTTTAACCCTCGCTGCACCAGATCCCTGAACCTTGTATATATTTGTTAACTTACTGTTTTTGTTTGTTTGTATAATATCATTTTTGTTGTTATTAAAATAGTTTTAGTTTCCAGAGCTCACCTGAGGCCTTGCCCACTTACTTTATCTTTCCCTTTATCTCTCTCCTAACCCTTTCCTCCTGGAACGGAGAAGGGGCTGATTGGAGAGAGAGAATTTGTCCTGTGGTTTGGCCCTGCCTCAGCCAAACCAGTGACAGTCCAGCATGCAGCAAACTGAAGGCCTTTCCACTAGTAAAGTAGAAGTTTTTCTTGGATATTATAAATCAGCCCTGTTGACAAGGCTACAGTTGAGTTTCTATCACAATAAAAATTCAAATGCTTTCAGTCATTGCCGCATCTCTTCACAATTTCCTGTCATCAGTCACATCAGTTTCAAAACTGTTAGGTTAGTTCTGGGGCATCAGGTTTGAAGCGAGGCAATGATGGGCTTGTACTCAGAAGTGCAGTACAAAAGTGTTGTATTTGATGCCAGCTTGTAGAAAAGCAAAGGTTACCAACTGCCTTAAAGAGGAGAAATTGATTATTGGCAAACTAACTAATCTGAGTGATGCAAATTAGCTAAGTAATGTCAGGTTAACTCCTGACACCATAAATCAAAGCTGCATAACCTTGCTAACTAAGCAAGACTTTCACAGAGGTTAATGGGGAATTCTCCAGCTTGTAGGTTGTTAAGAATGAAGTAATTTGAGCTTTTCTGCCTCTTCAGATACCTCTTGAACAAGAAAAATCATGTGTTATGAGAGGTGGAGAACAGAAATTTTCTGGGCTTCAAGCTGCTTTGCTCAAGGAACTGTTTGCTTATTTCCAGAAAACTCTTGTTCCTTTTCTAATCAACCTAGTGCTTCTTTGGGAGGAGGTCCTTGTCTCTGTGAGAGTCACAACTGGCACAAAGGAGCTACAGTGTCTGACTAGGCCTGTTGGAATCCAAACAGCGAGAAAGAGAAGAAATTGAAAATAGTGCTTTATTAACTCAAGGCAGCATGCTGATACTTTACAGAAGTGTAAAAAGACAAAAGTGTCTTGAAAGAGGTTTTAGTGCAATCCAGATGTGAATATATTGTAAGCAATGCTGTACTTCCTGATGGTAGTGAGAAGCTGTACTGCACAAGGCTAAAACTGATGAATTACAAAGTATGGTGTTGTGGTCAGGAGACTGCTGAGAGGGCACGTAGCCACAAAGCTACAGGGCTGTGGAATGACTACAAGTCAGAGGACAATAGGATTGGGTTTATTCTTTCCAGTCTGTAAAAGTTCACTGCTTACTGAGCTCATTTAAATCCTTCCTCCTGAAGTAGAGGTTTTTGGGGCAAAGCCAGTGTTATATAAAAGGTCCACTAGGCTAAGGGTTAGCTAAGAGGTACATGGATTTTTGTCTCTTTCTTCCTTGCATTTTTACCATGACTCCCTTTAGTTTCTGCAAAGGTTACTTTAAGACCCCAGTTACATGCGCCAACTTGCAAAGGTCCAGCTTGCAAAAGATGTGTAGCTTGGGCTGTGCTCTCTAGCCAGTACTGTGGGCTTATGGCCTAAATCTGCCACATACTTAACCTTGTACATGATGCTTGGATTTTGTAATGCTATAGGAATTGTGGGTCATAGGAGAACAAAACAGCTGGGGCAAATTTGAGCTGCCCTCTGTGTACAAGGGGTGTGTAAGTTAGGTGCAGACAATGCTGACAAGTCAGGCTACAGCTTTTAGGAGCAGATCTTCAGCCTCAGTTTTCCCTTCCTCTCTCCCTGCTACACTAATGCTTTTCAGTCTCTTTTCCAGGACAGACCTTTGCAGAAAAGGGTAACAACAAAACCACAAATCATCATTTCTATTTGTTAAGTCCAAAGAAACTTAATAAAACATGGGGTGCTGGAGATGGCATGGTGAGAAAAAGAAACTCGTAGCTGCAGTTATCAGTAGCTGGAGTTAGATAGCTGAGAGGCTGAGAGTACTCTTAATTGCTTGCTCTCAAGTGAAATCAACCCCTGCTGACTGGGGTGGAAGTCACACCTCCGCTGCAAAGCCAAACAAGCTATTTTTAAACTGCGTATGGAGAGGGAGACAAGGAGACAGGTAGGACCCACTCACCCTTTAAGTCATTATGTTAATTCCTAACAAGATAATAATTTGGACATAAGCAACATGTTGAATCCCTGTGCTAAGGGACAGAGATGCAGAGTCGATAATCTAATACTCTGCTTTTCATCAGGGCTCAGCAAAAAGATCTTAAGGCAGCTGTGCTGTCTAGGAGCCTCGAACAGCACTGAACCATACTTTTCTTTGCAACATTTTTTACATATAAAGCTTTTTTTGTTGTTGTTTTAGTTTTTGTTCTAATGAAGACCTAGAGTTTCTTCTTTCAGGTCAAATTGAAGTGTGCAAGTTGAATATACTATGGTAATGTATTGCATTCCTCTGTTAACTGAAAGGAGTACTAAAATTTTCCAGGTTTTGCAGTCAGAAGACCTGTTTGGTAAAAACACTGTTCTGATGTTCAGTT
The DNA here is from genome assembly GCA_009769605.1 of Bucorvus abyssinicus. Taxonomy (NCBI): domain Eukaryota; kingdom Metazoa; phylum Chordata; class Aves; order Bucerotiformes; family Bucorvidae; genus Bucorvus; species Bucorvus abyssinicus. The sequence goes on along the minus strand of CM020028.1, from coordinate 29,540,426 downwards.
GTAGCCTATGTTTTAATAAGAGATACTAAAGCTTCATTTTAAGCTTTAAACTAGAACAAGTAAGTGGAAGCATTGCTCAATGATTCTCGGTAACATTAAGAACATTTGACCACTATGCATATAATAGTATATAATAATGTGCACAGGCTATCACTGATTTATCTATAAATATTTGGGGAAAAAAATGTTGCACCTACATGTACAGTCTAAGCATTGATTAGTTCTATGTGGGCATAAAAGCAGTAATGAAATTACATTATTGAGTAAGATACTGAATAATGGTATATTAATGTTGAGTCCCACCTTTATATTGTATTATTTTTACTGAAGTAAATGATAATGTCATTTCATTGAGTTTAACTTCATCTCAATCTCAATCATTTTACATTAAATTGCAGTTCATTTCAGTCTTTCATCCCCTGAACCTTTTTTTACCCCATTTTTCCACTTCTATCTGGTCTTAGGTTAGGGAAGAGAATATGAAGATATTGAAAAACTGTGAAGAGATTCTACTCGGCCCTAGAAAGACAATGGAAGAAGTGGCTGAGTTAACCACAAAAAGGCAACAGTACCTCCATAGCTGTGTGCGTGCAGCTTGCCCCTTACAGGAGTGCTGTTTGCATTGAGGTGGAAGCAGATTTTAACTTGGCATGCGCAGGATCTTAAAGGTACCAGTTTTATTTTTAATTAGCATGAGATCCAGGGAAGAACACATACCTCATAAAAACTGTTACATGTTTTGTCCAGTTTGCTTAGTATACAGTGTGCTAGTCACAAATGCTTTGTTATTCCTTGTATGAGACAAGGAAACAGTAATGAATAAATAAAAATCATACCTTGCAGCGTTCACACAGGTGGCCTGATTTTATATCTATGCTATGAGGGAACTAACTGGTTAAATTTAACTTCTACTAACAGTAGCATGAATCTGATAGAAAATTTTAAAATCAGAATGTTGTTATGCCTTTTTCTGAACTTCCCTCCTTCCAGACTTGCCTTTGAGTAGGAACATTTTCTAGAAATAATCATATATAAGCAAGATTATGAGTTGGTTTTTTTTTTTTTTTTGTAACAGTATCTCTATACAAAGGATAAGATCTAAGTTAAAACAGTGGTGTAGCATCATTGACCAAGACTTGACCAAAGGGTAAAGTATTATGCTTGAACAGGTCAGCTTTAATGCACTTTGAGACATAGCAAACAGAGAAAACCCACTGAAAATCATGGAAGAAGTCATATGAGAACTCCAATTCATTTGAAAAAGATGATGTGAAGTGTAAACTCATCCTTTTGTGCTGTTAACATGTCCTGAACATAGCCAGAATGTCCATTTTGTTTTCTTCATGGCAGTTCATATGTATGTAGTGAAAGCATAGAGACAAAGTGGTGTGTTATTGAGTCAAACATGTCTCATTCCAGACGGTGGCAAATGGAAACTGTATCCCTGCCCCCCCACCCCCTTCAGGAGTCATCCCAAAAGCATGTCTTAATGTGACATTGTATTGCATCTCCAGTGCTTAAATGCCTGCTAACTGATGTACCTTGTCACTGCTGTGGCTAACAGCAGATGGTGCAGAGAGAGAAGGATGTACCTCCCTCACTGTGTGATGCTGACTGCAGTGTTGGGAGACGCTCCTCACAGCAATTTCTTTGAGCCTGCAGCATATTTGATTATCCCATCTCTTAAAAGGTACAAATGTTACAGCCATAAAATTATCCAGCTTAATATGAATATGGGCATAATTTAAGGAGATGTTGCAGAGCAGGTAGTGTGAATGAATATATAATTTAATATAGATAAGTGCAGGAATGAGCTGTTGATTTAATGAGACACCACTACTTCTTGTTACAGGAGACTCAAAAAGATGGAAGTTTATTTCTGTGTGAATCAATTGTTCTCTTTTCCCTTGCCTGCACAGTAAAGAGCAGTCTAACTAATGGCCCTGACTCATTTGAGGATAAACAAGTTCTACCTTCCTGTCTAGTCGTCTATGGTATGTAATGACCTACCTTTCAATTAAATTCCTTTAAAAGCTATAGTTGAAGCGCAGTCTTCAGTTTAGAAAGATCACTCAAGAAGACTAAAGCTAATCTTGGATAGACAATGTGCATCCAAGTCATCTTTTAGTGTAGTTCAAAAAGAAAAACCAGAAGAAGAAAAATTAATTGCTGAATATCTGGACAAAAAACAAACGATGCATCTTTTAAAGATATTAGAGGCATATGGTAACTAGGAGGAAACTTTCTGTCTTCAAGATATAAAAATAGGTTGTTAGACATAAATCAAAGGGACTTTTAATATTTTGCAAAACAGTATGCAGACTGACCTCAGACCTCAGTGCTGCAAATGATTACAAACGTACTTCATACATTTATTCAGCATCGTTGTAGTCAAATCACCCTTGGAAAGCCAACACATTTGTAAGCGTAACTGTTAATAGAATTTGACCTATTTTTATCTTGACCACAGTTTTAGATGTTGTAACATTGTGTTCCTCAGCAGCCCATCTTTCAAAACATTGGCAGGAAGTTTAGTGGTTTGGAGATGCAGTTAGAGAGACGGTGGATGGAGATGGTGCTTTCCTTTGTTATTACTTGGTCATTATGCATACCCTTATAGACGGAGATTTAAAGGAGGAGAGAGTCTTTACAGTTATCAGTAGATGAGTTTCTTTAAAGAAATGCAGAGTAAAATCTATTGTGTTTCTGTGGGAGCTTTATTAAACCCACTAACGTGTTCTGAAGAGATGAATTGAAAGATGTAGCCAATTGTGCAGATAGTATTTTCAGCTTTGGATAAAGGAAATGGCATTTAATTTTAATATTCAAAAGTAATAATTTAAATATCAGGCTGTTTCATTTTTGAATCATCACAGAAGTTTAAAATTTTTAAGATAACTGCTTTTGAAAGAACAAGTGATAGGTATGTCAGTTATTTTTGGGTTAATATTCAGCCCAGCTGAGTTCATCCTTTTCTTATTGCACTTTATATCCTTCATGCCTTGTAACTCCATCCCATAAAGTCCTCTGTCATCTATTCCCAGATAAATATTACCTTGTGGACCATTACACACTTCTATGATATTTCTGCATGAAACAGTGATTCTTGATGTATTTCTGCTTTCATTTCATGCTATCTAAGCCTCTATAATTCAGTTAAATCCTTTAATCATAATGTTAACATGAGAGGATAAATTTCTTCTGGTTTATTTAAGTTTTATATTAATTTTGCTGTTCTGTTACTCTCAGAGGTCTAGAAGTCCACAGCTGATACTGGAAAGAAAGGTAACCTAGCACAGGCTAAGTTTTACAGGAATCAGAAGGGAAAAAATAATGGATTTTTTTCCAGTTTACCAATACTGTCTCAAGACAACCTGAATTAGCCATCGTGGGAATCCCAGTGGAGGTAACACAGGCCTACAACACTTTTAACACAAACTTAACTTGAAAAGGAGAAACTGCAGTGAATATGAATATCTCAAAAAGTAATTTAAGCCACGTATTAGCTATGTCCCAGCAACTTCTCATCTTAAGTCAGGCACCATCCTTTGCAGCATAACTAAAGTATAGCTTTCAATGTTTTAACACAGGAATTCTTGACTGGTTTTTGAAAAGAGGCTTTTTCTTCAGGATCTTTCCCCCCTTTTTTTTTTAACATGGAAACTAGGTGGAAATTCATACATGTATCAGCAGGAAGTCTTGTATCTTGTTAAAGCAGCAGAGTGGGATGAAATTTTCAGAACTACAACATGGAAATAACAAATAACTCTTTTATGGGCAATTAGAGGAAATGACTGCAAAGTTCACGGACACTCAGCTGGAATCTCAAGCCTATTTTCATGCTTACTAGTTTGATCATTGAAATATTACATAAAGAACCTGTTATTTTAAAAATTATTTTAAATTAATGAGCTCCCCAAAAAGGAGTACCTGAACTGGTACCTTTCTATGTCTGTTTTAGTAAACTATTAGTCTCATTGTAATGTAAAGAGCAATACAAAGCTATAGGACCAGGCCCTGATGATTGAAGTGCCAGAATTCTGCATTGGCAGATCCTTGTCTGTGAGAGAGATTATGCTCCTCTAACAGATGGCTTAGCTTTTATATTTTGGAGAACTTTCATTCTTTACCTTAGCTTTATATCTGCTGCACAGAGATAGATAGTCTAAAATCTGAATATGTAGAGGGATCTTTTCTCCCATATTCTTGGTAGAATGTGAAATGGTCAAAGCAAAGCAAACTTCCAGAGGAAGAAACACTTAAATTATACCTATGATAACATGGTGACCCTTTTGATTTAAATGAGTAGTTGTAAAAATATGTATTGCAGGAGTTAACTGTAGGATTTACTGAAATAAAACTACAGAACCTAAAATTAGTTTGAGTAGATCTTGACACTTACTTTGTAGTAGCTAAATCAACTGGCCTTCCATTTAACTAAGACTGATATGAAGGAGAAAAGACGAGCAACGGCAATAGGTCCAGTTACACTGTGACCATGAAGGTAATGGAGTCAGTGCTTGAGTCAGATCAAAGAGGTAGAGAATTTCCAGAAATTTTTTAAGATTCCTTACACTATTTCTATGTTATCTTCAAGTATAAAATCCTAAAAAGAATACTTGCCATAGTGTCATTTCCTTCCCTCCCCACATCTTCTCTGCAAAAGGAGTGCAACTTTAAACTTAAGAGGTCAAAGGGAGTCACCTATGAACGGAAACTGCATGCCCCTGCAACTGGTTTTGCTGTATTCATAGGCCAGCATCTGCTCTTGCAAATTGGCTAATTGTGTGTGCAAGAAGGTATTCACTAATTAGGTGCTCAATTACCTGTTTTGCTCAAACAATGGACATTTGCATGTATAAAATTAAAGGTTTTATGGACAGCTTACTCCTCCCCTGGTAATAAGCATTAGGCAGGGATCATCTTAAAGGCATCCATCAACATTTCAAGGCTTCAGGGAAGTTGAGGGGGCTGAAATTCTCTTATGAATAAGCACTGCATAGGGCTGCCTAACAATTAAAGTATATATGTGGCAACATTAATATCAGAAAGTAGCAGAACCCAATATAAATGATAATTAGGAGAAATGACAGCTCAGCAAAAAGGAGTGATAACACCATTAGTGTCACTAGGTGCTTTGTGAAGCATACTCTTCACTATACAGCTATAAAAAAGGGAAGGGTGTAGAGAACAACAGCTTTTGATTAGGCCAGATAGTTCTCTGGAAAGTCAAACAATTGCCTAGACAGATTGCAATAATTTTCTAATTTTCAGAAGGGTCTAAGTATGGCTTTTCAAAGGATTTTCTGTTAGACGTCATAAGTGCTTTTTGGAAATAGGACTTAAGCTTCAGTTCTGAGCCTTTCTTTTGCCTTCTCTCCATAGTGTTAGGACAATTACTCTAGAGTGACAAACTGATAGCCCTGAAGGCTTTCTAAAATACATTCAAACCTAATATATAATGAATTATAGTTTGTGGCACAGAAGATCAGATTCCACACATCTGTCATTTAACATTTCTTTTTGCCTCTCACATGAGGATTTTGTCTGCTTTGTAGGGATGATGTCAGTTTTATCCGTGTTCATAAAACAACTTCCTAAGCACAAAGGCAATTATAAGAGGGAACAAAAATATGAAAAAGCACCATTTAAAGTTGAAAATTGTTGTTACTTTCTAGCCATTACCATATTCATAACTTTAAAACCTTAACTCTAGTACCTTTAATCATGACATCAAAGTTGAACACAAATTCTATTTTATTTAGGATATCTAACTGCTAATAGAACTTTCATTTTCTATAAAAACATAATAAATCACTGAATAATTATCTGTGTACCTCAGAGCCTATAGACATGCTTCTGATTATGTTTGTCAATATTGTCAGTAGGTGGTGTGTCCAGTAGAAGAAAAATAAAAGCCTGTAACTGAAATCCCAAATCCTAGCAGCTCTCAGCCAATCTTTTGTTTTGATTCAAGTAGCTTTTAAACAGGTGTCTTTTTTCTGGGTGAGTGTTAAGTAAACTGTTTAGTTTGTGGACAGTTAGAAGCTGTGGAGAAAACAATGCTTGACCCAGGCCCCTCCAACCTAGGGGTCTTGCAGCCTTTTAAGTTCAGAGTATTCAGCCTTTAGTGTTTAAAAAGCAGCTGAACAACTCTTTAATCCTTAACTCTAGTTTTGGGTTTTGGTTTGGTTTTAAATAAGTGTCAAGGCTTAGAGCTGGGCTAGTCACTAGATGAATGACAGATGCTAACTATTAACTGCACACTACCCCTGCCTCCTTCCCAAAGAGGGGAAAGAGAAAAGAAGCAAGGGAGAGAGACTTGTGGATTGGAAAACTAAAACTGCTTTAATGAGAATAATAATAATAAAATGAAACATATACAAATATATACAATACCAATACCGAACCCAACCCCTGTGATGGCAACCATGTCACTGTCACCACTGATGCTGTGAGCAGACACTGGGGAAGTTCCAGATGGCTCAGCAGCAGATGGGAACCAGATGCAGGAGCTGGATTCTGGAACTGGATTCAGGAATGCACGGCCTGGGATCAAAGGCAGAATGGACAGAGTCCTCCTCAGATGACGGCCATTGAAGAGCAGACAAGAGAGCGAGACCCTCGTGATCCCTCAGCTTTATACCAAATATGACATATATGGGATAGAACATGTTGCTGGTCAGTTTAGGGTCACCTGTACCATTCTCTGAGCTGCCTCCATCTACCAGTACATCTCTTGTTAATTAACGTAAGATATTTCTCCTCTGACTTGCTATGTTTTCCCAAATGCTTTCAGTACTGATGTTTTCTCTATTTTTTCTTTTTTTTCCTAGTGCAAATCTTACACATGTAGTAAGGAAATGAGCAAGAGTGAAGGAATCACTCATGCAATCTTTTGAAAAGGATTTTATCTACTTTAACTTGCAAAATGAAATTTAAGTAGCATGTTTAACAACATGTCCATACCTAACTTCTGTTTAAAGCAAGAGGGGCTAGGAACCTATGTGCTTTGGGAAATCTCCCTGTGTACTTACCTTCATCTTCAGATATTGAAAAAAGGATAATTAGACTTGCAGAGCCTCTTGCAGCTTTGCTTACAAAAGTAGTACCTCCCTACGACATGGATGCGCTGTGAAGAGAATTGCACAAAATTATCGCTGTCCTTAGATTCTCTTTTGTAGGGTCTTATAAAATAAAAAAGTGTTAAGATGGCTATTTAGTTCTAACTGGTGTGGTGTTACTGATGTTGGTCTATTTTGGCATGTCGGTGGCTTTGATCTGACCAGCTGATTGCTCTCTGTTAGACAACATTTTTGCAAAGACTTTAGGTGTTTTATACTTTATAGAAATTCTGCACCTGCTACAGGCACTATGCATTTGATTCCTTTATTGATCAATTTTTCTCTGGCACACACTCCTAAGAGCAGTCAAGTCTTTTCAATCCATCATGAACTGCTGTTAAAATTTCCTGCATAAACATTTGCACTTTCCACCAGTGACACAGAGCTGAAAAGAAAAGGCAACTGCTGTAAGAAGCACACTGCAACCAAAAACTATGCTCATCATGAAGTCACAGAAGAATAATCTTACAAAGCTTCTATGATCTTTTTAAAAGGATATCATTTCCATCTTGGAGTCATAAATATTAGACACTTCCATAAAGTGCCTTCAGTGCTGAATACCTACAACACACATGGAAACTTGTATTTTCTCAGCACTTCTAAAATTCAGCCTACGTATAATTTGGCTGCACAGATATGGAGTGATATGCCTAACCCAGTGCTGAGAAGTTTTGCGGTGCTATTCTGTGTTTCCAGGTTAAAAGCAGGGCAGTTCAAAACCCTTCAGCTATACCAAAATAGAAACCATGCTTGTTAATATCCTATTATTGAAAGGAAGATTCCTTTTCTTTCTTCCCCCTCCTGCGCACTGCCACTCTCCCCCCCCTAACTAATCCACTGTCTTTGGAGGCACAGACACTATCCATTCTGGACACCGCTGACTACCAATGGAGCAACATCAGTGTCTTAATGACCACTTTGATCAAAATATCCTGAAAACCAGCTTATGGGAGTGACAGAGAGTGCAGAAGCCTCAGTTTTTCTCCATGCCCCCCTCACTACAAGAAGGACACTGAGATGCTTGAGCATGTTCAGAGAAGGGCAACAGGGCTGGTGACAGGTCTGAAGAGCAAGTCTTATGAGTAGTGGCTGAGGGAACTGGGGTTGTTTAGCCTGGAGAAAAGGAGGCTGAGGGGAGACCTTATTGCTCTCTACAACTACCCAAAAGGAGGTTGTAGAGAGGTGGGGATTGGTCTCTTCTCCCATATAACAGGTGACAGGATGAGAGGAAATGGCCTTAAGTTGCGCTAGGGGAGATCTAGGTTAGAGATCAGGAAAAATTTCTTTACAGAGAGGGTTGTGAAGTGTTGGAACAGGCTGCCCAGGGAGGTGGTGGAGTCACTATCCCTGGAAGTGTTTAAAAGACATGTAGATGTGGTGCTGAGGGACATGGTTTAGGGACCCTGGCAGTGCAGGGTGAATGGTTGGACGTGATGATCTTAAAGGTCTCTTCCAACCAAATGATTCTATGATTCTAGGCCGTGCACAGGCACATCACTCGCTGCCTGATGGCATATGTGGGCTATGTTACCGCTGCAGCCAGAGCTCAGCACTTAGCCATCTTCTCCTGCCATCCCAGAACCACTGCATTTACAGCATAGTTTTTATTTAACAAGAATTTAATGAGGCTCATCACTGGTGCCTGCAATTTTGGAGGGCAGATATGTCAAGGATGGCAAACAAAACCAACAGTCGCCACATGTCCTTGAAGATGACACAAGCCTTCTGACCAGCCTTCCCAATGTGAAGCAGCTGGGGCACTAGCGTCTGTAATTCAGTTCATTTGTAATGCTTTGTAAAAATGGCTGTCCGAACTTGATAGGGGAAAATGGTCTTTAACTCCTACTTTTAATTAAATTCTCAAAGTCTTAACAAGAAGGAATGAGGCTAAGATGGGATGGTTACAGTAATAAGAATTAGTTTCACAGAGCTCCTTAAATCCATAAAAATTGAGGGGTGATTACAAAATGGGACTCACTTGACTTTACATGATGTTTATAAGGGAGGTGCATATTGCTTTGGAAAAAAAAAACAACCTAAAAACTGTTATATGAATCACTCTGTTGGAAGTTAGGATATTTTTATTGTTTATTTAATCAGAACTAAACTGAGAACAGATCACAGTTCTGAACTAATGGACGCTTAAATGATGGCGATTGAGTCACTTAGCAAATAAAAATTTCTGGCTCATTAGAGGTCAGTTTAACAAATATTAACTTGTAGTTCCTCCTCACAGTGTTAGTTTCTGGCTAAAAATGGTTTCATTTTGAAACTCAGAGCAATATATAACTATACGTCAGAAAAATAAGAGGCAAGAACATAGGTTCACAATCTAAAAATATCTCTGTGCTTTCTTTATTTGAACAATAGCAGTCTTTCTGGACATTTCTGGAGTACAGTGAACTCTATTGGTAAGCAAAAAATGGTAGTCTTCTGCTACTGAAAATAATTCTCAGTTGCATTTCCAACATTAAATGATGGCATTCAGGATGTTTTAAATCGAATCGGAAGTTATTTATGTTTATGCCAAACAGCAGCAGTATTTAGCATCTCGAGCAAGCATGTTTTCACCAGCTGACCAGCTTGTGTATGTAGATTCTCTTGTGGTGGACCTTGGCTACAGTGACACATACTGATGGACAACATTGTCAGACACTGACCAACGAAGTTGATGTTAAATATTAGGCAAAACCAAGACTGTCCACATGGAAAACTAAACTGCATTTAGCATTTTATTCACTTATGTGTTCTGAAGTGTGGTAAATCTTCTAAGTTAGACTATTGGACACAGGCTTTCATCTGCTTTATTTCAAGTGCTTTCTTCAAGAAGGCAATGTCAAAAAAAAAAAAAAAAAAAGCCTGAGCAGTAAGTCCAGCACACATAGTCTAGACCATCTTGGTAATCATTAGTCCTAGTTCTATCATGTCGTCTTACATGGCATGGAAACAAAAAGGAACCAGCAGCATCATATTTAGTGGTAAGAACAGATGAAAAATAACATCTCCAGACTAGCACCTGGTTTGTGCTCAGCCTTCAACTTTACAGGTTGTGAAATAACCATTCATGATGTGAACTGTGAGGGTGTGCAATGCATCTGCATGATTTACTGACCTTAACGTCAGAATTATTTTCCAATGTTTTCACATGTTGTTCCTTAGGGATTAGTTGCCTTGGGAATCACTTACATTATTTAACATTATTTTCCCTACTGTCATGGCGTGATCTTGACAGCTAGCCTTAAATGGTGCAGAGATGGGGGTAGTGTACTTTTTGACTATCAGTCTGATAATCCGATTTAACAAAATTACCATGATATATAAGTAAGCCTTCTCAAGCACACAGCCAAGCCTGTGTCAAAGGGTCAAAGTTACTGCTATTCTGTGTCTTCAGCAGAAAAAATAAAGCTAGCAGGAACTAAAAACTGATCTGTGTGGTGCTGCGGGATGTGTACAGTGGCATAGCACTTAATCTGGATATAGGATCTGGGCCCAAACAGTACATGTAGTTCTTGACAAATCATTTGTTTTTGTGGTCTTGCTGTACTGTATGAGTCCATATGGTTCATACAGATAGGTGCACTAATAGTAATAGCAGTTAATTGGGAATACCTTGTTTCCAGAAATCAGTGTATGAAAACAGGGGAAGAGCAACAGATTGTCAGCTTTTGGGAGTATTTCTGTGTATTTATTTCTAAAGTGGACAGACGTGGTTTGGTAATGTCTTTAAGTAGATGGCATTCTAAACGGTCCCAGTTTTTAATCAAGTTTAGTGCTCTCACCATTTCTATGACAAATTTCAAGGAGCGGAGGCATTGTTGCCTGTAGTTACTGTTCAAGTGTACTTATAATGGCTTTTTGGAGCGCTAGTTTTTTCACATACTAATATTACTATTATTCATTTTATGCAGTCTTTTGTTTAGTGAAGAGATAAAAGTATTTGTTATCCAGCAAAGTAGGCTCATTTGCTATCATATGTGGGAGACCCACTGTAAACTGCTGAACAAAAAAAGCAAACATAATAATAGATAACTAAAAGCATGTCACAAATAACACAGCGTATTTGGTTTATTTGAGCAACAGCAATTCTAATTCCTTCATAACTGTCTTGTAAATTAGCTTCCTTTTTAGAGAAAAAAATGTACATCATTTGTTACTATCTGGGTTTAGTACTTGGCTATGAACAAAACAAAGAATTAGGGTAAAACTGATTTCTTGCTCTACTGAGTGTAAGTCTACCACTTCTTCCTCACAATGATTTGAAGGTAGTTGTTATTAGCCAACAGAATATGTCTCCTAAATATAGAAATTCATTAGGTTTCCTCAGACTTCTGAGGTAGGCACATAAAAGCATTCTCTCATTATGTGAAATACTAAAATCTATCTGATCTAGACAAAAATCACGCAAACTCTATTTGTGGACATTTACTGAGTGTTCTTCACACTACCTCAAAATACCAAATTAACTCAGGATTTTGGGTGCACTAACACTAAGAATCTAGACACGACGTATCATAATTTTAAAGTATTGGGTTCTGGATATACTTGTCAACACTTAGTTTAGCAACATCGTGGTTAACCTGTGGTTTAGCTGATACTGAAGAAGCACTCTGCTAGCATATTATTCATATCAAGTTCAGACAGAATCACAAAATAATCTGGTTGGAAGAGACCTTTAAGATCATCGAGGCCAACCGTTCACCCTGCACTGCCAGGGTCCCTTAGCCATGGCCCTCAGCACCACATCCACACGTCTTTTAAACACTTCCAGGGATGAGGACTTTATCAGTGAAGTACTGCTTTGCAGTCACCACAACAGCCTCTACGACAACTAACCAATAGCACAGAGAAGGTGTGATGGACTTCGCCTAGAAACGTGTCCCATGCTGGTCAGTGTTTAAGAGGCATCTGCATGAGGCCCTTAATGCCATGCTTTAGCGTTCGGTCAGCCTTGAAGGGGTCAAGGCAGTGGAACGAGGTGATCAATGTAGTTCCCAATAAAAAACCCCTACCTCTCCCTGCCCTGTTCCTTACCTTGTTTTCACTTACCTTTTTCTTTCCTCCCTTTTGTCTTTTCCCTTTCCTTCCCTTTGCTTCCCTTTCCTTCTCTTTCCTTCTCCTTCCTTTTTTATTTTTCTTGTCTTTTCTTATATTCTCTTATCTTTTCTTTGATGCCTCGCCTTGCCTCGCCTGCCCTCGGTGCTCCCCTCTGCTGCTGTCTTCGCCTCTCCTTTCATCTACAGTTAAAGACGAGAGAAGGGGGCAGGAGAGGATAGTGCTTGTGAGCATCATCTCATAAACAGATACAGAAATATAACACAACAGAACATCACGTAAAATCCTGGAGATGAACTGAAATATAACACAAGAGAACATGACATAAAATCTTATGGAGCTCCACCTTTCTCCAGTTCAGTATGGATCAGTCCATGGCAAATGGTAGCACTGTGTTTCCACCCCTAGTGCAGTCAGTTCCAGGTGTACTGGACACCTCTCCAGGTGAAAGCAAACTGTGCCCTGCATTCCAGTGCTACAGGAAGAAAGAAAAATGCATTAGCAATATCAATTATAGCGTACCACTTAGCTGCCTTTGACTGCAGTTTGTACTGGAGTTCTAATATGTCCAGAACAGCAGCACTTATGGCTACGATAGTAGACGATAGTCTACTGTTAATCTCCATTCCCCATTAGATTTTCTCTGTTGAACGGGCCTTGTTCAGCACTATGGTACTAACCCCAGTGTCCCAGCATTGGAGCAACCAGGTGATAAGTGTTTCTTTGTCACAACGGCTATAATCTGTTCTCAAGTTTTGCAACTCATTCATAAATAAAGATTGCATGATTATGTCTTGATCTGAGCTCCCATGCTCTGATAAGTATGCTTTGAAAGGACCTGCTTTGAAAGGACTCCTTTCAGAAGGACCTGCTTTGGAAGGACCCACTCCATTATCATCAAACACTGGGTGATCTGTTTTTGTTAGGTGTTTTTTCCCAGTCTCGGGGACATCAGCCTTCACATCTGGTTTCAAATCCTCCACTGATAATTTTGCTTTAGAAGGACCCTCTCCATTATTGTCAGACACCAGATGATCTATTTTGGTTAAGTGTTCTTTCCCAGTCTCAGGGGCATCAGCCTTCACATCTGGTTCTGAATCCTCCTCTGATGATAGTGCTTTAGGACTCTCTCCCTCATCCATCTCTGGTTGAGATGGGCTATATGGGTGATATTCCTGTCTTGGTTTTCTCTTCTTCCTCACAGGAGAAAACTTGTACTGGGGCTGACTGAGTGGGAGTGTCTGTCTGTGTAGCTGGAGTTCTCTTTGCTGGAGTTGAAGCAGCAGCAGTGCTCATTGTGGGAGTTGGAGCAGTAGCAGTACCATTATCAGGAGTTGGAGCAGCTTGTGGGGAAGGCTCGTGGGGTGTGAGCAGTTGCAGTGCAGGTTGGGAATGTCATAAAACCTCGTGGGGTCTGAATAGCTGCAGAGCATGTCATAAAGCCTCATGGAGGCTGAGTAGCTGCAATGTGTGTTACCGAAGCAGCACCCACTCTAGGAGTTGCGCTAGCTGCCTGAGAGGTGTACCTGCATCAATCTCTAACCTGACGCCACACAATAGAAGAATCAGGGATAAATTCTATGATAGTGATAATAACATGATATTTTGATTGTAATAACAATATTCACAATCCTCACAATCTAATGGATTCCCAGAATCTTGTGGAGTTAGATTAGCATGATGGGGAGAAGTATAACTTCCTGAGGTAAAACCAAATGTATACTTAGTAGCAAGATCCACTATGTGACACCCATAGTATATCGATGTAGTCGCTGACCAGCTTAATGCGGCATAAATCAGTGATAGACACCACAACAAAGCGGTGCCTTTTGCCAAGCGCTCAGAATGGTAACTTTCAAATAAACACTCAGAACAAGTAATAACACAGCGAGTACAGCAGATAAGGTGACAGTAGGACAGTTAGCTCTGAAGCAAATTCTAAAAAGATATAATATCGCTCTCAGCACTGACATCATGTAAGCAGTCCATTTTAATTTCCAATCCTTAAAGACTCTCAGAGAAAAAGTCTGATGTACTCTGGACTGAGCAAGCTGGAATTTGAACTATTTCGGCAATTAATCAGAGCTCTGATCGAGCCCCATGTTGGGAGCAAATATATCTGTCAAGCGTTAGAGCTGGGCTGGCTACTAGACAAATGACAGACACTCCCTATTACCTGCACCACACCCCCATACCCCCTTTCCCACAGCAGGGAAAGAGAAAAGGAGTAGAGGGAGAGAGACTTACGGACTGGAAAAGAAAACTAAAACTGCTTTAATGAGAATAATAATAATAATAATAAAATGGAACATATATAAATATACACAATACCAATATCGAACCCAAACCCCCTGATGGCAACCACGTCACTGTCACCACTGATGCTGTGAGCAGACACTGGGGAAGGCCCAGGCTGGGCTCAGCAGCAGCTGGGAACTGGATTCAGGAATGCATGGCCTGGGATCGAAGGCAGAACGGACAGAGTCCTCCTTGGATGCCAGTCATTGAAAAGGAGGGCAAGAGAGAACGAGACCCTCGTGATCCCTCAGCTTTATACTGAATATGACGTATATGGGATGGAACACCATTGCTGGTCAGTGTAGGGTCACCTGTCCTGTCTGCTCCTCCCTGCAGGTGTGGTATCTAACTTAGTGCACCCCCACCGTGGTACACAGGATTTAGCAGTGACCTTGGTCTGCACAGGAGCAAGTACAAGCCAGAGCCTTTCTGCACACCAACCCCTGGCAGTAACTGTCAACATCAAGCGTTATCACTTCTACAAGCAGACACTGTCTGCAAAAATATGCCGTTGCTTTCAGAAAGTGCAGTTAGTAAGAAGAGCCTGAGCTGAAAAGTAAAATCACTGAACAGAATTAGTGCTGTTCTAACTCAAACCAGGAAAATAAGCTAGAAAAATCCAAAACTACAGAACACCCTAAACACTAGCTTTTAAAGTCTAGAACTTTATGCTGAAAAAATAATTAGGTTTCTAAATGTAGAGTTTAGCTCGAAAATGAAACTTTTATTATTAAGTAGGTTATAAACGTGTGGCATATTAGTAAAACTTCTTTGTGTTTGAATATGTAACTATATATCAGACATGGCAGCAAAGAAATAATATCCTCATCAAAGCTATAGAAAATTTTGCTTTCAGCCTCAGGATGAGAATTGGGATGCCTATTCTTTATTTGGTTTTATAAATCCCCTTGTTGACACTTTTACTCAAGTTTAGCTAATGCTACTGATTTCAGCTGTAGAGCTTGTGGCAAGAATTTTGTGTAAGGGAGTCACATTGGTTATTCCTGTTTTTCCTCTTAGCTACACCTGCCCTTTCATTAGATGCTGAGACCTTATTGCCTCATTTAAAAACAAACAAAGAAAAAAATTCAACTTTGATCTGAATAAAGTCTGCAAAAAAGCCTCCACCCAATGTTTCTATAGCCAGGAAAGGAAAATGCCCTAAGGTGTCAAAAGACGTAGTCATATGAATAGACATGCACGGTTATTTTCCCCTAAGTGATTTTAGAAATACAAACATAGCTCTGCAACCATTTCTGCCGGGCAGTTTTTATTATGATTTATCTTTTTCTGGTAATGCTTATGTGATACCAGTTTAAAGAATGACATACAGTACTCTGTGTGACAGTAAAATGACTTTGAAGACTACTACATCAAAATATTTTCATATTTTACATACTCTAAAAATGTGCTAAATACTCTATA
Organism: Bucorvus abyssinicus; assembly: GCA_009769605.1. NCBI lineage: Eukaryota > Metazoa > Chordata > Aves > Bucerotiformes > Bucorvidae > Bucorvus > Bucorvus abyssinicus. The sequence goes on along the minus strand of CM020028.1, from coordinate 29,524,527 downwards.
TCTACATTTCCAAAATAATCCTATATAGTCCATTCTATACCATGCATAGTTGTAACTGTCTGCTTAGACAACATGACATCTTCTCTGAGGTATTAGAATAATGCTCTATTGAAAAATTATGAAATTAGTATATGTATGTGCTATTTTCTAGGAGAAAATTGTCATCTTTTGTAAAAAAAAAGCATCATCACAGCAAAAATTGATGATAAAGAGCAAACAGAAAACTCACTGTGGAAAATAATTCATGTGTTTGACAGACACACCATCTCTTGACCCTGTCCCTTTGAACAGTGATGTTGCCATTTTCCTGAGGCAAAATCCCAGTGAGGTGCAGCCTGCACTTGGCCATACCTGAGCAATCCAACACAGGAGAGGACATAGGAAGTTTAAAATTGAAAGCGATGTTATTTAGACTGTAGTGCATTAAAAAAAATGACCACTTCTAGTGGTCATGTTCAGTTTATGTGTTAGTGACAGGATGACCTGGTACCTGCTTTTAGCAAATGAAAAGACCCTATAAACCTTTATGTTGGCAGACCAGATCCTATAAATCTTTTCTATAAAACATACAGTACTTATATAGTGTCTGCGTAGACAGCATGCATTTGCTGCACTTGAAAAAACTCAGTACAATTTTAAGGCTAAAAATTGAAAAAAAAAAAAAAAAGAAAGCATAGAAGATCTTTTCTCACCATGCTGCTTCTACTCCCAGGGCCAAGAAGCATGATCTTATTCCATATAGCTATGTAAGAGGGCCCTCTTGAGAGGAAAGTAGTGCATTGATGGGGCTGGAATGAAACACATTTGTTCTTACTGCTAAATTAGGGATTTCTTGCAGCACACTGTAGGATGCTGTTGGGGATACATTTTTAGCTCTCTACAGGCAAATCTGGGAAAGCCTCCCCTGTCTTCTTCAACCAGACTGGATTTTTACAGTTCCTGATTTAGCTATGAATCAGGTCCTTTGTACCTTTGATATATAGCCCTTTGTAGCAGATTCAAGCCTTGTTCATTCTTCCTAAATTTCAACTATGCTATAAGTCTTTAAATAGGATTATCTACATGTTTCCTAAGGGATGATGAGAGTAATGAGCAATTAGTCCACAGCAGGCCAGCTTTTCATGAAAATTCCTTCCTTCTATGTATTTTCTGCTTTTGTTACCAGAAACTGACCTTTATATTTGAATTGCCGGCTCCCTGGAGTTTCTCTAGTCTCCAAAATATGCAAAAAAAAAAAAAAAAAAAGAATGTTTCGGTAAATTATCCTTTGTCAGTTTAATTCTAGTGTAAACATTGTAACCGGCAAGAAAATACTCCTCTACTTAGTAATTAACTAACGTTAAGAAAGTTCATTATCATTAATAAAGGTAATATCCAACTGGGATTTCATAAAGGCAGTGTAATAATGGTATGCATCAAAGTTTCTTGTTTTCATAAATCAACTTTTATAATGCTAAAGCTGACATGCTTTTGTATGGTATATATTGGATATGCAGTGAATGACAGACTTTCGACTTTCCAGATAAGTACTTGTGGGAAAAAAGCAGGGAGACCAGTGCAAAGCATGTTTCAGGAGCATGAATCCCAGTCTGGAATGTTCTCCTTGTACTACCTTCAGCTTAAATAAAGGGTTAAAATACTGACATTAACTTGGGATGACACAATTTATTTTCACCCCCCTGTGGAATATAGATGATCAGGGATATATATCCCTTTGTAAAAATACATTGAATTTTTCATGAAATTTTTCATGTTGGGAATAACATTTCAAATGGAGGAAGGAAAAAAATACATTTATTCAGTGATATTTTCTTTCTTATTTTAAAAGAAAGCTAGAAGAAAATGGTTCAGAAAAGAGCAGGTAAGTGCTGAGCTGCATTATAGGCACAGGCAACGTAAGTCTGTCTGCACTTCACCATCTTTTTTCCTTAAATGTTTCAATGTAATCAGTGGTATAGTTGTGTGTGCCATCTGTGTCCACATGGTGCTAGAAAATTAACGCTTTCTACATAGACTGTGAACAGGCATGCCAATTAGGGTCTGCTGTGCTGGTGATTTCTTGGGTAGACTTCTGCCCACTGAAATAACTAATTAATGTCACATAAGGCATAGAATACATAAAATAGTAACAACTCAGTCAATTTGTCACAGCTTTGCTGAACTGTGGCAAAAGCTTCCTTATCTCAGTCCAGTCTGTTGAATTGTTTATCTCCTTGGCTATGAACATGTATTTTATCAAAACCCTTAGGGAACACTTTTTTTCCTTCTATTTTTTATACAGTTACAAAACCTCTGAAAGGTTTTGCAAGAAATTTAAGAAGATATTTTTTGCTTGTTTCTTTAAACACTGTCTCCAGGAATGCTTGAGCCAATTTCTTTTCAGTTCTTATTCTTGATTTGCTCTAAAGGGCCTGAAAAAATGACACAAAACTAATTGCAAACACACTTTGCAAGGCTGCTAGATTTGTTTAGAATGTGATGGTGATTCTGCATTATAGCAGAATATTGCATTTCAGATATACGTGCCTGCTTGTTCCTGTAGTGAAATGGGGATTCTTTAAAACAAGAATGTCTGTATCCATGAAATGCTTAATATACTTACATACCTTATAAGTATATATATTTTTGGATAAGATAGATATGGATATATATGTATGTATGTATGCAGAGCGAAAAAGCACGTAACTTCTGTTATGGAGAAATGGAGAGAAAGTTAAAATAGAAATAGCATTAATGAGAATACTGGTAAACAATTCAAAGAGGTTAAGTTTAAGACAATGGCTAGGTATTCTAGTTTTCTCTTTTGCTGAAATGACAGACAAACCAGAGCTTGCGAGAACAAAGGAGAAAAGTTTCAACCTAGGCTACCCTTTTTGGCAGTTCTTCCCTTTCCCAACCTCTCTCTGAGCTACTGTCCCTAACAGCTTCACTTCACAATTGTGCTCATTTTGGCTAGGATAGAGTTAATTTTCTTCGTAGTAGGTGTTATGGGGCTATGTTTGGGATTTGTGCTGAAAACAGTCTTGATAAATACACCCATGTTTTCATTATTGCTGAGCAGTGCTTACACAGAGTCAAGACCTGCTTCTCACCCCACCCCACCAGTAGACTGGGGGTGCACAAGAGGTTGGGAGGGGACATAGCTGGGACAGCTGACCCCAACTGACCAAAGGGATATTCCATACCAAAAGACACCATGCTCATCATATAAAGCTGGGAGAAGAAGGAAGGGGCAGATGTTTGGAGTTAGAATGTTTGTCTTCCCAAGTAACCATTACACATGATAGAGCCCTGCTTTCCTGGAGATGGCTGAACACCTGCCTGTCGATGGGAAGTGGTGAATGAATTCCTTGTTTTGCTTTGCTTGTGTGTGCAGCTTTTGCTTTACCTATGAAACTGTTTTTATCTCAATCCACAAGTTTTCTCACTTTTCTGACTTTTCTCCCCCATCCCACTGGAGGCAGGGCAATGAGTTAGCAGCTGTGTGGGGCTTACTTGTAGGCTGTGGTAAACCACAACAACAATCTATCTCAGTGCTAGCCATGTGGCTGGGTACAGGCTGTGTACATAACAGTGTTACTAGCTTGTTACTGCATCTCAGGCAAATATTTTTCTGTTAGTGGAAAAACCTAACCTTCAGTATTAAACATGGGTTTTTTTTATATAAAGTATGGGAAAACTCAGTCTGGTTCATAAGTGCTGCTGATACCTTTAAAGTTACTGTAAGACTCATATGGCCAAATGGGATATAACTGACTTTTACCTGAATCTCTGCTCTTGCTGATAGAAATAGGAACTTAGGAGGAAGTTTCGTTTTGACCATGCTGTTTTGTGAGGTTTCATGATGAGTACCTCTTTCAGAAGATGGATGAGTCATTTTAGCTATCCATTTAGCTATCTCTGAGAGATGGGAAAAAGCCCTTCAAAATTACAGTTTTACTTTATAATATGAAATTCAGTGAGACTGATTAAAAAGGAATGGCAAAAAGTAGTGAATTTGTGAGCAGTTAGTGATACTTCTCTCTTTCACAGGCACCCCCTTGCCGTGGGGAGAGAGCTTGCGTGCCCTTGTGAAGTTGAGAGCTATGCTGGTGGTGGCATATACCTCCGGTAGGGTCTCCCAAGCCTGACAGGTCTCAACTGAAGGGTCAGACAAAGTGTGTCCACGGGCAGGATGGGCTCACTAGCCTTCGGGCAACCATCCTAGGAGAAGGACAACTCTAACTCCAAACCCGGGCAGATGGAGCTCGTTTAGCCCTGTAAGGCCATCCATCTAAGAGAAGATACTCTAACCAAACCTACGACCTGAGGACTTCGCTGTCACCGTCCAAGCTCGCTAGGCCCTGGCAGATGAACCTCAGGTGTAAAGGGTGGGGCCAGTCTCGCGCACGCTGCGCCTCACCTAAAAAATCAACCGCGCAGGCTTGAAGGGTGTACTCACATTTGCAAAGCCCTGTAGCGACAGGCAAGGGACGAAACGGCAATACCACCCAAGGAGACCCTCCGGTGTGCTCTTTGCAACCGGTCTTGCCTATCCTGCATTGGCCTTTTCAGCCATCAGCGCGCTTGCAATAAGCGTGGGCAAAGCCCTTCCCAAATCTTCGTCCGCGAAGCCAAGCCATGATGATGAGTGATACTTCTGAGAGGTCTGAAGAAAAGAAGGTTAAGGTAGAGGATCTAATTGCCATCTTCACATACCGAGGGAGCGCTTACAGGGAAAGCAGAACCACAGTCTCTTCTCAGGTGCCCAGGGAAAGGGTAAGTGGCAACAGACACAAGTTGCAGCAAGGGAAATTCTTACTGGGAAAGAAGAAAGCATTCTCCACGATAAGCAGTAATCCAAATTGAACAGTTTTTCCAGAAAAGTCAGAATGTCCATTCTTGGGGATTTTTTAAACGTGGCTGGACAAGGTGCTGAGGAAGATGATCTAGCTTTGAAGTTGCACTGCCTTGAGCAGGGAGTTGAACTAGATTATTTCTGAAGGTGCTCCCCAACTTAAATTATTCTTATTGTATGTAGTGATATTACTAAGTCATAATAACAACCTGGTTCTCCACGTGAAGTGTTAGTTTTGCCCTTCAGATTTAAAAAAGAAATAATTTAAAGCTGATTTTCCCCTAGATTTTGCACCAAAGTTAGGAAAGATGATACTTACATGCAAGACTGTATCTACATCAGCTACCAAAGCGATGTAAAGATGACACAGGGTACAATGCTCAGTAAATCCAAATGCTGAGAGGAAGTAAGAAAAAAACCAACCAAAAAACCACTTTTCATATTTTGGAGATTGCTTTTCTTAAATCTAATAAAAATAACATTAATTTTCCTAAAAGAAGTTTTTAATAATAAAAATTAAAATTAAACTGGTTACCATGGTAAAGATTTAGTTTACAGATTATGAAATTAACATTTGAATATTTTTTAAATAACTATTGTAAATTCTGTGCTTTGGACTCTGATCCCTTTTATGTGATAGAATAGATGCTATTATTGAATTTATTGAGCAGGTTTCTGCAAAATTCTGAATGTTGGTGTAGAGTGATCACATCATTGCAGGACATGCAATCAAGCTCACAATTGCTCAGTCATAGATATTGGTGCTAAGCATATTTAGACAAGCACTTGACTTATCAATCAATGTGATACTGTGAAAGATTGAAGTTGTTCATACTGTAACTCATTTTTGCTATGTGAAAAAAAATTAGGGGAAACTAAAGAAAAAAGGTCTTCTGACTATTAGGAATATTTAGATTACCCAGAATGTCTAATGTTCTTTTGGAAGTAGTGAATAGAAGTGGCATTGATTCACTACGTTCCTCAAAGTTCAGGAAAACAAACAAAACTTGAATTTTTTTTTTTTCCTCCTGCAGTAGTTACTGGCTTTGCTTTTTATCCACGGCTGAAAGACCTGTGTGAAGTCTTGTTTCTTTCTCAGGCTTTCTGACATCCAGGAACAAAACCTCAGTACTTTCATGGCTTAGAAAGGGAAATGAACAGCGATCGGAAACACTCTTTCATAATACGAAATGAATATTCATCTTACTGAGAAATGCTTCGCTTTAGGAAAATGTATGGTATTCTGTCATTGGCTGTTTAATGATTCCAGACGTTGAGTGCTTTACGCCAGACCTGGAGCGCGCTGTGTTTGAGTACCATCTGTCCCAGCTAATCGCCGAATGCCATCTACACACGTGGATGACTTACAACTTCCCTGATTAATGGCATCTTTCATTTTCTTCATAACACAGAGCAATTAATCTCGCCCTGTCCCAGGGGTCCGCAGTAATAGGTTTGAGGGGAGAAGCATCCCACAAAAGTCCTTTCGGTGTAACACCTTCCCCCCCCCCCCCCCCCCCCCCCTCCGCTCTCTCCTCGTCTCACATCCCTGACGGCGCTCCAGCGCCAGGAGATCACTGACCGAGTTCTGGACGTCCGCCCAGGCGCGGTGCCCCCGGGCCGTCCGTCCGTCCGTCCGCGGAGCCGGGGCCGCGGGCGAGGCCGCGGCCGCGCTATGCTGCACAGCGGGTAGGCTCGGATGTGAGGGGGCGGCGGGCAGGTGCCCGCTCGGGCCGGGCCGGGAGGAGGAGGAGGAGGAGGAGGAGGAGGAGAAGGGAGGAGGAGGGGGCGGCCGCAGCTGCATTGCGGATGGAGCCGTCGCCTTTTGGGGAGGGGCGGTCGGGCGGCCGCGTGATGCCGCGGGGACGGGTGGACGGCCGCGGAAGGGCGCGTGGGCGGCGCGGGGCAGTGGAGCGCGCGGAGCGTCCGCCTCGCCGCAGGAGGGAGGTGCTGCCCCCGCTTCCCGGCGCGCGGTGAGGTGAGTGCTGGCGGGCGCGGCGGTGCCCCAGGCCGCCCTCCCGCTCTGGGGGAGTATCTGCCCGAGCAGCGGCGACGTGCGCGGAGCCACCGCGGAGAGGTGCGGGGAAGGCGCGCAGCAGCGTCGCGGCGCTGGGGTGGGACGTTGCGGGCGACCTCGGAGCCGGGCTCTCACTTGCGCTGTGCACTTGGTCCTCTCCTCGCCGCTCGGTTCTGTTGAACCGGGACCTTGCCCACGGTGCCAGGCAGCAGTGTGGGTCGGTCCGGTCCCTGGGCTGCCCCGGGCGGGTTGTGAGTCGGCTGTTGGCTTGTTCTGGAAGTCGATGCGGACTGTTTCTGCCGTGGCGTTGCAAAGACAGTTGGGCGGTCCGGCTGGGAGAACTGCTTGGGATTTTTATAGCTGTTATGCAGAGTTTAACAGTCTCAGAAGTGGCTGCTTAGCTGTGGTTGTGCTCCTGGCAGGGGTGTGTGTGCGTTGCAAAGCAAAAAAGCGTGACGTGAAGCCATGTCTATAAAAAGCAAAGAATACGCGGGGCCCGAAGAAGCCGTCAAGGGAGGCTTTGCCAGGCTCCCATGACCAAGCCTTCAGTTCAGGAGTAAAACTGTCAGGTTGCGTTGTGAAAGCAAGTAATTGCTGTCTCTGAAAGACCAAAGAATAAAATCTCTGTGGTCAGGTTAATTTGCGTGCGGTACAGGAGTTGGGTTATCGTTTCTCCCTTTATAAACTAGCAGAAGTACAGCGCTGTGCCTGAAGCATTCGGTGCTGTTAGTGAGGTGGTTATAGGTGTTTTTTAATAGGGCTGGTGGAGCTGATGCTGCAAGAGTAGTGAAGAGGCACGTGAAAAGAGCAGAGGGGATGAGGACAGGCTTATATCCCGTATGTTGAGAGTTCTTCTGGAGCACTCTTAAACAGCCAAAAGGAAAGTAAAGAAAAAGGTGTGATTAAAAATCGTCATTCTTATGGTAAAGGCTGTAATTCTGAGTTAAAATTCTGCCGTGGCTCCATTTAGTGCTTTATAAATCCACACTAAATTTGATGGAGCTGCACTGAAGAAAGTTTTAATAGACTCTTGTACTTCATTAAAAATGTCTGCTTTTTAAAGACTGATCAGGTCATCCTTTAGTTCTGATGTTTGTAGGATAACATTAAAATTACGTGCCATTTACTTATAGGTCACAGGACCTATCCTGTCCTTTCCTAACTTTAGTCTTCTTTCCTAAAGATCCTATTGAGAAAGCCTTTTTGCTGAGAGGTCTCTTAGAGGGCATCTGGGAAACAGTGGGGGATGACTGTTACCAAAGTTGCTTGAGAAAAGCATGCTTTGCTTTGGGAGCAGGAGGTCTTTTAGGTACACATTCTCCATGACATATTACTGTTTTGGCCATAGTATTGGCCTGATTTTGGAATGACTTGGTTTCTATTAAGGCCATTGCTATAATATTAGATAATAATTTAAGACTTTTTTTATTTAAAATCAAAGTGTATGTGACTGGTTCATCTTCTTAGACCTGTTCTGACTTGAGATTCAGCAGGACTGTGGAGATGTTTCTTTTTCTTACCTGAAATTCTCAGAAGTGTCATTGGTTTTATGGCACTACTCTGGAGTAATCCAAGTTTTCTGGTGATATGACAGTTGCTCTACTTTGCCCAGAATTTTTTTTGTCTTTGGAACAGATTGACATTTAATATTTTCGATGACTTGTCTTTGTAAACTAAGGAATTCATGGTGTCTTTAGCAACTATCACTTTATTCCTGGTGTTTATAATTTGTTTTACTGGGTGATACAACATACCAGAAATTCCAGCTGCAGTTAAGCACTTGGATCCGCATCTATCTCCACTTTGTGCATTTTATGACAGGAGGGAGTAGTGGGAAACTGACAAAGTGATACTATTCTGACGTAGTAATTCTGTCTGCTATATATCATGTCAGTGTACCTTATATTACAGTAGTTTTACATAGTTTATTTGTCACAGCTGGCCATAAGAAAGGGAGAAGGGAACTGGGATTGCCTCAGGCCCTCCTTCAAATCCACAGGAGAGCAACTAAGTTTTTATTTTGATCCTATTGAAGCATTAATGTGGTCAGAGGAGAGAGGGATAATTTTAATGATTAGTTTGTACTTGATATTAAAAATCTTATTGAATTAATGAATTCAACTGAAGTAGCCAAATCCCATGCTTTCCATTCTTAGTAGTTCCTTTGGTAACTACTTGGTCAATGTGAGCGGGGTGAAGTGCTGTGTCACTTATCTTTCCCTGACTGCCCTAAATTCTGAAGGTGCAAGATGCTGCTTTGTCACACTTAATCAATAGTTAATCAATGTATCCAAAATGTATTCAGAATATAATGAGGAAGAGAAAGCATTTTAGTTTTTGTCTTAACAGCTGCAAAACTCTATTACATTAGTTCTTACACATAGCATAGTCTACCTTCTCCATCTCTATTTCATTAGAGTGAAAAGACAGTGTGTAGATAATATAAGGGATATCCTGGGATTTGTTACCGTAATAATATGAAAAATAAAAATCTTGCTGCTTCATTTGCTTCTCATGTGCTTGCAACTTTTACCTGACAGGATTTAAAACCAGGATTAAATGCATGGTAAAGGAGATGCAGGAAAAGGTGAGCTAGGAATCTAAGATGCACATACATCACAGGTTTCAATCTGCTATTCTGGATTGTTCTGATTTAAAAGTTACTCCTTCTTCCAAAAGTAGAACTATTCATGAGCTAAATATATTCAGTATCTTCTTTGAGCTGTTAGTTTTACTAAGCATACATAAGCATAGAGTGCTTGCTCAGAACTGTGCCCTCTCCTCAAACTACCACAAGGAAGAAACCCAAATAATACAAGCAGTGGTTCTCAATTTATTTCAGTTTGTAGCCCACTAACTACTTCTCAAGTGGAATCAATTTTCCATTTAAATCTTACTGTCAGTAGGCCTGTTTTTCTTAATGGTGTATATTAGACCTCTTGGAAGTCATTTGCATATTACATGTTGTGAATTACCGTTGTAAAATTTGAGAATCCACTTTAACTTTCAGGTGGTTGACTGGTGGTGTGTGGATGTATAGCAGCTTTCTTGAAATCTATGAATGAAAACCAAGTCTGTCTTTGCACTGTTGTCTCTGTTATATATTTGGCAAATATACTGATACCATAAGTTGATGATGTTGAGGCCTTAGAATTATGTTGTAATTAATTAATTAGTCCTCATATTCATCTGTGATAGGAACTTAGGGGGGAAATAAAGGGAATGTTCACTTGGACTGATGATATAAAGTAGCAATGGAAAAAGCAAAATCGAACCTTATGGTGCCTGAGTAGAGGGTTCTGAAAGATCTAATAAAAATATTAGTGTTAGCTCACAATAACTAATGATGAGTTGAAGTGTTCTCATCACTCATCTTCACGAAGAAATAACTGAGATTGGACCAGATGCTGAGAACTACCTGGATGGCCTGAGTATGTAGTCAGTCTGCCTTGTCATGGAGAGATAAGGCAGATACTGGTTGGTTTGACCAAGGGAAATGAAAGCGAGGTAGGATATGGACTCTATCTGCAAACTCAGGAGGGGATCAACAGAAGGGAAACAGATAAAGGACGTAGCTGGCGTGAGAACAACTGAGTATCTACTACCACAATAGAATTTTCTTTCAGAAATTCATCCTCCTGTTAGAGCATGTGGGTTCTGAAATACCCAGTGGAAGCAGAAAGGGGTGGACTTATACTGCAGAAGTTTTGAGATGGTTTGTGTGTTTTCCAGAAGGAATAATACACTTAGCAGTGGTATGGGCCCAGGGAAATGATTGCGTTTAGCTTCTGTCAAAGCTTTAATGTCATGCCACGCAAGATACCAATCCAGTTTGCCTTCAGTCCGTTTAAAACGCAGCTTCAGAAACCCTTCAGTCTTTTCTGGCACTTGTCAATGTTTAGCCCCTCTGGAGGGACTTCTTCCCTTCTACGTCAGGTTTAAGCCGCTTGTCTGTGCCTTAGCAGACTAAAGCCGCATTGTGTGCAGCCGGTCTCTCTATTCTTGTTTCTTTTGCCTTTCCTTCAGAGGCCCTCTGGGCTGCCTGAAGTGGGAGATTAATCTCTCCTGTTCTCTCATTCCTCAGTCTGTCCTCAGGACCGGCTTCCCCTCTGCATGGCCTGCCACACTCTTGTAAATTCCCCCTGAAAATGCATAATAGTCAAAATGGTTTCCAACCATAGCCTTTTTAGAAAAGAGATATAAAAAAATGGGCCATGTAGACATTTTTAGACATTCTTCGTTTACCCTAAAATGTCAAGGGCAGCAAGGAAAGTGCCCACAGTAGTTTGTGGAGCTGAAACTCTGCAAAAAATGTCAGAAAATTTTAAAAGAAAGGAAAGACAAGTTTAGAAGAGCTTTAGTCTGGGGAATCTTGTTCTTTTTCTCTATGGACAGAAATTTCATTGGTTGTTTCATATTATTTTTGCTTAATAAAATTTCAGCTATGTTGTAAAATAATTTAGCATAAATTACCTGAGGGGGAGAATAAACACATGATTATTGCCTCAAATAATTTACAATATGGGGTCTTTACTATGCAAAGAGTAAATTGTGTGGTCTATCTGAAATGCAAATAGTTCTATTGCAACCTATAAGGTCATAGAGAGGCAAAAATACATTTTGTAACAAGAACAAAAAAGGTATTACATGAATTTACTAATTTTAATTTTTAAATTATGAATTATATCATCTACTTATTGTTCTTCCTCTTTGTGTGTGTGTTTGCTAAGCTTGAGACTTTTTTTATTTGAGGGAAGAGAATAAAAGTGATGAGGAGCCTACCCTAGATAAGTCATTTTGCCGTAATGTTATCACCTACTTAATGTGTAGGTTTTATAGTCCTGTTTTGAAATTAGCCAATATGATAAAAAAGCTAGTCAGAAATCTCTATTTTTCAAAAATGAGCTTTATATAAATACCCTTCTGGGTGATGTGATTCTTTTAAAAATGTGCTGATCAAAACCCTTTGATTGAAAAAGCTTCTCCCACTTTGCTTTCAGGGAGACTTAAATCTAAACATAGTATTTTAGACTCTCTCTAGTCTTTGGTAGTTCAGTTCTATCGCTGAAGGGGCGATATGTTCTCCCATTAACTTCTATATGTGATAAAGTGGATTCTAATAGTCCAGTAACTGTAGAATATGGTGGTATTCCTCCAGTTAGATATGTACAAAAAGATTAATCTTAAAATAGTGGAGGACAGATGGAGACATTTTGAGAAATCCACTACAGTGACTATGTGATTATGTGAATTATCAGTTGCATGTAAATCTTACTAAGGATGATGAATAGAAGTTCCAGATAGAAATGGTTGTAACAATAGACCTTTTGTGGTCTCTGAAATTAATTTAATAAATATTTTGGAGATTGACTAATATACATATAATGACCTTTTTTGTTTAGGTCAATGTAAAGTCTAATATGTCTTGGAGATTAGTATTGATCAGAGTAAAGCTAAAATCAATCTTGGATTTTGAGGGTCGTTACACTTGGAAATAGGATGCAATACAGAAGATACTGCAAATGTTAGGTTGTGGAAAGCTTTTACCGCAATTATGTAAAAATAATCTTTTACTTTGTTGTGTTGTCTAAAAGAAATTGACAACCTGGTAAATGTTTAGTTATTTAAATAAGTAATAAGTTAAACTCCTTGCATCTTTCCTTAGTTTGACAGATGGTATCCAACCTTCTTGAAATAGGTATTAGAATTACTTTTTCTTCAGTGGTGGAGGGATTTTGCCCTCCCTGTTTGAAGTCATGACCTGGTGTTGAGGCAAAGGTTAATCTATGTTTGTTTACAAGTATGTTTTTTTTAAATGGTAAATTATTTTCTGTCTTGACTCACTTCCTTAGATGTTTTGGTCAAATTCAGTCTGTGGAGTTGGAGAAGTACATGTTTAAAGAAGTGAAAGAGGTAAATTGTGTTACAGTGTACCCTTCAGATACTGCATAGCAAAAGCATAATCGATTTCACTGAATGTGAACTAGTGATGCTTGCTAAATAAGAAATGTTTGAACAGAATATTTTATTTTTTTTATAGTAGACTTTGTTTTGTTTTGCCCAATATAAAGTCTTTGGCCTGGGTACCTCACTTAAAAATAACCTGGTGGTAATTTTGAAGGTCTTCACTGAGAGTTTTCAACAGAAGTAAGTCTTTTTGAAAATCTGACCTGGCTGAAATATCTATTCTGTATGAAGTGAAATAGTGCAAACAGCATTTTATCCAAGATTCCTCTGTAAGAGATAACTTGCTTTCTCCTCATATTTTCATAACCTGTTGAAATAAATTAAGATTATTCTATTTATCTTTTGCACAAAAGTCTTCTACTGATATAACTTTTACTTTGGAGAGCACTGGATGATGTTGTCCACAATTAACTGGTATAATTCCATTGATGTGTGTGATTATGCTTTGGCCTGTCATCTAGTTTTATATATTGAAGTCTCAAAAACTATACTTTAGATTATGCATTTATATTTATGAATGGATACATATTTGTAATGTTAATGATGTATTTGAATGCAAATGGAATTTTATATATACATGCACATGTATACCAGATTCAGGGACCCCGTAGCATTGTCCTTGAAAATGAAAACCTGCTATAAATGCAAGCTATTGATATTGGAAGTAATCTTCAAGGCTGCTCCATTTAAAGATATTTAACTATTAGTAATGAGCTACATCCCGGATATAGCATTGGTTTGCATTCAGAGAGATCAAAGTGTCAAGATTATAGATAGCAGTTCTCAGGCTGTGAAAGTCCTTTTACTTGAGCAGCTCTTCTTATCAGTGGACTTTTCCTGAATTTCTCATAATTGTTGTCCTCAGAGAAAATCCGCAGTGTGTATATTAAGAAATTTGCTGTATATGTACCTGAAATAACACTTTGAAATGTATTAGCATGAATTTTTAGAGAGGGCATTAGTATATGCCACCTTTTGCTTCACTGAAACTAATAAGAGTTGCTTTGGATTTAAGGCAGGCTCAACCAAAAAAAAAAAAGCTGATAACTGTTTTTCAGAATCTAATTGTTTAATTTAATTAATAAAGTAATCAGAATGAGCCTATTTTCAAAAAGTGTCTCAAACTGTGACTTTTAGCTTAGAAATATTTTTCATCTTACCAAAACGTTTAGAAAGAAGATTATTTTTCAGTTGACATTCCCAAGTGGGATAGTCTTTAAGTTTGTTTTACTAGTTAGAAGAAGTTTGCCCACAACCATATCCTAATGCTTCGCATTCTTCTGTTTCAAATGCTCATGGAAGAAGATACTAGAATTGAGTTAAAGAGTTGTCGTTCTGTAGCTTCCTGAAAGAAGGAAGCAGTATAGTAATTATATGATAATAGTAAACATTATGGGTTTTTTAATTCCAATCAAACTACTGTATCGTGGTCAGAAAAAGTAATGATTTTTCTGTTCTGCTCTACCTTTGTAGGAATTATTAAATAAAACACAGAAAGATCTCAAGGTAGATTAGTTAATTAATAGTCTCAGGATGCGAGTTCTTCACAGTTCTTTGCTCTGTTCTTCAGAGTATGGAATTCAAATGCTGCTATATTTCATATGCAAAACCTTTAATGCCGAAAAAATATATAATGAAAAATGATGTAGCCACCTGATTCATTTATTTAGTATTGAAGGGCCCACTCAAAATGGGTCACGCCTGCACTGTGCAAGCTGACTTTGAGAAAGTTTGGAGATGGTATGAAACTTGACCTATATTTTTGAACTGGAACTTCAGAAACTAGGCTGAAGGAAAAATCAAGCTTTATAAACTTTTTTCTATGCATCAAAGTCTTGATATTTGAACAACTCATTTCATCCCATTCTAACAAATCTTGTATTAATTGTTTATCTAAGTTAGGGACTGTTGTATTTCTTCATCAGATAGTTTTAGTTACTGAGTGAAGTTAATTATGATTCATATCTGTGTAAGGGCAGAGGACGCTCAAATTGCATTTAGTCATGTGCATGTCTAAAAAAAATGATATTGTATGTCTGAAAAGCAGTTGCTTAAATTTTTTTAATTTTTGTTGCTTTTCAGTAGTGGAATTGAGTACTTTTGAAGTAAAACACTATTCTACTTTTAAAAACCTGACATTTATTATAGCACTGAGACTGTGTTGCAAAGTGCTCCTGCTTTGATCGGTATCACAAGTCTCTGGCAGTGTTTTGCTTGAACCCTGCTTCTGACTACGTTGATATGGTACAGTTTTTCAGAAAACAGATCACAATCCAGATCTTCTGCTTCTTACAATATTAGCTGTTCATCACAGAATATTCAAATTGTCTGAATTTGCATCTGAAAATTTTACAGAAATTTCAGTCTATCCTTAGAAAAAAAGTTGTCAATAGTGTTAGTAAAAGCATGACATTGGGAATGCCTATTAGTAGTGTGGCTTGATGAGTTGCTTTTTTTAACTACTATCACAACTCTAGCTTCCAAAGTGAAAAGGTGGCTGCCAGAATAGAGAGAAAAAAAAAAAAAAAGCTTATGAAAGAAGAGCTATTTGGCCTTAGTTACTGCAGTTTTTGTTTTGCTGATCTAGGTTGTTCTCTCTTCTCGGAATTTCCCCATCCCTTTCACAATCATCTAGTAAGTCCCAACAGCTCTTATTTTGCTAAGCTCTCTACATAAAAGAATGGTCTATCCTCTATTTTTCCTGTGTGTGAGAACGTGTAGTGATCAAAAAGGAGATTGATATTTGGGATTTTTGACAATGACTGACACTAGTATTTTGTTGTAATTCAGTCTTTTACATGCTGATCTAGTCAGGCTTAACAAGTTTCCTGTGAGCATGTACAAGGTCCACTTTAAAAATGAGGAAAGTGGGTGTAGAAATCATCCAGGAGACATAAAATGATGACATGATCTGATCAACAGGTATCAAAGACAATGGAAAGACTTTCATTAGATGGAATCGTCTTGGATCACTTTGATATATACTCTTTCGGACCATTTCTAATGCATTAAATCACAATGCTTTCCAGGCAAACCTCTTCCAAATAACTGTGATTTTTGGCTTGTAACAAAGGTAGTTTTGTGTTACAAAAGTTAAATGGTATTCAGACAGTTTTGCCTGCTCCATGAAAGTTTTTAGGAACACTTGGGATTATCACTTTTTTTTGCTGATTATGGAAAGAAGCCTATCAAGATGTGAAGACAGCATCTTATGTCTTTGTCATGATGGTAGCAGTTTTGGTGACCTAGCTGCTTAGTCAACTTGCAAAATCATTAGAAACAGATTTATTTGGGGAAAAGAGCAAGTATTTTACACAGTTCTGCTACAATCAACCTTCCAGTAAAAATTTGTTGTATCAGAGGAGAAGTTCTACTCATGGGAAGCAGAGGCATTACATGCCTCCCATCTGAGTGCCACAGCTCTTTGTGTGTACTCAAGGCATAACTTGTCATAGAAGTGCTACTGATAAAACAAAGTCTCTTTTTTATTACCCTCTTACTTTTTGTCCTACTTGCTAAATAAAAAAGTCCAGACAATGAAGACTAACACACGTAGCGTAATCACGTAAAAGTGAAATCAAACTATTAAACTGAACTAATTAGAATATTTTTGTTGCTTAACTTCTGTGATTTTTTTCTGTATAATCTTAGCCCTATAAGCTGTTTCATAATGTAATGTCATTTATATGGACGGAACCACAGCTTAAGCCTTGCGGGCAATTGCCATTCAGTGCATGTGGTGTAAGAAGAATGGCTTTGGGTAAAATTGCTTTGTGAAGCATTTCAAAAATTAACTTTTAACTTTCTTTTCTCATGAGCAAAGGAGACTACTTCTTCCAGAAATGTAATGGAAAAGTATGCTAATGAGTAGAAAATTCCTTCACATACTCTAAAAGAGGAGTACAGTACCAAGAACTGAGGTTCTGATTTCAGACATCATCATCCAAAGGATGCTTTTCAGAACAAATTCTCCCTGAGGTCACAACTAAAACATTTATTTAACTAGACTTGGTATAAAACTTCTTCCAAAACAAATTAATAATTCAAAAGCCATCTGTTAGTAAATAATTTAAGTAACTGTTTTTTAAGTAACCTGTGTAATATTTCTGAAGAGCGGTTCTCCAGTAGAAAATAATGTGTGGTAAGACGACAAGAAGAACAAGTTGTTAGTCTTCAGTATGTGAAACACATTATTCTACTTGGCTGCTGCCGTTAGTTCTCTTAACTAAGCTTACGTGCTTTCATTATTTAAGATTGGACATGGACACAAACTTGGGCACTGAAGAATATAAATAGAAGGGAGAAGGCTGCAGTTTAATGTATATAAACATGTACAATGTGACCAGTTCATAATAAGTAATCATTTAAGGTAAAGTTTGTTTTTTTTTTTTTCTGGCATCTTCATTGCCATTAGAAAACTTACCTCTTTAAAGCCATTTAGAAAATAAAAAAATACTTTAAAAGCAGCTCAGCTGTGAACTTTGGATAGTGCTGATGCTTCTGCAAGGATTCATGTGATGATGTTTGGAGACTTGAGAGTTTCTTTGGTGTTACAGACCTTTTACTTTTTCTTGTGGCATGAACTAGGCTTAACTCTACATATATATTCCCCGTATCTGCTGTAGAAACCTATATGACCCATGATGGTTTTATTTTTCTGTTTGCAATTTCTTATTCACCAGAAATGCCATACTGAGTCAATGGAAACAAAACCTTGAGTAGTGGCATCTTAGGCTTAGCTAAGTCTTCAATTTATGCACAAATGCAGTTAATTGCATTGCTAAATTTGGTATAACATGTAGGTTAAAACATGAAAAAAAAAAATAGCACCAGTCATAACATGGAGAGACAATTTCTTTTTTACTTTATCAAGTTCAGTAACTATTTTAGTAACTTCCGAATAGCTTACTGGACATACTTTTTTGTTTTTTCTCTCAGTTCTTGTTATGTTACAAAGAGAATTCCTTCAGTTCTTGATACCATGAAGAAAATAATTATTGACTTTTTTTGTTGCTATAAAGGAGATTTTAATATGTTTGCTGTTTACTGCTGTTAGGTTATTAGCAATAGATAGATATAAAAATGTTAACTTAAAATACTATATAAGTTACTAACATGTAAAGTCTAAATTTTTTTAAGCTTAGAAGTGTTGGGGAATAGAAAGGAAATTATAAAAGTATCTCTAATGGATCAGAATAAGGTTGAAAATTTTCAACACTAGCAAATAATTGATTCTTAAGGAAGAGTAAGAAATGGAAGCAGCATAAAGTGACCTTTTGCTTGGAAGAGACTAGTGGCTTCTGCTGATCAGCAGTTTGGTGTATTCCAAGTCTAAATATCTGGATGTGGTCATCATGTTTCATGATTTATGTTTTACTACCTTCTATAATGCTACTTTTTAGCATTTGACCTTCAGAGTGTGTTGTGACAATTTCACAAATCTATTAAGCATCTGTAAAATAACTCTTTCTTGCATTTGAAAATCACCAGTAATTATGTTAAATGGCCTCTAGTTGGTGAGCCTCAGTTTCTCTTACATACCTTTTGGTTTTACGGACCTCTGTTCTAGCCACTCTGTATGCATCTCTCTTGCATGATGAAAAATACTTTTTTCTTATAAGAGTCACAGTATAACCTCTGAACATCCATGTTGACATGCCCTATGACACTTCTAGTTCTTCTGTATCTCTCTGTGATGGAGTGAAGAGAACAGCAACCGGAATTTCAGCTACCAGGGAGCTATGTGATTTTTATAAAGTCGTATTAAGATGATTCTTGGTTTGCTATCTAAATCTTTCCAATTAAGCCAGCTCCCACTGTGTCCTATTGCCAAAACTAATAGATTTTTATCTGCTGCTGGACATCAAGGTGGCATTTTCATACAGCTGTCCTCGATGACTGTAAAATATCATCCTTATAAGCTGGTATAGAGCCCATCTCAGTTTATATGTTATTGGGGTTGTGTGTATTTTTTTAAGGCTTTACTTTACATTTGTAGGCAGTGGGTTTGTATATGTGCATACACACACACATGAATTCACAGACTCCCGTTTTTGGTTTTAGCATCAATATAAAAGTGCAGATATTTAATCCTAGCCTTATTACTAATTTTCATATATCCTGTTTAATCCTTACGCTGCCAATTTTGTAAAATTGTCAGAGACTTTCTGATCTAATTTGTAGTTCTTCTTTCTGTTTAAAATTATAGCAGCATTGATGAGAGTTCTTTCTGGAGTAACTGAATCTGAGATTTATATTTTATAAAAAGAGCAGCTGCCATCAAAAGTAGTTTGTAATAGTCTTACATCCACCTGAACAAAATCTGCAGTGCAACTTTACCTGCAGAGAGGGATTTTTTGGGGCCCTGGAATATATTTATTTTTACAAAGTTTAAACTCCGTAGGGCTCTGGCTCTGTTTTAACTTCTGCTTCAGTGGGGTGGAGCAACTGTCATTTATGAACAGTTCACTGTAATTTTGCAAGTTCTTGGAAATATTTGGCTGTTAGAGAAATTCCATAACTGGAAGATGTAATTGAAACCCAGTCTGCACAAATCAGTAAAATTTGAGCCTTCTCCGTTGCATCTGGCTCTCGTTGCTCTCTCTGCAATTGGTATTATATCTTCAGAAGATTTATTCAAAGAAATACTGAATGTGTTCATACCTTCTTGTTGCAGCTCCCTGTGGTACAAGAATGGAGCAGCAGTCCCTGTATGTGTGCCCTCATCACAGGTGCAAACACTGCCATTGAAGCGTGTTCATAAGTGTGTGGGTTCAGTGAAGGTGTGGGAATGTTCTGTGTGATGCTGTACGCATCCTTCGTGAATCCTCACCTGGGGCTAGAGAGGTTTCTCTGTGTCTGCGTGCCCTGTTTTTACACAGCGAAGCAGCAGGGGCTTGCTGCCAGCAGAGTGCTATCCATGAGCTTGCAGTGAAGGTGAAGATTAGACACGGGTCAAAATTGCTTATGTGCTATGAAGTGTTACGTGTTTAAGTATTTTGTTTGAGACAGCTGGCTTGTCTGTATGCAATACTAATACTGCTTTATGTCATACCTAGAGTCTTTCAGATATTCGAAGAGCTGTATTGGCGTTTCCTGTGGTTCCTCCTTGGTTGTGTTTGGATGTCCTTCTACACTATGAGTTTATAAGTACATTTAAAATATGACTCTTGGTCTGTGGTGGGTAAAGACATTCTTGTTTTTGTTTTCCTTGCAGCTGAGTGCAACAAAGAGTCTCTCTTTGCTGAGTAAACTTCAGTAAAGACTTAGACTGTGTCTGAACAACAGTACTGAGGAATATTGGACACTCCAAACAAATCAGAAGGGGTTGAACCAATTTTTTCTGGCTGAGAGGCTCTGTTAACAGAATAAATAAAATTGAAGTAGAACAATGACCTCCTTATTTAAGTAAGCTAGAAGAGTTTTAAAAATGTGTTTGAAATCTGGATGTCACTTTTCTTTTATAATGTAATTAGATCTGAAGAGATGTACAATGAGATTGAGCCTATGCCACCCAGTCGGCCCTGCACAGCAAGAAGCTGTTGGAGATGAGAAGTAGGGTTTGGGTGGGTTTCTCGTTTTGTTTTGTGTGTGTTTGCTTGTTTGCTGTTTATTTTTTTTAAAGAAATGCTTCTTAAATACCCAGTATTTATTTGCTGTGACGTCTTGCATGATATTGATTATGATGAATGTTGAACTAGGGTACATCTGCGTTTCATTTTAAAAAGAATGGGCTGGAAAGCATTCCTTAGGCTCATTAAGTAATTGTGCATTGTTTTCATACTGAGAAAAGTAGCTTCTTGTTATGACAAGAACCAAATGTTTGCACATTTCCTGAAATGGTCACATTTACTGGATGTGGGAGCTTTTTTATGAGTTCCAGTGCAAATAGTGATGGCAAGACTTAGTCTGAAGATTTTTAGTAACCGTAGAAATATATGTAGATGTTATCTTTGCTTGACTTAATCTCAGCTATGAAGACTTGTGCTTCTTGCTGTGTGTTAATTTGCTTTTGGCTGGGCAGACAAGGATGAAGAACATCTCTTGCAGGCAAAGTCAAAAGCCTGAGGCTAGTGCCATTTCTTACCACTGGCCACTAAAGGAGCCAGGACTAAGACAGAAATGGTATCTGTCTTCATGGATGCCATTTTCTTCATAGCTCCTTATCTGAATGCAAAATTACTGCAAAAAGTAGAGAAATTCATGGGAGCTTTTGTTACTCTGCTTGTCCTGGAATCTGATTTATGTGAGAATACTTTTAGGTTGTTGGTGTTAGAAATAATCAAAATAATTAAGATGGAGAAATGAAAAAGTCTTTGTTTATCATGTAAGAGATAATTAAAAACTACAGCCATGATTAATAATTTAGTATTTATTAAATTACATTAAACTGGGGCTGTAAGAAGAGGAAGGATCTAGCATTTTAATTTCTAAGATAAAAAAAGACAAAAGGAATAGTTTTATTTTATGGATGGGCATTTTTCGCCAAGAGGTGATTGTTTTCCTGCATTATGTATATTATATCCACTGAAACAGTCTTGCTTTTCTGTGTACTCCTTCTTCTTTTAGACTTACAGAAATGAACTCGTTACTTGAAGATATAATGTGGCATATCCTTAAAGGTCCCTCGTGGTCCTTTGTGGATAAGATTAACGTCTGTCTTCCCTTTAAGCTAACCGGAAGTTGTACAGAAAGTGCCAAGCACTTGTTAAACTCCAGATGAGACCCAAACTACTTTCCATTAGAAGATTGTTTTTACTACGGGTTTCCCTCTGGCTTTAATACAAAATAGGATTAAAAACTGCTGAACTTTAATCCTCCTCTTGCATTTTATTATCTCATATGATTGGCTGACTTCAAGTTAAGTATTCTGTGGCAAGTTTGCCAAATTGGTCCATACCCAGCATCTCACAGACACCAGCGCTGTGCCACTGGTCCCGCTTCAGCCCATTGCTGTCAAAAATACTTTACTTTCTTGGTTGCTTTTGATCATAACCTCTTGATTTTTTTAGTGTTTTTGTTTGCTCTGTTGCTTATGGTACTATAGGAGGTTTCTGGGGGCAGTATGTTACTCATGGGCCATGTGTCAGCCGTGGTCTGCTTCAGTGGTGTTCCCCTTTTGCTGCAGGGCAGAGCTGGGACGGAGACCCTCACCGTGGCTTCAAGAGACCAAGTGGTGACCAGAGCTGCAGCTCTGTGAAATTTAGGGGTCACCTAAATAGTCTAGATGTAACTCTTGATTGCCTTTGCACCAGCTGTCACTCACAGACACTTGAGGAAATCCATGAGATAAATCTGCTCGTGCACCCAAGGTGAAAAGCAGTGTGCATAGTCTGACCATGCTGTCCTCCCTGCAGCTACTGGAGGTGGGGACCAGGACCCTTCAGGGCTGCCTGCGCTTCTCCTGCTGGCAGAGGTCTTGCTGTGATTTAATGGGCATCCCATATCTTCCAGGGGCCAAGGATGGGTCCTTCCCTGCCTTGTCCTGTGCCTGCAATCCACAGCATGTCCCTCTGCAGTACCGCGCTGCCTGTGACTTGTCATGTTGGTGTACTAGAATGGACCATGTCCCTCTGGGGGTCCTATCAGCATGCTGTCCTCAGGATTGTTTTTCGAGATGGGTATCAGTTTAATTTGTTTAAAATTTGCCATAAGGAGAAATAGGCCATGAGGTCTCTCTTCCTGGGAGGAATTTCCACCAGGCAAAATCTGTCACAGAGCATTAGTTGCATGCTGTTGCGCTGTGCTGCTAAGAAAAAAGAGCAAGTGAAACTAAACCAGTTTGAAAACAGTTTATTCCTCTGTTAAAATATTACTCCACTGCTCTGTATACTGTGTGAGCATTAAGAAGACAAGCTGCTCTGGTCAATGCTTTAAAGCCTGAAATCTCAAGTCTCTGATACTTTTGCCTCTGCTGTAGATAGTTTTTATGTTGCATGAAATTATGAATTTTGATGGGGATTAAGGAGCAAACTCTTAGCATTTGGAGAGCCTTTCCTACAAAATGAGAAACTACAGAGTTGATGTATTTAATATCCCAGGATGAACTCACCGACCCTGGTAGAGATATGGACTGCTGCTGAGCTTGTGAAATCATCTTTAATGGTATGATCAGTCTTAATACTTGGGGGTTGTTATGCAAATGTAGGGATTAAAAAAAAGCATGTTTACTAGATCTAGATCCACTGTGCCTAATGCTTTTGACTGGATCTAGCTTGAGATAAAGTTTGCATACTTGACCTCTCTAGAGGCATTTTTTTTCTTCATATTTTCAAAATATAATAAGCACTGACAACAGCCAAGTATTCCTTAGTTTTCCCCTGGAATCTCTTAATGTTACCTATTCTTGAATCAGTTCTTTGTGTATCTAGGGGAAGAACACTATTTCATAACAAAGAGATCATGTATTACTTCTAAAGTGTAGATATATAGGTTTGAACTTGTCTCTTTTTGAGGAATTTTCCTCTAATATTTAGTACTCAATGCAAATTTAATAGCTAAAATCTATTTTGTTTGAGCAGATGTTCACACTGAAAGATTAGCATAAATAATCAGTTATTAGTGTTTGATAGTAGGAAGGCTAGGAGAGAGTGGATCTGTAAGGCTTGAGATTTTTTTTTTCCTCACTTTCAAATCAGTGATAAAATTGATGCTGCACAGGTTAGGCAGAACAGGTTAAGCTACCACCTGGTCAATCCCTATCACTGTTTACAATTAAGCCATTTATTCATCATTGGCAAATATTATAAATTATTAGTAATAATTACTATATGTTTACTTGTGGATTCCGGAAGGTTGAGAATAGCAAAAGGCCAAGACCAAAAGTGTCTATTGCTCCCTCTTAAAACTAAAGAAAACCATCAACAACACTAAAAAAAGCAGTGCAGCAGTATTGTTTAGTAATTCCATGTCTGAAGTTCTGATTTATCATTTAACCAGTTCTTAATCTATTTTAGTGTGAGTATTATGCATGACTTGCTTTCTTCAAATAAAACCAAATACATTCGTTAACACAATTTTTTAATTAAACAATCTCATATCATATTAAAATAGTCTTAAAAACAGTTATTTGTGTTAGGGATATTGTCTTTTTTTTATATATATAATTGCATATATTGTTGACCTTTCTATAACATTCACAGAATCTGTGTTACACTAATTATAAATCTGTGGGTCATCCTTTTTGGTTACTTGGTTTAGTTTTAAAACTACCATTAGCATTCTCTTTTTGCATTGTATTACGTTGTAATCTTTTGGACCTTTCCTTTGTTAAAGCAATATTCAAGGCTTATGGAGCTCTGTCAGCATTTTTTAATACTTTGGGAAGGATACTTTCTGCTTCTGAGGTCTTAAAAATACTACTTGAGAAACTTACTATTTAATAACTTTATTTTTTAAATAAATAGAACATCATTATCACTGTAAAACACTGATACATCATTCTACTTCCCTAATATACAGGGGAAACAGCTTTTGTACACTTTTGCCTTTTGTCTCAAAGAACATCAAAAAGTACAAAGCTTCAAACTCTGAACTCATTGCTTAGTAACTTAGACATTCCTTTCCGTATAATTACAAGAGCATCAGTGGAGCATGTGAATTTCTGAAAGGTGCTTTCATGACCAGACTAGCCAGGATAGTTTCAAGCATAGTCTTAACAATTCCTGGGGTTTGTTTTGTTTTTTGATTTTTTTTTTTTTGTCTAATGAAGCTTAATCCTATATAGATTTTGTTTGTTTATTTTATTAAATTAAGTCATAGCTCAATTTACACTTACCTTTTTCTCAAGTCTAACTGTGTTAGTAAATTTGGTTCTGGTAGAAAGTGGAATATGGAAAAAGCGTAACATTGAAGTGTTTTAAGATCTGCTCTGTGAGTTCTCTTTGATTTGATTAGAGCAGCCAGAAGTGATTTTGGTTGCTAAGAAATGTTACAGCAATACAAATGTTTCATTTAGAAAATAGATTAACATCTTAAGAGGTGAATTTCTTTAAAACTTACTTTTTATTTTAAAAGGGTTGATCCATTGTAGCTTCTATATGGTCTGGTCAAAATCCTGTGGATATTTTCATTATATTAACTACACATTTGGGAATACTTAAGATTATTGAGAATGTTTAGGATTATTTTACTGCTTTCTTTTTATGTCTGACTTTTATTTAATGCTTATAAGTAAGCATTATAGTATTTTAACTTCTTAAGAAAATTACATGTTCCATGATTTGAAGTACCCTATTATGAATTTGTAAGGAAATTGTTTTACTGCTGGTGTTTCACTACTATACTAGATATTTCATATCTCTGACTGTCTTTGTTAAGTAGGATGGTAGTATTTTTTTATAGGGAAAATTGAACTTGGATACTACACCTGAACATTGATACAATTGGTGCAAGCCCAGTCTAATTTTAGAAAAAGCATAATTTTTTATGGTTTCTTTCCTGAGCCAAATCATAGCAAAAAAAAAAAAAAACCCAAACCCAACCGAACAAAAAAACCCCCTACCTGCGAAATAAATCCAATCACTTGATGAAAACCATCTGTGTTGGGTTTGCATCTAGTGGAGTTTTGGTAGCAGAGGAGGGGGCTACTGGCATGGCCCCTGTAAGAAGCTTCGAGAAGCTACCCTGGCTCCAAGTTGGACCCGCCTGTGGCCAAGGCTGAGCCGGTCAGCACCTTTGCAATAACATATTTAAGAGAGGAAAACATGTTGGGCTAGATCTTTTGTTTTATGAGCTCTTGCTGTTTTGAAAAGTGGGACAGGAGAAAAACAACCATGCAGACACCCAGGTTAGTGAGGAAGGAGCAGGGGAGGCATGCCGGAGCAGCCATTCCCCTTTGGTGTATGGTGTGACAGGAGGCTGAGACCTTGCAGCCCTCAGAGATCAACAGTGGGGAGGAGTCCTGTGAGCAGCTGGTGGAGGACCCCGCGCTGGAGCAGAAGGCTGATCCCAATGGAGGCCATGACTTGAGGGAGGCCTGCACCAGAGTGGTTTGTCTCTGGGAGAATTGCTGCCCACAGAAGGAATCCATGCTAGTTGGAGAAGTTTGTGGAGGGCTGTCTCCTGTAGGAGGGATGTCATGTTACCACAGGGGAAGACTGTGAGGAGTTTTCTCCTGAGGAAGGCGCTGTTGAAACAACAGGGAACAGAATGGGACTGGTCGCAACCCCCCCATTGCCTGCCCTCCTGCGCTTTCTAGCAGAGCCAGGAAGAAGGAAGGGGTGGGGGGAAGGTGTATGTGAGATCTGGTTGTGTTTATCACTGTCCTGGATTGGTGGTTGTTGTGGTTTAGATCTGGCTGGCGACTGAGCACCAAGCACCACGCAGTCACTCTATTTTCTCCAGGAGGAGTCAAGGCAAGGGACAAGGGAGAGCTCACTCACTGCTTATGGTCACGGGCAAAAGGCAGACTTCACTAGGGGAAACAAAATCAGTTCAATTCAAAGCAACAAAACCCTGGCCAAATCACCAATTAAATTAGCGTAGGACAGAGAGAGAACAAGAAGATCTTAAACACACCTTCCACCCACCCTCCTTTTTTCCCAGGCCCGGCTTTACTACCTCCCACCCTCACTCCCCCAACACTCAGTGCTGGAGTGGGGGAACACAGGATGGGGGGTGCAGTCAGCCTTAACTCCTTCCATGTTGTTCCAGTTGCTTGCCCTTCCCAGAAGACTCTCGTCAGAGGTCCTTACGGCCATGTGGCATCCCCTCCATAGGAGACAGTCTGGCACCAGCTTCTCTGGCTCCCGAGGGGGTCTGCTGCCGGGATCGGCTCTCCCAGCGCTGAACCAGCCCAGTGCCAGCTCTCCTCAAAGTCACTGCGTTTTATACAATTCCCGGCGCTTTGCAACATGGGCCTACTCGCAGCGCTCGGCATCTTGGTTCTTTGTCTCTCTGCAGAGTCTGTGTCTCTCTCTGCAGCCTGACCGTCTTCCCACCAGTGCTCTCTGAGTTTGCAGGGCTTCAGCCAACTCGCCACAGATCGCAGGAAAATGGCTGTGCCGGCACGTATTCCCCAGCTTTCTCGTGATTACCTCGGTGACCACACGGTTCCTTCTCCTTCTGCCTTACCCCTCCAAAACAAAACAGCGCTCCCCAAACCAGAAGGCGTTCCCAAAGACGTTTTCCCTCTTAAATAGGTTTATTTGCAGAGGTGCTGATTGGTGCAGCCTTGGCCAGAGGCAGGGCTGAATGGGAGCTGGGGGAGTTCTTTTTGTGCAGCTTCTTACAGGGACCGCACCAGCAACCCCAAACTGTGCCAAACAAAGATGTCAGCCTCCTTCCCCATTACCAAAACTGTGCCAAATCCTAAACCACAGCAGAGATTTTGTTTAAATTAAATTGATTTTGTGTCCCCATGTTGAATGTGTCTTTTTGCCTGTGACCGTAACTGGTGAGTGTGCCTTGCCTGTCGCTTGTCTGAACGCTTGAGCCTTTTGTATTTCCCCCTCTCTATCCCACTGGATGGGGATAGGAGTGAGTGGCTGTGTGGTTGCTTTGTTGCCAGCTGGGTGGGATTAAACCATGACACAGAGTTGGGAGAATGAGCAAAATGTCACGAATGTTGCTTAGTTGGTTCTTCGCAAATTGATTAATGGTAGCAAGTGGTAAAGAAGTAAGAAGCTTTGTTAATAAAGGAAACTTGATAAGGCAAAATAAAAGCTAAGTGCCAGTGGCCAAAACTAGGTTAAGGCGTATACAACACTGTTCATGTTCAAGATTTTCACATGAGATGTTAAAATGTGTCTGTGGACTGTTTTGCACTGACGTGTGGACAGCCTCCTGGCTGCATATGGAAAATCTTTTGTATTTGTAGTAACTAACTTGTAGTTAATGTCAGCTCAGCAATAAATGTATTGTTGCCTTGCATTCCTGCCGTGGATTCTTTAGTCAAGGATGCTACTAGGTTATTAGCTGGAGAGGAAATGAATTTCCTCACAAAATCATGTAAACAGAGTGAGCTGTTCACACAGCAGTACTCTATAAAAATTTTTCATCCCAACATTGCGAAGTCTGAGTTGTGGCACTGAGTGTGTTAAGTTCTTCCAGAACAGACCCTGGGAGAGGCCAGCAAGAGGAGGTGTTGGCTTCAGTGTGTGCTCCTTGCTGCCTGCATGTTACCACTGATAGGAGCCATGCAAGAGGCAGTTGCTCCAGAAGGTGAGGTTTCTTGCACAAGTTGGCTTTCAGGTTATTTTCTGATGAGATGACTCTGGATTGCTGGTGGAACCACTCAGGGGTTTTGGGCTTTGTACTTTGGAAACAATAGGCCTTTCTCTCCTAGGTATAAGTGACAAGGTGGTGTTGAGGCAGAGCCTTCAGAAGTGTGTTTTGTTGATCATCTATCAGAATGCGTGTGGCTTCTTCCCTTAACAACTGGCAACAAAACAGATAAAAGCCCTTACATGGTGTTTGATAAATGCCTTTGAAAGTTTCAAGGAGCCCTGTTAGTGCTTGGTTGTATGTTGAATTGTCTTTTGTTATAGTCCTGCAAGTTACAAAAATAAATTCTCTCAATTTATCAAGAAGGAACCTGAAAATGAAGGTGTGTAAAAATCTGTGACCAGTCTGTTATAAAAAATGAGTGCCAGGAAATGTGGACTTGATTTGGGGTCTTTGCTACCGTAGAGAGTTTTAAGACATGTATTATAATCTGATCCTAAAAGGATTAAGTTGAAAGATTTATCAGAAATCACAAGCAGTTGTGGGTGGTATTTGTGTTTGACTGATAATATGCAACAGACAATATCTTATGATACATCCTTGTCATTCAAAGGTTTTATTTTTAGTCTCACTTTCACAGTTGTTTTCATTATCTCCAGCACCAAGTTTCATGCACTGTAAGTCATTCATGTACTATAAATCATTCATACACCATAAACCATTTAAGCTGTGCATGTTTCTTCCTGAAATATAAATTGAAGTTTAAAATTCATTTTACCATCTTACTGATAACACTCTTAAGATTATAATATTCTGTACTTAGACCCAAATTCTGCTTGCCTTGACTCTCAAGTTGTCTCCTAAATAATTAAGAATATAAAATACCTTTTTAGTGACTGAAAGCCTTTAATTTTAGTTTAAATTTAATTATTAAATCCATTAATATGTTCAGTTTCTCCCATTTTGTAGCTTTAGTCAAAAGTAAAAATCTGGATTGATGCAAAATCTTACAGGGATTTTCATAGTTAATATCAAGTCTTAAGCTTTCCCATGTCTGCCAAAAAGCTGAAAGAATTTTGTAACTGAAATCTTTTTGGGAAAACCTAAAGAAAAACAAATGAATTGATTTTGTACTATTTAAATACAGAGCAAAATGGCTGCTCATAAATTTTGAATTCCTAGGTTGCGTGACCGGGATATTGAGCCCATTAACAACCATTAAATGCACATCATCAACAAGAACACTACTGCTGCTTAAGAAATGACACCATAGCACGTTTTCAGTATCTTAACTCTTTCTAGATGGGACTTAGATTTTTTTTTTTTTAAAACTTATTTTTTAATACATAACCTTATCCAGGCTAAATTCTTTCAAAGGCTTTCAAAGAGGGATTTTACTAAATCCTCCTCTATCACTATGGTCATCCAGTAAACTGTACTATGGGTTCCTTAAAGGTCACTTTGTGACCTTCAAAATAAGTGTTTTAAGTTTTTCCCGATTATGATATTCTACAGCAGAGTACATGTTTGCTGCCTTATGTGCTCAATCCTGACTGTGGCTGGAATTCAGATAGGGAAGCTTTTCAAGGAAGGATCCTGCCCTATGCGTCCTCATTTGATATTGCAGTATTTTTCTTCGTTGTCACTCAAGAGCAGCGTGATTTTGCAGACCTCATATACAGCTGAAATATTATTTATATAGTAGTGTTTGTCAATACAGTTTTACAGAAATTCTAGTTGCTCTCTATGGAGAATTATTCTTGCATAATAAATGAATTTAGAAACTGTTATTCAACTACCAAAAGGATGTTTAATTTGAATCTTTAGAAGTGGGCCACTGCAAATGAATTTAATTAGGGCATGCTGTCCCAGAAAAGCTTCTACTTGACTTTGAAGATCTGGAACAGAAGTAGTCATTAGACAACAGCTGACTATAGAATAGAAGAGGCAGCATGTTTTTTGTTTTTTTTTTTTTTAATATAAATTGCTGTGTTTACAATTCTTTTTTGCTTGGAGTACATTGGCATATGAGTTCAAAATATAGCATAGTTCAGCATGAGTAAAACTTTGTTAAAGGGATGGAAAATTGGGCAATTGTTGAATGTAGTACTAGCAGCACTGAACTAATAAGTATCAGTAATATTGCATGTTAATATTTGAGTACTTTGAATACTTCTTGTCCCTCTCCTTCCCACCCCCTTCTTGTTTCAGAAGATAAACAGTCACGCTGTGACTTCCCTTAGGTGTAATTCACTAGTTTGTTAAAATTGACTACTCTCTGTGCTGTAGCTGTGAAATGTTTTTTACAAGACAAGAACAACAAATCAGACTTGTCTAATTGAAGCAAAATGCTCTTAGACTTGTTTAGTTATAATGTAATACATACCGTTCATCTTGGTTTACCCTCTAAACCTAACAGTTTCTGCAAAATGCACATTTCACTGAGCAAATAACTAGATAGATGGTTGACCAATTGTCCAGGGAAATGTAAGGCTTCAAGCCATATTATACAGCTGATAGTAATGAAAGCATCTTGTTAGCTTGTAGTTTAAGACTGTCCTTGATCAAATCTTTACTCGGCTCCTTTTGCTAATCTACATTTATCAAAGAGTGAAACCAAAGTGTCTTTTTATTTTCATTACTTCTAAAGTAGAAGCAGAAGAATGCTGTGGAACGTTTCTATCAGAATATCAGTAGTAGTGTAAATTTTATTCAAAATTTATAAATTCTCAAAATATGTGTTGTAAAACAAAGTACTGTGAACAAAGTACATTGAGTCTATTCTATTTCCCAGCTAGAAAAGTGTTGTTTCATAATCTGTGTTTCTTATATAAGCACATGTAGTGAGCTGAAAATATTAGCCAAGCGTGCTTCAGGCTTGAGAGGTGAGTTCCTGTGTTGATCTCTGCAGTATGGTGGGCAGTATGGCCCTCTGCACAACGTGTGTGGTAAACTTCCATACTGAACATGTGTAAATGGACTGTGTACATTTGTAATGGTAGGCAATTGGTAAGAGAAAAATAAAGCGTTTGGAATTTTTAAATGGAAATAATGGTGTTGTGTAGTTTTTTTCTTATTTTAAAAATTAGCCTTAAATGCATGTAAAGAGTTTGTCTTTGCTAATGATTCAACTTAATAGAGAAGTAATATAAGGATACAGTCATGCTCTAGGTTATTTGAAAATTTCCTCAAGTTTTCTAAGTAACTGAAGGCATTTTGACAAGGTAGTTCTAGGGCTTTTGCAGATCCTGTAACAAATTCATGTCACACTTTATATTACATTTTGTAAGATAGAGTTTACTGTTTCCCCCTTTTAGATAATCTGTGTGAATAGGAGATACCTATCATTTAAAAGATTAACGAATGGTTATCTGTGAGTAAAATCTATTTTCCATTACCTCGCAACTATTTGTGGTAGCATGGTGTGTGTCATGTTATGGGGTTATAGGTTACTAGGATGGCAAAACCGAATAGAAATTATAATCATTCATAAGAAATAAAACTAGGTAAAATCCAAGCACTCTGTCCTGTCATTGAAACTTATGATTTCATTTGAGGTTCGATTTCACCATAGAACTATTGAAGTCATCTTACAGGCATATCTAAGTACCAGCTGGCTAATATTTTTTTTGTTGTGGTCTTTGACTATAACCAGCTTCAAACAATAGGGTTTTCTTCCACAGTGATTTTGGGAGCTATTCACATCACCTACATCTCATATTTAGTTTAGCTACTATGTTTGAAGTCAAGAGCAAATTTTTAATGGAGATACTCTTAGCTTGCACCCTAGAGGAGATTTAGTTATGTTACATATCTTAGCTAGGACAGTGTCAATACCCTTCATGAGTCAAACTGTGTGTCTGTGGTTGTTCAGTCTGCTTCAGTGCACTCAGCAGGATCACATGGATGCAGTAGAGACCAGAATTTGTTTAGTATGCTCTGTTAGCATATATTCTTTCACTGAGAATAATAGTCCAATACATTATTCACTCCTTTCATGAAATCACAAGGATGTGTGTAATGAAAATGAACAATGTGGGGTTTATTTTTTTTTTTATGCGTGGTAAATTGTTCATAAAGCCCTTTGTATACCCAACAAAAAACCCTCTCACTGGGAGAATGGGTTTATGGTGAGTATGTTAATGCTGTAGCCAGAGTAAGACTGTATGCTCATACTAATCAGTTAATTCTTGAAAAGAATTCCAGTAAAGTAAGTAATCTCGACTGAATTTGCGAGCAATACTAGATATCCACCATAATAGAAACAAGTTACTGTGGGCTAAATTTTGTAGAGTAAAATGGGACAGTCAGCATTTCTAAGCCTTCCCTAGGGAGAGAAAAAGGTGGCCTTTGGCCTAAATGAAGATTCTGACAAAGAGAAAATACATTGTAATTCCTTACATTTTCAGCTAATGTTACTTTTCCAACACTTGGTTGGAACCTCTGTTCTTGGAATTAGCAGTTTGTTAGGAAACTGTAAAAATTGCTGATGTGCTGGATGTGGTAGCATTCTCTCATCCAAATTTTAAAGTACTAGTATGAGTCTTTCAGGCTTCTTTTCTGCTAATACGTGAACTATGTGGGTTTAGATATAAACATCTGGTTTTATATGCTTTTCTTGTGCCCTGGTGTTCCATACACCCGTTCCTTTATATAGCAATTCTTGTAGAAGATCCTATGTATAAGAATGTTTAACAAAATATGACTGTTGTGTGAATAAGGATATTGTGAAAATGGAAGATGTGTTTAAAACTACACATACAAAAGCCTAATCTGAAGACATGTTGTGTGAGATATTTGTGCAGTGGTTTCTCTGCTTTCTGAGACGTAATTGCCATGACAGTTTGCTGGTAGGCCACTTGCAGTGCGTGTATGAAGTCATGATTGGAAGACTTAAAAAAACCTGTTAAAGTAATGAGGTTGTGTTGAAGGAGAGAATCTGCAAGAATGACTCCAGTGTCAGCAAGATCTATTTGCCATCAGATTTATCTCTGTGCACAATGGTTGTGGAATGAAAGCCTCCATGGGTTTTGGGGGTCCAGGTCAACAACTCAATATAAGGGAACTGTGGTGCAAATAGTTTGATAATAGTGTCTTTGCTGTAGATGATAACAGCAAAGCAAGACCATGTTTTGACTGAAGTGGGTGATCGAAGTTGAAAGCTTCTTGATATTCAGGTCTTAATTCAGAAGTGATTTTGAAGAAATGGAATTTGTGGTTCCTGTTTAAAGTTCCTTAACTTATTTTTATGGCTAACAATATGTATTGTTCAAGGTGTTATATTGGGACAACCAAAACTATGTTTAATGTCATGTTAGCTTTGTAGGTTTACCCAAAGTATAAAAGACATAATCTTTCAGCTTGGTGCACTTGTAGATGTCAGGAAACTGAATTCAGAGTTAAACCTGGAGGAAAATCTATTCTTGCTTCCAAGTTTACCAGGTAGACTAGTGGCTCAGACATTTTCTGTAGTGGAAGACTTGGAT
Organism: Bucorvus abyssinicus; assembly: GCA_009769605.1. Taxonomy (NCBI): domain Eukaryota; kingdom Metazoa; phylum Chordata; class Aves; order Bucerotiformes; family Bucorvidae; genus Bucorvus; species Bucorvus abyssinicus. The sequence goes on along the minus strand of CM020028.1, from coordinate 29,491,055 downwards.
CCATAGTTCTTCTTGCATAGCACGGGGTGGGGGAAATATTTTCTGTTACTAGTTACTTGTCTTCATTGAAGCACTCTGCAGAAAAAATACCACACTAATTACTACACTACTCAATTAATTACACTACTAAAAATACTACACTAAATACTAAGAGGTTAGCTAATTGCAACTGGATAGTCATTCTTCCCCTTTCTTCTAGAGAATATAGAGTATTGTCTTACAAACCTGGCCAAATATCCTTGAGCAAGCTTTTATGTGACTCACTCTGGACTTTGATCTCCCTTGTTCCAGGGGAATACAACTTTTATAGTAGCTCATAAAACACCAGCTGGCCTTTTGTACAGTTGATTCTGAATGTCAGTGCCAAGATCTTAATGGATTAGAAACTTCCAGAGAGGCATTAATGTCTCATGACAAGAATTTCTTTTGCAGAAGATGGCTACACTTTAGGAGACGTTAGGTAGCCGCTTCAGCAGATCTAGAGCTTCTGTTTTGTCCTTTGTTTTACTGTGCATCATCTATGTAGTATCTAGTAAAAAGCTACATGGATTTCTGTGAGATGGCCTTCCAGAGAAGAAAACAGCCGGGAGTAACAGAATATATTGCCCTTAGGAGGCCCTAAACTGTCTCTGCCTTCCAAGCTTAGTGATAGTCCTGGGTTTGAAGATCAATTAGAAATATTTTGCATGTTCTACATGGTACAGAAGGAGATGCCTGAGTAAATAAAGCAGTACCAAATATAAAAACTTCACAGTAACTAAGGTATATGATGAAGTAGCCATGCATAAGAACTATTTAATTGAAGTAACTAAACGTTTTCATTATTTCCAGGAGTATTGTATGTACCTGATTTATCATCACAAACTCAATTAAATCAAGCATTTCTTTACCGAGAGAGTGGTCAAATGCTGGTACAGACTTCTAGAGAGATGGTTGATACTTCAAGCCTGTTAGTGTTTAGGAGACATTTGGCCAATGGTCTTAATACTTTAACATACTTTAACTTGAATAGACCTGAATTGGTCAGACAGTTGGACTAGATGAACTTCGTAGGTCTCTTCTAACTGAAATAGTCCAGTCTATTCTATTCTGTTCTATTAAAACACAAGCTGTGAGCTGGTTCTGCATTCAAAGTGTAAATAATACCTTTATACTGATGTATTTGCCATTCCCCAGAGGGTCTGGGTGCATGCGTTCCTTCTCAAGTTTAGCGGGTGCTGCCTGCCTGACAGCACTAGGAGAGCATGCCCCCTTGGAACAGTGTAACTTTCCCTAGAAACAGGGCAAACAAAATACTTCGTATTTCAATAAAATTGAGAGCAAAGATGTTCAAACAGGATAAAAATAGGCCCTTGAGAACGTGGGAGAGTCTCTGGGAGACCCTTTGGTCAGTCTTACATAGTTTGTGGTATGCTTATTTCCAGATCAAAGCTGAACACCTCATTTAAGTAAGTAAAAGGTAAAAATTACATACAAGTGATACATACAGTTGTTTGTATGTATATGTCTATATGTAACAGCTTTAGGTTCCCTGAGTCTCTATTACCTCTGTAGTGAAATTTTTGACTGAAGTTCCTGATGTTTAGTACATTAGATGGAGAAATAGCTTGGAAGTCTGAGTTTTGCTGCTTTTGCAAAGAAGTGCATGTGTTCAGCATTTTCAGCCTGTGCAGAACATGCCCATGTATGTGCTAGACTCCTCAGTGAAATAGAAATCAGTGTTTATTTCTAGGAATGGTGCACTGAGGTGAATGTGTCGGGCATAAGACTTGTCACGCTCTGTGGTGAGTGTATAGCATGTGTCCTAATCATGCTTCAGAAGGGCTTATGAAGCTTAGATAACACATGATCTATTTCTACTGAAGAGGGATGGTTTTGTTTTTTTTTCTTTTTTTTTTGTGTTGGTTTTGTTTGTTTTTGTCTTGTTTTAATTTTCTTCTGTACTAGTAATTCACTGTGACGTAGGGTAGTATTTTGCCCTTATTTACACTGTGTCTAGGCTCATTCAGCTCGAGGAATCACAAGAGGCCATTTTAGATATTAAAAAAGAAATGTCCTTGCAATGTCTCTTTCTGTCATTTTGCTTTTACCGGTGAAAACATGCACCTTTGTGTCACAGTTACTCTTTGGCCTGAGCGTTTGCACAGATTATAGAGTGCTGTCACAATTCAGCAGTTCTTTCTTTTAATAGAAAAACAGAACCAAATGATCCTTGATCAACAATTTTTCATAATTGTTTTGCATATCCCACACTGAGAAATACTAGCTGATATTCCTAAAGAGATGTGAAATAAATACTTTAAATATCACTTCTGGGGGCATTTTAGAAAATAAAAGAAGGTTTGAGAGTTTGTCCTCAACTATATGATTATGTCATAAAAGATTTTTAGCTTCGTTTGCTTCATTAAAAGTGAGGCTAAATATTGTCTTCAAGCATGGAAAAGACTACAAGAGCAAAAAAGGTTATTCCCTTTTCAAGCTGTGAAAACAGTGTGTTTATTCTTAACTTTCTCTGAGTTAGTTACAAGTATTTTTGAACTAACCAAACCCATTTATTTATAAATAATTTGAACTGCAGTTGCTGTTTGTTTTGCTGTTAAGCTACTGTCTGTGGTTTGTTTTGGCACACTAGGGCTCAGCACAGTAAATATTAAGTTTCCCTGCCTTGAAAAATTCCTCAAGGGTGAGTCTGAAGTGGTTACACAGACAAGAACAAATGGCAATCACAGACCCACACTTTTCTACCTAACGGCACAGACAAGTATACGATTATAAAAATCAAAACATAATCAGAAATGCCTTCCTAGAACAACATACTAGTTGCAATTAGCTCTGAAGTTTGCTGGATCTTTGTCTGATAAAGGACTGATTTTTATTATTTATTTTCTCTTCCCCACCGGTTTTGGAGCAAAAGATACTACCTGTACCACCAACCTTGCCTCACTTAGGTCTTCAGAGCATCATAACTCTAGAAGGATACATTTAGCACTACCTAGAACGAGCCTCCACTGTCTACATTTCTACTTCAGTGGAAGAGGACAAGGGAGCAATGATGGAGTTAGTTTTTATGTACTGTGCTATGGGGAGATGCTTAGAGATTCTACTGATGAGAGGGACAAAGAAACCCATGAATTCTGCAAGGAGCAATGGTCAAAATGAATACAAAGATCTTGTTTTCAACCTGTTTGTGCAGCAGCTGATACTTTAAAAGTACAGGTATATATATTCAATACCTGAGAAGTTCTGTTTCATGCACTGCAGGAGATGAGGAATTACATCCCATGTCCTGTGTCCTTGAGAGGAGTTGTGCTAGCTCTGTGTTTGCAGTTCAGCACTTTTTCTGTAAGGGGTGAGTTGTGACATGCTGGAGATGGAGTTGATGCTGTATTCCTGGATGTTTCTCAGACTACGCACGCGAGGTTTAGAAGCAAGTGGTCACTGTTGTTCTCCCTGAATTGTAACAGCCCATGCTGAAGGGTGGTAATTTCTCATTTATTTTTATTTTCTTGCACAGGTATGGATATCTAATATCCATGAGTCCTTGGGTTCAGAAACTGGTGTTGCAAGCTGATAAACTGAAGTGTTTTTGAGTGTGGTTTTTATTGAAGTGATGCAAGCAGTGTGAACTGAAATAAAAAAAATTAATTTTAAAATCTGTTTAAAAGCTTCCCCTTTTCAAATAGCATCCAAGATGAACATTCTTTTAATTTTGTACCTGCAGATACTGGCCTGTGTAGTTACTAGTGGTTTCCATTAAACATCAAGTCAACATACTAGCAATATGAGTAGGTTTTTAAAATTTTAATTTTACCAAATGCTATCAAAAGTGAAAATGGGAGTAAATTAGATACAAAGGTATACACCAAAAGCTTGCGGAATAATGTGATCATTGGATAGAATTTAGTGTTTTCACTGAAGAAATGATTCACATGTTTTGTATGCTGTTTCCCTGGAGTTTGGCTGAATGAGAGAGTGGAAACCAACTGTTTAAAATGTTTTCATTATAATGACCTCTGCTACTATCTCCTGTATGTGTTGCTTCAGATTAAGTGCAGCTGTACTTGAAAAAGCACAATGAAGCACAAAGGATGCTTAAGTGAAGGTTAAATTACTTTTCTTCAGTGCCAATAGATTTTTTTTTTTTTTTTGAGCAATGTGAATCGATAAACAAGGCATTGTGATATGAAAACCTTCAAATGAAAAAATTCACAGTATGTAGAAGTTTTACTTTTAGAAATTACCTATGCAGTAGTTAAGGCTTTGGGGTTTTTTTTTTTGTTTGTTTGTGGAAAGGAGAACAGTTGGAGAAGGGGGAATTGGTTTTGTTCTTAAAGTGTGCATCCATTCAATTACAAGACATTAAAAAGTCTGCAGTGTCTGGAATTTCAAAGTAATTTTTCTGCTTTTTCTTGTTTTTTCTTCAAGAAAACATAGCAATTTGATGTATATGAAAAGAATGGCCAGCACTGTTCTAGACTGGACTTCGGTTCTTCATATTTGAAACACAAATGCATTTAATGGGAACTGTGCATGAAAATATTTATAGATCATAAATTTGTCTGTCTTAGAGTTGGTTGATTCTTTTTTTGTCTTTTCATACTACATCCTTTTTCTGCTTCTGCAGTCTTAAATGTTCCTCCAGCTTCTGCCAGATTTCTGGGCACTCAAAGCTCTTGGCCATTCTTATGTTGCTCAGATGTATTTTTACCATTTCCAGTCACAGCCCTTGGTCTTCCGCAGATTGTTTCTTTTTCTTCTTAATGTTGGATTTACATGGGGAGCCTGCTATAGGATGTTTAAATGAACTTAGTTGACCTTGACATTTCCCTGCCTACAGAGATCTGCCCAGTTTTCTTTCTATCTGCATCTCTATTTATACTTCCTATCACATATTCTTTTTAGCCCTATGGTATACCCTTTACTGGCAAATCTACTTTGTTATTTCTATTTTGATGTTTTAAAATGCATTTTTCCTCTGGAGATAAGTGATTGTGTCCCACTTCTGTAGAAAAGGATAAGGCATATAATAGTCTTGTACATCTGAAATCAGTCTTTCTCAGTAACTGCTGACAGCTTAAAAAACGTGTTTTAACCTTTTTTCTTCATCATTGTTCTTAGGCTTAACGTTCCTTTGCATCTAAATGTTCAGGTTCATTGGTATTCATGGTTATCAAGTTTAGCTGGCTAGTTTAAAAGCATTTATATCAGCTTACAAGGATATATTTGGCTTATCTTTTCTAATTTTAAATCCCATTTCTCTTCAAGTCTCCAGACATCATGATCTTTATTGTATTGTTCTTGCTTTCTTATGTTAGCAGAGTTATCAGTATATCAAAAAAAGTTGATGCAAACCCATCCTCAAAACTCTGGAGCAATGACACTGGTTTCCCAGAGCCACTGTGCGAAGCTGTAGGGAATCATTTATCTCCCTGCCTTAATCTTTTATTAAGATCAAATGGGGCAAGGACTTTACTCAGTATTTGTACTCTTACTTCTTGAACCAGAAACACTCCATTTTATCACCGTAGTAATTTTATAAAGAGTTCCAGACTGATTATAGCCCAGAGGCCATCTCATGCTATGCAGTGATTAAATGCTTTCTTTAAATCTGCTGTGTACTCTGATCTTATTTCATTTATCTCTCTTTCATTACCAGCTATGTGATTTGAAATATTTGAAACACTGTGAACTTATCTTCACTTATTTCCTCATTTATTAAAAATATGTAGATGGGAAAATTATTAACATTGTTAATAGCCTGGGATTTTTAAGAGAATGCTGTGCGGGAGTGGAAATTCTTCTTCTCATTAGCTCTTTATTTCACAAAAATTATTTGGGTAAGCCAGAGTTTGCTAACATAGTTATGGTTAATTTTAAAGTCAGTAACTCTTCATGAAGTTTTCAGCCTCTCCATGGGACTATATAATGAGTTTGTAAAACAGCAAGAAATGTAACAGTTAAGACTCCACCAAAACATACGAGCTTGTAGACAATAAACACTTAAGCAAGTGAAAAAGGGACTGATGTAGGTCACCTTCCCTGTATGTTGTTTCTTGCAGGAATGCTGCAGCCTTACAGTTAGCAAGCTAGCGGCAGCGTAGTTACTCACGTTGTTTGCATTTGCTATAGTAGAGTGGATTGCCAGGCAGGCAGCTATAGGTGGTGACTCTGTACCACCTCTTTGGTGGTGGTCACTGATGGTCCTTCCTTGAATCTTGCTGTGTCTGGTGGAATGATGTATCGGGATCATCACTAGATAAGGTATTTGGGTACAAGAACTTTTATTTAGATTTGTAATAATACATCCAATTTACAAAAATACAGAACTACAAGTTGTTTTAACATTATACTGAAGAATAATGAATCTCCTTATCAGCTACAGTGTTTTGAGTTTGGTCAGTATGACCCGAAATCTTCTGAGAGCTATTCTTCCTCTGTTCCTGTATTTAAAGGAAATCTCTAGAGCAGGCTGTTTGAGAACCTTCATTTTATCTAACCAGGGATGATGTGGCTTGATTGTAGTGTTCTTTTTGCATGGTCTTTATTCCCAGAGATGATACCAGTAGACATCATATGGTAATATTATTCTTCATCTTCCCCAAGTTTCTTAAAATATTTGTGAAGCCTTTCTTGATTAAATTATTGTTTTGGCTTTAGGCTTTAAGGTGCTGTCCTCCTATCTGCAGCCTTCTTAAAGCAGAATGTCTTTGCAAAATGTGTATGTAAATATTGGTAATTCTTTCAGATTTGATGATGTTTGTTACAGGAGAGATCTGTTTGTCTACAGCATCAATGTGTATTGCTGAGTTAGTCAGCATAAGCTCGGCTTACAGCTGAAGGAGACAAAGCAGCACTTTAGGGTGTGTTTCCTTTATTCTAGATGTCTGCTTGGAGAGTGACTTATTTCATCCTTAAGCTGCATCATATAGGAGGCTAGTTTAGGTATGGGGGGTAGAGAGATTAATGTCGGGGGAAGCTCTGCACTGAAGCTTGACATTTAAACCTGATCTGCCAGAGAACCAGTCATGAATATGAAATCCATGTGTCGTTTCTGTGCTCGCATAGGTTTGTCTCTTTATATTGTGGATATCCACAACAGTAAACTATGTGATTGTATTTACTATAGCAATGAAGTTCAGTTTTTATTAATGTTTTTGTTGTAAAGAATGCTGATCAAACTGAAGTGACTACTGAATTGTAACTGCCAAAATCAGAAATTAAATAAACTAACACAGGTGGGAAGGACTTTCTGACATTAATGCTGAACCTTTTCACTGGTCTTGCTTGGAATTCCATGGTTAAGGCACAATATATCTGGTTCATAAACTTGGGTATCTGATGGAATTTTTTTATCACAATATACTCAAATATTTTCTTTACTTTCAGAATCATTGTAGAAAGCAGTGATTATTGCTAATTTCTCCTGGGTAATTTACAGAACTTACATTGGCAAGAATGGCATAGATTGAAATCTTCCTTTAGGTATCTCTGTGAGCAGTCTCTTTAATTCTTTATCTCCCTGGAACTGTGGTGGAACTTCCTAAAGTCCAGGTGTCCCCAGCTGTCACTGATACCTACTACAATACAAAAGCTAAAACTGAGGCCAATCGGTTGACCAGATTATGTTATCCGCAGTGTTTTGCTTGTTTGCTAGTGATTCCCAAATCTGAATATCTATGAATAGTTTGATTTAGGTAATAAGAAATATTAATCTGTAAATGAACCTCTGCATTTCAAATAGACTGTGCTAAATAAATATCAATTACTCATTAAAATGCAAATGCGGATAGGCACTTTAAAGACAGTCTAGGTAGTCAAGATAAATGAAATAAGACAGAGAACATCAGTAATTAGACACTGTTCTGGTTTAAACCCAGCTGTTAACTAAGCATCTTGAAGCCACTCTCTCTCCTGCCCCTGGGGGTATGAGAATGAGTGGTAAAGGGGGTTAAGATAAGGAGAGTCTGCTTGAAGCACCAGAGAGGGAGAAGATCAATAACAAAGCGGGAATACAAAGCCCTGCTTACCGCCCCCCATGCCAAGCCCCAGGGCCAAGCCGTGCTGCCACACTGAGCTGCACTGCACCGCACCCTGCCACTGTTTGAAACTGCCGCTGCCAGGCTAGCCTTGCGTTGAATATGTATATGTACTGGGTGGGACACCAGTATGCGCTTGTTCAGGGATAAGATTCCAAAACATTGGAGGTGCCCACTGTCCTAGGTACTTGCCCATACTCTCGTACACACCCTGCCACTCATAACTCTCCAGCCTCGGGGCAGATCTCTGGGTGGTATTCTGTAAACTGTTGTGTAACCCTGAGCAAGACCTGGGACATCTTCAGGAGACATAAGAGCATACTGGCTTGGGCATCCCAAGGGTATTCAAAATTCTCAAACGCTGAGAAAGTCTCCTCCCCTGTCTTGCCCATAGATTGGGTGACGTTACTAATAAATGACAATGCTGCATACAAATACCAAATTAACCTCGTAACCAGTGGTGTAATTGTATCCTAGGTTGACAGTATCCCATGTAACAATATAATAGTACTGGTCCATCTCCTGGAGTTGATAAACACCACCACAGGGAATACATAGTGTACGTAGGGATTTATATAACACCACCACGTGAGCAAACGGAGTGGCACGGTGATCACGGACTGCTTAACTAATATACAGAGTGCATACAGCAAAAATTATTTTAGCAGACATGGGTCATCTCTGTCGTTATCTCAACTCCTCATGCCCCACAAATGGGTGCTAAACAGCACTGTCGTGGTTTCAATCCAGCTGGCAACTAAACACCGGGCAGCCACTCTGTCTCCTACCCCTGGGCATAGGAGAATGAATGGTAAAGCTGGGTGGATTAAGGAGAGTCTGCTTGAAACAACCCAAAGAGAGAGGAAAACAAGGCACTGCTTTCCGCTGCCTTGCGGAGCCCCAGCGCTGTTTGAAAACTCCCTCCAGCTGCCTAGGCTCACCTTATATGTGTGTGTATGTGTGTATATATATAATATATAATATATATACCTGAAACAACACAGAGAGAGGGATCAGTAATAAAGTGGATAGTTACAGTGCCCTGCGTATACTGCCCCCACGCTGTGTCCCGAGGCTAAGCCGCACTGTAGCACACCCCACTGCTGTTTGAAATTGCCGCTGCCAAGCTAGCCTTGCCTTATATACACACACACACACACACACACGCACATGCACTGGGCATGGCATCAGTATCGTATCCAATATCCCATTGGCTGGTTCTGTCTGGCTATCCTGGCTAGGGAAATTAACCCTATCCTAGCCAAACCCAGGACAGAAACTTAGAAGGTACATGTTAATATATTATTGTGCTTGCTGGACACAGGCATTGTAAAGCTCTTGGTTTTTTTTCTTTCAGCTTTATGCTGCATTCTCACAACAGTTTTTGTTTCAAAAAATGATTTAAAATATTCAGATACCGCAGCTCATCCTTAAATTTTATTAGATGTGTTCTAAAGATAATGTTTTCTATGGCAGTGAATTTTAGCTGTATGACTTGCATTCACTTTAATTAATTCTGTAGTTAAATCCCCGTACATTGTTCAAAAAGCCTTCTTGCAGCTTGCAGAGCATAGTGGATTGGAATATTTTAGTTCAGCACTTAATGATGTGTGTTCCAGGTTTACATAGGTTTTATACTTCCAGATCACAGCACAGGAAAACCATTAAGCCCTCTACATACAGATGTCAGTCAAATGACTGAGAAAAATGGTAGTGAAAATTTTGTAAATTTTTCTTCTGAATGGTATGGAGAGCTTGTTGAAGTAAGTGCTCAGAAAGGTAATGCTCAATTTAAGGATGATTTGTAGCAACTGTTGTTTTTAAAGTGCTATCACGAAATGTGAATTGAACAACAAAGTGTACCGGGACTTCTGTGACATGGACACAACTGTAATGTGTTGTTATCAACTTTTAAACGGCCTTTGAGATTGTAAATTTGCAGTAATCTGCTAATGGCTCTATGTAACAGAGATTACACTTGGTCTGGTAACAATACTGTTAGGAGACTGCTTCATTAAGCTGTATCTGTGTGTGTGCGTGCACATATGTAACTAATGATAAGTATAGCCACATGTCAACATTTAACCTTCGTTATCTCTTTAGTTAGATTTTGAAAAGATCTAGTAACATAAAAATAATCTTAGGTAATGTTAAATTAGTAATCTATTGAATCCTTTGAATCTAGAAGGAAATGGAATCCTAATATAAATTGAGTAGTGGTAACCTATCTACTAATAACCATATCTTAAAGTTAAGTTTATTTTAGATATTATCGAGAACATGACTTTTTATATTTGATAACCTTTTTTTTAGTTCAAATGACTAATTTTCATGGTGTGTAGAAGAGCTTATTTTGATCTTTTCTTCTTGTGAAATACTATTTTGAAATTTAGTCACGTAAGATCCTTTTAAAAGTACTATGAAATAAAATCTAGTAAGGATGAATTGCTTTTTATTCATTTCTGTTTTCTGTATGATAGCACCAAAATAGGAGATTATTTTAATGTCATTAGAATTAATTAATGTGTATCTGGCAAATATAAATTATGGTTCAAGTCCTTGGTGAGTTTTAAATTACATTCAACTTGCAATGCAATGAGTGGTATTTTATGGAGGACAGTGTCCAAAACTTTTTCCATTTGTGTCAATCCCTGAAGTATATTGTGAAAGAATCGTTAGGTAAAGTCCCACAGGAATTGATGTGCTCTTTCCTAAAGCCAGGCATTCAGTGGCATCGAAACCAGATACAAAGCAGACTAGATAGTGATCTGGAATTGTAATGATATGAGGAAATGAAAAGGTATGAAAATTAAATATTTCATGTCCTCATTCTGGTTAAGTGTAGCAAAGGCAGAGGAAAAGTAGAGTTGTGATAAAACTCCCTGTGTAAATGATGAAGCAGAAGTTGAAGGATTACTCTTTTCCTTTATGTATCTTGACCCTTGAAGGAATTGGGATGGTGGTATTTGTAAATTTTCACATTGGTGCCACTCACTCTTTGCCACTCTGCCAGCTATAAACGCCTCCAAATAATAAAAAAGATGGCAGATCTCATTTTCATATGGGAAAGTATTTTACTTGTTTTATTTAAACAAGTGGGCAAAGGGTACAGTGTGCTGTAAGCAATAGAAATGGAAATTCTAGTGGCAGAAGTGAAATAATACCACTATGAAAGCTAGAAGTGAAAATCCTCCTCCCCTCCGCATGTGAAGAACACAGGTCACAGATGAAACCTCATTTCTTCCCTTGAGTTTAGTTTCAGTAGTTGCATCAGGACGTTGCAATACTTGTAACATAGCGTTCACTTTGTATTACCTTTTTACCAAACACCTTCACCCTTCAACTGCTCTCGGTTATTATTTCTATCTGTTAAAATGAATTGGTATCTCTAAAAAATAGAATATTGCATAAAGAATTTTTAAAAACCTTTATTATTTTTAGTTTTAATGTCATTTAAAGACATGGCAGCAGTTACGTCCATATAAAAGCCAGCTTGGACCCGAGGAGTCACAGACTGCATAAATAAATCTAAAGAAAACCTTCTAGTGCCAAAGTGTTTATAGTTGTGGTGAGAATTTTAGGATTTAAATTTATTTGTTTAATGTAAGCCTCTTTGTAAAATCTCTGAGCTCATTATTATTCTGCTCTGATAGATCTGCGACTTACAAAATGTGGAGCTGAAAAAACAGTTCTTCATCCTGTGTTATGATAAAGAGTGTGTTTGGAGATGGGACTATTAGGTACGTGTAAATATCAGAAGAGACACAGTAAGGAGAGAAAAGATAGAAAGTGTGTTTGGACTACTAACACATCTGAGACATAATTTCAAGACAGGATTACATATGAAAATCAGGAGTTTAAGATCTGACTTCATACTTCAGTTTGCGTTTAATTGCTTGTAAGGTCTATTATATATAACTTTTTATTATTCTGTTGATTTTCCTTTTTTCCGTTTTGTTTGTTTTTTTTTTTCCCCATTGTGTGATACATCTTAAAGATCAGGTTTCCAAAGGCTTGGAAACTTCTTGCATAGTACACCTAAGTGTAATGAAAAAACTTCCAACTGTGTTACACCCAAAAGAGGAAAAGGAAAACAGGGAGTTATCAGAAACACTCTGTGAGTGAGTGTGCACTCTCTGGTCATATTTTACATTACAAAATTGCAATCCAAAAATGAATTGCATGAACAGTTCAACTCCACAGAGTGTGAAAACAATAGATATTATAATCTAGGACTGTTTAAAGGATCTACATAGAAATTACAGAATGCAAAAATGTGCCCTTCATAGGATTACAGGTATAACAGTTGTGATTGAAAGGCGTAATCTGAAAATAAGTCTTTTCAAAACTGAAACGTATATGGTGGGAAAAAGACCTGTATGGGGAAGAACTACCTAGCAGTGTGCAGATATGAATCAAACCAATGTTGAAAGACTATGTTCTTATTGAAAATGAGGTTTATCGAGTGATGATAAAAAAAAAAGTAAATTTGAAACAGTGAATACAATGGTAGTTCCACAGTCTCTCAGCTATCAGCAAAATAGTGTAATGAGTTATTTTTGTAGTTTAAAGGAAATTGCTTATAAAATGACCACAAAGGTAGTGAGCACAACTAAAACAAAAAAGATGCTATCGAAGTACTCTAAGTGTATCTTTTGGTGAAGTATGAGAAAAATATATCCTCTGGTGAACAGCAGATCACATCAAGACTACTTTAAAAAAGATTGAGGAAGGTCCCTATTTCCTTGGTTTGTATCTTTTAGTGACTGAAATGACTGTACTGATCAGAAAATAGTCTGTTGTTTAGGTCCTTCTTTAAAACATTCATTTTCACTCATGATCTTCTGTGTGTTAGAATAGTAAACCAAGATACTTCTGGCATTCTAATTTTAATAATCCAAATTTCTGTCTGCAAGTCAAATAACAGGATTCATATTCTTGGTTATTAGTTTTGGCTGCTGGAGTGGTGTCATGTTGTTTCCTTGTGCAATATTTTGCAGATTCTTGTGGCAAATGACAGCCCTTCACTGCGCATGTGTTTCTTCTGAACACTGTTTGTGGCACCAGTATTTATTAGTGGAAGGCTCAGATCTAGGGTTTGGGGTTTTTCTGGTTTTTGGTTTTTGTGGGTTTTTTTATTTGTTTGGTTTCTGGGTGGGTGGTGGTTTTTTTTTGTTTGTTTGTTTGTTTTTACAAAAAACCAAACTAAATTACACCACAGGAGAAGGGAGAAGATCTACATCAACTATTGCATTAAATCATTGGAGCACCACTTAAGTCATAAGGGTTGGAACTAAGTCACAGAACATGTGTCTTTGCTTTTTCAAAAGATACCTCTCTTTTTTAAACACTGCTGGTCTTGTGAGGCTTGATAGACCTAATTGACTGTGGGATTGAACTCTTAAGCATTTCACCTTCAAACTTAGGAAGGGAGAAGAATCTGAACTTTGTCTTGTTGCTATTTATTTTGTCTCTATCAAATCATATCAAAAGAAAAAGAAATTTGTTGCTTTTGAACTTCTCTGTTATGTCCATTGCTTAAGTCGTTTGTGTATAATCGGCTGTTTTGTGGTGCTGGTGTGAAACTCTTGGGGTGTTTAGTTTAAGTGGCTGCTATTTATGTGGACAAAAAATTAAACATTAACGTGTGTGAGATTTCCCCCCTTTTGCCTCATCTGAATATCTGCATTTTAGAGTTCTTAACTGTGCCCGTAAAACTTATTTTGAAACTCTCTGAATTAGAGTAAATGCATGTCATGGTTTAACCCTGGTGGGCAGCTCTGCCCCACCCAGCACCTCACTTGCTCCCCTCAGGGAAGGAGGGAATCAGAAGGATGACAGTTAAAAAACTCATGCATTTAGATAAAGACAGTTTCCTGGGTAAAGCAAAAGCTGCATGCACAAGTAAAGCAAAACAAGGAATTCATTCACTGCTCCCCATCAGCAAGCAGCTGTTCAGCCATCCCCAAGACAGTACGGCCCCATCACGTATAATGGTTGCTTGGAAAGACAAACTCAATCACTCTCAACGTCTCCCCTTCCTCCTACCCCAGCTTTTATTGCTGAGTGCGATGACGTATGTTACAGAATATTCCTTTGGTCAGCTGGGGTCAGCTGTCCTGGCTATGTCCCCTCCCAGCTTCTTGTGCACCACCAGCCTGCTCACTGGTGGGGTGGTATGAGAAGCAGAAAAGCCCTTGATGCTGAGTGAGCACTGCTTAGCAATAACTAAAACAACCCTGTGTTAGCAACACTGTTTTCATCTCAGAAACAAAATATAGCCCCATATGAGCTACTATGAAGAAAATTACTGTGAAGAAAATTTTGGCTATCGTAGCCAAACTCAGTACACTGTGTTAGTTCAGAGAACTTTGAACTTGGTCTGAAAGCCCAGGAAGATAAATTTCCACTTCCTTGTATCACTGAGAGAGATTTGCTGCTGAATGGAGGTACCTAACACATATTGCCAATAAAGTAAAATAAACCACAAAAGGATGTTTCATTCTGTTTTACAATGGGCTTCTTGCTCCAAGTCCCCAACGTGGGCAGTGGTGGCATACCAATATACAGACCAGCATTGTTTTCTGATAATAGCAGACAGCTCCTTATTTTAAACTTTCCTCATGATGAAAAATGATTTTGGAATGTCAGATTTCAAATAAAACAGTCTATAGCATCCGCTGCCATGAGGATGCAAAGGACAGTTGTCTGTTGTTACTGCAGTTCTTTTACAGTAGTCAATATAAAATCACAATGTTACAGCTTAGATGTGGAGAGAAACACTTTATATGATAAGATCTAGATTATGTTAAAACTTCTTTGCATGAAGTTTTGACTACATATATATTTGCTGACCCTGATTTATCTCCTGTTGTTTTAAGAATACAGACTAAAACAGGCTAGGAAGGTCTCAGAAGAGATTAGGGTATAATCCTAGAATTTTCTCAGTGTGGGCAAATATTGGTGCAACTGAGGAAAAAGTGGTCCTTATGGCAGTTCATCTTCTTATACGCAATTTGTTCTGCTCTCCACGTCCTTCATAAGACAGAAGAGGGCAGTTACATTAGCAATAAGGCTGAAGGTTTTTCTGAACTCCAAAAAAGGAATTGGGACATAAAGCAAGTGGAGTAGATGAGAATACCTAACAGTTGTGGGTTTTTTCTGTTTAACTGGTATATTTCTCCTAGGTAAGGAAACTTGGAGGTGTGATTGTATATATGCAGAATTATTCTGCCTGTGCGGTTCATTACTCGGTGCCAATGTGCTATGCTTAGAGTTTTGGATTACATTTACATCAGTTGGTTGCCTGGGCTGATTAATTTGTCAAAAAGTTGGGCTTTGTTGATGTTAATAAGACTCTGAAAAGATTTAATCTTAAACATTTGGAGTAGTAATGGCTGGCAGGTAACTGTGTTTAATTTTTTTATTTTTAAATTGCTTCAGACTGAAAATAAAACTCTCTTTCAATACGTTTGGAAAAGTACAGGCAAGACTACACCATGATTGAGAGGAATGTCTTCTTAAATTAGAACTTTGAGATTGATGTAAGTAATGTGATCAGATGGCATAAATAGAAGAATCGGAGGAGAAAAGGTTAAAAACAGATGCCTGGCAGCAATTTTTCACAGAAACAAAAAATGTGTGGAATGACCTTCTAGACATGGTTATGCTATGAAGAGTTAAATATTGGGCTAATCAGGGAAATTAGAAAGCATCCAGGGGCACGTGGAACATAGTAAGTTTTAAATGGGGGAAGCCATTAAATCGTGTATCGTAGTATGTTCTTGGATATACAGAGATACTAATGCTGAATTTACTACTGGTTGTACATAGTTTAGATCGTCACAACATATTGTCCATCAGTACACTCTCCTTAGTGAATCACCAGGGGAACTCATAGATATAATTTGTTTAATTTTTGCCTTCTGACTTTTTATCTGCTTATGTATAGGTTTCTTCTGAATTTGCTGTGCAGAAGTTGCCCGTCCCTGTGGTATTGCTTTAGCATGATGTGGAATCATGACAGTTGTGAAGTCCCTCACTAGCAGTGGAGAATGGATGTTTACTGTGGCAGAAAGGTGTGTTCCACATGGAATATTTGTTTCTCTCTTTCCTATCAACTCTTTGATACTTCTTACAAAAAATTTGAAACTCATTTTAAATCAATAGCAATTATATTTGCTTCACTGAGACATGATTTACAGATAGAGCTACAGTCTGCCTAAAGCATTCTACAAGTAGGCTAAGAAAGCAGACAAGGTCCTTGTGTGGGTAACAGTAAACTGCAGTTTGTCTGAATTAAATGTAGAGACTTCTGTGGTTTATTTTTTCGTTTCAGTTATAAATTTGTCTGAGTAAAGAAAACTGTCTCTAGGCAATAATAGCTACCTTGCTATTAGGTTGTCTCTCAAGTCAAAAATTGATTGTGAAACTGTACACTTCATCCTAAGTGACTCTATCTTTGAGTAACTTAGCTTTGACAAAAAAAGTAATCGTGGTAGCAGAAAAATGTTATTCTTTTCTTCTGAGACTTCTGTGACTATATAGTTTAAGCATAAATCCTACAGTGATCAAAGTTGTAAAGATTAATTTCTGACCAGAAGATGAAAGATTCTTTTATCTAAAATGGCATGATTTTTAGTCAATTTGTGATCTTTGGGGACAAACCCAGGAGTGTTTTGTGGAGCCGCTATTTTAATAGAGTCAATAGCCTGACTAGGGGAACAGTTTTGTATTAATTATATTTCAGTGAGTGAAGACATATTCAAGTCACTTTTACATACTCAGTTCTAATTGATTTGCTTTTCCACTATATGTGACAGGTCTAACCTCACAATAACTTGGACTCTTCATTTTCATAATCAGAAGGTTGCAAACAAATTTTTTTTTTCAAATTATTTGGTTTAATATAACAATTATTGGACAAAACTCTATGAAAACTACAAAAATTATGGGACAAAAAGTCCTTTGGAAGGCGAGTATGGCTGGATTGTCTACAATGTACTAAAAAAAAATTAAATCCTCTCAAACATCCTTAACACTGTTTTTATATAAACTACATAAAATATTCAGTGAATACGATGGTGTACCTGTTACATTATTGACAGGTGGTTGCCCTAAGAGACAGATGTGCTGTCATTCAAAATTCACAACAGTAAAACCTGTAAAATATTGCAAACATTGCAATATTTGTTTATTGCCCTACATAAATCATACCTCTTCCATAATGTTATGAATATTCTTGAACTCCAGTGTTTTGTATTTTAATTTTTTTTATTTATTTTAGAAATAAGAAAAAAAAACTAAAGTAAAATGTTAATGATTGCATGCGAGCAATTGAAGATTAAATAAACCCAAAATGTTCAGGTATTGTTGTGAGAAAAGGTAGGGAATAGTAGTCTTTTTTTATTTCTATATTATTTAAAAATAATTGGTTCATTATCATGATTATATTCTTGTCCATGATATCAAGGTCGAATGACATACTAGTAGCAGTAGAGGGATGTCATTTTACTGATTCTGGTAGGTATTAATTGAGGAAATAGGAGTTTGGTGGTGCTGAAAAGAGACAGGTGAATATCAAACCCACGGGACCTCCTCTGTACTTCATATTCTTTACCATCTGTGTTAGGAATCCCAAATTCAGCCATAGACTGGGAAAGGATGAACAGTTGCATCTCCTTCTTTTCCACTTCACTTGTTAGAAAATGCTGTTTTCAGTATGTTACAGTGGAATGTACATATTTTTAATTGTAACTTAAAAGTTTAGCTTTTTTAACAGAGAAACATTATGTTCTCTGTTAAATGTTCACATTTTGAAGTGCTCAATTCTGCATTTTTTATTCTGGGTCTAACAGTTTTTCCTTGATCATTAATGGAAGTCATTACTGTTTTCAGCAAATGAAAAGTGTTGACTCTTTCTGTCCCTTATCCCAGAAATCTTTAATAATAGAAAGAACCACTTATTTTGACCTGTTAAATGGTAAAAAAGGAATAGTTTAAAGACTTATTCCAGTAGGACATGGAAAGTATAAAATGAGCTTGACATTGATTCTAAACCAATTAACCGGACAGTGTTAATGGATGTTCAAAGGCGTTTTGATTAGTCCATACTACCGTCTTAACTTACTAATACAGAAGACATGGTGATAAATGTTTTAAAAGAACTATGTTGAATAAACAGTGTTGTTATTTTACACAATCTTGGCAGTGTATAAAGCCAAAACTTCACCAGCTGAATAAACACAAGAATGATTTGTTTGGTTTTTATACAGAACTGTTGTGGTAGTTAGAAAATATTTTTTCCTAAGTTCTCCAGCAAGTCATTTTGCTTTATCTAATTAAATTTTCTGCATGATAAGTAAACGTTCTTGGATATAGGTTTGGAATGACAGTAAGGTTATAAAATGGAACATTCAAAGTGTGTACCTTAAATTACAAAAGCAATGAAATTTTCCTGAGCCTAATTGGCTGATCTGATTTAGTTAAAACTTTGTCGAAATATCGTCTTGATGGACATACAGAGTTTGAGAACATCATCTGAACATTTGGCAAATGTAAATGTGAGTTTAAAAAAATCTCAGAATGGAAACAGGTTTTGGTTAATGAGATGAAGCTATGGATCATTCTGATCTATAAATCTGTCCTCAGCTGGTCTCTTACAATGAAGGGAGCGCAACGAGAGAGGACTGGGGGGCACCTGGCTGCCTCTGGTATTGTGCATCCCTCCCATCTCTGACTGACACAGCAGCTGTGTGGTGGCTGGCTCTTAGCCATTTTTGGCTGTTTGAACTAAGGCCATAACAATGTGACTTAAATGCTAAGTCTTAGCCCGTAAAAGTTGAAGCAGTGTTTGCTGAAGTTGACCTTCTTTCCAAAAAAGAATTGCACATACTTTTCTGTGATTGTAGCACGTACAGTTTTCCTACCTTATGAAAGATTACATTTTTTTTATTGTGCTTGGCAGCACGATGTCTTAAATAGAATATTATCACTACCAGATTTATGAAACTGTTTGAATTGGTTATGCTAAATATTTGGTCTTTGACGCTGTGAGGGTTTTTTTGTTTGTTTTTATCCTGTGGGTGGGTGGTGGTGTGTAAAGGAAAGGTAAAGCAATGCTTTCTCAGACCTCCCAAAGAAAAGTTTAAAAATGACTGAAATAGCTGGACATTTCTGTTAACAGATGTGTGGCAAAAAGAGACTAGACTGCAAGGTTCAAGTAAATGATATGTTTGAGCTTTGCTTACAGGTTAAACAACTGCAAGGCTCAAGCAAATAACTTACTTGAAGTTACAAATTTAACACACCACTATTGCAGGTTTTCACAGATACAATGGAAGAATGCACTATTACAACTTAAAAGCAAGAATGCACTATAACAACCTAAAAAGCACACTAAATATTATATGTGTGTTAATCACCTGCAGTTACAAACTTACGGCATTCTAAGTATTTGCTTACTGCCCCAGGTAAGGCCTTTGGGATCCATAAAATGACCTTGGTTGGTGTTCTGACCAAGGGGGAAGGGTCTCCATACAGGCAAGATGTAGCGTTGGAAAGGCAACACCCAATCTTCTACCCAAACCTTATGGTTTTTATTTCCTGATCTGATGGGTGGACATGATTAAGCCTGAGTGGATTATACTATCTGGAATGTTTATCTTTGGTGGTACAATGGCCCCTTATCTTTCCATGGGTGAGGTTTAGTCTGTACTGTTCTTTAGCTAATTTTGTGACCAGCTAGTACACAAAGTTACTGAATAGTGGTTGAATGAGACTCAGGGCATTTTGTCTGTTAAGGGATTTCCTTAACAGTGCTCCAGTGGGTTTCAGTCCTTAGTAAGATGCAACGTTCAGGCAACTCAGGGCTAAGCCATTTCCACAGCTCTCCGAGAGTAATTTCTGCATAGATAAGGGTCTGTCAAAGCAAGATGAAGCTGAGTTGAATTAACAACTCCCTGCATTTTGCCTTTGTTCTCCAAAACCTGTCTAGCGAGGTGATCACATACAACATGTGTGTCAGTGCTTGGTTAGAATTATGTCACTTAAACAGATTTAGATTTTGAACTGTCAAAAAGAAAGTGTTTGAGTTCCAGGCGGTAATTAACCCCTACCACCTCTTCCCTGACCTCAGCACCTCTGGCAGGGTATGAATTCTAGAGGGAGGACCTAATCTGTCTTTTATTGTCTCTAAATGCCCCTGTAATTGAACGTGTATGTCTGTACCCACTGCAGTGGTTGTGACTCTATCTTCCACTTCACGAAGATGGCTTTACTGAATCACATCTGCCATAGCTAGCATTGGAACTTCAATTTCGGAGTGAAAACGGGGTTTTACTTAAAGTTATAGGATTTCTGGGAAAAGAGAAGAAAGGGCATCTTAGTGTTTTATTGTTGTATTGCTTTATTTTGCTTTTGCCTTTTCTCCTTGAATGTTAATTTTTTTTTTTTTTCCAGTTTGCCTTATTCCCTGTGACCCTGTGGCAGTTGGTGTTGCCCTTGCACAAATCTGAGTGGCATGACTTTTGGCAATGGGCCACATGATTCCTCACTGCAAATACCTGTTTGTTACTTGCCCAGCAGCTAACCCTGCTCTCCAGCTTCTCAGTGGAGTGTCTTGTATCCACCCATTAATCAGTGTAATCTATTTCAGGCCTTCTCCTATCAGTCCTGTGCCTTCATGCTGCTGACTTTTATTCCTGTTTTACCCATGCCTGTCAGGCATCATGGGACCTGGGAACCCTCTCAGCTTCCTACACATCACATTATTTTTCAGTACGTGGGAGGAAGAATTATATAGTGATCCATGGACATCTCTATGAGGTACATTTAATGGATGGCCAGGCTATCAAATACTGGAAAGTGATGCAGGAGGAATGTTTCTTGCCAGTTTGAATAAGTATAAGAAAGCTGGGATTTGTAGTCAGTACTGAGGTTCTCACCTTGCCAGGGTGGCAGGTGCCTGCCTGCGAGAGCTCTGGAACCAGAAAGTAAACTGTGGCATAGCTGTGCTTGTAAAAATGACAATAATTTCCTGCTGTGTTGATGACAATTTTCAGTTCTTGTAAAATGTTCCTGAATTAACCACCGTCATGTGTCTTTTCATGGGAACTAAGTTTGACTTTTCAGAAAGAAAGGAAGAAATATTTCTCAGCCAACTGGCAGGAATTGGCAGCTGTCCCCAGACTCTTTGATATTGCTAAACTGGTTATTGAACTGAAATGGAACGTCAGATTAAGGCTTATAAAAGCTGTGTGATAGATGTCACATCAACAAGAAGGAAACAAAACTATGTGATGCACAGCTCTGCTGAATCTTTACTCTGTATTTTATGTGGGTGTGTATAAACATGCTGCTTGAACTGAGTCACATTTCCTTTGTCCTCACAATCCTTCATGAACAATACAATTAAACAGCTCATGAAAAGTGTTAAACTAGTAAAATTTTAGGACAGCGTTTTAAACACTTAAAAGAGTGTTTATTAGGCCTATACTGTGGCAACAGAAAATGCTCATGAAGAAAACCCTAAGTATTATTAAAGGTATGCAGCTACTGTAATGTGAGGTAATCGCATGCTACTCTTAGGATCTTAAGTACTGTCAAATGTGAGTTAATACCTGACTTTTGGCACCAAACCCGGTATAGGCCATTAGTCCAAGCTGTGTTACGCTTCTGATGCTTCTAAAATAGTGATCCTTCTTTTTTTTATAGATGCCTTACCTTTGCTGCAAAGTTAAAAATAGAGAAAAGGTCTCAGTTGGAATAATTTTCACTAAAAGGAGGAAAGTCTTAATGGGGATGTCAGAAAACCTGGTATAGGGCCATTACTGCCAGATACAAGAAAGTATTGTAGTGAGATTTTAATGGATAATACATTTACATGAATGGGACATTTTTATAACATCTACAGAAATAGGAAATCAAGTGAATGGGCAAAATCAAAACTGGTGCTTTGTTTCCTTCATCTATATATGTAAGATCTCAGTCTTCTAATGCACGGTAGCCTGTCCCATAAGGAAAGGAGCTTACACGTGCCAGGCACTAGTGACACAGCAGCCACCAATCTGGAGTTGCCTTTTCAGTAACAATGACTCTTAATGAATAAATTGGTACTTCTCATTACTTCGTTTCATACTCTTTATGTATGCATAATATTTAGAGAACAGAGGGAACATTACATAATAAGTAACAATTATTTTTCCAACTTTTGATGAATGTTTTGTGAACCATCTGGGGTGGCTGAAAAGTAGAGAGTTTTGAAACTTGGAAGGTGTTTCTAAGAATATGTGATGACTTGCAGACTTTTTAAATCATAATTGAAATCTTCGTCTTTGTTTTCTCAGAAATGTGGCTGGATTAGTTAATGATGTACAACACAGTAAAATAAATTTGTAACTTATTTCTGATGTAAAAAGATTAGACCAAGAATGACTTCTGATTTATTACATTTGCAGCAGTTTCTATGTTTTGAATAACATTTTTGGATAAAAAGTGAATCGTCAGAAATACCATAAAATGAGAAAAGCCTTTAGTGAGTGATGATACTTCTATCTGGCAGTTCAATCAGTTGAATAATACAAGATTTATAAGATTTATTACCTTATAATGCTGAAATAGTATCTACTAGTACATATGTTTCCAATAAAAAAGAAAGGGAACTTATTAAATGGAAAAAATAATGTTTTATTAATTTTTCTTCTTGGTTTTATATTCTTGTGCCCTGCAGCTATAGTGCAGCTGCTTTAAGTGCAAATGCAAATACCAAGTTGCTTAATGGGGTAATTAAAGACAGTGGAGGAAAGTTATGTAATAGATACTTCGTAAGTGTAAAACATATTCAAGCCATACCAAATGATATATTAAACTGTGTAATTGTGTCCTGAGGATGCCTACCACTTCTTGAATACTTATTTCTAAAATTGAATGTGAAAATAAAATTGCTCTTCCTTAGTTCTGCAGATTCTGAATTATTTTTGTTCCTTTTACTTGAGTAGGATAATTTAACATTTCCCTCCATTATTAACCGAGCTTCCCTATAGAGTTAAAAAACAATATATTGAAATCCTGGATAGCAGCTGCATTATTAGGAAGACCATTATGGAAAAAACAGTTTTGAGGAAAATTACTTTGTCTTTAAATTATGTCCATCATGGCGCTGCACAGCTTTGTGTAGAGAGTCCTGAATGTAATTGAGGACGGAACCCAAGGAATAGTGCATTGTGTAGTTTAATGGGGTAAACAAAAACTGCATGTTTAACATGTCACCTAATAACAGAATTGATTGAAGACTTTAATTTTCAAAACTACAGGCTTTTGAAACTGGATTTTATTTGTCTTTTTAAAACTAGTATGCAACGTTCTGGGTCAGCTTCCAATACACTAGCGTGCTCAATATTTTTCAGTGATGTAATATTTGGGCTACTCACTAGAATCGTTTTAATTTAGTAACAAAATGTAAAATTCAAGTGTAATTAACAGTATAACCATAGTGAAAAGGTTATAAATATATAGCATTCAGTACACATTTGAAAGCATGTTTCTTACATTTTAAAGAATGGAGCATAAGCTGGCTTTGCTATTAGAAGAAATGTATATGGGACTACAACCGTGTGTGTGTGTTAAATCAATTAAATAGAAGTTTGGAGAAAATGTATAGTAGTTTAAATGTTGTTACAACACTGCTTAAAAAAATTCATTTAGTGATGAAGTGTTGGACTGTGATACTGGAAGATTTGGAATGCGTGCTCTGATGGCATGTGACACTTTGTTGTTTTGCAGCTCACACCAGATCATTTTAAGTAGGATCCAGCTTGTTTCAGTCCTGAACTGCCAATGCCAGTATCACTCACAGTCTTTCTCCTCCTTCCTGTCCTCAAACATCTCTCTTTTCTAAGTTTTTCTTTTCTGATTCCTTACCTAACATTTTAGTCTATGGATTTATTTCCATTCCCTGCCATCATGTGCCCTTATGGAGACAGTATTGGGAGTAGAGGGCAGCATCTCCAGGTCTGCCTTGCAGTGAGAAAAATAATTGCCAGCAAAGTCTGTGCTTTGATGTTGCAGCGATGCTTCTCTGCGTGCTGGCAAGATTACACCTGCGTAATTGGTCTCACACACAAGACAGAGTGTAATTGCTGTAATGGAATCTTTGATCAGTGCTCTCCAATTACTGTCTCTGCTGGGAATTGCATGACTTGTGATTATTAAACCTTTATTATAATTTGAAGTGTTCTTTTCTTGTTTCGAGTAGGTCAAGAGGTAGATCTCTGGTGCCAGACAATCTCTACTTGATAAACTTCAAACTCTTCTAGCTTAAAAGAATATCGTGATACTTCTTCTTAGGTAATTAGTTGTCAGTTTATTTTTTTAAATTGTGAGTGTTGTGGGTTTCTGGGGGTTGCTTTTGTTTCTTTGAACTAACTTCTTGTTTGTGCTGGTTTTGCTGGGACAGAATTGTAGGCCACCCACGGTCAGCAGGCTGTTAGCAGTTTCGAGTCAGCGGGGAGCTTAAGCTGGAGGGAGCAAAGGCCAGGGCAGCTGACCCGCGTTGGCTCACAGGTGTATCCCATACCATGAATGTCATGATCATTATAAAGGGGGCGGTATGCTGGGGATAGGGGTTCCACCTACTCCCCATCCCTGGAGGGGTTTGCTTACCATTCTGCTCCCGAGGGCTGCTTTCCCATTTGTGGTGACCACTGTACGCTCACTGGGCTGAGTATAACTTTGTATGCTTTATAGCTACATTAGTATTAACATTAGTCTTGCTGTTCCATTAAATCTGTTTTTGTTTCAACCCATGGGCCTCCTCTCCTTTTCCTGATTCCACTTCCTGCCTGGAGAGGGGTCATCACATGATAGAGCAACTGGTATAGTTTAGCCCTGGATATGGGCTAAATGTAAACATTGTTATTCACCACTCCAAAAAAAGAAGCTAGTCAAAACAAATCCAAAATCGTTACCTCAAGCATCATTCTGAAAAACATGTTTTGTTGTAGAATAGCTAGATTGAATTAGTAATAATCATCTAAAATATGGTCTTTCAGTGGAAATTTTTAATAACAAGCACAGGCATTACTCCTATAAACTATATGTTTAAGGCTAAAATTTTAATTGCAAAGCCTTATATATATTACGGAAACATTTCAAAAGCCCTCGTTTTATTTTTATAATTTATAATAATTTTGTTACTTTAAGAAAAATAGGGGTTGTCGTTTGCTTTTGGAGAGGGGCGTTCATGGGAGGGTGCACATTTTTTTCAGTGCTGATGCACTTTTCACTGTGTTCTGTTTCATGTGCGTTTCTTCCCTATGTCATGGGAAGTTTTAGGGTGTTTTTGTTCTCTTTCATGATCACAGAAGGTAAATCTTCATTTCTTTAGAAAAGTAAAAGTCTTTCACAGATCTTTTATTTTGGAAATATTTCTTGCTTACCTAAGCTTATTTATTGAACTGATTCCTCCATTACAACATAATTACTAGTTAAGATGTTAAATGAATCTTAAATTACGTGGTTCGCTGTCCCCACTTGACGATTTTGCTAGGTTTACTTGTTCCCTTTTTTCTTCTGCATTTCTCTTCTGGAGTTTGGCTTGGCGTTGGCTAGCGGTTGTCCTGGGCTGCAGCAAGGTGCATGGTTCCCCTGTGGTCTGTGGGTGCTGCTCACACCACCACTGTGTATTGAGTGCTGATGGGTCCTAGTGACAGCTGCCTCTACGCTGGCTGGCTCTTTGATGTATGCTCTTCCTAAGCCCCTTATGAATCCTATTGTAAAAAAATTACTTAGTAGCTTGACTTTAGATTTCAAAATCAATGCCTATGATACTTGCAGTTGGTAACTTCTTTTTTCAGAGTGGCAGAGCAGAGTAGTCCTGTGAATAATCTAGACTGGTTGGTGATATGGATTTATGCAGGCAAAATATGATTTGATTTAACCAAAGCCAAAATGATGCATCTAGAAACAAGAAGTGCGGCCGTGTTTTCAAAAAGCCCCTGAATCCTTGACCAGGGAAAGCACTGGCTCTAGAGACAACTTAGGGAGTCAGAGCTGAAAAGAGTAACTCCTCGTGAGCTCCCAGTTTGAGAGAGATTAGTTCAGTCTCTGGCTGTGAAATAGTGCAGGAAAGACTAAAAGTTGGCATTTAGTAGAAAGGCTAAAAGACTTGTTCTTTAATGTGTGAAATCGATACTGGAAGAGTTCATAGTGATTGGTGTTGATAATTTAAAAGGGTGCAGAAAAGCAGGAGAAGGTGTAGAAAAACGTCACGTAAATATTGCTTGAGGAAACTTTGCAAAAACCTGTTTGTTTCTCCTACAACAATCTTAAGTGTTACTAGGTATAAGATGCATAAATCACTTCAGAGGAAAATAAATATCGGGTGCTAAAAATACTTCTGTTAAAGTAGATGTGTTTCTGAAAAATACACCTTAGAGAATGGATCACATTGAGTGATTTGGAAATATTTGGAGGAGTTTAAGATTTGATAATAACCCAGCAAAATCTTCTGTCACAGTGAACCCTAGGAACCTGTGAAACTCTAGGGAAACATTTTCTGTATAGTCGGAGATGTTGTGTGAAGAGTACAATTATCCCATTACAGTTGACCTGTGTTGTGGTGGACGCAGTTAAGCAAGGTTGAGATTCCATAATGCTGGCATCTCATCACTTTGAATAGTCTCTTCATTTTAAATAATGATTATTTCAGTATTGTTAGTGTCTCTTGAAATAATTCTTGGGATTTGTTTGGGGGGGTGTTGTATAAAAGATACAGGACAGTTTTTGGTGGCAAAGGCAGGTCAATCACTGACAAATATCTTGCGTTATCTCCTAGGCTATGATCATCAGGGATAACTTAAGGTATGATGATAGAGACTTCAATTAATGCAGTAAAAAACACTGTCTTGTCAGATGCTAATATACATGTATCTATCCCAGCCCTCAGCTCTGGAATCTGCATTCCAGCATAGCTTTGAAGCGTTTTTGCTTGGTTGTGGCAGCTGTGTTTGCAGGGCTGTTGCATCAGAGCATCCTGGAGTTGGGGATAGGGCAGTCTGCCCCTATTTTCAGTTTATTTGTTTCAGGCCATAGTTGAAGATAGCTGCAGTACCACTGGTAGAGAGGGCTAGATAGCAAATGAGCTTTTTCATCAGCATTTTGTTGTTATTAGCAGGTTGTAGAGCCTATTCTCTTCTTTGCCTACCTAGATCTCTACATTTGTGTGTCTTACTGGAAGCTCAGAAAAAGTTCAAGATGACCTGTGTGGGAAACTATTACTTTATGGTTCAAGTTTTGTAAATGTTTTCCAGTCCAAAAAAGTGCTTGGCTGGAAGGGAAGCTTGTGAGAAGCCTAAGAATAGGGAATAGACTGATTTATAAATGGAAGTGTTAAAGAACTTTAATTGCCATATAAATAAATTCCAATTATTATTTTTTTATTGTTGCATTAGGAAGGAACATACTTCAAATCTGGAAGTCGGAGAATTTAAGCTTAATCTAATTTAGGTGTCTGTAGTTGAGCAAGTGACATGGCACCTCTTCTAAATTCAAAGAGCGTTTTGATATTTTAGAGCAGGATTCATTTGACTGGTTGTAGAGATACACTTCCAGGCAAGATGAATGGTTATCTTGTGCACTAGATCTTTATTGACTGTAATGAAGTATAACTGAAGTGTAGATAACAATGGACGCTGATGAATCCTATTCAAGATATGTGTTGAAGAACTCCCACAGGCACAGCAGTACTGCACGTTTCCATCAAAATGCATGTACTTTCTGAAATAGTTGTGAGAAAATTGTATCCATTCTTGCCAGCATAGCAATATGAAAGTTTAAGCACTTGATTAATGAAGAAAAAAACCCAAATGCATTGTATGGTTGACTGATTTATGCTGAAAAGTGCTATTTATCTTTGAACTCTCAGACTGGGTGTCAGACTGGATTGTGTAACTCTTCCTTTGCTTCAGAACATTCTGTGCAGATGTGATTGAACAGATATGTGCAAGAAAGATTTCTTTCAGGCAGAAGCTGAGCAGGCTTCTCCAGCTGTTGCCTATCCTGGATACAATGAATACAGGCTTGGGAAGTGACCTCAGCCCTAGTGAATTGCACTAAGCTCTTAAGTTGGTATTTTGAAGTGAGGGGAGAAAAGTCCTGGTGAGCAGTTCTGACCCATTTTCCTCTAATTTCTCTCCTTAAGAATGCTGAGTACTTAAGTTTACTATTTGTATTTGTTCATGTACCTTTCTACACAGATGTTGAGGCTTATTTATGTACGATAGAGAAATATTTTTACAGGAAGTATGAATATTTTTAAGTGATTGCCAGCGTACCTGGAGTAAATGAGACATTGTTCTTTTCACTTTTGTTGTTAAAATTGCTTGATAAACTAGTTAACTTCTAAAAGCACTTTTTTGTTTCCTTTTTCACTTTTAACATAGCTTGAGTATTTACATATTTTTTTATAAAAATACTGAGATGTTTTGTATGGCTTGAAGTGTCAATGCCATGTATATGCAGTATATTAAAACAATAGAGCTTTGGTGACTTAGTGAAAATAAGCAGTGGGATGCTGATGACTGCCAGAAGTACTGTGTTTTTACATCAGTGGAGGATTAGGCTTCTGTATCTTTCAAAACTTGCAGTCGACACTTATTTTGCATTTAAGAGAAATTTTAAGAATAAAGTCTTAAAATGGCCTTCTCATTAAGTCTTGGAACAAAGAAAGGATTTTTTTCCTTCTTTATAGTAATATTGAAATATCTGTGTCCTTTCCAATTTTGTCGAGTATGTAACTGTCAATAAAGTTCAAAATGTAGGACTGAAGCAGTTGAGAGAATCTATTCATTAAAAGTACAAGACATAACAATGATGGACTGGTTAGGGATGTGAATGTTTGTCTAAATGTGTGATGATTCCTCCTGTGAAGAGCCTTTTTTGATACCTGGTAACTGTAAATTGTCTATGCTAGGCAGTGAAACAGAGAACTTTAAAACAACAGAGAACTTTTGAATAACAATTTCTGTTGTTTTCTACTCTTTTGCTGAATAGAATAAAAGATTGTAAACCCCTAGTGATCAGGCGTGAATTGAATCTGTTGGGTTACCTGTGTCTTTGAAGTGCTCATCTCAACACTGCGAGCTACTTTGTTGTGTGAGATGTAACAAGTGATATAACATTTTAGATACGTTTTTAGTGTTATGTCAGAGAATAAAGAAAAATTCTTCAGTGCTGTGTTATGTGTATTTTTAAATAGTGCCTCCTGATCCATGGAAAGTCCATGGAAATTCTGTTTTGAAAACTAACTAGCGTTGATAGCACTTCTTGTAACTGAATCAGCTCATGTTTGTAATCAGCACAGTAACTGGGGAAAAAAAAGTGTATCTTTTCTTTCATAATTAAAGTACTCACTGATTATAATGTGGTTTCCAGGTATTCTGGACCCAGTTTTATACAGTTTCTGTTTGAATTTGAAAAGCCAAAGGCTTATTCCAGACTTTGCAGGAGTGCCAAGTTTCTGAAGCGTTACTTGCTGTATATACTGGAAATGCATGTATATGCGTAGAACATGATTTGGGACTGGATTTGCGGGCAGAAATGATGCACCATCCGATCTATTCAATCTCCCATTACAAATGAATAGCCATCTTGGCATTAAAAGGAATGTGTTGTGACTTCGGCAGGAATTTCCATCCCATCTGCAGCAGGAAGTTTGAAGGAGGTGAAGCATTTGGTAGTGCAACCAGAGCAGCCGGGTGCTTTGGGCTTCCTGGGACACAACTGCACCTGGCAGCTCTGAGACACCCAGCCGAGGTGGCATATGCTCAGCTGGGCTGAGGGGGTGGCTTGCAGCTGTGTTCTCTCGTGACTGGGAGTATCCTGTCTTGCTGTAGACATCTGCTCCTGGTGCAGTACTGGCCTCAGTGTTCACCAAAGTGTGTTCTCCGGTGATATCATATGGTCCATCACCGTCAGACTGACACGTCCTAAAAGCCATCACTGGTAGCCTGCTTTCTCCTTGACGCCTACCTTAGTGGCTAGGCCACCACAGCTCCCACTGTGCCACCACACTTCCTCACAAGTCATCATCTGGAAGTTGTGCTTTTAAGCACCGTGTTTATAAACACACAGGTAAAGTCACTAAATATGCATAAGATTTTTAGAGACGTGGGTAGCTGGGATTGGTAATGAACTGAGAAAAGCGGACTGAAGGCCCAGTAGAGTTGGAGAATGTTTTTGCAAGGATTTAACTCAAAATTTCTAACTGAATAACTCAAGGAAGTGTAAATGAAAAGTTTTCTGTAGAAATTTTATTGTGTAATCCGAATCAGCGTCTCCATGTTATATCTATACCATCCTCTAAATTATTTTTCCGAGCTTCATTTTCTGTTTTGCTTGGTTTTGGAATGAGGCAGCTACATACTGAAGGACAAGCGACCAGTGATTTCCAGCTTTTATCTGATTCATACATTAGCGGTAGTTGAGAATGACACTTCCCAGCACACTTTTTAGAAGGGCTGCATTTCAGATAGTGTTTTTCTTATTATTTCTTCACTGATTAGTCTTGGCTTCTGTATCTGCCAGCTAGCTTCTCTGGGAAGATTACATATAGCAAACATGCATTTATAATTTTCGGGGGAATAATCAGGAAACTTAAATACCCTTGCAATTCAAGGTGGATTGAAAAAAGGCTTTAACTATAGGGAAAACTGTTTTACAATATCAATCTGTAGTTAATCTCAGATGTCTCTTGACAAAGAAGTATTTTTTTAATTTAAAGTCTACAGTCTGCATATAAACAAGTACTTTTAAACATTGAGTTCTCTTATTTTTGCTTCCTTTGATAATACTTAGTGGTGGCTTCTTATTGTAGTTCTCATGTTAGCGTCATCCTTTTTTTCTGTTTTCCTGCATGAAAAAAGATCACGTGCACAGTGTGATAACTGAATCTTGATGAGAAGCATGTTCATGGGTACTAATAATGAAGTGAAATCTTTCTGATTTTCAGTATATAGTGTACTTGGACTATAATTAAAGCACTATGTAATTCTGTGGGACCTTCTGGTTTTTAGATGACAAATCCATTTCAGTATCTTTTGTATTCTTTGTACAGTTATTGGATGACTTGGTGCTCATCTCTCTTTTTTTTCTGTGACAGAATCACAGAAGCCAGAACTACAAAATACATGTTCCATCACTAGCAAGAAATAACTTTATGGAGTTAGATTTCTTTTTAGTGTGGTGGCTTCCCCCCCGCCCCCCCCCCCCCCCAGTATCTCTAATAATAAATTGTCTGATAATATGTTCTTTTTTACTTTTTATGAGTAATTTGAAGTGTCAGCATGTCTTTCAGGATTAGGAGATGTGTTCCATTAAACTTTCATGCCTCCCTAGCAGTCTTGATAATGGATTTATAGATATTGAACTAGAGAAGTGTGACAGCTTTCCAAGAATATCTTGTACTAACATAATGCCATACTTGAACAGTCATATATTTTTCTGACAATGTAAACTTAAAAAAAAAAAAAAATCTTGGTAGAATGATGGAATTATATCATTCCATTCTAATTTACATGTGCTCTTATGTATTAATGGAGCTCTTGAAGTTACGACTTACCGTTACAGTATCACTAGTTCTAATGCTAAGGACTTAAAAAGACTTGTAAGCAGTCAATAGAGCCATGTTTTTGCAGTCATTTATAGCTTAGAACTCTCATGTTTTGTGTAACAAACACTTGCCTAAAGTACCTTGATCGAGAGATTTCACACCAATGAATTTGGATTTATTCCCAACTCTTTATTATTACTCTGAAAACACAGAAGCTACTCACATATGAATTTCCTAAACTGTAACCTAGAGTTAATAATTACTGAAGACTGAAAGATTACTAATAGTATTTCTCTATGTGTGGTCAGCATTCTAGAGTTTTGTTAGAATGATGAGAAATCTTGGGTTTACAAACAAGGTGTCTGTAAATTACACAGCTATTCTCAGTAAACCTAAACTGTACAATGCAATGCAAAAATCATGAATACTGAGAAGCAATACTGACTGGTGCAAGCCACCTGCAAAAAACTTAATACCCTGAACTTCCACAAGACAGTTTGGACAAGCTAGCGGTTGATTCTTGCAAATGTAGTTTATGGCTGCTGGTGACCAATGAACTACAGGTTTAAAAGTTGTTCCAAAAGTACATCTTCTGAGAACTGGGTTTCAGAAAGAAAATATCTGATACGTGTTCAGATTAATTGAACATTCCTTTGATTCTCAGAGAACTTAATACATTATAAAATCCCATGATGACAAGTATGAAGTGGTCAACTAAAAATATCTCCCTCTTTAGACAAAATAAATAAGGAAAACCAATACTGTGAGATACTTACAAGTCATTCCACAAAAGTAAGATTGTTTCAACCATTGTTTGGGTCAGTTTTTCCTCATTGTCATCATCTTTTTAGAAGATCTGTCATTCTTGGTAAAAATCAGTTCTAATCTGATCATCACTGAGATGTGATGGTAGATCAGTTTAGTACAGCACAGCTTTTCTGTTGTGGATTGCACATGCTCGTAGTTGCTTGAACTTGCTGGGTACTAGAGCCAATATCTAAGCAGTCTACTTAAACACACCATGTTCATCTCAGTTTGGAGAAAACAGGTCAAATTCTTCTGTTTACTGTGACTTCTTTTAAGTAAGCATTCTGTCTTCCTGCTGCAGAAAAACATGCATCAGCCAAATTTGTCGTGAAAATGTATCAGTTTCATAATCTTTGCTAGTGTTAGGAGAACAGCTTTGGCTTGAAGCTCATTGTAAAAAGGTGAAAACTGTGTTTTGTGCATTTCTGTAGTTGTGTTATGTGAAATGAAAGTATTTTGTTCTGCTTTACATTAGAGAAAGGAACATACCATGGTAAGTACAGTTGTTTATTACTCTATGAGTTCAGATTTGCCCATTGTTCTGGTTTGAGCTAAAACAGAACCAATTCTCCATTCAGCGATTTTACTTTTCAGCTCAGTCTCTTCTAAGTGAGTGTACTTTCTGAAGTTAATGGTATATAGGTAAGGTAAGAAGTTGTACTTAGCTGGACAGTACTGTAAAGGTATATATGTAAGGGTTGAGGAGTCCTGCTTCGTAAAGCCAGGTGCAACTACTCTATATATTCAACCTTGTGTAATTGTAACAGCAAGTGGGAAGTAGAAATTAGAAGCTAGAGTGGTCCTAGAGTAACCCAGCCTGCATATCGGTCTCAATGATCTGGGAGGTCTTACCTTGGTGTGGCCAGAACTGCTCTGCTTATTTATAGAGGGGCATACCTGTGTGGTTCCAGTATTGAAGAAATGTATAGTCAGCTCTAATGAAAACTGCTGGTATCAGGAGTTACACGAAGTAATTGAATGCTACTCATAAAAGCACTTCATGTCAGAATGCAAAAATATCGTTTGTACTGAAAATAATTTTATTCAAGATACTTTATATATATTCCAAACATTATACTTACTTTTGTGTACTGAAACTAGCTATCTGGCAACATGCTCTGTAGATAAATAGATAGTAAACCTTGCTTCTCTTTCCCCCATAGTGTATCACAGATGGACTAAATGGGGCTGTAATTCTCCTGGGTTTTTAAAATTGCACTGCCTTAGTTCAGAAGCTGTGGCTGCATCATTGCCTCACTACTGAAACTGCCTGACTCAGTCTGGCATATTGGATGCAAAGCTCTGCTAGATTAAACTGATAGCTTTGCTTAAAATCTCTTTATGGATTGTTAATCACCAAAACAGAGACTATAATGTATTGCAAATATTTATTGGACTGCAAGTGCTATCATGCCTGGATAATCTGGTAGATTTGAAAGGCAATGGTGAGCAGCTATTCTGAATTAACTACCAAGTAAAATGTGGAAGTAGTAAGTGTAGTGAAAATTTTGCTTTATCTAATTAAAATTCTTGTCTTTCAACCAGGCAGGAGTTTATCTCCCTGGAGTTTAAAGAAAGATTTCAGGATTTACTTTGAAAATTATCTTTTTTAAATGACAGGAAATATGATTTAAGTGAATAAAAGCTTTGTCTAGAAATACTTTGTATGTGTTCAATTTCCTTTTTTATGTATGATGTGTGTTGGAACGCAAGATACAGTTGGAATTCATGAAGGCGTGTCTGCTTGTACATTCACCTCCCTTATTTTTTTAACACTGATATATATGTGGATCTGTGAAATCTGTTTTAAAGATTCTTCCCCACCAGCTTTTTTTTTTTAACAGAGTGCTTATTTTTCCCCCCTTAATTGTGGCTTGATGTTTTGCTACTAACATAAGTTGATGTAAGAAAATTTAAGTAATCTCTCTTTAATTCAGTTGAGGAGTTTGCTTCCTGCCAAAGGATTTGTTTTCAAAACTTGGGTCTTACCCTCTCCTCGCCCAAGAACAAATACGTAGAGGAAGTTAATGTGCTAATTTTCTTGGAAAGCGTATTTAACAGGAAATGGGGGGCTATATTTAAAGCAGGAAAGTGTTAATTGTGACAGGATGTTGATGAATATAACTACTGTAAAGAATTAACTTTTTGTATAGACTGTATTATATCAAAGAGGTATCTACATAGAAGAAATGCAGATTGTGACATAAAGCAATATATGTTTTTGCTACCATAACTCATAGGTTATATGAATGTATTTTGTTATTTTGGTAGTGTCTGAATCCTAATATTGACTGAAATGTCTTCAAACTTCTATATTCTTTTATTAAAAAGTTTAACGTGCACAAAAACCCCACTTCCTTTTTTATTTTTGAAATTATTTAATTTAGCTAAAGGATTTTCTATGTTCGAAATCCTGTAGCAGAGTCAAGGAAGTCCCAGTGGATAGCAATCTAATGGACAGAGATGAGTAGGACAGTGGTTGAGGGATGATAGCAAGATGAGGATAGTTCTCCTTTCAACCATGTGGCTAAGTGCTCTTGTCTCAAAGGGATGTCAAGTATATTTAACCCCATATGAATGGAGTGCTCTTACAGCTTAGCTCCTCTGTACCCTTTCAAAGTATGAACGTTTCTGTCTGATTTTATGAATTTTGAAACATTTTAACTTCCTCAGTTTTCCACACGTTTAGTTCTGCTATGGCTGGGGTAGCAGTTTGGAATCAATCACAAAATAAAACAATATTTTTTGATGCTATCGTTACTGTAAACCTTTTTGGTAAAGCAGTATCTCCTCCTGAGTTAATGATAAGGTTCAGCCTCTCCAACACACTGCATGTTCAGTTGTCATCTGACAGAGAGTTGCAGGATTGCTGATACACCATCCCATTCCCAGGCATCCTCCCACTGCCTTTAGATGGGGGTCTTCTGTGGTGCTGAGCCCCTTCAGCTCAGCTCATTCATTGTCCTACAAGCCAAGGTAACCCAGCACCCTCAGAACTGGGCTGAGTGTCTTTTTTTTTTTTTTTTTTTTTGCACTGTTTAAGGGACTGGTTAGAACTTATTGTTGCAAACTTGTTTTTGTGGCTCTCCTGTTTTGGTTAGCCCAAGCATAGGCCTTGCACTTTTCCTGTGCTGATTTCCTGATCCAGAGTCTGTGCCAGCTCCCACTAACATCAGTGCTGGGGCTATTCCAGTAATTGTTTTGGATAGAGAGCATAGGAGGAGACCTCATTAAGCTCACTTTCAGTAGATTAACCATTTATTTGCTGGTCTCTCTTCCAATTGCATTTTATTTACATGACCTGTAGTTATGGTGTCATTACATTAATCATATGAATTTTAGATATTTAAAAAGTACTTTAATCTTTGGTAAATAAGAGGTAGTGTGATGGTGGCAGATATACTCCTAGAAGTTTGAGCTTTATTACAACTAAGCCTAGAAGAATGGGAGGCGTTCAACAAAGATGTTAAATTTACCTCAAAATGTGGTGCTTAATGGAGTGAAACTGCATTCTGTCAGTTTTAAATTAAAGGCACATCGAGAATGTGAATTTTGTGGTACTCAAGGTTTTTTCAAAATTTTAATTTACACTTTAATTTTTTATGAATTGAGTGATTGAAATATGTTTCTTTATGGTTTTAAAATTATAGAATTGTGTGATGAGAGACTGATAAGTGTTTTAGGTACAAGTTATAATTCTGATACTGTACTTCACATATTTGAGTTTGCTCCAGTATGAATTTCTGTGTATATTAATCTTTGAGATATTTCTTCCAAAAGAGATTTGCTTTCTGGTTGTATCTGCCCTTACAATATCAGATATGTAATTTTTCTCATTCAACATCTGATAATAGTCTGCATGTTTGGGAGCTTTAATGTAGAGCAGTACAATGATTGCTTTTCAACCCTGTAGAAAAAAAGTGTCCTTGTGGATCTCCTTTTAAACATTATCCCAGCCATATGTGCTCAAATATGGTGTTGCTTATTTTGTTGTTTAGAAGGAAGTCAATAAAAGCCTCTTCCGCAGCTTTGAGAAGAAGATTTGCTCTGAAGCATTGAGCCTATTATTGTTACTGTCTATTGAGTTAGTAATCAACATCAATGCTAGTTCATTTTAAGATAACATATATGTTCATGAATTCTAGGACATGTTGTCATGTTCTTTATCAATAATATCACTGAATCAGGAGAAATCATACTAGATCATAGTTGCAAGTATAAATTGTGAGCCAAACCAATCCTCAGTATTGTCACACTCACTTTGAATAATAATTAAAAAAGTATGGTTTTACAAAAGTTTATCATTAAGTAAATATTGCTGTTTGGAACAATGAAGACAAAAAGAAGCTAACAGTGCACTGTCAAACATGCGATCTTAAACTTCAGTTGTTTCATTTGGCATTTCATTCCCCAAGTGGGCATTATATTAGCCCTGTTACTATTACAGTCTTTATCATACATCAGTCAGCCACTTGTAACGTTGCCTTTTTTAGATAACTACAAAAATAAGTACCTTTCTATTCTTTTTTTTGTTTGTTTTTGTTAGTTAATTGTTTAAAATATGGAAAAAACAGTTTTAAATGGGTAGGAGAGCAGTAGATTGCACCAAACCTGGGGAGTGGGAAAGCGAACAATGGAGGCATGTTTTCATTAGATTAGAAATATTATTCTTTGGAACTCAAGGTGCAAATTATGCTCTGCCATAATGTCCTTTTCAAACACACAAGATAGAATTTGCATATCTAAATTGGATCAGCCTGAATGGGTTTCCCTGCTGTCTCACCCCTCAGCTGCAATCTTTCTGAAATGGCCTGCAGGTGGATCCAAATAGTAATTTTTAATCCCATTTTTGAGAGCCTCTCTAATAAATACTTTTTTTTTTTTTTTTTAGTTTTATATTGATTTCTTCCAGTGAACATCAGCAAAAATTCTCCTGTGCCTCATCTGAGTATAAT
Source organism: Bucorvus abyssinicus (assembly GCA_009769605.1). NCBI lineage: Eukaryota > Metazoa > Chordata > Aves > Bucerotiformes > Bucorvidae > Bucorvus > Bucorvus abyssinicus. Next base: position 29,453,652 of record CM020028.1, on the reverse strand, counting down.
CTACATGATAATTGGAGGTTTAAATTTAATTCTGTTTACAGTGACTTTTAACAATTTCAACTGCTCTGTTTAGTGAACAATTAGAAGCAGGAAAGCATTTGATGTCAACAGTTTCACAAGATCCTGTCCAAGGTGCTGAGGATTAGAATTCGTCTCAGCGTTGTGAGATGGTATTGCATCTGCTGCAGAAGACTGACTTGGAGTGTTTGAGCTGTAACCTTCTGTTAAATCACTGTGGTTATTACAATATTATATTCTGTGTGGGTTTGGGGTTTCGGTGTGTTTTGTTTCGGGTTGGGTTTTTTTGTTGTTTTTTTGGGTGATTTGGGTTCTTTTTTTGTGGTGGTTTTTTTTTTAACTTCCCATCTGTTATACGTAGAATGTTAGTGTTATAGAAAAGTGATATTTGGTTTGGTAGTTTTCTGTGGGAATGGTTAAGATTCAACATTAGCAACTATTTGTCAGTTTACCTACTGGCCTTAACTTAGATGGGTGTTTCTGTTGCCTCATCTAGAAGATTTGAAGGCTCTATCAAGTTCTATATATAGTTCTGATTTATGTATTGATAGAGCTTGTGTCTCTTGTTCTTGCCAAAGTAGATTGAAAATTTCTGAGAATAGACTGGGATTACTGCTGCATCTCATAATGGTAATACTCATATATCAGTCATAAAACCAAAGTTATTCCTAATTTGTATTTCTGGATGCAATATTAACCTTGAATGTGTGTGGTTTTTTTTTTTTTTTTTTTGAAGAACACAGTAATTGTCTTTTTTCATCTGAGTGATATTCAAGGAGATATGATTGACCTAGAGTCCAATGACTACGTCTAACTCATGGAACCTACTCTTCTGTTACCACAGTAAAAGATAAATAATAAAAAACATCTTAAATTTCAGTGGGAGGGGAGGTGGGGCGTGGGCTAAGGAATAAAGGATATATTCTGCTGTTTTTTCTTTGTAGGATTAGTTTTCTGACTTTAGGCTTTTAGGAAACACAGTAAGCTCTAAATGTTATTTTTATTATGGAGAACATAAAAATGCCAGCATTTTGGGAGAAGATTCTGACCGTGGTGTGTGATGGGGAGAGGGGAAGTTGAGCAGTAGATAATGTGGTGCTGTTATGTTCAGTTTATTAGAGGGCCAAACAAGGAAGGATGGGTTGTGTCAGGGAAGACTTCTCACACATAAATATCTTGAAAGTTAATTGGTGCATGCCCCAATTAGCACTGCAGTGGTTTGGCACAGCTGAGCTGGGGCAGGGGGGAGAATGCAGCACTCACTGTGATTGGTCCCAGTGTCAGGCTTTGGGCAATGGATTGGCGACAGCCTGCACTGCTCCCACCCTGGACACTCTGCATCTGCAAGGTATTGGACCTCTGTGTAACCAATGTTCCCCCATCATCTCTATTAGTGTTGGGTTACCCAGACAACCACAGACTGCCAACTGAATCAGCCCACAGTGGTACTGGGGTGCACCTTTACAGATGTTTCAGGTGGTGATCTCCTGTCAGTTGTTGATCCATGGCCTGTGCTGACATTTGTAACTTTTTAACATGAGCGCACGTTTCCAGAGGTCACATCATGGATGTTATGTTGTAACTCCAAAAATAGATGAGTAGAATAATTTTGTGTGAGTGTGTAACTGTTTTGCTCCATTTACATGATAGCTACATTTGTGAAGATAATAAGTTTGCCAAACTATAGGTGTGGTGATTGGCTTTTTATGGGAAGTCTTAAGGAAAAAGTCATCATAGTTTAATAATTTTTAATGAAATTCTATGCTATTGCTATTCTGGCTAACCCTTAGTCTTTTAAGCTGTGTTTACTGTTTATAGGAATGCTGAAGTGTTTCACTACAACAGACAATGCTGGTGCTAATTGTCCTTTCTCTTCAGCTTTTGAAAGTATTTGCTGTCATCAGATAGAACATGCATTATTAGTTTCTTAGGGAAATCAGGGTACAGAAAAGTTAATTAAAAACGAAACAGTTGCTTTTCTGTAAGACAAGTAATACCTTGGAAGGTTACCAATAATTTGGTTTAAAATTGTTTAAAATGTGTGTGTGTTCTTTGCAAAGAAATCATTTGTTTTGTCATAGAGAAGCTAATTATTCTCAATACATGCTAGCTATGTCAAATTGCAAAATGAACATCAGAATTTCTATGTTGTAGGCATTCAAACACCATCAGTTAAGAGCATACAATGAATATGATCTCGTTTTTGCAATGCAGTTAAAGTGAAAGCCATTTAAAGAACTGTTGCAAAAATAATAATTTAGGGGAAAAAGCAACAGAACAAATGTTTACTATCTATTTTAATACTTTCTGCGTAGAGGTATGCATTTGGTTTATTTATTGTTTAATTTCAAATTCTTTCTTTTAGAAGTTTAAGAATACGGTGGCCAATGGTCCATTCTGAAATCAAGTGAATATGATCTTCTATAAGCCAATATGCAAAGCCAAAGAAACTCAATTGGAATGTGAAAACACAGAAGACAAAAAAAATTCTTGCACTTTTTTTTTTTTTTTTTAAATGGGGGGAAAATGCAACTGGGTTTCTGAATTATGTTCTGAAGATGTGAATGCAACGAAAATGCCATTTCCTATTAATATTTTAATTATTTTTCCTTTGTAGAATTTCTTATAAAAGGACCACTACAAAATAATCTTTTCTGTAATAGATGATTTCCTTTGAACTTTCCTTAATGCTTAGTGAAAATAAGAAGTTCTGGCCTGGCCAAAGGCAATAGCAATTTTCTTTTGCATACACATAAGAGAGATAAGTTTGATTTTTGTTTGTTTGGTTTTTTTCTCCAAAGATCCAAGATAGGTGGTTCTTTCCTTCGTCAAAACTCTGCATGCACCTAGAAGACTTAGGACATGAAGTCAGAAGTCTTGACTCTCATAGCGGCTGGGAACCTCAGTGTACTTCACCAGTTCCTTCAGAAATGAACATTAATTATTGGGAGCTTAGAGGCAGCCCTGTCAAACTGCCTATGCCCAAATCAAGAATAATTTCTATTAGACAGCATTGTAGTCAAGTAACTCACTATAGTTAAGCTTTACATTAAAAAGGTTCTGATTCACAAGGTTGGCAAGCAAGTGTGCATTTTGTTGGCTGCCAGTCAACCAGTTATTGACAGGAAGGTGATTTGGTGTAGGCATATGCTTGTTTAAAGTGTTTGACACAACAGAGTTCTTCTCTGAATCCTATCTCTGTAATACTTTGCTATGGCAACCCTGTAACTTTACAGGAGATTAATTTATTGAATTGTACCCTACTTGAGACTAAGTGAGGAACAATGTGCCCTGCTATTCAGCAAGTTTCAGTATTTTGGATGTATTCAAAGACCATATAAGATTTAAACTCCATTAGATAAGTGCACATGCTACAATAAGATGTGGGCAAACTTCTACGTGTGTTATGGTTATGACTGTATATTTGTAGGAAGAAGGAAGATCTAAAATGATCTAAACATGAAATTATACTCCAAAGTCTCCAAAACAGGTTGCTTATAACGGTTTTCTAGAAGCTTTGAGAGGAAGCAGAGTATATTTTTGTTTTCATCATCTTCATGTAACATTCTGAATTATTTGGTTTTGTAGTTGATACTAAAATTAGGTTTTGTAAACATTGAAAATGCCTCCTAGAGTCACTATGTGTAATGGAAATATTAATGTTGGAGTATATGTAGAAGTGTCTACCGGCAGTGCATGGAGTTTGGCCTACTGGTGAGACTATTTTAGCCACATATTACAAAAATTGCCATTTTTCTTTCACTATGTGGGATATCTCAGCAGAATAAGCTTCTACTTAGGAGTCGATAAATCAGCCAGACACCTAAAATTAGATGTATTTGTTTCTGTATTTATACAGAATTTAAGCTGACATAACTTGTGTTGATATTTTGTTTGTAAAAGTGATAAACTCAATATTAGAATTGAAAAAAGTATATTAGCCATTACAATTAAATTTATATTAAAAATGAAATGTAAATTAAAATTTCAAAATACATATATTAAAGCATTAAGAATAAATAAATTATTTGTTAATCATATTGATATATCTAGGAAACAGGTTCTTACGTACAGTTTGACTTCTGCTTTATGCACGACATGCACTAGTAAAACCCAGTCATCTCTACCTGTACTCAGTGTCATCCAAACATTGCTATTGTGGTTTCTAAGTAGATTTTTTTTTTTTTAAAGTGCTCCCCACCTCTCTTGATCTTTGTCAATTAAATTTCCATGTCCCAGGGAAATCGAGCTCCACTCGTCTAGCTGGATGGTAACAACTGAACTCAGTGCTGATCCAGACAGCTGCTTTGCAAGTTTCTGTAGTGTTTCAATAATAGTGCTATCACTGAGAAAACAACTTCTTTTAGTCTCCTCCATACTGTTTCTTCCTTCAGTGAGCAGTGTTTCAAAGTAAGTTGTCATATATTCTGCAGAGAGTATTTAGATGCAACTCTCAGTTCTTTAGACCAAGGTTTGTTTTAAGTCTCATGGGAAAAACTTGTGGAAGTACCAGAGCTGCTACTAACAGTTAATTGTAAAGCTTTTTCTCTCATTTTCAGATACACAAGTAAAACAGTGATTGTAGAAAACTGGCAATAATGTCTTTTGTCACCATAGGGAAGAACAATGGTGCCAATTTAATGAATTTTTTCCTGTCCTGAAAGTGTCGCATCACCTTAAGTTTGGTTTGATCCCTCTAGTGAAGCTCTAATTTTAATGCTCATGCTGATAATTTAGAGAATATTTTTCAGCAGCACACAGAAAATGTTAAGTGCACCTGAATGCAGAAAATCCAGTTATACGTGGTTGTGATGTCACACTCAGTACCTAGATTTGGCTACTTGCCTTGTTTTTGCCACAGAAATATTAGTGCAGTGGAGTGTAGGAGAAGATGGTGCTGCAGTAGAGAAGGGAGAGAAGTCAGCACTTAGGAGAAGGGGAGTTTTGTTAACACAGCTCAGCATCTTGGAACTAATTGTCCACATGGTTTGAAATGGTATCATGCTTTCATTAATATGGGCTTAGAATTCACTAATTGTTGCCTTTCTTATTTAGGTTTAGTTTTTACATTGAAGTCAACTCTGTAGCAAAATACAATGAGAGTGACCTATAGTTTTCAATAGGAGGATTGATCAGTAGGAACAGATTTCCCTTCCACTCCTCAGTTAAAGCACCTACCATATAATCAAAGTATGACAGATGAAACACACTTGCGAATCTTTCATATATAATTAGAGAGCAAAGGATTTATTTCAGATACTATCTTCTATGCTGTAACTTTAATTATAAGCTAAGATTCTGCAAAATATTATTATTGATAATATAATGCAGTTCTATCTTAGGGCTTAGTTAATTAACAAATCACAGTTGAACCTTGATCATTAATTTAATACGGTTTAAATCTCACCTCTTCTTACCCCATATCAGAATGGTGTGAGATCCCTTTATCAGGATCAGAATCCCTTTCCTGAAGTTACACTCCTCTTGTTTATTGATCTGTAGAAGTCGGTGCAAAACATGCATCTCTACTTCTGGCCAGCTAAGTTAGGACTCTTAAGAAGTTAACAAATCATTAAAAGCTATTTCCAACTATATTGTGTTTGTCACCAGTACTGAGCCTATCCACTTCTAGAAGCCATTAAATGTATTGGTTAAGCTCCAAAAAAAAAGAACCAAACAGTGAAACAACTCACTGAAGAAAGCAGCCTTGTTTAATTTTCTTATTAATTTGTATTACTTAACTGATTTGAGAATTGATAACAGAATGTTTGAGTGATTTATGGCTTGAAAAGGAAGACTAGGCTTCCCTCCTTGAAAATGAAAATTGGCTTGTCAGACATTTAGATGAAGAATGCTCAATCAATACGATTTTAATAAGGAGAATGTTTAAAATTGACTGAAGGTGGCTTTTGTTTAAAGGTGATTTGGTATGTCCAAATTACTAAGCTCTCCCTGGAGAGGATTTTCAAAGGCAATAATGGGCACTGATTTTCTTTGTTTATTCCATTCTCTTTCTGTTCCCCTTGCCATTGATTTCAGTACTTACCTTTGTGTCTTTGAAATCTCCCTGCCTGCTTTTCAGGTCCTGTGAATTATTCTACTCATTTGCATTTACAGCTATCAGTTTTAACAGTTACTTTTCTCCACTGAGCATGTTGTCTGGATAAACTTATTTATTAGCATCAGTCCATTATGCATAGGGGCTAGCAGTTCCTACTGATTTCACAAACACAAATTTCAAAAGTATATGCAAACATTAGAGGAACAGAGTTGACTTGGAAAGTCCCATTAAAATCCTGCCTTTTGGTTTCCTGTTGAAAAATCTACTACAATGGGCTTGGTGACAGAAAACTGCTTCTCCTGGCAATTACGATCAGCCAAGTTTGTTTGTTTTTCTCCATTAGTTAAGTCTGTATTGGACTTCCTGAAAGTGAGGTAACTAAAGTTAGCTAAAAAAGCTCCATTCTTTGTGAAATCTTAACGACATAGGTATGCAAGCTATAGATCCACGTCAAATGTGGTTTTTAAAAAACAGCAAATAGCACACCCACACTACTTCTGTCACTACTTGTTGTCACTACTTCCTCAGTACTTTTTTTCCCCACTTAGGTTTCTTACCCTGATTTCAGTCTGTTTTCGTAGCTCTTCCTCTCATTTACCCTTTCCCATGCTTTCAATCTTAGTGGCTTAGAGGCCAGGTTTATGTTCCAGTCTCACGTTTGTACCCAGTCTTAGTTTTATATCCCTTCAGCACTCTGTAAGCAAATGCATTTTGGTGCCACAGTTCCAGAAGAGGTTCTAATTGTGAGCAGACTTTTTTTCAGAGGTTATGATGAGACCAACACACTGTTGTGATCGCTCCAAACAAAAGCAAAGTTCAAGTTTCTTCCCTAATTAGAGGTTGCCAAAAGCCTTTCAGTGAAAAATTCACCACTTTGCTCAATGAGCATTTTTTCCCTTTTTTTATTAATGCAAAAAATTAATGATTGTCTCTCTTCTTCATTCTTCATTCATGGAGATGATTTTTATGTGTTTTTCTTGTCTTCATCTTTATCTATGAAGTTACTATGAAACTGCAAATCTGGCAGTCTTAGGAAACTGAAAATTGTAATTGGGAGAGTCATAGTAGTGATATAGACCTTGCTACGAACCCTAACTATGATTAGAATTTTGCTTGTGAATTTTGTTTGTGATTAGAATTATGCTGCACATATAGTCTCTGCAAGAGAAATTTCAAATACAAGGACTTCATTCATTTTTGAATACATGAATGTGCTCAAAATCTCTTTGAGCAAGCTGATGTATCAATACTGCTAGCTTTCCAATGAAAAACACATGCAGTATTTTCCTGCTATACAGCACATTCCACCAGAGGCTACTAAATGGATCTCTGAATTGATAAGAGATTGAGAGCTTGAATTCTCAGAGATGACACTTCCTGAATTATCACAGACACTTTTGCAGCCGGTTCTGATCTTTGGAAAGGTCCTGCTTGATGCAGTTGGCTGTTGAAGCCAATGTAATCTGGGCAGAAGGGACAACGTTCATTGCCGGTTTAAAGCCAGAAGGTAGAATTAGCTGATTTAATCTGACCTTATGAAGTTCTTGGGCTGCTATGTTTCACAAAGGTATTGATCTATTCAGCACAGTAACCTTTTCCTGGTTAAAACATATCTTCAAGTCAAAACTACCATTTGTCTGGACGACAGACGAAGATGGCAAATACACTGTTTCACCAGGTAGCTGTATCCAAAACTAGGTGGCTTCTGTGATAAATTCATTGATTTCTTCTTGAATTCCTCTAGCTTTATCTTCCAGTAAGCAGTTGTTGATGCACTTCCTAGTGGTACATTGACTTGTCCTTCTTGCAAAGAATGCTTCCTTTCCATGAATGTTCCTTAGCAGGTATGTTGAATGTTACCTACCAAAGGGATCTACCAAAAGTGCAACAACCAGATGTTAAACCAAAATGAGAGAATTACTGAAATACAGCAGTACGTATTAAGGGGGAAAAAAAGGTGAAATTACCTTTTTTTCTTTTGCAACTGAAAACCCCTGTCCCTTACCAATGGAAGAATGGCTAGGAAAATGTCTAGATTTAAACTAGATTGAAAAAAAAAAAGGCAAACAAAACAAACCCACACACCATGCTCCCTCAATGTAATCAAACAAACAAAACCCTCAAGAAAAGAGAAATCTGTTCAAGAATTACTAATTTACCCTAATAAAAGCATTTGTAAAGTCAGCTAGATGTTTGCTGCTCAGGCATTCATGCAAGTGGAATATTTATTCATTTTCCAAAAATAACTCATGTTGCAAAGATTTTTGATGTAATCAATAAACACTGGAGAGTTTATACATTATTAACATATTCTAGTGATTTTGTACGTGTAATTCTTACTTACATCTGCACAGCTCACATACATAACTCTTAAACTTCCTAATTTGTCTTCCAAATCCATTGTTTAAAAGATGAAATAAATTTAACAAACAGGCATCATGATACTTCTAATGTTTGCAAAAAGTTACTCTGGCAAAACCAAAAATAATTGTTCTACTTGTATCAAAGTGGCAGAAATTTGCTGAGTTTTTTTATTTGTTTTTTAAATTACAAGCTTGAAAAGAGGACGTGACATAATATCACTTCTTGAAAGGATAAAGACAAGGTCTCTTACCTGCTGTAAAAGAATATGAGAAATCCATGAATAGCATATTATGACACAGTCGAGTGTGACACCTAGAGGCCATGAGTTTAGGATCCCAAAAGAATAACTTTTTTCAGCTGTAAGTTTTGCACAGCACAATTAATTTTAGACTTAAGTAATGGAGCTGCCAGATTTTGAGAGATGAAATGTAACATATTAATTTTTTTTTCTGGAATATTCACGTTTAGGATATTTTTTGCGGTTTCCTAGACTAGGCTCGCTGGCATTGATACAAAGAAAAATAATAGACCATTACTGAGAGTGATGAGGAGTGAGCAGCGCTCTGGAGCAAAGCCTAGAAGAGGCCTGTACAGCTTATTCCAGCCTGAAGTTCTCAAAATCTAATAAAATTCTTGCAGGTCCAACCCAAGAGAATCCTTATAATAAACTTGCATCTCTAGTGAAATATCTGCAGGAAAATCAGGTTCTCCGAAAATACGGAGCTAGAAGTTTTGGCCCATGAGTTTATGTCAGGGAGTAAAGAGAATAAAGTCTTTTTTGAGCTGTTGATTGTTTAGATCATGGATCTTGCAAAACAAACGTACGTGTAAGGGAACATACCACACCTTCCTAACATCTCTAAAAGTTAGGGTGCAATCATACCACTTCGTCCCATGCAGGGGATATCTCCAAGGCCATTCTAATATGGTGACTGAAGCAGAGCAGTGTGTTGCAAATGTAGAGTGCTTTTCAGCAATGTGTGGTACTGTATTATCCAGTGGGTATTTGGTGTAATAAACTCATTGTAACTCCAGAGGTTTTTTCAAGGAGATAGTTGAACGACTTGTCTTTGGCAGCGCTTGTCATTTTCATACCTAAGTGAAGGGAAGAAGTTGTGGAGATAAATCAAAGTGAGAAGAGTTTAGATGAGGGGGACTTTGAATTTCACAAGAAAGAAAACATTTTTCTTTCTTTAGAATTTGGGTGGTGTTTGTGGTATTCTAGTACTCACATGGCATAGCTGGTTTATCAGGGTACAGTTGTAGAGTTTGTAAAACATCTTCTATAGATCTAAAAGAGTGGGCTGAAGTGTCTCTAAAGATTTCTAGCTTAACCGGACTATGAAAATGAATGGATGAAAGCCATGCTGGACACTCCTCTTCATTAAGTATTGTTGACTCTAGAAACATAAATGCCATGTGTTTAATGCTAGGAAACATGAACAAAGTATTTCCAATATTTCATGGCTAACTCTACCTCATTTTCATGATGGTCTTTGAGGTCAGTCATATTATTTCCTAGAAAACTGAAAGGTGCTAACTTGTCAATGACATGCCAGCAGTTTACATTCTCCATGAGTTGTCGTGCCTCAAATAAATAATTGTATCTGAATGAAAGCCTTCTGAGACTCTTGAGTTGGTGCTCCAAGGTACAGCACTGACGTAATTATTTTGGTGATACAGATACTGATGTTTATTGCTATGCTTTGTCTAGAGGTTTCTTCTCAGAAGTACTTACCCATTTCTTTGGGAATATTAGGTATGTATTAGAGGATGAGTTGCCAGCAGAGCTGGAAATGGTGGTGGCACTGGTAACTGGGAGGGAGGTCTCGTGTTGACAGTAGCAAATAAGAGGAGGGTAAGAGCATATTGTATACACTGGGGTGGAAAAGGCTAATGGCAGGTCTCTGGATAGGGCATGCTGATAGCAGCTGAAGCTTTCAATCAGGATGTATTGTCTCTTGTGACAAAGTTATGTCCTGCAGTTAAGTTGGTGTGGATCTGTCTGTCTGCAGGCATCAGCCTACTCATTGGCCTGTAGTTTTACTGGCCTTTCCCTACCCTGATTGATATCAGATGAGTGTAAGTACTGCAGAAGTGATCTAGCATCTGCCAAAAAACAGTTTTTCAGGAATCATTTTTTTTTTCCAGACACACAAATACATTTGTGCAATAAACGGTCCCTCCTTTCTGTCTCTGTGACATTTCTGACCAGTTTTAGATGCATCATAGCTTCTTACAACAAAAATAGTGAAATTATTCTTTCATAATTCATTGATTTTTGACAGAAAAAATGGTACAACCATAAAAAGTATTTTGAAATTATTTTATTTTAATAATTAGTGAGGTTTTAAGAGTATGTGGTCCTGTAGCTGTATAAATATAAGAAAATATTTGAGTGTTTACATGTGTGTGCTCACCCTCTCTCATGATACTGGTTTGCTGTGCTGTCAAAACCCACTTTGATTAATTGTGCCAACTACATGGATGATCTGTTCCCTGGTGATGCTTCCGGATGATCCAAGTCACATGTAAAATATTTTCAGAGGTTTTCTTTATACTACCATAAAAATTGTAGGTAGAATCCATTGTGTTTAATAACTCTGAAAAGGATGTCCTTTCCCCTAGTCACTCTGCAAACTTGACTTTTCCCCCTGATGCATACGTTCAGCTAAAACAACATTTTTACTTTAAATTTTTCAAAGGAATGTGTAAGTTGTGTGTGTCTTATTTTAACTCTACAGGTCACTAAACCTATTGCCACAGATTTCCTGATGTTCTTAAACTTTTTTAGCCCTTAAATTCTTTGTCTTATTTTTCATAAATTATGAAGCTGGCATTATTTTTATTAGGTCAAATATTCTCAAATCCCTCTTGTAGCATGTAAAGTAATGTGCATATGACTAACTTAACCCTAAATTTACCTGTGAAATTGCTTCCAGTCTGTAAACTCAGGGAGCATTTTGATTTAAAGCAGTATTCTATCCAGCTCAACAAAGCAAAGGCTGAAGAGGTTTCTGTGCTTCATCATGCTGTGTGAATACAGCATGATGAAGCACGATGTGGCAGAAGTGAATAAAATAGCTGAGGGTACAAGTTCTGCATCAGGATGCTATAAATTTGTTAAGATCATGGCTCTCTATGTATCCCTTATCAACCTATAATCTCCTGATTGTTGCCTGTTTTTCAACAGCTGAGGAACAGTAATCCACACTTGCTTATCTCTCTTAATCACAGCCTCATGGTGCTAGAGCTCCCTGAGCCTTTAATTCCCTCTTAGAGGCGTAACAGAGTGGAAAGTAAACAAAGACGAATTTGCAACCTTCAACATTGCTAATTTGCTCTGATGTCAGAATATTTAAACGGGCAAGGACTTGGGAATTATTTGATCATGGCTGATTTTAATCTAATGCATGTGAAAAGGCTGAGTCGGGGAAGGTTGTGCAAAATGACAGGTGTCCCAAGAGAGGTTGACTGAAGGTTTCTTCTTTAAACAACAATGGCTCCATCATTTTCAAACTCTGGGTCCTGTGTTCCTGCTGCATGTTTTTGTAGCTGTCTGCATTTTTAATGAAACTTGATAGCAATTTTCTTGAAAATTCTTCATTTTCTTCCCAATTTATAGGTGTCCAAAACCCAGTTTTTAGATTTCTTATTGCACCTGATCACTGGGTAGTGGATGAGAGAGATAAAGATCCCTATTTAAAAAGCTTTGTCTTTCTCTGCATTTTTGTATCAGCGTGACAGCCTAATGCCTCCTGAATACTTTCATATGTAAAAGTCAGTGTGTTTTAAAAATGATTGATAACTTGATCTTCAAATTATTTTAAATTACAGAGTTGACATTTGTGCATGTATATATGTGTACATAGTTCCTGGATAAGAAAGGATGTTATCTTGCATTAAATATTACATGTGTACTTCATCTACCATGGAGGTGATGTGCTTACACATACATACACATTATCATATACATATATTCATCTGTCCTCACAGCAGATAGCTGTATCTTATTCCCTGAAACAGATCTGATAAATATGCAAGGCAAGTTAGTGGTTTTTTTCTTTTTTTCTTTTTTTTTCCTGCATTGTTTTCCATTTCTCTTCATAATGTCTTGACTATTTTCTAAATATGTAATCACTTATTTTTTTGTAGTTTACAAAATGGTTAATAGAGAATACATATTGTTATCAGGACAAATGTCTGATGCTCTCTTAATATATGTTGTTCTGGTTATATCTGGTTGTATGACTCGTGTTTCTGAAGCATGTCTGATGATGCTTGCTTCCTTTTTTTTCTCAGTATGTATCATTTGGGATGTTCCAGAGAGAGACGTGTCTGGAAAGCCAGCCTTTTGCAGTCACTCTCTGCATTGAGATTACAGCACTGGGCTATTTGTGTTTCTCCTCATCCCTGTTTCTCTCTGTCTCTCACTCTCTCCAGCTGGTGTAAATGAGTGCTGCTGCCTCCCAGAGCAAGATAACCTGCTCAGTCAGCTGGAGCCCCCTGCGGACAGCTGTCTCGCTTTTAGCTGATGGAAAACTGCTACTAACCACTGAATGGAAGAGCGTGGAGCAGCAACCATACTAGCAGCCGCAGCCGCTGCAGCAGCAAGAGCGAGCAAGGACTCTATTGTTCCCTAGTGTTAAACAGTTTTTCCTTTTCAACTGCCATGCACAGTAGCGGGAGAGAGGTTTCCAGTCCCCTTCTCCCCATGAAGAAATTCTGAAGAGGGAAATATTATTTGAAGAAGGTTTTGTGGTCGTGCTCTGGGTTTTGGAAGTGGCAGCAGGCTGCTGGAGGCATGGGGTTGAGCGAGGGGAGCGCTTTCTGCCATGGGCCAGGGGTTTCCGCTGTGCCAGCCCGGTGCGTGGGAGGTCTTGTGCTTCTGCTGCTGGGAATCTGGGACGCTCGTGCACAAAGTGAATTTCAAACTTCATCAGTGTATTTGTGGAAGACTGGTAAGTAAGGATGCTATGTTTAACACAACAGCAGCATATTTATTTTTTGTTGTAATAACCTTTTTGTGCGCTTTGTGTCTGTGGAGAGAGGTAGTTAAACCTAGATTACTAATGTTTACTTGCAGGATTGTAGCAAAAAAAAAAAAAAATTAGGTCATCTTCCAGGATTCCACCAGCCAAGCAAATATGGCAATTAAAAAAAACCACATTTGATACTCTGTGGCAGTGTTACTGGGATATCTGATGCTTCTTCTATGTCTTCTGAGGTTTTTCATTTTGTTTAGCAGCTCTGTGTTGTGTTGTATATAGCAAAGGTCAGGGCAGTAGTGCCTGTCCACAGTGGAAAGGAATGTTTGTTACAAATAGAGTCAGCAACATTACAGTGCTCTAAAAATATTGACTTTTCACAAAGAAAGGTGTAATTCTGCATGTCTAATCTTTGTGCTCTGTGCTGCCATGTAATATTCAGCATGGTAATTGATGGGTAGTTGGGTTAGTTAAATTTAGGTTTTTTTGCACAGTATATAGGACACGTGAAAAGTAATGATGGATTAGGTGAAATAACTGAAGTGATGCGAGGTCTCATAACCAAAGAGCCAAAGGCAAATAGGCTGTGTGGATTCAGCACCACACGAGATAGATAATTTTCTCTGCTTTGATACGAATGAGTTATGTGTCTATTTTATAGATTGCATAGTCATAACAGAGTTCCAACCTTAGTTTTGCATTAAAAATCAGTGGGGAATTTTCATATGTCTATTACATTTATTCAGAACTTTAGCAGTGATGAATATGTGCATTTTAGTTGTCTAATACAGTTTTAGTTCCTGTATAAGTAGAGTGAAAGTCTCCTTTAGGAAATTTAAACACTTCAAGCCAGTAAATATTTCACTTTGGCTTTGGCAGTTGACTTTCTTTGCTGTATATTGCCAGGAATAAAACGAAAAGTAGCAGTTTTGTTTAAAACCTACCTTTCTGTTAAGGAAATATAGTAGCAAAAGAGAGTGCAAATTAATCATTTGTCTGCAAAACAACTTTGAGGAGACAGTCTCTTTTCTGGATGGAGGGCCCCAGCCTTCTGCCACAGAAGCAGATCAATTTACAATTACAGTGATATCCTGAATTTTTTAAGAGGCTCCATCTATCCAGCAGCTCAGGGAGGAGATTAAAAGGAAATTCATTTAAACAAGACGACAAGCTTTCCAATAACACTAGAAAGAGAAATCTGAAGAAGGGAAAATCCATTGTAACTTTCACTTCTGACTGAAAGATGGGTTGCACAATGACTTTTTTTCTTTTGAATCATTGACAAATTCAAAATGTAGTTTTCAGTTGCATTACAGATTTGTAAATGTTCGGCACACTTAAAGATAAAACACACGCACGGGTTTATGCAAAAACACAGTAATAACATAACATTTTCATAAAGTGTTTTACGTTTACCCTAAGTTGCTCAGCATCAGTAGAATAAACTCTCCAGCATTTTATTATGCCTCCATTTAACAGTTTAATGGGTTTTATTTAAAAATGTTAAAATAATAACATAGGTTGAGAATAATAACTCTAGTTAACACTTACGAACGTGCACTGCCAATTTGCTACGGACTTAACTCCACTTACTTTGCATATAGTACACATGCTCTGAAGTCATGTCAGTTAAATGAGCAAGAAGGAAACTGGGTTGGCTTTTGTTTTCTCCCCCTTTCCTCCCTTCCTGACAAAGACTGATCTTAAGTTTAGAACAGGTGTGATCTAATTATGTTGCCTGATTAAGAGCTAGTTCTTCCCTTCAGCTTTTCTTCTGTGACCTCTCTCCTCTGTCTTGCCTACAATAAGGAATAGGATAAGCATGTTCACTGTGCAGTTTTTAGTAGAATAGCATCAGCAGTTTGATGATAACATGATGCAAAACAATTCAGAATGACTTTTTTCAAACAATGAATGGCAAGGTGAAGTGAATAAGGTAATGCATCTGTGTTTGGCTTCTTTGCACTCTTTTTCTTAGCTGTTTATTGAGTTTTGCTGTTTTCCGCCCCTGTAGAAAGTTATAGAAAGTGAACTCGGAGAGTCGCTGGTCTCTGATCTGGGGATATCTAGTATGGGGTGTATAAAGTTCAGCTAAAGATCATGGGGAATAATAAAACTGAACAGTAGTGAGCTCATCCAACTCAGATGGTATTTTGCTTTTCCTTCTGTGAAGAAAAACAGATCAAGGGAATATGTGGCTAAGACTACGTTTAGGAAACCAGTTTGATCATATTTCTTTTGGGACCTGTTATGTCCAATATTTGAGAAACACGCTGGTTTTGTATTAAATTTAGTCTGACATCAGCTTTTGTAAATTCTGTTCGTGACTTGCATGTACCTAGTTTCTATTTCTAAAGATGTTTGAAATAATGTTGTGGTGTATGCTATTCTGTGTCATCTATACTGGTTTAATTCATTGTGTTTGCTTAAGGGTGCCCTTGACAATAATCAGCAGGGGTTGAGGTTTGAGTTGAGTCATTTTTTTCTCATATAAAATAACAATTTCCTTAGACTTTTTTTCAGGTGTTTTGTTTTATTTTATGGGATTTGGTTTTTTTGTTGTTGTTTTGGGAGGGAGGTTGGGAGCATGGGAGCATTCTTCAAATTTCAGCTGTGTGTTTCCAGCCTATGTAAACCTTTGACTTTTCCTGTCTATTACCATCCTCCTTTCTACTATTGTAAAAATCTGAGTTGTTTGTACTACTCAGGGTAACCATTTTGGGGTTTAATTATCTTTTATTCAGCATGGTGAATGTCGTGAACAACTTGCTTTGGGCAGGGAGATTGAACTAAATGATCTCCAGAGGTGTCTCTTAATCTCCACCATCCTGTGGTATGGATGCCATCACTAAGTCATTTCTTCCTCTCTGACTGAAACTGCTTTGGAGTTTTGGCTTTCATAACTTTTTTGATCTCTTGTGACAAATGTGTATTTTCTGTTGCATATTTATGCTGCAATTTTGGTGTGTTTAATGGACCTTCAGTGTTTTGAATGGCCTTTAGATTAACATGGTTGATCATAGTTACTAGTCTTTAAACTAGGTTTCTTGTGAAGCATTCTTATTCCATGTCTTGCAGACCTAGCGTATCGAGTTTTTTCAGATACAAATGCACGGCTGGTTCATTTTGTGTGGTCACTGGGAAAGCCATCTGGTTTCTTTAAGGTAAAGCAAAGTCTCTGTCTGTACAGAATACCTGGCTCTTCACAGTAGAGTGATGAAACAGCTAGATTCCCAGGACTGAGTCATGATGTCTGTCTGCTTGATGACTTGAGGTACAGAACAGCAGTTTTTAGTAACTCATAGAACAGAAGTTGCGGTATTAAGGGGTGGTGATTCCACTGATGTGAGATGGAAGAACACTGCCAAACACTGCACTTTTGGACTTGAAAGCATTTTTTAATTATCTGTTTTGTTCATCAGTAATTACCCTTCTCCGAGTCTACTGATTTCATTCGCACTGAACTGTTGTTTGGTTCAGATTCTACACTGCTACATGAAACTTCTGTAAGTTCCTGAAATGTTTTTTGTTTCATTCATATTTTACCTTAACTGTTATGAATCCTCACTGAATTGTTTCTCTATATGCAGAAAAAACCTTGCAAACTGTGCCACAATTCAGTAAAAACTGCTTGTGTTAATGTTTGTTAAATGTTATTGTCCAGTTTCTTTTACTTTTAAAGTGGAATTTTCATGTTCAAGAACATCTTATAATCTTGTCTATACTGCCCACCATAGGCTAAGATTTTGATGACTCTGTAAGTTTTGCAGTGAACATTATGAGGACTCGTGATTCCTATCTAACGACTGCCATACAGTTAACACTTGTCCAAAACAAGATGAGTTTTTTTTTTGGTCTGTCATTTCGTGATCCAGGCCATATATATACCATTTCTATACACAACTGACTAAGCATAGGCATTTCTTGCCACATCAGAAGTCTCCTTTACTTCTTTCTACCCTGTGCTTCACTTGTTTTTGTTAAATCAACCGACGCAGTGATCTGTGATGTGCTGTCAGTGTTGGGTGTAATGCCTGCCTGCAGTTACTAATATAATTACTGCACAAAATAGGCAAGGTTCGATCACACTGCGAAATTGCTTCTTCCGACAGTTTGAAGTAATGCACGTTACACTCTTGAAACTGAAGATGCAGCATTGGATTGATATCTCTGGAACAAAAAAAGTAATAAAAAATGTGTGAGGCATTGCCTTTACCATCATTATCTGCTTTAAAGACTATTGATTGGGTGTCCACTAGTATAGATCAGTATAGCTCTGCTGAATTATTTGAGATATCTGCAGCTGTGTGATACCAAGAGTTGGTCTTCTGTATAACAATTCCAGTTGGATGTTTTCCCCTTCTTTTTAACAAAGGTAGAACTTGAAATAGGCTTTCTGAGGGTATCGGTGCCTTTTTAAAATTAAAGGGAAAAAGACTTTGTTTCCTGAAGACAACACTTAAGTATCTATATGGTTATGTTGTGTCTCAGTATGTGAGAATTGGTCCTTAGATACTAACTTGTTTAACGTTTGAGGCAGCAGGGAATCAGAGGAATGGTGTCAGTGTGGGTGTAGGAAACATAAAGAAGATCACATATACTCTTGGGTAGTGGAGTCCATGAGTGAAATCAGTCTGCCACGTGGTTTCCAGTGGGACTCAAGGGGTGTTGAAAGCTCTACAGCCCAAGAGCTCAAGTTAACCTCTTCCTGAGCTTTTTCAGGCAGCAGCATCTCTACATGAGTTTTCCTTGTTGCATTGCCTTGGGGAAAGGACTGTGCAAGGGCCTCCTACTTTACCTGATAACCCTACAAACAATTCTTTCTGCTATTTCAAGATGTTACTGGGGATTTTGTAACCAAATCATGCTTCTTCATTGCTTGATATGAACTTGGGTCTCATCCCACCCTGATTTTTAACCTCTTGGTTTTCCACTTACCCATGGAGTGGAGCAAACACAGTCTCTATACTATTGCATCCTTGTCAGGTTTTACAATTTTCACATGTTCCAAGGTCCAAATCTATTTTAAAAATAGTTTGATGCCCCACATGGAACTGGAGAGAGGAAGGTTTCCAACACTTTGTCTGAAATTACTCTTCTAACACCTTTGGTGGCTAACAAACCTAAATTCACTGGATAAAATGTCCTTATTTTATTTTCCCTATGTATGACCCTAGGACTGTCCTTATTTTCATAGGGCTGAGTGTTCCTATCTCATCTTACTGCCTGAGGAGCGTAGAAGTTCTTCCTAGGACTGGCAGTCCAGCAGGCATTTCAAAATGTGTCTAAATATACCCTGACAGGAATGATCACGAGGGAAGATGGAGAGAAAAAAATTACTTAACCAGCCCTCTGATTAAAGCACTTACCTTTCAAGGGTTGTATCAGATTGTTTGTTGAAGCCGTTGCATCATATAGCGGAAAATTCCCCATTTGTTTCAGTGTGTTTTTTTTTTTCCCAAACCCAGAGTAAAGAATTTTTGCTGTAATCGCAGCTTGAGACTGGAGACAGATAAGCCTATGTCAGTAAACAGAAAACTCCTGGTTTTAAAGAGATTATGAAGAAATGATCTGGAGGAGATTAGATGTGAAGACCTAGGGAAAATGCTAAATGAGAAAAGATGTTTTAACTTGAGGCCTGACTGTCAGAAAGGGAATGAAAGAAGACAATGAAGGACCTCTTCAAGAGTAAATGGAGCTCTAGTTAGGACGTCGCAAAATTAAGCTGGTACCTACATATCCGTGAAGAGGGAGAGGTGTCAATATTTTTGAACTGTCAGTGTAAAAGATGTTTTTCAGGATTCATCGTTTTGATTCTCAGGCCTTCAGTTACAGAATAAGATAAAAGGAATGTTAGTAAAAGCTGCATTTCATCAGCTTTTCAAAGAATAAAAATTATTCAAGCAAAATGTGCTCAAGATGCTTTATTGTTACCTCATTAATTTAAAATATAAATGATCCTCCAGGACTGAATGTTGTTAAGTGTTGGTTACATATGCCCTGCATAAATTCATATTAATTAGAGCTAGAATTTATCACTGCTATTGCATTCTGTAATGTGCATCTAAGCAACCACGTTGTTTACTGTCTGTGTCCCAGTTACATTTGACTTTCATGTAGTTAAATGGGGTTTATCTATCTATGACTTGAATAAGGAAATATTAATTTTCATTAGGCATGTTCACCACTCTTGCTCTTTGCCCTCATTTACAAAACATCCTTTCTGATTTTGTTATTCAACAGTAATTGTGCAAGGCAAGTATTAAGTCTTTGATGAATGCAAAAGGTTTTAGTGCAGCCTGGCAACAAAACAGTTGGCAGAGATGCAGAAAATGGTTGCTTTCAGGAAATTATTTATCAATGTTGTGTAGTAATCTGTTCTTTATTAAGAAAATCAGAGTATATATTTAAAAGTTTGGAGAAAAATTTTTGTGCTGCTGAAATTCTTTCTTATGCAGATATTTTGCCAAAGCTGAAATAGGAAAATAGAAAAAACTGTGATATTATAAGCCTCTAGTTAAGATAAATAAGTAATATGCTCTGGGCTAATGACTGGCTTCTTGTAGGATAGCATTTAAAAATCTGTCAGAAAAGTACAAAATGGTAGTAGATCGTGTTATACGGGTAGCTGAGAATGTCTGGATTGTTTTTAGCAAGTGCCCTGGCGTGCTTATGCTAACTGGATCAGCTGAATCCCTCAGCTTACAGGGATGCTGGAATAAGAGAATACCTCAAAAGCTGTGGGTCGTTTTGTTCTGTAGTCTGGCTGCTTCAGTGTTAGATAATTCCATTTATTAATATCTTACAAGCCAGGGTTTAACTTTACAGTTCCCAACTCCACTTGATGTCTTCCTTTATCGTGTTCATCCACTCGGTTGTTCAGATATCACAAGTGTGTATCTTCTAACACGGTAACTCCAGATTTAATAGAAAGCCCAACTGCCATAATATAAAGTCTAATAGTCTCAAAGACAAGTAGTAATCTATGTTTTGAGGTAAAATTTGCTGTGGTATAAATTAAATTGCACATTAAACTATGTATTGTAGCTGATAAAGTAATATCTGGGGTTTAGGACAATACATATATTTATTCTGTTCATTGAAGGTCCTTTCCTGCATTCACAACTTCCTTCATTAAATTCGTCTTTTTTTTCTTTTCTTGTGTTCCTCTGTGTTCTGTTTTATGTTCACAAACAAGTCTTCTCCATCTAATGGGGCTAGGAGACACTTTTCTGGATATTTGTCCAGTCAAAATCCCTGTTTCTCAGACTAGCAAAGCTGAGAATAAGTGGTCGTTTCCTTAGGTGGGTAAAAATATGTTTAAATTCAGCCTGATAGAAGTTGAAGATCTGATTGTTTCATGTGGAGCCTCAGAGGAGGCAATGGGCTGGCAGAGCATACAGTTGGAGACAGCAGTAGCATTGACTTAAGTTCTATTTATAGATTTACTCTTTCTTTTTATGTCTATTTCTGTCTAGTGAGGCAGAAAAAAAATACATGGAGTTACTAAATTAATGCAAGAATTAGATGAGAGAAACAAATCCAGAAACCCTAAAAAATTACATTATTTGATAAAAGTTTTCCTAAATGATCACAGTTAAAATAACTGTATTATATCGCATATTAAATCTCAATCAAACAAAAGTTAACGTAGGCAGTTTTGCTACCACTGGCACAAATTAATCTCCCCTAGAAAACCCATTATGTACCACTTTCCTATGAATGTTGTAAAGCATTAAACATATCTGTCTGAGATTTCACACAAAATCCAACAGATATTTATTGTAGTAATCAGCATGTTCTCAGCAGTGATTAGCGCTGTGCGTTTTGGTGTGGCTGACATTTCTGGAAGTTGTTGGTAGACCACAGTAGCTGTTTTTTTTTAAATTAACTTTCTGTATTTTGAGAGCATGACCAAGATGGTTGTGGTGGGTTTTATGACTGTGGAATAGAGAAGGAAAATCTGGTATATTTGAGTGGATTCAGAGGGGGAGTGGCATTAGATGCAGCCCTTATTGACTGGCCCAGGTGGATGTTTCTTGTGTAATCCTTAATGAATGGTGTTCCTGGAAACTCAACAAGCTTTCAAATGTCCAAATACCAGTAAGAATTTTCCATAGGTATTTTGAGAGAAAAAGCAGGAGAGAGATAATAAGTACCTGTTTTCTTTAGCTGTCTATATTGCATGAAGCGAGTTTGAGGATATTAGTGGGAAATGGTTTCTGATATAATGAGACATACTTAGACATTTTAAAGATTGATGATATCTGCTAATCCAATGAGAAATTTCTTAATGAGGTTCGTTATTACTTTCTACTTTATGTATTATGCAAAATGAAATGTTCATATTAGTGAACAATAATATAACTCTGCTTATGAGTACTGGAGAATAGCTATTTTACCACTAAGCCATTTGAGAAATAAAGAACAGAGAGAGAGTTGTTTTATAATGACTCGTGCTTGTACATTGCCTAGCACAATTGAATTCTCTTCAGTTGCTGGTGTTCCTATGTACCACAGCTTTATACAAAATGACATAATTAACACTTGTTCAAGATGTTGTTTATGAAAATACAAAGATAAACTATTAACATTCTAAAAGAATATTCAAATAATTTCAAGTGCCAAGAATAGTTCAAATAGCTGATATCAAGATGCTGTACTAGAGGATAATAGAAAATTATTTTCACAGGAAGACAGTGTTATGAAAATCCTTGGAAGAGGATTGTCTGTGTAATAGTTCCAAAACACATTGTTGGGAGAAAATGTCTTCAGTAGTAAGAGGAATGCTTTTAAATGCTGCTTAGCATTTCCACATTCATAGAATTGTCGGTCATGCCTCCTTCTATTTGCATGTAGCAAAACTCTTGTATTGAATTTTATATGAATGTTATCAATTCTCCTAAAAGGTCACTTGTGTTATGTGAAGTTTTGATTGTTTTGCAGTTTTCTACTGACTGATTGAATCCAAGTGTATGTTGTGATGAATTTTGTCTTGTTTTATTCTGCTTTAATTGATTTCCTTGTGATTTTTGGTCAAAATAATGCCTTGATTAGGGGAAGATGTGGAGAAAGAGGGTTAAAAGACATTACAACAATAGGAAGACTGCTACATCTTGCAACAGGGAATTTCAAACCTTATTTTAAAAAAAAAAGTCCATTATAAGCTAGTAAAGAGACTGGATCTTGATTCCAGTCTCAGCTGTGCGAGTGATTTGCAGTGGTGATTTGGGGAATCTGTTTTCTCTTCTGTAAAGTGACATTTATGGGAACATGGTTTCCTGTAGCTCTCTGTGCAAAAAGAAAAAAAAGAAAAACACAGAAGAAACTTTGAGGCTTGTGATTTTTGATATAGTTATCATACAATTCCCAAGAAACAAGTGCTTTAGCACACTTGTAGTACTTGCCATATGCAAGCAAAAATGATGTAATGGAAGAGATTAGGACATTTGGGAAATGGGAAGAAAGAAGTTAATAGGAGTGGAGAATACAAAGATGAAAAGCATGGGGCAAGCAACCAGCAGCTATTTTCTGTTGAATACAAATATTTACAATAGATTGTGATACTGAAAAGCTCAGGGGGCTGAGAGAAGGCAGCAATTGCTGAATGGATACAGAGATTTTTTTAACTAACATGATTTTTTAAATGCATCTGGAAACTATTCTTATATGACATTTCCAACAATACATATACCTCTGTGTGCATGCTTGCATGTGTGATATATATGTAATGGTCTTAAAACTTTACGGAACGCTGTATGGATCTGATGGCACTACTTTAAAATACATGTAACAGTAACTTACCTGGGTCTTCAGTGCCTGACTAAAACTGGAGCTCCTAGGGACTGGAGCTCATCTAGGACTTACATATCCAGAGGCTGGCAGAAGGCTAGGCCTTGTCCTCCTTGGTGCCTCTCCATGGACACCAGCTTGAATTTCTGCTCACATCTAGTAAGAAAAGTGTATTTTTTGATATATGTATATATACACCACACTAACTTATTTTAAGAAATCACAGCTTTGCTGCTGTTTTTAACAGGCATACTTTGAAGGCTATCATTGAAATAAGTTTTTTTGGTAACCCAAATGAAATTCACAGTCAGCATTGTTTTTTAGTCAGCAGCATTGGAAAGACCAACTCATTCATGTAATGCGTGCTTGGTGCCACACAGAAGTTAATGAAAGGAAGAGGAGAGAGTGATAAAGTGACTGAGCATGCAAGGAAGATTTGTAGTCTTTAACTTGACATGGATGAATATACTTCCGGCTCTCCATATTTCAACGTGATACATGAATGTCAACACCTTGGGAATAGTTTGCCTATCTGAACCATAAAGCTAGGAAATTCAGATTATTTTCTATACTGTACTTCCATGTCTTTGTAGGGAGCTACAGGAGAAGTCTATGAGCTGTGCTGCACAAAAGTGAGTTCTGTGAAACACTGCAAATTTCATACTATGACAGATTTCTATAGGCAATTTACACATTTACTAGTGATAAATATTTAATTTTCCCCCTCTGTGTATAATGTTCCAGCGAGCTACTTGAGTATGCTGCACCAGCGGAGATTGAGGGCAATGTGTTTGGTGATAGGATAGCCACAATGGTCACTGGTGTGCCAGGAGTCAAGGTAGCAACAGGGAAGGTTCAGGCGGGAGTCAGCCCTTCTCCCTGCAAGGAAAAGGCAAAGCGATCACCAGCCCAGCTGAATTGCTTCTACACCAATGCACGCAGCATGGGCAACAAACAGGAAGAGCTGGAAGCCATTGTGCATAAGGAAAGCTATGATACAGTTGCCATCACGGAGACCTGGTGGGATGATACGTACAACTGGAGTGCTGCGCTGGATAGCTACAAGCTCTTCAGGAGAGATAGGCCAGGCAGGAGAGGAGGGGGAGTGGCTCTGTATGTTAGGGAGGGTTTTGATTGTCTGGAGATCAACAACAGTGATGAAAGAGTAGAGTGCTTATGGATAAAAATTAGGGGGAAGACCAACAAGGCAGACGTCACAGTGGGAGTCTGCTGTAGACCACCCACCCAGGAAGAAGATGTAGACAAAATATTCTACAAACAATTAGGAGAAGTCTCAAGATTACAGCAACTTGTTCTTGTGGGTGATTTCAATCTACCAGATATCTGCTGGAAATTCAATACAGCAGTGAGGAAACAGTCCGGGAGGTTCCTAGAGTGTGTGGAAGACAATTTCCTTACACAGCTGGTGAGGGAACCAACCAAGGAAACTCCCTGCTGGATCTGTTGTTTGCCAATAGAGAAGGACTTGTGGATGATGTGAAGGTTGGAGGCTGTCTTGGACATAGTGACCATGAGATAATAGAATTTTCAGTTCTAGGAGCAGTAGGGAGGGGCGTCAGCAGAACTGCTGCCTTGGACTTCTGGAGGGCAAACTTTAATCTTTTTAGGAGACTGGTAGGCAGGGTCCCTTGGGAGGCAGTCTTGAAGGGCAAAGGGGTCCAGGAAGGCTGGACAATTCTCAAGAAGGAAATCTTCAAAGCCCAGGAGCAGGGTATCCCAGTGAGCCGCAAGACGAGCAGGAAGGGCAGAAGACCGACCTGGCTGAACAGAGAGCTCTGGCTAGAGCTCAAGAAGAAAAAGGAAGTCTATGACCTATTGAAGAAAGGGCAAGTCACTCACGAAAACTACAAGGATTCTGTGAGACTATGCAGGGAGAAGATTAGAAAGGCAAAATCCCAGCTAGAGCTTAATCTGGCCGCTAACATAAAAGACAGTAAAAAAAGTTTCTGTAAATACCTTAATAGCAAAAGGAGGGTTAAGGAGACTCTCCATCCCTTGCTAAATGCAATGGGAGAAATAGTGACTAAAGATGAAGAGAAGGCTGAG
Organism: Bucorvus abyssinicus; assembly: GCA_009769605.1. Lineage (NCBI taxonomy): Eukaryota > Metazoa > Chordata > Aves > Bucerotiformes > Bucorvidae > Bucorvus > Bucorvus abyssinicus. The sequence goes on along the minus strand of CM020028.1, from coordinate 29,428,362 downwards.
ATACTCAGTGCCGCCTTTGCCTCAGTCTTTAATGGTCAGGCCAACTCACTGGGTGCATGGCCTCTAGAACCAAATGGTGGGGATGGAGAGCATTTTCAAGGTTCTATCCAAGAGGAAACGGTAAGCGAACTGCTACACAGCTTAAATGTGCAGAAGTCGATGGAGCTGGATGAGATCCACCCAAGAGTTCTGAGGGAGCTGGCAGGGGTGATCGCCAAGCCACCTTCCATCATGTACCAACAATCTTGACTAACAGGGGAGGTATCAGCTGACTGGAGGTTGGCAAATGTGATGCCGATCTACAAGAATGGCTGGAAGGAGGACCCAGGGAACTACAGGCCTGTCAGTCTGACCTCAGTACCAGGGAAACTCGTGGAGCAGATCATCCTGAGTGTCATCATGTGGCATGTACAGTAGTCAGGTGATCAGGCCCAGTCAACATGGATTATGAAGGGAAGGTCCTGTTTGACCAACCTGATCTCCTTCTACAACAAAGTGACCTGTCTAGTAGATGAGGGAAGAGCTGTAGATTTAGCTCCAGTTTACCTGGATTTTAGCAAGGCCTTTGACACTGTTTCACACAACATTCTTCTGCAGAAACTGGCTGCCTATGGCCTGGACAGGTGTACATTTCACTGGATCAAAACCTGGCTGAATGGCCGGGCCCAGAGAGTGGTGGTGAGTGGAGTTAAATCCACCTGGCGGCCGGTCACCAGTGGTGTTCCTCAGGGCTCGGTATTAGGGCCTGTCCTCTTCAACGTCTTTATCAATGATCTGGATGAGGGAATCGAGTGCACCCTCAGCAAGTTTGCAGATGACACTAAGTTGGGAGGTAGTGTTGATCTGCCTGAGGGTCGGGAGGCTCTACAGAGAGATCTGGACAGGCTGGATCAATGGGCTGAGGCCAATTGTATGAAATTCAACAAGACCAAGTGCTGAGTCCTGCACTTGGGCCACAACAACCCCCTGCAACATTACAAACTTGGGGAAGAGTGGTTGGAAAGCTGCCCATCAGAAAAGGACCTGGGGGTGGTGGTCAACAGCTGATTGAACATGAGCCAGCAGTGTGCCCAGGTGGCCAAGAAAGCTAATGGCATCCTGGCTTGTATCAGCAATAGTGTGGCCAGCAGGAGTAGGGAAGTGGTGGTCCCCCTGTACTGGGCACTGGTGAGGCCACACCTTGAACACTGTGTCCAGTTTTGGGCCCCTCACTTCAAGAAGGACCTTGAGGTGCTGGAGCGGGTTCAGAGAAGGGCAACGAAACTAGTGAAGGGTTTAGAGAACTTGTCTTATTAGGAGCGGCTGAGGGAACTGGGAATGTTTAGTCTGGAGAGGAGAAGGCTGAGGGGTGACCTTATCACTCTCTACAACTACCTGAAAGGAGGTTGTAAGGAGATGGGGGTCGGTCTCTTCTCCCATATTATGTATGACAGGACGAGCGGGAATGACCTTAAGTTGCATCAGGGGAAATTTAGGTTAGATATCAGGAAAAATTTATTTCCACAGAGGGTCATTAAGCATTGGAACAGGCTGCCCAGGGAGATGGTGGAGTCTCCATCCTGGAGGTGTTTAAAAGTCGTGTGGATGTGATGCTGGGGGACGTGGTTTAGGGACCCTGGCAGTGCAGGGTGAAAGGTTGGACTCGATCTTAAAGGTCTCTTCCAACCAGATGATTCTATGAATGTACTTTAAAAACTTTATGGAATAAATCAAGATGATGAGTATATGTACTGATTATAATTGAGTCTTGATTCTTTTGTCGTATTACAGATTTAAGCTATTTTGTAAGATGTACTACCAATTACATGTGATGGAAGTCACTCCAAGTTTATGATTTTGTTATATGGATATAAGACAAATTGTTTTTTGAGATATGATAAGAAAAAGACAAAAATTGTGCTAACTCTGCACGAAGTTTATTTTATTGCTCTGAGGATGTCATGTGGTAAATGCCTTCCCTTGAAAATACTGAATTTGCTAGGTTACACACTTCATGGTTTCTCCTGAACAGTGTATTGATTAGTTTCTCTCCCAGCACAAAAGTAATAGTCTTTAAGGACGAGGGTCCAAAACCAAAAGCTAAAATTGGGTAGTAAAGATTTTACCTTTTGGATACAGAAGAATGTTTTCCAAAATAGTTATGTTTTTCTGAAGCCTGACATAGGAAGAGGCATTGCTGATTACAAAAAAAAGTAACAATTTGGTGAACTAAAATTACTGCCATGCAAACAGATAAAAGTCTCTCAAAATGACAGAATCTGTGTTTACATAATGTCTTCATCACTCTAAGAAATAGAATATGGATGTGTTCATATCGATGAGTAATCTTTTAATATTGTTATTTGATTAGAAACAGATGAAACAGTAAGCCTGTGTCTCAGTGAATTACATGTTGTTGCTGTTCATAGGTGGCTGCTAGTTTGGGTGTAAGCCATTGTAAGAAAGTTGATGGTAGACAATTTGCTTCTAAAGTAGCTTAAGTATTTCTTACAAAGGTTGTGTATACATCTTCTGAACTAATAACCTTGCTGTTTTAGTAAATTAAAGGCAATCTTCAATATATGCCCATAGCCTTCTAAATACATTATTTTTTCAGCAAGTAAAACACTGTTCTCCGGGAAGTTTATTATTATTATTATTATACTATGAATGGAATTCAGTCTGTGTATAATCCCCTGAGAGGGATGAGTAGCACTCCCAAAGGCAGGAATTCATTAACAAAATATAAATTTAAGGAGAACTTGTGATGAAGAAAAGGTGTAACTTAATTAACCAGAAAATACTGAAAGAAAGAGCAAAAGATGAGTTTTCACTCTCGTGATGCCTATATTAGTTGCTAATGCAATTCCGTGTTGCACTTTATTTTCAATTTAAGACAGACATTCATCATCTTTTATGTAAATGTTACTAGAGAGAGTTAGTACATCCTAAAAAAACCCAAAGAAAAACCAAACCCAAACATCCAAGATAGCATGGCAGTTAAAAAAAAACCCAAACAACTTCTGTGTTGCTTCATTTCATCTGAGTCTGGAGCTAACAGAGTTCATCTAATTTGCAGCAGTTGGTTATAAACAAGGAGTCCATTTGAAGTAGTAGTGTAGCTTTTTTTTCTGAATTTTTAAAATAAACATGAAGAAGGTTCCCTGAAGATAGAAACTCATTAAGAAAGCCAAGGGCTTTTTTGGAGAAAATGTTCTGTTCAGGATGGGTTTCTTTTGTTTCCCAGTTTGTATGTCTCAGCACACTGCAGCTTCTAATGAAAAAATAATGCAGTTCATTAATCTGGAAAAAACTTCTTAAAGCCGCTACATTCTCACAGTATACTGGGAATTAGTTTGAACCTAATTGGTTGGATGTCAATATTAAAAAGCACTCTAATGAAAAAGAAAATGCTCAAACTATGATAGTTTGCTACTTCTGATGAAAAATTTAATGAGGCTGAATAATTAACCCTTCTCTCTTCATTCTTCTCAATCTGCCATGTCTTTCCCAAGCTCTGCTTTACAATTATTGTAAATATTTTAAGCAGTAGGATTTCTATCACTGTAATTGAAAGACTACGCTATTGACTGGGTGTTGTACTGTTTTATAGCTAGTTTGCCTTTTTCTCTTATCCTTTCTCCCTTCATGACTAGATTACTCAAGAAGAATATTTGTCAGTTGTCATGCCCCTCAGCTATCACTTAGTTGAACTGCTCTTCGTGAACTCTAGTCTTTCTTGATAAATCAACCTATTAGTGTGTGCCAAGCAGCACAGTATGTGCCATTTACATAACAGCTACTCTAGTTGGTTTGATGTGACTTTTATCTTCTAACTTCAGGTTCAGAATTACTTCCTTCTGAGATGTGATCATTGTCCAATTACATACACTTTCCAGTTACTGACTTGACTTGTAATGACTTATTTAATAAAGTTATGAAGCACGTGGAAGTTGGGATTTTTCATGGGGAGCTTATTTTAAGGAAAAAACTGAACCAAAATAACACACACAAACAGAAAAGCCACAAAACCACATTATTCTTCAGATAACTTAAGTTGCCACAGAGTGATAGAGTATCAGTTTGATATGATGGGCAGTTTTCTTAAATGTTTTGCATTCTAAGTGCAGTGGAGATAGTCGAATGAGAAATTAAACATTCAAACTAGTTCTTTAAAACACAATAAATTTTGTATATACAGGTGTTTTAATTATGTTTTCAAATCTATGATTTTTGTTTTGTTTTGGTCGAGGTGATGGTTTTTTTGGTCCCCATCCCAGTTTCTCATATGACTTGTATGAGCTCTTCCATATTCTACACCTTTTCTATCTTAGTGGACTAATGGATGCTGTACGAGATGTTTGTCCCCATGACCTGGGTCTGAGTTAGCTGCCTGTTTAATAACTGCTCAGTATTCTGGAGAAGAAACATGCCCTTACGGCCATAGCCCCTCTGATTGCAACAAGAAATAGTGGTTCTCCTTTTGTGATGTTGTATTAATGCACTTCCAAAGAGAAAAACAAGAGACGCCAAGACAATCTTACTTATCTAATGCTGCCAACATCTAAGAATTTTTAATCAAAGATGAACTGAAATTAGAAAACAAAGTTGAGACATTTTGATGCTTCTGTTAATGATATTCTAGATCTGTAAGTTACAAACCCTGAATACCGTTCACACTATGATGGCGATGCAAAACTTGATTTTAATATTCAGCTGCTCTCCATAGAGATGTTTGGTGTTTCAGAAGACATTTACTGCCATTTCTTTAGAGCCTGCGGCCTCGAAGATGACCTGGAATGCCAGATTAGGAGATAGATAAAGCCATCAGTGGTTTGCTTTGCTCTACTTCCCAGGCTACGAGCCACCTTGTCATAGGTGGTGCTCATGATATCATCAAATATGTGACATTAAGAGATGACAGCTTTTTCCTCACTTCATAAGAAGGTGAGAAACTTTTAGTGAGCTTAATAAGCAAAATATGACACATATCTACACAGCACAGGATTTTTTTTTTTTCCTAATTCCATTTCATTCAGAAAGGAAAATGCATTTAGCTCCTGTGACTTTAATGTCATGACTCGAGGTAACACTTCAGCAATTGCTTATTATCAATTCTGGAACATAAGAATCATGTAGAAAAGCCAACAGTATTTTTCCCCAACGTAATTCTTATATGTTTACAGAGAAGATATTTAACTAGTATTTTTTATTTTAACTAGAAAATGAAAGCTTGAGGTTAAAAATATATAAATTCACCTTCGTATTTATTGGAGAAAAAGGGGGAAATATTCTCCCTGCGAAGTTCCTAGATGTTTCCTTTTGCCACTTTATTTTGTGTGGTAAAAATTTATCTTTCTTCTTTAATATGTGTTTTGTAGTATCACTTGCCTGTTAAAAATATTAAGCTTTGTGCAGCTCAGTACACTGAGATTTTCTTTGTATATCAGTTAAAATTTAATATAGATCATAGTGATGGGGGTTTTCCCTTCCTGGAAACATCCTTAAAATTTTATTCCTTCCTGGAACATTGGAATTACACCTAGTTGTGAGAGTGGCTGGCAGAGCAGCTTTCCAGAAGCTCTTAATCTTTCTTTTTTTTTTTCAGTTGTATTTAAAGGAATTTGTCTTAGTTGTCTTCATTAATACAATATACATTCAAACAGAATGCTCAGTGCTGATTGTCTTATGTTTAACTAGCCATGTTAAAACCTACTTCCAAAAAAAAGAAAGGGTATAAAATGTGTATCTTGATCTTATTTCATTTTCAGCAGATTCTTAGCTATTAGGTAGATTAGCCACTATGCTTTAGTTAAGGAATAACACCTAATTGCTTGAATTAAAAGGAATGGGAAGCAGAAGATTAAATTGAGCTAAGTGGCACTTTGTTTCCTCTTGGTTTAGAGGAATTTTTAGGAAAGGTTGCTCTTTTATCCTCAGGAATATGGATGCCTGTTAGAATTGATCCTGCGCATAATGCCAAGGTAGTTTTAAGAAGCAGGCTTGTTAAACATATGGGTACTTGAGTTCTAGATTAACGCAGGATGTTCTGGTATCCTTTAATTTTTCAGTTTTAACAAAGGATGTATCCTTTGGTTGACAGTTGTGGAGATTTTAATGTAGATTTTTGTTAGTTCTTATAGGTGCTGTACATTTGTAATTGATGATTCGAGATCTTATTTATGGTTTATGTGCTCAACTCATTTCTGTCACCCTTTTGCATCTACCAAGACCATTGTCTTCTATGGAATTGAAATAATAAAAAAATGCTACTTACGTGGTTCGTGCCACCTCTGAGGTCCTTTGGTTATGTGGAAAAAAAAATTTCAAATTCAATGCAGTACAGATAAAAAAGGAATTTACTCGTTGTGATAGCAAAGAAATCCCCGAGAGTTAAACTCTTCAGATATGCTGCCTGTCATTTTGAAGTCTCATAGGTGAGTACCCTTGGCCTGGCTGTTGGCAACAATTTTGTATTTAAGCAAGGTTTTCATTGCTATTCTATTTTCAGAGCAGAGGATGTTTAAAAATAACTGTTCTAAAGAAAAGATTCAAACTGAGAAGACATTGTTTTAAAACCTGCTTAAAGGAAAATGTTTCAGACTGAAATTTACTGCATGGTAGCCACTTGTGAGAGGCAATTCAGTATGATTCTGAGCTTCTGCTTTCATCCGCCTGGATTGTAGTGCATCAGTCTTGCGTGCTGCTCTAAGATACAGAAATTGTTCCTAGCAGAATAAAAGCAATGCCCATTTTAATTTTAAAGGTCATGCACGTGCAATACCTTTTGGTGAGTTACTAATTAAGTTGTCATTTTTTGGTAATTTTGGTTAGTCTTTGTTAAGTTTTCAGATTATTTTTCCAATTTATCATCCTTACGTAGGTTTTCAGTACAATACAGGTAGTCAAACAGTCTTGGTGCTGCAGGGATAGAGGGTTGAGCAAAATATGAAATGAATGTATGCCCATTCTTTCGGCTCTAAGACCACCGGTTGTTTCAGTACTGTCCATCTAGTCACAGTAGCTAACAAGACATACTTGTAGAATGTTTACAAACAAGAAATTAGCTAAGGCATTTTTGGAATGCAATAGTTCTTCTCGGGCCAGTGCAATTAAGAGTTTTTTAGTTTGCAAATTATTAGAGTCTTATCTTAATACCAGTGTGCTTTTAAGAACGCATTTCACCAACATAGCCTGGTGCTTCTGTGGTTTATATAGGTCACTCCGAAAGTACTGCCTCCTATTTATTTCCATGGAAACTACAACAGACACATATTTGATAGAGCAAACTCTCGGCTACAAACCACTATATTTCGACATGGTCCCCACCACTGGCTCTGCATTTTCCCCAGCGATGAGCAAGAGCCTGTGTGCCGCGTTCGTAACAATCTGCCCCAGCAGAGGGGACCCACCATCACTGTCGTCACTGCTGGAATGCGCCACCCACCACCTCACTGGGCTGACACCCACTGGTTGGTCTCCATAAACATTCAGCAGTGCTGATGGATGTCAATGGGTGCAATTTTTTCCACATGGAAGAATTCAATTCCACCCCTTTGCTTCATGCTCACTCCCATGTCAGACGTCATTTTGTCAGACGGCCCCTCTGCTTCCATCTGCCACACGGCAACAAAATTTAACAGAATGTTGGTGGGAAGGTTCAACCTCTACTGCCAGACCACCAACATCCACCTCTGACATCATGGGCCAACATAGTAAAATAGGAGGCATTACTTTTGGAGCGGCCCTTGTAGGATATTCTTAAATACTTCGGTGTGATTAAGTATAAGTAGCCCCTTGGAAATGCCTGTATCATTGTAGTGATGCTTTACAATTACATAATGTAGTTTTCAGTGCTGAAAGATGTTTGCTGTCTGTTTCTGAGTGTCAGGATATCAGAAATCCTGACACTCAGAAAGATTATTGTAATTTAGCAGATGGCCTTAGACTTGGTCTTTAATCACTAAACTCAGACTGAAGGTTTGGAGTTCATCTGTTTCATTCTTAGTTCTGGACCTATAGTGGGACAGATGGATTCACCCCGGTCAGTGAAGCTGCTGTACAGAGTGCCCTTTGGTGCAGTAAATGTTGCTGTGAAATACAGCTAACACCACTGTCATTTTGGATTGTTGTGCTTCAATTCTTATGTAATTTAAAATTCTTGTTTATGAAAAAGACAATTTTATTTCTCTTGTTATGAAAACCCTTTACAATTTTCAAGGGAAGCTCAACTAATTTCTAGTTAACCTTATGTAAGAAAAGGTGAGTACCTTAGAACAAATAAGGAAACAGAAACCTTCTTAATTTTGCTTTAAATGTATGAAATATGGAGAATCTTTCATATGGGTATTCAACCTAGTTACCTTTTGTTTAGTTTGTTGCTTGTAGATAACTATCTTTATGAACGTTTGAAACAAACTATCTAAAAATACGTTCTTGAAAAATGTTGAAAATGTCACAAAAATGTATTTTTAAAAAATAATTTATTTATGCATGCTAAACTCTTAACTGCAAAAGAGATTTGTTGGGTTTTGGCTTTTTTTTAATGAGAAGCTCTATGTTAAAGCTGTCAATAGAACAGTTATATTGACAATAAGTGAAACCCACAGTACTATTAATACTGCTTTATCAGCATGTTGTTTTCATACAATATGTTCCCTTTGTGTCAGGGTAAGGGTACTCTGCCATTAATTCAGTGGATTTGGTGACAGGTTGTTAAAGCTGCATCTCAGAATACAGAGATACAGTGATGATCCCTATAAATACCTAGCTATCAACCCCAGCTAGCTTTTTCTCTTCAAGTGTAGAGTAACCTTCCCTCCTGCCAGTTTTTTAAAAGTTTGCATTTTGCACTTTGTTAGAAACAAAGTTTGCAGCTAACAGAGGAAAAACTAACATTTTGCTCATCAAACCTGCATTTTTCTGTTTCCTTTTTAATACTGTGATGCTTTCACATATGAGCCTTATTTTCTTCAGCATAAATTTTGAGTGTAAATTGGAAGGGAAAAAGAGTTAGTCATGTTGTTAGTTTTTATATGTCCTGAAGTAATTAATCTATCTTCCTTCAAAGCTTCTGTTGCTGTTTGTTTCCCAGAGGAGAATAATGGGTGACTGCTTGGAAGTGTAACTTTAAATTGCACTCTCCTGACTTGTTTCTGGTGTTTAGAAATAACCTTGTTTTACATAATGGAAAAAAAAAAAAAGTAATGACATGATTCTGAAAATAATCTTAAATTTAAAATGCAGAGTTTACATGAGACTTTCTTTCTGTTATTTTGGGCAACCTTCCCTAAGCAAGGATTTTTTTAAAGCAAATACTTTTGCTTTGTTTAAATGTGACTATCAAATGGTGTAGTTGGACCTTAATACCATAGGTAAGAGGTCGTGCTAGGAATAAAGCTAAATAATTTAGTGCAAAGTAGACTAATTACTAATAATTAGTCCACTCCATCACAAATAATGGTTGAATTTCTACTCTCTTTTTCTTCCCCCTAAGTATGGTATTTTGGATATTCGGTGTTTTGAACTGCATTAGAAAAATACACCATATGGTGTTGCTTGTCTTTCCTGATGGGATGTAACACCAGCTGTTACACTGCAGATTCTCGAGTAGATGGTACAGATTTCATCTGTAAGTGCTCAGGCTTTCACTTTCATGTTTGTTTTCAGCATGGGTTGTCTGAAAATTAGATTATGATTTATATTAAAATATGAAAGGGATCAAAGTATGAATGTTGTTTAAAAGTGTAATTTCAGGTAGTGGTTTAAAACTTTATATACAAGATAAAAGCAAAGCGTGTTATGGTTTTTTTTGCATGAGTAGACCTTGCTTTTATTTTGTAAAGTTGCATATGTAAAAATAATTGTTATTTCTTAAAAAAAATATAAATAATTCTCTATGGAGTCAGTTTCCATGTATCGTGTAAATGCCAAGGTTCAAGGAAAGAGTTTGTACCCTTAACTTGTAGCATATATGTTTATAGTACTGTGGAAAAGACTATATTGTATAGCTTATTCGTGTTTTTCTGTTCCCTCTCCTTTTCCCCCAAACTGCTGGATAAGAACCTTTGTTCCCTCCAAGTGTTTACGCAGTGGCCTTTGCTATCACTGCCTTACAGGGATGTGCGAGTTCCCCAACTGCTCTGTGCCTACCATAAAGTGGGTGGACAGTTTCTAACATTCATAGTCATTCTAGTTGGATGGGTTATTGATGAAATTGCTGTTCAGATCTGATGACAATTTAATACAGTACATGATAATTGAACTGAGTGACCTTTGCTGCAATTGATGTTGGCCTTTCTCCCTGTTAAGTGACCGCTTAATTTATCTAACTTATAGGAAATACTGTGATTGCTGAATAAACTGTCTTGGACAAAGATATCCACCATTCATCCTGAAAAGGTTGAGTGGGCACTAGTAATCAGAAAAGATCAAAAGAGCCTGATTTAAGATTGTTTAAATCTAGTGCTCTTTTTCAAAGGTAAAAGTACATGATATAACCAAGTGTCTTAACTCTGGTATCAGTGAGTGGTGAAGGCAAACCAGTGGTATAAAAGACTGTTTAAAGAGTGTCACCCAGACTGTCAGTTTGTAAGTGCTAGACAGAACAAAAAACTTTTAGGTTTGTTTTCAATTTTCACAGAATACGTGTAATGTTTTGGTTTTATCATAAAGTTTTATGGGACTTTTAGTGTACAAGTAATTAATATTGCATAGAACCAGAGACAAATGCTTATCTTTAGGGAAAATTGGTAGATATTGATTGGTTAAAATGGGATATTTAGATTAATTTATAAAGGTTATTTTCCTAAGAGTTTCTGCTGTTGCAGAACTTCCCACATTCAAGTGGTGTTAACTACCTCTTCTATGCTGAAGCACAAAACGATCAAAGAGAAATGAAGAACAATTGATCTTCATGCTTTTCCTCAACGTATATTGATTTAATCCAGGAAGATTATTTTCTGTTTGATCATTCTAAATCTGGAAGTGTTTCAGCACGAGATGATTAACACAGTGATTTTGTTCTCTCCTGCTTTCGCTGTTGATGGCATTGATGCATTACCTGTGTGATAACAGAGTGCATAGAAATGTACTAGTTACTTAGAATATTATACAGAATGTTGGGAGTTTTTTACCACATATGGTACTGCCCCCCTCCCCCTCTTTTTTTATTTCAATCTGACACAATTTGAGATCATTTTGGGTTTTTTTTTAGATTTAGCTCCAAGTCCTAACCACAGCTGTTTATGACTTCTGGTGGGTTAACACAGTAAGACTAACACTTATATAGAAGCAAACATTATTTTAGAGTTGTGTAAGAGACCCAGTCTGTCCTAACATGAGAATATTCACAACTCGTCACTCTAGGCACCTTAATTCCTTTAAAAGTTAGCCTGTTTGAACAGTAACTAGGGATGTTGAATTACTGAAAATCATTGAGGTAATCTAATAAGCGTTTATTATTATTTTACTTAAGTAAGGCTCAGTGTGCATTTTTCAGCATTGATGCACTATCACAGAGGAGGGCTATAATTACACAGTTGTGAGATTCAAGTCTCCTTTGGGCTGTCCTAAATTGACCTTTATGAAATACCCTGGAGTTAGAAATATAGCCGCTTCAATTTCTCATCCTTATCTTGGTGAATGATGAGACATAAACAATCACAGGACACTTTAGTCTGTGTTTTAGCATGCTTCACTTCCACCTTCACTCATCACATATGACTCCAGTCATCATTCCAGTGTGTATACACGTGTGTGTACCTACATGTTTATTTACCCAGTGCACAGTGTGACTTGATTGAAGTTTCATTATGAGCTTGTTAACAGCTAGGTTAAAGAGAGTGTGTAGACTGTCTGGTTGTTAATTAGTTCCCATCAGCAAAATCATTAGCATAGTAGGTCAGAATTACTCCTGCCAAATGAAAGCTTTAATAATCAGTACTGTATCTGGGTCAGAGACCAATCCGGTCATAAATACTCTGATAGCTTGGGCCTGGAGGGTGCAGCGCCAGTGTCAGTGGCACCACAAAGCTGGGGATGTAGAATTGCTCCACTATCACTGATAAAATTATATGTTGAACACTAGCAGTAGCTTTTTTTTAAAAAAAAAAAAAAAAGTTTTTGCTGACACTATGGAATATTGGCCATTAATTTAAATGTTCAAGCATGAGGCAGCAGCTTGCATAATGAAGCATCACCATAGGAGATGTGCGAATTGGGATGTTTTCTTCTTTCAAAATATTGCACTAATAAAGATCCTATCACAGGAGATAGTAGTTAACAGTTAAAATGCTAGAAATAGCTCTTAAGTAAACTAAACTGTCTGAATTTGCTCATAGGTTTTTGTTCATACTTAATTCAAAGGGAAATAATATATTAATAATCTATTATATTACACATGGATATACCTCTGTTCTGCACACGTGCAGGGAATCTTGAATGATGAAGTGTGTTTTGCGAAGAATGCTAACAAGACTGAGAAACAGTCCTTTTAAATGTCTGTCCATGCAGTTTGCCTAAGAGTAAAAGGACAGAAGGAAAATGAGCCTGAGGACATTTGGTATCTTAGAAAGTGTTTCAAGAACTTATGCAGTTTTGTAAAGGACAGCTGCAGTATTGCTCCATCTGGGAAGAACTACTCGTGCCAGCAGGTCCCTCAGAGCTGTGTGAGAAGAATGTCTTAGTTCAGCTGCAAAGCAGAACCACTGATGTCTATAATATATAATTTCCATCAAGGTTGTTTTCTTTCTGAAGATTACATGTGTACTCACAGGAGAACAGTTGGGCATCTTCTGTGATAACCTGAAACATAAAGATGTAGTTCCCTTTCCTGTAGGGAAAGAAATCATGAGCCAAGTTGCATCCTAGAAAATATTGTTCTTAAGTTTGTGGAAAGCAAAAGCACGTGGTAGGTGCCAGTAGGTAATTCAAGAAATTAATTCCGTATTGAAAATACACTAATTTGATTTTTTTCTTCTTACTTTGATTCTACGTATTTATTTAAAAATAAAGCAGTATTTTCCCAATGCCTAAAATAATAATATGGAAGTATTTATGAAAATATGCTTCCTATGAACCTATCTGCCTAGTTTACCTGTGTTTATTACAGTAGACCAGAAATTTTAAAGATTATGTCACTTCCAAATTTTTCTTTTGCTGCTCCCAGCAGAGACACCCTAATGTCTGTTTATCAGTGCAACACCATTGTTTTGCTTGGAAAACAGAGAATTTTTATTACATTTAATATTACTTTAGAAGAATAATATTTCTGTATCTTTTGTTTTACCCCTCTAGCACTTTGTATAGAATTACATACAATTCAGATTTTAGTTTGGTTTTTATCATCCTCTTAAATAGGTGCACAAGACAAATCTGTTGGTACTGTTCCAGGTGAGTGTCAATAAAGGTTTATTTTTGATCTATTAATAACAGAGCAATGTGGTGTATTAAGAGCTTGTAAAAAGATACAGTAGAACATCTTTTCAGAAATCATAAGTCCTGTCTAAATTAACCATAGATCCACAAACATTTGAGGTTGTTTTATAATGAGTTAAACATAGTAGATGATGATCCAACAGACAATGGTGTTTAAACAGAAAACCATGTTGTTACCTGTACATTTTATATATATATATATATATATAAAAATAAAGGTTCTTCAGAAAGAACTTTTCTTTTTCCTTTTTTCTGCATCAGCCAGTGGTCTCTGATGAATTTTGGGTTTCAAGTTTGCATTCTTAAGCAGTATTTTTTATAAGGCTTAAAAAGTCACATTAAAAATAATGGGAGACAAATATTTGTTTTGGTACGCTTTGATTTGCTTTTGTAAGTTGAAGCCAGATGTTCCAATGACAGTGTTATAGTCTCAGTTTTTGCTCCAAACCCATGTTTATGGGTTTGAAAAAAAAGGAGAAAGAAACAAAGATATGTTCAGATGTTTGTGTGTTGTTGTTTTACCCAGTTAACACAAAATTGAATAGATTTAGATTTCTTATGGTTTTTTTTTAGTTCCAATGTATAATCCTAACTCTTTAGGGATTTTCTTCTTCCCTATTTATCACTAATTTGCCACAGTCTTGCAGCAGTATTAACAGCATTTAGGGTAACATTAACAGCATCTAAATTTGAATGGGTTTATTTCATACTATATTTCCTCAATTGCTGTATATACATTTGATATGGAAAATACTAATGTGGTGTTTGGGAGACTTCATCTTTTAGTCCTAAGATCTGATGCATATAAGGTCACATTCTTTTAGAGTTGGCATGACCTGCTCTCTGATACAGGCTCGAGCTGCCCTGCTTCTTGACCTTGCTTTTGTCACCTCTAGCTTTTATGTTCTTTGTCCTCCTTATCACAGCACTGAAGGTGCACTCTGCAGTTTTCACCCTCAAGGTTCTGTGGTGCTGGTGCTTCTTTCCACTATGTAAAGCTTCATTCTTCTGTTAGTCAGCAGGTTAGTGTTGAATGGCAAACGTGTATCACTCCTTTGTTGTGGATTGCCGTTTTTTCCCCCGGTAGTACTAGGAATCAAGCCAAGGTCTCTTAAAGGTCGGAGTTTTGTGCCCTGTGTCAAAGGGCTTGTGGAATTATTTTTAGTAAGTGTACCTGCTTAGTTGTCATCCTCACATTCATCTTACTGCTCATTGTATGACTGACATAACGTAGTAAATGAGAAATGTCTGGATATTAGTGATATGGGACAGAGCCATAAAACTCCTAACATACCAATTTGCATCTAGCCCTTGTAAAAACCCCAATTTCACGAATTGCTGGAATTCTTTTATTTTCTTACAGGCAGGCTTGGCCAGGCATTTGGTAATGGATTACTCCAGTGGCTTACTGTGCAGATCCCTTAACTTGACTTCATTTTATGGCAAAACCGGCCTCCAGCAGAATTCAAACTATTTTCTCCCCTTTCTCAAAAACTTCTTCTGCTGTATTTCCCCATACGATGTGATGTCATCAATGTATTGATAAATACATTGATATATTGATAAATATTCAGGAGCTCCACCCTTTTCTAGTGCAGACTGAATCAGTCCATGGCAAATGGTAGAACTGTGTTTCCACACCTGGAGCAGTCGATTCCAGGTGTACTGGATGCTGCTCCAGGTGAAAGCAACTGTGATGACCACGGACTGCTTAACTAATATACAGAGTGCATACAGCAAAAATTATTTTAGCAGACGTGGGTCATCTCTGTCGTAATCTCAACCCCATGCCCCACAAATGGGTGCTAAACAGGACTGTCATGGTTTCAGTCCAGCTGGCAACTAAACACCGGGCAGCCACTCTGTCTCCTACCCCTGTGCGTAGGAGAATGAATGGTAAAGCTGAGTGGGTTAAGGAGAGTCTGCTTGAAACAACCCAAAGAGAGAGGAAAACAAGGCACTGCTTTCCGCTGCCTCGCGGAGCCTGGGCATTGCCTTGCTGCACCATGCCCCTCCATGGTTTGAAAACTCCTGCCACCCGCCTAGGCTCACCTTGTAGATGTATGTACTGGGCATGACATCAGTATGGTGTTGAATATCCCATTAGCTGGTTCTGTCTGGCTATCTTGGCTGGGGAAATTAACCCTATCCTAGCTAGGGAAATTAACTCTATCCTAGCCAAACCCAGGACAATGTGAAACTGTCTCTGTTGTCATCTTTTTCACTAATTTTGCACTTAATTACATTAAATAATCAAATACGCAGTTTAAATCTGGAAGATAAGTGGAACCTTCAAAGACTAAAATGGTTTTAAAAAATGTGTAAATGTGTGTATCCAGGGAGGAAACCCACGAATTACTGTCCCCTCCGAGATGAATCAGGTAAATGACTCTTATATGTACTGGCCACCGTTCCACATTGTCTATCAGTTCTATATCACTTCTTCTACACTATCAATTCCAGCCTACAGCTGGAAAAAAGGACTTATGCTAAGTCCTTTAGTATAGGGACTTCAGAAAGGAGTCTCACTGTCCTTGCTCTGCATCGATGCTAACGAGTAGTGCTGGCTGTTAAGTGAACGTAGGATCATGGACTCTGGTTCGTTTTTGCCATTTTGGATAAGAAATCGTACAAAAGAAATTTTGCTGATGGCTGTGGTGTCTGTGCTGGCTGCATCGGCCAGAGCATCCCTCTCCCTCCCTCCCTGAGCCGTTAGATAATTGTATGTGTAACACTGCCAGATTTGCAGGCTGTGTTAAGAAGGTGTTGGTACAAGGCATCAACAAGTTTTTAAATACTTATAGTGGGCGCTCAGCAATCTGTGAACAGAGTGGGAGAGCCTTGTCAGGACATGTTGACTGCTTTGGCATGATCAGTAACTTGCTGCTACTCTGGGAGAAAAAACTTACCCCGTGCTATAGTTGTTGCCCCTAGCTCTAGTACCTGCCTACACAAATCAGAGTTTATTGAGACAAGCAAGTAGCTGCTACAAGACTTCTGGCCGCAACGGCATGACATATTCCTCTGCCCTGGCTTCCCAAAATCTAAACTCTACCTCGGGTGCCACTGGTGGTGAAGGTACCAATCACTGTAGTGGCAAGTGATCTGCTTTATTAAACACTTGGGATGTTTGTACAAGTTATAGCTTCCTTTTTGATTTTAAGGTAGAATTCGGTAATATTCAGCATCTGTGAACAGTAGATTTTGGCATCCTACAGTTCTGCAAATACAAAACAATGTACAAAATGTGAGAAAAATGCTGGCAAGTGCTGTTCATGCTAGAGCTGAGTAAGAGAGATGAGAAGACATTTGACTTTAATTCTGAGCAACCTATAAAATATTGTTAATACTGAATGCATTATGTAATGCTATACTTTCAGCTTTGAAATATTTGTATTCATCCATCTAATTACAGAGCTCTTTTGCTTCATCACAGGATGACCCAAAACAGATGTCGAAAAGTTTCAATGTAATGTGAAACCAGTAATATTTAATATATGCAGAACTAGGGGACATGAGAATTATCAGTGTCTAACAAGTCAGAAGTGGGACAAAAATAAAGCATTTGGTTGCTAAGAGATAAGCATTAGATAGAAAGGAAAAACGGAATTTGAAGATCCACAAAAAGAACAGAGAGAGGATGGGGAGGTATAAAAAGTCTAATGAAAAAACTAATGTGCAATCTATTGACCACTTAGGCTGCTAGAGTTGCTTTGCTCTGATAGGTACAGAAAAGAGGAATGAATTCACCATCCCAATGTGTTTGGGTTTTTGACATGGATACTATGATGAGGCAAATTCTTTTAAGCTCCCTTCGTGGAGAATACTGACTTAGATTAGGTGGCTGTTGGACAGAAATGATATCCATAAGATGTGCCTTATTTTATTGCAGTGTAGAGAAATTTTTTTACTTTGTGTTGTCATTTAATATAGAACTAACTCTGTTGGCACAAAATGTCATCTGTGGCATTCTGTGGTGCAGCTGCATAGATAATACAAAAAAGGATCCTGAAATTACTGTCCTGACTACAACACATGGCATGTATTTGGAGGCCAGTAACTAGTGGTGTACCCCAGGAGTCAATATTTGTCCAGTCCTGTTTAACATCTGTTTAACATTAATGATTTGGGTCGTGGGGCAGAGTGCACTCTCAGCAAATTTGTTGATGACACCAAACTGGAAGGAGTGGCTGATGCGCCAGCGGGTCTTGCTGCCATCCAGAGGGACCTCGACAGGCAGGAGAAATGGGTTGACAGGAACCTCCTGAAGTTCAACAAGAAGTGCAAAGTCCTGCAACTCCTGGGAAGGAACAACCCCTGGTACCAATACATGCTGAGGCTACCCAGCTGGAAAGCAGCTCAGCAGAAAAGGAGCTGGGGACCCCAGTGGATACCAAGCTGAACGTGAACCAACAATGTGCCTTTGTAACAAAGAAGACAAATGGTACCCTGGACTGCATTAAGAGTGTTGCCAGCAGGTCACGGGAGGTGATCCTTTCCCTCTACTCAGCACGGTTGAGGACCCTTCTAGAGTGCTGGGGCCAGTTCTGTTCAAATAGATGATAAAAGGGTCTGGAGCATCTCTATGAGGAAAGGCTGAGAGAGCTGGGACTGTTTAGCCTAGAGGGGTGAAGGCTGAGGAGGGATCTTATTAATTCATAAAAATACCCAAAGGAAGGATTCAGAGAGGTTGGAGCCAGGCTCTTTTCAGTGTGGCCCAGCAACAGGACCAAAGACAATGGGCACAAACTGAAACACAGAAGGTTCCATCAGAACATCAGTAAACAATTTTTGTACTGTGAGTGTGACTAAGCACTGGCACAGGTTGCTCAGAAATGTAAAGTCTCCATCCTTGGAGACATTAGAAAACTGTCTGACATGGTCCTGGGAAGCTCGCTTTAGGTGCCCCATCTTGAGCAAGGGGATTGAACCAGATGACCTCTAGTAGTCCCTTCCGCTTGCAACTGTTCTGTGATTTTATGAATTTGTAAGCAACGGAAGAAGTATCTAATACTTTTTGTTACTTCTCTAAATTACAGGAAAATATTGTAAACAAATACAAGAAATATCCCTACAGTCAACTGCCATTTAAAAATGCAAAAATAGACTTAACAAAGCATTTTTCTTGATTGTAGGGTAGTATTTCCTGAAGGATCTTTACCCATCTGGAGTCCTTCAAACCTTGTGGCTCCCCCATCACATATATGTACATATCTGTAAATATTCTGGCAGCTTCCCTGCCCTCCATCTGCACACCTTTCTTCACATACCATGACCTCTGCTTTCACTGCTGAGGGATAGTTTTGCCTTTCAAGCTGAGAAACCTTGTGCTGGTTATAAGGAAGCGGAAGCAGTGATTACTGCCACCAACTCCTTCAGAAATGCGTACGCAGCTAACCTGGGCTGAAATATTTGAATCAATTGTTCTACTGACATATTTTTTAAATGTATTTTATACATAATGGTGTTACTCTCACCCATGGAAGAGACAAGGTGGTCTTTTTGTTGCTAAAGTCAGAAAATGGCATTAGCTCTGTGCAGCGCATGGTGTCACTGGGCTATGCCAGAGAAGAGACACCTGGGCTCTGCCCTGACAATAGCAACAGGTTTTTTATTCCATTGTGATACTCTTAGTTATTTCCGCACATTTGATTTCAGCCTGAAAAATGATTTATCCAGTCAGGTAATTATCTGAAAAATAATGGTTTACCATTGGTTTAGGTTTTTTTGGTTTGGGTTTCGTTTTGGGTTTTTTTCCCAATCACTCCTCATACTGATTCTTGCTTTAGTATCTCACTTCCTTAGTGTTGTGCTGGAAATGTTGATGTTAAAATAGAATACTACTTCCACCCCCCCCCCCCCCTTATACTGGTAATGTGTGCTTTCTAAAACTAAAATAAAACAATGTGAAATTTCATAATCTTTTACCAGTGGACCAGGATTTTTTGGACATTGATAGTTGAAGAAATAATGTTCGAAGACACTAGTGATTTTTACATACCTACTACAGTTCTCTGTCTAAAAAATCCACTAGAACAGTTGAAATATGAGGGTTGTTTGGCCACTGGATTTTTTGAGTTCTTGAACTTAAAATATCCCGCAGTTGGTGCTGGAACTTGCCGTGTTGTTCACAGAAAACCTGTGGACAACTGGAAAACCTAGAACTTAGGTTTTCAGCATCAACTTTTATCAACTCTTAATAATAAAAGTTGGAATGTTTGTTATTGGGTTTTTTGGTTTGGTTTTTTTTCTTGTGCATGTCAAAGTTTTTAACTTAATTAAAACTTTGACACTTACATGACTTTTAATTTCTGCAGTGGTATTTGAGAATTAGGGGGTGGATTGGTTGGTACTTTTTTGAATTGGTTGGTTTTCATTAATGTGTGTGCATTATGTAATTGACTCTGAAAGGCAAAAACATTCTTATTTTGATGGAGACTAACTTAGCTGTAACTTCATTTATTTTATATTCAGTGCTAAGAAAAGAATAGCTGGTGGTCTATTTAGCCTAGGCTGTGTGAGTGAGTGTAATGTTATTCAGCTGCCTTTTTATTATTTTGAAAACACCATGTTTGATAGGTGACACTCACCTATGACTGCCATTCCTGCAAATGCACAAAGACCAGTGTTGGTATCGTTGGCAAAGCGTTGGTTTTGATCGATTGTTCTTTTGCTGGACAGTAGACTCTCATAATTTGAAGGTAAATCTTTCTTACTTGTAAAAAAATTAAAGCTTAGAATCAAATATTTTTGTATCTTATTTTTTTCAATTGTAGCAATTGCTATAAAGTGGTACAGAATGGAGTTAGAAGTCTGATGGACATTGGCATCACATAAGCAGTAAGAGTAGTTATCATTAAGTCCTTCTGCCAGTCTGTAATGTGACAAAACCTGGGTCTCTTTATTCACTCTGAGTGTACTCAGTATTGCCTGGCTGTTGGTCACTTGTGTGACTTGTTTCCAGTCAGTGCTGATATGTACCAAATAAATTGAAATGTGATCAGCATGATGGATTGTTTAACCCACCTTTGTCTCTCTCTGTCTGTTTTAAGGCACATTAAACTCTTCATTTGTAAATTTTGAATCAAACCTTGAAGTATCTTCCTTACTGCATAAATATCTTTTTGCACTATATACTGCATACCATTATTGCAAAAGGTATGTCAGTGGGCAAATTAAAAAATGGGTATTTGCTATTTGGTAATTTGTGCTTTGGTTTCTGATGCTTTGCAATGCAAAATTGGAATGCTTGTTGAAAGGGATTTTGTGCAGATTGCCTTGGAAAAAAAAAGAATATGCTTAATTTAAATTTAACCCTTTTCTCCTTTTCAGGGACTTTCTGCTATTTTTTTTTCATTGTTGAAATTCAAAGTAAACCAAAGTAGTTGTCTCTGCAGTAGCTCCTGTTTCGTGATTTATAAGATGCTTTTTCGAAGTGTCTTAAGAATGGACAAGAATTTGGTTTTAAGTGTTGTAGTAAAGCTAGGAATGTAATCTATGTATTAATAACTGAGAGAAAATATGAATAGAAAAATGTTGTAAACCACAAAGTCTTCCTTAAGTCTGTGGTCATTTTAGTTTACTGCTGATTTTAAACTGTGTTTAAAGAAGAAAAATACAGTTTATGTACTCTATAGATAGGTGCTGTGTAGCTTTGTATATATATGTATTAAAAATTTTAACTGCAAGTTGCGTTAATACTCCAGTGCAGCAGTTAAGGTTAGTCATTAATTTTTTTTATATAACTGACCTAAACTTTATTTCTAATGCACTGTAGCCAGCTTGCTTCCAAATTCATTGGTCTCACATTGAGTTCAAGCAGCCCAAGTGCTATTTTAGCAGTTGCTCAAATTTTCATACATGAAGTGACATAAATCTCTCCAACTACAAACTAACAAAAAGTTAAGCACATTTGTCATTTATAGGTATTACAGCAGGCCTATCTGTAGATCAGAGTCTTAGCAGTGTATTCATAAACTAAAAAAAATTTCTTCACCATATCGAGAGGACAGTCTGCCACCTGACAATGCAAATAAAGTTTAAGTGTATAAATATTTGAAGTACGTATGTGACCTCAAATGTGTAGGCAGTGCATCTGAGATATGGCAAATCTAGGCTCAAGTCCCTGCTTTACCTGCTGTAGCTTTGTGAGTTGAAAACAAGTGATTCATTCTCACTACCAGCTATGTCTAGTCAAAGCAAGTTTCATGTATCTAGTCACAAAATCACAGAATGGTAGGGGTTGGAAGGGACCTCTGGAGATCATCTAGTCCAACCCCACTGGTAAACAATTTCACCTAGAGCAGATTCCACAGGGTCACGTCTGGGTGTGTTTTGAGTATCTCCAGAGAAGGAGACTCCACAACTTGTTTGGGCAGTGTGTTCCACTGCTCTGTCACCCTCAAAGTAAAGAATTTTTTCCTTCTGTTTAGATGGATCTTCCTGTGTTCCATTTTGGGCTTGTTGCCCCTTGTTGTGTTGCTGGGCACCACTGAAAAAAGACTGGCCCCATCCTCTTGACAGCCATCCATTAGATATTTATGTGCATTGATAAGAAGATCCTGTCTCAGTCTTCTCCAGGCTGAACAGACCCAGGTCCCTCAGCCTTTCCCTGTAAGAGAGGTGCTCCGGTCCCATAATCATCTTTGTAGCCCTCCACTGGACATTATCTAGTAGTTCCCTGTCTCTCTTGAGCTGGGGGATCAGAAGTGGACGCCGTACTGCAGATGTGGCCTTACTAGGGCAGAGTGGATGGAGAGGAGAACCTCCCTCGACCCGCTGGCCACACTCACCTTAATATATCTCACCTTTCTTTGTCACAAGGGGTCATTGCTGGCTCATGGCTGATTTGTCTACCAGGACTCCCAGGTACTTCTTTGCAGAGCTGCTTTCCAGCAGGTCAATCCCTAGCCCGTGCTGGTGCATTGGGTTATTCCTCCCCAGGTGCAGGAGCCTATGCTTGCCCTTGTTGGTCTTCATTAGTTCCTCTCCAGCCTGTCCAGGTCTCGCTGAACGGCAGCACAGCCTTCCGGTGTATCAGCCAATCCTCCCAGTTCTGTATCATCAGCAAAATTGCTGAGGGTACACTCTGTCCCTCCATCCAGGTCATTGATGAATAGGCAGATGTATTCATCTGGATCTGAGATCTTCCAGACATACATTAAAAAAAAAAAGTGTGTATATATTTATACATATAAATAACATATTATTAACTTATATGTTCTGTACTATATTATCAATGTAATATAGTTTATAACACATAATTATATAGTATCCACACAATAAATATATTTTATATGCATCAGACTATTATGATACTATATAAAATGTATGCTATGAAATACGTGTACATATTATGTATATCATATATGTACACCCACAGCAGTGCTCAATACATTTTGATTTCCTGACTAGTGCATTAGCTTTTGCTTGTAATTCATCAGCTGTCAGTGTTAGAATTCTTCTGTATGGTCATGCATCTTTCTTGTTTGGTTTAGATGGGACTGACTTAATTGCAACCTTTGCCGTTTGAGAGATGTCTTATATTTAGTCAAGTAGTCAGTCAAATTTTTCTTTTTAATGAGATGTTTGTAGGTGTCCATTCTGCCTTCCACTTTGGTGTTTCTTCAGTATCCTTCTGTACTGTGACAACACATCATTTATTTGGGTAGTCTGAATTTTGGCTTGTGTCAGCCATCACTCTTGTGTTGTCTCGAACAGATAGGATTGCTTGTTGTTGTCAAACCCTTCTCTGCAATGCTTAGTAATGGGAGCTGTCTTATCAGACTGCAGTGGAAGCTCAGCTGGTGTGATTTTTTTTTTTTTCTTTCACAAAGCTCTGTATTTTAACTTCTAGCCCATTAAAAATATATTGTGATGGTGATTCTGACGTTTGTAATGCTCTCTTTGTTAATCTCTGAACATGCAGTTCTAAGAAGCAAAGTCATAGCACCGTAAAAAATTGAACTCCAAGGGACATTTAGTTCAGCCCTGGCAAGATTAACCTGTCTTAAACCTATGTTAGTAGAGGTTTCATGGTATTAATGGGCAATCTGATAGTAAGTTAATTGTCTTGCAATTAAAATGACTTTTTTGGTTTAGAATGTTTTCACTTCCTAATGTCTAAGCTAAGTTTCCCGTGTGGCCACTGTTTTTTGCTTTCTTCCATGAAGCAAATGTTTTCCCCTGTGAAGCCAGTTTTCCTATATTTATCTTTTTTAAACTAAAGATAGACATTTTTTTCCCCCGTCTTTACAGTAGGTTTTTTCTATAGCCTTTGTTATTCTTACTCTTTTGATTCTGTCCAATAACTCTGTTCAAAAAAGTCCTAAATCAGCTTTATTTGCACAAGCTAATTTGATTTACATTTCTAAAGGTAGATGATGAAAAAACTCTGTCCAGAAAGTCAAAGGAATAATTGTGAGACATTTCAGAACAAAATAATTCATGTGGTTTGAAATTTTGAATGTAGACACAAGGAACGCTCAGTCTTACCTCTAGAAAAATATTTTCCAAGCAAAATTAAGCAATATCTTAATTTTAGTACCTTTAATAAAACATTTCATCAGTTTCCTTGTAGACTTGACAAACTTGTCGCAATTAGACTGTTTATGGCACTGATCTTTTTCTCTACCTCTGGATAAAAACTCACAGGAGTTTAACAAAAGTTGTGGGTTTGGTTGACTAAGCTAAAATTTGAACTCTGTTTGCATTCTCTCTGCATTCTTCAAAAAAATAAATAAAATGTGATGTGGAGTAAAGACGATCCAAGACAATGGTAGTGAGAAAACAGCACCAATCATAACATTCCTGATTGCTTAAGACTAAACCAAAGCCAGTTCAAGTCACAGTGTCAAGAGCTGGCTTTCATGGCAACCCTGGTGATAAATCTTGCTCCCTGCCATTGACCTCTAGCTTGTTTTGACTTTATATTTTCTGTAACTGCCTTTCAAAACAAAAGATCCAGAAAAAATGTAATGTGAAAAACCAAACACTGTTTTTTTTTGTCTTCCCGTTCATCCTGATCTCCTACTTGTCTGGTAAATGATGAGAACGAACTAAGATAAAATTTTAGGAAGCTATTAGTATGCCTTTTGGTCTGAACTGTGTGCAGTGTTGTGCAACAGCAAAGGGTGATCTTTTGTTTCTGCAGACAACTGACTTCAACAGAGCACAACTGTGTGGAAAACGAAACTGTGGAAATGCCCAGAAATCCTAACATGAAAATAAGTTTATGGGGGGAAAAAAAATGTCAATTACATGACTATGGAAATTAGATGACTATGCTAAACTTCCCCTTTGCTGGCCACCATTTGGAAACAACAACAAAAAAAACTGGTCAGGGAGAGTTTTATAAATTTACAAAAATAGACAATGTACTACTTCTCAATTTGGCATTGCTTTTTGAATCTCCAAAATTTCATATTTCGGTTGCTTTATACAGTTGGCATTATGATTGAATACTGACTGTTGTATCCCTCAGTGCTGTAAATATACTGGTCAGCTTTCATAGTAATTATCAGAGCAGAACTAGTAAATAAATACAGCTATCCTACTATTTTATGTTGCAGTACATGTGATAATCTCTAACAGTAATGTGAATTATGAAATTCCATAATGCTGTAGAAATTATAAAATAAAAGACATGGAATATACTCACTAGAATGAGTAGGACACTTGACCAAGGAAAAATGATCAGTCATATTAGAAAACTGCATTCTCTAAAGAATATATTTTGAGCATCATGTTTTACTGTGAACATGAATGAACAGGATCATGCTGCCATTACAGATAGTCATTAAGTAAGTAGGAATTACTACTTTTTTTCCAGCAGCTGACTGCAGAGGGAGAAATACTGCCTTGAATGAGTTTTTTCCTTTCTGAAGCTTGACCTCCTTCTACTATATCTGAAGGTGATAAATCACTAACTGGAACAACAGCAGGGGTCCATGTTAATAACAACCTTCAGCTCTCTTTGCAGTCAGTCCAACTGCAAATGACGCAGTGGAAGTGGTGTGGTTTTTTTAAATCGGAAACATGCATTTTCTGCTAGCTAGAAAATTTGCCTGGATTGAAGGGAGCCTTCAGTTGCCAGATTTGTTTTTTTGGTTTGGTTTGGTTTTGGTGGGGGTGTGGGGTGTGGGTTTTGGATAAAGGCATGTCATGTGCAACTGTGGAGGCACACACTGTGGCTGGGAAGGTCGGACAGTGGATCTGTGAAGAGAATGGATTGCTGTTGAACTTTCAATTAATGAAATTCATCAACTGGCCCTAGTCTTTCATTAGAAAGAAAAAGAAAATGGGAGGATTCGATTTTTTGGGAATTTTTTGGTTTTTTGTGTTTGGGTTTTTTATTTGTTTTTGAAAGCTTTTTTTTTGTGGTTTTTTTTTTATTTGTTTAGTGCTTTAATGTGGAACAGGAATATGTTTTTTGTACTGAGTTATCTGTTGATCTCCATTTACCATGCTTGCCTTCATACTATAAATCAGTATGCACAGATTGATTTCCTTTGGATGAAACTAAACTGAATGATGCCTTTTGGAAGGGCACTTGACTTGTCTCCTGCTCCAAACTGCAATCTGGTCCATGGGACTATACCAGAGCTAGTCCTTGAAAAAAGGGATTGTGATTGCTGCTTTGATCTTGCTTGTTTGGGAACCTCAATTCTGCCCTGACAGTGTACAGGTAGTGTGTATAGGACTGGAATGGGGAATTCTGTCATCACTATAGACTTCTCCAGTTTCTGAGGTGTTCCTTGCCACTTCTTGCAAAGGTTTGCGTGCCTACTGTATAGAATGTGTAAAATGTATAGTTGTGCTTACTAGAGAAGATACTACTTGCTTCTTCAGTAGGTGAGTCAGTCTCTTGTCTTTGCTGTATGACTATTCATCTGTGATCACAAAAAGATGCCATTAAGGTTTGTATGCTTCTTTCCTGTGTGGAACTCAAACGTGGCTTGCTAACCACAAGTGAAGGTTATTGCTATAACAAGTTTTATTTCAGCTGCCTCACTGGAATTCATTTGTTACAGACCAGCATAATTAAGATGGGAGAAGATCCAATCTTTCTAATAAAACAGTTCACTAACTAGAAACATAAGTACTTTTAGTTGACCTGAAAGCATATGTAAATCAGGGGCAGCTCTGGGAATCAGGTTTTATTGGCTGAAAACTGTTAATAGAAATTACAGAGTGGTTCTGGATTGTTGATTTGAGGTAGATAATCTAATCTTGTAATTTCTGTAGTATAGGATCCTGAAGTAAACACTGCCATAGCTATTCTCCATGCACGAATGCAAACAGTATTTAATTTGTATTAAATGCTTTTTAGTAAAAAGAACTCAGTAGGTACAGAATGTTGTTATTCACCCGAGGACAGTCAGGTGAATTGTGAATTAGAAAGGGTGGATGACACACTGAATGGTCCTCAGGTTTCTGAAGGTGCGTGTGGGTTGAAACTGTGATTCAGCGTGCAGAGCACCCTTCCTCGTTTAGAATCACGTGCAAATACAGTGCAGTATGAACAGTATGAGCCCCAGCATCAATCCCTGGGGTACTGTGCTTGATACTGAACACCAACTACAGCTCAGACTACTGTTTACCAGTCCTTGAGCCCAGTAGTCCAGCCAGTTTTCAAACTAGGTAGCAGTCTGCCCAGTCCTCATCTTATTAATGAGAGTACTGTAGGAGTCAGCATCAAAAGCCCTCTTGAAGTCAAGTTCTGCTGCACTGCTTTCTCCTCATGTACAGGAATAATCTTCCCTTGGTAAATCTGTTTTGAACATTCATGATACTGCCTAATTGTCCTTCATGTATTTGTGAGCAGTTTCTCAGCAGACTCACTTCGTGACCTTGCCTGTGACTATTCTGGAACTGGCTGGCCTCTAGGTCCCTGGCTCTGCGCAGTTGTTAGCATTTCTCCCATTGTCCTCCTCCAGTTTTGTAGGTCATAGACAGCACCCTTGAAGGCACAGCAGCCTGCTTTCAGCGCCCTTCTATATATTTTCATATGTCAAATTTCTTTAAGTAGTTTCTAGCTTTTTATTCTCCACTGCTGGCTGTCACACTTCTTCCCAAACCTTGCTGTTACGGTCTGTGAAGATTGAGGCAAAAAAGTTGTTGAACTGTATCAGTCTTTTCCATACCATCCTTCACTAACCAGCCCACATCCAATCCACATTTTCTTTGAACTTTTTTTTCTAATAATGTATCTCAGTGAGTGTGTTTTCAAGATGAGACTTACAGAATCCATAGATTTGAGGGTATATCCTATAAATAGTGCAGATGTTGTTTTGGTAATTTCTGAGTGTTTTTCAGCACGTTCAGCCGATTCTACAATATTTAGCAGCTGTGTCCAGCACTCAGCACTTTAACTGAACTTGAATATTAGGGTAATATTTCAGTTGTATACCTCCTTTGAAAGATGGATTAATGTTTTGGGGCTTTAGTCCTCCTCTTATTATTCCAGTCTTCTTTTTGAATGTCATGCAGATCTCGCATTGTCTCTTTACAAAAGGAAATGTTTCCTAGGTGAGCATTCACTTTTCTTGTGGACAGTAATATATTAATTTAATTTAAATTGAGTGACAGCTGCATAATTCTGTTTTCTTCCAAAGCCCATGAAAATGCATGAGAAAGGTCCACGTACAGGAGAAGAATGAAGTTCCTCAGATTCTGAGCAAAGATAGTAACAATCCCTTATTGGTGTAATCTTTATAAGAATAGATTCAAAGGTTTTCTATGCGTGTGTAAATCAGAATATTAAACCAATTTTTAAAGTTCCATTTAATTTTATCATTGTACTTATTTCAGCATATGAAACTGGAGCAGTAAAATCAAGCTTTCAGCGGGCTATTAGTGATTTAGCAGTGGCTACACTTGATTTATGCTGCTGCTACCCAAAAAAAGGTTGCACCAGAATCCAAACAGAATGATTTGTGTTAATCTTTCTCCTAATAAATATGTAAATAAGCCTGGGCTGATTGAATCTGAAATGTAGAATACCTAAATATGATATGATACATATAGTGATGCTGAAGATTGTGTCCTTCAACATAAAATGAGAGAAGATGGCTGATTAAGTCTGAAAGGGAAACCAAGATTTAAATCACAACTATTTAAATTCAGCAATATTCTATTTATTTGTTATTTCAGTCACAACAAAGAAGAAAAAATTGCAGGAGTTGTCCATTTAAGAAGATTTTTTTCTTAGGTTTAGGTGGGTAGTTTCCTACCAAATCTGACTGCCTGTATCGCATAAATGTCCAAGCAGTAGATCAGGTTGCTGTAACATGAGGGAGTTGCCTGCTGGCATCAGAGGAACATGCGTGCTTTGCTGCTTATTCTTCCAAATGCTCAGATATTCCCATTTTTTATTTCAAATGCTGCAAAAACAGTACTGAAAAGAGGCCTGGCACTCTGCCCACCAACAGCCAAGCCCCCGTCCTACTTGAGGTGAAGTGCAGCAGTATGTTGCTTGAGGGAAGGCTTCACACAGAGATTATAAATTGGTTCGTGTAGATTTGTGCTATCTGGGCGTGGACCACATGCTTGCCTTGATATTAATCAGTGATTCTGTAGAGTAAACTCTTCTTGCCTGTTGGAAAGAGTAAACTTTATTCTAGCCAGCTCTGCTTATGCACTCCCTTATAGACTTTCTGTCATGCTAATTGCTAGAGAAGTGTGACTTTTAATTGGCGATCTTTGAGTTAACATCGGAATTGGAAGAAAATGCTTTCAAAAGTTAAGTGACTGTTTAAGCATCTCTTCGTGCTGCATGAATTAAGGTTCTGACCGTGGTTACATCATAACAAAGAAGGGGGCCCAGCCTTTTCAGGCCTCAAATTTCTTAGGCTGATGCTGTCCAAAGTGAGTTGTGTTTGGCTTTGAAAGGCAAATTGGATTGCATGTTTATAGAAGAATCTGGATTTGTTAAAATAGTGAATGTATCAGTGCTTACAAAAGGGAATGCTATGAATGAAAGGTGATGAACCCAGTTAAACTACGCATATTTAATTAGTATCAGGATCAATTTCAGTATTCCCTTGTGGTGTCAAGAATTCTTTTCTCTTGAACCTGAAATTTTATTTATAACCAATGCTGAGAAAATTCTATGAAATCTATTTTCTGAATATCATCATAGTCGATGCCAATTTAAGACGATTTGAAGCAAAAGGATGGAAAGGGGAATCATTAACACACATACACAGAAATCAATCTACAGTATCTGTTTGCCAGCTGACCTCAGGCCAAAATAGATTGAAGATCAAAAGTAGTCAAAAGGGAAATTCTGTGTCATTGTGAAATGCTTCAACGTGTCTTCTATTATGTGAGTAATGAACCTTTAATTTTGGATTAGCATGTTTACAGTAGCAGCTTGATGTTTGATTCACAATTATACATAGTTTTGATAAACAGAGACAGTTTAGACTGAGAAGCAACTGTGAAATGTTCATTGTGCATGTAAATGTTATTTGAACGCTAGGTACAGAGAAGCAGAAATAGGTTTTCAAAACTGGATGGCTCACCTTAATCAAAAAACAGCAGTAAAATATAAATAGTTGCAGGATTTAAAAAGTTGTTTTCAACCATCTGATGGAAAATATTCCCTGTAATATTTGTGCCTGTAAAGTAAATTCTCATTTTGTCCAGTTCACCTGTCTATCAGAAGGTTTCAGCAATATCTGGAAGGATGATATGTTCTATAATTTATTAAAAAATTGTCAGTGAAGGTGATGATGAATGACTTTTATTCAGGCATTTACAGGAACTATATCTTAAGCTTAATAGTTAACAGTGGACTTTGGAATTTTGAAAATGTTAAAACTGATTTTTGCTAGGTGCTAATTTTTTCCCACAGTAACTGTCTCTGGTAGTGACAATTATTCACCTATTCTGCTTTGGTGATCTTTCATTTTGTTTGATGTCTTAGCATTTTAAAATATGGTAAACTGCTAGTGATGGTGAGACAAAAAGCAGATTCTTAGCTAGGCTTATGACTTAATAGTGCCCAAATATCTTAATTTTATTGTATTGTTTTCTGTAGTTATACTGGCCAGTTTTAATAATTGAATATGTTGATAAGAGGACTTTTCAACTTTCTTCTCTAAATAGAAATTCTTTTGAACATTCAAACATTTTAGTTAACACTTTAGAAGTTGGATGTTTCTGAAGGATAAAGCTTTATGTGTTTTGGTAGAAGTTTTGAGGTGTGCTTCTGATTCCCCTCCTTCCCCCTCCCCTTTTTTTTTGTTTACTCCAAAGGTAAAAAAAAAAAAAAGCCAACCCAACTTTCGGTTATTTCCAAATCATGAGTAATTATTTTTTCCTTGTATGTTACACTTTCCCACCCCCTATTTAAAAACCCAAAATACCAACCTACTGCCAACTTTTTTTTTTCTCCTGGTCCAACTGAAAACAGACAAACAACAATTTGAGTTTTAAATTTGGCAAATATTCAGGTCAGATGCTGATGATTTATATCCCCTTAACTTCACGAAAGTCAGTTCTAATGTGCCAAGTTTAAGTCACAAAGTATCTGGCCCATTAACTTGCTCCAGAGAGACCTGTCATGGGAAGATCAGAATTAGATATCATAATGTGGATGCACACTGTTGAAAAGCCATTTTTTAAAACATGTTAAGTGAGCAGCTGATGGGAACTCCAGCTGTAGATAATGTGCTGTCCTCTTGTGACTATATCTTGTCAGGGAGGATTTGTGCTTTCTGGTTATGTGGACATATTTTAGAAGAGTGATAATAGTAATGTTTTGAAAAGTCACTAATATAGAATAGAAAATTCTTACAACCCACGTTTTTATTTTTATGTACAGTTAATTCTATCTACATTTAGCACTTTTTGGTCATGTTAGAATTTCTTTTAAAAGAGACCTCACCTTTTGTTTTCTCCATTCTGTTAACAATTTTGTCTCCAAAATCACCTGAACTACTGTTTGTATGCCTAGCCTTACACAAAATGGCAAATGAAATACCTAAAACACAAGAGCAAAAATGCTTTACCTTCAGATCTTGGACACATTTTAACATTAATAATAACATGAACTTTCTTTGCTCATTGCATTAAAAAAAAATGAAAGGGGAAAAAATGTGAATTGCTATCTTTTGTAGTAAGGAAAAGGTGAAGGCAAGCTCTTCTTTGCAAGGTTACAGTCTCACAGACCAAATAATCATATCTTGTCTGGAATAATTCATTCCACCATACATTACATTTCTTCACAGCAGAACTGTAAAGTCAGTGTCTTCTGACAGAGGTGCCCAGAAGTCTCTCCACAGGCTTCAAATAAATTGGTGAAATAAGGATCCAAATAGTTTGCAAGAGAGAAAACAAATTAAGCAATTTTTCTCCAGATTTGAAAGTCTTCATGCTGTCATACCAGCATCTTGTTTTCACATACAGCTGCTCATAAGTTCTGGTGATTTGTGACGCCAGTGCCATAAAGGATGTAATACAACTTTGAGGTTTTATTGCAGTTTATACAGCACATAAGTCCGTGCCTACTCAGGATTCCTGTAGCATCGCTTTAGATTACCATTGACAGATTCTGGCTTTGTGGGTTATGATTTTTATGTAAGAGTATGATATATTCCATACTGATATGTATGTATATTAAGCTAAAATATAATCAAAGTAGTTTGGCAATATTCTTATCTCCAAGATTTTTTAAAATAATTGTTCAACTTCACATTGAGTAGTGGTCATACTAAAGATACTATAGTATTAAACAAAAATAAAATATCATTAACAAAATACTTTGGTAACTTTCATGCAGGCAGGAAGATAGCTTTGTTTTGTTTAAGCTTTTCTGAATTTAGTTACACAAACATCTAGATCGATTGATACCCAAGGAACCATTGTTGAAGGCTGAATTTGTGCAGGGTTTTGATTGATCCCATTTTTCCCGAAGTGGATTACATTATCCTCAATGACTTAGAGATGGATGCTGGATTTACTGGTATCTGAAGTTTAGGTAACTATTTGCCCATTTCCTTCATGGATGCACCCCACTTTTCTATGTGGAGTTGCCTGTGCATGGCTGATTGGGAAACTAAGTTTGTATCTGGATTTTGTATGTGTAGGAAGGCGAATATGGGATGATATTTGGCCCAGGCTGAAGGGGAAAATGGTTGGAACGAGTAAGGAATTTTGATGTGTAGATCTGGGAGCTGTACTGGGACTTTGGAAAACAGGACTGGGAAAAGCTCTGAGAAGGAAGAGGCTGGCTCAAGTGGATCTACAGGAGACGTGTGGATGGTAACCAAGATGTCTAGGGTAACCAAGATTCCAGGTAGGGCAGGAATGTGTACCCAGTTTTTATAAATGAATTAACATATTTCTTTGGCTTTAGTTTTTACTCTTATAAGCACATGTTAACTTTAATATCCAAGTGCACAGATTTCAGTATATGTTATTTGTATTTAGTAATTTTTAGCTGATCTTTACTGAAAAGCAAAAAAAAAAACACCAGCCCTTCCCACTGGTTGTGTTACTGTAATTACCACGCTAATTTCTCCATCCTTTTAAAAGGCTCTTTCTGTGAATAGAAATTTGTTTACAATAAGTTAAAACCATTGGAACAGCATGGCTACATTTCCTTTACCCCTGAAGAAAAAAGGACTTGTGAATTGTCTTATTAGTCCCTCATTGAATGATGGCAGCAGTTGCTTGACCTTGAGAGAAATGGGACCCTGTCGGCATTCTCCAGAGGCTTGTGTTATTAGTGTTGGCTGACCTCAGGGAACTGGGTGACCTCCATATCACCTTCCAATCTCCCAAAACCAAAACAAAGCAGTATTTTGCAACATAATGTGAATAAAAGACAAAGGATGGTTGTTTTTATATATATGAGAAGAGTGAAAGAGGCTGCTGTAGCTTTGATTAAAAACCACAGTGCAATATAAAACCATCTTGTAACAAATAAAAAGACTAGACTTGTATACATACTTTGACACAAAATTCCGAATTTAAGGTTTTTGCTCGGAGGGTAATGGGCGTAAACCTCCCTGTATATGCTACAGTTATTGCTGGGTTTTAGGGAGAGGATGGTGAATATTGTGTTCTATCGGTTACAGAATCATCTTTCCCATTCCATTTGTGATAGTACATTCTGTGCAACCACAGGCCGTTAAGTATTCAGTTTCATAAATTGGTAGGTAACCTGTGTATTGTTTTTGAAAAGATGGCTGCAGTTGACTTGAAATATTAGGCCCCTGTTATAAAATCCACTAATGATTCCACCAGTGTTTCAGGAAAAAAGTGTATTTATTTGACTCTTGCTATTTTCAGCTTACTGAAAAAACCATTGATGGATTCTTTTCCTAGTCATTATTGATAATGTTCGGGGTCTTTCAAGTTAAAAAGAAAGAGCAAACTCAAGCATGCTCTTTTTTAGATTTAAAATTTTCATTCACAGAAGCTTCTTGTGTACTTGCCTGTGGGGGTATGCTTGTATGTATGTATGCAGTGCAGTCCTACATAATTACAGCATGATAAGTCGTTCGAGGATGCATAGATCAGATTCTTGAGAAAAGCTAACTGCAGACAAATGGTTACTAGATCTTCTCGTGTATAACTTGGAAGTGTGGTGAAACACCATGTGTCTGAGAGAGTGCTTCCTCACTAGATTTCCTCTAAGACTAAAAGGAAGAAAATGCAGCCTTTCCTCCTCATTATTCTGCATGAAGACCAAAATAGTTGGAAGCTGAACTCCAGTGGTGAGTTAAAGCACTATGTGAGATGCTTTGGAACAAGCGCCCGAGTTTCAGACAAACGATAGATTAACACAAGCCAAATCTGCTGCTATTTTGGTGTTAGGCTAATTAATGCTTGCTGTTTATCAGTGTATTAATGAAACTCGATTTGATCCCACTAATGGAAATGAGTTAGGTGGTTATTGTTTAGACACAAGTGACGCTTTAGGTAGGTTGGCCTTCTTTCACAATCCTGGAGGGGGAAAGCCCATGAAAGGTAAGAAAAATCAGTTTGAAACACAAGTGTATGGTGGTGGATAATCTACTTCTGAAGGGTTTTGTGTCCTCTGGTGTACCTTACAGTGAGACCTGAAGCCCATACACCTCCTTTCCAGTGTGCTCTGGGAATGGTGCTAAAACTGAATTTCAATAGGGCTGTATATG
This sequence comes from Bucorvus abyssinicus, assembly GCA_009769605.1. Taxonomy (NCBI): domain Eukaryota; kingdom Metazoa; phylum Chordata; class Aves; order Bucerotiformes; family Bucorvidae; genus Bucorvus; species Bucorvus abyssinicus. The sequence continues at coordinate 29,393,797 of CM020028.1, read as the reverse complement.
TGAAATTCATTGGAACAGATTTCTTGCTGTGAAATAAATGAGGTGTTGCAGCATAATGTGTCACAAATACATTCCTGCTTAGAGACATATATTTTTGATATCTACAGTCTGAAAGCTCTGATATTTTTTACAGAATCACAGAGTCACGGAATCATTCGGTTGGAAGAGACCTTTAAGATTATCTAGTCCAACCGTTCACCTTGCACTGCCAGGGTGCCTAAACCATGTCCCTCAGTGCCAAATCTACACGTCTTCTAAACGCTTCCAGGGATGGGCACTCAACCACTCCCTGGGCAGCCTGTTCCAATGCCTGACCAACCTCTCTGTAAAAAATTTTTTCCTAATGTCCAACCTAAATCTCCCCTGCTTCAACTTGAGGCTGTTACTTCTTATCCTGTCACTTATTACATGGGAGAAGAGACCGATCGCCACCTCACTACAAGCTCCTTTCAGGTAGTTGTAGAGAGTGATGATGTCTTCCCTGAGCCTCCTTTTCTCCAGACTAAACGACGCTATTCCTTCAGGCGCTCCTCATAAGGCTTGTGCTCTCTTAATCCATCACGAGCTTTGTTACCCTTGTCTGGACACATTCCAGCACCTCAGTGTCCTTCGTGTAGTGAGGGACCCAAAACTGGACACACTATTTGAGGTGTGGCCTCACCAGTGCCGGCTACAGGGGGACGATCACTTCCCTCCTCCTGCTGGTCACACAGATGCCAAGATACTCTGGTAATTTTAATGGTGTATATATGCTACATGTCTGTTTCTGTTTTCCCGTAAGTCACACAAGCAACTTAAATTGCCTTTCCTCTCAGGGGTCAATGCGTGTATTGTTTAGAGTTCAGTGAGACGACAGTCTTGACAGAATATTGAAGCCAGAGGCGTTTTCAGATTGGAATGGATTCAGCTAATCAAATAACGGTGCTGACTTTTCTGACACTGAAAAATTATGATATATTGTAGTATAAATTGGACCTTGGCTCAGTACTGAATAACACCCATAAATGACCTTGGATCATCTAATTTTTGTAGGAGTGTGCAAGAGGAACCACATGTTTGAGCGCAACTCTTTATCAGCGGTTTGAACGGTTTACTAGCAGGTGGGTTGTAGGACAGAAAAAATTATATAAGCCTTGTGATCCATAAAGTGTATACATTATGTATTTTTCCTTTAATAACCAATGTTTTCTGTTATTTATAATTTAACCATGAGCTTTTATCATATTAACCTTTGTTGTGCAACTTTAAGACAGAACAAATCCAAGTTGCATCATGGTTAGGTCATGAACAATCTATTTCATAGCTGAAGCTATGACAGAAAAGTAATAATTAAAAGGTAGTTATAGAGGTATGTGTTTCATACATACAGCTCCGGTGTCAGAGCTACATGTATGTGCAGATATAAAAAATGCTTGGTCATCAAACAGATGGAGAATTTGTAGGTGGAAATACTGTCTGATCAGGTAGTCTAGATCTGCTACATATATATGGGCATAAAGATACAAAGATATATATGGGCATAAAAATACAAATGGCCGTATTTCTCCAATAAACTGTAAAGGCTGTTGCTGTCATTTGTTCTTACTTAACTACATTTGTGCTGTCTGTCTCACCAATCCAAAAATGATCATTTATGTTAGAAAACTAAAGAAAAAACTAATTTCTGTTGAGGACCTAAGAAGCACTGTGGTGATATTTGGGCAAGAACTTTGTTTACTGTCAAGTGGTTTATTTTAAACTAAGCAGAATTCTTAACTCCATATTTTATCAAATTGCAGGGAGTAACAATGAGACTGTTTAAGGTTTTCCTGAAGAATGGCATACACACGTAGAATGAGATCCCAATTTATAAGCCACGCTTGTGCATTTGGTAACTAGCAATGTCAAACCTGGAGTTCTCCATCCAGAATAAGAACACTGATAGAGAGTATTCAAGTAGTAATGAAACCCTGATATATCGGTTTATGTGTGCAGCTAAGTGATTACCATGAACTTTCAGTGTAAACATCTTACTGATATTAGGAATAAGAACTCTGAGGAAGAGGGAACAATAATTTTGGCTTTACAGAAAGTAAACGAGTTTCTGTGCAGCAGAGAGCTGGACAAAAGGTGTTTGAATATCTTCAAGGATGGAGGTACCCCAAGAATGGGAAGAGATAATGAGTTGGTGGGTAATTTTGGAACCTGGAAGCCCTTAAGATAATTGTGCTAATGATTTCAAGATCCCTTGTTAGCACGCTTTCTCCCACTGCCGCAGACTCATGCTATGCAGTATCCTTGTTTAGCATAGTCTTGCTTTGTGATAGCCGCACTTGAAATGACAGTAAGCGTTGTGAAACTCAGGAGTCAGGTTCACTGCCCTGGAGACTTTTAGAAATCTATATATTTAAAAAAAAAATGAAGATAAAATATTAAAAGTGAAGCACCAATGTTGAATTAATGTTGTGTAAGGTCTAATTTTCCAAATGTCTATTTCTGTTTGGAGAAACAGCCTCAGCACGAACCAAATCTTTTCAGAGAGATCAAAGACAGTGAGTTGTGCTGAAGTAAAAGTGCTGATGTGATGAAAGTTACAGCAGGATCCTTGGGGTGTTTGGGCCTCTGGTGCTGGTGTATATATTTTAAGTGAACCAAAAATAATTATTTCATAGCTGAAGGATGTACTTAGTTCTGCAAGCTATTCAGGCACTGTGAGGTGTACAGAGTTTGCAAGAGTTTGAAAAGGAGGTCCAGCTGCGTTTAAAAAAAAAAAAGCGTAAGTCATTTAGGACTCTTAATAAATGACTCATTCTTTTCTGAAAATCATATTTGAAGTGATTCTTGTTCTGCAAGCAGAATGGTGAGCTCTACAGAGAGAGCAGTCTGCCTAGGAAGCTAAAGTAGAACTGAAGAAATCAATAATTCATTGACCAAAGGCCGTGATACAAATGGGAAGTGTAGAACCTATGTATCTGAGACCCCTTACAGTGCATGTGTGCACAAGCGTGGAAAGATCTTAATGTGTTGGCTTAAAGTAGTAAATCTATGTGTCTCATTGTTCCGTTAAATCTGGAACTTCATTCTGCACAAGTGCATGGTTCTATTGAAAAAGGCAGTCCCCAGCCTTCCTTGCTACAGCCTGCTGCTTGTTATTGGCAGTGCCACAGGCCAGCTCTAGACCTTGTACTTTTAAGTGGCAGTTGGGTGATGCAACAGCTAGTTCTCAGCTGCATCAGCCCACTGTGTAATTTGAGATGATTTTTAGATGGTCTTGAACATGCAACCCAAACAATGTCTATGGGCTTGGTTTTTTGTTTGTTCATTTTGTGTTTGGTATTATTTTAATTTCTGGTCTTATTTATGTCCTACAACCAAGCTGCTTTTCTAAGGGCTTGGAGTCAGCTGTCATTAGATTAGGTTTACTTATTATTCTTTCTGTTAAAGATTAGAAGTAAATGATTTGAAATAGATGTAACTTTTTAGTTTGGGGCTGAAATTGGTTTGTGTGTAGAAAGCCTGGCATGAATCAATCTTCCCAATTTTCATAGCAATGGCAGGAAGCTCTGATAGCTTCAAGTAAATCAAAGGGCATGGTTAGGAATGGATATATGCTGCAAGTGGTGGAAACAGTCTCTGTGGCTGATGGCCTCATGCTTTCAAAGGGTTCACAAGATCAAGAGGTTTAAGGGACTGAATCACTGCCTGAGGGAAAAATCTTATTGCTTCTCTTAGATAAGATGACACTGTGGAAGTCTTCAGGCCAACCTCACAATATTCTTCCCCTTGGTTTGCTCTGCCAGTTTTGCTCAATCCAGAATGGCAAGATTTGGTCTCAAGTCATTAGGAACAGATAACAGTTCTTTGTTCCTAACCTAGTCCTGAAATAGATCATTTTTTAACACTGCAGCATTTGAAGGTATGCTAACAATGTGTACTTGCATCCTTACTTTGCATGTTCACTCATGTGATTCATTTTCCTTTTGCTTGTTCAAGTTGGTACAGCAAAATGATTTCTGGAATTTGGGCTACTTTTCTCTTAGATGCACTTCATTTGAATAAAATAATTTGTAAGCAAAGCCAAGAGAGCTACCGTCATCCCTAATATATCAGTAGACTTAAAAAGCCTGCAGCTGGAATCAGACTTGATCTGGTTGTTGATATATCTACTGTATTTGGGTCACAGTATGGCCATGATGAAGTCAAATAGTAAGATGATAGTGATAAGAGAAAGACTAATCACTTACCTAAATACAATTGAAAAGATGGCTTATGTACAAGCCATTGGTTTTCTGCCCTTTGATAAATGCATGTAACTTTTTTTTTTTTATCCCAGGCTTAATCTGCTAATGGTCTTCACAGAAGGTGATTACTTTTTAGCTTGGTACAGATTTGATTGGACTTGGGTTGCAACTGCAGTGAGCATAGCCTTTGGTATAGAGTCAGGTTGTCAAATCAAAATGTAACAGTTGTCCTCTGGACTGTCTGTTTTGCTAATAGAAGTCTCTCTAGATTACATACATTCAACACAGCCTCTTGTGCAGATTCAATACTGTCCTGGAGCTCTGAAGTATCTTTTAATATAAAAAAGCATGAGTGCTGATGTTGAGCTTAGGGGTTTTTTTGTTAGAGAAAATGCATATGTGCTTTCTGAACATACGGTTGGCTTATACACAGCTGAAAAGTTATCACAGCACTACTGTTCATGTGAAAGCTGCGCAAGCATTGTTATCCAATATATGACTTATTCTCTTGTTTACCCTTCTTTCCCCCTAAAATTCGGCATTTTAAACTATGTAGCAAGCATGTTTTCTCACATTTTTAGTAGTGCTTGTAAACCATTGCAGTTTGCATTTTGATTGCGACACGAGTAACAGAATATTTTTATCCAAGATTTAAATTGGGATCTCAAAAAGCCAGCAATAGACACAAGCCACAAACTTTAATGAGTATAGAAATGCCAAAAGATCATGTTGTGTCTAAAGGAGCACCTTTGCAGATGGGTCTTCCTTCTGAGTATTATGTACTGATACTGTTTCAGGTTTTGAACTAAATGAATAGGTCACCGCAACTTCTTTAAAATGATGCTGTGACTACTGATTTTAAATTTTTTGGCAGTACAAACCCAGTAACTCCTGAATAATAAAAACTCTTACAATAAAAACTTCTATTGCACAGCTACAGCATTTTAAAATCTAATAGGGTTTCTAATCTGATATTAAGATTGATCTTACTGTCAATCTTCTGATGTTTGGGAAAAAAAGAAAAAAGAGTTAATGGAATTAACTGGCAACTGCAATCTTCATCCATTCAAGGAAGGAAAAATTTTAAAATGTGGTCAAAATTTCATATACATTGAATACTTCCTGAGTACGTTGGTAGGTAGGTGGAATTCTGTCTCATTACTGCCACATTTAGGATCATGGGTGGAGGACTCTGGCTTGAAGGTTCCTTGTAGCCACTGAAAATGTGCCATGAAAATGGTGGCTAAAATGCTGTTTTGTGTGGCAGTGTCATTATGTTAATCATGCCCTTTCTGGTTAAAGGAAACCAGAAAGAACTATTCAGTTTGTAAGTTTGGTGCATAAGATGTGTACTTCTGAGTGTCAAGGAGATGTTCAGGCTGTTTTGCAGGAGAGGCTTAAATGAGGTTGCTTTCTTTATTCAGAAAGAGAAAAATGAAAGGGAATGCATTTCACTGTATGCTCCAACACATTGAAAAAAAAATCAGAACACTTTGTGCAAAAGAATCAGCTAATAGTACATGAACAAACAGATTGAAGATGGCAATATATATAAAATTTGGCAACAATCAGAAATGGGAGAGGGAGACTTGGAAACAGGTTTCCAGGTTTCATACCCATAGGAGCAGTTAGGGTGAAAGGCCCAACTTTTTAAAGAAAAAGTCAGAAATTTCAAAAATGTTTTGGACAAATGAAGAATTTTCGTAAGAGAATACATGAAGCGTTTACCTTATATAGCAGAGGTTTGTATTGCTGGCATTCCTACATCATTATTTTAGAAGGATATTGCCAGAAAAGACCAAAGGCAGAAAACCAGAAAATTGTATCTATAGTGCAGTACTGTCCAAACTGCTTTGTAAAAAAAAAAAAATTCTGCTTGTACTATTTCCCTGGCTTGGATGTACGCACTTGTAGAAGATATGATTGTAATTGCTAATTATGCAGGAGAGACATGTTCTGTCCTATGGGCAAACCTAGTTTTGTTGCTTTTTTTGTTGGTGCATATGCATGGAACTCATGTGTTGTAGAAAAGACTGTGCTGATTGCAAAAAGAGGAAGAAGCAAAAGATATAGTTAAAATGATGGAACAGATAAGCTTGTTTTCAGCCCTGTCACTCTCTTATCTTGTCACAGGATAAAAAAATAATTATTTCGAGAGTGAAGCAAATCTCCCCGTCTTAACTAGAAGCAACAAGTTGTCATTTAAATATTGTGTAAATACATTAGATTTTATATTTTGTGGATTTTGAGGGGGTTGGCAGGTGAGAGGGGCTTTCAGCTTCTAACAGTGCTTTGAAACAGAAATTGGTTCCCCCACTACATGTTCTGTCACTGCTGTGCTGATTGCTACCTAACCCAGACATGACCAGAATCCCAATATGTCTATCAGCAGCACTTTTTCCAGATAACTGTATTTGCCTCTGCTTACCTCTTCCGTGTAGGCTAAGCCATGGCACCACACAGAAATCACTTGTCGAACGTAGCAGCACTTGCCGTGCTCTGTTGTGTGCCTCCCTCCTTTCCCTGTGCAAAAGCTGTGGCTGTTCACTTACAGCACTGCTTCCTGAAGAAATTTTGACCCCCCAGAGAGGCTCTGCACATCAGAAAATCACTGCCTGGCTTATCAAATGGGGCAGCCTTCTTTAAAAGGAAAATTTCATTAGGAATTACAAAGAGTATTGAAGACATTGATTCAGTGCAGTGGATTTGTCACAAGGCAGTTCTCTGGCATGTTTGCTCTTCTCTGTTCCTCTCAGTGGTATCATCTGCTCAACAACTTCATCTGTCACCCACCACAGCTGTGCCAAATGACACCCCTCACTGCTGACCCTTCTAACTCTGGCTTTGTTCCATTCGCTTTTGCATTTCCCCACTGATTTCTCAGAACAATTTAAGCGTGAACATTACCCGGCAAGCTAAGCCATGTCCAGCTACCTCATCTACAGATTTCTGATCCCTTCCTTGATTACAATCTTTATATCAGTAAGTATAAATATTGCCTTCCTTACCCCCTTTCCCAGTATTGCCCCCTCGCTGAGTTGTATTTAAACTCATGGAATCTCTTGGTGACAGGGATTACATTTTACACAGACCTTTTATACTGCATAAACACAGAATCAAGAAGCTGAGAACGACCTGATGGCCTTAACTGCCCATGGACATCCTGAAGGATGTGTGCCATCACTAGGTTTTAAGGAATTCCAGAGCTGGGAAGCCTGTGACATCTGAGGAGATGTAATGGAATACTTCATTACCCTTTTCACAAGAAATATTTTCCCTAATGTCTAACCTGTGCGATGCTGTAGTTTAACCATGCTCCCTCTGCTACTGCTCATGTCGCAGATGTGAAGAGTAGCTCATCGTGCTTGACTTCAAAGCGGCCTGTAGAGATTCTTTTTTCATCCTGGTGTTCTGAACAGACTCTTTAAAAACAGAGAAATGTCATAGTTTTAGCTTTCTGTTTCAGAACCCAAATATATCGTAACTGTTAATAATTTCCCACATATACTTAAGTAAAGCCCAGTGAAACAGTATTGTAATTCCTAGTCATTGCAAAATATTAACTGAAAAAAATACAAACTTAAAGACAAAAGTGTTGGTTTACTCCAAGGAAAAAGCCCTTCTTCAGATGTAATAGTCTGCTAATGTAGTCTATTTAATTATTCTATTTAAAAATCAATTTAGTAACTGGCTTATCACTCTTTCAAACTTTTTTTTCTGAGTTCACTCACTCAGGAAAAAAAGAAATGTTCAATGAATGAAATAGCTTTCTTACATACAAAAAGAAGATGGCATAGAAAAATGCCTGATCCGGGATTTCCTAATATATTTATTTATGCTTTTAAACAAGCTATATGCAAAAATCAGTATAAATTTGATGAGATCATAAAAGATCAAATGCTGTTAAAGACTTGCAGTCAAGTCTGGTGAATAATCATTATTCTGAGAAGGGGAATGTGCATCAATGTAATCCCTTAAAATAATCTCCAAAATAACTCTAATCCTGAAAATAACTTTTTTGAATTTGTCAAAGGATAAAAAAATAGGTATTAGGTGAAATGCTTATAATACAAAATCAAAGTAGATAAAATACCTTAAAGCCATAGGAGTAATACAATTTTGATTCTTAATTTTTGGGAAATGAAAAAGTTGTTTAATGTAAGTCACATAATAAAAGCTATACATGGTGTTAAGCCATTAAGGTGTTTTGCAGAAACATAAGCACATATGCACTCTGAAGTATCATTCTGAGTGCAGGCTTTTTTTTCTGGAAAAAATGAAATAGAAGCCTTCTTTTTCAGAGAAAGCAGTGAACTACCTGGAATTCAGAAGGACAATTTTGAAAACAATGGCAGGAAGGCCATTCTGGTTTAGGAAGTAGCAGCTCTGAATTGTTACCAGCTGAACCAAGATCTAAGGGACAGTAGTGCCTTGTAGCCACTGACTTGAGAGTATGTTCAACTGCCTTATTCCCCTCTTGTTCCGAAGACTGTGGTTGACATATTTAAAAACCCCTCCTCACCAAATGAAAAAGTAGTCTGAAAAATAAAACCTAAAATAGTTCTTTGGCTGCATTCTTTTTTAATGCCAACACTCTGAGGTTTGAGGAGTTCCCTGAATGCCACTCATACACTGGCACTGTGCGAGTAATCGACACGGTGTTCATGAGTGGTAGTCACATCAAAAGACATTATAAAAGTCTTTGTCAATGTTAAAAATATTTTTTTAGTCCAGCTATATAACTCCACTTCTGATAATTGAGAGCACAAGTTTCTTTCTGTGACAGATTTCAACATTTTGGAAATTAGGAAGCCTCTGGAAGAGGGAACAGTGAGTCTGCACTTAATGTGGCTGGTAACATTGATTTTATATGTTTTGGGATTTGTTGGGTTTGTGTTTTTTTTTTTTGGGGGGCGGTACTTATAATCTGATAGCAGAATGGACTGAGAAAGAAAGAATATGAGATAGTAATTCAGACACTGGGGTTTTGTTTTGGCTTGGGTTTTTATGTGCACATCTTTTATACTATTAGGTAGGTTGCCTAGGTATTAAAAAAGCAGCATTTTGCCCCATCTATTCTTTCTTGTTTGATGGCATGGGATTATGTGTGCATATATTAGGCTGCGTAGCTAAAGAAAGAACGCTTCAGTATTTGATAAAGGTGATTTCTACCAGATGTTTTTCAGAAAGACTGTATATAATTAATTCACGTATTTATGATTCCTGAGATAACAGTATGAATCAAGGATCAGACATTTCGTTTCATCAGCTGGGTGGTTTGGTGCACGGAGAACTGATGCTGTTTAACTTATGCCCAGGCTTCATACGCAGAGTTGCCTGGCATTTCATGTGCTGAGGGAGTAAGGACTGTGGGCTTTAGTTCTTTTAAAGATTTTGGGATGTGTGTGTGTAATTTTTAATTCTTTCTGATTAAGCTGTTACAGTGAATAATCTCCAGCTTCATTATCTTTTACTGGTTGTTAGTAGATGGACATTACAGTTGTGTCTCTCTCGATTTTCTTCAACCAGCTTTCCCTGCATCTTTCACGATGACAGTTTGTGCAGCTTCTGTTAGCACGTGAACACTTTTCAAATGCACACTTATTTCCATGTTATTCACTGTACTTAAACATGCAGGGATAAGCCTGTATAAAAGCTATGATGTGTTGCGAGGTTTTTTTACCTTCCTAAAGCTAATAAATAATATTTTAATGCCAACAGATAATTACATAAGTTCTTTTCTATTAAAAGGTAATAACCTTTTAACGTGAAAGTAGCAACAGGCATTCGTAAAATGACAGTACCATCCAAACTTGGTGGAAAAAGTTTTGGTGATACTTTTTAAAGTAAGGTGCACTAAGACACATTAGGGCATCATATTCGCTCGATAGCGTATGACAGGAACTTTGTGCTGCAGTCAAAGTGCCTCTCAGTCGATTTGCCCTTGCACTGTAGTTTCACACAGTATTTCACAACAGGAACTGACTAATGTGATAACGTCACACTAGAGGTGCAGTGCCTGCCTTGAAATAAAAAGTGGAGTACGCTGAGCTCCCAGAGTGCAGCCAATTAGCACATTCTCTAATGGGGTCTTGCTGTCATGGGATGAGAGGCTTATTTCCCTCAGACTGAAAAATATTCAGGCTTCTTAAAGGTTTGGTTCTTGAGAGCTGTTTTATTTCCTGAGTGGGAAACAGTTACACAAAATGCATGTTATGTTACGGATTATTAAGATACTGATTCTAGGTAGATCTGTGTGTGTTTTACTCCGTATTTATTGATTATAATGGTAAAGAATAGAAAATTACGCCAATATTTAGACCTAGGAGAGTTTTGCCTTCCTCCTACACCATTTCTGTTCTTTTATCCCCACCGTTTTAATTAATAAAAGCATAAACTCACTTTGTGTTTTGTGTATGTAACGCTAAAATTAAACCAAATTGTATAACATAAAAACTTGGTAAGATATCTATGTTCCCCCAACCCATCATGTAATTCTTGATTTTTTTGATAGGTGCACACACACGTGTAAATGAATTAAAAAAAAAAAAAAAAAGGCACCCTGGAATGTCACCTATTTCTACATCATAGAAAGTCATTTACTCTCATTCTACATAATAATGAAGGAAACTCCCTTTCTAAAGCATGTACCTTGCTTATGATTTACTGAAATAGCCAGAACTAAAGAGGAAGGAAACCTACAGTGTCTCTGGCTCATATGCTGTTTTCTCTTTGTACAAATAATGCCTATTAGGAACTTTTCCTTTTTTTAGACTTTCTTTGCACTTTCTATAAGCACCTGCTTTCCCTCTAACGCAACACTTTGATAGGACGTGTCCTTTCACGCTTTTCTACCTCAGTTCTGTAAGAATTAATTATTTACAGAGTTCTCTGTGTTAAGTGTGGTGGCTTTTGGTGCACACTGGGCAGCATGGATTTTGCTGGATCTTACGAAAGCATAACTGATGATGTGAGGGTAGAAGGAAGAATTTTATCAGCACAGATTTTTGTACATGCTGATTAAAAAAGACAGCAGTCATATCAAATCAAAACAAAGATCGATCTAACACAATATCCTTTCTGTGACCCTGTCCATTTCTGGATGCCTGGGGAGGAGTATGAAATGAGGACAATCATGTAGTGTTACCACCTGTAAATATTATACCCGCCTCCAGCAAACTGTCGTTCTAAGCCAAGAGTAATTCCTTTTTGTGTAATAACTATTGTTAATTTTTTTCCTCCATACCCATGTCCTCCTGTTTTTTGAGCATAATCACCTACAAGAAGTTCCTAAACAGTTTTTACATGTTATGTGAGGAACTTCTGTTCCACTTTGGTTTTAATTGCAATTTAATTTTACTTTTGTTTGAAGCCCTTCATTTGTTGGAAAAGATGAAAAATAGTCACTGTTTATTAACAAGTTCGTAAAAGACAAATCTAGTCTGAATCTTAGCATCATGCATCCCCATCACCGTATTTGTATGTATGTGTAAATGCCAAGTATGACCCCCAGTGCAGTTATCCCGTACCTCAGATCTATGCGGTTTTTCCACAGGAAAAGGATGCAATTGAGACCTGTAAAATAAGTAAATCTTTTTAAAGTCTCTTGCTTTAGGCAATATTAGCTGTTTTGAAATAGCAGGTATTTAGAGAATGATAAAGATGTCGAATTAGTAGTTTTCACAGAAGTGGGTATTTGTGTAGTTAAAGAGAGCAGCCTTAGTTAGACTGTGGTCATACAGATGAGAATAGAATTGTCCAGTTGCAAGCGACCTACAATGATCATTCAGTCCAACTGCCTGACCACTTCAGGGCTGACCAAAAGCTATAGCATATATGGTGGTAACCCAGCTAGTAATCCAGCTTTTCACAGGGAATAGACCTCAGGAACATCATAGCACCCTGACAGTGACAATTTAAGCATTAGATCATCTCTTGTCCCCAGGTTGCTTTTTTTGGTTTGGTTTTTTCCACAGCTTTAGTGTATTTATTTAGCCCACAGATTTCAGGACAATTTTACAGTTGTGGAACAGATCAGTTTACTAACTGTTCTCCTACTGTGCTGTTGCAGTGGTGTTGGAGGATTTCCCTAGGTCACATTCCTGACCTTGGCATGATTGTTGGAGCATATCTGAAATAACAAGGGTAGAGGAGCATGCAGTTGTCTTCATGTCTCTGAAAGACATCAGCAGAACATGCAGGGAAACCTCTACCAGGGTTTGTGGCTTAGCCATGGGTTGTAACCATCCAGCCTCCTGCTGCTGCCTTTTGGGGGCTTAGCTTTGTCTGGATCATGGGTCTGGGCTTCATCTGAGATGTTTTGTGCATTTCAAAAGCTGATATCGGTGCTAGCAAGATATGGCAAATATGGGTGACGAGCTTCCCAAGTGCTAACTTCCCTAATGGATGGGGGTTGAAGATCTGCCTGTTCTGAGCTAGACTTTTAAGCTGTGATGTGAAAGTGGACCTTAAAGGATCTGAAGAGTGAAGGGGAAGACTGGGAAGCATACGTCCAACCCAGCTGCCTGCTTTGCTTTGTGCTGGGGACTGAAGGGAGCTTTTTCATTCAGTCCAAGAACTGTAATGACAGGTGGACTATTGAAAAGGGGTCTGTCAGGGACGTTAAAGGGTGAAGGAAAAAAAATTGTAATGATTCCATATGCATGAGAACAGCATGGCCTAAGCCTTCTCTGAGAAGAAATATGTCCTGAAGCGAGTTTTCTGGGTCGTGGTTTGAGGGAGGTTGTGCATCTTTGAGATGCAGCTCAGTGCCCTTGACAGCTTGTTGTTACTCAAGGGCCCAAAGATTGTACAGGTATGAGACTTTCAGTCACTGTAAAGTAGCTCACACTGACTTGTGTTTGCTGCCTCTAGCATGAAGTATGTCTCTTAAGGTAAGTCTGTTGAATGGCATCACATCTTTCTCTGCAAAACCCTGAGCAAAACTTCGAGTTCCTCTCTTGACATGCGTTTTATGAATGTTAGCCTGTCATAACATGCCTCAGTAGGAAAACTAATGTGAACACTGAAGCAGCTGGTCTTTTGATAGGGGTAGGTGGTATATGAATGTGTATAGAGGAGGCAAAGGTTTTGTTTGATCATCATTTTTCATCTTGGACAGTCTTAAGAGATGCTGTTTTAGCCACAATGTGAATGCAGTCAGATAGAGGTGTGCTTTATTTGACACAAAAACCCAGGATTGACCTATCAATTTTGTCCACCTCTTCCATAAACTACTGGGAAGCAAAATCCATTTTGTTAGTTGGTGCCTAGCACTCTGCAAGCATGTAATTTCAGGTCAAGAAAACATTCACTGCATGAGTATTAATCATCCAGCATTATGGACTTTTCAAAATACATAGATGAAAGCAAACTGGACTGTAAAATTGTTATTGGTGCTGGAAACCCTACTGAGGCAGGGGTGAGAGGGCTTAGCCTGATTCCTTTCTGCATACATCTAGCAGGCAGGAGTGGGAGTGAGAGGACTTGCTGGCAGTGATGTATGCATGCTCCAGTGAAGCTTTGATAGTTGCAACCAATGGTCTGCAGCAGTGGTCTCGTGCTTCTTCTGAAACATGTTAATCAATTAACAATGCTGTTACAAAAAAATAATGAAAAATCTTTTGAAATGCTTAATATGTATGTATGATGGAATGTTTTACCGTATCAGGTCCACTTCGAAAGTAGTTCTGACACATACGCAGTGTCAGACGAGGGTATTCTGTATTTCCTGTGAACTAAAAATGCACTGAGCTTGGATGCAAGGCCCCTGGTTTTGTGACTGATTCTTTGAATTCTTTGTGTTGAAGCAAATTTTCAGAGACCCAGTTCTGCATTTTTTAAATGGAAATAATGAATTTTTAGTTCACAGTATCCTTGCAGAATATGGATTTGTTAGTAACACTGTGCCTTTTTCCATTGCTGTTTGTGGGAGAATGGAAAAAATAATCTCTTGTTGTAAGGGACCAAGAAGTCATCTCTGGTCAAGTGCTTTGCTCCCCACCAATGCTGGTCCCAAGTTGCAACCTCAGAGTTTTCAAACACTGTACTCCCAAACACTGCGTCGTGGTATAAACCTAGCTGACAACTAAGCACCACACAGCCCCTCTCTCCCTCCTGCCCCCAGGGATAGGAGAATGAAAGGTAAAACCGAGTGAGTTAAGATAAGAGTTTATTTGAAATGATGTAAAGAGAGAGGAAACAATATCAAAGCGACTGATACACAACACCCAGCTTACTGCTGTCCAGCCGCACTGTGCTCCACCCTGTTTGAAACTGCCTAGGTTCACCTTATATGTAGATACTGGGCATGATGTCAGTATGGTACCGAATATCCCATTGGCTGGTTCTGTCTGACTATCCTGGCTGTGAAAATTAATCCTATCCTAGCCGAATCCAGGCCATTATCCACCTCATATTCTATACTCTCTCTATTGTGCCCAGATCCACTACTTGACCTGTCCTGTGTATACGCAGATACACACATATATCATTCCCTTAGTCTATGGACCATGTCTCTAACATGTCCATTGAGTTCATTTAACCCATAATTTTTGGGCTCCATCTGTCATAACAGCCTCAGGCCAAGAAAGATGGTGTCAGGTTGTTGCAAGCTGCATCCAGAGCTTGAGGCTGGTGTATCTGTCATAGCCCATGCTCATGGGCAGTGGGTAAATGTTGATCGTGAGGAAACTGGTGGGCACCAGTTGATGAAGCCAGTCTGAGTTCCATCACTGCTGCCCTTACTCAGTTTCAAAGTCCATCACTCATTGATTTGGATTTATAATTAATATCATACAATTTCATTCACCAGCTGTTCTCACCAAAAATTAAATCCCTCTGAGGTACACATTGGGTGTCCCCATTCTCTCACATCAACCACCAAATTCACCCAGATCCTTGAGTAGAAGCAGCCTCATGAATGGGTTTGTCTTTGCGTGAAGCAGGACTAACCCAGACTGCCTTCCCTAATATATTCTTCATGTGCACTACGGGGACTTCATCCCCTTCTACAGTGCGTGGGAGTTTTGATTGGGCAGGGCCAGCTCGATTGGCAGATTCTCTAGTGTTAATTAACCAGGTGGGTTTGCTAAGTGGGTGTCCCGCTGTTTGAAGGTCCCACCCCCCATTGCTCTCAGTGCAGTCTTTAGCAGTCCATTGTACTGCTTGATTTTCCCAGAGGCTGGTGCATGGGGGATGTGATACACCCAGTCAGTGCCATGCTCTTTGGCTCAGGTGTCTATGAGGTTGTTTCGGAAATGAGTCCCGTTGTCTGACTCAATTCTTTCTGGGTGCCATGTCACCACAAGATTTGTTACTATTAAATGATAATTCCACATACAAATGCCAAATTAACCTTATAACCACTGGTATAATTGTATCATAAGTTGACAGTATCAAATACAATAAAATAATATTGCTAATCCACCTCCCAGTGTTGATAAATACCACCTCAGGGAATACATAACGTGTGTAAGGATTTACATGACATCACCACGTGAGCAAATGGACCAGCCTGGTGACCATGGACTACTAATATACAAAGTGTGTATAGCAAAATTGTTTTAGCACACTTGGGTCAGATCTGTTGTTATCTGAACTCCATGTGCCTCACACTGGGTGCCAAAAAGGACTGTCTTGGCTTGTGCCCAGCTGGCAACTAAACACCATGCAGCCACTCTCTCCCTCCTGCCCCTGACAGTAGGAGAATGAAAGGTAAAGCAGGTTAAGATAAGGAGAGTTTACTTGAAACACAGAGAGAAAGCAATAATAACACAGGTGATACACAACGCACTGCTTACTGCTGCTGCCATGCCAAGCCACCGAGTTGCACTGTGCCATGCTGCTCTTTGAAACTCCCTCGCCCTGGCTAGCCTCGCCACATATATGTGTGTATATATATATACACACACTGTGCATGATGTCAGTATGATATTGAAAATCCCATTGGCTGGTTCCACTGGGCTGTCCTGGCTATGGAAATTATCCCTGTCTTAGCTGAACCCAGGGCACACTGTCATTCCCATTTTCTTGATAACAGTAACTCCCTGTAATGTTTGCCATGTTTTCAGTTAGTAACCTAGGAGATCCGTATGTACTAATAACATCTTCAAAGGTTAGAGTAACACCAGAAATTATCAAGCATCGCTAGATGGAAGTAGGCTGCATGTGTTGGACAGGTGGGTACCACAAAGTGACAGAAATAACCTTCCTCCGTTATTGCTGTTTTATATATGATCGAAAATAACCCTTTAATTTCCAAAAGGGAGGATATATATATATTTGTCATTTATGTTGAAATATTAACATAAGGCCACAGTTAGGACTGAGTTGCTCTTAATAAGTTTCTTTTAAATCATGCAGCACATTTATTGGGAATGCTTTTTGCTATCTGATAAAAGAGCATATTCCTGAATAATGGGGGAAAAACCCTCCATACTTTGATCTTGAAATTTCTAAGATTTTATGAGATGATAATGGATCAGTCTTTTTATGCTACCCAAGTGTTTCTTGCGAACTAAACTCAGGATATCAGAATGATGGTTGCTGCAGCACAATTGAAATATGACCATTTTCTGTTATAGGAACTGCTTTTACTATTTTATTGTTTGTCAAACCTTTATGTTCGGAAGGTTTCAGAGAAACAAAAAGAAGCTGAAGAATAATTAGAAGACACCATTTTATTACAAACCATGTCAGATAATTTGTATTATCTAAAGAAAACGTAAGGTTCTTTCATGGAAAATCCCTTGCATTTCCAATCAGACGTTTTCTTATTTCTGCTCTAAGTTGTGTAATACAGTTGATGTATTTAGTTGCTGATAGTGAAAAGCCTGTTGGCTGTAAAGAGTGTTTGAAGTGAAACATGCAATTAATATTGAATTTGCTCAGATAAGTGTTCCATTCCTTACAGAGAAATTAGAAAAGCTTCTGATATCATTCCTAGTAATAGAGGAAAGTCTTTTAGCATCTGGATTAGTGACTGAAACCAAGGTCTTAAAGGCCACCAAGGGAGTAGTAGAATCACTGTCTGAGCTTCTGTTGTTAGGTTTTGGCTATTAGTGTTTGAATTATTGAAAAAGGAAAGCACTAAAATAGCAGGGTTTTTTTTTCTAAATCTTTCACTGTATTGTGTGCATTTTGTCATCTTTCTTAAAAACTGAAATGTACCTTCAATAAAAGCTATTGCTTTAAATACATCTAATTCAAATTTATTAAACTGTATAAATATATTCAGTTACTTCATAAAATAGTGCTGTTTGCAGCTTTAAATTAATAGTGATTTGTCGACAACACATGTTCTATTTTACCTTCCCTTAGAAGGCAAGAAGGCAAACATTCCCATCGCATCTTTCAGTCAGTTTTTTGTGTTATATTTTACTCTGTTAAAATATAACAGATCAGTTGGGTAATAGAGATAGAGTGTTCCAAATGAAATTATGCTGGCAAAATGCTTCCTGGTCCTTAAATGATATTTTCACTTTGAGTTAGCATCTAAAAAATTTAATTCTGGATTTTCAGCTGGTGTCTAATTTTATGTATGGTCACGTGCTGTGGTCCGAACAGTAATGGGGTCTGACAACACGTTATAAACAAAGCTTTATTGAGGCACTAGGAAAGGTGAGCAATATTGTGCCCATATGGTGACTCACCTAATCACTGATAGCAAACACAGGGTCATAAGAGATGCCACGGCCCTGGTGAACTGTCAGGGATGCTTGGTGTCTGGGTCATCTGGCAGCAAGAGCCAATTGCACAAATGCCTTTTGCGTGTGGGTAAGAGTCGGGCCCACCCGTTGGCTCCAGCAGTGGCAATGTGATTGGAGAAAAGCTGCCTTATGTCAGTACCGTGGGCAGCATCCTGCCTACGCTGCCTGTGTTAGGCAGGGGCAGGGTGTCAGATGTAAGAAAACAGTTACTTGTATGAATGTCTTTAGGTGCTCTGCAACAAACCATTGTACTCATGTTCTGTGGATTGTGCAATTCCTGTCTGTTCTGAAAATTATTTAAGGTTCTTGCTCAACTGAGGCAAGGTAATTCAAAGTTTTGAAACATCTGAAGAGTTCCTCCTGTGGTAGCAGCTGCAGAAGCAGCAAAAGTAGGGGCTTTTTGTACATGAAATCCACTATTTTGAGCTCTCATCCTTTTCTGATTGACTGTTTTAAACCTTCCTGTCACCTTCACGGCCACCATACCTCAGCTGCACTCACACTTCTCATTGACTCTGCTCTGCAGTGTTCCCTTTTTCGCTCTATTTGACATAAACTTTCCTTGGAAAACCCAGCAAAGCAAACAATCGACCGAAAAAATCAATCAAACCAGTATGCTCTCAGTGGTCGCATTGTTTATTCTGCATGTTTGTTACACATATCTCCCCTGAAGCTGATCTAGCTTGTGAACTCTGCGGTAGCACCTGGACACCAGTTTTCTGAAGCTGCACAATGTCTAACACAGTAAGGTCAGATGTGGTTGGTCCTTAGACCAATAAAATGAATATAAGTAATTTAGTGCATCTTCTAGAAGAGCATCTAGTTTCAATCTCAAGACTTCTAGGGAAAAAATGCTATCTTTTTTGTGATTTGTTTGAATGGTTGAAAGAGAAGAAAGAATTCTCATTTTTGATTTGAGTTCCTTTGTCTCTTTTATAATACCCAGATTTACATGGTCCCATGCTGTTCTAGGGAAATTCTGATCAACGGGCGTGGAGTCAGGTTTCTTACTGCTATAACCTCCTCCTCTGGAGTGGCTTTATTGCCTTTAAAAATCAGAACTGCAAGGAAAATGCAGAGCTTATTAATTAAGCAGAGCGTAGTGATTTGCATGTAATAAGGAGATGTATGGGATTGGCTGTATATTGTAGTCTCTTGCTACACAGCTGACATTTGTTTCTTCTGTGGTGCCATACTGGCTTGAGCTTTCCTTTGCTTACATTAACTTGCTGTTAATAACTGCCTTTCTTGAAGTGTGCCCATTGTCTAGATGACTGTGACTAATTTTCGCTCCAAGTAAAAGAAGCTTCCTAAATAGTATTATAATAACAAAAAAAGGGAAAAAAAAAAAAGGGCAATGGTATTGATGATTCAGTAACGAGGTCTAAGTATGTAAGACAAATTTAGGCTCCTGCATTTGATTTATAATTAGTTTGTTATCCTTCTGTATGAGTCAAGTTGTTATCCAGCCATGAACTTCATATTTTAAGAGGGAGCAAGAACTTTTCCAGTTCTCCACTAAAATTGGAGTTGAGTCAAATCTTACATTATGATGATGACTTGGGCCAAATACATGTGTGTTCTTGTTGGACAAGATTTGTTCTTCCGTAGTGCATCTGAAGAGGGTGAGAGAGATTTTATGGCTGCTAATGTAGCCTGGATGGATAATTACCAGAAAAAATGGTAGTTTTCTCCAGAAAAATAAACATAAGATCACTGTAAATGTCCTTTGAGACACTGAAATTCCCATAACAGTCTTTTTTCTTTCTTTCTTTCTTACTGAGACTAGCAAACATTTTCATGGTGATGAGTTTTCCAAATGATTAGACTTTTCAGTTACTCTTACCCCTTTGTAAAGAGTCTCCTTGAAACAAAATGACCTTTCTATTTTGCAGACCCTTTTGAAGATTTTTCAGCATAATATAGGCTGATAAGGATCTTTGCATCGCCTATTTGGCAAGAAGGCCAGTGTTTCTTTGTCCAACACTAACCTTCCTTCTCTACTCATTATCTCTGTTGAGGGCTGTGTTAATTGAAATCATCCCTTCTGAAAGATATCTCCAGCCATTCATTATTGATTTTGAAAGATCTGACCTGTTAAAATTTCCTTGACAATGAGTTAACCTTCTTACCTGAAGGTGAATTAAAATAGAGAATGACATATTTAATTTCCTAAGTGATGTAGCCAAAGGAGCTGTGCTAAATTGATATAATGTTAGCTCAGTCTTATAAAAGGATAAGATTGTTATTTAGCTTGATGAGCCTTCTTGGGCTGTACAACAATAGATCTTCATTCAGGTGCAGTTGCTTTCTGGAACGGTTTTTATGTGAATATTATATCACAAAGAGACATTCTAAGATTTGTCTCTCTTGAAGTTCTCTTGTAAACTTACACTCAGGAATTCAGGTCTAATCAGTTGTTATCAAAATCAAACAATGTGAAGTTTAAATAAACTATTCAGCTACCTAGACATTTGATTGACCTGACATTGCGGCATCATTTCAGTAGTTGTGATCAACTGGGTTCTGCAGACACTTTTTTCAAATACATTTTTCCTAATTCCGTCTGCAGTGGCTTCTTAGTAAGTACTCAGGTAGCGTCCTAACATTTGTACCAGTGTGAGTGACCATAAATGATCATGCCCCTGTTCAGATATATAGATCGCTCCCAATACTTATTTTCTTCCTTAAATCAGTTTGCACGTGGACTGTTTATTCACCATGTAGAAAATGAGCTTCATGTTCATCTAATAGTTTGAAGTAGTGGGAGAAGGAATTTTAGGAATGAATGGATGTATATAAGTACACGTTGTTCAGTGAAGCTTACACAAGGAGATTTGCCACTTGTGGTAATCCATAAGAGTGCATTATAAAGTCTTCTCAATATATAATTTTGAATCTTTTCTGCTATTTTGTGTCAGTTTCTTTCTCTATTCAACTGAAGTTAATAATTGTAAAAATATTTAGGAATTAATTTCTAATGTAGTTAATATTTAATGAAGTGTGAGTACATGTTACACATTTTAAGTTTATGGAAATTACCTTTTAGTTACATTTTTAAATTCTGTAGATGGTTTTCATAATAAATTGTTCTTCCTGTCAGTTTTCTGATACAGAATCTCCAGTGTGGAATTAAGTAGCTGTTTCTAGAAAGGTACAGACTTTATACTAAATACTGTAATTCACGAACCCAAAACCTTAACAAGTAGCATTTTCTTACTGTATACTTTCTGGATATATCTACTCTTGAATATTTAATGTCTTTTAGCCTTTATATAGTGATTTAAACTTTGGCATAGTGAAGCTTAGGAAACAGATTCTGGAAAATAAATAACCAAATACTTCCTTTGTGGCTTTTTTGTTTGATGCCGCTATGTGTGTATTTTACAGAATCACAATATGGTTGAAGGGGATCACTGGAGGGCACCTTGTCCAACTCCCCTGCTCAAGCAGGACCACCTAGAGCCAGTTGCCCAGAACTGTGTCCAGACAGTTTCTGAGTATCTCCAAGGATGGAGACTCTGTGTAGTCTCTGGGCAATCTGTTCCAGTGCTCAGTCACTCTCACAGTAAAAAAGTTTCCTGATGTTCAGAGGGAACCTCCTGTGTTTCATTTTGTGCCAGTAGACTCTGGTCCTGGCACTGGGCACCACTGAAGAGAGTCTGGATCCGTCCTCTATGCATCCTCCCTTCAGGTATTTGTACACTCCAATGAGATTGCCCTGAGCTTTCTCTGATCTTCCCTTCTGTATTTAGGTTAGAGATGATATTCTGTCTGTACTGCTTTGTGTTCATGTTTTGTGGAAAATTGAACATTGCCAAGTTTTATCTCAGAGGCTGATAAGATGATCCCCAAGTTTCTGGTGACAGTGAGAATTTGGTGACAGTCAAGACCAGATTTAAACCATTGTTTGTGAAGTATAATAGGAGCCTTTAAATATCCTGTAATGACATGAATTTTACTTACTTTAAAGTATACTTGGCAGAGGAATTACTAGTGGGTGTATTATCTTTCCTGGATGGCTTTTCAGAACTGTGGCTGGCTTTCTGAAACAGCAGAATTGAAAGATTTATTTCCTTCCTCCCTCTAGTTATTTTAGTAGCAGTTACAAGTGACACTTTGCTCGATCTTACCATGTTTTACCTTATTCTGAGCTGGCTGGAAGAATTTCTCTTTCCTGTAGTGTGTTTTGTTTGTTTGTTTTTTTTTAAATCTAAACAAGAATTCTGTCAGACTGACATGTTGTCAGGATTTATTTCACAAAATTTCTAATTTCTTTTTTTCAAAAATTTAGACTAAAGCAACTGGGTTGCTAAATATCTCTTTAATCGCATGTGATGCATGTTTTGTCAAATTTTCCTTTCTAGAGACTTTCACAATATCTGAAGAAATCAAAAGTTTACTGTTTTCTTGAAGGCTGAATGAGGACCTGTTTAGAGGAGAATAGAAAGCAAATAAGACTTCTTTGAGAACAGGAAAATAGCAGTGACATAAAATCATTCTGGAGGGGTCTTCAATGACATTTCTTACTGCTGAACTCTGACACTAGCACACTTCCAAAGAAGCAGCAAATTTGTAGAAAAGTTGAAAATTCATTTCTTGCACTTGCCTTTCTGGAGAGGAACATGCAGTTTGTCCTGATAACACATTCCTTCCTGAGCCACATAACTTTGCATCTTTGAAGCCCTCTAATGCCTTCTCCATCTCTCACTTTCTCTTAACTGGGAGGTTTGTCAACGTAACAAACAAGTAAATCCTTCCAAATTGACTGAAGGTCTAATGTGATATAAAAAAACAGTTTAACCAGTGTTTAGGGATTCTTGTGTCAAGATAAGAATAAAAGAAGTGTTGTTTCCTAGTAGCATCTACTAAAAGATTCTGCTGTTGCTTCTTATGAAATGACTTCTGTGAAGTAACTTTAGAAATCAAAGGTAGCACTAGCACTGGAAATGTGGTTTTCGTGTTAGAATGAAGACTAAGGCAGAGGTCGGTCTCTGTGTTCCTGTCTCTCTTTCTTTGTTGGGTGAGTGGAATTTTAAGAAATCTTCTGGAGATTTCTGATAGAGTTTTTTCATGATGCCTTCCTTAAAATACTTTTAAATTTTTGCAATAGTGATTCGTTACATTTTTAATAGGACATTATGGGTTCTTGTAATAGATCAGTGTGATAATACCAGATCAAGTTCATATATTTTTAATCAGAAGTCCCTGCTGTGATTAATGGGAATTTCTGTTTAAAAGCCTAAGTTGTGATATGGTCTGAGATACTGAAATGACTAGCTACATTAATATTTCATAGAAGCTATTTCTAAAATAAAAATTGAAAAAAAAAACCCCACCCCTATTTACACAGAAGGATTTGTTGGATATGTTTCCAACATTACAGTAATAGACGGAACCACTTATTTTAATACAATTGTGCAACACATTTGCCAGATGGAGGAAAGTAATAGTCACTTTTTTGAATTAATTGTTTATCTCAGTTGTGTCTGGAACTAAAGTGATTGGTTATAGAGTGCTCAGATGAAGACGTTACTTATTTTTCATACATTGGAGTGACAGGTTTCATATGGCCCTGACAAGCCTTCTTCAAAACTGATAGAGATCTATCCTTGTGTGATACACAGCAACCACCTGTGTTTTGACTATATCCACATGGCTTAGTTGGCTTTCCTTCCCATAGTTTTAAGCACCATGTTTATATAATGAAACCACCACAATTTTAGGGAAAAGCTGCCATTTAAAAATTGAAAATGGGTTTCACAGGAATTTGGCAAACTGCAGATGATAATGAATAATAAATGAACAGAGGATATGCTTGGGAGAATGTATCTCAGCAAGACATAAAGTCTTAGTGCACTTCAGAAGATTTATGACTGGATTGTTATTTTAGTCCAACACATAGGCAATTTAAATAATGAAATATTTAAAAGTAAATAAATATATAAAATTGACCCTTCATGTAATGTTCTCTACTTAGAAGATGCAATTTTATGAAACTTGCTTTGCTCCAGTTAATTAGAAAACCAGAAGGGTGACAGGTCCAGAACATTATCCCAGTGATATGCATTAAGTTTAGATCTCCTATTTTATTTTATTCCCTTAGTAGAAGGGAAAACATCTATAAAGAATCCAGAGATGTGAGAAACCTTCTTATTTGATCCCTGAATATCTATATTAACTCTCTTGTGGCCAAGGAGGCAGAGGGAAGACACAGATGAGAAGTATGCATGCTGTGCTCTATGAATAAGATTTCTGTCAAGAGTAAGAAAAAGCAGCAGCTTATCATCTGGGCTTCTTGCTTTTTTATTAAACACACCTTTCAACACAACTGGGATTTAGGGCAAAAATCAAGGGAAAGTTATTGAGTGAACTGTGTGCTTCCAGAGAAAAATGACAGAACATGTAGTCCTACTGCTATTTACTTCTTGGATACTGTTTTTTGTCAATACATCTAAATGGGCTGTCCCTGCCTTACACAGGAGAAGCTGAAGTGCAAGGAGATAGAAATGGTGTGCGTAGATAATCCTGCAGGCTAGCAGCAGGGCTGAGAGGACAAGCTACATCGCTTTCTGACTCATGCAACTAAACTGTAGTGTTTGCTTATAACCAACTTCCTGCTGCCTTGTCTGACGTTCTATCTTGGAGGAAGTCTGACCCTTTAAAAAAGTCAATATTACATTTAATTTCTGATGTCTGGTTCTAGCAGTCTAGTCGAAAAGCTGTAGCCAGTCTCTGAAAAGCTGTAGCAGTCGATTTTTTCGTATCTTAGTGAAGGAGGTTTTTGACTTACTTGCCCTTGGCTAATGAAGGCAGAGGCTGGGATTACAAACCGCTGGGCTGGCACAAGCATGATGGCCTGTGTTGACTGATGTACCCTGTGGTTGCAGCAGTCTCACAACTAGCGCTTCTGGCCATCAGAACCACAGCAGGAGGCTACAGTGAACAAGGGAAGTAAATAAAAAGGCAGAAAATGAGACAGAGACGCAAAAATAAAAGCATTCACTGGGTCTTGACGCTAATTGAAACAGAAATATTTTGTCTTCTCTTTTTAATAAGTCAGCCTGTGTGTACTGAGGAAAATCACGTTCAGCAAACTGAATTACAAAATTATTTGTGATAGAAATGAAAGTGATCTGATTTAAAGTCTCTGTAACCTGTTCAACATGGCTGATTTTCATGAGATCGCATGAGATTCTGCACGGAAATAAACTCTCCAAATAGTACCAAGAAATGGGTGCTGCCACACAGGCTGATGCCCAAGTGTTGTGGCAAGGACTAGCGCTGTTTCTTCAATTGATCTAATTGCGGTTCACCCTGCTGAAGAGAGAAGGGCAAGCTTCAGCTGGGTTTTAGTGCAAAGATCTGCATTTCCATGTCTAGTCACTGAGAATAGTACTAGCAATGCGATTTTCAGGTTAAGCAAGATACTCTTTTAGCAGTGTTTCAGTTAAAATTTGCTTTGAGATTTGTGAGTAAATTAAATGTAAAATGCCAGTGGGGGAAAAAACAGTTAATCTTGGTTCAAAACAGAGAGAAAAACCTCATCGTCCAGTGGATCTTGGTTTTCTCAATAATCTAATCCTTAAAATCAGAGTCTGACACAGACAGAGCTGTAAAAATCTACAGGGACACAAATAAGAATAATTTGTGATAATGTTATTTTTTCTCATATAATTATAGGACTTTCATTGTAAAATTTTAGTATTTACTCATGATTATAGTCTGTATAATACCTGGAAGTAATTATTGATTTCACAGATTCACTCATAATTGGCTCTGTTGTTCTTGGGAGTGGGTTTTGTTTTGTTTTTCCTCACCCACTGCATAAGAAAAAATAGGTTCATGTCATGTGTTTTGTATCATTACATTTCTGGTAGCCTTGCAGAGAAAAAAAAAAACAAAACAAACAAAAACCCCCAGCAAATTTAGGAGCTTCTGATATAATTTCTAAAACTCATCTTCTTTAGAATGCAACTGAAGAACACACGGATGTTCTTTATTTGATGTCCCTGTATTAATTACATTAGAAGGGTTGTACTAACATGTCTGCCATGGTGTGTGAGCTGGAAATTGTGCGGAACTGGGAGGGTACCATGGAAGGCATCATATATGCTCACCATATTTCTATACCTTCTTCAAGCCTCTGATTTTTGGTGCTGTAGGTGGTTGTAGGAGATGGGTACTGGGATAGGTAGGTCTTTGGCCTGGCTCATGCGGGAGATGCAGAGCAGCTTTCAACTGTTAGCAATCAGGAAAAAACAAAACAGACATGTGTGGGAGAGGTAGGAGCAAAGGGTAGTAAAGCCTTTCATCCAACTTCCAAAGCCTGCAAGAGTGTTTGCTATGCATGGGAACCATCATTTTGCCAGAAGAGTGTTATCTGGCTTTTCAGCCAGCAGTGTGACTAGAGAGAGAACGTAAGAGAGGAGTGTGAGGAATATGTTAGCATGGTTTAACACCACCTCTAATGAAACGAAGAAAAGTTCATGAATCAGCTTTACATGTAAACAGACTGTGGGCTAGAAGAAACTGTATTCAGTATCTTAGAATATCAGAAGTATTTATTACCACATGACTAGAGGCTCAAAGCAATGCAATTGCTTTGTAGAACATAGAAGCTCTATTTCTCTTTAAAATGTGCTGCTTCAATTAAGTATTCTGTTCGTGTATTCATTCAATACTCATTTTGGCTGCTACTACTGTACTATGTCACAGAAAAATGAATAGTTAGAGAACTCATGCTAAAAAAAAATAAGGTTTGGAGGAAGAACTTTTAAAAAGTGAATAATGTTTTGAAGATTAGCGTAAGTTTATAATAAGCCTAAAGGAAAGGATTGCATTACGGGTTATGGCAACACAAAGCTAGATAGGTCTGCAGTGTGAGCTGTCAGCCTTTCATGTTTGTGTATGTGCTAGTACGTACTTCAGATAACCATATTACACCACTACCGCGAGCTGGAGGTTCTCAATAGCTTTGGTGTAAATAGCAATTTTCAGGGTGTTATGCTGCTGTCCATTCAGATTACTTTGGGAAAAAAAGTGGCGTGAAAAGTGTGAGCCCTGATGCAGTTTATTTAAAAATTTGAATCTGAATACCCAGAGCAACAAAATAGGTATTAAACAGTGACAAATATAAGGAGGTGGTTGGGTCTTCTTTTTTTTTTTAAAAGTTTTGAATTTGGTTTTCAGATCTGTCTGTCTGGAGGATGAAGAACTAGCATTATATTGAATAAAGGAGAAAATTTGTGAGACCATTTTGTTTCTTTATGTATTTCTTTGTACTATATAAATACTTTTTACCTCCTGTGTGTTTATAACAGATAGGAAAAAAAATCAATATCTATTATAATAGTCACAATGTTAAGGCAGAAAAAAGCACAAAGCAGACAAAAACCCCCTCTACCAATTGAAATGTGCTGTTAAATCTACCGTGAATTACATCACAGAAAGCCACTGCATCAACACTGGGAAAGCATGTTAAATTCGAAATATTTTCTTATGGAGTACTCAACCTTGTTTTAGACACACCAGTTTTCTCATATACAAAAGCGGTACTTGCTGGAGGAAAATAAGTAAAATACAGTTCCAGTAATTTATGAAATTTATGAAAATGCTCATCAGTTAGGAAAATGCTAATAAACGTTATGCTTTTTGAGATGTTGATGTCAGAATTTAAACTAGTATTGTTACTGAGGTTTATTTCATGTGTTACATTCATGATTTTAAGAGAAATTTGCAAATGGATGCATGATGTTAATTACCATACCATTAATAGTATCAGGAACATGTGTGAGTGTATTTTCCCAATGGATATTAATAGGAGAAAAAATGAAAGGATCCACATTTATAAAGTGCCTTTAATAATTATGTGCACAGCTAGAAAGATTTCTAAGTGGTTAATATTTATATTTATTTCAAGTTTGCCTTTATCCCATTGCTTGAAAGTGTGCCCTAGAAAGTTAGGGAAACAATGTGAAATTTGTAGATTAAATTCATCTACATTGCTGTTTCTTAATATTAATTTTTATATTTCCGTGCTAATTTGACAAATGTGAACAACCTGTTCTTCAGATTCTGAAATTATTTGAACTGCAGTGTGGTTTACACTCTCTCTTATACTCTTAGGAAATAATTTTGTAGGCATATTCAATTCTCCATTGTCTTATTCTGAATCACAAACATTATGTTTTATTACGTTGAGAATCCTCTCCTATTTTATCTCTCTTCCACATCCTGAATCCATTTTCTTTGATGCAGTCGCTGTCTTTCATGTTATTTTGAACCTCTGAAAAGATGAGCCGAGAAAGACAAAAGCATTAAATAGAACCGACAGTCAAGGTGATCCATAGGACTCCTGGCGGGGCAAGTTTGCTGGCAATCAGAGCAGGCGGCAAGTCATACAGCAGCCAGGGAGTCCCACCACGGGTGGGAAAGCAGCAAAAATAAAGGTTTTGTCTATCAATGGTCTTCTACTGTCTTGTCACACTGGATAGTATAAATTGTAGAATCTGTCCCTCCAAATGCATCCAGCTTGTCATGTTGGCAGCATCTCAGATTCCGTATTTTAAAAAAAAAAAAAAGTGTTAATAATGTATCTAGAATTACAACATTTTCTATATTATTTCTTCCCGGTGTGATAGGTGATGGGTCTGTATCAGTGAGACTCCGTTTCCTGTTTAGACTATCGCAGTTAGCTACTGCCTGTGATAAAAATTCTCAGTGGTGGCAGCAGTTTTTCCTTTGCCACTCTAACTGTATAAAGCAGATACAGACAATACAAGTGTGCTGTACCAAGGTACAGACATGCTTACTGTATTTTAATTTAGCCAAGAGGATCTGCAAGTGATTTTGGCGACTGCTCTGAGGCTGTTATATTCTCAGTAGTGTGCTCTTCATCCTGCTCCTTGGCTGGCTCTGCTATCAGGAGCAGGATGCATTCACTGTCATCTCCCCAGTCCTTCAAAGACTTCTTGATCTGTGTCTTTTTGACCTCTCTCCAGATTTACTGCTTAGGCTTGAACTGTATCTTGTAATACTGGTGTCCTTCTGACTCTCAGCCCTGTATCACCCAGTTCACCTTCATGGCCCTCATGACAACCTTGTCATAATCAAAAAAAAATTGAGGTCTCCAATATTAGGTTAACTTGTTTCTGAACTTAGGAAAAGTAGATTTCTGCTAATCAGTCCCTCAGTAGTCTCTTTAAATACAATCCTCTCAAAATACTGAAAACTAAGCTGCTCATTGTCTTGTGTAGTCCGAGTCTCTCTCTCTCTGGCATTAAACTGTTAATGCTACTTACAGGCACCAAAACACTAACACAAAATGGGTCAAAAGCAGCTCTTACTGAAAGTACAGCAAAATTCAGATGAAAACAGTGGTGCAGCCCTAATTTGTAAAAATGGGAGTAATCACTTGCTCAATGCTTTAAGACTTGTTTTGAGTTTTATGTTTGAGGAGAGTTGGGGACTTGTTTTGTCTGTTTTATTTATATTTGTATGTGTAGAAAAGCTCAAGGGATTTTTCACATAACCTTACTTGCCCTGGATCAAATTCAAACTAAGTGTTTTTCTTCTTCAGATAGGGATAATTTTAATACATGAAGCCATATTTAATATATAAGATATTAAATATTGCGATAGCTTTCTTTGTTCTCAGTTAGCTGCTGTTCTCAATGCTTTAGTTGGGGTTTTGTCTTGATTTTTTTAGTCCATCGTGATCACTCCCTGAAATTTTGGAATAAATTTGTGGTAATGGTTAATTCACTTACTTTCCTGCTCCCTAAAAAAATAAATGGTAATCCTCCAGAAGATTGGAGGATTTAGAAGACAAAGAATTACAAATGACATTTTAAACTCACTAAGACTTCAGTGACTGCTCCCAACAACAGAAAAGAAGCAAGGTTCCTATTTATTTCTGTAACTGCCATTTGTAATACACTGATTAAACAAAGAGCAGATAAATGATGGTATTTTCATGAGACATGTACTACTCTCTACAGGTAAACTATGACTCATTCATCTAAGTATGTTTCAGACAAAATCCTAAGAAAAACTACTTGGCTTTCACAGCAGCAGCTTCTTTTCCCCAGTGCAAAATGGTTTAAGGGCACGTAACATCCTGTTGCCCAGGCATAACTGGATCAGTGCACAGCAAGGAGAGCAGTGTCTGCATGAAGACTGCTTCAGTGGGAAAGATAAAACCTACAGAATATTCATAAAGAGCAAATTAAAACATCATATGAGGCCTTGATTAGGCTCGACAGCTTTCCTGAAGACTTTCTGTTGTTGTTACTAGTGCTTAACACCTCCTGCAGCCTTCGAGTGATGGTGGTGGATGAGACTACATTGTGTCCTCCTGGTCTCTTTCATTGCTGACTTGCGTATCTATGCTACACTAGTCTCTACAAGAGGAATTATATCCCAAAATTTCATATTTACACGTATTGTGGTAAGTGTACTGCCTGTAACAATGATATAATTTTAAAAGCATGTTGCCGGTGATCCATACGTGGTTTCTCATACTTCTGAGGATCATTCAAAGCCTGTGCTTTCACTGTTTTTTTTTCATCATATATCTTCAGTGATGTCTTGACCAGCAGGCAAAGAAATATTGTAAGCATGTGCTGGGTGCTTTATCTTCAGTCGGGCAATAAGAAAAAAACCTGACAGTGGATTAGGACTACCTTAGGATGCACTTTTGTAATTTGGGCAAAGTCATAAACCCCCTTTACTAAGCTCAGAATAATTTCTTTTTCTATTTTTCTGTTATTATTTTCAAATGAGAACCATGTCTGGCCTACATGCTTACAATGCGTTTGTGGCCACTTAAAGTTAGACGTAAATTACTGTAGGCTCTTTTTATAATAGGTAGAGAGAGATGGGTACCCGTAAAGGGAATTGCAGAGGAGTGTCTCTCTCTCTTTTTGTGAGGTCCATCTAAAGAATGGATGGCAACAAAGTTCCTCAGCAAGTGCTTGAGGTTAACAACGCTGCCTTGTAATCCTGCAAGAAAACATGTGTAAGTGAACCGAAGACTTCAAAGCAGTGTGCAGCTGAAAACTGATGGAAGTGTTGATTAATGTAGATGCCAGAAGTTGATTTTAAAAGGAAAAAAGTTTTTGTTATTTCTTAGAACAATTTTGGTCAGTTTCCATTCACATTGCTAGAAATACATCAATTTATTTACATAGTTTACATTTTTTAAAAGCTGAAGAAAGGAACAAAATGGCAATTCCTCTCCTTTCCCTCAAATAAGACAACTGGGTTAAAGTAAGCTGTTGAGATTGCTGAGATATTCATAGGTATTTTGAAATTCATTAATTGGAAGTTAGCTTGAAACTCTTATTCTAAAGGAACACTGAGTATGGAAATGTTTGGGTTTTTTTTTTTTCTTCCCCCCCCCCCCCCATATCTTCCATAATCCCAAAGAGAAATGTGGCTAGTACGGTTCACTTTTTTGTTCCTGACTGGAATTATGTTTGTTGAAGTGGCTGGTGGAGCCATCTACAAAGATGGGGGAGGTAGTATAGAAAACAAGAGAGAGATTGAGAGAGTGGGAGGTGAGGCATGGAGTAGGTGGCTGGACTGCAGGGGGAGAGGGGTTTCTAGAGGATGGAGAGCACAGGACAGCGTTTGCTGCCACTCATAAAGTCACTGCATGGGAGGGAGACACAGAGTCGCAATGGGAACTGACAGCGGGGTGAGACTTGTGTATAACTAATTTATTTTTTTTTGTTTCTTGCTTTCAGTTTGCTTTCTTTAACACCTCCCTGCTCCACAAGTTTTAAGTTTCTGCATGAATGAAATTTGGTTTGGTCAGCTGTGGAAACCCTTTAGTCTTTTGAGGAAGCTCACTATGGAGAAAGCTTAAACAGATCCCTGCCCCAAAGCTGTGGCTCAGTGTAGGCTCTGTCATAGTCATAAGAAGAAGTAGAGTGAAAATTTAAGCTTTTGGTGAACTTGTATCCTTGTACTGTAAATGGATTATTTTGTATTTAAACTTAAATATTGACTTAATGTAGATAAGGGTGGGGTCAAATACATCACTAATAGCTCTGAGTCAACACTTACACAAACTAGAGGTGCTGAGTAGTAGTTTGCTCAGAGGTTCATGTAAACATGATTTGTTGATACTCACTGGCAATGCTTTTATAAAGTTGAATACTTCACGGCAAAAGCAAAACAATACAGTTTAGTACATGAAACTATCTGTGCATCTCATCCTTACTTTGGATCCAGTTCTAAAAGCACATTCTTGTAATCTATTGAAACAACTTATTTTGGGCAATTATCACACTCCACATTCAGATTTTTTGTTCACATGTACATTGCCAAAGGCAGTGGTTAGTGCATTGAGGCTAAGATTGTTGTCATTTGTGTTAGTATGAACATGTGAATGGATTGGATCGAAGTTACTTAGATGTCAAGCACAATTTTTAAGTACAGTGTGATTTCTTTGATAATTGACAATTGGAAATTTGGTAGAATCTGAAATGGGCAAACTCTTAATCTGGAGTACAGTGAAGACCTGATCCTTTACGAAGAGAGATTTCCTCATTGAACACACATAGTACACACAAGGTGCAGTGATCTGATAAGACAGAAATTTGTAGTTTGCAAGATAAATGATTTAGCTTTCTTTCAATCCCAATTACTTCAGTATCTCTGTTTTAGTTGGAGATTTTCTGCAGTCTGTATTCCCTTAAAGTTGGCAAGTGTTCAAAGTGGTGTTCTGGGGAAATGATATCTCTTAACTCAGTGTAAATACATGTAAATTAGATACAACAATGTTTATGTCATTTATGGAAGGCTGGTTAGAGATAAAATAGGGTAATCTTGCTAAAGTGGAAACTGAAAGGTATGTATTTAATACACATTTATTTTTCTGAGTATGAAGCTAAAGCTTGGAAACCCTACTGCAAAAACTATGGAGAAGTTGCCGTAGGCTGAGTTGATCTCTGCCAGGTGGCATTGCTATAGAGTATTAGTACTTGGGGTCTTAGAACTACAAACAAACTGTTCAGCTGCAGTGTCCGCTTAAAACGGAGGCAGTGAGGAGCAGAGGCTAAGTGTAGGGCCTGTCATAAGCCCATTCACAAATGGCTACTGAAGTTAATGTTGAACAGCTGAGAATTGTGTTGAAGTTAATGAGAGTTTTAAAGCCCATGGGAATCAGTAATAAGAAGTGGCTTGAGTCATTCAGTAACAAATTGTTGTAAATAAGTTGTTCCTGCCATAGTTCATTTAAGTTACTCTTGTGCAGTACCGTAACTACTGTGTAACCTGCTTTGGGAACAGCAAAGGCTCAGCCCAGCCTCTCCCACAGCTCTACTCACACAAAAAGTCTTGTTACTGGGGTCGTTTAGATGAACAAGGACTGTGTGGCCTGGCCACAATTTCTTCATGGAATATGAGCACTCTGCAGTGAAAGAAATTGTTTTCTGAGTGACCTGTCTGAGTATAGATATGTTTTCTCTGGAAATGGTCACGGGTTTTTTTTCTGAACCATTCGTTGTTTTCTTCTTTCATAGTAAGTCAATACACAGGGTATATGAGGAGAGGTCTTAAAAAAAAATTAAAATGTAGGGTTTTACCCCTCTGATTTGAGGATTTTGTGAATTGAACTGGGTGAATATTATAGTTTTTAATAATGGAAAAAGCGATGTTATCAGCTTTCAAGGATATAGGTTTATATTGGTTTTGTTGACACTAACTATAGCAACATGTTAAGTATTTACTAAGACTTCAGAGATTTAAAAAAACTAATAACTTCTGTTCTTTGGAGAGTTACTGAGTGGTACGTCTTTGTCTTCAAGAACTCGTTCTGTATAATCATTTCACAGATTGCATGGAACAAACATTCCTTAACTGCCTTTTAATTTTTGTTTTCATTTTAACAAAGAAAAGAATGAAAGTGGCCTACCGGAAGGTACCTGTTTTTCAAAATGTAATATGTTGTTCTCATTAGTTAACACAACATGGAAGGAAGAGAACATGATAATAATTGACATACGGGTGTAAAGAGTGTTGCAGAACCAACGCAGAGTAAAAGCCAAAACAGTCCAGGAAAGGGTATTCATGCAGGTGAGAGAAAATTAGATCCATGCTTTGGAGGGAAGAACTTTGGCTCCTATCTTGCTAGTCAAAACCATGTAATGGCTTTGCAATTGCTCTGTTCTTTGTTCCCCCATGTGATTAATTCCTGTGTATGTTCTTGAAATTAAATATTCAGTTTGTCTAGGACAAAAAGTGAAATGTTTCTGTAATCCTGAAAATAGGAGATGAGGAATAATCCCATACTTGGTTTGTGTTTTCCAAGTTCAAGTTTCTTCAAGAATGAAGTTCCTAGAGAAGTAGGAAATACAAAACTAGTTCTCTGAGCTTGGTTTTGCTGCATGGCAGAAAAGCAATTAAGTGTGCAATGTTAGCATCTTCTCTTGTTTTCCAGGTCCATGGGGGAGATGCATGGGAGATGAATGTGGTCCAGGCGGCATCCAGACGCGAGCGGTGTGGTGCGCCCATGTGGAGGGCTGGACCACGCTGCCAACGAACTGCAAGCAGCTGGAGCGGCCGGACAACCAGCAGAGCTGTTTTCGGGTCTGCGACTGGCACAAGGAGCTGTACGACTGGCAGATCGGCAGTTGGAACCAGTGCCGGCCCGTCCTCTCCCGGAGCCACGAGAAGCCCCTGGAGTGCCTGAGAGGGGAGGAAGGGATCCAGACAAGGGATATAACCTGTATCCAGAAGTCCAATGGGGTACCGGCTGAGGATGTCATCTGCGAGTACTTTGAGCCAAAGCCCCGCCAGGAGCAGGCATGCCTCATCCCATGCCGGCAGGACTGCATTGTGGCTGAATTTGCCCCCTGGTCAGAGTGCTCCAAGACCTGCGGCAACGGGCTTCAGCATCGAACTCGGCATGTTGTGGCTCCACCACAGTTCGGTGGGTCTGCTTGTCCTAACCTCACTGAGTTTCAGATCTGTCAGTCTAGCCCGTGCGCTGCTGAAGAAAGCCTGTATAGCCTAAACGTGGGACCCTGGAGCGAATGCTCAGTGCCCCATTCGAGACAAATAAGGCAAGCAAAGAAACGAGGGAAGAACAAAGACAAGGAAAAGGACAGAGAAAAGGCGGTTCGGGATCCCGAGGCTCGTGAGTTAATTAAGAAGAAGAGGAATCGAAACAGACAGAATAGACAGGAGAACAAATACTGGGACATACAAATTGGGTACCAAACCAGGCAGGTCACATGTACTCACAGAAATGGGAAAAATACTGCTCTGAGGTAATCACCATTTATTAATTTGCACATCTTAATTTTTCTCTGTTTAAAGCAAAGCATGTGTAAGTGCACACTGGTATTATTTTACACAAGCATGAATCTCAATATCTGGCACATGCTATTTCCAGTAGGAGCATCCCTCATCAAGCTCAAGATGTTTCTGTGACATGAAACGTGCAAACTCTGCTGGTGATCATACGAAGCCTCACATCAGCATGTACTGTTAAGCTATGCTAAACTCTCTAGCCTCTGTCTAAAGAGATTTCCCTCAAAAGCTTTAAGATACTTGTCAAATGTCTGATCTGTTTCTGTGGGTTCTGGCAGGTTTTTGCTCTCTAACAAGTCATGCATGTTTGGAAGAGGTGATGCTACTGCTTTTAAGGCTCTGGGCACAAAGGTTAACAGGCAACTGGGCTGGGTTAGACTTACAGTAAAAGTAGAAAACAGAGAGAAAGATGCTCCATTAGAAGGCAGTATCTATTCTTTACAGTATCTCTTGTTGTGAAAAAGAAGAGCATGAAATAGTGTTTGTCCTTGATTCCTATGGCAAAATTCCTGAAAGGGAGACTCTGAAACCTCTTTGTTTCTTCCATGTTGTTCCTCTCTTTCCTTCTCATCTGCACCTTTATGCTGTCTGTCAGTTGGGATTTTTTCCTGGTATTTTTATTAGTTATTTATTATTTTACTTTTCAAGAGTTTCATCAGTCACAGATGTTTTGATAACTCTTTCTTTAGGCTTCTGGTGTATTTTTTTTTTAGTTTATTTCCTTTCAAGAGAGGATCCTATTTCACAAGCAGTGAAATAGGAAAATGATGAGCGTTTCCTGGCTTAAGGAAAGAACTGATTTTGGATTATTTAGCTAAAAGGAGAGTCATATGATTGAAGATGTGAAACATCTATGAGTATGTAAAAAGCCATCACAAGGAAGAATGGAACAAGCTCTTTTCTATATATTATGGACATATAGGAAAAGCAATAACGGGCTAATCACAGCAGTGCTGAATGAGGTTAGACTTCTCAATACTGGCAATAGTGCTGTATATGAAAAGGTTTCCTGGGGAATGTGTGGCACTTCCATCTTCTAAGGTTTATAAGAATGATCTAGAAATGCATGTGTCAGTAGTGATGCACCTCAAGTATCTTTTGGTTACGGAAGACAGGCTGAATGCATTGGGGTTTTTCGCAGGGCTGAATGCATTGGTTTTTTGCAGTCTCTTCTAGCTCTGGTGTCTGCAGAAGAAATCTCAAAATCATCGTGCTCAGGCAGTCCCAGGTGTTGGCTGCAGCACAGTCTCAGAGCTGGTACAGGAAGAGGTTGCTTTTATCCCTTTCTTTTCAAACATCACGTCATACAGCCCACACTGTGCCTAGTCTGGGAACATCATTACCCTTTAAATACAGGGAAAAATTTATTAAACATATCAGTTGCTAGCAGATAGCAGCCAGCTGCTCTGTTTTCAAGTCCTCAAGGTTAAACAAATAATTCAGAACTACCATATTTAAATTTTTTTCAAAAAGGGGGTGGGGAGGAGGGAAACATTCGTGTGCTGAGGTTCTGATAAATGGTAAAAGAAAACAAAAGTATAACTAGAAGTCAATGGCATACTTTACTCATCATCTTTACACTCAAATTCACTCAGATCAGTAACGCTGCCTTCATTTCAGATACCGCAGCATATTATATATGTATGTGTGTATATATATATACACACACAAACACGTTTCAGGCTGTAGATGTAAATGGATGAAACCCTCTTGCCTGAGGCAGTGAAACAATAGAGAATACAATGTAGGAGTGATTCTTCACAGGGGAGAAGAAGATGCAAATGATGCAGTGGACATTTTGATGTCTAATAGATATATTTTTATCTTGTAACTGCACAAAGGATTTCTAGTAGTCTTCCCATAGCCCGGTTTAATGTAGAACGTTTTTTTCCAGTTGCATAGTGAAAACAAGAAAATTTGCTTAAATGACTCACATGAGAAATTCCGGCACTGATACCTTAGTTTTAGAGACCTATGTATGTCACCTACATATCCATTTGATTAATTTACTCTGCACTCTTCACTAAGTGGTCAAATGCTTTATTCTATGATTGGCATTCGAGAATCTCAGGCAACAGAATTCTTTTTCTGCCCAGGTTTTCAGTGCAGCCAGCTCAAATGATTTTATAATCTCCATCACACAGTAACTGTGTTACTAAATAGTATAGACAAGTAAGGTGACTGGAAAACCTGCCGTGCTCATGTGAAATGTTCTTCAGCTTGAATAGTCCATTTTCAGGGAGTTTTGACTTCAGCAATCAGAAACAATCAGCCCCCTGGCAGCATGACTGAAATAAGAAAAAAAACCCTCAGGCTAGTAATATATTTTGCAGAGGAAGCAAAATTGGTATAATATAAAAAGGGTTTTAAAAAACAAGTTTCAGAAGGGTGCCCCAGAGAAAACAGTTCTGTAACGCTGTCAGCAAACCTTCAAAAAGGGAAATTCTCTTGACACATCAGCACACCAGGCATGGTAAAGAGAAGTGAAACAAGAAAATCAAAGTGTAATTTATACACTTTATTGCCGAGAGAACAATACATAGTCTCCTGTGAAGGATGGATTTTGTATTGTTCATTCTGCAATAATATATATGTTACATGGTCTGTATTGCTTCTTTGTGGCCCTTAATCTGCAATTCTGGTGCACTGAAAATACTTTAAAAATAAAAATGTTGGAGAAGAAAGAATTCAATAATTAAAGATGCATTATAAAATGACTGCTCTGATACCTAACAAAACCTGGGTAGTGTTGCCCTTAGTGTAGAGGACAATACTGATCCTCTGAAATAATTCCTTTTCTTTTTTTTGGTGAAAGTATCGTTTGCCTGAGGTCCCACAAAGAGTCATTAAACAAACTGCCAATGTAAGAGAAACACAAACGGTGTGTAAAATTTTGAGTTACAAATTTGCTTGCACTATTGCAAGTTGTGATGATTGTGCCTCTTGTTAAGCATATCATTTTCTATTGTAATATATACTCTGGGTTTGCTTTCTTCTCCTTTGCCAAATTGTTACCAAACGTTTCCTGATAATCGTGTTCCTGAGCAGAATTTTGGGAGAAAGCTTAGCAAAAATGTTTTAGCCATTTTTGTAAAAGTCTAAGAAAAAATATTTCGTTTTATCAGTGTTTAATTCTTACAACTGTTCTACTGAGATGCTTTATTTATTACTGTAAGAACGTGGAACAGAACAAGAGTATCTTCTTGGCCTGTATGTTTCTGCACTTCAGCAAAGATTTTGAAATTCTGTGACAAAGTGCATCTAGTTCCCCTGTAGCACTTCGTCCATAGGCATGGGGACAGCCTGCATCTGCCAAGAATCATTGAGCTCAAACGTCTGCAAACTGCGCTGTAGTTAAAGCAGATCTGCAAGCATATAACTGCCTATTTAAAAAAAAAAAAAACAACAACCAGGAATTTCTGTGCTATTTTCTTTCTCTTTCTCCATCATTAGATACAGCTTGCTTATCTTAATTAAGCTGGGACCAAAATAGTCCTGTCTGAGAGGGGGCAGAAATGGCAGAGACCAAGTAGAAAACAGTCCCCACCAGCAATTTGGCTGCAGTCCCCACAACCGGTTAGTATTCTCTTGTCAGCACCTCTGTGACAGAGACATCGTTTCTGAAGCTGGACATTATTGATTACTTGAAGTGAGAGTTCAAGAGAAAACAGTAAAGTTTTTGATATATTCAGGGCTTTTATTTCTTTGTTGAGAAATAACCTTGCACAATAAGAGCAGTGGAACATAATTGTGAGAAAGAAAAGCATCCAAAATTTAAGAAATCCTGACCAGATCCGAAGCGGATTGGTGTAGCACCTTTATGCATTTGACCATAAGATCATGTTTCATTAGTCTCACCTCTGTCCTTCTCAGAAAATAATTATTTTTATTTCTTTTCATCCTCCTCACTGATTCTGGTGCATTCATACAATATCTAGCAAACTGTACCTACACCTTGTAATGAATTAAACTCTCTTGGAAGTTTACATAATGGTCTCATTGCAGCGCTCTGCTAACTTCCAAGTTTGGGAGAGTTTGAGCTTTTATGTATTCCAATATTATAGCTGAGACATGAGAGATGACAGTAGGGCCAAAATTACTAAATTGTGTTGCTAATTCTGGGCATCCAGTCTGAGAGTATATAATGCCTGATTTTTCCGCTTACTTCACATAGACTTGTATCTGCTTAAAACATAGCCGCTATACTCACTACCGGCCACACGTCTTAAACTGGCTACCCAGACTCTGAGAAATTAGAGAATGCCCAACTGAGTGTTTAGGCTGATGAGCAAGTGATACTTCGGATGTATGGGCAGAAAAAGAGAATCTGCTCCTCTAGTATGACATTTTATCTTTGTTCGTCTTTCCAGGTTGCGAAAACTCCTAACCCAAGTGCTCACCTTCCAAATCACACAGCTAATGCCTCCATCCACATTATGGACTCTCACTCTTAAGTTATAGACTGTGTAAAGGAGGAAGATATAAAAAAATACAGCATAAGACTGTTGCTTTCTTTATGCCATTGATTTGGAGAAGCAGGCAAATTACCCTGAGGTATATACTGTCAGACAGCAAACAGAAGAGAGATTCAAACATATAACACAACAGCTCAGTTTTTTGGACCCTGTAATATATTACTTGCTTAGAAGAAGTCTTAAAATATTCTCTGTACTTCTCTGAGCTGCTCTATGAGGCAACAGGCAGAAAGGGTGATGTGTGTGAAGGTGGCAGTGGCTAAGGTGAAGTAGCTTCAAGGAGACAGGCTTTGGGAAAGTGAGGAAGTAGCAATGCAGAGAGAACAGGTTGTAAGAGATGAAGGAGCATAAGCAACTTTTAGCTTGTTCATTAAGGACCAGATGAACGTGTGCGTATTTACAGATGTTTTTTATATTACTGGAAAGGCAGCTCTGTAGCTGGTTTTATAGAGGAAGCCTCCAAGCTCACCACTCTGTAAGGGTTTAGAAGCCATAGGTGGTTCACTATCAAAACACCTTTAAATATCACATATTTGGGATAATGAGCTACAGTCATCTTGATAAATTAACTTGGAATCACTTAGAGCACATTCTGTTAACAAGTGTAGAACAGGGAAGAAGAAAGTCATCTTGGAAGAAAAACCTCCTGGTTACTAAAAAGTGCAGGGTAATTGTCAGATGCATTGGGATAATAATGTAAAATATTATTAGAGAAAAAGGATGCAAACATACTGCTTTCCTACCATTTTCCATTGTGCTTTTAGGATTTCCATGAATTTGAAAGTCAGAAGCATCCTGTAGATTTTTAATGTGATTTTGGCAGAGACAATAGTTTCTGTGGACATGCATAATATTTTTCACTGAGTGTTCCTTTCTATTCGAAGTACCTGCTCCATCATCTTACTGAGGTTGCTGTTTTGACAGTGGCTTGTCAGTAGTCCTATACCTTTGACATACCATGCCAAAATCTAGATTTAAGATGGAAACGTACACCCTGTGCTGAATAATTGAAACAACAGCAATAAACCATTTCTTTTTCCACACCATATTTTAACTCTTTTCATATAGTGAACAGTTGTTCTGTCATTTAGATGTATGACCTTCATATATTTCTCTGCAAAGCATGAAGATTGGTTTCCTTTCTAGAATATATTTTTTATTCAAATACATGTAATTGTTCATCCTTAGCAAAATATAATAGCTTGTAATGTAATGAGAGTTGAACTACATGTTCTGAAAGTCTCATGTGGCCGTAAATCCTGTGAATGAACAAATGAATTCTGTGAGTGAATGCTATGTTGAATTTCTAGCCTTAATTTAGTAAGAGATTAAGATGCACAGTGGTAAATGGAATTAGTCACTGAGATCTTTAACAAAGATTCTCCTACACTGTACATATTTTTGGCCTCATTGTCAGAGAACATTTAATTGACTTCGATATGCCTAAATAAATAAATACAGATCAAGCAATATTTTTGTAAGTTTTGGACATCTTTATACAGTTATCACATCAGAGTCTGGAAATAGTCCCATAAGGAACAAACTAGAATGTATTACATGTTTAGAGTTCTTTTTTTTCTGTTATGTGAGTGCTAAGCGTAGTCCGGGACAGAGGGTTTGTTTTCTCAATGAGCTTTATGAAGTTATGATACAGCATGTCAGCTGAGCATCCTCCTGGGAGATACTGTCCCCCAAAGAGTGGGGGACTGCACAGGATGGGAAGTCACAGAGTTCTGCTTCACTTGCAGATCCCCAGAGTGGCAGAATTGGGTACTTCAGTGCCTAACTTCCAGTGGTCCCACTGAAAATAAAATGTCTAGCCTACCACCTAATATTGGCCATTTTTCCCCAGTGGTGGAGACCGAAATGAAACCAGTGAAATTGTCAAAGCTAATTATCAATATAGGAATAAATCTAAAGAACAAAACTAATATTAGTAGTATAATTTCAGTAATTTTTTTCTTTTGTATTTTAACTTCAATTTTGCATCTCTTCATTCACAAAGTTTGGCATTGTGGTTTTTTTTTTGTTTGTTGGTAACTCCATGAATCTATCAGTTATGGTCAAAGTAAATGCTGATTAATGCTATG
Organism: Bucorvus abyssinicus; assembly: GCA_009769605.1. NCBI lineage: Eukaryota > Metazoa > Chordata > Aves > Bucerotiformes > Bucorvidae > Bucorvus > Bucorvus abyssinicus. Next base: position 29,351,978 of record CM020028.1, on the reverse strand, counting down.
TAACAAGAATTCACACTGACAAAGGGAATATCCCTCAAAAAGCTTTAATAAAACATCTATGTAGACTATTGCCACATAACCTTGTTTACCAATCTTATAGTTATTTGTAGCACAGGATGTGTGCACATGTCACTGTGTCATTGGACTGTAAAAGATAGTACCTCTCCCTAAACACTTTCGCTTTCTTTTCTCCTCGGACACTCGTGGTGTGTGCAACAGCCCTGCAGCAGCTGTTGCAGCTTGTTTGGATGTAGTAGATCTTCCTGTTGCTTTGCCTGTGTTAGCCGATGTATTTTTCCTTGACACAGTAGTTGTAATCTCTGCTTTCTCTTCTTCCATAATGTAGAAAGCCCGGGTAATTTTGGTTTTTTCAAAACTGTTTTGGCTGTGCATCTTTGTTGGCAGAATTATTTAAAGTTGTGAAAGGATCATGGGAAAGTAGTCTTGTGAGAAGCACTTAGGTGGACAGTACTTGAATTGTGAATGAATAGAAGTGGCCTTGTTGTTTGTGTGATTAGGTTATAACAGACTATTATACTGCAAGGCACTAATGGTTTCTCAGAACAATGTACAATATGACCAATACTAAACAGTGCAGCTGTAGGGAAAATAATCACGACTATGTCATGAGGGATTACATTTGCCACTAGGAAAAAATATAGGCACTGTATTTTCACTAATGTCTTTAAAGAGACAAGTGTATACCAACCATAAACTGAAACTCTCAAGGACGATTAGACTTTACAAATTACATTTAATATCTTCAGAGTAACTCATGGGAGTTATCTAAACTCTGGGTTTAAATCACCTTTCCAGTATTCCTGCAGTCTAGTACTTACCTGCTCATTAAACAGAATTATATTTTTCATTAAGTTTTATTTATGAGAAAATAAACTATTTTCTTCTTTATACCAAATACTTGATCACAATCTCTTTTAAAATCCAGCTATACTTTTGATTTGAGAATGGTACAGAGTTCATTTAATTGTTTTGCTTTAAAGGTTAATGCATCCAACAGGCTCTATGAACTTTGAGGAGAACACTGCATAGAAGATAAATAGCTTGTTGCAACACATTGGGACATTGTTCTTGATTCTTGTCTATGTATGTTAACTCTAAAATTCCTGTTACTCATATAGGGTATCTTTTAAGGTTCCATGGAGGTCATATAAAGAGCAAGGAGGAGACCCTACACCTGCAATATTAAGATCTGGATTTAGTCCCAAATAACACAAAGATTAATAGTCAGCATGAATATTACTGGATTTCCTCAGCCCTCCTGACCAGTAGAGTGATCATTCACAGTTGCTGTAGAAAATTGTGCACATGGGTACATGTATTTCCAAGGCTGATTTGACCTTCTGACCCAGCCAGATTATTTCTGTGAGGTAGTTCTGTTAGAGGGTGTGAGGATCTAGGCTGTGGGACTGCCCACAGGGAGTCAGATTTCCTAGCAGTGTAAGCCTGAGCTTTTCTAGAGTTTGTGATGCTAATGAGTGGTACAGTACATGCTGTACCCCTGAATGTGAGGTTACAGTTATGAGAAGCAAATGCGATCTTGGAAAGTGTTCCTTACAGTCTCTCATTTCTTTTAGCAATCTACTGAGATTTAAGCAAACTTTAAGCAGTCCACTGAGGTTCTCTCTACTGAGAAGAGTAACATATGCTTGTATTCAAATTCTGCTTGGTTCAATGTTCATTTATACCCGTAGGACACAGTGTCCAGCTTAGTGGTTTATTTTGCTGGGTTTTTAAATGGCTGGGGTTTTTTTCATCATAAATTTACTTTCTGATTCTTTTCCAAAAGCTTCCTCTAGCTTTAGTTTGCCTTTCAGTCAAAAATGCAGTCTCTACAAGCATGCTTCTGTGTATTTTTGTGGGTGTAATTTTGGTTTTCAAGTGCTAAACTAACATCCAGTTTTGGTGTACTCTAAGCAATTTGTCGCTGTTCCAAGTCTTTCTTCAGACAAATCTGTTTGGTCAAATGGGCATAAGTGTCAATAGTTTTCATCTTGAAGCCAGTGGGAAAGACTGAAAAACATTTTGCTAATGGTATTCAATGATGTAATGTCTCATGAGATCAACAAGAATTCAAGAGAGACTCTTCATTCCTGGTTATACAGCTGGTTGTGGGAGATGCCTGATGGTGCACAGGACATTCAAGGCCAGGAAATGGTGAAGTTATTCTGCTCTGTTCTAGATACCTGCTGAGTTTTCTTTTATCTGCCAGATAGTCTTTGCTTTTCTTCCTTAGTATTTAGATGAAGCCACTTAAAAACCTGTTAAAGGATTCTGGATTTCTTTAGCATGTTGATTGCGCTTTGATCTGAAACCTCAGGAAGCAGCTCCCTTTTTCTGCTGAACTGCTGAACCTCCTCATACCATGCTCAGTATGGGTTTCTTTTAGGGAGTTAGCCTAGTTTTTGGTTATATCATCCTCACTTGGCTCAGATTTTTAATTTATTCATTCAGTCTTGGGTGTTCAAAAGATATTATTTTGTTGGGATTTTGCTTTGGAATACTAGCAGAGCTTGTATTCTCTGGTGAAAATGGAGAAGCCCTCTTGAAAAAGAATGATAAAGTTCCTTCTTCCTAAGGTGCTGAGGTTGAACTCAGCAGACAAAGTGGATTCTGACCCCATAAACCTTCCTGATCACAAACAGCATGTGGAATCTAATCCCTGTGATGCTACATAGTGTGAGAGAGGCAAGGGGAGGAAGAATACCATTTTTTCCCTAGATTTTTTGTGTGGTGTCTGACAATATAGATGTCTGTTGAGTGTCTCTTAATAACACCTGCAGCACTGAGCTCGTGAAGATGGCAAGATATGCAAGTGTCTGCTTTCCACACTGGGGTTGGGGGTAGGTCAGCTGTGCCAGGACCGGAGCAGCCTGGGCAGACCTGTAGGTGCACCTGCAGGGAACTTCAGAGCCACAGGAACAAAGAACCTGTGGATATAATCCACTGTCGCATTAAATACTGATCCGTGCTTGAAAGGTCACAGTTTTCAATTTACATGTAAAATTCCACTTAAGTCCTTTTCAGTCCAGCTCTAACCCTGGCTGGACTTTCAGTCCAATGCTAACCATGGCTTCTGTTTTCCCTGAATGCGGAATGTTTACGTTGGCATCAATCTGCCTCCTGAATTGTAGCCATGTTATTCATTTCAGAACAATGGAAATCTCTGTATGTAACTAAATGGAAAATCAGCTAGAGAAAAAAAAAACATGTATCAGAATTCCTGGAGAATATATACAGTGAATGAAAATAAGGAATAATAGCTGCAAAAATGTCATTAAAGAAAACCAAAGCTGAGTGTTGGTAACTGAAGGAATAGAGAAAATACAGCAAAGTAGTGCAGATAAAGATTATTAAAGAGACTATTAGACTTGCATTAACCTTGTCAGTTGGGCTCTATTACTTTATATTGTAGGTTAAAACAGTAAATAGCCGTGCTTGTTAAATTATCAGCCCTGGGTGAATGAATTGAATTTATTGTAAAGGACATGTTCTCCACTGTACAATTTCAGATTTAAATTGCAAACCTCACATTGGAACTCTGTTACATTTGAACATGAAGAGCAGCTGTATTGGGCAAAGCACCAAACTGATCTTCAGAATGATGTTTCCTTAATACATTGGATATGTGGTTTCATATTTCCATTAACTTACAGATTGTCCAGATATAGTTATATGCGGATATTTTGGGAGTGTCCTTAGAACGAATCCTGAACAGCCCTCAAATCCAGGCCAGTTTTACATCTCCAAGTTGCACATGGAGTAGGAAGGATTTGTAATTGCAGGATACAACTGTCTTCAAATAAAATGAGACCAAGTGAAAGAGCACTCTTGGACCTGACAAAGAGACAGTCAAGGAGAGAGCTTATAGAATTCTCTAAGCTCACAGATGCTACAGAGAAAGTGAATGGAGTATGGTTATGCAAGGCCTGAAGGCAGAAAATGAAATCAACAGAGCCATTTTAAAGCAGCAATAGCTATCTACAGATATTGGTAGTAAAAAAGGTGCATAACTCATTGTTTCCAAGATGATGTAGATGCCAAAATCTTATCTGGGTTCAGAAAGTGTTTACAGTAATTCATAGAGTAGAACTCTATAAGAGCAAAGATAAAACTTGGGTTCAGGAAGTCTTTAAGCCACAGTTTGCTTGAAAAACAGAGGGTACATTGGGAGAGTGTGCCTGAATACTTGTTGTCTTTCCATTTTTGTCATCCATTTGCTACTGCCAAGGCAGATATCAGGCTGCACGGATTATTAATTAGAACCACTCACCCTTTCTCATGCTGCTGTTCATCTTTTCTCATTAACTCTTCTATCTAGTTGTCATTCAGTATGGTATGGGGGAATCACCAGCAAAACTAGAAAATCTCTTAGTTGTAAAAGTAAGTTACGTATAGCTCATGGATTAAAATAAGTCCTACTGCTTTCCTTAAAACTATTTTTTTTCCCCTATTCATTCCACATAAATTTAGAGATCAGTCCTATGGTCATACATTACCATACGTTTGGCTTTATGCATGTAGTATGCATGGTTTTATATATTGGTAAAAATAACAAGAAAAAAATATATTCTTTTCCTAGTTGAGCTTATAGAGGAGGAAATGTCAATGATCTCTTCCATGACTTTTCAACACAACTTAAAAGATAAATTTTGAGACTGAGATTGCAGACGCTCAAACAGGTCATTGGCATATAAAAACAAGTTCTTCTGAGTTTTAAAAATTGTAAAAGCATGATTCACTCTCTAATAGAAATTTGGGATACCTCAGAAAGAATAGTTTTACCTCTTGACTAATCTAATTCTATCACGCATTTAAAAGCTTATCTTCCAATGAAGAGACTGCTTCCAACCGCGCAGCTTGCTCATTTGTACACAGGTACTAGGGTGCAATTTGCTCCAGACTTATGCCTCAAGCTTCATTCTCTATGTGTCCATAGCCTTAATTATCCCATAAATTACTGTGAAATCCCCAGGTGGAACCTTCCTATCCAAAGCGATACTTATTTTTTTATTTATTGCTGTAAGAGCAAAAATGAGGCTACAGAACGTGAGTAGACACAAATTCCTGATCACACATCTGCAAAGAGGGTGAACAGCAATTAGGTTCTGTATTTTGCCCTTTGAACCAGCACTGCCTTTCCTGTAGTTCATTTACCTTATCTAAGTCTTTTGAGGTCAGGAATAAGTTTGATGTTGGCTTAATAGCAATAGGACTTATTCATCCCTTGGGATGTTTTGTTTTGCTTAGGATTGCCTTCTCTTTCCACTCTGTCATTAGGTGCTTATATACGTTAAGCTTCAGTTCCCCACTGTACCTGTCTATTGTCTGAAAGGGTCCTTTCTCATACCACAGTCTTCAAATTGTAGAACGCCCTCTTCCCTGCCAGAAGACAGACACTTGGGACACTTTCCATTGAGTGTATGCATTGGATTGCGAGCAAATTCCTGCAGACTTTACATGTTACCCCTGTGCTACCTCTTCTTGTATCTAGTCTGAGCTCTTGACTTAAAACAGCATTTTAATGCAACTCGTACTTTTGTTTGAGCTTCCCAAGCAATTATGTGGACAGAACTGTGTGTGTTGATAGTGAGGACTTACTTGTGCACTCCCTGGACTTTTTCACTGGGTAACTTTGTGTATAGTGTATGCTCACATGTTACTGAAAGAACACATGGAGGTGTTTGATGCAGAACTTCTAGTGGTTTGGGTGTTCTCATGAAATTAATGTTAACTGTCTATCTTCTGATCTCTTACCTGCCCATTTGCTTTCTCTCCTGTGAGGAGAGTCATCCAACTTTGGGTAAATAAATCAGATACATAAATCCGTCAGAAAGTGCAGAGCAATTTAAGAGGAATTAAGCTTTGCTTTAAATTATTTGTTGGTTGACAACTTTTTGTTAAAGTGATTTTTCAGTTACGGTTATGGGAAAACATTTTTTTTTCTCAGTACATTGGTTCAATTTTGTCAATTTTTCCCACTTCGTTCAGAAAATCTGTGATAAAAATTCCTTTTGAATTCAGCTAGCTCAGAATACTATTTTTTAAAAACTGGTAAGTGCATTAGTTTTAAGCTAGATTGCAGCTCAAGGTCTCATTTCTCCTATGCATCAATCATTCTAAACAACCTGAACCTTTTGTGTTGAGTGGAGGTTTCCCTTATCAGGCAAGGAAACAATCCCTGCCTGAAGCTGTGTAGGAATCACAGCCAGTCACACCCAGGGACACCTTTAGGTGCATGACAGTTAGGTGATACAGGCAGGTTGAAGGTAGCTTCAGAGAACAAAGATTGTTTATTTATTTATGTATTTAGTAAAGCAACTTGAGAGAATGCACATTAGTCTTTCTCAGGTACCACTTCTCCCCAATGAGTTTGGAAGCATGATCTCTTCGCTACGCACCAAAGCTACTTTGTGCTGACAATTTTGTGCATGTTCCTTGGCAGTATGAGTCTATAATTAAACTCAGCCCCAGTCACAATATGAGTGAAGAGGTTGATTTTTTCTGCTCTCAAACGAGTCACATTGGAAGGGAACTTGGGAGGTGATGATATATATCATCTGTTCCCTAGAAGGATTTGCAAATACTGAGCGTGTGAGAATCCATAAGGAATAGATTGTCTCTCCAATCATTAAAATGTATGTCTTGGTGCCATAAATCAGTCTATATGTTTTGTCAGAGGTACAGAAACTACTATATTGAATTTGACAGTGCTATAGTCCTATGCCAGAGGAGGCTACATGAAGATGAAAAAAGTCCATTATTAAAGAAAATTTTCTCAAAAGCTTTGAGTGTCTTTCACTCCAAACAGAACGTAGTTTCTGTCCTTAGGCAGAAGAAATGTCTATCATATGTAAGGCTTTCTCCACTACCACCACCTTTCCCATAATAAGCACATAAGAAATACCCTACTGAGTAATCCGCTATGGTCTGTCAAGCCCAGCAGTGTCCCTGGCAGTGGTAAAGGGAGATGCTGTTTAAAGACCAAGCATATGAGGTCTTGCTGCCTTTTGCAGTCCATTCGCTTTGTATTTCTCCAGTATCCAAAGTCAATGTATTAGGGATGGTGGCTAGTATATCACTGCCTGGTCAGTTCTGTATTTGTATGTAGACCTATTGCCCACAAATTCATCCAACCGCTTTCTGAACCCGGTGACACTGCTTCCCTCCACAACCAGCATCTTCTGCTAGCAAGACCGAGGATTGCTTTGCCTCTTGCTTCTAGAAGTACTTTCATTTATCTTGTTTTTAAATCTCTTACTAGTCTCATCAAGTATCCTTAGTTCTAGTGTTACAAAATTTTGTAAATAGCAGTTCAGCACGATGTTGGATATATGGGTAGGGCAAGATTTTGTATAGCAACAAAATTATTGTAAATATTCTGTATTCTGAATTATTCTGTATTCTGTTAAAAGGAAAAACATGAGCCTTTGTTGTGTTGTTTATAGGACAGGTGCTGAACAGAGCGTTTCATTGTGCCATCTGCAGTGCCAATAAATCTTTTTCCTGCCTGTTTACCTACTTCAGAAGCCAGGATGTTTTTCCAAAATAAATATATTTGTGTTGCAATTTAATTAAGAAGTTAAAGTTATGATAACTTATTTGTAGTTTAGCTTCTCTATTGCTTATTTTCCTATTGTGAATCAAGTTTTAAAGTAGAAATGTTAGTTTGTAGTTAGAATATAACATTTAAAAATGCAGAGGCATTTATAGAGAGAAAATCTTGATGACAGTCTATGTAGCATGTGAATGAAGCAATCAGATGGAGAATGGAAATTAAATGACGGCCTTCATGAGAAACAGGAAATTAAAGCTATAGATTCACTGTAGCAGGGAAGGCTTTATTTTAAGGGGGAGGTCATTCCCCTTTTAGACCATGAAACGTCACTGTGGCAATATACCAGCTGTTAACAAAGCAAATTAATTGTGACCAAGTATTCAGTATGTTTGACATTGCATTTTTAAACAATTTGTAGTCTGGAAATGAGGAGAAAATGATATCGAGCACTTGGTTCTCTTGGAAAACATTGTATGGCCATGTCTGCTATGAATTCTTCACTTTCTTATTATTCCAAGAGAAATAATTGAGTATACCTGAAAACAAAAGCAGTGAAAAATTTATTTATTTCCTCTTTTATACTTCTATACGTGTATGAAGATTTATATTTTAATTTTGGTCACAGATATGGCAATACTGGCCATTTCTAACTGTATCAAATCTTATATAATTAGTTTGAGTCACTTTAACCTAAAGCCCTTTTGCCTGACCTTTTGGGATCAAACATGTGGACTGAAACTTAACAGCTTTACAAATATTTCCTGACTTTGCATGTTGCAATGGACATCACTTTTCTGTAGGAGTTCACGACTGTCTGTGAATATGTGAGCTGAAAACCGTACCGCTGTCTTATTACAGCTTCTGCAAACAAGAGAAGTTGCCTGTCACGTTCCAGTCCTGTGTGATCACGAAGGAGTGCCAGGTCTCGGAGTGGTCGGAATGGACCCCCTGCTCCAAAACCTGCTTTGACATGACAACCCCTAAAGGGAATCGTACGAGATCACGGACCATAAAACAGCTCCCTGTTGGCAGTGAAAGTGAATGCCCGCAGTTAGAAGAAACAGAGCAGTGTGTTTCTCAAGGAGACGGTGTAGCACCGTGCATTACGTAAGTTGGTTTGTTTCAGTTCTCCCTGTGCTAAAATAAAGAATTTTAATTAAGTGTATGGGGATGGTGATGGTATATCAAGCAAAACATTATTAAAGAAATAATAGGTTTGGGTTTTGGGGTTTTTTGGGGTTTTGGGTTGTTTTTTTTTAATCCTTTGCTTAATCAGTGCTCTTAAAGGCCTGAAGTCTGCAAATAGCTGCTATTACAGTGAAATCACTTCTTCCTCTAAATACAGGAAAATTAACAAATACGAATTTTTTCATTTAACTTTTAAAATTTTAATTTTCTCTTTTAACTTTTAAAAGAGAACGTTTCTGTGTATGCAGGCTCATTCAAGACCATAATAAATTAATTGCATTAGTTTGTCAGTGAAATTTTCCCTACATAAGATTTCTACCAGAATCATTGTTTTCTGAGGTCCTTGTCTGTTTGCAGACAAAACGCTGAACATAGGTAATAGGTGATAAACATCTCTTCAGAAAACAGACCTCTTTTTTAATGAGACTCATATTCGGTACAACAGAGGCAGGACTGGGCCCCAAATGGAAAGCGGGAGAGGCTGACAGTGGCAGTAAATAAATTAACACTGTTTAAAGTTCAGGACAAATCACAGCAAGCACTTTATGATTCAAGAGATTGTTGTAACCCTTATGAACTGAACGAGATTAATACTGAAGTCCCAACTGTGCTTTTTCTTTATCGGACTGAGAAGAGGGTCTATGGAAATGTCATTTGATGTTAAAAATCTTTGACTGCAGTACATACTTTTCGTTTAAGAGTTGAAATGTCATCTTTCCCCATCTCCAGCCACATTAGGAAGCTGTTTGCTTGATTTAGCCTTAAAGTACTTCTTGGGTAGAGAATTCTGTGCTTTTTATTGTGGTTCATAATCCTGATGGGGATTTTAACAGGGAGTCACAGATCTTCTTTCCTGCGCATTCACTGATTAGGAAGCTCACAGCTTCTCATCATTCATTCATCAGTACCCAGCAGGGGTGCTTCAGTACTGCAGAGCCATCTTCCTCTTAACAGTGAAAAAAGAACTTACTGAAATGTTTTTCTGAAGTAATAATAAAAAAAAAAATACAATTATAGTTTTGCCTTGATGTTCAGGAGAAACTTCTGTCTCTTATCAAAGACGAACAAGAGGCTTTTGGGTTGTTTTGGGAGGGGTTGGGTTCTTGCAGTTTTTTCCCTCTCCTTTTCTGGTTCTTATATTTCTCAGTGTGCCCATTTCTTTGATATTTTGACTTTGGTTCATGTAAATTGTCTAGCCCTAAACAAATGCCAAGAGTCACAAACTTGAAAGTTAGCTTATCTGAACATAGACTATATGCCTCTGCATATCAAGTTGTTTTTCCCTCCTATAAAATATTTATATGTGCAGTATGATTCAGAAATTGAACAGAACAGATCTTCCTAAAAAGTAATGATTTCTAAAGTGACATAATAGAGGAAAAGTTTCCACCCACATAAAATATCAGACTTCACTCATCTCTGTTTACAAGAAATAGTGGGGCTTAGCCCTTTTAGAAAATGAATAATGCTTTCAAGGTGTGATTTCTAAAGACCCAATTAACCAAATTTGATCCAGGTACGGTTGGCGGACCACAGAGTGGACAGAATGCCGTGTCGATCCTCTCCTTAGCCAACAGGACAAGAGGCGAGGAAATCAGACGGCACTGTGCGGAGGTGGCATTCAAACCCGGGAAATGTATTGTGTGCAAGCTAATGAAAATCTCCTCTCCTATTTAAATACCCTCAAGGAAAAAGAAGGTAAATTTGGTTCACTTGCAATTGAATTAGTGTGAAATCACAGCACTTCAGCATTCCAGAGTTCCTTGACAGCCATTGTCTTCTGTCATGAATGACTTCTTACCTTGCAAGTTACTGTTATTTTCTAGTTCAGATGAAAATACTTAATTGCAGTAGCAGAGATTTAATTCTCTGTGCTGCAGACACTGGTTCCTAGCTACACATTACGATTTGTTAATATCTACTGAAAAATAATGTCTTATGTGAAGGATGTCTCTCAGAAAGAGCATGAGAGGGTCAGTCAAAAATCCTAGATTCGGTTCCTTCCTGTACTGTAAAATTTCCTTTTTATCCTTCAGCTGATTGATGAACCTGTGCGATTTAATGTGCAGTTGGAATGTGTCAATTCTGGCATGTAAGCTCAGTATAGAAAAACGTAAAACTATGACTAGATTTCATGCACATGGAATCAATTTTTTTTTTTTTTTGTCTTTTCATAATTTGGTCAAGTTTTTAAATCGCTTTCAGGACTTCAAGTCAATGTAAATTTATGGGTTTGTTTCCCTGACTGAAAGAGAGAAGAAATTATTGGTTGTCACTGTCACAGCTTGTACAGCTTCTTAAGAAAAGCGCCAATAGCTTAGGAGACAAAATCTTTAATTCATTTGGTAATATACGTACTTAAGAACAAAACTTCAGTATTTTATGTTACTTCTATTTCTGCACACTAATGCAGCACTATAGGGTTAGAAACCAGTGATTTAAGCTAAATACATTTAGCTTGTTAATTAAATTTTATTTTCTTCTGTAGCTGTTTCATACATACACACATTATTATAAGTAAATAAATAAATACAGCCACATACTTCAGAAAAAGTGACATCATTATACCAGTTAAGTGTAATGCAACAGCTGACCAAACTGCAGGCTAGTGAGGTTTCTGCTCTGGGCTAAAGGTGCTTTCAAACTTGCCATAGAGATAGAATTTGTAGGGAATATTAAAGCCGACATCCATTTCAGCATGACTGCTTGGGTTGGTAGGGTGTGATTTGTGTGCTCCATGAGCCCAACAGCTGTATTTATGAAAGAAGCTTTCAAGCCTCTTCGTTTAATGCAAATCAGCTTCCACCCAAGGGCTTTTAGTAAATCGCCTCTTCTGAACAAAGTTTAGATGCTCCTGCCTTAGAATAAAGGAGTAAAACCTCCAAGCCAAGGAGAGGTAACAATAAAATCAGTGGCAGCTTACTGTTCAGAATGATGATTAGGCTTTTGGTAGGCTGTGAAGTCTCACCGGCTTAGACGGGTGTGAAATCTGCCCTTATCAGACTGTGACAGGAATACGCAAAGCCCATCAGGAGGTAATCTCTGCAGGCTCCGGAAAGCTGATTAAAATGTCTTTGGATGCTTAAACATGAGAAAAATTTTTCAAGAGCTCAAACTAGAGGTGAAGTGGGTCTCAGTTTAAAAAGGAGCTCTGGGGTGCTTCCATATTAGGGGCCAGATTTTCAGAAGAGCTGCTTCTTCACTCATCCTCCTTCTCTCTGCCTTCCCGTCTTGGATTCAGTGTGGGCAAGAGCTGCTCTCCAGGCCCTCCTAGGAACCAGCAAATCAGTGCCTCTGAAAACAATCCCATCTGAAAGCTATGAGTAATTTTAGAATGGGAGAAAGCCAGGGGAAACACCTACCAGTTTTAGCTGTGGGGAAACGCCTTCATTTCAGTGTAGTTTGCTGTTGGTTGTAGTGAATGCTGTCTCTGTAAGGCTGCTTTGAAGACCTCCGTTCTCATATACTCATGGTGGCGTTTCCCTGTTATTTCAGAAAGTCAGTCACAGAGCAAGTCGAAGGCTAGTGCTGCACCTCTGCTATCGATCACTTTTGAAATAACAGGTAGGTGAATTAAGGCCCCCAACCTGGCCTTTCAATCAAAAGTGTGCAAAGGAGGCAACATCCCTTTGGGGGTACCACATTGGCTGTATGTGTATAATTAACACGGTTATATAGCTCTAAAACAGTTGAATGGATTTGTGCCCTCTCAGGAAATTTTAGATCAGTTTGAAAGTGACAGGCCTGAACTCAAACTAATGAAGTTCATGAGGCAGCTCGGACGCTAGGACAGTTTCCTGCTCCACTCCCGAACCATTTTAGCAAGTGACTGATTTTCCTCTCAGTTCTGAGCACTGGGAATTACTTTGTTGTGTCCATCACAACTGTTCTTTCCAGTCCCTTTTGTAGATTTAAAACACAGAGTTAGAGCTCCAGTAAGAACTTGAACTTCTAATACTTACCCGAACCAGAATTCCTCACGATATTCAGGTCTGATTATCTCCTATCAGAATTAATAAATTTAGACACGAGGGAGTATTCGGTGTAGGAATTGGGCAGCTGACGATCAAGATTCCTGGAGGCTACTCTCATTCTGCCCTCTACTTGCCACTGACTTAAATTATTCCATCTCTATTCACCTATTTAACTGTTTTAGCCATGAATTTTCTCTTATGGCAATCCTATGAGGTAGATTGTGTCGTCTTTTCCCAAGTACCTTTAAAACCCTCAGTATAGGATGGTGGGAGGAGAGTTCCTTTATGGGCATAAATTTATTCTACATCTGCAAACACACACTCATCACCCTGTTAAAGACAGAGGAACTACTTACATGCATGGAGTTGTGCGGTTGCTTAGATGATCAGGTCCTGAATTACCTGCTGTCTTTTGATGACAGCATTCAGCATTGTAGAAGATGGGGTAAGAATATGTGTTCTTTCATCGTTGGTCATAATGAGCTTTGGGTTTGGGTTTCTCTTGCTTTTTTTCTGAGTGAGAGCAGTTCAGTTGGAGAAATTTCCTTATGCTCTTTGCTGTGAAACTAGTGCAACAAATGGCCAGGAGAACTATGAAGTTGTCTCTGCTTATGCTGGTGCAGCCACATAGAAATTCACTCTCTTTGCCAGACTGGGTGTTACTGAGCACTAGTCTGTTGAGGGTTCCTGGAGAAAAATGGGAAGGTTGAGACCTCGGTAAATGTAGCAAATTATTAAGGACGGAAAGTTATTTTTTTCTTTTCAGTTGTTTTTAACATGCAGTCATTCCTGGAGATATTTTACAAAGGTATAAAATATATACGGCTAAAATTTCCTAACATAGTTAGATGATTTGAGGACAGGGTGATTGAGTCTCATTTTATTTCTAAGGTCACTACCTCAAACCTGAAGTTTATTCAAAACTGAGTCTAAAATTTTAGTTAGACTGAAGGAAAAAGACAGATTATCAAAATGCATTAACTTTTCCTTCCTTTTTTGGCCCAAAATTTGGTCAAATTGCACACAGAGCTTCTGCCATTACACACAGTCTAATCAACATTCAGCATCACAGCCAAGGAATAAAGAACAATCTTTACTGATGCCACAAGAGAATATGAAAGGATGGAGATAAAGTTTTAAAGGGTAAATTTCTGCATTCAGCATCCTCTTCTCTCAAAGCATCTTTGCTAAACAATAAGCAGCAAAAGCTGAGCTTATTTATACTTTCTTGTCGCTGAAAGTAATCTATTTAAATTAATAGGATCAAGATGTTCACAAGATACCCAAGCAAGCCTAACTTTTCTTATTTTACTGCCGTCTCAGAGGAAGAATTCTGAGTAATCCTGGGTGAAATACACCCTGAGTGTTCAATGATGAAAACATCTTTAAACGATCTGAAATATAACTTGTCTGTCCTACTGTTTATTTCTTTTGTTTTAAAAGCAATATATAACAGATCTGGTAGCAGACATTTGTACATCACTTATGTTCTAAGAACAGCATTTCAAAAACATTTTGGCATATTGAGAGATTTATTGATACCACTCACCTGTCCCTAAAGCACTTCTTTCTTCCCCTACACTCTAATGAGTGATGGAAAAGGCAGATATTTTCAGTAGGTGTTTTCATGGTATGTTTATTTTACAATGTTTGCTGACAAGACCTAGAATTCTTATTGGACAGATACCTCAAAAAAACCTGAAGTAGTGTTCCTATTACTTAAGTCACCCTCTTTAAAGCCAACCGCAATTCCTCATATTTTAGAAGTTCAGGACCATCACAAATATAGCTTGAACTCAAATGGATTGTGACAATAGCACAGTGGTACCTTCTATTGACAGACTCTTAAAAACATCTGGTTGGGATATGGAACATCTCTGATATGAAAATCTGCTATTTAAAGCTTCCTGATGAAAGGTCTTTGTTATTTTTGAGTAACATCCCATGAACTAGTGTGATGTTAAGTGCTTTATCCTGATGCAGGCTGGAAATGAAGCATGACATTCCTCAGAACACTTTCTTTGTTCTCTGAAGCAAGTCTGTGACTCAGGGGTGTAATTGACCCTTAATTTCAACTGTCTCACTTGGGCAATTCCCTGATTAAATCAAGGTTAAAAATATAAGGTTAGCAATTACTTACTGGTTTTCTTTTTTTAGTAGAAACTATTCAATACAAATTCAATTACAGGCAAATTATGTTTATTTATATCCATGTTCTACACAAGATATGCATATTATGTTGATTATCATGCACATTAGGTGCGCATGTCAAGCTTATTGTAAAACTCAATGTTCTGTCATAAAATTTAATTCCAACATATCATTATGCAAATGTTGGAATATTAGTTCTTGTATTATTTTGTGTTAAGAGATTGGTAAGCTGGAGACAGTAATGTTGAATGGCTATCTGCCATCTTCATGCCTTCATTATGTGGAGCAACACAGTGTAAAACTGTGCGAAAGAAGGAAAGGTGGGAAACCAGAATAGGGTGATAACTTTTTATTCCCTTTTCCCCTTAAAAAGTAAGAATTAAATGTTTTTTCTGTAACTGGTAAGATCATCTACTTAGAAAGTCTGAATGGAAAGACAGACACACGAGACCATACTTAACCTGATGTTTATTTTAACATTATGTCTGTGTTATTGAGCTCATCGTTCAGAAGGATATTTTGTCGTATTCTGAACATATTTCAGAATATGTTTCATCAGAGAGCTCTTTCTATCAAAAAAGATTATTTGTAATGGTGGCAGAGAATCAATGAGGTAACTTTCCTGTGAAAAAATGCTGAGGGAGAAGGATGAGAGTGTTTTAAGTTCAGGAATTTCATGGGTTTTTTAATCAACCAAAATGAATGAATGTGGCAGATTTCACATTGCCTTCCAGCATGTATTCTCTGCTTAGTGTAATATTTTGTCAAGCCCTATATTCTGAAATCTTCCTTGTAATGAAATGGTACATTTTCTTTTAGAGTGTGCTTTACTGAGGCATCTTATAGAGTTGTCCTATTGTTTATGTACCCTGGGAATTCAAAACAGTAGAGTATGGAAGGAGCATGGTGATTTTGGCCTGTTCCAGAGTTTATTGATCCTTAAAGAACAGAAGAATCTGCCTTCACATGTCTTTATAGATTAATAATACATTAATGAAAAAAATCCATTGTCTTGAAGAATTTTAATTATTTTGAATATATTACATATATAGCTATTTATAGTACATGCAAACCATATACATGTCTAAGACAAAGCCTTTCTTGAACTAAAGCTGCTACTGCACAAATCTTATTGCTGAGTGGGCACTTTAAGTTCTTTAGAGTAAAAGCAAAACCAAAATTTTGTCATGATTTTAAGTGTGTTTCAGGCTGTAGCTTAAAAATAATCTTCTAAACATTAATTAACCAGGCTTTTGAAGTTATAGTATCTTATTAGGAGCAAAGGGATTTATACAACTTTTTGTTCTATTTCTTAAAGACGTACTCAATAAGACAGCAGGACATCAATTCACACAAAGTGCAATGTGAACAACTGTTATGGTAACATAATCTGTGTACTAAATGAAAGGACTGGGTCCAAGACAGTGCTGCAATATCTACACTCTTCCTGACTCCACATAATCGGATTTGGCTCTGTTCGTGCAGAGAGTAAAATGACTTTGGTTTCATTTTTCCAAGACAGGCATTTTTCCATCACTTCATCAGACTAAAATGATGAGATAGCAGCCTTTCTGAATGAAGGATGGTTCTGTCCACTTAGACCTGAGGATTGTGACCAGTGACACATGAGAAATGTGTTGACTTTGTCTTGACAGCCTCGAGGCCGGTGGACCGTAGTCTGTGTACAGGACCTCTTCCCAGCACCTCCCAGCTGTGCCATATCCCCTGTCCTACAGAGTGTGAGACCTCGGCATGGTCAGCCTGGGGACCATGCACCTTTGAAAGCTGTGATGATCCTCAGGCCAAGAAGGGTAAGTAAAAATTCAGTGAAGCCTTTTGATGGTTATTATATCATATTCCAAAGTCACTAGGCACCTCTGGCTATGCAAGCATTCTAAATTTTGTACCAAGAAAGGTATATCCAGTGTCTTCTGAGCACGACTCAGTCTCTTCAAAAGGCATATGCCAGGAAGGAGAGATGGGGTGGTAGTGCTGTATGTTAGGAATTTGATTGTCTAGAGCTTAATGATGGTGACAATAGGGTTGAGTGTAGGTAAGAATAGGTAAGAATCAGGGGGAAAGGCCAACAAGGCAGATATCATGGTGGAAGTCTGTTATAGACCACCCAACCAGGATGAAGAGGCAGGCAAAATATTCTATAAGCATCTGGGATAAGTCTTACAATTGCTAGCCCTTGTTCTCACGGAGGACTTCAACTTACCAGATGTCTGCTGGAAATAGGATACAGCAGAGAGAAAACAGTCCAGGAGGTTCCTGGAGTGTGTGGAAGACAACTTCCTCACACAGCTGGTAAGGGAGCCACCTAGGGAAGATGCCCTGCTGGACCTGTTCTTTGTGAACAGAGAACTCGTGAGTGACGTGATGGTTGGAGGCCATCTTGGGCATAGTGAGCATGGTAGAGTTTTCAATTCTTGGAGAAGTAAGGAGGGGGCCAGCAGAACTGCCACCTTAGACTTCTGAGGCATACAGGTCCAAGCGGCTCATGTGGACCATACCTCCATTTTCGTTAGTCACATCTCATAAATAAGGTTCAGAAGCTGTCTGGGGGTGTGCCCGCTGGAAACTGGAGCAGCACTTTTCTTTTGTGATCGTTTTTGTGATCGTTTTTGTGATTGTTTTACCTTGCCACTCCTGTACACATGCCTGTAAGACTGAGGTAGATTTTCCATTCCATTTTCTCATGTCTTCCCCATGGTTATACAGGAGAAAACACAGCTTGCCTTGTGGTGTGTACCATCTCTCTAGAGCAGGCCTTACAGAACTGTTTCACCTGATGGCTGAGACACTGATCAGTACAGGTCAGGAGTGGAGCCTACCCTCCATCCGGGACAATATTTTGTACTTCTTACTGAGGAGTTCCATGGAATGGTCACTTTTTCAACAGTGGAGATGTCAGCCCATAGGGAGGAAGAGAGATTATATGCATATTGTCACAGTTGAGCAACCATGTCACCCACTGTTGGCGCCTCATCACCTTTCAGCTAAATAATGCTACGATGTTGGGATACGACACTGGTGCACTCAGTACCCACTTGCATCTAATGGTGTCTGCAGGTCATCCAGGTCAGCAAAAATCAGCTCCCACGCAGCTTGTTCCCTCAGATTCTTAACACCTCTCTCAATGGTATACGATATTGTCTCTAAAGGGATACCTGTTCCTCATGCTCAGGAGAAGTCACATCCAGAGAGAGGGAGGATGTGCCTCTTTTGCAAGACCCCTGTCAATACCCACTTCTCTAACCATTGGTCCAAACTGCTTGGCTTCTCTACACTCTTAAGTCCAAACCCTGTTATCCCAGCATCAGAGCAGCCAAGTAACAAGTTGCTCAACTTCATGACGACTGTAATCTTTACATATATCTCACAACTTACTTAGGGATAGAGATGGAGTAGTCACCTCTGCTTCTTCTGCCTTGGATGTCCCAGCAGGACCTGTTCTTTTTATGTATTTCTTCTTCTCTATGGGGATGACTGACTGATACTGGCACTGTTTTAGTCCTCAGATGCATCATCCTTCACTGGGGGCTGAGATAGCTTCAGGGCCCATTGCAGGGGTTGTGTACACACCTCTACACTAATATTTTACTGTAAGTGAGACCAAGATCTGAAAGACATTCAAAAGACCTGACAACATGGGCAAGGTGATGGAAGCATGCCAAGAGTATACCAACTTCTCTTTGCCCACCAGCATTCCATAGAAATCAGAAATCCATGTAATTACAAAAGAATTGATAATACCATAACCTAACAGCAAAGAATATAGCAGAGCAGCACCTGTAACCCCCAAACCAGAAGCAATGAACCGCACAAAACCAGTAACAGTAAAGCTGCCCACAGCTTCAAAAGCAACTCTAGAAACAAATTCCCGAGAATTGCACCCAGCAACTTGTGGTGAAGAGACTAGACTGCAAGGTTCAAGCAAACTATTTATTTGAATTTAACTTAACAGGTTTACTATGCCACTATTGCAGGTTTTCATGGATACAATGGAAGAATGCACTATTACTACTTAAAAGCAAGAATTCACTATAACAACCCAAAATAAATAACAACCCAACTAAATATCATACATATGTTA
Source organism: Bucorvus abyssinicus (assembly GCA_009769605.1). Taxonomy (NCBI): domain Eukaryota; kingdom Metazoa; phylum Chordata; class Aves; order Bucerotiformes; family Bucorvidae; genus Bucorvus; species Bucorvus abyssinicus. Next base: position 29,332,990 of record CM020028.1, on the reverse strand, counting down.
GCTTATCACTCACGTTTACAAATTTACAGTATGCTGAATATCCACTTGCCCATCCAGATAAGTGTTCTCAATCCCAGAAAAAGTGACCTTGGCTGGTCCTGACCAAGGGGGAAGGGTCTCCATAGGCTCCCAATTTTCTAACCAGAACTTATGTTTTTATCCCCTGATGTATGTGATGTGATGGCAAGCAGGACTATACCTGAGTGGATTACACTGTCTAGAATGTTTATCTTTGGTGGTGTGATGGCCCTTATCCTTCCATGGGCAAGGTTTAGCCTGCACTGTTGTTTTGCTAATTTTGTGATGTCTAGTACTGAATAGTGGTTGAATGGGACTCAGGGCATTTTATTTGTTAAGGGATTTCAAGGCTTCACTTGGTTTCCATTCTTTGATGCAGTGTTTCAGAGCACTCTGGGCTAAGCCATTTTTGTAGCTTCCCTAAAGTCATCTCTGCTTAGATAAGGATTTGTCAAAGCGTGAGATGAATCTGAGATGAATTAATAGCTCCCTGCATATCAACTTTGCTCTTAGAAACCTGTTTAGCCAGTTGGTCCCATACACAACTGTCCTACTGTGGGAAAATGACAGATAATGGGGAGGTGAGGGAAACACTGTTCCCCAGATTTTAGCTCACACCTTGGCACGAGAAACAGCCATGAAGTGGCCATGAAGCAGTTTGCTGATCCCAAGAATGGAATGCAGTTACCATGGCTAAGGCCTACTGCAGCCAAGTGCAACTGTACCTCCGGATGAGGACAGGAGTGATGCGGAGGCAATACAGTCTGTCCCTGTTCTTGGAGGTAACAATGGGCTGCTACAATTAACTGCATTAACCGCTATCGAGAAAGATGGATCGCTACTGCCATGCCAGCAAAAATGGTGAAATCATGTCCTCTAGGTGAACTTTGCTCATTATAATGTCATTAGAATACCAAAACACACCTCCATCCCAAAGGCTACCCGCCTCCAAGGTGCGACCACTCCCCACTGGGCATGCGCTCTATGTTTTAACACCTGGACCTTTAAATGTGAAGCGAGAGATTTTTAATCCAATCAGAATAAAAAGAATGTATGACTAAAGTCACTCAAGCTCCACCTAAAAGTATAGAAACAATATAAAAAGTGGCAAATAAAAGGGGGATTTGGGGAACAGAAGACCACCATCGAAACTTTGGGATCAGTTGACGGGCTGAACCTATCTTCTCCCCCGCCATAGGGATGCCTATTGGGTAAGAGCTCTGTGTTTTGTGCACTTGAATACTAACATCAGGCTAGCTATTAATAATCATTAGTGTTTAGGTTTACTTCTGTGTTTAGGTTTGTATGTGTGTGTGTGTAGTGTTTGCTCTAAATCCATTTCGCAGTCAATACCCTCTCACTGGTATCATTCGAGCCTGCATTTTGTCACGAATCTACGCAATAAATTATTACTGTTGATTTAATACTGAAGGGATTTGTCTTTGTCTAACTGCTAGCGAGGGTCCCTGAATAGGTTCGGCGAATATCCTCCAATCCTGTGGGCTACCAAGAGGGACTTTGGTTTCAGTGACGCTGCCAGCATGCCTGGCAGGCTGGCCAAGTTGTAAAGAACCCGAGGAGGTTCCCCTTCTCCCTAACAGGAGTGTGGTGGGCAGGTTGGGTGACAGGAGTTTCGTCTTTCTTGCGAAACTAGTGGACTGGGCAAATTGTAAAGGGTTTGGGAAACACCCCTTCTGGGCCAGGAATTTTAATAATCAGCTCTATCTATCCTCCTGGCCCCCCTTTTCGTGACACCTACCCACATCACCAACCTAATGAGTGTGTGTAACAACACAGTCAAATCCATTCAAACTTCAACCTTTCTAGGCTCAGATTAAAGGTCTGTAATTCTCCCAGGTGAACTATTTGACACCAAATAAACTGTCTATGTTTAGCCTGTATACAGGGCTAAACTAGAGCAGTTGCTCTGTCACCCAGTGACCCCTCCCCAGGCAGGAAGAGGGATCAGGAAAAGGAGAGGAAACCCATGGGTTGAAATGAAAATGGATTTAATGAAGCAGCCAAACTAATACCAATGCCAATATGGAGTATACAAGGTTATATTCAGCCCAGCAAAATGTACAGTGGTCTCAGTAAACAGAAAGCAGTCCATGGGGGAAGAAAGAGGAACACAAGCAAGTGTTTATAATGAGTATATTTATGGAATGGGATACACCTTTGAGCCAACTAGCATCAGCTGCCCTGGCTGACTCAAAATTGCTAATGACCTGCAGACCATGGCAGGTCTATGATTCTGTCCCAGCAAAACCAGGTATTTAAAAAAGGTGTAGATGTGGCATTTAGAGATACGATTTAGTGATTGCCTTGGCAATGTTAGTTTTATCGTTGGACTCGATGATCTTAAGGGTCTTTTTCAACCTAAATGATTCTGTGATTTTAAAAAAAGGTCCATGAATTTGGACTGTATTTAGCATTACTGCTCCACTAAAGCTGGCAAAAATGTAGGCTGTTTACTAGGCTTTCAAGGGCAATTTGGGTTATTACAGATCAGTTTCAAACCTTCCTCTGAAACTGAAAGGGATACAGTTTTTTGTATGTTCAAATCACACTTCTGGCACTGTCCCAGAAGGAGGACAGAAGCAGCCTTCAAGGTGCATAGTGTCCAAGTCACTCAAAGATTGAGAGTTCAGTGACAGCAGACGGTGAAGCATGCTGTGGCAAAGAGCTGCGACCGTTCAGTGTTCCGATAAGTGACACTCTTCTACTGATGACATATGTGCTGGTTTCAATTTTTGCATGTTTTACAGTTTGATCCAATGCAGAACAGGTTGTAGTAACCTGACATCAAAATACTAAGGCAAAAATACAGTGACAAAGACCTCATGTAAGAATTTTGCAGGCTTCTGGCTGTAAATGAGAAAACCTGGCCTAGTCATTGCTGTGATGTGATTATCTGACAAAAGTTGAGAATACAGACTTGGTTCTTGATTGAAAACACTCGTAAGGAAGGGCAGCCACATACGTCCTCTTGAGGAAGCCACTGTAATTACCGTGTTAGCTTAGCTGCTTCTTCCTGCTACATTGCTAGCTACACTTCAGTCTGGGCAGTGATGGTGCAAGTTTTACAATGCCGTCTCACAGTAAAGTGATCCAACCTTGATCAAGTCAAGAAGGAAAAAGTATTTCGGTGTGTAAGCCAGTTGAATTAACGCTCTTTTGAATACTGCTGTCAAGTAGTCTGTTATTTCTGTTGCTGTTCCATCACTGAAAGGTTTGCTACATATTCATGGGTAGTATTTAGGTTTGTGAGACTGATTTAGACACCTGCCTAATGGAAACATAATAGGATGTACTTAATGCAAGTCTTTATTCCTGCACACATGAGCAGGGATCTTTTCCCAATTGATGACAGTTTTCTCTTATCTGGAAATCCTTACATTTTATTTTATAATTGCATTGACAGTTCTTGTGAGAGAAAGATGTAAAAGTTGTACAGGCACTCCCAGTTTTAGCAGCAAGTCTCTACATATTTCAGAAATGAGCCTTTATGGTAGATCATTTGCCTCCTTTGTTGCAGTAGACAATAGAGTTCTTTTTTTGAGAATGTATCAGCCTTTTGTGGCAGGCTCAGTAATTTGGACATAATTTGGCTGACCTCTTAAATTTAGAGAAAAACAAAGATATACAGAAATGTATTTTTTCAGTAATATTTATTATAATTGAATTGAGGCACATCTTCAAATGAAGAATAAATTCTTACACATCTGTGTTTGAAAATTCTCTTCTATTTCCTTTGCATCCTGGTAGAAATTAAAGAAATTATGTAGTACTTTATTAAAAAAAATCTGTGTATGATTACCTGCCTGAATATTGAGATAGAATAAAAGAGACTGTGAAGAGATGTGGAAAGAAACAAGCCTTTGCCAAATTTAAAATATTCTGAACAGATATATCAGAAGCTATAGAAATTATTACATGAGAAACTATTTCCTGAATCCATTCAGTTTGATTAGGTTGCTCTGATTATAGATTTCGTCTGGCTTTTTCAATATGCCATCCTGAAAGTGAGAAAGAGAGTTGCTCTTAGAGACTGACATTGACCCAGCAGATGACACACTGTATCTGAACCAAAATGAGCTTAAGCAGTCTTAAGGAAATTTGTAAATGCTGGCAAGGAGATACTGTGATGTTAATTACTGAAAATTTGTTTATAGGACTTCTTGGGTTTATTTCCATGCCTTGCCTTTTCTGGCAATGTCGTCTTTTTTATTTTATTGGGGGGCGGGGGGTGGAAGGCTGATGTTTATATGCAGATTGCACTTGATAATCCATCTCTATTGGAAGATACCTGAGAAGAAAACAAACAATATATTTGAGAAATGGTAACCCAGCAATCTAGTCAAGACTTGTTAGATGAGATGGATCCAGCAAGAATGATGCACAGGAGGTTACTCCTCTATCCCTCTAGGAGTGAGTATGACTAGGATAAACAGGGGGTTAAGGCAAAGCATAGTGAATAAGCTCAAAACTTTTGATGCTTTTGTTACGTTTTGCCTCTCTTCCTTCTTTAATGAGTTCTATCTATTTATCTAAAATGCAGTGTTGCAATGAGTGTCTGTGGTATCTTTTACACAGGAGAGAAACAGAACTGCTCACTCAGGTGTAGATAGGTAAAAATTTCTTCACTTTCCGTTTTAAGAAATGAATTATTCTGCCCTTTGTATTTTCATGGTCATTTTAGGCTTTAAACTAAGGAAACGGCACATCACCAATGAGCCTACAGGAGGAACGGGAAACTGTCCTCATCTGCTGGAAGCCATCCCATGTGAGGAGCCCTCCTGCTATGACTGGAGAATCATTGGGCTGGAGGAGTGCATTCCTGACAATGAGAAGCCATGTGGGCCTGGTACACAGGTTCCTGTTGTCGTCTGTGTCAACAGTGATGGTAAGATGCTTTTTCCCACAGTCCACACCGACTAGCGTGAAGATGCTAAAATGTAGTCCAAAAGGGTGGCAGTGGGTTTTTTGTTCTCAGCTTTCTCAGTCCTTAAGATCAACCTGTCTGGAATAGAGAGAAATGTCCTTTAGTATTGGTTAGGAGGGATAGGCCCTCTAGTTGCTCCAGGATCAAGCTCCTTCACCTGTACACACTGTAGGTTTTCAAAGGTTCCTGAAGAGACTTTGAGAAAAGCAAGTACAAAATAGCCATTGTTTTTTAGTATGTCAGACTCACGCCTGCAATGACTTGAATGAATTCCCTGATGTAATCCCACTAACAAACTGATCCTCTGAGTCCAGAACCAAATAAAGCGTGAGTAAAGTAAGAGGCGTGGCAGTAAGTGTAGCTGGAAGAATAATAACAATGTGTTTATTAAAAAGCATGTATGCACCTAAGAGAACCAGTAACCACTTTCTACAGCTCAGGAAGAGATTAGCCTAAAATTTCAACTGAGCTACTAAACTTCGAAATAACTTCTATGTATATGGTATTTTCTATTCTGTTTCAAAGTCACAGGATTTGTTCTCTGCACTGCATGGGCTTTGGTTTTGGCCACATTTGACTTGGAAGACTTGTGATTAACTTTTTTAGTCCCGGTATTAATCTTTGGCTTTCTGTCTTTCTGAATTACGTGGTGTTATAAATTGCTGTAATTATATGGCATTATACATTGCCTGTATCAGCCTTCTGTCCCAGAAGGAGTAAGAAGTTGGGCTTTGGCCATGTGCCTGTCAGTCTTTAAAGAGTTGTGGGCACAGCTCTAAAGAAAGGGGAAAACAAATTGCAGTGATGGTTTGTTTTGCAAAGATCCAATCACCCACAAAGATGTGTTCAGTATCTTTTGACAGAGTGCAAAAGCAAAGGGGAGTAGTGTAGCGGATGGCCTCAGCTATTCTGTGAAATCGTTTTGTTCTCTTAGTAAATGATCTTCTGTGAACTTCACTAGTAATATCAAGAGGCTTTTGCTTAGGTCTCTCCCAAGAAAGATTAGCATTATACATTAGAAGGAAACAAAGTACTAAGGAAGGACCCACGAATCTCAGCAGTCTTTCCCTCCAAGCCAATTCTGCTCAAGCATCTCCTTGATGCAGCAAACCACCGAAAATCTTGTAGGCAACTCTTAAATGCTCCTCTAAACGTACACCATCACCTCTTACCAGTAGCTCCCATCTAGTACTCTGGCCTCCTACACTGGCAGAGAATACCCTGGTATCCTTCTTCACCAAACAATTGTTGCAGGCAAACAGATTCTGCTCTGCAAAATCTGGGAGAGCAGCACCTTGTGATCAGGCAGGTTTTGCATTAAGCCCCACAGCTGCAAGGTAGTTTGCAGTAAGTTTGGAAAATCTTACGCTTCTGTTGTATAAACATCGTGGTTTAAATTAATCATCGTATGAAATTTGTGATACTCAGTGTTCTTCGAACACTTCTTGGAGAAGAGTACATTGACTGTCAGTTAAAGACTGTGGTTCAATTAACAGGATACATAATTTGTGTAGTTAATCATGTGTTGATAAAATTTTGATCTAAATGTCACAGAGGGAATTTCATTCAGTTTTACAGGTAAAAATGACTGTGAAGGGAAACAGTGTGCGGAAAGCATTAATTATTGCCTAAGTTTCCTATGTTACTTAAACTGAACTAATCTTAGCTCAACACTCCCTTCAGTCTCTTCAAGAGCTTTTTGGGGGGGGCGTTATATGAATTAAAAAGGGTAGCACTGTAATTTTCAGAATAAGCATTGTACTGTAAATGTACTGCTTTAATGTAAGATAAACTCAACACTAATGAGTAACACTACTGTGGACTGTGGCATCTTTCTATATGTTTAAAGCATAATTAGCCAGGATAACGTCTTGACCTGGGTGCTTTACTTCACAATTACAATCAAGTAGCAGTGTTTGTGAGATTGTTTTATATAATAGGAATGAGCTTCTCTCTTCAATTTGGTGTAAAGATAAGAGTCATTACAGCCTTTGAGACAATAGTAAACGATAGATTATCCTCCTGTGTTGTTGCTGGAGGCCTTTGATTGTCATTCTTTTTCCACAGTGGATTGCAGTAATCAGAATTTTCATTCAGGCTGAAAAAAAATATGATAGTCAGTACCCCAGCTTGTCATTCCAGAGGCTATAATGATCTTTGATGTATTTTATTATATAAATGGAACTTCAGCCTTTCACTGTGGAAAGAACTGTTTCAGAATAAATATTCTTAGTCAGTCTTCCAGGAAATTTTACAAAGGAGCTTCTTTAAGTGAAATAAACTCCTTTTGCTTGTGAAAATTCCAAGACTGGACAGAAGCTGGTCAGAATTCCTCCATCATATACATTATTTTAATAATTAGAGATTTGTGGCTAATGTTCCATGCTATAGATTAACTTTTGCTAATGATAGAATGATTTTTTTAAATAAATTGTAATTATTCTGTTTATATATGTATGTGATATTTATAAGGCATACTTGAGTGCATACACAGACACAGGTAGGTACATATTATCTATTATTAAGTTCTTTAATGCATTTCAGGAGAGTGATTTTACAATAGATTAATGTGCTCTATTTCTCTGTATCTATAGCAATCAATGAAGAATACCATTTCAAAAATACTTTTATATTATTTAAAGACTCAGTCTGTACTAGAAAAGCTGGCCACTTCTCCACTCTGTAACAGATACATTAGTGCTACTTATATGTAAGTAGGGCAAAATAATTTCTGACTAAAAATTGCGATATTAACTGCTACTGAAAATGCCTACAAAATTCTGGTTCATTCATTGTGGGTTTTTAGGGTTTTATCTTTGTGCTGAGCTCTTTAGCACAGGCACTGGCTGTGATGTCAGTGGTGCGCTTCTGATCTTCAGACAGTAGGCTGAAATTACGTGCTCATTTTGTAGGAACATATAAATAATAAATTGGTTTACAGCCTTTATAATATACTGTGCTTTGTAGAACTGCATGTGTTACTCTGGATAAAACAGATTTCACTTTTGAAGGGCAAATTTCTTCTGGACCTTGTTCAAGCTCACTAATTGTTGGGTTACAGTTAGCTCCACAGGGGAAAGTAATGGACTCATTGCTGTCTCCTGCCTCACAGCTGTGAGAGATGACTAGCCTTAGAAGAGGGAGCCATGGCAACAGCAAGGCTCTTCGTGTGTATGCAAATTCCTGCAACTTGGCAAATTTGTTCCTGAAGATGTCTAGGCAGAGATGTGTGCTAATGTAGCTGAGTGCCACGAGTTCTCTTCAGGCACCTGAATGTGTATGGGTGCCCCGTGCCTGCTCTTGCTGAGACTGGAGCACGAATTCAAGCCACTGGTGACATCAGTATATCCTGATGCAAACAGGGTGGGCTGTACCCTGTTTGCGGTATTGGGGGACAAAACAATGGTGTTGGTAGTTAATTAAAAGCTATGGAAGGTACATTAGTCTGGTCTGCTAAGACGCTGCTCCGATGTAAACATTTCAAACCAGTTAGTTTAGCTACTGTGTATGGAGTGGCTCAAACACTGTGCTGCCCAAACGGAATGGTGTGCATTTCCTTTAGCTGAGTTTGTTCTCATCTAGTGTGACTCACTGAAGACACCACACTTCAGCTATACAATAATCCTATAGGATTTAAGTGCTCTAGTGTTTTTCTCTAGACTTAGAAATACTTATTTCTGAAATATTTCTTGTGTTCTTTTTATTCAGTATTATTTTGCAGAAAAACTTATAAAATTTCTTCATGTAGTTTAAATTTTCTTCTACACTTTCCTGATCAACATCTGTATTTTGTTTCTAAAGTTTTAAGTGGCTTTATATCTTCTAGCAATAAACATCTAATTAAATACATAGAATAAACTTCAGGAAAATCGGAAGATCAGCTAATGTAACAATTTTCACTTAAAATATTTTGGCTGGTTTAAAAATTGGCTTTTTCTGTTTATTTATGGTTTGAATCAAATATATGTTAAGTGACCAGCTGCTGGTCTTCATTAATTTTCATAATGGGAACCAGTGAGAGAATCAATGGAAGTTTTATAGGTGTACCCAGCTATACAGTCTACTCCTTCTGCCCTTTCTGTTGTTCAGTGTCCATTGAATGAAGAAAACATCAGACTGCTTGGATTTTTTTGATAATTATTTAAAAAGAAAATACCTACTTTGTGTTACTTTATTACTTAGTTCTTTAAAAAGAGTGAAGAGTCAAATTTGACTTCGAATTACATTGAATTATTGAGTTAATCCTGTAAGAGAACCCAGACCAAAATCTGGCTAATGCTCAGTAGTCAATTACTAGAAAAAGACAGTAGCTAATGACAGTTGCTTTCAGTGCATACTCCCTTGTGCTTACAGGAACTTGGGTTATGTGGGCATTAGTCATCATTTCCCAATATTAATTTCCTAGCTAATGTCATTACAGAATTGATTTGATCTGTTCTTTTCTGCCTGACAGCTTTTTGGCTGACCATCTGAGGCATTTAAATCAAATGTAAAAGGCATACTTTGTTCTTCTCTGTAAACGCATAGGATATGAAATTCATAACCCATTCCTTTCTTTCCTTTAACTTGTCTGGTTACATAAAAACTATCGAATATGTTTATTGAATGTTTCTTATATGGAAGAATTTGCTACTGAGGGTAAAACACAGTCAATTTAAAGGACCTTAAAATTGATACTCTCAGGCCATTATATTTCTGAGCACTGGATTTTCAAGGCATTTCTTTTTAACAAGATTTGCTTTATTTAGTAGAAAAGAGTATAAGGAAAAATTAGTACACACTACTGCTTAAACTATCCTATTTCAGTTATCAGGAAGTTTGATAATTGATAATTCTGTCAATAAAAAGCCACATTTAATATGTCATACCAATTCCTTTTTGTCTCTCATCTTGACATTAGGAATGTGGACATATCCCTAATAAGTTCCATGTAAGAATGGATGCTTTTGTGTTTGTATAACATAAAGTGATTTTATTATATAGTATGACTCAAATACATCACTTGTTTTGTCAGTGTCTTTAATAGTTGGCCTGGAATGTGATGCGATGATTTCAATTAAAGGGATAAGTAAAACAAAACCAGAGTTTCATCTGCATAGTGCAATAAAAAATTACCACTTATGGCAGTGCAATAGATGCTTGTTTCAAATTCATCATATGTTTTTGAAGACAGAGTTTCACTTGGTATGGACGACATACCAAGTCAGAGACATTAATGTTCATAAAGAATGTAATTAAGTTAAAAATAGGTGGGCCAACTTAATTACCAAAATTTTTTTCTTCTGTCATAGTTCATAATTTGACTGTCTAGTCCAAGGAGTTTCCTGGGTTTTGGCATGTTTACTTCAAAAATGTACTACAACACCTTTGCAGAGAAGCTGTGCTAGTGTACTTAAAATTTATTGGATATCTAGTAGAAGTTCTCGTACTGGGAAGCACAAATATTTTGGAAATATACCACAGAGAGTGCAATTATGTGTTTCCTGTGATGCATGCTTTTAGTAACCTGCTTTTGGTTTTGATGGCACATCCAGATGGAAAAGTAGGATATTTCAACAACTGTGTGTAATAGCTGTGGGTAAATTGGGGGAGTGGGCGGGTGGGGTGAATATTGATGCATAAGTTTTGATTTCCATAGCAGCCTGGAAAGCAGGAACCCATTCCTGATTAGACTCCAAGCTTCATTATAGTAAGAAGACAGAGAGGGATAACTGTAGATACATTTCAAAACAATTGTTTTTTTAGGAAGGTCAGTTTAATGCTTTACAATCTTTCCATTTGTTACTTCAAATTATGCAGTTACGAAACAAGAAATAAAGGGGTTTATGGACTTATGCATGGATTAAAAAACTGGATTTATATAGATGCGGTATTGAACTTTGGTTTTGGTTTTGTGTGTCATGTGTTAATTCCCTAGAACAGACTCAGAAAATACTTTTAAGTATTTTTACAAAACGTGCTCAGAAGAGGTAATGTAACATTTAATAACGTTATATATAATAATAATGTTGCATAGTTATAAATTAAATATCCCTTTCTTGGAAGATTATATTACACAGTACTAATCATTAATCTTTATGATAAAATGTTCTAACAGTATCTTCTCACTAAATCAGTTTTCCATCTGAGAGAAAAAGGCCTATTTAAGTTTTCTGACAACCTGCATGATAACGGGAAATTTTCTTAATAAATGTTATCAAGCTAAAAAGCTGTGAAACTATTGTGTTGATAAATGGTGATGATTAAAACATCTTCATTAGCCAATCACGTGCCAGAATAAATAGGAATTTTATTCTCAGTACTTCCAGCCTTAAGCAGCTCATTGTCTGACCTTTCTTTCAGATCATAATTTCTGTTGAGTACTGGTTAATGCAAAGCCACTCTTATCTGCCAAGAAGTATTTGATTTCACAAGATAACTGTTCCAGTGGCAACTTAAAGAGCCTTGAGATAATCTGTGTCGTTCTGCAGTTCTTGTAACCCCTGTGCACTGCACACGCACCATCTCTGCTGAACAATTAGGAAACTTCAAACTAAGAGTAAAACATATTCAGCCACAATGATTACTCCAAGTGAGAGCAAAGAACAGAGTATCCTGCTCTCTCCAGCGTTCCCGGTGATCTCTTCCAGATTTTGGGGTGCAGGTAGCTTTTGGCAGGGTTTCAGCTACGTGGAGTCCCAGACCTGTTGCAGAGGTAAAGGAACAGATCTGTACCTGGGATGTGATGAAAAGGGAGATGGAAGACAAGAGGGAGAAACTGGTACGGACCAAGCAATGAGGTTAAGAGCTGGGGAAAGGTAGGATTGGATCCTAGTTTTCTTCAGGGCCGTTTACTGAGAGCAAATAAGGAACTCAAAGGAAGTTATAAAATGTCTCCATGTGGCAGGGATTAGGAACAAATTTGGGGAGGGATTCAATCTGGTGATGATCAGCTCAAGGGAGGATTTGACAAGCAGCTGGAGAGAACTTGGCAGCACTGGGTGAAAGGGACAGTGAGGTGACAGACTGGGATTAGTGTCTGGAGAAAATAAGGCTGCATAAGAAGCCAGAAAAGGGGAGGAGAGAAGGAAATGTGTCACTTCTAGACCTGGAACATGGTGTGTTATAGTCTGCTCATGCTTTTGTCCCATGAGATCACCTGGCAGAGCAGTGAGTGTCCCGAGTCAGTGTAATACCCATGGCAGAAGTACTGTTTTTCATTTGCCTTCTGTTTTAAACTAGAAAATCAAAAAGAACAATTCTGTCAAAAATTAAGTATTTTAGGTTGCAAAGCCAAGCCCTCAAACATTAGGAAATTAAAGGTGTTTGTCTGGTCCTTAGCGAATGTATCAGGTGGAAGTCTTTAATTATTTAGTTGTCCCTACATGAGATTTTCCCCACAGAACCTGCTACTTATTTGTGAAACACATATATTTCCTTTGGGGATTAAGTGGGCATTTTGTAATAGTGAATGCTTTCTCTTTGAGACATCTAGCCTTATTTGTGTCGTTCTTCAGGGTTTAATTTTGCCCCTCTTTTGTTGAGCATCAGCAAAATACAAATAATACTGACCTGTCACATCTTGAGTGTACTGAAAATAAAGGTATTAGTGGACGTCTGATAGCCAGGACAGAAAGACCCGAGAAAAACTACTAATTCTGTTTTAACAGCGCTTTCAATTAATATGTGGTAAATAAAACATAGATTCATTCCTTGAACAAAGAGAATAAAACTAAAAATACCAAATAGCTACTCATTAAGGAGTTTCCAATCTGTGAACTGAAGGAGGAAGGGCCCCCATGGAAAAATAATAAGCGTGTGATTTTGCAATTTAAAAAAACTGCATTGTGCGAAGACAACTCTTATTCTGGCATTTACTGCTGTTTGGTTTCTCAATATAATTTGGGGGGGTAATTTATGGATCAGTTATATAAATCTTGCCTCAGGAATTATCAGATGTTTGGTTTTAATTTTACTGATTTGAGACATCCTTTATTGGTACTGATAATACTTTATAAATAGCAAGTAGCTGCATTAGTGTTTTCCAGAGAAAAGATATTAAGCAGAGACTACATCAAATCTCTTGTTCTGAATTCTCAGAATTGTTTGTTGGGGTTTTTTGTAAGAGTTGAAAAAGAAGAGTAATGCTAGCTAAAAACACCTTAAATCTTGTGGGAAGCTTCTAGAAAACCAGTGATGGCCTTCTAGTAGGGAAATGAAGCCTTATTTCCAGGGTACAGCTGATTTCACTGAGTAGGTGCAAATCTGCAGTGAATTCTGAGGGATTTCTGTTACTTTAGGATATTAGCTTGTATAATTTATTAATGAAATAGAAAAGTTATACTGTTCCCATACTTGCAGATGTGTTCCTGCTACTTTTGGTTTTGTTGTGTGACAGTGTTAGTGTATTTCCTTAATTCAGCATAGGTTTATAAGATGCAGTGATTGTTTTCCTGAGAGCTCTTTCTCGGAATCCATATGTGGAGAGGCCGGAAGAAAGGAAAAGTCAAAAGGACGGGTTAGTTTCAGTCTTCTAGAGAGGAATCGGTTATGAAAATGTTTCCAAAAGACAAGATTAATTCACGGTCTGAGCTCCCTAAAGGCATGCTGTGCCTTCCACTTGTAATGATGAGAAAATATTCATTGCAAGATGGATAAAAAGATGTTCTCCAAAGACTGCATTTTATCTGCCAGTAGCAGGACACAGAGAGAAGCATCCATGAAATTAATTATAAAACCGTTTCTCAGAAATGTGTAAACATGACAGTGGCAGTGATCTCTTTTACACCTCTTGGGTCCTGTGTTTTAACTGTGATTGAATTGAGCTGTCAGGTTACATATAGAGTGACAACTCTTTACTAGCTGCAGCTGGATGAATAATGCAAAGAAAATGTTTGCAACTATCTTTTATTTTATAAAATAATTTCTCTTATTCTCTTAAAACCCCTTTTGTATTACAGGTATATTTGTGGGGCGAGAAGAATCACAGATACTTATGAATGCATAGTGGTAAATGTGCTGCAAATTCACTGAATAGTAGTGAAATATTAGATAATTGACAAACAGAAAAATCTAATATTCTTTCAGCTGCCTGCCATTACTCTTCTCTTCAGCTGTGGGTTACGCTCTTGCATTAACGAGAGGAGTAACATCAGAATGTTGGTAGCCAAATTCTAGGAGGATACTTGGTGATGAAACTGCAGTGCTGGAGAATTTATGAATAGATTTATGATGCAAGTTTCTGAAGTTCTAATCCTAAATTGATAAAGTTATCCTCCAAAACTCATATTTATGCAGAAAATGAGAAGCCTGAAGTTCATTCAAGTTATGGATACTTAGTGTTTCTTGAAAACCAGCCTGTTTAAGGTAGCTGTTTAAAATATACAGATTAGTACCCCAGTGTAGGGAATTGTTGCAAAGATCAAGAACACTGTTGTTCTGCTGCCATTAATGGAGCTGTCATATTGTTTTCATGCTACCGTTTTCATAGTCTTGCCTATTATTTCCTTTTTATGCTTCTATTCCTAACTCATATACTTGAACATTAATGTAGTTCAGGTCAGCACATCAGAATTATCATTTCTAATCAAACTGGTTTGAAGTCGTTGACATTCTACTGCCCTTCCTGGACTAGTTCTCCACTTAATTTTGAGCTTATTGAGGGGAGGGGGAAATGCCTCTAATAGTAGTTACAATAAAATGCCTGTGAAACCCTTTTAAAGGCTAAAACACTCTACTTACAGATCTGATGAATTTAAAAAATGGATGAGAATACTCAGTGGTGAAAAATATTTATATAATTCCCAGTGATTAATAAAACATCTTGTTTTCTAAATAAACAAAAAGACATATTGCAATGCTAAAATAGATACATTTTGCATTTTCAAATCCATATATTTTAAATCCTACTATTACCAATGTTCAAAATAACACTGCTAATATTTCTAAAGTCTGTCAAAGAAATTTTTTCGCTGTTAAACACAATAGAGTTTCTGTAACATTTTACAAAAAAATGGGGAAATTATTTTTTTTGTTGTTGTATTTTTGAAGTCATTCTTTTGTATCTTTTTGTCACTATATGATTGTGCCTTGATTGGGAAAAGTTTATGAGAATGTCCAGATGATCTTGAGATCAGTTATATCCTTTTAAGGTGAGATGGTGCTTTTGCCAAATGTTTTTAGAAATATACTGTGAATTTTCAAGTGATCTCATCCTCCAGATTTGCACTGTGTCATCTTGATTCCTTATAGCTCTGTCAGCACTTTTCCCCTCCTTTCCCCATTCTGCTTAAAATGGCCTATTGGTCTGACATATTGATCCCACTTGGTCCCGTGACTAATACTGATTTTATTCTCAATGGGACTGTAGTCTGTCATCAAACTTACTTTTTCTTTCATATGAGGATGACATTTGATTGGGTTATTTGACACTAGAAGGCAACAGCACTTGCTTGTGATCAATACGCTTGTATTCTCTGTTCCTTATCCTTCTCAGTAAGACCACATTAGCAAATGAACCATGAAAATGCTTCAACTACCTGTCAAGCAGTAGGAAAATCTTATTCATGTTGCCAGGCAATGCGTAGATACTCCGTTGGGTTCTTTATTAGAAATATGGGACTACTGTCCCTGTGGTACTAGTCTACTATGGCATAAAGTTGAAGTATAGCAGATTTTTGGCTAAAGGCATATCATGTTTCAGTTTTTGTTAATTTTGTCATGTCTGCATGGAGACACTTAGGAAAGTTGATCGAAATTAACTGCAAAAATAATATTAAACTATATTAAACGTGTATGTGAATCTTCTTATTCAGATTTAAGGTGGCCTTAATTCTATTTGTTAAGAATTTTCTCTTTCAGTCTGAATAAGGATAGCCATACAAAATGTTAATACGGTTTAACTAATCTCCTTCAAAGACCCATTTTAATTAATTTGGATTAATTCTTCAGTATTCCTGTTTAGATCAGCCTTTTTCAGTGATACTGACATCACTAGTAGTACAGATACAGTCTCTTTCATGCTGGTGGATATACAGTGGTATCAGAAGTAGTGAAAATTCAGTGAAGGTATCACATGCAAGAAGATGTTTTCATGAGTCTTTGATGCATAACACAGTGTGCACTCAGTAACTTAGAGTGTTGTGTCAGAGATAAAAAGGCTATGTTACGTTTTAAGCCGTAATTAATGCTGTAAGGCACCCTTAGTGTGCTTCCGTGTGTATAGTGAAGGAACCGACCTCATGAGTATATGTGTGTGTGTGTGTGTATATATATATATTTAATTTTCTTTCATTTTTAATTGGGGGCTTCACAGGTAGCCAAGTGATTGCTGTATGCTTGGGGGAACTGATACTGTGGCTGCCATCACCACTACCACTGAGGAAAGGATGTAAATAAATACAGGGAGAAATGGAAAACTTTTTCCTTATCTTCTGAGTGAAATGTATGTAATTTAATTTTTCAACCTGAGTACATCTAGCAAAGAATAGTGAAAAATACGAGAGGGGATAAAGAATAAGAGGTTAGTTTTGAAAGTGGATACCACAAAATGTTCTTGTTAAGAAGACAAAGAGAGCAGAATGGTTTCTTCCACTTTTCTCATTCTCATCGAGTAAAGGATGCAAGCATAAATAAGAAGTTTGCATTTTAATGGAAAAAAAAAAAAAGTGGTTTTGTTTTTTTTTTTTCCCCCAGCGAAATACCTCAGGTTACTGTATATTGCTGAGTTAACTTAGTTATGGAATATTATTTTTTCATACTGTTGTTTAATCTGGTCTTCCTATATATGTGACAGATGACACTGCATTTTACATTGAAAAAATTATTGTTTGGGTAAAGAAACAGTATTTCTTTCCCTGCTTTTATTTCCTTCTGTCAAATTTACACTGTACCTACATGATTGTAATCCTGATAAATTACTCTAATATAAATAGAGGTACCTATGTTGTTCTATTACCAGACATGAAGATGGGATTACTGAAAGCATTAATATCCTATCTGAAGGTGTGAGTTCATTATTTTTAACCAGTTACATCCAAAGAACATCGAAGATGTTTCCCATGTAAAGCATTTTTAGAAGCAAATATATGTCTTTAAAATATGTTGTTCATTTTTGTTTCAGAGTTGTCCCTTTATTGCTGTCATTACTTCAAAGTAAGGAGTGTTATTTTGCGTTTGATAATTCCTGTAATGGTTTTGTATAAAGTGCCAAGCCTTACCTTTTCCTGAGGCGTTAAGGAAAACTGTGACTCATTCTTACAATTTGCATGAATCAAACTTTGGATGAGCTTAAGAACTGGAAATAAGTTTTGGAACCAGAACTGTCTTACCTCTGTAGCAGAATGCCTTTCACATCTTCTTTTCTTTCCAAAAAACCATTTGCAGGGCGTTACCTGCGTCTGCATTCTTTCTACATAGCTGCTGATATCCTGTGTTGTGGGAAAGGTTAGCAAAGACATGCTGGTCTTCAAGCTGTAGTTGAGGTGTAGTTAGTAGCATTTATTGGTTTAAATACAGAGAAGGAGCAAAAGCGCTCATATACTATTGTTGGAATTAGATTCCTGCACAAATGTGGGAGTTCTTGAAGCCCCTGTCTTTCCACTCATCAAAATTTCACTTCTCATAAGCTGAATACACGAGGAAAACTGCACATAGTCACCAACAAGAAGTTATTGCTTGTAAAATGTGGCGTTTCGTCTCAATAAGGAATAGAAAATAAGATCATGCCTTTTTCTTAAGTGTGTTGATACGCTATTACTTTTGATTTGAGAAACACTGGATATGGTGGGTTTCAGGGCTCCAGCTGTTTTCCTTTTGTATGGTATTACTTCCTGCCTTTATGAGTCATTTTTCTTTGCAAATGTTTACTTCAAAAAAAGTCAAAATCACATTTTCAAATTTAGGATTATATTTTAAACGATTTTTCTATCTTTCAGTATTTGCATAGTGAAAGGGGAGTAATCAGTCACCCTTTCTGTATGTCTCTGGTTTGTGTGTGCAGTCATGGTAAATATGTAAATAAGATGAAGGTATATGTACTTGTGCTAGCAAGTCTCTCATTTTTACAAAAAATCTATCCATGTTTATGAGATTCACCTTTTTTTTTTTTAATAAGGGGCCAAAGTATCATGCTTATCATTTTTCTTTCAGTAAGGAATAGACCGTATGTTGCTACTTGAAATTCTACATTGAAACCACAATCACAGTAAATTTTCCCACACAAGTCACCAAATCAAACAGTTTAATAATAGGAAAACATTGTAGGATTGTAAACTATTAAACCAACTTTCTTGCATTTTTGCATAAGGGACAGATGTGAGAAGCTAGTGTATTTGTCTTCAGTGGAATCAGTGCCATTTTTACTTGGGCTTCTTAGAAGAAAATGACTTAACAAATATTAACCATCAGCTAATTAAGATGTACTTAATTAAATGCAAATGCTACTTAGCAAAAGCAATTGAGAGAAAGGCATGTGATTAGGGAATTAGCAACTGATTTAACACTTGGAGCTACCAGCTAGGCACCTAAGCAATAGAAATGAATGTAGAAACTTCACTTGCTAAGTATAATACAAGGGAAAAATACACCATCTTTTCACATTGTGTTTGTTGGAAAACTTCATAGCCAATGGAGTAGAATATATTGAAAATATAGATTGTAGGTTAGTATTACTCTATGTTAAATAATTAGAGAGGCTAAAAGTTCTTCAAAATTTTGAAAATTTATCAACCTACCTCATGCAGAGAGATTTTTTTGACAGTTGGTCATGTGGGAACAAGAACAGAAAATAATTACATACAAGGTAACATAGTGTTGCTACTATTTTTGAGGACGCTGCTATTTTACTATCATTAAAGCTTATGTTGACAGCCTTTATCTTTGGAGCAGATATGAATAAACACCTTTAAGATGTTATGAAAGCTGCTGGGATTAATAAAACATTTGAAGTTTCCTAATGTCTATCCAAGTACATGTTATATACAACTATTGAACTGATTCAATAGCAAAAATTAGTCTGTCTGTCAGATACTGTTGCATGTTCTTTTTTGGGTTTTTTCCTCCAAATACTCTTAAGATTGTTGGGCTAAACAAGATGGTAAGTGATGAATTGCATGTAAATATTATTGTTTCCATTTCCATGGCTTATTTAATTAGGTTTTCAGAGATTAACTTCTAAATTCTGCCTACTGAAAAATCTGGGTCAGCTTTTACAGTTGGGCATGCATTTTAATTAGACGTGCTATGAGAAAGACAGCTTTCCTCAGAGAGTTCCTCTTGTACAGGAAATAAAAAAAAAAAAAAACACAACCAAACAACGAAACAAGTAGGATTGCCAAAAAAAAATTTCAGCCATAGTATGAGACTGAATTTCCAATCAACGGTTCTGATAAAGTTGAGATAAAACAAGAAGGTTTGAGGAAGATGGCTTGCAAGTCCCTCATTATGCAAAACAGCAGAATTTGAATTAAAGTATTATGAGCCCCTTCTTCTTCCTCTGCGTAGTTCACAATGTAGTTCTCTCCACCTGAACACTGAAAAAAGAAAAATCCACACTACTGCTTCAGCACCGTGGTTTGGAAGGAAAAGTTAATTTGCTGTGACAGTTCATGTTAGGCAGGCAGGATTTTTTCCTTTCATGGTGAACTTTGCAGACTGGTAATTGCTTAGTGATTTGAAAGAATTAGTATTAGAGATCAAAATTATATTGTTTATCCAGGTGATTGATCACTATCTGCTTATTAGCAGATATAAGGTATCCTAGCTTCTGAAAAATGAGTTTTGATAAATTTAATAGCTTTTCTGTAATGTGAAGAATTTCCTACTTTGCATTAGACTAATCAGCCAGTGTGTAGACAAAGCTATTACTAATGAAAGTCTAGTGCATAACTTGAAATTTGGATCAGTCTGTAAGTTTTATTTCCATGGTTTTCTTGAGGTTTTTTATTTTATTTTATTTAGTTGAACTCGGTAATGGCTTTTCTATACTATTACAGATGAGTCGTGATGTTCCTTTAAGCTTGAGGCAATTAGGTTTTAAATTGATATTTTCATATTTTCTGCCCTGAGTTATAATTAAAACAGACATATCGGCACTTCAGAATTGTAAGGTTTTTTTTTTTTAAAAAAGGCATTTTCCTCTTTCTGGTCAAACTGTCTTTGTATTTCTACTGGAGTGGTGCAAAAATTGTAAAATTGTAGCGTGTACAGACTTCTTCATGGAGAGCCATATGCTTTACTAACTTTGGGTACGGGAAGTGATTAGTTAGTTGCGTATGAAAACCAGGACTGAGCACATAACACAGATCTGGTTTTGAATATGAATAGGCACATTTTGTTCTTGATGGGCAGAGTCCACACAGCAGTTTTGGCCCCTCAGTCTGAGGTTTGAAGACTGACAAGGGAGTCAGCGTAAGGACATGTATAGGTCCTCCTCTGGGAGGAATGCGTATGGGAAACTGCATGGAAATTCAAGATAAAGAACAGTCCTGTTGACCATTTCAGCCGTAACAACCCATACAGAAGGCAGTACAATAGTTTTCTGCTGATTATTTTTCTACGCAGGTAAGGAAGGAAACAGTGTGTGGGAACCAGCGCAGCTCACAGATTTTAACATCTTGTGAGCTAACTGCCTTTTTGTCCTGCAGCCTCCATGCTTAGAGGTATTACTGAAGGCAATTCTTCAGCCTTCTTCACGCACAAACACCAAGCACTTTAAAAACTGGGCTCTGGGATGCCTTACCAAGTATTTCACGCGTTCAGCAATTTTCGTGGACACATTGTGTGCCTCCTTTTCAGCTTCACTGGCAAGACAAGAAAACTGGTAAGAGAGAAGCATCAGCCAAAAAAGCTGTGCCCAAAACTGACATAGTCACATAGGTACAACACAGTTCAGTTCCTACTATGTATAACCAGTACATCCAGATCATGCGGTTCTCTGAACTGTCAGTCTTTTCCATCCTTTCTTATGTTTTCACCATGATTTTAAATGTGCAGGTTTAAAAACACTCAAATGACATAGTGTCATTTGCTGTGGTCTGTTGTACTTACAACCAGGCTATCATGTGTGGCTACCAGGAGCCACAAAAAGAAGATATTGGCATGACTGAGCCTTTTTTTTTTCTTAGAGTGGCAGATATACTAGTAAATTTGAACACATTTGACTAAGCAGAACAGAGTCTGAAGTCTGCAGTTTTAGCCTTTAGGCTCAGTTGCTGTCATTAATTCTTTAATGAACTTTAAAATATAACTGCATGATTTGTTTTATCACTCTGTGATATTCCTGTCCTTTACTGATTACACAGGAATTTTAAAAATAATTTTCAGTATTAATGTTCAAAGTACTGTCTTGATTTTGGCTTAGTTTGTATCAGGTTATAGCTCAGCCTTTCAGAGACTATAGCAGATTTCCAGGTACAGGACTGAGACCAAGTTCACTGCCTTATTGCATAGGACCCCTGAAGCATTTTTATCTTACGTTGATTATTTTTTTCCCCCAAGTCATTCTCCATGCCTTGTTGAATCTTGCAGTGATTTTTCTGTTCATTTTAAGGCTTAAAAAAAATTTTGCCCTCTGTTAAGCCCTTGCGTTTCTATTTACTGTAGGTCAGAATTTGACAGTAATTTTTTACTATGCATTGAAGCGTGCATCACATTAAAAGATGCACAGTAAGCAAGAGACTTTCCTTGCCATGTCTCACTAGTGATACCAGCTCTGGGAATGCTTCCCATTGGAAACATCTTGAAGCATTTTATAAGAAACTCAAATATTCAGACTCATTTTACAGATGAGTAAACAAAATCACAAAGCAGTGACATGATTCAACTACATTAAGCACAGACTATAGGTCTTCCATGGTATAGTCCAGCCTTTAGCATCTTTAGCATTTTCACAGATACCACATGTTCTTTGTGAATGTAATAAAACAAGAATGAGGATATGAGTACAGTCTGATACTTATGAATAGTTAGCCTGTTCCTCCTGCATGCTATTATTCACAAGCTACCTCTCTATTCTGTAAAAATTTGTCGGTTCAAGGGGGGGATTTGCATAAGAGAGAAATAGCATTCAACTATATAGGCACTGTTTCTGAATATGGACTATTGCAAGATTCCAGATTTTAATGAACAAATCTACTGATAAATGCTGAAGAGTTTTCCTGACAGAACTTTTCATCTTTCTGGTTTTTACTTTTCGTCATTCTGTTGCTTAGAATATCAGTAACTCAGGGCAGGGATCTCTGAGTCATGTTTTTGGAGTTCTGTCTTCAAGTCTTCTGCAGCATAAATATATACCTATAAAGTTCAAATAAAATATTAGCCTATATATGACAAACTTTTTGAAATGGGACTTTTTATAAGTCTTTACATTGACCTTGTTCCCAGCCTATGGTTGAGTGGTTCCTGGTAGCTGACTACACTATGCACTTTAAAGAGGAAGGCAACAAAGTTCAAGTTGTTAACAAAATTGTTAGTGAAATGTCAGAAATGTCAGAAATTTAGCCAAAATATTTCCCTGATCATAAAAAGTACCCATTTTAAAGCATTCCTTCCACCTTCATTTTTATGATGTTGAATTCATCAGCTAAGAACTGGACAGTTGACAAAAACTAAATGCTAATATAGAAGATAAATATTTATAAAATACTTTCTCTGTAAAAGCAAAGGATAAAAGAGAGCTTTGATTTCGGGAGAGAGTGAAGGCTTTTGTTTGTTTGAAATATAAACTCAGGCTGAAACTAATTTAATACTATTTCTCGTTGTGACCCAAAATGTAACTTGATTTTCAGGTTAACGCCGCCTTAGTTGACAGGTGATAAATAGGCTCGATACGGTATTGTAAGTTTACACTAAGACATACTAAGACATACTTTATTGTAATAGCTGTATTTCTTGCAAAGTGCGAAAGTGTCCCAGCAGTTCACCTCATTGAGTCTGACCTGGTGATGCAGTAATTTGAGAATGAAGTTCACCCTTTTTCTAGCCTTTATTTTATTCTTTGGAAAGTAAGTTTGCAGTCTGCTCCTCTGTCTTGTCCTTCAACCCAAACGCATGCTCTTCTGAAGAAGACAGGATTCCCTGAGCGGCATTTTTAGAGTCTGTAAACCTTGACTTGCAAAAAAAACCCCTAGTTTTTGTTTAAGTTAGTGTTTGATTCATTTTATTATTATTCTATTAAGCAATAAAAGCCTAATTTGAGACTTGGGTAAAGCAGCGTTTATAACTCTTTGACTTCATTTACAGCATTCACAGTTCTCACTGAATTAGCTTTTCAGAATCCAGGTGGTGGTTATTAACACTGGCTGATGTCTTTGTCACTAAATTGTAGAGTATTTAACGATTTTTTCCTAACAATTATTTTGTTGTGTCGAAGACTTGTGTTTGTTACGAATCTTGATGAGACGCTATTTTGTTAACATTAGTTATTAAACCCGAAGTGTTGACATAATGGATCATAGCAAGTGCAATGCTATAGGCACTCCTTTCAGTACCGTCGAGATTACGTATGCCTCAGTAACGTTTTAATGGATGAGTCATAATTTAACAGGTTTTATGCCCTAGTACAGCAAGGATCATGTAGCACAAAAGGCATAGAGATGATTTGAAATGTTATGCTTTTCACGAGATTAAAAAAAAAAAAGTTTCATGTTCACAAATGAATTGGCTCTTTCCATGCCTCGATTGTACGTGATTAACAGGGCCTCAGAAGTCCACTGACTCTTAGATGCAATTTTTTCACGGTTCCATGTAACAGGCATTACATATTGGGCTACTATTCAGTTCCCTGTGCTTTTCGTTGCAAGCACTTTCTGTAATTGGTTCGTACGAGAACAAGGCTGTAGTTCCTACACAGTGAATCAAAATGTCTCCTTCCTTTGTTTGTTTTTTTCCATCATCTGCTCCCAATCGAAGATTTATCCTGAGGCTTTTCTTACTGTCAGTGAGACTTATTGACGTCAGAATATGTGATCATTCGTTTGTTCCTCACCTAATGGATATTAACTGATTGGATCAGGAAATCATATGTCACCGTACAAAACTAACCACTTTGTGATTAGGGTGCTGTCGAAACGGATCTCAGACACGGTGCTCCCACACTTTCCCTATGGAAACCAAAAGCAGCTCTGCTTCTTAAACACTAGCTGGTATTTAATTAAACAATTTGTACCAGCCTGGACCTTTTTATTATAATGAGATATGTTCAGTGATGTGACAGAATACAAATGCATAAATCTTTTTATCCTTCCATGACACAGAGTGATGTGTTTCTGGTTTGCTAACAAATTAAGATCTTTCTAAGTAAACCAGACACTCTAACTGGAGCTTACTGCAACTCTCTTCATATTTTGATGCATAGCTGCAATTCAAAGGTTGAATGGCAGGTTATAAAACTGGCTAAGCGGGAAGTTAAGATGCTTCTCTGCTTCTGCCACAAACGTGGATGAAGACGAGGTGGTTACTGTACATGCATTTCCATTTACAGTTTTCTATGTTCTGTTATTTACGTTAGGATTTTCTGTGGAATCAAGTATGTATTAACAAAATGAAAGCCTAAGGGCCGCCTGGTCACTTCAGCAGAACATCAAATTTAACTAGGTTTAAGAATGTTCTTCTAGAATCAAAACAGAAGAGACAGGTCATTTTAATAAAAAAATCTATTTACCTTGTTTATATAGGAGAACAGAATCTAATTTATTTGTGTGCCCATCTGGACTAGATTGCTCATTTTAAGTTAATTTAACAAATGATAGACTGCAACTGGCCTTTTCTTTCCCAGGAGAAGAGGTTGACAGGCAGCTGTGTAGAGATGCTATCTACCCAATCCCGGTTGTCTGCGAAGCTCCGTGCCCAAAGGACTGTGTGCTCAGCATGTGGTCTGCATGGTCCTCCTGCTCACACACCTGCTCCGGCAAAACCACAGAAGGGAAGCAGATGCGTGCCCGCTCCATTCTGGCATATGCAGGTGAAGGTAAGGTCGCAGCGCTTCTAGACTCTTGTTTGATTGTGAATTCACAACTGTCTTTGTAATGTCAAAGTAATTTCTTGATCTACAGAAACAAATTTTTTGATGGAGTTGTGTTTTTTTTCAAATATAGCAAAAATATTTAATTGCTTGTCCTACATTTACTCATGGTACCTAAAGCTGGTTTAAAGAGGCGATTTTGGGGTTTTTTTAATTTCAGTAATGTTGCTGTTTTTATTATTCTGCATACCGTTACTGTTTTGATTTTGAATACATGGTTTTCTCATTTTCTATTAAAATTAAACAGGGCAAACAATTCATCGTATGCGGACCTCAAAGATATTTACAGAGGATTGTTAG
The DNA here is from genome assembly GCA_009769605.1 of Bucorvus abyssinicus. Taxonomy (NCBI): domain Eukaryota; kingdom Metazoa; phylum Chordata; class Aves; order Bucerotiformes; family Bucorvidae; genus Bucorvus; species Bucorvus abyssinicus. Next base: position 29,307,728 of record CM020028.1, on the reverse strand, counting down.
TAACCCTAATTTAGGTCCAATTTGAAAGTATATAGGTATGAATGGTGGAAAGATGAGAGTTTTAATGGGTTCAAATGCTAACAAATGGCTTCTGTAGATTCTTAGCTCAAATTGGTATCTAATGTTACCCATTAACATTTTTATTCATGGTAAGACTTTGGTTTTGCCCTACAAATCCTCAGTCAGGTGAATGGTTTCCAATCATGCAAGTGGTCCTTGTGCAGTGTCTGCAGCAAATGCGAAGAGAAGACATAGCTGGAGTATAAAGAAGAAAAAGGGTTTAGATATAGGTTCATGTCTATTCCTTGATGTTTTTCTATGCTTCCTATGACTGATTTTGTTTTGTTCTTAAGTATTTTGGGGGGTAATAGGGCAAATTTGTTCTGTATGTAACATAGTTCTAAAATGGCCACATCAGGTGTGCCAGGGTCCAGCTGGTAAAACGCCTTGTGCAACACTGGGAGCAAGGAGTCAACCACCAAAGAGTTCTTAGTAAAGTTAAACGCCTTCAACATAAAAGGATTACATGCATGTTTGAGTTCTTCTTTAGAACTGTTGAACACTATTACTTTTATTACATAAGCATTTTATTACTTTTATCTTAAAAGATGACATTTAGCTGAAAAATGTAAGCTGTAAGGTATGGAAATAGTGAAACAGGTTATGTGTTTAGGGCAATGGAAAAAAGAAAGGGGCAGGCTTCATCATATATCCAAATACAATTCAATGTTTGCAAATGCAGTTAACTTCATTGGTGAAGGTATACTGTGTATTTGACAGAATTCGGGTACTTGTCAAAAAAAAAAAAACAAACAAAACAGACAAAGCACTTTTAACCTTTTTTCCTTTTCCTGAAAAGGGACCTGTGCTAAAGTGTAAGAGGCAATCAGAACAATACTCGTTTTAGTAGATGATTGAAATAATAAATTACTTAGATGAATCTATGTAACAAAGTAGCAGTGCTTTTAAAATAAGAAACAAAATTGGGTTTATGTTGTCCCTTTTTTATAGTATGTCAAAAGGACTTATTTTGAGGGAAACACAGAGCCACGTTTTCATATGATAATTCAAACAAGCATATATTCATGCACTTCCTGCTTTTCCATCTAGGTTAAAAGATTTTTTTATATGCTTATGCTGCTTTACTGAAGTCAGAAATGTAACATCCTGACAAGCATGGCACAGAATTGAAAACCTAAATTGCTCAGAAAATGATTCTACTTTCTTATACTTCTTTTTAAAAAGTACTCATTCTGACTTTGATACTTAACAAAAATTAGGGTAATTTACAAGGCTGCAGATGCAGCAAAGCAGTTAAGCACTGCCTGGATTTTAGGTATGTAAATGTTATTTATGTCTGTTGTGCAATGATCAGAACCAGCACTGCGTAGTCACAAATATTGACAGATCTCAAACCACACAGGCAGTAGTGAAGAGATCCCTAAACTACTGCTGAGAAAGCTGACTCATTAGCTAAATGTTCGAGCAAAGCTGAAGCACTACAACAATGACCTCTACCACTATTCCAAGATAAGGTTATTCTGTGGGGTTTTTTTAAGGATAAAGGCTAGTATGTCTACCTAGCTTATAGCAGTTCACTCACATCTTGGTCAGATACCTTCAACATTGTGCACCTTTGCACTCTACAGACTCCAGAGGATAAAAGTATATAAATAAATAAAAGAACCCCCCAAGGCTTAGCATATCATTACAACTGTAGCTGGAAGGTCTTCTTCACCTTTGCTTGTATTATATTAAAAAAAGTATCAGTTTAGCTTTTATTTCTTATGCTTCACTGAAATTAGAGATATTGGTATCTTTGTCCTCATACATATCTTACGCTTTTTAGTCATTTCCTGCATGACAAATAGCTAAATGATGTTTCACCTCCAGAACTACATGACACAGATCAGCCTTGTTCCCCAAACATAAAATACTGATTGTGTAGCTGGTGCTGGGAGGTCATTTTATGTTCTGGGGACACAGAATATATTCCTGTACCTGAATGTCTGTATTCTGCTGATAGCAAAAGGAAGCTCCACATGAATCTTGTTTGGGAAACGTGCAGTTCTCAGTTCTATTCAGACCTTATAAAAAAATGCACATTACTATTGTTGAAAACTTTGTAAATGTCATGTATAACTAAAAATCCCAAGTCTCATAAAGGTAAGACCAATAATTCCATTTATACCTTAAAACTGAGTTCTGACAATAGCTCTCAGTTCTGTTCAGGTGAACAGTCCCACAGGTGTTCACTTTTTGATTTTTGAACCTTTCCTTGAACTGTTGGTATGAGGCAGACCAGGTTAGGCAAGCCATTTCGTATAGTATAGCCATGATATTTAGAGTTTGTATTCAGAATATAATAGAACAAATATATCGTATATAAATATATACAATTCCTAAAGCATCAGGATTGGACCTTAATGAAAGAATGTGCAAGTCTGTTGCCAGTCTATGAATAAGGCTAAACTTGGTTTCTAAGATGACATAAGGAGTCCAGGTTTATTGCTGTGAGTTATTGATCACACATGTCCTCTGCTAGTCATGGAGAATTCAATCTGCATGCCTGGGAAGGCCAAAGCATTGCAGGCATTACATTCACAAGGAATACTGCAATCCTTCAGAGTATTGAAGTGCGTAATTCTTGTTCATTGGAGTACTTAAGCATGAACACCCCATTGAAATTTTTGAGGGTCTGTAAATACATATGAAATAGATTCTTTTATCTGGATCTCGGATGGCTTCTTATTGACTGTGATTGCTCAGTTTCTCTCCTCTTTGAAATAAAAAATACTATATTCTGTCATTTTACTTGTTAATGTTGGCAGATGACTGTCCATGATAGAGCTAAGTCATTTCATACTTAAGATCTTACTTTTCTTCATACTTCCCAGCTATCTATGCTGCTGAATTGGTTTGAAGAAACCATCAAGTTAGCATAATTGGCCACCAGGAAACAGCCACAGTATAACTGATTTTCTTGTATGATTAGAATAGGAATAATTCAGCGGTATTATAATAATTTCTTGGTGACAATAGCTTCACAGGAAAAACTGAAATCATATGTAAATTACAGTAGTGACAAAGTTTTCTAATGAGCTCTGGGATACGACTGCCCCTCTAGCACCACACTGACTTCTGCTCGAGACAGGAGCTGGCCTCGACTGTACACCCCCTTGTCAGCATTTCCTCATTCAGAACAACACCCCTTCAGCGTGCTCAAACCATACACTGCAGAGCCTGAAGCACTATGTGATTATGCACATCTGGGATGGTCTCTTTCCTCAAGATAAAGGCTTTCTGTCATTTGCGAGATGACTCCATGTGGAAGCTGGTGTCACAGTAACCATTTTTGATATCTTTTCTGAGATCATGGCCCTCAGCTTGAAGGTTTGAAAGGTGAAGTGATTTATAAATTTGCCTGTCTGTGAGCCTGCCTATAGTGGTAGCTCATTTGTGTCACTGTCAAATACATCTTCATGGTATGGTAAGAAATTCAGGAAAGTCTATGTCTCAAAATGTAAAATGACAGCAAAGGACATAATGATGTTATCTGATACATCATATGGTTGTTTTGCATAAGTCAGGTAAAGGTGTTGTATACAGGGCAGCCTGTTTCTGTTGAATGCAGGGTTTGTCTATTTTTGGTTGTTTTTTTTTTTTATTATTTTTTATTTCCTCCTTACCATAAATCTTATTTAATTAGTATAACTAGTAATACACACTAAGACTACTTTACATAGGCCATGACCTGTGACTAAAAAGTACTAAACGAGAATTAATTTTTTAGTTAATAGTAGATATGCAGACTGATTTTGTATTGGTTGACACTGCCGAATCCGTGTCATACAGCATAACCCTATTGTTGTGGATCCATTCGAAGTTTTATCAGTAGTAAATGACTGATACTGATTTTGGAAAAGTAAAGATTAAAAAAAAATTCCCACAAGTCAAATGCAAAGAAGAAAAAAATCTGATTTAAAAGTTTAATTTAATAAAATGAGAGTGAAGGACAATTTTGCTTGAAATATTCTCTTAAGGGCAGGGATGCATATGATGGCTATTGCATGTTCGTAGATTAGCAACGTATAATGCCAGAAGGACTGTTTAGTGTGACCTCATATATCACAGACTATTAAACATCACTGAGTTAGATAGAATATCAGTTGTCCATCTCATGAGGTATTCTGTTCGACAGCGGACAATAGCTCATACTTTCGTATGTCTGCAAGAGTGATTTACTGAACATGTAAGGAATAGCTGTATCAAAGGAGTTTCTTCCCAACTCTAGGTAAATTGTGGTTGATAAGCTTTAAAATTTTACTCCAGTTAAAATTCCAGTGCACTTTGTAGTTGCAAAAGAGAAGTTATACTTAGAGCGTTATAATGTATTTACTCTTCTTATATTTGTTACGTTTGGTTTTAATTTTTGTATTTTCCTGGCTTGAAATCACAGCGCTTGGTAATTAAATCTGAAAGCATAGAATTGACTAAGGATAGGTTTTGGAGAAGACAGGGATTTTCATGAGTTTTAACTGATTTCAGCTGAAACAGAAGTAAAAAAACCACTTAGTTTTGGAACTGGGGAACCAGAATTTTCAGGCTAGGCTTGCAGAGTGATCTGGCACCTGTGTGTGAAGGTGAGCTGGGGGAGAGGGTGTTACTGTGCTTCCCCTCAGGACCCCGTGAGTTCAGATTCCTGCCTGTAGTGTGGTGTCTGGGATTCAAATCCTGTTCAAGAAAGTACCTGAGGACAGATCTCTCATCTCCTGTGGGTGCACCCTAACTCCTGTCCTGTTGTGTGTTATAGGACAGATCTGCTTGGTTTGTGTAACTGATAGGTACCTGGTGAGGAAGCATGAATGTTTGCAGAACTGGGACAGAAGTTCTGCACCAACAGGGCATTCTTTGTTCTTATGTTAGTGATCTGCATGTCCTGAACGTGTGTCTGTCTTTGAGAAGTGCAACTGTCTTGAGGAGTGCCTATCTTGTTCCTACTGCAGAGAAGAAATGAGTAACACCTCACTTTCTAGATTACAAGAGGCACTTCAGTCACATCTGTTTTCTCAGACTTTAAGATTATTCCAGCTGTTTTGAAGTGCATATATAAAATTAGATGCAGTTGTAAAATGAGTGATATCAAAATGATCCTAAATGCTTTAAAAATGTTAAACATTTTGAAATTTGGAAGTTATCAAGACAATGTCACAGGAAAGACATAAAATCCAATCCTTGAACATCCTAGAGTAAGATATCTTACCCATTACCAGCTCCAAATCAGGCAGAAAAGAAATGTAAGTGTATGACAATTCTGTTAAAATGTTCAAGTAAAAGTACTCTCATATCTCTGCTATTCTTTATGACTAATATGCAATCCCTCTAACTCCGGCCTCTCATTTCCAAGTGTGCTTTGCTTAAGTAACCAAAACCAAAAGGAAATGCTTCAGCTCTGTTTTGTGTACCTTGAAATGGTTATTTTTCATACTAGTAAGCAGCTGTTTACAGTCATCTGATCATGTATTCTATAAAAAGTATTTAGGATTGTATGTCCCTTTTTCCTGTATTCTGGTAGAATTAAATGCCTATTTTATTTTTTTTCTTCTGTGATGCTCATTAACTTTTCTATCCCTGTCAAACCTATCCTCATTTGGTGAAACGATCTGAAATTTGAGCAGCCTGATCTTGTTACCCCTGTGCAGATGTTGTAAAGGGCATCTCTAACTGCTAGTTTTCTAACTCTTTCTGCTTTTTCTGTACCTATTTTAATTTGAGGGATTGCTGTTTTCCTGGAGAGAATGGCACACTGGTTTGGCACACTGATTTATAAATAAACAATATATTTTTATTATTAAAAAGATTTGGTAATAGCGATAGTCCGTTTACATTTCAGTAATATTATTTCCACATTTTATTCATTCTTTGCATATTTTTTTTAACTACTGGTTTAATCTGAACAGAACTGGATTCCCAGTGAACTGCAAACATCATGCCCCAATGTTTTTCATTTACAAGTCAATGTCACCAGTTTTTGTCCCTGAATGTACATTCTCTCGTAGCTGTCAAAACCGAATCTAAGTTGTCACTGTATTCTCAAATGCCGTAGGAACTGATGGCTGTGGCATCCGTTCTTGGGAAAATATTTCTTCCCCCTTGCACTCCTTTAATTTATTAATTTACTTAACTGTTTCCCCCGTGTTTCTCTTTGAGGTAACATCAGATGGAAATTAACTTAGTAACCTTCCTTATCTCTTCTAAATTCTCCCTTTATTACCTCTTGTACTGGGGGAACATGTCTAGACTCCTCGTGGATGAATTTTTCTCGCATAATAAATACTTTCTGATTTTACTATCTTTGATTTTTTTTTTTTTTTTTCCCAAAATACACTCACTTTCCTATTTCCTTGCTTATGTTCTTATGTACTGGTGTTAGCAAGAAGATTTTTTATTTCCTGAAGGAAGCTGCTTGAATAACCTTTTGGAACTTACTACGTAACCATAATTTTGTATTACCATTTTTTAATTTCCTTTTTTAGGAAGATTCGTATGACATTTTGTTCTTGATGCTTTGCATATTGACATATGTTTTAAGCAATTCTGATAGACATGAGTTGCATCTGTTCTGAGATAAAAAACAATTTAATTCCAGTCATTGTATAATTACATGCATACATGTTTAGGTTTTTCTAATCCCCCTTTACAAAGCTTAAAATTTGTAGTCTTTAGCATCTCAGCTCAGTTAATGTTTACTGTTGCTTGGTTGCATCAATATTTCTAGCCCAAAGTCAGTAGTTAAAAATATCTCTATGGAAATAATTTGAGAACTTCGATTTTGTCCTATGTTTTCATTAGAATGGCCCTTTCCTTACATTTGCTGCAGAACTAGACATCCACAAAAGCAATTTGGGGTATAAAGTATTATCGTGCTTGTGACACTTGTGTTGGAGTACTTGAAGCATCCGTTGTTTCTTTGATTTCATTTAGTAGTTTAATTTCTCTCTACACTGAGTGCTTAAAACCCCTTCCCTCTTCCATGTCTGTAGAGCAGGAGCTCAACCTAAAGTTCAGTGTTGGATGTAAAGGCTAATATGCTCTGTGACTTGCGCTTAGTGCGAGCATACATTTTTGGTTTTAAAGAAAAGGTGTATGGCGCATCTGCAGTAACTGATAAAAGGTTCCTCTTTCAGTTATCTTTCTTCCTGTTCGCGTCTTTTAGGAAAGACTAAAATGTTATTTAGATTTTCGCTGGCTTTCCATCACTTGGAGACAGGAGTCCTTTTGTTCCTATGAAGGCCACGAATGTTTAAATTAATTCTTAAACCTGGATTCTGTACGTGTAGTAGCACCAGAGATGTAGCAGACATGCTGTCTACTCACAGGGCTAGACACTTAGTTGTCTGTGATCAAGTCTGGTAGGAAAGATCTCTTCTTTACTCACGGAGGATTGGGAGGCCAGGTTAGCTTTGAAGTGCTTGACTGTAAGAAACTTGAGCACATTATCTGAAACCAGACACAACAAAGGTAGCATTATCTGTGCTTTTCTTCACAATTATTGACACATGAATGCATTTTAATCTTAACCTGCAACAGCCTTTGTTATCTCAATCTGGACCTGAAATTGCCAGCTGTGCCATCCTCTTTGGTAATTACGTAACATGGATAAATATCCACTGGGAGCTACGACAAGAGCTCCAAAAATCTTTTTAATTGATCTGTGAATTAGACATAAACAGCGGTCTCTACACATGCATAACTAGAATATTCAACTATTCTTCTGTCTAGAGCCCTCATACCTCCTTATGTGTTCTCTTGAGAACCCCGTAATAAAAAGGCTATAGATTACTCCAAGCACATTAAAGTAGTTTTGTAGAAGTTATGATTATTTTGGCATTCTTATTGTACACATTTACATTTACGGTCCATGTACAGTCTTTTCTGTGTAATCTGTTGACTGAAGTTTGTCAAAGTCAATTTGGGCATATGAAGAGGAGGAAAAAGGAACAGTACTTTTTTCCTGCAATCAAAGTGATAGCATGTAACTAACAAGATTTCAAAGTAGGTTTTTTTAATAAAAGACTTTATTTCCTTCCACTTCATGAACTTTTGCCCTGTTTTATTGTTCCAGGAGGAGTACAGTGCCCAAACAGTAGTGCGCTACAGGAAACACGCAGCTGTAACGAACACTCTTGCACCGTCTATCATTGGCAGACCGGCCCATGGGGACAGTGCATAGAGGATACGTCTGTCTCTGCTTTCAACTCCTCTGCCAGCTGGAACGGGGAGGCCACCTGTTCCGTGGGGATGCAGACAAGAAAGGTCATCTGTGTGAGGGTCAACGTGGGACAAGTGGGCCCAAAAAAGTAAAGATCTTAAAAAACTGCTTCATGCTGTATTTATCTTTACATTTTGCTGCTTTATATTTATATCGCCAGTGACTGCGTGCAAAGGCAAAAAAAACCTCCTTCTTTGTGTTCTCATGGGGGAAGAATTCATCTTTCAAAAACACAAAACTGAGCTACAGGAGGATTATAGAATACCTTTCTCACTATTGATTTTTGTGGGTGATTGAGGGCCCCGAAACGACCAGAGGGATGGAACACCTATCCTGTGAAGAAAGGATGAGAGAGTTGGGGTTGTTCAGGCTGGAGAAGAAAAGGCTCTGGGAAGGCGTTGTTATTTCCTTGCAATAATTAGGGGATGCTATTAGAAATGTGGAGACAGTCTTTATCAAGGCCTGTTGCAACAGGGCAAGGGGGAATGGTTTTAAACTAAAAGAGGGTAGATTTAGGCTAGATGTAAGGAATAATTTTTTTTACAATGAGGGTGGTGAAACGTTGGCTCAGGTTGCCCAGAGAGATGGTAGGTGCCCAGAGAGATGGTAGGCGCCCAATCCCTGGGAAAATTAGAGATCAGGTTGGATGGGGCTATGGGCAACCTGATCTAGTTGAAGATGTCCCTGCTCACTGCAGGAGGGAGTTGGACTAGATGGCCTTTGAAGGTCCCTTCCAACCCAAAACATTCTTTGATTCTATGATATTTACAGTGGTGATTCTGTTGACAGCTGACTGATTGCTGAATCCAGTTGGCTCCTTGCCATCATCAGGTCGAGTCGAGATAAAAGTCAAGTATGTGTGCGGTAGGCAGTGCAGCACCATTTCCAAGATCGTTGTGGTACCTCCAAACAAACTGTGCACTATATTCATTAGTGCAGTTCCATGCAAAAATACTGTTTTACATCTGAATACAGTACAATCTGTGTAAGTGCATCTTCTCAGGAGCAGACTAAGGAGGTTAAGCATAGTGCAGTTATGACAGGCCATTAGTTTGAAACATTAGTTTGAACATTAGTTTGACAACATTAAACCATATACTTGTGGTTTTTTAAGCGATCCCTTTGGCCCAATGATTTAATTTTACAGTTTAATATATGACCAGGGTTAAATACAGATTAGCTGCTAGTAAAATACATTGGATAATACCTTCATACAGTTTGGCAGTCTGTAATTATATCCCACTCAGGACAGATTCCAAGCTGGAAGACCTGATAGCAGAGGTTTTTTCGAAAGTTCATGAAGCAGCTCTTATTGCACTGAATATTTTCACGGTGCCTGCCATTTGTTACTTTATTCAGGGATAGACTTACTGCCAATTTTCTTTAAATTGAAATATGGGGAATAATACCGGCACATTCAGTAATCTAAATTGTCGTACATCTGCATTAAGTTGCTGTTCTCTTCAGTCATGATACCATTATATGTTTTATTTGGTTCTCATTTTACATTTAAAAGAACCCTCTAATTATTTATCTTCTTTTTTAAATCTACTGTTAATGTCTCTTCCTTGATTTGACATGAAATTTTTGGGAGGAGGGCTGTTTTATTGTGTCATGAATGTGTCCTGTGACATGAGAAAAAAACGTCTTGGTTGATCCTTCAAATTGGCACACTAAAATCACTGAATCTTTTATAAAGACCCAGACATTTAACATGAAAATGTAAATAGAAAACTTATTTTAAACTCCCCTTAATAAAAAGGATTACTGTGGTACAATAGAATCAATATTATTTGCCTTATCCACCTCAGAAGTTACAGCCTTCAGCTTGTATCTTTTCTGTTTAATATGACCTTGAGTAAGGGCTGAAAAAAAATCAATACTACGCTTTAAGCCACATACACTAAATACAAACAATATAAAAGATAGGAATGATGTTCGAATTGAGCTAATGGCCCAAGGATCTAAAGAGGAATTGTAATGTTCAGTGCTCCTTAAAGATGAAGTTCTCATTGAAACAGTAAATGTGTATAATTCAGAGTTCTTTGTATGCTTATAATTTCTGTTGTTCTTAAAGGGAAAAGCCATTAGCAAGCCAATGTTCAATACTTTTCAAAGGCATTTTTAATTTTGACCTTAGAGAAAATCTCTGAAAATGTAGGCAATGTATGTGATTGGTGGCAGATGATTTTTTTAAAGTTTACCTGACCATATATAATACACCCACCCATATATAATTAGACTTTATGAATCACCTAGAAAAAAGGCGTAATTTGACTTAAAAATTTAGAGAACGCTTGTGGAGAGGTGATGGAGATTTATGTTACTATAGCTATAATATTTCATGGTCTTTCAAGTTGGTATTTTAGGGGAGACAAGAGAAAGGGTGGAGATGTCATTTTAAGAGGGACTAAGAAGTTGCTGCTGGTTCAAAGTAATGGATCATACTCTGAGAAGTTTATGTGAATGGCCAGGAGAATGCAGAGACAACTAATGGCAATCATGAACTAGCAAGAGTTATTGCTGAAGAGTATGTTCCTGTAAAGCTGCAACTCAACTTTCCTTCTCCTTTGCCCGTACTTCTCCTCCCATGCTGCACAGGCATAGTTCTCCACTGACCATGGAGACTGTGTTTTCTTGGTATTTCATCATTCAACTTGCCTGTGCTCCCTTCAGCCTAGCAAGAAAGATGCCTTGCGCAAACCGAGCTTCCCCAGCTTATCCGATCCAAATACAAAACTGGTCTTTCATCCCTCTGGTCCCAGATGTCCAGCAGCCACAAGAGGAAGAGCTAGGCATAGTAATGTTTATCCATAATGAGCCAAGAGCTCCAAAATACAGAAGTGGTATTTTTCTTACCTCTTTACTTGTTCTTCTGACAGTCCACAGTCTCTACATTTTTAGGGCAATAGTAATTCTGAAATTATTTTAATGATGTGCAATACTTCTGCAAGAGTTATTGCATCATTCTGAAAACAAGTATTGCAGCACTGCAAGCATTGCAGCACAAAACCAACAAGCATTGCAGTGGCAGTTGCTTGTCCTTGAAAAAATAGGAACACAGAATGGGGAAAATGACCTGGGTTAATGAGTCCCATATGTGGCAGTCCAATAATCCCTTTTATATGCTGATAAAGCCTCTTCCTAAAACAAGTGAGGTTTTCTGACCCTTCTGACAGTCTTCCACAGTTTCATTGATCTGGCAGTTTCACACCCTTTTCTAGTTTCTGTCGTAATTGTGGCCAGCTTATACCTATTTGTCCCTGGGTTAACAGTGTTATTTAGTTTAAATAGGCTCCCTTCCAGAGTTTATCCTTCCGGTAAATTTATGAAGAGCTAAAAATATATTTTGCTAAGCTGAACTAGGTGACTTTTCTTCATAATCATTTGGAAGCTTGACAATAGCACTCAAAGGCAGAGTCCGGAATGGTGTGTGAGGAATGATGATTTTTATGAGTTAAATCCCCAGGTGCAGAACGCACCAGTTTTGGCTTGCTTTCACCAGATACAATTAAATGCTAATAGTTTTTATTTCTGTGCTCTATCCTGGTGAATTCTGGGCAACTAGCACTCCCCGCATGCGCCTGCAGGCATTCAGTACCTCTCGTGACTCACCACTTCACTGCAGAATGATTGCTTATTTGATAATGCTTCTTTGTCATTTCTTTTAGATGCCCTGAGAGCCTTCGACCAGAAACTGTGAGGCCTTGTCTGCTTCCCTGTAGGAAGGACTGTATTGTGACTCCGTTCAGTGACTGGACATCGTGTCCTTCTTCATGTGAAGAAGGTAATTCTGTACGTTGCGTGCTAGTAGGCAGGTTTTAAGAAGGAAAGGAGTTAGGCTAGCGGTCACTTTTGGCAGAATGCTTATGCACATCTCTTTCTGACAGAGGACATGTGATAGCTGGTACAGCAGCTGCACGGGGGACACAGCGTGTTTGCTGAAAAGAATAGTTATTTCTATACATTTTCTATATGCATCTGTTTGGATTTTTTAAGTATAACACCAGAACTGATACTTGTACAATTGTAGCATTTGAATCGTCAGACTATAAAATGGTCAGATTTGGTCTTTGAAAATGCATAGGCTGCTTGCTCATCAGAAAAACCTGAGGCTTTATGTACCAGGAGATAGGCAGGCAGGTAGGTAGGGAGACAGACAGATATGCATATGTATATACTTCTGGCTGGATTTTTGGCCTGATTTAAACATACATTACAATACCATTTTAATACACTTGGCAAAGATCTTAAAAACAGTGCAGTTCATGTCTCCCCTGAATTTTTGTTGCCTTGAAATCATACACAAAGTTAAAGTGATGACTGGCTTAATATCGCCCATATTTTTATGCCTTATCTATTTTTCTCCTTTAAGCTTAAGAGGAAGTGGTTTTTCTAATATATATTATTACAGACAGACTCTCTAATAACCCATGTTCCACAGGGTGCTAATCCCTGTGTGGGATGTTGTGATTACTCACAGCTACCATGTTATCGGAGTGTAGGATATTGTTGCATCAAATACACTCACTTCAAATGTCACAGCCAGTTCTTTATGCTTTGTAAAGGACACAACCATAAAGGCATTTTAGCAGTAATTCCTATTAGTGCTTAGTGCATTCAAACAAATACAAAAAAAGGGTTAGGAAGATTAAATCCATAACATTTGAAAAAGAACAGAGAATTAATACCATTAAATCCGAATCTATTAAGTAGTTATTCATTATTAAATACTGTGTTATTTTACAGCAGTATTAATTGTTCTTTCTTTTTCTTGGGGCAGATCATCTTGGACAAAAATGCCATCCTTTTCTGTTCTCATTTCTGTGGGTTTTAAGAAAGTTCTCGAGGCCATGAGCATATCTTCACAAATATTTACTACAAACTATCATGTAGGCTTCTATAAAACAGTATATCTTCAAACCAATATAGGCATTTTGACTGTTCAGTGAGTCAAACTATTTTTAAACTACATAAGCCATTTTTATTTCATGGGGTTTACCCATTTGTGTCAGCAAGCTTGTCAGCAGCTTTGCTGGGCTGCACGTATGTCTTGCCCTTTGTACCAGCTCCTGGCATCTCCTGGAGCTGATTGACTCAGGAGTGAAGAGTTTCCTCAGTGTTGAAAAGCAGCCAGGTGGTGGAGAGCCACCGCCGGGATTCTCCTACTGCTAGCTCCTAATTACAATTGCTTGGCTGTGGTCCAGCACGCTTCTGTGTTCAGACAAGCTGCATCTGCTGTAATAACCCACCCAAAGCTGATATCAGCCCAGTCAGCCAAATGTCTGTGCTACATCCTACTGCTCAAAGAAAACAAAAATGGAAAAAAAAAGAAACCTCAAGATTTTTACTTAACATTATTTGGATATTAGGTATTGCTGTGGAACCAGATTTGTGGTTTTTCTCTTAATTTTCTGCCTGAAGAACTGATATCTGAAGATGACTGAATGGAAAATTCCTGCAGGAACTATTTCCTGTTTGTCATTAATAATGAATTACTATAATAATTAAAAACTGTATCTGTAAATTAATTCTAGAGTGGAATTTCTGTTCCTGGGTTTACATGCAAATGATTAGGGCAGACTTGCGCTTTGAAACCGTAAAGTGTAGAAGCAAACTGAGATGGTTTAGTTTTTGTTAACTTGAACTGCATATTCATTTCAACTGTATATTCAATTGTTCCGTATTGCTGGTATTGCTTTCTGTTTAGTTCTGCTTCCTGGCCTTTAGCTGAGATTAAAGTCTTTTATCTATTAAGCTTAATTTTCTGCTTATGGACAAAATAGCATGTCAATATTATAGCTATCTGTTCAAGTGTCTGTTATGTTAAATTGTTGTTTTTCTCCTAATTACTGCCATACCTGTGCAACAGCAGGGGAAACAAGCTCTTCTACTCTTTGCAGGGGGTGTCACAGTGAAGAAGCAGTCCCGTCACAGAGTCATTATCCAGCTGCCCGCTAACGGTGGTCGCGACTGCCCAGACTCTTTGTTTGAGGAAAAGGAATGTGAAGCTTCTCCTGTCTGCTATACCTATAGGTATGTTAATCAACCACGGAGAGCTCAGACATGATTTTTCAGCTTGTGCTACCTCTAAAGCTTTCTGAATTCCACTTATTAAGGGGAAGTGTTATTCTAATATGCACTATGTAGAAAAAACGGATACCTAGTTAAATCAAGGTTTCAGAACAGATACATAGACTCAGTTGGGCGCACAGTAAATCACTGGTTCATTTGGTTCCAGTTCCTTTGCAGGAGCATTGCAACAACTAAGAATTACTTCCCAGGATAAATCTTTCCTAGCAGCTATTTGGACATGCTATACAATCAGAAAAAAAATCTTCCTTTCTAATTTACCCGAAGCACTGAAATGCAGCCTCATCTGTTTAGGAGAGCTGAGTTGTGCTGCCACACTGTGCCGCACGCTGTATCCTCTGTCATTCCCTCTCTGTCAGCCCCGAGACAGTCCACTGTTTATTATATCCCCTAACATACAAAATTCTCTGTGTTGACCTAATCTTCTCCAGAGAATGCTGAGGACTCTTCCAGCAGGTGGGGATCTCCACCATAACTGCTTAAGAAAATTTTTGACCAGTTTTGTGGTATCCATCTGAGTGGTGTGGGAAGGTCTAGACGTATCACAAGATCTGGCTGTTGATACACACAAAGTTTAGAAAATTCTAATGCAGTTGGTTGGATTTATTTGACAGAATAACTAAAAAAAAAAAAAATCAAACATGTTTATTGGAAGACAATGTTCTGTTTCTCCACCTAATTCCCATGAAACTACTCTCTGTTGCAGAGGTGCAACAGAATTAAGCTTACTTTAGCAAAACCAAATTGAGATTAAAGAAGTGTGTTGCTTTCATCATCTTGTAAGAATTATCATTGCAAATTCATTAGGAGATCACACTGTATGTAGCTGAAAGATATGAAAGGATGTAAAAGAGCATTGGGAAGCTACCAAAATCAGCACTCCAAACATCAGAGAAATATACCTCGAGAACTTTTTCTAGTCGATACCAGAGTCAGAGTTTTATCTTTTAAAATGCTGGCTGCTGCTGCTCATCTCTTTATTATTCTCAGTGTCAAATTTTACCTGAGCTGGTTCATGATAATGCACTGAGCAGAAGAAAGAAGAGTTGCTAGGGAGGGGTAGATGAGGTCATTTCCATTTCATGACACAAACCAATGCTAAACACATTTTCTGTATATTTCCTTTAGTATCTTTCTGACCTATACACATGCTGCAACAGATGTATTCACACGTGCAGCTTGGCTCATGCCTTAGTTCGGGCACTGGCCCGCAGAAGCAGGTTGCAATGAAACTTGCGGTGCAAAACCATTGAGATAATTTTAGATATGAGAATGGCTGATGGTTTTTGCTATGGACGTAGCATTTTCTTCCTCCCACTCTGAGTAATTCAGACAACTGTGGATTATTTCAGAGATGTGACAATAACCAGACTTGTCTGGATTAGTTATACTTAATGCCTAGGATATTCTGCAGCACTAGAAGGGAACTTTGTCAAAGTTTTGTAGCAGTTTATATTAATAATAAAATAATTTAAGCAGCACACTATTGCATTTGTTATCAAAGTTTGTTGCAAGTTCTTTGTGTTTTATTTTTATATGGTCGTATTCATGTTGTGTTGGATCTCTTGGTTGGCTCCACATTTGTAAGGTGCTGCCATGCAGCTACCCGAGACCCCAGGTGCTCTGGGATTGCCTGAGGCATCCTTGCAATTATTTAAACCTACTGTCCCAATTCTTTGCTGTAGCTGGGACTCCTATTTGCTTCTGATTTCTTCTTTTGGAATAGTATTTGAAAGATGAAGACTAGCAAGGGAATTTATTGTGAAAACTTTACCCCATATAATTTGAAATTTGAGAAAACAAAACAGAAATCCTCAGACTTTGCTCATCTGACCTCATCTTTGTCTGTAATGGCAGAAGTTATTTGTGCTTCAAGCATGGCAGAATTGCTCCATTTGTTGTTGTGCTGCAAGGCATGCCTTGGGGGTGGGTTTGGTGGGGGGGATGGGGATGATGGGGAGAAAAGACCTGGGGAAGAGGAGAGAAGGAAAAGGGGAAGAAATGGAAGAAATGCACTAACACCTATATGTGACAGGGTTTACTGCCAAAAGACACTCCCAATACTTCATGAACAGAAATCAGCCCTGGAATCTTACCTCTGGAGTGTATTTGGGAAACTTCAACACATCTTTGCTTCACTGAAATAGGTGAAAAAAAAGAAACAAAGGAAGAGAAAATGAGAAAGAAGGGAGGTTTATTAGAGCATGCTAGTATTTAAAACTCATCCTTCTGTAATGGGTCCATGTTTATTTTTATGAGATGTTAGTGTCACTTTGCTAAATCTACTTTTCAAATTTTAATATGTCATTTCGTTGGCTGGTAGGATACTCTGAGCATGCTCAGATATAATCCATAGCAAAGGAGTTCTTCTGTTAAAGGGAGATTCAAGTCATATAATCTTATTATTTTGTATAATAGTCTTTTTTGAAATTTCTTTCTCACATCTTGTTTAAGTGTGTTAATGTTTTGTATTAATGTGTAATCCTTATATTGTGGTTTGTATTCACTGTGTATTTGTTAGGTAGTGTTAATGTACCTTTGTACTTTGAAATCCTTGAAAATATATATGGTTTACTTTCACTTCCCTTCTTCTCCTCCTTCTCTGTGTTCTTAATGGTCTAAACCTAAAAAGAGCAAAAAAGTTAACAAGAAAGAGGAAAAAGTTTATGGTATTGTTAGTTTGTTGTGAATTATCTCTGACCAGTAAGTAATAATAAGCAACAGCTTATGGTGGTTTCTAATACTATCTAGCACTTGTGGTGCCTCAGTTTTGATGGCTACAAGCTTAGATGGATTATTTGAAGTTGATTGCTTCCCCCCTCATTTCAGGTGGAAGACCCACAAGTGGCGCAGGTGCCAGCTAGTACCATGGTATGTGCGCCAAGACAGTCCAGGAGCACATGAGACTTGTGGACCTGGGCTACAAGCAAGAGGTTAGACCCATTGTTTCTGTCATTTATTCCTCAGAAATAGCTGCACTGGTGTGAGAAGTGCCTCAAATTTTAGTCATTATAACCTAACATTCATTTTATCTATCTTTATGTGCATCAGCAAAGGAAAATACTGAATACTAGTATGATAGGGTCCATCCTAACTGGTATTTGGCAAATGTTTTATTCATAAAATATCAGTGTTAATTTTAAGTATAGGTACCATATTGTTTATTCAGTTTATTTCACCATCCTTACTTGAAGCAAGTTTGCAGAGGTATTTGTGGAAAATGTGTTTTCAAAAAGAAGAAAAAAAGAAAGGGATGGGTGACTTTACATGCTTCTTTTTGTGAAAACATTTGTATAAATTCACCTGTGAAAATGTGACATTTTTCATACAACGAAAACATGACGATAATATTTATGGGTATATCCATTAGAGCAAATATAAGGCTTTTGCTCCCTTCTAAGTATTTGAAAATTTAGGATCAGAGAATCCTACAATAATTTTGAGCTGGAAGGAAACTCTGGAGGTCCTTTATTCCAACCCTCCACCAGGTTTCAAAGTTAGATCCCACTCAGGCTGGTCCAGGTTGCTCAGGGCCGTGTCTCAACATGATTGGAGTATCTCCCAGGGTGGAGATCCTACAGCCTCTCTGGGCACTTGCTCCAGTGTTTGTCCAGTCTAGCACTGCATTTTTTTCCCTAATATCTAAGCCGAAATTTCCCTTGCTGCAATTTGTGTCTGTGGCCCCTTGTCCTTTCACTATATATCTCTGAGAACAGTCTGGCTGGCTTTCTCTTCTCTGTTAGGTAGAATTTCTCTTCAAATTAGGTAGTTGTAAAGAGTAATGAGAGCGTGAGAGATGCAGGACTTTTCATTTATGCTGTCAAAAGTTCAGTGCCAGCCTATTTCTCCAGGCTGTCAAGGTCCTCTGAACGGCAGCCCTACCCTCCAGGTAGATATCGACTACTCCTCTCAAACTGATGTTTTTCCCTAAATTGCTGAGGATGCTTCCTGTACAGGGTATTAACGATGCTAAACAGAGTTGGCAGGAATTAACCACTGAGGTGCAGTGCTCTTAACCAGCTGCTGGTTGGACTTCAAAACCACTGACGCTTCGAGCCCAAATATCCAGACTTTTTTTCCACCATTTCCATTTAATAGCAGATAATTTTTTGCATCCAAATCCAGCTTTTCTGTCACCTGTCTTCATAGAGAATTTTGTGGTTTTAACAGAATTGTGTATGTGTGAGTCTGTTAAGTATAGACAGGAGAAGGGTTTTTTTAGGTGCATTAAATAAATTCAGCATGAGAATAATTGCAGTTCCTACTTACTGTGTTACAGTAATTGAATTGCTTTGAACTACTAGTCAACCCTGAATTCCAGGAAGGTTTTTTTCCTTAGCCTTTTCTGAGTGCCAGCTCCTATCCACTAAAACAATATTGGCTCAGCAGTTTGTGGAATTCCTGAGCAAGGACACTGCTAACTGTGGAAGTGAATTGTTCAGGTCATTAATTTCCTTGAAGTATTAGAGAAGGTTATAGTATACTTAAAAACGTCAAAGTAATTCTTAAGCTAGTAACTCCTACCACTTACTCAGAAAGTGTTACAGGAGATCAGTTGAGGGCTTACCACAAAATGAAACCTGAAGGTATTGCCTTCTAATACAAAAGACTTTTAATTACAGTAATTCTTTCGAAGGTCCACAACTAATCTATTTCTAGCATCTCTGGAGGATACATTCAGATTACTCACAGAGAAAATAAGATTTCTGTCTTTAACAGTAGGAGTTCAGATAGTACAAAATATTGTCTTTATTTGTGTGGTAGTACCTACATCTCTTGACTTTTTCTCAGAGTTGGTTAATAAAGAAAGATAGCTAATTGTAGTACATGCAATTGGCTTTTATTTTATTACTTTTATGTGTCATGAGTTTATTTTATTTTAACTGTCACTCAAATCCTGCAGGACACACATACGGAATAGTTCAAGATTTTGGAATTACTGGGCATACAGTTTTCAAATCTGCTAAAACTGGCTGGCAGAATTTGCCTCTGGTACTACACAGAGTTTGATCTTGTGGAGGATTATGTATTCAAGCAGTAGTCTTGTTCCTACAAGCAGATATAATGGAAGTAGCTCTCTAGTGTATTGTGGTCAAGTGGTAGGATGAGCAATCATTAATTAAGAACTCTGGGAGCAGCTAAGCCTGAAGAAAGCGGGTGGTTTTGGTAGAATTCTGTAAATGTTTCTGAGATCAACTGTTAGAAAGGGAAGATTGTTCTTTGTTCCTGCTTCTTATTAAGTGTATACAAAGTATAAATTTTATTGTAGTATTCACAGAGGAAGTTATTTAAGTTGGATAACCAAAGGTTATTTGTGCCTCAGTCCAAGTTTCTAAATATGAATCTAAATATTGTCTAGCATGTTGCAGTGGTGAAAGTTACAGGCATTAAAGGCAGAGCCATTGATGTAAGTGATGTAAATCAACATAAAATATAAGTTTCGAGCCCAGGTATATTATGTATCATGTCTCAGTGTTTTAATACCTGACAAAGTGTGGAATATATCTTACTTTTGTGTTCAGTAATGTAAATGGATATTTTGTAAGAGCTAAATAAACTAGTACAGCTTTTCTTTAGATTGAGAAAAGTAAAATATTTTCTGGTTTCTTGAACACCTTTACAATGAGTATTGCTTGGAAGAAAAGTTGAATTTTTGCATAAAAGTAACATTCACTTTGGAAAACATACTTATGCAATTCTAGAGATTATCAATTGAAGTTTTATTTACTCCACACCTCAGAAAATTGCATTTTGAACATGGATAGTGTGTTTTATTTGTTTTATATAGGTTATCTCCTACACAGCGCATTAACATATTCCCTTTCCCCTCTGACATTTAAAATTCTGCCATGAACATAGCCATATGTGGATTTTCAGTAATGCACATCGTTTTGTTTGGTCCCCTGCACAAGAGTTGATTTCATGCAAGGTGCTCACTGAAGGGGGGCTGACCGAAGAGCAAGCATCTGCTTGACCGAGATCTTCTCTGGACGATAGTAGAAAGATTTCACCAGTTTCTGAAGGAAGACTTTGGAATAGGTTTTGTCACCTCTTCCTGCTAATTCTTGGCTCCCTCTTGCCCTCTTGGCTTCTCATAAAGTTTCTACAGGCTATGAAAAACTTTGCATGGTAATATATTATTAAAAATTCTGTACTACTAATCAGTTATTTAAAGATTATTTTGTGATGTAGATACAGAAAAGACTGAGCTACTACTGTGCAAGTCCTTTTAACCACCCCAAAATCAGGAAATGCTAAACACTGAAATACGAAATCTACTTGGTTCACCATTCTGATACTACATTTACAGTGTGGTAGAGGAATACAGATATTTTGAACAATACGTTTAACTGTTTTTTGGGGATTTCTGTGCAGATGTTTACCATACTGTGAAAATTGTAGACATAGTAACATTTCTTTTTCAATTGAAAATGATCTCTCTTTCAAAATTTTTGATGCTCATAAATGCAGAAGTCACACATTCATTCATTCTTTTTCTGGTAATTTACTCTTGATGACAAAGTAAAACAGTAATCTTATAGAAGTAATCTTAGCTCTTTGGTTTCCCATGGATTGTCCTTTCAGTTTGTGTTGGTACTCAGCAGAATGAGTAATTGCATTCTTGTATGTGGGAACAGTTCTCAGTTCCTCTTTTTCGGGGCAGGTGCATGTTGCCGGTGCTATTAGTTTGTCCTGTTTCTGATACGATTGCCTACACACAAACGCTGTAACACCTAACGTATCAGCAAGTGTTAAATAAGAAAGAATAGGAATGTACACCAGGGAAAAGGCACATCTGACTATGCGTTCATTAGCAGTGTATTTTGAACAAAATAGACTGTTACTGTTCATATTTTAGTTAGAAAGATAATTAAATCCGAAGGAAAAACTAGAAGTTAGGAGTGATTAAAAATGACTGGTTAGGTGCCTGATCTTAAGAGTCTGTAGAGCATATGCAGGTCACAGCTTTATTGTTTATGTTTCCATCCTCCAGCTTTTTTATCACATTCGTTTTCCTTGGCAGAAGAGATACTTGGGTGAATCATGAAGTTTAAAATTGTGATTCGTTGTTAAAGACAGCTCTGTTTTTATCTGTCTTGTATAATGAAGGTTTTGTTACAAGTCATGTCAGTTTAAATGAACATGTCACAATATTAGAACTTGGGTCAATGCGGAGGAAAGAGAATACAAGTTTGGTGGTTTGTGGTTTTGGTTTTAAGAAAAGATTTCTTTAGATTTTTTTAAAGAAAAAAAGTGTTTTAATTATTCATAGAAATGATGCTCAGATATTTATATCTAAACCTAAGCATCGTAACATAGCATTTAATGCCTGAGCAGCAAATTCATTGTTGTAGTTATGAACCTTATTCGAACAAGGCAGACAGTCATGTCAAATGTATTGAATTGATATGATGAATAAAACTTTGCAGTTGTATCACTGGTAAGATGCTTTGTAACACTGGACAAACAGGGCAGGAATGTATTACAGAATTGTAGTGATTTAAGACTTCTGTCTTTTGTTCAAAACTCTCAAGAGAGTATTTTATGGGAGCATCAGCAAGGAGTTTGAAACTTCATTTTGATTCTACCCAACAAGAGCAGGAAATGAAGAGAAAAGCCATATTTACTGCAACATCATTTATGTTGCATTTATTTTCATAAGCTGTTTCTCAATTAATAAAAGTAAATTGACCAGATGTCTTGATGAGTTACCTGAAACCCAGGAGTGAGAGGTACAAAGTGTTAGCAAACATAAAATACCAAAAAACTTTCAAAAACTAGAACAAGAGAGAAAATGCTTGATAAAGCCAGGCTACTAGTATTTGATGGGGACGTGGTCTATAAAACTCAATGTGCAAGGAACCTGCTCCAACTAGGGTGTGCTAAGAGATACTACTTTGTATTTTTAAGGCTGGCATTTCTTAGCACATAGGTAACTTCAAAGCAGTGATCCGCTCAGTGGGATAGAATAATGTATGAGGTTTGAAATTGTGAACAACTTAGGCAGGTATGTGTTATGTTAGGCTCATCTCTTAAAAAATCTTTGTCAGTAAACTTGAGCTCCTGTGACTTCTGGAGGAACTTAGAAATACAGTTCCAATTGCTTGTGAATTGTACAGGAAAACCTAGGAAACTTACTTACTCAAAGGATTGTTTTGCCAGTAGCTTCTATGGATTTAAATAGGGCTTGTTGGACTGCATCCCAATGCTAGTGAAGAGGACGTGTAGCAGATTAGAAGCTTGAGTGCCTGAACTGCTATAGCCTAATCACATCATGATGTGTATGGATGGATGCACATGGGAAGGGCTATCCCAGTGACCGAAAAGAGATTTGCAAAAGGATGAACAGCCTGCAGTCCTTGCCACCATAAATCTTCCTCAGAGTTATGTAGGAGGGATGGGACGAAAATTCTGAAATCTCTCAATGTATTCTGTAATAGCAAGAGGAAGGTTATTTATAAAATTTAAGCAGAAGATTAAGTAATCTGGCTGTCAGAGAAAATATCTGAATAGCTATACTTGAGCTTGCTGAGAATTGGCCATGATTGAAGAGCTGATGCCCAGCTCTCTCTATGCTTCATTTGCAGGATGTATGTAATTTGAAAGGTAGTGGAGCTGGGGAGTCGGAGGAAGCTTCCCGGGATGGCCATGAATACACGAGGAGGCCTTGCAGCCTTGTTTGAGATGGGGGGAAGCTTGGAGGCAGAGCTGGTGGTCAAAGCCCTTTCCTCTCACTGTGGCAAAGCAGGAACAGCAGCCTCCCTCTCTGGGCATCACTTAGGAGGGCGGGGGGATTTGCTCTTGTGGGGCTTTTGTGCCTTTATTGAAAGCACAAGGAGACAAAATCGTGAAGGAATGCTGCTCCTTCATGGAGCTACAACTACTATTGTAACAAAGTCAGGACTTAAACAGATGAGAGTGCGCTATTGCCTGGTTCGTGTTTTAGTCACTGCAAAGGACAACGGGCAGCTTCAGGTTTTGTACTGAAGAATTTGGTTAACAGTGCTCAAGAGCAGTATTTACATGAGAAATTACTTTTTTATTGACAGAACAAGAGCCATAACCTCCAGACAAATTGTTATTCTCTTTGTCATGTAAAGAATGCTCAGGCTTGTATTTTCACAATATTATTGGCACGTGCTCCTGCGTAAGGTACCTTGCGATACACTGCATATCATGCAGTGCCTGGTCTGCCGTGTTGCACCGGAGAAGAAACAAGCATAGATGAAATCATAGACTAGGCAGCTTTGATAGTAGGTGTAGGAAAAGTTAGTGTGCTGAAATAATTCTTGCCTTTCTAGAAATGAAACAGAATATTATTGGTGTTAAAAATCCTTAACAATTGAAAAAATGGTATCACAAGTGTGCTATAAAACAAGGGACATAGAGAAAATACTTTAATTTTCAGGTGTAGCAGTCACTGAATCTCACATCTTAGTGAAGTATGCTAATGACAGTAACACTGGCAAGGATTTTATATAAACCCACACATAACAAGACTTGTTAAAATACAGTCTTGGTGTTTCGTTATGCTAGTAGTCCCCTCTGGCTTGGTGGAAACAACGCTATCAGGTAAAGTTTTAGTTAACATCAAACTCCCTTGTCTATAAGATTTTAAATGCTGTTTATTTAACACCTTTCTTCTGGGAGATAATAATTGCTAAATAATAAAACACTTTTGTAAGTGAATGGTTTCCATGTTAAATTTGATTTTTCTGTTAGCTGTGCTTCTGTTTTATGTTTTCACTTAACAACTGCTTGGGCTTAATTCAGTAATAGAAGTACCATGCTCTTCCTATTTACAGATAATGTCTGTAATAAGCATAACATGGTTCTATAGGCAAATTAATTAGTCTGGCACTGCATGGCTTTACAGTAGTTGAAGACAGTTCTCTGTGAAGTGAGTTAATCATTGATCTCAGTGACTTCTACAGAATATAATTAAAGAACCATGAGTTTGATCAGAGAGGATGGAGATGAGTTTGCCCAAATTAGGTTGCAACTGGAAAAAGTAACTCCACTAAAAGGAAGAACATTTCAGGTGTCAAGTAAGACACTTACCTGGCCAAAAATAATGTATTAACAGAATGTAGACACTTGTCAAAATCCCTGCTTTAAGTAATGGAAAAATACCTGCTCTTCAACAGTCACAAGGATTATAAACCTTTCAAACTGATGCTTGAAACTGTAGAATAACAATAGGAAAATGGAATGTAGAGCGAATCATCCACAGCTTGTCAACTAGAATAACATAAATAGTTATGGACAGGCACTGTGAAAATTAAGATTCAGGAACTGATTTAGTGTGCCAAGCTGTCCTGTAATTTGTGTTGCTATTAAGGTGAAATATTTAGGTCTAAAGAATGAAGTTTTCCTTCTTTGATTGCTACAATACAGCTGACAGTTAATCTGGGAAAAATACAGTGTTAATCCTCAGGGGAGCTTCTCACCTGGGTCTGCTTGATGTAAATTAGATGCGCTAATGTTAAGTCTGAAAAATTTTATGACAGTGAATATCTGCCCACAGAGGAATGTTTAATAAGCAAGAGAGATGAGGGAATTAATATTGGCTTTAGAAAAACTCGTTTTACCTAGAAAGAAAGAATTTTCTTCAACAGACAATGTTTATGGACTATCAAAGGACTAGATGGAGAGACAGTATCTAAAATGGGTATTAAACTTTTGAAGAAGCTTATTAAAAGTTATTTGGTTTATCAGTGGACCGTCTTTTAGCCCTTGGCTAGGTATAGTTTTCATTTCTAAAAATGGTGGCCTATATCTCCCTGAGAATGCAGTGAAGATAATGCAATTAATTTTGCTGATGCATGCACGTGCCAAGGTCAAACTCAAGACAGAGGATTTGGATTTGATCTCTGTGAATTTCTGCATGGTAGAAGTAGTCTGAACTGTGGTTTTACCTCAGGGAAACTGATGGGTGTTGCTAGCAGAGAAGAGGATCTCACAGGACTCCAAAACCATAGGCTAGGCTTGTATTGGAAGGTACTGGTTTGAATTTTGTTTTTCCAAAAAATTTGTGTAAATTTAGAAATGCTGTAGTAGGTACGGTAGTTAACAGATCCTTAAAAGAGTTGTATGGATTTTCAATTTTTAGATATTTGATTTTGCTCATCGAATCATTATAATTATATCTGGGGGAAAAAAAAAAAAAAAAGGCTTTCCTCATGCAAACTACACCAATATTGATAGGGTTTGACAGAATAATTGTATTAGACAATGTACAGCTGGTCAGTCCCCCAGTAAGCACAACTTAATGCAGTACTGAGCCTATTACAAACAGTGCTGGCAGCCCTGCTCCAAAGGGCAGTCAAGGATCAGGGAAGTTGTTTGCTTAGCATCTCTGGAAAAACAATCCCCCCTCCCTTTCACAGTGTTTTACCACAGACGTTTGGCAAAAACAATTCACTTGGGACCTTTGGATATGTTTTAGTAGGCACAACAGGCTTGAAATGGACTATGTGGGTCATCAAGTTCAGCTTCCTACTGTCATCATGAGGTAGAAATTTGGTTTAGAACTGTCAGACAAAAAAGACTTTTTGTTCAGAAATCATAGGTTGATCAACCTTTACAAGTGCCTTACAGCAATCTGAAAAGAAAAACAACACTTTTCTCAAATATTCTTCCCTTTTCCTCCAGGAGGAAATAGTCACTCTTAGCCAGTTTTCTGTTTCATTTTGAAACTTTGCATTCAAAACCCGTTTTTCTCCTACACTTGAACTTGATTATGCCATATTAGTTTAGTTAGTAAAATTTTAAATTTTTCAGTTCACATGCCAATAGAACAATTATTGTCTGTACAACTGAAGTAATATGCTTAAATTATGTACTGGAGTGTAATATAAACCCTTGTGTTCCCCCTATGTACACAGAAAGATATATTGTGTTTGGATGCAATGTTACTGCAACAATTGGTGACCCAAATTACTTTCACAGTGTTTATGAGATACTGCATCTGCTGTGTGCTGTCAGATGCCAAGAAGCATAAATATAATTCTATTGTGTAAACAAACAACTAGAATTTTCCAGTCTTGTTACTGTGTAATAAGTTTTATGTTGTTTTGGGCCAGGAAATAAAGTTAGATTTACTGAGGCTTAGGTTAGAATAACAGATAATCAACAATGTTAAAAAAATACATCCATGAGAAACAATAATAGAGCATTGTTAAAAACTGTATGAATGGAACAGCTCTGTTCTTTATAAATCCTTATGTTCCAACTGCTTCCTTTTGTGCCATTGGAGGTCTTCTTAAGAAACTTTTTTTTTTTTTCCTAAGTAAAAATAATTTATGCAGGACATGGCTATCCTGTTATAAAAAGCTGTACCCTTACTGGCTGGTGCTCCACCCCTAGCAAACATGCTTTGTCTTTAAACCCCTTTTTCAAGACTGAAAATCACATCAGGCAGCAATACTGTTGTGAGTGGTTAAGTGGTATCCAGAAACCCAAACATGTTTCTGAATTTTATGTCTATACCCTTTACTAAAATACATGCTGCTGGTAAAACTTTATAGCTTATACACTGTTCAGCTACTTAAAATGGTGTTGCAAGTTTTTGAACATCTGAGTTAGACTGTATCTGTAGGAAAAATGATAATGTGAAAAGTGGTAGAACAGGTTTGGATAATATAGTGCACCTTTATAATATTTACAGTTGTCTGTGAGATTATTTTTTTCCCCTGGTAAGTCATGATAAATAGTAATTTAAGCAGAATGTCAAAAAAGTCAGAAATGTCAAATGTATTCATTCAAGATGTAATTGATGGCAGATATTAGTTTATTGTATAGCTATTCTGGACTTTCAGTGTGATTTTGTGGTAGGATATTGTAGACTTACTAAATTGAATAGAGACATTAATGAAAAAAATGCTGAAACACTCCATCCCTTTTGGCTTCCAGCAATTACTTGTCGCAGACAAGACGGAGGACAGGCTGACATCAGTGAGTGCCTTAAATACGCTGGCCCATTACCATCCTTAACACAGACGTGCCAGATTCCCTGCCAAGATGATTGTCAGCTTACGAATTGGTCAAAGTTTTCTTCCTGTAATGGGGACTGTGGAGGAGTCAGGACAAGAAAACGCACTCTTGTCGGTAAGATTAATCAGAAAAATAATGCATCTTTTATTAATTATTGCTACTGTTTTGATTACAGCCTGCATTGTTCTGTGGTTCCCTTATGACAAGCAAGCAACATTTTGTCATTGTGGCAGAAAGCAGACCCAATGTCACCATCATACTCTAGACACAAAAAATTAACCCCTCAGGAGAACAAAGTCTGCCTTGTGTCTCAGACTCTGGATCATGGGGAAGGGGCTGGAGAGAAGGTGGAAGAGCATAGGCTCTAAAGAGAGCACACACAGTACACTGCAAAGCAGATCATTTCTTTTCCTGACAGGCAAGTCAGCATTGTCTGTAGTTCCAGGGAGGTGAAAAATGTAAAGCAGCGTAATTAACCCACAATCTGATCCAGTCTGAGGAAATAAAATTTAAAAAAATCTTTACCTGCATTTTCGTTGAACCCCGTGTGATCTTTTCACTAAAAGGCGCACAATTGTTTGCTATTTAAAAGGTTTTCATGCAGTATTTATTCCAAACCCTGATTCAGCACTGTGCTTCTCTGCACAGAGGTCAGGAAGGCTGCTGGTTTACGGTTTATCATCTTTACAGAATTATGTCCCTGAGATTATCTATTTGTGTTAAACATTTAACAAATGTAAGAGGCAGACCTTTGAGGTTACTTCCTCAAGCATTTTTTGTGAGTTACGGCTTAAAATAATGCTTTTTTTCAAAACCTTTTTTCTTTTTTTTCCTTAAACTTTATTTTACTGATAGTTTTCAGGCAAATGTTGGACAACTTAGTGAACGTTGAAAAGCATGTAACTCACAAACACTAGGTGTTTGGCTCAATGGTGTAAAAAGCCAGAGGCTTTGGGGTCTTCCCCATGGTGTAGGTAGTGTGAGGCACTCAGAGAAGTCCTGGGGTAGATCACTTCTCTTCGCATCACTTTCAGTTCCAAATAAGGTTAAAGAAGTTTAATTCTACTAAGACAAGAAATCAGATTTGAAAAACTATAATGAAAACCAGAGTGGCCACAGACCATATTAGTTATTTGCATTTCTTGATTTACATGTGTTTTCTCAGCTAAGAGTTTAGGAAGCAGGTCTGCAATTTGATTCCTCAGCAACCACGATTCCGTGCACAAGCTGTATCTTGCTGGCATTGCCTAACCAGATTGAATTCTCACTAGATTGAATTGGGTCTGTTTTCTTGAGTTTTATTTGTTTTACACTGAACTGTAATTGAGAAAAAATATTGTGTTGAAATCCCCCTGGAGCTTCCAATAGAAAACCTTTTAATAGAACATCTAGTGAAACTGGATTTTTTAAAATTCTATTTTATTTCAATCGATGACAGACCAATCAACAATCATCCCTGCCTAACAGGATCAGTTGTTACCCACTTCCATTTCACTTCTTTCTTCTGGCCTCGGCTACACCAAGACTCCCCTCTCAGATGGTGTTTTGGTGCATATAGAATTACTATGGCAGCTGGGTGCGTTTCAGCCTCTTGCTATAGGTCATCATTTTCAGCCTTTTGAACTTAGTTGCAGTCTTTAATGTCAGATTTATGATTAAGCCAGTCCTTTCCCTGGCTACGTGTTTGCTTTCCACATACTTTGTTTTCTCCATTCTTCCATTGCCTCCATCCAGCAGCTCAGATCACCACATAAGGCAATATGTTGCATAATTTTCTGCCTTATTTCTTGACACAATTAAGAATACTTCAATTTTGTGTCCCTTGAAACCTCTTGAGGTTTTACTTGATATAATTGAAAGGTTTTCCAATGATGTCCAACCTCTTGCCACAAACATTTCCTTGTTCCAAGTGATAGACACCTGTCCGCTTTGAAACACTTCTTTATTCAGCTTCTTTTTAATCTGCTGGGTTTTGCTTTGTGGGGTTTTTTATTTCTTCTGCATGAAATGAAGAGAAAAAAATATGCTCTGCTTCTAGATTATAACTGAAACCTCAAGAGTGAGACCGGGCCTCTGTCACAGCACTATTTGCCAATTAGTCTGTATTGTCCGTGGTAGAGGAAAGCTAGCTAAGGGGGGTGCCCATTAGCAGCCTCAGAAAGAACGTGGTAGGATCTAAAGCCTATCCCCTGCTCCATCCCCCTGTAAATCAGACCTGTGGACAATGAATAATTCATGATCTTCAAGAAGGCTTACTGTGACTGTCTTAGAACTGCAGTGAACTTTATGCCAGGTTTGCTTCCACAAGGGGAAAAAAAACCTGACTAGCATTTTTTTGTTACTATTTTAAAAACAAAGCAAGGAAGAACATATTCTTTTACCATACTACTAACACTTTGACCTGAGTTAAGTTACCACTTCAAACTTTCTAAGACTGTGATATGTGCTGTGGTGTATTCTCTGTGGCAAAGTGTTACCCAGCCTAACACCTAAAGCTGACCTGGAGTGAATTCATAATTATTTATGTTGAAAACGAGTAGTAGGAGGAGAAGTGTATTTTTAGGGTGAAGTTGTGTTTTCAAAAGAAAGATAAACTTTTCTTTGGGTACCTTTTTTCTATTCTAAATGAAGGCAATAGTAAATAAAAGTACTAAGGGTTCTGCAAAGTTGTGTCCAGTGCTTTGGTTTGAGTAATAAGGAAAATACGACAGAATGCTAAGTTACAATAGTATTTCAGTAACAAGCATTTTTAAAACTACTTTTGCAAAGCCTTCTACATTAATATATATAAGCTGTCTGGTATGGAAAGGAAAACTGAGCAAACTTTACCAAAGAGAAGATTAAAAATGGGAAGTATAATGTGAGTGGATGGCTATGCTCCAGCTGGGGAAGGAAAACAAGAAGAGATTTGAAAAGAAACAATTTCACAGAAGGAAGGGAAGAATGGTAATTATTAACACATGTATGAAAACATGGGATGAAATTAAATTATTTTGACATTTTGAAAGAAGGTACCACTGTAGCAAAGATGCATTCCTTCTGCAATTTCAGTCAACTTGGGAAAGTTTTATCCAGACAAGGTTTTTTAATTGGACTACACACCGCTAATGAAATAAGAGGAAAATGGTGTATTTCTTTTAATTGGTAACTTTTCCAAACTATATTTCCGAACAACTTTTATCCAGAGTAAATATAAATAATATGGACTTTTTTAAAACATTTGTGCAAATTGTAGACATCCATCACTTCAGAAATTCAGTGACTAGAGATTAATGTAACTAGATTTAGGCAAATGTTATTTGATTGCAAGCACTTGTTACAGAAGTCTAAATGAAATTTTTGGGGTGATGTAAGCTGATACAGACCTTCTAAAATAATTTTCTGATTTTTCTTCCTAGGGAAAAGTAAGAAAAGGGATAAATGCAAAAATTCTCAGTTGTATCCTCTGACTGAGAATCAGTTTTGTCCGTGTGACAAGTACAGCGCTCAGCCTGTGGGAAATTGGTCAGACTGTATTTTACCAGAGGGTAAGCTGGAAGTATTGCTGGGAATGAAGGTACAAGGAGACATTAAGGAATGTGGACAAGGCTATCGTTACCAGGCCATGGCGTGCTATGACCAAAACAATCGACTTGTGGAAACATCACGATGCAACAGTCACGGTATTTGGAAACCTCTTTTCTTTCATTTGTTTACTTAGTTGCTTTATTTCATTTAACATGATATGTTTGCAGGTAGAATTAGCCGATTAATATTTATTGCTTAGGCTGCCTTTCATCCCAAGATACCTTCAAACCCAGGAAATAAAAAACTTACTTTGCATGTTTTTACAGACTTGCAAATTAGTAAATTTAATTTTTACTGATTACTACAGTGCGGTATTTAAAAGTAAATTCATGGTAAATTACTAAATACGTATTTTAATAGATAAAAGTAAGACCTTGTTGTTTTCCCTAATAACTGTACCTGCAAATTCGAGAATAAAGCCCTTTAGAAGGGTCACATCCTTAAAAAATAAACAAGGACAGCTCAAGACTACTTTGGAAAGGCTGAAATTATTTCCACAGATTCTTTAGATAGCTTTAATCTCCTTAAATAGCCTTATCTCTACCATTTGCTCTTCAGCTCGTTAACAGGCATGCATTGGCCTGAGTTCAACAGCACACAACACTTTCTCTGTGTAATTCTGTCATGTGTAAAACTTTATGTTCTTTGTATTCAAATTGCTCCTAGAGGGAACAGTGTTCCTTCCTAAAATGGATGTGTCTATAGTGTTAGGATCAAAACTGACACTTTCTGATTTTCAGTGAGCCAGAAATGTGCTAATTTACATCACTGGAGTTTTTGTGTTCATTTGTTTTCCCGCTTGCAATGCAAAATTGTATCTGAGCTATTGGTTTGAAAAGCCAGATGTTAGTGCCATTAGAAGGTCAATGTCAGTTTAATTTGTATATGTATTCTGCTTTCTAATGTTAAGATAACAGAAATTTCATTTATTTATTTGGATAAAGTTAAAATAGCTAATCAAATAAATTGAATTACTTAAGGGGATTTTAGCTAGCACTATTAATTCCTTTTTAGAACTATGATAAATTAGAAACTGAATGTATCAAACCAAGCTTTAGCATATCTTTGTGATTCGATGGAAAAGTGAGCATTCAGCTTAATACCTCAAAGCAAAGCTGGAAGCTAAGTTTGTGAAGAATTTTCTCACTGTTTTTTTTTTTTTTCCTCCCAAAATCATCTTTTGCTGTGGTTAACTCATACTGAAAGATAATTTGTATGAACCAATCTGAATGACAAAGTCTAAATCATAAACACTCACGGGACAGGAAGTCTCCCTTTCTACTCTGAGAATGTTCTTTAATTCTGCTCTCAGCTGTTTGCTCTTGGTTGAGGACTGCAAAGATTCAGTTTTGTTCTTTTGTGTAGTCTAAAGAGGTCGTGCTACACATGCTTAGCCTGACCAGGACCACTTGCCATCTTTGTAGTACCAAAAGATGCAGCTACCTCTAACAACGAGCAGTTCTGTGAGCAGAGATAGCCTGGGCTGGGTCAACTACCTGAGGGAATTAGAAGCTCCTCAGAAGGCTGGTAGGGAATGTTGAAAAGAGTTGTGGAATGGTCTGAATTGTTCAGAAGACATAGTTATAAAATACCGAATGGAAATTTTTCGTATTTCTTTGTTGATTTTTTTTAAACTTTAGCTACATGTGACACTGTTAAAAAGAAGTGTTCTGTCAACAGTGTTCAAAAGTGTTCCTGAGTGACCTTTGAAAAGTGGAAAGTGATAGAAGAACTTAAGTCCGTGAGAAACTAGAGGGACTGGTTGCCTACTGCCAGTTAGTTTTCATTGACTTGAAGAACGGGGACTGTCAGGTTTTGTGTCAACAGCCAAGGGAAGACATATGAGGGAAGAAGCTGTCTGTCCAAGAGCAAGTTGTAGGTTTTGTATGTGGTAGGTAACGTGCTACTTGAAGTAGCTTGCAGAAAGAGGTGGGAACTCTTCCTTTGTGTAGAATGAGGATGAACACAAGTGCTTTCAAGCCCTGGCAGGACACACTGAGGTGCAATTCCATTGCAAGAATCCTAGAGATATAAAACAGGAATAAAAAATGGGAAAAAAGGATATTCTCAACCACCTTTGGTCTGTTATAGCTCTTCATGGTAGCAATTTCTAATCTAATGAATTTTATCAGGAAATGTCACCTACACTCACAGTGACCACAATGAATAATAATCCAGTGGAAAAGCTATCAACAGTATGTTGTTGTTATACCTACTATATCCAGGGCTATTGTTTACATGCTGTTAGCACTAGCAGGCTCCAGAGGCACCCTTCCTAAAACACAATATAGCATTTCTTTGTTTTGGTTTTTTTTCTTTCTACACTTCCCATTTTTCTTGCGGGAGGTTTGAAGTCTCTTTTACCTCTCTCTAAAATGGAAATGTTTGCGAGTTGTTACTACCTTTATTGTAGGTTGGGAAGTCTTGAACCCTTTGATTTTGGAGGTGTTTTATTTTGAATTCTTTCTCTCTAGATCAGTTTATTAATGTGTCTGGTTCTTTGACACACACACACCCCCATCCACCCACCCACCCACACACCCCTCTTTTCATTACCTGTTTTTGATAGTGAAGCACAAGGCATCTCTGTGTTTTCTCATCAGTTCCTGTGAGGAAGAGAGTACCTTTATTTTGGCCCAAGGTTTGGGTGTGGGCAGATGAAGCTTGGAATTGCTGTTGAACTAATCCTGCATTCCTTGCACTTCTTAAAATTGTTTGACAGGCATTTCAGATGTACAGGGAATGAGGTATCTAACCTGACTTTGATGGTAAGGAATTAAAGTGATGCTAAAGAATATGTCACTAAAATTATGGTTTCCTTTCCAGTAGCTCTTCTAGAACAAAAATCTATTATTGATGGGTATTGTACATACACACTGTGCAGATTTTTTCTTACCTAATTTATTGTCTGCCTTCAGCATTTTTCCGGATTTAACATACTTCTGCAGATACAAGGGGGCTAGAACAAATGATACAGATGTTTCAATCTAATTTCAGTATATGTTTGCTGCCTTTTCTGAATATCTGCTTTGTATTCATGGATTACGTTCTGATTTTTTTATTTTTCACAACATGTATAAACTGCTCTTTTGCCAGTTAACTCCTATTTTATATCTTGCCAGTATTTATGATGTTTTTCTTGTTATTTTCATGCCCTTGGCATATGACAATTCTTCAGTTTGGCATCCTCTCTAGATTTCAGTGTGCTGTTTTTTTTTTTTTCTTTAAAAACAAATATAAAAGCTGTATTATGCCAAATCAACAAGGGGCTTCTGTGGTATCACAATAGTTACTCCTTCTGCTAGCAAATAAAAGCACCTTGTAGCTTCCCATCAATCTGCTTTTAGTTTTTCATGCTGAACTTGACAGGACTCATAACTGAAGCCTGCTTGGTTATTTCTGTAAATTCTAACAGAGTTGCTTATTTCCCCGTGGAAATGATAACACTGAATTTTTCACTGATTTTGTAACTGATCCAAAGAAGCATCAGGTTTGTCTGCTATGTCATCTGCTTTATTCAGAAATCTGTTCTGCTGTTAATTCCTGTGAAGCCATTATTTCTTTTCCAAGGGATATAATATGTAATCACAGTTTTTATGGGCTATGATTTGGTGAATTAGCATGGACTGTGAGAGAAATCAAGACCATTGTTTAAAATAAGATGTTTCCTGTGCTGTGTCCAACTGTTACCTGAATTTGTTATCTCCTGACACCATGAAATCATCAGGTGGGAAATGGGAATAATGGTACTTCTTCACCTGTGACAACATCCTCTAAATCTGACAAGAGAGACAAACTATACCCACACTGAAGTTATTAATATATCATGGGATATGTTGTGTGATATACTAAAATGCCACATGAAATTCAAATTGTGAGACTGTCAAAAGTTTTATGTAAATATTGCCATGTAAATTTATGAGGCCACGAACAGGTCAGTGTTGCAAGTCACGCTGGTTTGAGTGAGAGGAATCAGAAGACAGACCTGCTCTACAGTGCAAAAAAATGTGTAAGCTGTTTGTTTTGGAAAATGTCGTGTGCTTATAATCACAATTCAG
Organism: Bucorvus abyssinicus; assembly: GCA_009769605.1. Classification (NCBI taxonomy): domain Eukaryota; kingdom Metazoa; phylum Chordata; class Aves; order Bucerotiformes; family Bucorvidae; genus Bucorvus; species Bucorvus abyssinicus. The sequence continues at coordinate 29,272,742 of CM020028.1, read as the reverse complement.
TCAACTCAGAAAAGAAAAGGTAAACAGGAGTAGAATAATACTTCAGAGCTCTTTTTTACTGCTTGACAAATCTCATTTTCAAAAGGTTTGAGAAGATTTAACTAACAGTTTCACAAGACACCAAGGAGCTAAAGGATGTGTGTGACACAAGGAACGCCCTAAATTAGTAGACCTGTAAGAGGATTCTTGTGATAATCTTTGAAATATTGGGTGCAGTTACAAAGTCCTAAGTACAACAAGTTTCCTAAAAAGACAGGAGCGACCGTAACAAAAGAGGAAAGGCAAAATATGGTTAAATAAATCCGTTGTTACTGCTAGGTGAGAACACTGGAGAAGCACAGGGCAGAGTCCTCCTGAAGGGAGCGCTCAGCTTTCTGTACCTTAGTGGGTACTTCAAAAGAAATCCCAAACAGCTGAAAATAGACTTAAGTTTCAGCTTCAGGAGATCAAGATGGGTTTTTTCATATTTTCTATCTGCGTTTTTTTTTCAGTATTATATATGCCTAATACTTTGATTTTTCTTTTCAAAATATTTTGTTTAAAATTTGAGCTAAATTTATTGATGAAAGAGGTAGCATCATTCAGCAGCTATTTGAAATATTCTGCCGCTGGTGTTTTTCAGCCGTACCAGTTCTGTGGGCAGGAGCTAACAGCTGACAATTGTCAGCAGATGCAGTAATGTCAGCTAAAAGTGGCAACTGAGCTGTTATTTACCTGTGTGTCCTTAATAGAAGACATATCAATTATCCTTTCTCTGGTCTCTGCTTTGTTTCAGTACTGCATAGGTAATTTTACTGGAGAATACAGAAATGTACAGTTTGATAGTCAAGTGTGAAAGTTTTTTTTTCTATTAGAAAAGCAGCAGTTGTTTTTCATAGCTTTATCTCTGTCTTCACTAGCATACCAGGGCTCTGTGGATAATGACATGTGTCTGCCAACAATCTGTTTCCATGTATTTGTGAAAAAAAAATGAAAGAGAGTCTCTTCATGGTCCCTTTAAACTGTACCTTGGAATTTTCGTGACAAAAAAACAAAAGCAGGCCACTGTCATGCTTTCGAACTACACTATTTACTCTTCAATATTTAGTTTTTCTCTCTTATATTTCAAGTATGAATCATGACCCACATAAGCTGAGCAGTGGTTGTTTGTGTGCACGTAGTGAAGGCAAACACAGTAGCATGGCAGACAGATGCAGCATTTTTATATAGGTCGTATTACCCTTCTTAATTCATGTCAGTTTGCTGTTAAGACCTTAGGCACAGCCAACCAATCCAGGATAGTTTGTCTACTGCCTTATTAGTGTGAGATTATTTGCCCCTTTAGCATTAATTAAATGAGATGCATTGATTTGTGCTGACTCTACAAAGCCCTCCGTGGCTACAAGGCTTATGTGCGGGATTAGAGAGAAATATCTGCATATCAGTGAACACTTTTACAACAGCTGCCTGGAGTATCAATGTGAATGAAGGAATTTTGTATTTTATTGCTTATGCATGCGATAGTAAAATCTCATATGTTATAACATTGTACAGGCCCCGAGATGTCAGTTAGAACTAGCTGTATCCACTTCTATTTTTTTTAAATCTTTTTGTCACTTTCAATATTCTAACCTGAAGCAATGCAAATTTACCAACAAAAAGTAGCAGTCTTAAAATTTAAACACTCGTCAGAAAGTCTCAATTATTCTAAAACAAATATATTTCCTATAGGAGATTCTAATTTAGTATGGTAGTAGGCTTAGGTTCTCAAACTGTTATTAGGATACTTTGCTGTTTCATAGCTTGTATCTATTGTATTAATATATACAAGATGCCATATTTGTCCTGTTGTGAGTTCTCTAGGAATATGCTACCTATTGCCCTGCACCAGAAATAGTAGCTTAGACCTCTGCATTATGGTGCCACCATATCTACCCTGTCAACAGGACATCAGTCCTGAAGCAGTCACCCATCATCCCTGTAGTTAGTTCACCAGAGACAGAACTGCTGATGCAGAAGATGGCTAAGCATTAACAACTGCTCTAAGGCTTTGAAGGGTAATCCTAAAAAAAAAAAAAAAAAAAAAATTTCTTATGGAGTTCAATCTATCTTTCCATGGCTAGGCAGAAATATGAAGAGTCTCAAGAAATAAATATGTTCTGTTAAAAGTGAAATGCAAATAATTGTATATTTCTCTGTTCTGGAAGATGAGAACCAAGAACTTTATATTTCCTTGGGAAAAAAACCAAGAAATCTGCATTAAATAACATAAACCATTCTGACATTGCAGATTTTTTCTTGGAAACCTAGCATGACATTTTAGTCATGAAAGCAGGAGTATAACTGACAGTCCTAAGGACAAAAGAGTTCATTTGAACACTTCCTGGGATGTTCTTTATGTCTGCACCCTTCAACTCCTGTAGTCAGTCTGGTTTTGCACATTGCAGGTGCCATTTGTGGGGAAAAAAATCTTATACCTGCTTTGTCATTAGACAAAATGCGAAGTATGTTAAAATCTTCCATTATTAATTATCCATCACATCTCTTAATGAGTTTGTTCTAGGAGTCCAGTTTTTATAGCCAATTAACAATGGGACGGTAAACCTTTCCCTTTTAATAATGAGTTCAGTTCATACTCCCAGTAGTTCATAGAAGCCATTCATTAAACCGTGGTGCAGTAATAAATCTTTAATGATAGAAGAGCCATGTTCTTGCTCATAGTAGACAACTGTCCATTTCACGGCCTCATGAAGTTCAGCTGATAGAAACTGAAATAACTGAGAAACTACTGCACTGGGGAAAGGAACAGATCTTAAGAGATGGGCATCTCTTTCCAAACTCTTCCAGACCATGCAGGGCCAATGCTCTGTACCACAGCATCCCAAGGTCTTATCTCTCCAGCATATCTCAGATGTTGTGGGGAGAAGGAAGAGCTGCAGGAAGCATGCAGGGGAAGACTTTAGTCAGGAGGAAAAAGAGCAGGCAAAACATGAACTGCTGGTGTCCAGAGAACATATCTTCAGCCTTTACAGTGTTGGTCTTCTATTTCACTGTCTCTCCCTCAGCTTCAAACTCTTTTCCTCAGCTCTTTATAGCTGCCTCACTGCTCTCATTCTTTTCTCCTTGCTGAATCTATTTCTACCTTGGTAATTTCTTGCTTGTTCTTTAAACCTCAAGACTCTAGCATGACATTTGCTGCAATTGTATTACACAACCTGGCTATGTGATGTAACTGTGTGATATTCCACCATACAGATAACCACACATTAGAGGACTGTTTCTTTAATAAGATGTTACACTGCCTAACACGAGGGGCACCCTTTCAAGGATGATTAGATTAGAGTGGAAACAAGACTGACAATTGAAAAATAGTCCATTCGTGTCCTTTTCATGTCAGAAACTGTGTAGCTGCATCACCAATCCCATTTGCATATAATATTTCTGTTTTCTGTGTTTCTTTGTTGTCTGTGTATTTTTTCTATATCACAGTATGCTCTCTTCTCACTTGGTAAAATTTTTACAGTGTGAACAAAGTCTACAAATACAAGCTCCTGAAATTTAACAAAAAAACCCCCAAACAAACAAACAAAGAGTATGGAGTTTTCAAAGTTCCTGAACATCTCCTTTCTTGGATTTGAGGGGCGATTGCTGTGAATTTCTGAAGATTATCATCCTTAATCACCCTAAAAGATACGTTGACATCATACACACAGAAAGGCATCTGAGGTGATGACATGCTTCAGAGAAGCTTTTTCTCAAAAGTAGAATTAGATGGTTAGTAAATGGAGAGGAACAAGTCATTTCCAACAACTAATTTTTTTATTTTAATTCAATCTTCTTTATTAGCTAGAGGAAATTTCTGAAGCAATTTGAAGTCTGCTTCTGCCTGGGTTCCAAGGAAGTCCAGTGCTAGAGCTAAATGCTAAATAGTCTGTTGAGTGAAATAGTGGGGCATCTGAGAGGAAAAGAAGATGCCAAGGGATGATTATGCCAAAAACTTCTTGATGTCAGACATAACAGGGTCATTATCATTCTACACACTAATTACCTATAGAATGCAAATGAGATGCCACAGTCTTTTTGTTTCTTCCCTTTGTCCTCTGTTTTTACTTCATTACATTTCCCTATCTGGTCAGGAGATACCAGAGTAGGCTCTTGAGGGCATTGCACTCTGTGCTTGACCAAGATATCACTTTTGGCAGGATAATTATTTCATTTCTTCTCTTTATTTTCTATCCCTATGCAGTATGTCTTTACAATTCTCTTGACTCTATGTTCTGAGCCATTTATTTTCCTCCTCCCTTTCCCAGTCTTATCTTATTCTTTCCTCTATTCCCCCTCGGTGTCTCTTTTGTCTTGTGTCTCCTCTGTTGTTTTGACTTCTGACTCTTTGCCATGAAAAATAACTTCACTCATTTATTTTTTTTTCCTTCTGTTTGGAGAATGCTTGGAAGCTGTGAAACTCCTTTCTGGATGCCTTTGTTCTGTTCATGTCCTTGACCTAATTTTTATCCAGTGTTCTTAGTATACCACTGGATAGCAGTTAATGATTCATACATAGCGTGAAAAAGGGTTGCTGCGGTAGTATGGTTTCATTTGATATTTTATGGAATCATTTGAACTATAGCTCAGTGTAATTAAAATGTTGACTGGGACTTGTGTATAGTATAATGTATTTGATACTGTGTGTTTGTGAGGTTCTAAAAATCTTGTTAAACTTTTTAGCTAACACTCTCATTACCTCAAAAAAACCTTTATTGTCCTCATTTGGATGAACTGAAAGGAAATAAAGCAAAATAGTTTCTAATTTGTCAATCATTTTAGTTTAGTATGTCCCACACAGGCTTCTTTTGGGTTGGCTATGAAGTATTCCCATGCTATTGTTATCCAAGTCCCAAAATATTGTGATGTGTTGGAGAAGATCTTTTTCTGTGACTGGATCGGGTTCGGAAGATCCCGCTGAGATTAATTAAGACAAATTTAAAATAGCTCAGGAAAGGAACTATTTGAAGTCCTTAAAATAAAGTCTTCCGGAAGCAGCCTATACTGATTAAAGTTAGCTACTTCAGCTTATACAATGTATTTAGAACAAGATTAATTTGTTTCTTCTAGACATTAATTACAGAAGCAGAAATTTAATAAATGCTAAATGGCATCATTGTTCTATAGTAGAAAGGTTTCTTCACCAAAAAAATTACTTAGAAGTTACATTGAAAGTAAAGGCAGCATTTCAGAATCTCAAGAGAATTCATAGAGCAGTGAAATCTTCACTTAGTTCTATGAGACAATAAATATCACTAAACACTTATTTTATTGCTTGAAGGGAATTGTTTCTTTTCATTTTTTCATTATTGTCCACTTCCATTCAGTAGTTTCTTGACTGTGCATGAGTCTGTGGTTTTGTATAGCACCTAAGATGGCTTGTTAAAAGCTCATTTCTGGTAAAGATACAGTTTGATATTTCTGCGATCAAAGTTCAACATAGGATGGGGCTCTGAGACAGAGTGCATCTCATTTCTAGTATCACTGAGCTGATGAATCAAATGGTGAGAGATATTTAATAAACATGCTTGTAATTCAGGCTGATAACGTTCTAGCTGTCATAACAAGATACATTTGGTGAACAGTAGTTCTACAGTGCTCAAATTCAGGATGTGCTCTGTATATTTATTTAAGTATTTAACACTTCCAAACAGAGGAAAGCTATATGGGATAAAATAATCACCTGAATTTGGCCATAAAATATTGTGAATGTTACTGTATGTTTAAAACCCCCCTTCTGTTCTTTATATCTAAAACAAATTAATGAAAACAACTAAAATTGAATTTTTTTTTTTTTATTCTTTACACAACTTGTGATTGTTTGGTATCAGTTGCTTTTAAAAGAGATAGAATAGCTTCACCTAGAACTCTAGGTTAAAAACATAAAGCTGCTAACATCAGCTCTGATAAAAATGACAGTGATTGGTTTGAAAGTAAAAACAATTCAAGATAGAAGAAACGTTTGATACCGTGCCTAGCAAACTGTGCCAATCATTTGGGAAGGATATTACCCAAGTACATGTTAATTTTGCAACTATGTTCATCAAATATTTTAATTAACTTTTAAATGCACCGAGGTTTCTTTAATCTTTAAAGTGAACATTTGCCGACAGTAAATATGTTGCAGATCTGACACAGGAAAGGGGAGAGAAAAGTTCATATAGGTTTAGGGTACAGGTGTGGTAAAAATACAGTAAAGGCTGGCTCTCTATTTGAGGTTTTGTAGCTTCTGCTGTAAGTATTAGCATAAATGACACAGAGTGTAGATCTATGGCATATGTTGCTTTTGAAAGAAAGACTTTTTCACTTGTTCAGTGAATTGAGGCCTCATGTTACTCCCTGCAGACCATGTCATACCCCTTTCTAACCTCTCAGGACCAATGACTTATCCAAACTAAACATCTGCTTTTCCGTTCAGTGCAATTATTCAGTGTGCTGCTGGGGCAGATGGTTGTTAATCGGCAGATCATTAATGTGGCAGGCCACTCTCTCCTTCTAGCCTTAGAAAGGTCACAAGGTGCTAAGTTCCCTTGCTCCAGGCTGCTAAGATGTGTATCTTCTGATTCACTTGGATTTTTGACCTATTACTGCAATTGAACTACTCGATACAATTATGGAGGAGCTTTTAATTAAACCATTTTTCCTTAAAAACATACTATTGTTTTCACAGTGTTAAGAATGATGCAACGAAGGGATTGGTTAGTGTCAATTACACTGTAGCTGTCATAAAGTTTGAATGCCGAAATCTGCTGAGTGTGTATCTTAATCAGAGAGCAGTGAGAGCGCTCAGCTGCTGCTCTAACACAGTCTGCAGCTATATGTGTCGACTTTCTGCAGAATTTAATTAACCCTAATGATGAAGAAATCTGTCTATTCGCACAGTCCTGTCAAGTCAAACTTCGGACAATCGAAATGAATTAGACGAGCGCTTCAGGAGAAGTGGCTGAGTGACATGCTGAAGAGATTTCACTTCCTTTTCCATTCACGCAGGTTATATTGAGGAAGCCTGTATTATTCCGTGTCCCTCAGACTGCAAGCTCAGCGAATGGTCCAATTGGTCTCGCTGTAGTAAATCCTGTGGGAGTGGGGTCAAGGTTCGGTCTAAATGGCTCCGCGAAAAACCCTACAATGGTGGAAGACCCTGTCCAAAGCTAGATCATGTCAATCAGGTAATTTGATTTATATTTACATTATTGATAGAGCTTTTTCCATACCTCAGATAACACTTTTAGCTGTATTGTTTGTTGATGTAGAGAAATTGTACAACATAAGGGGCAGATGCAGGTAGAAGGAGTAGTATGTGTTGGCTTAGATTTCCTCAGTCAGCAAAGGATCTGCCTTCATTAATTCCACATCTGCAAGAACTTAGTACATTATCTGAACTGCAGATTGGAGACAGTGAAACATTCTTACATGCAGATTGTGAAGACCATGTTTCTGAAGATCTTCTCTTACAATGGATAAAAAGTCTCACTACAGATGGTCAAACTGCTAAGATTCTTAGTGTCATTCCCCAGCCATCTGAGATCAGAAAGCAAATTAAAACTTCTTAAACACTCACACAGTATAATCCCAGTGTCCCTTAGAGGGTTTTTAGTCAAGCTGAAGCTTGACCTTCTGAGTACACTTGCCCTGGCACTGCAGTTCCGGTCAGGAATGCACTTCTGAAGTCAATCTCCCAGTTGTCCCACTAACCGCACTTGATTTTCCAGAGCTGCTCAGTCTGAATCCTCTTCAGGTGAAACTAAGCCAGAAAATGTGATCCAGGAGCACACTGGGAGTGCTTTGGTCACTAATGAGCATTTAGTCTTTGGAACCAAGTTTAGCACTTGTCCAAGTCAAGCCCCTGAAGCTTGTTTTCTCCTGTTTGCTTGGAGAGTTTTACAAAGAAAAAGCTTCCTTTCAATTAACTTTATGCTTTTCAGAGTTGAAGTATTTTCATATTACGATTGAATTTAATTTAGTCTGCAGAGGCTTGTTAAACAGCCACACAGTTTTCTCTGTAAATATTCAAAAATTGAAAAAAAAGTGCTGTCAATTTACATTTGAATAAAAATGCATGTACTTAATATTATCCTATTGACATTTTACTAGCACAGAATGAAATACCTTGTTGATCTAATTTTCTACTTTAGAGAATGTAATTAGTTCTAATTTAGAAAATAATAAGTGTTAAACAGCAGCTAATAAATGAAGTTTGTGATCTACTTTAACAAAATACAAACTAGGATGAGGGTTGCTGGATTTGGGTCAGCATGTAAATATGCTTTAAATTAGGAGGAATGTGTTTCAATAGGAGCAAATTATAGTCTATGCAGAAGTCTTTCTCCGTCTTAAATATTCATGTAGTACATAATAGGCTTGTATTAAAGGTGGTTTTGCTAGAGGTCTGTTAGCCACTTGTATGTAACACTATTGCCCTCTACCGTACTTTGAGTCAAATTTTATTTCTTGCAATGTTACATAGTACTTGCCAAATAATAATAGATTATTCAAAATATGACTCTTGTAAAAATAAAATTAAAATATAGTACTTTTATGAGAAGGGAGCTCAGCAGATAATATAGGAATGTCGAAGAATGTAGAGGCTGTATCTGTCAATTTTAAATGCTTTCACTGTCCATTCAGAAACATGCACATGCATTCTTATTTTGAGTTAATTATTTAATCTAAACATTCATTCAGCTGGAAAACTACTGACTCTTCAGAATACTTATTTCAGTTATTAAATGTAGTTTGTTTTATTTGTGTATTTATTACTTATTAAAGTAACATGCTTATTTGCATACATACAAAGCATAACGGTCAGACTGGATCTTTGGTGCCCACAAGTATGTGGAAGATGATGTTCAGGGGGCCTGTACTGTAAGCTGAGATCCAGGAATTACAGACTCTGAGGAAAGACTGCAATGTGTTGTCTAGCCCATAGAAGAGAAGATGGGAGAGAGGATGCTGTCAGTCTGCTAGCATGTACATAAAAGGCTTTGCAAAGCAGGAGGAAATAAGCCATTTTCCACAGCTATCATGGACAGGATAAAAAGCAGTAGGCTTAGACTGCTGCAAGCAGATTTGGGTTAAGCCTTGGGAAAACTTTCTAATAGTAAGGCTAGTGAAACATTCAGATAAAGTGCTTAAGGCGTTTGTCAAGTTTTAAGAGCAAGTTTCTGAGTGTCTCTCAGGGCTGACATGTATGACCATATTTTGGAGGGGAACTGAATACAGTGAATGCTAGATGTCTCACTGGGCGTCTTCCGTCCTGGGCCATGCAGGTCAGGGTGACTCCCAAACCACACTCCAAGTGAAGGAAGCTTGCTCAGTACTCACTTCACTAGACTAAAGTCTTCGTAATTACAATAATAGTAGAGTCAGGGTTATTATAAAATCATGGCAGTGGTCTTCAGAGGATTTCCTGCGAAGAGGCTAATCTGAAACTGTACATGCCTCTCTTCAATTGCCCCTTATCCGGCAGGCGGGTGTGCAATCCTGCCATGGCCTGCAGTCACAGTTACAAACATGCCAGTAGGGTCAAGAGACCACCACTAAACACATGCAATGCAATGGAGAGTTCTTCAGCTTTCTGGCAAGATACCCAATTTTTATGTTACTGGAAAGTCTTTTGGTGGAGTTTATGTATTTCTTCTTATGCCAACCAGGGTGAGACATTAGAGACATTTCTCTAAATCAAGGCTTCCTTATTCTTATTTAGGAAATCCTGGATAAAAGCCACTTCCCATGACACTACAAATTGTACACTGAGTCCAGTACCTTCCTTAACATGCATTTACACCACCCATCTTTACACCTGGGCTAATGCTTATGTAGTTCAAAGAAGACACAAATATGCTGACTATGCTGGTCGTCTTATGCATGGATAGATCAGCTGCATAGTGATATATCAGACTCTACGCATTCATTGCTCAAGGAATTATGGTTTTTTGTGACTAGTGGTATTGTGTTGCAGGTTAACTGATAAGCTATCAAACCATCAGCCCTCTTTTTCTACCCAAGCAGTGTTGCTGAAAAGAAATTAAGGACTTGTTTAGGACAATTAGATTGTCTAGAAATATTAGTTGTGCTGACTTGATAGGCAGAATGATATGTGAAGTTAGCTAGTATAAGATAATTTTGAGCCAATGAACTTTAAGTAATCTCTATATAATTAAGATACTTGATAAAGGACTTGGAACTTTGGAAGGATGAGAAATGCCAGTTCCTTTTATTCCCCTGAATCTATCGCACTTAATGCTGTCAGAACAATTTCAATTAAGAGAGGAGTCCAGTATCCTCCAAAACCATTAAGGATTTTCTCTTGTCTTAAGGAAACCAGGTTCCCTACTGTATGAAGAGTTGGTGCTCATTATAGGCAAAAAAGGAAAACAGTTTTATCCTGTGTTAGGGACTGAGAAGAAGACTAGCTAATTTATAGTCTCTTCCCACCAGTAGTGATTTATAAACTTTTATTTTTTTCCAAGGGCAAACTTCTTGCAAAAATGCCTTGTGACAGCAAGGGAGACCCAAGAGGAAAAATTGTATGCCTTTTGCTTGGCAGAAGCCATAGAATATTGTTTGTAATGAAAGCTAAATGAATGCTATTTCAATGCCTATGCTTGACTAATAATTCTTTCTTTTTATCTTTCATTTTTCTTTTGGGTTCATGAAAATACTTTCTTCAGGCTCAGGTAAGTGTTTCTAAAATACAGAGATGATCTTAACGTGCTTCTTGATTTTGCTCCAGTGTTTATATTGGCTGTCCTTTTTTTTGTAATGTTTGAGAAAATATAAGGAATGCTGTATAAATTACTATCCGAGATACTATTTCAAATTTGTATTCAAATCTAAGCATAATACTAATACTGCTACACAAGTACATTAGAGCTATTTTAAGTATCCACAATGAAAAATAAACTGAATCAGTATACATTGGTTTAATTTAACTTGACCTTACCTTTCTTTAGAAATACAAAAGCCCCACAACTGATAACAGTGGGATAGAATAGTTCAGGAGAGATAAGAAGGGTAGAAGTAGAGGTTTAGCAAAGTTTTCACAGCATTTTTCTAAACAGTGTGGTTGTGACTGAGCATAGTTACAGATTTTATGTAAGTTGTGTTGATGTTATTGATGGAAACAACATATCATGGACTTAGTGGCAGAGAAAACCAGGGGATCTGTCATTCGATGTCTTAGCTTTTTGCTCTTTCTGTAGTTTTCTATCAAGTATTTTATCTGTGTAATTACTACGGCTTCTAAATCAGCAAGTCTATATTTGTTATTCTTACCAAAAAGAGCATTAACCTTTTTTTGCATGATCACTGTCACATGTTTATCATACTGGCATGAAACAAAACTGACATTTGATGTGGATTCCAGGTATATGAGGTAGTCCCCTGCCACAGTGACTGCAGCCAGTACATATGGCTTACTGAGCCCTGGAGCGTCTGCAAGGTGACCAGTGTGGACCTAAAAGAGAACTGTGGAGAAGGTGTTCAAACGAGGAAAGTCAGGTAAAACAGTATTGGTCCTCCTTCACTTTAGAGAACCTTCACTTTCACTCATGGCTCTATTTAATTTGATGTAATTCTTTGTGATGTATAGTTAAGTCCAGCCATAGTATATTGGACCAGAACCCTGGATGATGTAAATCAGAATAGCTTCAGTGAGTGCAATATGTCTCTGTCTACAGGTTATGGATATAGGCCATGATTCCTAGTTTATAAACTAATGCATATTGTACTTATACTACTACAAACACGGTAACGTGTGATTTTAGTGCTTTTCTGAAGGGTGAAATGGTCCTCTTTCTGTATGAAACTGATTTTAAAAACTCTTTTAAGTACATATGCACTTGGGAATAATACTTATTACAGGAAAGAGTGGCAAAGGTGAATGAAGTTAAATAGAAGAAACCAGAAATCTTGTGGGTTTTGAACCTGATCTAGGCATCCTGTATGCTTGCTCATCATCCTAAAGCTCTAATCAAAGGTTAATTAAAATTAGTCTAACGTGGTGTGGTACAACAGCAAGTAAAGCAGTACGTGGAGTTTGTGTTGGTTGGGGTTTGTCTTAATTTTTTTTAATGGCTAACCATGAAGCAGCATACAATTTGATATTATTATAAATCTGAATAATAAAGCATAATGCAAATTCAGCTTGAAGGTCCAAAATGAGAGCTGGCACATTTACATGATTTTGTTCACAATAGCACTGTTTCCTCAGTGTAACCATCTACTACAAGAAAGTCAAAGTCTTAATCTTTGTTTGACCAAAGTTGGTATGACTATGCATAACCATTCTCGCACAGTACCTTGTAAACAAATTCCCCTTAAAATACTGTAATATGAAAAATCAAAATGAATCAGTGTTTCTGTTGAAAAATAGACTTTAACACTACTATCAAAGATACAGAAAGTGTTTTCAGCCCTTTGGGACTAAAAACATAACTTTTCATTTATTATCACATAATGCCATTAAAGTGCTAATTCCACAAAGCTAATATATGCTCACACTGAATCTCTTGTGTTTACGTTAGCACAGAGAGTGTTTAAAAAATTAGTTTAGTCTGATAATGTAAGATATTTGTAAAAAACCTAATGTGGTCAAATAGAAGAAACTCCAAATATTTCTTCGTGTGTGAAAGGCTTCTTATTGATAGGAGCTTTTGACTTGCAATTCTGGAAAACAGATGCAAGCCTCTTAATTAGTGATGTCCTAGTTGGTTTTCTGCTAACAGGTGGAAGGGGCAAGCTAACAGTGGATGCCACAGCATTGGAAATACTGCGGACTGAAGACTGTCATCTTCAGCTCTACAAAACTAGGCATATTAACTTCTCATCTTAACTGGGCCCCCATCTGCTAATTTAATATAATGTTAATTTAAAAGCATCTGTATAAATTAGGGATTAATACTAAAAATACTAAATTTGAAAAGTTTTAATAGTTCTAGATTTAATTATTAGTTGAAGTATGCACAAAACATGTCGAAACTGTAGGTGATTTGCATTATTCTGGCTTAAAGGTAAGCTAAGGTCAAGTAAATCACCTGCCCACAAACTCTCAGCAAATCACTGATAGGGACTGCCTAAATTCTGTGCATTTCCTTATATGGCTGTCATTTGTAAAAACAGGGTTTACTGTGGCTCTTCAGCTTTTCTTGGATATTCATAGATCAGTATTTACTTCTGTTACTCCATGAGTCTTGTGTGCTGACAAAACATTAAAATGCTTCAGAATACTGTGGATCACCGTTACCATGCAAAATCCACGGCAATTTCAGTTTATGTGCAGTTCTTTTTTCCAGGTGCATGCTAAACACTGTGGATGGTCCTTCTGACACTGTAGAGGACTATCTGTGTGATCCTGAAGAGATGCCACTTGGTGCTAGAAAATGCACATTACCATGTCCTGAAGACTGTGTTATGTCTGAATGGGGATCATGGTCTCGATGTTCTTTGGTAAGAAGTATACTGAAGTGTAACATTTCTAGTTTTAGGAGGATACTTTAAAAATGTATACATGACATATTGTGCAAAGATGTTGAACTGAGCAATGATTACATGTGTAAATATCTACCTTTACTGTCATCTTTAGGGTCGTTGATAGTTGGTTGCAAGTAAAGCGTGCCGGTTTTTCCCATTACGTGAAATTGTTCTGTAACACAAAATATAATGTCCCCAGTGGTCATTCTTCAGCATGGGGTGGGTTCTGTGTGGTGGAAAAGCTTTGTCAGTGGCTTGTCAGTCCATCTGTGAGCCTAGCTGTGACCCTCTCCATAGCAGTGCAGTCACTGCTCTAAAAATGTCTCTATCCTATAACAAGCAAAGTCTGTAGGTCAAGACTGAGTGTATAAAGATAATTTTGGGTCTCCTCTCCCCTTCCTGCCAGCAATTTCAAAAAGAAATATCAAAAAATTCAAACCAAACTTAAAAAAGTGTTTCAGTACCTCTGAGCGTTCAGGCTCTGGTGCACTACATTATAGCGTATGGAAAGCTGAGCATCCCAATATCCAGTTTATGAGTGAAATAGTTCCAAAGCACGAGTACTAAAATATTGACTAGTTAACAAAGTACCGAGGTGTTACCCACTTAGAGGATATTTCATCTCGGGTGGTACCAAGATCAAAGAGCAGACTAAATTCTCTCTGAAATAAAAAGGAAATGGTTTCTTCTACACAACAGCTTGTTATTTTACATTTGTGTTTTGTGAAGGGATTATTTGAAGGGTTGTTATAATGTTGCATGAAAAGGTATCAGCATGCCAAAATACCAAAGGTGTTTCCAATCTCCCTTCCAAGCCATGCAATGGCAGTACTGTCCGTGAAAGGTCAGCCGAATCCTTGAGACAACCAGATGATGGAAAGTCTTGTCCTGCTGCCACCGAGACTGAAGTCTGCACTTTGAACAAAAACTGCTACCACTATGACTACAATGTGACAGGTATTTGTGGTATTGTGCTCTACTGACAGCCTGGCACTATGGCTTACTTCCATTCACCTTACAGGACAGATTCTTCAGCTCTCTGTTCTTACCCGGAGGGAGCTGTGGAGATTGTACTGAAAACTGATTCAGGCTACTTGATCCGGAAGAAATATTACTGGAGGCTTTGTAACTTGGGTGAAGTGTGCATGCGGTAACTCCAGGAAATTTATTTCTTCTATCTTTTTGTGGTTTGCTCAAAATCTACGCAGACAAAGCCAAATACAAACTTTTCAGGAAGGCATCATGGCACTGACTATTTGCAGAGAAAGTCACTGTTTCCAAAAATGTGTAGCAGCTGGGCTCTGTGAGCCTTTGCACGTGTAAAAGTTGCTTGTGAGAATTATTTTAGGCCATCAGAATTAGAACTAGGTGGGAGACTGGAGCATTATGAGTTTTATCTAAAATGTCTGCTACGCTAATGAATTCCTTATTTCCAGACTGGAGCACATGTCAGCTCAGCAAAAAGGCTGTCTGTGGTAGTGGTATCAAAACACGAATGCTCGATTGTGTTCGCAGTGATGGCAAATCGGTTGACCTGAAGTACTGTGAAGAGGTGAGTGGGTACCTGTGAGTAAGCTCCCTTGTAATGATGCTAATTAATGATGAGCCAACTGAGCTATACAGCATGTAACACGGCTTCACCAGATGTTTTGCAACACTATTCATGGACTGTTAAGTACCTCTGAAATGTACTGTGCCATCAACAGTGATTTTTATACAATTTCCTTCAGTTACCTCTAAGTACCTCCGTGAACATATGCTAATTATTGTGTGCTGAAGGAAATTACTTAGAAGCAATAATTAATAAAGTAGAATAAAGGCAATAAATCCTAATCAGAACACTAATCATCATTCTAATTTGATACAATTTCTGCATGGAGCATTGGACAGCTGCCAGTATCAATCATTTACTCAGTGTTTTGGAAAATATTTCTCACATGCCATTCTGCAGCTGGGCTGACTGGTATCCAGCTGTGCAATGCAAAAGATTCCTAAGCTAGTGTAAAACAATGTGCAGCATGAATATTAAACAGAATATTAATAGCAACATTAAATAGGAGCATATATGGAGAACTAACTAGTAGGCTGGAGCCCTTAAATTTTGAAAGGGCCATTTTGCAAGTGTTCAAACCAACTTCAGATTTGATGGCACTGCTTTTCTGACATTTTGTGTGTTGGTCTTAGTATTACCAGTTGCAAGGAGATAGTAAGGTGAAGGAAAATGGGAAGACAACACAAGTGCTACATTAAGGGCAATCCTACATGCATTTTTGATTAAAATTAATTGAACTTGTTCCAGCTGCCATTCCCCCACCATTGTGACATCAGAAACAATATAATTTGCATTGGGGGCCTAGAGTGGAGTGGCCTCCACAACAGCTTTGGTACCAACACCTTTTCTGTTGGACCTTCCTGGCTAGTAGCTGCCCTTCAGGATGTGTCCATAGAGAGGAGTCGCATCAGAAATGGAGGGAGTTGGGAAACTCATCATGTACTTTGGACTATAGTGTTGTAATGGTGTATCTGACCTACTTAGGCTTCTCTAACCCCCTCAGACATCCTGGATTCTTGAATCCATAAGTTCTTAGCAAAGGCAGGAGGTTTCAGCTGGAGCTGGCACCCTACTTTTGTACCTCCTTCATGCATAGCTCTTGGGTTTGTAATCAATTCTAATACTTTGATCATTTATTTCTCAGGAAAAAACTCAGGATCTGGCTACCTACCAGCAAGTTTCTGTGAAGTTAATAGGGGAATGCAGTAATGCATTCTGTTAATGTTTTAATGTGTTAAAAGAAAATAAAAGTCTCTCAGGTGGTTTGTAAGAGACTGCAATACTGATTGATTCATACCAAGACATGATATAAAATATCCATCCACATGAATATTTCAATAGAAAAAGAAAAGCTTTATTAGATTTAAGGGGAAATATATTTCTTTTACCATAAAGCCAAGAAATTCTTCCTTTGTTAACCAAAGATTTTGAACAACGCTTAGAACAAATGATTATGTTTTACACTGAAATCTCATTGCAGAAAACCTCTGGAGCTTTCCTGCATTTACGAAATGAAAGTTTATTTCTCAGAGAAATAATTAGGGCAAATGCTACTTGCCGTAAATGGCTGTCCAACAGACATCACTGCAATGCTGTCTTGGCTTTATCAGCAACCACTGTGATAGTCTTGTTTGCCCTTTGGATTTGCTAGACCATGTAGAGATACATCTTCCTGTAGAAAGCTCTCATCCACTCCCCAGTCATATTGGTCAGACTGTTTGTTGAATTATTGATGTGTAAGCAGTGGTACAACGAGGTCAAAGGCTGATCCAATAACTGAGGAGTAAAACCTGTTAACCTGATTAAGAAGAAAGCCAAGCTGTTCAGATCGTACCAGACCCTTCCCTCTAAAGATGTGAAAGCCAACTCTCTGACCTTCCAGGTCATGAAAGGAGAGTATTCAAGAAATAATCAAAATGTGAATACATACTATGCACTTCTTTACTAATCTAATCACAGATGATCCTTCAGGGTGGGGTTTTTTTGCTGGTTTTTTTTTTTTTTTGCATTGTAAGGGCAGTGCAGAAAGATTAAGTGAAGTTCAAAATAAGGTGTATGTGGTTAGAAATGATGATGAGAGATCAAATAATTTTGTAACGACATAGCTAATGGAATTTCCCTTGGGCTATCATGAAATTTTATACTAGCTGTGTGAATAATACAAAAGTTTTGTTTAACTGATGTGTAGATACATTTATATTTATAGCTTCAGATTCTTCTTATTGCATGCAGAGAAGAGAGATCAGAATCGCTAAACCTATCCTGATCCCTAAAAAAATGAAGACACCTGATTGTAATGTCTTGAGTTCCTATACAATATATGGTTGAAGAAAGTAATATGTGTAAAAAACGTTCATGCTGTCTTTTGACTATGACCATCTCCAGCTATGAGCATCAGCGTAGTTAAATACTAACATTTCTTCCAAGCCCCTGTGTTCTGATTTCCTAATGCGTCCATATGATCTTGTGTTTGTTTCAGTCAATCAGCTAAAGAAGCTAGCTGGTCATCCTGATTACTGCCAGGATAAATCAATTTCTAGAGCTTATTTCCAAGTCCTTATTATGTTAACATAGTTCCCTTCAAACTCTCAAGACAGAGTAATACTGGATTACTTGGTCCCTAACACTACAAAATCTAGCACATCACAAGAACTTGTCTTTTCCTTGAATATTTGCAAATCATCTAAAGCAAGCTGGTCCTGGTCACATTCATGTTTATGGGCTTATTTTTGTTTAGTTACCTCCAATTAAAGATCAGAAAAGCCGAGAAACCAGCCGTTTTGTCTGCAGTAGAAAGCAGACTTTTCTGTTTTATTGGCAAATAGTCTGTCAGATTACACGATTAACCTCCAGCAGAGATTAATATGTGGTGCCAAACATTTCTGTAAACAAATACAGATACTTTTGGGGATCACGGGGTGCTGGTCTGCAGCCTGATGCCCCTGGCATGTGTGACCAAGAGTACAGGGCACTCAGTGGTAGCTTTCAGTGTAACTCCTCCAGTACTTGCCATTCTCAAATCAGAAGCCACAACTCATCCAGAACAGAGGCTCTTTCAAACAAGGGAGCTACTGAACACTTTTCCAAATGTTTTCTAAGCTCTAAAAGGTGAATTATGGTTCATCACTTGAAGGAAGGAGAGGGATGAGAAAATAATATGTGATTAATATCAAATTTCAGCCTGCCAATTGCTCCCCATATCTGTAATCAGGGTGAGACTTTTCCGGTACTTGTACTTTTTTTCATGGAGGACAGGTTAACGTTGTGCCTAATTATTGCTCTGTGCTTGCATTTAGAAGGAGATGGTGGTTTTATTTCCTTTTTAAAGATTTAACTGCTCATTTTACAGCATTAACCTTTCCAGTCATTAAAATTAATAGGTTTTGAAATGGTTCGGTTTTTGTTTGGGTTTTTTTTTTTTTTTTTCTTATTTTTTAAACTCTGTGGGGATTTTATCTACTTAAAAGATATCCACAGCCTCCCAGGATTCTGAAAGGCCTCAATGATCATCAAAGTCCACTGATGAAGGCCAATGAAGAGGACAGTCTTTTATGCTGGGAAGCTGCAGATTTGTTCATATTGGCAGGATTGATTTTCTTTCATATTTTGCGTCATACACTATAATTTACCTTTTAACTCATTCTGAAGCTGTGCAGGCTGCAGGGATTACTATTGTCACACTAATATTTTTTGCCATCAGTCGTATTCCATCTTGCATCATGTATTCTCATGTGTGTTAGTGAGAACATCTCTTTCCTTCCCTGGGTGGGCAAAATCTGGGCCATGGGAGTTTGTAAGAACATAGAAAATGGCTTTACAGGGTCAAGCCAAAGGACCATGTAGCCACTGTGCCATCTTCAAGCATTGCTGTAAAACTCTTCCTTCCCTGGGTGGGTTCTATTGTTTGTTAGTGTTAGGCTGACTCCTGCCTGGAGTAGAGCTCAGTACAGAATGTATTTTGGGGGAAAACATGTGAGTCTGGCTATTTTCTGTCCCCTTCTCTCATACTCCTCCTGCAGCTTTTACTGTAGGGATCTTAGAGGATTCTGTGTTTTGCAAAGCTTTTCAGAAAAACATGCAGAGCTGTATTTTTTTTAGAACAAATCATTGTCAATGTCATGTCAATATTTTTGCATATAGTAGAATGGATAGCAAAATATATATAACAAACTTATACACCACTTCAGGAAAAAAGCAAGAGAGAGGCATAACCAGATGCCTAAGGAAGAGTAAGGACAGGCAAACCTGATTTTCCATCTACTCCTCTCACAGCCTCCACTTCTTTCCAGCTCTTGGACTGCATTTGCCTGATGTGGTTTCTGTGTGCTTAAACCTTCAGATTTCTCTTCCATTAACTTGTTCAGTCTCCCTTCAGCTCCTGTAAACTTTTAGCATGTGCAATATCTTCTGCAACAAATAAACTGACTATCCAATGCATGTTCATCCTCCTCCTTTTGTCAGTTTTCCCCCTGGTTCCGAGCGTCACTTGAATTCAGCTGTTAATAGCTGTTAACAGTTCAGTATTTTTATATTCCTATTTCAAAATACTTTATTGGTACTTCATAAATTACCTATTGTATAAATTAATACCATAGAGCTGAAACTCTTCATTTATAGGCTCTAATTTAGAAAGTAATTGATGACAATAGGATTTAAGCATGTATTTAAAAATCAGCATATGCATTAGGACGGTCTTGAAGTGAGATTTTTTAAAATGTCCTAATTGCTTTACTTTTTATTTAGTAATGACTTCGTGCTTGCTTAAAGCTTTAGTTGTCTCAGATTTACCATATCCAAATGCACATGCTGCACCGATGACACAGACCAGGTGTAAATGTGCTGATCGTTGAATATTTTCTTTTAGCTTGGTTTGGAGAAGACGTGGCAAATGAACATGTCTTGTGTGGTGGAATGTCCTGTGAACTGTCAGCTCTCTGACTGGTCCCCTTGGTCTGAGTGCTCTCAAACATGTGGTCTTACAGGTCAGTATGCACCTTTGGCATTATTTAAAGACTGAGCTGCCTTTTTTTTTTCTTTTTTTCTTTAATAAAAGCTATAGTATCTCTTTTCACAGAACTAGAAAATGTAGCTAGCTAGGAAGAGTGATGAGGATCTAAATCAACCTTATTCATGGAAATGATATGCTTCAGTAAGACTGTACTCACTGAAGATAATGAGAATTTGGCCCAGAGTAGTGTCTGACTCTCAGAATGAATGAGATATGATGAATGATATATTGAGACAAAAATAAACACTGAAGTGAATATTTATTTTTTAGCTGGTGGTAGGAGGAAGAGTGGGAAGGGATTTCCTCTTAAGTTTCAGTAGTGGTGAGTTTAGAATAACTAAACTTGCAGGAAAGCACAATGATTAAAACCAACAAATTTACTAACTGCAGAATTCCATATTTTTAAATTGGGGGGACAAGTTAATTAATTATTTTTTTCTAAAATGTTACTAAACGCTATCTAAGATCTTTTTAAATCAGATCTATGTCAGAGAATGGATATCAAAGGCACATACTAGTTATGGAGGAACTCTTGTTATTTATTTGCACTGATACGCCTTAGAATATGCACCATTGTGCCAAGCAACAAGATATAAAGTCTACTGAAAAAGAAGAGTAGAAGCACATTTATGAAGCCTCTTCATTCTGTAATCATGTCTGGAATATGTCACTACAAATATTGCATGTTTAGCAGTGAACGGAATCCCGTTTCAGCTGCTGGGCTCAGAGTAAAAGTATATTGCATTTTTGTGTGTTCTTTGGGGAATGCACCACAGGGAAGAGGTCGAGGCAAAAAAATCTGGAAGGTCTGGTCACCTCAGGATCCCAAGAGAAAGACCTATGGATTTTTTAATAATAACAGTTAATAATTTGATACTGCACTATCTAGTAATATAATAATGTTTCATTTCTTTGAGCTTCTCCCAAGACATGACTTCTACATTCAAATAATCTACACTTCTATATTCGAAATAATCCTTATAGAGTGAGAATTGAACTAACAGCTCTATTGGAGGCTTAAATATGTTGACAGATTTTCCTTTACAAACTTCTGTTTGTAGACAAGACCTGAACAATTGACCTGATATTTTTCTGAATTAGAGTTACTGTTGCTCTGCTTTTTCAAAATGTGAAGGTGGGTCACTATCTAAAATCCCTCTGCAAGTACAGAATTTATTTGTAAAAGTGAGACAATTTATTTTAAATAGAAATGTAAAACAGCTTCCAAATTGTAAATGTTTTTAAGAGATGATGGGAACCTCACGTGTAATTTTCCTGTTAGACAGGAAGCTGGAAGTAACTGCCATTTTTTAAGTAATAATAATCTAATAAGCTCAGAGACCACAAAGGTGAACTGCCTTTGTTCACCCGTGCAAATACCCATAAAGAATTCTTCGTGTAAGAATTCTGCTCGTTGCTCTTCTTTGGGATTTTTTTTCTCCAATACTTTTCAAGAAAGTCTTTTTTCTGCTGTGACATTTTGGAGCAGCTGTGAATACAAGAATGATGAGGCTCCGCTTGGCAAACATCTTTCTAGCTAGCTGCAGTGAACACAGCTGTCTGGGAGATTGATGTAGTTCTGCTGCTGCATCATGGCTTTTGCAGTTTGCTCTCAGCAAACGATTCATGTCATGATCATTAGGGAGTTCGATTCCAAATGCAGCAGATTCAAATGTGGAATTAAAGATTAATTGTTTTGGCCAGCTAACATTGGGTGTTAAGTAGGTAAATCTATGCAATGCCTTAGTTCATTATAAGCCTTAACACGCAAATTTAAATATATATATATCTTATTTCAGACTTGGTTCATATATTTATCTATGTGTAGATTAAAATACCACAGCTCTGTTGGTTTTATGGAAACCTCTGTGAGGTGCCAGCTCTAGAGCAGCCACTTTACCACTGCTGCTGGCATACAAAATTTTTTTTGTTACATCACATGATCTCTCTGTAATGAAGCATAATGGTCTAATGTCTGCTGCAAGATGAAAGAAGCAAGAGTTGCTGAAAGGATAAAACCATCTTCCTCTTTCTGTTTATATAAGTATTTGAAATAGAACCTGTATCTCAGTGATGCTGGGTAGTGTGCTACTCATGGTTGAAGAGAAGATTAATGTTGGGTAAGCCTATTGTATTTTAATTTTCTTTGGGCTTGAGTGAAGAATCCTCTGTGTCCTGCAAACTCTACATATCGTGTTTTCCAGAGAGAGAGTGAGGAAAAGTGGCAAACTGTTCCTGGTTGCTGGAATCAGGCAATCATGGGACAGATGATTCTGTGTTAACTTATGGAAGAACAGAATATGTTGGTCTCTTCTAGCAGCAAACTCTAGATGAGGAGTTCGAATCTCCACTGAAGTGCCACAGACATGCTTTCATGTTCAGCAATAGGGTTTTTTTTCCCCAGGCTTCTGGACTAGGAAATTACTACTTTTGTTTGCTGTTACAGGAGCAATCTGAAATACTAATCAGACATCCTCCTGCACTTCTTGCAGTACAAACAAATAATAGAATATGAAGTGTCTGACCTGGAAAATATAAATCCATATAACAGAGAAGATCCAACAGATCTGCTTTACAGCCCAATTTGTCAAATGTAGAAAAAATTACTTTATTCAAGCATAATGCTTTTCACCAAAATAGAACCATCTTGAGGAATAAATCAGTCTAATATCTTTGTTGTTTGTTGTATTGCTGTTTCTTATTTACAGGGAAAATGATCAGAAGGCGGACCATAAATCAGCCATTTCAGGGTGATGGGAGGCCTTGTCCTTCTCAGATGGAGCAATTCAAACCCTGTCCAGTAAAACCTTGTTATCGATGGCAATATGGTCAATGGTCTGCATGCAAAGTAGAGGTAAAAGCCATACGGGACTTTGAAGTTATGCAGCTTGTATATCTCAGCATATTTGTAATATGCTCAGATATCTGCTTCATATCACGGTAAACCATTTGCTTCCACCTCTTTTACACAAAAACTGAAGATTTACTCCTAGGGTTGATTTTCGTCAAGAGATACAATGTCCTACAGTTATTCAAAGTATAAATGTAAAGTTTGGCACCTGAGCAGCATTTTTGCTAATAATTGAAATCCTTCTATTCTAAAAGAATATCTTTGGAAATAGATTGGCATCCTAGAAGAGATCTCCACTTGCGATATTGCCATGGTTGCAATTCAAAGGCATAATTAGCTCCATACTTTAAGAAACAGTGGTGGCAGACAGCAGAATTTTTGGTTTAGTTTTGTTTGTTTCAGAAGTAAAGAACAATGTCTGTCTTTTTTTTACCCTATGGGAATGAATAAGTAGTTAAGCAAAAAAAAAAAAAAATAGGAGACAGAGTGACACTTAGCTCAGATCTAGTCTTTTGGCACTTTCTTCTGTCCAGCATCCATATTTGTCCTCCTTCCCCAGGATGCTCAGTGTGGAGAGGGAACACGACTGAGGAACATCTCCTGTGTGGTTTTTGATGGATCCATTGAAGATGTTGGCAAATTAGTAGATGAGGAATTCTGTGGAGAAATAGAGCCTATTATAGATGGTAATAAGAAGATGATTCTTGAAGAAACCTGCACTGTCCCTTGTC
This sequence comes from Bucorvus abyssinicus, assembly GCA_009769605.1. Lineage (NCBI taxonomy): Eukaryota > Metazoa > Chordata > Aves > Bucerotiformes > Bucorvidae > Bucorvus > Bucorvus abyssinicus. Next base: position 29,249,106 of record CM020028.1, on the reverse strand, counting down.
CAGGTAACAAAGCTATTCAAGTAGATACTGCATTTCAAGACTGGTTGGATATCATTACAGTTATCAGTGCCTAGCATTAGCCACAAGCAATTAAATCTTTTTCACATGTTTTACTGATTGGATTCATCCATCAAATGAAGAACACAGTTACTTTCCAGTAGTGACATCACAACAATAAATCAGTTGGAAAGAATACCAGGTAAATTTCATAAAAGACATGTCTCAGTCACAGATTGTCCCTAATAAGAACATATTTTTTCACAAAATCTTTTAAAACAAAACCCGTGTTTAACTCTATAAGAAAGAGTGTTTATTTAGCACAAAATATTTGCTTTAAGTGCTTAGATCACCTAACACCTTTATTAATACTTTTAACAGTGGCTTAGAACTTGATGCCTTTTATGGCTGCCTAAGGAAGCTACGCTAGTAAGACTTATTTTTTGTTTAAAGGGGCTATTCCAACTTAAACTAGTATTTTGATCTCTGAGAAAATGTGTTTTTAGCTGTTTAACTCTCAGGACGTGACATGCACTATGATTGCTCTTGTAGACTGAATTCAAAGAAGCAGTTATAAATGGTCAGGTCTATGACCCTCATACTGAGAAGGATTAAGAGCCTGTATAACATCTGTTTAATTTCCAGTAAAACCCCTCCAGTTCATTTCAAATAGTTATTTGTAGAACTTGAAGTATATTGCTGTTGTTCAGTAGAGTCATTAGTGATTAACTCCTTCGGTTCTAAGGTAGATATCATTTCATACCAGTACTTTGGTTTTGCTCTCTTGCAATTCTCCTCTTTCTCAGAATATTTTTTCAGTTCATTTCAGATTGGACTGAAGGTAAAGTTGCCTTAATAAATAGAAAATAACTAAAACCAGAGAGGCTTCCATCATTGCTTTGTGCACAGCATTTCAGTTGCATGATTTTCACATATTTTTACTTATTAAATGAAAATTGGAAGAATAAAAAGCTTGTAGTTATGTTTTCTTGTGAGTCAAGTAGATGAAAAAAATATAGGTGCTTACTGCTTGCTTTTAAAATTTTGCTGAGCAGGAGCCTATTCTTCCAACAATCTCACATTTGGCCAGCAAGAATAACTGCTCTGTTGGGATGTGCTAATGATACACTCCAACTAACGTTTCCAAAAATCACTGCTTGTTTTCCTATTATGTATACATCAGTTCTTCAATTATTCATTTCTACTCATGCTTTCCTAACACTGGAAATAAAATTCCTTCATTAATCAAGCATCTGGTCAACACAGTACTGAGTACATCTGTCATCAGCATAATGCAAGGTAGCATGAATTTTTAATAGCTCTTTTGCTGAAATAATGAGAACTAAGAGGTTTATTTATGAGTCTGTGCATAGTCTAGTCCCATTCTACTGTAGTTTTAACAAAATGATCTTTTTGTGTTGTGCCTCAGACCTTCCTTAAATGCTCTTTCGCCAATCATGCTACTGTTAGTAGTATAATTTTATTTTTCAGTTTTACACTATAACATTCTACAAATCTCTACTATCCTAACATGAAATAGCCAGAGCAGACATTTTAATCACCTTCCCATTTCCCTTTCTTGCAAAGAATGTTCCATCAGTTGCTTCTACTGTCTGTGTAGAGAAATTCTGCATGGGGATAAGCAACAATTAATCTTTTTAAAACTAGAAAATGTTTTCTCTTTCTAAGAGCAAAGAAGAATTGTGAACAAGATATATAAATTTATCACAAGGCACACAGTGCCCTAGAATTCACAAAAATACAGACAGTGGTTGGAGCGTTACTCGGAAATTCAAAATGAGAGGGATCTCATAGGAATGCTACAGGAAACTACCCTGCTTTAGAACAAATAGGCTTTTGTATAATCTTTTTGTTACTATTTTCTACTGCACGGATATTCAGAGAGTTTAAAAATATCAACTTATTTTGAGTATAAGTCACGTTTAAAAAGAGGAATGAAAGGAACTATGAAGAGGGAAAATCAAGAAACCAGATTTGAATGTATTTTTCTAAGACATTCAGTGCGAAAAACTCTTCACATATGATGATCTTCCATCTTATAAAATTGCTGTTTGACAGGAGACTGTTACTTGAGAGAGTGGTCAGAATGGAGCCTTTGTCAGCTAACCTGTGTTAATGGTGAGGATCTTGGCTTTGGAGGGATACAAGTCCGGTCTCGGGCAGTGATCATTCAGGAATTAGAGAATCAACATCTCTGTCCAGAACAGGCTTTGGAAACAAGACCATGCAATGGTAAGCACCAAAATATACATAAGGCCACTTCTGAAATCTTTAAGATTTGATACATAACCAAATTTACATTTCTCTCTACTGTTTCAGTTGTTGTTAATTGCATGACAATGACATTTAAAAGACTCACTCATGCTTACAGCTGGTAGTGGACAAAGTATCTAAGAAAACAGTTTCCTGTACAGACATTTCTTGCCTGTTCAGAGTCCAGACAGATCAGGCAAAAAGGAGTTTTATATTTTTAATGATGCTAAGGTGCAGAAGGACTTAATGATTTATCCCAGCCCATATGAGAGATGTACAGCAGAGCTAAGACATGAAGCCAGATCCAGTCCAGGCCACTTCACCAAGCAGTGGAACATTGACTGAAGCTCAGTTTTACAAGGAGAGGAACCTGACTCCTGTATGAGTTTTGTGCAACAGATGGGCCACAACCATTATGCGATTCTTGGAAACATCCATTCTGTGCATTAACTACATTAGGCTTACTCCACAAGCAGTGTGTACCATTATAGTTAATGTCCATGACACATCTGGTCTATTCTGTATGCATCCAGTAAGTGTAGGAGACCTTGGGGTCTCCACGTGTGTGCAGTGCACCCTTCTGAGTTGCTGGGTGAAGGAGTAAGGGGCCTTCTTAGCTATAAAAGCCATTTAACATAATGAGTATGATCTGCTGATGAGTGTGGCTGCCACCAGTGCTAGCTTAAAACCTTGTCATCAAACTTCCTGAAAAGTGAATGTTCTCTGTGTAGATGGCCAGTGCTATGAATACAAGTGGATGGCTAGCCCGTGGAAGGGATCTTCTCGAACCGTGTGGTGCCAAAGGTCAGATGGTTTAAACGTCACAGGTAACTACTTACTTTATATACATACAAAAGCCTGGGAAACAGGCAGATAATGTCTTTTCCCAACAAATGGATTTTTTTTTTTTAAAGAATCTCCTAAAACCAAGCATTCCTGATGTATGAACATGCTGTTGTCGTGAATCATTATGCTTTTTCATACTAATTTCTTTTCCAGAATTATGCAGCATGTAAAGCTAAGAGTCAATATAAATGCTATCTTCTGTACGGGACCTGGAATGTTTTACATTTTAAAATAGACATTTCTACACTTCGGAATTTAGGGTTTCAGATTTCAAGCCCTACAACAAGTAGAAATTTTAGGTATTAAAGTTCAGTTCAGTGCCTATACAGCTAACAGTTAAGCATTTGTTCTTTAAATAATTTTTATGTCAGCCCAGGTGAGAGTAAAAGAATCCCAGAGACTGTAAGCACATGTCAATGCCAGCCACTGTCAGGTCAGTGCTGGCTGACAGGAGGGGAGCTCTAATTCGTTCTAATACCTCTTGATAATGGAATCCACCACTACCGTCTGCTGTAACAGTAGAAATAAAATATCCATATTATTTTTACAAGGTTTTGAAATAATACTTAAATAGCCCAAAGTCTCTTTTGCAAGTGTCACCTTGTGATTTAAGAATATTAAAATGCATCATCTTCACAGTGAATGCAACAGGGCATTATTTATGCACCTTGATTGCTTCCTGCCTAGCTAAGATGCTCGTACGGTAAGTAAAACTCTTAAGTAAAAATTCTTATTAAGATTAGTATATGGTAGCCATTAAAGGTCCTGCAGGATTTCAAAATAAATGGCATCTTGGTGATTATTACTTTGAGATGTTAAAATCATAGTATATTCATAAATCACAGTCAGTCACATAAAAATAATAGTTTGTTTTGATGTGACTGAATATAGCCGTGTGACAAATTCCAGGAAAGACAAGTGTATGAATATGTGTTGGCAGATTTTTCATGACAGGACCTCCTAGGCAGACTAACCTCAGACCTATATTGTATCTCTTTTTTCAAAGTTTGCTTGTGGTTTTAAAGCTGTGATAACTTTCTGATTTGAAATGAAGACTGGTGGAAAATTCCAGACAATGTAATTACCAGTTTCCATGCAATGCAAAGCTTTTTTTATATATATATTCCTGCTAGTTTTCAGTCAAAGCACGTAAGTATAATGTTCTTGGAGAACTTTTCTGCATGAAGTATACTGTCATGAACCAGATTGCAATTTACATTTGAACAGTTTTTTGAAAGTAGTTTGTATAAACTACAGTATTCAAGATAGATAGATGCACATACACAAGTGATTTAAATGGAGATTACCTCTTTTGATACAGAATCAACCCATATTTCTGAATACTGTGTTTCTTTGCTGCAAATTTGCTTCTAATATAGTGTATTTTAATTCAGATATTAAATTTTTTTAATTAGTCCTGTTGGTATTTTGAGGCCTGCCTTTATTTACTTACTTGCATAATATTACTATGCTGAACGGTTCTTTTTTACTTGAAGGTGTTGTTCCCCATGGGCGATGAGGCAACTCTTTCCTTCTGCAGTTTCCTTGGATGACTGATATTTTATTACATAGATTCCCACAGGCATGTGTTTTGTATGCTAGGACGTGTGATTTTGCTTTCTGGGGGAGGGGAAAACTTTTGGCAACCAGCAGGGTTTTCTTTGTTCTTCATTGGCCATCCCGTTAACACTTGGATCTATGTAACCACATCTAACTGCATCTGCTATGGTTATGACCAACCAGAGCGATCAGGATTTCATCATCATATCACACCAGTATAAAAATGTTATTAATTTGGTAGATAACAAGATAAGTTGACCCGTAGCAGTATAAATTTTAAACTACATGATGCGTATCCCTCTTCTATAAGCTAGAAGGAAACCCAGGTAAATTCAAACTGACTCTAAATGTATTTTAAAGTTGTTCTGGCTGAAATGATAGTGAAAACCTGATTGTGTGTATTGGTCTGTAACAATAACTGCACAGTACGTAAAGCTGTTGCAATGAGAACTAGGACTGTATAAAAAGGAAAAAGACTATATTATCAGTATTACAGTATTCAGTACATGCTTTACTGATAATACTTCTTTCCTTCCAAAAAAATCTTAGACTAGCATGAAGTGTGGCTTCATAAGAGGCAAAGCTATAGAGTGTGTAGAAGTGACTACTGAGCAGCAGCAGTAAACGGGTATCCATAAACTGGATGAGTAGTTTGTTTTCAGTTTAACAGGTAAAGATATAAATCAATACTATGCTTTTATTTTCCTTCTGGGCACAGTTCTAAAACGCAAGTCATAAGAAGCGTCCTAGAGAACCAAAATATGTTTCCTCAAGCACAAAATAAAACATTTAAACTGTTTTTTGAGCAATCCACTGAAGGAACAAAGGAAAAAACAAAAGGCTCACTTGCCAAATATTAGTTCTCTAAAATGCACATGAATGCAAATACATGTGCTGTATCCTTACTTCACCTTTAAGAAAATCCTTGATACCAATTATCCTTCATCTTGGAATAAGAGAATGACTCTTAAATTCAAATTAGCAATAAAATTGTAATCCATGGCATACCGTAGCAAGTAAAGACATCAGTAATTTCATCAGTGGTGAGGTATTACCATGTCAAAATATGATTTTCTGTCCTACAGGGGGCTGTTTAGTGGTGCGCCAGCCAGATGCTGACAGGTCATGTTACCCACCGTGCAGTCAACCCCACGCTTACTGCAGTGAGGTATGTGCTACTGCATTGGAGCATAAAGCACCCCCATGAGGGCTTCCCACACATCTCTCTGCATTACAAAGATTATGCCAACAAAAAGTATTTTCAGATATTTTGCCAATCATTAATTTGTTAAAATCAACCTCTGACCATTTTCTACCTTTCAATTAAATGTTTAATAATCTCTGTTGATTTGGTATGAACCTGCATAAAAACATAGGAAGAGGCACTCTCCAGGCTAGCATTGATGAAAACAGTCTTCTCTTCCAGTCATCCGTGTTGTTATGTTTTATAGCTCACAGAAAAACTGTGTTTTTCTGCTACACAGTGTAAAACACTTGTTCTCTACAGACTAGAACGTGCAGTTGTGAAGATGGATTCACTGAAGTTATGTCCTCTGATGGCACACTCGAACAGTGCACTCTCATCCCAGTGGTGGTGATCCCCACCGTGGAGGACAAAAAGGCAGATGTGAAAACAAGTCGAGCTGTGAACCCTACCCAGCCCTCCAGTAACCAGTCAGGACGAGGAAGGACCTGGTTTCTGCAGCCTTTTGGGCCAGGTGAAGTCATGCAATGAGCAGTTCTGAATACTAAGCAGTGCTGCAGGGTCTGGCATTTACATTTTTGTGATGCTGAGGAAGAAAAGAAAAACCCTTAAATGTTCTTTTACTCTTAAGAAGACAGGCATCTGCCTTGACTGAAAACAAAGGAAGAAACATAAGCAAACCCCTAGCCTTCTCAGCTACTCCATCAGTATATTTAATGAAACCTTGTTTTGCAGAAGATTTCCTTTTAATCCCTCCTACCTGTTAAAATTCACAGAAGCTATCTGAAATGTGACTTTAGAAGGGAGTTGGCTGCAACGGTTCAAGCCAGGATATTAGATTTTGCTGTCTTAAACCAATAATGCTGTTGACAGAGGAGTGAAAAGGTAGCACTGAAGAAGCCATAGCATAAATTCTAGGAAAATAATCACTACAGATATGCTAATGCTTTTTTGCCGTATGCATATTAAAACTAATTTCATGTTTGGCAAGAGCTAACCATATTACTGATACTTTTAGCATAGGCATGCTCTAAATCTCTATAGGCAATATTTGCTTTTGTGATGAACCATGTTCTTTACAGCTGAGCAAGGACTTATGTGCGAGAGTGTCAAGAAATACATTATAAGGCAGTTATCCCATCAAAATTATAATTCAATCATGATATCAGATTTCAGTAAATATTTCCTGGTACTATTAAGTATTGAGATAAATAAAACTTTAATTAACAAAATATTTTCACAGAAAGATGTAATATCTATGAAAAATATTATATTACACATAATGTTAACTGTAAGAAGAGCGCAATTGGCTATCTTAAGTGTCTTTCAAATCACATAGAGCTAAGTATTCTAACACGCTTGTGTCATAGGGTGTTCAGTTCTTTCTAAAGCTTTTATGAATGTTTTTAAACTGAGAATTGAAAATCTTTACATGCATAATCAGTAAAATGCTGCAAATTGAGAACTACGGCAATATTTCTAATAAGCAGATTAAATCATGTTCGGGTTAGTGTACTTATGTTAGATGCCATTAGTCCTACTAGTATTTACTGTTTCTTTGTACTGTGATACTATATTTGATACCTGCAATAAAATGATCTTTACTCCAATTAGTTAATACTTTAATCCACAATAAAAAAAGAAAATTAAGCTTTTCTGGTCCTCCTTTTAAAAATAGCATCTTACCAAATATGTTATCTTTTACTCATTCTAGCTAACGCCACCTGAAAATGCCAGAGGGTGGGTTGTAGCAGCCAGAGTGCCAACAATAACGTGGAAGAAAGTGAACATTTTGCACTTTAGATGAGATTTATGCTTGATTGTTTTAATTCCCAGATTGGATGTCTATTAGGAAGGTTTTGATATACCCTAGCATGATTATTTCTTTTCTCATAGTTCTTAAATCTAGATTTACAATCGTTCTTTCACTGTCTTCAACAAATTATATTACCGTTCCAGAAAGGAAGGTATTAAAACTATCTTCTTCAAGTGTCTTTGCTGATGTAGTACCCAAAACAGATGAGTTTGAGTTGCCAATTCCCTTGAATACTTAGAAATAATCTGTCCAGGGAGAATTCAAAAAGCCTGAATTGGATGCCTGCAGTTGCATAATATGAATGACCTCATTAACAGAGTTCCCTGCTTTGACAAAAATAAATAAATCCATACACAAGGTAATGTGGGTCCTTTCTTCAAGGAGATAATACTATTTTAAAACAAACAAACCTAAAATTACCCAAACTCCATTGCATTTACCAACAGAAATAAGCCAAAGAGAGAGGAAACTAACATACTATCGTATCATTGGATATGTCAGATCAAATCTACTGTTCAATCCATCTTTAATGGATCAGTTATTTCAGTTATTATCAGTTTTAAGGTTTCATTGGTTGATTAATGTAATGAAGCCAGAATGTTTTTATATTAATTATTCTTGAACAAGTTGTCCATGTGACTGCAAGACGTTGCATTGCTAGAAAATAGAAAGCCTGACCTTAGCTGCGCAGCAATAGAAAGGGCTGCTCTGAGTCTGAGCAGTCAGTCTGACTAATTTTTGTAATTTTTATATCATAGAAACATCGACTGCATTGATAATGCCTTTTTTGTTTTACAGAAGTATCAGGACACCATAAGTATTTGGTCAGAAAAATCTTAGCTGTGTGTGCTTACATTGAACATCTGCATGACTTCATGAAAGAAAAATTCTGCTCCTTATAAATGAAATAATTCAGATTTTTAATGGAATTTTCATTGTCGAGGAGGTACAGCAAGCCTAGCTAACCTCCTGTAAAAGAATGTTTTCAAAAAGCCATTTAGAAATGTGTAAAATAAGTCAGAGAAAAATAGTGAGTCAAACAGCATGCGCTGACCTTGGGTTGTGACATGCTCATTTGGAGCTCAGAGCAAAACCCCACAGACAGAGAAAATCACACAGTTTTTCCTGGGAGAAGTGGTTGCATTTAGGATCAGGGCAAGCAGGAAAGTGGGATGTATACCTCATCCTGCAGGGACATTATGTCCAAAATACAAACTGCACAGGCTGCATGTAGATACAGTCCTTATTAACAACAGACAGTTGTTCTGTTTATGAGCATGGGTTATCTTTTTTGGTGTATTTTTGCTTGTTCTGTGAGAGGAAGTTGTTTTATAACATCAAAATTTGTGTTGGGGGAAGAAATTCAAAAATTATTACTTTATGCAGTAGTGAAAGTTGTTTATGTGCAGTTAAGGTATGGATGAGGTAAAACATGCTAAAGGAATTTAAAACCATAAAATTAAATAGCAACAAGAATGAAAATAAGAGGCAGATTGATTTACCAGAGCTAGAATGGAAAGTGATGCTAACAGTATAAATGAGTCCCAGGCTGATAAGCTGCCCTGTGATCATGCTGAAGGATTGTCTGCTATCAGCAGGCCCAGGGGCTGGGTTTCTGGGGGTCTTACTTGCTGCCTCTGTCACACATCTCGGCTCGATTCAGATTATCCAGACTTCAGCTGAAAAGCAGAACACAAGTGCACAGAAAAGCTATTGCTCAGTTGTTTAATGATATTTACTCTTACTAAGCTATAATTGCTAGTGAATACATTTATTTTGGATTAAAGAAGTATTTCTATACTGTATCAGAACTAATAATTCAACAAGACTAACTCAAACACTGCTGACTAACATTCATTCCTTTTAGATGGGAGGCTGAAGACCTGGGTTTATGGTGTAGCTGCTGGTGCATTTGTTTTACTCATCTTTATTGTTTCTATGATCTATCTAGCCTGGTGAGTTCTTTAATTATTTACAAACAAGCAATCCCACACAGACCATAATGCAAATGCAGTAGAAGCTGCAGGCACTTCGGTGAACTGCAGTGTTCAATTTTCCATGTCCTTTTGTCCAAGCTCAGGTTAGTGGACTGTGGTTGTAATCTAGATGATGGATAAACACATGCTCTCCTGAAGTTAGAACAACTTCTTAGAAATATGAGGTAGCTCCGTGTATAGTTTATTTTTGCTCAGTTTTTAATCTCTGTAAGAATGTACTATGTCCGTGATAATTTTCTTGAGTCTATATCCCAAAGTGCAGAGTGAAATAGCAAGGAAATTTAGAAATGAGACAAGTCAGATTTTATATTTGGCAGGATATAGAGATACACAACCAAAAAAAGTCTGAAAAACCTTCTCCTGTGTTTTCAATACATGAAATAATATTTTGTTGAGAAATCCTAGTGCACGTGGAAGCAAAGATTTTTTTGCAAGAAAAGTCACCTTTGAGAATGCTCTCCCTGAAGTTCTCTAGATTTTGTTTGGAATTTCTGATCCAAATGACTGTGCAGGTGGAAGGTGAGGGAAGTGTGGTCGTACACATCAGGCTCTTGGCTGTTCCGCATTAGTAGGCATTTGGCGTGGCTTCTGGATTTGTTTGGTTTTCAGTAAACCTTCCCCAAATCTCACTTCTGTCTAAGTAAGGAAAAAAGTGTTTTTATTTTTTGAGGAAAAGAAAATCCAATAGCATACAACTCCGCGGCAGACTGGAATCTGTGGCCACTGCAAGCCACTGTAACAGCTGATTTGGTAATAAAAAGTTAGATTTGGGTAGCCTAAGTGACATAGTTGAGATAAGACTGAGGCTGCACAGGTCTGACTTCAGGAAATGCTTTTATTACACTCTAAAAGAAAAAAAGCGCTAAAGCGTGCATAAACATGTATTCTCCTTGGGCTTGGTAGTTATTAAAAACTGTATCAAATAGATTGGAAATACTGCTGGATTAAAATCTAATTCAAGGCTAGCCAGGGAATGGTTATGGCTGACAACCATACCCCTGCTATTTATGACTGGCTTGATTATAACACCTAGAATTAACTGTAGTCATTCCAGCAAGTATAATGAGATAAAACTAATGAAAAGCTGGAACGTCCTCGTGGAAACCCTTGATGTGTCAAGAGGGGTTAAGATTTGAGTCATATAATTTAGAATAATCTGATTGTGGCTTTCATACATGACCAAATATTCCACTGCAGGTTCTGGGTTCTTCTGAAAACTGACTGATCTTGCAGGATTACCTGCCAAGGATTTCATCAAGGCACATCAGCACCGTAACAACCTGTTTCTGAACAACTGAGCTGCGAATTAGATGTTGTTTTGCGTTGATAAGGAGATAATTACTGATCTAAGTGAAGGTTTTAGCCTTATAGCTTTTACAAATGAACAACCAAATGCATTATCTTAAAACACCACACTCATCTTTCATTTAAGACTGAAATCCACTGTGATACTAGTTTCTTGTTCTATTTACAAATTATCTTATTGTTTCAGCAAAAAGCCAAAGAAGCCCCAGAGAAGGCAGAACAACCGTCTGAAACCTTTAACCTTGGCTTATGATGGAGACGCAGATATGTAAAATATAACTTCTCATAGTGACAAATGGAGTCTAAATTAATGGATTGAAATCAGAAGGTATCCAAAGCCACAGGGATTTTCTATGGAGTGGACTAAGTGTTTTGACTTTTTCTTTTTTTGTAACTGCACCATAGATAAAGAAGGATGGATTTCATAATGCCTATGGATATTCAAGGTGTTACTGATTTACTTTAGACCATCAGCACTGAGAAATCTGGCAGAATCACATTAATAGACACTGCAGTTGGAGATTTGTGGTCTTTCCTCAACCTTACAAACTATAAGCACCACTTCTGTCTCCAGAATACTGTAGCTGACATAGTATTAACAGCTGGAAGCCCCTGCAACAATAACCAAGTATAATCAGTAAGCATGAAGAGTTTCTACCAAGCTGTCTATGACTCTTTATATTCAAGCATAACATATATACTCAGTTGAACCATATGTATTACTCTATCAGATTATATACCTGTTAAAGAGCATTTTAGTGCTTAGTACAATATTAACTTCTAACTGAGATTAATCAACTGAGCAAGTTCAACAGCTTGCTGGTTGATGATAACTTGTGTTAACCTGCATTTCAGAGGGCAATGACTCACTTGCAAAATTCTGTCCCGTTATCACTCCAAAGTATAAAGGCCTCATATGTACATCCAGAAAGGAGGCGTTCTCAGATTCAGTATTTTCTAGCGGTTGCTGTCTGGAAAAAGAATACCCATTGTAAATGTTACAATACGTTTCTACTTTCTCTAACTCAGACTGTTGCCTGCATCTTTTTTGCTACATGTAAGGCAAATTTTTGCACTATATTAGTGCAGCATGATATGCACTTAACTAGTATTGCCATAGAAACTGCCTCTTTTCAGAAAGGATGATGATGTGTCTTGTGCAAGGAGTCTCAAGTAGACAGGTCTTGAATCCTGAAGAGAGTCGTGTTTGGTTTGGACTGCGACTGGATGGAATCGGCTAACGACGTGTACTGTACACACCATTCCTCGTCACAGCGGCCATTTGTATTCTATATCATGGCAGTAATACAAGTGTCTAGTTTCTTGCCCCATCTACCTGTACTGGTATAGATTGTCCTGCTGGTTTCTAATTGTATTTTGAAGGCTGTTTATGACTAGATTTTTTATATTTGTTACCTTTGTTAGAAAAAAAAGAAAAGAAAAGAAAAAGAAAAGTGGTTGCCCTTTAATTGAGTGACATACTTAGTGTCGAAAAAGGTATTCTGATTGATCGTTCAACTAAAGTAAAATGGGTTTGCTTTTTTTTCCTTCCACTAGTGAGAACATTTTCACTGTTGCTGACAGTGCAATACTCAGAGCCCTTTTGTTTCTTCTAATTAGGATAATTGGATAGACTCTTAATTATTCAGTTAAACTCTTGTGTGTCCTGGCAAGTAAACAGTAAGATCAAGTCCTGCCATTTTAATACTCATTACTTTTTTAAAGACTCTGGCAGTATAAAAACTCACTGTTAACCTCTTCCGTGCTTATGGCTTTTCAGTGTTACACTTCTGGCGTGAATCTCATGGACTTGCCACTGTATCTACATGCCTGTTACAGTTGTGATTCATGACCTGAGAAGGGTTATTCTCTTCAAATGGCTTCTACACGCAGCTGGAACATATAAGTGACTGTGCCACTTTTAAGCAATACATAACTTTATCAGGCAACCTCTCAAAAATAATTGTTATATAAAGTTCAATATTAGGTTCTCAGGTCTTTTTTATAACCTAAACCATTTCTGCCTAGTCATCATGCTATATCCTCAAGAAGCACCAGTTTATGCACACTGAATAAAACTAGTTTGGCCCAGATCCACTGAAATCGATGGCAAGACTTACGTGGATATCGATGAGTAACATCAGTACTTAAAAATACCTACTTTTGTTCCATGTAGAATACTTCTTGGAACCAATGTGCGTTTTGTGCAATGTTTAAGAGAGATTATGGTCCTACTTTAACTTAGCTAGCTCGTATTACCAGTGTGGTGTTACCAAGAAAATTATCTTCCTCCCACTGCATAAGTATTCCCCAAATGGGAATGATGAGCAGAGAGGAACAATAGTAACAATCTTTTGTACAGGTCTAATTTCTCATACCTTGATCCAGCTGCAGCTGGAGAAGTGCCGTGGCCCCCTGCCACACCAGTGGTTCATTCATATACATGTTGCAGGACTGGGGGCTTCAGTCTTACATCGCTTCGTTAAGATCCATAGGAAAAAGAAAAAATCTTTGTGAATTTAGTTACTTCAGCATTTTTGAGTAGAAAACAAGAAAAACGTAGTTGATTCCTATTTTCTCAGGCATACGAAAAGTAATATGGAGGAGTTATAAAATTTTAAAGAATGGTAACTATCCTGTGGAGACGTAAAGCCTAATCACAATTTCTGTACTTTAAAAAGTCTGATTCTGTGTAGTCAGAAAGTATTGGGCCAATAGGGAATTGAGAGAACAGGGCTTCTTTCATTGGCAACGAGTCATCTCTATTTATTATACTGGCTGGTCTGAGCAAGAGCTGTTGCCTGGTTCTTGCGTTGAGGATTTTTATGTCCTAAATCTAAAAATTTAATAACTTGAATCTAAAGGTATGCTATCTCCTTTTTCTCACTGTATAAAATGGACAGATGAAGAAAGAAATAGGAGGGGGTTTTAAGTATGTTTGGCCTTTGCAGTCCATGCAAGTATTTTAGTACGTGTTACATTTTTATATCTGGTCAGTGAATTTTGCTGGTGCACATCTGCATCATGCTAGTGCTGCATTTGAAATCTAGAGTGCATTTTTATTATTATTTTTTTTATGAACAAAGTGCACAGAAGTTTGAAGCCAGAAAGGCTTTCCTTGTTATCAAGAAAAAAATATTAGGCTATAAGGAGGGCTGAAATTTTATATAAAACTAAAAGTTGCAAAGCTGATTAAGCTCTTTAGCATTGAAACAGAACTAAATAATAGATGAATTATCAGTATAGGATGAGAAGCAATTTGCTTTAAAAATCAGAGTGCTTCTACAAATCCAGTGCCTAAAGCAGCCACTACTGTAGATTATTAGCTTGTGAAAGTAACGTTTCCAGTGATCAAATAAACCATTCAGAAAATAGTAAAGTAGACATTTTCCTGTTGATGTGGTGGTTTGTATTTTCTTTTTTGAATCTGTAGCTTCTAGATTATTGTGTCTGCTTTGAGTCCTGGAGCAGTTCCTTCTTGAAGCTTTGATGCATCTGCACAAGCTTGTTTATATTTGGTATGAAGCATCAGTTTTGAAACTCCCTTTCTCCTGCCAAAATGTAATAAAGTCTGCTTTCCAATATTACAATCTAAAGAGACCAATTTAAAACCTCTCTGTATAAATCACTGTAAAATATACCTTGAATAAAATGGAAATCTGTCTTTTAACCTTTATGTAAATTGTGCTCACCCAAAGTTAAGAGTTTATTTTGCCTAACTTAATTTACTTGAATATTTATTTTGTAGAACAAGGAGGCAGCTGTCTGAGGAATGTTTACCTTTTTTTTTGTTGTTGTTGTTAATGTTAATTTGTAAATTGTGTAATGCATTTTTATTTTTTAAATTACGTATATTTCTTTTTTAATGCACAAAATGTTTACATACAACTACTGCAAATTTGTGTATATTATCACTAAGCTTTATTCAGTTAATACAGATGACATGAAAATTAACAAGTCTTACGTTTTTGTCTGGGTTATTTTTACATACCTGATGTATTGCTGACAATAAATATAAACGTAAAATCATTTAATGTCTTTTTTTAGTAGATATAGTATACTGTGCTGGGATAGAGTAACACTAAAAGCCAGATCCCTAGAATATGACCACCTTTTAAATAGTCTCTTTGAGAGAAATTAGCAAACATTGTTAAAAAATAGTATTTCTCTTGAAAGAAAAATACTTTCTGATGTTACGGTGACTATGAAAGTCCATTGCTACATTCCTTATTGATGTAGAAGTTTGCCATACATATTTAATTGATCAATATCCAATAAATGCAATAAATCAGTGGTACTTTAAATGTTCTTCCTTAATTACCATTTTTAGGTCAGAAAATCAACCCATTTTTGGAGAATAAGAGGTGTATCAAGATCTCACTAAAAGACATCTATTCACGTGACTGAAGCTGAATCTGTCCCTGTGCCTATACGAGAAGGAACAGGAAGCAAAATCCCTCTCCTCCAAATAAATGAACATGTCCAATGCAATCAGTAATAGTCATTTACATCCCAGTTGTTCAATAAACATTACTAGATTCACTTTAATTTCTTCTAGAATAAAAAAATTTCTGTTGTTACCTAGAAGTGACTCCACACTTTTTTTGTAATGCTCTTTGTGCTCTCCAAAACTCAATTTTTTCACATCCATTTCTGCAGTATGTATTTTTGCCAGTTCATGGGAATTTGTCCAATTTTAGTAGTTACTACCTACCCAGTAACACTTCCAGGCTAACCCTTGAAAGGTTTAAACCTAATTTTGAAAGCACACAAAACTCTGATGTTAGAGGCTTTTCAGGATTTTCAGAAGTACCTCCTACCTTTTCTCCTGCTAGAATCCATAGTAAAATAACAGAAGCACTGGACTTCTCTTCCCACCTGCAATTTAATAGAGGAACTTTTTTAGATCATTTAAAGTTGTTTAATTCAGTACAGGTAGAATTATACAAAGAGTTAAAAAAGATACTTAAAAGAAGAAAATTAAAACTCTCATTTAAACTCTGCAGAAGAGAATTACCTATTTGAAGATCACGTTCTTCACATGCAGTAAAAAGAACTTATGGTAGGACTTTGGCAGTTGGTGGTGAGATTTCTAGAGTAATGGCTTACATATTGGGAAATGTAATCTTTATTAAAAAAAAGGAGAATATGATTTTCCAATACAAGTATAATGAAAGGAGATAAATAGAGAGGTACATGAAGACGCTTAGATAAGCCTTATAAATACTTCAGTAACGTGAAAATCTACAGTATTATGTCTAGAATATTATCCTACTGAAACAGTAGTGAGCTTAAGATTCAGGATCTGCTTGGCATCGCTAAGCGCCATTTGTCTGGAGAATAGTTCTGAATCTTCTGGTGGCTTTCCTAGACACAGTAAAGCTGAATATCTATCCAAAAGCAGCTAATCATCAGGCAGATGAACAGTCTGCACTTTTTCAGGGGAGTGGGGATCTGTAGCGGTGAGGTAAGTCTGCTTGCCTGTTCCTTTATTTTTCAGCAAAGGGAGCAGCTGACTCATTTGCTTACCTTTATTTGAGCAGTGCCCCTGGCCATGGAGGGGGTTGTCCCATGGTGACATGCTGGTGAAGCATCTCCTACATCCTTTTGAAAACTGGCATCTTTGCTAAGTTCTACTTGATCTGAAAGGTTGCAAGGTTTACTGTGAGACACACCTTCAGTGATATTTGGCAGATGCTGTTGCTCTGTTTGCCATCAGGCAATTTTGCACTGGGAAAGGATTGAGCCTTTTGAGAGCACAGTAGTCTGAGACTGCCAGATTGTTAACACCAATCTGCTGGTACTCATGTGTGGCAGTGCTGTTAAGTTGTTGACCCTTCCAGCCTGATGTATAAACCATTTCTGCTATAATATTCTGACCTGCTTTGACAAGCCAATACTGCTGGATGCTACCCAATCCGGCTTGTCCCAGTCTGGTTAGGCTTTGCTGAAAAGGAGATGAGGGTGGGGGTCCTGGTGGATATGCCGACCGTGACTCAGCTGCAGACCCTGGCAGTGAGGGAAGCAACCACACACAGGGCTGAATTGGCAAAAGCTTGGAGGTGGTGAGTCCCCCCAGCCCTCATAGGGCTCTATGGTGTGACCTGTGTCTGGTTTGAGGTCCCCTTTGGGTAAGGGGAAGAGTCCTTCAGTTATCACTGTGGTGAAGATAAAACTTAGCTGCAGGATCATAATCCATGATTATAGCTATTGTTTTCCATATACAAAGAAATCACATTTCAAACAGTTCAAGGTTGAACCTATTTAATTTAATTACTATGCATTTTTGTATTTACAAATCCTTTGTCTTTTTAGAGAAAATAAGATTTGGTACTTGTCTGTTTACAGATGAGAGATTGGTAGCTCCCAAATATGTTTTAATGTTTTGTGCGTTGTGTTCAGAACCTAGTCCTGAAGCTTATTAGAATTATATTCTGAAATTGAAATTATAAAATGAATGAGGTTTCATTTATTTCCAGAAATACCCTTCATAATGTCATTATATTTCTTTTAAAGGGAAGAAGATTACGTGTTTGTTTCTTAGTAAATATCAGATCAGTTTTGCATAGCTTACAAATAAAAAAATTGTTTTATCACAAATCTAGTGTTGGGATTGAAAGCAAGTCTAATTTTTTCCCTTAACAATTATAAAACCAAAAGCCCCTTCTTACCTATACATGTCAAACTGTGACTTAAATCTCAGCTTTTTAATTTTTCCCAGAGCTGCTGATTGAGATGCAGATACAGAAATAGCAATATAATTCGGGCCCACGACTGAAATTTAGTTCAGTTCTGCAAACGCACTGTCACAATTTATTGGCTCTCCAGTATTGACAGCTTATTTTTAATACGCTGCCTAATGAAGTCCTACAAAAAGTACTCCCAAACTGAAGCCAAACTTATTTACACAACTTGTATCACAGAAAAAATAGGAAAACTGCCACATAAAAACAAAGGAGCATTGACATATTGTGTCTTGCTTTCACACTCTAAACCTGACTCCTTTAACAACTTTCTTCCTATGCCCCCATTTTGACTTGGTGCTTGAAGCAAATGCCAGATTTCATCCTTACCTGGAACTTTGCTGATTTGCACTGATTGCTGTCCTAGCCTTAATTCTCTTCTGTTATGTCTTCTCACTCTTAAGATAATGGTTAGAAAACAATAGTTATCAGCTGACAACTTAGCATGTCTTCAAATACCTGTATCAAAAGCAAAAATATGCATATTTAAATGTGAATTTTGTTTTCTCTCATCATGCAACCAAAGCTGCAGCTATGTATTTGGAAACCTTGAAGATAGAGAGTTCTATGTATTTCAGGTTCAATCACATCATTCTATTGCTGTTACTTTACCCTTTTCTCTACTGTTCCTTTGTTATACGCATTTTGTGTTAATTTTCATTGTAAAATCATAGTAAGGGCTGTCTCCTCTCTGTGTACAACCGTAGCAGAACGGAGAACTCCCTCTTTGGAAACCTGACTCTGATATGACAATAAACAACGATTAACAGAAGCTCAGATCCTCAGTATCTATTATTTTCCAAGAATTCTGGGATGAAAGCCTGGTGGACTAGCTTGGAAACATTCTCTGCTTGTCAAGTCCCTGAAGAATAAATCTCCACAGAAGTCAACCAAACCCAGTATTTTTGTGAGCAGCTCTGTGGCAGGAGGTTATGTTTTCACATTTCCTATTTCTGTACAATACCCTAAATGCACACGGATGTTCTAGTTTTAGTTGCTTTATCTATAAGCTATACCAACAACTTAAAATTATGGGATGATCCAAGGTATATTTAAAACAATTTATCAGAGATATGTAGCAACCTACACATGATAACATAGAGCTGAGTTCAGGTCAATATTAAAGCCAGGAAGAGAATCTCTGTATTTCAGCTTTGGATCTCATTTTTACTTTTGATATTCCACAAAATGAAAGACATTTTCATCACTTAATTTGATTTGAACCAACATAATAGAGACTAAAACACCCTACATACTCAGTACTGGAGAATAACACTTCTCAGCCATAGGTCTGCTCCTTTTCAACCAGAGGACTGAACCCACGTAACCTGCATCTCCAGGAAGCCAAGTAAGCCATGCAGACCCTCGCTTCTTTCCTTCACTGTCTTCTGCAAGGACCGGTTCTTGCTGGAATCACCCTCTTCAAACAGTTCTGCTAGGCATTGTTCTGGTTATTAGTGCCCAGAACATAAACTACCAGTTATTAATGCTGGCCCCATGACCTACTAACAAAGAAACTATGTCCCACACAAAGCTTAACTCCCAAGATAGTCTGACAAACTGGTAGGAAATAAAGTTTCACCAGCTCAGTGTCACCTGTTAATTTAAGGATTATGTTGATATCTTCCTCACTGCTCTGTGTCTTCAGTCTCCAAGAATGAAGAATTCTGTAGCTCCATTTTAGGAGTGGAAATTGGTGACACCAGGTTTCACTTAGATGAGGAAAGGAAAAAAATAATTAGCTGGCAGTCTTGGGACTGCCTGAAGTTGAAGTTAATGAACTGCAGCAAAAGCTTTGTGCAACATTAGAACAGCAGCTGGAGCTAAACCGTACATTTCTGCCTTAAATGGACTCCACTTATTATTTGATGAGAAAAACATTAGTAGCAGTCATTGTTCAGTTTTACAGAGATATAAAAGGAAGCTTTGCAGCACAAGCGAGGAGTAATTGTCAATCTCAAACTGGCTCTCCAATCCCATTGCAGAATTACAGCGCTAAAGAAGCCAGGGCAAAAGTCTAACGGCCTCAAAATTGTACAAGGGCCCTTTTAGAAAGGCAAAACATTATTTACATTAAAAATTGCTATAGTCCATCTCTGTTAATGCATTCTTTTTGAAAGGAGGTGGTACTGCAGATGCCAAGACTCCCATCTGCCACCTCGGATCAGTGACATAGTAGTACAATGTGGTTTTCCATAATACTTCCTGGGTCTCATAAAAAAATCCTTACTACCACATGTTAGAAGTTGTCTTGTTTAACAAGCTCTTAAAAGCTATAAAGCTTTCTGCTAGTATTTAAGGTTTTATATACCTCTAAGAACAAATGAGATAGATAAGAATATAAGTGATAATATTGATTACTACTTGATTTAGAATCCTAGAATCATAGAGTCATATAATGTTTTGGGTTGGAAGGGACATTCACAGCTCAGCTAGTCCAACCCTCTTGCAGTGAGCAGGGACATCTTCAACTAGATCCGGTTGCTCAGAGCCCCATCAACCTGACCCTGAATGTTTCCAGGGAGGGGGCTTCTACCACCTCTCTGGGCAACCTGTGCCAGTGTTGCACCACCCTCATTGTAAAAAATTTCTTCCTTAGATCTAGTCTAAATCTCCTCTCTTTTAGTTTCAAACCATTATCCCTTGTCCTGTCACCAACAGGCCCTGCTAAAACGATTATTTCCATCTTTCCCATATGCTCCGCTTAAGTACTGAAAGGCTGCAATAATGTCTCTCTTCTTCAGGCTGAACAACCCCAACTTTCTCAGCCTTTCTTCGTAGGAGATGTGTTCCATCCCTCTGATCATTTTTGTGGCACTCCTCTGGACCTGCTCCGAGAGGTCCATGTCCCTCTTGTGCTGAGGTCTCTAGAGCTGAATGCAGTACTCCAGGTGGGGTCTCACCAGAGCAGAGTAGAGCAGCAGGATCACCTCCTTTGACCTGCTGTCCACGCCTCTGATGCGGTTGGCTTTCTGGGCTGCGAGCGCACATTGCCAGCTTATGTCCAACTTTTCATCCACCAGTACCCTCAAGTCCTTCTCCACAGGGCTGCTCTCAATCCCATCATCCCTCAGTCTGTATTGGCTGGGGATTGCCCCAGCCCAGTTGCAGGACCTTGCACTGGGCCTTGTTGAACTTCATGAGGTTGATACAGGCCCACTTCCCAAGCTTGTCCAGGTAATGATGAGCAGACATAGTAAAGAAGCCTATGGGCTAGTTACTGAAAGCAGTAAAACTATAAGCAACTGGAACAAAAAAGTGCCTGGAGTGAACAATGAGTAGCTGGGATTAACTGTAAAACACTGCAAGGTAACAGTGGGGGACAAAGAAGAGCAAGGGGAAATACGTCATAAAGCGATGAGCCACAGCAAAATCCGGTATAATCAAAGACATAACGAAGCATGTGCTGTGAGGCTTCTCTCCTTCAAGAGCAGAGTAGAATTATTTCAAAATAACTTATATTTGTGGTAGTAAATAGCCAAACAGTGCTGTTAACTACAGTGCACCAAAGAACTGGTGAAGACAGTGTAAGCAGAGACTTAGTAGTTGTACAACATCTCTTCTTACAAAACAACTTACTAGCAAAAGATATTAATAAGTGGGAAATTTGAAATTAATATTTGAAGAGCAACAAAACGTGCAAACTTTTCATAACACCTTGGGGAGCTTTTTCTTGCATTTACACTATCAAGCCAATTATAATCTGTCTCAGGACACCCTAGGCCAGCAGTTGTCCCCTGTATCTAGCAGACTTAGGTGGCTTTTTCTTCTATGATGGAGACCAATTTGCTTTTGAACCTATGCCGTCTCTTAGCATCCACTGCTTTTCTAATGGTTCCAGGGTGCTCAAGTAAGAAGCAGATCCAAGGTGTGGTCTACAGCAGGTGCCATTGCCATAAATTCATAGAAGGTAAGAAGCAGGAGTGCCTGGCAATCTTTGCTTTCTTCAGAGCATGATTCTTCCCTGGGCAGCAAGGGTAGTTTAGTGCACAGGTTAAGTGCCTGAAACATGCCTGCCCACCAATAGCATGGTTGAAAGTGTCTTGAATTGAAGACAGATGAACAAAATTCTTTTGAAAGGAGGATTTGAAGGAATGTAAATGTCATAATGAGGTTAAATAAGAACAGAATTAAACTACAGCACATTCAGATATTCACTGTACCCTGCGAATAAGGCAAGCAAAACCATGTAACTGAAGTGCATGTAGACAAAAAAAGACTGATACATGGCACAGACATATGGCCTTGAAAAAGTATCTGGGCAAATTTCACCTTGAATATTCACAATTTCTAAGCCTAAAACATACTCTTTCCAATAAAAAGTATTAGAAGTCTCATCTGATGAAATATTCAAAGTAAATGTGGAACATTTGCTGAGCCAAACAATCCTGCTAACAAGGGGAAAGCACGCAGGTCCCCACCATTAGGGACTGCTGCACTGCTGATAGGCCAGGTAGCCTACAGTGACAGTTCTGCAATATTTACCATTATAACAACTTGTTTTGGTTACTTTTACCCTCATTAATCTTTATGCAAATTAATATTGTTTTAAAGCTTCAGCTAAAATTGGATACCATATGCTGACTTTGTCACTTACTTAAAAAAAAAATCAGACAATCCTTTGGTTAGAAGCCTTACTTCACTTTGGAGGAGAACCCAAAACAGGTGAACTGCAAGGAGGAGCTGACTGTAAAGTCAAAACCAGCCTTTCTACAATCTTTCAGATCAGGAAAAATTACAAAGGTTTTTTGAAACCCTGCATTTCCCCCGTAGAAGCTTACTTCTTAGAAGATTAGAAACTGCACTCCCCCAAGATCTCTTTAGCATGACACACTAAGGAGCCGGCAGAAGATTAAGGGACTTATGGACAATAGGAAAGATGAATTTGGGAGGACAATGGGGATGAAAATTGAGAAGCAGATGCAGAGTAGTGAATTCTAACAGTTGACTATCCAAAGTGAAGATTGGACTTTGTGAGAAAAAATACTAAGTGATTATATAACGGGATGTATACTAATGTATTGTAAAACATACACATTTTTGCTTCCATGCATGACTGTATTTTGTTCGAACACTGAGACACATAACAGTTTAGGATTCATATAAGACTTGATGGGATTAACAAAGAACAGGAAGGCGTTTTGTTTAATAGGTTCTAATACTTGCAGGCACAAAACATAAATCTGTCATCAACTTTTCCATAATTTAGAAGCCATCAAATGTATCATCTGTAAAGGCTTTCTCTCATCTTATCTGCATTTGGTGTATCACACATAGAACCAATTGCCAGGTTCAAAATTGACCAAAATGCGGTCAACTTCCTATGCTATTTGTCTAACAGAAGCATATTTATTCATTACCTGTAAAATGGACCTAAAATATAGTGAAAGCATGTCCCAGACTTATTAACTTATCACCTTCAGAATTTTAGAATTTAAAGATTGTAAAAAGACTACATTCCATCACTGAAGATTTTGGGCTTCGCTTTTACAAGATTTGCTTCCTGCAAGTTAAATGCCATCCAAGTTGTCATCACCACATCAGTATATCAAATTAAGCTGGCTTTGCAAACAAGCTTCTAATTTGCTGTCGAAAAGAAAAAAAAAAAGGCATGATCTTGCCACATAATATTTCCCTTGTCAGTATGCATCCAAGCAATTTTACCTCGTGGCATATACTGCCATATTAGATGACTTAATAGAGCTTATTTGAATCAGCTTCACTTTCTTGGCATGGTCTAGACTATAATTAGAGCAGGTTATTTCACACACCGTACACTGGTTTTATAACAAACATATGTGAGGCTTCTGGGATAGGAAAGCAGATGCACTGATAAGTATGGTAACAAATTCAGCCAACAAGTCGTTAATTTTCCAGTTGTAGGCCCTTATCTTCGTCTGCGAGGGTGATGTAAATTTTCTGTAGACTTCAGTGAAGGAGTATGTAACTACACCTGAATGGCTTCTCTGGGAAAACAAATATCTAATTCATGATCTTTCAAAAGCAAATGCTCAGAGGCATGTTTCTGTTTCTTCTCTACAGAAAAGTACTATAGTGCTGCAAGATGAATAGTTAAATAACGGGGTTTGGTTCCACACTCATACGCCCTATTAACCATGTGTAGCTCCTAAAAACCCTCTTTAATACTCAGGATTCTCATGTGTTGGACCCTCAGGCAAAGTAATTAGTACCTCAAGGAAAAAATAAAGTCTGTAGCTATAGAACGGGTCAATGCAGTTTTGATTCTCATACCTATCTCCTTACAGTCTACCTAGAACAGGGCAAAGACACAGCACTTGAGCACCAAGATCTGTACAGATGTACAGTGGTATGGAGCATAACTGTGTGAAATGAAAATGAACTACAGCCACAACACTGGAACAATTTATAAGCTGTCATATAGGTAGGAAAAAGGTAAAAAAATTAGAGGAGACCTGCTTTGCTTATTTGCACAGCAGAGGCCCAAAGCAGCAATATAAATACGCTGGAAGCATGTAATAGCTAATGACTCAAAGGATGAAAAAGACACTAATTTCATTGAATTAAGATGAAAGGAACTCACTGTTCAGCCTGACTCCTACTAAACTAGCAGACAAGACACTTGGGTAACCACAGAAACTTTACAAAATTTTCTAGCACTAGACTCACTAATCACTGCAGATTTCATCTCTTTCATAAATAAAAGTTTTAAAAAACAATCATGTCTGGTGACATGGCAAAACAACAGAAATTGCCAAAGCAATGCCAGGTTGGTAAGATATTAAAAGGTTTAGGAGATCAGTTGATAGATGATATGAGAAATGAAGCAATAGAAAATCAACTTCTTCACAATATCTGCTTTGATCTTAGAGCTTGCACTAGAAATTGCAGTTCCAGTGAATACTGTACGATGAAGAGCAGAGAGCTGCGATGGCATTGTGAGATCACGCAGCAAGAGCAAGGAAAGCCAGACAGGCAAAAAGCCTGACACAGAAAACTCTCAAGGTTGCATGTTTATCTTGTCCGACACTAATGACTGTTCAAGAAAAAACAATAAAAAGCAGGAAGAAATGAGAGTACTCACAGAACATGGACAGACTGATACAAAACTCACACAACCATCTAGGTCTGATTTCATCACACCATTAATTGCAATTCTTAAAAGATTAAAAAAAAAAGCAAAAGTGGAACATACCCTCCTTGGCATATACACACGGTGACATATACTGTGAATATCCTTGTCCTCCTCCTCACTGTTATGGAAAAGTAACCCGAGCTGTGTAGAACATATGTTCACACGCCACTGTGTAAATGCAGTGGCCATGGACTGAATGTCAAGGACGGAGCACCCTGTGGCAGTCATAACTCTCCCAGGCAATGTGTACATGGAGGCGCAGCCCAGCCATTACAAGGCAGTATGCACAAGGCCTGTCTGGGCACTGAGGGGGTTTTTTGGTGGTCCTTAAGGTAGAGGCACTGGAGGAATGCAGCTCTATTAATGCAAGATGTGCCATGCTGCTTGTTTTCAGTCCTGAAGAAGATGCCCCAGTCATGGTTCACCATTAGCACAGACAGCATAAGGGCTCCAGAGGATGCCGTTATCGACTCAGGTACTCAGAGAAATGTAGTCACGCTTCCAGGTGTCACTGTGGTACTTGAAAGTCTGCAAAAAAGAGAGAGTCTGTGAATATCTTTTTAGATTTCATAGATATGTTTTATAGGACTGATTGATTAACATTTTCACAATAACATATATATACACTTCTATGTGCTTTTTCAATTATATAATGAATGGAATTGCTCAGTATCCTTTCAACCAGTTCAGTAAACCCAGGTACCCTGGTCTTTAGTACTGCTGTGAAGGTAACAAGCCCAGTTATCAAAATCCGATTGTGTGGACTCTCAATGTTCTTGCCTTAGAAAAAGAACAGACTCAACAGCTTCAAACATTTTTCCCTTTTCAATTAAAGCCTCTTATAGTCTGAGGTAAAAGCAATTTAATAAAGCCTCCTTCTGATGCTTACAACTCTAAAAAGAAGAGAAGAGAAACTTCAGGAAAGTTTACTAAAACAAATCGGGGGCATGTTTTTTCTGTCACTTTTATGATGTCTTCGAGGCACTTTTATATGTCATCAGATCAATTAACCAAAAGGACACCTATCAGTGAATGAGAATGACCTCAACATTTAATAGGAATAGCACCTTTTCAAACATTACCATTCAACTGTCATTTGTTTGAATCAAAGTGGGACATCAAAGATGTTAGATTAAGAGCAAAGAACCATCACTGCTGAAAAAAGTGACGCTCCAAGAAAAAAAATTAAACAAATAGAGGTGCAAATGAAAGCAATGAATCTCTAGCAGAGCTTTAGTATAAACATTAGTCTCTGAACATCAAAATATGAATGGTAAAAAACTTTACAGAATTTTCCAAGTGCTAATTATTACAAACTTTGGACTCCTCAAAAATTTACTAATAGTTTAAAACTGATCTGCTTTTTTATATGTGTATGTCTTAAGACACTGAACTACTGGTGTAGGGAGGAAGAACAAAGTATTTTATCAGAAACCTTTCTATATACATAAGCTGGTTTTAGCCTGTGTATGTCCAACATCCCAATGGATCTTGGTATAGCTCTGGAAGCTGTATTAGTAATACCATTAATAAATGATAACTTGATATACAAGCAACTGCCAACAAAGTACCAGCTATTTAAGCATAGTACCAGTGAGCCAAGACATACTCCTAAGCGCAAGACATTGGACAGTTTTTGAGTATGAAAGGCCTGAACTTGGATATATGGATGACAATGTATTTTCAAAGGCATTTTCTTCCCCTTTGAAGACCTAAAACAGCCACATTTTCACTCTTGCAGAATAACAGAAAGCATACAATACCTAGGAGTCCCCAGGAGGTAGCCAGGTGTCCAGTGCTTTGCCTTGCATTTTTTGGGGACCTGCGAAGGTAGCTACACCCTTTGTACAAGCAGCTAACCATTTGCTGAAGAGACAGAAAGATCATGACCCATTTTTAAGCTTGTCGTTATCAATAAAGATCTCTGCCTGTGCTTGTAGTCAGCTTTCTCTTATCTTACAAAGCAAATAATATTGCTCTCAGAAGTGAAAATCCAGTCACTACCAAGCAAAGTAACATCTCTTTTTACTATCAATACTAAGGAAAGTTCAAGTCAGAGGGAAAACCCACAACTAAAATGGACACATCCAAAAGCCTCATGTGTACCAAGTTAAAGTGAGGAACAAGGAGTGACCTCCCTTGGAGCAAACAGGGAGGTGTGAGGTGTGCTGTCCTGGGAGTATGAATTTTCTAATGGGTCTAGGCAGGTTAAACCAGGCTTGTACCAGAGGTGAGACCTAGGAAGGTTAATGGTGGGCTTGCAACAGAGAAAGACATAGAGGACAATACCTTGTTTAGAAGACTAAATCCTGCCCTGTTTTTGCATATGGCATCTACAATTATTAACACTGTTACCAGAGTATTTGTTACTCTTTCTCCATGCCAGTGTTCCCGCAACAACACAACAGCTATTTCCAATTCCTTCCTCAGTAACAGAAGGGTATGAGAGCTCCTGTACTGAACCCATGCACCATGAGCAAAGCACACATATGGATGGAAACTACGCAACTGAGGTGTCTGTCCTGTCCTCTGCTTCTTTCTGTTGTCCATGCGATTCCCACTTTATAACAGTGCTTTTAAAGGATTTCTCTGGAGAAAACACTGGAATTAAATTATGTCTGTACTTTTGATTGACTGCAAAGCAGCTGTCAAACAACCAAAGCGTCTCCAATCCCCCTCACAAATTACAGGAAAGAGCTGCTAAGATAAACTTTGCCAAACTGGTTATGCCTGGCAGTGCTGATGCTGAAATGTGCATTGAACTTAAACAGGAGGAAAGAAGATGTTTTGGCAGTAGGTATTAAAATGAAGAGACAAAGGTCATAAGACTCCAGCCAGCGTGAGCTTATGTGTTTTGAGAAGAAAAGAAATGGAAAATGAGAATGGAAATAAACACAAAGGTAACGCAAATATTTCACATTTGGTTACCAGAGGGCCTCATTATCTGAAAAATATTGAGGCTTTCGTCACCTTGGCTGCATGTAAAAAATCCTGTTGCTTCATCCATCACCAGATCTGGGTGATGAATATTTTGGATGAGATAAAATGATATCTTAATTGTTTTCCTGGCAAGGGACCCTTCCAGTCTGACCTGTCCTTCCAACCCAACCACAATACCTGAGTTTTTACAGCGTTTAGTGTAAGCAAGCGGCAGACTGGAGGTCTGGCAAGGACAGGACAGTGCCTTCATCTGGCTCTGCAGGGAGCGATCCCCTTACTGATGCAGCAATAGGCTCTGCTACGGGAAGATGGCAGTCCTGCAGAGTTAACGATGGAAGGCAAGCTGCAGAGGGCAAAAAGAAAAAAGTCATTGGGCGGGGGCCAAGGAGAGAGGCGACACGTAACAAGGTATAGCTGGAAACTCCACAACGCGAGGGCTGCCTTCTGCAAAACCGAACAGCGCCTGACATTGAGCAAATCTTGGAAGTTTTAAAATACCGTCAGGTGTTTATCCAGTACCTCACAGCAAACTGTGTTAAAAACCGTCAGCACCCACTGCCCCTTCAGCCGCCCCGCCCCGCCCCGGCGCAGGGCAGGGCAGGGCAGGCGGCGAGGCGGCTCTGCGCCCACCAGGTGGCACTCCTGCCCCACGGCGCAAAGCGTGTCTCGCCAGCGGGAGGTGACGTGTGTGTTCTCCGTTCATTCGATTCCGCTGCGCGAAACCGAGCGCAGTGAATCAACATTTTCGCCGCAAATACACATGCGGTTAGATTTGGGAGAGTTTACAGGGTATGTAGATCCAAAGATGATGTCTTTGTAGCAGATGCAGACAGAAAAATCAAGGCAAGGTGTAGGTTTAGAGACACTGGGAACGTCCCATCAGAGACGAAAATTTCTATTCCTGCTCTCATTTACATGTCTTTGAACACAGCATTGCACTATCCTCTGCGGTGCATCTGGGAAGCGCCTGCTCTGCCAGTGCTTTCTCTGGCTCTACCTATTGCCATTGCCACTGCCCCAGCACTTGTGCTCCTTTGTGCCGATTCAGCACCCCTGGAAACATTGACATGTAAATCAGCAGTACCTAGATCTGCCTTCTGAAACCCGGTTAGCACACGTGGTCAAAGCCTAGTGAACACACGGCTTTGAGGAAAGACTTGAGTACTATGAATAAGTTATAAAAAGAAGGTGGAAGTCAAGTCATAAGATAGAAGGAAACAGTACAATACAATTTTCTGAAGAGATAGATAGTACAAAGCACAGCGCAGCTACTGCTGAAGGGCAGGTACAATCATATGCACTAATGAGCAGTTCCTATAGGTAAAAGAAGAAAGGAATAAGGATCCGAATTTTAATCATTTTATTAAATATTTTGGGAAAACTGACTTGCAAAGGTAAAAGTGAACCCTGGTTAAAAAGACCAGCCTTATGAAGGGGGCAGCATTCTTGCAGAAACTGAAATCTGCAGTGAGATTTTGCCACTCTTATTCCCTGCAGAAGCTCAGCAAAGAGGACAAGCTGCACAGGAAAGCCGCTTGAGCACAACCGTTTGCTATACACATAGGGAATACGTGTATAGCAAATGCTGTATACACAGGGAAACCTTTCAAAAACAATGCCTCAGTTTCCATCAGATTTCACCTTTAGGCTCCTAGGAATGATACAAATAAAATATAATCACTCCATTATGCCCTACATGTAGATACTTTTCTCTCTTTGCATGAACTGCCAATGTAGTTTATCGGAAATTCACAGTGGCTGGTGCTTCCCTGGTTTATCCCAATGGTCACCAGAACTCAGCCAAGTCAATATAGTTCTGAGAATTGATGGATTAGAGGTCTCTAGCCTAATTTGAGCAGCATGAACCATTTCTCTTTCCTATTTATTGCCTGAAAAGCTAATAGTGTAACTACTGCTTATGGAAGTCAGCATTTTTTCCACCCCAAAGCAGGCAATAGATAGTATATGCAGTTGCTTTTCCCTATTCCTATCCTTTTCAGGGCAAAATTAAGTGTCACCACTTGCTAAACTGGTGCTATACTTTGCTTGATTATTTCAAAAAGTGTAAAAAATTTAATAATAGTTGTGAAAAGATAAATGACAGAAAGAAATATATCCTTACCAACATTGCAGAGAGATTACAGAGGTGCTGAGGTCACAGGCCTGGAGGTGGATCCTGGTGGACAACACGCTGATCATGACTCAGCTGCATACCGTGGCACTCAGAATTGCATTAGTTACAGCCTGAAGGAGGTCGTTAGTCCCCTCTGCTCAGGCCTGAATTTGTATCTATCTCTGCAAACTGGTGAGAATCAGAATCAAGAGTAATACACAAGAATAAATCCTCATTCTTTAATAGTAATAAACCAATGCTATTCTGGTCTATTCTATTCTATTCCATTCTAATCTACATGGACTAAACCAGATTATAATAATGAATGTCAACAATGCTATTTGATTCTGCATTAGGTAATTATCATATTATCTTTACCTCTCATAAAGGGCTGAGCTTTCAAACATTTTATTGGAACCAATAAACAATAAAATGTTATATTAAAAAAGTTCTTGTAAGGCTCTCGAGCATAATTTTAATACTCCTGTTTACATCCTTAATATGCTTTCAGAAAATGCAAAGGATGCAATATAGCCATGTTAATCCTGCTGCTAGAAAAGCTGATTATAGCCTTCATTCTGCCATGATTCTTATTAATGTAGTATGAATATTGATACTACTTCTACCTCTGAGCCTTCTCTGGATGAATGTATTTCTAGACAAGACAAGAGAGACACTCTCCACATGCTGCATACACCCATTCTTACCTTATCCTTGCCTTCCCACCCCCATTCCCTTATACACAGCTTCATTTTTTTTCCTTTAAAAGACCTAGAAAATACACTGAAAAGGGCTGAAAAGCCATCTAAAAAGGAACAAACAGTCATTTTGGTAAAAACACATAACTTCTCTACCCTGTTAAACCTCCTGGAGCTCCAAGGACAAAGAAGCCATTCTGATGGTGAGCTTGTCAACTCCTATCCATCCTGTGAACAAATAACACTTTGGGAAACCATTCCTTTGGCACTGGCTTAGCCTCTCTCTAAAGAGGAGACATAATAGAATATCATAAAAACACCCTCTCCCAATCTCTCCTGAAATATTGTACACTCAAAACCTACTTGCTTTTCCTTTGTAACTCTCACTCTATTTCACATGACTCACAAAAGCATGCTGATTATGACTTGATTCTTTAGACTCCCTCTTTTCACTGGAGAATATCCTGTCTGCAAGCAAGAGAATACAAGGCTTGGCTACACAGGGAAGCTTGTATTCAGGGAGCTAGAGGCTGCATTTATAGTATGTTAGCCATTGGAGTAATTCCTCACAGCAGCACAGTTTGCACTAAAGATACCTCTCGGATCTACCTTACTTACTCTTCTTTGGAAATGGACTGTACTCCTCCAAGGGTTAGAGTGGACCAAATGCCTAATTCCTACCTCATCTTACTAAGAAGGGCTTATTTGGCAAGAGTAAATTCAGCCTTCTTAAAACTGCCTGTGTGGTTTTAATGATGGTGGCACTCTTATGTAACATCCTCAAAATCGTTGGTGATCAGAGGGATAAGTACTCGCACTAAGGAGAACTGTTTTCTCAGCAGAGGTGGCAGCAAGAATTTATATCAGAGAAATGAATTGTTTCTCTCCAGCCAAGCATTTTGCTGTGTATGTGTTTTATCAATGAACTCAAGTAGCCTTTCGGGAAACAGATCAAGTATCAAGTTTGCAGTAGAAATTCTCAGGGTGAGCCAGAAGGGGGGAAGTTTAGGCTGTAGCCTGTATATTCCTTTAGGAACCTGCTGGAAAAAAATATGCTGTAAAATATATAAGACATAGGCACAAACTTATGTTTTCCATAAATAAGTAAATAGGTAAATAAGGTAATAAAATTGCTCTGCCTCTCTATCCCTCAATCATAAATAACATTTTTGACTACATCTGACATCAGGACAACAGCATCAAATACTTCTGTCTTGCAATGAAAATGGATGGCAAGGTAGAGAGGTGCTGAATGACAGAGCAACTGCCATATAAACTTAGACACATATTTTCTTAGGAAAGCAGAGAATCTCACCCAGATGTCGTCCTCAGGAAATGAGGCATCTGAAGTTCTCCTGCTTGTGGAGCTCTTTGCTTCCCAGGGACTCAGTGAGGATGGCTCTGTGACTGAACCACCTTCATTCTTTGACTGGACAATGATATATGTTGCAACGTTATTCTAAAAATTCCACTCAGTGCTCTGTTTCATAACATGTGTGAAAAGATTTTGAGCGTTCATGATTTGGACAAGACATCCCCTATGCACAAACATCATGCAGATAAATACCCGAGATTTCATTCCTTTTTTTTAAAACCACTTATTTTCTTACTAAGGCTAATTGGAATAGTGATCCACAGCAAACTACAAATATTTCAGTGTCACCTAAAGAGAAGAATACTAATAAATGCCTTTTTTTTTTTTTGCAAAACAACACACATCTCATTCTAAAAGCAGCACGCACAGCTGACCAAAGGAAAAAAAAAAGTACATTAATAGGAAGCATTGGCAATTATATTGCAGAATTTGAAAAAACTGCTCCATCATATGCACTAAATCCCTCTTAGTAATATTCAATGAAACAAAATAAAACAGTCAGAAAGACAAGGCCACTTTTATCCAGCGCTGGTAACTACCGCACAAGTTCCACAAGAGAGCAGTATATACTTGACTTTGAGAAAGAAATGACACGGCCCTGCTCTTCCCCCATGCTTTTCCTTCTTCCGTTATTATTATTCCTCAGCAAAAAGGTAATGAATGCAAACACGCCCAGGCAGTTGGTACAACAGCAGTTCCTGAATGTCGGGGGACTGCTATCTCGCTCCAAGCTGACAAAGTAGAAGGTGGTCACATGAAACACACAGTAATTATTATGACAGGATATATTAAAAATTATGAAATATGTTTCACCATGCAGCTTCTTAATGGATATACTCACTTGTAGGAAAGGGATGTATTTTTATTAATATATCACAGATATGTTATGGAACACTTAAATCCATGTTTAGGAATATGAATATGTGAAAATATTTTTAGGTGGAATAATTTGGCACTATTTCAAAAGTACTGGATAATCTAAGCATGAATAGGAAAAACTTATTTTTTATCTTCAGTTCATAGAGAAAGATGGTTTTGTCATTTTACTACGCTATGAGTTTTACATTAGTAGCACACAAACCCGTGAGTGTTTCTACAGACTTGTATTACTAAAGGGATTTTAAACCTCCCAGGTATCAGAGGTTTTTTCTGAAAAATCCAGGGGAAAAAAAAAAAAATCAAACCAGTTTTATAGATGCCTTTGGCTGTCTGCTTTCCACACTTCCATAAATCCTGTAATTCAGGTAAGAATGTTACTGGTCTGCACAGAAATCATCATAACCTCTCCAACACCAAAGCAGAACTGCAAGATAAGTTCAGCTGAGTCACTCTGAAAAAAGAAGGAACAGAATTGTCCATGTCAATGCAGGAGAAAAAAAAAAATAATCCACTCCCTAATACTTGCAATAGCATTGATAAAACAAAACAAAACGTGTTTTGGAAGACATGTCTCTTTCTTTAGGTTAAAAAGACCCATTAAATTCCCCTCACGGAGTGGAGAAGTTTATGTCTAATACAGACACCACTGATCCTGTTGAATGGGCCATGGAGAGCATTAGGCTGAAATTCTTTCAATTTATACTAAAGCTGCCAAAACGTCTGACCGCTCCCATTAGCATTTCTTGCTAATGAACTGCTGTGCTGAACACTGGTTTTCACCACTACCACATTCAGTGGAAGACAGACCTCATTCAACAGAGATTTAGAAAGATGCTGGGAGGCCAAAAGAACAGAAGAACCACCATGCAAATATTTAAATGCTAGCAGTGCTTGGTGAACTAGGGGATTTGTTCCATTTTGAAAGAGATTTAGAAAAGAGTTAGCTATCATGGATGTCAATTAACATCAAATCAGTTGTAAAACATCTGCAGATGATGCACAGGCCCTTCCTTCACTTCAGTGCATTTGGAAATCAGAGTATTTATCATTATTTGGGCATG
Organism: Bucorvus abyssinicus; assembly: GCA_009769605.1. Taxonomy (NCBI): domain Eukaryota; kingdom Metazoa; phylum Chordata; class Aves; order Bucerotiformes; family Bucorvidae; genus Bucorvus; species Bucorvus abyssinicus. The sequence goes on along the minus strand of CM020028.1, from coordinate 29,215,184 downwards.
ATGCTTGCACTCCCCTCCCTCCTATCCCTACGTCTGTGGAGACAAACCTTCTGTTATATATGTCTTTCAGATTCTCTCTTTGATATTAATTTCCCAAATAATGAAAAGAACTATTAAGAGAGAATCACACAGAAAACAAAACAGGGATCTCTGATTTTTTTTTTTTTTCCTTCCAAAAGCAGCAGAGGAATTGCGCTACAAGAGGTGGGTCATCAATAAAGAAGAAGCCATCTGGACAGCTCTAGCTGTTAGACGAGCTTTTTGTCTTTCTGAGGCTAAGTCTCAGAGCCTCAGAGACAACCCCATCAAAGACATTTGTGGCAAGATTGATAATCCAGCAGAAAGTCTGTGACATATAATCTTTTTAAAGATACTAATCATGCAAACAACTGCAACTTGCTTCTTCCAGTCTAAAGATGGCATTTAACTGTGCCGGATTAGCCTTCTATATGGACGGATAAATACCCTTACATATGGTATTGTTTCTTTGCCATATGCTAAACATTTTGGATTTGAGTCTCCCATAAACGCCAAAACTGTATTAGTCCAGGATCACTAATGTGACTTGGAGGATTCATGTTAGTCCTCAGCTCTGTGGGTAATCAGGTCATGTGAGTCTACCAAAGATAAGCAGCAGAAAAAAAAAAAACCAAACCAAAAACATTTACCAATGGGGCCTTTGGATACAGTTCAGTCAGATATTGAGATTGTTTTCTTTCCTTATAATTGCAGGATATTTAAAACAACCATGATAAAGATATAGCAATGACTCATGTAATCCTTAAATCAATTTAAAGATGCAAAATTCAGGTGTTTTTCATGTGCAAAACAATAGGGTCTGATAAAGAAGTTCCACCTTCTGTCAGCATCATTTAGATGACCCTTTGTGCTATACTGATTTATCTGCAAGTGTCATCTACTTCTCTTAGAGATTTCGTGGTTGGTGAGGGTCTCTGCTCCTTACAATCTTTCTTTGGAGAGAAAAAAAGGGACTTTATATTATGGGTTAAAATGGTTTTGTAGTCACTAGTAGTTTATTTCACTACACTCTTATTTGTTACAGGCTGCAAGCATTTGCAAAAGGCATGAGTGCAAGAGAACTTTGGTACTTGGGAGATATATTGAGCTGGTAGGTAGGCACTCATTTCAGGACAATCTATGAGCTAGCCAGTATTACAGGAAAGTTTTGTGTGTTTGACACTTATGAAATTGCATTTTAGGTAACGATACACTTCCCATCTGCCTACTATCTGTTTTCCAATCAATTCCAATCTGCTTCCCAGGGCAGTAAAACTGTTTGTTTCTGTTTAACACATACCTTTCTGGTTAATGACTTCTTCCTTCCTTTGTTGCTCTAATAGACTGAATACATATTAGAAGCCGTAATTTAACCGTAACTGTGATCAAGTTAATTTTTTCTTTAAAAAAATTCTCCACTACTCACAGGTTATTATCACACTGTATGGGGAAAAAATAATGTTATTATGATGCTATATGGGGAAAAAAATAAGCACCAGAATTAATTATCCTCTGAACCATGTACACATAGCACCATACGTTCACAAACAGAAAGTTTGCATGGCTGCATATTGTGTTTTATTAGTTTCAACTTACCATGAGATTCAAATAATAGCTTCTCAAATATTAGAAATATGACTACTTTATATAACATAGAGATACTGTATGAAACTTTTTCCAAGCGGGTATCAGCTGAGTTTTTTTTTTTTCTTTTTTGGCACTATTGAAAGATAAAGATTTGAGGACACTAATTTTGGTGCTTCTATATTTTACGTATTTTAGCTGTTTTTCCAGAAGAGATGAAAGAAATGTGCCATATTGCATAACAAAGCTTGGTACATTCCCAGGTTTGCACAGAAATTACATGGCATATTTTACTTAGTGATCATGCCTTTTTTGCTTTATTTTGAGAAGCTCTGCCCTTTCCCTTGGTACAGCATAGCTATGTTATACGAACTGTAAAAGGAAACTTATCTTTCAAATATGCTTACTCTCTTACTAAGAAGTGGGGAATGTTATGTCTCTCAGATATTTTGGCTTCTGAAGATTAAGGTTCCTGGGGATTCTGACAGAAGGCAGATGCTGGGCCAGCAGACGGTGTATCCTTTCAGTTATGGGGGTGTTGTCCTTCACATCTGAAGGAAAAATCTTTTGAATGGCTGTACAGCAAACTCTTCTAACTTGCCTTTTTCTACTAACCAATACAATAGTCTTGTAAGGGGCCAAGAGTTCCTTAGGGATCCATTCCCACCCCACCCCCTCAAAGGATGTTCATGATCTTATGGACGCTCTCTACTTTAACTTTTGTTTTTCTTCTTGATGAGAATAACAGCTATATGCTCAGTTCTCCATTCCTTTGACAGAGCAAGGTATTCTCCCATTTGATCTAATACCCTGGTAGTTAACGCGTTTCCTTACCTCCCATGCCACATTTGTGATCCATATATCTAACCTCTAATCCTAGCCAAGGGCAAACAAAGGTAGCTCGGTCAGAAAACTCGATTAGCAACAGAGCTCTCGGCTTAGTTTATGAGGAGAGGCGTCTTAACCGCTCTTCTCTGTTTCCCTGTCCTATTTAGTTTTCCAGGTGTGGGACATGAGAGCAAGAAAAGATGTGTGCCTTGCACTGGAAGAATTAGAAAGGATGATATAACACAAAAATCATGATGCTCCCTAAAAGGAAAAATGGTATGAAAAGACTAAAATATTTTCAAATAGCAGGAAATATCTTTTTTGCCTTTGCTCGTTGAATTTTGATAACTTTTGTTCAACCTTATGTGTTTGTTAGAATCCTAGTGGCAGTGGACTACTGCAAGGATAGGGGGGACTACTGCAGGGCAGGGAAACACAGGACTGTCACTGAAGTTCCAACTAGTTTCCTTTATCAGAGATTTTCTTTACCATCATGGTGCTATATATAAGGGAAGGAAAAGTATTTCACACCAAATGACTTGCAGCTGGAATTATTTGTTCTTGCAAAAATATGAATTTTTACAGTAGATCTCTCTGATCTTCCCGTTACATCCACCATTGGAATCCAACAGCTCCTGTCCTCTGCAACTAGACTTCTCGTTAGAGTGGCAAGTAGCCTGAAAGCAATTTCTGTCTCTTTCCCACTATCTGCTCTCACCTCACTGATTTCTCCGTAAGGCAACAAAACTATCTCAGCTGTTAAAGACAGATGCTCAAACAATCAAATACCTAACCAGTTGCACAAACTAATTTCGGCTATAAGCAAGCATAATTTCCACCTCCTCTTTCAGAAACAAGAGGAAAAATGTATTTTCAAAATGAAAATGAAATTGCTTAACCATGTGTGCTTTCACTTTCCAAAAGTAATTATTAAACTGCTTAACTCTGGCAATTTAAAACCTCCTGCTGTGAGAAGTAAGTATAGTAAAAAGCATAAGACAATTCCTGTAAGGACTGGCTTGAAGCAAGGATTGACTACAAAAGCCTGCGTTCCTGGATGAACATCAAGTCACGTTAGCTGTGAGGCTGCACCTCCCTGATGGCTGGTTTGACTACCAGTGGTACTATTTGTATTCTCCAGAGGTGCCAATGGGGAGGGACTGGGTTCTTGAGAGGAACAGCACATAGGCTCAGAAGAAGCAAACCCCTTGCTTCCTCTTCACTGGTTGCTTAGTGAGATGTTCAGGGGTAAATAAAAGCTTATATTTGGAATAAGGGGTTTCTGCAATCTTGAAACAAAGTAAGTCTACATATCAGAACTTTTTTTTATAAGCACATTCTTAAAAATAATAATTGAAAAATTAGTATATAGGCCATCAGTCTGTCTAAGATTGTATGATTATCATCTATCAACAGCAAAAGAGAATTTTTCAACTACAACGTGCTCCAAGGGTTTGTAGGCGCTTAGTTCACAATCCCCCAAATACAGCAGCATATTATCTTTACTCAAGGGTTGGAAGACTGAGGTAACAAAGAACAAATGTATTGCCTTGGGAGACAGAATATTGTCCATAAGGTCTAAGAAAAGACTACAGCTGACCTACTGTCTCAGATTTTTCCATAAGGCCATTTTCCCCTCTTCATGTTGCAATCTTTTTTAGGAAGTCTAATTACCATTCTTTGGCAATCATTATGTTGAGCCAAATTAAAATCAAACTAGATTTCACCTAATATTTCTTTTTTTTTTTTTTCCCCCAAACTACAAATGAAATCAGTAAGATATAAAACCTGAAAATACAGGACAGAATACGCAGCATGCATTTTGTTATACCTCAGAAGGGAAAGGATGTAAAATAGCAAAGAAGTACTGTAAAATAAAATTAAGCTTATGTTTTGGTAAGTCTACTTTTTTCAGATTTAACTTTCAAACATGAAATTTAACATGCTTTCAATATTCCCTGCTGTTTTTCACAGGGCAATAATAATTACAGCCAGAGGACAGTCAGTATTTTGGTTCATGTATTGTCCAGTTTCTGTTCAAAGGTTCTTTGTGAATAACAAATCAAGTAAATAGCATAATAAAAACCAGCCTTCCTTTGGAAGCATTTGTATACTATAATTCTGTTCAGAGAAAAGTTAGTTTTCCCTTTGTGAACCTGTTAAAATAAAGAAAAACAGTTAATATTTCTCCCTATTCCCACATGTTTTAATTTTCCTAATTGATTACTGCAAATATTTTAGTAAAAACCAGCTTCTTTTTTTGCAAGAACCATTTTGAAGATAATCAAATGGGAATATCCCTCTGTAATCACAATGGTAATGATTACACACACCTGGTTTTAAAATGGTTGCTAAAGTGGAATTAAAGGAATAGCAGTGATCTCCCAGATATTTTCTTGAGAAAAAAACCACTGTATATTGTCAACACTGTATATATCTATGCAATATATAGTGGGGAGGAAGAAGGTAATAAGCAATCCAAATGTTATGATCAAGGTTAGAAGGAGGAAGAGCATATGTACATATATATATATCCATATTCAAATTTTTAGATACAAAGTACATATTTATACAGTAATATATTTCTTTTGTATATACTTAAAATTTGATACATATATTGTATATTACAAAACTTTAAAATTTTCAATTGATGCATAAACTAAATATTCAGTTTGAGTTGAAAATTTTAAAGCAAAACCTGAAATATTTACATACTGAAAATAAAAATTTAAGCCTCATTCAACATCCAGATAAAACTATTACTTGTATTAGACCCAAATTCATAGCCAGGTACCTGATGAGAGAGCTTTTTTAAAAAATAAAATAATTACTACTCATTCATAATTTGTAACATTCGGAGCTGTGCTGAAGAGCTACATGACATTTATTTTTCTAAATACAGAAAGAGCCCCGTTCTAGAGCACTGCATGGAGGGATGTGCACAACATCATTGTACAAAGAACTAAGCAGAAGCTAAAACAACTGGAAACATGGGAAAGGTCATTTAAATGCAATTGAAAACCTTGATTGCTTATAACAGAAAATGAAAAAGGGGTAATACAATATTGGACACCAGGAACACCAAAAGCATAAACTTGTGTTATGTTGCCATGTAAGATCGGTTTGTTGCTCAAGTTGCTACCTGTATTAGTAAAGCATCACACGTGATACCTGTAGGAAGCTACTAAAAAAGGAAATCAAAGTGGTCACAAAACTGATTTATAATTGACTTTCTATACTATATTTGAAATGAAGGTGCAAGCAGCCCTACAAAAAGGGCAAAAATCCAAATTGTGAGAGAAAACAGTTGGCTGCCTGTCTGATTAGCTCTGTGACAGAGCTGGGAAGTCACTTACACTCAGTTGATCTGGCTCTAAGACCGAGCCACCAAGCCCATTCCTGTCTCGCAAAGACAGTATAGATGTGAAATGCAGTTCATCAATGTTGCCACTTTCTTTGGGCAAGAAACAGGAACCCAGGCTGTCCAGAAAGCAGGAAAACTGGACAGGGGGAGAAGACCTGGGGGCTTTCATGAGAAGTTAAGCAACTGGACAGCTGGAATTATGTTTTCATAGAATCATCTGGTTGGAAGAGACCTTTAAGATCATTGAGTCCAGCTGTTCACACTGCACTGCCAGGGCCCCTAAACCATGTCCCTCAGCACCACATCCACACGCCTCTTAAACACTTCCAGGGATGGGGATTCCACCACCTCCCTGGGCAGCCTGCTCCAATGTTTTCTGTTTGCCTCTTTGTAACTTTCCAAACTTATAAGTTCCAAACTTAGACCTGTAGACATACAAAACTAACTTTTGCTTCACAATTAAGTCTGCCTGGTGTTGGAGGCAGTGAGGATAAGTCTGAAACCTGCCAACTGGCAGTGCTTCATACAGATGGGGTTATTCGAAGCCACCCAGGAAGGAAGTTGGACTCTGCAGAGTGTTTCCTTCCCAGTTGTGAAGAAATAGCTCAGGGACCTGGCATGATGATTGAAAACAAGTGCACTCCAGCAAGCATATACCAAATCCTCCCTCTGCCATGATCAGAGAGCTGAGACAAATCCCATTGCTCCCAGGAAACACTGAGCCATCACAGCAACAGGGGCAGCCGAGACAATAATTAGTGGCATAGAGAAGGGAGGATGACAGCTCCTCATTAACAGAAGAGTGCGAGGATAGTCAACAAAAGTGAAGCATGACAAAATTCTAATCTGAGAAAGATTTTTGTTTATTCACACAGCATGTTGTTAGGCAGACCTGTAGTTGTGGCAAACCCATGTCACTGATTTTTAGCATTAAATGTGGAACGGAATGACTTTGAGTAACCATGGTAGATCATATCATAGCCACAACAATAAGTTAATGTCAGGAAAAACAATTGAAAAGCTATGCAGTGTACTTCTTTATCGTTTCAACTCTTTTTTTCTGGTATGGATTATGATGAAATGTTTAGGAAGGGCATGTTGTCCTCTTTCTCTTTCCTCTGAAGAATCTTTACCAATTGATTTGTTAATTACTTAGCAGGTTTCCTGCTATTTCCACTAATGTCAGACTATAGCATATACCTGGTATTGCAGAACTTTCTGTCACTCAAGGAAATTATGCACTGTCAAGCCTCTGAAGGAACATATCCCAGGATTTGTTCCCTCAAAAACTGACATAGGGATGCAATAAGAAAGTTACAAAAATAATCAGGATTGTGCATATATGAAGCCTTCTATTATTGAATTGCTTTGATTTTTTTTGCTATTGAATTATACTGTTCAACATATAGGTACACATAGTTTCATGTAAAATTTTGCTGACTCTCATTAAATAGGTTGCTTTTTGTCTTCCATGTGTATTCAAGTGAAGACCACAGTCCTGCAAAGACAAATGCCTTAAAAATGTGTCACTCATCAATAGATCTACCCTACTAAAAAGTAAAATAAAAAGATAAGCCTTTGTGTATCACCTATACTATCCACAAATAAAAAAACCTTGCAAGAGGATCAGAAAATAGCATAATTTTTTTTTTAAAAGAACATGAGAAGGAGCCTACCTTATAAAACAGTTATAGACCGAGGATCCTAAGTGGACAGAAGCACGCCCCAGGCATTCCCAAGTTCAAGTCCAGGTTTCGTAGAATGAGCAGAAATTCAGATACTCCCTCTCATCTTCTCTCCTTGCAATATCTCTTGCTTAATTACAGAACAGCAGTTCCCATTTCAGCTCCCATTCCTAGCCCATCTCAAGCATCCAGTTCAGCCTGGATTCTGCTCCAGGGCCAGGTACCCACTTGTTTTGCACTCAAATTGTAGGCATTTATTTGTTCTACTACATCTAGTGCTTGCCTCTCTGTATCTTGTTTCCCTGATCCTAACATAGGCCCTCACATTTATGGAATGAGGAAAGGCAATTACATGTTAAAAGGTGTTAATTTGCTAATGAGGTCTGAACACACAGATAGGTTCAGCTGAGGCAAAGCAGAACCCTCCTCATTACCTTCCTTGATGATACAAATCTTTGACTGTTACATAGAAAGTTTGAAAACTAAAAGAAATTTATTTATTGACACAAAAACTTAAAATGTAAGGGTAGAATAACCAGGAAGATTAAAGCTGCAATTATATTCATGCATGTACATGAAATATCTTGTATTAATTTTTTTTAAGTTAAAAGAGCTATTATTAGAAATGCAGCTCTTTGTGGGTAAGTGCAGCAGATGGTGCATAGGAGTGAGTGGTGAGTAATTTACAGTAAACAAATTCTTTATCTCTGACGGGTCATGGGGAGAACTAACATGGTCCCCAATTCAATCAGGGAGTCATTTGGAAAACAGTGGTGTTCAAATCTACTAATCATGGTGAAACACTTTTAAAAGAAAAACAAAACCAACACAAAGCCTTTAGATTATCAAACCGAGAAACACTTTTTCTACAGAAATTTTAAGGACATGCCTTCTGGGGCTGACAGCATGATGCTGTTTGTAATAGTTCTCCAGTATACTCAGCATCTACTTACTATCGAGAGCACTGTTCCAGGCTTAGTGCCACCAGAGCGGTCAAATTTAATCCAGGTGTGTACTGCCACACCACAGATCTTGTTAAGAGCCTCTATGCTTGGGCTATTATGTAAAAATAAGAATTTATAATTACTTTAACCACGTGTCTTACAAGACAAAACAGAATGCATATGTGGGAATGTTCAGCAGATTTTCCTCATCTTTTGAGACTGTAATCTGCGTCAGAAACAGACGAATCCCTCTGAATAAAGCAACCCTAACTAAAGGTGAGGGATTTTTCATACACAGTTCAGACACAATGTATTAATGAGGAATTTAGTTCTGCCCATATTAGATATGTCAATCTGCAGTAGTACTATGAACTAACAGTGACAGAGCACTAGCTTCCAAATCCATGTTCTCTACTTTTAAAATTTTGATTCAAACAGCAACATCTGCCTAGCAGGTAACTACCGTTACCAGCTAAAGGTGAAGTAAGTATTTTCCTTCTCACGTAGATGGTGATCTTGACAAGTTACAGATATTCCACACTGGTGTCTGCCCCCTTAAATTAGACCTAAATTAACATTACACGGAAAATCATTTCTGGGGGTCTTGATTTTTTTTTTTTTTTTAATCTGGTTATATGTAATTAACTCTGGGAATTATTTCGGTTTGAGAGAAATCTGTAATTAAGACACTTATCTTCTCTGTAATTCCATATATTTATGTGGAAGTACAAATTCTCTCATTCTTTCTACAATAGTAACAAACTACCAAATACTATTTTTCTTGGCTCAGCACCAAAATCCTACCTGACTGCAGCCTCCATCTGAAGCCTCTGTCCCCCTCTGCTTCTTCAGTAATTTCCTTCAACTCTTTCCCACACACACGTAAACAACCCAAGATGTCATGGGCATGCGGAAATGCACCTTGACACAGGTCTTGCTGCCCCAAATACTTAGCAGAAGCACATTGTTCCCTGAATCTCCATATTTCCCCTGCTAATGTTTACTTTTGTAAGATTAACTGACCTAGATTCCCTAATTTATAGCTCACAAACTCTCCAACTTCTGCACATAACTTTTCTTTAACTAGGGAGTAGGTTTCTTCTCTGAACTTTTCCTATTCGTCGTTGCTTAGGCGTTCGTCCTGAAACCTGCCCTTTGTATCACAGTTGTGCACTACAGCAAAAGCCTCTGCAGACCTACCTGTGAGAACTGGTGCTTATAATATGCAACTAGCATTTGCCTATGCAGGCAAAGATGGAGGGGTCGGAGGAGATTTCCTGAGAACAATGACTTGCAAAAATACATAGTAATAAATCAGTTTAAAAATAAAGTAAAATAAAATAAAGTTCTGAGCACATTACTTCTCAATTTCTTATCTCCCACACTTTTAAAAGCCTCAGATCTTCCATTGCCTGGCACTAAAAGAACCATTAAAGCTTTCACAGAACCTAGTCAGTCATTTCCCCGGGGAAATTGCAGTGCCTATCACTAATATCAAGACCAACAAAATTACTTCTCTTCTGCCCCCACCACCTTCCACAATGAAAAGATGACGATGGGTTTTCAATAAATAAATACTCCTGGCCAGTATTGGAAATACAAACAGGGAATGAAATGCCATCATCACTGATTTCCACCATGTAAAACAGTAACAGAAAGGAGAATTCAGCAACAGGGATGAATAAATATTGTTGTACTTTAAATCCTTTGCTTTTCCAAATAAGATGGTAAAAATCACTGGTAAAACAGTTCTCATTTCTACCAGGGATTTTTGACTCTGAGATTTCCTATACCATTTCAGCCAGAACAACCATTTATCTGGGTTGTTTTGTTCTTTGACATAAAGAAATGTAGGTTTTATATTTCTAAAACTCCTTAACCATTCTGGATAATCTCACTTAAGGCATTTTGAGCAAGTTACATCAAACCTATCCATCTGCATCTGTGTTTGAGATGAAGGCCATCATGACCATGATTCATGTTTGAGACAGTAGGCTGACATATGGACATGTTAGTCCATGAACTTCAGCATCTCCAGTGGTTGTGGTGTATTACTATGAAGCGGAATCTAAAACCTGTGGCATGTTACTTATTTAACCTAGCAGACCCTGAGTGCTTCTCGTTCCTGTATGTGCAGGAAGGTAACAGAGGTTTGGTATTCCTATTTTCATGACAGTTTTATGTTTACTTTCCAATGTCTAATTAACACTGTAATGCCTGGAAATTATAGCACAATATTTTCTTTTCTTTTTTTTTAAATTAATATAGTCTGCTCAAGGGAGGTTTGGAATATTTGAGACTTTGCCAAACTTCATCTGTGGTTTAAGAAATAAACCTAGGGCATCAGGCAGGTTTTGGATAAATGGTTACACTTCCAAATAATCTGTAGATAACACAATTCTATATGGTGTTGAGGGTGTTATTCAAAATTATTATCAAAATTAAATTACACTGTTTCAAGTTTTCTTGGTCTTCCATCAGGTAACTGGTACTTTCTGATATTGTGATTTTCAAAACAAACAATTTAAAAACCCAAGTGAACAATACAGTGAATTTCTACTGTGATAATAAATTAACTGTTCATTGAAAATTGTTCTTGACTAGAAAGTACTAAATAACTTCAGGCAATTAACTAGAAGACATATAAAATCATTGCTACTGAGGTTAAAGATGGGAAAAAACATTGGGCTGGGAAACAACAGTGAAGGTCATTTAGGTGAGCGGCTATTACTGATATATCAGATTCAGTCAATCAGCTACTGTTTGAGTCCATGAAAATTCTAGGAAAGAGATGAAACCTCCTCACATGACCTTTGTATCCAATAAAATCACATTTGTTTTTATGATGGAAAATTGCCCCTACCAATCTACACAGCAATATTTCTAAAAAAAAAAAACCAAACAAACCATTGTGAATACGCAACTTCAAAAAGATATGTGGCTAAACATTTTATTATCAACATTTTTTTACATAATACTCATCCATCTCTAATAATGGAAGCACTGTTTGTGAAGTACAAATTATATTTGTTCTACATAAATACATTTATTCGGAAAGCTGTAATGACTGAAACATTCTTTCAAATGAGGTTTCTATGTACTTTAACTGCTGGGAAAAAAAATCCCTCTGAACTATATCGCAAAAATGAAAGCAGGCTAGTCCAGATAATAGCTTTTGAGTGCACAGGGGTTACATAGTGCCAGGCCTTTTGTACAATATTCTGCACAAGTTTTGTTAACGACATCTACACCTCTCCTTTCTTTAACAGCAAACATGATCTGATTGCAGGTTCAAGAATATGAGTTTCAAGCTTTCTTCCTCCGGATCCTTCTTATTCCTTTTTTTTTTTTTTTTTTTTTGAATATTAGCAGTTAATCTTGTCAGTCACATTTCTGGGTACAGCAGCCAGGACACTCTGACTGGCGGCTTGATGAATGATCAAGACCTTTTGAAATATTCCAGGTTGGTTGCCACAGAATTGGAATTACCCATGCTGCTTCTTAAAAAGCTTGATTATGATCCTTTTGTTTTATATTATGGTATATCAATTAAATTTTTCAAATGGATTGTTTACTGAATACCAAACAATTTTAATTAGGTGTAGGTCCTTGCTTTTATTCTGTTTTGGAAAGGATGGTCATAATATCTCTGTAAGTAAATATTTTAAGATTAATTCCTGATCCTCTCTTTCCAGTTACATAGAATAGCTCAGTATGCAAATCAATTCTGCTTCACTCTCTCTCACACAGTCATACAAATATTTCTGCCTCTTTCTCAACAACCAGCACACCATGGTATAAAAAGAAAAAAGGAATTCTGAATTGACTTGTTATCAGAAGCCATCAGATGAACATATTAGTATTAGTTATAATTGCTGCATTGTTGCCTAAGGAGCCAGTTGCCAAGGGAATCATTAAACCCACTGATTTTGACTTTTGTAGAGGCTTTGAGAAAATTGCTTTTAAAAGAAACGTCTTTAATTTTATCCACAAAGTAGGAAAAAAGCTAAACTAGGCAGAACAAATATAACTTCTTTGAGACGTCTGATAGAAAATTCCCCCGCGTGGAAGCTTCAAATGAGTACAATAAATCTTGATTCTGCGAGGTTTTTTTGTACCATATACTTCAGGGGAAGAAGAGTGATGGGTTTGAGCAACCATCTTGCAAACAACACATCTACAACAGAGTATGAACAACAAACACAGACATTGTAACTGTTTCTTCAGGAGGAATAATAAAAAAATTGTCAGTGTAAATGTGTTAATTCAGTACAGATATACTTATCAGAAAATTAAAAAATTAAGCACACCATACCATCATCCTTTAACATCGTTCTTAGACTTGCCTATGCATCTTCTATGCTGCCTGCTATACACACGCTCTGTACTACACCTTCTATTCTGTTACCTTCTGAAGACTCTCCTAAGCCACACAAATACTGGCCTACATCAACATTAATTTCTTTCAGTGTACTAAGTGGCAACACAACAGAGACTAGCTTCCAAAAACACCCTTCTGTTAAAATATTAGTACTATCATCTGATGTGACTTTCAGACATCCTTTTGTCTTCATCCTCCTTTGTGTTAAACAACATCACTGAGTCCTTTCCTCAATTCCACTCTTGATCCCTCTGTTGACACTGAGAAGACACTACTGAGTTGGGATTAAGTAGCAAACTCTCTGGGACGGACTGAATGCCAATTCCTTTCATCTAGTGAAGGAGCTCCTTTTTGAAATACATGCCCATTAGTACTAGACTACATGCCACAAGAAGCAAATGGTTTCAACATGGCACAACATTCAGCCTAATATTCAGCTAAACCCTACCCGCTACTGACTGTAAAGCACCAGCTGTTTTGGAAACAGTAAAAGATGATGCAGAAAGAAAAAAATATTGCAGACATAATCAGCAGTTTGAACATTGCTGAGGAAGTCGAACCCAAAAATTGATGCATTCAACAATAGCAACAAGCGGAGGAAGGTAACCTTTTTTTTCCCTTGTAGCATTTATTCTATTTTCGGCATTCCTGTCTGACTTCCTGCACACTTTTCCCGTCTCTGGTTGTCCTCCACTTCGGATCACCTCTCCTGATTCAAAATTGGAGATTCTAACATAAAGAATTTTTTTCTTGTTTTGGGAGGGGGTTTGTTTATAAGCAGATTCAAATTTTATTTTAAATTTTACATTCTACCTTTTCAAGTTCTGACCATGTTGTGACCAGTAATTGCTCTACTCGAGAGGATGTTTCACCCTGAATCACCCAGATTTCCACTTTATAAAATGTAAGCAGTCGCTGGGTATTTACATTTGAATTTTTGCTGAAAAATGATACCTGTTTCCTTTACCTCATGGCTAGATGTAATGATTTGAGGCATAGTTCCAACATCCTGTGTACCAGTGAATCATTTCCATACAATTAAATCATAAAACTTCTGTCTTGAAGCTCTTCTCTCAGTCTTAGCAGCGAATATGCAAAATCAGCCACAAATGTATCTATCTTCTTTAAATCACATACACTACTGAGTGTCTAGTACTACTAGCAATAACTGTGCATAATTACTTAAACAGTGTTGGAAGAGTGGATTTACCAACCTGTAAGTACATCATATTTTAATCCTACTGGGCAATTATAATTACATTTTACTATTGAAATGGTCAAAACCATTTCAGACAGGTTTGCAAATGTAACCTCTCTTCATACAGATACTGATTTTTAAAAAGTTATAAATAGACATATCACTAATTTCATTTTGGTTCAACTGTTGCAATAAATAGCGGATGCATGTGAAAATATTACTCAAGCCACCCCAGATGAATGCCATGTTAATCCACAAATACCCCGTGTCTTATTTCATAACAAGGATTAAAGTTCAGAAAATGTATGCAGAAGTATTTGGAATTATGATAGATTACAGGATATTTTGAAATTATGACAAATTAATTAATTTTTACCTCAAGTATTATTTTAACTACAAACTCTAAAGAGGTTACGGAAGAAAAATGACATTTTGCTTGCACAGAATATGCAGTATCAACATAGGAGAAAAGAGGATGAGTATGCTTGACAGAAAACTTTAAATAATTTCACAAGAACTTCTTAGTTAGCAAAAGTCAATGAAACAAACATTGATATCCTTTGTCTTTTTGCAAATCATCATCGTGTTAAAGATGCATTTATTTGCCTTCTTAACCTCTTCCTTATATCAGCATCTTCAAAACATAATAGAAAATCTTTGTTCCATATTATGAAGCATTAAGCAATAAAAGGATATAAAACGTCTCTGTTCTCCATTTTATAATTTACATAAAGAACATTTGCACCAAAATATAAGTTCATATTAGTCCTAAAATGGATCATAACAGAGCAACTGTGCTGAAGCGTGGATAAAAAATGTCTATAAAGACCACAGGTAAAGTATTAGTAGAAAATGACTTCTGAAACCTTCAAGCATCTGTGGGCTTCCTGAGATCAATTTTACTATGTCCTAGTTTGGACTTATATGACACAAAATCTTTGTTATTGCTCTGAGATGGCCTCAGTAGTTTGCAACATTTAGAAGCTTTCAAGTCTTTAGCTGTAAAAGGTTTTTTTTGATCATCATTTAATGGCAAAATTTGTCCTTGGTAGACAAAGAACTTCAAAGAATATCCTTCTGTCTGTGCTGAACTTTCTCGCATCTTATCTATTTGAACCTTCTTTTTTTGCAAATTTTTGAAGCTGAAACATCGTAAAGAAAAGACAATTTAAATCCTTTGTAAAGACAAATGTTAAATAATTCTCACTACTCTCAGAATCTTCTCTCCATTAGCACAATTATGATGTCTGATAGCTCAAAGCCAGATGTTTCCCAGTTGGAGGGGGGTGGACACAAAACAGAGTTTTATTTGCAAAATTAATCTTAAACAGAATATATCTAGATCTTCCAAGATGCTGAGAGAACTATTTCAACATTTAAATTATTTTAACAATTTCATCTATTAAACCTCTCTTTTGTATCTGCTGCTTTTATAATATTTTGGGTTTTTTTATACAACTACTCCTCGATTTTCAGTAGCATCCCACTACAGGACAAAATGCTTAATTCATCAGAGCAGCGCATGAGTTATGTAGGTATGATTTGTGCCAACACATAGGGGTTTTCCCTATGTTGGACTAGGGGTAGTTCCTGAATACAGGTGTTGCCTGGGAAATTTTTGATTCAGAATTCCTTCATCTGGTCAAAGGTGGTCAAATCACCCAGACAAAAGCTTCAAAAGAAATGCACCATTTTTGCTCACGGCAGTGTAGGAGACACTCTCAGAGTGAGTAAAGTGTATACAGTGACAAAAAGACGGCCAAGCAGGTCAGGGCTACTCACAGATTTCATATTTTTACTCTGAATTAGTAGAGAAAGGATCTAGATCATTCACAGTTCTGGTGGTTATTCAGATTATTTACTTCTGCTGTTAACTGTCCTGAACAGTGGGTGACTTTCCCTTACCACCACGGGAAAAGACAAGTTTCACTCTATTGTGGAACAGAACCAAACAGTGAAGCCCAGAGTAGCAACTGTTGATTTTTTTGTAAGTTGAAACTCCTAGTTGTTCCTAGCAATAATTCCTGATATTAAACATTAGTAATTTCCTTTTCATCACTGGAGGAGTATGCTTGATGCTTGGTGGTTTGTTGGGTTTTTTTTTCCAGAAACATGGACAAGACCTTCTTTGTCAGATATCTAGAAAACAGCCAAGTGATTCTCATTCTGAGGTACATTTTGTGTAGCCAAGGCACGTTTTTGTTTTCTACTTCCATCTGTCTAGAAAGCTTAATGGAATATTCAAGTGATAGGAGTTTGTTTCAAAAGAAGACTACATGCCTTATTTCTAAGTCACTCATTTTAGTAGGAGCTGGAGTGCTATCAATGAAGCCCTGTGTGCATAAAAGCTCTGCTTTAAGAGTGTGCCATTTAAGATCGCCATCTTTGTTGCTACAGGAGGAAAAGCAGGGGTACTCCTTCCAGTTATTACTTTATAAATTGGAATTTCCCTTATTGTCTACAATCTCCTTTTTTGGTTTTAGCCCACAAAGCAGAAAACCAGTATTATAGGCTAGCTAAAGCAGCTTTTGCTTAAAAAAAAAAAAAAGCATAATCTTGAATAAACAAGAACATTCTCTCTATATATTCTGTCAAGCTTTTCACTATATGCTAGTGTGAAATCAGAGGATGAGTAACAATTTCCCTGTATTTACTGTGGACACACACTTAGGGAGTTACAGACCTTTTACAAAAGTTTAAGTCCACCAAATTTCCTGTGTTTATTTCCCATCGAGTGTAATCCAGGTTTGGAAAGGGTACAGATGTTACCTCTTCAATCACTTAATCTCAGTGGGTAAAACGCCAAAGATCAAAAAAGAAAACAGATGGGTGGAAAGCCTTTCAAATATCAGACTGAACAGGCCTGTTCATTGGAACCAACTAAGTGAAAACTGTCTTGACCATTTTTAATTTCATTTCAGGTATTTTAGAGAATGAGTAATGAGGAAATGAAAACACTTTTTAAAATATTTTAAATTATTGATTTAACAAAACACAAGTAAAAATTACAGTATATGTAATAAAGACAATCTTCCAACATTTTTCATAAATACACTATAATTTTTATTCTGTCCACTTTTCTGTGAATTTTTTATTTTATCTAGGTGCTGAAGAATAGGATTTTCTCCAACAAGAAGCTAGAGAAACATCCATTCAACTAAGTGAACTTTTTAGAGTGATTTGCATCTAAGACACCATCGATCACGATTAACACAAATATGAACATACTTATTTCAGCAGAAATGCAAACCCACCTGTCTCTTGAAATGTATTGTTTATTATTTTCATCCAAGTAGCCCCAGTAGAGGCTGTGAAAATAGAGATTATAACACATAAGTTATGGTCACTTGTGCAAGGCATTCTATATACACAGAAAAAATACTTTCAAAATACTTTGAAAAAACTGATCATTCTGACATCACATGCCACACTACAACATTTGTTTTGAAGAACAGAATGAGTATTTTCAACCTATATATTCAGACTCCACAGCATATGTTTTGCATGGGCCAAGTTCAAGAGGAAGAGATGTTAACAAACCAAGAATATACTCTGCAAGCAACGCCATCTAAAATGTGTCTTTTAAACATGAGCACACCAAGAAACAACCGATGACTGTGTGCACATGCTGTCCTGCATACTGGGCTCTGAAGTTGCTTAGACCCTTCTAATGCCTTCTGACAGCATGATGATCTCCCTGGCAAAGATGTTCCTGGGTGGCTTATCCTGCCAATGGCACTGAAGAGGAGACAGGATTTCTGTTGCTCCCATCAGCTTCAGTTAGTTTGTGGAAAAGTGAGAAATTAGTCTGCTGATTTGTGGAAACATACTGCTCAGCAGTGCTCAGGCTGTGGCAAGAATAGCCAGCAGCACAGCTTTTGCTGGTAGGTTCCTATGTTTTGTGGGATTGAGGAGAAGTCTCTGATGACTTGCTGAGTCAGGGAAAGAGCCTATAAATCAGTAAAATCCATTGCAAGTCTCATTAAACACTAAGAACTTTAATTCCCTAACAGAAAAATGAGGGCCATGTATGTTTGAAGACTGCCTGTGGGGATGATGGTTCGGTTTCTCCTGGGCATCTGTCCTGGTATGAGTTAGAACAGCACTAATTCTGTTCAGTGATTTCACTTGCCAGCTCAGTCTCCTTAAAGTAAAGGCACTTTCTGAACGTAGCAGCGTATTTTTGCAGACAGTGTCTGCTTCTGGAAGTGATAACGCTTGAGGTTTACTAAGGACTGGGATGCAGAAAGGCTCTGGCTTGTACTTGCTCCTGTGCAGACCAAGGTCACTGCTAAATCCTGTGTCCCACGGTGGGGGTGCAGTAAGTGAGAGGCTGCACCCGTGGGGAGGAGCGGACAGGACAGGTGACCCTAAACTGACCAGCAACGTGTTCCATCCCATAGACGTCATATTCGGTCTAAAGCTGTGGGATTGCAAGAGTCCAGCCCTCTTCCTCACTGGCCAGTGTCTGAGGGATCTGTTTGTTCTGCCTTTGATCCCAGGCCGTGCATTCCTGAATCCAGTTGCTGAATCCAGCTCCTGAATCCGGTTCTGCTCTGCCACTGAGTCCAGTCTGGGACTTCCCCAGTGTCTGCCCACAGCGTCAGTGGTGACAGTGACATAACTGCCATTGGGGGTTTGGGTTGGCTTTTTTATATTTGTATATATTTCATATTATTATTATTGTTTCATTAAAGCTGGTTTAGTTTTCTTTTCTAATCAATAAGTCTCTCTCTCATATTCCCTTTCTCTTCCCCTTTGGGAAGGGAGAGGGGTTAATAGAAAGCATCTGTCATTTATCTAGCGCTGTCCCACCCCTAACCCTTGACAGCATCATATAAACTTGCAACGTCTCTTCAGCCTGTGCACTGCAAGTCCTCCTAATATATTTGCTCTTACCTTCCCCACATACTAGCAGGAAAATTTTTAAATGTATGCACAAAACTGGTCTTTCTTACACAGTGATTTCTTTGAATGTCTGACTCTTCCTGGAGACACATTGCACTCAGACAAAGCACAAATACGCAGATTCCTGTGGCTCCAGTTTTACACTATCGTGCTCCTTCTGCATCTGCTCATTCTTCGTGATGTCTCTGAAACAGCACAAATGGCACAGTTCATCAAGCCGTAGCAGGCATTAACAAAACAAACATGAAGAAAAACAAAACCCAAACCAACTCTAGAGCTCAACTAAGCTGACCTAAAAAGCCTCCTACTATGTAGTTCTTGCATTAAGATGTAACTTTGCAAAATCATTCCTGCTGGGTTATAATGTGCTTATTTTTTATTATTATTTTTTAAATCTCCCACTTGTCAGGAAAAAGCCATGATGTGGATGTTGGAACATTATGAAAATGAATTCTTAAGCCAAGTTGATCTGCCAGAGTGTTCGTGCTAAATACTGCATGAGTGAGAGTCTCAGTATGTGGCCAACCAAAACTGCTTCATGAAAGAAAATAAGAAAAAAAAGCAAGGGAATGAGGGAGAGAAAACATTTCTGACGTCTATTTAATGATCACGCGGTTATGTACATGTAAAATCCCCCGAGCCAAGAAAAGGTCTCTTGATTCAGATCAGTAACTGGTCTGGTAAAGCCAAGACGAAAGAATTAACATTGATGCCATCGTCCCTCCGCCACACACATCGGATGAGAGTGGGACTTGGAGCCCAGAAAGCTGTTCATGCGCTGTGCCCACCGCCAGCATCCATGACTGCTAGGGCCAGTGCAAAGGTAACACGCAGCCACAGCTGCGCTCGCCATGTCCCCAAGGATCCAGATGACCTTACACTGACTGTAAAACCAGAGCCAGAAAGCCTGCTCTCTTAAAAGTAATCTGCTCATTTTTTGTTTCATTTATAGATCTTCTGATGAAGTTGTCGAGGCTCACTTCTGAATTCTCCTCTCTCGCCCGAGCTGCCTGCTGTCTGGTGGCAGAGCACTAGGTGCAGCTCTCCCTCTCTCACTGGAGTTTTTGTACTTCTCTTTTAGCATACTTTGATAATCTGTTCACTCTCCAAAATTGTGTATCAAAGCAATTAGTCACTTCTTTTACACCTTTTTACAGTAAAGGCCTTGGCATTACTGCATCGCCTCATCTCAGGGAAAATCCTGCCTTTATAGCAACCATCAAGAGCACTCATTCTCCATTCTGAAACTTTTCAAAATGTCACTTGCTCTTGAATTGTTTTAATTTGTCATCTCTTTACCTTCAAACAGTTAAATATCTCTGTAACATGCAACAGTACAATGGTAAGTAGAATTTTAAATCAATTAAAAATAAATTCAGGGGTGAAACTGAGACTAAATTAAAAAACGCCCTGGAGATTAAACCAGGACCAATGAGTTGGCAAAAGTCCAACACAAATGTCAATGAGATCAATTTAGAGGACACTGGTATGTGCACCCTAAGATTTATAATGGCTCCAATGTACTGTGGCATAATTCATAAAGTATGCCTGGGGTTAAAATCAAAAGAACTAATTCAAGAAGAGTCACTTCCTTCCAGTTAGGTTGGAAATAAAATGGGTAATATACTGGAAACCGCGGAGCACATGTCCAAGCACAAATATGACAAAGATAAGGTGAGAACAAACTTTACACTGTATTTGATCTCTAAACCTCTCTGAAATTTTGATTAGGCAGACCCTGCTCTAAATGTTTTCATTCTGTCTCTTAAGTGCTGTTTAGCATTTTTGCACAAGTTTTTCGGTTCTCTTTCTCCTAGTGTTTATTCTTCCCTGTCCATAACCATCCCTTCTCCACAAAAAGAAAACTGATGACCGATGTTTCGAACAGCAATGTCACAGAATCGCCCATTAGCTGTCTTCCTCGATAGCACAACACGTTACAAACATTGCAGTGTTATAAGCGCTACCAAATGCCACCCAGTTTTAAGTCAGTCTAAATAACGACAGTCTCACTTTTATTACCTGAAGACTCTTTGGAGCAGAAGCAGGGAGAGAAGTATAACACTGTCATTAGCCAATTTTTTTCCTGTAAATCTAACGATACTAAACCCACAAGCTGACTGTGGTGTGAGCATTTCTATAGGCACTCTAAATAAAGTAAGAAAACTGGAGTCACGGTTATAGAGAGTAGTAGTGGAGATCAGTGCTTCGAACCCAAGACCACACTTTCAAATTCAAACTGAGGACAAAAGTCCCACTGCTGCAGTGAACATGGTCTGCCATGCTTGCGCTGCACAGGGTTTGTTGCAGATTAAGGCAAAGTTACTACATTTTATGGAGATCCTTACTCTGGTTTGTTGCCTCAGAGAAAAAAAAAAATCTTTCTTCTCTAGACAGTTGTTTTTCTAGAAGGAATATGCAATACAGACTGCCTCAGCTAAAGGAATAAAATCCAGTTCTCAGGCCTGTCAACATTTATATACTGAGCTGCACTCTTAACCCATTTCACAGTCTTTTTCAGCTATTAATTTGCAGTACACTGCTGCAGCTTGTATCTTTTCCTACCTCCTCACATGCATTACTGTCATCTGCCATCCATCGATTCACTGTATGTCAGGAAGAAACACTGGGCATGAAGTGGGAAAGAGACTTCTTGTTCATGGGATCTTAAACTCAGAGACACCATGTTAAAAGACACTGAAATACAGACGTGTTTTGTGCTTCTTCCCATCACGATATCCTACCAGACTCTACCACATGAGCACTCCATGCTGTCTTTCAGAATATGCGACACTGTACCTCCACTAAGTTTTAAAACTCTTTTATGCTGTGTACACACTGATACAAAACACAAATGTCTTATTAGTAGCCATTGAACACTCCTCTGCCAGCAATTTTCAGAGCAAGAAGTCATAGCCTGGTGATCTGCCAGAGAACCGGCACACTGAATAAGCACCTACACTTCTTTCCTTTTGTTGCACAAAATCAGACTCATCTTCCTGCACCGCCTTCAAGAGGTGGACAGTTACCCTGGCTTGTTCAATTCACAGTCACACTCCACCATGTTGCTCCAGTTAATTCTCTCACCCACCAGTTCAGTGACAAGTCAGAGAGTACAAGTATCTCCATCCTCCAGAAAAACCACACTAGCTTCTACTAGCTCCATGCTAGGACTCCACCGAAGTTACATGGGATCATGCCACGACTGCCTGTCCTTAGTCTCCTGAATTAGTTTTCTGGAAGTTGGTATTATAAAATGGGCCAGAATGACCACAAATCGTTTTCATTCTGCATTACTAAAGTAAATGGTCATCTTGGCCTAGGCTTTTAGGGTTCTTCTCGTAGCTGTCTGTTTGTTCAATATAATATGCATTTTATTGACTAGAGAGACTTTTCATCATCATACTAATTCTCATCATGATTTCACAGATTATAACTTTCTAAGAAGTAAATTCTCCACTTGTAATATTTTTAATGTCTGCTGACATCAATTTTTAGTATATATTACTTATGATCAAGGATTCAGAGTTCTTTCATGTAGTCTCCAACTAAGGGCTCCTCTATTCAGAGCACTTCGTGCTGAGGGCAGAAACGAGGTCATTGAAGCAGCATAAACTAATCCAAGAACTTGAAGTGAGAAGAAAATGTTTGTGATGACCTTTCATTTTGTACAATAACTTATCTAAAACAAATGTTCCTTTAATTTGCCTTATAATGGTAATCGCAGGAAAAGTCTGGCCAGCTCTCAGAGGTTTATCCGCAGTAATTAAACATTTTCTACCCCAGAATTTCTCTTTCCGTTAATGAGGCTAAAAGTGCAATTCACTTTGTCTGGAAATGCACTTCTAGAAGGTCAAAAAATAAACTTGTGCCATTTCCTTCACCTTCTATTAAAGATGTATCAAACTACCCATGAACATTCATACTGTATATCATTGAACATGAATGGGCTCAATGACCTGTACAGAACAAGGGTATTGAGCAACCTATTAGACATGCTGACAAAAATACAATATTTGGGTCATATTATACAACATAAAAATAATTACCTCAAAGTTACACTAAAAGATACAGCTAAAAACTGCAGACAACTTTTATTCTTCACAAGTCATTTTTCTAATAGAGAAGGATAAATAGGTTACCATTGTGTTTAAATGCAGTCTTGAAGTCTGTCTTATAGCATTGTATAGTCACAAGCTGTATTTAGAATATAAAAATAAGTGTGAATACAACAAGTATTGTTGGGTCTTTTTTTTTTAATGTTGCCCTTTTTTCTACTCAAGAAAAACATTCTGAGTATTTAAAACCTTCAATAGAGCCTTCAGTTTTTTTCTTTCATAATGCATTTGAAGATTAAGCAGCAATATGATTATCAGGAAAAATCTAGTTTTCCCATCATTTATAACTGAAATTTCATCATGGAAAAACATTACAGAAAAGAAGCCAATAAATATTGTTCATTATAACCAAGGTCTGCTAATGTTTGGGGTATGAACAGTCCCCACTATATGTTAATTTTTCATTTAAGAAACTCTTTCATGTCAAAATATCTCAACCTTTACCAATCTGACTGCTAAAGGACATACTTGAATGAATGAAAGAAAAACAGGAAATCTCATTAAATGTTGCCAGCAGCTTCAAATCATTATGAATTTTCCAATACAGCATCTGATAATTATATTAGTTTTACAATAATGTAGTCAAATATCTCTCATTACAACTAATTGAGAAAGTGCAACATATTACCCAAAAAAGAAAATAATGTGGGGTCAGTTCTGCTAACAGTTGAATGCGTTGACATGCACAAGAAGTCACAAATATAGAATCATGGAATCATTTAGGTTGGAAAAGACCTTTAAGATCATCAAGTCCAGCTGTCAAGTCACCACTAAACCACGTCCCTAACTGCCACCTCCACACATCTTTTAAATACCTCCAGGGATGGCAACTCCAACACTTCCATGTATCAGCGCTTACCTTTCTGTGGTCAGAATTCCCTTATAGGATACTTTTTCCTGCGAAAACTTCCCAAACTGACCTACAAAAAGTTGTGTGAGTCTTTACAGCCACGGCAATTCTTTGAGTACAGTCATAACTATTTCTAGTTACTGAGTCTAAATAGGTTGTTAGTTTTCCCTAACTGTCAAATTTAGAAGCTTTCTTGGTATTCCAGAGACTTAAACTGTCTCTGTCCTTCAAGGCTGCAGTTCTGGGGACAGACCCATTAGCTTTACAGGAATGTCTCTTGGATATAACCTGCAGGCAACAGGACAGGGCATAATCGGAGCTGCACAGTCTTCACTACTGGCAGTGAGGAGCTTCTGGAGGAAATCCAGATGAAACTTACAGGTTTGGCAGTCAGGCTGGTTTCCTCCCAACAGAACAATAATATCCACATTACTATTGTTATTATTGCTACAGTTATCCAGCTAAGTAGAATTATAGCTAATAGAGCCCTGTATAGCTAAGTGTGTTAGGCACCGAGGCAGTAAGAAAGACAGAACACACAGAACCTACTGTGCCAGTTGTGGCAGAATCACCCTTTAAGCTTGGGCAAAGGGCATCCCTCAGCATCAGCATTGTGAAATCACATCAGAATTATGATGCCTATTTGGAGGCATAAAATTAATGGCCATTCAGTTCTGAACTCCTGTATAGTCCTTGGCATCTTACTTTTTACAAAATTAAAAAACAAAAGAATAAACAAAAAGCTGATGCAATAAAGAAATACGCATTTTTAACATGCCCATAATATGTCCTCACCCAGGGGTTCCAAACTCATAATCGCTTAAAACAGGATGACAGAGGGAAGATGCAACTCTAAATGAGATTCAGTTATTCATGGTAGTATTTGGAGTCATGAGCATGACACCAACAGCCTGCAACCAGAGATGGTGTGCAATTACTGCTCCAGCTCTGTTTTGACACCATCTCCTGTACATCACCCATGTGCTTCAGAGATTTCAGGGCCGCTGGCCATGAGCAGCATATGCTTTCTATTGCTTTACACACTTGTGACTACAGGCTAGAGAACAGCGTGATCACTGTGCTCAGCTATTTGCCCTTCAAGTCCAGGGCAGCAGAAGGTAGCCATGGTTCAATGCTGCAGAAGGGCTCTTCTGCCTCTGTCAAAAAGGACAAAGTACAGCTGGAAAACCTGTAAAACTTCGCCGTCACATAGGAAACGGGCTCCCAGCTAATAGGCACAAGGCTACAATAATAGGATGCCTATAGTAATATCAATAACAATAATAATTATATTGATAAAGGAGACAGTTCTGTAATAAATACTATGGTGAATAATTTTCCAGAACTTCCAAATGGCTATTTCAGAACACTGTCTTTATATATTATGAACACTGCATATATATCATCATTGATTTTTTTTTTTAACCTACAGCTTTTGAAATATTTATGGCTTAAATCAGCAACAGACACAAAATATGCATGGAAAAGATAGCACAGGGGACACTTGTGACACATCTGTGCTGCGTGGAAAGCGGCACAATTGTTAAAAGAATGGCAAGACATGAAGATACCACAAAAGTGTTCACACTGTGTGACAGAAAAAGTATCTAAAAGTATCTGAAAGATCTTAAAGGATTAATTTGAAATCTAAATTAAGCTTTCCTTTCTTCTACATACCATTCATTTCTGCCCTGATAGCAATTTTCCTGATTAGTAAATAGGCTACGTGAAGCAACAAATTTATTTAGAAAGACAGGCAATGGTAATGGATAAGAGAGCACTGTAGTGAGTCAATAAATTATAGGTGTGTCATGCCTCCCTATTCAGAAACCACTAGCTGCCATCCTGGCTGCTTCCATACAAGCACTGCTTGGTTAATATCAAGTACAAATTTATCACTCAGCAATAATCTATCCCCTCGGAAACTTAAACCTGGAAATGGCTTTTTACTGAATGGCAGGGTAGATTATTCTCCTGCAGATTATTCTTCTTTTGTTTCTGCATCCCAAATACATTTTTCTCAAAAAGCTTCAGAGAAAGTGGTCATTATTTAAAGGTCAGTTTTGGAGAAAATTAAAGAATATAGTTAAGAGTCCTGAAAACCACCCAAAACCAAACCTGAACAGATAAGACAGAGCCACGAAGGGAACACAGTTAAGATCCACTGCTGAACATAAAATCCTACTGTGTGCCTCAGTGGCCATTTTAAATAATTCAAGCCATCTACAGCCCTTTAATTGACCAAAACCAGCATTCAGTGTGACAGTGTGTGTGTGTGTGCGTGTGCATGTCTGTGTTTCTTGGGAAGAATAAAGCTTGAAATCACAAAATTGAGATTAATTTATTTTGCTCTCATTTAATTTGGCATTTTTCTAAGTGGGGCAGAGAGTGCCTCAGGGGTAGAATGGAACCTGCAACCCATAAAATTTCAGCTAATTCAAAAGAAAAACTAAATTCTCCTTAGCATGAAAACAACAGTGATGTAAATGTCAGCAAATAGAATTATTTATCGACAGTTGCACGGCCTCACAGAATGAAACCAAATTCAATGCTATTCTCAAAGAAACCATATCCTTTTCTTTAATGCAAAGATGGGAATGAAAATGAGTACTGTACTGACTGATAAAGGGGAGCTATTGCTTTCCAATAAGGTAAATGGCACAAGCCTGATCCCAGAGTAATTTGGCATAAAACTGGTTTTCCTGGTAACATGAAAAGGACTTTGTGTATGGAGTCTCTTCCCATTGATTCATTCCCTCTTTTCAGGCTCCGGTGCTGCTGGAACAGATTGTCTCCTCTAAAGCAAACCCAAGACACATCTGATTCATCCACTGGCAGCCGTTCAAGCCTATCTGGACAAGCAGGCCTCCATGAACTGGGGACTTCAGGTTTTTTTCCGCAGTGTTTATCAGCGGTTTTCATGCTGTTGAAATGATCTTGGCAGTGCCGCTGACAGTAATCCCTCACCCCTTTGTGCCACCACGGTTTGCAAACATGGCTCTCCTTACTTCTAGGTGTGTTATCTCAAAAGACTTCAGCCTAGGAAGGCTGTGCAAATGATCAGTTAAATTTGACTCCTCAGATGATTCAGATGATGTGCAAGGTCAATGCCCTGTAAAAACTAATATAATTTTAAAAAATGCAATTACATTTACTAACTGCATATTTAACCACAGCATTTAAATCCCCCTAGAGCTTGGAGCCTGCAAATGGTAAAGCACTCCAAACATCACCTAAATACATTTGCTCTGGGTCCTAGCCATGTTCTCAGGTGCCAGTTGCCACTTCGGGGGTTCAATTACCAAACAAAACCCAGTATGTTAAATTCACGTAAGGAAGATGAGTCACATGAGTCACATAGTGTCTGGGATTACAGTCTGTGGAAGAATAGAACAATTTGTTGTACGTATGAAGGGAGGAATGCAATTTATCTGTACCTACAATCTTACCCAGGAGCTGGATAAAAAAGATGCCAAGTGAAACAAATTGCATTAACAGCGTGCCTCAAAATATCTCTGAGTGAGTGTCTTACAACTTACTCCCTGAGGGAAGAAAAGGAATCAATCCATACCTATATACAACCATCAGCACTTGGTACAGTGTTTTGTACCATAATTAGATGTTATCCAATGAATGCTCCTAAGAATAAAGCAAATTAAGACCAAAACCAGGAACTCTGGGGAGTCCTGGAAATAACTGAGGATGAAAGCACAGTATATTTTAGGCATTTATTAAAGCATTTATCTGTTTGATACTTAAGCATCAGTTCTTCAAAGCCAGTCTGAAACACTGCAACAAGCAAGATATAAGCAAGCTTAAAGAGTACCGGACAAACCCATTCAAAATTACAAAGGCTGGATGAAAAAAATTGCCACGGGTCGGTGCAATGTCAGAAGAGGAGGAAAGATTTGATAGGACTGAAAGATGCCCATGTTCAACAGACATCAAAAAATAACTTCACAATTCTGCAGTTCATATACAAGATGACCAGAGTCCACAAATGTAACCTACTTGAAGATTCTATAGCTGTTCCTGAAACTGCACATTAATCATCGTTTTGATCACATCAGTAGTAAAAGCTGAAAGAATAAAAAGATACAATAAGCCCAGCCTTCAAATTAGAAAACGCTTACTTAGTAAACAAAAGATAGGCAGTACATACAAAAACTCTCTTTGAAAATAACCCTTAAACTCATAAATATCATGTGTCATTTAAAGAATAGTGAAACAGGAGATGGCAATATTCTAATGACAGGAGGAATTAAGCAGTAGAAGTCTATTTGTTTTTCAATAAGGAATAATTTATTGCCAAGATATATAATGGTCAGAATTGCATGGTCTTTTACCTACCAGTACAATTCTCATAATCATTCAAACATGATACACTGTTACTTAATGTGGTAGTAGTCCAGATACTTCTCCTATTATCAGTCATTAAGGGCAGATCAACTGGTCTTTCCAAGCTTTGAGAAGATACAGGAAAAAAAAAAATCCCAAACATTTATCTTTATACGTAAAATACATGTGATAATGCAGCGTTGTAGTTTAGGATTTGGCACGGTTTTGGCAGCAGTGGAAGGAGGCTGCCGCCTTTGCTTTGGCATGTTTCGGTAGCCGGGGATGAGACAACTAGCGTGGTTCCTGTAAGAAGTGCTATGAAACACGCGCCACCAGCTCCAGTTGTGCTCCTGCCTCTGGTGCAGGCTGCACCAATCAGTGCCTCCACAAATAAGGCTATTTAAGGGGAGAAATGTCTTCAATTGCCTAGCACGCTCTTTTATTTTGGAGGAGGTAGGATGGAAGAGGAAGAGGAGAGCCAGGCGGTTGCCAAGGTAGCCAGGAGAAGTTTGCTGAAATACATGCTGGTACAGTGATTTTATTCCTTTGGTCTGTGGCAAGTTAATTAACTCATTGAGCATTGGCGGGGGAGAAACAGATGGGCTGGAGAGACCCCAGTTGAAAAGGATCCTGGACGCAGAGGCCCGGGAACCCTCTGAAAAATGCAGGTTTGGAACCGGGTCAGCTTGGTGCTGGGAGAGTCGACCCTGGCAGCAGACCCACCACGTGGACTGGTGCTCATGCCAGATTGTCTCCTGTGGGGGGGACACCACATGGCCGGAGGAAACCTGTGAGGAGTGTTTTCTATGGAGCAAGAAGCTGGAACCTCATGCAGAAGGTTAAAAACGACTGCGCCCCCTATCCTGTGCTCCCCCCAACCCACGCCAGCACTGAGTATGTGGGAGGCAGGTAGTAAAGCTGGGCCTGGAAAAAGGGGAGGGGTGGGGGGAAGGTATATTTAAGATCTTATTGTTCTCTCTTTCTGTCCTACCCTAATTTAATTGGTGATTTGGCTGTGGTTTTGTTGTTTTGAATTAAATTGATTTTGTTTCCCCTAGCCCTGCCTGTCCTTTGCCCGTGACCAGAAGTGGTGAGTGATGTCCTCCCTTATCCCCTGCCTTGACCTTAAGTAGTTGTTTTGTTTTCTGCTCCTGGAGGAAACAAAACGCCTGTGCGGCTTTAGTCACCAGCTGGGTCTACACAGCAACATGTAGACAACGTTTTGGGCGTGAATCTGAGTTTGGGTGTAGTAACACTTCATATTATCTACTAAATATGACAAAATGTATACCTAAAGGTTGCAAAATGATGAATAGCCAATGTGACTCTGCGGTGTAGTTCCTTGCCATACCAGTAGCATTCTTCAGCAGTTGTAACTACACAACACTTGCGTGCAGTATTTCTGTATTGAAAAGAGAGTCCTTAGATGATGGACAGATTATGAAAGCAAGTTCACAAAATACTTCCATTTTATATACTGACTTACCAGTCCCTTCAGCATGGAATCAAACATTTCTTCTTTTTTGATGTAATAGGAACCCGTACCCTATTTTCCTTTTTGTAAAAAATTACATGCTTAATCAGTCTTCTTTTACTTACCATTGTAGTCATTTAAACTATGAGTGAAACCAGTCATGTCTTGTCTTGACTCAATGTTTTAAAGAGTGCCCCCAGTCTGACACCAGGACATGCTGCTATTCTTCATCTGCAAACACTACATTTTTAACATGTCCAGTCTCTTCTTACCTTTTACAATCTCCTGATGAATGAAAAAATAAAACATTCTGTGATTTTTATAGTATCCAGTATAAAAGAACTTGGACTGTAAGGCACAAACACCGTCCAAATATGATATAATGTAATCTAATATCCACATTATGCAAATAATTTAATATTATCTTATGCAAATAATTTAATATTATCTTATGCAAAAGCCTTCAGAAATTAATAATTAATTGTCTTCACAGACTAAATTTATGCATGAGAGAAATTTGTATGGATCTGTTATATGTTACTGATATGAAAATAGATAGCCCTGTCATGCATTCAAATACAAGCATATATTTTCATCATTTAATATTCCAGACCGGGCTACATACTTTGTGTATGTCACTAATGTGTCTCTTCAGGCTATGCCATTAAACAAACATCCAAGTGGTAAGTAAGTAAGAAGGCATCACTAGAATGTGTCATTTCTATATTGCAATCTCAGGTGTAATTACATTCTGTTTACATGTGTACATATTTACACAATAACAGCAATTACGAGAATGTGGACTGTAATTTACCAGGTTTTAGTGGAAAATGTACTTTATTTGAGCTTTCCTTTACAGTCAAGCTCTCTACTAGAAACTTAGACCTTAGTGAAGGTAAGCTTCAGGGAAGTGGTACAGTAATTAGCAAGTAAAAGAGCTAGTTCCATGGGGAATTCAGAAGTAAGAGCTTTCCTGCTGGGATAAATAGTGGCAGTATGGAAATCGAAATGTTTTGGTATAACACTTGACGCTATTAAAATCAGTCTCCGCTGAATTCTGTCACAAGGGAATGAAAATTCTTTTGTGTAGTGACTTGTCTAATGTCAAAATAAAAGTTTCAAGTAATTTTTTAAATGAGAACTTAAAAAAAAAAATTCAGAATCACGCTGTTTCCCCAACATCCTAAGCGAGCAAAGTTCTCACATTTTTGTCTCTCACACTGTGAATTATTATTCTAAATAAATTTGGACATTTGTAATATGTGGCAAACAACTTGATGTCATTTCTTGTTACAGCGTTCCTATTATTCTATACAGTGCCTATGGACAGGCGTAATAAAATTATGCAAATTTGCCAGAAAGACAGTATATTCTGCCTTTAGTCATATGCACCTCTTTGCTTACTGTGTGTAATTAGCATCTAAAAATAAATTGTTGTCAGGTTTCTTATTCACTTGCTTTGCTATAAATACAAGTTGAATCAACAGGTCAAATTAGGTTTTAGACAAGAACAGAAATAAAAGCACTAGTGTTTAAATACAGAAGAATAATTCTGCAGCCATTCAACAGCCATTAGACTCTACCTTGCAACAATCTTGGAAAAGCTGATTTGGCAATACAAATGTGCTTTGCATATCCTATAAAGGACATACAAACCATTTCCTTCAATTAGCAAAGTTAAGTTGATAAGCAGCAAGAGTTTGAAAATTCTTTTTATGCCAAATGGAAACAATTGTAATTTCATTAGAGTTCTATCATAGTACAACTTCGTTTTATGACATAAATGCAATTTGACCTCATTCTAAAATATTTGTAATGGGAACAATCAT
This sequence comes from Bucorvus abyssinicus, assembly GCA_009769605.1. Taxonomy (NCBI): domain Eukaryota; kingdom Metazoa; phylum Chordata; class Aves; order Bucerotiformes; family Bucorvidae; genus Bucorvus; species Bucorvus abyssinicus. The sequence goes on along the minus strand of CM020028.1, from coordinate 29,183,665 downwards.
TGGATAGGATGTGATGAAGTATGGTAGTTTTACTCGCTATTAGAAGAATACATTACCATCTCTACAAAAGCAGAACACTAAGACTTTTCTCCAAGCTCCTATGTCCCCATGATGGCAACTGTATTAACAAACTAAGAGTTTTTCAAAGTGGAAATTAAAGTTCCAGCTCCTGCTACAAATTAAATCACTCTGTAATATAGCTTAACAACAAACCAGCATTTCTTGTAGCATACAGCCAAGTAAAAACCAAGCAAATGGTCACATACACACATATTTGTGTGCATTTCTATGTACACAGGCCCATGTGCACGGACACATTATTGTGGGTCGGAGGAAACAATTGATTATTCTATCTTAATTCTGTGTAGACACTTGTCAGCATTGGAAACCACTTCCCCTTTAGCAGAAATGAAAGCAAGGTTTGTCTGATTCAGAGGAGTCCAACTCAGAGAAGGCTTTGCAAATTTAGGATCAGAAGCATGAGCAGAACAGTGTCACCAACACTGTACTGAGCTAAAGAAAAGGTTGTTGTCAAATAAAGAATTTACTATGCACAGCTTTTTGACTAGATCTATAAACATAACTGGCTTTTTTCAGAAGATATGGGTATAGAATAATTTAGTAAGGCAAAACAAGACAGATTGTATATAATAATCTGTCATAAGAATGGCTCTGCTGCTTGTGATACTAGCACATAAGTTAACTCCAATGAGCTTTGATTGTTCCCCTCTTTTTTTACACCATCACTTTTCTTGATATCAGAGTGTCTGTTGTACTTCACCTGTAGATCTCTTTGCCCCCAAATCCACTGCTTCCATTACCTGTGCCCACCTAACTTGCTTTGGCAGAAGGGAAAGAATATACAGCCTTGTCCTCTGCCTGAAGTAATCAAAAGTGCTTCAAAGATAAGCCAGACAGCAAAGGCTTGTAAGTAAGTGTGAATTCTGTCTTCAACAGCCCTCCGTATGTGACATTTGCAGTGCTTTTAGTCTCAACTGACCTGACCCAAGGGAAAGATGTCAAGACGCCTCTGCTGAATCGGAGCTCCTGAGGATACTGCTTCACTGGAGAATCACCACCTTATGCCACACTGCTTTTCTTTCATAAACACTAAACCCTTCAGCTTTATTAAGATGTTATATATATCATGGATGAACTCTCTAATGAATGATCATCAAAAGATGAACACATCTTTGTTTAACAGGAGGCTACGCAGGATGTACCCTAAAGCAGTAACATGGGATAACTATATTTATAACAGAGCATTTAGCTAACATAGATTTAAATGAGACACTGACAGGAACTTCTACAGAACCGCAGAACAATGACAGCTACTAGAACAGCTCTATAGCCAGCAGTTTCTATGGGGCATATGCACAGCATTTCTGTCAGCAGGGTGAAACAAGCAGAGCCTTACAGACCAAAAGCTCAAACCCATCCTTCTGGAGAAAGTCTAGGCAAGGGACAAGCTACAGTCAGTGCTACCCAACAGACTAAAACACCGATTTAGAACGGAGCTCCTCTGGACACCCAGAGCCTAGGGCAATGTCTGGATTCTGCTTAAAATTGGGAAACTGGATGCAGTGTGAAGCTCAAGGTCATACACTGGAAAGTGACATTTCCCTCACATTCCCAAAGGGAAAACAGACAAACTTGGAGTTTATAAGCAAAGAGGTCTATTACAGTTTCTATTTGCACATACAAGCTGCTAAGTACATAAACATGAAATAATTATCCCAGAATCATAGAATAATTCAGATGGGAAAGCAGCTCAGGAGATCTCTCATTGAGCCTCCTGCTCAAAGCAGGATAAGCTTGAGATCAGACCAGGTTGCTCAGGGCTTTACCTCCTAAGAATGGAGACTGCACAACCTATAAACATATGTAACTAGAAGAAACATAACACAGATTTTTCTATATGTGTATATATATAATACTGTATTTAATTGATATCTAGAGTTAGAAAAGGAGCTGATGATGTTCAAAAAGGTTTGGGTATCAGGTATTAGGGGATACATACTAGACAGGGTTATGATCTAAAATTAGAATTCATTGTAAAAGAGGCAAATAAAGGTCAGGTTTGTTTCCTCATACCATAGATAAAACAGTACTCTTAAAAGCAACCGAAATACAATTCATACATGAAATATGATTCACAGACGTTATTTTAATTTGATTTCGGATGGCACTATGCTCCCAATGAGAAAAAACCTTTACTTAAAAATCAAGATCTGCTTAATTCCTGTATTTCTCTAGCTCTTCACTGCCAACTTGGGCAAACATGGCAAACTGACTATTCCATTTTTAAAGACCAGGCTCATGAGGTGCAGTGGTATTTCTACTGGTGTGTTTGAATGTTTGGTCTTTCTGATTTGTTCCTGTGTGACTTCAAAAATAACAAAGCTGCAGTGGTGTTAGAGATCCATACTTCTTTCACTGCACATACTTTATGAATGGTATGAACTTCAATATTTGAAAAACTCCTTTCTTCTGTCTACTGAATGTCTAGACTGTAACAGGTATACTGAAATACATGTAGGTGCAACATGTTAATTGTGTGTCTGATTTTCTTATCAATACTACAGGCAGAACCTTGATGCATGTTAACCATTATTCTTCTATTTTTACCATCCTTTGCATAAACCTTTTAGAGCTAATTATGAACATTTCTAAGGCTTCCACCAAACAAAGAAATCTAACCATACCACCAGAGAAAAACCCCATATGCTGGAGCCAAACCATTGCTAGGTGCACTTAAGTTTTAACTTGGAATGGAGACTGATTTATTCCTATTCATTTTTACTGTTTCTAAAAATTTGTGCTCCAGGTCAATGATGAGGTATTACTATAATCAACTTAAAAAACCCCATAATAATGGCAAATAGTTCTAATAAAAAGGTCTCACTCAATGTGAATGAAGCAGTAGGAGAATAGGCCATGAACATGCATGCAAGTCAAGCACGTTATTTGTGTATAATAAATATTTAGTTTTAAAATAATCTAAGAACTTCTACCCAAGACTAACTTCTCAAACAAGAGTACAAGGTGATTGAATACAATGGAAAAATGACTTAGTAATTAATCACTCCAACAAACCAGTTATTTTCATTGTTATAAGGGTTATACCTTCAGTCTCCTCTCAAGCCCTAACGTATATGCAAAACTCTGCTGCGCTCTGAAGATTAACAAGCACTGAACAGCAAGAAGGTCAGAAATTAATTCAGCCTTGTTGTCCTCTCAGAAAACTCTTGGAACTGCTGTCTTTTGTGGTAAGGGACCCTAAATCAAGCGAGCCTGCGTGACTTCAGCAGTGGCAGCATGCCCAGGCAAGAGGAAATTTTTGAAAAAAGGACAGTCCTAGATTACAGGCAGAAGCAGGGTGGCTGGTTATACGTTTGTATTTAAATTGATACCAGGACAACATGTAGGCCACGAATGAGAGCTTTGTGCATTTTTCATTCTTTAGTGAGACGCTACCTTTACTTGAGACTTCCACCAGTTTGGGGCACTAATGTCACAGAGAATTCCAGACTTGAGGAAAAGCAGAAAGATAGCAACAGGCCTGATGTCTACATCAAACAAGCCATAACCTCCTGAGCAGGTGCGGATGGCAAAATCTGCCCAAATTGAGAATGGAATCATGAGATGACCAGAAAATGTGGTCTAAAGACCTAGTTGTCAGTTACAGTTATTAAAAGGAAAAACCTATTTGTTGAGTCTAAAGGGCTACTGTTACTTCTGTCAACTTCTCAGCTGATGACCCCAAACTTCTATCATCACCTCTGTCTTGTCTCAGTATAGCAAATTCACTCCTGTTCATGCTCCGACCTTGATCAAACTCTGGCTGCAGGACTAGGCTAAGATACTGATCGGCAGGCTGCATTACAGCTGCCCCATACTAGCTGTTCTGCCCCCCATATACTCACTGTCTTGGGAGAATAAAGTTGCAGACACAACAGTCACACTGTGGCACACCGCTTTGGGCAGATCCTTAGGAAGAGGAGTTGCTGCCCGCAACCACCCAGTGAGATGCTCCTGGAGCTGTGAGCAGCAAAGTGACTGAAGACCAGCCTCATCCACTCCTCAGAAACCACTTGCAAGACGACAGTGCCTGCATATAAGGGGTGCTGAAGTTACTTAATAGGCTCTGAAGGTCTCTCCATTATGAATAACTGGGTGGGGATACCCTACGACAAATGACAAGGTTATTCTAATAATCCTTTCTTCACATCTGCATAGCTTTTTAAAAGGCAATAAAAGTGTGCATCAGTTACTGTATTGTATTTTATAGTGACGAGTGGAGCATTGTCTGCAAGCTTTCTCCTCGGAAATGAGCTGGTAAGAAGGAATTGCATAACTGGTTGGACCCAAGGATGATATGCACTGAGACTAGGTCTGCCATTTTTGCTCCATTGTGGCCTACTACGTATCTTAAGCATACAGCAGTCTTCTACTCCTCTCCCTTACTTAACAAAGGCTTCAAAAATACAGAAGGCTATGCAAGGATGTGCTGAACAACGTGATCCGAGTTATACCTCTTCTTCAGTCTGGGTTTCCAGGTTACTGGCCTCTGTAATAAAAACAAAGCTCTGGGGACTGGGAATCTTTTCTCCGTCCTCCTGCCCACTGATGGCAGCAGCCTCACCCTGCAGAGTCCCATTGTGCTGACATCTATGAAAGGTGACAGTTCTCCTGGCTGTTCTAAAAAGTTTTTATCCACAATGAAGAAAGGGTAGTCTCAGTTTTGCTTTGACTCCAAATCCTAAATATCAACAATGTGCCTTCACAGCAAAAGAAAATTCTTAAAATACATACCGAGATTTAGACAAGCAAACTGGTTAGCAATTCAAGACAATTCCATAACACAAACAGTGCAGGTTAAAGCAGGCATGGGTGTGTGTGTGTGTGTGTGTGTCGGGGGACTGTAGACCCAGCACAAAGTCCAAGTCACATCAGGCATGTACACGATGCAGCTGGATGCCTGCGAGCTCTTTGTCGATAAAATTCATCTCTGGGCGAGGTGACAATCGGAATGACAACTATCACTAGATCCATATCTGGTGTTAGGTGTTATCTGAATGTCCTGGAGGAGTGTGAAGCATGGGCGGAGGTCCAGTGGTCTCATTCTTCTATTTTTCCGCCCTGGACAAACGAGCGGTTACCTCCACCCATGCAGGTGTAAACTGGAGGACTTTGTGCTTGTCTACAGTCATCCCCACATGCACGTCTACACCAATGATGTCATGTAAAAAACTAGGTATAAATATTGCCCCAATATCGACCCTAAAATGGGACAGAAGACTCGGAACCACACCGACGGACAGATTAACGATTTCCATCCCTCTCTCCACCCCGCACTGGGGATGCCCTGCGGGTAGAATTCTCCGCCTCAGCCTACGCTGAGTGATACTATTCTCCCTGGGTGTATTTTTGTATGGTTGTAATCACAATTTTACTTACTCCTAATGCACTGGTTGTGCATTAGCGGGCTTATTGTACCACGTAGCCAGGCTACAACAGACAGGTTGTAAGCTTTCGGTATCGGACCTATACAGTGTCTCTGGTAAATAAGCCATAACTAACTCTGCAGTTCATTTATCAATGGCAATACCAAAAGAACTTGTAAATGTTGCTCTGTAAAAAACTCGTCATTATTCGTGCCCCCAATTTTGCTTGTCTCACATATTTGGTGTCAGCCTTAAGACCAGTTTTATAGCCCCCCTTTTCACAACAGGGGGCTAACGCGGGAGCAGTGTCATATGCTATCTGCACTATGCTCGAATTCAAAATAGGGCAGGAAACTTTCAGAGAACAAATAAGGGGCAAAGGAGGCATTTTCCATCTAAGTACTTGGCTTGACATTTATAATTAAGAATGAACGTTGCATTTATTTTCAGGGACAAAACATCTCATAATACCATAGTTGACTCAATATTTGAAAAAGAAGTTGATGTCTGAAGACATAAAGACATAAAAAAGTCAACTGATTATTAAAATATTTAAGAAAAAATGTTATTTCAAAACACATCTTACACATCTTTCATAGCAAGATATTAAAAATAAAATGTCCAGTGTTGAGTCAATGTCAAGGGTTGAGGTTGGGCTGGCCAGTAGATGTTCTCTATTAACCCCTCTCCCTCCCCAAAGGGGAAGAGAAAAGGAATAAGGATCGGAAAATAAAAATAAAACTGCTTTAATGAAACAATAATAATAATAAAATGAAATATAAACAAATATATACAAAACCAATACTGAACCCCACCCCTCTGAGGGCAATTATGTCACCATCATCACTGATGATGTGGGGAAGTCCCAGACTGGACTCAGTGCAGACAGGAACCAGATTCAGGAACTGGATTCAGGAACATATAGATTGGGATAGAAGACAGAACAGGCAGAGACCTCCTTGAACACTGGCAATTGAAGAAGAGAGCTTGACCCTTGTGATCCCTCAGCTTTACACTGAATATGACGTCTATGGGATGGAACACCTTGTTGGTCAGTTCAGGGTCACCTGTCCTGTCCGCTCCTCCCCACAGGTGCAGCCTCTCGCTTACTGCACCCCCACCATGGGACGCAGGATTTAGCAGTGACCTTGGTCTGCACAGGAGCAAGTACAAGAGCCTTTCTACACACCAACCCCTGGCAGTAACTGTGAACATCAAGCGTTGTCACTTCTAGAAGCAGACACTGTCTGCAAAGATATGCCGTTACCTTCAGAAAGTGCCATCACTTAGCAGAGCCTGAGCTGGAAAGGGAAATGACTGAACAGAATTAGTGCTGTTCTAACTCAAACCAGGACAGCCAAAAAAATTCAGATACTGGTGATTGAAACAAAGATCCTTAAAATAAATACTAAGCAAATGTATTTCAACAATTAAAACAAAAACATTCCGAAGAATTTCTTGTGGGTAACACTAGTCTTATGTTCTAGCTTTTATAGAACTCTATTTCCTCAGCAACTAATTAGTGTTTCTTATTCCACAAGGGTTTTAAGCACTTGCTGAATATTGTCTCACGTAGCCTTTAAAACCCTCACTGACTTACTGGTGATTAAAGATTGAAATTGTCTCTGTACTTTTTTTGTTTCCAAATCACTGGATTTGGCTGGTTTTGAGTCAACTTATGTCACAGCCCAAATTTGCAGACTGTCTCTAGACAGAATTCCTGCAGGTATCACCTCCCATCTATAGGAATGAAAGCTCTGACACCGATCTAGGAAAAACTTTTCAGATCACAGTAACACATAATTTCCCTATAAGCCCTTAGTTACTAGACATAGCTACTTGCTATACTGGTGCTCCTCCAAACTGTTTCTCTCCATTAGGATGTTTCTCCCAAATTCTATCCAGCTGTTCAGTCACCTGGTAGAATAAAACCTGATTTCTCTTAGTATCTCCATCTGCAAATTTCATTTAGTACAAATGGTAAGATACTCACTGTAAAATCTGGTGGCAACTTTATGCTGTAAAGGGATATGCTTTATTTTTCCAATAGAAACTAGATGTAACAGAGTAGTGACATTAATTGCTTTCAGCTGTAATTCCTTCTTTGTGTGACTTCTAATTGCTGGTGCCTTGCTTAGAATGCTACAGGCTTCCCAGTTTTACCTGAAAGAATACAGGCAATGCGATGTTATTGGCTTGTTTTGATACCCTTCTCTTCTGCCATATGATGGCAGATGGAGTACATGAACTTTTAATAATACAGTAAAAATTACAATTATTAGATCAATATGTATATGATGTTCATTACTGTCCTTACAGCATGAACCAGAAGAAAATGGTCTCATTGTACAATTACGTACTACTGCATTCATGGTATGCTATTAGTTCATCATTGCAGCTCTTTCAAAACAACATGACTTGGCAAGAAAAGAAATTAATAAAAATTTGATCAGGCATAAAATTACTGTATTTTTGGTTAAAGTGCAGAACAATAGCACAATATAGGTATGGTATAGCATTTGTTTTTACTCAGCTGTTTAGTATGCTGTAGGTATAAATAAGACACTTAAACCAAGCATCAAAACTGAACCTTTCAGACATTAATGTGATGATAGCTGTGTTATTGTGAGCCTAATGATATCTAGCGCACATAAGAATACATAGGTGTCATGCTGGGAAACCAATGATCTGGCTCTCATTCTGACTGCGGGCAAAGAATATCTCATCAAAGCTATAAATTTCATGAGTCTGTTCCCAAATTTAAAACCCTTAAGGAAATGGCTTTCATGGTTCAACAGTTTTAAAGGGTTGCTCTTACTTGGCTTTGTAACAAGGAAATTAATAGTTCTTCCAAAACAAATCAGAATTAGACCATAGCTGCATGCATTTTCATGCTGTTGCCTTCAGCATTTTACTTCCTTCTCCAGATAACATCACTGCAGAATCCACATTGAATTCACTGTGAGGAAACATTTATTACCTGCTATGATTTCACACTATAGCCTTAGATAGGGGATAGAAGTCGTTTACTCATTGCTATGTAAAACCTGTTTTCTTTGGGTCATGTGAAATAGAGTCAGTTTCTAATGAACCTTCACTTTTCACAGAGTAAAACCTATCCAACCTAATGTCAGGGAGAGTTAGTTTCTGTAGCGTGATGCAGAGCAACCAACCAAAAGGTAGATGGCTTATGGTACTGCAATAACAAAGAAGCACTGAAGTGATACACTGCTCTGTCAATGTGGTTTTATCCTTTTAAAAATTCTGACTGTGCAAATATTGAAGCATCTGGGAGATACAATTATGTTTAAGTCATTTTCTTAATTTAAAGGTATAAAAAAGCTTTCTAATGAGCAGAAAATGATTATCGTGTTAGGATTAGCTGTTGTAAGTCACATTTCATGCATATTATGCTCTATGACTAGTGTTGTTCGGGAGGAAAACCATAAATGAGCACCAAATGTCCAGCATAGCAATATATAATTAACAAAATACTGTGAATTCTCACTTTAACCAGTAAGAAGTTACACATACACTGGGATTAAAACACCAAGATATAACCAATGTGTGTAGAATACTTATGATTGCACATTTTACATCCAAATATTTCAATGCCTGTGAAGCTACAAACAGGAGATTAACAGCATCTGTGTAAAAAAGTAGCTTTGCTTTTTTGGCTCATGTCAACCGTTTGGAGTTCTAGCTTAAACGTGAGAATGTAGCATTGAGAATAAAAATCCTTGTGTGACAACAATAATTAGGTAACATACTAAGGAAAGTAACCTAATAGTAAATGATAGCACATATATCTTGATGCAATATAAACCATACTCTCATAAACCAGTAATGCTACTCTGTGGATGACTGACAAGAACTTCCACACCTCAACTTGCTGATCCCCATATGAGGGAGTGGAAAGGTCAGACGTGACTTTCTAAGAACAAAAATCATAGTATCAGACAAATTTTGCTCTTCTCTGAGGGTGAAGGGATTGTCTGTACCAGAAAACACAGTATTGGAGTCCATAAAACTCTCAATAGCCCACTGTTCCACAGGGGGAGAGAGCAAACATGGAGGACTGACGAAAACTCAACAGTAATCCATCATAAACTGCACAAAAGGCAGTAAATACCATTTAATATGAGGAAAATTACAGTTTCTCCTCAAGCACAGAAAACATAATTATCCCCTAAACCACCCTAAAATAGTTATCACTGATGCAAAACAGAAAACTGCAATTCCCAACTGGGGAGCACCACCACTGCCAGGCATGAGAGGGATGGAGCAGGAAACAAATAGTTCTCCGGTTAGAACTTCAGATCAGCATGTCACTCCTACTATTAAATAACTGCACAGAAGGAGAGAGAATAAAATAAAAAGGACATAGGAGTGTACCTAGTGGTATCTGTGTGAATCTACATTAAAACAAAAGTCTGTAATCAGCTGAATTAAAGCTTCTAAACTTTTGCTCATCCCATCTTTGAGTTAGCCTTTGAGCATCTTCAGATATGGTTTGAGTTTCACCCTACAGGAGCTAGGCTGCTTCCAGTATCCAAGCTAGCTTGTGTTCGACTGCAGCATGGACATAACTTTAATAAAAGCCACAATGTTCTGCATCAGGTTTTCAACTTAGTTCTCATGAAGAGTAACAATCAGAAGCATCATCTCATAGTCATGTAGGACTGTTGCAGCCATCTGCTTTACTTAATGCATTGTATCCAAAAAACCTTAGGACACCGAGAAAAAACTATGACAAAAATTAAATTCATACTGGTAGTCTGAAAACTCAAGAATAGATATATAAAAAATCAATTCAGCTGCAAACTTTAATTGGATCAGAATCAAAACAAAGGAAATAAAATCACCTATTTTGTATAGACATGATTTGATCTTTATGAGCTAAACACCCCTCTATTTAGTAAAAATGTCTACACACAAGTCATTAGATAGATCTCCTACATTTTTCTGGAAGGTATGAAGTTAGGACTGCATTTTGATTGTCACATTTGTGTCACTTCATCTGAAACCCAGCTGAATATGATACCGTGCTGATTATTATTATTGCAGTGAAAATCTCTAAATTCCAGCGTTTGAATTTTGAATAACTTAACCAAGGGACTGTTTTCTATTTGTCAGTGCTGCCTGTAGACATCTGATGACATATGTTTGATTTCTGAAAGAGGAGCTAACTAAAAGTATGATTTATGTAAATGTATTTTCACATTAAATTTTTAAGAATTTAGGAAAAATACAGAAATACTCCATTTAAGCTCATCAGCATTAGGCATCAAATGAAAGCTTCTGCATCTTTCAGTGTCAGTAGCATTTTTCTCCCTCAGGTGCTTGAGAGCCAAGTAATATATTTTCTTACAAAACTTGAACACCAAATAACCACCTTTCTCACCTTATGCACCCATACAGTCTCAGGCTGTCACAGAACTTAGAGCAAAAGTACAAACCTGCTGCCATTGGCAGAACAGGAGTAGATTATTTTGCACAAATTAGATCCTATCTGCTAATTTAGGATAGGATAATTTGGACGGATAAAGCTAAACACCAAGTGCACAGAGGATGGGGGCAGGCAGAGAGGCCAAGATACGGCCATAATCCATCCCAGCCGGTAACTCCCCGTCATTAACCTACCTTTGTGTAAGCCCCACGTGAAACCTCTTTCTCCACCTCTTCTTGTAAGTTACTTGTTCTGTCCTTCAAAATTCAGAGGCTTTTCAGCCCTTTCCAATGGCAAACCTGCCCCTTCTTCAGCTCCTGATGAGTACTAAGCTCTGAGAACTGATCTTAGAGCTGGCTTTCTCAGTTAGCTGGGGAAAAAAAGGAAAACGCTCACTTTGTTCTCATCTGCCCTGTGATCCTACAGACCACTGCGCAGAGAACATCCCTAAGGTCCTGTGAGGTAAATCTGTGTTTCTGTCTTTCCAAACTCTGCCTCTTCATTGCAGTGAAGTCAAAATCATATTCCTCCTTGTTTCTGAGATGGCTACAATGGTTGATCTACACCAAACAGACCAGTGCTGAATTTATTTTATATGCTAATTTACATGATAGCTACATTTGTTAAAATGAGATCTAGAGTTATTAAAGTTTATTAAACTCCTACAGAGTAATTGTGATTGAAATTTGTCCACAAGCTACACACATTTGAACCTCATAAAACAGAAAAGAATTTATAAAAGATATTGCTTAAGCACAGGCATGTTGTTTCTAAAAATATCTGAAAATATAATTTATCAGACAGGATAAAATTGAGGATGAATACTATTTATTATCTGATTTAACACTCAATATACAGAATAACAGTAAAAATATAGAAGAGTGAGAAAAGAGGTGAACTTTTTCAACCAAAGATGATTCATTTCTCCTAGAGCAAGAAAAACTTCACTCAAGGGACTTCAGTGAGAGTTGGTCTAATCCTGAAACAGAATCATTAAGATTTTTGGCTTCTTCATTGCAATCGGTGAACCTATCAGGCTATAAATCTACATCTGGGTATCTTGTACTAACCTTCACATTTACTGACCTGCACAAGCTAAAAAGCAGAGGTAAACTGGAAACAGAAATGATGAGTATAGGAGGGAAAGTTTTTTAGTTTTGCTTTTCACTGCTCACTTAATGGTCTAATGATACCGCACGAAGTTATTTTATTCTGTCAGAATGGAAAGATTGGTATGGAGGAATTAGACCTGAGTAGGATGGCCTAATCAAGAAAAAACCTTGACATTCATTAAAAGATAATGAACATCTGATGATGAAAAAGGCTTACATGGAAGAAAATTATAATGCTACATGAAGCCAATTAAAAATCACATGACAGACAAACACGTAAAACTAATTACTTATGAAAACTTACTGTACATACCAAAAAATCCTTGCCTCCACCCAGTCCTCAGCAACATTTATTTTCCTCAGTGATCAGAAGAAATTTCAGAACTCGTTTAATAGAACACATTTAACTTTTAAGAATCAAAGCTCTTGCTCAGAAATATCAAAATACGTCTGAGTTTTAACTATCCTTTAAGGATAACTTTGCTTTGTAGAATAAAAATAAAATTGACCTGTTTGCTTAGGAAACGTTATTAGTGATGAATATCCCATCAGCTTTCTATACCGTGTTCAAAAACCTTTTAGAATTTTATTGGTATGGTGCTCAGTTCTGATAATTCAGCTTTTAATGCAATCAAGAATATCACCAGGAGCTACTTAATTAATTCCCCAGTGCAGCAGGAATTTAATTTTCAATGACTTTATTGAGAACTTTTTTTGTTAATTTTACAATGAGAAACTATAATCACTGTTACACAACTTGCAAATATTTCAAACAAGACAGATCTCTCCTATTTTTTTAATTTTTTTCTGTTCCAAATTCAGCTCCTGAGATGGATTTTCTGCCTCAGCTTCATTTTCATCTTCCTGTAAAAGAAAATGAAACTTATTGAAGAGGTACACTTTTTGTACTAATGCACATGTATAGAATTCTGTACAGACTTTTAACATCTTTTGCCTGACCAATAAGCATTAAAGAAAGCAAAAAACCAAAAAAGTCATTTATTCAAGCATTTGATTTTGCTCAAGAGTTGAAATAAAAATGATAAATTTAAACAAGTCTAATCACCTACATTTATAGTAGAAGAACACTTCAATGAGTAAATATTTCACTGACCAATTTACTGGATAAAGACATTACTAAACCATACACGGATGATAAGATATTCAAACGTCTGCAGCAGACAGTATTACACACCTTTCCTTTGTTCTTGACCAGAGGTTTCCACTAAATTACTTTCAAATGCAAGAACTTTCATCATTGTTCTAAAAATTACTTTTGAAAAGCATCTGCCATTGAAAAATGTTTCATTTTTTTGAGACCAGATACGTTTACTTCACCATTTGATAAAAGACAATAAATTTAACTTCAGAGACACTTTATGTGCTGCAGCATCGTATTTTTGTCCCATCTAGCATATTTTCTTGACAGGTCTGCCAATTTTCCAATTACTCGTACCGCCATATGTTATCTGAAGATCAGTCAGGTCTAAAATAGGAAACATGAGCATGTCAGGCAACAGCATGCTTACAATATTCTACAGCTTCAGCTCCAAAAGTAGTGCTCATAATTCACTACAGGTTCCTCTGGATCCCACTGAAAAAATGAGGTGACATCATAATGCCCGTTTCCATAGGAATGGATACGATTTTGTATCCAGTACAAAATGGTGACCTCCAAATTATGGAAGATGGGGAAAACTGTTTTATAAGGCAACTTGCAACCCATTGCATTATGAACAGTCCTTATCACACATTCAGAGTATGGCCAGTTTTCCTTTCTGCATTTTAATTCAACATACAGTGAATTTTGTCATTCCAAAAACACAAAGGAGAAGAAATGAATGGACATTTGGGAATGAAGGCTGCTTTAAGACTGCACATCACAAGCCAACAGTTGAGAGAAAGGAAGTGTCAGGGACATTAGGTGGGACCCAGAAATCCAGGGTGCAGTTTCCTGCTTTAAAACAGCACCTTCGTTCTTGTAGTCCTCCTCTCATTATCAAAGCATGTTTTGTAAGGAAAATGATAATAAACATTTGGAGGTACAAAATATACAGAAGGATCACATGGGCACCACAAAATAGAACAGCAATGGAAAATCTCATTAAAAAAATGTGGTCTTGTATTATGTTACACCATGCTAAAATAAAAATGAAAATCTAGTTCTCTGTTAAAGAGACATACACTCCAAACCTTTCTGCTTCTAAATCCAACCCCCTTCTGGGGACAGGCGAGGCACTGAGAAATCATCTCTTCAATTACCTTTAAAAAATGTGGTGAGCCCTGTGGCTCTTTTAGTGCAGGTGAAGAAACACGCCTGTGCACGTGTGTGGAACCGAAGATTGTTGATTTGTTGAATTACAAGTGTAGCACGTATTCAAGAGAGTATAATGGACAGTACAGGTACAAAGTCAAACTTGTAAAGAAAATAAAGGCAAAGCAGAACAGGAGACAACAAAGGAGCAGTGTGTAACTAAGCTTCGATGTACTGCTTACAGGTGACAAAGAATATCGCTGAATAAAAAGGCCACCCACAGAAGCTTTTGGCTGCTATAGGAAAACGGCCAGCGTCTTTCATGAAGGACTTGTTAATAAAGGAACAGCAAATCTGCATGTTCCTACCCACAGAGGATGTATCCCTGCTGACCTCAATGCCGACTAATCCACCTCCCTGACATTATTCCAACATCCTGACCTGTACCCCTCACACGGGGAATATAAACCCTACACAATCATTTTCCCAGCACACTTGACATACTGCTTAGGGCTTCCTCTCCTAATGGAGGGAGCACATTAGGAGAGGAGGCCCTGCCACACCTTCACTGAGGGCTACAAGAGGGTGAAGGGGTATTAGGCTCAATACTGACCATCAGCTTGTCTACTTTTTAGTGGACAAGAAGTTTTCATTAAGGGAAAGAGGTTTCGTAACAGGATCTTCTGGGTTTGTGTAGACTTGAAATGTGTTAATTCTGTGCTCAGAAGGGCTTGCTTGCTTTCTGGCAGATTTCCTAGGTTTCAGCAGCAGCTGCAGTGATCAGTGTTTTCTAAGATAGATACAGAAATTATGGCTGAGTGGCTATGGCAAGTCCAGGGTTTGCCCTGTGTGAAGGTGGAAGCATCTGCTTTGGGATATTTTGCAGTACCAATACTCTTTCCTTTGTTCATCTCCTGTTGCTTCAACCGGGTGAAACATATTCGAACAGGTGACATCTACCAGCAGGGTATAAATTTGACTTATGTGGGCAGATTCTCACACACAAGTCAACCAGGTTCCCGACTGATACGTCGTTATTTTTTTGTTATTTTGATCTTTTTACGCACAAAAGCTTTCTGAATAGTATCGTATTAAACCGTGCTCCATATAGGACATCTTAACTACTGGAGAGACTACAGCGAAGGGCTATGAAGATGATTAGGGGAACTGGAACATTTCTGAGGAAAAGCTCAGGCCTTGGTCTCTCCAGGCTGGAGAAGACGGAGAGGGGATCTTATCAATACTTATCAATATCTAAAGGGTGGGTATCAGGAAGGTGGGGCCAGACTCTTCTCAGTGGTGCGCAGCGACAGGACAAGGGGCAACAGGCATGAAGGGGAACACAGCAAGTTCCATCTAAACATGAGGAGAAACTTCTTTACTTTGAGGGTAGCAGAACACTGGAACAGGCTGCCCAGAGAGGTTGTGGAGTCTTCTTAAAAACCTGCCTGTACCTGACCCTGTGCAATCTGCTCTAGGTGAACCTGCTCTACCAGGCGGGTTGGACTAGATGATCTACAGAGGTCCCTTCCAACCCCTACCATTCAGTGATTCTGTGATTCTGTGATCTGAATTTTGTAAAGGCGCTTTTTTTTCATTTTGAAACAGAAATCTAGGTTTAGTATCTCTGAACAAGGGAGACTGCTGTACAAAACGCAGAGTAATGATGGTTGTGATCTTTCTCATACTATGAATTATCAAGGGGAGAAAACTTTTACTTTGTCAGATATGTCTTCAGCCAGATCAGCTCCCAGACCTGTTCACTGCCAAGTGTGTGCCAGCACAAAAGAGATGGCAGAAATGATTGATGGGGGACACTGGAAATAAGGAATCACTAGTTCTGGCACTCATGCAGCTTTCTGCCAGAAAAGAAGTGACAGCAGTGGCCTGAGAATGGCAAACTTACTAATGACTGAAAATTATCAGAAAAGTTTGAGACGTGAACTATAAATTACAAGAAGTGCAATAGCACCGCCAGTATACTTGGGAAAGATTTGAACTGGCAATTTAGAGCACACATATTAACCATATTCCAAGATGCAAAGACTCACTATTCGTTCAGTTTGTTGACAATGCAAATTTTCTATTCAATGTTTTACCTTTCTTTTTTTTTTTTTTAATAGCCTAAGAGGCATTCCAATGATTGCACATAGAATACTGAATTGGTTGGAGTATTTTTTAATAATGTTTGAATTTTCAGCTAAAAAGTCTATATACTTTAATTATCAAGAAATTATGCCAAACAGACTGCAGATTAAACATATTAATACATTTGTTTTACTAATTACCACCTATCATTATCATCATTATAATGCTTTTAATTCTGATGGGTAGCAAAGGATGGGTAGCATTTTCATGTTATCTGTTAAAAAAGAGTCCATGATGGCAGTCTGTAAAGTTTCTATTACCAGTGGCTACACAGCAGATGAAATACTGAATTCCAGTTTCTGTTTCACAGAACTTCAGTTCACATTATTTCTATTAATGCCTCACATGTCTATTTTATGTTATTATTTATTTGCTTCCAGACACCTATGACACTACTATCTAGTAGCTTTTGGTCCTAAAAATCCTGAAACAAGAGGACAGTCATTTTGGTGTTAGAATGTTCAACAATCAAAGTAATTTTTGCTAGCAGACATCACAAATCAAACTTCTCTCAGTATCTTTTCTGACTTCAGACAACCATAGACTCGAATATTACACAATGAATTTTGGACACACCTAAAAGATGGCTCAGCACAGATCTGGTGACTTGAGTACCAAGAGTAGCAGAAGGAAGTAAATCTCCCAAGCCTGTATTACTAGTCTTAGTGCATTTTAAACCCAAAGATTATTTTCACGTTGAAATGAATGAAGTTTACTAGTCTGGAACATTGTTGTTCTTTCAGATTTACAAACCTAATAGTGATAAGGAAAAGTACAAAGGGATTTATAAACACTGAATTGAAATGTCAGCTCAGGAGCTCCTTAACCGGCTCATGACTGGACACCTCATCAGCATCATCAGGATGCTGATGGACTGATGGACCTTCCACATAATTTTTTTTTCTTACATCCTTCCTTCAGGCATCCTTCCTTTTCCCTGATGGAAACCAGGAGTTGGATTAAAGTGTCCTTTGGATGCTCTATGGATGTCTTTGAATGTCCTATGGATGTCTTTGAATGTCCTATGGACATCTTTTCTTTCAAACTACTTAGTCTACACTTGGTAGTTGAGCATCTATGGGACACAGAGCCAAGATTTTAAAACAGAGACTCCACAATCTGCAACCTAAGTAAGTGTTAAAGTATTAAGCATTCAATAACCATGCTGAAATAAATGGGAATACTTTGATATTTAGATGTCTGTAGGTGCCAAAAATTAAAGGTAAGAAGCTGACTGGTTTATATATATTAAAAAAAGTCTGGAAATAGGGTTTTGGGTGCCCTTTTCTCTCTCCCTGCCCCCCCCCCCCCATCCAATTTCATTCAAAATATCTGAGAATTTTTTTTTTTCTATTAGTTAATGAAATGAAATCTGGAAGATGACCATGAATTAAACAATTCTTAACTTTACAGGGAATCAGACACTACTCTGTATGTATAACAGATGACACCTCAATTAACTGTGCTAAGACGTGGACTACTTCACAGATTTGTGCATTACACTGGTCCTATAATTTTAAAAATTGCACTACAAAGGTATATTTAATGAAAGAAACTTGCTGCTGTGTGCTTTGTAAACTGTAACCCATATTCTAAACTTAATAAACTATAGCTTAAACTATAAATAAGCTATATATTACAGTATGATGTAAATGAACATCTGAATCATAAGAAAGTAAGCAAAACACAAAAATATCCTACTACAATGAGGAATGACTAAAGGGTTCTCCATGCTATCACGTAATCTAGACACATCATCTCAAAAACACTCAGGACCAAATTCAGATACTATTACTTGTCAAAATAACTTAACCCAGTGTGATTATTAATACATTAAGCTCCAGTGAGGGTGTCCAGCTGGTATTTCATCTCCTGCCTCATAGATTCTAGCTAGCAAAAGACCAGTTGCAAGTAGGTAAAAGTACTATTAATACTCTTCAAAAATACATCCGGAAAAAGGGACTTTAGAAACAACAGAAGCTTTTCTCTGCATTTCTTAAGTCTAGCTTTCCAGTGTCATAGGGCAAATTTGAGAAAAACGAGATTGTTAAATCAGCAAAAGGTGAGCATCTAGCACTAAAATTCAGAAGTTGTTTTTCTCCCAAAGCCTATGCTATCTTCTTCAAATGTATTACTACTGGCAACTCTTAGAATGAAGAGTGGTGCAAAAACACAGAGTACAACTCGAGCAGTTCTTTACCAATGGAAATTAGAAGCAAATACAAATTTCTTGTGAAAGGTAACAGTTTTCTGTCACTGTAGCTCTGCAGCGATAAGGCAGCTGTTTGTTTCCCAAGAAAAGGAGACCTTTGCTACATGGATCATTTTCATAGTGACAGCCTTGACAAGTTTGACATTTGCTTCATGAAGTATTCTGAAGCAGCCATCAAGAAAATGCCCCCTCTGGGACCACTGGCAAGCTGACAGTCTTACCTTTTAATGCGCATCTCCATTAATTCTTACTGTCAAAGCCCACCAAATTCCTGCAACGAAATCTCTGCTGATCTACTACATTAAAAAAATGGAGGCTATAAACGAACTAACCATTACAATGAAAGTAAACATGACATCAATTAACTGGAAGCAGCTCTCCACCCCATTTTGTTCAGTAAAAAGAGCAACGCTTAACTGCGGGTTTCCTCCAGCAATGCAGTACAGGGCATCGTGCTTTAGGTGGCAATGCAAGACTAAGAGAACTGTTTTTCACGCTAAAGCTCCTCTTAAGAGGCTACAAGCAGCTGCATGTTTATCACAAACTCTTTCCTTTAACTTGCACTGGTACAAGAACTTTAATTCTTTTTGAAACGTTTGTCAGTGTTCTGTATTTTCTATTTCCTTGTTTCTAATTCTGATTACACAGATAAATGTACCATCGCAAGAGCCCTTACAGTCAAATTTCATTTAACACTTCGTACAGAAGTGGAATTTCATGCCAGATTTCAAATCTTCCATCTGTTTCTCTGCTTTATAGAAAGCAACCATTCCACTGAGTGGTCCTTTTGGCTGACTGCCACTACCGTTGGGACGCTCTTCAGGGCAGGTGGTGCTTGAAACCCAACCACTGTTTTACAAGTTCAGCTTGTTCTCCTTGAAGCAAGTAGAGGAATATGTTCCCTCTTTAACAATTTGAGTCTTTAAAGGTTTAGGTTTATGAACTTTAGACTGTATCTAAAAATGCTTATATATCACAAACCTGAAACATCAATGAAGAAGTAGAAGAAAAGCAACTTTAACAGGATTGCACTGTGCCCGTAGGGGACACGACTCCTTAACTTCCACCCTGGTCTCAAAGTGCACGCTTGCCTTAGTTTTCAAGCCTGCAAGTCTGACACTGTCCTGATTAAGATCCTTTCTAAGGCAAATTTGTCACTCATATTTTTTGTGACATATAATGCTTATATCTGTGCATTCTAAATATATATATGGAAACCACAATAGCATTTTCTACTTATGTGGTAATATAATCACTTTCTTAATGAATTATAAATTAAAACAGAAAGTTTCACTTTATATGTACTCACAATACTACTACAGAATAATATTCCATAGCATAGGAATGCATATCCTAATAAAATCAAGATGATTTTAAACGTTTATGGTTATATTCCCGTCATACTTACACTATACATTTACTAAATTATAAGAAGCAAAACTTCTTCATGTACGTATTCTTGAAACAAAGAAATAAAATGGCTTCTTCTTACAATAGCTACATGAGAACAAAAGGTACTCAGGCCAACAATAAGGAATTAATAGCTCTTTTAAATAATTTTATTTGTAAGTACTGTTTAATAAAGAAAAAACAAATAAGAGGATAATTTTTAACTGCTCGATTCTTAGGCTATACATGTATCTTGGTAGTTACTAAATGATAGCTGAAGATTTTTTTTTCATGCTTCATCTGTTTTCACAAATAAGTTTGGCTATAGACAGCTTTTTATCAAGAGATCTGAACATTTTTTGTTTCCAAAAAGATTAACAACATTAAATAGAAAAGTAAGCACAACTGAGTTATAGAAAAATGCTTCTGTAAGCTACAATCAAGACATGCTGCCTACAGGCGAAGGCAGCTGAAAGGCATCACTCTAAACTTCACCGCAGCACATATTTCTAATGTAAAAAGATAGCACTACCCTATGAAAGGAATAAATTTATCTCAATAACAGAGAAAATCTAGACCCTAATGAAAACATTTTAGGAAAAACGAGCGCATTGCAATCTTCTGACCAAAATTAATTAGAATTTTAACGTTTTACATTTCCACTATAATTCTTTAAGTGGTGCATTTATTTCATAGCAATAAACACTTGGTTCATTAAGTAAAGTTCAAAATCTGTGTTGCTCGCTACATTTAACAACCTTTGGCCCTCTTCTTTAGTATTTCTTGATTCAGGTTTCCAAAGCGTTGAATACGCTATTGAGGAACAAATTAAATTTCATGACTCGGCATATTTAGGATTCTTATTTCATCTAAGACAAAGGGCAATTAATCTACCATTCTATACTGGATTCCAGCGTTAGTGAGCCCTGATAGATACTGAAATGAACTTACAGGAAATGTTTAATTAAATTACTGTAAAAAACATAACCAAAATGGTTTTGTTGGGTTTTTTTTGCCTTATGACAAAAGAAAATGCACATTTAATTAGAAAAAGTCTACTGCAGTATTATAAATGTAGTAACTTGGGAATTCATGAAAATATTGCTAAAATGTGACAGCTAACAATTCAGAAACTTTTTTTCTCCTTTCTTTTGTATTTCACCAGAACTTTTCACCTGAGCACAGCCATGAAATTCTGTTCAGGCTCAAGGCACAGAAGATGCATCTTTCAGTGGCATCAACATGAGGACATAGGAGTCTGAACAATACAGCAAAGGCCTTTCTTTTAGTCACCTATTTTTCAAAATGTGATATAAGTAAATGCTGTAAAAATGATTTTATATTTGCTGAAATACTGTATGCCTGTTGCAAACAAAACTGATAGAAATGGATGAAGCTGTAGAAGCAGATGAGGGATAGACTATGACAACAAATAGAGCCTGTGCTACTGATGAAGAAATCAGAGACAGAAGAGACTTTTGCTGTTTTAGAAAACCCCACAATTCCTTTCAGTAGGTCCCCCAAACACATACTGGTATTTAAATTCCGAATCCAACAGCTATAACTAGACAGACGTTTCAATGATTTCAACATCCATTAAATAAAATCCCCAAAAGAGCATTCTAGGCTAGGACCAGATCCACATCTTCATGCTAACAACCTCAGTACAATTTCTTATGGAAGACCTACACCTTCCCTAAAATTATCATTCATTTAATCTAAATTAACACTGCAGACCTACTCAGAAGCCAAAATAATTCCTAAACAAACTTCTAATTTGACAATATAACCCAGACATTTGGCTATGGACTTGAAATCAAACAAGACAATAAATCTATGGCTTTAGAAGTTAGACTTCAGTTGGTTCAATGGCAAAGGAAGGCTTGTAGATTTGTTTTTATATAGTGACTTTAGTTCTGTATTGGAAGATAGCACTTATTGTTCCTATCCAGTAATGATATCTGAACAGTCCTGTTTCATACAATAGATCAACTCAGCTGTATTTGAAGCTTCAAGGGTGTACTGGTAATAAACACATAGTCAATTCTGAGTCAAAATAACATTTATTATATCAAGGTTTCAATAGTTTCAAGCTGATCAGCTTCTAAATTAAAAGAAATAACGTATTAGGTTTAACAGTAGAATGTAGTCCCCTCAACCTCTACTTGTTTGTATTTCCAAGCGAGGTTCTAAAGTCAAATGTTATTTAATTCAGTGGGTATACTGAGGGATGTTTTGGTAATTTGTCATGATAACGATGTTGCTTCACTGTAATTTTTTGAAGTCAGAATCTGATGAAACTCTTTCAACTGGAAATAATGCAATCTCCAACCATTTAAGGTTATATTATAATCAAAAGAACTTTGCAAAAACCTGCCCTGTAAAAAAAGCAGCACCTGACTCCAGACACACTCTGATATCCTTCCAGAAGTTTTTTCTCTAACAACATTTATACACTTTGTAAAAACAACCAACCAACCAAACAAAAAGACTAGTTACCTTTCAGAAACTCAGAATGAAATTAATTGACAGACCTCACCTCAGTGCAGGTAGTCATCACAAACAGGGCTCCTTAAAGGTTCATGGTGCATTTCTTTCTGATAAATTTAGAAGCTACTTTTTACTATACTACATCAAAGTCATCTTTTGGTTTGTCAACAGCTTGCTTCTCATTTCTGCCCGCCCTTCCACAAATCACACATAACTTCGTTAGAAGAGTGGGAGAAAACTACTTTGATGTGATTGAATTACTGAAAAGCTATATTCTACTCTTAGAATATATTCTAATTTTAGAATATATTCCCAAAGCTACGGAAATTTAGCTATAACTAATTAGTGTTTTGCATCTTTATGTTAGAAGAGCTTATTACAGAGCTCACATTATAAATCATTATTTATCTACTTTTTCCTTAAAACACTGAAGCCACTTAATACCATTTGTTGAAACTCCGTTTGAAGCTCACTAAACTCCATTCCTCAGGAGACTACTCACTCACAGAAGGTTTTTTGTCTCCCATACGTTGCATCACAGTGCTTCCAAGATAGAACATTCTTCACAACCATTAAGGACCACAACTTGCCCACACGGATACATGCACCGTTATCTTCAACTCACCTGATTACTGAACTGAAAAGAACTATTTACTGGGGTTATGTATGAAATATACTGTAGAACAAGGCTCCTCTGGAACGGAATACTGAATTTAAACAGTTCCTGCATCAAGCATGGCATTTAAATTATGGGTATTTAAGAGGCAGTGAGGCTATTTTCTGAGGGCTACTTTTTCCTGAAATCCTAGTGCTGCCAGTCAGCTATCTCAAAAGAGTTTCTGCCCAGCACCTTATGTAGGGTCAGCAATAGCCCCGCAGCGGTGTTCGGTAGTTGCTGCTCTCTGCTCTTGTACAACACCTGCTCTCATAACTGTCAGTGTTACCTAACAACATCAAGCAAAACTTACGTATTCATTCACTTTACTTAGCTGCAATCTATTTGTCCATTTTTATTCACTGGCTTTTCTCTTTCTGCACTTACAGGAGCTCCAGGAATGGGATATCACAATTCTAAGAGCTAACAGCCAGTAACTATTTCATTATTTTCTGTTTACTGATGATTAAAGATAATTGTCATGTTTCCTTTACTCACAAAACAGTATAAGAAAAAAAAAAAGTTCTGTAGAAAAAATACTGGAAAAGTCAAACGCAAATTGTCATTTACACTCCTGGCTCCTGCCTGCCCCATTCTCTGGGGACAATAATGTCAATCACCTCCAGCAGTGGACCACAGCGTCGAGGCACTCCCTTGGCACACATGGCTCCTACTCCTTATCCTTATCGTCTTGCACCTTCTTTTGACCTAGTACACTTGTATTTGGTCGTGGCCCACAGTGGGGATGCTAGGACTCCAAGATCCAGCAAGTTCTGAACTCGTGCAAACCAAAACCCTTTATCAGTCCAGTAAGGCCAAAATGGAACAGTACCTGACAAAAGTCAATTATCTCGGGCCCGATAAAGAGCGATCCAAAATGACAGCCCTTTGAGCTCCCCTGGATCGCAGCGGGCTGCATCCCGTATCTCCCCTGAGTGGGGACACCTCTCAGGATCTTCTGCCAGCGAGGCTGGCACAAAGCCTGGGCAAGAACCACCTCCTCGAGACCCAACCACTGCCCATTTGAGTGATGCCAATGCATTGTGAGTATTTAAGCTCAAAAGAGGGACATTTTGACCACAGGCTGGCCTCTTGCTCCCATGTCTCTACCTGTTTAGGGGTTTTGCTTTGTGCATTTGAGAGTGGGCTCTGCATCCAAGTATTTCTGTGTGTTTGTATGTGTGCCTGTATGTTTTGTGTTTATACACATATATTTTGATTCAGGTACCTTGTAGTAAGTTAGCGTGACTCTTGTCTTTCTCCAATCTGTAATCAAGCTGCTGTTTTACTTTGCTAAATCACTTGCTAGTCCTTAAATTGGTTAATCATCAAGTGCTGCTAAGATCCAACCCTCTGACTTAGCTTATACTAGCAATAAATTTTGAATTGCTGTAAAATCAAACTGTGTTACACATATTCCTCCATGACAGACAGACATAAAAAATCAGACAGTTATTGCAGGTATTTTAAGAAAACAGTACCACGCCTTGAGGAGTCAGTCTGTAAAGGTGTGCTTCTGTGGGGGAAACAGAGTTGAGGTCAAGGTGAGATCTCCCTGTATGAATCATTGTGTGTGTGTGTGTGTGTGTGTGTGTGTGTGTGTGTGTGTATAGAAAGCTGAGAAAAACCTCTGGACAATGAGCTGGAAAATTGAAGAAGAGGAAGAAGTTGAGGAGAGGTATGTAACAGGATTTATAATCTAGAGGAGGGTCACTAACAGAAACCAGGATAAAGCTAATGCACACGTCCATAGTAAAGCAAGGTCTGAGACTCAGATGAGGAATTTCTCAGCTAAAATCTCTGACATTTGTCCCCCTACTATAAAATGTATTCGGCCTAGAGGGCATGGAAATTGAACTCACTGCTACATTAAAGAACTTACCCATAAAATAGGAATAAAAATACTTTCGATGTTAGGATGGAGCTCTCTGCATGAAAAGATTTATATAAGTGCTAAGTGCTGTCACTGTTATTACATTCGGAAAGTACAGAAGGCTTTAAAAACATTAATTCTTCTAGTGCAGATCATCACCTTTCTAAAACCAGCAAAAAAAAAAAAGATATAAAATTAGTACAGTTATTGCAAGAAATTGTCTGGTTTTAAATCTGATGCATATTTTTTGTCTCTAGGAAAAGTGAACAACCATTAATAGCAGGAATTTTATAATACATGATATGGTATAATATGCAGCAAGCTACAAAGCGTATGAAAAACAGTCCTACTTCATATAAACTTGTTTTTAATCAGGAAATTATTTAATTGGCAAGATGCTTTGAGAGCAATTGGAAAGCAATGCATAAAAAAGGTCTGTTTTGGAATGATAAAAAGAGAATGGAGTCAATTTTTAAAACATAATGAAATAAGGAAGTAACTACCAAGTCAGTGCTAGTGTATCAGCCAGGGGGATCATATGAAATTGATGTTTATTCCTTGTTTTCAGAAGGACAAGTACCTCCCCTCCAAGGAAGACCACATCCTAACAGCATTTAAGAGGTAGTCAATATCCTCTCTGCGAAAAGCGCAGTGGTCAGCTTGAGTTAGGTCAGTTTTTTCTATGTGAATACACTGTCATATTTAGGCTGCCTTGCATCACGTGATGATAATTGTTAAGGTTGTGGCCCAGAATTATATCTTTAGGTGCACAGACTTTCAGATATTTAGTTTCTGATTCTGGATTTTTAAAATGTTTTATTTCTGTCCTGTCTTGTGCTTACAATAGAAACTTTCCTGTTTACTCAATGGACAGTGGAAGTTTCACACACAACATTCCCTTCATCCAAGAACAGCAATAATCCGTTTGCCCGACAACACAACGTTCTCAGATACAGTGAGCATTGCTTCCACATATAACTAATTTTTCCTCTTCAAAATCTTTATTTCATTAAGAAAAATAAAAGGCAGCATTTTCTTTTGTATATTTAAAACTTAAATTACAGGAGGACACTATACATATTGCTCAACAGGTTAAAATACTTGCTCTGAACAGAGCTGTCTGTAATAACAGACAGTAAATTATACAGTAAATAATAACATACAATAAATACAGTATTTACATTTACAAAGTGATTTCTGCATGAATGGGATTGTTCCAGGCTGAAAACACATTTTTAATACCGTAAACAAACAAGAGATGAATGCACAAAATGAACTGTTTAATAGGGGTTTATGTACCCCCCGTGCATTGTAGTTGGAAATGAAGCCCTTAAACTCGGAGGCGGAGGGATTCTCCATGGATTAGAACAGGCACCAGCAGTCCTTTCAGCAGCATTCTTTTATACAAAATTTGGCACTAACACTCTGCTTCAGCAAATGACTTCACACTTTGCCCTTTTAATCCAATTTCTACCTTAATACAAACTAAAGTGTAGTGAAATTACTGAAAGAGGATGCCTGGAAATGAATTGCGCTAGAAATCTACTCCAGACAGTAATCCAGTCCCACACAGCCACCTCCTCATTAACTGAGAAGTTTAACCCACAGCTAGCTTCATACAAACCAGCATTCAGCACTAGCGATGACCAGATATAATTATCAGACATCAAAACATGACTCAACAAGGCAGATAAGAGGCTAAAGTCTGACAAAAAGAAGATGAACAGGCACTCTATTGCAAACCACAATAATTGATTCTAACACTTATCCCAACTTGAATAGCTCGGATTTGTAGATATTACAGTATTAGGTACTTTGCTGATGCAGCCTATAAGCGTATAAGCTACCCTGTTCGGCAAGAGCTTCCTCATTAGCAGGTATTATCTCCTCTTTTCTATAGGCCAAAGAACCCATGTGTACCTTAAACAGCCGCCCTGCAGCAAATGGGAACCCGTTCAGAAAATCCTTATTCATATTCTACTGCCACAGAAAACAATAATTTCCTAGTCAGTGAACATTGCTACTTTTGTTTTTTCTTTCTTAGACTGATAAACCACAGAAAGCAACTTGGACAACATCCTGAAAACGTCAGACACTTGCGGACACCAGCAGCTTGCCATCTCCATGTCCTGGCAAAGAAAGGCCAGAAAACCAGCATCACCATGCCTCCCTTGCAGATGCTTTGCTCAGGGTCCATTGACTCAAAGGGAAGACAATGTTGCTGCTCATTGCTTGAGGATATGATGTCAGTCTTTCTGGCACCACCATGAGATTCACCAGGTATTTAAATCAAAAACAAAACCCCAACAATCTTTAAGGAAAAAGCACACGACTAAGATATTCCCATCACAATATTCAGTGCCACATACCTTTTTATCCTAGCCAAACTGGCATCTATTCTTAGAGGTTTCTGTCTTTAACTTGTGCCTTGAGCAGAGGCGGGAGAAAGAAAACAGAACCTACCCAAATTAAAAGCAGATTTCAATAAACTAATGATTTACAGTGCTACAACTCGGAACCCACAGAAAGCACAAAGCAAGTGAATCGAGTGCCAGAGCTCGCTGGCATCTCACTCTAAGAACCTTCAGTACCTAACTGTAGCTCTCTTACTTCCTTTCACAGTGGGAAAACAACAAATATAAGCCAAGGGTAGGTAACTCAAGTTAATTCTGTGGTCTGGGGATCCATGCTAAGTGCTCAACTGGCTACCACTGGCAAAAAGAAAATGGTATTTTCTACCATTTGTGTGGCAAATACTTTCTTAATGTAGTTTCTTTTGCACAGCTGATCTTGTCAGTTTTACACACTTCTCCACAGAAACGTGTATTGTTCCGTAATAATTTCTACAATTTCTCACAAGATAGAAGAACTTTGTTTACATTTTTTATTTCAAAGTTAAGCTGGTAGAAGCACAAAAGTGTGCAGGAAGGAGGAAGAGACCAAAGAAAATGGAACGTACATTGCCTGGCAATGTTCTTTCCAAGGTGATTTGAACTGCACTTTGCCCACACTGGCTCTCAGCAATAAGCTAGTATTCTTGCTTAATGAAAAGGATTTGCATTCCTGGCCTATGGAAAAATATAAGCTGTATCTGTAATTCTTTTTCTCCTGTTTGTAATTCTTTTTCTCCTGTTGTTTCTCTGAGTGCTTGAGGTGAGAACTAAAATTTGTATTTTGTCTAAATAGTTTAATTAAATGCAACACAGCCCTCCCCTACTCCTTGGGTAAAGTCCCAATTACTTTTTTTTTCATTTTCAAGGTCTTATCCACTGATACAAAGGACAAAAGGGAATTTTCTACATGCCCATTTGGCTGTTTTGTTTGAGCTGAGAGCTTTAGACAAAAGCAGGTGAAAGTAACTGGTCTCAAGGCACTGGCGTCTTCCTTCCACAAACTATTTCCTTCGGTTGCCTTCTCAACGTGTGTAGAACTTCACCCTTTGCTGGATGTTTCACCAGCTTCAGGCTTGTTTCCTTCTAGCTTTCACAGTCTACTTCACAAAATTCTCATCTTTTTAACCAGGAAAGAGACACACTCAAGCATATGTCGTCTAAGAAATTAGCACTTCAGAAAGCACTAGGTATATTCCTCCTGACCATCTCCACTGAAATACCACTTTTGGCTGACTTGCTGAAATTGTAAGCCATGCAGTTACAGCTAGCTAGACACTACTATGAAAGAGCAATGTGACTTCTGACCAATGGTAGGCTTCCTTAATACATTTTTTTTTTTTTGTGCTGAAAGATGTGAAGCAAGCTCCTCACAGAGCATTATGAAAACGTGAATTCTGATGCTGAAATTCAGAAGTCACCACCAGTCAAATGAAGTCCAAATGATCCTGGAGTTTGCTTACCTCAGAATTATTTCTGTATGTTTGAAAAGTATGAAGGGATTAGCAGCCAGTTTGCCTGCTCAGCCCTTCATGAAGGCGTCATACTTGTTCTGCAAGGTAGGCAGGGTCCTGTGGTTCAGGAAGGGATGAAGACAACCAAGTATTTCTTGGTACTTCCATTTGAAACCACAAAAAACTGACTTGTAATGAAAGCAATGCATCTAATGTATCAATTTTCTTGGAACAGAAGATACTGGGGCTTTTCTAAAGTGACAAAAGCCTCTGCTAGATGCAACTATATGTATTGGTAGCCTGATAAAGTTTTTGTTCGATGAGTTTGTCCCACAATACACCAGAAGCCAATTCTTTGAAAGACCCACTGTGAATACTAAGTTGCTAGCATGCCTCTCAGTAGCCAAAAGCTAAATGCATGTGACAGCCTAATGTAAGCACCTGATTTACAACAGGTACGACCTCATACATCAATATAAACATAACCTCATATAGTTCTCTCTCTTACACTCAAACAGAAATAAATATTTTAAAGGAAAGAAAAATGGGCAGTTGTGAATTCTATGCATTTGATTGTATGCAAGCAACCGAAAGCTCTAGACAGGTCTCCAGAAGCAGACCCATACAGAGAATGACATTGAGTTTTTGGAATGAAATGCTGAGTTTATTTATTCTGAATTGTGTGTGTCCACCTAGCCAAGGTTTATTTTCAACATCAAACGTCTTTGAGTAGAACAACACTGAAAGAAAAGCTTTTACCCTAAAAAAGTTTACAAACTCACTTGACACAGTTGGTGGGAAATTGACATCCTGCCTTTATTACTCAGATTCTTCATAAGGTAACAGGACCTGGTGAATCTGCAGGACAAGACCAAATATGAATGGTTGTCTGTTGTTCAGAAAATTACAGTCTTTACAGTATTATGCTCCTTGTAAACCAAGCGAGCAGAATTTATAGATACAAATGCAATTTATGCCATTTCTTCTAATAAGTGGAACCTACCATTTAAAGGAGGTTCTTGTCCCAGCTGTAGGCAGCTGTTTGCATTGAAGTACTGTGTTACTTCAAGGTCTCTTGAGGTGGCAGACCAAAATTCAGCACAGGTAAACAGTATCATCTCAAAAAAGATGCCTAAAAGCCTGAATGGAATGTGAACAGAGCTAATCAATTAATTTCTAGGTGGTTTGATACAGAACCACTGCCAATTTCAATGACCGTGTCTCAGAGTAATTTTCCCTGTGTTTGAGCTCTCTGAAAGTTAGACAATTTGTACTCGGTGGACAGTAGAAGGAAAGTAGAAGGAAAGCCCAGAACATAACTCATCACCCTCACCTTCCCCATTGATTTTAGGATGGGATCATTCCCATTATCAATGGGAACAATTGATAATTGCAACAATTCCCTAATACATATGCTAAAAACATAGGGCAAGCAAATAGTGCTCATCCAAGAGTAAATTCCACTCTGTAAATAAACATCAAAAGGTTCAGAGCCTGTAGGAACTGGAAATATTTACAGGAGGAATTAAAATTGAAACTGCGAGTTTATTTCAAGCCACTGATCAAGCAGTACTAAACAAGTTTTATTGCCTTATCATAGCAATTAATTTTTGTTTCACATTAATGACATTCCTCTCATGCCTAAGATGCTAATGCAATTTGACAACAACAAATACCATAAGATCACTTAGCTTATTCATGTCACTAGCAGGGACAAATGCATAGCTTTACAATATTGACCTTCCTAACATACTAATTGCCTCCATAATGAAGGACAGTGTTTTTGTCATGGAAAGGAAGGATTCATTCTCACATTGTCTTTTAATATCTGATTTTTAAAAGAAAACAAGTATCAAGTTTCCAGGCAGCAGTTCTAAAGTTAAATGTTTGGTATACCTCATAAAATTCTATTTTCATAAGTTTCCTATTAAGTACATGACATTACAAAATCTTCCAGCTTGTTTCAACATCAAAGTCACATTATACTAATAAATGATTAAAGTTAAATGTATTGCAGGAAGAAAAAAAAAAACACTTGGAGTTCAAAGTAAAATCCTATACATGAGAAACACAGAGACTTTCTATCAGCTTTCTACTTATTTGCAAAAAGCTGTTCCAGTCTCAGACGGATGCTCTGGGTCTTTTTCAGATTGGACTGGCTCCAGAAAAGAAATGTCTCTTCTGACCAAGTGTCTTGAGGAGCACCTCTCAGAAGATGCGCACTCTCCAGCTGCAGCTGGAATTACGGAGCAAGTGTCTGTACATGTGGGAGGTGCTGCTGCTGCTGCTGCAGCTCGGGGCTTGGGAAAGGAGCACTCACACAGAAAGCACGAAACGACTACTCACCCTTGAATGGGAAGCAGATACATTTCTCCCCTTGTTAGAGAATGGCAGTATATGACCCTTTAAAGTACTTCAAATCAAATGGTTTTGAAAAATAATAAAGGCACAGCTAAGAATTCTGCAAAACAGGTGCAGAGGTTCATCACATACAACTTTGCTCCTGTGCTATTACTTCATTACAAATAGTACCAACGCTTTCCTGCCTTTTCTTGTTAAAGAAACTGGAAGCATAGCTGAAAATGTGTTAAGATACCAAATGACAGTATTTGTGTATAAAATTCTTCATTGCTAGCATATCTTAAATTCTAATTATATTCTTATTAACCCAATTACTTTGATATGTATATATTTAATCATAATTATATTCTGTGATACGCATCTCTCTTCTATTATGTTTATGCTAAGGCTAATTTTAACTAAATTAAGAGTTCATTCAAATATACTCAGTATACACATATTTTCTGGGTTTTTTTGCAAATTATTATTACTCTGGTACAAAATAGCAAAGTGCTACATATATCTTAAACTTTCTATAAAAATAAAATGTGCACCTTTAGACTGATACTAAATAAAGATAATTTGTTAAGGTGTTCTAAACAACATATTTGAAGAATTAGTATGAAGTTCATTGTAAGCTTGTTTTAACTTTCATTTGACCTTTGCTTTTTTTTAAAAAAAGGTTTTCATATTCATAAATACATTTCTGTTAAAGATGGGGTTAAATTTGTCAGAAGCATTTTAATAAAATACTGAAGACCTCCTTTAATTCATGGCAGATATATTTTCAAGAAGGAGAATGCTGATATTATCTGGGTTATAAGCTTGTTGCTGAAATGATTTAGATATTCTTTCCTTTCACACAGTATCAGCATAAAGCTTTTCTTTGCAGGCAATGAGTTATAGTTGACACTTCAAACCTATTCTATTAGTATCTTCTAGTTGAGAAAAAATGAGAAAACGTAAATGTTTATTCTATATATACAGAAGAGACACAGGACTCTGATAAAAATGATCCATTATGGAATGATGAATAATTGTTACATGTGTCACACTTAGAACAGCAAAGGGCAAAAAAAATTGCCACTTTTTAGTATGAGGATTTGAGGTTATTGTGTAAATAAAAATGCAGTCATTTTATCATATTGAGCTGATAAGTGTTTAAGCCCCGTGATTTCTGATGACATTCACTTCATGACTCCATGGATGATGAAGCTGCTGGATACGGATCCTTGGTCTGATTTGATAAAGTCTATTAATGATGTGCTTTAACAGAGGAAAAATATTTATGCAAACAGCCTTTCATTTTCCCGGTTTATATGTGCAATACTCCTCTAGCTTAAGGTTACCAATTAATAAGACTAGGAATCCATTTGTGCTATTAAGTGATTTGCTCACTGTCTTTAATCTTGTTTCTATTACTAACTTAGATTTCTATATTACACAGAGAAGTAGAGCTTATCATAACCTGCTGAATAATAAACTCTGTCGGAAAAAAGAATAGTGAAATTTCCAAATGTTTTAAACAATATTATCAGTCTTATTATCAGTCCATCCTTTTTAAAAAAAAAAGAAAACCTCTCCTATTAAGTGCAAACCCTAGCCAAAATGTAGTAAACAGAACTAAGACAACTTGATTTTTAAAAATTTTTTTTTATCCACAACATCTGGTTTTATACTAGAAATTGAAGCTTTTTGAGGTAAGTAAGCATTTTTTTTTAATTCAGTGCTTTTAACCATACAGTCCTGACTGCAAAATTGAAATGTATTCGCAACACAAGTTAGGAAGTTAAAAATAAATACTGAAAACGACAAGTTCTTGGGGCAAGATTGCCATGAGAAAAGTATAATATACAACTGCACAGAATTATTTGCTAACTTGTGTTATGGGAGATTCACAGACTGTAACATAAAGACCCCTTGCTTATTAAATCCAAATTAAAATGCGCATTGATATAAATGAAAATAAACTAGCATTAATTCAGTAAATAAAAAACGGGAAGCTCTAAGGTTATAATACTCTGGAAAAATTGGCTAAGCCATCTTCTCAATGTGGTGCATTTGTATTAAACAGTGAACTATAAAACACAATTCATAAATGCTAACTTAGCAGAAAAAAACCCAAACCCGAAGCCACACCACACATGCAATATTGCATCTGAAAAGTTTTAATTTTTGATGCTATTTCTTGGCTTCATCACTCCACCCTGACCCTGGCAGGTTAACTTTTGGCATAGAGTAACAAGGAGCTGCACTGGGTAACCACAAGTTTTATCCCAGTTTATCTAGCCCAGTTTCCTGTTGCCTTCAATGGCCACAGGCAGATGCTCAGGGAAGACTGCAAGGTGAAGATGAGAACGAATCGAATTTATTCCTATTAGTCTCCCAAATTAACTGTTATTACTGTCCTGGTTTGAGTCAGAACAGCACTAATTCTGTTCAGTCACTTCACTTTCCAGCTCAGTCTCCTCTAAGTGACGGCACTTTCTGAGGGTATTGGCGTATCTTTGCTGTCAGTGTCTGCTTCTAGAAGTGATAACGCTTGATGTTCACAGTTACTGCCAGGGGTTGGTGTGCAGAAAGGCTCTGGCTTGTACTTGCTCCTGTGCAGACCAAGGTCACTGCTAAATCCTGTGTCCCACGGTGGGGGTGCAGTAAGTGAGAGGCTGCACCTGCGGGAAGGAGCGGACAGGACAGGTGACCCCACACTGACCAGCAACGTGTTCCATCCCATAGATGTCATATTCAGTGTAAAGCTGAGGGATCACAAGGGTCAAGCTCTCTTCTTCAATGGCCAGTGTTCGAGGAGGACTCTGTCCATTCTGCCTTTGATCCCAGGCCGTGCATTCCTGAATCCAGTTCCAGAATCCAGCTCCTGCATCTGGTTCCCATTTGCTGCTGAGCCCAGACTGGGCCTTCCCCAGTGCCTGCCCACAGCATCAGTGGTGACAGTGACGTGGTTGCCATTGGGGGGTTGGGTTCAGTATTGTATATATTTCATTTTATTATTATTATTCTCATTAAAGCAGTTTTCTTTTCCAATCTACAAGTCTCTCTTCATTGCTCCTTTTCTCTTTTCCCTCTTTGGGAAGGAGGGCAAGGGCGGGGGTAATAGAGAGCATCTCTCATTCGTCTAGTGGCCGGCCCAGCCCTAACCCTTGACAATTACTAAATACAATAACCTTTGAGATAAAGACATTTCACCTGAAATAGTTTCATATGAAGAATTTAGAAAACTTAGAATTAAGGTATAGTAATACTATTTTAATAATATAAAAGAATATAAAATAATAAAATTCTTCCACCTTTTGATCTCAGATAAAATAATTCAAATAAAAGTTTATTTCCAAATTTTTTCTAAGTGTTCATTGCTTCTACATGAGTCTTGAGGCAGGACTGGAGGGATCAAATCTATTTCCTTCCATGGCATAAGGAGAGATCTTGCCAGGGCATCACGCTTGTGCTGAAGAAGGAAGTTTCCTCTACTCAATATTTCTTATAGGAACACGGGTTTGGTTTGTTTTTTTGTAAGTTTTTTATGTGTTTCCCATTTTTTAATAACTTGGTGCCTCTGCAGACACTAAAAGTTTTCTCAAGAAACAACATGACTTCAAAATTGGGTTATTTTTACTTTGCTGCTTATCAGTCTAAAATATGAACAATGGTGACTTTTGGATTATCTACAGGCTCTGAATGACACTGCATCATTTTTTCCTCTATCCCCATTTCAAATACCACCCTTGAAACTATAAAGAGGTTGTTAAAACAAGCAACATTTTGCAGAAACAAACATCTAAAATTTTGCACAGCTTGCACACACACGCACAAATTATGTTCTGAGTGACTCCATTTTTAAATGCTGACTTAGTGAGATCTTTTTCCCAGAGCTAACTATATAAATATCTAACTGTCAGAAAAGGAGAATAAAAATAAGCATCTAAAATGTAGATAAAATTCTCTGCTCCTTTATGTTTTCCTTCTTCATGCTTCCTACTGCTTCACATCTTCCATTTTGGAGTATTATATCTCCCAGATTCAGAGCTACATTTGAACAAATATGCCCTTATTTTGGACTTTGTATTTAATATTCTACACTTCTCTTTATCCTCCTAAACTATGGGTATTTAGCTTCATAATACCTACCCTGTGTGACCATTATTGGATTAACTGAGTTTACTCATAATGAGTACCTACATGCAAAAAGTTTATTGAAAATTTGGAGAAAAATGGAGTCAACTGCAATCAAAGGTTTGGAAAATATATGTTAAAGTGGAAGACTAGTAGCTCACAGTCTATAAAGGCTTATAGTGGGAAAAGAAAATCCAAAATAAATGAGCCTGTGATCTAGCTGATAAAGATTGGAACTGAAATAAGACAAATTCAGGCTAGAAATCAAACTAATATTTAACACTGCAGGTCATTAGCACATGAAGCAAATTATTATTCAGGGTTCACTCTGTATAATTTGAAATGTTTTTAATGAAGATGGACACCTTTGTTGCAAAAATATGCTTTTATCCACACAAAATTTACAAGAGAATTACTATGGCATATACCACATAATAATTTAGATTATCTGATAATAATCTCTCCTGGCCTTCTAATCTATGAATCTTAGAGAATAAAACCTGGCTACTGATTTAAAAACTGAAGTTATCACTAGTATTTGATAAGAATCATTGAATCTTTAAGTTGGAAAAGACCTTTAAGATCACCAAGTCCAACCATTAACCCAGCACTGCCAAGTCTACCACTAAACCATGTCCCTCAACACCACATCTACACATCTTTTAAATACCTCCAGGGATGGTGACTCAACCACTTTCCTGAGCAGCCTCTTCCAACCTATCAATGCTTGACAACCCTTCCAGCGACAAAATTTTTCATAATAACCAATTTAAACCTCTCCAGGCACAACTTGAGGCCATTTCCTTTTGTCCTATTGCTTGGTACTTGCGAGAAGACACTGACCCCCACCTCGTTAACAACCTCATTTCAGGTAGCTGTAGACAGCACTAACGTCTTGCCCTCAGACACCCTTTCTCCAGGCTAAACAACCCCAGTTCCCTCAGCCGCTCCTCAGAGGACTTATGCTCTAGACTCTTCACCAGCTTCATTGCTCTTCTTTGGTCAGCACCTCGATGACCCTTTTGTAGTGAGGGTCCAAAACTAAACACAGTATTCAAGATGCGGCCTCACCAGTGCTGAGTAGAGGGGGACAATCTCTTTCCTAGAAGTGATTTAACACATTATAATGGTTTAATGTGTTAAATTCTATTTAACACATTAAAAAACCCCAAACAACTAACCAAGGATACAGGGAACACTTCTTTCGTCACTCACTTGTACAGATTTAAGGCAACTTTCTACAGTCACTGCTCATTTGGGAATTTTGTTTGTAACCCTTTCCAAAATTAGAAGCTACTACTTAAATTTAATCTGGTTTTGGAGACAGGAATGCTCAGGTTAGAGCCCTAGATTTGAACATGGCTCCCTATACCTTGTTGAATCCAAACCAACAGTGACAGATTTCCAACAAGCAACGTGTGGATATGCCTCTGTGCACTCATACTCTGAAAAGATGTCTTCTGTTGAAGATCATAAAAAAAGTCACGAGGATACAAGCACACGTACACCACTTTCTGTGCATTCCAATGACTGTGGTTCTTGATTTCAAATCACAATCTAAATTTTGTGTAACTAATCATCAGTCTGAAAATCTTAAAAGTAGTAATTGATCCTAATTTGCAGAAAGATGAGCAGAATTTTCATTAGTTACAACATTAAGCACTAGCCCTTAATTTCGGTCAATCTGCTGAACAACCCAAATATGACAAGCCTACTCTTGTGGGCTAAACTAAGAGGAGAGCTGTAAAATGAGGGTAGTGCTCCTTTGGAGTGAAGAACTGACAATACATTAAAACCAGAAACACTAATGGGTATTTTGAGCGTTATTTTAAATTTAATCTCTCTGGAGCACCAAAATCACAACGAACTCTCAGTCCTGGACCATTTAACCACAGGATGCCACTGAAGAGGGAGGTCGTGTTCCACAGTTATGCATTTCCTCCACCTCCCATAGATGTTACTCCATGGTCTGCTATATCAGCCCACCAACCCAGCTCACTCATCTTCCAGCCCAACCAGACCAGCAGGTGGGCTGCGAGAAGAGTCGGCCCTTTCAGCAGCAGCATCGTCTCGGGCTGATATAAACTGCCTGAGGACTTGCTCTGCTGCCACTGAAGACCATCTCCAGCCCCCTGTCTCAGCCAGCAATGAAACACATTCCCCTAGGTTAAAGACTAATCCAGGTGCCCTGAAAAGCCCTCTGCAAGCATCTTTCCCTGTGAATACTGCCACAGTCCATGGAGGTTTAGACAAAAAACTTTAGCCAGCTGAGTTGTGTAGTAGGCATATATCCACCTCTTTTGTGTACATAGAGAATATGAAATAATACCAAAGCAGTCCTTATGAGAGGTCACAAATGCTTGACAGGAGGTGTGCGCCAACTTCCTGTGCTGACTTCAATCAGTTTAAATAAGAATCTCATGACAATAAAAGACATCAGGTCTGGCTAATGGAGAATCAACTTCCCAAAGATACCACTCCTCATCACAATCTAAGTCTCTCTTTATCTGTATTCTCAGTAACATTTTCTGAGTTTCTAAATAAAACAAAGCCCATAACTATCAGCACAGAATATTTAGTTCTGGGTATTCCAGGTCATCTAGAGGCTTTGGGAGACTAAGTTAGTAGTAGACACTTTTAAAAAAATAAAATATTATAGAAAAACTGTTTACTTAAGAAGGATTTAGCAGGTCAATGGGGGCTATGAAAGATCACGGTGTGTGTTAATCTACTTCACGGTCTTCAGAAAATATACTCTTGGTATTAATATAAATTTAGTTCTAATTTACTGTTAATTAGGATAGATTAACATATATATGACTATCACAAAAATACACATCAATAGCAAAAAGACCTATTCTAATAAATAACACACCAGCGATCCTACTGTGCTAAAATATTTAGGTAATAAGAACTCTTCAATGTCTAAACATTCTGCTTAACACTGAAAGAAATTTACAGAAACAAGACTTTGATGAAGCAGCATTGTGACCCTATTGGGATTGCACTGCAGTTCAGAGATAACCCTGAAACAACTGGGTAGGGAAAAATCTATAGAACCTACGTTATTAATGACTACTGACTGACTTCTGCTTATCTTCACTACCTTAAAGATGACATTGAAATTTTCGACTCTGTTTAAGCTTCATTATCTGAAATCTAGACTATAATAACTTTAAAGGGTTCTGATGATATTTTTAACCTGTCATATTAAAATAAAACAGAAAATTTCTGACATTATGTATTACCTAGAAAAACGATCTTTGCTTTGTTCACATAGTGCAATGTGAAGCCTTATTTATGCTGCATGCAATGACCAGAGAATATATTTCTTAATTTTTCATTCAGATATCACAGATAAGAAAGAAGATAACAAACCCCTCAGAAAAGAAAGGAAAAAAAACCACTAGAAGTGCGTACACAACATATTGAAGAAAGGAGTTATATTTACTTTCCCCCCGGAAAGTATTTCCATTGTGCATCATGTGTCATACAGCAAATGACAACAGCAGCTTACGTGACACCATACCATGCAACAGCATGAATACCTCAAAACAATTCAGTCATACGATGGTATGATGTCCCCCGCATCGTGGGCCAGACGATACAGGGTGTGGCTCCCCTTTCTGCATCACACAACAATACATTGGAAAAGTCAAATGCAAACTGTGAAAGCCAGTGCACTGGAGTGTCAAGGCACCCCGTGTGAATGCTCCTCGCTCCTGCCTGCCCCATTCTCTGGGGACAATAATGACAATCACCTCCAGCAGTGGACCACAGCTTTGAGGCACTCCCTTGGCATACACGGCTCCTTATTGCCTTGGACTTTCAAATGAACTGGTACACTTGTACTTGGTGGTGGCCCACAGTGGGGATGCTAGGACCCCAAGACCCAGAAAGTTCTGGGCATGCACAAGTAATGCAAATACACAAGAACTTTAAAATCTACTAAGTTCTGGACATGTACAAACTGAAACCCTTCATCACTCCAGTAAGGCCAAAATGGAACAGTACCTGACAAAAGTCAATTATCTCGGGTCCGATGAAGAGCGATCCAAAATGACAGCCCTTTGAGCTCCCCTGGATCGCAGCGGGCTGCATCCCGTATCTCCCCTGAGCGGGGACACCTCTCAGGATCTTCTGCCAGCGAGGCTGGCACAAAGCCTGGGCAAGAACCACCTCCTCGAGACCCAACCACTGCCCATTTGAGTGATGCCAATGCATTGTGAGTATTTAAGCTCAAAAGAGGGACATTTTGACCACAGGCTGGCCTCTTGCTCCCATCTCTCTACCTGTTTAGGGGTTTTGCTTTGTGCATTTGAGAGTGGGCTCTGCATCCAAGTATTTCTGTGTGTTTGTATGTGTGTCTGTATGTTTTGTGTTTATACACATATATTTTGATTCAGGTACCTTGTAGTAAGTTAGCGTGACTCTTGTCTTCCTCCAATCTGTAATCAAGCTGCTGTTTTACTTTGCTAAATCACTTGCTAGTCCTTAAATTGGTTAATCATCAAGTGCTGCTAAGATCCAACCCTCTGACTTAGCTTATACTAGCAATAAATTTTGAATTGCTGTAAAATCAAACTGTGTTACACATATTCATCTACGACAAGCTGACCAGATAGTGCACACAGTTACCCTGAAGTCCACTGTCATCAGTACAGCTATCGAAATACATAGCAGGCAGGAAACAGCCTTCAACTTGTACAACTTGCTGCTCTCTTCCTACCTAAAGCTGACTTAATTCTAATTTTTCATTCCATTTTCCACTCTCTAGACAAAAAAAAAATTTAAATGATTGAAAGCATGTCTTTTAACTGAAATCAAAGCAGTCCTTTCTTCTTAGAATATAAATGGTTGTTTAACACTTTCTGACACTTTAGGGTGCCCAAATATAAAAATGTGTTCATTTAAAACTGAATTTACAAAAATTAAAACAATTTTTTTTTTTTATTTTATCAAGGGATTAGGAACAATATGTATTATTAAATATAGAGTATCTGTAATTTAATTGTTTCTTCGGATCCTATCCATTTTAAAGAATGTTTCAGATATTTTTTTTCAAATAAAATAAACCTAGTATCATTCACTTATTTTTCTCTTTGATGGAATGAAATTCTGACTTATCTGCATTCAGAATATGAACACAATTTTGTACACAAGTGAATCTAAATGCCACTGGCTTCCTGTTTTCAATGCTGCTATTTTTCCAGAGACTGTATCCACAGATTAATGACCCTTTCATGTAATCTGGAAATGCCCAAGGATAATACCTCAGGGAAAATACTGTTTTCACTTGAGCTAAAATACTCATTTTTACAAGAGAAAAGAAGCATGAAATTCTAAAATCACTGAGGATGCCATCCAGAAAATCTATCTATCTGGGGGAAAAGAATAATAGTAGAGAACTAGTAATTGTTCAGAAAAATTAATTTCAAACCAAAGCCATGGAAAAATTAATTAATCTCACAGATTAATAAGATGCTCATTTGGCAGCATTTATTGTGGCACATCCGTGCATGTTTCACCATTTTTCTCTTGCTTTTTATTAATTATGGATACTTGGAATTGATGATCTCCAGGGCACATATCAGGGTATATCAAGATAGATGAACACGCCCCAGATGCTAGAGTCGTGCAGAGGGTCTGTCCATCCACAGGATCTGTGCTGTTACCCTGTACATTTTCCTGCAGCAAACTTTCAGCACTCCTCCTGACAACAGAAATGCAGCTGAAGGAGGAAATTCCAGCAGCATCTCCTTTCCCCTCCAGCACTGCATGAGAAAGGCATTCTTACTTACACTGACACGCGAGTATGTACTTTTGACTGGGTATTGCTTGCTGCCCTGTGCCGTCTTTCAATCCTTCCCCCTTTTCTCTCCCCCAAAGGAGAATTTAATATCAGATTATAACACTTATCTCACTTTTATAGTGTGCTTTTTTCTGTAGTCCATCTGTATACAGTGGTGTAAAGTTCTGAATCCAATTATTTGGGTATTGGGCATAAAACCCCACAACAGTTATTTCCTAAATTTCTTGCACACTTTTTAAATTGCTTTTAGAAATATGGCTGGATGTCAGGAAATAAGGGAGAATACTGCAGGGATTCTTAGCTTTTGACATTTTTAATTGCCTCTGCTTTGGTTATTTCACAATAGATATTTTCGTCATCTAAGTATAATGTATCTTTGCAAAACCCTTTAAAATATGATTTCAAACCAATGAATGCCATTTCCTATTTGCCTTTAATTTCCTCTCAACAGTAAGTTCATCAGAGTGTAACAATTAATTAACTTAATTAAGCTAACTTAATTATGTTCTTTCATAGGTCAATATGTAGAGCTACTCAGATTAATAGCAGAGCTTGTAAAGTTAATCTTCTTGTATAATGCAAATGATGCCAAGTCATGTATTAAATACCTTCCTGAGTAATAGATGATATAGGACTGAATGTACTTTAAAGAAGGGCAGAGACTGTGAAAAGGTTAAATAAAGAAAAATGACTTGGATTTGTGGAAATTTTCAACAGACCTAATTCATTTTTTAAATTAATAATGTTCTTCTAAGAGAAGCCCTCATTCCATGAGGCCATTTACAGCTTAAATATACATAAATAAATTTAGACTTCAAAAGCAGAACTGCACGACAGCATTTTCTAGCCATCTTGTGACCTTTATGTTTTGTTATTAAGAAGATTACATAAAACAGTCATGTGAAGAGATTAGACAGAAAATATTAATTCCTAACCACAGAGCATTTCCACGCTTACTATATTTCCCGGTTTATTTTATAGAGGGATCACTTCAGTAGTCAAAGGTATTAT
The DNA here is from genome assembly GCA_009769605.1 of Bucorvus abyssinicus. Taxonomy (NCBI): domain Eukaryota; kingdom Metazoa; phylum Chordata; class Aves; order Bucerotiformes; family Bucorvidae; genus Bucorvus; species Bucorvus abyssinicus. Next base: position 29,141,501 of record CM020028.1, on the reverse strand, counting down.
TTTCTCTTCTCTGTTCAGTATTAATTCACTTTTAACACAGACTCTAAGTCTTTTTAGGCGTGTGGCTTAGTGCTTTTGTCATGAAATATTAATGGGAACTACAGTAATCATAATAATTACTTGTAGAAGCATAAAAAGTAAAATCACACAAATCTCCTGAGTGCCAAGTGATCTGAACAGGTGACTCAACTCCTCTGTTTTGTTAAATGAGTCTGATGGTTGGAACCCACACTCTGACACACGGGGTTGGATTATGGGCCGAATCACCATATTTCAGCCAGGTAACCAAATTTCAGTCTTCTCTGCAATGAATCTGTCTTAGGTCTGGAAAATATTCTAAATGCACAGCAATTCCAGATCTGTGATCCACTGCAACTCCTCATTGCCACTCAAAGAAAACAAAGGATGCCATAAATATTCTGTGAGGTGCTTTGAACAGGAGTGTAAAGGAAATGGCCCCAAAAGTGTGAAAACCATCATTGCTCACAAGTTTTAAAACCAGAATAAAGCACTAACAAATGCACCGGAGGGATCAAGCCTATGTCTAGTAGGGGATGGATGACAGAGATGACCTACTATGTTTTCTGCTCTTTGTTAAAGAGTTCCATGTAGAGACTGTGATGCTGCACAAAATTAACATCCCAATCTCAATGTAGCAACAGGTTCAGAGTATGAATCAGGCTCTGTTCCAAAATCATAGTCCTACAACTTCTGATATAAGGAGGGATTATTTATCTATGATAGAGAATACCTAGTGAATTATTGGTCACAATTTTTCATCAGAAAACAGTCTGCCAGGTCTATACACCATGGAAATTTCCAATTACTTTTCTGAGCAGGAAAGCTCTTCAGAAGTTAAACAAAAAAAATTAATGTTGAAGTGTAAATATGCAGGCTGACCCACTCCATGTGTGTAACTGTATTTTTTTTTTTTTTCAATTAATCGTGTGTCAGGAAGAACAACATATTTATAGCAACAACAGTCTGATACAATTCTTCTGTTAAATGAGTTCAAGCTAGCAGCTACATAGAACAGGGGGGGAATATTGTTATGCTTATAAAGTGTAGAAAAGAATGCACAGCTTTTTCACAAGTACAAGCATAAAAGCTTTGCATTTATACACAAAGATAGGTATACAAATGTCTATTTTCTATTATATTTTCTTGTGTTCTCTAAGAGTGTAAATCTTTCTGCTTCTTACCAATGGTTATTCTACATGATGACCGAGTTATTTTCTCAAATGAAAGATGTCGATGATGGAAATCCAGTTATTTAACGTTCTTCTAATAAAAGTAGATGGAGAAAATATCGCACAAACTTTATTACAAGCTTTGTCATGGAATTAATTTTTATTCAATTCTTTCAGAACACGTTACATCATACTTTGTTTAAAAAGTAAACACCTCAGTGTAATAAAATAGTGTAAGAATGGGTTGGATGCTCTGCTGAAGAAGTTTATAGCTTTGTTTTTTAATAAAAATCTATTTTCGCACTAACTTGAAGAGACAATTGGACTTGATGGGAAACGTTCTATCCAGGGATCAAGGAAGGAAGATAATTCAAGAAACAAAAGATAGTATCAACTGATAGTATCAATTGTGTTCATAAAAATTAAGAAATGTTCCATTTGCTTAGATATGAAATAATGCAGATGGCTCCCCCAGATTTTCCAAGAATAATGAAATTCTTTTAACGCTGAGTTCTAGAATGCTTTTAAGCTGCTTGTACCATACTCATGTCCAATGGCAGATGACTTAAGTATGGGACACATTTTTTTCCTATAAAACAAAACACTATACCTCAGCTGTGTGTTACTAATAGAAAAAAGTCTTTGCTCCATCCAGATAAGCTGCAAGCACTGAATGTCTAATAGTTCAGAAACAGATTAACGGGTACCTATCTTAATCTTCCTTTAGTTGAGAAACACAACACTTTGCACAGCTCTTACAGTTTTATTATATCACTCAGAAAGCACCACAGATATATAAGCTATTAATGTTCACAGGATACCATCCTGTTATTCATATTTTACCCTAAAATGCTCTGGAAAAAATATATATATATATACACATACACACACAGGCTTTTTGTGGGGAAAAGTAGGGGGTTTGTTAATTCATTTTTTTATCCAGAAGAGAATGGCACAGCATTTCATCTGTATCTGTAGTGTTCTGGCAATGCAGCCATTTAGAAAGAACAGCCCTGTTAGCCTCTAGGCTTACACCATTAAAACATGATTAATTGATTTGCCTCAGGATCATCAAAGAAAATTAATACATACAACTTGTGTATTTTTATTTTACTTCTAATTAAAGAAGAGGACATGCCACGTACGAGACTCAGGTTTAAGGGAACTGTCAAAACTAGTCTCTTCTTACTTAGATAAACAACCACTGACACCACCATTCCCTGTACATTAAAGTGCTGCTTATGAGAAATGGTATCAAGATACAGCCCGCCCGCCTTGCTCTTTAGCCACCTCATGAAAAAGGGAAAGCAAAACTACTCTAACCATAAACCTTCATTTTCTTCAACCTCACTGTATATTCATCTAAAAACCTATATATAGATATGTACTAAATATACTGCAACCGCCACATGCACAATGAAAGTGACCACAGAAAACAGAGTAAAAGTCATGAAACCTAATTAATCAGACTTTCACTTTTACCAAACCATTACAGTGTTAAGCAAGTCTATTCATACATTTAAAACATTTTAAAAGCTCTGAATCTTAAGTAATCAATACGTCCAGAGAATATTCTTTCATTAGTTCATGGTAAAGAAAGAGTGATATCAGAGGTATAATTCAAAGTATTGACTCGGGGCATACTAATAATAGCGCAGAATTGAAATGGTTGAGGGGACAAAGCATTACTGTTGGAGAGGAACGACCAAAACTGTATAATTTAGTATACCATTGCATGAAAAGCAGTGTCCCACACATCTGTTCCCTTTCAAATGCATTGAATTTTTCTTTCAATTCCAGTTCTTAAAAAAGGCAGTAAATATATGCAATATTAACTCATCAATCACACAGGAAACTCCCTTATTTTAGTATGGATACTAATTAAAATTATTCAAGCATTCAAAACTATACAACTTAAATTTTATTGAGGACTGAACAGCTTTTGAAAACACATAATAAGGTATCTTTCTAACTTTAAACACAGTTTGATTATTTAATAATTCAAAGTGTTCCTGCATCTGTAATACACCGATGAATACACACACTTTCCTGAATCCTTCACAAGCACAAAAATTTCACAGGTATCTAAAGCTAAACTCCTGACACGCTAATCATTTCTGCAGTGGCTTTTGTCATATGCCACATAGCTGGACGCTGTCCCTATCCCACACAGAGTTAATTCTGATTTTAAAGCATGAAAAGAGGCTAGCAAGAAGAGAGGCAGTAAGAGGCAGTAAGACCTGCCTTCTTGTCCAGTAGAACTCAAAATTCAACCATTGTTTCTACTCGGAGGAAGGACTGAACAAGCAAAACAAAGCCTCATCTGAGTGATGAAATGACATAATACAGAGTTAAAACCGATGACACAAGTAACTGAGTGTCAGACTCAGACTGGCCTGAGAGGAAAAAAAAAATGTAAGCAGGAAAAAACTATGGTTTATACAAATTAATGTGGCAACTCATCAGATTTTCCCTACTGTCTCCTATTAGAAATTTCTCTCTCCTCACATTATCAAGTCTGAGACTCTTTTTAACACCACTTTCCATGCCCTTCTCATTTCTCCTCCACCTTCCCGAAATCCTCAGTCTGTTAGCCATTTCGCCTTCTTTAAACTTTTCTCTTATAACTCTTTTCCATGGCTGCATTTAAGCTTTTCCTTAGGAACTGCCTTCTCACTGATACTGATAGGTTGAACTCAGATGAGACATAAATTGTTATATAAATAGGGCATCAGTTAGCAGCTGTAGTTAATTCCAAATGTTAACTCATTAAGCAGATACTGAAAGAATATCAGGGAGTGATGTACCAGGAGACGTCAAGAGAGAAATAAAAGAGGCATTAGTTGAAGCAAAGCTCTGCAAACACTTTTTTTGTTAAAGACCTTGTTTTTAGGGTGTAATTCACAAATGTTTGTTTACCGTGTGTTGACTTACCCATGTGTAACTTAGATGGGTTGTTTCACGGTGGGTTCTGAATTTGGAAACTCAGCATACTGGCTCTCCCCTCTCAAGGTTCCCTGAAAATCCAACCACAAAACTCTTTCTGACTCACCTCTCTCTGTTTTTAAACAAACTGCAGTAAATATTATTGGAGAAAGTCTCATTCCCTTACAAAGCATATATAATACTTTATGACCCCACATTCAGTAGAACAGCTACAACATAAACTATTACTGAGATACTTAGTAAAATTCAAAAGGTCTTTTCCATCTTTCAATTCTCTGAAGTTTCCTCTCCCCCACAGTTCAGCTGGTTTTATTCCATTAAAGATATTTTTATTCCAAAGCTGTTTTATTCCATATACCCATCTTCCTCACGGTTGCCTTTTACTAACTAACCATGTTTTATTCCTCTTTCTGTGGCACTTTCCCCCTGTTTTTATTTTAAAATATCATCTGTGCTCTCAATTTTAGTTTCTTAAGGGTGTGAGGTAAGTTCGCAAAGCTGAGACCTAACCGGCAGAACTCACGGCCCTCCATAGGCTAGAGGTCCCTTTGCTACTCAAGAATATATGCAAAAGTATTGCTAAAAGCTTATCTTACTCTATCCTCAGGACTGCTTAGATATGATAACCTGTCTTTCTATCTTAGAATATGTGATGATACTCCAAAATAAGTGAAGTACCTATTTCGTCTTAATCCAGAAGACACTCTTAAGAATTCTCCTGGCCCTGTAACTGCGGACTTCCCTCTTCTTCAGACAAAGTGACAAGACTATCAGAGGAAAGGAGAAATTCAAGAAGGTATTTGATAATTATCTGAAGGCTGCACTAAAGAACTAATAAATGGCACTGTATTTCCTATGGCTAGTATTTCATAATCTCCTTTAATGTGAAAATTACAGTTAAAAGAAATCTGAGAAAAAAGCAGGAAAACTAGTCTTTATATTACCTGGTACTGGGAAGTAATAATAATAACAACAAAACTCTTTGAGGAAGCCAAGATCAATGTTAAGGCTACTCCAGATCACAGGAAGGGTTAATTTAAGGATAATAAAGTTCTGAGTCTGAATTCTGCAGACAACCTCTCCTCCTGTACTGTGACAGGTATGCATTGCAGGGACAGAAAAAAAACCCTCATTGGCTACATTGTGGAACCACCTTACGAGACGGCATGTGGGGAGTATGGACTTATGATCATACTACATCATTAGCATCTAGTATCATTTTTTTGAAAACAAGGGCACAAAAAATGGCACGATATTAGCGAGGGTCTTTCCTCTGCACAACCCAGCAGTTAGTCATATTTCAATGTAGTGGAGGATCACGCTTTACGTCTACCTATACACCTATGTACAGATTATTCTTCTGTCATAAAGTTTAGTGTCATAAAGTTTAATTTGCCAGAATTTAATGGGACATCTGTTACTGGCATGTAAGACAGGAACAAGAAAAAATATTTTCCCAATCACTGATAAGAAACAGTATCACTTACAGGAAATAGTATTAAAAAGCAGATGGAATATACTTGGCTTATAGGTACTGTTAATCAAGTTCCTGAGATTTACCTTGTCTTGCATGTTGTTGGTATAGGAGGGTAAGAATGAGCTTTAGCTTTAAAAAGTCTCTGCTATGAGTAAAACAACACCAGGCATGAAAAATGTGTACCCCCCAACAGTTAATCTTGGAAAAGAATAGACACAGAATGTCCTACCTCTTCTGGATGTTTCTGTGCCACCGATACCAGCTCTTCAGAGCTGCTTCTTGAGGTAGAGGGTACCACATTACCTGGGGCCTCTGAGACCACCTCATTTGACGGCTCGGAGTCCTGAGGGCAACAGAGACAAATAGACCCCTCAGCAGCGTGTTGACGTGGCACGCCAAGAAAATGAGTCTTTTCAGAGGAACTGCACTCTAAGCACAGACAGAGAAATTAAAAATACTTGAGGTCTAAAACTCCACTCTTGTTTCCCTGGGCAACTTCTTTTACCCCAGAGGAAAAAACATCTGTCACATATTTTCTTTTAAAATGATAATACTTTCCTCACAAGGGCATGACAAGGCTTATTAAATAGCTATGTAGCATTTCAGAATTGCAAAGTTCTGAACAAGCATGCTTATTTTGCCCATTCCTACCGCTGCTCCTGAACTACAAGGGAGGGAATATTACATTTCACCCCCTTATTCAGTATGGAGGTTTCTGCAAAACAGCTGGGACCATGCTAGAATAACCCCACACAAATGTGCAAGTATTTTACCGATCACTGCAAACCAAGCACAGAGCTTGGTAAAGTTAGAAAAGGTAGTAGAGTTGGCTGTCTATTAGTAACTGTTACACTACAGTAAATAAAAATTCTTAAGTAGTTTACATTCTGTTTTCCAAATTACCTTGATTTTGCAATGCAGCATGACTAGATCCATCAAAATAAAAACCACTTTAATACCTTCACTGCTTCACACAGTGGTTTTGATAACTGCATACATTGAGATATTTTACTACAGTGAAAAAAATCCATTAATCGGGACTATCTCTGCTATGCTTGCTGTAATGCTCATTACAGAAGATATTTTAGATGACATCGCTTAGCAAGCAGAATATGTGCTTTTGATATATCACTTTCTCTCTACAGTCATTAATTGCAAAGAAATCAAGATTATACTTTTGGAAACTGCAAGCTGCAAAGCTCATTATTAATTTTTTCACCATAACAACCTCTAAAACGTAAATTAAAATTTCATAATGATAATATTCAGCATTTGCAGTTTACCCCAACGTATGTTTGTTGAAAGGGAAAAGTGAACACTGTGGTCCAACAACCGTTACTGAATCATACAGAGAATCACAGGTAAGACCAAATATTGTAAAAGAATGAATACACGAAGCGGGTTGCTGGAGGCCACAGTAAGTTGAAAAAATCTTTGGGCCTGGAGGGGCAATACTCTGATCTATTTCATTCACCGTTTCAGATGAGTCCCTTAAAAATAGCTTCTGAGCTTAATATTAAAAAAAAACCAACCTTTTTACGCCTTTCTTATTGCACCACCTCTGTGACAGAGGCCCATTCTGTGGCTTACCACAGAGAGTTTAAGGTTTGGTATGGTTTAGACCCGGCTGGCGACTAAGCATCACACAGCTGCTCTATCTCTCCAGTAGTAGAAAATAGAACAAAGAACTTATGGGTCGAGAGGAGGGACAAAGGAGGGCGCACTCACCACTTACAGTCATCAGCAAAAGACAGACTCGATTAGGGGAAACAAAATCAATTCAATTCAAACAACAAAACCGCAACCAAATCACCAATTACATTAGGGGAGGACAGAAAGAGAACAACAAGATCTCAAACACATCTTCCCCCCAGCCCTTCCTTCTTCCCGGTCCCAGCTTTACTACCTCCCACCCGTCCACTGGGGAGTGGGGGGAACACAGGATGGGGCGTGCAGTCTTAGCTCTTTCCATCCTCTTCCTGCCGCTTGCTCTTCTTCACAGGAAACACTCCTTGCAGCCACGTAGCATCCCACCCCCCCAGGAGACAGTCCTCTGTGAACTTCTCCAGCTCACGTCGGGGTCTGCTGCCGGGGTCGGCTCTCCCAGCGCTGCACAGACCCAGCGCCAGCCCGCCTCAAAGTCACCGCCTTTTACAGGATTTGCGGCTCTCCGCATCACGGGCCTCTCCCAGACTCTCTGCAGCCCCTCCGTTCTCCCGCCAGTGCTCTCTGAGGATGACAGAGTTTCAGCCTGCCAAGCTGCCACGGGCCAAAGGGAAATGCCTGGACCGACGCATCTCCCCAACCTTCTCCTCAGTTACCTGAGTGACTGCACAGTCGCTTCTTCCGCGCTACCCCATCCAAAAACCAACAGGCGCTCCAAAACCAGAAGGCGTTCCCAAAGGTGTTTCCCCTCTTAAATAGGACTATTCACAGAGGCGCTGATCGGTGCAGCCTTGGCCAGAGGCAGGGCCAAATCAGAGCCAGGGGAGCTCTTTTCAGGAAGCTTCTTACAGGGACTGCACCAGCAGCCTCATCCCCCGCTACTGAAACCGCACCAAAGGCGGCAGCCTCCTCCCGCACTGCTGAAACCGCGCCAAATCCTAAACCACCACAACATTTTATGAGAAATCAGCTTTCAGCGAAGACTAAAGAATACCATCGATTAAAACGTTAACAATAAAGTCCCACTGCCATTACAATGAATAGTTTTATGGGTATAATCACTGGATCTCTGGAACAAAAGGAAAAATGGAATACCTTGATAGAGCTACCACCCCAGATAATTCCATGACAGGAATAATACAACACTATTTTTCAGCTTTCTCAGTTCCTCAAAAGAATATCAAAACCGCAGCTAAACACTGTGAGCTACGAGGAGAAACATCTCTAGCATTCTGATAAAAGTCTGATTTTCCTCTACCAACTGTGCAAAAGCTCCACACTCTATATGCCATCTAAATAATCTTTGCATCGTGTTCATCCTGACAGCTTGCTGTTTTCCCTAGCAGATCTGACCTTGCAGAGGGAACCGTCCTCCCCTGCAAAGGCCTGCTCAGTTTGGTTCACAGTAAACTATGACCATGAGACTACCTCTTCTTGTTGACCCAGCTAGCCATGAACTGACTCGGAGTATTGAACAGCAGTGTTTTGTTTTCTCCTTGAGAACTGGAAAGTTAAATCATTGCCATGCAATTTTTCAGCTCCATATGCTTCCAGAAGCTCTTCTGCTCTATTTACAAAAACAAAAGTAACAACCACATCTGCTGGAAGAAAATTATATACTTGTCTGATTTCTTTGGTTTGGTGATTTCTCTCCTTGAATTCTGTCCATCTTTTGTGTCTGAACAAACTTTTATTATGTTGCTATTATCTGTGGCCAGATAATGGTAGCAACATTTTTTTATAACTTACGATTTTTGAAAGCAATAAACAACGGGTTTCAAAAATGGTCTGACAGCATCAGCACGTCATGGATTCTCTCTCCCCATCAAGTCTCAAACACCTTCTTTCCAAGCAGCTTGGCCACCCTTCTCAACAGTTTTCTTAAGCACCAGCTAGCTAATATAATAGTTCAATTTTTAAGGAGATGGATGCAAATCAAATTTACTTTGTCATTCAGAAACCAAGCTGAGAACATGCCTCTCCCTTTCCAATTACACTGGTTTTATTATCTCTCTTAACTGCTGCCACTTCTTAGGAATATACATAAGAAAGGCAATCTATCTTGCTCTAAAGTACAGCTTTCAGAAATAAACATACTCAGTAAGCGGAATGAGATCCGTTCATGTAAGGCACAATGATAAAAATGCTGCGAGGTGCAAGTGAGAACTTTCATAAAGCTTCTTCTCAGTGTGTTAGGAGTAAGTACGTGGCCAAATGAGCAATAGTTCTGGTAACAAATCCTGGCACCTTGACTTGCACTCAGCAAACAAAACAAACCAAAGGAGTATTAGCATCGTTTCCTTTGGTAAAGAAAAGAAAAAAAAGCTGCATTTCTGAGCTGAAAAAACATTTTTATTGAAGAAGTGTTAGAAAGAAAAATGTATTTCAAAAATAATTAAAATTAGATTCTTGACCTTTCTAATTATTATTTATATCATAATAGATTGGAGTGATTTTGCAAAAAGTCACTTCTTTCTTTTTTAAAGCCTTGTATGATGAAAATCATGTCAATGGCACTTCTCATTGATCTGTGAACCTCAACTGTATCAGCGATGGACACAACTGTTCATGGACACGTAAGCTACACAGTAAGTAATTTGGTACCCACCTTTTCTAGAGCTTAAGCTCTTCCTATTTTATTAAAATATTCCTGTATTTTCCAACCTACATATGAAAGCTCACATATCTGCATTTTCAAGTTGGACAGATCAAGACCCAGCTTTCTAATGGATCACAAAATTTAATTATATTAATTAATAAATTATGGGGGCAAACCACTATTAAGTGATACTTCCAGTTTCCTGAAAATATAGAAATTCTTTATCAAAATATAAGTGCATCATAAACAAATAAATTCAGAATGCTCAGTAATCACATTTTTCCTGATTTTGATAAAAATTATTATCAAATGCTGATTTTTAGCAAATCTACTCACAACATGATCCTTCTTGGATTTATGAAACGTTGAAAAGGAAACAGGAAATGTGTAGACATGGTACTACGTTTATACAAGACAGACAGCCCCGCTTTGGACCATGTCTCTTTTCATATGACTTAAACGTTCACGCAGTTTAAGATACCACAATAGCACTGGCTTGAATCAATCACAGTTCTGTCAAATAAATAGTATTTGAATTACATGTTGACACAAATACATAACAATTTGGATATTTTAGCCCTGGGATGGAAATTGCCTACTAGTCTTGGCACCAGTTAGAACCTTTTTGGCAGCAGACACAAAAGTGTACCTGGTTATATTCTGAGTCTTGGACCTCCAGCAATTCTTTTTTTTTTTTTTTTTTAAATTCAAACAGCAGAGATCAAAGGTGACAATGACTGGCAGGAGGTGAGATATCGAAGGTGATCCAACTGTAGCACCTCCCTCAAAGCGTTCTGTTCTTTTCTCCCCTCCATCTCATTTGGCATATTTGCTATTTGCATCTACTGTGATAGAAGCAAACGGTGTGCTTGTAGTTTTGTCCTTTTCTGTGCAGAAGGATCACTGTTACAGTACACTGAAAAGTCAACAGTGCGTACAGAACAGATGTGGATTTCATTTGTGAGCTATTTAGAAGTGACAGATTTCCAAGTAAAATATTTACATTTTATGCTATGTGGCTTAATTTGAGGACTTGACTATATTTAATTTTTGTTTTTTAAAACCAGACCATTAAATACAAGAGCAATACACAGATACAGATATGTACCATATATGTAAATATGATCTAGATATGTATATACAGACATGTATATTCATAGGGAATGTTCACAGTGAACATTATGGTAAAAAAATACTGTAATTGTTTACCAATCCACGCCACCGTCAGCACAGATGTTGACTCATACGAAACAAACCCTACACAGCTTCTGATTGTGATGAAAATGGAGAACAGATGTATTCATTAAAAAGTGTGCACAAAACACTTTCCTAGAAAGCATAAGAAGTTCAATTTGAAACCAGATGATGGAAAAATAGTGTCTTACGATGGTATTTATACCAGCCAGCTTCTGCTATTTTTCCTGCCATTGATACTTTAAAACAAAACAAAACTAAAAAAGAATTGAAACAAAACAACTCACAAGCCCTTTACAGATGATTTCAAGCTGACAGGTTTGAATATATTATGTTAACTCTGCATCGGTTTTCATACATCATCCTCTACCTTGGTCCAGTTGAAAATTATACAAGTCATAAATTAGCTCCTAACAAGTTTTGAATCAGCCTGGAACTAGTTTTCAAATTAAAGAGCCGTCACTGTATTACATGGTACTGTCGTTTTATTACCCCAATCAATCCTGTGTGGCCTGAGGTAGAAAGAAAATGGATGCTGTCTTCATTTGCAAAGGGTTTATCTCTCACACCAGGCTCTGAAAACATGACTGCAGTAATGAATTGGAAGACAAAGTTAATAACAAAGACTTTTAACAGTAGCAAAGTAGAAATATTTGTCCCCCTTTAGACTTGCAAAGGGTAAAAAGCAACCCTTTCTGAAACATGAAGACAGCTGCTTAAGGCTGAAGGGCTGTAGGAAGACATTGGCTCGTTTTTACTGAAGTGCTAAAGTGCTCGTGGCCTCACACAGTATTATTTTCAGTGCTGCACAGGAGAAGACTTCCTGGGTCAGACCGAGGGTGTCTCTAGCCCAGACCACAGAGCAGCCCTCCAGCAGTCAGATGACCACTCCTGCCTGCCCTTATTCCCTCTTACACCCCAGGGGCATACCACATCTTCACCAGAATTTGGTAAATCCTCGTGAAGACAAGGTATCTGTAGTTCCCCACAGCTCAGAGGTGGCCCAAGTAAATCCCCAGGAAAAACGTAGAGTTTACCTCAGCCTACTTAGATGTGAGATCAATCATTTCGCCATTTCTAGGATTTTACCCTGCATTAGTTAATGAAGAACAAACATGGGCTTTAAGCTTTTAAGTCACGCTCCACAGCTGTAAAATTTCCCTTCCTCTTTCTACTCTGCCTTTGTTACTCTCCTCATGCTGATTTTATTTAACATCTGACAATCCTCTCTCTTCCTCTGCTCTCTCCAAAGAAAGGAAATTACAAATGCAACCTTTAACATACATATGCTAACCTCCTGCGCTGCCAGTCACTGAGGCAATGCCGTTGTTCTGTCCTTGGCTACTTTTTCTCTCTCTTGAGAAGGGGACATGACTTCTATGTTTATACTCTGTTAACACAACAGGGTCCCATTCTCAGCTGACTCTGAAACTACCTCAGTTTAGATAATAAATGTTAACCTATCTCTAAAACCTCTACTGCCTTCTGAAGACAGAAACAAAAGAAAAACCTTTTATAATTCTCTGTTTTCCAAATATAGCAACTTGATTACATTCTTTAGCCTCACACTATTTATTTTTCTTCAAAAACTGTGCAATATGAAGGAACTAATAAAGTTATAAGAAGTTTTCAATAAATACCTGTCTGCTTCAATTTATTATCCCTCTATCTTTCAAGGAACAACAGCACCCATAAAGCAAGCTTGCATCTTTGAAATCTACCTACACTTCCAAGTGTAAAAGGGTGAGTATCCCTTTTACTGCTGTTTTAAAATAAGGATATTAGTATTGCTTTATTCTACTAGAAGTGTTTGAATGAAGTATGAAAGGAAACAGGGTCATGCGTTTTCTCTGGACGCCTTCTTCAAAAAGAAAAAATAATAACTTACAGATATTTAAAGCTATAAAGAGCACTCTCAAAATAATGTTTTTCATATTTATTCTTCCAACTTTATCACATGCAAATACAACAGGAGAACATTTTACCATTTGAAGGTATTATCATTCACTGACCTCTGGAACCTGAATTAGTTTCCTTTTTCTAACTAATATTTTTTACATTTCCAATATTCAGTGTACTAATCCTACCTTTCTCTGGACTGAATTCTCCATCTTTCAAATCAAACTCCTCTAGAATATTGTGTTTCCCTTTTACTTTCTCATCATTCATTATTTCCCAACATTCAAAAGCTGTTCTTTTAGCTACCCTTTCAACAGCTGCTTTTTCTGACCCCAGAATTCTCTGAACTGTATTCAAAGTCAATTCTTAAAACACTGCAATTAATAAAACCACATTAGAATACAAAACCTGAAATTAAACTTCAAAATATAGATTCACCACACTATTCTCATCTCACAGGTATAATGCAGAGGAATATAACTTTCCTGTTACTGTCATGGATTAAAGCCATTGATCACAGGTACAGTATGGCTCTAACTACTGGCAAAAACTTCTGTATGAATATGAACATCATCACCAGAAAATTTTAGAATTTCAATAAAGGTAAAAAGCCAATATATCTATCCATTTCGTGCTAAATCTCCTATGTCTTGCATAATTTGGTAATTATTTGGTGCACCAGAGCAAAAGATTTTATATGAATATCCCTTTGCAGTATACTAATTATACTGGCAAGACTGCTGTACTATGCTGTTACCATTGCAACTAACAGTAACTCTATACTTTTTTTTTTTCAATGTGACTTTCTTCTATATATTGTTCTGCTATTTTTTTTTTTATTATGAATTAGGTTACAGGTATATTCTATAGCCTAGAAAGTTATTTTTGTTCTAAATTTATATTTTATGGAGTTTTAAAAGTTATTTTATGGAGTTCTAGAAGCTCTTTAAGACAATGCACACATAATTTATTACAGCTGGATCAGGATATTTCACTTTCCCTGTACCCATTTTGTAGAACTTGGATCTCTCTGATCCTTTTTTACCCTGTCTAAAAGAAAAAACAAACCAAATGTTGTAAAACAAATTCTCAAACACATCACGAGCATCTACAGCCACAGTAAGTGTGGTGCTTACTGTGCAGCTGTCCGTATGTTGCATATAACTGCAATTGTTGACTTTAACGTATTACGGAACAATATGGGCACCTTACGCCTAACATTTAAAACAAGATTTTCCAAACAACAAACGTACAAAGCCCCCTGCTATTACTTGTGGAAGGCAGTGCTGCAGTTACAATTGCTCCATTAGTAAGGCTACATTTGGTTTTCCAGTTATCTGTTTCCCTAAGCAATGGAGTTTTTCCTTCAGAAATGACCAGGAGCAGACCACAGCAATCTGTTCACACCATCTCTCTGAAACATAGTTTCATTCTATCTGTATTTCATTTCAAATCATGTTTAAATCGTCCCAAACTTTCCACGCTCCTGCATTGCTGAGGCAGTGACAACCTTGGAGTAAGGTACAGCAGCAAACTTTACTTCCACCTCTCAGGGTCAAGCTGCACATTTGCACAATTTATGGCCAAAGCAGTTTGCTTTACTCCAGCAGCTTGAGAGAAAGCATACACAAGATTTGCTCAAAATACTTGGCTAATAGTGAACTTGAAGACTGAGCACTTCAGAAGATCTCTGCTCCAAAAAGCAGCTGCTTTATTCTAACAAAAATAGAATGTATCTCAGAAAAGGCTTTCTTTCAAGCATACAATCTTCAGATATTATGCATCAGCATGCAGAGTGTGTCTGTCAGATGTTGGAACAAAGCTTCAAATTGTACCATCTAACTTAATTGTCAAGACAGGGTCAGCACATTCATAGGGTTGGGGGTTTTTTTCCCCCCTTTGAGAAGTCCTTTAAGTAATATTTATTTAGCTCCTTACATCTTCATCAGCACTGATTCTTGCTTTTCAAGTCCTTGAAGTCCAGATTTTCCCAACATAATGCAAAACAGAGTGATATTAAAATGTGCGATCACCAAAAGCATCACAAAATCGTCAAAGACTACTTATTAAATCAAGACTGGTTTTCATCTCTCCTCACTTCCAGAATTTATTTTCAGTAACAAGATGAAATAAAGGGACTGCACAGTACATAATTTTTTTGCAGTCTAAGTTTATTATGCAAGTTTTATAGCTCCCTAACTTGCCTTGTGTGGCACTCACTTATCTGCCTGTGCTTCAGAGGTTCTCTATAAACACTCTACCCTGCTCAGAGGAAAGGCTCTCTGTGACAACATTCTTATTTCCACTTTGCCACAGCTCTATTTCTTAATTCACCCCATTTTCCACTATAAGGGTTTCTGTGTATTTCTTCGAGTGGAATTTTCTCATTCTTATAAATGTGTGTGCATTCACATTTCCCCTTCTATGCCAAGGGCACTTCTTGTAGACTATTATTTTTTTCCCATCCTGCTTTTCTCTCTCTCCCTCTCTTGCTCTCTCTTTTCTTAAAAAGTACCATAATTTATTTAAACAATAGTTCAAGACTGTAAAAATATTTTTAAAGAATGAATCTATCTATAGAACAGCTTTCTATAAAAATGTTTCTTATAAGCTCCTTTTCAGATCGCTCTAACATCGGAATATGCCAAATTAAAAACTCACTTGGACATCCTTTAAGAAGCTTCAAACAAATGTTAGCAACGCTATTTTGTGGTTGCCTCTGACTTATTCATTGATGCTAGTCACTAGCGTAATTAAAGAAAATGTCCATATAACTTTATACTGCTAAATACAGAAACATACTGCTATTAATATTAAGTAGCCAGCTGAAACATAAGGATATTTTATTCTGTCAAACTGAGCTAGACTAACAACGGGCTGTTTACTAAAAAGGGAACAAACAGCCCAGTTGATACAGTTTAGGTGTGACATCAGTCAGCCACCCTTTGCTGAGCCCACAGCAACTGAAAGGTCACAACCAGTGCCGCTGTTTTACAGCATTCTCAAAAACACCCGGAAATTCCTCATTCTTCCCTAATTAAGAATGTTGCAAATGATACATGGAATGATGAGGCTAAATTCACTAGAAATGTCAACTTTATTACCTTGTTTTAGGAGGCATGAATATTTTGTTTTGTTTTCTTTTCTTTTATTAAAGTCTACACCTACCAGACAAAACTCTACATTTCTCATGTGTAGTAGAAAACACACATCAAGTCCCTTACTCTTAAGTACAGTTGCTTAGCAACATTGTAGACCAGATTCTTTCAGTTAAAAGCACGTGCACACAGTGCCTATACAAACATACAAATGACAAAATGTGATACCCTAGCAGTATATACCCGTGTTATTAATTTTTAGGCTTTCGACCTCGAGACTACTGAAATGTGAATTCCACCAACTCTCTTACCAAAATAGGAATGAAATAACTTTTGCAGTCAATGAAACTAAAACACAAAATACACCTTTGATACAGCGGACATAAGAGTGGTTTTAATAGATGCTTCATACCAGTAACTATTGTGGTGCCACAGGAACAGTTCTGTAGAGCAATGCAGTTGGTGTTGAGGATCAGCCAGATGTGCTGCATCTGTTTTAAAGACAGGACTAGTTTGGCAACAGAGGCGTGAGCAGTCAGAATACATCCTCAGCTTTAGTGTCCCCTTGACAGGAGTCTGGTTTGCACACTCTTGAGACACTCCAACATGTGAACCAAAGTGTAGCAATTGGTGGCAACTGGGTGATTCCTTTCAAAATTGCATTCCTGATCCTAACTAAAATGCTAAGATAAATACACGCTAAGATACCTCCGATGAAGACCCATGAAAATGAGCATACCGGAATGCAGAACCATATAAGTTAATGAATAGGAAAAGCTCAAAATAACAAGGTATTTTAAATACCAACTTTATTTAGAATTCAGTAGTGTTACCCTGGATTATCAACTACACTGAAAGCTCTCTGGGGTCTAACAACTCCCCTCCCATTTTTTCAAATTGAAAAAAAAAAATTAGAGACAGACAGACAGACAGACAGAGAGACAGACTCAATACCTTACTTTTAGACGATGGTTTGTTTGCTGCCCTGAATTAACTGTTGAACTTATTCAATCATCATAGGGAAGATCCTGGTTCACTTCTCTCTTCCACTTCTTAAGAGGGTTCAAAATCACATATCCCAAGGGATTGCTTAAGTCGTCTTACTATTCTTAAGCTGAAGCAGGTTGCTTTGCATGGAGGAATGAGTCACTGGGTAAAATGATGCATTGTGTATCAACCAGAATTCCTGACAAAGGGTACAAATTGTCTTCTGAATGTTTTAGTATTTTATATCAAGGAGCTTTTCAGTCTCTGCCCATGCTGT
Source organism: Bucorvus abyssinicus (assembly GCA_009769605.1). Taxonomy (NCBI): domain Eukaryota; kingdom Metazoa; phylum Chordata; class Aves; order Bucerotiformes; family Bucorvidae; genus Bucorvus; species Bucorvus abyssinicus. Next base: position 29,124,169 of record CM020028.1, on the reverse strand, counting down.
ACCCACAAAGCACATAAACAACAATAGGTTTATAGGTCACTCCACCAGTGAGAGAATTAATAACAGATTAATAAACCACATCTCCCAAATCTCAAACATTTTCTATTTTCTCATAGCTACCTTTTAAATAGAAGGTTCTTGATGCTATCCTTACATGAATACAGACATCTTATAATAACCTTGAAAAATTTCCTTACCATCAGCAATTAAAAATGAAAAAAGTATATAAAATATAATCTTGCTCTGAAGTTCCTCTGCCTTCTGCAATACTTTCAACTTATAACAAGCCATGGAGATATTAGGCACTTGAAGGAAATGGTAGGAAAAACTGCATATTCATTTAATACACAATATACCTGATATATAATCTTTATTTATTGCACAGGATGGATTACACATTTCATATTCATTATGTCAATGACTGTGACAATCTGCTGATGCTCTTCTAATTCCAAAATTAAATACGTGATGTGATTAGCCCACTCTAAGTACACTTGTGTGTATGCTCCATAAATACTGAGTTATCTTGATACTTCCTTTTTGACACTTTTTTCTTTGGCTATTTATACCACATATAAAAGGATACCATCTGCCCTTCAGTCTTCATGAGATTAGTCGCTAGAAGAAATCTTGATATCTACCGATTCCAAGGCTTTCCATACATGAAATCTTTTGGTACTGTTTGACACAGCTGAAGACTTAAGACTTTTCTAACATGCCTGATGGTGTTTCAAAACACTGAACCAGATCAGAATTTTCAACTGTTACTAAAGACACATTTACAAAAAAAATCTAAGATAAGCTTAATTGCTACCAGAATTAACAATGCACTATACATTGTAAAGGTTTCGTAAAAATCCTTTCAAAAGTCATCTTAAAATTCTACATAATATTTGTGCTTTCTCTTGTTAGAGCAGATTGTAATGCTCTTTCTTACTGTTGTATTCCCACACATGCTATTTGCTAAGCCAATTTTATGAAGAGGGAACTTGTCTGATACAGAATGCTAAAATCCAAGTGATGAGGCACTCCTTTACACAGAAAGTGGCTGACACAGCACAAATTGGCAATGCCCAGCTATGTTCTGCAAAATGTGATTAAATGTGGCTGGCGCTAAGAGAATCTCTATTTGAGAATGGTGACTAAACCTCACTACCACTATCTAACCAGATGACGAAAAGGAAATCTTGGCTCTGCTAAAATTCATTACTTGCCTAGCACTTCATAAAATGACACTTTTTTGGTTTCTTCCCCACCTCTCCTTTCTCTCTCCTGGTTCAATATGATCAGATTTTGTCCAAGCAGCATTAGTAATTTACACTGATGAGTGACACATTACTTAAAGTGACATATATGGTTGCAATTCTTTGAAAGGCTTTAAAATAAAATCAACCTTGGGAGTAAACATGGGCAGGTAATTAGGCAACTATGATAATATGTTCAGTTCTTATCCAGAGACTAACAATTAAAGATCTAATTCTTCTTCTGCCATATAGAATAAGATTACAGGTGTTAAGTGTGCTAAGTTAATATGCAGGGTAATAAATTTGGAGGAATTAAGCTATATAATTCTTCTTTAATTACATACCTCCCAGTTCTATATAAAACATGAGGCAAGAGAGGTATTTCTAGGTATAGAAATTTACCTCAGGAATTCTGTGAAAACAGAATATTACTTTGCAAAATTAGAGTAGGATGGGATGCCACTGTACTTCCGATACTACTTTCGCACCTCTCAGGATTCCCTTTGTTTATGTCATTGCAAGGCAAACACGTTCTGCAATTTTCTGTTGAGTCTTCAATTATCCATGAATATTCAAATTAGAAGAGATTATGGACATGCACAATGGATATGGATATGTTTTTAATTCAGCTCTCCCGGGAGCTTATATCATCTAAACCAAGAATTTACTCATGGCTCAAAGGGTTAAAAAATTCAAGTAAGTTGCAAGCTTTTCATTCACACTTTTTTCAGATGCTCTCAAAATCAACATGTGTTCTACTAATTAAGTAAATAACAATAAAAATTTCCAATAGAGTTGTTAATATGAAGTAGGCAATGGAAATTTATTGATAAATTTGTTTATGACTCCACTGTCAGCATGAAGCCCCTAATTATCAATACTCAAAGGACTCATTATTTTAGGAACCCTAGAAATAGGAAGACAACTGGATTGATGAAGTAGATCTGAACGTACATCAGGGCTATAAGCTATGATGCTTTGGCAGCTACAGTTTGGTGACTTTCATATGAGTACGTCTTCCTTTTGTGACTTCACTTAAAAAGCAATGTAAAACTGAGAAAATCCGGGTTAAAACTACTATCTCCATGACTTTTACATTTCAAATTAGCATCTTCAATGTGTAAAATTCACTGTCACAGTGCTGCTTAATATTGTAAATATATAGAAATTGATTTTCAAAAGCAAGAAAGAGAAAGCCTCCAGTTCTTTAAGGAGCAAGCATTCCTCCTGTCCTTCCCAGACACTACTCCTCTTTCAGCCTTCTCACATCCTTTGACAGGACACACAGCTGCATACCAAAGAGGAGGCATAAAATCTTCCTGTTGCAGGGTGATGCTCAGGGCTGAAAAGGTGCTCTCGTTTTTTATTCTCTCACGCTGTGTTAGCACAAAAACAGGTTTAGTGACTTTACTTCAAACACAATGCTGGCTGCTTCTTGGATTTTTCCCAATTGCGGATAGGTTGCAGAAGAGTTACCTTGCCACTCAGCACTACAGTTACAGCCAACAGAAGCTGTAAATTCATTTTGTCATGGCTTTAGGAAGTCTTAAGTCATAAATCAGCAGAAGAGCTATTTACCAGATAAACTGTAATTGTAAGCAAATTTTGTTAGAAGCATAACCTAAAGAAGGTAAGGACTAGTGGTGTCATTTGTAACCAACATTTCTAACTGGCCCATGAAGAGATTTTGCTTCCCTAGCCACTACCTTAGAGTAGGCAATGGTTACGCTACCTAAACTAAACCACATCTAAACTAGAAGTTTAGACATTGAAATACTACATTGTGTATATTCAGATTAGGTGCACTTACAATGTATAATCACTATGCTTTGTTTGTGATTTAAATTTTTCTAAGTCTAGTACTTTACTAATCATCTAAACATCTTAAATGTTCCAATGGAAATTAGACGTGGGTGTGTATTTTAACAAAGCGATAATTAATGACCAAGCTTGTTTTTAATTTCAGCCATCCTCGTTTGTTTTTACTTCAGTAACATATTTTTAGTCCCAAAAATTAAAAATTGACCAGACAACTTATTAAAAGCAGGACTACCTCAGTAATAATTTGATTCTGAGACACTCACAAAGGCTCTTGAAAGAATAATTTGCTTCATTTTAAAGGTAGAATAAGGTGCTTGTGTCTAGTGACATCAGAATGAATCACTCTTTTCAGTAGTATTCAAAACATTTTTTCCTCCTCCTCCTTTTGTCATAAAATATTTAGCACTATGGATGGCATTAAATGATACTACTGTTCTCCCATTAAAAAAAAAAAACAAACTTAGAACAGTATGCAAAGTTTCAGCTTTGGAAGAAAAAAATCTGCATTGTTGGGTTTTTTTATGAAAAAAGAGTGAGTGAAGTTGAGCAGCAAGTGATTTCCTCAGTCTACTGCATAAGAAAAAATATGGGGAAGAAGCAAATGAATCTTGGAAACCCAACTATTTTTGCACCAAGTATCATTAAAACGAGGCTTTTTTGACAAAAACACTCATTTAAAACTGCTGTGCATAGTTTAAATCTTCATTTTCTAGGAATATACTGCTGGGAAAACAGGTTTATTACAACTGCTGGGTTGTGACAAAGTTTAAGGCAAGAAAAAATGATGTATTTCACTTTGCACTCCTAATTGCTATTTTTATTTTTTAAACATTCTAATTCATACTCTTTGATCCATGCCAGTGTTTTTCTTCAAAATCAGAAATCTGGTTTTGCATTTGGAACAACAAAGCTTCATTGTGAACAAGACCCCAGTATGCCAATTTCTTTGACATTCTGGCTGGTATTAGATTCACTATCATCTGTTGAACCAGTCAAAAAGAGGCTTGTTCAGACATTATTCTAGGAATAACAATGCTGAACTGTATTGTCCATTTTTTGTTACACTTTTTTGATGAAGTTAAGCTCTAGGTAAGAAGTACAAGTACTAGAAGTCCATGATGAGGATCTGGCAGTCAGTACCATGGGGTATTGGAACTGGTGGAATTGATTTTGATATGGAGAAGAATTAAAGTATTTAAAATAAGTATCTGTTCCAGAAATATTTTACAGTGCTTAACCTTATTTTTCATTAAAACCTAAGCTTTCCACCTACACTATGGGAATCTTCTTCTGACAACCTGGTGTATCTGATTATTTGGATTAATCTGGGGATTTAATACCATCTAACTTTATGCTCAGTTTATCTGCTATTCATAATCTAGTCCCATCTTAAGTTAATTTCAAGGTTGATTATTTTTGGAACATTCTATGGTATAAATTATTCATTACATAGATGTATTATACCTGTTTGCCAGAAAATAACAGCGGCTGTGCCAACTCATTTTTTAAAATACGATACCTGGGGAGCAAATATTAAAACACAGTTGGCAATATTTCAGCTAATTTATAAGAACTACCGTACACTGCAATTTCACACATTTTTTTTACCATCTTGATAGTGAAATTCAATTCTGTGCTAAGGTTTGGCATTATTGAAGTTCTTAAAGCAGGGCATAAGTGGTGTAAAGACTCATATTAAATCTTCACACAGTCTTACAGGTTTGGCTAATTTTCTCTAGTTCAATTTTAAGGAAGTAATTTCAGTGCCAATGTTTGACTGTTCATTTCAAACCTAGGAAGACAACAAGGATTTTAAAACAACCACATATTTTCCAGTTGCTACATAAAAAATATCTTTTGTTCCATGTCTGACAAGAAACCAAAGTCCTACTCTGATTTATGTAGCATAATTCAGCTCTCCTCGACCAACTTTAAAACATGTGAATACACACAAAGGTGTTTAACTCTGTCATTCTGGATGACCATGTCACAAAATAGAACATAATAGCCACACGCAGTAAAAGCGAAAACCGATTCTGCCTTTAAAAATGTGGCCACTGAATTACAATATTCAATTTGTTCTTCTGTAAACAACTTGAAAACACCGCTAGCTTAAGGCTGAAAAGTGTTGCATAGAAATTGAACTGTCTTCCTTTATACTATGTTCTGCTTGTATCAGCAAGCAGATTTATCAGCAGTATTCTTTTATCATTTTTCAGCTGCAACGTTGTTTGCCATGGTGGAAGTACATTTGCTTGTGTGTTGTGTCCTCAAAAAGAGGTTCTCTTATGCAAAAGTATCTGTGATGTAAACTGACTAAATGGGGGTCACAGATTCTTTACAATTGCATTCACCCTCTGTCAGATTATGCAACTGAAAGAATTCGAAACAGCATTTGAATTAATATAAAAGACCTTGAAGGATTTTTTGGTTTATTTTTTGAAGGATGTATTTTAAATGTAACTACTTAAATCATACTGTGTTGAATGATAAAATAGTTCATATACAAAACATCTTTAAGACATGATTAAGCATGCATATATACTACCCTCATGTGACAATCTCATATATTGTATTAAAATAGGGTTTTTTTGTAAATGCAAAATGTTAAAGATTTTGGCTATATTGAAAACACTTTGTTCCGAACGTTTAGAAAACACCCAGATAAAGTCTGTCCATGCAACATGGATTCAATCATATTCTGTGTGCACTCAGGCAAGGAGAATCCCACCTAAACTATAACCCTCACTAATCTAAACTAGCTGTCTCGGTTCCCTCTTGGAGTCAGTGGACAGGAAAAGGCAGCTCCAGCGAACAACTCATCCAAATCTACAGAAAATGTCCAAAATAAGGGAGCAGTATCGACATTTTGCAAAACAGAAGCCACGCCACAGGGAGAGTAAGAAGTAACTTTCTATTAAATTAGTTACTCAATTTGCAATAGTCCAGACCACGTCATTATGGAGACTTAGTACTTTCAAAACACAGCTTACACTATCACCTGCTGCAGCTCAGAAAATTCAGCATTTTTGCATGTTGGGCCAAGGGATCTAAGCTGGTGAACAGCAAGTAAGGGGAAAGAAATTACTAAACATTTGAAAATTTTAATTTGTCTAGCATTCACAGGAGATCTGGGGTCAAAGGTAAAATTCAATTTTCTGGTCATAATTCAACTACTTCAAACATAAGGTCAAGCTTTTTTTTTTCCCCCATTTGTTCCTGAAATCATTGCTTCAGCTTTAACACCTTGCAAAACCAAAGGACAGTATCTTCTCCTAATACTCAACCCAAATTAATCCCTCTTAGTGACTCCTGACACCTAAATCAGAGAAGGCAGGTGTCCTATAGAAAAAATATAATATCACAGCATTAAGTGATTAAAGGCGGCAAATTCACTTATAGCCACAAAAGGACTTAAAGCGCTGCATGCCACCTTAATTTTTGTATTTCCTAAATTTTAAGAGCTTGACATCAGGGTTTGTTGGTTTCATTGTTTATTTTTTAAGACAGTTTTGTGACACGACACGTGAGGAAATGATCCTTGAGTTTGAAAAAAAGGCATAATGAAAAAGATTAAATTCCATAAACCATAATGAGATTGTCACCTGCACAACTCATGAGTCAATCAGAAACTTTTACACTCCTTATAAGCCTTCTTAACAAGCAACTTTATTTTTTACTAGAATGACATTCCATGTACTACAGAAATTAAATTGAAGTACTCACTCTTTTCTTTTCTTTCCCCCCTTTTCCCCCGACCAAATTAAAAGGTTTGAAATAAATTTTACATTTTAAAAATTATTTAAAAATATTATTTCAAACACTATATGCAATACTTTAGTATTACAGTGTCCAATTACATTTGTTGATTCACCATGTGAAAGCAAGATACACCCAAAGAAAGGCTTCTGCTTGGTTAATAAGCAAAATCATCCACAACTGCTTTCCAACACAAAAGGTGTACAAAAATATATTACTCGCCAGGGTTGGTGTGTCATGTATTTGCAGTTCCAGAAAATCTTTCCTGAGGGCTTGAGATGAGAATTCTATGCATATATACTGACAATTTATTTCCACTGAAAAAGCACAATACAGTAAAAAGACGAAATAAAAGCAAACTAAACAGAAGTCTAGAGACAAGGCAGCTGATCTTGCAGCACTCAAATAATGACCTGACACGTACACTCCGCAGCATTTTGCAAAATAGATTGTACGCAAAGATGAGCAGATAGAAACCTAACTAGCACGGTCATTGTAACCACCATGATACATGTTTAAACTCTTTGCTGCCTTGGTCCTTTGCAAAATGTTAAAATTGGAGGAGATACTTTAAACAGTACTTTTTAAAGGGAAAGCAATAGAAAGGCTTCCACATCTAATAATAATGAGAACTCACAGTGAGACCTTTGTCACACATAATGAATAAATGGCCAGGCCACGGTTATTCTTACTGAATATTACCACATCATAATATTGAATAATTTGGTTTATATTTTATTTATTTTATTTTTATTAAATTCAACTAAAATGAGGTTCTATATTCATTCTGAATATTTTAAACTATCAGGGAATTTATGATTTAGAGTGCTGTTCGACAACCCTGAAAACGCACCGTAATCCCTTCGCAGGGTAGATGGACAATGTCATAGAAATGAAGAGCTTACGGGTTTACTTCAGCTTTCATGTGATGTAACAAAATCTACAATGTTTTTGCGACGAGAGAGCTTGTCAGACCTTAGTAGCGAGCATCACCCATTCCGTAAAAGTGACAGCGCACATTACCAGCAGAGAAGCTGTTGCCCTCATGCCCTACAGCAAAGTCCCTGTCTGTCTATTATTTGACAGGCAGGGTAATATGGGAATATGTTACGCTGGTGGAAAAACTGACACAATTGTTGGAGAGTTCTGTGACTAGTATGAGCAAAATTGAAGTACATGTCCAACGTTTGTGGTAGATAACAATTTAAAGCATATGTTTATTACCACTAAATTACGTCCCTTGTACTGCTGACACCTGCAAGTGCTCAGCAAAATCTGAAAATAAAATCATGTTCTTCATTGTCAGCAGTATGCAACTTTTCCTGAACATCTAAAAGTGAAATCCATAATTAGAAACAAAACCTAACTAAACCATTATTACAAACTATAATCTCTCTCGTCACTGAAATGGTGTTATTTATGTACCAATTGTTTTCAAGGCTCAGTACTGCTACAGAAGATACTGTTGGGGAATTTTAAAATGTATACTATAACTGTGATTTAAATTGGATCAAAATAGATGAACAAAGTTTAAGGAATGAAAACCAAACAATAGACTCCTTGGCCAAAGCTGGAAATTCAATCCTATTTTGCTGCTATAATCCATACATGAAACTTCACTGTGACACACCAAGAATTGGATTTAGTGAGTGACTGAGAGATTGAAATTGCTGGTAGCTCAGGTTTGCAATTCATCCATAGGTCAGGCAGAGTGCAGCAAACAACACAACTTTCTGTATGTTTTTCCTCTTCTGAGCTCTAAGTACCCATTTAAGAGACTTCCCCCTCTAGCGAGGGGCACAAAAAGCCGTATCACATCAGCTCCTCCTGGCTGTGAAAAGCTGCACAAAATCACAGACATACAATACACAATCCTAAAGCCATGCAGAATGCTGAATTTTAAAATGATGAAGTACATAAACAAAGCCCTAATCCTTTTAAAACCACATCCACGTTGAAGCTGCAAGGAGTTTAACTCAACACCCTATAGTTTGAAATTGTTACACAGTATAGAATAAAACAAAAAAAAAAAGCTACAAAAAAAGACTTTAAAACACAGAGGGCAATACAGCTTTTTCTGAGACATTTCTGCGCACAGCTCTGTGGAAAAGCTATGGGAACGTGACTAAACAAAACCACAAGGAGGCCCCCTAAGACAATTTTTCAGTATCTATCATATTCATCCCATTTTCACTGAAATACAATTCAAATTGCCTGTGCTTGAAAGTGCAAAAGACTTTACTTAAATTTATTCATTAAAAATTGTTATGAATTAAAAAGAAAGTTAGTCACAATAACGTGCATTTTTTAAGTTGGTAATAATCCCTAAGATATCACAAAATATACCATATTTCTAATCATAAAACTTTGATTACTCCTCAGAACACACCTTAAAACTAATACATGCCCTGCACTAAGTGAAGTCAATCATACTTAATTTAAATGATAAAGTAATTTAAAACTTTTATCTGGTACACAGTGTGCTAATCTGCTGGAAAACACATTTAAAAATTACAAACCCTGGGTTTTTTTGTTTACTCAGAAGAAGCCAAGAAAACGAGAGGTGGAAGACTTCAACTAACGTTATCAAGAACCACTTTTAGTTTAAGCAGATAACAGAAATACAATAACAATTTTAATTCACTCTTAGAATGTCTGTTGCATGTAAGTGGTATTCAGGAAAGATTGCTTGATGTCCAGACTGTAGTGGACAGCTAATTTCCGATGTCTGTCTTCATATCTCCTTACGGAAGAATAATTTCATTAACCACCCCCCTCCCCCAGGTTGAAACTGAATACCAAATTTTTCCAGTTGGAAAGGGAAACCAGCAAGCCAAAATTGTATACCTCTCTCTAAACATTTCATGTTTTTCATTCTTAAGAGTAACATCGTGAAAGAGTATAAGTATCCAAGTATGCTAACGGTAACTTATGACAGCTTCTTTGCATAGCTGTGTCCCAGTTTTGAAAATCAACTGGGAAGTGTCTCTTCAGAGGTTAGGGTGATGACAGAAAAGAATGCCAGTACTAAAGAAGCTTCTGTGCAGACAAAGAAAGAATCAAAATCTTTATTTTTTTGAAAAGTTGGTACTACAGAAGCATACTATTACTGTCAATATTATTAAAGAGAGTTAATCCACGTCAAAAACGTAGTTCTACTTTTACAATGTTATATTTGATCAAGGCATACCAATCAATATAAAGTATTAACAACCTTCGTACGATTTTCTAGTGAAAAAAACAGGTTTAGTAATTCAAATAATCTTCATTTATTTAGAAAAACATGCATTGTCTATCTCTGTCCTTAGAGATTTGTATTCTGTACTACTCCTGAAATACTTTCACTTGTCAATGTCACCAATCCTTTCTCAGAGAGAACATAATGTGAAAAGGAAGGATTTAACCGGGACAATAAAATTATCTTTATTGATTATTTCCATTTTGCATACATTCTGATTTTTACCTGTTTTACAGAGAATCTGAAATCATCATCTTATGACCTTATACTGTTTTACAGAGCAGACCCATGTATAGCATTTCAACAGAAACTTCAGATGCTAAGACTGCTAAAATCAGAATACCTCAACGATTTCACAGGGTGAATTAACTTACTTTGGAGGATGTGGAGTCACATTCCTGACAAATCCATCCATAGCCAGTCTGTTTAGGAGACTTTTTCAAGGGAGGGTCTAGACAGCCAAAATGGTAGCAAAGCCTGCATTCATCACACCTGCAACAGAAAAACGATATATATGTATTTATACATAAATGGTACTTCTATACTATTTTAGATTGAGCTTCCTTGTAATTTTCAGCACAAGTTTTTCTGATCCATTATCATGATACAGAAAATCCAATTTCTATAAGGGGTATTTTCAAACACAATCACTTCAAGTAGGTTCTGCCTAATTTGGAATACTCTGATGCAGACATTCACACATCATCTTTGTCATCATCTTATATAAATGACATTATTTCAGAGACTTGCAAAATTAAAGATAACCAGCTCAAATTTTTAGACAATTCTATGCCATTCATTTTCAGAAATTTGTGATATTTTTAGACAGTGACAATATTGATTTTTTATAAGTTTTAAGACATCATTTTACACATCTACTTTTTCAAGGTAAAGTCTGAAATGTTTTCTCACATATCCAACATTTCGAGTATAACTTACAGCTACAAATTATATTTTTTTTTTGTTTACGCAAGTACTATGTGGTTGACAAATAAATGCACAAAATGTTTTCTGTTTTGCTTTGAATTTTCTGGAAAGGGGGGTTAATTTAAAAGGCTTTCACTTAGAAAACTGCCTTATGTACACACAAGAACTTTACGTTCTTGTTTAATAAACCTTTCATTAGTGTTTTGTACTATGTATGATGCACTTAACAAGCTCAAAACATATAGCATAGGAATTGTTCGTCTATTCTTAATGTACCAGCATTGAAGAAATGCTACAGTGTAAGTGCTTCATGAAAGGATTTTTAAATCAGTACAATAATATGGTCAAAATGAGAAAGGCATTTTTAAAAGCAAATACGAAAGAGATTTTCACATATCCTACTGAACTTCACTTTATCTGCATATATCCCTGTATTCTTTTGTATGAGAAAGGAAGCTTTTTCCAAACTTACATTGCAATATTATCTTCATTAGATGTCCTTAAACTCTAGATTAAAGCCAATTTAAATGACCCAGAAACAGGAAACAAAGTAAATGTTTAAAAATCAAGTTTTCTAAGAAATCCCCTATGCTTTCTTCCTCTGCTTCCCTGGGCGCTCATTTTCTACTCTACAAAACATGCAAACACAAAAATCTCCAAAAATAGCAATAGCACAGCACAGACATCATCAGATCAAAGACAGAGAGCGGGATATAACTTATCAACAGAACACACAGTGCATGACAGAAAGGGGATTCAGCTAACAGAATATACTGCTGAAGAAAATGTCCACGTGACTTTTCTCCATGGATTAGTCTCCAAATAAAAAGAAGTAACTCTTTTCCGATTATGATTGCTTCACCTAAGTAAATACTTTTGTCTTCACTGTCCAGGCTGTGTCAGCAGCAAGGGAACCCTTAGAGAAGCCTTCTGGTTTTAGCAGTTATATGTAAGACACGAGCAGTGGTAAGGACATTGCATGTATTGCCTTCCGCTAAGTAGAAGCTAAAACCACTAATTTACCTGTCCACAGTATGCAACGCTGTGGACAGAAACGGTTTTGTTATGTTTAAAAAACGGGATATTACACCCTGTATCTTTAGGATTGTTTAGTGATGATCAAATTCTAGGACAAAGAAAACATTAAAAAGGGAAACCATTCTCAGTTTTTAAAGACAGATTTCTAATGTAGAAATATACTACTTACAATCAGGAATATACGCAGTTTTATTTCTTGTGAAAGACATATTAAAACAATAAAATGGTTGAGAGTGGGAGATGAGATAGGTGACATTCCTACATCCCAACAGTGACCTTCAGAAAAAGATTAAGCCTCCTTTGAGCCTCAATGTTCTCATCTGTAAAGGAATACATTTTTACTAACCTATTTCTGTATCTAGAATCTTACTCACGTAAGTGCTTGCATTTGAGCATTGCTTATCAACAACTCCCTTCTTGTAAACCGGGATCTTCTAAATAAAGCAGAGTAAAGCATCACACTATTTCTGACTGATTTAGGGCGTTTTCAGAGCTTAATCCTAAAATCTACATCTGACTTCAAACAGTACTTAGATTTTTTCTGAACTGATTGACTATAAACACAAGTGGTTATACGTTCAAAAGAAAATGTTTTCCCTTTAAAATTATGCTTTGCCATCTCTTCTTACATCTTTTCTATTTTGTATCTAAAATGTGGTACTTCCTGACTGCACCTTCAGCCACGCTTCAGAGGTACGCTGAGGGAGCTAGCAAGGCTGGGTTGAAATAACCGGAACATTATGAAATTAAATACAGATCTGGAGGCGCCATTCTAAAGTTGAATGTTTTCAGTATTTATCGTCATTAATTTTTATCACTTCAAAGCTGTTGAGATTGGCAGAAGAAAAATTGCATTTTCCTAGAATGAATTAAAAATATCTATGTGAAAGTTTTCAGATACTAATAGCTTCTATCTGCATCTGCACAGCTGACAAAATGCAAATAACAAAGGCATATTTTCATGTATCAAAACATAAAAAGCTGCATGGTGATAAAAATAGATCTGTACCAAGTATTTTTAAATACTTCCTTCATACTGCTTTTTATTGTGGAACACAAATTCTGAAGTTCTCAGAGCACGGTGCTGGGAAAATGGATGATTACACACTGTACCTTTGTTAAAGATCATGCCCTAGCTGTCTGGCAACTCTCTCGTCTGCTGAGACTGACTTGGGACCAAATGAGAAGCTGATACACATCACAGTACGGAAAACAAAAGCAGCATTCTTAATTCCTAATTTTGAAAGAAAACCTTATCGCTAGGTTAAAATGGCACTAGTAAAACGAGACTAAGCCCTCAAGTGTACACTATTGTCTAGCAACATAAAATGGTAAAAAAATCTGCTGTCAGATTCACAAAATAAGAAAGTGACACAAAATACGAAGTACTTTCCACTTAATTACAGAGAATGAAATTGTTGGGTCACAAAGGGTGTCATGCCGACAGTCTCGCAGCCTTTCAGTAAATGGACTCAGATCAATCACAATACTGACATTTACAGAGCAACGGAGCCACACGGCATTGTCATTTACAAGTATCACCCACTTCCACCCTGAACATGGCTTAACAGTACTTAAGGATGGCTTAAACTATTGGGCTGCACGGAAGGGAAAGAAACCACTTCCTCCGTTTTAAAGGTTAAGTTAAAATTTCTATGCTTGTAGATTCAAGGTCACACATTTAAAACAGTCCTTAAACTAGCAAGTATTTTAGCTTAGATTATTTGTGGGTAACTATTTCTGTGGTTAAGTACATGATTTACAATGCAATTAAGCGCGCGGCCATCTTCGCTGGCCTGGCTACCAGTTGTACCGAAAAAGTTGTGAAAATAAAAACAGAGCTCCACACAAAGACAAGCTAACCTAACCTCCTAAATTACCTCTAACTGACAGGTAATTGCTTACTATCAATGTTTTAACAAGCCTGAAATTACTTTATGCATCAAAATTAGACATCGCTGTGTTCCTCATTCCAGCAATTAATGAATATATATATATGCCCACTATATACGAGAAAATGGGGTGTGAAGAAAGGTGAATTCTGAAGGAGTTAGATTAATAAATTAAAAAAATGATAAATGGAAATATTTTTCACTCATAGAAGTACAGAATGCAGGTCAGCTACATCTTCACAGCAAGAAAGCTTGATTAGGTATTTCCATACCTGAAATACATCTGCTTTGTTCTTTAATAAAGCGATCTCCATCTGCTCATGCCCTTGGATTGTTTTTATTAGTCTTTTTTGCAGTACAGCTGGCTGTGCTCAAGCCCTACATAATTCTACATCTTCCTGTTCATAATTAACTAATTATGCTTTAATCAATAGTGTAGATACTGATTTTACAATGTCAATGAGATAAATGAGATAATGGATGGGGTCAATCTCATTTTATTTACAAAGCCCAGCACACACATCCAATTTCATTACGCTGCATCTACCTGCACAGGAGGGAGCCTTATCAGTTGGCCTGCAGAAGTCTTCCTGCGAGCACTGGGGAAAAAGACCCGTGCTTTTACAAAGGAACAGTGAGTGCAAAACCTGCCCATCACTGGCACATTTGTACGTCACTGGTTAATATCATCGAAAACCACAAAGAGCTGATTCAGCCAGACTGAAGAAACCTATTTTGCATTCACAAGACAGCATCACCCATCTATAGCTGTAAAAGTAATTACCTACATGTCCCTGAAACACAACATTAATAATCTAACCTTTAAATACCGCTTTCCAAATACGCATCAGAGACTACAGAAAATCTCTCACTTATGTATACATCATCACACATTGTCAGCGCCACACCAGAAGGTACCATATTGGACAAAATACAAAATTCCAAAATATATATACAACTCCCTATTCATCACAACAGCTTAGAAAGATTTACTTTAAGGGCAAATGTAGAATTAATTAGAAAAAAATTAGAAGTAATCTAATAAAAAATTCTTAAATTCTCAGAGAACTGCAGTGGGACGGGTGTGCTTTCACTCACCCGTTAGCTGGAGGGGTGCAACACGATGCCTATTCCAGCACCTGTGTGGATTTAACTCTTGATATGCACCTCAAGGCTCTTAACACCTGAGGAACAGATGTTTCTTCTTAGGCACTGATCTCCCTCCCCTGTAATCCCTCTGTGCCCAAGTGCTCTGAAACTGCAAACAGCTGGAGACATGCACAGGGGTTCATTTTAAATTGAACATTCTTGGGTTCAGATGAACAGCTTAAAACCAGCTATGACAGTCAAAGACACTGTCATCACTTTGTTTCTTGTCAGTGGCGGTATGATAGATTGAACTGAGAAAGGAGAGTGTAAGCATTCCCCAAAAAAGAGAGCAAGCCGATGTGGCTCAAGTGAATTCAAACTGTAGAAGTAAGATGAGTGACTTTGGAGTGGAGCAGGGGAGAAGTCATTCTGTGATACCTTAATTGCAACCAGACCACAGAAATGATAAATTCTGGGTGACAGGAATGAGTACTATGGAATGGGTTATATCAGCAACTCTCACGTGTAACGTCAAAGAAAGCACTTTCGTGTGTCCTTATTTAAAGAATAAAATCTCCTAAAGATCTAGGGGTGAAATAACCATATAGTCATATATTTAGTGCATTATTATTAATGCTGTCCCAAAAGCACATTTCTCCTAGTTACTGAGGGAGAAGCCCAAAACAACAGTACTTTTTCATTATGGAATACGTGGACAATATTCTTTTTAGCTTTCTCTTCTGACATCTCTTGAAAAAAGTGAAGGTAAGGTCTTTGTATCTGCCCCCGCCATTCTACACCCAAACTCTTAAATTCAGCCCCATGGATTCCATCTGAAACTGCTTTCATTTTGCTGTGATATGTCACAGGCCAAGCACAAACCAGAAGTGATGCAGTGCTGTATTTGGACTCTAATTTAAAATGTAAAATCTAGATCCATAGCAACCCTTCTGTTCTTTAGGCAGAATATTGTGAAAATAGAAAAACATATTAAGCTTAAAATGGAAAAAGCTGATTTTCCTCTTCCTGATTTCTACACTTCCACTTTTTCTCTTGCCTGTAAGCAGCATAGCAACTAAAAGTGGGTAGTCAAATCATCTTGCAGTTTCTGCTCTACAGAACAGTTTTAAGAAACTATTTGCACCAGGATAATTTAAAAGTCTTCTCACATAGGCCAGCCAAGCTTTAGGTGACTTCACCACCAGGAGTGTGAAAGATTCCAGTACTAAAATTCTTGTGTGACTGCACATGCATACAATATTGAATATAAACCAGGATATGGCCCAATTATACAGCCTCTTCAAACACAGGTACTGGTTATCCTGAAAGGCTCCGGATCTCCAAAGATGCTCAAAATTCAACCGCATATAACTCTAAGGAACTTAATCGAACTTCAAAATTAGCCCTAACTTTGCAGGCAGTCCTGCCCTGAGTGGGTGGCCGGAACAGATGTTCTCCAGAGGATCCTTCTAACCTACAACGTTCTGGATTCTAATATTTTCATAATTTTGATTGAAGTAAATGAAACACTCTTTCTAGGAAGGATAATGCTTATAGTATTACACAAACTAATTAAAAGCCACACTCAACTTTCTATTATACCATGTACAATGCAAGCGTACAAAAGGAAGTCCCTGACTTCCACAGTTTGTAATGTTAGGTGAGACGGTAGACTATTATTCTCTTCTGTTATCCCTGGAAGAGAGAGGGGCATGGCTGTTGCTGAAAGGTGAAAGAATGTAACAGATGCAGGATGATTTTTACATTCTGTTTTTTTATATCTGCCTACTACTGATGAAGACGGAGTGCAGGCAAGATGGAGTACATGGCCTGACAGAGCAGGAGGAGCTTACTGATCTTCAGCTAACAATAGTTTCATTAAAAAGTACCTATACAGTTTTGGATGTGGGAAAATGCATAATGTCTAACTTACTCAAATTTCTGTCCCAACTCGAGGGCATTAATAGAAAGACTATTTTTTGTCCTTAACATACAATAATCCTGTGGAAATTCTTTTATTCTCTCAGAGGATCCATGCTACACTTTTCAGCATCTGCTACATGAACTAAGTTTTTAAAAAATCCTGTACTTAACACTAGCTATAATATATAACAGCATGAATTTCTATGGCTTTGACCTCTAGGAAGTTCTATTTTAAAGCAAAAATGGTAAAAAAACCAATAAACTGAAAAAGAAAAGACCATTTTACGTAGCCTCTGCTACCCACCCCCAGATGCTTATCGCCATGTAACCTAAACATCAAATACTTAATTTTAACAGAACTGACAAATAGCGTCAATCAATTAGACCAAAAATGAGCAAAAGAAAATAGACATTAAACTGGGAGATATTTGCGTAGCTAAATGTATTATGCTAAACCCAAAACTGCGAGCTCTCCTACATGATGTAATTCATGCTTTTTAATACTAAAACAAACAACCAACCCTCCCAAATCCAAACCTAATACCTATTATTTATGGGTAAGGAAGAATCTGAATTGGCTATAATTTCATGACATTCCTATATAACCCATAATTTTTCTGAATGGTCCACAAGTCATCTATTTTACGAAACTTCAGTTTGTATGTACACAATGAGTTATCAGAACACTATAAAGAAACTTTAATTACCATACCTGTATTGAACAGCTTCCTTTCCGTAAGAAGTGTTCACTTCTCCCTCTCTGTCTCACAGTACTTCAAAACTATAGAACGCATGCCTTTGATAAATTATGTTCCAAAATTCATTACAGGCCCACACACATAATGGGAATGTAGTGATGTAAACACTATGTCAAATGTGTTTCCTTTTGCTAATATTATACAGCTACTGTATAGAACTTATATTTACAGTATTTTTAAGTTTAAATTAAGCATTTATGTGAAGACAATGCCTCCAACACATGTATTAAAATAACGCTACACAAATTACAGCCTCCAAAAAAGTCCAAAATGTTTTATTTCTTGGGAAAACCAGGAAATTCTGAAAGCCAGGATAAATTCCGTGAGAGTATAAAATTAAAGAGAGCTATTAGCTAACGCTGCATTAGTTTTTCTAAAGTACATTCTAGTTGTAATACATGATCGCATCTATAGACCCATTCCCAAGCATTCAGACTAGTAACTATACCAAATGGTGTACTGTTTCTGAACTAGTTTTGAAATTTGCCATCAAACTTTCAAATGGTGAAACACCAAGTCTTAATATCTGGCTTTTTGGAAAAAAGAGAGGTGAATGACTTAATGATTCATATGAATGAGAGAGATATTGAAAACTAAACTAATACCTAACGTCAAAAGAAAGTGCCAAGGAAGGAAGAAAATCATTGAAAGAAGCTGGGGAACAAATAGACAAAATATAGCAAGAAATCAACTCAGGATATCAAGCATGCCCAGGGGAGTATCAACAATACTCAAAACAGTTTTTAAAGACACATTAGTCTGTCCTTAAATTCCTCCAAAAGGAGAGATTACTCAATTTCCCGAACAAATTTCTCTAGTGCAATTATTCTTACTGTAAGAAAAAACCCTTTCCATTGCCTAACCCAAATAATCGTCACAGAATTTAACTTATTTATGGTCTGATCAGATTTGAAGAACAACTTTTTTTTTTCCCTTCTTTGCAGAAACTTCTCTCTTCATCATCTTTTTTTTTTTTTTTATTAATTTAGGCTGTTTGAAGACAAATTCCCCAGTCTTCGCTAAATAAAGAAATCCAACTATTTTAAGCTTTTTTATTCCTTTATGTCTCCCTTAGTCATCTTATCTTTCAATTGAGTCTGGTTCGGACTTTTGCCCAATATTTCTTGCCAAAGTGGACAGAATGTGCTAGCTGAGGCTTTTTCAAAGGTGAGATACTGGTCTTCTGAATATTCAAGAAGAGTACTTCCATGTGTCAAATGCAACACCTCTCTTTGTACATCTCAGGTTTGATTCATGATCAGTCTGTCATCCAGAGTCCCCCATACCATCTTTTTTGAAGACATATCTCCTAACTAGTTACTCTTTGTATCATAATCATGCACTAAACAGTGATTTCCCTTTTCCTTTATTGCACTGCAAGCTTTTTCTGGATGATTTCTTAAATCTTCACTTTTAATGCTAACACTGTAGTCTCTCACATCATACTGGCATCACCTGCAAATGTAACCAAACACTTTATTCAAGCACCTAAAACACTAAAGGAAAAATTAACAATAATATAATAATACTGACTCCAGGAGAGCTCTGAATGAGTGGAATATCACTTGATACTGACTCCACAATAAATAGTCTACTTTCTAATCAGCGAAGTATTTTATTGCAGCTTAATGAACAGAATATTCCTCTAGCTTATTTAGCAGTATGTCACACACAAAAGTATTTTTAAAAGCCTCACTAAAGCCAAGATATGCTACATGTATCACTCTCTCCTACTCGCAATAGCCTGTGTTAAACATTACTCGCCACCTCCCACCCACCAAACTCAGTATGACATACAGGCAAAACCTTTTTCTTCCTCTCATTAACCCAGTCTTTGAATAAAACTTTATACTTCCAGAATTCTGGACAAGTGGTCTTTTCTTCCTAAAACAGATTCATGGATTATTAAAGATAAAATTCTTCCATCAATGTCTATTTCTTAGTGCAAATTTTTTTTATTATTTTTAAGGTGTCTTTGCGTCCCTTGCCAATACAGAATGGTAAGCATTTCTGATAGTTCAAACAAGTCTTACTCTGGTATCACCCCACCCCCTTTTTAAAACAAAACGACGTGTTAGACATCAGATTAATTTTATTTAATATAATATCCAAACATGAAATGCCCTGGTCAGATATTACTTGTAGATAAGTATACATAAATTTGTATGTTTCTCCTATTACTTATTACATCATTTAATTACTTTAAGTTTAAAAAATATGTTCAAATGGAAATGTGCCTTGATAGATGACAGAAACCACCATAGCTCAAGAAATTCAAAGATTATGTCATAAAGTTACAAGTGTGATTGCACTTGAGCAAAATATTTCCAAGCAAGTTCAAGATGAAAACGATGAAGATGTCAACACACTGCTACTGTAGAGTTAATAACTGGATCGGTACCATTTGTAGATCAAAACACTAAGTCTGCATCTACCAGGACATATATGGTCGAAGATGAAGATCTCAGCTGTCATGCTGTGTGATCAGTTCTTCATTCCTTCCCCAACTTACATAACAATTTCGTATTTGTATTGCAAGGAGATAAGCTTGTCCTGAACACTGCCAGAGAAGTAAGCCAAATAAAACAAATGTCTGCATATACTCAATTTTTTCTTTTTCTTAACAATTTTGCAGAAAGCAACATAGGTATAATTCTATTCATTCAAGTGTCTCCAGTTAGAAACAATTAGTTCATACTAACAACCACAAAATCAGTTTTTCTGTGGAAATCTATTCCTTCAGAATAGTAAGTCTCAAGTGTTTTACAGGTCTCATTATCACTGAACAATTTTTTTTTTGGGGGGGGGAACAATCCTTTTTTACAGTAAGGTCTATGTACAAAACTGTGTACTATATATAAATGCTCTTATTAAACTATATATAAGTAGAGTGGCAGACGGATGGCAAACCATTGCTTATTTAATTTGGTATCACCATAGAGGAATGCACAATATTTAAGTTCCACAGGTTTCTGTCACTGTTCAGTGAATCCAAGCATTGTATCACATCACTTGCCAATGAAGCACAGGGGAAAAAGACATTATTTAATAGGACAATTCTGACAAGACATTTATCTGGGATTTTTCAACAATGCACACAAGAAATGTTCCTGATTAGTGCAAAAAAATGCAGGCAAATTAACTACCTTGTCAGTCCAAATAACAAACCAATCAATTACATTCTATCCAAGCCTGACAAGAAAACTCAACTTTTTGTCATAATAAGCTCATAGCAGAGATAAGGTAGCTGTTCTCCTTTACTTTAGGCACTCTATTGAGAGCTTTATCCGCATTTAAATATCATATTCTAAAAGGATTCCACGATTGCCTCCGAGGATGAGTTGTGGCAGAGTTGTGTCTCATGAAGGGTATCTACACAGTAAAGTGATAAAAAAAAAATATTAACATTGAAAAATCATGGCAGCTCTGCTCTGTCTTATGAAACATTTTAACATCACACTAAATTCAAGCAATGTGTATGCTCAGATCCAGATAGTTGAAGACACTCACACTAAACTTCCACGAGTCTCTAAGCATCAAAAATTAAACTAAGTATAGCATCCTTTTAACTTTTTCTCAGTACAGCTCAAAGAACAAAGGCAATCCACCATAAGACAGCGAAGATAATTTTTCTCTCTCTCTTTTTTTTTAATCATAAAGCGACAATTTAATACAAGTAGGTTTGATTGTGAAGATAGCATTTTCCTCAGATTCGAAACCCACACAAATGCAGCTATAGGACTGACGACATGACAAGCACAAACAACATGGGTACTGTGTTACAACCTTAAAAAAAAGTTTGTTTTATAGAATAGCATTTGAAAGAAGGTAAGTCTTAAGATTTAGGAAGCTTTAAATACGGGAGGGTTTCTTTTATAATACAATGTAATAATTCAGTACATAGAAAGCTTTAGTCATTTCTGAAACAATGTCTTTGAGGCAATAATTCAAAATTCTTTACAGCTGTTTTTTTTTGTACTTGTACTTCCCGTCTTTTGACACTCTCATGACATATGTACTTTTCAAGGACTTTTTTTTTTTAAATAAATAACAATTTTAAATTGCTGACTCTCTCCATTTAAATTCTTTAAAACTACTTGCCATACAGCAAATTAATGTAACTGATAGCACTGTGAGATTTTAAGTAGGAAAAAAAAAAATATCCATGTTGTCTTTAAGCTGTGCTGGCATATCAAATATACATCGGTTTTCAAAGAAAGACTATATAAAGTCTCCACTGCATTTGTTTTGTTTTCTACTTTGAATTGAAGAAAAATTGCAAATAAAAAGGAATTCTAAACGCTGCCATACTTCCATAAAAAAATAACAATCTGATGAACTGGAGCCATAGTGTTGCCACATGCTCCGACAACAGTTCTTTGCAAATAAATTTTAATTTTGAGTGTAAGGATTTTGAATCGAAGAAATAGAAGTGCAGCAAGAAAATAGCACATGTAAATCCACTTCAATTCTAACTTCATTTCTTACTCAGAACATGATTAGAATTTTAAAATCAATACTACAGTCCAATTTTCAACTTAAGAAAACTGAAGCTGAGCTGTAAAATAAAAATATTTTTAATAGTCATCATATTACAATCCCCTTCCCTTAGGAAGTGCAGCTGGTTATGTTCTGATCACCTCAGTGCAGGTGAGGTTGACATGTGTGCACATTCAAGTGCAGAAATATTCAAGATAAGCTCAAGTTCTTTTTGCTACTTCTATCCACTCAGCAACAGTATGAGAGGTTGCAACTGTACCATTGGAGAAAGGTCATCAGAATGTGATGGGCTATGTCCTACCTGGGCTAGCAAGGTTTGGACATGAATACAGTGATACATACTTTTAACACAAGTTTTTATTTGTGTTTCTCAAGATGAGAAATATATATATATACACACACACACACATATGTATGTATATGTACTCAGGTATATGTACTTATTATTTTTATATATATGAATTATTTTATATAAAATTATATTTATGTAAATATATGCTTTTATATATGAAACAAACTTTATAGCTGATCTAACAAAATAGTTAAATTTTAGCAGTAAGCTCACAAATCAAAGTAGTAAAACACAAACAAGGCTCACAGAGGAAACTTATAACTATACAGTAAAGCCAAGATCCTAATTTTTTGTAGTACTTTAGGTAAGGCTGTAAGAACACAGGCATCAAGTAGGTAGTGTAACCTATATCTGCACTAGTGATTCCTATAGGAATATTATAATATTTCATTGCATTGTATTTTTATTGACAACATTTTAAAAAATTTTAAAAATATATTTACCGATACATTAAAGGCAATTTACTTTTTAAATGGTTGGATAATTTTTCCATTTCTACTGCTTTTAAAATTTGACTTGACATCATTTATTTTACATGATTTAGGGTTATCCTCAGCCCTTTCCTCTCTGAAGTATTTAGTTAACAATCATTTCTGACCTTGTTTACAGTTCTAACCAGCAACAGATTGATAAAAGATAAAGGAATATAAATAGATAAATACAACAGCTTTTTTAAAGCTTGTCACCACAAACTCATCTGATAACTGACTACGGATTTTGGAGAACAATCTACTAAAAATTTCTCCTGGGATCTCCCACACTGACCACATCTCTCCTGTCGTACTCTGCTTTTGCTCTGTTCCACCCCTACGTACCACTTACCAAGCCTCCTCCTTCCAGAGGACTGCTCCCATTCCCACACATCCACTTAATTTCTACGGAATGCAGTACCCGGAGCTGCCTGCAATATCTGAACTTGCATTTTCAGCCTTAGTTGGGAAAAGGGTTTACTGAACACAAAAATCTGAAATAAGGACAGTGAGCAAAACTGAAAAGCTTTCCTTTCTCACCAGTAAATGGAACAATATCAGACAGGAAAAAGCATCATAGGTAACACTGTAACAGATGCACAGAGAACAGGGAAGGTTCTCAATTGCATATCTGGTCCTCTAGAAGAGCTGTTCTCTCCCTGCTCTCCTTCATTCCAGGACAAAAATAACTGTGAAAGCACTTTCCTTCAAGTTTTGGTACAGAGAGTAACATATCAACCCCTCAAATAAAATACATTTTCAACCATAATGCAAGCTCAGTCTAACTGCAAAGGTCTGAAGATAGGAAGCTGCTTCAGCATACCTTACCAGTTCTGAAATATTAGGGCTCTCCCACCAGGTAAGTATCTGTCAAGCCTAGAGAAAAACCTTAATGAGGTAAGATGGTAATGAAAAAGAGGAGGAAATAGAGCTACTTAATTACAGAGGAAGTGCTGACCAAGACCAATTTTAGAAGGCAAGGAACTCTACCTGCAGTAAGCACCCAATCATGTGAAAGTGATGTAAGTAATATGCATTTTTTAAATTCAGGCTGCTCAAGTGCAGCTCTTGATCCCAGGAATTAATGTGTACCCACAGCTCCATTAACTGGAGCTCTTTAGTGGGACAAATACCCCACCGAGACCCCCAAACCAACTGTTAATTACTTCAATTCTTCTCAGTATTGATCATGTTATAAATATTAACAAATGCTTCCTGAATGGTTACAGATTTCTATTTGTTGATGTACACACTAATTAGCCTGGAAAAGTTATCTGCAGGACAAAACAACACAGCATCTGAGGTGCCACTGGAACAGAAAAGTTCTGCTTCATTTTAATAATGGGCACACTGAAGCATGAATAGTGACATTTAGAGCTGTTCACTGCACAAACTGGTTCACTGAGATAAACAAATAAAACTAACAGTAGTCTTCATTTACAGAATTCTGTTCTCTGAGTACTATTATGCCCCCTTCAAAACAAGAACATATTTTCAAACAATTTCAAAGCCTAGAAGAAATGATGTATCCTACACAAAAGATGAAGTAAAATATTGGTATCACATACATGAAATGGTTTCATTTCGTTCTAAAAGTGTCATTTTCCTTCATCCTGCACCGTCTTTGTGAATACAAGCTTCTGAGAACCCATGAAAAAAATTTCAGTCAATACACTCAATACTCTACATGAAACCCAGCTTTCTCTTTTAAGAGACTTCGTTTACAGACCTCGTCACAACAAGGTCCTTGATATTATCGAAGCAATTTCAAGACACTTTAATCATTGGCAAAACTCAGTAACTTGACAAGAGAAATTTGGGCCAGGAAGATTTCACTAACTTGAAAGGAAAGTTATTGACCGATGTAATTTCGTTTGGATGTGACTGAATCCAATTGATCCGGTTTTTGCAATGCGTATCTTCCCTCTGCAGCTGTCTCTATCTGATTCTGTGTGCAAGTGCAAGAAGTGACTATCCTTTTCCACTTAAAGCCAAACTCTTCCTTCCTCCTGCTATTATTTTGAATGAGCACACAAGGAGAGCATTTTCAAGTTTAATCTCTGTACTCACTGTAAGAAAAAATATACTCAACTGAATGCCAGCCCATGAATTCAACCAAATCTTGTTGCTGCTAGCATATTCATTATGTAGTTAGATCAACAGTTCATAGATCATATATTATTAACCAAAACACTGAGTTAAGGCTTGTATAACACAAGGTCATACGACAGTACAAAACTAATTCTCAAGCCCAACTGCACAATATCATGTAATCTACACTGTAACAAATTGTACTTATTTTCAGTGTAGTACTTAGATGTGTTCAAAAGAAAAAAACCTGCTTGGTACGCAAGGAAATTATATATTCCCATACAAGTTTGGTTTACAATAGTTTTAACAGAAAAGAGGTGTACCAGTACAAACTTCACACTTAAACTTCACAATTAAAGTTGATTTTAAACACCCTAAATGTTAAAGAAAAAGAATTGTGTTATACATGGGGAGTTAACAAAGCCTTGAGGGGAAATGAGTGAGCCACTACCCACGGATCCTGTTCCTGTAGGTTGCTGCACTGCTAAACAGCAGACACCTTGCTCACGTTCCATCAAGATGAAGGGGAACACTCACACTGATGCGCACCTCTGACTCCAAGTGATTTACATGTATCAGTGTATTCTTTAACAAAGATATTTTCTCCAAAGTTCAATACAACCTTCCCCACTGGAATCATTTTGTCTCTCATTCAGGAATTGATCTTTTTGAGATAACTGGATAACTGAATATTGATTAATAATGTAATCATCGTTATATGGTAGTAAAACTATAGCCGAGTTAGAATGTGGCAATAGATGTTGCTAGCAATTTGTAGTTGGCAGGTCAGGTTTTTTTAAGATTACAAAGCAATTTCATGAAAGGTCTCTCAGTTTAATGAATGAATGACTAATAACTGGAATATAAATTCTAAATGTTAGGCCTAACTGCTGCCTGAAAAAAAAGGTGTGCTTCAAAAAGAAGTCTTTCACGGAGATTCAAAGAAGAAATGGAGCCTTCAGTTTCAGTAGAAACCAGAATTTTATATTTAACAAGTATTTTAATGTACTAAACTGCTTTTCACTCTCCTGCTTAAATGACTAAGAGTCATCTTCCTTAACATACTGCGATGCAGGGAAAATTTATCAATGGAACTTCAGTACAAATAAACCAAAAGTAACCATGTGATGAAGTCAGTCAGGTAAAATATAACTAAAATTGACCTGAAACAGTGGAGCTCAGCAGCCTAATGCTCCATCTCCAATGAAATGCCGTTATCACATGCTCAGTTTTTCTCAGTTTGTATGCTGTCTTGGTTTTGAAAGTGAACAGATGGGAAGTCTTATTAAAGGCATATCTGTCCTGACAGCAAGTTACACAGTATGTGCAATTACTTCACCCAACAAGATGGATTTAACATGCAAAAATGTCAACGTAACAAAAGAAACAGGGAAAGGCAATGTAAGCAGAGAAATTAAAAAAGCTATTTTATCTACAGAAGTGCACACCAATTTAAGGACTGAATGTTTTAATTTTGAATAGAGCTGGTCTTTGAAAGCAAAACTGTACTTCTTAAACAATTGAAATGCCATTTCCAAAATACTTCTGATCCTCTCATGTATACATATGATTCAAAAAGGAAAACTTTGCCTTACAAGAAAGCCATATGGTGTTTCCTCTCACAGACTAGGGTTTATTTCCTCCTTGTTTTTGTTTTTACTTCATGAACACGGAATGAAGTGAAACAGAAGATTAAGAAAACATATTTATGGCAGAACTCTGTTGGCCTTTACTCACCCAGCCTTAGTCTTAGGCTGTCAGGGCACAGAAAACATGCTTGATTGACTAAACATGACTAGCTAGTTTAAAGACAGAACAGTGAACTTTCCTCTGATAACCTAAACTAGCAATGAAAACAGAGCTGAAGATCAGCTGCCAGTCCTTCAGTGCCTTCCCAACTTTTTGTATCACAGATGACAATACAACTTTTTCTGTAACTCAGTTTTTCATGTCTAATCTATATACTTCAAAGTTTTAAGAGTTTTGAGGTAACCATAGTGGCAGGAACATTCAGGTTGCTCTCAATCAGCTGGACATGCCCATAGAAATGTTTGCAAAGAAACCACAACTTGACCCTTGCTATCAACCACTTTGTCTGCCTGGTCCCAGGCTAAAAGGGCTTTGGATTCTGTTGACAATCATAGTTACAGAGTATCTTCCCAGTAAAATTATCTTTTACATAAACTGTGTATAATTAAGACTTAATCTATCAGTAAGTCACAGCATAAACTCAACAAAAATGTTTACATTTTATATATTAGACAATTTATTTTTATTATGAGTACTGTCATTCACTGTGACTGTTTCTGTTACTGAGAACCGTGAACTCCTTCTGAAGTACTATATAACCATACTAACATACCATTAATCTTTCAGATTGAATCTTTCATTGGAAATAAAACTCTAAGCTTCTTTCAAAGGCAGAACTGCCTTTGATTGCTTTTTATTATTAGTATTAGGAAATACTATGAGAAATATTTTAATTAGCACCGTAATATAATACAATAAGACTGACCTGATATAAAAGACTGAATAGAGGATCTTTTTTACTAAAAAAAAAGGTGTGAAATATACTTTTTCCATTTCAGTATATTAAATAAAGTCCAAAGTTCTTTGCTATTATTATTCTGTTTACAGAAAAGCAGATGAAGTCATTTTTGTGGGTTGGCTCTTAATCATTGAGTTCAACCAGGAAAATCTCAATTTCCCTCCAGTCACCATCAGGGTCTAAAGGAGTTCCAAAGTCACTGGACTGCATGGTTTTCATGCTGGTGTTAATGAAAATACAGCCTTGGCCATTAAGTTAGCAATCAGTTATTGTTGGTTTATCTCTATCTGTGAAGCATTTAGAACCTCCTGTGTGACTTCAGGATGTTAAAATCTAAGCATGTCTATCACAGCAGCGAGCCAAAGTAGGAATTCTGGTTTCCTGCTCAGCTGCTCTATCAAGCAGACATCTAACAATAAGTGTGAGCTCTCCTGCTGTAGGTAATATGCTTCATGTAACTATATTCGTCTGCTCAGTCTAAAACACAGATTGAGGGCCAAGAGATGGGTACTTTTTACTTCTGTTTTAAAGTAATTTGTTCTGCAAGACATTTATACGTTTTTTTTTCCTCCCAAAACTCCCACTCCTAGAAACCTTAAAACTGTAGCAGTTCTACTGTGACCCATTCAAGTCTCTACAGCATCACATGGAACCTCTTTACCAAGCTGCTGTACAACATAGCCAGGTCAAAATCTGTAATGCATTTGTTGCTATGACTGAGAAACACAGAAATCAATTAACATCAGGTTTAGATTGAGAAGATTAACAGCACTACTGAAACTTTATTGCTTATTGAAACATAGTGTCCAGAGAACAAAAGGAGGTGTATATACATTCTCTTACACTGTTATGGTTTAAAAATTACAGAAGAATTTACTACTACTACATAACAAAGTTTACAAAAAGCTGTATCATGCCTTTGGAATAGGAAACCTTGGCTTGTCAAAGATACTGCTGGGCAGGATCCTGCAGGTGGCTGTCAGAAACGGCAGGGTTATCAAGTGAGAGGGATGGTTTTTAAAATAAAATCTGCTCAGAGCTCAGAGAAACACATCATCCCATTGTACATGAGATAAGGAAATCAGGCAGAAGGTCTGTTTGGTTAAGCAAGCAGCTTCTTACTGAACTAAATATGAAAAATGAGTGCTAGTAAAATTCAGAGGGCAAAAGTCCAGATGGATCGAATGAGAAACAGACAGT
This sequence comes from Bucorvus abyssinicus, assembly GCA_009769605.1. Classification (NCBI taxonomy): domain Eukaryota; kingdom Metazoa; phylum Chordata; class Aves; order Bucerotiformes; family Bucorvidae; genus Bucorvus; species Bucorvus abyssinicus. Next base: position 29,095,319 of record CM020028.1, on the reverse strand, counting down.
AGTTCTACAAGAATGTTAGCAGCAAAAGAAATTTCAGAGAAAATACGGATTAGATTTCAACTGATAACGCAGGAGCTGAGGTACTTGATACCTTTGTGCTCAATGCCTCAGTCTGCACAGTGAAAATTTGCTCTCAGGCTTTAATGCCTACCAGTGTGACACAGTAAATGGACAGCCAAAAGCAGGAAAGCAGTGTTTAAGGTTCTGTTCCATTTGAATATATTCCAAGCCATGGGAATTACCCAATGGTTACAAGGAATATGAAATTTGCTTTCCCAGCCCTCTTATAGACAGCATCTGACTGCCCACACGCCAATATTAGATTTCTAAGTGGTGTCCAAGACTGATTTATGTCTCATTGTGCACAAATAGCAAAATACTGTGCCCCTGATACCATCCTAGAATTCATTAGTACTTGCCATAATAAAGGTCCTGTTCTTTGATTGAAAGGTGATTGTATAGTCTACTGAAACTTAGATACTATAAACATTTCACCAAATAAAAGCCAGGAAAGGTTATGTGGGTAAGTTTTATAACTGTGAGCACATCTAAAGCATATTTGTAGCCATCAAAATAAAATTAAAAAAAAAAACCCTAACAGAAAACAAGTATTATTCGTGTATATTTACTACTCCACTATAAAAAACTTTACACGTTCCAAGGCCTAAGGAAAAAAATTCCCAGATGCGGTTACAAAAAAAAAAAAAAAAAGTCAGAACAGTACACAAAATGTAATGCATTCACTTGCACAGTACGTACACATCCCTGTATTTTAAAATACACATTTTAACCTTGGACCGTTACTTTTTTTTTAGGGCCAGAAAGTTTTTTAAAACTGCTTGATAGGTATAGAAAGGCTGGAAAGATGCGTTTCAAAATATACTTGCTTAACCTATAAGGCAAATGTTTCATATTCCATTATAATTTCTTAATTCATTTTCAGTCTTCATTTTTAAAACTTTCTAAACCAAAAATGACAGGTCTCTAAGCGGAAAAGGATTGTGAACAGCATAAAGCTTAGATACACAAGAATAGGAATTACAGTTTTCTTTCAAACTAGTTCTGGAGCATGCAACATTTAGTAACATTTTTTTCAAATAAAGCCAGAAGTTAACCAATATGTATAAAACACAGATACATTCACATTTATATCATAACCAAGCTATATACAAAAAGTACCATACAGCACTTACAAAAATAACTGTTTAGATGAAGTATTTAGAATAAGAGTTGTTATAACATGGTTTTACACCATGGCTGAAAGCATACATGCAAATAAAAGTCAGATACCATACATAAATCTTAAAAGCAATAACAAGGACTAGTTGTATTAAATAATAATAATAAAAGAAAATCTGTTAATTAACCACATTTAAGACGATGCTGTATTTGTGGAACTCTGTGTTAAGTATTACATAAATAATTTCCAAGAGAACTAAAAAAATCAGTGAAATAATACCATAATATACATTGCAACATATTCACTTAAGATTTTTCTCAAATAGTATAAAAAAGGGCCCTCAACCAAATCATTTCATTATAACAAAAATGGAAGTCAGGTAAGAGATTTTTTTGCAATGTCATTACCATGAAAGTGTATCCTTGACTCTTACTTTAGCAGGTACATCAATAACGTAGTGTAGATAAAGCATGAAGCGTGGCTGGTTTCAAGTGAATCAAAAGATTCAGTAATTTTTTAGATAGGAAAATAACATTTTATTTGTAATATGTACTCTCATTATATCTTGGCAATAAAACAAACCCAAAACAGAACAGTAGGGAGAACTGATGCTTGACCCTATGCCATGTTGGGAGTAAGGTGAATCAAATTATTTTTCAATTTTACCAGTTTCCTAAACTTTTGTTCCTGCTGTTGTTGGGCACTTTCGGCTAGATCTGTTCCACAGTACAACTCCCTGTGCAACAGGTCAACAAACTCAGCATTTAGTCCAGGCAGAAATGAAAATTGCTTTTAAAAGCAATTGGTGACTTAGGCTTAAATGCATTTCAAACAATGCATCTATATAAATTTATTTCTTCAGAACATGAAATTGGGGAGAAAAAATTGTGAAACAAAAGACTATATGTCATTCTGTATGGAACTCCAGAGCAGATTTGGTCATTTGCTTTAAAAATGGTCATGGTTGTTCTGAAAATGCCCTTGTACCTCCTCTATTCCTTTTCACTATTTTTTTCCTCTCAAGAAGGAAAGAACACAGAATGTGAATGTACTGACCTGTTGGAATGATAGACATACAAAATAGAAAAATCAGAGATGCAAAGAAGTTAAAGAATTTAATTGCAAGAAAATTGCAAAGTGCTTGAATCTGTGACTGATTAACCAATATCTGAAACTTCTTTCTCACCTATTTTTGGAGAACAGAGGAAAATGAAAATATTCCAAATGAGGCCTTGACTATTTTATCTATTTTTTAATTGGTCAAGATAGATGATAGCATGTAACATCAGAGAAAGTATATAAACAACTTAAAATATGGAATTTCAGCCAAAAAACAAAAACCAAACCACTACAACAAACACTTGTTTACGGAGGATTACTAATCAATATGTATTTGATCGGTTAAGTCATACAACCAACATTTTTCTGCATTTAGATAAAGTGTTTCTAACTATTCAAAATGAACATACTAACTGTAATTATATAAGCAATGTTAATTATGGCTCAGCATTGTTTTTTAATACTTGCTTTTTTTTTAAATAAGAAAAAAGATTAAAAAAATCAGCAGTATCATTCTTCATCTATTTGATGTACTTGTATTAAGAGATCTTTGTGTATCAGAGCGATGCATATGAACAAAAACACACACCTTAGAGGCCACTTTTTCTAGCTTGTGTTCTGTGTCTCTCAACTTGTAAGCAATTTTGACAGAAGCTGTTTTAAAGAACAGTTTATCTCCTCTGACACTGCATGTGCTCATGCTTAAATGTACCAGCAGGAAGCTAACAGGAAGGGAAGAAAAACCTCACCAAAACACCATGAGGAAGGATTGGGGATGACAAAGGTGGTCTTATCCATGTACCTATCTTCAGTATTTTCAAAATAACATACCAGTATCAATATCCTTTGTCACCTATACCAATAAAGTAGCTGAAGTACAAAGATGTCATTTTCTGGTCACATACTCCCCATCTCAGCTTCACTGACTGGTCTTGACTATAGCAAACCTCTCCTTTCCACACAGGCTTCCTAACCATAACCCCCTCTCCCTGGCTCGTCAACAATTTCAGCATCTCCCCTCCTCCAACTACCATCCACATGGTTTTATTGTTCCAATGTCTTTCTCTAACCAGTCCAACTTCCTGCTTTCAAGTCTTGGAGCTTGAGAAGTCTGGATTTTGCTGCCTCTTTTACCACTGACAGAGCTTACCACTGTTTCTCAAGTCTTTTTCCCACACCTCCCCTCCCAGCCCCATCTCCAGGGACCAAAAAAAAAAAAAGTTAAAAACTCTCAGGATACAGTGGAGAATTTGAAGGCGGCAATTCAGCACGATCAGGATCAGCCCGGTCCAAGGAGCAGCAGAGGCTGAAACACCTTCACCTTACCAATGACTGCCTGACCAGCACAGATTCACCAGACACCTGTGCCGGGTGTGATACTACAGTTTAGCCTAACAAGCAGCTAGTCCTTATCAAATGCGTAACTGCTGTGTATTCTTGAGTTCTTCTGCTCACATCTCTCTCTGAATGACAAAAGATGACTGAAGTGACCTGGGAGAGTTACATACCTGCCCACATCCACTGCCCAACTTTATTCTTCTGATCTAGTGTAGCATTTCTCCACTGTGCATCTGAGTCAGACTTCAAATTACCAGTCAGCAACACCATCGTTGAACTCTGTTCACATTTCTTTTCTTTGCAAGTCCTGTAGCATTTTAATGCCTCAGCTGCAGGGGTAAAAGCATGCTCAGCTGGCCCACAGCACACTCAAAGCACAGAATTTCAAACTGACATGGATATATTTCTTCTCTGTCCGTAGGAAAAAAAAGGGAGGTCTTGGCCAAAATTCTCTTTACTGATCAAAGACTTGAACTCACTTTTCTTCTTAATGGTGGTGGGGGGGTGGGGTGGGCAGGAAAGGGAAACAACAAACACACCTGATGGACACACACTTCTGGGCAAGACAATACACTTGCACAAATCTCAGATGAAGAATTTTGCCTGAAAACATCCAGCCTAATACACAAGTCCAAGTGATTAAAGTTTTACAAGTAATGAGAAACTGAAAAGAAGAGTCTGGTACTGCAATTAGTACCACTGCCCAGCATATCTAAAAACCTTCAGAGAGTAAGCTTTGCTAAGTTTCAGTCACAGACATTTTGTTTGATCATTTCACTACTTCTTTCACTGCCTTTAAGTCAGCATTTCATAATACAGTCATTGTAGAGAATACGCAACTTTCATAATTCTTGATGAAATGTGGTGGTCAGCTTTCACTATTTCAGAAACTCAAATAATAGTAGGAATTTGAAATAAATGAACTGAAACTAACATTCTAAAAGAACCAAACTTTCATAAGAAAATGCTTCTGGAAAAAAAAAAATACAATCAAACATTAACTTTTAACTCATTCAGCAATGACTTCTCTAATGAATTCTAGAAATCTTCTTTCCCATGTTGACAGTAACAGAAACACAGAAAGCCTCAAATACGATGACCAACAGAAGCTGAAACACTATTTTTCCCAAAAGAGAAGGAATTCTTTTGTCGTTTAACAATGAAAATGTTACATATCTCTTACAAAACAGCAAAATGAAAAATTACACTCTAAAAACACTCCCATTTCTGGAGCTGGCAGAGAACATTAAATACACTCCAGCTACTGAGGAAGGCATCTGCAGCAATATTTAACTAGAAACACAGTTTTTCCTTTTCTTCAATAACTTGTTAAATATATGCATTAAACTCATTGTCAATTGATAAACTTTAAAGTAACAAGAGTCAAATTTTGAACCTTATCACTTCAACTTACAAAACCCACCAGCCTCACATAAACATTTCCATATATATTTGTCAGACAAAATGTACCTCAAAAATTTATAATATGGATTCATCTATAGTGAAAATACTGTGCTGCTTAATTTCAGAATTTTATCAATCTTCATTCCTAAAAAAGTTAATTATCACCTCATATATGGGGCTTAATACAAAATTTAAATGCAAAAATGAAGGGAGCGTGCCAATTTTTCTAAAGCATCTCATGGAACAGTGAAACTAATTTTGAATGTAATATTAGGTATTTTCATGATTGGAATGAGACAACAAGATATTTAAGCAGAATTAAGTACATACACTATTAACTGAAGTTTCAAAATAGAAGTCTCAGGTCTTTTAAAAACATCTGATGTTTTTCCTATGGTAAGCAAAACCAACTGAAAAAATGAAAAATACTAAGGTACCAAGTATTATATACTGTAACTTATCAACAGTCCATACACTGGTATAAGCTACTACCTACGAGGTGAAAAAGAGGCCACAATGGTTCGGTATCATTTAGAGTTAATGGCTAACTTGCCCAAACTGTTCAGATGAAGTCTTCAAGGAACTAGGATGTGTATCAGAAAAAACCCTTACCGTCGGTACTCTTCTGTCACTCCACAGGAAGCCAGCTTGTGTATTCCCACTTTAGTCTGGAACAGAGGGGGTGGATCTTAACTCTCAGCACCTACTGCCCCACTTTGTGGGGTACCCCACTACCCACCAGAGGGCACGCAAAGGATTACTCACAGGCATACTAGCCTCCTGCCCTCACATTCTCCATCCCTCAGGAAAGCGACATTATCCCTTGAAGTGTAATGCCACTAGACCTTCTGTGCTAGCACTTCGAACACCTAACTCCTTTGTAGCTAAGAAAAACAGTGGAGTTTTAGCTATGACATTGTTATTTATTGTTTTCTGGGGTTGAAATGAATTAGGAAACAGCCCTTCACGGTTGAGTTTTGGGAGTTTTTCTGTGTGTCTCTCAGTCCACTGCTAGGTTAGATGAAACAGAAAGCTGTTGTTAGATGGGATGATAGTAATGTACTGCATTTGGAAATGCATTGGGAAAAGGCACTTTTGAAAGAGAGCAGAGGAAGGGGTTGGAACTGTGGATGTCTTGCCGTAACTTACATAGTGGAGCTCTCCACCAAGAGATGTTAAATTTCAACGCAAAAAGTGTGAGCAATAGCACTGGTAGTTGTTGGTGGTATGTTGCTCAATGAAGTAACCTTTTAAACTACAATTACAAACTACGACATGGTTTTCTCAAGACATGGATATAATAAGCAAAATAACTGAAATACTTCCTTATCCTTAAGTAGAGTCCTTAATGACTCACTCTATTGACTACAGGAAGAAGTAACGAACCAAATTTTGCCTGTTACACACAATAGAAGAATTTAATTGTTTTTAATGGCTTACTTTTATGGACAATAAATATGTTTTTTCCCCTCCACTTAGCACTGGTGAAACCACATCCACTGTGTCCAATTCTGAGCTCCCCAGTACAAGAAAAGTAATGGAGTTACTGACTCGAGTCCAGCAAAGGTACCATGAAGATGATTAAGGGGCTGGATTACCTGTCATATACGAAGAGGCTGAGAGGGCTAGGAGAAGAAAAGGCTCAGTGCAAATCTTCTCAGTGTGTATAAATAACTGACCGGGGGAGAAAACAGAATCAGACTTCTTGGTACCCAGTGAAAGTACAAGAGGCACTAAGCAAAAACTGAAATAAATGAAATTCTTTTTGAACATAAGAAGAATCTTCTTTTACTGTGAGGAGGGACAAACAATAGAACAAGCTGGCCAGAGAGATTCCATCCTTGGAGATATTCAAAACCCAAGTAGACACTGCCCTGAGTGACATGCTCTATCTGACCTTGTTTTGAGTAAAGGGACTGGAGACTAGACCAACTCCATGGGTCTCTTCCAATCTCAACTATTCTGTGTTTCTGCTTTTAATAAAATCAGAAACGGTTTAGACAAGCCTTTCAGAATTAAAGAAAATTAAAGTCCTGCAGTTTACTTATTGTTCTTTAATGTGAAAAACTAAGATTACCACTGTAGTTTTAAAAGCCCGCTGGTTTTCTTATCTCTTTTTCACAGCAAGTGTTATTAAAAGAACTGTCAGTAGGTACCAGCAGATGACAGGCTTTTTTTATGTAAATTTAAACAATTTTTACTAAGACTGGTTATAAACTACCAGTATTTTTTTCTTTTCATCTGCTCTGCATTTGAAGATATTAAACAGTTGCTTTCCCACTTTTTACATACCAGAACTTGGTTCTAAAATTACTCTAAAATATAGAAAAGCTTCAATCAAATATTACTGGATTGATTCATGTCACACAACTGGACTACTAAAACTAGCACTATTGATTTTACTCGTGCAAACCTAAGATCTTAACAGATGTTAAATTTGCTTTCAAATAAGGACATGTTAAGTACTTTTTCCTCAAGCACTTTTCTTAACATCTCTCCACAGACTTTTAAGTTGGCAGTTACAAATAGTCTTCATCAAGCCAGAAAAGTCTAGAATTCACTCTCTTCTGTCATTTATTACAAAATGGTCTTCAATACTGAGGCAAACAGCTTTGTAAATAAAGTTATCCCTGCCACAATTTCTCATGCCGTTAATGAATCCCGTTTGTTATTCTTCCCAAACATCTTTAAAGTCAGCTATTCCTTTTCAGTGGTGATTTGTTTGGTCACCTTTTGTACCACCCTCTTTCCTCTTCTCAATTTCTGCATAGTGAAATGCTAATGCAAAACATACACTGTCAGGAAGTTATGCCCCCAACATTTCTAGACTGGATTCCTTCTAGACTCCATGTGAAATTTCAGATCTTTGGTTCACTACTTGGCGAATTTGAAAGCAGATTTCTTCTCTATTCATTACCTATGTACATTCCTCTCTGCCTACTTCCTCCTTCTTTTGTCTCATTTTCTTTCCTCAGTTGTCCAGAAGGGCCCTCAAGCAGCATTTCCATATTTTCACTTTTTTCTCAAAATACTTAAAAAATAATTAATTTAAATAGAAATATAATTTAAATATCCTCAATGTCTCAAAACCAGTTGGTGTTCTAAGACAAATTGCTCTAGACTTGCATGGATTCTTGCTGATTAAACCAGCTATGTATTGGCGCACCTACTTAATGGCTAGTTCAAAATGCATTTATAATAAAACACACATCCAGAAAATTCTTCCACACACTTCCCCATGTAGTCTGAGTTTCCAGACACAAGGTAAGGACCGCCAATTCAGAAATGCATACAGACTCCATTACCTCAAAAATGACCCTACAAAAGGAGACAACAGTCATATTCACAATTTCTATGGACTTCACAATTCAAAGAATTTAAAGATTCTTTTTTCATTTTAATTGTCTTTCACCTGGCATAAACCACAAGGCTGTGCTCCCACTTCATTGTGTTAACCAGCATGTTCTCTTGTAGATGCAAAAATGCAGGCAGCAGTCTCATCTAGTCTCTTTTATGTTTTATTTGCTTGGATCGCTGAGCAGAGATAGGAATATTTAAATAAGCAGTCTGTATCACAAGGTCCAAAGAGACTTCCCTTTTGAGGCCTGGGAAACCCTAATACAAGCATACTTCTAGAACAGAAGATTTAACTTCTCTCCTCTATTTCCCTAGGTAGCAACATCAGCACCAGGCATAATTTGTCTCTGACTTTTAGTAACATGTTAGAAAGCTCTTCAAATTTATGAGATTTTTAAACCCAAGGATAAACCTTGGCTGCAGCTTATACTTAAGCGTGCACTTTTATTCATACAATATTTTCTTACCAAATTATAATGAAGTTTCTGCTGTGCAATTTTGATGCTGCTATTGCTAGCTTTTATCGCTGTATTAAATTGTTAGGGAACAGCTAAAGGCTCACAAAACAATTTCATCACACCTATTTCATTTTTAATAGCCTTTGTAAGAAACATCTCTGAAATTATTGTTTACGTATTATGGTCAAATAAATGTCAGCAAATTGTATCGTTTAGGTTACTGCCATTAGGATTTTTGCAATTATTTTAGCCTTTATTAGAACATTATTTTCTAGACTTTACTAAGTTAGCTATCAGTCCACTACTATCACCGAATTATACTTGTATTTACTTCTATCTACTCAAGCTAAAACTGAACGATACTCCAATTTTTAAGTATTAGTACTATATTCACCTACAACTATCACTAACACTTCAGCTTCTTCTCAAAAACACAAACTCATCCAAACTGTTTTAGCATATGTGGGTTGCTGAAGCATTCATCAAGCCCCGAAGGTGCTATCAAATGGCACACAGTTTTTGTAAGACACATTCTACTCTTAAAACACAATTGTACACAATAACTTTCAGGAACAGTAGGGAGTTAGTGACCTGTGTTCACTTCTAGTTACAAATATTTAAATTACATACATAATTTTGGTTTTAGATTTCAATTGAACAAACTGAGGTTTTTGCCAAAGTCAGCACGACTTCTTGGCCAACCAATAAATAATGCAACAGCAAACATCTTCCAACCTATATGTATTTTTCTCTCAAGCAAGTTACTGTGCAACTGAAACTGTTCATTTCCAGTGACTACAAACTGAAATATTTTATTCATAATTAGATGTCCCCTCAGGGAAACAGAGTGAGTTACAGTAACAGCAACCATCATCCAAAACATTAAAATGGGATGGGAGAAGAATAAAATAAATAAGGCGCCAAGAAAACTTCACGCATCCTTAAGAACACAAAAGCAAAACCTGTGTTTTCCAAAGATAAAACTGTGCTAGAAAGAAACAAGGCTTTCCATCAGTTCTGAAACAGGAAATCAAAAGCTGCCAAAGGATGTGTGAACCACACTTTAGATAAGTAGTTTTTCTGTCCAAGCATTTTTACATGTATTACTTTAGATGCAGACAAAGTCCTGTACAACATTAATGGCTAGCAGCTTTCTGTTTTCTCACTCTATGGAAAAGTATCCTTTCCTAGGTGACAAGTGCTGACCTTTCAGTGTACTATGTCTGCTCCCTTCTACAATCATTTCTGGTAATATATATCAAAAATGACAAGCAGAAGTAAGTGTACTGGGTGTGCTGTGCTGTACAGCTGATGTGTAGGGTCCCTGTGATTGCTAATTAGAAAGGATGCTTTACTGAATTGCCATACTTGATAGGCAATTACTGCACATCAACCACACAAATTACCTTACAGAACAAGGTGCTCAATATTGATGCTGGAGATACATACATTTCCATTCCCCCCAAACCACTAAAATTCAATGTCAGAAACAACATGTATCTAGAATGACTTTGGTATTGACTATAGAAAAGAACAGAGATTTCTGTATTAGAATTCAAATGCTTGGCCACCTTTCCTCTACTTTCCTAACCCAACTTTTGTTTCTTTTTAATAAGAAAAGGGAAAGTCAGCAAACCAAAATGTCACCATTAAATCATTTCACAGCATTTGGTGTCAGAAATGTAATAGAAAACGTGCACATCATGGGAAAGGTTACTGTTCTTTCAAAACATCTTTTCTCTTGGTTCAGGGCCCATTCCTCTACATAACTGTGTAGGCAATACTGATGGTTGCTCTCCCTGGGCTTAATTTGGCATTTGAAGGATTGTGGCATTTTCAGGAAACCACAGTGCAGTGATTTTAGTGGCTATCCAGCTGAATGTGATGCTATGATTTAGAATAATCACTCTGTTTATGTGCAATGGTAAAAGTTATTTACTAGACCACATTCCAATGTCAGCCTATACTTTACTACATATTTCCCTAATATGGCATCACATCAGATCTCAAAGTCAGAATTAGAGGGATTTATTGCTCCTGTTCCTCAACAGTAATTACACATGCAATACAAAAGCATTACTAAAATAACTGCAAATTAATTTACACTTCACCTTTCCATTGTTACAACCAGTGACACGAAAAACGGAACAGACCCATATTAGTTGCTGCTAAAAGCTTTTAGATATTCTTGAAGACAACTTAAGCATTTTTTTTTTTTTGCATATAATTTCCACAGCCTTTCCTCTCAAAATTAAGTGAAGTTACTAGGCCTTCTGCAAGATGAAGTCAGATATAGGCTTAAAAATTTAGCTGTAACCTTATTCAAGACAGCATGGCAAAATACTTCATGTGCTTCACATCTCCACAAGACAACAATATCCAAAGAACATTTTTCAAGTTACAAGATTAAAACAAACAAACAAACAAGCAAGCAACACTTTCAGGCAAAGAGCTAGTAAATCCATCCAAGGGTAAATGTTTCAGAAAAAAAATCTGAAGAAGAAGAATGAGGTTGTTATAAGGTAGTGAAGTGCTGCCTGAAACATTCAGTGATACTGAATTCCTGTCTCACTATGGTTATGGTACTCATAACAAACATTTGAATAATTATTAAAAATACAAAAATACCACCTAAACTCACAAAATTTTAGAAGTCATGTAAAAGAAAATAACAAAATTAATAAGGCAGAAGAATAAATTAAAAACATATAATGCTATTTTACAAATTCCTAAGATTTGCTTACAGAAAAAGCAGACAAAATGAAATTTGCAGTTCATGTCAAAATTATGCTTTAGTACAAGAACAACAAATAAAACCTACAACTCTATTCCTTTCCCCTCCAAACAAAGACATTTTATAAAAAGATTAACTTTCAGCATTCTCAAATTATCTATGTAGATGTTGTTATATGCAAATTATTTCAGCTACCTCAAAGTAAAGTATTCTTTACCAAGTACATCATAATGCTGAAGAGGCATTACAGCAAGAGCTTTTTTTGTTGTTGTTGATTTTATGTTTTTAAAATCATGTTCTCCAGTAAGTACCTCTGAAATATCTTAGGCTATAGAACACAATAATGTATAGTAATATCCCATTAGCAACCACTGTATGCAACTTTGTTCCATTGATTTCTTAATGAAAACTTGTGCCATTTTAATCATGTGAAGAATAATTCTGGATAATGCTGAGAATAGTGACTCAAAATCCTTACGCTCCCTGTAACTCTAACTGTTTTTCATGTATGGGCTTCTTTGGCAATGTAAAACATGCTCTTGCACTACTCAAGATAAAATCTGTTCTGAATAGTGTAGATGAAGTTTTGAACCCAAACCTCAGGCCCCCTACTACCAAAACCTCACACAGATTAACTAACTACAGATCAAAGATTTGTAAAAGTAGTGGACAGTAGTAACAATAGTGAGAAAAAAAATTTACATGTGTAACAGTATGAATCACTGTTTTTTATATTAAGATTTCCTACTCAGATAGTCCGTAATTTCCATTACGGCTCTGTGGACAGACACTTAGTTCAGAAAACTGACTACACAGATGCACGCCTGACACTGCCTGTGACAGGTCAAAACTGATGCTGCAATACAGCATTTAAATGGTTATTGTGGTCTTCTACCACATTATTTTAACACCTCTGAACATGAACATTCTCAGGTTATAAATTTCCTAAGTATAAATTTCTGTTTCATGGCTTCTGTAGCAATAGCGCAGCTTAATGATACAAAACAACTGAATTGATAAAGAATCTGACATTTGCTTTCTGAGCATCCTATGCTATGAAATGCTCTGATGTGATAACCTTGCTGCACTCAAAGTGACTGAAGCAGCTTGGCCAGAATTGTGGAGTAACTAACACGTTCAAAAGCCAACTGAGTTTAATTGTTTGACTCAATTTAGATGCTGTAAGAAAAAATTCTTAAGAACACCCATGACAATAAGAAGCTACTGATCCCATTGAGATAGGTATTTTTGAAGCGATAACCAATAGGTAATTGGTTACCAACACTGGTAACCAGATTGGGAAATAATTTGATACGTCATCAGCCTTCCCTCTGCCATCACAGGCAATGTGATTTCATATTCCCTGTAACTTGTTTCATTAAAGTAATTTTAAACTTCTGAAAAGGCACCTCACTCAACAACCCCTTTATCTAAAGAACTCACTCATTACTTATAGCAAAGATAATGAGGACATCCTCAGAATTATATTACTTTATTTTATGAATTCTTCCAAATCCTAGGAGTTAGAGAAGACAAAAAGTTGCAAAGGTCTCTGATGCAAGTATTTCTTAATGCAACCATAACAATAACATAAATTCTGAAATACATAGCTGTTTTGGGAACAGATGACAACTGCCAAATACAGTTTCAAGCTGTAATGTACAAATCCATGATTGCAGCAAGACTTGATCAAGCAGCTGTAACTGAAGGAGAGAAAAGGATAACTATAATTCTTAAAAGTCACTGATCAAAAACAGTAAAATACTACTTCTTAGTAGTAAACAAAGTAACCCTGTAGAAAGAATTGCTTTAAACTCTTATTTACAACTGGTTATCTTGTCACATACTTCTAAAGTTTATGACACTGGTACACAAGCTTTTTGGATCAGCAGATTGAATATTCAATAGTAAGAACTTCTGACAATTAAACACCTGAGCCAAACTTGTACCTGAAGAGTTCATAAAGTTCTACTGTTCACAAAGGCTCTACAAATTAAACCCCAGTATGCAAGAGCTTGGGTCACTGGTCTACAATTGTAAAAAGATCTAATGCTGAACTTCAAGGAGGTTTGACTGAGAGGTTGCTAAACAGTCCAGGAAATAAAGAAAAACATTTTGGGGATGCACACACACTGCTCTCCCCTGCCCCCCCCAGATCACCTGGTAAGAGGAACACTAATAAACCTTGCCAAATAGCACAATAATACTCCAAGAGGTTTTTAGAACTTCCAAAACACTGAAGAGACACAGACGTGCATTTTTTCCTATTTAGATACTTTAAAGAAATTACACTTCTTCACATGTTTTAACAGAAAAGGCCATTAAACAACAACAACAACAAATATTCTCAGAAATCCTACCTTTTCTCCTGGGGGGAAAAAAAAAAAATTCATCCTTTGCTGTAGCTGCACTTGATCAGAAAGCACAGGTAGGCAGAATAAACTTTCATGCAGTTTTGCTCTCTTTTTCCAAATGAAGGCTCAATGCTAAGCTTTACACAGAAACATGAACATTACTTGGTGCTGTGCATATTTCCCAGCCTGGGTTTCTCAATTCTGAGAATGCAGAATTGAATGGAAACAAGTCTTTTAATCATGGCAGTATTGCCAAAATTTGAGGTTTGGGTCAATCCTACGCAGACTACCTGTAAATAATTCTTGATACTGTATGATCTCTGAAGGAAGTAAACCAGAGATGGAACACAAAATCAGTATCCAAAGACCTGAGCTTCTGTTCTTTAGCTAGTTTAAATTTCCATAAGGAGTTAGGCAGCAAAACAATCATTTGTGCTTCAATTAAGATTTTACTGTCCTATTTTTCAGGAAAATAACAGAAAAATGTACTAAATAAATGCTTCAGAATTCCTAAATAACAGAAAATTCAAGAGCCATGGACTTTCTGCCGTGCAACTTCAAACGTTCCAGGCACGCATAGCTTTAGGTAGCTGGGTAGCCCAAATGCAAACGTGCCTAGCACTCTTGCTTTTAGAGAAACTCTGAACGACAGCAGTATGAGTCTTGGTATCAGACTGATGCCTGACTTCTAAGTACTGCAGAAGAGAGCTTCACAAGGACTACAGGTGTTTTTTGCATGTCTGCACTAGCACATGAATTTACTGAAAGTGAAAAGTCTGTGGTGTTTTACAGTAAAATGCAATGCAGGACAGGTAATTCAGTTTGAATAAAGTCCTCTGTGAACAAAACTCTGCATTTGTCATTATAGGTATTATCCTGCTATCTAGCATAAAAAGAAACATATTTTAGAGGGCAGTAAAATGAGGTAAAGGACAGCAAAAATGATCTAACAGGTATTTTAAGCAATTAGAAAAGTTAATATGCAGAATTAATCCTTGTAAATTATATAGCAAAAATAAACTATGCAACTGAATGTTAAGCTTCCTTTCACTCAAGCAGTTTGTTACAATGAAATAATGAGATAGTAATCCTCTGCAAAACACAGGATAGTACCAAGTTGTGGGTGAATTAACATTTTCTGTGTGACTAATGGCTACATTAGCAGCCTTAAACTTCTATATCTACTGTAAATCATAGACTTTCAATTACTATGATGGATTGTTAATTTTGTTGCAGTGCATTTAATTAATAATTCATGTACTTGTTCTAGAATAAACTTCAGCTCATGCAGAGCGTCAAAACTAGCAGCTAACAGGTAAAGAATTTCTTCCTTAACTTGAAGGCTGGCATGCAACTGTGCTTGCAAATGTAAGAAATAAAAACACAAAGCTGAACCCTCACGAGGCAAATGCAGTTAAGGAAATATGGTAACAGTTTGAGAGAATACTTCCAAAGGATTCAGAGGAGCCTGTCTAGAACACACTTTGTCAAAAATAGAATTAAAGCAAATCACTTTGTGCAGCTGAGGACTATTCCTTTATACAGTATAAATTGTTATCCTAAATTCAAAACATACATTTTTAGCATGAGAATTACAGATGTATATATTTTAAAGATCTTCAGTTATAGTATGATTTGGTGACACAAAGTTATGTCAAACCTTACAGGCAATTTTGACTACAAGTTCTTGTTTTTTACTAAGTATGACACTGCATATGGTTTCTTCCTTCTTCCTTCTACACCTCACCTTTTCCTCTCTCAGGCTTGCCTTGATACAGTGACTGCATGTGCAGAACATTACAGTTGCCTGAAATGTGAGACTCAGTATGATGGGTAAAATAAATACTTTCACATTTAGCTTATTTCCTAGTAGGCATCTGCATTAAAAATAAATACTACATGCATGTGTAATAATTTGCTTTGCAGCTTTGTTTTTTGAATACTTTATAACCAGCATTCAAATCTATGTTTTCTAAAAATTCTATTAATATTCTTTCAAAGGCATGACCTTAGTCTATTTTACCCTCTCTGTAATGCCAAAGTAATAATTTTGCTTCAGTTGCTGCAAATCAAACAAAATAGAAAATTCCAACTTAACTGACAATAAAGCATAAAAATTCAATACACAAAACCTATAAAAGAATGTATTAGTATCTCCTTGCTCTAAACTGTGGGATGAAGAAATATAATGCTTTTTCAGAGATTTCTTTAACCTGGTCAAATATGATTTTCCCCATACATGAAAGATATTCCAATTTTTCTCTTGCTCTTCTCAAATCTAGTATTGAGATATCAACTAATGCACTATATACCTGAATATTATGCAAGCACATCAAAAAGCCAACAACTGAAGCCCTAATATTATTTTTCTTAATACCAGCAATTGAGAGCTGGATTATTTTTTGAAAAGTGGCAACTTCTTTACAAGTGAAATAATTTAGAAGTCTTTCCTTGTAAGATTTTAAACTAGATGAGCCCATGGATTCTTCTTTTTTTTTTAAAAAAAAAAAAGTTTTACATATTAAAATAAAATACACAATTTTTTCTTTTACCAAAATGGAATAGACAGTAATACTCTGCTAGAAGCACTTCATGTGTGCAGTGGTACAGTCACCCTGGAGTATGGTGCAAGACAGAGGGTAAGCTTTACCTGCTATATATTGAGTCACCTGAAATATACTTCCTTATCCATGTTTCTAGTAAATACAGTTAGAGATCTAAAGGGAGCTATTAGCAAGCTATTTTTAAAGATTTGAATTAATGAATTACAGCCTCACAAAAAACCCCCAGCAAAACCTGAAAAACTTACCAATCAAGCAATTCTTTTGCAAGATCTGTCATTCTAAATGATTCATGCAAGACTGAAATAAAGCACTTGGGAAATGTATTAAATGTCTAAACTATATATAGCTTTAAGATTCACAAAATGAAACAGCCCTACACTGCTTTGGCTGCATAGCAGAAAGCTTATTTGGTAGCCAGTATCTTACTACAGTCCTTGAATTCACTCTCATGAAAGGAAATACAGCTTTAAAAAAACAAAAAATACTAAAAATACTCAAGTTTACTAAATACTCTACTATCATTGAGTAATTATCAAAAAAAAGCCTCCACAGCACTTTAGAAGCAGCAGTCACCTAACTTGGATAAAATTGCGGCTATTTATAGGATTTATCTGGAGAAAAGCATAATCTCTTTCAAAAACTGATATGGAAAGTAAGATTTAAAAAAATATTTTTCAGAGAATTATGAAAAAAGGATTAGAACATAAGAATCTCCTTCTCTTCTCCCGTGCAGGATTACTACTCTGTTTCCAAGACTAATTCTGTGGATGGTTTCTGAAAGAATTCGTTGGGTTTTGGCATGGAGTATGCTTTTTTGTGGCCCATCTAAATTACTAGTAAAATCTTTTCATGTAGTAAACAAGACATACCACTAATTTTCTACCATATTTTTTTAACTGCAGCCTGAATATACAGTTCTTCACAGCATTTTCTTATCTTATCCTTTACGTCCTCAAATGTAGTATTAAACACTTCTAGAAAAAGCCTGAGGAAGAAAACTAATTCCCTGCCTTTTTTTTACAGTAAAGCACAGGACATGTTCTTGACAGGATGGCTTCCCACAACATGGTCTTCCTGCATCTTTTATTTCTTGCAAACAACAGGGCTGAAGAAATGCCTTTATCTTGTCATGGGCAGTTAAAAAATGTTGCCATCAGTTCTCATCAGTATAACTTTACCTGCAACTACTGTAACATCCTGCCTTTATTTCACAGTCTGGTACTGAGCAGGATCTAGGAGTGCCTAGCAGTAGTAGCTTGTCTATGTATGACAGAGTCACACAGTTCCTGATGAGGTCGTACTGGCACTCTGTCTCCAATGTGGAAATAAAAATACAGTCTGGCACACAACCCTTGAAATTGTATCAACTTCTACAGTAAATCAAACACTGTAATTTATACTAAAATCAGCTGTTCTGAGTACAAAACACATGTACCTGGGACACATCCTGATTCTAAAGCTATGTGTTGCTTGCATGTATCATTGATTCCGACTTTTTCCATAACCCTTATTCCTTGAAATAAATTAAAATATGTATTTTGGGATAATCCTTTCATTGAAAAACAACAATTGTACCTGTGCTAAAGAGATCTTGTCCAGGAAAATCTAGTTGAAGCATACAGGACCTAAATAAAACACTATATTTTATCTGAACTTATTATGAGATCATTTTAATGAAGGCTCAGTAGATTCAATTAAAATCCACTTGCTGATTGCTAAGCTCCATTACTCTTTCAAGAATTGTAAGCAGTTTCTAAAGCTTCATGCAGGGGCCACAATGTCAGCTAGAAAGTTAAAATCAGCAGAAGTTGTGGTCAACAGTAGCCATTCAATGGCAGCTGTTCTATACCTTAATTAGATTTCTGCAACTACTAAAACATCATTAAATTCCTTTTTTTTTCACTTGTTTCAGATAAGAAACATGATTATCAAACCCTTTAATGATCTGCATTAATACATTTTTATAAACAAAAATTTCTCAATCCACATTTCAGCTCATAAAATCGTTAATGATGCTAATTTAACTGCTTTTAGGACACTTCTGTAGCTTTAATATCATTAAATTGCTGGTTTGTTTATCTTTCTGACATGCTCTAAAACATTCATCCTGACAATAGAAAATTAATTCTCATGTTAGAAAAACAGATTATGTTGGTTATTTACATCTCAACCCACAGTGCAAATGTGTTTGGCAGGTCAATAAGTGAATTAAGTCAATATTTCTGATGTAACGTTTCCCCTAAAAAAGTTTTTGTTTGTTTTTTTTTTTTTTTTTTTTAAACAAAGCACATTTTTTTCGTTATACTCACTATGACAAAGTGAAGAAGATGGAACTTTAAATCCTTATAAGGTCAGAGCATCAAACCTACCTGACTAGATTTTCATTGTCCCCAGTCCCTTTGCAGGTAGCACATTCAGTCCTTAAATCCTCCGACTTGGGTTTCTTTTGTAGAACAGACTGCCGTTGTCTTCTTTCTCTAGGAATCCGTTCCTGTCATAGTAGAAGGCAAAAGAAAGGAATGGGGGGAAAGGAAGGAAGGAAAGCAAATATTTTCAGTTATAGCACTGAAAGTAACACTTCAGCCTAAAGTTTAATTTTTTTGAGAAACTGTTAAAAAAAACAAACAAAACACTATATTCCAACCTCAGGTTTTTCTTCTTCAGGCACAAAGCTTCGTTTTCGTCCTCTAGTTCTCTAGAAGAAAATATATTTAAAATTCAATATTAGGTAACAAAATGTTTTTTTATATTTATCTTTTATTCAATAACAACAACAGAAACATACTGCAGGAAATAATTTAAAGCATTAACTACAGAATCACTGCAAGACAACTTCAATAACCAACATTAGAGCAACAGCTTCAGATTCTGGATATAAATCTACAGAACTAGTCAAAAAGTAAATATAAGTAAGTTTGTTAACCTGAGCATTTTGAGTCTTATTCTAAGAAAGACTGACGCCAGAATTATAAATTTCTTACAGACTTTGCACAAACTTCCCAATACTAAAATGTGTAATTTGAAAATTGGTATGAACAGTATATTGCAGTAAATTCCTTAGAGCACTTCCAAGTGCTCTATTTGTAAGCGAAGTAATCAGATTTTTTTAAAAGAAGAAAAAATTCATCAAATCTTAAACAGAAAATAATTCTTATAACTTTTGAGGAGTAAGCAAGAGTTAAAGCTTTCAAACTGAAGCTTAATATAATGGGTGTATGGCAGATGCTCATAAAGTTGCAGCATATTCTAATGCATGACTGGTACACAACAGATGGAGTGGATAATACAAATTATTTCAGTATTGCAGTTGGCCAAAAAAATCTAAATACCAACATTGTGGAGGTTTCCATGGACTGTAAGAGCAAACACCAAAAGTTTACACGCAGCTCTAAGTAACTACACACAACTCACAGGAGTCCAGTTTCAGTCACTACATTTTTATCTCTGAAATAGTATTATAACCTCCATGTGATAAATAACTGCTACAAGCTGACAATACCACACTCTCTCCTCCTTGTTTAACAAGGAAAGAAAATTAGAAAGGATGTGGAAGGAAATTAAAAATATCTGAGACTATTCCACTAACCCACAATGTCTGATACATTGATAGTAACACAAAATAAACAAATAAACAAACTTTAAAATGCTTGTTTTTCTGGAAAGTAATCATCACCTTAGGAAGTCTGTCTACTTTATGAATTCTAAACTTTTTTTGAAGCAGCTAGTGGTCATCTCAGAAAAAGTAAAAACCAGCTGATAAAAAAAATCTTAAGCCAGTTTAGAATCACAAGCAGCCATAAAACCAATTCCAAAGAGGCTAGTAAAATCATGCTCTTCCTGTTTGGGGTCCTTTTTGAAAGGGATTTATACTTGTCTCAAATTAAGACTGTTCACTATTTTAAACTGTTTCACAGATTTACATATAGTTATACCGTAAGTAAACCTGCCACTTCAACACATCTACACCCTTGTAGCTATGCAGGTTCTGATCTGCACGTTAATAACATACACTTTGGGATGGTTTGTTTTTTTTTTTTTTAGGCAAGAGCTAAGTACAGAGTTAAGTTAGTTAAGTTAGAAAGGAATGTAGTAGAATGCAAAACACTAGTCTCTTTTGTGAATCTTTAGAATACTTTACCATTGAGATTCTCTTTCACGTGTTCCTAAAGAAAATTTATAAAAAATTGTAAAACCTTATCTATTTAATACATATCAATATTTACTAAACATTTAATAATACAGTCATCATTGAGGGGTTCTACCTTCCACAAGACACAGTGTACTTAAGTGTCCAAGTCTGTTAGAAGTGATTTATTACAGGTAACTGAATTTATCAGTGTAGTGTTAGAGGTAACATGGGCAACATGTCAGCAACATGTTACACACCCCAACACCACTGTAAATTAAAAATAGACCCAAAAAGTTTGATCAGACATCAGCACATTAATTGCCAATTTAACTACTTGCACAACAACAGTCTGGCAACGGTCCTAAAAACACTTCTAAACCTTGATAATTTTAAGCCATGTAGGCCCAGCTGAATGCAGCTGTGTAAAGATTATAAATAAAGGAGGTGTGAAGGTGCATGCTGATATATGCAGTGCTATGGTCCACATTCTCCACGTTTAACCAGCAAAAGACAGTAATACATGCTTTGTACAGTCAGAGTAATGCCATGTTGAACGTTGATATATATAATTTGGAAATATAGGTAAAAGTGAAAGTATTTTTTACCCTAAGTGGAAAAGATTACAAGCAAATAATTGTATTTTAAGAAGTGCTGAATCATATTTACACTTCAGCAAAATGGAGATACAAGATTTATACATAATTTTAGTCACTTTTGTCAAGAAAATGTTGGTTTTCATCTGTCTGCTATATAAAGTGTGATGCATAACAAGGAATGCCACATTAAACTATACTCTCATTATGCTTCCATTAGATTTCTAAACCCTCAAATATACCTGAATCTGTTTGACAATCACTATAAAATGAACATTACGATTAACACCTTTGACATACACATTTGTAGAATATTTTACATGATTTTAAAGTAACAGAATTTTACATTAATGTTTTTCCAAACTGATCTCCACATTTAAACATATCTGCAATCCTAATTTCTGCTTAGAATCATTATACCATTGCCAGCATTCACAATGGAAAATAACATCAAATTCACAACTGAAAATCGAATATTCTGTGATTTTCAGCAATAGCTGAAATTAGGCATTTGTAATTTTACATACGTTTTCACTAAAGTTACCTTACAGGTTCACAGATAAACCTGCATTACTTTGTCCAGCGTTTTTCATTTGAATAATTTCTGTCATTAGAGGGCTCAGAAACAGAACACCAGAAATTATAAACATCAAATATTAGAGCTGCATGTACTTGCCATAAGCAATTCAAGATTTCTTATGAAATAAAAGCTTAAAATAACAGTGTTATTATATATGTCCAATGGTAAATACTAAAACAGAGATAAATTTGTTCATATTCAGACCTTACTTGGAAACAGAAATGTTAATACAGTGTAAGATGCATGTAAAGAAAGTGATTTTTTAATCAAAACACTTGATAATTCAATACTATAGAGATACCTTCAATTTAGGACTTCCCTATATCATAAAAGGGAATAAGCCAGTTTTGTGAAATTTGTCCCTGCACTTCCAAAATGCTCAAATACTAAGTCAGGAAAGTAAAATTTCCTGTTAATCAGCACCCAAGCAAATATCCCATCAATACTAGAGCTATTCCAGCAGGTTTTTTTGTTTCACTGCAATAGGTAGATACGGTCTAAAATAGCTACCATTTGAGACAGCTCAGACCAGAACAAAACACAGCTAGATCTGGATTAGACAAATGCAACCCATACATGGCAACTGCCACAAGATGACACCGTAGGACAGGACTCTTGAACAATGGAATGTGGATCAAAATATGTAACTATGTAATTTTCTATATGTAGAAGTAAAAGGTTCTGTAAAAAATTATTTCAAATATTGACATTTAATGGCAGCTGATTGGCAAGTCTTTGGTTGTGTCACATCCTAATTTCTATACTTGCACAACTCTGGAATTCATTCAATGTGCACTCAATAAACAAGCGTGCTATATGCTCAGACACTTTCCTGCTATTAACAGGAATATTCCAGCCCTCAGACACTTCCCTGCTATTAACAGGAATATTCCAGCCATGGAGCTTTAGATCCCATAGCATCAATGGAATCACGATGCAGGCACCTACATTACTACACAGACAACTTAAAAGATTTCTGTTGGCAAATAGATTATAATTATATATAGGCTGATCCTATACAACCTTAACTACAGAAGAAAATCAGATAAACTCATGCCAAGGTCGTAATCATGACTCAAAGCAGATACTATTTATCATTTCATATGCTTTCAGAATTAGGGCCCTTAAATAATAAACACGTGGATGCTAAAACTAGGCAAACTAGTCAAATTCAACCTCCTAATACTATACCATAATATTCCTACTCCTCGCCTTCTCTACTGACTTCTTAACCTGACCTTCTCTACTACATTCAAATCATGTCTCCAACCATATCCTGAAGTTCTTTCTATATGTACCCCAACTAAAGTGAGGACATGCAAGGACAGGTTCCAAACAACACATGTTCTACACTGGACAGTGAGAGACCAAACACAAAGGATAACCAAGCTCATAAATAAAGCCTCTCCCTCACTCAGCACTCAACCTTCCCATCCAGTTGCTCTGAAAAATACTCAAGAACTTAATTATCTTTGGCATACATACTTCTCTATCAAACCTTGCAATAATGGGTCAACAGGTTACAAGAGAAAATGCTACTTGAACAGTAAGCAACTGCATAACTTATTTTCATTAGAAAATCAAATTAAAAGCTATTCTTTTTGAAAGACAGAAACAGTTAAAAGATTTAGCTGCTGTGTCATAAAGTAGATACCTTACACTGAACAGAAACGAAAGAGAAAAATAAAAGCATCTTATTTCACTAATGATAGAAGCTTCTCTATTAACCCTTCTCCCTCCCACCCACCCCCACCCCCCACCCCCCAAGGGGAAAAGGAATAAGAGAGAGAAACTTATAGATTGGAGAAGAAAACTAAACCAGCTCTAATTAAAATAATAATAATAACATAAAATACATACAAAACCAATACTGAACTCAACCAATCCAACACCACCATCACCCCCTGCTCCCAGGGCAATTATGTCAACATCACTGTGGCAGTAGGGCAGGCACTGGGGAAGTCCCAGACTGGACTCAGAATTAATTCTTTCCTAACTCAAACCAGGACAGCAATACATCCCAAAATAATCTGAGCAGACCAAGATCAATGAATTAAAAAATGCAAGCATAAAACAGAAATATTTTTAAACCGATTCAATGAAATCATTGAGGTGAAAAGCAAGCCATCTTTTCCAAGAATACCTTACTAAGGTTTAGCCTTCACAGCAGTCTTAATGCTCTCCCTCAGAAAAGAGTAAGGCTCTGGGTAAATGAAACATAAATATTAACAATGTCCCTTTTGGTCTTTCACTTCAAAACTTGTCATCTGTGGAAGGTGGAGAATCATCCCACAGTATTAAGATGTACACCATTCTTCTGAGTTATTTCACTAACTTCTGACTTTGCATTCAAAATTTGGAAAAAAATCTCCCTGCCTCTTGCCTCTCCAATGTTTTAAAAATTCACAAAAATAATTAGAAGGTTACCCACAGAGAACAGTGATGGACGTGACATGCAAACAGATATCAAGCCTGAAAAGAAAGAGCAGTAGGAAAAAAACCCAACATTTGTTTGCCCGTCTAATCTAATTTGTAGTGATCTAAGCTGGCAGTTATTAAAATATTCTGTAAAATATACAGTATTTTATAATATATAAGTAAGACAGAGCAGTTAAGAAAGAATGTTTAGAGAATGCCTCTAACAACAACAACAAAAAAAGACATGAGAAGAACTAGGGCATACAATTCCATAACCAAGAGAAAGATAAATAAAAAATGGGTTTCTTTCAACCATCATGCTTTGTGCTACGAAAAGTATCCATTAGTGCTGGGCAGCCTTCCACTGTTATAGAATCATCTGGTTGGAAGAGATCTTTAAGATCATTGAGTCCAACCGTTTACACTGCACTGCCAGAGTCCCTAAAACATGTCCCTCAGCACCACATCCACACGCCTCTTAAACACTTCCAGGGATGGGGACTCCACCACCTCCCTGGGCATCCTGTTCCAACACTTCACAACCCTCCCTGTAAAGAAGTTCTTCCTGATCTCTAACCTAGATCTCCCCTGGCACAACTTAAGGCCATTTCCTCTCATCCTATCACTAGTCACACGGGAAAAGAGACCAACCCCCACCTCACTATAAGCAATAAGGTCTCCCCTCCTTTTCTCCAGACTAAACAACCCCAGTTCCCTCAGCCGCTCCTCTTAAGACTTGCTCTCCAGACCCTTCACCAGCTTTGTTGTTCTTCTCTGAACACGCTCAAGCACCTCAACATCCTTCTTGAAGTCAGGGGCCCAGAACCAAACACAGTACTCAAGATGTGGACTCATCAGTGCAGTGTATAGGAGGACAATCACTTCCCTCCTCCTGCTGGCCACGCTATTTCTGATATTTCTGGAAAAGCTAAGTAAATGCTTAAATTTCACATTCAAGTTGTTTATAAGCAACCCAGTAATAACTCGACAACACTATGAAACACTTGTAAAATGATAAAGATTAAACAATGCACTGACCGCAAGATTTTGAATGTTCTCAGAAAAATAAATTCCGTACATGAGACAAATGAAAGGTATCTGTGAGGATAAAAGCGTAGGATGAATCCTACACTCTGTGAAAGGCAACAGGCTTTGCAAAACAGCAAAACAAACAGCACAAGTAAAAATTTCTTTCCTTTGAGGAGGGAAGAGCACTGGACAGGCTGCACGGAGAGGCTGTGGAGTCTCCTTCTCTGGAGGACTTTCGAAACACCCCGGACGCAATCCTGTGCAACCTGCTCTAGGTGAACCTGCTTTAGCAGAGGGGGTTGGATTCAATGATCCCCAGAAGTCCCTTCCAACCCCCATCATTCTGTGATTCTGTGAAACAAAGCAGCAAAGCAAAACCATAAAGGAAACGTCTGTTTGCCATCACTCACAGATGGCAACAAGTTGATATACGTTAAGTTTCCAAGCATGAAAGCAGAACAGTGAACAAGACAGAAGAGGTGCCCACATGACCCAAACCCACTATGGCGGTAATAAAGACAGAACGTGCTCTTGGAGAAGTTTTGCTATGTCAGCTGGAAGAAAAGGAAAGTCAACACAATCCAGAACTCATCAACTGACAAAAAGGGGGGAGGCAATTCCCAAGAGTCACAAGTATATTCTCCTGTTAAATATTGAGCATTTACTGAAGTGCTCCTGGAGGATAAAAAATTATACTGTCACCTACTTCATTTCTTCTTCTATCTAAGAAGATATACAGGAGTTATCGGTATTACAAAGAAATGGAAAATAATATGAAATACTGAAAGCATCTTTAGTCAGTGGCAATGGTTCAAGTCCACTCCACATAAAGTGAACTAGCATGGTTCTGGATTTTATCTCCTTGGTCACTGTTTTTCAGAAAATCAGTGGTGATTTCTGCATGACAATTTCAAACAGTTATTTCAAAAATCAAATTTAAACCCAAGAGTGCTTAAAGAACAATGATATTTAACAGAATTTAAGAGATTCCCAGTCATTTGAAAAAACATATTAATTCTGGCAACTATTTCAAACATCACAGTAGAAAGCACTGCTCCCAGTTTCTCCCCTGCTTAATATGTTAAACTGGTTAGAATTTCTTTTGTTTGCACATGCCCACAATGGTAGCAAAGAAGCCCAGTATCTGTATAAATTCAGGGGTTTCACTGTTAGCATGTAATGCCTCTGCTCAGTGGAAAGATGCTGCTTATTATGCTGGTGTTTCTATATCTCTTGGATGTCACAAAAACAGTACTGTCATACACATAGGGCTCTTCAGCACTGAGTTTCTGATACTGCTAATAGTGCTGGTGTACAGTGAAATAAGTATTACTTTTCTTCACAAAGGTGAGTACAGGACATTCAGTCAGTACTCCAAGTGCTCCGGGAGTTTGGGGACACACGATACCATTAGGAAGGTGTGTACATTTTCATTTGAAAATTTAATATAAATAATTCAAAACTAGTCACAGATTTCACATTAAAAGAAATTGATTAAAATGCTGACTCATAAAACTACCGGTACTATGACAGCTTCTTTATTGTGCAAAAAATCTGTAGGTGTTGTTTTGTGTTGTAATTATTAGAGGACCAAATGTGAAGAACTTAAGATAATTTGATTTTTCTAGATCTGTAAATCTCAAACTTCTCTGAAATAGCCCATATTTGATTTTGTTTCCCTGACTGACCTGCAGCTATGGTGACTGCTCTAGAAAGACATGTAGCTACATGAAACACGAAGTGAAGAGGACCAGTATAAGAATACAGCCATGTTTGAATTCTGTTCCCTATCTAAATTCTTTAGACATTTTAATTTTAATCTTGTGTCACCTTTTAGTTGACATACTAATATTAACGATACTTCCACAGTTTTACATTTTATCAAACTATGGTTCGTTGATACATACCGAAAAGCTTTCTAACCCTAAACCTCTCACTCATGCAGCCTTTAACACATACTTGTTAATGAGAAACTAAAGACAAAAAACCAAAAATAAATCAGTAAATATTAGAACGCTATGGAATCATTCCAAATAAAGAGGTCATGGCAAAGAATCATTGCATTACTACAGGACAAAAGATGACTCTGATATGAAACATAAGCAGAGCAGAATACTCTCAGAAAACAGAATTGGGAAAACCTCCACTACTACCAAAAAAGTAACCTAATGAAATCATTGCACTATCAAGAGCATGCATAAAGGAAACTATTATAGATTTTCAAAAGCCTGAGGAAAAATTAAAAAAAAAACCCCATCACACAGGTTGAAACTGCAAAGACAATGCAACCTCTCTCCCATTGAACACAAACGATGACTATTTTGCCAGGACAGCAATTTTTAATAGATGATGTCACCCAGTACTTATTAAGAGTTCAATGTTATAAACATCCTTTATCAATGAAAAAGTTACAATCACGACAGTTTAGAAAAATCCTTTTTATTTCCTTTGCACTGCTGAAAGGCAGGGGGAAAAAAGTATTAATGACACTACGTAGGCATAAGTATTTTAAGTGAAGGTAAGGACAGCTATATAGACACCAGATGGCACACTCGCTCAATACAATAAAAAATAGTACATATCACTACTACTACTTAAAGGGTACATATCACTACTATTCAAAATCTACTTCTGAAATAATTACTTGAGTTTCCGCAAAGCTGGCAGTAACAAAAAGGAAACTGCCAGATAAAAAGAAACAGCAGTAATTCAAAATATGATTATACAGAGAAACAAGTTGACCACGAAGGTTAATTATGAAGAATTACAATTTTTCCCGTATTTTTTTTTTCTTTTGAGTTTCCATTCTCCTAAGAACTTTTATTCTTTAACAGCTAGACTCAAGGATCTTAAAATTCTTTTCCAACCTAAACGATTCTATGATTTATCTTCTAGAAAAGAAAAAATTTCGCAACATTCCTGCTGTCAAGCTATAATATCACTGAATCTGGCCATTAACTTGAAACTACTGTTTCTAAGATTTATACATATAATAGAATTTGAGAACTAGCAAGATTGCTTTCTATCCTTTTTAACACTAATTTCCTTCAAGGCACATATATCTGGAGAACTGAAACAGAGGCAAGAGGGCAAAAAGGACAGAAAAAGTCAGTTTGCAGATGTTGTTAAAACAAGCGATTCTTTTCCAGAAAACTAATTTAAATTCACTTATCTGCATAAGTGATAGATATGCTAGTTACGTTTACTTACAGGAATATCAATATTACATCACTGAAATATGTCCACCTCTTCATGCCTTTGCTAAATTAAAAAGAAGTGATCTTTTTATCTATGCAGTTCCCACTCCACCCCCATTTTCTTAAAAAACAAACCAACCGACCAAAGATAACAATCGTCAAACCTCGAACAAACCACCACCACCACCACCAAACCCAAAACCAAACCACACAACCAACCACAAAATGCAAAACTCTGATATACTCCATTCTCTTCAAGCATTGTGGAAGACCTGCATCAAGTTATCTTACTTCTGTCCTTCCTTACTTTGACCTCAAGCCAAAAGAACAAGTCCTACACTATCACGTATTTGACAAGCTGATTGATCTAGTTTTTATGTTTGTTTTGACATGTTATAGGCTCAGTTGAGCTTTTACATTCAGTGAAGAAGAAAAAAAAATATTCTACAATGTTCTTTATAATGAAACCTTAAGTTTCAGAAAGCTGAGTAACTCCTGATTATTTTTTTCCAGAGCATTAATGTTCAGTCGACAGCAATTTCTTTTGACTATGTCAAAACCACTATTATAGTTGCTTTTCAAGGTCTTCCAGGTACTTATTTAGAAATCTTATTTAGATGACTTGATCAATCATTGACAATGTTAACTAAAATGATGACTTGTAAGTATACAGTATAAGTGTTTTAAAATTATTTGCTGTTTTTATGAAGCACTGATACTTACATTCAGATTGGAATTGATTTTCTCTTTTCCTCCTGAGGCCATCTTTCATAAAAAACTTTCACCTATGACATCACATAATTAAGTTACACAATAGATGTTTGGAAACCACTTCAGTGGAAATGCCTCAGTTAAATACAAGGTAGCAATCTTGTTTATCTCTTAATATATTTGGTAAGAAAAAAAAAAAAACCACCCAAACCCACTCCTCTGCTACGTTTTCTTATTTGAAAGAAAAGCAAGAAATAATAATCTATACTAAATAACAGTATTTATTTGTAAAACAAAAATCAGTATACACAACAACTCCCTGTGCTAAAAATTTTGTAGGTGCTTTGTCAGTATTCTTTATTAATTTTTAAAACTAAGGCACAGATTTGTTTTCTTCCATGTTCCAAAGAATGAACAGCATAGTGTTGGCTAATAATTCTTCCCCCAAAACACAGACTTTTTGCTGCTAAACAGATAAAATCACTGTTGGATCATTTGAATTTTATAGGATTATAGAAAAAAAGCTATCAGATTTTCAGGTTTTAGTAAATGAAAATAAGTTTGGTATCAGAAGGTTTTATTTAAATCCCCCAACAAACTATTCAGTTCCCAAAATGCCTTTACAAAAAGCCCTTTTCAGCTTTATAACATAAGGTAGGTACTTCCTTTTAATGAAAAGGAACAGAAAATGGAATTTCCACACAAATAAACCCCCTGATATGCTCATTAAGAGTACCGGAATCTGATAGCATTTATGGAGGATGGAATATTCGACAACACAAACACTACTTAACTTCAAAGGATACACCAAAATTACAGGAAAAACCATCCGCTACCACTTCCTACAGCACACCGCTAACCCCAGCTGCGCAACATTGCTTTAGAAGATGTGCATGTATGTGACATTTCTCGCAGAATCTCAATTACACTTCCAGGAAACAGCACATACAGTAGGTAAAACATACTTCATGAAATTTTCAAGTCAGGAAATACTCAGAAATATACTTAAGAGTATTTTTTTCAAGGGACAGGAGAACACTTATTTTGCAAAAACATGACACCAGACTAACAAAATTATTTTAGCAGTGACATCTTACATAAGTAAAAAAGAACACAGAGGTTATTGCTTGAGGATAGCAAATGAAGTCAGCAATTTGATAAAGCTGTTTTTTGTAAATATCGATCATCTCATAAAGGCTCTGAAAACATACATAGTTGAGTAGATAAAAAGCATTAATCTCTCAACTGTAAGGTTGTAAGGGTCTATCCGTATCTGAATATTTTTCCAACTAAACAATTTTACACTTTTAATCTTTAAAAGAAAAATATCCAAAATGAAGATATTGTACAATTCTGAAAAGCAAATGTTAAAAAACTTCTTCAGATTTTTAACAAATATAAAAAGTTTACACAGATTAGATACTAATTTCTATTAGCTAATCATTAGCTATTAATTTCTTTGAAATTATCTAGCAGCAGAAATAATTATTTGTAAACCTTATACAAGTACGAAATTGGAATGATAAAGATTATAGATCATAAATAAAGCTATTTTAAAGAATTATGCACTGAAATTCAGAAAATTTTTTAAAATATCACTTCATATGGCTTAAAATGTATAAACATAAAATTCTGTACACAAATGCAGTCCTTGTACTATATATATTAAAGTATAAAGGCCTAATGTCTTGTCTATTCACATTCATTTATAATTTGTATATACTCAGAGTAGAATTCTGATATGTTTATATTTACCCTTGTGCATTTAGGTATGTTCTCTTACGTGGTCTTTCTTAGTAAGCTTAAAATCAGAAAGGTAATCGTCTAAACTCTAATAACATTTTAATGTACAATATGACAAACACTCTCTGCAAAACAATGCAGTCCAAATGGCTGGACTTTATGTCCTCCTACTGTCTTTGAAACAGCTGCTCTTCTTGATATAAATATCCTCCGGATATGGAGATACTACAGAGCACTCAGAGATTTGATTTAAAAAGCTTACACAGCATTATGATGCAAAATACTGCCCTGACACAGTATGAAAGAACTATAAAAGGTAGAAGCACTGTCCTGACTCTGAATAGCCTGCTTCTGTCTTACTTCTCTTACACTTCCAAATTATAGATGGAAATTGAGTCTTCAAAACCACGCAGAAGCTGGGAATACTAGTGTACTCCAACTGCCACAGGTCTCTGGCCATTACTGTTCTAATGCAAGATTAGAACTAAGTGCACAATGTAGTCCCTAGGAGAAAACCTGAATTTTCATGAGTCTCACCTCCCTCTCAATGAGCTGGAAAATGAACATTCCTCACAGCTCTTCCCAGCCAGTAATTAGTTATGAGCCAAGCTTTTTGCACAAGCAGACTGAAGATATGAAAAGGTGCTTCCTTCAAAATAATGCAGAGCATTCCACTCTGAATCTCTGCTAAGAATATCCTGATGCAGATATAAGGCAAATTACTTAAGAAACTCAGGATGAGAGAAACCTGAAAAGACCTGTCAAGTTCATAAAGGAAAAGAAATAGTAGAGGTTGCAGAACTTAAAGCAAATGGCCTTATTATTTCTGGTAATAATGCAAAACAAAAGGAAATTGCAAGGTTACATTTAAACTGGAAAGAACCCACCCACCACTGTTTTCTTTAAAAAACAATTTATCCCTAGGAAACAAAATCCACAACATCAATGAATTCAGTCTTTGAAGGATAACAAAAAGAAATTAAAAATACTAATAGTTTGCAAGGTTTAAGTACACAACCATAATCAGATTGGATGAGAAACGGTAGAATTATGAACACTTCTAAAAGTGTCTTTTCCTCTTCATAGTACAACCCAAGCAGGGAGAAATTAGGAAATAAATTACTATGAATAAGGAAAAAAACAATTTTTCATGAAATTGTGTATCATTTATCATCTCTGAAATCAGTGTTACCAAATAGAAGCTGCAGTACAAGCTGATTGCAAAATATCAATTCAGAAAGTACAATTTACCACAAAATATTTTTTCATATAGTTAGCATATAGCCTTAGTTAATCATACACATATGTACAAAATGTCTTACAGATATCAGCTATTGCTGTAAACAGTAACACCTAATGCAACTTTATCAAAATAAAATATTAGGGCTTACCCACACTTTCTGTCAACAAAGTAGAGTTAACTATGATAAACCACTATAATGAAATCCAAACATATAAGATGCATTCTGTTCTCTTCAGTATGTGGCACAAAAATCTTCTTTCAATTGTATCAATTCAAGATAAATTCATGCAAAACAAATGGAAATTCCCCTAAGAGCAACAGATACACAATTCAACAGTCTTATAATTGCACTTGTTGATTATAACTGTAAGCAAGGCTGATTACACACCGTTTAGCTAAGCAGGCTTGCCAATTCCTTCCAAAATAAAATTAGATTGACTAAAACATGCCCAGAGACACAAAGTACACGGAGAAGGGAGGACTGTGAATTAAGTATATTTTCAAATGGATTTTTTTTTCTTCTTTATTTTAATCTATTTTAAGCATATTTGAGCAGTGAGAACACAAAGGGCAGAACAAGTAACTGGTGATTGTTGTTGCGTAGTCAGACTCAACTTCATATATAGAAGTTGTTCAAAGGTTAGATTTTTTCCCTCAAATATACAGACAGTCCCAGACCTAACAAATGAAAATGTATTCTCTTACTAAAAAAACCAAAAGAAACAAGGAACAAAAATTAACCCCAACTTTCCTGGGTTCATCACAAAGGTGAATGGGAATCTCATATTGCCAGGAAGTATCTGATAAATCTTCAGAGGTCTACTATCTTCAACTTGTTATACAGCCTAAGTGCACTGAGATCCTGAAAGCATCAAAAGGAATTCAGCCTAGTTCAGAGAAAGAAACCTAGAAGGTGTGAACCTCTTCTTCCATAGTTAAGTAGAAGACAGGAGGAAATTTAAAGGGGAAAAAAAAGCAGAAGCAACAACCTGTCAGCTATGGGAAAGCTAGACCAGAGGAGATAATTGTGACAGAGGAGCCTCACCCACAGGGAAACAAAGATGTTATCTTGCAAATCTGTATGTTGCGGAAAAACAGAGAACTGGAGACAATTGAAAGAGCCTAAAAGAAGAAAAAAAAAATCAAGCAGAGGAACAAAGTCTTTCTTAGACTGGTAGCAGTAATTTTCCAGAGTCCAATGCTGCACGATTCCAACATACTAGTCCACTCAAAGTAAATTTAATCTCTGTATTACATATCGCCATGTGTGTAGATACACTAACACACGGCATGTCAAATCACCAATGTAGCATGAGCATAGCACATCTGTGTTACAGTGTGAGGGGAAAACCGCAGAGCAACCAGACTTCTCTCCATTTAGGAATGAAGAGGCTTGGTAGTTATTACATGGGCCTTCAAACAAACAAATCTTGTCTTCCTATGGATTTCTGTGCAGTGTCTTATATCACTGTTTTGTCTCTTACTACTACAAATGTCTTTCCTGCAATACTTTCACATCTCTGTAGTCCCATAATCATGAATCCCCACCCCCTAATACTACTACATTAGGTATAAAAAGAGGGAAGAGAGATAAAGAAAAAGGGGAGAGGAGATGGAAAGGGTTCAGTAAGCAGGATCACCAGATAAGTCTTTCTGCGTGAACATCAGCATGACAATAGTCAGTTCAACCTACCCAGACAGCTGTAAGAACCTCTGTGTTCTTATACATGAGGAAGAAGGGGACTTACCCTCAATGAGAAAAAGAAAGAAAAAAACCAAACTTTCTCCTCAACAAAGATGTTCTCAATTACTCACAAAATTTAATATTTGATTACACATATTCCTAATAGTTTGAGGTAAATTAATCATTTCGGCTTCAGTCATTCTTAAAGTTCTTCTTAGTCATAGACCAGGGAGCCATCAGGGTAAGTCAAATCTGTGGCCCAAACAGTCCAAATATATTGGAATGTGATTAAAGCAAACATTTAAGGTTAGGTCAGGAAAATACTTGCTGAATCCTATCAGTGTATACTCAGAAGAGTAAAGTACGGTATCTGCTAGGATAAGCATAACAAGTCTGGAAAGCTCTGTAAGGAGAATAAAGTTGTGCTGCATGAGAGATGAAGTATGTCTAACCCAAATGTGAGAGGGTTTAAGTATTTCCTAATACGGAGAAGTGTGTTGGAAGATGAACCACCAGTTTATATACAATTACTATTCATGTCCAAAGGGTCATAGGAACACTATTCATTCCCTAAAATGGGCCTAAAAGCCCTCTGATACCTTCATGTATGATACATTTTATAGGTGATGTGATACATCGCTCATGAAAGACCTTGTTTTATGAGCAAGTTTGAGAGTGAAATTTTAAGGATTAGAGCAAAGTGATTAATAAACAAGTTCTACTTTCAAATGAAAGAAATATGCTAAATATTGCATCAGTACAAGAAGCAAGATGTTTTGCTTCTCTTCTCTAAAAACCATCCACCAGGAAAATTTCAGAAAACATACAATGACTAGGAAGACTAGGAAGTTAAACACACCAAAATAACAGGATCTTGTGATAGCCTCTGTCAGCAGGTTGCCTGTACACAATGAAATGACTAATTACTTTACATGTGTAATTGGTAATTCAATATATTTAAATCTTAATGTACAAGAACAAAGTATCCTGACTATAAGGTGAAAAACAGCTGCAAAGGTTAAATTTAAGTGCAAAATGAATTTTCTCTTCTGCAATTAACAGAGGACTTTGTGACCCAGGTAAAAAGAAAAGCTTGTACAGCTCTTCAGCACAGTACCATGTTTCCCAGCTTTTTACTTTAGTAAAACTGTATATATAACAACAGTAATAAATCAGTAAACAGAGGAATTTATAACAAAAACAGAACATCAAACAAGTTGAAATCCCACAATTAAAAGTGTTCAAAACATAAGTAATCTTAAACAAAATTATTATGAGCTGCATAACAACAACTCAACCACCATTTACCGTGTTTCTGATTGGAATTTTCTTCGGTTCTGGTGGCACATCTTGAGGAACAAATTTCACCGGTTCCTTAATCTGCCTCCTTGATCTTTTGGTCCCGTCTGGTAAGGTTTCCATAGCAATATCAGCCTCCATGTCACTGCTACCTGCCTGGTCACACTCTGAGCACTGCCTGCAAAGTGGAAGATTTTCTATTTAAAACTGCAGTCACAAAAGTAGAAAAATAACTGAAAGGACACCTAAAGACGTCCCTCAAATATATGGAATTTTTAGCAACTAAGCAAAAAATGAGCAAGACATTCTTATTGTTGGGGTTTTTTTTTTTTTTTCTAACGTTAAACTTTGAAAACCAGGATTTTGAAAGTAGGATTCAATTTTCAAGAATGGTGCATCGTTTCACTATTTGCATCATCCTGTATCCTCATTTTTAATGGTGGCCCACTGATCTGTAATCTATTCATTATTGTAACTGCTGCTGCAGATCTTTTACAATGACACACTGCTGAATTCATTCCGATGGGAGCACTCTTTAGTGGCAGGGATTTAAAGGACATACACATCTATTATGAAAATCAATTTTATGTATTTTCTAAGAGAGTGGGTTTAACTTTGAAAAAATAGTTAAGAGACAAAAAAAGATATAGAAGCGGGAGACATATTAACAAACTTTGAACACTGAGTTGAGAAAAAATGCCTACTGAGTGTTTTAAAAAGTACAAAATCACAATCAGAACTTCAAAAGTGAACAGATGCTATTAACAAGCTCCCTGACAAAATTAACAAGATGAGAATTCAACAAGTTTTGTTCTTGCAGAAAATACTCATCTTATGCAAAGTCATAAATGTGGATGTTGACTAAAAATATGCTAATGAAAACTTTAAATTATACCCACTGATAAGAGCCGTATTTCAAATCCTTCTTACATTACACTTCCAATTCAAAAAACTATAAATCCTTTCAGACAAATTTCAATTCCTCATTGTTCTCATATTAAACATGTTCTTTTTATAATACCAACTGAAAAAAAAAGCGACGTTCTGTAATTAATTGGCATTAACAGGCATACCAGATTAAAAATTACCTAAACAAAGGAGCAAATTTGCTTTGGAACGAGACAAACAAAAACCACGTGTTTAATTAGTTGAAGTTAAATGTTAATACACATTTGTGACAAGAAGGCATAGCCATCATGTATCTAAACAAAAGCACAGTGTCAGGCAGGCATGTTGTGTCTGAGCTGATTTCTTCAAATGCACATGTTCAACAGGAATAGTTTTTATCCTATGATAAAGTAAGGGCTAACACAATATCACTCCATCAACTCCCCATGTTTCCCAATTCTTTCGAGATAATCCAAGCAGTACAACCTTAGATCTCTCCTGGCTGTACCAGAAGAGAACAGCAGTCATGGTCTGACAGACCAGTGGCTTCCAAGTCAAAGTAGAAGGGATCTAATCCTGGATTGGGTAACGTTATCAATGTAACCCTGGCTAAGTGAAAACCTTTCACTTTCAATTTTTCCATATGTAAAATTAAGATAATTATGGCTACATTATAATGCTATGAAGATTAATCACTGATCTCTAAAGCACTTGAGACCATGGGAAATAGGACATATGCTAGAGCTAGCAGTACTTGCTGTTCTAGAAAAGCAGAAGTTCTACAGGGTAGATTTCAGGAAAGATACCAGTGTCTCCCCTCCCTCATATAAGTATGGAGACTTTATTAGTAGTGATAACACAAGGAAGTTTATGCATTTTTTATATACAATGTATATATACACACTTAGGTAAATAAAGGCACACAGAACAAATTACTATTACTGTAAGATTTTATGGAGAAAGGCTCTCCAATGATGTAACAGAAGACACAATCTTTAGAGAGAACTGCATTTCCTCAAAATTTTATGTGTCTGCTTAGCTAAAGGTTACTTTGTGTTCTTTACTTTTATAAGATGCATTGTCTTCAAGTTGTCCAACTCAAATCTCTAAGGAGATTTGCTGTTTGGTAAGCATCAGAAAGCACAGTCCTCCATAATACTGCAGCATCAGTCCTGTCATTAATTTATGTAATGGAAAGCATAACTGAAAGTACTTACTATAATCTGCTTATGCAGATGTAAGCAATAGCTATGAAAGTATTCAAAAATAATTGTGATTGATGAGCAATTCTTAGGAAAAGTTTATTTTTCCCCATTATTATGGCAAAAATATGTACTATATATATACTAAAATAAGCATTCTACAAATAAAGAGTTACATTAAAAAGTTGAAGTTTTTAAGAATTAAAAAAAAATAGTATTATAATTTTACAGCAATATTTGGAGTTGGGAACCCAATCTCTTGGATCTACCACCCTGCACCTATGAATTAAATCACTCCTGCTCTTTAGCTCCGCATATTAAAAGGGAAAGACAGTTTTTCTGCTACGTAAGTTAAGACAGTTGTACAGAAAATAACTATGCCGATCAGTGAAGTGCTTTAGTTTCATTAGGGCCCTATTTACATATAAATAAATGAGCTATTTTAACTTTGGTGTTAGTGAGGAAGACATGAAACACATCTGACAACAGATGAGGTACTGCATGCAAGTTCCTGAAATTCCATGACTGAGCCTGCTCTGAAACAGGTGGTGCAAGTGACACAGCAATCAAAACTACAAAATGCTAGATCTTCAAAAAGAAAGCTGCAAAATCATAGTATGATGGCGGGGGCAGCACAGTGAATCATGAACCAAAACTTCACAAACACACCAAAGGTGAGGGGAAAAAAGGAAAGTTATAAACATGAACTCACTAGAATCTCCTTGATTTACTGGAATAGCCTCTACTATCACAGGCAACCACATCATATCAATCCTATTATGAAGCAGTCAAGCTTCAACTATGAAGTAACTTTTTTTTGTTGTTAGCTCCCATAGGGCCCACATAAAAGCTATTACAGACACACACTCCTGACTTGGAAATAATATTCTAACTTTCAGCTCCTATTACGGTTTATTTTAAGATGGTTCTTCAATTTAAAGACCTCTTTTCCCATTCTGCTGTTTAATCCAAATACATTCATAGAAAGCAGTCATATGACTCCCTTTTGGCTACGTTAAAATCACGTTCATTTAACTTTACCTCTTCAGGGATCATCAGTGAATAGAGGTTCTACCACAACAGGTCACCTTTCTTTCACCAATCTTTGACTACCTCTAAATAAGCAAGGATTACTATGCAGCAGAAGCAAATTATAGGGGAAATGGTGCCAAAGATCCAACTTCTGTATACAGGTTTTGTTTTGCCTTTAGTCTCGACTTGCCTAATGTAGACTCGCAGAGAAAATCAGTAGCACACAATAATACGCTACTAAAACGTGCCTACTACTGAAAATTATTGGAAAAGCGTGATCCATCAAGACATCTTCGTGATGATTTGAAACCTTTTAATCATACAGAAAATCTCTGATTAAGCACTAACCACAGAAGAAAAAACGTTGCATGGTTTTGTTGTGTTTTCAATTGGAATTGGTACTAGACACAATGGTACCATGAATACCTTCCCATCTCACAAAGCAAATGGATCTTCTCAACTCACTAGCAAATACAAGAACAGGAAGTGAAAAGGAACACCCATTATTACATTTCAAAAATTATTAATGGTCCAGTCTAGCACTGAAATGCTGTTTTTGTGTAAGTGCATGATGAAAATGTTTCTTCATTGCCTGCTGGTGAATAGATTTTTGGGCATGGGCAGCTGTAATGGGGCTTTAATTCGGAGCTTTAGTAAGCATTCAAAGACCACAGAGTGCTTTATCTTTTCTGTGAAGTTTTAGCTTTTATGAAGGTTGTACGAAGCCTTTAACCTAGAAATTTAGAAAGTGAAAAAGTGAACATCTACATCACTCAGACAACAAGGAGGGGAGGGACAGTTGGAGATAGGGCGGGGTTTTGGTGAAGTGGCAATGAAAACCGTATAGAGAAAACACTGCTACTTCCCAAAAAAAGTAAGTGCAAACAATGACATTATGATGCTTCTTTATGCTGCAGCTCTACACGTAAAAAAAACCTCAATGAGATTTTGTTCAATTACCACATTTCAGAGTGGCTTTTGTGATGAAAATACAAAGGACTCAAGCTGAACAGATCAGTTGTTCGTATAATCACATCTGGGCATTAGGCCGGAGGAGGACTTGGAAGAAACCAGCATCCTCTGCACACAATGCTTACTGTGAAAAGAGCAAATTTAAATTTTCTATGCTGAGTGAACACTCCTGCAGTGCTTCCAGAAAACATTTCTGCCCTCAATGTTTAAAAAGGAAAACTACAGTTATTAGTTAGAATTTGTCCTGTTTTTAATTAGGAGGAAACAGGTCTCATAAACACACTCTGTGATAAATCACTTCTTGCAATGTTTACAAAGCATTAAACCACTTTGAACTTGAGAAACTATGCTCTGATAATTTGAATAAACCACACATGTTATATGATGTACTTGAAGTGCAAAAAAGGAGGACTGATCTTATTCTGGAGATAACATACAGTATTGACAAACTATTTTTGGTTTATCTAAGAGCTTCGAAGACCAACTTTCAGACAGTAAAGGTACTAAAAATTTGCAATTTGCAATGACCCAAATGTCCTTCGATTAGGACAAGTACAAAGACATAAAAATTCATGTTATACGCAATATTATTTTGCACCCTCACTTGTATGTTAATAATTTTAGATCACTATCCAATGAATCAGGATGAAAAAACCACCAAGCCTAATATGATCCTTAGTCCTTTTTTGGTTCACCTCAGTCCCCAGCATTTCATATGGCACAAGAAGATAACACCATTTTTCAGCAATCTCATTTCAACAGAAAGAGCTAGTCCCCTGTTAGTATCTGCCAAGTATTTTCTTAATGAATATATTAAAATCAGATTTTGATTCATTGTATTTTCTGTCAACACTTGTCCATTGCTTTTATATCAGTTGTGGCAGGTTGAAGAAAAAAACCTGCTTGAAGGCTTACTAATTGAATTATTCCCTTCCATGTTACGGTTTGCCCATCTTATGGGATGAGAAAGTTTTCTCGAGAGGGCACTGCCCCTTTAAGAAGCTGCGGGCTCGGGCGGCCGGGGGGGCTACTCGGGACTTCCTGGCTGCCTTCCAGAGGGCTTCGGGGCCATTCGGCTACTCGAGACTTCCGGGGCTACGTCGGGACTTGCTGGGCTGCTTCCCGGACGGCTTCGGGGGCTTTTCTCGGGTTGTTCGCAGCTCGTTCGCGGCTCTCGGCTCTCCGGACACTCTCCGCTCTGCGGGAGTCACTGCGGGACTTCAGCTTCGTTCCGGGAAAGAGGCTTCTCCAAACCCTGCAGCTCGGCTCTGGGGACCTTGCAGGCTGCCGGAGTGGACCGTGCACCGGAGCAGCCCCCGCCACGCCGCCTGGGACAGACTGCTCGCCTGGAGGTTTTTCTACTGCCGTAAGGTTTCACCCTCTTTGTCTGCTGCTTTGATATTTTCTCTGCCTGCCAGCGACACGGTTTCCTGCTTCTCTGCTCCTAGTCACTGCACAACGAGAAAGCGGTAGGGACAGCGCTCTGCATAAGGGAGTCCCGCGTTCATAATAGCCGCAGGTTTCCTTTGTTCGCTCCACGGAAGCGCACACGTGGCCGGTGCCATTTTTCTGGACTGCACGTGGTACCGTCCCCCTTTGTCTTTGTTCTTGTGTTTAAAACCCTCACCTTTCCATCCTGCACAGATTCTCAGATTTTGCATTGGTTTTTCCTGCATGTTATATATATTGTTCTAGTTTTAATAAAGTTTTGTTTCAGTTTTCCAAACGTTCAGAGGTCTCACAAATCTTTTATTTTTTTTCCTTTCCGTATCTCTGCTTTTGAACCCTTTTCTCTCCCGGAGGAGAGGGGTTCAGGGATAGGGAAGGACTCGTCCCCGTGCATCGGCTTGCCTCAGCCGACCGGCGACATAATTGGCGTCCCTGGGTGGGCACTTCTGAATAATTTAATATTCATATTTTTATTAAAGTTTGGAAACTGAAACAAACGAGGTTTTTCCAGGATGGTGCTAAGCGAGCTTTTGTTTGAAGCTCTTAAGCAGTACGGTTTAAAAATGCTTTATGATCTGGTGCCTGGCACACCAACTGTGATGTCAAATTACCTGTTTCTAATTGGTACTGGTTTATGGTTTGCTGGTCTGGGGCACTTAGCAAAGAAGGTGTTCACCCTGGCGTGTGTAATTTCGGTGTTTTGGTCTGTACTCAGTCAGTTTATAATGCTCCCAGTGTATTTTGCACAGTACATGATAGTGGCTGCTTATGATTCGTCTAGCAAATGGATGATGGGAAATAACACTTCTCCATTTGGTACTGGATCAATGGCAATTGAAACTGGATATTCGGCAAATGGTATTATTTTCCTGTATTTGATAACTTTGTTGTCAGTTATCTGTAACATGGTCCAGGGGTGGATAATTATCAAGAATAAGTATCACATGGGCACTACAGCCACCAAATCAGCTGATGCCACCTCCCCACCCAAACAAGCACAGGTTGCCCCTGTGAAAAAGAAAAATAAGCCCTCTGGTGCTAAACACCAGAAAAAGACTAATTATGCAACAGATAGCTCTGATGACGATGCAGGACCAAGCACCTCTCAAAAGCGTCCAGGAAAGCCTTCAGGGAATACTGCCTCAGCGACTCCACCAGCACAGCCCTCCCAAGGATCCTCATCACGGGATGAGTCATCAGATCAAGAGGTAAACACCCAGCCTCAGTCCAGGAAGGACCTGAGAAGCATTAGAAAGGAATTTAGCAGGCATGATGGTGAGTCACTAATGGTATGGTTGCTTCGCTGCTGGGACAATGGGGCTGATAACATTGATTTAACTAGCAAAGAAGCCAGACAGTTAGGAAATGTGGCCCGGGAAGGTGCTATTGATAGGGCAATTGGCAAAAAGGCAAAACAGTGCAGTCTCTGGAAACGGCTTCTGACTGCTGTGAAGAGCAGATACCCTTTCAGAGATGACATTGAATGCCGCCCTACTAAATGGACTGTCCTGAGCAAAGGTACTAACTACCTGAGAGAGCTGGCTATGAAAGAGGTCATCTATGGTGACTGGAATGTTAATGTCAACCCGGACCAGGTGCACAGTAACGAGCCTTTGCTGCGCAAATTTGTGCAGAGTGCACCTCAGTCATATGCCCATACATTGGCCACAATGCTGTGGGAAAGAGAGGGTGAAAATCGGCCACTCACCATAGAACAGGTGTCTAACAGGATTCGCCAGTATGAGGACAGTCTTTCTCATACCTCTGCCTTCATTGCAGCAGTGGAGAAAGTGACAGATAAAATGACAGAGAAAATATTGGACTCTATTAATAGGTTAGAGCAAAGAACCGTTTCCTCTCCTGTGTATACCCATGTGTCAGCTGTCAGGAGAAATCGTCCTCCCAGAGCAAGGCGCAACAGACAGGACAGGCCACGATGTGACCGCCAGTGCTGCTCGAGAGGTCGTGAAGAGACGAGGAGATGGGAACAACGACCTGCCGCTAACCACGGGGTACCAGCACATGAGCTGCAGAGCAGACCACACCAACATGACGACTGCAATCGAAGAGTTGTCGCTCCAGTCTTTGGTGAACAGTGCTGCAGCCCAAGGAGCAACTCCTATGAACAAGGTACCACAAGCCGGATAGACCCTTCCACTGACTGTGGACCACACCCTAGGCATTAGAGGGGCCCTGCCTCTAGCCAGGTGGAGGAAAGGGATAACAGAGTATACTGGACTGTGTGGATTCGATGGCCTGGCACATTAGAACCACAGAGGTACAAGGCCCTGGTAGACACAGGCGCCCAGTGTACCTTGCTACCATCGGATCATCAAGGAACTGAGACTATCATGATCTCGGGTGTGACAGGAGGATCACAAGAGCTTACCTTAGTAGAAGCTGAGGTCAGCCTCACTGGACATAACTGGGAAACTCACAGAATTGTGACTGGCCCAGATGCTCCATGCATTTTAGGCATAGACTTCCTCCGGAAAGGGTATTTTAAGGACCCGAAAGGTTATAAATGGGCCTTTGGGATAGCAACCGTGGGAGTCGATGGCATTATCCGGTTGTCCACATCGGTCGAACTTTCGGATGACCCTTTTGTTGTTAGCAGAATGAAGGTGGAAGATCAAAAATTGCCTACTGCATCCTCCACAGTTCACCGCCGGCAATACCGCACCAACCGAGACTCTCTGCGCCCCTTAGAGAAAATGATTCGAGAGTTGGAGAGACGAGATGTCATCAGCAGAGCTCGCTCACCTTTCAACAGTCCTATATGGCCTGTGCAAAAGACCAACGGGGAATGGAGACTGACAGTGGACTATCGTGGGCTGAATGAAGTGACACCACCGATGAGTGCTGCTCTTCCTGATATCTTGGAGCTTCAGTACGAACTGGAGTCCAAGGCAGCCAAGTGGTATGCCACGATAGACATTGCTAACGCTTTCTTTTCCATTCCCATAGCACCAGAGTGTAGGCCACAGTTTGCCTTCACCTGGAGGGGTATCCAGTATACCTGGAATCGATTGCCCCAGGGGTGGAAGCACAGCCCGACCATCTGCCATGGACTGATCCAGGCTACCCTGGAGAAAGGTGGTGCTCCTGAACATCTTCAGTACATCGATGACATCATTGTATGGGGTGATACCGCAGAAGAAGTCTATGAGAAAGGTAGGAAGATAATCCGCATTTTGGTGGATGCTGGTTTCTCCATTAAGAGAAGTAAGGTCAAAGGACCTTCCCGAGAGATTCAGTTCCTGGGGGTTAAGTGGCAGGATGGACGCCGCCACATCCCCACAGATGTGATCAACAAGATCACAGCTATGTCTCCGCCTACCAACAAGAAAGAGACCCAGTCTTTCTTGGGAGTCATAGGCTTCTGGAGAATGCATATTCCTGGGTATAGTCAGATTGTTAAACCTCTCTATACTGTTACCCGGAAGAAAAATGATTTCACATGGGGCTCTGATCAGCAGCATGCCTTTGACTTAATCAAAAGGGAAATAGCACATGCTATGGCCCTGGGACCTGTGCGAACAGGACCAGAGATTAAGAACATTCTGTACACTTCAGCTGGGGACTGTGGTCCTACCTGGAGCCTTTGGCAGAAGGCACCAGGAGAAACCCGTGGTCGTCCCCTAGGATTTTGGAGTCGTGGATATAAAGGCTCAGAGGCCAATTATACTCCCACTGAGCAGGAGATATTGGCTGCCTATGAGGGAGTCCGAGCTGCCTCAGAAGTAATTGGCACTGAAGCACAGCTCCTCCTAGTCCCCCGACTGCCAGTCCTAGGCTGGATGTTCAAAGGGAAGATAGCATCTACCCACCATGTCACAGATGCTACCTGGAGTAAGTGGACTGCCCTGATTGTACAGAGAGCTAGGATAGGTAACTCTGGTCGCCCAGGAATTGTGGAAGCCATTACAGACTGGCCTGCAGGAGCAGATTTTGGGATGCCACCGAACGAGATAGTCACTCGTACCGATGAAGCACCCCCATATAAAGACCTCTCAGACCAGGAGAAGAAATATGCTCTCTTCACCGATGGATCCTGCCGCCTCATAGGAAACCAACGGAAGTGGAAAGCTGC
Organism: Bucorvus abyssinicus; assembly: GCA_009769605.1. Classification (NCBI taxonomy): domain Eukaryota; kingdom Metazoa; phylum Chordata; class Aves; order Bucerotiformes; family Bucorvidae; genus Bucorvus; species Bucorvus abyssinicus. The sequence continues at coordinate 29,050,609 of CM020028.1, read as the reverse complement.
TGTATGGAGTCCTATGCGCCAAGTTGCAGAAGCAGCGGAAGGAGAAGGTGAATCGAGTCAATTTGCAGAGGTCAAAGCCATCCAGCTGGCCATGGACATTGCTGAAAGGGAGAACTGGCCACGGCTGTACCTGTATACAGACTCCTGGATGGTGGCAAATGCCTTGTGGGGATGGCTGGAGAGGTGGCAGAAAGATAATTGGCAGCGTAAAGGTAAGCCTATTTGGGCTGCCACTCTGTGGCAAGATATTGCTGCCCGCCTGAAAAGGTTAGCTGTAAAGGTAAGGCATGTAGATGCCCATGTCCCAAAAAGCAGAGCCACTGAGGAGCATAAAAATAACCACCAAGCTGACAAAGCAGCCAGAGTGTTCCAGGTAGATCTGGACTGGGAACACAAAGGTGAACTATTCCTTGCTCGGTGGGCCCATGACTCTTCCGGTCACCAGGGAAGAGATGCAACCTATCGATGGGCTCGTGACCGAGGGGTGGATTTAACCATGGATGCAATTACCCAGGTTATCCATGACTGTAAGATTTGTGCTGCAATTAAACAGGCCAAAAGGTTAAAACCCTTATGGTACAGTGGACGGTGGTCGAAGTACAAGTACGGAGAGGCCTGGCAGATTGATTACATCACTCTCCCTCGAACTCGCCAGGGTAAGTGCTATGTTTTGACAATGGTGGAAGCAAGCACCGGATGGCTTGAAACCTATTCCGTGCCTCATGCCACTGCCCGTAATACTATTCTGGGCCTTGAAAGGCAGATTTTGTGGCGGCATGGCACTCCGGGAAGAATTGAGTCTGATAATGGGACTCATTTCAAAAACAATCTGGTGGCCAATTGGGCCAAAGAACATGGTATCGAATGGATTTATCACATTCCATACCATGCACCAGCCTCCGGTAAAATAGAACGCTATAATGGCTTGCTGAAAACCGCCCTGAAAGCATTGGGTGGTGGAACTTTCAGAAACTGGGATAAACATCTGGCAGAAGCCACCTGGCAAGTGAACACGAGGGGATCAATCAATCGAGCCGGCCCTGCCCAATCAGACCTTTTACATACCATAGAGGGGGATAGAGTTCCTGTGGTATGTGAAAGTAATCTGCTGGGAAAAGCTGTCTGGGTTTCCCCTGCTGCAACTCCAGACAGACCCATCCGTGGTGTTGTCTCAGCCCAAGGCCCTGGACACACCTGGTGGGTAATGCAAGAGGATGGTGAAGTCCACTGTGTACCACAGGGGAAGTTAACCCTGGCTGAAACACCCTGAACCAGAGTCTCATGCTGTTAATTTCTGTATAATACAATGTAAATGAGATGCGCATAACGTACATGGTATGGAATAAAGGGGTGGAATGTGGCAGGTTGAAGAAAAAAACCTGCTTGAAGGCTTACTAATTGAATTATTCCCTTCCATGTTACGGTTTGCCCATCTTATGGGATGAGAAAGTTTTCTCGAGAGGGCACTGCCCCTTTAAGAAGCTGCGGGCTCGGGCGGCCGGGGGGGCTACTCGGGACTTCCTGGCTGCCTTCCAGAGGGCTTCGGGGCCATTCGGCTACTCGAGACTTCCGGGGCTACGTCGGGACTTGCTGGGCTGCTTCCCGGACGGCTTCGGGGGCTTTTCTCGGGTTGTTCGCAGCTCGTTCGCGGCTCTCGGCTCTCCGGACACTCTCCGCTCTGCGGGAGTCACTGCGGGACTTCAGCTTCGTTCCGGGAAAGAGGCTTCTCCAAACCCTGCAGCTCGGCTCTGGGGACCTTGCAGGCTGCCGGAGTGGACCGTGCACCGGGGCAGCCCCCGCCACGCCGCCTGGGACAGACTGCTCGCCTGGAGGTTTTTCTACTGCCGTAAGGTTTCACCCTCTTTGTCTGCTGCTTTGATATTTTCTCTGCCTGCCAGCGACACGGTTTCCTGCTTCTCTGCTCCTAGTCACTGCACAACGAGAAAGCGGTAGGGACAGCGCTCTGCATAAGGGAGTCCCGCGTTCATAATAGCCGCGGGTTTCCTTTGTTCGCTCCACGGAAGCGCACACGTGGCCGGTGCCATTTTTCTGGACTGCACGTGGTACCGTCCCCCTTTGTCTTTGTTCTTGTGTTTAAAACCCTCACCTTTCCATCCTGCACAGATTCTCAGATTTTGCATTGGTTTTTCCTGCATGTTATATATATTGTTCTAGTTTTAATAAAGTTTTGTTTCAGTTTTCCAAACGTTCAGAGGTCTCACAAATCTTTTATTTTTTTTCCTTTCCGTATCTCTGCTTTTGAACCCTTTTCTCTCCCGGAGGAGAGGGGTTCAGGGATAGGGAAGGACTCGTCCCCGTGCATCGGCTTGCCTCAGCCGACCGGCGACATCAGTTCAGATCATTCTCTACCACAAAAATACACAGTTCCCAGGCCATCCAGAATGAGCAGGAGCATAAGAGCACACAGGTTGTAGGAGAGAATGACAAGACTTAATTCTATGATAAAATGTGAATCGAAAGAATATTCTGGTGTTTAATCAACCGGATTTCTAAGAAACTGAAAATTTCCAAATTTTTAATTAAAAGTATACTACAGCATACTACTCTATCCACTGGTCTACTTTGAAAGCACCACAGGAAAACGGATAGAAATTTATGCTTGCGTGTTTTATTATGTGAAATATTTGTTACGCTCTTCCTCTAAAAATAAATCCATTTGAAATCAGGACAGGCTATGAACTTAGTGTGATATCAACAATTTATTTCTAAAATATTCAAGATGCATAATTGTTACCTTGGAGAAAACTGTCAGGCCTCTAAATTAGGAAAATTCTTAAGTGCTTGAAACCAGTTTCTAATAAGCTGTGAGACATTGGTGCTCACCAGGTCCAAAACTCTTACTATGATTTGACCAAGACTAAAATCATTATCTCCTTTTAATGTTGAGAAACATTGAGATAACTAATTATTATTTGTACTACTTTAACAAATTAGCTTTTAAATATAAAAAATATTTTTATCCTACCATTACATGTAATAGTGGATCTAGTTAAACAATTTAAATTTCTATGAAATGCTGAGCAAGAAATGGATACAGAAGTATAACTATTATCTAATCTACACAGAATCACATACATAAGCTGAACTATTTGACATCCTCAAACATGGTACAAAATATGAGGCATATGGGAAAAGCTCATGCTAAACTCCCCAAAGTTTAAATAAATATGTATTTATGAAGCCTATGACTTTAGTCACCAAATCTTTTGCAAAGGCTCAAGTCAGCAATTACGAGTAAATGATTAGCAGTGATAATGGAACAGAAAGTAAAAATGAAGAAAATTATTTTAAACTGTTTCCTGCTTACTATTTTTAAAGAGGACTAAAGTCAACATTTTTAACCACTTTTAAGTCCTTCTGCCTAACATTTCACAAAATTTCCCACTATAGCCATTTTCTTACTTTATCTTTTTGCACAAGTTCCCATTATATCCTATACAAATATCTGCAAAGTACATGGCCCCCATATAAAAAAAAATGGCATTTTTCTTCATAGCTTAATCAAAAGATTAAAATTGTATTCAAAACAGCAGGGGAGGAAAAACCTGCTGAACTCAAACTTAGATTAAGGGTCCATTCTATATGCTCTCTCCTGATCCTGAAAAGAATACATACAGGCATGTTCAATGATTAAAAGAATGCAATCAATTCAGCTCCATTTGTCTGCTATAATCTCACACTCCAGAATATGCCTTAGCTAATTAGAAGTAAAAGCTAAATTTGTTATGTGAGATATAATTGAAGGATGAAATTCACAACACAGATAAGGTATAGCTTTGATATAAAAGCGTTTTACTACCTAACTAGACCTATTCTGCCTTTGACACCTACTGAGAATTGTAGTCTTACATCTTTTGGACTGATGGCTTTTACCGTGTCTTTTGAACTTAGTTAAAAAGCAGATAATAAAGAACCTTCTGTGCAAATGCAGAAGCTACCAAAAAACTAGGAAAAAATGCTTCCATGTAACATAACTCCCTGGTAAATTTGACGAAAATAAATAATGAAAAGTTCAAAAATCACAGACTATATTAAATACTTAAAGGAAAATTAAGTTCAGATGAATATTAGTGATGGTGAAAACCTTTCTGAGATTTTCTGCTTTTAAAGGAAATCTCGATCATAAAATCTCTATCACTAAATTTACTGGAGCAAATCCAGGTTTTGACATGTTACATTTCATGCACCGGTGATCTGGCTCTGCACACAATCATCAAAACTACCCGAAAATATGACTTAAGTAAATGTCTTATGAAATAAAAAACCATTAAGATACATATGAAGAAAAGCAGAAACCAAGTTTTCTCGATTAAAATAGTTTTACTGTATTTTTAGAACAAATTCTTTTACTATTCTGATTTGGCAGCTTATTAATGTTTAGTCAACATGATGTTGACTCCTAGAGATGCTGTACACTAACTTCTCTCCAGGTAAAAACTGCTTCTGAATAATTGTTTCTAAACACACTTCAGAGCAGTTTAGAAACATGCAAAATGCTAACATAACACAGCGGTGTGCTAATTTTATGACAGTTTGGAAATCAGCACCTTTACTACGTTATCAGTTTTCTATTGTCCCACTCAGTTTTTGTTCTGCTCCACTGGCACAAAAAGAATTTTAATTCCTTGATATGTAACTGCGTTAGATGTGGTTACACATATGCTTCTGCCATTGAAGATTTGAGTCATAAGACAGAAGTAAACCCAACCGATCTCCCATATTGCAATAAACTGATTTACTAACAAGTTTATTTTTAGGTGTTTACAAGTATTTGTAAATATCTGAACAAAGAGTTGAATATCTGGGTCCTAAGATAAACAGAAGACCAAATCTTTCATTTCCTGGCTGTAGTTTCTGACCATTACTATATAGCAGCATTAATAATAATCACAAACTCAAAAGATTATTAAAGCTAGAATCTATTTCTACACAGAAAATCCTTACAACTTTTTTTGTAATAATCTGAAAATAAAATAACTCAGTTCAGACTGCATTATAGCAAGGTCTAAAACACTTAGCATTTGCACGTCTATTCATGTTTATGTCCTACTTTAAGTAGGACATACTTTTAGTACAGAGATAGCACAAGACAATACATGAACTACATTCTTACCAGTAACTGTTCTTGGTCTTCCTTGGCATCCTTGTAAGAGGTGGATCCAGGCAACCAAGATGATAATGGAGTTTACAAGTATCACACAGTAGCAGTAGGTGTTGATCATGGTTCTTCTTGCAAATTCCACAACTTTTAAGGTGGGTAGCAGAAAAACATTATAATTACATTTGAAATCATAAAGAATAAATGATATATCCCAGCATGATCCCCAATTTCAATACAAACATGTGGCAACTTCAATATGAATGCATCACTTAAGTGCATAATTACTTTTTAAGGAGCTTCTACCTCTACATAGTAAAGCATAAAAGGCACCTAATATAGTTAACAATAAAAGGGCTTTCAATCTAATATTTTAATGACTTCTAACCAGTAATCACTTGATACTGCAACAAAATATACCAGTGGCAAATGGAAAAAATACCACCTGTGCCATCCAAATGCTTACCGAGAAAATTATGCTGCTAATATCAGTCTTAACAGTCATATGCTTATTTTAATAATGCAAGCACACTGAAATAGGTCTGTGCTGCAATTATGTTGGGCAATGTATCAATGTATAAGAAATTACATTTCCTTTTTATTATTACTATTATTTTACTGGAATTCAAATTTTAGTTATTTCAAAAAAGATCAGGTGTTCATTGACTCTATTCTAAAATGGGAGGAACTAAATGACCGGATCTGAATGAACAGAGCTAGTAAAGAATGACTCTTATTATTTGTTATGTATACATCTAAATAGCCAAATCCTCAGCCCACTGCTACATTCTCAAGACTTTCACCTCTCACAGCACTAGAATTAACTTTTGCTTATGTAACCCATCTTCTTCATTTAGCCTACTAGCTGGACAAGATACTGCCCACTTGCCATGGCTGGAGGCCTGGCTGCTGCTCGCTAGATAAGCAACAGACCGTGTCACTTCTCAGCTGGTGGCAAGAGAAGAAGATCCAAGATATGTCATGCTCTGGGATCCTAGTATATGTTCTACTGCTAGGCTTAGTTAAAACCTAGCCAGTAGCTTCACAACTTATAAAAGAGGGGAAAAGGTGGAACAGTGACAGAGTAACTGAACCCACTTTACTTTCTTCGGAATTAATAGAAGAAGAGAGATTTAAAACATGTATCTCAAAGCAACTAAACACCAGCAGCACTGTTTGCAAAATCATCAACACAGATGATTCCATTCAAAATACAAAATGATCAGTTAAAAATTTTCACATCTCAGAGAAAAAGGACCCTTCTATTTCAGCTGCAAAGAGTCACCTTTGTCCTAACAGTACTGCTGTCAAATGAGAAAAACTCCCAAACCTTACTGATGTGTGCTAAGGTGAAGAATTGACTACTATTCAACTTAGCCTTCAAAAGTAAGTAAAACATAAAGACAACTCTGAAGCATTTTGTTAATGAAAATAAAAGTAAACAATTATCTCCTAACACTTTTGTGAAACTGTAACTTATTAGGTATTACATCTAATCTGTCAAGACTTTATTACTTGCCTATAAAGTACAGCCGGAAGTGTAGAAGTCTTTTGTGTTCCTCCTTCCTTTTTACTTGGTTTCCTTTCCTTAGGAGCACGTAAAATTGCTGGTATGTTCAATTTCTATTGGATTTGAACAAATGCAGTACACATGAGTCTTGAGACTTTTAAAGAATACCACTCCTATCTCAATGCAAGAAGAATAAGACTCAAATTATGAGTGGGAAATTGTTTAGCTAGCTATTTTACAGACAAGAGCAACTACACTATATCTCAGTATGTTTTTGTAATATAAAAATATTATATTCATGTTTTCAACTCTATAAATAACACATTGAAATACTAGCTTTTAAATTTTTTCTTCAAGCTTCAAATAGAGGGATAGACAAGGATGCATTTGTCTAGGCAGCTGACACAAGCAAAGGCAAATTCACAAAATTGACAGAATACTGAGGCAGTTTATTTCCCCCAACATCCCTGCTACAGTGGTGCTCAATAGGTTAATTAGAAAAATTATCTTATTGGACCAAGCCCTCCACAAAGCAGACGAGATTCTCTTCGGGTTTCTACTAATCTGCAGTATGCTAGCTTCTCAGACAGCAACCATCTATCAAAGTCATTTCTCAGCAGCCCCGTGGGTCTGCATCTGTTCAACCAACTGGAAAAAAACAAAAAGTCATGCAAGCTGTGTAAATGAATTCTGCTCAACTTTTTTTTCCTCACTTTAGTAACATTTGCACCAGGAAATATTTGTGAATACTTACTCAAAGCCATCTTAAAAAGTAGGGGGGGGTGTGGGGTGTGGAAATCTTGATTCAAGAAATATGTTATGTGAGAATCCTTCACAAGTAGAAAAGCAAGGTGAACAAACAGGACTAGCAAAAGCTAGCATACCTTAAGAAGTACTACTGCATAAAGAAAGGGCAAGCTTCATTTTCTGAACAGCAGCACAAATTCAGGAGTACCAAAGAGAACAACAAAATTGTGACCTAATCGTACATCTGCATTTTCACAATAAGTATTTTCTTCAATTTTCCTTAAAATCGTAATTGGAAATCACTTCAATCTCTCTCTGACATCCAAAATGTCCATTGCCTTTTAATACCTTAGACATAAATCTACACTTCTCTCTTTTCCCTGTGTGTATCAATGAGAACAAAGATAATTGCTCACAACAGGAAGTAATCCGAACTTCTTCTCCTGAATTTTTATATACATTTGACCAAAAGGTTCTGCTCTGTCCAGTTAAAAACCATCACATAGATACTGCAGTTTTACAAATTTTTATCTTAAAAAAATAGTAAGAAGTTGCCGTATCATTTGAAGTCTACAGTAACTAAAGACAACGTGGAGACAAAAATGGTAGGATTAACTCATGCTTCATGTTAAGGCTCATCACAAATGACAGGTCAATCAGTTATACCAAACGCAAGAATTTTTCAAACAAGATTGCTATTACAACAACAAAATTAAGCTACAGGTTCCCAGTAGGTGATTCGCAGAGGTCTAGGTATTTCAATCAGGAAACATTATCCCCAGAGTAAAGCCTGGGTCTGATCAAATCAATTTATTCGATCATAGAAGTGACAGATAGAAACAAAAAGGCCCATTCTTGGAAAAGCAGGTCTGACTATGAACTATAAGGGGGGGGCGGGGAACAACCAACCTGTCCAATGATTCTACCCAGCAGGGCCCAAATGCCTTGCCCTTCATTTCGCAGTTTTCCATTCATATTTTGTAGCTCCTCCAATGACTCACATAGCTGAAAAATTAAAGAAAAAAGATCAACAGGAATAAAAATCCATTAAGAGCTATTTAATAAAATGTACCTCTTATCTATGTAGGGTGCATTACTATACTGTGGAATTAAAAAAAAAAAATTTACAGAACACACGTCAATATAGCTGAGAACAGTGCAATTATTCAGCAATTTCATAGAACTCACAAGAAAACCTGGGCAGCCACCTGTTTTGTAAAGATCTGAAGCATTTCAGCATGAAAATAAGGTTTCATGAACTCAGAAAGCAAAACTAAAATACTGCAACCTCTTGTATGTGTTGTCCATACAACTTAAGCAGCAATATTATAACAAGTAACCATATAAACAAATCAAAGCTCTATATTGCCATACCAAAGAAAACTCACTCACTCTCATAGAAAGATATAATCAAAGGATGCAAGAAAGAAGAAAAAAAAATTTTTCCTCTGGAAGTAACTGTTAGTTAGAGCCCAGCATATAAAAACTATTAATTTGGTTAAAAGCCCCACGCACAATCTCCTACTCCTTCTTTATAATCTTTGGGTCGTTCACGAGGACCTGCTGCTTCATTTCCATATGTACTCATTTAAAACATACACCCAACACTTTAAGAATTTTTTGTCATCACTAACCATCACTTGATAGGTTGCTGAATTCAGCAAGAATTGCAGCATGTCATCTGTCACAAAAGATACCCTATTACTATGTTCCATTCCAAAACCTTTAAAGATTAAAATAGAGAAATAATTATTTAGTAAAGATGCAATTAAAAACATAAAATGTTTTTTAAACCATGATGATGTTTAATAAAAAATTACATTAGCAACATTTTTGAGGAGCAAGGACATCATTTCTGGGCCCTAAACTTCCTATACTCAAAGAAAACACTCAGAAAACACTATGGATGTGTGAATACTGATTCTTTCAGCATGAAAAATTATCAAAATTATTAAATCTAGGATGAGCACAACTGGAGTTGAAGTTGACATAAATAAATAAATAACACTTTGACAATCCTAGATTCCAAATTATCAAGTAGGGATGGAAGCAGAGAACCAAGTAGGTTCAAAAAGAACCTAGAAATACACAGAACAACAACAAAAAAAACCCCAAACAAACAGAAAACAAAACCCACACAGAGAGACTTGTGTCAAACTCTGTTGTCTCAGAATCTGAAATAAAATACATAGAAATGTACACAAAGAATAAAAAAAAAAAAGAAGGGCCTTCAGACCCAGTGCACTCATGAGAGGGACCTGTCTATCCACGTGCAATTTGTTACTGGAGCTCTCAGTGGGGTCAGTTAAAGAAGTCGTGCCCAGTCAACATATGACATTTTAGAAGTTGATTCTATGCGTATGGGGAGGACAGACCACAGCATATTTTTAAAAGAAGAAACGTATTTTTAAAATATTAAATAGTTTGTATCTATCTTTCTAAGTCATTTTGTTTGGAAAGCAAAATGGTATCAAAGTTAACAGCAGCAATACTAACTAAAGCAGTGCAACAATTTATCCCTTTTTCTTCACCTTATTATATTCAACATGAAGCTTTTCTTGCTCATTTTCTAATTTATCCTTTATATTCTTCTGTTCAGCCATATTCTCCTGGATTTGAATCATGCGCATATTTCTCTCTATATAAAAGAAAATTGCATTATTTCCTATCCTTGGATATATTTTCAAGTTTTATGCACTGAAAAAGTGAAGCAATGAAAAGCATAAAACCATAACACCACAAAAGCACAAAACTATAGTCTATAGATTTATTACACAGACTAAGTAGAAAGAACATTAGTAGTTATAACATTTACGTTTTGCTGCATAAATAGCACAGCTATTTAAATGGTGAGCTTTGTTCAGCCATCTAGTGAACAGTCCCAAAGTCACGCTATGCCACATAGAAATGGAGGAAAATGTAAGAAAAAAAAGATACCAAAAGGTACCTAAGCTTATACTTCCTTCATAGCAAAGACAGTTTAGCTTCCTGTTTACATTTGAAAGATTTTCTTCTTTTCCGAAATGTCTTTTTAAAAAAATAACTTTCTGTGCGATAGGAAGCAATAATATACCTGACCTAAAATGAATTCATAATTCCTACACATCTATTAATAACAATGAAACACGAGTGAAATACAAAGGCCAATGAATTGGCGAGTACAAATACAGCAAAGTGGTAATTTTTCATTGAGAAAAATATGCAACTTTCACCCTTACCGAGGTAATAATTCACAAAATCAGCAGTGAGAGCTGGTTGTTTATGTTTTCTTCTTCCATCAACACTGGAACTAGTATCTGAAGTATCCACCGGAAAGATGTCTGTACTAATTCCCATTAATTCAGCTTTGCGCATAAGCTTTCGTATGGCTGAAGCACTGCTAGTAAGTGGTCGTGGTAGCTTCTCCCTGGGAACCCAGGCCTGAGGCCTGGTGGTGCGGGCCAGCTCTGCCTTGGCACGATACTGCTGTAGCCTGGCATTGATTCGAGCCTGCAATAAAGAATTCCTTAAATTAAAAACATAAGGGAACAATTTAAAATTGGTTTTGAGTTATAGACTTTTGGAATTCATCTGTATTTTATTTTCATTTAAAAGCCGCACGATCTAATCAATGCCATTTTGATTCCGGAACAATATGAGTCAAAAAAGTAGCCACTGATACAGACATTTGATTTTACTTCAAAATTCATACACAAATAACATTATCCTTGCCCTAGGTTTTGGAGCTATGCACAGGTTCCTTGATGATATTCCCCCATCAAGAAAGTAACAGAAATGATTCCTGGCTTTCAGACAACTCTTTTAACAATGGTAATTTGATGAGACTGTGAAAACTCACTACTGGGAAAAGCTTCGGCTGACCTATCAAAAATACACTTTAAATTGGTATCTATGTGAGCAATAGAAGATGATAAAAACGCTCTTCATCAAATTTGACATCCTTTTGTAGGAACTCCTTTCTCAATGCCTTATCTCTGTATAAATGTTACACTATAATGTGCCAAAACCACAACCCAAACAGAAATGAAGTAGGCAAGAGAAACTCACAGTATATATCGTTGGTGACATCAGTATGTTTGTGACCATCTGGGAGATCTACCCCAGAAGATCAAGTTGTTACTGACAACTGGAAAACACTGTCTTGTGGGAACTCTATGTAGTGCCAATTCTGGCAGAAAAATGACATCAACATACAAACCTTCAGAGGCAAAACTCCAGCTGACTTTCAGTTAGAAGTTGTTTACTTGCCTGCAGAAATAATAAACTAAACTAAATCCAACTGCCCCACCATATGGTATGAGATACCCTTGAGACAAAAGCAAGAAAGCATGCATATATATACACGCCATGGTTAAGCTCTGACTGGGAATAGAATCGTTGAAGGTAGTATTATAGACAGTTTAACACACGTTACCTTACTAGGTCTTGAACATTAATGACCAAGAAACATGGCAAATGTGGCTTGCAGGCCACCTCTGTCCCCAAGGGCTTTTTACTTTGACTACAGCAGCAAGCAACGCATCCACCTATAGCCACCACTTCATTTTGTTCTTACACTGGAAGGACCAAGGACGGTTTATAGCTTCCTCAGCTAAGATGCTTTTTTACTGATTACATGTTCAGTTCTGAAAACCCTGAGGTCATTTAAGATGTCATACAACTGTATAACCAGAGCCTTACTCCAGAAACAGATGACGTTAAAATGACTAATGAACTCAAGTTATTTGTACTTAAGCACTTTTCAAGTATACACTTTACTCGAGGAATGTGTAATTCCTTTACTGATATTAAAAAAGTAGACCATCAATGCAGAACATCTTCCAACAATAATAACAGTCCTAGACAGCTCTGTATATTACACTTTTTAAAGGGATTTACTTTCTTGGGCCACATGACTTGCCAGATCATTGGCTCTGTTATTCCTGCCTGGGCTATAAAGCACCAAGTATCTATTTTTTCTCCTTCAAAAGTGTGCCTCAAAAATCCACTTTCACAATACCAGATAAATTACTTGTACAACTGCATCCTTATTTACGTTATCTCAGGGTTTGTAAACCTTACTTAAGCCTACAAACTCCCCTGGAACTGAGCTTTTGTATGTACATGTATACACTTCTCTATACATTTACTACTCAATCTTTTTTTCCAGACTAAACTGTCTCAGGATTATTTCTTAGACAAAATCCTAATTTAATGAAAATGCCTGAATTTACTGGTGAGATTTTAACTTCTTCATGCAGACAACATATGGTAAGGTAAGGTGTGAATTTATACATACTTCATGTCAACTCCCATGAGTTTCTAGCATGTATTAAGCACCCCTTACAGTTCTGCATTTCTAAGAAGGCACAGAAACCACTCAAAGCAACGATTACTCCATAAAATCCCAATACATACAACTGGACATGGAAATATATTTTTCAAGCATCCAATCTATCCATATGTAAACTCAGGCACAAACACAATACTAATGCAAATTCATGCCATACCAGACCCATCACTAGTGAAATAACTGACTTTACAAAAATGTATGCAAGTTATCAAACTTGTATCAAGGTGCCTATGACCATGTCAAGTAACTCTACCTGCAGTTTTCAGCATTCATTCTTTCAGCTTCCAAACATTTAATCCAAATAATTTACATTAAAAAAATCTGCAGGGTCTTGGTTTGGAAGAAAGAGGAAGATAAGAGGGAAATGTCTGGAACATATCACCATTATAAGTGCTGCTTAACAAATGCCTGAAAAAAGGCTAATAAGCCCTGTTGGACCCAAACTGATTTTGCACAACCAACACTTGTCCTTACGTTAGGTAGTATTTATATTGCTGCGATTTCTCCACTGCACAGGTGCATTTCATAGAATTCAGTGCTGAGCGTATTCAGCGCTGAGCGTATTCAGCAAGAACTATGTAATCAGTTTTAAATCACGTTACATGAAGCTCAATACCCCATAGAAATATTTTATTCAAAATTCTTCTATGATAAGAGTTTGCTCACATTCCTTCTCAATTGCACAGGTCATTTTAAATTAACACTCTCTTCTTCTACTGAAAGATCTTTGAAGAATTTTTTTAAATAAAAAGTTCGTTGATATGAAGATTTATTTTCTGATCATTACTCTATAGTTCTTTCTTCAGAAAAAAAGCCTTCACCAGCTTCATTGCCCTTCTTTGCACATTCTCCAGCACCTCCATGTCTTTCATGTAATGAGAGGCCCAAAACTAAACACAGTATTTGAGGTGCAGCCTCACCAGTGACAAGTACAGGGGGACAATCACTTTCCTACTCCTGCTGGCCACACTAGCGCTGATACAAGTCAGGATGCCATTGGCCTTCTTGGCCACCTGAGCACACTGCTGGCTCATAGTTACCCAGCTGTTGACAAACACCTCCAGGTCCTTTTTCAACATACAGCTTTCCAGTCACTCTTCCCCAAGCCTGTAGCCTTGCTAGGGGTTGTTGTGGCCCAAGTGCAGAATATGGCACTCAGCCTTGCTGAACCTCATACAGCTGGCCTCAGTTCATTGATCCAGCCTGTGTAGATCCCTCTGTAGAGCCTCCTGACCTTCAAGCAGATCAACACTTCACCTAACTTTGTGTCATCTTGGTGAGAATTGTTCTTAGAGACCAAAACCTACAAATAATTCACTGCTTTGTTAAATGAACATGCACTATCAATATATAACACATTTCATTTCCTATTATAATGACGATTTCCCATCCTCTTCATTTCTTGTTTAACGTGGATGATCAATACAGGTGCTTTTGTGTCATGAATACAATACCTGAGCTTCTGGTGACAGCTGTTTTTCTCTTTCCTGCAAGGACATTTTACAGTAAGATTGTAATGCCAAGTAATTCTTCCGCTTCCATTTTCTATCTAATCTGTCTGCGTGCTGCTTACAATAAGCAAAAAAAGGGTCAGCTATGTCCTGTTTCAGAGAAAACAAAGGAGAAGGAACAAAACTAGTGTAAGACATTCAAGGCCAAAAGGCTCTGTACAGCACAAACATACTGGCAATCAGTTCACATTTTTTTAAGAACAACTATATTATGTATGTTTCTAAATTAACTGTGTCATGTTGATACAATTTACCATACAAAGTGTTTTTCCATTGTTTTCATTGCATAACCTTAGATGTTTTTAAATGCATAAACCTCTACTTTAAGTCTCTACTGTTCAATCTCTGTACTATTTTCTCATTCCCAGAAGAAACAGCAGACGAAATTGCTAAGTACAAATCCCTTGAACATATAACATGTATTTGTTAACTTCATGTTGCCTCATTGTGTCTTCTTCATTATATCCTAAAAGGCGTTAACAACTCTGAATAATATAAAAATACAATATTTTGTTTTCTCAAATAATTTTCCAAATGATTTTGATGGCTATACTCCTATGTGATTTATCATGCCTCAGATTATTTTTTTCCCCATTTTACATTCTTCGCTCCATCAGATCTGCACATTATCATGGCTGTAAGTTTATAGTGACTTTTAGCACTTGCAAACCTGGCAAGCAGACTACATGAGGAGATATGGTTTGAGAAGAATATTTCATTGCCAGTATATTTTCAAAAGTGTAGAAACATCATCATAAATCTACAAACTAAGAAGCTTAAAGTGGTCTTCCTTCAAAAAGTAATAAAAATATTAATAAATAATTTGCCTATCAAATTTTCCTATAAAACATAGACCAATAAAATCTATGCAGGGTTTCCTGGCAAACATGTTTTATTTTTATTTTCAGAGTGTATGACAACTTACTTCCAAAACTTAGCAGCACCTAAAATTAGATTGTGTGACGCCTTAATTAAAAATATTTTCGTTACAGAAAACATGTAACAAAATTTTAACGTGGAAAGGCAAGTAAATGCATATGCCTAGAGTAAATTTACAGAGCATTTGAAGAATCAACATTACACAGAATTTATTAGGGACCACAAAGAGGTAATTGTACCATCTTCCTATTTATCAGTCTCACAGAAGAAAGTATTTTGTGATTCCTTTAGGAATCACTTAGTGATCTGCTGTTTTCAGATACAAAAGCATCAATGTCAATATTGCAATGCTTGTCTGTGTGTTACCTGTGGTACTTCTTAAAGCAATAAGAACTTAAATTGTGCGGCTATGAACACAACAGGCTTAAATCAAATTATACATATCTGGATGAAACTTGGCATCCTAAAAGTACTTTTACTGTAAAAATTAATTCAGAAGTAGGAGCTTCAAATCTAAATTGGTTTAACCATATTACAGGGAGAAAACTGCTAAGAACAGATATTTTAAAATTATCAGTAGGTTATAAAAGTTTGCTTTTCATTCTGATTCCTAAGATTGGTACTACCACAAGGAAATTCATGTACTGCAATTTGAAGAAAATACTGAAAAACATGCATGAAAAGATAGCATTAGAAATGTAGTTAATTTCCCAAGACAGTCCTATTTGGTATGAAGCAGAGGTTACTATACTACATCAACAGCTAGGTGAGTATGTCAACCTAGGTAAAGTCCAAGGATTAGAGCTAGAATTTATGTCTGTACTGACTTACAGCCTATGAAGCCAAATTCTGTGTTAACCTCTATCGCTTTTTCCAGGCCACTTCAAAAGGTGCTCAGAGTTGGACAATTTGGTGAACAAAAAGCCCTCCATGGACAGTCCCTTTACTCAGCCTATGACTTCCTATTAACTTACAAAAACTCTGCTCAGGGTTAGTGATCAAAAAAGGCACAATTATAGGTAGTCATCACAAGATTTCAAAACAACTCTTATCTATGCTTCCCATAGCTACCTCTTCTGCTGCTGCTTCTGAGAGGAGGCCTTCCTTCTGAGCGCAGGTCACGTGGAAATAAGCTCTGCACATCCCAGCATCACAACTAATGCATACACCAGTTCTCGCAAATCGAGGATCTTCACAAAAACTGCATTCCTTTACAAAGAGGAGTGGAAAATGCCACAGTAAATATTTCAGTTGCTTTTTGCCTAATACTTGGTAATTTACATCATATATAAAAACCAATCATGTAGGTTTACTCCTGTGTGGTTCAGAAATCAAATACACTGCTGACAGTTGACACTACTTAAACTTCACCCCTTCCCAACTCGCACTATTGACTTAATTTTCAACAAGTAATGGAAAAGTGCTTAAACAACCTAAACAGAATGTTGGATGAATTTTTATATGAATTTCCATGTCTTGTATTCCCCTTCAGAGCAACAATAAATATCTCCCAAGCAATTCATGCACAATTAATTATGTAAGTATGGTATCATAAATAACATTACTGCTCAGTAAACGTTCCATTGTTCAACAAGTTCAGAGGACAAACAACAAAAAAACCAGCAGTGCTCTGGATGACTGAAAACCATAGGTAATTACACAGATGTCCTTTCATAAGCAAGGACTGAGAAGTAAATGTTTGATAATGCAGAAACAAATACTCAAGAATTGTAAACATCAGTAAAGAAGGTTGTGATTCACTTAATTACTGCACTATGGCTTCAGGTACGAGCATTCTAGCCACAGCCATTTGCAACACAGCAAACTGACATCCTCTAATGTAACCTAGAAATAAAAATCCCCAGAACTTATCTTTCAATCAGATCAATTCTTCAGTCTGTTTCACAACAAATTCATACCTAACAGCTGTACCAGCAAACTAGAGTGATGAGCACATAAGCAGGAAAAAGCAAATGGGAACACAGACTGTTTAAGCAGTGCTGCTATCCAGTGCATAAAGATGATCTAAAATTATACAGGCATGCATTTCATAATCTCTCAGATGTTGAATATAGAACCAAGCTGTGTACCACCTACAGAAAATATCTCCATGCAGAAATTTTAACAACAGAACGGAATGGCAAAGAAAAGTCAGTGATTGCAGAATCTCAAAACTCCACATACACTACATACACTAGATGGGCTCCCTCTAGCTGTGTAACAGCAACATGTAACAGATAAGAAATTAAGTGAAAAAGAAGGCAGAAATTAAGCTAAGTAAGCTGTAATTTCCACACTTGATACAGCAAACAGCGTTTGTTTGTGGTTCTTTGAGGGTAATGAGTCCTCTGTGCAGTTTGCTTTCACCTGACTCACAGTAAGAAAACACGCACAAGTTCTTAGGCCTGCTTCTATGCATCACTCATGTTAGTAACACAAGAAAAAAGAAGCATGATTCATTGCAACAACAGTTTGTAGGGTTTGGGGAGCTTGCTCCCACTTTTTTTTTTTATACAAACTTTTTTAAACAAGGCTAGACTCACGCTGAACGTGCTCCTGATACAGGTATGCTGTACACAGGCAATCCAAAGTATTTTAACTTTTTTAATATATATTGTATGCATTTTAAAAAACGTACTGCATATTTTCATTTAGCATTCAACTTGACATTCCAGAAAATGAAATTGACTACGTGCAAATGAATCATTAGAGCAGGAGTACAACTACCTTCCCTCACACTAGCCTGTAGAAACATTACTTAGCAAGTTATCGAATGCTGTCCTCTGCCCACTGCAATGGTTTTCTGTATGGTTTGTGCATGACCACTTTTGATCTGAACTGAAAACATTTACATGTAAATCTATTTTCATTTTAGAGCCATTTTTCTGTTCAAGTTGAGGGGACCATTTTGTTGTGGGGGTTTTTTTAATACTACTTTGCAGCAACTTTTTTGTATGCATCCTAGCTTCTAATTATGCAGATCTTATTCTCACTGAATGTACATCTGTCGCTTTCTTAATCAACCTAACCTTCCATTTCTCCATTTCATATCCCATAAATCCTCTCCCCTTTCCATCCCTGTTTTGGCAATCCACCACTAACTGACTTTAAAAGAAAGTAATTAGCACCTGTTTAAAAAATAAGGGAAGTTAGAAGGAAAACAGGGAAAAATTATGGAGAACAGTAGTAAGGAAAATAGAAAGAAAGAAGGAAGAGCCATGGTATAACAACAATGAACAGACTTCATCTCATTTTTAGTCCTGAACATCACTGCAATTGCTATAAAAAAGAAAAATAAAGCTTGGAAGATGTATGTTACTCTATTATATATAAAACTGTAAATTAAAGCTATCCGTTGACAGTACATCTCTTCTAAACTTACCTTGGCACCATACTTTGAATAATTCATTTCTGTAAGTGTTACTGGCCGCAGTTTGTCAATATCTCCAAATGCCACTCCTGGAACATAGAGGGCACAAACAATATGGACCCACCTAAAACAGGAGATAAAATTAGGTTACTGTTATCAACATTTTAATCCTATATTATACTCACTATTTGCAGATTTCAAAGTGCCCTGTAAATGGTACAGATCTAGAATATATGTGTTTGAAGGAAAGTACATTAGAAGCAGGGAGATAATGCATATTTGGAATTCAGCAGCTCACATACTGAACCATAGAGTAAGGCTTCTCAAAGCCACTGGGAGTGCTCTGAATCAAGGGCTGGGTACCATCACCCTTCTGTTCTGATGGCTTTCATGTGGAGCTCCACATCCATTTTCACACTACATCAAACATATACGAAGATTTTGATATTACTTATAAAGTTTAAGGCAGACAGATACTTTCATGATGGGGCAAGGGGTGGGAGGGGGAGGAGCAAAATTATACAGGTAGTCAGAGCAACACTGAGTTCTAGGCATAGAGCTATGAAGTACCTATAAACACAGCATCAGTCGGACCTTGCATCATTACAGTTACACCTGTTAGTATCACCAAAACTAACTAGTTTTAAGCAACACAGATGGGAGCTGCATCCAGTTATAAACACACCTGAGCAGTATTACGGAAAAGCCTATCTGAAACTCAGATGAACAGACTGTTACTTAGACTGTACTTTTCTTCACTGGCCATAAGCAAACTGTAGAGTAACAGGTCTAAATCTTGAGCCCTGAGGGGCATAAGATGAGACAGCATAAATCTGGACCCCCGTGTCTAGTAGTTAAATACAATACAATGGTAAAGGCTTCAGCCTCAAGTCTGCCTTTAACAGATGTCTTCATTATCTCCTGAATCTCTCAGTTACAAAAAGACAGCCTTTCAGCAGAAGACACATTTTCCTCTTACATAATGAACACTTTCTGAAAAAGCATGCCAGCATTACCCCCTAACTTAATAACATTGCTACATGCAAAAAATAAGATGATTCTTATTAGTATATGAAAAGTGCCTCACTGCAAAAGCAATCGAGACAGAAGATATTCCTGCAAGGGAGCAATAGTGCCTGGTACCATCTCTGCCCTTCCGCACCGTATCCAGAACTGGCAGCGGTTTGGCCTAAATCACTACTATAGCTTTATTAAATATTGTTCTACAAAACAGCATATGTGCGTGCATAAATGTGTATTTTTGCATGCATTTACTCAAATAAATACACCATTTAAATGGGCATATTCTACTTGTTTTGAAAAGGAATTGAAATACTTTTTTTTTTCTCCCAAAGCAAAATACCACACACAGAATGAGACCATGAACTAAAGAGACTGCTGGTTTATAAATAAAAACCATCTGAATTCTGTGGGGCTTCTTTTCTATACTTCTCCATTGATTTAAGAAGTGTTATATAGAACAAATTTGTATGAACAGAAGTTACATGTCTCCACAATTAATATTCTTAACAAATACCCAAGGTTCTGCTTGGAGTTTTTTGATAGTAAGTTTTAATACGGCCTCCTAAATGTACGCTCCAAAATTCAATATAAAGATACACATCTTCTACAAGCAGCTGCTTCTCAATTTAATTTGCACAGTTTTTTCATGCTCCACTGGTGTATTAAATGCTGTGGCACTCTGTAGGAGTTTATCTATGATAATCCCAACAGCTGGCTGCTTGCTTCTTACTGACCTTCTCAAAATGTTTTAGTACATGTCACCCAAGTATTACAGTATTACAGATCTAAACTGCCATTTCAGTGTGATTGGCACACAAGTGCCTCATTTCTTTAACAACCTATATGCGAACTCAGACCTGAAACTATTAAAAAAATACACAAGTCAGTCAAGTTCACAGCTGAGGCAATTTCAGCTGCTTTTAATACCAGTTCTAAATATTTTCCTGCTCATTTGTTTAGCTGCACATGTTTTAGAAGCTTGTAATTAAGACAAATTGGGTAATCAAAGAAGAATAATCTTCCTTGTTACTTTACCATCCATTTAGCTTGGAGCAATGATGACAGATGTTAATTAGGGAAGAAGAAAAGCTCCATACCAAAACAAGGACAGAATTCATATTCTTGCATAATAGCATTTTGAGAAATAAAATTTCATAAATTCACATATATGCTTGTGAAACTGAGAGGTTAATGTGAAAAGGCTTCTGCTGAGAAATTAAGCACCACATTGCTCTAATGATTCACCTTTCACGTAGGAACAGAGAAATTATTCCAACTTGATTATGAAGAGAAACTGAATAAGTCTGGTTTATGTAATTTCCAGCAGTGATGAATACGAAGAATTTATTTTAAAAAGGTGGTAAGGGAATGGAGAGCAATGGTGAGTTAAAGGATCCTGTTATTCAACAGTCTCTCTTTGCTAGCATTTCAAGAAAAGAACTGAACTGGGTTGCAGTTTACTAAGTACAATGAAAATATAATGGACAATAATAATATAATGGGACAGTATAATGTCCCAAGACCCTACCCCTTAGCCAGTAGTGCCCTATCACCCTTGAGAATTCGAATTTGTAAATAAATGATAGCAAGAAAGAGAGCACAGGAATTTTCACATGCTAGTTAGCATTTGTTTCTTCTAGTACATAAACTCTATTCATCTGGGAGAATAAACTTATTCATGATAGCCATATCAAGCAGGTAAAAATACAGTAATAAATTATTGTGTTAATGCCCGTAATCACCAGACATGTGCTTCTGCACAGAGAACCACTGTCACAGAGAAACCACTCCCACATTAACTAAAAGCATACCATCATTTTACAAGAAGAAATTCAAGCAATTTTTAAAATGTTGACTGTAGTTTCTATTACAGTTATATGGGAAATTTTGTATATCGTGCTTAACTTGCCTTACAGAACATAGGAATTAAAAAAGTTGAAATAAAACTTGCCAGGTGATATTGTTTCTCACCTTTCCTAACTGTTAAACAATCGACTTTAGTCTTTAAAAACATTTTTTCCATTTAGCAGCATTATTATTAAAATAGAAAACAGAATCGAAAAGTACAATTTGTTTAACTGTGTAACAGCTTTATAAGGGAGATGCACAGACACTGTTGAACAAAAGACAGACCAGAAACTGAGGATCTGAACTCCAAGAACATTTAAAAAGAAGCACAACTGCTTCTATGAGGTCAAAATTATTCACTACAAATCCTGACTCACTTGTTAACCTTTTTTTTTTTAAATATCACAGTATTTTATTTTACTTTCATTGTTTCCCATTTATAAGATATGGAAGACATGGAGGGGAAAAAAGATTTCTTTATTTTACATGTTGTATGTATATCTTTAAAATGCATCTCAGCTACAAACTGAGACGTTTACCTCAATGTATATTCAGTGGAGAAAGGTAAATGCCTTCAAGGGTTATTGCTAGCATCTGCATCCAATGGTCAAAGTTCAGTGTTATGAATAGCCTCATTATTTCTTTATTCCCAACACACAGTCAAATTAGTTTTGCTATCAGGAAAAATTACAAACCAAGGGAGAAATGCAAGGGCACGTACAATTTAATCTACAAAACCTGAATCAACTTATGACATTTTAATACTGTATTCACTTTTCTGAAGACAGACAACACAGTATGTCAAAAAAAGCTTTCCAGAACATCATCCTGAGCTCTGCTGAGCTTTTAGTGATGGCAGGACTGGGTCATTACAGTATTACCAACAGTAAAGTCTGTGTGAAACCAGAATTTATTTAAAAAAAAGAAACTGGGGAAAGAAGAAAAAAGAGATATGCACACAATACAAGATAGCTGTATACTTAAGTGTTGATATACGCAAGTGTTAATATAAGCTTTCTTAACACAGATTATAGGATTCAACTTTTACTTCCTTTTAACTCACTGTCTAGATTTTGTGCAAGTCTAACTAGGGAACTCTTTACAAGGAGTAGGAAAAACCATGAGACCACTACAAACCAGTGAGTGGAGAAAGAGTGAGGACACGGTTACATTTTGCAATTTGCTAGTACAAAAGATGTAGTTCTGCAATATATAGTTAAGTGTAAACAAGTAATGAGTCTATGAATTCATATAAAAAAAAACACAAAAGGTTTTACAGTAACACATGTTGACATTTCTAAATATTAAAGTATTTGTACTGACTATTTAACTGGATTCATTTCAACTCACCCATCATCATCAGTAAGGTATGTCTGAAGCCTTTTATATTGCTGTATCTCAGATACATTCAAACAGGATTAAGAAAACTTCTTTTTCCTTTGAGCAGTCTTATTAACTAATTATTGCCATTCCGTGTTAACAAGATTAATGATAAGCTTATGACAGCCTTATGAAAACTTTGTATTTTACCACACACCTGCAATTTATGTAACTGTAAAATGTACGGGAAAAGAACTTATTATTATGGTTAAAAAAAAAAAAAACCAACCCTAAAAACCAAAAATCATCCACCAAAAATCAGTAACATTAGCCACAAATCAGGCATCACTGATAACCCTGCTCTCTCCTTTATTTTACAAAGCTAGGTACCATTAATATCTACACCTTAATTTATTCTCCAAACGTGACAGGATTGGAAGGCATCACATGAAAATTAATCTGCTTATTCTCAACTTAGACCTGAACTCCATCCTAAGAAGCGCATCTCTGCCTGGAAATTATCAAAAGTGAACCATACTCTCAAAAAATCAAGAATATACTCTCAAAAAAATCAAGAATATACTCTCAAAAAAAAATCAAGAATATAATTTTCATCATTGAAAATAATCATAATATACTAGGTCTGTCTGAATACCTTTAGCACACCTTCAAAAAAATTCTGTTATTTTTTTCCATTACCTGTCATTCGTAACACCCAGCCCTTCACTCTCCTAAAAAGAAGCATGGAATGGAGTTGTCCTCCCACTTCCGTCATACTTGAAAGTCGAGAGACTTCAGCAGAGCCTGTCCAAGGTTACAGTGGCATTACCTTGCGCAAAGCAGAATACTACAGAAAGGATAAGTCTACTTTTCCTTCCTTGAAGTGTAGCATATGCTTCGATTTTTCCTATGGTCAAATAGTTCTCCCAATCCAATATGACAAGAAGTCTGAAAGGTGTTTTCTGTCCCTGCTGCAGACTTCATCATTCTTTTTTGTGGCATTATTAACTAAAGAGCACTCTGGTGTTTTGCTACTCTTCAGTATTAACTATGAAAGAAGTACAATACTAGCAAGGTTTAAAATGCAGGTTTTTGCTAACTGATTAAACTGAACTAGCAGAACACATGCCCAAACGCTACAGTGACTGACGGCAGACACTGAACACTACACCTTCAGAGAACCACTGAGCAGACACACCAGCTGTCCTTGCTAGAACATAATACTACTGCTCAGCAGTGCGGCTCAAGGGACCCAAACCTTGCTTTTTCACTCCAGCCTTCAAGCTTTGTGTAGTTGTTTTGGGTTTGCTCAATGTTTCTCTAAATTTCTGATTTCTGCCCCTGCTGTCAATAGTTCAAGACACTAGTTAAGTGAGGGAAGTCTTCATGCCACTGCCCTTGCAGATATCTGAATACTGAGCAAGAGTTTACAGGGTATCAACTTCCTCTACACAGGAAACCTTTTTTGTTTAAATGTAAACTGCCTTCTTGATGCAAACAAAGTTTCTTTTTAAAGACTCCTATTACCTTGACTAGTAAGTTATTTTGTTTAAAAAGAGATATCACACAAGTAGTTCAAGGGAACAAAGAGAGGTCTTCTAGTATATCCAGTAAGACATCTATATACATACAACAATATCTGGTGACTTTACACTGAAGAACAGGATTTATCAGTCCCTGAAGTAAATGGTGATCTTTGTTTCACCTATATTTTGCTCATAGGTCCACAAATCTACATGCTCTAATTCACCTTACCACATCATCTTCCTAATATTGTAATGGCTATGAAGAATATTAGGAGCAAAAAAAAAATGAGCTGACTGACTATCCAAACAGCATGCAACTCAAAAGTGAGGTGAGAGAGAGAGGATATCAACAACAAAGTTTAATTTATGACACTGTATCCTATACAAACAATCTAGGACAAAACCTAATCTTTCAAATGAAAGATGACATCAAATTCAAAACATCACTTCTTCAGTCTTACCTGCCTGCATCAGTCTCCTTGAAGATCCCATCCTGGTTAGGACACAATTCGCAACTAGGTGTGACACCACATTTGCATGCATCGCAAAACCAAGGTTCAGTGGAATTCTCTGAAGCTGAGCTCATGATAGAGTCACTCTCTCCATCAACACCATAGCAACCTACACATACAAAAAAACCCAAATACAAGAAAATATAAGACAATTGTAGAAGTAGACAGTTGACAGTTATGATTTCAGCAGGCAATATACACACATAGACATTCAGAGGAATGATACTGAGAGACCCAAGAAAGCTTACAGTATTTTTGCAAACATTAGTACATTTTAAAGAGATTCTAATTCTAAGGAGTTATCTGCTTTACGTGACTGTCTTAGACTACAATTGAAAAACAAGAAGAAAAAGGCTGGTTTACTTTATTCTTTTAGCAACACTTGGTGTTCTTCCAGACAATCCATTAAGAAGGAAAATAACAAAACAAGTCTTAAAGTAACCAACAAAGACTGGGAAAAAACTCAAAGCATCATTTCAAATAAAGAAATATATTCCAAGTTAAATGCAATAAGCTAAGGAATTTGTGAGCATCTACAAGCCTCTCTTGGATATTCCTATCTTTCTCCTTCTCCCTCCTGTGAAAATTAATATTTGGGGGTGGGAAGGAGAGGTTGGGTTTGTGTTTTTTAATTAAGAGGTTGATTATGCCAGTAGCATTCAGTCAACAAATATCCACTCCACTTTTACACTTTGCCTTCATCATCCAAATCAAATAAAGGGAAGATATACATGTCATAAAAACCATATTTGCGTATTTTAAGGTTCGCATACTTTAGGACTGAGCTTAGAAGATCTTCTACAACTTCAAAATCAAGGTACAGTTTGCAGAGCACAGATTGACAGTTTTTGAGATATCACATCAGTGATTGATGACATATATTACTTTTTTTTAAGCATTCTCATTTTTACTTGTTTTTAAATTATGGTTAGACTCAATCATGCAGTTTCTCCATTCTTCTTTGGCATATTCTGTATGTATATTCTTTGATTGTGAAGAAGTCTGTGCATGCTTAATCACCGCAAATTTAGAAAAACAGTATTTTTAAAGTGATTTAGAAACTTACTATTTAGATTTTGCAGAAGAATAAGAGTAGTATTATTACTACTGCAAGTGACAAACAGGAAAATGTTAAAGCTTATAACCACAAAATTGTTTTTATGCCACATTTTGAACATTTATCTGTTATACAAGAAGAGAAAAATATTTCATTGTCAACACTTAAAAACACAGTAGAGACTTTGCTAAAAGACTAAATTCAGGTATTTGTCAAATACTGTGATCAAGTCAACATTTGTGCTTGCAGAACAGTTAAATTATTGAAACCTGTAATTAAGTAGTGACATGATTTGTTACTTTGGTTCATTACCCACTGACTGTAATAAAATAGCAACAGTGCTCTAACTCCCCTTGTGACAGAAGCAGAGGTCTGCATAATATATTAAAATTACATTCAGGAAATAAGCAATAACACTGTAGGAACCGTTTAAGAAATATGGTCTTCCATTACAGAATGAGGCTCATCAATAAAAATTAAAACCAGAAGCCAGAATGTTTCTTTTCATTATAAAAGTATTCTAGAATCAAAGGACAAGTAATAAGCAGAAGTGTATCCACAGACTAGTTTCATTAGGTATATAAAATTTTGATCATACAGCTAACACATAAGGTAACACCATTTTCTTTATAATGCAGTATCGGCTTTAAGTAGCATTCCAGAAAGTAATTTTTTTTAAGTTCTAACAACACGATCTGAAACACATGCCAGCAAAGCTGCTTTTAAGCATTTACATTAATGCACAAACACACCGATAGAGTTGATGAATAATTAAGCTTTTTATAATTCCTTCAGACTTCATAATATATATACATTTTCCTAAACATACTTATTAAAAATTACCGAACACTACAGAAGCAGTAATACTGTCATCAATCCATATGGCAAAATCAAATCGGTTTCTTTCAAACAATGATGCTTCTTCACCAATTCAAAGTAATTAGATTTGCTTTCCTATCTTAAGTGCCATCAGTCTGCTAAAATTAGAATGGCGACTTCCCCAAACGGTCTTACCTTCATTCTGAAATAGTTGCCTTATTATACTTACCAGTCATTATAACTCATTATGTTTTACCCTTCTTCCTAGAAAATGACACATATATGCTGTAATTATTTCCATCCTTAAGTGTTGACATTTAACATTGTCTCTATAAGAATACAAAAATCTAGGTCCTTTTCTGAAGTAGAATAAATACAATTGTCTGGATTTTTAACCCAAATTTTGTCCCAATTTGTACATAAGTCTTAGTGACAGCTTTAAAGGATTTAAGATCTCTAACAGACAAGGAGGCATTTACTCTTTTGCCTAACTGCCATTCAGCAAAAGCTAAACACCATACTGATACAACTAGCAAAAGAGGTGGTCATTAGCTGAAGAAAATAAACTGGATTACCATTAAGCACTGCTGATAAATATATCAAAATGATCTTGTCCACAACAGAGATGAAAGAAATCCAGCCCATAAGACTGCCGTCAACTTGGTGTACACTGCTAAATAAAGCTACAGAATCAAAGCTGCAATACAAAACTTCATTTGCTATGAAGCCAGGTAAGCAACAAAAAGGCTGCACTCAGCGTAGCTTTTTATACTCACATACATCAGATTGTTACCTTTAACTACGAGGGAAAAAAACTTCAGTGCAAGGTTTCACAGAAGGTACTTTGCAATTGTTCTTGACTGAGTAGTGGCGTGGACCAATTCCATTATGCTTCAAAATAAGTTTGAACTCTACATTACATGTTTTGAGAGTTTACCTTCTAGGAGCAGTTAGGACTAGTGTATATAAATAGTGAAAGAAAACTCAGCTTTATGAACAACACTTTTAAATAGGTAATGCAACATAAATTGCTACTCAAGTCTACCCAACAGCTGAAGTTTGATCTAATAATACTCAAAAAAAAATGAAGAGCTGAGTCCTAAAATTAATTAGAAACCACTTCTTAAGCTGTATTTTTTGTTAAGGATACGCAAGTATTTTGACCCAGAATTTTTCTTATGTTTGCTGTGAAGAGTCATTTGCTGCTTTTGGGTTGTTAAGTGATAACAGAAACCAGTAATAGTATAAATTTAACCTATGAATTTAAACACATGGAAGTCAAGAAGTTAAAACACTCGCAACATTTACCGTTCCACAAACAGCATCTATATATTATGATTCAGCCAAGTTGTCTACTGAATGTATGTCATTTTATAAAGACAAACTTTTTTATTCCCCGATTTTGAAGTTCATTGGATACCATCAATGGAGCCTTTTTGTTATGCAATTGTCATTAAAATGAAATTGCAAACACTTTAAAATGCTACCATTAAAGAATTGTTCTGAAATTTATACCACTGAGGGAACCAGAGAGAGACCTAATCCTTGCCTTGGCTGCATATGTTCCTCCATTTCTCTGGAAGGGTAATTTTTTGCCAGTCAAACCGAACATCTGCATACTTGTAACTACATCTACACATACTCTGAAACATGATCTTATTATAAAGATCATGAAAACACGAACTTTAAGGTAAAGCCTAAGTTTGCAAAATTAAATGCTGTGAGATCACAGTATTCAAAATAGGTTACATTCGATCCTTAACTGGACCAACAGTTTAAAGTAAAGACATTAATCAGTTCACACATCGTAAATTCAGAACAGTATTTTTACTCAGTAAATGGAGAGTACTGAGGTATATGATTTCGCAAAATTAACTTTAATATCAGACAGCAGCAGACCAGTGTAAAGGGCAAAATTAAAATGCAAAAATGTTTTACTACACTGTAAAGCATATGGCAACTACACTATTGCTTTTAGCAAGAGAAATTTTATTCCCTGCAATACACATCACAGTAAAGTAAGAAACAAATAGAGGAGAGGGAAAAGAAACAGCAGGAAAAATGTAGAACTTCTCTCATTTAATTCACAGCAACTACCCCAAGGGCAATAGCTGGCAAGTGTACTACCTACAGTTATGGCACATGCCGTGATACACACCAGACATTTTCTTCAGACACGCTGCAATCAATATGTCAAAAAACCTGACACCACAGTTGGGGGTGTGCCTGCTATTACAAGATCTTACTACAAAAGCGTTTATCCAAAATGACAGATTAGTGCCTAAAGAAGATTTTTACAAAAAAGAAATGAGAATTATCTCTAGACAGAAGACTCCAAAAACAACTGTATGAATACAAATTCATCAAGAAATATTTTTTTTCCCTAGCAACGTAAACATTTTTCTTTTTTTTTTAATTTGGAAAAAAAAAGGTTGATATGTGAAAGGAGAACAAATTTTTAATTTATGGACTTATTAATTAATTACAGACTGTTTAGACATGAGAGACAAATGAAAAGTGTAAGAGTAGGTATTAAATCAGCATTTTAGTATCACATGTATGCTACTTTTTAAAGGCAGTTACAGATTCCTGTCATTTTGAACCAGTTCTTTGCTCCACAAAGTTTATAGATTTTTGGACGTGTTTGCAGAGCAAAGATATCTATTGGAAAAGTGATGTGGGGTATGCAGGTGATATGAACATCACAGAGCGAATAGTTGCATTAGAAAGGAAAATTAATTTCTACCCATCTCAAAACTTGCCAGTAAGGCAAGTAAAAGCATTTATTACGGGTCAATGGCTCTAGGTCTGAATCAGAAACGCCTCTAACTCTTGGCCATGTTGCTATGTTCCACATGAGTGCCAGCAGAGTTGCTCCCAGATGACTTATCACCCTTCTTTTCCCATGGAAGACCTCATGTAATAGTTGATCAACGCAGGTGAGCAAACCAAAAGGAGTGCAAATCAGGATGCAACAGGTAGCTGCTGCACCAGGTGCTCAAAAGGAAAAGGTGCTACTACCAAGCACCCCAATGCTCAAGTGAGGGAGCAGTATGCACAGTGATAAGCCAGCTTGTGCTAGAAAAGCCAAAACTTAACAGAGCAAGGGAGAATGGACTTAAAACACAAGGCAGCATTAACTTACCCTCTGAAAGAGTAACAGATTCTTGCCAACCACTGTGCTGGCATGCAGCCACTTGGAGATTGCAGCTGCAAGACTCATCTTCACATGAAGGGGCCACACTATAGCATGTGACCTGCCCTTTGACCAATAGCTAGCTACAAGCAGAGCAAGAGCTCCCCCAGGGAAAGAAGGGAGCCCTGGTGTATAGAAAAGGTAGACTCGACTCACGGGCAGCATTTTCATAGCTAGTGAATAACGCTATGTTAGATACAGAGGTGGCAACCATAGAAAAACATTCTCCAGTCACCTGAAAGGTTCTGAAGAGGACAGAAACTGCAGCAGAGCACAAAGGCACAAGCCAAGGGTGTAATATAAGACCTCTCCCTGCGAAGTAAAACAGTTTCTGTAATAACAAGAGAGAAAATAAGGTCTGCTGGGAAAGAATAATCAAAACATCAATATCATCATTATGCGAGTCCCTGAGTGGGACACCAGTACAGTGTGAAAGGAGTGCACTGCCTTCCAAATAAATATCTACAGTGCTATAGAAAAGTAGAGAAAACATATCAATTTATAATACAACTTGAAATTGCATACAAAAACCATGAAAAAAGCCCCCTGTGGTATTCCAGCAGCTTTGTTTGGGCATTTCAGGATAACAGTTATCTTGAATTGGAGATTCTAGGAAAAAGACAACTGCTAAGTATCAAAATCAGTTCACAGGAAATGGGCATATTATTCTTCCCAACTGCAGGCAAATACAGGTAAACATCACTGCATTGATTTCTATCGAATTTGTAAATAGAAGCCTCTTCATTCAATACTGTGAATGAAGTTAGAAACTGCTCAAACATTAGAAGAAACTTTAGGACACAGCATGGTGTCTACAGCCAAAGCAATCTACCTACTAAAGGAAAAATACTACTGCAAAAATAAGAAAAAATGCTTGGATTCCAATGTGTTCACAAAACAGACTCACTTACTACTAGAACACATTTTTCAAACTGCAAAGCAGTTGTGTATTAAGAGTACAAAGGACTTACTATAATACAGTCTATGTCCATGATTTGGACACACAATTACAAGGTACAGATTAAAGCCAGTGATATGAGTAAACCACTGAAGTGCCGGTTGTTGCCAGGGAAATTTACATTTTTATCACAGATGAGAATTACTTTCACCTACACAGCTTACTGCTTTTTTCTAAGACTCCACCTATTCAAACAGAACTTCACAACTGTTTTACATACGATTTTAAGAACTTATTTTTAAAAGAAATTGTAAAGGCTAAACATTCGACCAGAAGTGTGAAAAATTATCCAACATCCATAGTCAATCAGCTTGTACAGACTGTAGAACTTACCAGAACAAACTAGCAAATTAAATCTTCCAAATTAATCTATTTTACTTTGTTGCAATAACAACAAAAGAAACATACAGACATTGTATTCTTTGTATCAGTGGGACTATACGGAATCTTTGCCTTTAACACTTTAAAATGAAGAATTGCAGCTATTACTTTATAGACAAAGTATGAACTACTAAAATAGAAGTGACTTATGAACTACGAAAATATTTTACTTCAAAGGAAAGCCAGCTATAATCTTTGTCCCCTAACTTCAGTAGGGACAAATATTTAGTAAACTGAACAAAATGAAGAAGTGATCTTTTGAAGAATTTAAGGCACTCCTCTGGAACAAAGTACAAATTTGCCATCATTTCATTCTAAAAAGGTAGAAGATCATTTTTCTATCACAGTCATTCTGCACTTTAACATGAATAACTGTACAATCATTAAATAAATCTTACAAGAATAATCTTCAAGGAGTTGCACAGCTTTACGGTTGAGGTGTATTGACTATGCAATGTTTGCTGAATTCTCAAATAGGCATTCATAACTACTAGCAAGACACTTTAATTCAATTTTTCTTTTCTCGTACGTTAATATTAGACTGGGGGGTGCGGGGTGGAATCTGTCAAAAGTCTACAAAACTAACTTTCAGTAGCTTGCTGCATCTCAAATAGAATATATTCTGCACATGACTTTCCAAAAACTTGAGCATAAAGGAAGAAATTCTACAAGCATACCAAGACACCTAAATTTACGAGTCTTAACACTTGTAATAGTCAATGAAGACCTGACTAATGCCCTCAAAGGCACCTGGAACATGATTCAGCTCATCATAAATTAGGTCAAGTAAATGGCTCTCTAAACTCCATTGACACTACTGATTAGCTCTTCAAAGGACCACAAGAGGAGTTCAGGAGTTAGAGTACATGTTGACACTTACCATAAGGTGCCTGAACCTCAGGACAGAAAATCCATCCTCAGTTTCCTAACTGATGTTAAGCAAAGAACTGAGCTATAGCTCAACATATGAAAACTACTGTTTTGAAACAATTTTCAATCTAGTATGAGCAAACAAAAGGGGAGCAGGGGATTTATAAAAGTAATTCCTACTTGAAAAGGCATGCTAAACAGCTCCAAAAAATTTTAAAACTAAGAGAGTCACATAAACTAAATCAATGCCTTTTATGCATTTGAAGAATGAAAGCCTACCTTCTTTTAAGTTTGAAGACTGAAGTAGCCTATATAATTTTCCTGGCAAACCTTAAAAAAAGTGAAGCCCTAAAAAAAGGCACAGGATATCAGAAATGGTTAACAAAAAAAACCCACCTGATTAATGAAGTGACAAAAAAAAAAAAAAAAAGGTTTGTTTTTTAACAAAATAGGTAGACCTCTCTGTGTCTGTATCTGTCCTACCTTCCATTCTCAAGAGAAAGAATACCATCACCTCACAACCCAGCCTCACCTTCCATGTAAGGCTGTTAAAATTCCATATGCTCACCTCAGAATTATTCCAGGAGTGTTTCTTTAAAATCAGACCTTCTACATTTATAACACACAGACTACATTTTAAATAAATTAGCAAAACAACAATTTGAATATGTTTTAACTTTAAAATTTACCTGTTTTAAATTGTCAGTGAGAACTATAAGAAAGTTCAAGGCAAGCTGTTTTCACTTATAACCCAATGCCATGCACAATTCCTTTCTCTCCTCCTCCCCATCTGTCTGCTTTTTTGGTACAGTAAAAACGTATGTAAAAAAACCCTTTCCTCTTAGAAGACTTCCTATTCTCATGATCTTACATCCCAGTTATGCAATCAAATTCATATACTGAAAAATAAATAAGACAAAAAAGCCATTTAATATAATATCATAAAGCCCTGAACACAACGTATAGCTCCAGTATTTGCAGACTGTGATTCATTATATAGGTAACTGTAGACCATGTCCTGGCCATTAGTTGCTTATATATGCTTTGCTAAAGTATAAGATGGATGTTTCACCACTAAAAAGGATCCATGTAGTATTACAAAAAATTACCAGACAGACTTCAAAGGCTTCAGGTTTTCTGAAGAAATCAAATAAAAATTTTATTAAAAGCAAAACACATGCTTTCCTCCTACGATAAGAATAAAGGATTGTATTACCTTCATGCACTGTTATTCCACAGTTGTCACACTGGATTATTTCATCAGCATCTTCACTGTTATCTCCAAGACATACGCAACAAATCAAAATATGGTCCATTTTCTGGGAACTCCAATTTTGAGACTTCTCAAGGATCAATGAGTCCTAATATTGAAAATGAAGACACATGAGTTATGCCAGGAGCTTCAGTTTTATTTAAAACAATCAAAGGAACTATTATTTGCTCAATTTTTGAACAACAAACAAGATGGAAAATTATTTACACAAGACTCAAAGCTTTTGTTGTCAAAATATTCAAACACTTTGCCCACAAATATAAGAGCTAAGAGAAAGGATGAATACAATCTGATCTCAATATACCTACAGATCTGTTAAGATCCGAAGGCCAGAGAACGGTCTTTATTTTTTCAGACAGAAACATATATGCCTTTGTTCCTTTTTAGAGAACAAAAAGGGTTTAAACATACAAATCTAAGAAACTATTTAAAAGAAAACAGAAAAGAAGAAGAAAGACCACCAAGGCCAAAGGTGACCTTCAAATTTCCCAATATTCATAAGAGTTGCTTCGTTTTGTTAAAATTTGCACCTTCCAAAAAAAAAAAAAAAGTCACATGGATCTGCAAAATCTGAAAATAAGCAGCTAACACAAGCCTGCCAAGTTTTCACTCATGCAAAATATAACAAATCAACTCAGTTCTATTTCATTGTAATGCAAACTGATATGTGTCTATGCAAAACCATGAGATTTACTAAAACTATAACAACTTGTTTTCTCTGATTATCTACAGGAGTACAGATTTGCAGAAAAAGCATGTTGCTCTGTTTTGGTAACCTTCAATGTGAACTACATCACTTAAAAAAGGCTGTGGCTCTTAATAGGGAATTTCTTTAAGGAAACACAGAGAAGTGTTTCACAAACCAAAAAAAGCTGTATGTAATTTAAACTTTTTCATAAACACCATCTAGGCTTGTTACTATTTTTATTGTGAGACACAGCCATTGTCTCTTCTGCAAAGTTTCATGGCTTCCATACATTTTCTTCCATTTTTATACTAAAACCAAACATTGAGCTTAAACTACCTTCACTGGCGATATGAAAGCATACAGGGAATTGTGAAATTCAGCACATTAGTAAAAAATAATCACTGCGATATAAAGAAATAGTAATAGTTTCAGAGCAGAGGCTGATAATTCAAGCCTAAATAGCATCCATTCAAAATATTAGAGATCTGAGAATATTCCAAAACTACTGTGGGAGCCTACCAGATATTAAAAAAGTGGAAGATGCCCTCTCAAACATCTTTTTGTCATTCTAACTCCCTGTTCGTAGGATAAAACACAGCCCAAATACTGTGCCTGTGTAGCCCAAGCAAATAAAGAAGTGTCATGAATGTTACCTGAAGTAGGTTTTCTTCCTCAAGGACCTTAAATTCTCACACTAATCTGTGCAATTATTTCGTGATTGCTTCTCAAAGTGATACAGTAAGTCTCCGCTCAAAATTTTCAGGGAATCATTAAAGAATTCTCTTTGTCCTTAAGGTTCATCTGGACATATATTTGGAGGGTAAGGGCACGTGGGAATCTTTGCCTTATTTGAAAGCAAGATAAAGGGGTAAAATAACCTTACCACCTAAAGCTGGGCTCAAATAGTTCACCTCAAGCAATAGAGGTGGCTTGTTACAATGTTTTTGACCTAGGAAAGGTCACACACATACTTCCAGCAGTTAGGAAAGGCTTCTACAGCTCCCATCCATTTTCTCTAAACAATGTAACAAAACATGACCTATAAAAAAAAACCCACCACCTTATCTAGAAGTAAAAATGAAAGATTACAGAACCATTCACACAGTCATGCTTGCTTACAGGAAGGCAACTAATTGTGAAAAATTCACAATTCTGCACTACAGAGTTCAGACCAACACCCTCCTTCTAAGACAAAGTTGCAAAGCATTTTGAGAAGCGCAAGAAACTTGCACATTTTTTTCAAAAATACTGCAGCCCATCATTTCTCAAAATACCCATGTTTAGCTTACCATTCACATTACAGACAGGAAAATGGCAGTAGGTACTCCCTAACTTTAGCAAATTAATTGTGCCATGGCACAGGCTTCTCAGACACATCTCTCAGCTCTGCAGAAATCAGCTTTTTCTGACAGTACCTTCAACTTAAACCGTTATTTGGCTTCACTAACAGAAGTTTAAAAGAAATTTGCAATATCTACTGTTACAGAAGCCCAAGGTCTGGTAATTAAAAAAAGAAAAGAAAAAAAGAACAAAACCAAAACCATTACTTTAAATTAAATAAGCAGAATTACACTGTAAAAACAACACTGAAACAACACTAGCTGTTAAGACAGTGAGAGCGTACACACACGTGGGCAAAACAAAAGAAACAAGCAACAATGGAAGAGCATCAAATTTGGATCTAATGTTAGGATCCTCATCCGTTATGGCTTTCCTTATGTGAAGACAGCCAACAGGACAAACAGAGCAGCAGAATAACTTAATTTTCTAAGCAGACACGGAGAGGGAGCGATCTGGCAAGTATGCTGCTCTCCCCCGCTCAGTCCATGTAAACACCTTAAAGACCCCATCCCAGAAGCTGACCCTACTTGTCTAAAGCATGGGAACTTCTGCCAATTCCTGAACAAGTCCTGTTACCTACTCAAGTGAGAGAAAGGGTTTCAGCTGACTCACTATGTAATTCCCATTTCTGTGGAGTTAATGAAAAAAGTGAGCATGCAAGCTATACGTCTACATACTTCAAAGAAACTTCAATAAATAAATAAAAAAAACACCTCACTAAGAATAGAAAAATCCCATAAAGTGGTAGCAATTATAAAAAAACCAGAAAAGCACCATTTATCTACTAATGATGCTTAACCCTAGAAAAGAAAGCTCAGTTTGTATTCTGTGCTTAACACAGTAGAGAAGCACATACTATTTCATTACAGCATATGTTAAAATACTGTATATGCAGACCTCAAAATATTTCTTTAAAACGTAGAAAAATAGAATCACACAGACTTTTACTATTTTACAATACTGTAGTAGTAGAGACTATACTGTTATAATACAGTTGAGTCTCAACATAAAAATGAGTCTACAATCCAATCTACAGAGATACTCACTGTTCCAAGACTTCTTGTTAAAGACCTAGTCATAAACACTGCTTTGCTTTACACGCAGTAAAGAAAAATTATTACAAAATTAAAATTTTAACTTCAATTTTTCAATTTTTGATTTTATCTTTTGATCAATATCCAAGGCAAGAACAGAATCTGAGATCCCTACACATTAAGAAACTTTGCAAAAGATCTACACGAAATACAGCTCTGGGTTTCTGAAACATGCCTCATTTTTCAAATCAACAGAAATTATATGGACATAATCAAGAATATATTCCTAAGAATGTAGACTCACATCCCCATTCTGATACGGGAAACAACTCTGAAAAATTACTGCCTATCTCTATCTGAAGTTCCGATCATCAGTATTGGTAGAGCACTTTCAGCTCCTGAGCCAAGACAATATGGGTAACAACACTAGAAATACAGAGCTAGACAATGAAAGTATTAAAAAAAAAAAAATTATGCTTTCTTTTTCAATCACAATTATTACTAGTATTTAAAACACCACAACTCATTCACAATCATATATATAATACATTCACAAATTATCTGAAATGGACTCAACAGATTCTTCCAAATACTCTGCCTAGTTCCCTGTCATTTTACACATTAAAATAAAGATTAAATGGAACAGCAGAACTTTGAACAGTGTCTCACCACTATCATTTATCAAATGTTATGTTGACATTGCAATTATTTCCTGAAAACTGAAGGTATGTTTTACAGCAGCTATTTTTACTTTGTTCAAAACTTTGTTACTGCAGGACATGAAGACAACTATCCCGACAACCTAGTATCTTACTTTTTCCACAGGCATAACCTTCAAGGCAACTGTAATTGTGCATAGGGGAAAAAAAAGCTGCATTATTAAACTTATATAATTTTCAGAAGATATTTAGCATAGTAATAATAAAAATAGTTCCCAAATGCTTTTTTGTACTGTAAGAAATTATTTCATTTGTAAGCATTATAAGCAAACCCAACGTAAACTATCATGATTATCCTCTTTGATTTTAAAACCAGTGTGTATATTTCTTTACTTAGAATTCTTCTATCAGTGAATTTGGTGTTCAGGCAGTGATGTTTGTGACAAAGAAGGGCTAGGATAACGAATAACCTATCATTTCACTATTTTATGAATATGTCACAGATGCTTTAAACTTTTAAAACATTACAGATATGCAAGATTTATGCTAAAACAGAAGTCTCATTTACACATGTTGATTTGCATACTGGGCCTTCTATTTGCTTTAGAACTAATCCAACTCCCCTAAAGCCAAGAGAAGTCTCTACTGACTTTAGTGGCATTAGATTGGCCAAAGGGTCCAAGCAATGCAGTGCCTATTAGCACTATTTTGCTGCTTCGCTTATTCCTGTAAACACAATTCCAGCCAATCAGTTTACCTTTTCAAATTAACAGAGCAGCTACTAGGGAGTAGTTTCCATTTGTCAACAGATATATTATAGAAAGTTGGTTGCACTACCTCATTACTCTTGCTTTGTGAAAGAGCCAGGCTATCATTTGTCAATTCCTCATCATCTGCATTATTCCTGTTAAGAACTTTACTCTTCTTCTTCTTGGATCCTCCGTCACTAGCCGTGCTGCTATTATCTTCTTCATTACCTTCCTCATCATTGTCATCCTCATCACTTCCACTCCCATCATCTTCATCATCCTCATTATCTCCATCACTCCCCTCTTTTCGCAGTGCATTTTTTCCTTTTTTCTTCTCAGCAGTGGGCCGCCAGTCATTGTCATCTTCACTATCGTAGTCATCCATATCATTTAGTTCTTCCATTGATACAAAATCCAGCAAAGGTCGGTTCCTGCGCAAATTCCATTTTTTTGGTTCATTTGTTTGCTCATCAACCACAGCATCAGGTTCAGATGCTTTCTCCTTCTCTTTCTTTTTTTTTGGCTTTTCTTCTTCATCTTCTTGCTCTTTCTTTTCAGTTTTAATTACCTCTTTGTCTGCTGTTGGCACCTCTTCTTCAGTGGAGCTTTTTGGCTTTAGCTCTTCTACTTTCCTTTCTGCCGGCTCCTCCTCCAAGATATTTTCTTCTGATTCAGTACAGGAACCTTCACCACTGTCCTTTGATGCATCTTCACTCCCATGACCACTTCCTTCAGAATCTGTTGAGCATATGAAAATTTAAAAAAAGTTCCGACACAAATGTACCCCCAAAAACAAAATCTGTTGAAGTAAGTTGTTAAACAAAAGAATGATGCATGTTCCTCCCTCATAAGGTATTCCACCTATTTTTCAGCTGGTGTCCAAATATTGCTATTTTGAGTGGTATGTTGAGAATCTGTTAAACATGACTGCATTTTAAGATGGCAAAAAAAGGATGGCAGAATTTACTAAATGAACAGTAAATGTTCCTTTGAACTGCAGCTCATATTAACAATAAGCAGTAGCACAGAATAATTTCCACGAGAAGTCACATCTTAAAGAAAGAGCATTCCAGTTTTTAATTTCTGGAGGCATTTCCTAAATCTTGAAAATAAAGTAGCTATCCAATAGAAGAGGTTTAAAATTACAAATTGAAGAGTTTATGTGACAAGTACTAACAACAGCATGGATAATCCCAGATCTTCGTTTTTACTACACATTTGTTTTCCTGGGTTCAGGGGCTCTTTTCATTTCCAATGTTATTTCACTTAATAATCCCACATAAATTATGCCTCATTCAGTGTTGCAGCAGTACAACAATGCATAAATCCTAACCTTATACCACTGATACGGTATTGCTCTGTGTGTAGTCACTATTTCCATCACAAAAACACTGGCCAATCTGTGCAATAGAAAAAAACAAAAGAGGATTTGTATTAAAAAAAGAAAAAAAAAATCACAAAAATAAGGTATCTATACTATAAAGTACATATAAAAAATATTGAAAAATATTACAAGCAAACTTGCTTGCTTCATAAATTTTATAAACATCATTTACCTTGACTATCTTTTCATCTTATATTCACCTACTATTTTTCATTTAAAGTATTAGTTTTAATGAAGAAAAAAACCTCAGAAAATATTTTTTAAAATTAAAAAGAAAAAAGCTGCTTGATCCAACGCAGGGATCAGTTAGGCAATGGCTACAGTTTTCTGTTTGTTCAGCTCCATTACCAAGTTTCTGATGCATTGTCATATAGATGCAAAGAAGAAACATGTTGATGCTTGTAAATTAAAAAAAAACCTCTACCGCCTCAGTTACCACAAAAAAAAAAAAAATCACTACTCAATATCACCTCATACAGAGAACTTTTGTGGACATCCATCTCTGTATAAAGCTAAATAAACAAAGTGGGACCAGTGTGCTACACCTTGTCATGGCATTTATTTCCATTTTTTATGACAAGCCAGTAACTCAGTTGTTACTTCAATATTACGTGGAAGTATTTGATGAGGAGAATATATAATTATCACCAAAAAAAAAGAATCCATCAGAGCTACTGCTACTGATCAGGACATTAATGTTATCAATTCCTTACAAGTTGATAGAAAGTAAAAGTTTCCTGCAAATGGACTAATCTTTAAAGAGTGAGGAAAAAAAATAAAAAGAGAATGCAGTAACACAAATTATGGTACAGTCTTTGAGAAAAGAGTAATTAATTCAGTCATTTCCCTAAGCCTACCAACCTTAATGGTAGTAATAGAAGTACAACATAATTAATTAAAGTTTTGAAACAGCAGAACACTCCAGCAATAAATTCAGAAAATAAAAATAAATTCAGGAAATAAAAAAAAGTATTAAATGATATGCAATCTAAAAAAATGTCTTTAAATTACAGTAGGTTTGTTTGGGTACCTATTCATCAGCCTGTTAGAGTAGGTCCAGAAAGGGGCCACAAAGACAGCCACAGGGCTGAAACGCTTCTATGAGGACAGGCTGAGAGAGTTGGGGTTGCTCAGCCTGGAGAAGAGAAAGCTCCAGGGCGATCTTATTGCAGCCTTTCAATACATAAAAGGGGCTTATGAGAAAGAAAGACTTTTTACCAAGGCCTGTAGTGACAGAAAAAGAGGGACCAGTTTTAAACTAAAAGAGGGTAGGGTTTATATGGGGCATAAGGTAGAAAGTTTTTACTATGAGGGTGGTGAGACGTTGCCTAGAGAAGTTGTGGATGCCATCTCCTTGGAACTGTTCAAGGTCAGGTTGGATGGCGCTTTAAGCAACCTGGTCTAGTGGAAGGTGTTCCTGCCCATGGCAGTGGGTTGGCCTAGATGACCTTTAAAGGCCCCTTCCTAACTAAACCATTCTATGATATTTGCCAGCCCTCACAAACACTTCACAAGTAACTCCTAAAGCTAGACTCTCATATTAGACATTATACATTAAATGCCATATCTACGTTTAAAAGCAAAATGTGTTTTTCTATCTCATTTCACAGTTTCTACATGCAATGTGTGCTACCTGTCTCACTGTAAATAACGCGGTATAGAGTTTTGCCATGTTAAAATTAATTTAACTGGATTTTAAAGTTATATTATTTTGTTTTACTTCACCACCATAACTCCATGACAGTAATTTGTTTGGGTGCTTTAAAAGTCCTGTCCCATTTCTAAATATGCTTAGACTTGTGGTGAATTTAAGCTTCCAATTCATTTTGAAGGGGGAATCTTAGTCAGGGTATAGCTTGATCTTTAACAGCATTCTAAGTTACCAGCAGTGATTCTTGTACTTCACTACTACAGCACTGAGAATACTCTCTAGCTGAGTTATGCCTTGCAAACAACATAAAGCAGAGAACAAATAAACATTAGTTTTATTCATGTCTTTCCTTGAAATTCTCTTTGCTTTCTGCCTGCACATTATGCTTTATACTCTCCTTTCTGCATGCATGTACACACCAGAAATACCTATAGAAAGGGATAGCCCTCTTCTGTCTGAATGCATCCACTGTGATAGGCGCTTTTCTAGAAAAAGCTATTCTGTGATAACAGCTATTTTTGTAGATGTTCTTCTGTCAGATGCACTTGCAGTTAAGAAGAGGCTGTAGTATACAATTTTCTCCTTGAAAGAAATTCTTAAAGAATGGCTCTTTCAAACTGGCAACCGAATCATGTCATTCCCTATGGGAGGGAAGTCAAGCTACTCTTGCTGAAAGATGAGGCCAGATACATCATCAAATAGTGAAGAATACAGAGTTCCACTGAGAACAAATATGAGAGATAACAGTTGTGAGAAAGGCATAATTTATTTCTGTACACCTTCAATCTTTAGGTCTACTACGCACAACAGCAGGTGGCAGTCAAATCCAAACAGGATGATTCTGAGAGGAATTCTCTGGGACAGAAAATTAGGCTCCAGAATTAACACACAAAAGAGCGTAATAAACAGTGACTACTATTCTCCACATCACGTAGTCTTGTATAATATGTGCTATGCAGACAACTGCAGGAGAAAGCTACTGAAATCACTACAGCAGTTTAAAAGATCCTCCTAGGGTTTTGCAGGACCATTTTACAAGCAACTTTAAACATGGTATCCTGTAATTTTTTTGTTGTTGTTGTTTAACATTCTAAGAAAATTCACGTATACAGAGAGTTATGTGCTACGCTATGTAAGTACATGGCCACTCACTCACAGAAGATAGGCTGATTCTTCAATGCAGTATTTAGCTTAACAAGCAGGTCTGTAAAAAGCAGCTTTATTACTTGTTTTTAAGTGAAGTGTGAAGTATAAGCTAGTTAAAAGACATCACAGACTCAATTTTGGGCTTCCCTCTTCCACTAACAAAGCCTAACCGACTCCAGATAGCAGAAGCGAAGCAGCTGGACTCATTTTGGAAAGTTGGTTTTTTTTGTACTGAGTCCTGTCTCTTTGACCCTTAGTTAGTTATTCAAAGTTACATACAAAGGATACAATCTAGAATCCTGGAATGCTGAAAAGGAGTTAAAAACCTGAAAAGCTGCACATGCAATACAGAAAACAACTATCATGTCTGAAGTTACTCCTGCTAAATATTGTTTAATCATAATCTACAGGCATCATGTGAGAAGTCAACTAGCCCACAGTGTGCTTTACAGTACCTTTGAGGGCAGTAACAAAAGACAGGCTACAAGTGAGGTTAATTCTTTTGGAGGTTAAAGCCTCTCAATCACCATCACCCTGTGTAGTGGTCCCTTAGCCTCTTCTCCGAATCACAGGGCAGACAACAAATCTTTAACAAGATGACATGAAATTAGCTGTGTTACACACCACATACAGTCCCTCACCCAGGTTACCTGCATCTTGATAGACAGGGCAAGTGGGAAGCACTGCAAAAAGTGTTTGTCAACAACAGTCTCTGCCCATAAACTTTCTTACAAGAACAGCTCCAGAATAACAAAAATTGCTTTGCACATGTGTTATACCAAATGTGTAAAAGCAGCTGTACTTCCTATACATCTGATCTATAAATTCCAAATAATTTTAAAGACTCAAAAATACCATAAGGAAGTACTTAAGCTAACTAGAAAGTTCTAATACTAATAGCTGGATGTAAAAATAAGGCAGGAAAACCTAGATCATATACTTCATAGAAAGTATAGATAGTATACTTCATAGAAAATAGAAAATATTCATAGAAGATCTGAACTTCTAAATTGCCAAAGGCATGGTTGTATAACTGGTAAAATCCTGATCACACTTGTCTATTAGATTAAAGCCACAGAGGTCCATCATGCTAAGACCAATATAACTATACTGAAAAAGCAAGAGTTGAAAAGGCTTAATACTTCACTTTCAACATAACTTTAAAGACGAGAATCTAACATCAGTTAGATATACACCACTGGCTTTCTATGCTATTTTGCTGACTATGATGATTGGTAGCCTACTGGCAATCCATCATTAGTAACACTGGCAGTTAAAAAAATGGAACCGTACAAAGTAACATGATTAAGACCATACAAAACAAAAACAACACAGATTAAG
This sequence comes from Bucorvus abyssinicus, assembly GCA_009769605.1. Classification (NCBI taxonomy): domain Eukaryota; kingdom Metazoa; phylum Chordata; class Aves; order Bucerotiformes; family Bucorvidae; genus Bucorvus; species Bucorvus abyssinicus. The sequence goes on along the minus strand of CM020028.1, from coordinate 29,007,365 downwards.
ATTTTACTACTCTAAGGAGAGACATCACTTCTCCAATTATGTTCTGAAAAAACTATCTAATCTGTGTTTACTACACATGTAGATTGGGCAGAGTAGGAAATTAAACTGATCCCTGATCCACGATTACAGTTGCTTCAGAAGACAAGTGTTTAGTTTAATAGAAAAAAGGATGAAAGAGGAACATAAATGAAAGTTGTTTTGTAAGCAGTTTCGGCACTTCTACACTAGCAGTAATTATATCACATAGCATTTCAGTAGATATCTATTCAAGTCATAAAAGCACTCAAAACTAAAGGTTGCCAACTTTGACTTTAGTCATTGGGAACGGCCTTATTCACAATGCAGATGGGATTGGTTACCCTGCCTCCTGAATTTGCTTGACATTTCCCATTTTCCCCTGTTTTTAATGTCGTCAAACTTTACTTGTTAGGGATGAAGTACTGCATACCCCATGACTTCACTCAGCAAAGTTGCAGTCCTAAATAATCCATAAAATTGGATACCAATACAAAATAGTGAGCTAGACTACATAGTTTTCCAACACCTAAGAGTTTCACATCTTGTACAAGGCAATTGACATCTGGGAGATGGCTGAATACGTGTCTGGGACATGCTAAGTCTCTAAGGCACTGTAACAAGTATACGCTCAAAAGACACTTGAAACATCCCACCCTCACTGAGCATGTCTAGACTCTCAGAGGAGGCCAGGCCACAAACAGACCATCCTATCAAGCTAGAGTTAATAAAACACAGAATCACCTTCTCCATGTGGCAGGAAATACACAAGAGATGGACATACACACAAAAAAGAGAAGATGCAAGAGAAAGTAAAGTAGGAGTACTAAAGTAGGAGACCATGAAAGTCCTGTTCAAACTGACTGAACAAGCAGAATGACACTGAACCTATGAACAAGAGTTCTGTAAGGGACAGACAGACTGGAAAGATAAGGCACAAAGAGTCACAGTAGGGGCAAAACAAAGAAAAATAATGTCATCCCATCACTCTGCCCAGACACACTGGAATGAAAGCCTGGATTGCTGTTACATTACTCTGCTGTCAGTAAACACACAGAACAACAGAAATATCAGCGTTTCCAAAGAGAATGCAAGTTCAAAATGCTTGTAAGTCACTCTGAAGTGTTACTTCAAGTGGCAGATGTCTGTATGGACAGAAGGAGATCTCAGCTGGGATGAAAATAACCCAAGAGAACATAAAGGCTGCATTTTCCATTTTCTCAATGGGAAAAAGCCCTTGGGAATTCCACTCTGAGGGACACAAGGCAGTTGCAAAGTCAAGCCTTGACACAATTGTAACAATTATGTGATAATTTACTAATGATTAGCTATTCACTATTTTCTCTTACCTTCACCGTCCACTGAAACACCCTACAACTTCTCTTTTGCATATCATTTAAGTTTATTCTCAAAACCAAACTTACTAGTTTCTTCATCAGTATTTCAGTAGTGTTTACAACTACCATATTTTGGTGCTTCACAAACAGTTCTTTATATTACATACCCTGTATAGGAAAGCAAAAGTGGAATCTTCATTATGCTAAAAGGAAATGAATTACAGAAAGATGAAGATATTTGCAACTCAATTTCTAGATAAAGTCACAGGTTTTTCAGAATACCTAATACATGCCTTTATATAGATCAACACACATTTAAATAGAGCTCCTACTGACCTCAACTGCATTAATAGTACATAATATTTATACAAGTCAGGCTCCACACTCAACATTAAAAAACTCAAACAATTACAAATGTTTCTAGAAAGTTTAGTCTACAAGATTTGTACCAGAAGTGGTGACGGAATACAGTTTTTCAAGGCAGCATTCAGCTATGCTCTTCTTAGCTACACTGTGATAAGAGCCAGTCCTTGAATTCTCACATCACTCTTGTTCAGGGACCACACTGCATTTCTCTGCATCATTTCAACTTCAGTATTTGAGCTGCCAAAACCAACCAACTTCACTGATGAGAGAGAATAAAAGGGGTAAATCCTTGCTTTGGAATCCTGCTGGGAGTTACTCTATGACTATACACTGATTTCTGACATCAGTATATCTCCAGCTGCTCTCATTAAAGAAAAAAACTCACACCAAAAAAAAAGCCCGAAGTATGCTCTCGTTAACTTGGAAGTAAAGCTTCAAACAACTGATCTGTACTGTGAAACATTATTAAAAAACTTCAGCTGAGTATATTAGAGTACCATCATTTCACATCACGTATTTGTACGCCCTAACGCCAATGGGACAGGTTTTTGATTGATCCCACATTACACGGGACATTCTTACTTAAAGAACAAAATTTTCGAGATGTTTATAAAAAAACAGAAAACAACAGTACTTTAAAATACGGCATTACTTCTTTCTATTAGGTAGAAACAGAGAGGCAATTAAAAAACTGTTTCATTCAATATTAACATAATGAAAAGCCCACAGGCCTGAAAACTATTTATGTTAAGTAAATTTGCAAGAATGTAACAGTTCTAAAAGCAGTTTCCTTAAAGAGATGTCAGAATTATGAGATCGTTAAAGTGGTAAAGGCAGTAATTGCCTGTTGGTGTGACCTAAATCCAAACGAAATTAACTACACTGTAAGTAAAGGCCACATCTCGTACGGACTTTTTTTGGTGGAAATGGAGGTTATGTGGTTAGAAGTGTTTTCTGTAGTGAAAAAACATTACCAAGGCATCAGGACTCTGAATTAAAAAAAAAAAAAAAATCAGAAATGCCAATTCCATCCTAAAAGTACTTAATACCCACATCTCAAATCCTCACTGCATCTCATATTCATAGAAATCAGACAGAACAATGAACGTGTACAAAAGCTTCCCTGTACAGGGCTCAGTCCTCCTAGACTTGCACAATATTGTCTCCTAGCGTGTATCACTTAACATCGTAAAGCTCATACTTACATATTCTACATAATCAACAGGGAGTAAACAACTTCAGAATCCTTTTAATTCAATATTTAAATAGTCCTTTAACTTTCAACTTTCAAATTTGTTTTGTTTTTTAAACAACTATATGTGTATTTGTGAATCAAAAAACATACACTGCAGAGCTGTGGACACTTACAGGATTTTTCTGAGCGCATGAGTGGAATACATGGTCATTTTCAACATAAATAGATCCGTTTTTCCTTGTCACATTTATTTCCTTCTGTAAGCAAACTGTGCAATGAAATTCTGAATTCAAATAAATACTACACACTGATTTACAACAGGTTGCACAGGGATAGACCTCTCTGGTCATTGGAAGAAGAAAAACAGGAACAGTCCTGACTGTACTGGAGAAATACACGTTATGCTTTTAAGTTTGAATCCACAGTGAAAAAGGAAAATCTGTTTTCTATTAGCAACAAACCAGAATTTGTCTAGTATGGTTGCTTGTGTGTGTACACACATATTCTTTATATAAACATAATGTCAAAATTTTATTCAATTTTATTCATAAATATGCATATGTGTAAAAAAAGTCCCCGTATTTCAGCTCTTCCATCCGAATTTAAATGGACTAAGTACAACCAAATGTAAGGTTATATTATACCAGCTTCATTTTAAATCACCACAGATGTTCTGTTTCAAGTATCCTGAAACTATTCGTTTAACTTGTATCACACATAAGAAATGAGGTTTTTTTTTTTTTTCTTTTTTCAACTTAGGAGGTTATACATTTAGTAACTTTTTATTCACCAACTTCTCCAAACCCTCACAACTTTCTCCTTTCACACTGAAAATTTTTTAATAAAGTGTAAAATGTCAAACTCTGTTGCTGTTTCAAAGTGTTTTCACTAAATTTTAAATGTTTATTAAACTGAACATTAATTTCTATTGCAAGTTATATAGGTTCTAAAATGTTAAAACACTGCTCTATGAGATATATGAACAGAAGACAGTAATTAGAGAAATATTTTATAAGTAGAACTTATTTCTTTCTCATATGCTTGCTTCAATTCAATGTTCCTTTTTTAAGGGAAAAGCCATCCAACTTCCTCAAAACGGAACTGAAATTGAAATACTCTCAAAGCTAGACACTGACCCCCACCATGTGTGCATGTAATATGCTGTAAGTCAAAGAGGGTATATATCAGTTACAAATGAATCCTCTCCATTTAGACATAGCTGATTCAGGAAGCTTTATTTATTATTTTTAACTAAGTAATGATTGGCTTTTAATCAAATAATATATTGCTCTGAATTGCTCCATCTTCCACACTCCATTTCCAATTCTTCTTTTTCCTTAAATCCTGCCTACACTACTGTTCCAAAATAGGGAGATTTTCTTTGGGAACTAAAAATCACTTCCTTTTATAAAGGCAAATTGTCTTTACAAAAGGCAGTGCCCTCACTCAAAAAGAAAGAATAAAAAATCTCTAAAACTAGATTAAAAAAAGTAAATGAAACAAGCCCCAAAAAATCTTAGCATGAAATTGGTAAGATGACATCATTTTTACTCTCTTAAGTCATTGTAGCCTGCTTCTACCAGATCAATCAAGGGAAACATGTCTAAGCTTGGGGGAAAAAAAAACAAAACAAAACAACAAACCAAGGAACATTAGGGCATATCTTAAAACTGGCACTGGAGAAATTACTATTAAGTAATTTTTAAGTTCATTAGTAAGGAGGAGCTTGCCAGATGTTAAAAAATAAGCCTTTTAAATAAAGATGGGGAATGCTTTTGCATCATACATTCTCATGAAAACATAGGTCAGAGTCCCCAGTGCAGAAATAAAAAAGTGAAGTTATTTGACAAGCTGTCATAATGCTTCTCTCACATTTACACACCCTGCATCTCTTTGCTTATTTCCCTGAGCATATGCTACACAACATCCAATGCACAGTTTATTCACAAATATGGTCCTGCCCCTTCTTTCCCTTCCCTTCAATATACTTGAATTTATTCATTTTAGTTTGGCATCTTGTTTACTTTCAGTTTCTATGGATGTTCACTGCAGATATGGGAATCTGCACACACAGAAAAAAACTGCAGAACAAAAACACTCTGAGGCAAGGACTTTCTTCTAGTAGAAAATGCATACAACTTTCTGCATAGCTATCTGAATGGACACCTTAAGTTTGTCTATTGTAAAAAACAACAAAAACCTGAACAGATTATCTTTCTGCTTAAGATCTTCACTCACTGAGTGGAATTAACCTTTAGAAACATGCAAGTTCTTAAGTCCACAAGAAACTATTATCCAGACTGATTCAAAACAAAATGGCTTTGGAATATTCTTATTTCAACACTAAATGCAGTGAATATTTCACAAATTATCTCTACAATGAAGAAATAAAAAGCAATTGATATAGCTAAGACAGTCAGCTCAGAAACTTCTCAAATGCTTCTGCCAAAACTTGTTTGATAACCATAAGTTTTCTGTTGAGAAAAAATTAATTGGAACTGAAGTATTGTATGGCTGTTTTGCTTAATCAGTTGTTTCTTATCTACAGCATTAAGTATTTCCAGTTATCCAATCGAGTCACTGAATTTCAAGTGCCTCCAAGTCCCAACAGTTCACTAACAGCATTCTATCTCCCATAAGATATTAAATGAGCAACCACAGAAGAAAAATCATGTAACTCTGAACCAAGGAGAGTAGTAAGCATATTTACCTGAAGCATCTCCAACTTTAAAATCACTGTCATCAGAGCTATCATAATCTAAAGCTTCCAGCAGTGAAGCTGCCAAAGGCTTCACTTGTCTCCTCTTCGAACTGCGGTCCACTGCAGGAAAAAAAACATAGTATTGTTACTAGGTGGCATAATAAGAATTCAGCATCGTTAAAGACATTTGAACTAAAAGAAAAGGCAGAACGGCCGAGACGGGCAGAGGCAATCTCCGCCACACCGCCCGATGTGCAGCCGGCAGACGCAGAAGGCACCGGGGTCCCGGAGACGTTCATTCCCACAGGTGAGGTAGGGGAGCACGCATACCGGGAACGGCTTACCCACAGCTAACCAGCCAGGAGCTGCCTGCCCGGCGGAGCAGTGGTGCTCCCTTCAGGCGCCGGGAAACACCACGGCACCGCACCGGGAGCAGCTCACGGGCTGCCCGCAGCCCCGGGCACCGGCAGGAACCCCGGAGGCGGCTGGGCGGACACTAGGGTCGCCGGAGGCCCCCGGAGCCCCCAGACGTAGCGCCTCGGCGTGATCCATCACGGCCAGCGACGAGAGGCACGGGAAAGGGGCAGCTGGGGCCGCGGGGCGCCTGAGGGACGGCGATGCGCGCGCCCGCCCGCCCGGGCGAGGGGGGCAGGGACGCTCCGCGGGCACCCCGGCACCTCCCGGGACAGGGGCGGGAAAAGCCGCTGAGGATTACTTACTAAAGGCTGCGCAGGTGAGCGACGGGCGGGCAGAAGCCCTCTGGTGCAACGCCGCTGAACCCCTGGCCCCTTCCCCAGACAATGGGCACGGCGGCGACCCGGATGCAGACCCGCGCCCGCCCGCGGCGGCCGGTCCCGCTGCTGCGCCTGCGCAGCTGCCCGCTGCGCAGGCGCAGTCCGAGGGCGCCTGCGCGGCGCGAGGTGAAGCCGAGGAGGGGGGAGTGCCCGTCCTCCGCCCGGCCCTTCCCGCCTTTCCCGGTGCTGCGGCAGGAGGCGAGGGAACGGAGCATCCCGGCCAGGGCTCGGATCTCCCACGTGGAGAGGGATACACGTAGTCCCAGGAGTCAGGAACACTTCACCTAAAGTCCCCGTGCAGACGGGGGTGGTTGTTCGATTTGTCAGTTATTAGGAAAAGCAGCTCAAAACCCAGCCTGGCTGGCACTCCCTCTGTTCCCCCGTGAGGAAACGAAGCATTGTAAAACCGATTTTATTTAACCCTTGTTCTGAGACCCGACTGCCTTGTGGACTTCGTTGCATTGTGAAGCTCGTTCTTGCACTCTTGAAAAATACCAAGCCATTGCGTTTGGGAAAAGAAAAAACAAAAAAAACCCCCCCAAACAAACAAACAAACAGAAAAAGAACAACGGAATTTTGTTTGACCACCTCATGTGAGTCCAGGAGCTAAGTACAAAACCCGACGGTGGGAAACGGACAGTGAAGGAAAGCAATGCAGGGCCGTCGCCTTTTGCAGTAAGATTCCCAATGCCTTCCCAGCCGCCAGAGGCACCCCCAGCCCCTGCGCACACCCGCTATTGCCAGTGCCCCACCTCAAGTGAGCAAGGTGCACAAAACCTTTATGAGGTGTTAAAAAAGGCTGCAGGAACAACGTGGTTTGGGGCTTTTTCCTCAGACTTGTTTTTATAATTAGAAGAAAAGGGACATCTTTAAAGAACTGATGCTCTGACATGCTGGTATGACTTCAAGAGCTTGAGGATCAAGAATACTGTTAAACTTGAAAGCTTGCAACAGAATTGAGAGAACATTATTGGAAAATGTGTGTTTAACGACGGATAAATGCAAGTAGAGTCAAACTGGTTCTACGATGAAGCGTGGAGGGAACGTAAAGTTTGGCTAGTATACGGTCCATGACAAGAGCCTGTGCTACATTTAGCGCAGCGCTGTATGCATCACCCACACAAGCCTTCCCAGAGCCAAAACTCTTCTTGGTGTTGAAAAGACAGGTAACGTGTTATGGGTGTAATAGTCTTCTTAAATAGAGCATAGAGATGGCCGGCTGGTGTATGATGTAATTGTGCATCTGAAATACTTCCATTAATAATTTTCTGTGTTTCAGATTTTGACTATTTTGGAAGGGCAGAAAATGCCAAAAAAAAAAAAAAAGTTAATTCTATGTTCATTCTGTGCTTGAATTTCCTAGGTTTTTTGTAGCACATTATCACATCTACAGCTGATGTGTTCACACTGACACCTCCCATTTCCTCCACCAATTCTTTGGCTACATAGGTAGCCTGACTGTACAATGAACTCCTTTCCTGAATCTGGTTTTGCCAGCCCTACCCAAATACGCTATCAGCCCATGCAGGCTAGTCTTTCCTTCAAAACTTTGATCCGCTTCCCTCTTCCAGTAGTTGTATATGTCTTAGCTTTTCATTCCTTAAGGGCTTTTTTCCCTTTAATTGGCATCCCCATGCTACTTTCTTTTCACACACAATTTCAGTCTTACTAGGACAGGTAGCAGGGCTCAGATCCCTTTGTTTAGACCCTGCAGGTACCCCTGCCTGCCAACGGACAAGCCCCTGATCTTGTTCAATACACAATGATTGGCAGGACAACCTACTTACATCACACGTAAGGGGAAAGAAAAGTAAACAGAACTGACCCCAGATTTGGCTTTATGTAGAAGAGCAGACTGAGAGACATAGAGAGCTTTGAAGAATGAGGGCTTTCAGCATGTAACACAGACAAGGGGAGGGGTGTGCCCTGTAGAGCAGTGGAGGAGCTTCTGATTCCTTTAAACATGAAAGTCAAAGCAGATGTATGGACTGTCTGACTTTCAGTTCAGACCCCTGGGGCAGCCTGCAATGGATTATTCCAGTTTCTACCTACACAGTTCTGGCAAGAATAGGTGATCAAGTAGAAGTTAATTAATGGCTGTCTGCCACCGCTTCTCATCAGCACCTCACACGGGCCAACCGCTCCTTCCTCCTTCCCTCTTTGTGCTCTGTCCCATGACTCAAGCCCTCTTAGCCCTCGTCTTACTCTTTTTTTGTCCCAAATTTTTCTTGTTTTTCTTTGTCTCCTTTCTTCCCTCTCCAAAGGAATATTCACACTTACTTTTATTTCTGAAAATAGCCTGCACACATTCTTTGTTATCTTCTGTAGTCAGGTTGCATACTTTGCCCCCATTCCTCAACAGAGAAAAACCACATCAATAAAATGAAAAGAACTGTGAAGTACCTAAAATTTATTCACTATTTTCCTAAACTTCTGGGCACTAGAATCATAGGGCTTACCGAAAAATCCTCCAAATTTAGTAATTAGAAACAAATAAGATGCAGAGCATAGAAATTAACTAGAACTACCAATTTATCTTTTGATCATTATTCTTTGGAAGTTTCTGGCTATTAAAACATCTGTTAAAAGATAAGCCCCCCTTAGTAAATGCTAACCTCTTTTAGTAGAGTCAGACTATTTCAAATAAGGAGAAAAGAAGGGAGAATTCATGCTCCAAATGAAAGAAGCCTTCAGAGAGGATATCCGATCCCCTTATTTCTGCAAGGCTTTGGCCAATCTCAGCAGATAATCAAAGATGTTGAAATGTTCAGTTGCCTTTTTGGTTGAAGAAATTAGGTATTATTTCTGGCACACTGCTGGAGCTGGGCACTGTACTGACATTGCTATATCCATTAAACAGATTCTAAGTGTTGTCAGTTTAGCTCCTTTAAGTACTATCCTCATACACATACCAAAAAAATGATCTTAAAAGGTAATTTTCAGAGCAAAATTATGAAGAGCTGAAATAGTACATCTAGTTTGAAAATGTCGTGGCAGCTCCATCACTAATATAACACCTAAAAAAATGCCTAGAAATATTTCAGTTATCAGGTCATGTCAAGCACATCAGGTCTTTCAATTATCTCAGCATTCCAGTGCTTCTCTTCAGGTCGAGCCTTCAGTGCACAGCCTGTTGCAAGAGTAGGTATCCGAATCCATTTCAGTGCTGCTCTTCAACTGCTGGAGAAAGAGAGAAAATAATATCTTCTGACTGTACTTTTGCAATAAGAATCTTTGCTGTGATTCTGTAAAGACTATTTTAGAAGGAATTACACAATAGCAAGTCAGCAGAAAATACAGTCACACTCATATAAATTACCTTAAAAATATCATTCCTAGTTTAACGAAAGTGTCAAGATTTCACAGAAAAAAATACAATAATACAATTTTTCCTCACATAGGAAATAACTCAAGATTATGTTTTTAACTCATCCATAGATTGTGAGTGGAGAAATAATAATATGAAATCTTGTAATTTTATTTTTCCTGTCAGTGAGCAGACAGTTAAAGCCATGACCTACCTGTCTGAAGCCAAACAGCAAACTCTTTTTTTGTCCATCAAAACATCACCATCTGTAGTAGGAGACCGACCTCTTCAAATATCTTTCCAAAGAGAATTGTTCCAGCTTTCACTCTTTAACTGTGCCATTACAGCAAGCACCTCTCCCAGTGATCTCTGCTCTTTTTTTAATACTATATGGTAAACTATAAAGCAAAAAGGACTGAATCAGATGTCCTTGTTGTTTCAAATTACAAAGGGAGGAAATTCAGTATCCATAGCCTCTGAACAATAACACACTGAAATAATAAACTGCAAACTGCTAAAAGGTCTAATGCAGTCAAATGCTGCCAGGGAATGTTCCCATCAGATCTTAAGATGTTTCTTGCACTCCTCAGGCCACGCTGAGCCTTGCTCCATTAATTTTGGGGGTTTTTTTATAATATTGCACAAGGTGCAAAAGAGTCCAGGAAAAATAAAAACCAACAGTATATATCTTCAATAGAAGAGCTTTTTGAATTAAAGAAATATATATATATTAAGACTGCAAAGCTTAAGAAATAGTAGAATTAGGGCTCCTTACATTTTTAGCTCTGTGTGAATTGTCAAGCTAAGTAATGGGTGTCATTTCTTAGGATTGGGTAGAGATAGGCACTGCTCCCTCTTTTACTTGCTGATATGGGATGCAGGTGTTAAACCCAAAGATGAGGAAAGATGGATCTATGTCTTTCTGTTGGAGTCAGGTACCGTGTAAGGTACTTGTGGTCATATAGCTACGGGTATAGATACAGGTGGCAGACTTCTGCCTTCCATATCTCTCTTCCCCAATCTGTGTGTTCCAGGCCTGCAACCCCTTAACCAAAGTTATTTTAACTAAAGAAAAAAATGTCATTTTGTAGATTTTTCTCAGCTCAAGCTTGACAGAGGTAAAAGAGAGATCTTCCCACCTTTACTCCGACTCTATATGCCTACCTCCTTTTAGGCCATTATGAGACCACCCCTTGTCACTCAGGCCGTCATCCTCAACTCACACCTTGCTCCAGATCCTGCCACTGAAGTTATGCCTGAAAGTTTCAATGCAAAACATACTTTGCATGCAACTTTCATCCCCCTTATCACTTACATCAATAGTCCTGTTTTTCAAAAATGCAATTCTGATGTTGCCATATCTATTGTAATGATTCTTCTCAGCTTCTACTATGTTCCTTGTCCATTTTTATCCCTCCAGTGAATTCGCCTCTACTGTATCAAGTCATAAATGTATTGGGTTTGATTTTAGTACACTTCACAGATTACTCTTTCTTTCATCTGCTGTTTCTTTACAGCAGGTGAATTTTTTCATACAGATTTGTTTATCACCATATATTGGCCTCTTGTTCTCTGTTAACTTTTCAGACAATTTTGTGTTGGTTCTTTTTTTTTTCCCCCAGGCATCCTTCATACTTAAAATGTGTTCCATGTAAATACCTGCAAACTTAGTTCATTTTCTCTCTCAAAATACCCTTCTACCAATACGCTTACAAAAAACATTGTAAGGTCCAATTGATACTGTCTCTCACATTGTCTCACAGTTTACTTGTGCTTCCCTGCTATAGCTGCCTGTCTCTGTTTCTTGTTCTATACATGTATTTCCAATTCGTTTGGGGCAGACTTAGTATTTCCTTTTTTGTATTGTTCCGTGATGATTCTAACTGTCCATCATTTATTTCAGATGTAGCAGAAATCTGAGTTATGTTTAAAGCTCCTAGACATAAAAGCTATAGAAGGAATATTAATAATTTTTAACAAGTGACTTTCAGATAGCGAGCTCATCAAGTAAGCCATGTTCTTTTGTTTGTGAAGTACATATAATTTGGGCCACTGCATAAAGAAATAAGAATACTTATTAATAAATAATATTCTTAATAATGATAAAGAATTATGAAAACATTAGACTATAGAGGTGGTGTGCTATACTTAGGGTCTGTCTAGCCTAACTGGACAGCCAGAGAAAAACATGAACAGAGCAAGTGTGTTACAAAACGCTGATTTCCCAATTTCCAATTATTTTCAACTTGGGGAATTTCTTGATCCTGATGTGGTTTGTCAATTTAGTAGCCTGTGATGAGTCTGTCTTCTAAGAATCTTTCCTCCAAGAACTTGCCATTTGTCCCTTGTAACCCATGTAGCGTTATTATCAGAATATATTTTGGCACAGAATTGGACAAATCTACTACTTTATGTATGAAAAGAACTTTGTTTTGTTAGTTTTGAACCTGGCTCCTGTCCTTTTCTGCTATACCTCCCAAGTCATCTCTTTCCCAGGCTGAAGAATCCCAGCTGACACAGTCACTTTTCTCCAATGACCCTTGTTTTCCTTCCATGAATCTTTTCCAATCTTTATATATAGCCCTTGTGTCATGAGAGGACAGCACTGAAATGAAGGCAAATAGAGCATTTATTCAGTTGAATAATAATGTTTTCTGTTTTGTTCTCTATTCCTTTCCTAGTAATTTTTATAGACTTTTTATTCTTGGCACATGAAGTGAGCACTGACTGCACTGAACTGACTCTTCCATGAAACGATCATAATCCCAAGGTCTTGTTCCTAAGTGGAAACAGTCAGCTCAAAGTCCATCATTTTATCTGTGAAGCTAGGATTGCTTTTCCTCAGAAGTACTGATTTCTTCACATTTATCTACACTGCATTTTTTTCCTTTGCATTTATCTAGAATGAATTTCATCTGCTATTTTATTTACTGCCCAGTGAAATAAGAGTTTACACCATTAGTAGTTGAACTCTTTCACACCTGAGTTCTTTGAGAGTTTTTGTGATAGTAGTGGTTTCCTAGTATTTTATCAGAGCATTTTATCTTTTTCGTAATATTTTACCTGTAGCTGCTTCCATCTTCATTTCTTTTCTACAGATAATAGTGATGGAAAGCATTCATCTTCCCAAGTACACATTTCATACGAATCATCCCCTGGCCCAGTGGATGCTGGCACATTTTTTGCTGTGTTTGAAATATGACTTAGTATTAATTTTGATTCTTGTATCTTGTCAATTCTCAAATTCTTTTTTGATTCTGCCTAATTGATCATATTTTTGCATTTAATCTATTAGAGCTTATGATACTTTTTATTTTCCTGTTTTAAATAGAATTGAAGGATTTCTTCCTGTTTATAAAAGTCTCCTTGACTTTGCCGAAAAGTGATTTCAGCTTCCTTTTATATTTTCACTGCCATTTCCACAGGTGATAAGCGCTAATGCTGTGATTCCAGTAGAGTGTTCTCCAGTGGCTTACATGCCTGTGAAAATTTAATTCCTTGGACTATCCTATTACAGGTATCTTGTTAAGAATCTTCCTCATTTTCTGTGTGTCCCTTTTGAAGTAGGAATTGTGGGGTTCTTGAGATTTGCTGCCTTTGTAGGAATGCTGAGTAAGTATATGGTCACTGTTAGAGAAGAGCAATTCAGCAGTAAGATTTTTATTAGATCCTGCTTGTTATTCAGTATGGAGTCAAGGTTTGTATTTTTGGATGCAGGCTCACTAACCACTTATTGCATGAAAGAGTCATTCATAAGATCTAACATTTTCATCTCTGCTTATATCTCAGTATCATGTTCATCCAGTCTGAAGGGGGTTAACTGAAGTTCCTCAGTACAACAGCTGCTTTCCTGATTTTTCTCAGAATATTGCAGTCTGTGTTGCCATCCTTTCTGAGTGGTTATTAAGAGAGACCCAGGACGACCTCTGTCCAATTCAGCCCTGGAATTGCAATCCATACAAGTTCAGTAAGGTGGTTGCTTTGGTGATTTTATTTAATTCTGATTTTTTGAATGTATACTATGTCTTTGCCCTGGGCACAGTTTATTCTATCATCTCATGCATATTTTCTGTCTTGATATTACAGTGTGCCACAGATTGTCTTCTTCCCACCAAGTTTCCAGTGTCTGCTGTGTAATTTTTTTAAGTAAGGGAGGACAGTCCTGTTCCTCCATTTTATTTCTTAAACGTCTAGCATTTGCCTATAAGCATGTGTACCTCTGTTTTGTTCCCATCTTGGAAACTCATTTAAATAACACTAAGTTATTTCCTATCTGAGAATTTACATCCTTTACATCCTTTAGCTAATCCTTTACTGGAGGATACAGAACAGTTTTCAGCAGCATCACCATTTAAGAGCCATGTGTTCTTGTGCATTTGTGAGCTCTTTCACAGTCTCCAGATTAAACATTCAGTTATGACTTTCTAGATTTAAAATCACACAGTGTCACTCTTTCTTAGGCACCTGCACCAACAGCCTCTTTGCCCTCCTAGGGCAGTTCGGCTGATAGGGCTCAAGACTAGCAGTGATGTGATTCAGCACTGTGACCTTGGCTCCAACTCTGGAGAAAGAGCTGTGTGAGGAAGAGCCGGGAGAAGCCTTGCTGGGGGCGCTCTGCAGCTCTGGGGCTGCATTTAAGCTCAGGTGGTACCCATGGTCCCTGACTGAACAGCATTGCATTGCCTTGCCTGATCTCACCAGGATCTTGCCCTGTCCTGGCTTGACTGTAGACTTGCCTCTTTGCTATGTATCTGGCTGGCAGTCATCAAACCGCTGGCTGACCCTGGTTACCATCGCCAGACCTGCTCTGCTCTTTTTCTTTGGGCCTTGGCACTGTGCCTCTCTGACTTGCTGTCAGCATCAGCTCCTCGTTCACCTTCTCTTGCAGAGCAACTCCCTCTTGCAGGTACCTGACACCTCACTCAGATGAATTTCAGATAAAGTACTCCTTTTATTCTGCTCTTGATTCATGATGAATGGGCATTCTTCCTGCTTATATTACCCAATCAAGGTAGTAAAATTCTGCCTTTCCACCTTTTCCCATAGTCCCAAGGAGGGCAGAAAGCATTTTACAAAATTCTGCCATAGAAACCTTAGTGTTTAGCTTCCTTGTTTGCTTAAATGTTCTTCCTTTTGTCAACAGTACTGGTGCACCACAAGTTATCCCTCCCCAGCACTTCTTAGGAGCCTATCCAGACTCCTCAAGGAGGTTTGCCACCTGGTAGTTGCCGTGCAAGCCTGCAAGCCTCGTGGGATCACAAATCCAGCCATCTGTATGTGCAATGACAAATTCTTCCAACAATACAACCTTTCTCTTCCTCACTGTTGGAGAAAGAATTATGTGCAATACAGGTAAAGAATGTCATTCCACTCTTTTTTAATAACCAAGACTTACTCCCTCTTAACAAGATACAAAAAATGTGAACATAAGCCAGTGATTCCCACTGATTTCAGTGGGCTTTGGCTCAGGCTTTTAATGACACTGACTGATAACACTTTTTCCAGACGCAGTCTTTCATCCATCAAACCATTCTGTTGTTCTGAAAAAATCTGGGATGTAAAGAACATCTGCCGCAACAAACATAAAAAGCAGAGGCCTGCTGTTACTAATGGGAAGTATTCTAAGGGCTTTGATTTTTTAAAAAAGTTAATTAATTTTACAAGAATAATTACTTTGAATGTGAGTGCCAATGACCCTTCTCACATAAAGCTTTTCCAATACAATCTTTTGTTCTCACCGAGGACAAAAGATGCTTCAGCTATACTGACAGAAATTTTTGTCAATTGATATACAACAAATTCTACTGAAGGGGTTCCCATAGGTTCCTTTTAAATTCTGTTTAGTTTTTATCTGTAAACAAAAGAAGCTGAGCTGGCCTGGTTTGGATTTGTATGAAAAATTATAATGAAATAATAAAACCAGTAAGCAATAAAGAAATTAAATAACTGATTTTAATGCCCTCTGCTAAATGTAATTGCAACATTTAGGAATCAATTTTCTTCTTTTTCTAATATTCATTATTTCACTGATTAGCCCAATGTGTAGCTAAGACACAGAAGATGTCTTTTATCATCACATATTTTATACTCTGGTTTTAATCTGGTTTTGTCAAATTATGCAGGTTTTTCTTGAAATATTGTCTTTTAAGAATCTGAGCTGATTTAAGATCCAATTCACTGCAAAAGAAAAGGCATTTGGTTACGGTAGAGCTCCACTTCGTCAAGACATGTATACACAGTTTTCTTTGTTTTTTAAAAAATATGACAAAGACATGTCTTTAAAGTACTCTGCTGGCGGCATATGGCAAAAATACTGGCACCTTGCCTGTAAAGGACAGCACGAACTGATAGATCTGATCTCATTCTGTGGCTAGGGAGAAAATAGACTATGGTGAAGGCCAATCTCATGGCCTGTGACAATCAATTGCTTGGCAAGAAGCACAAGGTCCTGAAAACAGATGAAGGAAGGTGAACTGATTTTGCAAGTCAGGGAAAGAGATTTTACCTTCCTAAAGTGATGGTAGAGCTCCAGGAACAGTCCCTGTTAAGAGCTGGACCTTCAGAATTCTCTGTGTAATTCCGTTTTTATTTCAAGGTGTCATGGTTGAACCCCAGCCAGCAATTAAGAACCATGCAGCCACTCACTCCTCTCCCCTCCTAGTCGGATGGGGAGGAGAATTAAAAAAAAGGTAAAACTGCTAGGCTAATATAAGAACAGCTTAATAATTAAAATGAAATAAAATACCACATTAATAATAGTAAAATATAATAACGATGATGATGATGATGATGATGATGATGATGATGATGGTGATGATGATGATGATGATGATGATGATGATGATGAAGAAGAAAAGGAATATAACAAAAAGAGGGAGGAATAAAACCCAAGAAAAGGACAAGTGATGCACAATGCAATTGCTCACCACTGACCAATGCCCGAGCAGCGATCCGCCCCTCCCAGCCAGCTGCCCCAAGTTTATATACTGGGCATGATGGTCTATGGTATGGAGTATCCCTTTGGCTAGCTTGAGTCAGCCATCCTGGCTGTGCTCCCTCCCAGCTCCTTGTATACCTGCTCGCTGGCAGAGCATGGGAAGTGGAAAAATCCTTAACTTAGGATAAGCACTACTAGGCAACAACTAAACCATCAGTGTTTATTCTCACACTAAATCCCAAACATAGCACTGTACCAGCAATTAGGAAGAAGATTAACCCTACCCCCAGCCAAAAACAGGTATAAATGTCCAATAAATAATAGTGCTGATTTAATATTTTATAGGTCAGTCCCAATTTCAAGTATTTCTTGAGAACTGGGATGAAATCCTGCAAGTGCAGGGCTTCTGAAAAAGAAGCAGATTTTCTTCCGTACTGTCATATTGCTGAGCTAGACATTCACAGTAATGACCTGTTCCATGCAAAAAAGAGAAACACTGACCTTTTTAATTATTATTTCTACACTATTCGAAACTTAGCTTGGCAGTACTCAGTTTTGGAGGGTTTAGTGATACTAAGTGGAGAGGGAATCTACTGTAATTGTGATGGTTCATAAACCTGAGATCCTCAAGGGACTTTAACATCTCCAGTCCCAAACATGGGCAAAACTTCTAACTAGAAGACTCCACTCTATCTTCCATGAAGACATTTGTATGCTAAATATCACCCTATAGCAATGATAATTTTTACATCTATACAGATTAAGTACATGTATTACTCTGTGACAATTACAGGGGGAAATAGCAGAAACCTCATATTTAAATTATTTAACAGAAAATAGCTTAATTTTAGAAAATAATAGAGAAGCTTTGAGAAGCTCGTTTGTTATAGTCTCTGAAATGTAGCAGGAACAACATTCTAATGGTAAAGATGTACCTTTCTATATCCTGTTAAATATCTTTTTTCTTTTTTAAATTAATTGTAAAAGGATTTTTATCCTCCTTCACATTCCCCTCCTCTCCCCGTTCCCAGATGAGAAGGGGACAAATACGAGACCCTGGATTAAACTCTCCCTTCAATACTTATACTGGAAAGCAAAGGAAAACACAAACAAAACCCATGAGGCTATTGGGATTTTTCTCATCAAATACAGAAGGGAATCATTTCCAGGTGGCTTTAAATATTTGTCAAACTTGGGAAATACTGTAAAAATTAAAATAGGAAAGTTCTTTTCAATTAGACTGACATGATAATAACTACTTTTTTTTCTTTCAAATGAGAATGTCTAACCATAGTGATGTGCCCCTAGTCACAATGATGGTAGGGTGCAGTTTCACATGAAATCTGCCATCTTCCATTCTCAATACCTTTATCAATTTTTGCAGTTATCCAACAATACAGTGAGCCAGATTCCAATCTGACAGAAATCTGTGCTATCAAGAAGCCCTGTGGCTCCAAGACCAATTGATTCAGTGCAAGCCAGTGGCAGGGACACAGGGACAGGAACACATGGGGGGAGAGGAAAGCAGGCACAACTGCCCAGCTCACCAACAGTCCAGCTTAGATCAGGCGTGACCCACACAGCCGATGATGGCTACAGGATCAGATCAGTCAGGCCTGTAGAGAGAGGGTACGATCCCTCTCCCATTTGCTTCTTCTGGATGCTTTTTGCAATCACATCCTTTGTGCTAGCACTAGCAATGAGCTGGAATTGATCCAGATAAGAACTTTTTGTTTAGTCTCTTTTTCACAGCTTTATGTGAATGGTGCTGGCACATGAGTAGCCAAGGGCAAAGGATGGATAAAACTTTCTCTCTGAGTAGCACTTCCAACTTACAGTGAATTAAAATGACTGTTCCATGTAAAAAAACATACCTGTCTGTGTTCTCACTACTAAATAATAGTATTTGTATTCTGTGACTCAAGGTGGCTCTTAAGTAAGATTTGGAGAATCCACAGTACACAGTCTTTTCCATTGCCCCTCAAATGACTCTTCTCTCCCTTTCAGGTTCCACCGTCATGAAACAGTATACCAGCAAGTCGATTTGAAAGAGCTATGACTTTGAAATTCATGCTTCTTCTCAGATCAGATGGGGGAGCGAAGAGGGAGAGACAGGGAGCAAACATTCCCACTGTCCTGATTCTTTTCTTTAGAAGATCCAGTGTGGATTACTTCTTTTAAAACTCATTGCATTGGAATTTTCGGATTTTAAATCCCATGAGTCATTTCAGTTCATCCAAGTTTTAATCAAAGCTTTTTCCCTACAAAAAAATATGGCTGAATCCAAGTTTGATAAGACAGATTGTTCTTTTAAAGACTTCTGTATTTTACTTTAGAAAAAATGTAGTCCATTTCTAGACTGGACTCCTTACATGTTTGGGGGTTTTGTTTGTTTGATTGTTTGGTTTTAATTAGCAGTGGTTCTGCTGTGGAGAGGTTATGTAAAATGTATCTCCTATGAGACATATTTTTGTCACAGGTATTGCTTTTCAGAGCTTCAGCATTGTTAAATTATGCTTGCAGAAGATATCAAAACTTAAAAAACTTATTGATTTCATCCACATCTGTTCTGCATTCCATGGAGAAAAGACAAGAGTATTGGGTGCCTGAACACTTTAGGAGTACTACGCGTGTTTGGTAAGACAGCTCTTTCACACAAGTGTTAGTGTTCTGCTTATGTCTTCGTAAATAGGGATGGCAGCCTGAAGGAGGTGTTTCTTAAGGGCAAGTCCCAAAGAGGAAAAACAGATGGGCAGAGACGGCATCAGTGGAGTAACATCTCAAAGTGTACAGGCTTGTAAGCCAGTCAGACAAACAGGTTAGGGAAGGAGAGGAGTCAACTGTTTTGGACCAAGGATGTTCTGAAACAAGCAAGTAAACAACCAGAACATTCTGTTGTCTTTAATCTGACTTCTTGTGCAATGTGAGATGAAAACAGCATTTCACAGAAAAAAAAGAAAGTATTTTATGAGACTCCTTTTTAATTAACTCTTTATGTTCTGCCAGTTCTCAAATAAAATTTGTGAAAAAAGACATAAAAATGTCTTAGTACATGTAAGAAAAAATGACATGATATACTGTAGCTTTCCCCTTCACATCATTTTCACTTCAGTCTAGACTTTGCTGTTCGAATAAAATAAGAAATTTCTCCTCAGAAGTCATATTACATTTTCCATGCAATTACACAATGTGAATTTTAAGATATGCCGTATATGTCCTTCAAAGGAGGGCTCACACATCAAAACATGTTATTATCCCTCTCCTATAAATATAATAACACAATTCCTTAAATATAAATTAAACTGTATCTAAAGAGAGGATAACATGGGAATACTACTTCTTGGTAAGTGGTACAGCACACAATTTTTAACAGAGTAGAAGTTTAAAAATAAAACAGAAGTAAAACTCAAGAGTAGCCAAAGCAACTACCTTCACGCACTTTTTGATAAAGCTTTTGTGATTTATTAAAGAGAGATCATGGGATACTTTGTGTTCTTAGAAACAGAACACTGAGTTTTATACTAATCTAGTTAAACACATATACAGACAAGAAATCTCATTTCTCAAAATTTGTGGCAGGTGAATTAAGAGTACAACACAGCATTTCAATCTGCATCCACGCTGAAACATGATCTACTCCCTTTCTTCCAAGCGGAGGGAGTGGCTAATTATTTAGTGGCTAATACCCAGAAAGGAGGCAAGCTGGACTGGATTTCATATTCTGCTATGCTAGAAATTATCTGCATAAAGTACTAATGATTCAAGTGAATGTAGTAATTTGAGACACTGGAATTGTAAAAGGGCAATGGCTTGGAGACCCACTCCTTGCTACTTTACGAGAACTTGGCACTATGCCCTTCCATACAGATTTTGTTTATGTCTAAATTGTACTTCACGTGGCAAAGCCAGGAAAAGGTTTAAACTACTGCCAAGATATCAATAGTTTATCCTCAGTTATAAATGCCACTGTCTGCAAAATCAGGCTGCTTACAAAACTGATCAGCCCTAGCAGTGTCTGACATAGGCCTTGTAGGAGGAACTCCAAGACTAATGTTTTTGCACAGGGTTAACCATGTGAGAACACCAAGAAACAGGTATTATTAGATGTTCTGCAGAAGCTGTCCAGGTCTTACCAGGTTCATACCAGGACACTGCAGATATCTTGGTTTTGTTATGAAGGGTAATGAAAGCATGAGATTTATCCAGTGGCATCTTCTGAAATGCAGCTGAAGTCTATCCCTGCTTATGAGCTTCTATCTCCAGAGATTTTGGCAAGAGCTAAGGAGGACATCCTGAGTGAGTGATTTATTCTAGCTCTACTTTAACCTGCCTCTGGGAGCCGCCTCTATCTTTCTACTGATCTCATAAGGAAGTCTTGCTTAAACTAAACCCCTAACTTTTGCATGTCGGTAGTTTTGTGAAATGTGTTGCCTCCACAGCATGGTCACTCACTCCAAAAAACACATTCATGCTTTTTGGATGGCTCTTGTTACCCAAGTGTAAGGATCAGCAACATAATTCAAAGAGTCCTAAAGCAATCAATAATAGTTCTGTCAGTTGCTATTGGTATCTGGATTGATGTGTCTCTTCTTGCTGCAATGCATAAAACATACTGGATTTCTACCTGCAAAACATTTGTTTGCAATTCTATTCAATAACCCTTTCTACTTTGCTAATATTAACCTTCCTCTAGAAACTCCAGCAGAAAAGAGAGGCAAATCATGTTTTCTCTGAAAAGTACATGATTAACTTTTTTACTTCCAAAATAGCAGTATCTGTCCTGTTCATAAATAGCAAGAATCCCTCTTTACCCTTTCCATAAAGAAAACAAAAGCATACAACTCATGTTAGTGGAAGACAGATGAGATTTTCTCCAGCCTACGTTTGTGGAAAATAGCTTGATCAGAATTATGTCTTATCCTGTCCTCTAAAGGCTCTATCACTGTCTTAAATGAGAACAAGTTTTCGCTTATTGAAACTGTTAGATTTGGGAGCCTTACTCGTTCTATAAATTGTCTTTCCATTAAAATACTGGCATTCTCCATTAAAGAAAAAAATATAGAAAAAACCTTAGGATACAAAATCAATTTATACTTTTCTAACTGTAATCCTTTGTTGGCACAGCTTCTGCAGATAATGCCACAGCAATAAGACTATACCTTGTAAACATATGCTGGTTTCTTGATTCTTTGTTAACATTACATTGTTCTCTTTAATGTCTGGAATACATAGTGAACATGAGGTCTCATATATCATTCCTTACAGCTGTTCCACAGTCAATTATACTTTTTTCCTTTTTTTTTTTTTGATAATTTTATATTTCAGAAGCTGCTTATAAGCAGCTTGCTCTTTTCGCAGACTGTCTGCTCGAGTCACTCCTGTGGCAGCTGCATCAGTTTCTCCTAAGCAGCAATATGTCCTGGAAAGGGCTGTCAGTACCAAATTATTCGTCTCCAGTAAAGCTTTATTCAGAAAGCAAACTCGGATCAGGTTTTTATAAACAATTAGCCAATAGCTGTTGAAATATAATCGGTTTTGGAATGATTGAATCGTTTTCGAACCCGACTGTCATGCCAGCCCTGGAAATCCATGACTTGTCTCAGTCAGTGTAGAGTCTCAGCATAAAAAGTCAGCTGAGATCTGAGTAAACTTTGGTAAAACTACAAGTAAAGAAAAGATTAATCAAAAGCTAACTTAAATTCTTAACATCAGAGAAGAGGAATTTTAAGAACTATCTATTTCTTCCCCAGCATGTGTAAAAGAAACAGCACAGAATGGTCCTGGGAGCATTATTCAAGTGTGCTTTTCCTTACTGCATAGCAGAAACCAAAAAGCGTCCTTTAACCTCCTGTATTAAGATGAAAGATCAAAAACCTTAGGACAATTATAGGCATTAGAAACAGAAGCAGTTTTAATTTGTCTCTAACAAGTTCTTAAATAGTTGAATCAGCACCTAGTTAAAAACAGTTCCAGGTACCAGTCCTGTTTACATTTTCAGTGAAGAGTTTGATTTTCTACTGAGCCATTTAACTTACCTTTTATTTATAGAGTTCAGATGATTTTTCAAATCAAACACAAGAAGAGCTTACAGGGAAATATCATCTATGGATGCAATCACAGGAAAAAGATTATCTGTAAAAGGGCACTGATTCAGCATGGTTTTTAGGGGGATCATTCCAATAATTTCTTGTGGTAGGTTCAAGCCTTCCAGGCAGGTGCAAGCTGCATGGGGCCTGTAGTTCTGCATCCTAACTTTTCAAATTACTATTCTAATAATAGCATATTATTCTTTGACCTGCTGAGCAGATAATAAGCTCTAGAAAACTATTCTTCCCTTAGTAATAGAACATACAACCATTGCTGCCAAGTTTTTTCTTTTCCAGGCCTCTAGCACCCCTATTTAACAGAAATTCTGCTTACATGGTTGCTAGCAGTTTATGCTGCACAACACGCCTATATATAAAATCATTCCAATTGAAATTGGGTATTTTTAAATAAAATAATAATCTATTCATAATGCTAAGATTATAGTGTACTTTTAATGGATATATGGAGAAAAGAAGCTTTATCAAGCCATACTTTTGAGAGACATAAATGAGAGTAGACTATTTCTGTAGCATATATTTCAGTACCATTTATTATTAATTTCTTCTTTGTTACAGCTCTTGTGTTATTTTGTTAGTATTCAAGATTTCCAGCAGCTGTTTTCCTTTCACTGTAGTTCTCTTAAATGCTACACATATTTTTGTTACTGTTGAAAAAAAAAAATCTGGTCTATATCTGTAATTTTTTCTTTCAAATTTTTTTCTTTGTAAACTTAACATTTGTGCTAACTGACTGTAACATACTGAAATTCTTAAGACTTTTTTTTGCAGAACTGTTATAGTATTTATAATATTTACACCTAATGGAAGATTTTATCACAAGATGCTATATTGCAGTGTTGCTGTCCCTATACATCCACCTCAGTCCCCTAAGCTCCCTTATTGCCTTTAGACCAGGGATGCAAGAAAAGAAAATGCAGCCACTCCAAATCACAGTGTTAAAACCAAATGTAAGTCAGGCTTTAAGGAAGATGTAAACAGACTATTTCAAATGGGTTTTGCAGAGGTGTGCATACATACCCTGGTCCGCCGTTGACCCCTGCTAAATGCAGGGAAAGCAACAGAAAGGACTTAGAAGAGAGGAAACAGATGGGGAGCAACACACCAAAGGGAGCAAGAAGACATGGAAAAAAAGAAAAACCCATAAACCACAAAAGAATCACAAAAAACCCTGTGCATTTGTTTCATGTAAGCCACGGTTTACATTTACATTTTTAATTTTCTTTCGAAGTTTTTAAATATATTTTGCTCTCTTAGAATTCCTCTTCTCTGCTAAGAATTATTTTTAGAAGTATTTGCCTTTTAAGCAAAACTGGTATGTTCTACAGAAAATCCTCAGTTTATACATTGTTCTGATTAACATAGAAATGTCCTGATGATACAGGGCAATTCACAATGAATTTGGTGTCTTGATCTGTGAGCAACTGGAACATCTCCAAATCTAGTAGACTTTCCTTCCTATTTTCCTTCAATTAAAATATGTAACTTCAAAGTGACTATGTCTGCTGATTTTTTTAATAGAGTGGTTCTGTCAAACCTTAAGAGCGTAATTCTTTAAATAACCTCTGATTTTATTATGACTTCATATTCCTGTTCCTCAGGAGATCAAACATAATTACATCTGTGGCTAAAATCCATTGCTTTTAATATAAAAAAGGAAGCACAACCATAACTGATGTTAAACAGAGTAGAAATCTGTGGATATATGATTCACAATAACAGATATGGTTTAGGGAAGAAAGGCTTTAGAAACAGGAAGGCCACCAACTATGAAAACAAAGCATCTGAATAGAAGAAAAGTTTCTGAAACCAAAAGCTCAAATGAGCCTAAGGATAGAAAAAAGATATGATAGCAATCAAAGAAGTACAAGTGAGAGACAGAAGGCATGAGGCTGTACAGGAGAACAAAAGAAAAGAGGAAAAAAATAAATTATAAAGCACTGGAATAACCCGAGGACTTGATTTTCAGCAGTGCTGAGCACTACTGCAAATCTAGCTCCTTAGTTCTTAATGGACCGGTTCATCACAAAACCTTGCCGAAATACCTGAAGGATTTATGGATTCACTTATTTAAAAAGCAGAAACCTACACAAAAATAACGTTACTCAGAATAAAAGAAGTGACTAGTCTAACTAAAGCATCATAAATTATCAGCTGTGAACACAGACACCAAACTTTAAGAGGAAATAAATGTGTTTACTTTCAGCTTGAGTAGCTAAGCAACAGATAAAGGAGTGGTAAAATTCTCTGCCTTTATCTGGTGTTCACTCTTTTTAAGGGAAGGATGGATTCTTGATGAGTAATAGAAAATTGTTAGTCACCAAGTATGGCCAATATACTGACAGCATTACTACAAATTAAGACATGCAATTTATATAACTATAGCATAGTTCTAGCACACAAGCATCGCGGCAAAGTAGGTATTTCTAGGAACCATGGATCCACCATCAAGATGCCATGAAGTGGCTTGAGTTTATACTCAGAATTTCACCAAGCCAAGATTGCATTTTTAGCAATGCTTGCACTGGGCCTACTTTAAGAATATTAATTAATGATTTCTAAAATTATAAAGAAAAATAATCTATTTTCTGCTTGTTTTCACACTTTAATTTTATTTGTGTGTAAAATCCATTAACATACACAGAAGTTGAAGTAAGATAAATAAGACATGTATATGAACAATGAACCAGCTGAGCTATACAGGCCCAGGCAATAAAAGCTGATGTACACAATAGTTAAAATTTATGAAAGCCCATAAAATGCATGACAAATTTTGCAAATTGATCAGGTACTATACCTCTGTTTAAATTCACAGAAGCACATGAAGCAAGCAGAAGTATAAATCATTGGTAAAAAATATAGTAAGAAGCATATAAAAACCATGATGTATTTCCTAAACACAGCTGCCCAAGACATGCCTAGTGGAAATAATGTATCTCTGATGGTCTTCCCTTAGTAGCATAGAAACAGGCTTCTCAAAGTCTCTGAACTTCTGCCACTTAGCCTTATGACAGCTGTGCAAAGCAAGCAGGCTGTTCCAATCTGGGGTGAGTTTTGCTGAGCAGCCCCACATGGTTACCGGCTGTCTACCCACCCTTTCGTCTCTTCTCGGTTATCCCGCAGCCTCTTTGGCAACTGTTACTGCCTGTGATCCAAATATGTGGTGAAAGGTTCAACTGTACTAAAGGGTGAGAAGTGTAACCTTCCAAGTTCCTCTTGGAGGTATTTTTCTCTTATAAAAGAAATAGCAGCGATGGCTATTATTTTAAATACTTTTAACTGCATGGGCAAATGGCTCTTTTCATTTGGAAATAATGGAAAAATACAGTCCCCACCTCATAATGTACACTGAAAGGGTTAACAGACTCTTGGGGCACACTGTGATCCTTTTCTGTTTATCAAATCTGAAAGAAATAAGGGAGACAAGTAATAGAATTAAGTTGCTCCAAAGAAAACATCATTAGAATTTTTCTGATGTCACACGACTTGTGAAATATATCTGTGCAAGTTACTGGATGTGGCTAACTGCCAGCATTTTTGTCCTGCTCATGGTTATCTGTTAGCCAGATTAAACTGGCACTGGCAAACTGAAAAAGGCTGGATTACGGAATAAGCAAGGAAGGTACTTTTTTTTAGAATTTATTGTAACAGCAACTATTTGAGACAATGCTTGAAAATGAGCATAAGCTAGTCTGTGGAACAGTAAGTGAAATACAAGACATCCATTTGCTTAAATCCATTTATTCTCTGCCATTTCATTATTTTTTACTTAAAAATTTTACTTTGATATACAGCCACACAAAGCATTACCGTTCATTATTCTGCTTCTAACCTAAGAAGGGAACTTTTTTTTTTGTCTTAGGTTAGTAGCTTGCTAGTGTTTTCTCTACCTAAAAATGAATTTCCTAATGACTGGGTGCAAAGCTTACCTTTTGGATTACCTTTTGTGAAAGAAACCATACATCAAAGTGGCTGGCGATCCTACCTGAAGAATGGCATTAGGTTCCAAATTCTAGGAGACCAAGCCAGGGCAGCTCTTGCACACACTTAGTATTACACAGCAGGTAGCCCTGTTGCTCATTTAGAATTACCTAACAAGAAAAATAATGACATCCAACCCAACCTTGGCCAAAGTATGTAACTCTTCATTAAAAACCTCTCTGCCGAAGATATTTTTTCATTGTGCATCATGTGTACATTAAACTTGAGAAGCAAAGGTCTCTTTCAACGCTGCATATGCACCCAACTTTTGCCACGTTGACTGTAGCAGAATAATTAACTTAGCAGTTTTATGATGAATTTCACTCTTCTATCGAGACAATGAAACCCTAATTCTTTTGTCTCACCTTTAAACCACCCCCTGAACTGGTAACCCGGGTGATGGTGAAGACAGACCTCCACAGTGAAGCTTGCCTCGCAGAGGCCAAGGCGACCGCGGGTTTGCGGCTGGGCACCCACACGGCGCCGCACGACTCCGAAGCAGTCCCGTTACCACGGGACAGAGGGCACCGGAGCCTATCGGGCAGCTGCGGCGGCTTCTGTCCCCTCTGCGTGGCAGAGGCTCGAAGGAGGTGTGAGAGAAACGCGCCGAGGAGGGGAGAGGAGGGAAGGGGAGGCAAAGAGGGCGGCCCGGAGGAGTCGGCCGTTGGAGACTCCTCGCGCCCCTACCAGGGCGGCGCACTGACCGCCGCGCGCCCAGCTCGCCTTAGCAACACCCGCTGCCCGCACCGCTCCTCGCCGCGGGCGGGGCCACGCGACGTTAGCGCCTGCTCGGCGTCTGCTCGGCGTCTACTCGGCGCCTGCTCGGCTCCCCTCGGCGCTGCGGGCCCGGGGTGTCCCCGCAGGTGCCTGCTCCCCGAGCGGTGCTGCCGGAGGGCTGGCCAGGAGCCGCGCTAACGCAGGAGCTGCCAAGTCCGGGTCGCTTGGCGGTGTCGACGCGGCGAGGCGGCGGCCGGGGCTGAGGGGCGCGGCGGAGGGCGAACAGGCAAACGCCGGAGCTGCTACATCCGGGCTGCGGCGGCGGGCACCTGCCGCGCCGGGGGCCTCGAGTGACATTGGGCCTCGGCAGCTGAAGGGGTAGGACAGCCTGCGGAGCCTGGTAGAGAGCGAGACCTTCGCCTGCGCCCGCTGTCGCCATGTTGCGCGTTATGGTCACCCACGCCAAGAAGCACCCCAGCGTGAGTACCCGGCGGCGGAGCCCCGGCGGCGCGGGGGCTGCGGCGCCTCGGCCCCGACCCCGGCCCTGGACCTGGCCCCGGCCCTGGCCCCGGTCGGGCGCCGCCCCCTCCGTGCGTCCTGTCCTGCAGGCAGTCGGTGCCTCCGTCTTTTTGCTTTTCCGTCTCCTTTCCCTAAGGATGCCGGGCCGGGGCTGACGGCCTGTGGGCAGCTCAGGGCTGATTGGCACGGCACGGTCAGGTCCCCTTTTTCTTCTACTATAGGTAGGTCTTGTGCTGCAGTAGCAAGGTTCAAGGTGGCTTCTCCATTCTTGCTCATCTCTTTCCCTACATCCCCTCCCATTTTCTTACTTTATGATGGGGTGTACCGATGGTAGGGTTTTCGGCAGTGCCTGTTTTGGGCAGTGTAGGGACTGACGTTTGTTTCTCAGAAACGTGCTGTTATGGGTCATTTGGTTGTTCTGCATGTAGGAGTATTTTTTTCATATCCGCCTCTTTGTAGCGGCGAGTTCCTCTCTGACCCCAGGGATGTCCTGCACACAGGGAGCTTATGTCACAGTGTTCTTTGCTTTGATGTCAAAAATGCTGTGTAATAATACTATTTTGTTATATTGTGATGTGACATTTAATTTCTTTTTTTTTTTTTTTTTGTTGTGTTCTAGTTGATCCCTTTGTTTTTGATCATTGGATCTGGAGGTATTGGTGCAGGCCTGTATCTCATGCGTTTGGCAGTGTTCAACCCTGATGTCTGGTATGTATAAAATAATTAACAGCACTCAGTCCTCTTGCTGCATATATTAAAGGAAACTTCACTGCCTTGGTCTTTACATTTATGGAAGTCTTAATGTCTTGCTCCCATATCACTGGCACTAAGTGAATGGAGATTTCCTTGATTTGGAGATGTGTTTGTTTACCATATAGTTAGAGACTGCTGACAAAGGACTCTGTCTTTTTCTGCAGAAACTTACTTGGATGGGTGACTCTCCTTGGCCTAATATCCACAATATACATACAAATTTTATTTGTTTTGAAGGTAGTGTGATTCTCTTAATATGTTCTCGTATTTTGCGTTTCTCTCAACAGCTGGGACAAGAAAAATAATCCAGAACCCTGGAACAAACTGGCTCCCAGTGACCAGTACAAGGTAAAAGGAAAAATTCAGCTTTTTAGGAAACATAGTATAAAAGACATAGCCAACTACTTTAGGATGTTTGAATATATTAGCAAGTAGATGAAAGAGTGATTTACTTCCTCAGCTGTGCAGCATTTGTTTGTCTCTAGCACTCCGAGCAGAGAGAGCTGAGTTTGAGATTCAAAACTTTCCCAGAGTTAGTTTATAATGGGATGAAAGGAGTCGATACAGAAGCAGGCGTTCATATATATATACATATCATATATATTGTAGTGTAAGAAAAAGATTAATTATATGCAAGGGAAGAATATACTAGATCACAATACTCAAATAAACTACAGGGAGAAGGACAAAACCGCATGAGTTCTGAACTAAAGCATTCTAAGCTCTAAACTGTTGGCCTTTATTCATGATAAGCAAAGCAGGAAAATGCCAGTCTTTTAACACATCTTTCACTGTGTGAAAGATGTTTCATCTGTGTGTTTCATCTTCACATTTAATCACTGCTTAGTTCCACAGTCAATTGTCTGTAAATAATGATGCAGTAGAAGTGGTTCTTAAGTGATATTCCAATTATTTAATTGAACTAATGAGGAAGCGTGCAAAGATGTGTAAAGGATTTGGTATTTTTAGAAATAATGTTTTATATTTTGCTAGAGTGGTATTTTATTAAAGCCCTATTAAGAATATTTTAAGATTATTCTCAAGCGACTAAAAAAGCAAACCTACTATGCTTTCAAAGCCAGTGCCTGTTCGATGCAGTATCTTACTATTCCAGTTATTGAAATAAGCAAAAAAATACCCACACTCCAAAATAAAATATGTTGCAGTTCCCTTAGAGGTCCAGGAAGAACATAATACTTTGTTTTCACTGCTGCTTCTGGAATGTTGCTCTTTCTTAGATATCTGAAAGGCAAATTCAACGTGGTGCGCAGCACAAATTCTTCTAAAGAGTGCATGCCTTGTGTGGCATTCCCCCTCTGTCTTAGCATGCAAACATAACCTCAGGGTTTACCATATTTGGGTGTATGTATCTTTGGGGATTTTTTTTTTTTTTTTTTGCAAATCTGCACTGTGGGAAATGGAAAGGCAGATACTCTAAATTGAGGATGACTGTTTAGTAGAAAGCTCTGATACAACAATTTTTAGCTTTTGATTAAATTGTTTTTCTTTTGTAAACTTCTTCTTTCGTATCAAATTCCTCAGTCTTACTAAAGAAAAGACTTGAAGACCAGATCATTAGTGTAGGAGCTGCACAGAAAGCTGTAATTGAATGTGCTGTAGGCTGGTTTGTCTTCTCTGAGGAAGTTAAAAAAAAAACCTGGGCATAACTAAAAATAAACAAGCTAATAGTTAAGTATTTTTTTTAATTATTGTAAAGTAAAATCATAGCATCACATGCTTGATGTCAAGTCAGCCTGGGATGCCGAAATGTGCTTTTAGTCTGTAAATTCATTATCCTCAGTGACCATTTGGGCTGTGTTGAATTACTTATAATGGGATCCAACGTTCTTAATGTCAACCAAGAGTGGGGAAGAATCTGTTCTTAACATTCCTTCCTCCTTGACATACCTTGTAGTTCTAGATGCAGCTACTTAAACAAACCTTGGCTTTTGCAGCACAGCTCTCAATGTCCAGCTGTGACACCACGCACGCCATGCTTTGTGCCACTTGGCAAGCTAGATGTTGCCTTTGATATACAGGAACACATATATTTTGGGCAAGAAGGATAAACTCAGCAGTACTGTAAGAACATCCTGTGAATGGACTCCTAATTCTGGGGATTAAAGAAGAGATACTGTGGGTTTTCTCTCATCATAGACACGAGCAGTGCCTCATTTTAAATGCAGAATTTCTAATACTGTGTGCAGAATGAAGTTACCACTCTTCATTATTGTTTGTTTATTATTCTCTAGAGTACAGACTCAAGCTGTGATTTCAGTTTCTTTGTATGATTTCAGATGATGCATGTTTCTTAGTGAATACCATGGAAAATGGATAGTTGAGCTTCTTACTCATCTTTTTCCCCCCGCTCTTTCCTAGTTCTACTCAGTTAATGTAGACTACAGTAGACTGAAAAAGGACCGTCCTGACTTCTGAACAACGCACTCACCTCCATAAGCTGCACAGAAAGGTCTTCCGGAAGCCGTCCGCACAATTGTCATGCTTAGTCATCCAGGAAATAATCGAATTTGCCTTGTGCTGCACTTGGTCATGTGTTTGAAAGTGTTTTGATGAGGCTTAATAAATGTCTGAAACTTGACGTGTCTGTTTTTCACTCTAGTTTTGCACAATGAGAATATCCTTCTAGTAACAGTTTGTTGTGTGGTCGGTCAGATAGTAAGCAAAAGCCGATTCATGGTTCCTCAACAAGAGAACAAAGTCATCTTGATGGGCTTTATACTTGGTCTATTGACTTTAGAGAAATAATTGCATGTTCAGGCAGTATGCCGAACAGCAAGAATTTGAAAGCACGTATTTATTTGTGTGTGTGTATATTTTTTTTTAAATTGCACCTTAATATTTCCACTTGCCACTTTAAGAAGTTTTGGTAGCAGACAAGTCAATGCAAACAAGTCATTGCCCATCAGGGAGGCAACAGATGTTGCCATATGTTGCTGAAGAGAAGGAGGAAAACAAAAAGGCCACACTCTGCAGGTTTTGGTTTGTTTTTTTTTTTAAGACATGAGCAGATTATTTTAAATGGTCTTCTTGTTTATTAACAAAATTCTAGGAACATCTTCAAGATTTCATGTGGATCATGCTTTTAAGGAAGGGAAGCTCACAGCAGAGCAGGGTACAGGATTCGAGAAATAATTACATTTTCAAGTAAGAACAAAAATATCTTTCAGCAAAAGGCAAATTCTCATACTTCAGTCCTTGCTATGGGAAGACAAAAAGAAGATCTTTGCAAGTCTGTAACTTAATGGTAGGTTCCTCTGTGCTTTTCTGTGAACATTTGGTATTTCCTTGGATAAGGGATATATCATCCTGGATTATGTGAGAGAGTACAGCTGTTTATGCATTTGAGTCCACCCAAAGTGGACTCTCAGAATGTAGATAACCATAGCTGCTGTTAATAAGGATAAATCCAAAGAAACTGAGCATCAAGAACTTTTATTGCAGAAGGAAAACTATTCTGTGGTAATTGCAAAAACAAATATTTGCAAAGGCTTCATATTTTATATGGAAAAATCTTAAAGGTCAGTGAAATGTGGTTTATTTGGTAGCAGTTCAGATTATGTTCCTTTTCATTATATACCAAAACAGTGGATTTAGTTGCAGTTTTCTCTTGCTTGTTTGAGAGGCTTCCATGGAGTCTGAAGAAGAAAATGAGCGTTGCGACAGAGATGTTTACAGCGGTGGGCAAAGTCTAAGCATCTATGGGGACTGTGGTTGCTATCTGAATCCAAATACTTTTAGGAAGTGGAGCATTCTGTTGCAACACTTCATTCTTCAGTAAAAATGAGAAGTGTTCTTATAACTCGCTAGTTGGTAGTGCTTGAATTTCACTGATACTACCATGGTCTTCAAATGCAGATTTCTTTGGGCGTTAAGAAAGACCAATATCCAGGAAGTAAACCTGATGCTTAGTAAGGTGAAACGGGGTTGTTCCTTTTAGTCACAGCTGAAGAGGCTATAGGCTCACGTTGTTCTTAATAAAGGCACTTAAGATAAAATAAATTGTCTGCCCCTGACATATTTCAAAATACATTTAACAAGTCCTTAAGCTATTCAAAGGTTTAAATATGGTTTGACTAGAAAACAAAAAGGCAATTCATTCAACACTACTTCCTCTTTCCTCATAGCAGCATGCTTGCTGCTGACAATACGCAAAGCTTTTAGAAGTTAAAACCATCTTACTTCATTCTGAAGGCCGTTATCCTGAGGGGACACTTGCTCCTTTTTCTTTTGGAGGTGTGCTCCTGTCATATTTTAAATGGTAACAGACAATAGCCTCCATTACCTACCAAACCTAAAGCTAATAAATGTCATAAGTATTTGGTTTCTTTTGCAATCTTTAATGCTCAAAATATTCAGTAATTCAAAAATGTTGCATAATTTCCAAAAAGGAACTGAGTCAAATGAAGAATACTGCATATTTTGTGTGATTTAGTTCAACCAACCAATAACACGTTATTTTCCTACGAACACACTATGCTATTTTTTGGTTCTGTGGGACTAATTTCTCACTGCAGATGTTTTTCTAATTGTTGAACTCTCACACCTATAGAGACTTCAGGCCACACTACTTAACTGTCTTAAATTATTCTGCGGGAGGAAATTAAGCACTCGCTTTTAAATCTTTAGCTTTGGGACATAGAAGCACTGAAATTTGCTGCCTTCTTTGGTAGTATGGCAATGTGTGTTCTTCAAATCCCTGAAAGAAAAGTTCCACAATTTTTGATATTTTATAATTCACTATGGGTTCATGGATCTGTTCTAGTAATTTAGATCTGTGATCCGTGGCTATGTCCTCAGTAGTTGGGGTTTTTTATGGTTTGGTTTTGGGTTCTTTTGTAAACATATAAATGCACTTTGTTAGTCCCTGGTTCCTTTGTTATTATATTGATTTTGTTCTTAAAATTCCAGACCTGCAAGGCCTCAAATTCCTGCTTACATTTTTTTCCACTGTGAGTTGTTCTTAGGGACAGAGTAATCATTTATTCCACGTGCTTGGCCCTAGTTTATAACTGCTTGGTAGAGGTCCGTCCGTATCCAGTACATTTCCTTGCATTTTTGTAGTGTACTGTTTCTGAAAGAGAATTGTTTTCACAGCTTGGCAATACTCTATCCGTGTTAAAATACTCAACCACCTTCTTTAAAGCTCCTTTAAAGCCATCTTCTATCTCATGCTCCACAGCATGAAGAAATGATTGCAGTTTGGACGTTTAGGATTCTAGCTCCTAGTGTTCATCCTTGGCTATTCGCTTTTGTGAAACAACAAAATCCAGAAATCAGTAACAGGAAAACTGAGCTCCTGCATTAACCCCGTGGCATGTAATTTTACTTGAGCAGATGTCATGTGTTGTATGAAGGAGACTGATATTCTGTGTCCTATGTTTCAACTAAGATGGATACAGCTGCTCTGTTCCAGTTTGTGGCAGATTTTTTTTTTTTTTTTTTTTTTGAATGATCAGTGTAGACCTGGCCTGTGTGTCTTGTTAATGAGCTACACACAGGAGATCTGAGTGGTTTTTTTTACGATACCACACTGTGCCTGCCACTGTCAGATTTCTGTTAATGCAGTTATGCTGTGCCTCCTTACCAGTGATCCTGGTATGCAGCAGGGTGATCAAATCTGAAGTTAACTCTGCCCACCTAGGATAGAAAGACTTACTGTTTTCCCCTGTTTTGGCACATGAACACATACTCCATGCCGCATGTCGTAATGTATTTCCTTTGGTTGATTTTTAGGATAACCAGTCAGCAGGATTCCTGTTATTTGCCTGCAGTAAAGAAAGTTCCTTGTGAGTATAAAATATCTAACTGCCTCTAAGAAATTAGTAGGGTGTGCCTGAAATTAGAAGAATAATTTAAATTTGGCATAGGATTTCTAGCCAAATGTCATCTGAGGAAGTACATTTCAGATCTGTTTTCAAGCTCTGCTTTACCTTTAAAGATAGTTTGGTTGTGACTATTGAATGACCTTTAAAACAAAGCAAATATAAGTTTAATGCTGATTGGACTGCAATACTTTGTCAAAAAGAAAGGTCAAAAAGTTATTACAGGAAATTTAAAAAGGTATTTAAAATGGAAAATGAGTTATTGAAAAAAAAAAACTAGGTAAGTGCAAGTGCACACAAAGTTCTTGTTTCTATTCATTGGCCAGCCTTACTATGAAAGTAACTGTATGAACTAGGAAACCCTTTCTCCAGGACAAAGCGAAGCACAGCAGGTCTATGAGAACTCAAAAAAATTAGGTGTTCCACTTGCATCATTGCCACGGTAGTTTTTTCATATTACTTCATAGAAAAGCTTACTCTTCAGTCCTCTTCTTTGAAATCCAGAAGCTGGTTGACTTCATGCTTTCATGACTTCATGATCCATCTACTTTTCGTTAGAAGCGCTCTTGGCATCAATATTTAGTTATGAGAAGTTCCTATGAAGCTCAAATCGTTTCATCTTCTCTGATCTCTAAGCTTCTTAAGAATGTCTCTAGATACCTCTATGATGGCACATTTCCCAAATGTGCGTTAACTCTCGTGCCATCCGGCTTGGATGAACTTCAGGGGTTCTTTTTAATAATTTCAAAATACTATTACCCGCGGTTGGTAAGGCTTAACACTTAGTAAGAATGACATGAGTCAGTACAGTGCAAGAAAATACACACCCCTTCCATTCTTGAGAAGCAAATCTATTTTTAGCATTCAGAGTAACATTTATCTAAACTAGAAAAGTAGTCTACATTTTTTTTCTCGTTTTTAAAAGTTTCATGTAAATGAAGCTAAAAAGACATTTTTAGACTTTGTCAGTGAATCTTATTCTCACAGTTACCAGCTGAAGAGCCTCCGAGATCACCAGACTTTGATTTGCTCAACCTTTTTTCTATTTTCTTGTCAGTCAGAATCAGTATTACCTTAGGTATAATGTGGAATAAGAACGGAAATATGCAAGTCAAGGCAAGAATAACACATTCAAACTTTTGATAGTTTGCTATCAGCATTTACCTGACATTTATTTGCTGCTAGAACTGATACAAGACTGGCACGTGGACTCCTGCGAGAGACAGCAAGTTCTGAAGATGATTAGAAAATAGTTTATTAACACATAACAATACAGACATTACAAAGGAGAATAGAAATTCTGCTGGTAATATTCGTGACTATTGGGAATGCTTTATAATTTAAGCACCTCAATATTTCTAGGGTCATTAATTTGAATTACTTTGGACAAAATAATGCACTATGCCATTTACAGTTCATCACTATAATGTAAAGACAACTTCTTTAGTAGGACTGCACAAGGCATAACCCAATAGACAAATTTATAGACTTGTTTTTTTCACATTGGAAGCAAGCTAACTATGAACATGAAATGTTTTCTAATTTTAGTTTCCCTACTGCAGGCAAATGAAACAAACTGCTGAGAAGGTAATGAAAACAGATTACTTAATGGTGACAAATCTGAGTGTCATTCTTTCTCTACCAGTGGTGCCACTGCTGGAATTTAATGGAGTGGCACCAGTGTATCTGAATGAAGATTGTAGCCCTAGCTGTTTAAAAATAGGGTGGAATCTAATAAGATTTCCTCAGTACTGATCACATTTTTTCTCTTTTTTTTTTTTCTTTTGCTAGACTAAGAGTAGGAAAATAGCAGAACTCATTAACAATGGGAAAAATATGGAATTTCATCCCAAACTTCCTACTCTAGTACCACTTGCATCTCGTGATAGTCTATGGGATTTCGATAGAGTGTTAAGGGGACAATTTGCCTCAGATGTTGCTCTTATCTTCATGATGTGTCAAACAGATTTATCTTCCTAGCATTTTGGAAGTTTAGGGGAGGAAAATTCATCCCTGCAATAGAGGCAACGTGCTTAAAATGAGCAAGGATCAGTGAAGTGGTTTTCTGCATGTGCAAATCATCTCTCTCCCTCCCCTTTATAAAAGCCCAGGTAAGTTAAGGAATTATTCCAGAAAAAAAAAAAAGAAAAAAAGGAGTAACATACATGTAACAGAAGAGGCAGATGAAGATGCATCAGTTTTTACATTAATTACATCAAGTTCTTGGTTTTAGTGCAGGAGCTTCCTCTGCTTATGTCCATCAAAATTGTAACTCAGCATCAGAGAAGGAACCCCATCCTTTTTTCCTGTAATAGAGTGTAACAAAGTAAGCTGTTGAATAGATCTCTCCTCAAAATAAGGAGAGGCAAAATTCCCAGGAGCTGTTTTATGCCAGTGGCGCAACAGCTAAATATGAAAGAACCTTTTTGCATGGATGGATAGACAAGGAGTGAAGAACCACCACCAGATCTGCTCTTTATCCAGAGCCCTGGCAATTGTTTGCATTTATGAATTCCTGGCAGAGACGAGCACGGTCAGGAGTTGACTAATGGCCCAGGCTAAAACAGCTGTGTGCTTAAAGGTGACCTAGACTGCCATGCAATATTTACATGGTGAGGATAAAAAGGATGACTCAAAACTGTTTCCCATATCAAATCAAATCTTTCACAGCTGGCCTGATAGCTGAAGTAAAGACTAGTCGAGTTTTTACAGATTCTATAATTTAATAAGCTGAACTTGAGCTGATAATAAATAGAGGATGATGGATAAAATTAAAATGGGATTCTCAGATTTATTTTGCCAAAGAACTATTTCAACCATGGAGCACAACATGCAGTTGTCAGGCGGGTAGATATGATTTATATTGTATGTAGCGGATAGACCTCCCAATCCTGAGTCTTGTAGCTGCATTCACCGGCTCCTGGAGTTTAAACAGTATACTTCAGAAACAGTGAAGCTCCTCTGGATGAAACTTAATATTCCATTACCTACCTGTGTTCACATCAAACACAAAATAAACAGTCCAGTAGTGTATCTGAAATTCTACTTGCATGTATTTTGCTGTGTTTCTCAGCCATTACAGAGAGCTTTTATGGGAAAGAAGAATGAGCTTTTTGAGACCCAAGAAAGAGAGATTTGTTACATCCAAAGCAAAGAGAATGGAGAGACAGAAATAAGTGGCGTACTCGCTCAGGCATAGGAGAGCATAGGATGTAAAATGCGCAGTGAAAGTGTAACGAATTCCTCCATTACAAATTATTGTCACAGGGAAATGTTTTTGTACATGAATTTTGACATAGAAAATTGGATGGATTTTTTGTTTGCTTGTATGTTGCATTTATAGAAAATAAAAAAAGCTCAGTGACAGCAGTGTATAAATGTGTACAGATACGTTGCTTAAGGCCTCCATTTTTCTTGTCTTCAATCTTTATTTTCTCATCCTTTCTCCAGGTAGATAGCCAGGCTTTCTGCTTACTAGCCTGAGAAATCCTCTCCACTCATATATCTTCTGCTTGTCAGGAGCTTTCCTCCTGTTTGTTAGGCTATGCTATTTCCTGACATGCTAGAATCACTGGCTACTTTTGTGTTAAAAAGAAATAGCACCTTTTTCCATCAACATCTCATTACAGCTGTGACACCAGCTTTCCAAGTAAGCAGGAAAGTTAAGTGATCCAAGTAAAACTTTGTAGGATTTGCAGTAGAAAACTGCCTTGGTGCAAAAGTAATAAACTGAGGATGGTTGGCACCTTAAAATCAAAAAAAGTTAGCACCACATACACAAAGAATATATTAAAATATATATTTGACTTAGAAGTTCATCCGTAAGGGACACAGAAGTATGTGTATTGTATTGCTTTGTTTTCTGCTGAAAGACTGCTAATACTAAGTAGAGATCTTTGAAGATTCAGAAGTAAGTGATGCAACATTGCTCGCTTCTAACTGGTTTTACGCAATGTTGTATAAGTACTGATACAAAACCTGCTGAAAATAAAAGAGAGTTCCCCATCAGCTACAGCAGGCTTTGTATTAAAAGCCTATTGACTATTTTAGGGTCAGGGAGGAAGGAAGGAATATCCAGGGTGATATTTTCATGTCACTGTAGTCAAATGGAGTTTCGTGATTGCTTTGAATAAGACTAATATTTCCCTTCAGGATTGGATTTTCAGTTGTGTAGAGATGGTTCACAAAAGCTGCTTTACCAACCCAAGGTCAGAGGTGACTTTTAGGGCTACTTTGTATATTTACTATTTTGTATATGCATATAAATACATCTGCCTTTAGCAATGTCAGTTTTTGCATAAGATTTTAACTCACCGACATTAATTCTGTAGAGCGCATACTATTTTGGATTTTATCTCTGTTTCCCAAGCCAAACAAACTTTTCTTTTTTTTTTAAGCAATCCTGACTACATTGGTATTCTTAGGACTAATTTGCACATGCAACTTTCAACAGAGAAGAAAAATTAATTTCTGATTTCTGGTAAGAGTTGTGCTTCGATGTTCTGGCTAACACCGTGAGTTAAAGGACCTTACAGTTCGCTTTCAAATATACCCTAAGCCTTAAGGAAGCCCAATCAGCAAAATGCTGTACTCTGCAGCAGTACCACTTTGGGCAAACGAGCCTATTTTTTCACGCTAGTAGCAGTTTAGCCACAAGAACACAGCACACTGCATCTGCTCGCGCTAGCAGAGCTGCCTAACACTGCTGTAAGGCCACGGCTGCCAGTCTCTAGGCCAGCTTATTAAAGCTATCTCAGTTATTGGTGTGCAGCGCTGCCCTCTGCCTTGGGAATTTATGCAGTCTAGAACATACTCCATGATTTTAAACGGCAAGGTTGAAGGACTTAGACTGTTTCTATGATGTTTTTTTGGTTGAAAAATACGAACCATAGGAATTCTTCGTTTTGTGTTTGTGTGCTACAAAATACAGTTTGAAGAAAGTATGTTATGAGTAAGAAGTGATTTTTTGTACAGTTGAGGGTAAAATACTTTCTACTAAAGTGTGCACATATTCGCACGCATAATACACACTTCATATGTAGATATAATATACACACATTAAATACTTTTTAATATTTGCACTTCAGGTGATATGTTACATCTTAATGCAGTGACATGCATGCTGCCACTGCAGAGCGCTCACCTCCCATGGCATTTAAATGGCATATGCTCTTCTCTCCTTCGTGAGCATGGTGTGTCCTTTTGCAGCTGAACCTGTATGGGGACGTCAGTTCTTAAAAGAGAAGCAGTCACTCTGGGCAAGCAGCAGGCAGGATTTCTAGGGCTGAGCTCTGTGCCACCGGGGTTGGAAGCGGCCGCTGAACAGTTCTCTGCGCCAACCCTCCAAGCCCTTCCAGCTGCACTTACATCTGTGCATCATTAGAAGAGCGGAGGCTGCTGCAGTCACCCAGTGGCTGTTTGTGAACAGCTCTCTTACCATTTTACTGCCTGAAAAGGCAAATTTCTCTTTGTCTTCTCTCCACTGGGTTCCCAGCATGTGAGGTGCTATGGCTATGCATAGCATATATATGCATAGCACCTTATGGGTATCATGCTTACGCTCACAATCCCTATCAGGCAATAAGCCTATTTCTATGTTTTAACATTCCATGTTGGTAACCCAGCATGCTTGAAAAGCAAACCTTTCTGGTGTTTATTTCACCATTCTTGTATAAAGTTTAGGATTTTCTAAGTGAAGGAGGACTTGCTATCAACACTTTTTAAAATATAGCTTTGCTATTTTGCTAAAATGCCTTTCCTCTTGCTATAAAAGGTGCTTCCTTGAGAAGTGATCTATTTCACACAAATTTTTGGTGTATTATGTTACAAATGGCAGAGCTTTATTATGAAATCTTGGCCTCTTTCAGTTAATATTTACTATGAACACTTAATGCAGACATAAGTTTGGTTTAATTATCCAAATTCTAAGGAGATTTTACTTAATCATAAAAAGGCATCTAATTGGCTATTTATAAGTTTAACGAGCATAATAAAAAGAGACATAATCATATTCAGTCCACTTGTATGACTTATTGGTACCCTCATTTAAAATTGGAAGGGTTTGTATTGTGGCTAGCAATCAGAGGTGGAAACTTGGGCATACTGAATGCAAAGAGAATTTACCGTTGATTTAAATAGAACTAAGATTTCTTTTGGAGTTATTTAAAAATCATTAGTGGAAGCTTTTGCAAACGGAATTAGTGTTTGCTTAATCCTTGTGTTTTCAATGGAGAAACATATTTATGAAACATGCATGAGATGTCTGGTTCTTGGCAGGAAGCATCCTGGCTGCTTTTTGCTGCAAAGCATCTCAGCCTTGGCAAACGAGCAGTAAAAAGCTTTGAACAGATTAATAGTTTATCTGATTCAGTGATCATCTTGCTTTAGGATAGAGTTAAAACCGTTAGAAACCTTTTCTTGATCTTACTCGGAAAGCATATACGGAGAAGTGAGAAACCTGCATTTAGTGCAGATGCGCTATCACTGAAATTAATGGTTTTGGATGTTACTGTGATTTACTTTTTGTGTGTTATTCTAGGTAGGTAGCCCTATTTTTTTCTAATATGGATGTATATGTAGAAAATATATATATATATATGATGATTTGTCTTGTGATACCTTTTGAATAGAATATAATATTCTGGAGGAGGATTTTGAAATATTGCTTAGCATTATCTGTGGTTTTTTGGTTGGTTTAGTTTTTTTTTTAATCAGGGATATCACCTGTTTAAGAAACAGTAACATGTGTAGTCTAGAGGGAAATGACCAGTTGTGAGAATTTCTATTTTTTATATAATTTTTTATTTGGTAAGTGTTCTCTGCATAGTCTTGTAGTCCTTGAGATCAAAGAGTTAGAGGATGCATCTCTTTTGTCAACTGCTAAATTCTTCTGAATTTCCTTCTTTATTATGCAGTGTACTGTGCAGTTTTAGAAATTCCACACTCCACCAGCAGCTATAAATCTTTATCCCTGTGCATATTCTAAGTCGCAATTTTAAACATTTGCACTACGATAGCTCCAGGATCCAGTGCATACTCGGAATACTAGATTGGCCTTTCCCAAGGAATATGTGGTCTGAATAAATAAGATAGAAAGGAGTTGGGAAAGGGTACGTGTTAATCTATAAATACAAAAGTAAAAGTTACAGTTTTGTACAACAGTACATAACCATACTTTTATTGACTGGATTGCTTCACTTTCGTTTACTTTCATTTATTGGGCCTGCCATATGGCCACACTTTTTCTTCACAGCAAGTGATATTATCTGCCTCTCTGTGCCAATGTCCTAGCCCTTGAGGTTGTTTATCCCTGCAAAAAGAGAAGATCAAACTTGTAATCCACTGCAGCAATAGTCTTCCAGACTCAATCAGATTTCTCGTTAATCTCCTTGACAAGCATGAGTGTAGCTTCCTCTGCCTGAAGAAAAGCTTAGAGTTCACTGAATTTCTGTTTCCCAGCATAGCTGGTTATAATTCTCACTTTTGAACTCTGAGAGCTGAAAACACCAAGTTGATCCAATTTATTTTTAACACTGGAGCTGATAAACCGTTGTAAAATTGCCTCAACCCTAAACTCAGCAACGCTGCTACATTGGGGATGAAAAGAGTAGGAAAAATAGATTCAATTGATTTATGTACAGACCAGTGTGGTGAAGGGGAAAAAAAAAAGGAAGGAAGAGGGTAAGTATTTTATTTTTTTTGTACTTGATTTTAAGCAGTTTCAGAATTACCAGTCAACCAAAATCTAACAGACAGCATAGATGTTGAACAAGGTTTCTGCATCAGTAGAGGAATAAAAAAGAATGCTATTTAAGAGACTGGGACTGTGTAGAGCACTTTCACATGAAGGCTAGGCTCACCACAAACCCTATCCAGTGCTGAGTCCTGTCTGATGCATGTCATATACACCATGCCCTGTACACACATATCTCCATGAGACCCACATGCCTTGTAGGTTAGTCCTGATTCAAAGTAAGTGTAGATGTGCTTAGAATCATCCAGAGGTGACCCATAATCCTGTTTTTCATGTTTCTGTGAAGCATAATCAGGTTTGAGTCAAGGATGGCTCATTTCATTCCTTTATAAATCCATTAACACTCAAAAGGGACGTTCCTCTGAAAATACTGAAGGGAATGGAAGAAAACATGAACATGTCTGTGTAGATGTCACTGTCTGTCAAACTGAAGCCTAACCACGTAATTCAAGAGAAAGGTTTCAATGTAGCTAGAATTCTTGTCTCCTGTCTCATCAAGTGTGATTAACTACTGGTGGTGGTATTAATGAGGGAACCTGAAGTTGAATACTTTGTAAAATAAATTTAAAGAATTGACCTAATAAAATGAAAGGTCAAATGATATCAAACATTTCGTTAGCAGGTTATCTGACCATACAGCCATCATCCCCTTTCAAGGACTACATGAATATCTACTCTCTTAGAGACTCGCTTCTCCTGTGCTGTATTATTTCCTATCCCAAGCAAGTCCTTCTGCAAGGAAAAAGAAAACTATTAGATGTAGTTCAGGCACTAACAAGACATTCAGGCACTAACAAGACATTCAGGCACTAACAAGAACTTCATTTTCCTTCTGATCATTGTTACACTGTAAAGCAATGTGGTTACTATTGCAAAAGAAATTAAAAAATGGTCCTTGAATACGGAGCTGTAGGAAAGTCTTCTGGCTAAGGAAAAGATTCAAAACTTTTCTTGTAGCATCCGTACCACGTACTGAGTATAAATTTGAGTAGCCAATAAATTGTGGGAAAAGCTGAGAATCATTTGTCAGGGGTGCAACAGAACTAGGAAGTTGATTATTTTTCCATTAGCCTTATGTACCTTAACCAAGGTACATAAAACCAAAGTCACTGTAAGAAATCCCAACCCTCGGTAATTGCAAGCAGATAGTCTTTGCCCTCATCCACGGTTAGAAGGGGAAACTAAAAGAACACTGCAGGATAAGAAGTGCTGTTGGATACCTGACAGGCTCAAGGGTCTGCTTTCCATCTCCTGTGGCTGCCAAGGTGGGGAAGGAAAAATGCGATAATTTTTTTTTTTTCAATGGCTCGCTCTCTTTGTGAGAGAAATGTTAAAATTGAAAGCTGCTTGGTGAGTTTTTACTCCTTTAAGAGAAACCCCAAGGAATCATATGCTGAATCTTAATTAAGCAGTTCTTTTAGGTTTACTTCTTCCTGATAAACTTGAGAACACTGGTTTAAAGGAATAAAAAACTTAAACTTTTGAGAACTTCTTTCAGTGTTTTGAGGTAGTCTTTTTATACCATGAATGGGACAAAAGAGAAACGAAGATAACCTTAGCACACAAGCTTACAAAATTTCCAGGAACCTGTTGTTTTAAATGTGATTCAGTACAAAATAGTTAGATACTAAAAATAATTGTTTGTTTGTTTGTTTTTAAATAGTAGTTGCACTAGAATATAACCAATGATTG
Source organism: Bucorvus abyssinicus (assembly GCA_009769605.1). Taxonomy (NCBI): domain Eukaryota; kingdom Metazoa; phylum Chordata; class Aves; order Bucerotiformes; family Bucorvidae; genus Bucorvus; species Bucorvus abyssinicus. Next base: position 28,963,351 of record CM020028.1, on the reverse strand, counting down.
TAAGTCAATTTATTAAGGAACTCAATGATTTTCGTTCTTTTTATTTTTCAGCATTTATTTATTATTTGACTACATGAGTGTACTGTAATCAGTACCTGCTCAGGGCAGTCTTTGTGTGTATACATTAGCACCATTCAGTTCACTATATGCTCATGTAGTTTTGTGTGGCTTAATAAAATATGACTTGGCTTAAAATAGTAAATACATATTAAATACCTCTAAGTCAGGGGAATCAGTGAAAGGAATGATCTTTAATAATTTCCATTCTGATACTAGGAATAGCATTTATGAAAATGGCAATTGTTATTCTGTTAACTCAATTTAGAATGGTGTCATGATAGAAAATGCATATGGGTATATTGCTATTAGTGAGTATAGTGTGTATACAACATCTGGGATCCTGGATAAGTGCAGGTGGCTGAGGTTTTGGTGAGCGTCTGTTCCAGAAATGGATAGAGCTAGTAGCACATTTTCTAAAGGGAGGGCATGTCCTTAAATTAAACAAGTTGCTACCTATTTAATATGAAACGTTATTTTCCTTTTCTAGCTTAGGTACTTGGATTAACACAAGTCCCCATCCTTCTGCATACTGGTTCTGCCTTGGTAAAATTTCTTTTCCCTGCCAAATGCAGCAAATGCTTACGCTGCCCAGGTACACTCAGAGCTTCCTTTTGTTAAACCTAACAAGGATCCGGAGAATCCAGTGTGCTGTTAAGAGTCAGTGTAAAAGGGTCAGAGATGCTGTAAAGCCTTAAAAGGCTTCTGTATCCCAGTTTATAACCAAGCAGGAGCAGGCACGTCCTTCTGGCATGAAGTGCAGCAGAGAAGGACTGAGAATGTGCAGCCTGAAAAGGGGGTGAGGAGTGACCTAAGTAGCCCAGTGGTCTCCAGCAACTTAGGTGCACTTACACTATCAAGACCACGGTAATCTTTATTCATTTTAAATGTGTTAGCTAACTTGCACTGCAACACTGGGAAATTTTACTTAGAGATCAGAGCTTTCATTAAAATCTCTAGTGAAGCTACTGTTTCCACTTACCTTTCTGACCAAATTAAAGCTTAGCTGCTTTGTCTTCAGTACAATTTCACCGGTCTTATTAGTGTAGGTTTGACTTGTCCTCAGAATATTTTTAATAACTACCTAATTAGGCCAAGATGGCTAACTGTGAACTTAAAAATATAAACTTATTTTTATAAAAGAAAGCATTTCTCTTACTGCTAGTTAAATGCTTAGAAAAGATACAGGATTTATCTGGGTGATAACGCAATGTGCAGGTTTTTTCTGCTTCCAGATGTCTGGGCAGTTGACCAAGAAAATTTACTTTGCATTCTCTCCCAGATGTGAAATTTCACATGTGAAATTCACAGTTCCATCATTTAGTGGCACATGAAGCTGTGCTTGCTTGGATTTGTCTGGTGTCCCAGGCAAGTGAGTCCCGTTCTGTGCAGAACTTTCTGGAGAAGCAACGCTTTGAAGCTTGTGATCCTTTCCTCAGAGAACAGAGATGTGAGCAAACGCCAGCACAGCAGCCATGGTCTTCTTCCGTAGTTGGGGTTTCTTCAATGCCATTCACATCCCTCTTCCACTGAGAAACACAGCAGCCCTCCTGCTCTCCACTTCTGAAGGCTGCCAGGAGACAGCTACAGGTTTCTTGGGAAGTGTCTGTGGACGGACTCTTAGAGAGAGATGTTAGGGACAAGAGCAGGCAGAGGTGAGCAGAAAAGTAGATGGACACTATTTTGTTTTTATGCTTCCCTCGCTTGCTCTGTGCTTTGGGGTCCACATTACTCTGTTCCATGATGCAGTCAGATGTGTGCGTGTCATGTAAAATTCACATTCCCCTGCATGCGTTCCTGAGTTTCCAGTGTCTACAGTCCTTTCTTCCCTCAGTTACCATAGTAAAGGATGGTGTTTATTTGTTGATTTTTGTACACTGTAGCTTTTTACCCCTGATTTGTTCTTTTCATTTTTATCTACTTTTTTCAAGCCACACTGAAAATTAATACTCTTTCTCCACCAATTTTCACATTCCCATCACTAAAATGCATGGTGACATTAAGACAAATACTGTATTTTCAGAACTGGCTCTCCAATTTTCATTTTTCCTTTGTTATTCTTCTCTCTCCTTGAAGTTCAAGATGTGTGCATGTGCATATATATATGTGTGTGTGTGTGTCTAAGTATATATATTCTGGAACTGACTGTAATACCACAATGGCAAATGTATAGTGTAAGCAATACATTATAGAAGTTCTAAAATACTTGTAATTACCTATAAGCAACAGAAAACAAAAAAGATTTTACCTAGTTCTAGAGCACCAAAACAGTAAACAGTACTACTGTAAGAATAATTTTTCATGGCTGACAGGAATTATCAAAAAAGGAATAATTGAAGGAAGGACAAAGAAAATTTCCTCGATTAATTATTCTTTATTTTATGAGAAACTATCATAAAATTCTGGTGAGGCATTATGCTATTATCAGTCCAATTGTTTTAATTTATTTGAGTCTAACCACTGTAGTTATTATGTTTAACGGTTCCACCTAAATTTTCAAAGATGTTCATGCAGTAGAGTCTCACTAATCTTGTTAAAGTCAATGAAAGATCAAGAAATACTGAAAAACTTTAGGAAAAAAGTATTTTGGATTTATTATATGGATCATATGAAATTGTCTTCCTAGCCACTAAACTAGAATAAAATAAACCAAATATTACTCTATCAGTGCTTCTACTACAGTTAGGTTTCCAGATAGAGCACTGAAGAGGAAAATAATGTAGACTCAGGAAGCTTGGCAAAATCAAGTCAAAGAACTTGCAAGGGTTTTGGTCTGAATAGACTAATTAATTCAATATCTTTAGTTCTTTAGATTACAGTTTTCTTTTTTGTTAGCTTTTCACCAGTGTATTTCAGCCTTTGCTGTCTTTGACCTCTGTACCCTGAGAACAACAGATCCTTCCTCATCTTTGTAGTATGTTGACAAAAATTGTCCAAAGATGGACAAAAAACTAATGAAGACTTTCTCCTAATTTCATTATTATGTGGACAAACCCTTGCACTGAGGGTAAGGACTCTGTATGGAAACAGGATGAGTTGCTTTTGTTGGCTGAATTGCTCTGGAAAACCTTAAGTATTGTGGTTTGTCAATCAAATCAGACACTTTATTTGCTTTTTCTGCTCTAAATGCTAAATGAAATAAGCATTTTGCATCAAGTCTGAGAGTCTCTCTTTAAAGGTCTGATGGGCTTCTAATTAGTCAATTTTCAGACGCAGGAGCTCTCAGCTAAAGGAGTACTTGAAGTTAGCCAAGAAATGCTAAAACTTCATAGAATCTTTTGGTTGGAAAAGACTTAAAAGAGCCTTTAAGCTCCTCATAAGACTTGCTTTCTAGACCCTTGTGGTAGTTTGATCTTGGCTGGATGCCAGATGCACACCAAGACCACTCTATCACTTCCCTTCCTCAACTGGACAGAGAAGAGAAAATGTAATGAAAGACTCATGGGTTGAGATAAGGACAGGGAGATCACTCACCAATTACCGTCACAGGAAAACAAGGCTCAGCTTAGGGAAATGAGTTTAATTTATTACCAATCAAATCAGAGTAGAATAATGAGAAAAACCCCCCAAATCTTAAAAACATCTTTCCCCACCCCTCCCTTCTTCCTGGGTTTAACTTTACTCCTGATTTTCTCTACCACCTCCCCACCAGCAGCAGAGGAGAGCAGGGAATGAGGGTTGCAGTCAGTTCATCACACACTGTCTCTACGACTCCTTCCTCTTCAGGAGGAGAACTCCTCACACTCTTCCCCTGCTGCAGTGTGGGGTCCCTCCCATGAGAGACAGTCCTAAATGAACTACTCTAACATGAGTCCTTCCCACCAGGCTGCAGCTCTTCACGAACAGCTCCAGTGTGTATCCCTTCCACAGAGTGCAGCACTTCAGGAATGGACTGGGCCAGGGTGGGTCCCTCACAAGGTCACAAATCCTGCCAGCAAACCTGCTCCAGAGTGGGCTCCTGTTTCCATGGGTCTGCAGGTCCTGCCAGGACCCTACTGCAGTGTGGTCTTCCCATGGGGTCACAGCTTCCTTTGGGCATCCATCTGCTCTGGCATAGGGTCCTCCATGGGCTGTGGGTGGATATCTTCTCCACCATTAACCTCCTTGGGCTGCAGGGGGACAACCTGCCCGACCATGGTCTTCCCCATGGGCTGCAGGGGAATCTCTGCTCCAGTGCCTGGAGCATCTCCTCACCCTTCTTCTTCACTGACCTTAGTATCTCAAGAGTTGTTACATATATTCTCACTCCTCTCTCTGGCTACAAGTGCACATTTTTTCCCCTTTCTGAAATATACTATCACAGAGGCACTACAACCATTACTGATTGGCTCAGCCTTGGCCGTCTTGAAGACACCTGACATTGGCTCTGTCAGACACAGGGGAAGCTTCTAGCAGCTTCTCACAGAAGTCACCCCTGTAGCTTGCCCCACTACCAAAACCTTGCCATGCAAACCCAACATAACCCTTCACCAGCTTCATCATTCTTTGGACAGGCTCCAGCATCTCAATGTCTTTCTTGTAGTGAGGAGCCCAAAACTGACCACATGTTGCCATATGTTAAGCTTTCTGCACTTTTTCTAAAAAAACAGTAAAAAGTTCAAGAGTTATTTTTCATTGAAACTTGAGGGTTTTAAAGAGCACAGCCAATGCATAAATCAATGCAAGAATAAAAATGAAGACCAAAAATAGCTGCTGAGTAGATTCATTACAAATTAATGTCATATCACTGCTGCTCGACACAGGTCTACAAATCAAATTTTAAAATACCCTCCTCATTCCTGTGAGAAGCTTATGTGTGACAGAGGTGTAGGTGGTCACTGTGAGATATTCATTGGATAGACATCATCTCCCAGGCGGCCACATCCCATGTAAGCTACTGGTGGTGTGAATCCAGGTTTTGCAATAGGTCTAGTGGATTTGAACTACAATCATGGTGTATTTGAGGAAGACTTATTTAGCAAAAATTTCTGCTTGTTTATGTGGCACTGGCAGCTTATCTTCTTGAGAAACATTAGTATCAACCTCATCAATAAGAAGCTCATGTTTCTCCACTAGTTTTAGTCAGTCACCACAATCAGATTGTTTTTAACTTCCTAAGCACACTCATAAACTTAGTAAGTGATATTGGGTGAAATCCAAAGCCAAATTGAAATGCAAATAGTCTATTTCTTACCTTCTGCTCCAACATTGCAGGCCAGAACCTCACCTACAGTTAATCATCATAGAGCTGATATTTTTTTCTGAACCTGGAACACAGTTCATGTATTTATTTGCACTTCATTCTCTAAGGAAGTAAAATTGTATTAATGATAATTTGAAACAGAATCTTTGTACATTTTATGTTTTTTTGTCAAGTGTAGATATAATTCCTGTGCAATATAAAGGCGAAGCCTACTTAACAAAAATAAATAATATAGAAACACTTGTTTGCATTGAAGATGTATGAAGAAATAGTATTTTTTATTAGACCATAATAAGTTGGAAATAAACGTATTTTCAAGCAGGTACAAAGTTCAATAGCAGCTAAATTTGCTGAAATACCTCAAGGCCATCATCTTTCCATATACAATTTTCAGCTCCGAATATGGCAACCTACATTGGTAAGACTGTGTGTGCATGAGGCCTCCAGACTAACGTACACACCATTACAAAACCAGCAGCCATCAAGTTATACTCAAAAGGCCATATCCACCATCTTCACTGTTATCCTTGCCCTACTTTGAGCCAAAATATGCAGCTACAACTTTTTCAGACAGAGGCAGGGTTCTTGTCCAGAAGATTTATAACCTATAAAAAATATATACGAGGGATAAGAAATTACATTTAACAAGGACAGTAAATCATCTTATAGCTCGCATGATAGTTGATAGTTAATATGAATGTTATCATTGTTTTTTCATACTCAGATGATAGGCAGGCTGGTGGGTTTTGATCTTCTAGAAGAAATAATTCTACATAAGGTGGCAAGGACGGTATACTACAGACTTAGAGAAACACAGGGCAGCTGCAATGCAAATTAATTTGGAAAGCATATAAGAATTAAAGGCAGGAAAACTTCATACAAAATAAAGGCAAAGATGAAAGAAAGGGTGCAAAGTTTTACAGAAAGACTCTCACAGATCTTGTAAGTGTTAATTAGTGTGAATAGATGTGTGAATTGCCTCCCTTATTCTGAGTTCTTGTCCATATGGTATTAAACCGTGTGAATGAAACCATAGAGTCATAGAATCTTTTTTGTTGGAAAAGACCTTTGAGATCATTGAGTCCAACTGTTAACCTAGCACTCTCAAGACTACCACTAAACCACATCCCTCAGCACAACATCTAAAAGTCTTTTAAATCCCTCCGGGGATGGTGATGTCACCACTTATCTGGGCAGCCTGTTCCGATGCTTGACAACCCTTTCTGTAAAGAATTTTTTCCTAATATCCAATGTAAACCTCCCTTGGTGCAACTTGAGGCCATTTCCTCTCGTCCTATCATTTGCTACTTGGGCAAAGAGACAGACGTGCACCTTGCTACAGCCTCCTTTCAGGTAGTTGAGAAGTGATAAGGTCTCCCCTCAGCCTCCTTTTCTCCAGACTAAACAACCCCAGTTAGCTCAGCTGCTCTTCACAATACTTGTTCTCTAAGCCCTTCGCCAGCTTTGTTGCTCTTCTCTGGACACGCTTCTCCTTGAAGTGAGGGCCCAAAACTGAACACAGTGTTCAAGGTGCAGCCTCACCAGTGCCGAGTACAGGGGGACAATCACTTTCCTCCTCCTACTGGCCACACTATTGCTGATAAAAGTCAGGATGCTGTTGGCCTGCTTGGCCACCTGGGCACGCTGCTGGCTCATAGTCATTCATCAACCAACACCTGCAGTTTCTTTTCCAATGGCAGCTTTCCACCCACTCTTCCTCAAGTCTTGCAGGAGGTTGTTTTGATCCACGTGCAGGACCCGACACTTGGACTTGTCAAACTTCATTCCATTGGCCTCAGCCCATTGATCCAAACTGCCCAGCTCCCTCTGTAAAGTCTCCCTACCCTCCAGCAGATCGACACTTCTACCCAACTTGGTGTCATCTGTGAACTTACTGAGGGTGCACTCAATCTCTTTGTTCAGATCATCAATAAACTTATTAAACAGAACTCGCCCCAATACTGAGCCCTGGGAAACACAAATATTTGAGTTTTAGTAAATTATGGCTGGAATCACAAACATCAAAATAACTCTGGCAGGGGCAAACCTTGGGGTTGCATCCAGCCTGTGTTTGGATTACCAAAGGAACAAATATCTTCAAATAATTTTTATGGTCATTTCATCAAACAATCATGTCCAACCAGTAGTCAGTGGCTTGATATGCCATAAACTCCTTTCTCTGTCAAGCTGAGTGCAACATATTTATGTTTTTTTTAAAACCCACGGAGATGCTCCATGCTGACTTAAAAGAACAGACAGATTTAAGTCTTAAATATGTCAATGAATCAATGCTAAGCAATAGTCTAAATTTTCTATTTCTAGTATATGCTTTTCTTCTTCTTCAAGGTTATTATAGTGGGGCAAATCCTGTAAGCCATAATGATCTACAAGATAAGTCATAAGTCATATAGGTCAACAAAGGCGAGCCTTGGCTTTGCTGTTGACAGACGTTGTTAATATGACACCACTGACCTAGACACATGGGCACAGCTATTATTTAATTCAAGTACATCTCCTGAAAGCTCTACAGGGAACCACTGGCTAAAGCTGTTGTTTTCTGGCAAAGTCTTTGCAACAGGGCAGCACTGCAATTACTCTTTTAAAGGTAGTGTAAGGTGCAGCCAGATTGAAATTCCTGCTTAAGCTTGCAGTTGTGCAGGAACAAATCCCAAGACTTCATTTTAACATTATGATTGAGTTTATTCTGCACCAGTGAATACCATTACTCTAAGTATGCTTCCAAAATCCTGTTTACAGGCAAAACCATGGGGTGTTTTCAGCTGAAAAGCTCTAATGGAGGAAAAGGAGCTGCAGCAGTCAAATAATGAAAACCTCAAATAGTTATCTTGTTTATTCTTGTTATAATTGGTCCCCTGTAGAGTTGCTAATAAAATAAATGACAGCCAGAAAGCAAGTGAAAAAACGCAACATCCACTCTTTTCTTTTTGCAGCTGCTTTCAGGAGGCCCTAGGCTTGGATGATGAATGGTTGCTAAGTGAGAAAAGAGTTTTCCTTTAGAACACCAAGACTTCCTTTACACTTTTATCTGATATTCAGGCAGAAACATTACGTGCAAATTGTAAAGTAAAGCACTAATATGTTTGTAGATCAGCAGTACAATTGGACAAATATGTAAATGCCCTACCACTTATAACATGGAGAAATTTACTTCCCTGTCATGTTTCAGGGCTGCTAATATGTGACTAAATTTGTTAATTAACACAATGATTCAAGTAGTGGGTATACCAGTAGAATTTCCTTCTATGTGAAAATATGTGCTTTTATCAAGACTTCTTCATATGTATTTATATAAAGGTATTGGATAAAGGAATTACGAGTAATAAAACTGAATGAGGCACAAATTTTTCACTGTATAGTCCTGGAAGCAAAACAAGAATGACTAGGATTCTTGGATTATTCTGACATCTTAAAAATCTGGTGGTTTCCTTGTTACTCTCTTTAAAAGAATTAACAAAATAAGGCTTCATGAAAAGAGAGGTGTTTTTTAGAAGACTTGTTATGAGTTTAAAGAATTGTTTCACTAATGAAAAAATGAGTTGTTCAGACCATACATCCAGCAGACATTGACAAGTCTAATCTTTCTGATTATCTCTTCAATAAATCTTAATTTTAGAAGAAACCAGCCAGTTCAAAGTCTTCTTTTTAGCTAGCAGAACAATAAAGAGGATGATGGATTTTCTATTTCATAAATCACATTGCAGGACATATATCCAGCTCAAAAAGAATGCCCTCAGTAATACTTTTTCAATCCTGTTTCAGACGGATGAAGCCTTTAAAGACATTTTTATATCTTGTAATAATCTAATGGTTTGCCTATCTGTTCAGTAATTCCTGTCAATAATGATAGCTCTCAGGCCAAGCCTTTTTTCACTGGAACCTTTATGAAAGTTTGTTTTTTAGTATTCCTAAATAACCTCACTGCTCTTAACAGTCTGATGCACACTGTAAGTCATGCATGGAAATCTGTAGGTGAGAATATTGCTGTGCCTTAAATACCTTTATTACTGCTTTCCTGAAACTTTCAGCCTACGATCCAAGTCCAGTGTGAGCACTCTGCTGGAGGGATACCACCCTTAACTGCCTCATTTTGAGGGCATCTGCCAACGTCATTTCGTCAGCTTCTCACATACCACAGTAATGGGACAGCCGCTATTTTCTTTCTGTGTTAAAAACCACTGAAAACAACAATCAAAACCCCACGGAAAATTCACGGAATAGTTTACACAAATATTCAAGCCTTGCAGTACTAGGAATTTTTCAGTCTGAATAGGTTCTGATTGTTTCTGCAGTCTAAGTCCTTAACTGCATCACATATTTAGACATTAGTAGGTGGAAATGCTGTCTTGAAAATCTTTGAAGGCGCTGTATCTTGTGAGTATTTGGTGAATAAAAAATGAAGAGAATCAAGGCATCTTCATGGCACTTCAAGTGGCACCATTACCAGATCTGGTTCCAAAATGTCAGCCAATGACTTGGAATAATCGTACATTTTCTTTCTTCTGTTCCCTTTTAATGCTAATATTCTGCTATACATTAAACTAGCTTACTGATAAATGTTGCCTTGATGTTAAGATTGCTTATGTTATCCTCATTGGTTTCCTAATATCTAATAGACATTAACCTTACAAGGGATTTTATGAATACTCGGGGGTACTGACCCTCTTACATGTGATTGGCAATGTAAAAAGTATAGTTGTAGCTGCACTGTACTTTTAGATTAGTCTCTTTTTTTTTGTCTCCAACTGCTCTCTACGAGGTGTTCCATTATAAGGTTTAAGACTAGAAAAGATAATTTCTTAGTCATTAGTAAAAAAATGGAAATCAGCTTTGGCTTACACCCAAATTAACAGGGTAATAAATATTAAAAGCTAAAGAGAAAAATAATTCTGGACTCAGTTAATTCTAAATGATATAGCACCTTTAGACCAAGGTTTTATACTATGCCTTGGAAAAATATTCATATGAAGTATTATGTAAGGGTATTTTGTACTGTCATCTTTAAAATACACTGGTTTATGATGTATTATGTCCATGGAAAACTGTAATCGCCATGAGTCAGAGAATTATTTAAGGATATAGTTCACTTCTGGTGGCACACAATTTCAATGTTACTATTTTGGTTGTAAAAATAGTTTTTTATTTAAATTAGGCATATGCATTTGTAACAAATAAATGCAAGAAACATTTTTATTTAGGTTTTATTGTAAAACTAGGAGTCAAAGCTCACCTTTTTTTTTTTAATAAGCAACAGAATACTGCCTGCATCCCAGTAGCTGATACGTAATGTAAGAAACCCTTAATAATGGAAATGAAAATAAATACCTGACCAGCTTGCATGCTTAGGAAAGGAGGCTGATAATCTCCATGCAAACGCGTTGAACTTGATACAGAGCTATACCTTAGAGACCGTACCATTGAAAAGGTATGTGCGACATTTCATAGTATTCGTATTGCACTTCAAGAGTGCAAATCAGAAGGAATTTTTAAGTCTTCTGAGAGTTTGAAAGTTCTTAATTTTCTTTAAATGAGATTATCTGCATTTTCACATTAGGTTTGCTGAATTTTTTTTCTCTGTAACGTTGATTGTATGCTGTTTGTTTAATTTATTTATTTGCTTTATAGACCTAAGAAAAGCAAACATCCTTCTCTTTTCCTCTTTTTATCTTCTCTAATACTCAACTCTCTCTATATTTCTCTGCAGCATGGTACCTATGCATACAATTTGCAACTGGCTTTTTCTATACAAACAACTCATGATTAATATAAACGAGCTCAGATTGATTCAGATACAATAGGGACTGAAGAGTGATGGCTGATGCAAACAGGAAGGGTGATTAGTGTTGTTCTTGCTGCATGATGAATTACACTGCATCATGCGTTAAAAGAATGAGTTGACCTTCAGGATATCAAGACATTAGCAAACAACATGATTGCAAATATATAGTCTTCTATCTGATGAGGACAGTATACCTCACAGAGGATGGTAAGGCTGCAGAAGCATCAGCAGAATTGTCAACAGATTTTGGAAGCTGGCTGTGTCATCACCACCTTCCTTAGATGAGTAAAGGTCCAACCAAGTCAATGAAGGGTGGAGGCTGAAAAAAAAGTGGTAATTGTCTGGTGCCAGTCTCACAGATCAAGCAGTAGAGAACTTTCAGAGCAGTGACCCACACCTCAAAGTCAGCTTCTAAAAAGCCAGCATCTCCCCTGTTTGACGGTCCTGATGCTTTGTTCTCCATCCTCCAAACCTGATGTTCTTCAGTGGTAAATGTTTGTGAAGACACTGCATGCACCCCCTCTCTTTTACAGTAATACTTAAGGGGAATTTGCTTTGGAGGCCACTGTAGCATTAACCATTGAATTTTTCAGTAATACGTTCATGACAGGTAGAAAAACATACCTGTAAATTAAAAAAACCATGAACACCTCTCTGAATTCAGGCCAGCTGTCAGGTTATGGGTCACATCCTTACATTCAGAACAGGCTGGCTTCATCTACATTACCTGGTGCGACTGTTCCCTGGCTTGAGTTAAATCCAGGTCTAGATATGGCCTGGGAGGGTGCAGAACTGAAGCTGCCCCTTGGACCTCGCTGTCAATGTGACAAAACTAACACGTGCTAGTCCATAAGCTCTGGCCTTCTTTGGTTCATAGACATAGTTTTCTACTGCCATGTCTGTTGTCCTGTCTTAAATAATAATTTCTTCATATGCAAGGCTGCTTTTTTTCAGTATTATCAAAATGGGCCATGCTACTACTGCAGCTAATAGTTATTTTTTATATTAGTCTGTAATGGAAATAGTTCTTTGGTATTGTTTTAGTAATTTTCCTTTATCTGGATATATCACACTGCTTGAATACTGCAAATTACATCTGTATCTATGAACAGCTTGTGGGCCAATTTAATTGGCGAAAACAACCTCCAGCACAAAGAAAAGAATAAACAAAGTCTTTCACCTCTAACTACCATTTCCAGTGATCTGGCGGGCTGATGACAGGGAAATATACTCATGTTGTTACCTCACAGTCAATCAGACACCTCCTGGTGTTAATCAGCAGTTCTAGTTAGATCTTTCTCAAGCTTTATGGAGAGTTCAGGCACCTTCACTTTTATTTATACATGCTATGATGGACCTGTTCACCAGTAGGTGTTCAGAACTATGCTAGAAATTTAACTTCACCTGCAAACGTAGGGAAGGCTTCAGATAATGAGGAACATAAAACATGGTATAAGTGCACAATTTTCAGTTTGCATAAAAATAATAACCAATGCTGGACAACAATTTTAAAGCTCTCTTGATTATTCCATCTTGAACAAATAATTTACTTCAGTGTTACGCTATTTTTTTCCCAATCAAACTAATCATCCCAATCAACTCTAATGACACAATGTTTGAAATAGGATTATTTTGCTTGATCTGCTGCAGGGCATTAAAAATTATATTTCCTTCCAGGCTAGACTACATTAGTTCTTGTTCACTTGCTTAATTTCAAGGGAAATTTTAAGGAAATAGGCACTAATTCTCATTTAATTGGAATGCCAATACTTTCAACTCTGAAGTACTTCAACATTCAGCTTTCAGTAGTATTTCAACTTTTCATAGTGATGTTTTGTTTAACACACATAATGATGTTTTTCCTGTAACATTGATGTGTGTTTAACAGAGGATGTTTTGTAGAAAAAATATTTTCAGAATTTTTTTGAAATGTTGTTGAGTGATGCTTTCAAAAATTTCTAAATTTTCACTAAAAAATCTGATTTGTCATATGCATACCAAGAACACAGAGAATGACAAGACTTACCATACTGAATCCCAGCAATGCAACATCTTCTCAAATCCTTCCTGAGCACCTGCCAGACGTGAAGAAGTCTTTAAAATCCAATATTTAGTATTGTCCTGGGTTCAGCTAAAGTAGGGTTAATTTCCACAGCCAGGATAGCAGACCAAACCAGCCAATGGGATATTTGATACCATACTGATGTCATGCCCAGTACATGTAAGGGGAGGTCTATCTGGGAGGCAGGGTAGTTTTTTCAAACAGCAGCTCGTCATGGCGCAGCTCGGCGCAGCTTGGCACATCTTAGCCCCAGGGCTCAGCACAGAGGCGATAAGCAGCGTGTTGTGTATCACTCACTTTATTATTGTTTCCTCTCTCTCTTTTGCTGTTCAAGTAAAATGTCCTTATCTTAACCCAGGTGGTTTTCCTTTTACCTTTTTTTCCCTCTGCTTTGCCCCCTAACTGGGAATGAGTGGCATAATCACCCCATCATGACTGGCCCAGAGGCCCCGTGCATCCTTGGCACAGACTACCTCAGGAGAGGGTATTTCAAGGACCCAAAAGGGTACTGGTGGGCTTTTGGCATAGCTGCCTTGGAGATAGAGGAAACTGAACAGTTGTCCACCTTGCCTGGTCTCTTGGAGGACCCTTCTGTGGGTTGAAGGAGTTGCTGAGGGTTGAGGAACAGCAGGTGGCAATCGTTATTAAAATGGTGCACCAGTGGCAACACCGCACTAATTAAGACTTCCTGATCCCCATCCATAAGCTGATTCATGAACTGGAGAGTCAAGGAGCGATCAGCAAGACATGCTTACCCTTTAACAGTCTATTTGGCCAGTGCGAAAATCTAATGGAGACGGAGAGTGACGGGAGACCATTGTGGCCTGAATGAAATCACACCACCACTGAGTGCTGCCGTGCTGGACATGTTAGAACTCCAGTACGAACAGGAGTCAAAGGCAGCCAAGTGGTACACCAAAACTGGTATTGCCAGTGCATTCTTCTCCATTCCTATCGCACAGAGTGCAGGCCACAGTTTGCTTTCACCTGGAGAGGCATCCAGTACACCTGGAATCGACTGCCCCAGGGGTGGAAACACAGTCCCACCATTTGCCATGGACTGATTCTGTCTGCACTAGAAAAGGGTGGAGCTCCTGAACATTTGCAACACATTGATGACATCATGGTATGGGGTAATACAGCAGAAGTTTTTGAGAAAGGGGAGAAAAAAGTTCAAAGTAAATTTAAGGGACCTGCACAGGAGATCCAGATTTTAGGAATAAAATGACAAGATGAGCATCGCCAGATCCCAATGTCATAGCCAGCAGCTACATCTCCACCAACAAATAAAAAGGAAACACAGGCTTTCTTAGGTGTTATGGGTTTCTGGAGGATGCACATCCCAGTCTGATTGTAAGCCCCTTCTACCAAGTGACCTGGAAAAAGAACAACTTCTTTTAAATGGAGCCCTGAGCAGTGACATGCCTTTGAACAAATCAAGCAGGAGATAGTCCATGCAGTAACCCTTGGGCCAGTCTAGGCAGGACAGGATGTTAAAAATGTGCTGTACACCACAGCTGGGGAGAAATGGCCCTACCTGGAGCCTTTGAACACCAGGAATCTTGGAAGTGATCACAAACTGGCCAGAGGGAAAAGATTTCAGAATGTTGCTGGAAGAGCAGGTAACATGTGCTGAAGATGCCCCACCATATAACAAACTACCAGATAAGGAGAAGCGATACGCCCTGTTCACTGATGGGTCCTGTCGCATTGTGAGAAAACATCTGTGGTGGAAGGCTGCTGTGTGGAGTCCCACACAATTAATCGCTGAAGCTGCTGAAGGAAAAGGTAAATTGAGACAGTTTGCAGGGGTGAAAGCCGTCCAAATGGCTTTAGATATGCTGAGCAAGAAAGGTGGCCGGTGCTCTATCTCTATAATGACTCATGGATGGTGGCAAATGCCGTGTGGGGGTGGTTACAGCAACGGAGGCAGAGCAACAGGCAGCGCAGAGGTAAACCATTCTGGGCTGCTGCATTATGGCAAGATACTTCTGCTCGGGTAGAGAATCTGGTTGTGAAAGCATGTCATGTGGATACCCATGTACCCAAGAGTTTGGGCCACTGAGGAACATCAGAACAACCAGCAGGTAGACCAGGCCACTAAGGTTAAAGTGGCTGAAATAGACCTGGATTGGCAGCATAGGGGTTAATTATTTTTGGCTTGGTGGGCCTGTGATACCTCAAGCCAAGGTAGAGATGCAACATGAGATGGACTCATGGTCAAGGAGTGGACTTGACCATGGACACTATAGCACAAGTCATCCATGAATGCGAAACGTGTTACGATTAAACAAGACAAATGGTTAAAACCTGTGTGGCTGAAATACAAGTAAGGGCAAATTGACTGTATCACACTTCCACAAACATGTCAGGGTAAATGCCATGTTCTTGCTATGGTGGAATCCACTACCGCATGGCTGCAAACCTATGCTGTGCCCCATGCCACTGCCCGTAACACTATTCTGGGGCTCCAAAAGCAAATCTTGTGGTGACATGGCACTCGAGAAAGAATTGAGTCGGACAACGGGACTCATTTCTGAAACAACCTCATAGACACCTGGGCCAAAGAGCGTGGCACTGACTGGGTGTATCACATCCCCCATCATGCAACAGCCTCTGGGAAAATTGAGCGGTACAATGGACTGCTAAAGACTGCACTGAGAGCAATGGGGGATGGAACCTTCAAACAGTGGGACATCCACTTAGCAAACCCACCTGGTTAATTAACACTAGAGAATGTGCCAGTCGAGCTGGCCCTGCCCAATCAAAACTCCCAAGCACTGTAGAAGGGGATAAAGTTCCTGTACTGCACGTGAAGAATATATTAGGGAAGGCAGTTTGGGTTAGTCCTGCTTCAGGCAAAGGCAAACCCATTCATGAGGTTGCTTTTACTCAAGGACCTGGTTGCACTTGGTGGGTGATATGAGAGAATGGGGACATCCAATGTGTACCTCAGGGGTATTTAATTTTTGAGAACCAGTGAATGAAAATCTATGATATTAATCATTTATATCAATGAAGAACTTTGAAACCAAGGAAAGGGTCGTGACTTGAACTGGTGCCCAGCAAATTCTTCAGGATCAACATCTTCAGCCCACATACCGTGAACATAGGCCATGCGAGATGCACCAGCCTTGAGCTCTGTATGTGGCTTGCAACAAACAAGCACCATCTCTCCTGTCCTGAGACTGTTATGACAGACAGAGCCCAAAAGTCATGGATTAAATGAACTCAATGGACATGTTAGAGGGATGGTCCATAGACTAAGGGAATGATATACGTGTGGCTCTGGGCATGATGTAGATGGTAAAGAATAAGGGGTAGATGATGTCCTAGTTTTGGCTAGGATATGGTTAATTTCCCCAGCCAGGTTAGCCGGACCAAACCAGCCAATGGGACATTCAATACCATACTGATGTAATGCCCAGTACATATAAGGGGGGGCCTTAGCTCGGAGTGTGGTCAGCGTGTGTCAGCTCAATGTGGCTTGTCCCTGGACTCAGCACGGAGGAGGTAAGCAGTGTGTTGTGTATCGCTCGCTTTATTATTGTTTCCTCTCTCTCTTTGTGTTGTTCAAGTAAACTCTTTATCTTAACCCACATAGCTTTACTTTTACCTTTTTCTTCTTCTCCTCCTGGAAGGGAGGGAAGAGAATGAGAGAGTGACTGTGTGGTGTTCAATTGCTAGCTGGGTTTAAACCGTGAGCAGTATTCAAACCCCTTTCTTCATTATGGACAACATTTCGACTGAGGAATCCAGGGTTGGTCCTGACTTTTCTCCTTTGCTTTGAAGTCATTTACTTTTTATCTGTCTTGCCTGAGACAGCTGTTTCATTTCACTGATAGATGTTATGTCACTTTAGAGCTATCTTGGGCTTCTTTCACTTTATGAGGGCTGTTTCCTCTACACATTTTCATTTCAACTCTTGTCTTCTTATATAAATGATGAGCTCTTTAAAACATACTACTGTAATCTACTGGCACAGATCAAGAAGTGTCTACAATCCACAAATGAAACTGGTGTGTGGGTTGTGTTATCTCAACTCTATTCTATTCCAGACACCAGAATCATAAACTCTGACATTTCACAGAGGAAATGAAACGATCTTATATTTTATCTGGCATAACTATACCCTCATTTGTTTCAATTGCCTCAGATTACAGTGGCAATATATACTGTTAGTAACAAGACCAGTTATATCAAAGATAATAATAAAAATATGTTTGTTTCAGACTGAACTGAATTTTCAATTTGGTTGCTTCCCAAAATAGAGCAGTAGTAGAGGAAGTATATTAATCTGCACAATTTAAGCTTTAATGGGCTAAGAAACATGCTTTTACATTAATATGATTTAAAGTACTGCATTTCCATTAAAAATAAATCAGCTTCTGTGTATACATCTGAATAACCAGGGTTTCCACAACTTGTATTACTTTTCTCTAAAAGGAGGAGACAGTCCTGAAGGGATTGAGAAGGGGACTGCAAGCTGCAGTGAATAATGAAAAACATAGCTAGCAACAGAGTTGTAAAGCTAGTGATCTGAGCATCTTTAACAGGATTATGCTCTCAAAAGACAAACAAGCACACTACATTAATTAGTGGGAATTGTCATTTTTTCCACCCATGGTGCTGCTGTTTAACACCTGATTCAATCACAGCATCCAGGATCAGTGTAGAAGTCAGCTCTCATCAGCCTCACATCGGCCATGCCCAGTGTATGTACCTGTTTCCCGGGCTGTTTCTGCGTAAGTACTTTGATACACAGCTTTCTTTCTTTTGTGTGGCTCTCTCCTTGCCCAAGATCCAGTATGAACCAGCTGGTTTACTCTGTCTGTTGTAGTTAGTTAGAGGCCCTTCCTTTATGCAGGAGAATGAAAGCTTTTCCAAGAGCTGCGGCAGAAAACAAGAGAGGGGAGATCACGCCAGCCAGGTTGCCAAAGCCTCTAGTGACAGGGAAGAGTGTAAAGCAGAACAGCAGGAGGGGGGGAGCAAATATGAACTTGGGCACTGGAGTCTCATTTTGGAATCATATAAGTTTCCATGATCTTTTTTTCTGGTACAGATTTTGTGGAGATACAAATGAGAAAATTGCTAGTATGGTGAATGGTGCAAAGCAGTGAAAGAAAAGAGCGAGACTTATTTTCCAGGAATCAATGGAAAAAAGGATTGGAAGCCTATCTTAATTTGGCACCGATTGTTAACCTCATCCATCAGAGAAACTGAAGAAACATTGAACTTCACTGTTTGAACACAAATCTATTCTTTATTAACTTCACTGTGTGGGAAACTGGACCTATGGTTTTTACAACAGCAGAATGCTGGTGGTTTAGTAGTATTTTTGTCTTCTTATTTGAGGGTTATTATTCTACTTCAGTGTTAAATAATTTTATGATATAATTTATTTTATGTATTAATATGAATCTCATAAGTATGGACACATTTTATTAAAATGGATTTTATTAAGCTATAAATGATATTATTATTTTATTTCATATGGACTTCATAAAAGTTGCAGTTTTATAACGCTTTGCCTTTACTGAGTCTTTAGTACTTGTCTTCCATCTCTAGAGCATGATGAATGTAGCTTCACTGTGGCCTCAAGTATGCTTCAGTACAGGCTAAGTGGGATGATAAGCTCTAAATATTCAGTAAGTATCTTCATTATAAAACTCTCCAGAAAAAAAAAAAAAGAAGTTAAGACAACAATGCTGAGGTTGTAAAGCCAAGTGTTTAAAAGAAAAGGCACTCCAGTATACAGCAGAATTTATCACCACTTCTGCTATTAGTCATTTATTAAGCAACTGAGTAATCCCCTTTTCTAACAAGGTCTGTGCTTCTGTGAGCAGTCATGTGATCTATTGCTTGAGCACTCTCTGGAAATACAAGTAATTTGTAATAAACAGAACACAATTCAGTCATGCCCAATGTTAACATTAATTCTTGAAGTTTACTTGATCCTTCGGCTAACGTGATAGTGCTTTTGCACCTGAATTAGGTCCTATTTTAAATAGGAACAGAAAGAAAACAAGTTCAGGTAATGAGTATTCACGAATTAAAGACTATCCTAGTTCATGGATAACATTTGAATGTAGATCTGAGGCTTTGTACCAAGAGCAGGCAAATGCTCTGGAAGAAGAAATTGTTCATAAACCATTCAGTACTAGTGACTAAGGAAAGATAAATGTTATGTGCAGGACATTTAAAATCTTCTAAAGTTCTTATGAATGTTGTTTCTATAATATTTAATCTCTCAATCTAACTGCTAGATAACCTTTTATTCTTCAGAAACACTCAATCAGTAGGAGTTCCCTTCCCTGGGACTTGGCACTAAGATTGTTCAGAGACAATAAATGCAGCAGTAACTATAACTACATGAATGACGGACGGTTTGTGCACAAGAAGATAAGATTTCTGAGTTACCATTCAAATATTCTGAGCATCTTGAGGAGATGGAAGCACACATAAACCCAGTCATTTGGTTCCCAGCACAGTTGGGCTAAGCACTGGGGAAGGAGTCTAGCTGGGACTTATTTCTGATTAGGTCATTTAATAGGAAATGCTAGATGTGGCCTAAAGTGGTGTTTATTGTCTTTAACATCCTGTTCCTTCACTAATTGCTGGATTACAGCTTGACCATACTGGAAGAGTTGAGACTTCTTTCTATTATCTTGTCAGTACATTTGTCATGTTTTAGTTACATGATTATGTCCCCTACCCGGGAAACCCTTGTTTCTAAGACAAAGAAGATATGGCCTAGTAGCCAATTTCTTCTTAATGATCCTGTGTGGTAAATGCCAACTAATTTAAGTATCAGATGTAAGCTAATGTGGAGAAATAAGCAAGCAGACTTAGGACTTCTGTAGTAAAACACGGAAAGGGCTTACTCACAAAACCAAACAAACCTGTATTTTGTTCTGTAATAAATGTGAATACAGAAATTATTTAGACTGAGAGGGTGCTTTGATTTCTAATGAAGTCTCATTAGCAGTGTATTATATAGCCATATTAAGGATCCAGCCCTACAAGAGACTGAGCGCTTTGACAGTGATAATTACTCTGCATTTTCTCTGGCTTGGGCCAATTTTTTTTTAGGCAGCAATTAATGAAAAGTCTATTTAGGAAACATGATTTTTTAATATAACAGTGAGTAGGTGTTCCACCTTAGGGAATAGCACAGTAATTTGCTTTAACAGACAGCAGCTAGTCTCAGTCCAGAACTTTTCAAAGAGAGCTGCTTTTACCCTATGCTTCTAGAGTACTGGTGACAATTTCATAGATTGCCAGACAAGTACATGTCTCCTGCTGACAACAATGAGCTTTGGATTAGGAGTATTTGATTAACAGTTATTCGCTTAACCAGAGTTTGGATCATGCAGTGATGATTCAACACAGTACAGCAATTTAATTTCTTAAAAGCTCACCACATTCTTAGCTTTGGTCATGTAAAATTTACGTTGAAAGGTTTTTTTGTTTGTTTGTGGCAGGATAACTTCCTGCAGCCTAGATTTTTGTCTCTTGGAATATACTAATGCTATCCAGTTAATTTTTGTCATTAAATCCTGAAGCATTTACTAAAAGGAAAAAATTGTAATTCTATCCCTCACAGAACAGAAAATTTGCTAACCTAAGATTAGGTAGAACATATTAGCATGACCACGAGTACTTAATTACATTAGTGATGCAAATGTTTTGCAAGATTATGGCTTTGCAAACAAATTGATCTTGTTATTATAGAGAATTTGTGGTAACTGCAATATTAAGGAGGCTCAGAGGCTATGAGAAATGTGTCACACTACCATGTTTAGTGCCTGAAATAAGGGTTTCTTTAAAATCCATTGAATCCTCAAAGTAATGTTAAAAAAGCACTGTTTAATTTCATACAGTAGATTCTGTAAAAAATCTGTTCTGTTTTTATTCTTATACTGGATGGATTACTTTAGTATAATATAACTGGAGCAATTTTTTCCTAGCTAAGTTTCTGGATGTTCTAAATCCTCAACAACTGAAAACACATGTGAGTACAGAACCAATTTCACACCTTCAACATTAAAATTGGAATACCTATTCATACATTTAATTTACAAAATATTAGGAAATACATTATGTAGCATGCTGCAATGAATAGCTAGGATTCTCAGGAATAGGGGATCATTTCACATTTACACCTGGCAGATGATCGTTTGCATCTTGAAAATTGGTGCTTACATGTCTAAATATTATTGTTATTATTTTCTATCCATCTGAATCTATTTACTAAGTTTCTTTCATTTGTATTTTAATATTAAAGTGCTGATTGTCATTTGCTATTGATATACTTCTTTTTTCTTCCTTTTTTAGGGTTATATTTCTTGAATATCTCCATATTTTTGTTGAATTCTGTGGTAATCTTAGGTGAATAAAGATAACAGATTTGTCTGTAAAATACTTTTATTGTTTAAATACAAAATATTTTTCTTGATTAGCAAATACGAGAATCTGAACATAATTCTTATTTGATGACCCTCATAACTCAGCATGGGTTTTGCCAGGGGCAGCCATCCTAGTCTTACAGCTATCAATACCCTTCTGTCAGGGCACAGCGAGGGCTGGCTGCTCCCTAGGGGACAGGGAGGTGGGAGCAAGTCATGATGTGAGAGGCATTTATGCTTCGGAATATGTAAGAGTAGGAGAATAAAAAAGAGACTATTATTTAGATTGTTCACGGGAATTAGGATGCACTAAGATGCATGGTTGGTTGTGCAAGCCTCATTCCCCTTCTCTGTGTAAGCAGGTTGTGTGCTGAAGAAAGCCAAAGTGTTACGTAAAAATAGTGTGTAATCAGTTAAGCCATCATAAGATTTTACATAAAGGAAAGCATGTATTTATAGATTCATAGAATACCAGGTTGGAAAGGTCCTCAAGGATCATCTGGTCTAACCTTTCTCGGCAAAAGCACAGTCTAGACAAGATGGTCCAGTGCCCTGCCCAGCTGAGTATTAAAAGTGTCCGGTGTTGGGGAGAACATTGTCAGCATCTTAAACATGAAACTGTGATTTTGAAAATTAATCACACACCGCTCCCCCTCCCACCCCCCGCCTTGTTTACAGCAGAACTTAATGGGTTATTTCTTAGTTTTTGTAGAGGAAAGACTTCATAGAACTCCACAATCCTTTTTTTCCTTACCTAGCTTTCAGTTTAAACCTGTGACCCGTTTGTGCTGAGTTTCAGCCTTTTAACCACGTGCCAAGGGCAAGTTGGTATTTCACTCTATTTGTAAGGAATATGTTAGGATATCCAGAACCTTACTAAGTGCCTTTTATCACTTTGAATAGAAACTTTTTTTTTTTTTTGAAAGAAAGCAAGCCTGTATTTTTGTCCAGAAACACTGTACAAACTGCAGCACTTTGTAGTATTCTGGTGTAGCATACCATGAGGGGACCAATTCTGGAATATTTTTTGGGAAGATGGCCAAATCTTTCTGAGGAATCCAGCCATTGCAGGACTAACCATAATTTTAACCATGTTTAATAAATAAAAAAGCCCCAGCTAAACATTAATGTAATTTCAAAGCCATTTTTTTTCCCAGGGATTTTCTTTCTGCTTCTTTATTTTTGCCTGTTATATCAAAGAAGGTAGAAGACATAAAAAGGGTATAGAATATTTTACAATGGAAAAAGAAAACCTTAAACTGCTTTAACTCCAAGTTTCCTTATGATAATTCTATGGTACATGTAAATATGGATGCGTATATGGGTATACATACATGCACAGATGCAAGCATGCAGTGTCAGATCCTCAGCTGATGGGAACAACAGTTATATCAACTTGATGTGTCACAGGATGAGTATGTGTCTGATAAGGACATATACAATGTCACAAGTATAAAATAGAAGTTAAACATTACTATCCTATTTCTGTATTAAAATCGAAATATAAATGCACAATATATAGATGCAGACATACATATATATAAATATGCAAGAGACTGTTGTGCAGCTATCTATCTGTCCATTTATCTATGTAATTTCAAACAATTTCTGTAATACCATGATGCTTTCCTGCCATGAAACTCATTTCATATTCCATCAGTCCCTTTGAAAATGATGAAGTGAGATCATTTACCCTGTTCTTGTTAATGGGCCGGGCTTTTTATTTACTACAACAAAATGAGAGAATAGCTTGGCAAATTCATACCATTACTACAACAGATGTACCGCAGTGGTACTAGTCAGATCATGTTAATATTTGTGCTAATAAAGAAAAATATTCGCATTTGACAAAGTCTGAAATGAGAAAAGTTGGTGTATTTCTTTCTCTTCTACAAAGGCTCATGTTCTGACTGAAAGTGTGCTTGACCTCCAATTTTCACATTGTTTTGTGAAAACTGCAAATTTCAAGTGTGCTTAGACACATGACTTTGTTTGGGACTGTGTAAGTCTGAAGATATACTTTTAAAATAAGGTTGTAATTAAAAATACTTTGCAGGCATCCAAATGTCTTAAACCTTCTGCAATATTTAATTATTACTTGTAACAACTGGAGAGGTAGTCATGGGAGATAAAGGAATTCTTACACATGAATCGAAATGCAGCTGTCCTTGAACTGGCATGTAGCAGCTGTTTAACAGGAGGAGGAACACAGTTTAAGGCTGGAGATAAAAGCAAGAGGAAATTTCAGTAGTGAAGGCACGGCAGCCAAGGTTGGCTGAAGGATGGACATTATAGCAAATGCTCTGTTGACTATATCTTGATTCCATATGCCTGGCTCAGATAACTGTAGGATGTTGTAGATTGCTTAGAGAAATAGACACTTTACTAATAGATGCCTTCTATGTATTTAGATGGGCAGACAATTAATGAATCAAAATTAGATTTGGATAAACATGATGCGCCAAACAGTACTTCTGACTTCCCCAATGTGATAAAAGCATCACAAATAAGAGCAAAACTATTCTAATAGTTTTGGAACAGTCTTTTGAGAAATGTATGGAGGAGCAGAAGTATTTATTTAAAATCAAGCTGTCATTTAGTTCTCAAATAATAAGATGTCAATACAAAATCAAAATAAGGTAATTTCCCAGTATAAGAGCACTGCTGATGTAGGTATCTTAAACATTTTGGAGGCCATTTTTGCAGTGGTGACTGGAGGTCTTTGGCACAAGTAAATGCATTCACAGAGCAATTCTCCATCATATGCACTTTGGAAGTGATAAGCCTGTATGTTGGAATTATCAGAGCAAACAAGAAGATAGCAACAACCACGCAGTTTAATCAGGATTAGAAACTCTGCCTGTACAATGGGGGACCCTCCTTCCGTAGTGCTTTGTGGATTTACAACATGCCCAGGCCATAGCCTGCACCTTTGATGACTCCGGCTGTTGATATGACTTTATTAAAGCATTCATTGTAGTTCATTTCATTAGGGCTTATTAAAGGCTTAGAAGATACTAAACTCTCTATTTTCTGCTGTTGTAGTCATAAAATATTAATATATTAAAATATTATTACTTTCAAATGATTGTGATAAAAGGAGTCAGCAATATTCCCTTGGTTAGTGCCTTCATTTAAAGACAGATTTTCTATTGCAGAGTGGTAGTGGTAATAGTGTTTGACAAACAGCTATAAACCAGGAAAAAGTCCTGCTTTCCAGTATTAATCCATCAGGAAGCTTTTAGGGATTCATCTTGCCTGAAATATTCATAGGCAGCAAAATGTCCTGAATGCCCTACAGAAAAGGTGCAGAGTCAGGTGGGTGATGATAGTGAAGTTCTGTTCTGAGTCACTCACAGTATGTAATTCTATTTGTCTTGCCAAACATGAAGAGCAAGCAGCTCATAAAATGTAAAGGTAACAGGGCTTGTATTTTCCCCCATTTAAGAAAGAACCTGGTGGTCTCCGCTTCACTGTACTTCACTGAATGTAACAAATTCCCATTAAATCAAAGGAGAAAGGCATAGTGTTTCTATTGGAAACACTTAGAAGCTGTATTAGGCAGGTGTCATTACTGTGTCATATATATTTGTGTGTATGATTTCAAAAAAACTTCTCCACAGTCTTACATCGTAAATGTCCGAAATAAATCAATAGATAGCTCTCTCAATTCACTTGTAATGATACTGAAAATATATTGAATATCCTACCATTCAGTCCTTAAGCAAAAAATCCAGCAATCCCAATGCTTCACTACAATACCTTTAAGTCAGTAAACACTGTCTTAATTTACTGGTTATACTGCGACAAAAGAGGTAATAAAATATACACATCAGGTTCATTACCTACTTTGTTAAAATGCCGTGTGGTTGGTGTGTTTGTTGTGTGTTCCCCCCCAACCCCCCCCCCCCCCCCCCCCCCCCCCCCCCCCCCCCCCCCCCCCCCCCCCCCCCCCCCCCCCCCCCCCCGAAAATGCTGCTCATATTTGCATGCCCAATCATTAGTTTGTTTCCATGTCTCTACTGTTTTGTAAACTTCAAGGGAAGGGCACCTGGGCTGGTATAAAAACATAAATTAAAGATGAAGTGACAGCTTAAACTCTGCCTTTCATTGTTTTTCTCATTTTAAGCTAGGCTAACACAATAGTTGGATATTTAATATAGAGTTTACGTTTGTTTTGGCTGGTGTCTATGTAGCTGCTTTCCCAGTGGGCCTCAACTGTTAATGTGTAACCATCTTTCTTTCTGCGGAGTCCTGCTGCATCTCTGTGAGAATTTATTTCAACAGAACTCGTACAATATCCTACTGACATGATGCTGCTGGGAATAAAATCCAGCTGTACCCAAAGATGACGTACATGTTCTCTAGTTTCAGAACTGGACACACTCAGCACTACCCTGATTGGGAAGGAACCTATGCATGAAATAATGTAAGTCTCCCATGTGGCATCCTTGGTAGCTGTCAAAGGTATCACAGCTGAATTGTCTCCCTTTGCCACATTTCACCAAACAGGGAAATTAATCAAATACTATTAGAAGTGCTCATTGGCCTCCCCTGAAATTCACAGCATTCCTCAAGAAAGCAGACTAGGTAACTTGTTGCATTCCCTACCACTTTAACACTGATAAGCTACCCAGTGACAGACAGCTGGTTTGTGCTGGATATTAATATGTACAACTCAAACACTAGCTGAGGAAGACCCTACTCCAGTCTTCAGCAGGGAAAAAATATTTCCTGATTCCATCTGGCAGTCTGCATGTCATGGATGCAATCTGGGAGACCCAGAGCTCAAACTGATGGAAATTTGTTGACTTTGTTAGGGGAAGCATTGCATATCACTGCATGTTTTCTAACCATGGGTGCTGTAAGAGGTAGGAAGGGAACTATGAGTGCTCAGAGACCTTATTTTTATACCGACTTAGTAAATTTATCCATTTCACCTCTTTTGAGGGCAACTGACTCTGTGACAGACTGCAGGATTTCCTAGCTTGCTCTTAGGGCTTGTCGTTTGGTTTCCTTCTACTTCAAGCAATGGCCACGTAGTACAACTGGAACTGTATTTGTCTGAGACTGGAAATGCCTTCGTACTGACACAGAGCAGGCGTTTAAAAATGTGCTTACGGTTGAACACTGATCATGTTAGAAAGACAAATCGAGTTGTAGTGGACAAAAAAGAAAAGTAGAGAAGAAAAGGGAAGAAGAAAGGAACAGGAATGAGGAGCTTATTTACCCCATACAGAAGGGAAGTCAGATTAGAGGCAGGAAAGAAAAAGGGGGAAAATTAAGAACAACACAGAAAACAGCTCTGTCTCTGTAAAACAATTATTATTTATTCAGCAGCATCTTTCTGTTGCCCTACAGTATTTGTGCTTGGACAATGCTCATCGTTATCTTATTTATTGAATAATATCCTGTTTTTTCAAAAAACACCATTTCACTTGCATTTTTTTCACTGTCTACTTTTGCCTGTTAAATCAGATGGGTGAAAGAGAGTGTCAAGCTTTCTACTTTTACATAGAACAATTCTATCTGCTGGTAAAATTATTCATGGCACAAACCAGCTCATAGAATTGCCCCAAATTACACACCAATTTGCCCTCCCAAATGTAGTCTAGATGAACCAACAAATACACTATAAATTCAAAAGTGTCTCCACATGCCATCCTGGGTTTTTTTTTTTAAATTCTTATTTCTCTAAGCCTCATTGAAATCAGTAATGCACACATCCTCTTTCAATTAGCAGCAAAAACAACTGAAAAAATTACAAAAAACAATAAGCTGTAAAAGTAAGATTAGTGCCTTCTGGTGAGGTATTAATGGTACTGATTATACTCATGTCTCAATAAAGAATAAACAGGCCAGATCCTCAGCTGATATAAAATAATGTCTGCAGAGCTGTGCTGCTTTAATATCCCAGGTGAAGATCACATTCTATTTAGGGAAAGCCATGTTGCATCCTTGATTCCAGACTCTAATTACCTGGAAATACTGGGTAGGAACAGAAAAGTGTGTAACTTAATAGGTCTATGTCTGAGCAGATGAAGGGATTATTGTCTGCCATTAGTACTCTAGAGTGCACTGTAGTTAAACAGAAGGATACCTGTGAAAGCTACAGTTGGCCAAAAAGTCAGCTGCTTCTCTGCTTAAAATGTGAAAGAAGGATAGAACATACTCAATATTGCCTGGATTCTGGGTCCCATCATGAAGCCCATGTAACTTCTACTGTTATTAGGCTGTGGTTGAAACGCTGGTTAATTCCGGTGTGGCTAGTACCACTGCGCAATAAGGTCAGCAGAGACTCAGGCTGCGATTTCTCTGTTTTGGGCAAGTCTAAAGGAAGGTAGAGTGAAGACTTCTGAAGCCAGTTTTGTGGGCAAAACTGTATGGCAAAAGGGTTAATTTTACACTGTCTGCCAGCAGCGTAAGAACAGCGTGTGTTCAGAATGGGAGTCAGACTCCTGCTGAGAAACATGATCAAGATAAAACAAATGCCAAGAGACTGATGAAACAATGCAAATGACAATACTTGCCTAGCTCCGTAGAGCAAAGGGAACAGGATAGAAATACTAATAAAGTGAGGTCATTCTAAGAGGATGTCACTGTATGGAGGCAAGAATATTAACAACAACAAAGCTCAGTAAAGGACAAAAATGGAATTATCACGTGAATGGAACACACATTTACACAGAATGCAGTTATAGATAGATGGTGAGATATTTTGATGAGTGCTTTAATGAAAAGCTCGGTAAAGGTGAATAAGCATTGGCTGAGCTCACTGTTGAGGAAGCAAATTTTGACAAGCTCCAAGAGACATCAGGAATGTTCAAACAAGAAAGCTTCTGATATCAATCCACTGAATTCCACTGAAGCATTAAACACGCTAAGGGAAAACTCAGACAAAGTCTACACATTCATTTAATTTGTTTGGAGGTTTGGGGTGAAACCAGAGGACTTTTCAAAAAGAAGTGACTGTATACCCCATTTTGAAAAAGGAATATCAAACAGAAGAAGTGTGAAGGTATTCTGTTCCCGTTTATGCCTGGCAACAACTATCTTTGAGGCCCTACTACACTGACTGTTTCATCCTATAAAGGTAATATAAGTCAGATCGTTGTAGAAACAATATGAATTTCAGCGGATGTTCAAATTTAGCTACTAATTGAGAAAACCAAGAAATATAACCAAACTATACACATATTATATAATTTTCAGAAACAGGTAATAAAGTCCCATGCAATCACTTGTGAGATACAAAAAATAATTTAGAAGCTCTTAAAAGAGTGATTTCATTGCCTTTGTTCTGTACCTTTGGCTCAGAAAAGCTACAAAAGCAAGGAATAGGATTTCTGTTTTGTTTGACAGCTACTTGTCAGAGTTTGGACAAGCCTAAACAGACAGTCATAACCTACAATTTTAGGACTGAGATAATTTGTTATCTAGGACCATTAATTACTAATAATAATTGGTGAGGGACAAAGTTTAGGCATGAAAAAAGGGCTCGAATTCTTCTCTGCCTGTGGAGAATTACAACTCTACTTAGCTAGTAAGAAAGATCCTGTTTCAGTTGTTCCAGACCAGCTGTTCTCTATGAACATGAACATGGTTGCTTTGCTAAGGAAGAAAAGTACAGACAAGTAAATGAAAAAAAGGGACTTGATTTTTTTGCATCACACCGGCAATATGGGGAGACAAGATCTAATAAGAAGTGACAGGAAGTCTACGCAAATCCACACAAGGCTGAAAAAGCAGAATGCATCTCAGTTGGAATAATGAAGAGAGATAAGTGCCTTTAGGAAGGCTCTGATGATGCTATTTGATCCTGCGTCCATTGAGGAGAAGGATGGAGGACGGGGCGATATCTAAAAGCAGCGAATATGAATGTCCAACAGTGAGAAAAATATCTCAATATTCTAGAAGAAGATTGGGTCAGTCTGTGAGAGAGGTCATGTAAGGTCTACAGAGCCAGGTCCCCAGTGAGATGTGAGTTTTAGCAGGCCTCAGGAATGGTAAATAAATTTTCTCTGAACTGAAGGTCAGGCTGATGAAGGGGCTGCAACAAATGGCCTGACTTGTATGGGGAGTCTTCTCCAGTAAGGGAACTTTCTTGAGAGAGTAAGTAAATGTGAGTGGAGCAGGTAAACACAGAAGAGCCAATCTTAGCAAAAATCTAGCCATTGACTTAAATTTTGCTAACTGCTTAGTGAAATATCCGTGATTTTTTGCCCTCAGATGTTGTTTGGAAGTATTATTTAGACTGCCTAATCAACTGACACTCATGCATATCCTTGTGCAATGTTTGTACCTTTGTTCTATTACCATAACCATCATCACTCCTTCTCCAACATCTCTTACAACTCTTTTTCAGTGGAGATCTACAGGTCACACATATACTTTTGTAGAACATGTTATCCCTTATATTTAAAAAAAACCGTAGGTCTCTCATTTCTCATTTTGAACAGCCTCTTTTCTTTTCTGACAATGGCTGATACAGAACAAAGATTCCCTTCTCACAGAGCTTATATATTTTTTTTTTCTTTTCCTTTCCGCATTATCTACAGCTTCTCTGTTTTCACCTTCAGTATTTTAAAAGGCAGAAACTGAACTGGGTTTGGTGATTTTCATTTCATCCGAGAAATAAAAGAATGACGAGGTTGAAGTTTAGAGATGGACAAAGGGTTATTGGAATCTACGACTCCTTTTGCAGCTTTGCCTTCTGTAAGGTTTTCCTTTTAATATTAAAAGCTAATCATTTGGTAAAAGTGCAGTAGAGAAAATACTCAAAAGTCACTTTTGCTGTATTCAATAAATATCATAACTCTGCAAGTGCTATCGTTTATAAACCTTGTGGAAGACTATTTTGACTGCTTTTGATACATTACTATTTGACAGATACATTTAGTCTCTTCATATATGAATGGAGTAGAGTATAATTATAAAAAGAAATTCACTTTCAGATACAGAGCTCTTCTCCCACTTTAAAGTTCCTGCCGTTTTTAACCCTGTGGAGCTATTTACTTTGAAACTGTAACAAATAGAATAAAACCTTTTCTGATCATAGCAACTCACACTTTCTGTTTGGTATCTGACAAGTCCCCTTTCCGATCATTATTCTTGATGTTATTCTTCTGCCTCCAAATACATGGAATGTTACGATTTTGGTCTGACTACAAGAGTTTAGGAACGTGTTCTTGCTTCCTTCCCAGGGGGGCATTGTTATCCTTTAGCAACTCTATTGTCTGTTGTAGCAGAAGGAACTTACACTTTGATGTGGATTCCTTTAAAGCAGCTCAGAGTATTAAACTAGTGATCCAGAGTTGCAGAGAGTCAAAGCCAAACAGTGCCGTTTCAGGGAGCATTCATGAAATCAGCTTCAGGGAAAAAAAATTTAATGCTCGTGGCCAAAGGATGGAATAGCAACATTAAATTTTATCTTTTGACGGGTCACTTAAAAATTAGTGATATGAATGGCAGCGTAACTGAGACCATATTATCCTTATAATTATACTGTGATGCACCTGGTAAAAAAAAAATTCTTAAAATTCACATGAATTATCTACTTCGGTTTAAATTTGAAAGAGAGAGATGACAAGTTAATGGGAGCTACAATAATGCTTTGGTTGAGACTTAATTAGTGGGAGCCATCAGACCTTTCATTTTGCATGTTATTAATCTTTTTCTGCTGGAATTGTTTAGTAAATCAAGTTTCACCAATTTTCTGCTTGTGTTTAGCAGATGA
This sequence comes from Bucorvus abyssinicus, assembly GCA_009769605.1. NCBI lineage: Eukaryota > Metazoa > Chordata > Aves > Bucerotiformes > Bucorvidae > Bucorvus > Bucorvus abyssinicus. The sequence continues at coordinate 28,932,109 of CM020028.1, read as the reverse complement.
ATCCAAATTCTCTGGGATGAAATGGTTGTTCCGGTTTAATCTCAAGTGTGGACCTAAAAGTTAAATCACACCCAGTTACACCTACTTCGGCACAATTTTATATGAACAGAAAGTCCGGAAGTAGCCTCTCTACCAAATAAGAATGAAATTATTATTTCTAGGAGGATACATCTTGGCATCGTCATTTTGCTCTGCATTGCTTGGACTCAGTACTTAACTTCTGGGGAGCATAGGATGCAGTCAGAAAACAAATACTATGTAAATTGCTATGCATAGTGTAAAAAACCTACTTCTGAAAACCTTCACTGGAAATACGCGAGGAGTTAGACATGAAACCTGACTGAAATGGTCAGGCCAGGGAGACCAGTCACTAGTGGCATAACACAGGGACTCATACTGGGACCAATGCTGTTTGACATCTCCATAATGACTTGGAAGATGGGGACAGAGTGCACCCTCACAAAATTAGCAGATGATACAAACACTGGGAGGAGTGGCTGATACAGCAGAGGGTTGTGCTGCCACCCAGACGGACCTGAGCAGGCTGGGGAACTGGGCTGACAGGAACCTCCTGAAGTTCAACAAAGAGAAATGCAAATTCTTGCATCTGGAAAGGAATGTGAACCACTGTGCGCTGGGTCCACCCAGCTGGAAAAAGGACCTGGGTTGTGGTGGACAACAAGGTGTCCATGAGCCAGCAGTGCAACCTCATGGCAAAGAGGGCCAACAGCATCCAGGGCTGCCTTAGTATTGCCAGTGGGTTGAGTGAGATGATCTTTCCCCTCTATTCAGCACTGGCAAGGACACACATGGAGTGCTGGTTCTTGTTCTGGATTCCCCAGTACAAAAGAGACATGGACATGGTGAGAGACATGGAGAGAATCCAGTGAAGGGCCATGAAGATGATGAAAGGACTGGAGCAAGTCTCCTTTGAGGAAAGGTTGAAAGAGCTAGGACTGTGTAGCCTAGAGAAGGCTCAAGAAGGATCTTATCAATGTGCATAATGGGAGACAATGAAGAAGGAGGAGTCAGACTCTTAGTAGTGCTCAGTGACAGGACAAGACGCAATGGACACAGATTAAGAAACAGGAAAGTCCATCTGAACGCAAGAAAACCTTTTTACTGTGAGAGTGGTCAAACACTGGAACAGTTTGCCCAGACAGGCTGTGGAGAATCCAACTGTGGAGATACTCAGAAGCTCTCTGGACATGGTGCTGGGCTACCTTCTCTAGCTGACTCTGCTTAAGAAGGAGGGTTGGACTAGATGATCTGAAGACGTCCCTTAAGACCTAAATGGTTCGGTGTGATTCTCTGCAGTTTCATGGCATATTAAATATTTTGCATTGCACCATTTGTTCAGTGCTATGGTTCAGTAATAACAGTTGCTTCAAAACTTAATTTTACCTTACTTCTGGACACCTTCTGGACTTCTGGATGCCTTCCTCACCCACTCAGTTGACATACGGTGGGTTTTACCAGGCAATTCAATGGAAGCCATTGGCAGAGAGTCAAAGACAAAGGGACTCCTCTGTAGACAGCTAATCCTAAATCTCTGAAATAATTTCTCGTGCCAGGGACAACAGACATTAGTTTTCTGAATGAATACATCTCAGAGCTGAACTAGCGATGTTGTATCCCCTTAGCTGTAGGCATAAGCACGGGCAACAAGCTGCAGATGTGACATTCCTGGCTGCGAAAGCAACAATTGAAATGCACGTTAGATATCATATTCCATCTCTTGGCTGCTTAAACTTATGCCATCTGTCAGTATGGCAGTATGCCGGTTAACAGTGCTATATGCCGGTTTTTCAGGTCTTGGGATAAATTGGAGACACACTTAGGTGGGCAGTGTGAGCATAACACTAAATATAATCTCTTCTGCAGGAGTCACTGCTTGCATGATGGTATGAAGAGGTCAATGTTTGCCTCTTCTTGTGATTTTTACTTACTGACATAAATGCCAAAGATGTGATGGATGAGGAGGGAAAATCAAGCCTTGGGGAGCAGTAGCTGCCAGAAGGACAGTTTGCATTTTGTGGACAGTGTAAAAGATTCTTTAAGACTGCAAGCGATGTAAAACACAAGCTTTGAGGTCCAGGAGTATACAGAATATTCTCTTCAGAAGCTGAATGCAGAGGATATACTTTCATGAAAGGAATTGAGGACACAGTTTCAGCTACGAATATTCCAGACTAGCTCTCAATGCCATTCGTGCAGCTGAGAACATAAGTTGCAGTGCAGTGTGTGGTATCAAGCTGCGATTGTTAAAAAATATTTTGATAGTAAGCTTTTTCTTTATCTCTTTATAAAGATAAGTGTCAACCTGCTCATGAACTGTTAGCTTGTTATCAATAGCACTTCAGTAGCATGAAGTGTCCTTCAACAGGGAGAGTTTTGCTTTTGCACCTTGGTATCAGCTCTGTTACAGTAAGGAATTATGTGCTTAATGTGCTTTACTAGAGATGAATTTAAAGTTTTGCATGTGCTTAAGTGCTTTGTTGCACTGAACACTGGGAGTATAATCTTCAACAATTGCTTGCATTAATCAAAAAGTGCTAATTAGTAAATAAGCTTCATTTTGGAAAAGGCTGCATTTGTTAAGTTAAATTAAAAAAACTTCCCTCTGAGTGTCCCATGTAAAAAGGATAACAGATCACAGCCCAAATGGAGGGAGCTAAGAGCTCCTTATTAAATGTTTCCAACAGGTAGATCTCACCGGGAGGAGGTGGAACTTCCTAATGCTCTGTTGTATGTTGGATATCTGTGGAGAACCAGAGCAAAACAGGCTTTCGAATAGCAGCGTTAACAGTTGAACTTCACGAAACATTGTTTCTTCTGTAGTTTTTCACCCTATGGGGCTGTAGCTGGGAGCCTCAGACCTCGTCCATCATAATTAAATGGATCATGTCTGTTTAAGCCAGTGGTCAAAACCTATTGTCTAGGATGACTGAAAAGAACAGAGTTTATTTTACTTGAGTCCACGGGCATGTAAGCTCCATGGAAGCAGCTATCACCATGTTCTGCAAGGCTAAGACAATAGTATGTGTGTGCACTGCTCTTCCACGCGTACACCAGCCCTCCCTATGTGGAACCGGAGGAGAAGTAAGGAGAAAGCGCCAGAGTGGCTTTCAGTGTTTGAATGGTTTTGCATCAAAAGGCTGAAGGTACAACACTGACAGTGAACTGTAACCATGGAGATGCCTACCAGTTTAAAAAAAAAAAAAAAAAGAAAAAGAAAAAAAAAAAAGAAAATAGATTTTCTCTTTTAGGAAAATTGCTGCAGTGACAGTCTGAGTTAATCCTCCTCTCACTCCTGTGCACGTGTGTATTCGCCATACAGGGTGCAGGAGCAGCTTGCATATAGAGTCTCTGAGCCCTTGCATAGTTGAACCACTGTCAATGTGGCTGACTTCCAAGTGTGGTCATCAAGAACAGGAACAGAGATGACTCCATATCTGAGTGGTGACATGATACAGTTGTGCCAGCAATGTGAGGTTTCAGCTGGGTAGTGGGTTTAGTTCTACCTCATCAATCTCAGCCTCCCCATCCCTTGTTTACATAGATCCAACTGATTGCGGCTTCACTCTGATTAGATTTGACAGGTGGGTTCCAGGAATTGGAGAGGAGCTGTGGAACAGTTGTAAGGATTTAAGTATTGTCAAGGCTGCAGCAGAAGTGACAGACAGGAGATAATGCAGGACAAACACCTTCAGCCCACCTTAGGAAACTGTTCTGAAGAAGAATGAAATTTTTGATGATTTTCATTGCAATAGGAGGTGCTTATCTGCTTGTCCATCTGTCTACATGTTGCTCTTTCATTTCTCTGGTGAATGGTGAGAGGAACGCTTCCTATATTCAATACATGAATTCTCACACCCACCTTCCCATCCCCCAGCACAGAAATACTCATGTTCCCATTTTATAGATGAAAGCTGTGCTTTACACTGAAGAGTTAGAATCTTGCAAAATTTTCAGCAAAGTTTTATTTTTAAACAAATTAAGCTTTGCAGGGAGACCAGTGTTTATGATCTGAGCAGAGCAGTCCATTCTAATAAGTAGTCCTTTCCCAGAAATATTTGTAATGAAATGAGTGGAGAGAGAACCAGAACTCCTGCCTGAATTGTTCATGATATTGCCACTCAGACTATTATTGAATTGTTCAACTTGAGACCTTACCAAGAGATTTGACAGGAAATACTCTCCTGGAAATGTTATGAGATCTTCATTCACCCTGCCAGAATGCGAATATTAGGTACATAAAAGTAAGCTTTAGCCTCTAGTTTTAAATAACTTTCACATTTATTTTTTTTGCTTTTATAACTCTTTGAGATGCAAATTTACTTCTTATGATCAAACTTCTATTGTCTTTGATAGTAGTTTTCCCAAAATAAAACTGTATTTCCCTGCTGAGCTTGACCAAACAAATTTTCACTGGAAAAAAATGAGCATATTTTTTTAATATAAAAAAAAAATCTAAGCAGGATTTGTCTCTCATTGTTTGAATGTATGACATCTGAAATAGTTTCATAAATAGTAAACAGAATCTCTTGAAAAGGAAAAAACTCTTATTTCACAAACGATGATGATAATGGAGATACAGTTTTAATCATGAGATTAGAAGGTTTTTGCTTTATTTATATTCTTTAAAGATCATACAGTTCAGTTAAAAGATTCTAAGCAGTTATAGAGCAATGATTTAACAATGCAAATATATTGTTTTTACTTTGTTTATGTTGAAAAGAAAGGGCTGATTTTTCTTTTACAGCAGTGACTGATCATTTTATGTTTTATTTAGTGTAATTTTCTGCTTACTGTTTTTAAAAGATGGGTTTAAAACTACTGTAAAATATAAGTGAACCTAGGTGAGCCTTCAGCTGTTGTATAATGGCAACCGAAAAATAATAATAATAAAATTAAAAAAATCAAACCACAGTTCCAAAGGAACACCAGAGAGCTTTCTGTGGCAGTTGGCAGGTACATAAAGGCATTATTTTGCAGATATTATTGTTGATAGGTTTGATATACAGCATGGTTTGTCTGAGCCAATGGGATATTGTCCTCTTAACAAATCTCATCATGCCAGCAGTGTTGCTTCTATAGGATGGCTTATCAGCTCCAACCAGAGTCTGCTACACTTGCACTTGCCTTCATAGCCTGAGAGGAAAACAAATTGTTCCCAAGCAGTTAATAAGAAAGAATTATTGTGAGTGAGATGCATGACATTATGAGAAAGCATGGTATTTTACTACTAAATGTTTCTTTGCAACTGCCCCCATCTTCGTTCACTTGGCAACATTCTGTGTTCTCTCCCCCTCCCTCCTGCAAAAAAAAAAAAAAAAAAAGCAAACCCACTTCAGGTTCAGTGTAAATGAAATGAACATTTCATTTCTGGAACAGAGTCTCTTTAAACACTGTTACTGATGTGCTATTCTATTTCAAGAAGTGTACTTATGACATTTCTCCTCTGCGTTTTAATATAGACATTGGAGCAGTCTGGAGAAGCATTCCAAAACTGTGTTATGACAATGTGCATCTTCACTTTTGCTTTCCATGCAGTTATAAATGAGCATAAACAAATATATTACGTAGTATGTGAATATTATATCTAAATAAAATTCCTTTTCTGTGCGTTTGTGGAGCCACTCCTGGAAAATTAGGGAATTATATAGCACCAAAGGTATGCAGTTTATGGCCAACTGCGTCTCACCTTACATGTGTAAGTGGGTTCCTTTAAATTAATTGAGCCGCACAGGTAATTGTGAGTGATATTTGGTCTTTTAGACAATTACTCACAACCATTGTCTGGGAACCCAAACCTATGGGGTCTTCGATAAAACGTAAGCTCATATGATTGAGAATATGAATATGAAGGGAAATGTAGGCATGTTGTCACACAGCTTTGCTATCTTTTATGCCACAGAAGTTCTTGATTAGCCAAGCAGTTAAGGATATCTTTAGCTTTACAACCCTGGTCAAAGCACATTTTGGTTAAGGAGAAATGCAAACCGTTTGCTTAACTGTGACTTTGTCTGGAGCAAACAGGGAAATCAGATACCATATTTTTAATTGCATTTATACAATTCTGATTCTTCGCAATTCAGCCATATGCCCATTTGTTATCCCAGTGCTGTCATGCAGGGTGTCTTAAAAAGAACTGAGAATTCTTATGCAGAAACCACATCTGAGGGAATTGTTCAGTATTTTATTGCTTTGAAATGGAAAGTGACTGTGAAGATCAAAGTACAAGAGAAAACCACTGATAAATACAAGACTATTACAACTCCTAAATGTTCTGGACTTCCTTGGTATCTGTAATCTGTGGATCTCAAACCATTTTCATATATTATTTAAACCTTTTAACATGTTTGTAGACATAGTTATTCAGGTTTATAGATAGATAACATTGCAAACAGAAATGATTGCCTAGTCTGTGAGAGGCACTAAATGACACAGCTGCCTGTGGTAGCAGGGGACTGACTGAGAAAGTACCGTACAGTTCTGCATATTTTTGAGACCACACAATCAATTTCTAACACACCCCGAAACTGAACTTGTACTCTCCTTGTCAGTATTCCACTTCTTTTATCCTGGCTTTTGTTAGATTTAGAGTTTGTCAAACTCATGATGGAAATTTCAAAGATTGTGAATGCAAACTGATTTCATTTTAATGCAAATCTCTATAGATTTCTTTTTTTCCAAACAATATTGGGTTTGTTAAGCCAATACGAAAAATTGTGATCTTCTTAGGACATGTATAATTTCCCTACAACATTCTGATAACCCATAGGCAAGGTTTGACATCTTTGTCAAATTCAGCTCAACCAAAACTTTCCCTGACATCAGTTTAACAGTGTAAGAAGTTTCAGGTTGTTTCCCAGTGAAGCAGCTCACTATGTGTGTATGGATGTGTATGTATAATATTGAAGCATTGCATCAAATGCATGTAGGTTCACCTACTTTTCTTAGGAGTCTAGTTGAATCTTCTCTGTTCTCACTATATTTAAGAAAAGGAATTACTAGGTGTCTGAGATTTGCAGAAACAGTAATCACACAGTGCATCAAATCTGCGTGTTTGTGAACGTAGTCAAAACAAAATGTATTATGCAGAACAACCAGTCAATTTGATTAATTCCTATTCAAAATAGAAAAAGAGTAGGAAGATTTATTTCTTTTTATTATTCTGCACTACTAAAGCAAGTAAGACGAGAAGAGGATAAGGGAGAAATTGAATTCAAATGGAGACTGAGACAAGCAACATTCATAAATCCATACATGCTGCTCTCCCTGAGCTTCACAACTAATTGCTTTGAATTTTTCTCTTGTTCTTATCTAGGCCACCCTCCATATGGCTCCATATGCCTGAGATTTTTCACCTTGAATTAGTTCTTTGTGTTTTCTCCACACCTACCCACAGCATATCTTAAAACTCACATCTGAGAATCTTAGACTTCTTTTCCTTGTGCCATTAACAAAATACTAAAAATTATCTGCACTAAACTACCTTCTAAATAAATTTGTTATTAAAATCCATGCTCAGTTGTTTTGCAGCCATTTGCAGTCCAAGTCAGTATACATCAGCATCTCTAATGAATTCCACTCCATGCTGATTCTTAAGTATCACCGTGTCCAGTTCAGTACTTTGAAAAAAACCACACAGAGCAACTAGGAAATCAGTGACCTCCTGAGACTATTTTCATGCAAAGAAACATCTGGTACCCTAAAACAGAGTCATAGGCTTAAAAACAGGTAGAAAACAACATACACTTGTTAACCATGCTGGAGCAGAGGAACATTAAAAAAAAAGGATAAAACCTAACTAACTCCACATAGGAAGTTTTTGAAAAAGAAAAAAAAAGGTAATGTCCTAAAATGCCTGAGAAGCAACCAACTTCTCAGACAGAGATTTGCTAGTGGTAAAAACAGGAAGATAAAAGGAAAGAATATTGTAAGAGAGCTCAATCTCCAGCCAGCAAGAGGAGATGAGGAAGTGCTGTGGAGTAACATGGTCTTTCTGTTCCTACATTCTTGTTGGTTTTATGAAGGGTGTGTGTACGTGTGCCCCTGTGTGAGTGAGTGTGTGCAGACACTCATGGGTATACAGTCCCTCTGCTCACTGATCGACCTGTGGTAGTTGTACGTAAGGAAATTGGAAGGGAAAACACCTTAAAGTACTGGATACAGTTGAATTAGACATTTTTTAAGGTAAAGGGCTAGCTTTTGGCTAAGATAAATGTCAATATCTTGCCCTAGAGAAATAACTTCCTTTAGCAGACTCTCCTAATAGTATAGCTCGCAGTGTGACAATGCTACTTTGATGTTTATAATAATACAGTTTTTGTCTATTTAGGGCAATCTGAACTTCCCTGGGGAGGAAAGATGCATTGTACCAAGCACAGGACATGGAATTCAAATCTTTTTTGAGTGCTGAAGAACCAAATCCAGATGAAAAGAAAACACCATTGAAGTCCCTTGCACGTTTAGAATTGTTATGTTAAAGTCAGCCAAATTGTCTTACCAGTGTTTAGTGCCAGTGATGATTAAGCTTTAAATTAAACGTGTCCAAGATTATTTGTACACATTAAACAGGGGACACATTATACACATTACACAGCTGATGAAAGTATGTTCCAGTGGAGTGAATCTGCATTGCAAGGCTGTACAGTTTTCCAGTAAGAGGCTGAACTACAGGACGTATCCAAAACAGAAAAAGGACAGGTCTGACTTCCATTCCCTACTGGAAGAAGGGATAGTGTGAGAGTAAGTCTCAGAACTGATTCTAGCTCCCCAGAGATCATTGGTCCCCATCAGCATATGGATCAATACATTAATGTACAGTTAGGTAATTTTTTATCTGAGAATAAATAATACCAAGAACAGTGTCACATTAACAGGTGTCTAAGAAAAAAAAATACCTGGGTCTGTCCTGAATAAAGATGCTAGCCTAGATAAGGGCTCAGATCTACCATACATTTAACAGTACATAACCCTAAGGCTGATATCTCCCATTAATGAGAAATGACAGTTATGAAAAAATTCACACTATGGTTTACAACTTCAAGTCCAAAATCAACTTATTTAAAAAAAAACATATTGAACTTTTTAACATAGAGTTTTAAAAACAAAAGCAAATCTATAAATATTGAAAAAATGTATGCAAAATTTAGTATATCTTTTATATTAAAGCAACATTAAAACCAAATTAAGACATGCTTCAAAAACTTCCTTCCCTTTTCTTGCAAGTGGGTAGAGCAGTATAAGTTATCATTAACACTTAGCAGGTGATTGGCACCTCCCCACAAAGCCACAGGAATGAAACACAGGGAATTTGCCTTTTCTCCTTCAGTAAAAAGTTGGCCTAACCCACTGGTGAAGGTGGCTCAGGCTAACCTTCCTGATTCTAGCGTGACAGCAGATTCTGCCCTGCTGAAACTCATACATCACCTTCAAAACGTATCAGAAGGAATCTTGTTGGCAGCCAGCTCTGTCATACACTTTGTCACGGTAAAGTAGATATTGACTTGTAAGTTTGTAGTTGTACAACTACTATTCTCCTTGCTTATTCTGGACCTTTAACTCTCAAAGCACCAGTTGACCTGGTGGGTTTCGCATAAAGTTTATCTGTATTCGCTTTTACTTCTTCCTACCACACGACTCTGGTTCCTGTTGGAAAAACAGTATATGGTTACCTAATTTAACACTGCGTGTAATAGCACATGTTCTCTGCTAACTCTACAGGAAAATGAAGTCTTTTGCCTTGGAGAAACACTGCAGTATAGATGTCAAGGAAAAACTTCAGTGGAGAAGAGGGATCTGGCAAAACTAAATACTCATTACCTAAATGATTATTAGAGGGATGATTGGGGATCTCTTCACATGGTCCAAGCAGAAACAAGTCTCTTAGATTATGTGTAGATTTTTTTTACCACCTCCCCTTCACATCACTCCCATAGCTCCCTAAAGCTTTTAATTAGCTCAGTCTTCCAGGCTTTCTTTCCAGTCATTGTTATCTGATCTGCTGAATTTTGTTGAATGTGCTAATAGGTGACTAATGTGTCAGTTACAAGCTGCAGCAATCAAAACCTGAACCCAAACAAGAGAAAGCAAGCTTATTATTAATTTCCCTATTTACTCCCTGCCAGATATAAAATACCATCTAGGCTACTTTTCAAATGAAGGCACATATAATTTTCCTGCACACCTTTTCAGCCTGCGAAATGTCCTCCAGCTGAGGCAGACACTGACACTAATCAGGCTAAGGCTTAAGCCCAATCACATGCAGGATGAATTAACACGGAACTTAGTTCTGGCATTTCTTGATTTCTGAATTTTCAGTCTGAATATTCTTTGATTTTTTTTTTTTTCAGGGGCAGGGGGAAGGGGTGAGATTTAACATTTTTTGAATAATTCCCTTTCACCTGAATGGGCTAATCTACAGCAGTTATTACATCTGTTAGTTGCTCTTGATAACAATACCTGGTGCCCAGTGTATAGTTACATAGTGAGTGATCTGATCACCTCACTAATGCTAGTTTACACTACTGCCAACTAGGAATGGACTCATTTATTTGCTCTGGTCTGCCTTCTTTGCTTAGTAGCACCCCTGGTTCATAATACTAATGTACCATCTCAAAAACTGCTGAAGCCAAAAAGTTTAATCAAAATCCAGTTTTGCTCACTGGTGACAGGTATCTACAACCTTCTCAACGGGTTGTTCAGTGTGATGCCTATAGTACCTGAATAAAATTATTTTAAACTTTTCTCTGTGGAAAATAATCATATACCTTATTTGCTTAAAAACCTTGCTTATCTTAGGGGTTGCAATTTAAAACCAGGTGGTAAAATACTAAAGCATGAAGAAATAATAAGAATGGAAAGCAAAAGAAAAAAAAAGGTAAAGAAAAAGAGGACTTGGAGAAGCTTAGTTGCATCAAGAGCAAGGTGAAAAAAAGACAAAAAGAAGAGAGGAATGAAGAAAACAAAATAATTATTCATTGTGCTATTGGGTTTCTTGCATGAAGGAACAATATTTAAAGCTCAAGAGCAAATGTTTTAAAGATTATGAAATTAATGTCAGAATGGAGATTTATGTGTTTAGTACAATGTTCTTTTACCCTGGGAGTTGGAAATATACAGTGATTATTAGCTAGGTTTCTGTTTTTGTTGAGCAGGTATCTTTTCTATTATTACTCTGTTCCACTATATGATCATATTTCTTTGCATAATTTAGATCTGATATATGCAAGTGCCTCCATTTTGAACAGACCATATGGAGAGCTCCATGAGTGCCCAGGGAACCAGAAGTATGTAATGATTAACCATGGTTCCTGTTATTTGTTGAGAGATGAAAAGAGCTGTGAAGTAAAAGGCATTTCATGATGGTTTCTATGTCCTTGTACTGTCCTTTGTTTGGTTGTGCTGCACTAAGAGGAAAAAAAAGGCTAGTTTTAATATAGCAAGAAAATTGCATAGCCATTCACAACATCCAAAGTCAGAAACAAAGGAAAAAAAAGGCACTGGAAGGAAAAGCGCTGATCTGTGTAATAAGTCAGTGAGGATGAACTAAAGGAGAAAAATAGAGATATAAAAATGTATATATTTTCTAGATCTATATTTTACTGGATCTATATTATGAATAAACAGATAAAGGAAGAAAGGAGAGGGAGAGATTCAGAACACATGAAACACCATTTCAGAATCTAAAGGGAAAAAACTATTAAACTATTTCTAAGATTATCTCTATTATCTCTGAAATCTGTTAACCTCTGTTTAGTTAAGGACTTAAATAAATTATTTTGTTTTTCATAAGAGAGAAATATAGCATGGTAAGGTTTTTACTTCACGTAATATATTTTAATTTAATGAAAACTAATATGTCTACATGGCCAGCAGGTGCTGGTGTTTCAAATTGGAATTTTAATGTGGCAACAGAAAGTTCAGCATCAGATTAGATCCACAGAATTCATGGTAATGTTTGGCTTTACATAATGCAGCGCAAAGGATGAACAGCATAGGCCCCACTTCAGGAGTAGACTGTGACCAAAACTGGCTAGCCCCACAGCTATGGGCATGTTACATAGCTCTGAGCTACAGTCAGTGTCCCTGTTAGTGATAACATTACTCCCAACCTCTTACTGCAACAGTCCAGATGTAGAGCTAATATCATGATGATACATCCTTATGCTTTAAGAACTCAGACAAATATATCTGATGCCGAATAGATTAATTTTCCCTCTTGGATGTAGTTAGTGCATTGTATTAAGACATCTACTTATGACCTATGTAGCCTGTTACTGTTACTCCTACACAGACAGAGGCTTTAGTTGATGCTTTCAAAACAGGAGGTATTAATCTCTTATAAAGAGTAGAAAATATAGAAACTTGTAGAAAATATAATCAGATGGTACAAAGAAAGTGGGTGAGGTAAATTAAATTGGTCAGGTTTAGAAATTGGAGAGAAAAGAGAGAGAAAATAAAACTGAAATGACCCCATGTAGACATTCGTTGTGTTTGATGACAAGAGATTTTGTTGACAGACATTAAAGAATAAGAATAAGTTAAATGGTCATTCTTAGTAGAATGAGAAATTGTCTGTTGTCCTAGAGGTTAGTCCTTGGACTGAGGTTCAATATGATTTTAAAAATAATATTCAATGAAGAGTTGAATAATGCAATAGTGGATAGAACAGTAATTAGATTCATTAAGACTTCAAAGTCTTGAAGGAAAGATTTGGGCCTGATGCAATTCATGAGGGTTAACTTGAAATAAATTTATATTTTATATTTCTTAGGGAAAAATTATCCACACAAAGAATATGGTATGAAAGAGTTGCCACTGACAGCCACTGTCCTCCCTAAAAGAGTTTTTTTATTTGTTTGTTTATTATATGTCATCGACAAACCCTTGTAGTGTTCACTGTTTTCTGAATAATTTAGGAATCTGCTGAACAACTCACAGGGCCCTTTTTAAGTCCATTGATAATGCTTGCTAATAAAAAACCTGCCCATTTATTCTTGCTCTCTTTGGTGTGTATTTTAAACAAAAGCTTAACTGCTGTTGTATTTTGGCATCAGTCTTACCCACTATATGGTAGTTGTGCCTTGAATATTTCCATGGGCTTGAAACCTCGAAGTACTTTGCTGCCATTCTGTGCAGCTTCCAGATTGGGCTTTTTGAAAGGATTAGATTCTCACACTAGAACAATTTTAAGCACGTGTAAAAGCAGAATCACACTCTCCAGAGAACTTTCTAATCTGACCAGTTGCTTAGTGAGTTTTGGGGAACATCTGAGATGGAAAGGTGTTAAACAAAGGTTTTAGAAACATAATTTTGGGGCATAATATGAGAAATTCATCTTATGACTATTTTCAGTGTCAAAGTCTTCTTTTTAGATTAGTCATTTCATCATTTATCAAAATTTCATCCAACATCTCTGCTACTTTGGGCCTCATAGACTTGGTTGACCAGTTTTAGGTGTTTAAGCCTGATGATGAAATGAAGAACGATACAGCAAGAGGAAAGACATTTTATGCTTGACAACTATACTAGACTTGTTTGGTATCTTTTCTCTGGAAATCTTTACGATTTCTTTTTCTTTCTGTATGTGAGATCACTGTGCATCCTGTGTTAGTTGACGTAAATACACAGCACATATCAAAAAGAAGGGAAAATGCTCCTCTCAGAAACTGATTATAGATCTCGAGGATTTTAACTGAAACAGAGATAACAGAAGAAAGAAGAGATCCATAAACACTGACAGAAAAGAACAATGCCACAATTCGTCTCATATGACATAAACGCTAGCCTTAATTTGTCAGTCCTGGTAGAGGAATCTTTATTTCCTCCCTAAGTCCAACACTTACATTCTTTGAAGATGATACTGTATGTAGAACCTGTGACATTTTGACAACAGCTCAACAGTCCATTCCGAAAACTTGTTGTTTGAGAGATTTTACGTTAAGAATTGTATGTTTAAGAGTGCATCTGTCAATGTAGTGGTGTAATACTGCTTATGATCTTGTGGTTTTGAATAGATATTATTTATGTGGATTTTTGACTGAAACCCTGTTTTGTTTAGCCATTCAGAATAAACAACAGAAATAAAATTTATTTCCCAGCCAAAATCTTTGTAACTGCTTTCAATGAAAATGATGGAAGCATGTCTAGGTACCCTATAGAGATAAGAATTTTGTGGCACCATTATTATCACTCGTACCCAACTCTGCAAATTTTTAGACATATTTATGGACAGAGACCACAACTGGTTCTTCTGATATTTTTTAGTTAGCTAGTTTAGTATCTCTTAATCAGAAAAGCCTACACTTCGTGTGTTGCACTCTGCCTACAGTGAAGGTAGGCATACTCTAAAACCAAGCAGCTAAGAGATAATAAAAGGCATCGTTATTTTTTCTAAGAATAGATAATTTTCCCTAGCTGAAAGGCCAGCCCAGCATCCAGAACCTGAGACCTGTATCTTAAGCAACTTTATTTTTCCATATAGTCCGCATTTTAGAAAGGAAGAGGAAGGAATTGTTCTGAAAGAGTATATAAATAGCCCTTTACTTGAGAAATTCTTTATGCTATGAAATGCAACAATGCTTAAAGTATGTTATTAAAGCTATACTAATAAGCTTCTTTTTTCCCTCCTCCTTGAGGGGAAAAAAAACAACCAAACCCAAAACTTTTTAAACCCTAATAAGTATTTGAAAATATCCTTAAAAATATGTGACAAAGAATCGCAGGTCTTCATTCTTTAAATGTCTGATGAACATGGCATGTTACTTGAAGTGATCTCTTGCATTCAGGAGAGAGAAAACATACATACAAATATGATTTCATACTCTGAAGGTGTTGCACTTCAGAGTATGAACCTCTATAAAAGAGTATTTAGGGGGCGCATTCACAACACTCTGTGTCTAAATATATTTGTCTAAATGCAAGTCTCATAATAATGTAAGAAATCAGAATCTTAACTTTAAATGGATTGTGAGATATTCCCATGAGAGAATCCCAACCAATAATAATATCACTGTATATGCAAAACTGATCACCTATCAAGCACTAAAAGTGCTGGGTTCTGAGACTATCTCGCAAAGTATGGAGGGCACTAAAAGGTGATATTTGTTATCAAGTTAATCCCGTCAAGCCTCTGGAAGAGTCTTGTTTTGTCAATTCCATCCTCAAGAATACAACAAAGAAATATTTCTGTTTTCTCTCTGACGAAATTCACCTTTATTACTCCTGTATATGGTCGCATCTTACTCTCATTAACCATCAACTCTTTTGTGCATTTATTAATTTCAGCCGCACAGGAAACAGCAAAACAATACCTGCAACAAGACAATGAAGGAGAGAGAAAAATATCACAATACATTTCAAGAAGCAGAAAATGTCCTACCGTGACATGATGGTAACAGCAATATTGAGTTTTTTCCAAAAGGGTCACAAAGACATTTATTATTTTTTTTCTTCAGCAATTTTAAGGAACACATTGAAGTACTACTATTCTTGCAGGTGCTACTAGCTTTTTCTCTTGAACTGTTTTATATGGGGATTCGTGGAGAGATATTAGGTGACTAGAGTAAACAGGGCGAAAATGTACAAACTGAAATCTGGGACTCTCCATTCCATTGAGCATCCCATAGATACTGGAATATAAGGTCACACTTGTGTACTTTCTTCCTCAAAGTCCTTGAAGAAAGAAGCATGCAGCTCTTTTAAAACCTAATTTTCCATTCTTATGTTGTTGTTCCATTTGATGTTGTTCCTTTGTGCAAATAACATGATAATGTCTCTACCTTTGGGAGACAAGATTCTAATAGCTGAAGGGAAACACAGTCTCTCAAAGGATACAAAATTAGTTTGGGTGTAAATAGGTTGTTTTCAATGGAGTTGTATCAATTTGGAGCTAAATTAGGTCTATGATTGGTCCAATACTATAATCTTCGGTCAAAATTATAATCAAAGTTTGTAGGATGTAACTATAAAAAAAGATAACTCAGAGAGCTGCATGTCCCATCTGTCTTTCAAAGGGAAATTGAGAGTGTTTTTCCCTTTGATCACAAGGTCAAAAAATACTTTTGCCACTTGTCACAACATGCAAATACAAATAATGAGCCAAATCTGTAACTGGTGTAAATGCAAATTCAATTACACCACATCTGAGTTTAGCTTTCTTGCCCTTTGACCAGAGTTAAATTATCAATGATGACGTATTTCATTTCCCCCCACCATAGCATTAATGTGCAAAGAAAACACATATAAAAAAAAATAACCAGTCCTGTTAGATATAGCTTCAGGGTTTGTATGTATCACAGTTCATCCAAGTTATTTAACTATTGAGGGCAGCAATATGAATGATCTTTTTTTCTATGGAAGGAAGTCTAATAGACTCCTCTGTCTGTTCAAGTTAAGAACCTTTCTGTATCAGTGTTGTTAATTCTCGTGGTTTTATTCCAGCTCTCATGGTTTTTCTCATCTTTTTTTTTTTTTCCAAAACCTTCAGCTTCCTGAGATATATGACTATGTAAAAATCTTTTTCTTTTATTTTTTTACTTTCAAAATAAATGTCTCTTGGTTTTGATAAAGCTTGTGAAAATATGACTTGAGTGAACTTCAAAATAAATAAAAAGACCTAAAATATTTTTAAAATCTCCCTCCCCCTCCTTTTTTTTAAAAAAAAAGCCATTTTTATTTTGTATTAAAACCGGACCTGAGATTTTAGGGGGATCTGAAATTGGTAAAATTCTGTCTCCCCATAGCTGCCTGGTTGAAAATCTTTTCTTGCCCCTGACTGGAAGATATTGAGAGCAGAAAATGAGTATGCAGTCTCCCAGTTGGCTTTCTGTGAATTATTTATAGATGACAGAAGCATTAGAGAGTCCAGGCAGCTGGACTGTGTGTTAAGACTTTCAGTGAATGATTTCATTTAGAATGTTTTTTTCAGGGAGATAATGTAATTAATGTAGTTGGGAGATGAGAAATCTCACACACTGCATCTGGAAGTTTCTCCTCAGGAAATCCTTGTAGCTCACAGTTCCTGTCATGCAGGGTAATGTGCCTGTAAGCCTCCTTTGACAGAAAACATATCACTGCATCAGCAGAACCAGAAAATGACAAAACATACACAATGTGGAAGAGCGAATGCCAATGTCTTTGCACCAAGAAAACACACTCATATAAGAAAAAGAAACCTAAATCAGCTGGAAGCTTGTAAAGTGCTCTGAAGAAACAGCCTGAACCAAGGAGGTGTTTCACTGGTTCTCTTAACAGGTAAATAAAACACTTTAAATAAATAAGAAATATCAGTATTAGGCACAGTAAACACCTGCTTAGCACAGAAGACAACAGAAAAAGCCACTATAACAGCTAATAAATAGGTGTTGAGGGTTGTTTTTTTTTTTGTTTTGGTTTGGTTTGTTTCTCCATTGTGGCTGTCAGTGAAAAATCAAAGACATCTGAGGGCCAATATATGCATTTGCAAATTTATAAAAATCTTAAATTTATAAACCTGAATATTCAAAAGTCTCCAGAGAAAAGAAGCTGGATTTAACTCCTATTTGGCCATTGTCTTCCCTGGTTTTCAAGTCACGTTTTCAAGCTTTTACTATTAGCCGTGAATCCAGAAACTTAAATAAACATATCTGTAAAGAAACATTAAAGATTTGAAAGGAAAATCAAAATAAGAATACTCTGCTCAAGGGCCAATGGCTCACTTCCTTCAAAACAAAAGAACCCCATCAACCTCCAAGCTCTACTAAAGCTAAACGAATGCTCTATGCATACATTTTTTCATCTGTGGAAATCATATAAAAGGAAAGTGACTATATGATAGTCACTTGCGGAGACGTGTCTCTGATGAGGATGGAACTTGGGTATATCATGCA
Source organism: Bucorvus abyssinicus (assembly GCA_009769605.1). Classification (NCBI taxonomy): domain Eukaryota; kingdom Metazoa; phylum Chordata; class Aves; order Bucerotiformes; family Bucorvidae; genus Bucorvus; species Bucorvus abyssinicus. Next base: position 28,914,227 of record CM020028.1, on the reverse strand, counting down.
TTCAAATTAATTATGCACAGCAAGGAAAATATTTTCATCCTTATGTCTTTACTATTAACAAATGCAATCACTATTGGTTACCATAAAAATATCTGGAAATGCTTATGGGACTATGGAAATGTAGAGAATCTCTAAAACATAACAGCAAAACATATGTCATGTTTTAAGGACATATTTTTATTTTTAAAATATTGAAAACCATTGCAAATAATTATCTGAGTAAAAATAGGCCTATGTATGATTTCATACTACAATATTATCTTTCATCTGCTGGTTTTAATAGAAGGACTTGCAGAAATGATTAACTAATGTAATTTCTTATGTTTTTTAACTGTTGTTTTAACTTCCTCTGTAACAAGGGGAGAATAAATCCTTCATTGCTCTGCTTATCCAGATCTTTGAAAGAGCAAAAGGTTTAAGTAAATAAATAAAATTAGAGTCTAAATTAAGTGACATGTTATTTTAAGTAGCAATCTTACATTTCAGAATGAGTCTTTAATACAAAATTTAGTCATTTAGTAACAATGGTAATTGTGTTTAATATAATTAGCTTACATGTCATGCTTTCAGACTATATTCATCTTGCTTAAACATTTTCAGAGCTTTCTTGTAGCAACTCTAATTTTTTATAACCGAAAGATGGCAGCACTCCAGCAGTATACATTGCCTTTCACTGTTAGGTCTGTTCACAGATTTCTTTGCAAATTCTGTCTCATAGTGCTGTAGTTTAAGTTATCCTTAGGCAGAAAACTATTTAGGAAGATTTCAGATAAGAAGAGATTGCTTATTAATTGGGAAAGTTAATGTGTTTTGAAAAGCTTAAAAATAAATTCCTTTAAGTTTAGTTTCTTTAGTATAGTTCAGAGTAATTAACCGTCAGTATTAATAAACACTCCGAGAAGGGTGATTTGTCAGCCTTTCCACTTGGAAGCTGGATATACTTAAGCTGACAAGTTTTTTGACCTTAATACTGTTGCAACGGCTGACCTGAAATCCAAGGCCTTGGAAAAGGGAAAGGAGAAGAGAGCTAACCATGAATATTCTGGGACCTATCTTGAGTAGTTCCTTCACCATCTGGAAATTGCTGTGTTTCATGACATGGTTTCTAGTGATAAAGAGCCTCACAGGAAAGCAATAAAAGCACCAAATAGTGTCTTTTTAAATAGAAATAAGCATTTACAACAAACCACTATCAATTAACAGCTTCATTTTCTATAGAATATATAAAAAACTAGTAACAATGTGAAGCAGAAAACTCAAAATGGTGAAATGTTAATTACATTCGTGAAAGGATTCAGAAGGTAGGAAGTAGATACCACACTTTGAAAAAAACCTAATGATCCAAACATCAAAGGCACATGAAATTTCTCACTGGCAGGAAGCTGATTTATGTAACAAGAGGGTACAGGCAGTAGATCTGATGATTTAACAATAGTTTAGGGAAATTTGGACAAGGAAAAGACTTAAGACATATTTGAGATAATGCAATCACATTTCCAGAAAAGAAGGATGTAGAAAACAGGATGCCTCTGGAGTTAGACCTTTACCTATGTTGTGGGTGAAAATGCCAACAAGTCCTTTATTTACTTAGTAAAGTAAGTACTTACCAAGTGCTGTCTTACTTAGAATGAATAGGACTATCAAAGAACCTGAATGTAACGGTAGGACAGAAAAATCATCTGGACTTTTAGAAGTTACATATGAGAAATTACACTGTGAGAAAGTGGTCTTAATTGGCATTCTTACTTATCTATGACTTGCTACACCTTGTGTAACTGTGATTACACTCTGAAATGTTAAGAATTATCTGAGGACAAAATATTGAGGTATTCTTTAGTAGCAAATAAATTATTGCTAGCATTAAGGATGAATTCATGGTAAGTCCAACTCTGGAAATTTTCATGTGCTGAGACCCAACACATTTCTATGCATATACGAATTTATTTCTATGAAGTTTATGAGGTAATAAATACTTTCATTGTAGTTTATATCACACTAGTATAGCAGGTGACCTCCTGACTCTACAGGAATGGAATATCAGAGAACCAAATGAAGGAGAAGAATGTTCCAGTCATGGTCAACGTAATAGTGGCCAATAGCCCTGGAGAAATTAGCTCTTCTAATCTTTAACATTTAAATTCTCAGAAAATGTCTGGCATTTAAGAATATCAATATTAAATTTATGCACCATTGCTTCCTATTATGTTGAATAAAGTAAATTTTAATTTTTTTATTATAAAAATAAAATTATAAAAATAAATGAAACAACTATTGTATTACAAACTGCTCATTTCTTGAAAACAGAAGTGTGCTATATATCCTCAAGTATATGCTGTGTAAACTTACTTTATTCCTGAATTCAGCCCTTTCAAAACTTGCTGTATATAATACCTTTCACCCATTTACCCAGAGCAGTAGTTACGGTAGTAGCAATCAGTAAAGGCAATTCCTTGTGAAGATACTTAGATAGAAGATAATTAAAGAGGACTTAGCAAATACTCATTAACATAGGGACTTTCTATACCTTTACATAATTTCTGCAAGACTGACCACCTTCTGCTACACTTAATTTTGGTTTCCATAGGTAGTGTTATAAAATAAATCTGCATGTTATGGTCTATACGCTGATTTTCCCCAAACTGCCCTCATTGTTTCAAATATAGGTGTTAGCAGTGCAAACATCACTGAAATTTTAAATTTCAACAATAATCAAACTTTCTGTTAACATGATCACTTCCTTTTCTGTCTGCCTTCTATAACAGAGAAACTTCAAAAAATGGAAAGCACTTTGAGTTTTGAGGTGAATGAGGATAAATATCAGATTTTAAAATGAAATAAAATCTTGGTAAATGTTACTAAGCTTTCCTCTACAAGCTTTTCTAAAGTTCCCTTGTTAACATTGGGGACCAACAGATTATTATTTTTTATTTCTTTATTTTACAGTATAGGTATCTGTAATATTTTGTATGTAAAATACTACTCCTCAGAGGCTTCAGTTTCAACAGTCAGTTATTCTTATTAATTTTCTTTTTAACCAATAGTTAACTTTTAACAATTAGTTAACTTTGTAACTTATTAGGTAACTTCTAAATTTCTAACTTTCTAATGTTCACCAAATTGTAAAGATAGTCTCATGAATAAGTAAGTGGTTTGTGGTTTAGGAGATTCAGATTTAGGGTCTGACCATGGGTTTCTGTGAAAACCTGAACAAGTCTATTGAACTATCTGGACTTCTGTTTTCTATTTGTACCTTTTGGATAGCAATTGCAGTTTTTCTGTGTTGCCACATTAACAACATAGCCAAACCCCAAGCTTTAAAACAAAAAAACCATAGGAATAGGGTAAAAATCATTATAAAAAATCCAGACTTTTAAAGTACTCGTGGTTTGTTTTTGAATCTTTAGATTGTGAAATTCTCCCCCATAGACACAAGGGGTGGAAAAGGAATTTTATATTATTTGTTTCTCAAAGAAAATAAAATCTAGAACCCTCACACAACTTCAGACACCAGGACTGTAAAAATACACTACCTGTGACTACACTTGTAATGAAATGTTGACAGTGATGACAGCGTTATCTATTCATAATGTTCCCATATCAACCTTGGCACCTGTGAGAACAACTACCATAAGGAAATTGTGGGGGTGAAAGTATGCTCCACCAAAGTGGATGTGGCCATAAAGCCACTGAGTTTCTAACTCTTTGAGTGACTGAGCAAGCCCTTAGTGCATTTGTTATTTTTTCCTTTTGGCTTAGCAAAAATAGCAATTCATTTTTGGGGGCAGGAAAAAACCCCAAATCACCAAAACCCTCAGCATTGTTTAGAAAAAAAACTCCTCTCATGGAAAACAATGTAACAGTTTTAGTAGGAAAAAAAAATTTCCCCATCTGGCCAGTTTTTTAAAAAAAACCACCTTGACTTTATTTCTGTTGTGCTTAACCTCACAACAGCAATGTGTGCCCTTGTGATCAAAAGACGTGTTTACTGTAATTCTTCAATAGCTTATGCAGGATTTTCTGTTCCCTGCAGCTTCTTGGAATGCAGAAACCTGTGTGTTTATTTGTCTGAGCAACTCTGATACCACGACCCCCTGCCAGCATTCTCTGAGTTGGCTGCCCATAACAGTAGAATAATATCAAGACAGCAATATTAGTTTTTAAAGACTTAAAAAAAATTCTTCTAAGGTAGGTCTATTTGAGGTTTCCCTCCTCTATAACTATGATCATCTTAGGAATTTTGGTGTTACCTCTTAAGTTAGAGCAGTGAGAGTATACTTCGGGTGTCGTAAGCATGGAATTAAACACATATTTGTCTCTGGCATTTTTCAGTTCCTGCTTGCCCCTTTTTAAACAACGTCTCGTCAATTTGTCACTTGAAGGGTGTTAAGAAACCACTGTTTTAGCTGGGTTGTTTTTATAACAGACTTTTAATATCTCATATGTCCTCCTTTCTTTCATGACACTTGACTGATATTATTCTCACTATACATATAAAATTTACTGACCACATTTGGTTTTTTCCTGGTTTCACTTTACACGAATATATTGGAATGACAAGATTTGTTTCCAGATCGAATGACTGGAGTAATGCAGTGCAACTCCTCATATGGAGTATCCTCAGACGGTTTCAACATTGTAATTTCAGAATTAAACAATCTCAGAAGAAAAAAGAGAACAAAAGGTGATTTTAAAAAAAAGATATAATTTACAATGACTAGAGAATTCCTATTTAAAGAGGGCAGATTTTTGCCCAGCTGCCATCACGTAGGTGCACAGTCTGTAAAAAATACCAGCAGCAGTGTTACACAAGAGACTGCTCTAATCTAGCTTGTTTAATTTAAGCACAGAAAATGAATCCATGGCAGCTTAGCTTCACTGCAAGTTTTGCAATGCAGAACTGAGTCTCCGAGTACTCAGGAGGTCCAGTCATGATCCTAGCATATCCATAGGCAAGATTACAGCTAAATCACTTACACTGACCTGTTCTGAGTCAAACCTTCTTTTGCTGAGTAGCTAAACCAGAGGTGCTGGAAGGAACAGTAAATGCACCAGACTATGGAGTTGTTTGATGAATACAAGGAGCAGGCCAATGCTTGATAGGCAAAGAAAGAGTAAGATGAAACAGGAAAAAACTGAATTTTAAACTCTGGTCCATCGAGGTAGTGGCAGAAAGGGGAATACTTCACCTGAAGTCTGCAATGTAGGTACATAGCATTATGGAAGTCAGCAGAAACTTTACACAAATTTATCATTGAAACACGCAACTTTACAGCCTAAAGAAATAGTTTTACAGGCCATTCATTTTTACGTGCTAATATCTCTTTAGGTATAATAACTTCCACCTCTGCTACTGACGGACTCATGTATTGCACTCTAATATCAGTGCTTTGCTGTATTTATGGAAGTTGATCATACACACCAAAAGAAAGAATTATGCCTTTGTTGGAATGCATCATTACTTTCCATTCCATTACGAAAGCAGAAAAACTGTATTCCCTCTGCATGAGGAACCTGGAATTGATTGTGTTTTTAAAAAATATTAAACTAAGTAGCTTTCAAGTACATCAGAATAAATTTTATTGATTAAACTGCTCTGAATCTCTTGTACCTTTATTTTGTGCTGTGATTATGTTCAATGTTTATGACAAACCTATCTGATCTCGGTTTTTGTTTACTCTTGTATTTTGCCTTTATGACACTTGTAATTACATGCTCTTGAGTTCTTTCTCTGCTTGTTTGCACTTCTGCAAAACACAGTATTAGCTCTTCAAAAATCCATTAGATTCTACCAGCTAGCTTTAAACCACTTATTGGTCATGTCACAAATAAGTAGTCTCTAATTAGCCCATCCTTTAATTGTTCAGATTCCTCATACTTACTTAGACTACTGTTGCACTGTCAATGGTCAGTGACCCCATCTGAGAGCAGACGTTGTGTGAGAAAATCAGCCTTGCCCTAATGGTGTAGAAGTCTTACACCGGGAGAGTAGTCAGACAAGACCATTACTTTGCACTCCCACAGTATCCATCTCACTTACTCTATCTGCTAAATGCTGCCAGAACAGCTGAGTCTGATGCAAGCAGTTACAGGGTTAGAGCACATTTACACCACAGAGGCCATGGTGCCATGCAGAGTGTGTTCAAAGTAATCGGAAAGCATGTTCTGTGGCCAAGACCTCAAGACATTATAACTGTCACTGGCGATCTAAAGCATATGACATTTCCATGCTGAGAAGAAAAGAGGTTCAAAAGTATGCTTTTTCCAGAGCCTTGATTTTTTAAGTAATAGAAATGTCTGAAAGTTTGCAATCTGCATCATGTGTCTGCTGAAAAATTGACAATTGCAAGGCACCAGAAACTGTTTCCTTCTATTGTGGAACACAGGACTTAACACCCTCTTATTTCTCGCCAGTAGTATTTCTACCAGAACAAACATGGAATTACCATGACTGTTTCCTTCAGTTTCCTTTCAGAGCGAAGGAGTGAATGTCTTCAATTAATCCACTTTTGACAGATAGCTTGGCTGTAGCTATTCAACATGATCAGGCATATAAATGGTTACTGGTTTGTCATATGAAGCTAATGTAAAGCATGATGATGTTATATGAATTAAGTAATGAAAACAAAGATGCTACAGACAGGCTGACCATGGTTTAGCTGGTGCAGGTTCTACAGAATTTATATTGTTTAGCACTGATAGCTACAGAATTTCCCTTTGGCTTCCCCAGGTATATACTTTATAATATATGCAAAAGATGGTTTACCTGTTTTAAAATATCTGAGTGTTTGTGCTGCATATAATGGCATTAGGTTTACAACCTATCTCTTTTTTTTCAGCCTGGTCTTTTCTCCCTTGCTATGGATCTCATGTTAGCTCTTCAATTACAGATTTCGGGGAATTGGGGTTTAGCTTTGAATGTGACTCAGCAATTCATGAATGCATAACCTTGTCAGAACAGCTGGAGCATGTTTCTTACCTGCTCTGCAGGATGTGCTAAAGAATTTTTTCATAAAATGAGAATTTGTTAAAGAGTGACTCCAATACAGTAAAAATCACCATATATACATTGGAAGTGGATTTTTTTTTTTTACAAATTCTTAAGTCATTAATGCTATATTTTGTTTTGGAAGACTTTAGAAAAGACCTGGTCATCTGAAGTCAACCAGAACTTTGTCTTAAACTTAATTCTTTTCAATTTTTTAACATTTTATTTAATACAAAGTTAAGAACTGCTGAATTGAGAATACTTCGCAAGGAAATGTACTAATATTTCATGAGTTGTTTTGACATTGTTCGACAGTGTTTTTCCCTTCACCAGTGAAATTTCAGTGGAGTCGACACAAGAGGCTGCTTGTACTTACCCAACAGCTGAATCTTGAATTGCCATGCCTTAAAGCCAAGCTTGAATGGCTTCATTGCCATCCGTACCTGAGCCTGCTGCAATGAAGTCCACACCTCTTCATTTGGACAAAAGATTTAATGGTGTCACTGGCAACTATCAGATAGATCTGTTAATAAGACATTCCTAGCATTTCCTGTATCCTACTACAGGTATCAAAAATGAACTCGTTTTGTACTGTGATTCTCTTTCAGTCATATAATCTGATAGCTCCACGGAAATGTCTTTGAGTATAGGTGAAGGCAGAATGAAGAATTTATCAGCAGTAACTCTGTCCTGATGAAAACTAGTCTTTTGCATATTTTGTAGCTTTTCTTTTCCCTCCCGTGAGAATATTTGTTTTCATGGGTGGCAGGTTATTACCAATAATGAATGCCACAGAAAGGTTGCCTATGTCAGATTTCACCTTGGCCAAGGTAATTTACATACCTGCCACTGTCATCTCTCTGCAAAAAGGAGACAAAGTAAGTTCAGCTTTTCATCATCACCAACATCACTAATATTGGTATTAGCATGATCGTCACAGTACCTTTTTGCTAGGTCAGGTAAAATCTAAGTTCTTTCCTAAAGCAGTAATGCAAATTTTACCAAGCTCTCCTGCAAAACCTGGGAATGCAGAATATCCAGCCTTAGTAGGCTATGCCTTTCCTTTTGTGAGTTCAGAGTCTGTATATAAACCAAGAACACTTTCTCTGGTCAGAGGAAGCATGGTGAGCACAGCAAAGACAAACTGACAATATATAAATAATGGAAGGAAAGTTGTAGTAATTCTCAAAGCCCAATAATGAATGAAAGAAAAAATCAGTTCACACATGATACTTTTTAAACCTAGCAATTTTTTACCCAAGTCTTATATGATTTGTGAAGGTTTGGGATTAGCAATGCTTTTAATATTTTCAGCAGCCAATGCTAACTTTCTAGTTAGGGGTAGAAGTGCGTCTAAGTAAATTGTTTTGGGTGAATTAGCAGCTTACAATACACACGTGAGGGAATACAAAGATATGGCTGCTAGACATGGACTCCAGGAAACTTTTCTATCCATACATAAATTGGAAAGCCTAAACAGAGTTTAAGGTTTATGTTCCTAATTTTTACCAGCATTTCTTTTCTATATCTCATTCTCTGTTGTGTTGTTTTAGTTTTATTATGTGATTGTGAATCTGTGAGTGCAAATAAGGAGTAACAATGTAGAAAGTTGAGCTTTATATCAACACTTAATTGGAAGCAATGGAGACATCTGCAAAAATCTCCATCAGTCTGGGACAGAGATAATACAGTAAAAAATATTGATCATGTTGGTGCTAAGGGTGAATATACAAAGTTTTAGTTGGGAGTAATTTCACTGAGCGAAGTTTAAACATTATGTACATTTTACCAGGTATAGATCTCATACCTCATTTGTTTCTATTTTGGATCTTCAGCAAAGATATGCTGTGTCTTTTTTTTTTTTTTTTTTTAAATGGCAAGCCTGTTCCTGTGCTTTTTATTTATATACTCCTTCTTTACAGAACAAAGACTTAATTGTGACATCAGATTACATCGAGTAATGGCTCTGATGCCACTAAAAACCATACTTTAATGGAATTGCAAGGTAGACTAGGAGAAGCAGAGGGCATACAGTAGTACAAGTAGCAACTGGAAGCAGCCAGAATGATAGAACATCTTAAAGGTAATTGCAAGGGAAATGAATCCGTGTTAGCAGTAAAATACTTAAAACATCCCCTGGTGTGAAAGTCCTCTTTAGTTGTAATGGTGCTAGCGAGTGCTCCTGTAGTACTTTCTTATACAGTATATCTTCTAACATCAAATAAGATAAATGGAAACGTCTTTTTGTTCACTGACAGTATTGTCCTTCTGACTGAAACATTTTATTCAAGCCTGAAATTTTAACCCTGCTGACATGAAATCATAGTTTTCTGTCATCATGTCAGTGACCCACATTAATGTTATAAAAGTGGTGTAGAACAGCAGCACCTGAGTTCTAGTTTCTGTATAAGAAAAGAAAGAAAAATTTCCTTTGTGGAAATTGGGCCAACAGCATAAATTTAGCACAGACCTTACAGCTAATGCTATATCTGAAAAATGCTTGTCTTGAAAGCCTGCCGCATGCTGCAAACAAGCCATGGAATACCTGGAAGGATTCATGATCTTTGGTAACCCACTTCTAGTATAGCAGCATGATGCAAAAGAGTGCTTTGGGGAAATTTATTTACATTTTAGAATAATTAATCTTTAACAATTTAAATGACACATTTTATAAAGTCATATTATATTTAGTCATAAAGAAAATTATCCAGGGCCTCATGTACTTGGCAAATTATGAAGATGATTTTACTTCATTTGGTCATGTGTAGTAGATCTTATGAAAGGAAATATTTCAACAAAGCCTAGAGTTGTTGCTTAATTGTGTCGGATATTTTGAATGCAGGCAAGATGGGAAAGATCATAGAGACCTAATTTTATATTTTTCTTCAAGCACAGACTCTTAAGGTTCAAATTCCTAATTTCTGTACCCTGTCCCCCTGTGTCTTACAGAAACAGTACTTTGCCTTCTGCACAGTGAAGTGCATGTTTGTAGCAATTAACAACTGTACTGACATTTTAAAATCCCACATGAAGAGAGAGTATTTTGTGCTCCTTATTTACCTATGTATTAGTATGAACCAGTTCCCTTACAGAGAAACGTGTCTTATATTTGACTTCCTCCTTTACTGTCAAAAAGTCTTCCCTACTGCTAAAACGATAAGCTTGTTGTAATATCATTTGCAATTCAGATGACATTCTTCCAGAAATGCTGCATTTCTACAGTGCCTAGTATATCTATTTAACACATCGCTGATAGTGAAGTTCTGACAACTTAAGAATGAAATAACTATGAAAAAAAAGTCCTGTTTTTATAGTGTTCCCAGTTTGCTTTCCTACTCTGAGTGTAATGTTTCCTCATCACAAGAGTCAGCAATATACAAAAGTAGAATTAATCTACTGGTAATTGCAAATGTATTCACCTTCACAGCAACAGAGGAATGGCACAGTGATAACTCTTCTCTATATTTTCTGTTTCGAATTCTGAATTTTGTTAGCCTGTGTCTTGAGCTGAAGTGACCCTGAGCTCCTACTGAATGGGGGACATGTTGCTGCTGCTTGGAGGATCATCCCAAAGCTGGAATTTGGCCTGTGAGTTTTCCTAATCAAGCAAACCCCATGCACCCTCCTCCATTTTCACGCACCAGTCATTTTTCTGTCAGCAGCTGACTTTGTTCATTCTTTAAATGGATGGATGAAATTTGCTTAAATAAGTCTACACATTGAAAAAAAAATAATTAGAATCTTAGGGTGAAAGGGGTAGGAAAGCCATGCCAGTCTTTGGCTGGTGTAAATTAATGGAATTTTATGTGCTCGTGCTGTCCATGGGTACAAATTATCCAGATAAATAAATGAAATAGTTCCTCTGCTTTGCTCATCTGAACATTTGGTCCAAGATTGTGTTTTGTAAGAGAAGTGACTGGCTAATGATATTTCTTTTATTACCATTTGTGCTTTCTTCATCGTTTTTGAAACAATGTTAGGCTGAAATAATGATAGTAACTGCTTTTAAAAGTCATTCAGTACAGATAACTAAATTTTTCATTAGAATCATTTAAATTACAAACAAGTAAAAAAATTAACCAACTACAAGTAGTTCTAACTTCTCTGTGTACGCACTTGTCACCAGTTGGCCGAGGTGAGCCAATCCCAGGGACAAGTCCTCTCCTATCCCTAAAACCCCTCTCCCCTGCACCAGCAGAGAAAGAGTCAAAAAGCAGAGATAGGAAAAGGAAGAAGAATTTGTGAGACCTCTGAACGTTTGGAAAACTGAAACAAAGTTTAATAACAGTAGAACAAAATATATACAGGGAAAAACCAATGCAGTATTTATTAGAGGGTTTGTATGGGATGGAGCAGCGAGGGTTAAACGCAGGTGAGGGAAGGGAACGATACTGAGGAGTGTCCAAAATGGCGCCGGCCACGTGGGCTCTCGCAGAGCGGAACAAAGGAGTCGCGGCTGTTACAAACGCTGGGATCCCACGTGTGAACAGCGGGCTGCGCTGTCCTACTGGTCTGGTCGTGTGGGTTGAAGGAAGAAAAGCAGCGAAGCGGTGGTGTTAGCGGCAGGGAAAGGGCAGCCCCGAGGTGTGGCGTCTCCAGCGGCAGAGTTTGTCCCAGCGGCGCTGGGGTTTCTGTGGCAACGGCTCTGCTCCGGCAGCGCGGGTTGCGGTAGCCACAGGCAGGCAGGCAGGCAAGTTCCTCTGAAGGTTTGAGCCGAGGGGACACAGCCTGTAAGGTCCCCGGAGCCAAACCGCGAGCCTGGACAGCCTTTTCGTGGAGAGAAGCTGCAAGCCCGTGATGCCCTTTGGAGTGCAAAGAGCAAAGCGTACAGCACACCCCTCGGAGTGCAAAGAGAGAGGCGTACGGGACGCCCCGCAGAGTGCCAAGAGGGGCAAGGCAAGGGTGATATGTGCATCTTAAAGGGACAGGAGCACTTGCGAGAAACTTTTACAACCAATGAGAGGTGCTAAACGTGACATGGGAGGGAATAGTCCAATCGGTCAGTTTAAAACTAACCTTTCAAACAGGAGAAACTGGGTTTTTTTCCTAAACTGGGACAGCACTTTTACAAATTTGTTTTTCTAAATATGCAGGGTGGGATAAACAAGAGTGAGTTAATAGCAGCCCTGTGAGAGTGCGAGGGACTGGGCTAACAAGAAAAGGACGTGGAGTAAGGTGAACACAAAATCAACAAGATGGAGCTTAAGCAAGGCCACGTTCATCATCTTCATATAATCAAGGAAGTGCCTTTCTGGGGTCAACCCCATCATTGGACCCTCTCTGGGAAATCAGAACACCCCTCTGAAGTGCCTGTATGCTAGTGAGCACAGCATGGGGAATAAACATGAGGAGATCTGTGTCCAGTCATAGGACTACAATCCTGTTGGAATCACAAAGGCTTAGAGGGTTGGCTGTCGTGACTGAAGTGTGGCAAGGGAGGGATACAGGCTTTCCAGGAAGAACAGGCCAGGAAGATGAGAGGAAGCTGGCCTTTATGTGAGAGAACAGTTGGAATGCATGTTGCTGGAATACTTGGGATTGATGAACTGACTGAAAGCTTGTGGGTGAGAATTAGAGCAGATCAATATGAGTGAAATTGTACTGTCTGCTAAAGGCCACCTGGTCAGAAGGAATAAGTGGGTGAGCCCTTCTACAGATAGCTATGAGTAGGATCATATTCACAGGCTCTGGTCCTCATAGAGGAACTCAGTCACACTGGTATCTGCTGGAGGAACAACACAGCAGGGCATGAGCTATCAAGGAAGGCCCTGGAGAGAACTGATGACAACTTCTTGACCGAAATGACAGAGAAGCCAATGAGGAGAGATGCTATGGTGGATCTCATACTCTTAAACAAAGAAGGGCTCATCGTAGATGCAAAGGTTGAAAGCAGCCTTGGCTGCAGTGACCATGAGATGGTGGAGTTCAGGATTCTGAGAGGAGGGAGTAAGGCAAAAAGCAGGAGTACAACCATAGACTTCAGAGAGCAAACTTTGACCTCTTTAAGGATCTGCTTGGAAGAATCCCATGTGATAAGGCCCTGGAGGGAAGAGGGGACCAAAAAAATTGATTAATATTCAAAGCTAACCTCCTCCAAGTACTGTCAGGGGGACTGAACATTGGAACATTTTGCCCTGAAATACTGAATATCTCCATTCTTGGAGATATTCAAAAGCCATCTAGACACAGTCTAGGTGCCACTGCTTAGACAGTGGGGTTAAATAAGATGACCAGAAGTCCTTTCCAACCTCAGCCTTTCTGTGATTCTGCAATTCTGAGATTCTGTAATTCTGAGATTCTGTGAACTCATACATAAAGATTAAGAAACAGATTACTTGATCTACATTTCAAAATACACTTAAAATGTTGTACAGGAAAATAAATGTACTAGGACAAATATTGGTCTTATTTAAACTGACCACACTATTCCCTTCCAACCTATCCTATAATCCTATATTTGGTATTTACGTAGTTTTATCCTAAGAATTAGGAGCTATTTCTAAAAGACAAAAATCTGTACCATCCAGGCAACACAAGTTATCCTCCAAATGACATTGAAACAGGGAAATGATCAGAAGGTAGAACTACAGCTGTGTTTGGTATGTGGCCAATCAATAAAAGAAACTGTTTGCTTTGATTCTTATCCTATTGTCCTGCAAAGAATTAACCCGAGCAGCTGACAGTCTAAGTATTTACCTTGTGAATATGGAAATCAAGGAAAAAGAAAAAATGCAAAAATAACACCACAGCACGATTATAACTGCCCCTGAAAAATGGAGTAACCTGAATAACAATTTATTTCCTCAATGTAGGTTTCAAGGTTAAAAAAAAAATTGCAGCTTGGCAGATATACCCGTGCTCTTTGTTGTCAGTGTACGGTCAAGATACATCATGTGTGTAAAAATTCACTTTTAAATTATATAAAGCTTCTCTGCCTGACAAAAGCAATTCCAGAAACTTGACACTAGTATCAACAAATACCTGTGTCCTACTTCTACACAGTGGACATACGAATGGATACGCACAAAGCCAATCTGACCCCTTCTGCTAATCCTTCCTAAGGCATTATGCTTTTATTATTCAAACTGGAACTGTGCAGTCTCCTAGCTCTATTGTCCTGTGCATATGTGTATGGTTGTGTATTTATATAAATATATAAGTAAACCAGAGAAGAAACTGGGACTAACTGTTCCAAGGAGTAAGTGTTCAAAACTCCTTGGCAGTCAGTAGACCAGAACCTGTGCTCTTTTTTTATAACTATTCTTTTTTAAAAGAAATGAGATGTTTAAAACCAAACAATTTCACTGACTGGAGACTATGATCCCATTTCCAATGTGTGTCAAAGAAATGCGTGGATGTCTGTAAAACCTACTTTTGGGCACTGGCTCTACGTACCAGTGCCACTTTGAAAGGTACAGAGCTGTGTATCCAGAGGGAAAGGAGGGCCCTGATGCAGACAGACTAGCATGTTTTTGAGTGGGTGCAGCTCCATGATGTCGTGCACTCTATCCTATAAACTATATCGGGTTTGCCTTTTTCTCATCGAATACATACCTGAATTTTTTCCAGTAGAGCAATAAATGATTAAGCCATATCTGCCACGAAAGAAGACACTACCTCCTAAAATACTAATGTAAGGGTTGTTACAGAGGGATTCAGCCAGCGTGAGCTCCTGGCCACAACCCACCCGTCAGAGTTCGGGGGGGCACTACTAGGCCTTACGGGCCCTGAGCAGCACACATCAATGCAAACAAAGTTTGCAGGTTTTTGAGTGACTACAAAGGAGTTCTGGCTCCTTAACTGTTCCGTAACTGTTCTGGTGAGACCGAGACCATCCACAAGTGAGAGAGAAGAAACTGGGGTCTGACAGGGGAGTGGATGACCGCAGATTTGGGCTCTGTCTGTGGTCAGAGATTCAGAAGAGGTTAAGAGCAAGGCCTAAGGACGTTACCCATGTGCTCTGTGTTCATAGTGCAGACCGTGACCATGGCTGGGCTCAAAGTATTGTACTCATCATCGGTATAGGCTCCTAATTTGTGTGACATCAAAATGTTACTCTCCCTCAACCCCAAACCCCTCAGGTTCTGCACCCGCGGATCAGCTCCCCCCGACGGGGTGGTCACTGGCAGCTCAGCAGCTGGGGTGGCCGGGTCCCAGCTGCAACACAGCCAGGTTAGCTCCTCCAGCTGCTGGCTGCTGCTCTGGGGCAGAGGCTTGGAGCGAGCGCTAGCCCGTCTCTTCCCAATTGCCTTCCCATGCAGGAAGAGCCCTTGTGAGCTCCCTTGGACTCTATTTCCCACCAGGGTGCAGAGTGGCACCAGGTGCTCCTCAGCTGGCGGAGGATTTGGTGGGCAATGGGGCCCTCGTATTGGTGTCAGAGCCAGCCGGGCAGTTCATGGCTTTCCTCCTACACTGGGCACCCCGCAGTGCCCCACTACCGCAGCCCACCTGGTGTGCCTAGCAGTGTGGGAGGGCAGTCTGTGTCAGCGTGGTTCAGAAACAGCTCATGAAGGCCCAGCTGTGAGCTGCCGTGGAGGGGAACTGCTGGCTGTCTGCTGGTGATGTTTATGAGGTGAGTTTGGTTTAGGCACCCAAGCTGAGCTGTGTGTAAGCCATACGGACAGGTAGGTCAGGACGAAGCTGGACCCACGTTTAGAGAACGGGTGTAAAAATTAGCCTGCAGAAGGTCTGTGGAGCAGAGTAAATGGGGACATTTATGGTTAGAAGAATTTATGACCAGTGTAACTGCACTTTTTTTTTCTTTTTTGCTAGGAGACTTAAGAAACCTTCTGCACTAGGCCAAGAGGAGTTTCTGAGGGCAGTTCCTGAAAGACCCAAACCATTTCTCTTTCATCATTGTGGTTAGAAGTCGCCCATTGTACTGTGAAACCTCTAAGAGCTTAATCCACAATAGACTGACAAAAGTCCCACTATAAGATCAGTTTTCATGCTTTTTGCGGTAATGCAGAGAAAAGCTAAACATTGCAGATGTCTCTGAGCTAAGTATCTATTTGTCAGGGATGAAAACGCGACTTTTCACTACCTCCACCTCCATTAATATGCTTCCAAGAGAAGCAGAGCTTGAAAAATGTGTTAAGACATTTTTTGCTGCACCATAAAATGTCTTAGCTCCCATTTAATTTTATCCATGATTATTTATTATAAAATGACTTTCATCTGCCTATAAATCCTTACCTGGTTCATTCTTTTTCCAAATTGCTTTATTAATCCTTACGTATTATTAATTATAAATGGCACAAACAGCACAATCATTTCCTTAACTCTGGCCGACAGCTGGGCTTTAATAGACTACAAAGCATGACTTTGGTTTCTGGCATTTATTTTTCTCTAGCATTAACAAAGTCACATGGATGAAGAAGCCAAAAAAAGAGGAGAAATATTTCTGAGTGTCATTTTTAACTGTAGAGAGACATTGTTTTATTATAACTGTAATGGTTTGAAACTCATGGCATGTTCTTAAATAATGAGACAGGCAAAGCAGCTAGCAGCTTTTTATTCACAATTATTAATTAAAAAAATTTTTTTTCATAGCCCCTCCCTTACATGTCAGTTTACTTGCCTGTTACCAGTAACGTTGGTCCCTCTCTGCCATATTTGTGGGACCTACAGATTATATCATATGTGAAACAAATCACATAACTTCCCTGCAGTGACAATTCATCAGGCAGAATGTTTACACTTAACAGTGCAAGATCTTGGTAATTGCTTGGCTCAGGAAGAGAATTATTTTTCCCTGGACTGGTGCATCCTCTTCATGCTCTTGCTGACTATGCTTCTTTGACAGAATGGTTTCCCAGTTATTACCCTACGCTCATGTGCACCATAGAACCTGCTCCAAAACACAGAAGACTTAAAAAATTCCAGTCATCTTCTCTGTCCAAGCTTTTACAGAGACTGCTTTGGAAATTTGAGAACAATACCTACTTCTGAATTAAAGAAATGCTTTGTAATTGGATCTGGAGTTTTGCTAATATAATCAGGACAAAGGATATAAAATTGTACAAAATGGAAAACCTGTAATTTGGCGAGATATGAATTTACAACGAAAATGTAAGAAATACGGCCCAAGGACTCTGAAAATGTTCTGATGAATTATAACAGAATCTTTTAAACAGGGGTTTGTGTTTTTGACATCTTCTTAAACATTTAAATAAGTGTCCAAGGAAAGGAAAATGAGAATTAGGCCATAGTAAAAGAGATCTGATGCATAGCACTCGGGAAAATAGAAAATACAATAGAAAAAGGAATACATGATTGAAGTCTGATGAATGACCAAGACATAGGAACTGGATATCAAAACTTTTACACAGGGAAACTTAATTTTTTAGAATACCTTTTAATAATTTTCCTGTTTCATTAACTATTTAACTAAGCTAATAATTTCCATAGTATTTGTTCAAGAAGCAGGTTGTCACATTTAAGGCTAGAAAAACAAAGTCTTTTGCCCCCAACTCCTTGTGTGACCTTGAACAATTTGCTTTTCTCTGGATTTCTCTGATTCCTAATGTGTGCAGAGGCTCATCCTTATCTCCGTGATACGGTAAAGATGTTATTGTTGGTGATTTGATGAAGTGCTATAGTTGTGGGATACATGTGTCAATACAGCTCACTCTGTGTATGGATAAATACCATTTATGTATTTATAAAAACTAGAAGTTAATTTATGCAGTATTCTTTTTCTTCCTGCTCTTTGATCAGCTTGGTTTTTACGGTCTTGGAAAAGTAATCCCTGTTAAAAACCTCCAACTTCTCTCTTCTACCTACAAGTCCTTATGCAGATTACCACTTGCAGAAGTCAATGGTATAGCTGGAGTACCAAATATTTCATCCTTCCAACACTCCTCATTCTATTTTGTATGTTTTGAGTTGCATTTTTATGTGTTTTGAAATGTATGCTGCAGATTGAGAGTTCTTGAGAACAGAGATACAGAGATCAGCTTCCTAGCTCTCTGTCTATTCAAAACCTACTATAAGGACCTAATCTTTGAGCAAGACATAGACACTTATGAGCTAAAGGTTCGTTACTTAATATAACAATATTTCATCATAACTCATACTTATGTGTATTCTGTCTTTTTTGGCTCTTTAAAATTGATCTAAAAAGATTTACTTACACCTGGGATAGGTTTCTTGAGATTAAATTGGTCATGGTAGTTTTTGAATCTGAAAAGCACCAAGTGTAATGACAGGAAGGTAGAATCAGGGGGACTACAGCTACATATAAAATTCCTTCTCAGTACATGTTATTCCTGTTTTTGCAAACTAGCAGTGAGCTTGGCACTTTCAACCAATTACTGCTGAGATAAAAAAATGGGAAAAGTATTTTTTCCAATTTTATTAAATCAACACATTCTATATAGAAGAAAGAATCTTCTTTCTACATACAGCATTATATTGCACACTGTAAATTGTCAGAAACACTTAACTTCATGCTGAAAATATTTTATATCTACGCTGTCTCTTGATATTTGCTATTGTGAAAAAGAAAGGACAAGTAAGGCAGTTGAAGGTTACCCTCACAGAAAGAAAAAAGAAAAGAAAAGAAAAGAAAAGAAAAGAAAAGAAAAGAAAAGAAAAGAAAAGAAAAGAAAAGAAAAGAAAAGAAAAGAAAAGAAAAGAAAAGAAAAGAAAAGAAAAGAAAAGAAAAGAAAAGAAAAGAAAAAAGAAAAGAAAAGAAAAGAGAAGAAAAGAGAATCTTTTCAATTATAAATAGTGAATTCTATGAAACAGCTGCAGCGTTTTCCTGAATTCTTTGTTTCCGACTGCTTTCCCTTCTTGCCTTGAGCAACCAAAAGGATTAATTCTGAGTAGTTATTTAAATATAGTTGCTTGCTAAAAATTCTCTTCCAAGATCAGAGAAAAGGGATTAGGATTAAACTGTTCTAATCAAAAGTAAGTTTGTTTTTTTTTTTTTTTTCTGATAGAAACTCTTTTGTTTCAAGAAAAAAGTATTAGCTCAGTAGGAACTGCAACGTTGTATAGTGTGTACGTCTCAGCACCAATAAATATCTTCCTTACTAAATAGAGAGTAAGGTTTTTATTCATTACCTTTGTCTATATATGTCCAGTGGATATATAAAGGGATATTAAGGATAGTATTAAAATACCATGTTTTCAAATAGCTTCAATGCTATATGTGTTTCTATTTTTGCTAGTTTACAGAACGGCTTTCTCTTGTATGACTTCCCTACAGAAGTCACAGAAAGTGTATGACTCTAGCTTCAATTAGAGCTCATCCTTGGTGTGACTGCAATTGCAAATATGAAAGGCTTTCTCTTTGGCCAAGCTGTTGGACCTTGGTATGCATTTTTAAGAGGAAGGTACATAAATCTCTTTGGTCTTCTAGCTTATGCATACACTTTCACTGACCTGTTTAGAAATTAATTAAATCAAATTTTATACTGGGTATATTCGGGGTATTGCCAAATAATTTCTTTCATTTTCATACATACAGATGTTTGAGTGTTAGTGCCATTTTGCTTGGAGCCAGATGGATCCTATCCAAGATACGACTACTCCTGCAGAGCCTTGGCACCAAACAGCTCTCGTATTGTCAAAAACCGCAGTAGCTCAAGGTCCTTTGAGAGTGACTAAAACAAATGTTACTATTCTTCTCTAGGAATGGAAACATGTAGGTCCTTGCTATCAATTGTAGTTGTGTGATTTTCTGATATTTAATTGTAGGATGAGATTGTGAACTTTTATATATTAGACCTGACGGGAATCTTTCCTATGGCACAGCATTTCCCAGCTGTGGAATAGGTCCAGAGTGGATGCCAGTAACTCTTGAGAATATTTATATTTAATGAGGTCTAATATTTATATTAATGAGGTCTGAAAACCTTCAGTGCAGGTCAGCCTTACATATTGTCTTTTTCATAACTCAGCAAGGATTTGGGATTTTAAAACACGTGCATGAAAATATTTAGTAGTCTAGCTGACTCCTTCAGGTTTGGTTTTCTTCTCTTTTAGTCATACCAAAGATGTATCAGGAGTTCTCAAGAGAGTGCCATATGTGTTCAGGTCTCACTGAAACTGAGCAGATGCTTTTTAGCCTTGTTGAAGCTAGATTCCTAGGAAATTCATTAGCATTTTACATGAAAATCCCTTGCCTTTAGAGCTGTATCCAGGTGACAGTGGCAAACAATGGGGATTGTAGTCTTTGTATGCACAACTTATTTCCTTGTTTATTTAAAGCTGTATTTTCCTTTTCAGATTTTCTGTGCATTGAGGGCTACAGTCCAATCGATGAGCTTCTCCCATCGTGGATTGCAGGTAGATTGTGTGTGAGATGGTTATGAGAAAATGTGGTGTGAGAGCTTAATGCTGGGTGTCAGACTTTTGGAAACACTATGTTGCAGAGATTTGCCCAGCATAGCATGCCTGTTGAATGCTAAAAGGAGCTTAGTAGCTTGTACATCCATTTCCTTACTTCTCCACAACATGATCTTAAATGTTCTTCAAATACATATGGCAGTGCAGGTCAGGCCCAAAGGGACTGATCATTGTAGAGTGGAGTAAATCATGAGATAGCCGATTTTCTGGAGAAAGTGGCAGTGCTCTGGCAATGGGGAATACTTTGAAGCTGTGAAAGCTTGTTCTGAAGTGACAGAATCAATGTCCATGACTTAGGTTTGAATGCTTTCCTATTAGGCAGTCAAACGTGTTGCTAGAGTACCAAGGGATCATCTTAGCTAATCACTGACATTACCCATGACAGGAGTCTATGAGGCCAGAAACAATTTACCCAAGCTATTTATGGGGGAAACATTATCAGATGGTGTTGTTCTATCAGTGCTTTATGCAGAATCAGAGTACTCCTCACCAGAGCATCAGAAATTCAGACATGGCAGGAGCAGTCTGGAAAGATATCCTCACTGTTGGGACAAGTGTTTAGTCCCTTTGTCAAATGCTATTCTCAGTAACATGGTAAAAAACAGAAGGAGCTGGTGAGAACAGACTGGACCTCTCCTGTATGGTTTGAAAATGCCATAATGTGTTAAACGGTGTCTGAATGGTGCACGACCTGCAGTACAAACTGAAAGCAATGCTACCCCTCCATCTCATCATGATGCATATACATTGCAGCTCATCTGTACAGATGTATCATGTCCAGTGCTTACTGGCAGTATTGGATGTACTGTACCTGCCCAAATCAGCTACTCCGCTGTACTTGTTGAATATAAAGCGCATTTCACTCCCCCATTTGTGCCTGAAGGCCTGATGGGATGCCTGATTAATGGAATGAGGGACCCATAGACTACCTTGTGTAACCAAATCAATGCATAGAACCTGCCAGACTCTTCTGAAAGGTGGGGAGAAGGTACACGTTAGATGAATTGTTCTGGTGTCTGTAGCTTGCTGCCATACAGTATCTTTCCTGAGAGCCCTGCGGAGGTTCACTTCTTATGGAGAAAGATGTCTGGTAGACTAGCAGGTGGATGCACAAGCATGTTATGGAAAAAACACACACACTACTCTGTGTTCATATTAAATGTGCAAACTTAAAACAACAATAAAAAAATCTAGCATCTTACTCCCACAGAAACAGAATTTTGTAAAACTAACATTTTGAATTTATATGATTTAGAATAGAATGATAATGTTATACTAACAGAAAAAAGGAAAAAGCTGTTGCATGCTATTTAACTAAAACAAGTTAAATTTACTCTAGGAACACCATTGGATAGATTCCCAGTTGGGTTATACTGTTTAGTTCTATTGATTTGAGTGGAATTATTCCGTTATAAACTGAATGAATAATTCATTAGGATATAATTTGTGCACTAAGATCAACACACAAAGAAATTATGATGACTTTCTTCAAAGGCAAGAAGACTGTGAAAATACAGCATTGACAAAAATATGTTCAGTTCCTTTATTCTCACTACTTCCAAATTCCTGTAACCAACTATAGGCTAGATCTTCCCATATCTCTGGTAAACTTTGGACTTCCTGGATTCTACCCTGAAGCCATAAATACAGTTTCCATTCAAACTTTCTGTTCAGATTTATGAAAACTCATGGGAAAATCTGACACTGAAGAGTCTAATTTGACCGGTGTGCAACACTCCCATGCTGCCTTCTGTGTCTGGTTTTGTGGACTATGTATCTTGTTCAGAAAAACCATTTCTCCACTGGCTTCTCATGGTTAATTTGTGGCCCACTCTGTGTCACGAACAACATATATAATTTAGCATTAGGTGGTTTTGTGCTTAGGATACTCAGCAGTTTTTAGCTGTAAACTTCTGAAGGAAATCAGCAGAAACACTAGCAACAGGAACTGTGAAGTTTGGCTTTTGCCAACTGACTTTTCCTATCTATCTGCTGTATTTGCACTTGAATTCCTTGCAATAAATTTACTTATCTATTAAAACTATTGATAGAAAATATAAAAATATTTATATTTTTAACAGTGCCATTTTTCAAAGGAGTGTTTTACCTCTGTCAGGACTGATGACTGCTCAACTCACCTGAGTCTGTGAGCAGCACTGTATTGTACTGTAACTACTACAGAAACTGTCAAGAGAGAAGCAAAATGCAGTGACTTAGCAACCTGTTTGCAATAAACTGAGGACATGTTCAACTTACTGTTCTGTTCAAACTCAAGGGCAAACTGGTTGGCTCCCAGTCCCTAATATTTATGGAAGAAATATGTATTTAAGTGTACCAGCAATTGCAATGTACTTTTAAACTAATACATAAGAGTTTAGTTTTATAACAAATGTGTTTAAGTAATAATTGATGCTGGAGCAACCACCTTACAACATGACCTTAAAAAGTATGACTGATGAAATGCTAAGCCCAATTCTGGACATAGCTTAACATCTCCACACAATAGAGTACCAGCAGAGCCATCCAGAGTGTACACGCTTAATATGCTAGATCTGTATATCAATATCAAAGTGTTAAAACAAATGCAAAGTCAGAGGAATTTGCACATAGAGTGGGTCCTTTCAGCCCAGTGGAAAAAAATTCCAGTCTTTTTTTTTTTTTTTTTTTTTTTGTGACTTATACGACCATAGATTTACTGTTTTCAAGTACTAATTGGGCCTTGAGGTAGTTTTTATTAGTTTGGAGAAACTGATTGACTCTAATTTCCTTGTCCAAATGCACAGGATTTGTGCCAACTTTTCTTTGAATGACCTCTACTTTTTGACTTTTGCCTGATGAGTTGTGTTTGCAAGGCCTGTTGCTCTCCTCACATGATGAAGCTATCCCAGCAGCTGTCTTTTTTTTTTTTCTCAATTGCTTGCACAAACTTATGGGATGAAATTGTTGCAGAAATAGTCATTCTAATGGAGTTGTCAGTCCAATACAGTGTATGTTATTGGTATATTTATTTGAAGGCATTTGAATGTAAAGGCTGGAGTCCATGATTCACGTATGTTTAGGCCTATGGCATACTCAGTTATTCTGAGTTTTACCTGTCATGCACTTGGTTCTTGTCTTGTCAGGTTCTGTTGAATTTTACAAGTGCTGCTATCACAAAAGCAATTCCACTTTTGATTTCCTCTTCAGACTTTCTGTCCTTTGTGATGGTAATTCTGAGATACCTGAATGAATTCACTTATTCAAGTTTCTCAACTTTGATGTAAATTTCTTGTTTCATATGAGAAGTTTCCATTGTCCTCTATCTGTTTCTTTTTCCTCTTGTTTGATCACCAGTCTATGGGTAGTAGCTTTGTTGTTAGATCTGCTAGCTATGGTCCTTTTTCTTCCAATCAAGTTGACACAATCTACAAAGTAAAGATAATAGATCTTTCACCACTAGCTGATAACTTTGTCCTACTAGAATTTTCAAGTACTTTGGACTAACTATATTCAAGGAAAATATGAACAGACATGCTGCCAGGAGAAATCTGTCTTTCAGTTAATTCTTGTACAGAATGATTTACTTAATGTGTACCCTGTGAAGATTATACTTTTTAAATTGCTTCTAAAGCTTTTAATGCAACTGAACTTACAGGTTTTAGGAGGGAAAACTTGCGTATTTGCCTGTGAGGTTGAAAGATCTGTCTTTCTACCTTTTCTATTGATGGGATACTTTTGATGGGATAATTTCTAATTTTACCTTTGCTATTAATTTATTTTTGAGGCCTGAATTACTTAATGGAACTATACTCCTATGCTGACTACAGGGAATTTAGTGACTTGGGCTCTGCTGTGTATAATGCTTCCTTCTGACCTGAATTGTTATTTGGTGGAATGTATGTTCTTATCTAATACATGGAGCAGGTTCTGAGAACCACATCTGCTCTGGGAGCAGGACAATACTCTAACGAGCAGATTTACAAACACTTGCAGCCTATTCTGTGCCAAGGAATATATTGGTAATAAACCTACCTCACTAACCAAAGTTTTCACAGGAGATAAACAGACCTGTCATCTCAAAATATTCCATAGGTCCGTGGTTAGGACAAACTTGTGATAGTAGGCAAGGGATGTGACTTCTAGTCACCTAAGACAAAAAAATTGTTCAAACCTGGATCTCCCATATCCTGAAAGACTGCTCTAACTTGGGGCTATTTATTAAGTAAATAAAGGAGGCAAGAAAAGGGAACAGTGTGCTATTTACTGACCTGATTTAATCTCATAGTCTCAAGAGATGGTTCACAGCTGTGGTTCTTGGAAAGTGATGAACATCTAGCTTTATCCAGACGCTAAGTGTATAAAAAGTTTGTAAACATGACACATAGTGGAGTTCAAGCAGAGCTGGTACACAGAGCAATTCAGAGATACTTGGATGGACAAAATGAGGTATTTTCTTTAATGCTGCGACCAAACTAATAAACCTTGACTGTCAGCCAGCTATCCTGCCTAGTGAGGTGTACACACTCATACACTGTATATGAAACTGGCCTAAAATATGTGCCTTAGCCTGGTCTTTTTCACACTTAGAATTCTGAGTCTGGACCTGAGTTCCCTGTTGCCCAGATACTAGTATTTACCCTGTCCCTTAAGGACTGTACAGCAAGGCAAGTTCTGGCCTGGCTTTGGAGGCCGTGTAAATATACCTGGTTTGATTAGTCTAATACTAGTCCAAAAACCTTCATTCTCTGTTTGATATAGACTTATTTCAAATTTCCTCAGATTTTTTGCAGCTGCTACCCAGATTAAACATTGGACAACAGTTTTTCCCAGCACCAGTCATGCTTAGCTCCTGCTTCGCAAGTTGTCATATGCCTGAGCATGAAGTGAAAAACCCATAGCTTTTAAAATGATTTATTACTAGTGAGTAGCTGAGAATTTGTGTACCTGTAGCTTGGCAAAAAAAAAAAAAGGAACTGAGAATTAAAAATGAATTTAGCTGTCAACACTCAGCAGTGAGTTGTTAGCAATCATTAAAAAATCAGTGTACTGACTTTCAGTGCAGTCCTCTAAATCCCACTCCAAATTCTTACCTCAGTTCTCTTTCTCTAAAATCTGCTTATTGCCTGTCATTCTTACTGCATGTTTAATAATCCCTAACTTCCTGAATTTAGCCAGTGATCTGTTAGTTGATGTACCTGGAACAGATGATGGAAAATCAGAAAGGATGGGACAATGTAGAAAAGAGGATCATTATTCCATGTAGTTAAATAAAGCTGAGTTGTAGCTAAGAGATTTATGTAATATCTTATAACTAAACTTAGGTAACATTGCTTAAGATTATGGCTGCTGTGAATCTAGTGCTGGAATTCTTAGACATCTAGTGCTTCTCCTGCCGTGCAAAGGGGTTTAAAGTCATAAAATTATGATTTTCTTTTTGTGACTGCATTCCTAAAACTAGAATTTAGTTTAGTATTGAACTTTGTGTACCTACTTCAAGTTCCTCGTGTGAAACTTTAAAACTTATAAAACATGCTTTCTGGATGGAAAACATTCTTCTCACTTCATAAGCAGAAAACGAAAGGAAAGAAAGAAAGGTTAATGTAGAAATGCGATTTATATTAAACCCTTTACCCCTTGTGCTGTTCTCCTGTAATCTGAAATTTACTTCCTTTTCCTCCCTGTATTTAATATAAGAGAGAGAAAAGGAAAAATACCCCAATCCCTTGATTTTATGAAGCAAGGAAATAATGACAGGAAATGGGGATTTTTGTTTGTTCTTTGGTGTGAATTGGCTCAGGCATTATGATGAAGTTAAAATGCAGAAATTAATTGAAAACTATGAAAAACAAAGCCCCTTAAAGGTCTGAGAATAATTTTGCCTGGCAGTATTGACAGACTCCTACCATTGGGCACTAAACCTACTCCAAACTGCTGGAGATAAAAGAAATGGAGAGGGACGGGGACGGGGACGGGGACGGGAAGGGAAGGGAAGGGAAGGGAAGGGAAGGGAAGGGAAGGGAAGGGAAGGGAAGGGAAGGGAAGGGAAGGGAAGGGAAGGGAAGGGAAGGGAAGGGAAGGGAAGGGAAGGGAAGGGAAGGGAAGGGAAGGGAAGGGAAGGGAAGGGAAGGGAAGGGAAGGGAAGGGAAGGGAAGGGAAGGGAAGGGAAGGGAAGGGAAGGGAAGGGAAGGGAAGGGAAGGGAGAAGAGAGAAAAAGAAGAAAAGAAAGAAAAGCCCTAAAGTTAATTGTCTTTCTGTTCCTTCCACCTCATTTCAGCCCAATTATAATTGGGAAAAGCAATTCTGTCTAATTTGCATTAATGCACCTCTATGGAAAATAGCTTAGAGAGTGAACTTGATCTTTATTTTTTCCCCAGCTTATTATTGACATATTTAAAATAAAAGAAACCCAGCAGAGCAAATTGTTATGGAAAAGTCATGAATGAGGATGTTGAATTTTTCTTCAGTTGTTTTGCTGCCAGAAAAATTCTAAAGATTTAGACATGAGTATTCCTTCAGTAGGCATTCTTTAATCACAAGACAGAAAATGTTGAAATACCTGCTGGTACTCTATCATCTCTGGCTAACCCCCTGTTATTATTAAGGGAGAAAATGTTCTGTGGGTTGTGATAAACTTAGCTCCTTGCCGGCACTTGTGTGTTTTTCGTAACAGCTTTTAGAAAAGCTGCATAAATCCTCACTTATGCTGTGTATGCATGATCCTATTGTGCGTACAGTTCAACAGTGTAAAAGAACTCAAGAGATTGCCCATGACATTCATATGCAGTATTATGTTTCTATTCAGCATTTCAATTCACATTTTAATAAACATAGGGGGCTCACTTGTTGGACCCATGTTACATCTAATTTCTTATTGAGATGGTGAAGAAAAACAGTGTGTTTTGCTCTAAATTGTCTGTTGGTATATGAGCTCAGTCTGCCTCTTCTCAGTGCCACTTATATTAATAGGTATGATTATCCATGCAGGCCTTATTTTCAATGTACTGTGTTTATAGTCCCCATTTGTACATCTTGCTGGCGCTAACATGTTCATAATGATGCGGAACAGCTGGCCACAAACTGTTATTTCTCATTAAAAAGACATGTTTCCTGAGCTTTTGGGGATTCTTTATACTAAGCAATTCATACTATCGACATTTTGCCCTTTTCATTTTCATTTAGCTCTTCACTGCAATGGGCTATCTAGGGTTCAGGATTTGAAAAGAAGACCTGAAGGGCTTTTGAGATATAGAACCAAGGAGAAAGTCACTTTGGGTCATTAAAGATCCCAGGGCACTCTTCACAAGAAGAGTATGAAAGTTACTATTGTCCTGGACAGATTCCAGCTTGTATAGCTGCATTGTAGGCTATGTGGTCATGTATTTTCAATGAAGTAATCTCCCCTTGAAAGGCTGCTGACCTATGCTATTGAACATATAATGACCACTGTATTCTGCTCCAAGAATGGCTTCACCCCGGAGGTGGATGGAGTGGTTCCTTCATAGAGATTTCAAGTAGGACAAGATAAATAATGAGTACTGTACTAATCACACCAGAAGCTTGTTTTCCATTTACATTGCTCAGCAATCATAGGAGGTCTACCTGAATAATCATTAGTTTTGGTTTTATTAGTTCAAAGAATTCATGCTGTGATATAATTCTTTTAATGATCCTCTACTTAGTCTAAAATGGTATTTTTTCACTTAGTATTTTTTCACTTAAAAAAAGCAGATCTAAACTTGAAAGCATGTTCTGTGATTTGAAGGGAAAAACATCATGGCACTAATGGGAAGGAGGGTTTGTGAAGTCTCCATTCAGCAGCTGATTAGAATCAATGGTCAATTAGCTGAACTTATGGTGCTGTACCAAGACATTAACTGAAGTCTGCTACAAATTCAGAAGTCTGCAGCCAGCTTCTCCTGTGCTGTGAACTGTGTGCCTACTGTATATTTTGATGGTGACTGTTTAATATTGGTTTATAATGGGAATGGGAAAAAAACAATCCAATATACACAGAATTATGCTATTCTAATTCAGGAGCAAGGACTTTAATAATAAGCTCAAACTGGGAAAGAAATGAAGACAATGCTTTAACATGAAGTCTAAAATATGGTGATGGTGAAATCCAACATGTTGTGGTTAAATCCATATATGTTTCCTTTATTCTGTACTTACACACAGAGAAAACCTCTCAGCTCAACTGGATGCCTAAAAAATGTGGGGTTTTATATATATATATTTGTGCAATTAAATATACAAGTTTTTTGTATTGTGTTTAAGGAGGACTAAGATTTAGCAAGTAACAAAATATTCCATGAGGATTTGTGCTTTTGTTCTGTGCATGGCTTTTGTATTCATCTCATATTGCTTTCATTTTTCTTTCAATTTTAATTTGGCCAACACTGAAGTTCAGAGCTAAGGCATTATTTTTGTTATTTTTCTGAAAAAAACCCCAAACAGACATTTGGGTTGACATGCCAACATCTTAAGAAATCTTTAGAATGCCATCAGTAGAACACACTTGAGATATATGAAGGAAAGTTTGTGAATTTTCTTTTAGAGAAGTAGTGTCTAACATTTTTTATTTGCTATAGTGATAACAGAGTGGGATTAAGAGAGCAATGGACATATATAGACCGTGACTATCAGAGCCAATTTGGTTCCTTCCTCCCAGGGGTCCCAGAATGGTTGAGGAGCTTTTACATGGAGGTTTTCTATTGTTGTGTATGGAGATATTTGATGGGAGGGATCTTTGGTGTGCCTTCCTGGAAAAGGTGAGTTGAAGCTCTTGTACATTAGCATAACTCTCACTACTGCACTTTGCCCCCTTGCCCTGTGTACTGTGCAATCAGAGGTGGTTGTGTCATGCCAAAGTGCAACTTCTTATAATTCTTTTGCCATTCCCTTTGCAACACGTGTAGTTGAGGAGCATGCTGATTCTTCTGCCGTGAGGTAGTCTCATGCAGCAGGGAGAAAATATGTCAGCAATATTGCAGCTGATGCAATATGCTGTCCGAGAATTTAGAACTAAAAATGGATCCTGAAGAAATCGTGCATTTCGTGTGTTCTTTCTTCCCCCATATTGCCTCCCTCCCCTCATCTGAGATTCAAATCTGGAGCAGAGTCAGAGCCGTTTCTGCACAGAAAACTGAATCTGTGGCTTGACCTAGAAGAAGTTATTAATTTTGTATTTACAAAAGGTTATGAATTGTAGAAAATAATATTGAGCATCAGCACTTTCTCATGTGATCTTTACAGTTTGAACAGGGTTGGTTCTAACAAGCAGCCAACCAAGAACCCGTGCAGCTGCTCATCACTGCACACTCCCATCAGGACAGGGGAGAAAGAAGGTACAGCAAGGACAGAGCAGGGGGAGATCATTGATGCTGGCTGAGGTACACTTCAGAAGGGACTCTGGCCAGTGGATAGCTCATGCTAGAGCAGCAGAACAGAGGAAACTAGTATGAAGGAAGGAGCAGTGGAAAAAAGAGTGAGAAACAAGGGGAGGCTGAAAGAGACCAATACACATTCATCCCAACCTCCTGCACTGCTTGTTGCTTTACCAAAGGGACTGAGTGTAGCCTACAGCAATACATGGAGGAGATGAGCAAGCGGGGAGGAGGTGAAGCATCCATAATGAAGCTGAACCTGGGAAAGGAGGAGGAAATGTGTTTTCCCCACACATTTAAATGTTTGTTGTCTTTGTTTCCCAATACCCAAATCAGTAATTAAATATTTTAAATTAAATTCTCCAAGTCTATTTTGCCTGTAACAGTATTTGATGAGTGTTTTCCCTGTCTTTTTTTCAACTTATGAATTTTCTCTCTCTTGTTATTTTTATTTTCTCCCTGTCCCTCTGGGGGAGGAGAACGAGTAAGCTGCTGTGTGGGTGCTTGGCTACTATCTGGGACAAACTTCCCACAACAGTTTCAGAATCCAAAATTAGATTATGGCTTTCTATATTCTGTTGTACTTGTATGTGTTAGAGACAAATGGCAAATCTTTTGCTTTTCATTTTCACTTGTTTGAAGTAACTAGGAAGGTTCATTTTTGTCATTAATACACACTTGGATCTTAATACACTGCTGCTATAATAGCAAAGGTGGGCATTTTTTTCAGGAAGACTATTTCAGCTACATTAGTTCTGTTGCTATGAGAGGACTGTATTCATTCAGGAGAGATAAGATTTAGGTCTAAAACTCTAGAATCTATTATATCACGTAATTCTGAAAGAGAATTCAGCTCCTAAAAATATATATATATTATGTAATATTCTTGTTTTTGGAATCTTGAGTATATTTTTTGCTGTGTTGCCCTATATTGCAAATTATTTATTTGCAGATTCAGTAACCCAGAACACCCAACTCTGCGATTTTTCTCTGTAGACTAAAAAATTTTGTCCTTTTTATACAAACCTGCAGGAAGCCTTAAGAAATGCTGTGCTTTTTTTCTGTGTGTTTTGTTTTTAATAATGGCAGACTGAAGGCTCAGGGAGAGAAGATTTTTGTGGAATCTGAATGTGATTTGTATGTCTATAGGAAGTAGCTCTGCATTAAAATGTTTCAGTCATCTTTGCTTCCCTGACTTCTCGGGTAATTTGGATTATCTGAATACAGATGGCTCAGACTTGCTTACAAGATTTCAAACCAAATAATTCCACAAGATCATAGAAAAGTTTTTCTCTGTATTTAACTTCTTTAAATGTCCCTATTTTTTCTATTTCTTACATTGCCCTTTTCCTTATGTTCTCACCATTCAAGTCCTCTCTTAGGACAGTGTAGCATCGTTGACATCATGATAATTGAATAGGAAGGCAAGCCAAGAAATCCTGCCCAGGAATCAATGAGTGTTAATAGTATACACTCATTGTTAATTGCTACACTTTCATTTTATACCCTTTTTGCTCATCCTGTTTTCTGCCTTTTAGGATGTTAACACTTTAATAATACAATTTTGACATAGATATCCGGTGATCGGAGACAGGCTTAACTTCCTCTGTAGGCTGGCCTCTAGCACCAGACAAGATGGAACCAAGTGGTATGGAAATAGCATGTGACCAACTTTGCACAGGAACTGGCCCTCTGTCCCAAGTGTTCAAACGTTTTTGTGAAACAGTCATAATGCTACTGTTGTAGGCCAAGCTAATCACAAGACAAAACTGCCTCCCAGTGGGACAAGTGAACTTTTTGGTGGTAAGCATTGTATAGCAGAACAGACATAATCAACTACAATAAAATAATGATATTTTAGCAGTCTATGATCCTTTTTGCAAGACAAGCACTTTTAAAATGTACAATGATAGAAAAATAAGAACACTAAGAAGAAGAGATCTCCTCTTAGAGTGTAACACAGAGGAGTTAGAAATGTGCTTACAATGAAATTCCACGTATGTACACAGAGGGGAATAAGTAACATGGGCTTATATTTTTCTTGTATTTGACAATGTCTCTTTCATCAATTACATCTGGTCTTATACATGCACTTAATTTTAAGCATAGGAGTCTCTTTGTCACTGTTAGAATTATTCCTGGACTCATTAAACATGTACACTTGATTATGTAGCTGTGCACTTGAGCATTGGAATGAGGTATCTTAATCTTAAAAGGTTAATTTAGGAAACAAAGCATTCCCATCTGGTCTAATTGTGTCATAAATATATACACCTTAAGAATGGATAGAGTACTGCCTGTGCATCTCCATTTTAATATCTTGACTTCTGCATGTTTCTATGTCAAGAGTTAGGCCACTAGATGAATGACAGTTGTTCTGTATTAAACCCTCTGCCTTATGTCACTGTCAACACTGATGCTGTGGGCAGGCACTGGGGAAGGCCCAGACTGGACTCAGTGGCAGACGGGAACCAGATTCAGGAGGTGGATTCCGGAACCAGATTCAGGAATGCACGGATTGGGATCAAAGGCAGAACAGAGTCCTCCTCAGATTCTGGCCATTGAGGAAGAGGGCTTGACCCTTGTGATCCCTCAGCTTTAGACCGAATATGATGTCTATGGGATGGAACACCTCGTTGGTCAGTGTAAGGTCACCTGTCCTGTCCGCTCCTCCCCGCAGGTGCAGCCTCTCCCTTACTGCACCCCCACCGTGGTACACAGGATTTAGCAGTGACCTGGGTCTGCACAGCAGCAAGCGTAAGAGACTTTCTGAAGACCAATCCTTGGTAGTAACTGTAAACATCAAGCGTTATCACTTCCAGAAGCAGACACTGTCTGCAAAGATATGCGGCTACGTTCAGAAAGTGACACTCATAAGAGACTGAGTTGAAAAGGAAAATTTCTGAACAGTATGAGTTCTATTCTAACTCAAACCAGGCCATTTTATCATACCATAAAGTTATCAGTGTCAGAGAGCTCTGAATACTTGCTGGGATACTGAGAGATGTCACGATGACTTCCATAATTAGTAAGTTGGTCAAAATGGAGGGGAGGATGTCAGGGCTGAAAAGTGGGCTGTTACAATAGCTGTGCTCGGCAAACTCAGTCCAAGAAATGAGACAATTTCTGTTACCATCAGCCAGGATGACAGTCGCTTCGGCTATTTTGGCTAAAATGCCAGAATGATTTTCCATCCATTGTTCTCAGAAAGCTATCTAATAGAATTGACAAGTTTTCAACTTCTATTCTGTCAATTGCCTCAGATGTTTGAGATTATTTTATGAATTTCCAGCTGAAGTCCTATTAAAAAAGCAGCTAAAGAATGTTAATTCTTGACTGCTCCATTTGTGGAAACCATTTGTAATTTCAGAGCTACATAAAATCTATAGACTGCTCATTAATTTGGCTTTCAAACTCCTATAATTGTCTTTCACACAAAACTTTTTGTAGTGATTCTAATTTGCTTGCATGGTCACTTGAGATCTCAGTTATTCTTAAAATAAATACATTAAGCAGCTTGAAATGTAAGAGGCATTATTTTCTTGATCAAGTCAAGTCATTAAATCAACATCAGGTTAGCAAGGAAGGTGGGATATTTGTGATGACATTAGGGTGAGAAGGAAGGTAATAATAATCTGAACAGTGACTGCGTAAACAATTCATATCGTATACACTGAACTTAGGAAACCAATACAAATTTAATGTAAACAGTGATAAAAATGCAAACAAAAGCAAATAATAAAACAGTCAGATGTACTTCTACAGACATAGAAAATGAATGCTGAAGCAGAGATGTGTGAACAGGAAGACTCCAGAGCCATATCCAGTAAAGAATAACATGCTTTGCTTTCAACAGACCTCTCTAGAATAACTCTAGATATTTTATGTAGTAACTCTGTTGACAGTTTCCTTCTTTACAAATTTCCGTGCAACAAGGAATTTGACAATTTTAAGGTGAAAGTACGTAGATGAATGATCAGAAGAGTGACCCCAGGAGACAGAATTTTTGAATTTAATCTTTATCTGCTGCTGGTTTGCTCTTTTCTTGGGCAAATCATGACGGAATATAATCTAGAGCATTAAGGTATTGAGTTTTCAAGCAGCACAAGCTATAAGCTTTTATTGACTTTAGTGAACATCAAGTGCTTAGATGGGTGGGCCCGAGGATATCTAGTAAAAAACACTTGACTGGAAAAGGCAGGTTCTTAGAATATTGCTGGAAATACTAAACATACGTTGGAAGGCAAGGCTGGATAATCATTCTCCCTCTACCTCTCTTCACCCAATTGTAAAACATTTACGTGGAGTCTGAGCTCCTGAGTGGTGATTACAATGCTCACGTTGACTCATGTGCTCAGTCACTAGAGTACAGTGATGATTTCAGCTGACTTCTAACATAACCTAGAGGAAAAAAACAGAAACTGATAGAATTACACTGGTGTGAAACAGTTCAGATGATACAATTACTTGGGAATTTTCTGACAGTGTTTGCCATTATTTGAAATGGCAATTTATTGAAGGCAATTGTTTGGAGGGTTTGTTTTGTTTTGGTTTTTGTTTTTTTTTTTTGTGTATTAATCTAACAGTTTCAAAGCAATGTTCACTTAGGAGGTGCTTAGGCCAAAATGTATTTTCTAGTCAATACTGCAGATATGCTAAGCATAAATATTTAAATGTTATGATTAGATGTTGACAGACTAAATCCTAGTCCTCCTGTTTTTGTATTTGGAGCAGGTAAAATTTGTAATTGGGTCTCCCACAGAAGGAGTGATTGCCCTAATCATATACATACACAGTCTGTTAGTGCTGTAGGAATTTTTCTTTGTTTGTACATAATAAATAGCATAGTTCAGGTGTCTATTTTATCAGAATACAGTAACCATTGGGTTGAGATTCTCTTTCTCTTGAATGTTTAGTAGTGCACATAAAGCAGATAAGGAACAAGATGTAAGACATTCTGCAGAATAGTTGGGTCATTGGGCAACTTGTATTCAACTGTGCTCTGATGTGTCAGAAAAATTCTATCATATCTCAAATGAATGCCTCAACAACTATTGAGGCAATATGATCTTGTTTCCTGAAACAGTTCATGCATTACAGTTTGTGTGACAAAAATATAATTGCCAAAAATACATCAGAAGCTAGGAGAATGATTTAGCTCTAATGATAAAATCATTATATTTACCTCTTTTTTTTTTTTTGAAACTTACCAGTAAAGAGATAACATTTTTCACTCCATTTTTCAACTGCTCTTTTTTTCTCATAACTAATTTAGGCTGTTGATTAATTTTAAAAAGTCTTTCACTCTGATCACCTCTTTTCCATCTTTGACAGTTTGGAGGTCAAGGAAAAAAATCTCAAGGTGACCCATTCTACAGCAGCATACGTGTACAGGTGAAATTTTCACCAGTGTAATTAGTAACATCACTGCAATCCCCCAGTGTAAATGTCTGTGCAATTGTAGCGTGGGACTTCAGCTGCTGACTTAATCTTAAATGACATTGATATAATTATTCTCTTGCAAATTCTTCCAATGCAGACATGCCTTAAATCCATCAGATCAGTCTGTATTTTCTGCAGGTTGAAAATACTTTCTTGGGAAATGATGGCTTGAAAAAGGAAAAGCAATCATGTGCCAAGCCTTAATGGCTATTCCGGTGGCTTAGATCAAGTTGACAAAACAAATGTTCTGAGAACAGGCCTTTACCTAAAGGTGAAGGTAAATGTTCTGAAGCAATAATTTTGCAGTTAAGAGCCAGATCATTCTATAGTCTTTCATGATAAGATGGAGTGCCGGCTTTTTTTTTTTTTTTTTTTTTTTAAATTTGAATATTAGGCCCACCATATTTGGAGCTCAAGGACTCGTCATTTGAAGTAGGTTTGATTGATCTGCCCCAAACAAATACGCTTTTCTGACAAAGTGCTAATAAACTCCTTCTGGCAGTCACAGACTGCTTCTTTCAAGATCTTACTGTTTGTTTTTTGAAGTGATGAAATTTATAGAGAACTGTTATAAGGTTCTAATTGAATTTCAGAGAAGTAGCCCTAGTGTGACCCAAAATGGGGAAAAAAAAGGGTCCTCAAAGCTAGTCTCTGTGGAACCAATGATTAAAAACACTAAATGGGAAAGAGAGGTCCAAGCTAGAAATAATCCTGAGACTTAGTGAAGATTTTTGAGATACGTTACGGTTCATAATGTCTGTAAAGTATAAGGCAGATGAAAAGAATCACAACAGAAAAGTGTTTATTAAAACACCTTTTAAAAAACCTTGGGAAATTACAAAAGCTGCCTTTAAGGTTCCCTATTAAAGTAAAGACTGGGTGAATTAGATAATTTTGCCACCTGGAGCTTTAATAGAACTTTTTGCTTAGCTCTTATTACAAGGTTTAGTCAACTTTGAAGAACTTTAACAATCATTGTCATAAGGCTTTTTATGAAGTTGGTGACTAAAGAGCTACACATATCTTATTTTCAATAACTTTAAACGGACCTGAAGTAAGGTAACAAACTCTCCTGGCTTTGTTAGAGCAGTTTATAAGTCTCAGATTAGCTTTCTGATCAAGCTATATAAAAAGTATGAAAGCTAACTTTGAAACTTCTTAGGCTATATGTAGACTTTTCCTAGTTTTTGAAGATCTATCATTCCAGTTCCCAGTCCCTGATGTGGCCCTTGCTATATTGTAAATCCATGCTGAGGTAAGATCTGAATACGGGATAGCTTTGTCCTCCTCCCTCTTGCCTTTCTTGGGCACATGAAAAGTCAGCACAACTGACTGTACTAGCTCAAACAGTAGGTGAGAGAAGGTCTTTGTCCCACCTAGTAAAGATTTCCATTTTATATTGGAAAGTTAAAAAATTTGCAAATAAGACAAAGTCAGTGCTGAAATCTGGATTGAATAATAGTTATTGGAACAATAATGGTGTCTGGAGTCACAGCCTCCAGTCAGGTGTCCACTATACCAGGTGTTGGACAACAGGCTAACAGCCTAAGCTATGCACTTCCTTGTGACTGGTTCAAAAGTCTTTAACTCTGATGTAATTTCAATATACAAAATGCTTCGTTCCCACTCTTCATTTTGGTTAACAAAAGAGGACACAGTGGAAGGTATCTTTTTGTGCCTAGCACTAACTGAAATATGAGATATTACCAAGAATTAGCTGTCTGCAGAGTTGAGTAACATGATTAATATAGCCTGGGAAAACAGGTAAACAACAAGGTGAGAGATTAGGTACATTGCTTGCCACTTTTCATTAAGCTGACAGGAGGTGAGCTGGCTTTGAGGCTGAGTGTCAGGAACTAGAGGAGGTACAATTCTCACCAATGTACTTAAACACTGTGCACATTGTACGGTTCGCTGCTTTGTGTCCCACCAGTTCAGGGCGAGGCTAAAGCTGGTACCACCGTGTGCCACCAGGTATGCCTAAAAAAGTCATTGCTTATTAGTTACGTTTTTATACATCGACTGTGTAAAACAATTATATTAAACGATTATCAGCATAAGCTTTCTATCAGCCTCTGGACAACTGTACATTTTTGGCACAGTCTTTACTGCTGTCATTCAGTCCCTTACTTAAGTGTTCAGCAGCTGCAGTACTGTGTTTTTAAGTCTGCCTCTTATATTAGCTGGAAATTCATACTGGCATAGAGATGGTGTCTGACTTTCTGAGCTACAAAGAGAGAGGTATGTTCTTTTAAGTCTGCAGGTTTTGCCTGGCGGTTTCTGACAGTAGATTGAGGAATTCAGTTTTCATCTGTGACATCGTCACATTTCTTGGGCCATAAAATAGGGCTTGCTGATTTGAAAAACTGATTTTGGATTTTGTTCTCAAGATTGGCAAAGGAAATAGCTTACGTATGCTGACCTTTATGACAGACTGTGAAGCCTCTGCATTTGAGCTGATGCCTGAGAAAAGCTAAGGTGAAGAGACGGCACAGGAATTGATTTTCACTCTGGGAAAATAAGCTTTGTGTGTGAGAAAGTGGAAAATGTATGTTTTTGAGCAGTGAATGCCTATTCATTTGTTTTTTGTGCTTCTGTTAGTCTTGGGTCTAATCACTTTGTCAAGGGCAGCTAGACCCTAGGACCTTCACCTTGATGTTTGATAGGCTGACATAAATAAAGCAAGTAACTACCCCATTTTGTTAATGCTGTATTCTCCAGTATTCTCTCAAGCTTTGTCATGTCTCAAAGTTTTCTACTTCAGCAGCCACAGACTATGACCACTTATCATCTCAATTTGCATCACGCCTACTGAAGCCAGGCAGCTGGGGGAAGCTAGAGGGTAAGCTTACTGTACTTTCAGCATCCCTCACCTTCATATTATTACTTTATGTAGCTCTTCTCCACTCTTCCCCTGACAGTGCAGCATCAGTGAAGCTAAATAGCTGACTGGATAAACATTATTGGTGATTTAAATGTTTAACTATTTCACGACATTTTGCTGCAGTTTTATGGAAATCCTATAGTTTTTGAAGGCAAATGTAGTGTGCTATTTGTGTGTTTTAGCAGATGGCAATATAAATCACAACTCAATGCTGCCGAAATGAGAAGCATAAATATTGTGGGAATAGCTATGTTTCTGTTATTCACACTGTAAAGCTAAAAGCTTTCTTTAGCAGTTTGATTGTCTTATAAACCAAGAAAGTAAATCTGCTTTGAATTAATTAATGAAAGTCTAAATTAAATACTTTTTGACATTAAGGAAATATGTTAATTGATGGCTAATTTCCTCTATACATCTTGGTTCATGTCAGTTACACACATTTCATGTCTAATAATATATTAATTTTATTATTGATGCAATTTTGAGGATATTATGATAGCAACTGAATTTTCTTGTGAATGGATTAAATCATAAAAAGGGTCCTTGTAGCAGTCAGTTGATTCTTACTGTACAATAAATGCCTGTTAACTGATATGCAAATGAAATACTTATTTGCAACACATAATACAAAGCATTAAGTATAAAAAGAAATGGGCTACATTAGAGACTCAACATGGAACAAAAAACAGGCAGCTTCAGAGCACTTTAAATATTCTTTAGCAACCTGCTAAAATACGACATGGGAAACAGTTTACACCTGAGCCATTATTTGATAAGATCTGGTGCTCACAGTGAACTTACTGCAGTATGTATACACAGCATATATATACTTGAGCACATGTACAGACCCGCAGGTCACAGTATATGTCTGCTTCTATATGTGCATAATAGAACAAAAGTAGGCATGTAAAAAATAGACATGGCAGATAATAGAGGATTTGAAAAAAGAATGCTTTAGTCTACCTTTATGGTGATTCAGATTTCCTGTAAAGTCAATGGAACTACACTGAAATGCAGCCGAAGTAATACAATAGTGAATTAAGTCAAAACATTATTGTTGATTGGAATGAATTGCTTCCCACTAATTTGATGCAAGTAAAATAAATAGAAAACAAACAAAAATAAATAATAAATAAACAAAAATAAATAATAAAATTATATAATATTTTTTTCAGCGTGTTTCATCTATCCTTTCAGACTCAAAGAATATTTTCAGTTCCTTTGGCACATTGGGAGACAGGGTGTATGCCTTCCTTTTGATATGTATTGAAAATGAAGTGAAAAGCGTATGTGCACTCATTATTTGTTCAGGTAGTAAGAGACTACACAGATGAGGGAGTTGAATGAAAGCTCTTCTAAGTCCCCCTAGATTGCAGGAGCTGCCATGTAAGGAAAGTTTCCAAAGGAGATTGACAACTTTGATTATCCAGCTTTTTGAGCCAGGCCAAGTTCTCAGCTTGCATAAATCAGCATAGCCCCTCTGAAATACTGACTTTCATCAGCTACTAATCTGGACCTGGGAGATCCATGGGTTTCTGCCTTTTTTTTTTTTTTTTTTTTTTTAATTGTTCCAGCTGTTAAATAAAGGGGGAAAAGATTGCACATTTTGTTGCCCTGTTTGTCTGCCTGATTCTTTGTCTCCAAGTCAATTAAAATAAGATCTTGTAATACAAAGTAGGTAATCATAACTAGAGGTGGTACTGCCCACTTTGCTCTTACAATATGCAACATACTTCACTGAAAAGGTGGAAATGATAGCCACTGATTATTTGTTAAGAAATAACTAGAGGAATTCCGTCCGAATGGGTGATTATATTTAGAAGTAGATAATGTCCTTTTATAAAAAAATTAGAGCAGCCGTTAGGTGATCTGATTATGTTAGCTGCCAAAAACCCCCAGGGAAGTTCTTTCACTCCATCTGTGCAGCGAGAAAGATGAGAAATGGCATGGGAGCTGTTACTCTGGCTCAACATCACTTTATGCTGAGACAAACCTCTTGTGATTACTCATGAAAGTTTGAGAATAAGCTGGATGGGAAACTGTTTTCCCAGTTATAATTTAACGACATAGAGAAATGTTGTCACTCTGGATCATAATTTTAAAACCTGGAAATATCAAACTGGAATTAAATTGTAGCAGTCTGCGAAGCTAAAGCAATGGCCCTAATTTATTTCTGTGTGAGTATAAACATATTAATCAACAACTGATGGTAGTGGAAGGCATTAATGATCAACACTTTTCCAAATTACATATCCCATTTTCGTCAAAAGTCCAAAAGCTTGTGAAAGCAAAGTCAGATGAAAAAAAATCTTTCATTACCATTGTTAAATTCAAGATTTCTTTTATCTCCATTTAGTACTGAGATGTGAGGAGGACGTGATTTTGAAAAGGGCAGGATGCAGGCCAATGAGTAGGGCTCTATTGCCATGTATTTAGAAGTTCCTGGGTGCTCTAGGTACTTGAGATGAGGAATACCCCAGTTTGTATTCTGAAAAATCTAGATATTTCATGTTTATTATGACCTGACACAATACAGAAAAGCTGTGGGAGTGGCTATTAAAACATAATATATTGGGAATGATAAGTATTTTGCTTTCCAGAAAGAAAAGAAAAATTAGCTAGGAAACCTTCTTTACATCATAAAACTTGCTTGTTCTATTAACAGCTCTCTAATGCATGGTGTTTGTTCGAAATGTCTATAATCTGTCTTTGGAATGCATCAAGGAATTTACATTGACTTTATCTTCAGATGCAAATAGGCTGTCTGCAGGTTGAACTTGATCTCACAGATGGCATATGTCCTATCTACACTGTTATTCTTTCCTGACCTAAATAAAGTTACTATTTTATTTCTACGAAAAAATTAATAAAAAATAACATTTACTCTTCCTGTATCAACATAAACATTAGCATCAACCTTTAGAATTCTCTAATTCAATACCAAGCACTGTCTTCTGGGTGGATGCTGCAATAATTATGTCTTTATTTGCATTTGCACAAACATCCTTTCACCTTGTGAAAAAGTTACCCGAAAGAAAGAGAATACGACAACGTGTTTGCTTTGCCGTTTCTGAATCAGAAAAAATAAAATTAGCCATTTTTTTTTCGAAGAGCATAAAAGAAAGTGCAGGTAGGGTACCGATTACGGGTTTAACAGCAGCTAATCTCACCCATGAGGTTATCGGGTTTTGGGTGATCCTATTTAAATCATGTTTGATACCACAATAGGCCTTATGAAGCACATACTGTGTCTAGCATTGCCGGAGAGAATTAATATTATTCACATCTATCAAATACATCCTAAAACAATATAGCTCTGATCAGGCAAGTATATTTCCTCACTTCTGAGAAGAATTTATCATTATGTTTCAACAGTGCAAAGACCTAAGATCAGAAATGTGGTCATTAGTAAAGTTGAATGCTGTAATCCTTGCTCATGGGAGTAATTCATACTCAAATGCTTCATTCTGAGTACAACTACCTGGGTTAAATCAGGAGATTCAGCACTTCAATACACTAATAAGTAACTTAAACATATTCAAGCAATAATGGCGGCAAAGTTTAAAGTACATTTTGTTCACAGTTCTAATTTTCAGAGACTGAAAAAACAGAATTTAGAAACCTAATGGTTGAACTTGGTTCTATTTGTAAAAAACACCCATTGCAAGAGGATTTATACAGCTAGTTGAAATATGGTGCTACGTGTCCTGATCTTGCCTCGCATAACTTATAAATGCAACAAGTGCATGTGAATGTCATGCATCTGATCTCAGCTCTTCCCCATGGAAACTATGAAAAGGAGTAAGCAGAGCTATCACTCCTGTAGGGGCAGCCACCAGCGGGATGAAAGGAATGCTGCCAGAGGGCTGCTACAAAAAGGGACAGCAAGGGTGCAGCTCTCTACTACCACAATGGAAACTTCGTACAAGAATTTGTCCTTTGGAAAGTAAATAATATTTTGTTTTCATAGTTTCAAAATGAAATAATCACGCTCTTGGTTTTATATTTATTATTCACTTATTGGTAGAATTTTATCT
Organism: Bucorvus abyssinicus; assembly: GCA_009769605.1. Classification (NCBI taxonomy): domain Eukaryota; kingdom Metazoa; phylum Chordata; class Aves; order Bucerotiformes; family Bucorvidae; genus Bucorvus; species Bucorvus abyssinicus. The sequence continues at coordinate 28,872,158 of CM020028.1, read as the reverse complement.
ATACAAGTCATGTTTGATGAAAAAGATTATAACGTAGCATAACATTCTGAAAAAGTCATTGGAAGCTGGGGCTCTGTCTTGATGCTAAATAATAATTTTTGGGAAAAAATACAAAATAATATTAAGTGGAGACTTGTAATTTTTTTGACTTGAAATTCCATTTCAAGAAACATTTAACTTCAAACACAAATAATACCTTTAATATTTGCTTTGAAATTTTAATTTTGTACTTAAATTCAAATATAAATATTTAAGTAATCAACTTAATTTCAGTTGAAAAAATGCTTTTAGAAAAAACAGCATTTTTCAATTTTAGAGTGCTGACCATGTCAGAAGGCCTTATTCTAATCATTGTAAAGACAGAAACATGTTAGAATTGTAACTTCTCATGAATGATTTATTTCATGACCATCTCCCAACAGCAAAACTCCCAAACCAATGAGAAGGTTTTGGCCAGTTCTGTTTCAGTTACATAGGAGTTTATATTGGCCTGGACGAAAAAGGAAATATGATGTAAATCAATTCAGTTCAGAAATTTGGTGCTTCTAAATGTCATCTCTATACTAACATATCAGTTAGTTGTAGTGAGAATTTTAAACAAATTTGAGTGGTAAGTGCTTAAGATGTTGGGTAAAAGAGGAGAGAAGCTGCCCAGCTTTGCTGTTGAAACTGCAAAGCAAGATGACCTTGTTCACACTGTCAAACTATGACTTCGTCGAATCTCATCCTCTAGCTAGGTCTTGTTTCACCAAGAGAGATGATGGATAATTTTTCAACTCCCATATTTCTGGAACATTTGCTTCTCTGACAACTACAGAAAATGAATGTATTGCCTAAAAATCCCTGTGCTCAGAACAGTCACATCTCATTTCACTCTTCTTTCCTCTTTTTCAAACTCTTTTTTTTCCTTCAGGATGCTTCCTTTCCAGTGTTATGAATTTAGGGAGTGTTTGCGTTAGGAAAATGCTTGATTTTATTTTTTTTTTCTATGAAGAAAAAAGCAATCATTCTCTTTCTCACTTCACAACCCACTTTCCCATCAAACATTTTCATAAAAACATGAAAAATCATTCTTATTTTAACTTTGTGTTTTATCTGTTCTGTAGACAGACAATTTGCCACGTATTTGCCTTTATATGACTGAAGGAAAACTAAAATTTATTACCACTTTTGGTGTGTTATAGCTAATAACACAGTGAACTTCTATGAATGCCATATAGGAAACTAATTAAGAGTGCCAAGTTAGACATTCAAGAGTTTAGAAGCAATGGATTTAAGGTAACTTTAACAGGTGCAGCTTTTTAATATAGTTATAGTATATCACACATGGGGAGGGACTGTTATTACCCTTTACAATCCCTTGCAATTATAGCATTGCATGCAGCCTTTAGATGCATTGGTACAGAACAGCTCCTAAGTCTGTGATATGTACTTACAAGCCTTCAAAACCTCGTTAATACCTTGAAAAGAAACTCCCAGCTCAGATTGATTGGGAGACTGCAGCAGCTTTCACACTTACATTGAACTGCTCATGCATACAGCAAGATGCTTGTGTCCGCCCTACTCTGTGCTACTAATTCTCTGACACTCTCTATAACACATCTGCACATCCCAACCCTATCTCCCCCCACTATGTTACTTCATACCTTCCTACTTTTCTTAGCCCAGTTTCCATTCCCTACCTTATAGTTTTTCCCCTTTCCACCACCCCAACTAGACTCTCTGCTTCCTTCAGTATACAGGAGAACTAAGGCTCACTAAAAGTGTAGCTATTGTTTTTCTTCTGTATTGTCAACAATCAGTGTGAGGTTTCTAGTCTTTTTTGTTACATAGCAGATCAGCACTGAACACAGAAATAATTTCTTCATGAACACTTTTGTGATGCTTACTAACATAACCCAGAACTGCTGCACAAATAGGAATAGATTTATTTTCATACCCCCCTCTCCTAAGAAAAGGAAATGGCATTTTGCAGCATAAGTACTGATGGCCAAATTGAGATGGTTGGGCCTCTTTTTCCATAACACAGCTGAATAATGCATCTACAGCAGGTCTTGGGAAGGTGGGGCAGGAGCGGGGGAAGAGGTGAGCTGAATAAGGCTGTGGGACTCAAAACAGACATCTCACCAGGAAGTGGTACCAAGGTGGTATGGAGAGGGCTCAAAGTTGAATCTCTCCTGCACACTACCCTTCATGATACCTTGAAATGCAGCATTTTTAGGTACTATTGATATATGCCGACTATACTTACAGTTGCAAATCCATAGTACTTCTGTTCCTATGCATTCTCTGCACAGAGATTCTTATCTTTGGGGGAGGGTAAAGAGGATACCATCTGCCTCCCATAACTTTTGGAAAGGGAAGGTATATTTCATGTTTTATGTTCATGCTGACTAATGCTGAAAGACATGATGCATCTTATAAATATCATAGTATCGTAATAACAATAACTTAGAGACTACACTGCTTAGAATGAAAGAGTGGTCTAAGAGAGACTGAAGGAAGGGAATTCTCAATCTTTATTATTACCTTAAAATATTGCATGATTGAACTGCTTGAGTTTCCTATTATCTTCAATTCCCTTCCTTCTAATAAGAGATTAAAGTAACGACAATTATCAGCTGAGGTTTTTATTTTAGTCATTCAGACTACCTATAATGACTGACCAATTGTTAAGCACTGAAAACAAAGACATACCTTTGTTGAGGTCATACTGTTGTTAAAAAAAAAAAAGATGACTACAAAAATGTTCTGAATTATATTTAAATCTATATATGCATAGGTATACTTACTCATACACAAAGATATATATACATATATTCAAATGTTGCATTATGATCTTCACCAGATTTGTGTTAAATCACAATAAAGAAGAAGAGTAGACTAGCTGTGTTTTGTGTACAACATCCTGAGTGAACTATTGAACCCATAGCTTAGTTTGGAGTCATGACTGTAATTTGCTTTTAGTGTTTCTAAACATAATTCATGTCAGGCCTATGTATAGTGTATAAATGAGCTATGAAGGAAAACATTGATAGTATGGAAATCTTGCTGTCTGGGATGTTAGCCTGGGATAGTCTAATATCCAGGCCATTAAAGGACCACACACTGTTTTCTAATAGTGTTTTCCTTCTTTTCTAACTTCTCACACTTTGGGACTACTTTTTCACTTGGGCAGTGCCATCTAGGCTGCTAAGGGATACGGTAACATGGATGTGGTAACATAGATATATAATTAAAACATGCAAGTTGACAATAAAGTAATAAACTCCAGTCTGAGATTTATCTGGAAGCCTCAAAATTGTCATTGGGATAAGGAGTTGTTCCCTGACTTACAAACTCAAAATGTTGTGATACAATAGAAGCAAGAAATGCCCTAAAATGATAAATAGATAGAAATAATATATATGGTGATAGTAATCTCACATTTTTTGTCTTCTTTTAGTGCTTTTTTCTTAGGTTTCTGTTACTGAGCTCCTGTCAACATCTGTTTCCATCTAATGACAAAGGTATTGCTTGATGTAAAATTCTGACACATTTGTGTTCAGAGTATAAATTCACTTTGATTTCATTATAATTGTGAGACAGTGATAAATTACTGTGCAATTATCACGTTCAAAATGGCAAGCTGAAGCAATGACAAGTCTTTTTTAGATTTTTCTTCCACTTCTATAAGTGAACATGCAATGGTTCAAAAATACTGCTTCGTTTTGTCACTGTCACAGCACTATTTGTACATCTGCTTTCTAGTTTCCGAGTAGCTTTGCCCCTGAACTGGAATTTTTTAGTTCTTTCATTTTTGGTCTTTGTCTGCACAGTTACACTTAACAAAACTGATCTAAGCTACTGCAACCAGATTAAGCCCTTCTGCAGAGTCATTCAGAAAGATTAGTAGTGCTTAAGTTGTTGCTAAATTAAATAATTTCAAATTTCTAATTTTAGTTACTATAGCTGTGCTGAGTGTCCTCACATTGACAAGCTCCTAGTCTGGGCCTTGAGCCGAATTACATTGCATTTTACTAGATAAAATAGCTAAACTGCTCAAACCATCTGGCCCAGGACCTATGCATAACTGGACAAAAGAAATGCCTAAAAATCCTTGTATGTAAAGCTTCCAGCTTCTGCAACTTCCTGGAGTCTACAACCTAACAGTGATGAATGAGGACTTTTATCTTTTGTTCCATCCTAAGCTCCTGCTGCATCTTTCCTGTTTACGCTTAATTGAGAACTGTATTTAGGAATTTTTAAAAAAGGCAAAAATCTAGGTAAAAATATGCCTGAACAGAGCATGTTTAACGTATACTAAAGATCAGCATGTGCATGAAATGTTTTGCTAGGATCTTTTAATACATGTTTGTTAGCTGAGGCCACAGCGGGCATGCTTCCCTGTTTCCCCCTATAAATAAGATGACTAGTTCTTAAAGCACTTGTTCAAAAATTAGGAAGCAAACAGACTTCAGAACTTACTGGATTGAAACCCCCAGGAGACGATCAGGGTATTTCTGGAGCAAGATATTAGTTAATCTTCATCCCCTCTGCTGAAGTGATACCAATGTGTAGCACACCGTTAATTGTGGAGGGAAAGAGGATTGTGATTCTGTAGTCTGGGGACTCATCTGAGAAGAAACACCCTGACTTCTGGTTACAGGCCTCTTCATCCACACCATGTAATGACTGTTATTGGAAAAGATGTAAACAGAACTGAGTGTTGTAAATAACATGAAAACTAGGCATCCGTCAGTTTTATTTAAAGACACAACAGTCTCTCGGATATAAATTCTTCAGATCTAGGCTCAACTGTTTTCCCAAGCAATTGACCACTGGTCCTGAGAGTGCTCCTCTAAAATGGGCCACAGTATGTTCAGCTTATCTTGGGGAGATCTTTTCTGCCATTCCTTTACCACACTACATTTTCTGCCAGATAATTCTTGGTTTATATCTAGAGAGCTTTATTAAACATACAATTACAATCTTGTTAAGTATATGCAGTATTTAGTTACACAATTATAAGTTATAGAAGATTGCCTAAATGTACAGTATTTAGAACACATTTATTTATAAGTCCTGTTGTAAATCCAGAATGCTTCTCTAAAACAGAAACAAAGGACTAAACCTAACATTAACAAAGAGGTCATGGGAACTCTTGCTCTTCCAGTTGCTAAGTGCTTGTTTCAAGTCCTAAATGCTTCCAAAGAGAAAAGTTTGGAAGTCATGAGAAAGAGTACCATTAATGGCAGACCTTGAAAGTCATCTGTACTTGGAAAGTGTCCAGCGCTTCTAGGATTAAGCCTGTAGTATAACTAATAGGACATGAAATAGACAGTAGACACAGTCCAATCTACATATGTCATTGAAAAACATTTCCAGCACTTACTCCCTCACACAAACTTTACTTTCGTTATTGCAGTTCTGACACCCACAGAGAATGAGAAACACTTGCTCGTGCTGGTAATGTAAGCATAAATAAGAAAAGATTGCTGTGCCTATGGGAAATAGGATAAACTTTCCTGAACAGTTTCCCTCTCCCACAGGAAGTGTCATAAATTCTCTAATATATCTAAAGAAATAACCAGCCTCTAAGTTTCATATTCAAGGTTACGCCTCATTTACTCCGCAATGTGGAAGGCTGTCAAATTATTTTTATGCTGATTGCACTCAATCTGTATTATAAGACTTTTACATTACAAATCCTCTGTTTAAATGTTTGAAGTAACAGAAGTGAGGTTAAAATATATGGATATATATTTTAATTAAAAGAACTCACGATTTGTTTAAGGATTTCAAGACACCCTGAATCCTTCTTTAAAAAACTTGCATTTAAATGATGAGGGAACATAAGCTGCTATTTCTATCAATTAACAGCTCTGTGAAACAACTGATTAACCAATATTTTTTCTACTGGTCAAAGAGAAAAGAACGTTACAAATCCGTGTTATTATTAGCAAGTAATCGTTGAAATGTCTACAGCTTTTGAATCAAATATAAATGCTCTTTAATAAAATGATTTAATTATTTTTTAATTGAGGATATACTGGTAAATACTTAAATAAAATTTAAATCTTTGCAACCATTTTCTGTCTACCAAAAGCCTAGGATTATTTTTTCTGTCACTTTTGCTACATCTGTACAGATTTTACTGAAGTCAATGGAGTTACACTAGTATTAAATCAATTTGAGGAGAATGTCAGGCCTCTAGATCAGAAGAAATTTAAATCCAATTCAAGCACTAGTTCTGGTTTTCTGAATGTTTAGGATCAGTTATAAAGGTTTAATTCATATTATATACAATTCTGAAAAAATAATCTTATTAAATCAGTGGCTAGATAGAGAAAGATCATTAATTTATTTCCATTATAGAGGCCTGAATAGCGAGGCTTCAGACATCTCAGAATTGAAAAGAAAATCTTAAGAAATAATAACAGCTGGATGAAGCACAGTGATTTTATAATGTGCTCTGGCTGTTATCAACAAGGCATCTGTTTTGGAATGTGAAAAATAGAGAGGTTACAATGAACTTGCTATGAGTGAATGTTTTTAATGAGAAAAGAAGTGAAAACTAAAGGCAGTAAGTGCTTGGGAAGAAACCCAAAATAGAAATTAAAAAGAGCAAATGAGGAATACTTACAGATGAGTTCTTGGGTATTTAATGAATCTGAAAACAGCATGAGTAATTAAGTGTGGAAACTGAACCTTACCACTACGGTAAGTGGGATATATCTCTTCTAAATTACATGCCTGAAAGCCAGAAGTCTAGCACTGAACTGCTTGCCCTAGGATCCCTTTATAGTCAACAGAGAAATCTAGGCACCTCTGGAGGGTGATTCATCTCTAACTAAAATAGGCATCTGAGATAGGTCAAATGAATTGCCCTCTAGAGGTGCCTACTTCTCTCCAGTTCAGACTTCGATGTCTAGATTTTAAATGTCTAAAGCTAGGTGAGATGAATCCCACTTCAAATCATCTTGATCTTACATTGTTTCTCTATTGAACAGTTGAACAGGCACTAGTAACAGAAAATCCCTACGGCATGTCACAATGTAGACACCCAATGATGACGAAGAAGTGAAGAATAAAGTGGTCGATTGATGCTGCAATTAATGTTTTTAGCCGATTAGTTTTAGTGGAGGTCTTGGCCAAGTCTCTGGGACTTGTAAAGCCTCTTGCACACGACTCACGGGAGGGCATTTGGATGAAATGTGACCTTCCTGATGTGCATTAGAGTGGTGTGAAGTCCTGGGTTAGCACTAACTAGGCTGCTCCTCTTGCTCTATATTTGAGATTTGACCATGCTGCTGTGTGCAGTGTTATGTCAGTAACTAAAACAGACAAATTCAGTCAGGATTTCCTTCTTTGAATATTTCTAATTCTTCATTTTATATCCAGAGAGGCTAAGGAAATGATAATTCCGGGTTGTTCCATTGTAACGTTTGCCTCCTTTTTCTAGAAAATGGAAAGCAGGATCTTGTAGGTAAAGTGTTAGACTGCAACCCAGTTGAGGGCTTCATCTTCTCTTTCAGTATAGCCAGAGGGTGAGACTTAATGATTTGTTGGTTCCTTCCTCTGGAAGAGACAGAGGACGACTAAAAAGGTAAGTTCTGTAATACAGATGGTCTAGTATAAGGTGCATGAACAACACTGGAGTCATGAGCTTGCTGAGAGCCTTTATTGTAATAAACTGTATTTCATGGTAGTTAAGATTACACTTGTAGGACATAACAAATATCCTTTATCCATAAAACCAACCCCTCTCTGATTCTTTTGTTACTTTTAATACTTCATGTAATTTTATTCTCTAGCATACAGATTGGTGTGGAATTTCCTTCCATTACTATTTTACTTGCAGTTACTCCAATACAAAAACATCCCTTTTCCTCCATTAACCTAGAGCACAGAACCAAAGGTCTTCATGAGACTGTTATATGTAACACAGTTATCCTTGGAATGCCTTATCTGCCTAATAAAATGAACACAAAGATTGCTTTCTGTTGGTTTTCCAGCGTCCTGATGATTCTTTTTCATGACCAAAACATGTCTTATTTAACCCAAAGTCAAAATAAAAAAGAAGGATTTAGAAGTTATTATCTTTTGCAATTTTTCTTAGAAATGATAGTATATTTATTCAGGTCTTCTGGGAAATTCAGTATAATGGATAAAATAACAAAATTAATTTAAAAAGTTGGTAGAATACTTCCACAAAACAAAAATATGGTTTTAGTAATTTTTAGTAACTTATTCAGGATTTTATTTAGAAATGGATAAGCACATTATATCTCGAATGTGCATATCAAATTAAATATCATTAAATTGTATACATAAATTAATTAAACAGTTGGGAAATTGAATTTAGCAATGGATCACTGGCTCGAAACTCCAGCATTCTACCTTGGGCTAAATTAAAAAGTAACCACTTGGTGTTTTGACATCTCATTAGCAAAACTGCCTTTATCACACACTAGTCTATTTGAATGATAGAAAAGAGTGAATGCTAAATGTGTGTGTAAAGGATTTGCTGGAAATAAAATAGACCCCATCTGAAAAGAAAATATGACTGGAAATGATGGCTGGATTTGTAATTTTTCAAATGAAAAACTTGTTTTTTCGTATTTTTTTTTCTGAGAAATGCTGATGGGTCATTTATTCAGGGAACGAATATACTATTGGCAGTTCTTAATATTACAATGTGGAAAAAGAAATGGAAGGAGAAGGAAAATTAGAATGAAAAAGAAGGTGCTTTATTCAGTTTGCTTACGTGTGCCATTAGACAAAAAATGTTAGACATAAAGAATAAAATCTATTGTTGTTATTTGTTGGCTTATTGTTTCAATATGTGCCAGGCAAAACATTCAGATCCTGTTTGCCTTGTGGGAAATCTACATGACCAAGATGCACACAGAGGGAGTTTGAAAGGAATTGCATACCTGATACGAACAAAATAAGCACATGCGAATAGTACAAGAAAATTCATTTGTACAAGATGCAGCTGCAGGTTCTTGATTTTTCTGAGAATCAGATCATAATTTTTATGCTGTTTTTTAATATTTAGCCCTATAATCTGTCTTCTTCCTTGAAGACCATCTAGAGTTATTTGAAGTGATGTCTTACATCAAATTTAATTTACCTTTGTTGCCAAGTCGGAGAGACTGCGCTCCATCTATACCCACAATTACTACTCAATTTATTCTAATCCAGTTTATCACATTGTCCTTTTGACTTCTATTTTTCTAACTCTGACCATTTTGACAGCATCTTATATTCTGGATTTTGGCCCTCATCTTAAGCAGGGTGGAATATTCACAGACCTATATTGGAGAACTTCTTCTCCTCTCCCTGAGATGCCTTTTGCAAACCTGTCTGACTACAATGAATCCACTTCCATCGTTATGTTGCCAATGTTCCTCTTTGCTCCTGACTGGTTTTTTAAACATGGTTCTGCTCTTTAGAGCATTAGAAATCCCCTGAATGTATTAAATCAGAGCCATTTCATACATATTCCCATTTCACCTAGACTTTTGAGCATATGTGTAAAAAACACAATCTACATTGATGTCAAAAGATTGTCTCTACCACTTTGAGAAAGTGAAAGTACCCCCAAAATGGAAATATTCCAACTGTGGGCAGTTACCACTAAGACAAATTTCCCTCACTTAGATGCATTCCTCATTAGATGCACTTTCTGGTGTTTCCCAGCTAGATGACATGCCAGATGACATGCCAACATGTATTTTGAGATTCATACAAGTACAATTTTGTAGTTAATCTCTTTTCTCAGAAAATGATAAATGCTGTGTTGGTGGTTCCAGATTCTGACACGTACTGCTCATCAGCGCAGTTGGACCCATTTGCTGTAGTGACTAATGCTAACACCAGTACAGTCCAATTACACTAGATCTCTATGCTATCGTGCCCTTTCATATTAAGAAGTCACAATGAGGAGAAAAAATGCTAGCATGATTCTTGAAGACTCCAGTAATGAAGCCACATAATCAGTTGTGAACTTGCTAGACTGGGTAAATATTCAAAATATATTGTGGAATTCTTTCATCTGGGGTTCAGCTTTGTGAGTGTTGACCATTCCAAGTGGTTTTAGTGGTTCTAGTCCTGACTCTTCCTTGACTAACAGAAGAATAAATAATGCTTCAGGTATCAACACATTAACAAACTACAAAGATAGAGTCCGTATGCTATGATTAAATCTGCCAAATTTCAGTTGTTCACATGATAAATTTATAATTGAGAATTTTTCTTAGTGGTGAAAGAAAACATCAATCATACCACAAACCTACTATAAGATATATATCTCAGTGAGCACATATCAGCAGAGATGCTTCTTTCTTTCCATTGATTGTCACGTAAGTCTACAGACGTAGCTTAGGAGATGCCTGGCATTATTAAACTGAATTATATGTGTAATGCTTAGCAACATATTTTTCAAAACTATATTGCACAGGCAAAGAGCAGGAATTTCCACAAAAAGGAAATTCATGTAAATTAGTGTCAAATATGGACATTTGTGTAGGTTCTTATTTTAACTTCTGCAAAAATTTAGAAATCTGGAAATAACTACTTAGTACACCTATCCATAACAGTCACCAGACTATCTAATAAAAAAACATTTCACAAACCTTGACATCTCTTTACATGGGGAAGGGGTAAAATATGTGTAATTGCTAACACTGATGTTTTGCCGTTGACACTTTCAAACGTGTGATGAAGAAGTTACTGCATTGTGCTGGATGTTAATAGGAATAATCCCACTTCAACTGAAAATCTGGCCCTGTTTTTCTGGCGCTAACTTACTACAAACCTGGCAAATTAAGGAATCTACTGAATCAGGATCTCTGTGAGCAGCTGGTAAAGACTGAAGCAAGAAAATTCTGAAGATCTTTTAATATCTTGCATGTTGTCCCTGTTATTTTCACTGAGAGAAATATGCGTACGTTCAAGATATATATTGACTAACATTATATAAAACTTCAGAGATGAAGAATGCTTACAGAAATGAAAGCAATTTAAAGTCTGCAAAAACTGTCTTCAAAGTAGGAAGTTTGCTGTGCTTTACTGGTCAGATGCTTTGGTCAATTTTCATTTTATGTTCTCTGTTGATAGATGTATGTACCATTCTTTTTATACCTCAGCTTTACTACTTTTCATATTACTTGTACGTGAAGGATGAACTTTTGAATTTGAACCTCTTTTTTACTCCCTAAGAAAAATTCTGTATTTAATTGTACATTAACTGTCACGCTTCTGTCTTTCGTGTATTGTATATCTCTTTGAATAGAAACTTTACTGGGCAAGAGTTGGACTCTCCTACATGACGGCATAGTAGCTAGCACATTGCAAACTTTTGCAGTGATAAAAATTAAGTGGTAATAAAAATAAAAGTAATAATGACAGTGATTATTACAGTAATGACAGGACAAATCTTTTATTATAGAATGGTTACATTGGCATTTATATTTACATGCAATCTTACTATTGCTTTGAAGGCCAAAATCAGCATCAAGTGACAGCTACTCATTATCTTGACAGTAACATAAAATTGTACTGACATAATACAAGAATAAAAGGTATCTTGGGGCATACTGAGGCTGGATGGGAAGAAGAAGGGCAGTGCTAAATTAGCCTGTGTTTCACTGATCATAAATTGCCCTTGGTTGTTAAAACCTGGCAAAATTCAGAGCAACAGTGAAGATTGCATTGCCATGCAATTTTCTACATCAGATCGGAATATTCAGAATTATGTGCATGAGATGTATAGATCCTTTTGAAAGCTAGCTGTATTTTCAAGGGCCTAATCAAAACAGAATGGCAACTGAGCATATATTTAAAAGATTGTCATGATTAACATACTGCTGAACATCAAAAGAGTTAATGGTTAAAGGTTAGATTAATTTAGTATGAATCTGGCTGTCTTTAATTCAGGAGACTTGTCAGTGAAGACAAGAGTCAGTGAAATGACCTAGAAGGTATTTATTACCTTCTGTGGTCCTGTTTTAGTCATGAGGTTAGACTGGAATGAGTGGCTGTAAAGGAGTTATCTACCTCTCTGCAAACAGGAAAAAATGAGATTAATCCACCTAAAAATATGAAAAGAAATTTTTTTTTCCAAAAAATCTTAGACCTGTTTTGGGGTGGTCACATTTGACCAAACGAATACCAAAAATTGTCTGTCTTGTCCATAAAGCATCCAGTAATTTTAAATCAGTTAAATTATGGAAGAAAAAATTTACATGGGTTATACTTTCATGTATTCCTACAGTGATTATTGGCTGGGCAAAGGGAGGATCATACCGTGATCTCATTAACACTGTTAGGTAAAATAAAAAGCAGTCTTTCTAAGTAGGTAGCAAAACGCTAAGAAGCCAGTAACACTTCTTATACTTTGTATTATGCCTGAAGCTTTTAAGGTGGATTTGGCAACATTTGTTAATTAAATCTTTCACCCATGAACTGGTGAAGCTGGTAAATCTAAGGTAAACTTTTAATTGTGCTAAGTAAGAGCAATTAATAGCAGTGTATCAAGGAAAACTCTAAATCAGTGGTAATTGGAATGACAGGCAGGGCTTTGCCTCAACACTTCATTAAACTTCTATTTTTATGGGTATTTCTTCATTTCCACTGGAATGAACAAGTCAGTATGCATGACTTATTCTCCAATGAACTTTGATGAATTTTTCTAAGTACATTGAAATGAGCTGCATCTTCTGTTAATCCAAAGGCTCCCCCCACCCATACATATGGCGATAAACCCTCTGATGTACATGCAAGAAGGGAGAATAACGGGCATGAAGGACAATCATATATGTACGTATATAAATATATGTTTTTCCTCATCAGTAATAACTCTGAACTGCCTGCAGCATTCATAGTGCCTCTTAAAAGTCAGGTATTGTATTGAATTTAAAATTCTCTTATGCTGAGCAGGAAAGGGGAAAAAAATCAAACACTTTCTGAATTGGGCCCAAATATCCAAGGTTAATTTTCTGAGAAAGCTGCAGCAGCTAGATAAGGCCATCCCCTGCAAATTAGTTTTGCCTGCCTGGATTACAGCTAAATTTATGCAGCTCGCCTTATCCTTTCAGAAGCGCCTCTGAAGTGTCGTAATTAACTGGCACACATAAAGCGAGCAAATTTTCTGCTTAGTGGCAGCCATTCCTCATTTCATCTCAGTTCTAACCCAAATGGAAAGGTAGTTTCTTATTTTTACTGTGAAAAAAAAAACCCACAACTTACCAATATTTTACAAGAAGTCTTTGAAAACAAACATGAAACAGCTTCAGAACAGAATTAGGGTTTTAAAGAGCAGAAATTCTGCTGAGGGAGCAAAGTGGTGCTTTTGCATAATAGTAAATAAAAAATAGAAGATGGAGATTATGTATACATATAAATATATATGTGTGCATATATATAGGTATACACACATGCACATTTAGCTTCCAAAATTTCGCAGTTCACTAGGGAATTTCTGTCTCTTTTCTTTCTGTTAAGATCCACATCCAAACTGTAGGTTATGAAGAAGTAGATGTGATGTATGTACGTTTCCATTTTAACATAATAGTAGATATATCCTGGTTGTGTCTGAATCATGTGTGATTATTTTGTTAAGAAAAGTCAAGAGCATATTTAATATTTTTCAGGTAATTTTCCTTCTTGCTGATTAAAAGGTTTCAATATATTAAAAATAAAAAATCAATCCCTGTCATCTATATTTGAAGTAAAACTGGCACACATGCGTAAACTCAAAGAAAACATTTTAGAATGTATAAAATTTAATCCCAGACTATGCTAGTTTCTTTCCTTTTCTGTCTAGATTTTCACCAATCTTCTTGTTGTTGTGGTCATCAACATTTTCTGCTGTCATAATAATATTTTACACTGTCTTGCTCTGGTTTTCATATGTGTTTCCCATCTGCCCCGTTATTTACTCATTCATAAAGCCTGTCAAATAATTTGACAACTTTTAATACAATTTTGTAATAAAATATTAGGTAAGTACTTTCTCCTCTCAAATTCTTGTCTTAGTGAGAATGGCTATTTGCTGAGAATTCTGATGATGAATTGCTTCTGTGCAGCATCCAGCAGTGTTTGGATTTTTTCCCCCGTTTTCCCATTTAGTAAAAGTAATTTTTTGGTGAGCTATCAAATCTTCATGTTATCCATTTAGAGTGTTGCAAACAGAGTTTTCAGTATATTACAAGTCTTTGTACAGTAAACTACCTCCATCCCAACTAGGCTAGCTTGGTGGAAAGCAGTATTTTTACTTCCTGAAAATTGATATTAGAGCTCAGCTGGGAATTTTCTACATTCTATTTTTACTCAGAAAATTCCATTATGTCAAATGTACAGCTCTTACTCTGCTGGTAAGCAGATCAACAAGTATGCTGCGGCACATTAGTTGAACCAAGCATACTCCATATAGTAAACCTCCCAATAACTGAGTAATGGCAGCAGCTATCAAAGGGCCAAATTCTGCTTTCAGCTAGACTGGATTAAATCCAGAGCAAATCCACTGACTTGAATGGAATTACTTGGGATTTAAGGTAGTGTAACAGTCAAGCAGAATGCATCCTTTCCTATTTAAACCATAGTTCTAACAGCTACTTATAGTGGAGATCCCTAGGCAGCGAAATGACTGTCAATGGACTTGCACAAGAAGAGAACGTTACATGAGCTCATGGAATTTTTATTTGCTTAATCATCAAGAGATAACGGTGAACATTATCACTGTCTAGACCATAGCAAAATATCTTGCCTGCAGGGGCTGCCCTGAGGAGAAGACTGTCATGTAAAATCAGGGGAAGCTAAAGAAACTAGAAATCTCTTTAAAAACGATGAGTGAAGCTGAAGACGTGGGTTTGAGCAGAATCTAAGACTTCCTCAGCAAAAGCCTCATGAATAGGAGCCTAATTATTCATAAGAATTTTACAAGGATTGGTCTTTAACCAGCAAGTCCATCAGAAAACACCGAGAATGAATTTCTGTGTACTTCAGGATTAGAAACAACTCACTAAAGGACAAGTTATAGGAACTTAAGAAAACGGAGATGGAAAATCTGAGGTTCACCCGTGCTAGCATTTATCCCACACCCTTGATATTCTGGTAAATTGACTGGGTAGGTGTCTAAAGGATCTCTCATTGCTACGAAAAAGCATTTCAGAACTTTTTGAGTCACAGGTAACATATTTCCAATATTATTGCTCAAAGACAAGAGTCAAAGAAAGGTAAAGCTTATGGTAGTCAAACACCTGTCTCCTCTCCCACCAGTGCACTTGCAAGAGACATCTGTAGTGGAGAGCAGATGATTCAACATTAAAATTTGGACATCTGTGAGATGAAAACTCTGTTCATTTTACAGGACAACAGTGAAAATTATCTGTGTATTTACTGAAGTTACTGGATGGTTTTGAGAAAATGTAGTCTTCAGGGGGGTTTGAGTGTTCCTTTTTTTCTGTTGTTTTTTTTCTGCTGTCTCTAACTTCATTTATATTAACTTCCATTCTTTACATGCGTTTTATCTCCGTCTTTACTTTTGCCACTTTACACCAACCTTTTGTCTTATTTTCCAAGTGTGCATCTTTTTTCTTTATTTGTCTGTATTTTTCAGGTGTCTGTTTATATTCTGGAATTACCAGTGTCACTATTGTCACTGCCAAGATGTTTCTTTTCATGGCACATAGATGTATGTGGTAGACTGGAATTAGTATCTTCTCTTGACATCTTCACTCATAGACAGATTTATTGGGAAGGGAATATTTCTTCGTACTGTTTCATTTCAGAAAAATTATGACTTGGAATGATTGGACAATTTATGTTGCTGATAATCCATTATACCAAAACATCTTTTCTGCTAATGCATGTGCACTTTAACAAAAAGCACAGAGAAAGGTACAATCAGAACATCTGTGATTACAGACAGATTCTCCCTAAAATAAATAGGAAGATCTTCAACTGTATAAAAGAGTGTGCCACCTATCTTTTCACAGTGCTTTTCATTTTCCTCTGCTTCTGGTTAAAATACAGTAAAGACAAACCTGAAAAGCCTTCTAAAATTATACCAAAGTGGTGTTGCATTATCTGTGGGTTTTATGGAAATTAGTGGGCTCAGTTCATGGTTCTATAACCCATATATCTAATAGCAATACTCCTGTTGTAAGAAATTAACTGATGCTTTATGAACAATCATTTATTCATTGTCATAATTATTCTTTTAAGTTGCTGTAGTATTTAAACACTCTTCCATAATATTTTGTAAAGCCACAGGACCAGTTTATAGCAATACAATTATTTGTTTCTTATACCTTCATTTCTTTAATATAAACAGTATTTTTTGAGTTGGTATGTTTCTTTTCTTAGACTCTATTTAAGATTTGATAAACATTAAATTAAAGGGCTCTTGCATTAATTTTCATGTTGATACCAAAATCCATAGCATGATCTCTTAGAAATATGTGTTTTACATAATACGATTATATATGTACATAAAAGTAATCAGATTTAATAATAATCTTTAAAAATACCAAAGCAAAGAAATTGATGTGATTTGTCAAGGTTTTTCACTGACTCCTTTTTTTTTTTTTTAATGAATCTTAGCCATTCAATTGCTTATATTGAATTTAAATTAAACCTTAAATGAGGAACTGATACATGTATAAAAGTAATGAATAAAAATCCTGTTTACCAATTAGTTAAATCCAATTAAAGCTTAAGCTGATAATTGTATAAACCTCTGGTATGAAAAAGAAAAAATGTGCTCAGAGCTGTTGTCTACAGTATGTGTTAGAAGATATTTTTATTGGGAGCTTGTTACTGTACTGGGACATTGAGTAAAATATTAATTTAACTGTGGTAAATCAGTCATATTTAAGCCAGGACTTAAATAGGACAGTCAGTTGCCTATTGTCAATACTGTTTTCCGACAAAGGAACATTCACACATCTAAGGGGACAACTGACATCTGTTACTCACTAACAGGTCTTACTATGAAAAATGTGTTATTTTCAGAAGCAGCAATTCTACACTAGTTATCCAGAAGAGCTACCTTCTGAAAGGCAGATCAGATCTGGATAGTTTGGGGTGTTGTAGTACAGTGCAAAGAAATCCATACGTCCTCAGTCATGATTTGATCCTTTCTCACTTCCAGAATTTGTTTTGACGAAAGAAAAATTCTCTTCTATTTTCGGAAGGCTCAGAGCCCAGGTAGGTGGTGGGCTTTTCAGAGAGCAAAGTTCGTAAATGCTAGTTACAGAAGCAGGATATAAACCTGCAGTTGCTGAATTTTGGACTGGTTTTGAAGGCTTTTCCAAATTGTACAAAATTAACTCACAAAGGTATATCATAGTTCTGTTGCTCCCCAATATCTTTCACTTAGCAATAAATAGTCTCCATGCTTGAATTTCAACAGCATATTTGATTTTTTTAAAGTAAAAATTCCAGTAACGGAATTATTACCATGACATTAATGTAAACCAGAGATACAAGGTAGTAAGTGCAATTATTCCCTATCTGCTGCATCCTCTGTTAATTGAGGGGTGATTGGGACTAAAATGAAAAGCATTTTTTTACATCTGTACCATAATCACAGAGCTTCTCCTTTAAGTTAAATACTGAATGAAGTAACTGCCTGGGAAATATTACTCAGAATTATTGCTATTCCTATATAACAGAGTTCACACAGTCATGGCTTCATTAGTGAAGAGGCATGATGTCACTTTATAGAATGCATAATACTAATACTGGTAAAAAGAAAATCTGAGTGAATGAATATAAGACCTTATGCCACTGTTGCCATTAGTTCTTTTTCCTCTGGGATTGCTCTCATTTTCATGACCTAAACTCCTATGGACTGGGCTACAGGACCATGAATCATGCGTTGTAGGAAAACTTTTTGCCCAATTTGTCAGAAAAGAAAGGACAACAGAGGGTTATGGTGCCCTTTTCAGGTATGAAAATGTCATTTCTAAAAATTCATGGTAGTTCTTCAGAATTCATGGCAGGAAAAGTCCCTTGGACCTACAATGGGTTTTCCTTTCCTTGTTTCTGCCTGCCACAGAGGGAAGGATTTGCTTTACCCCACTCATTTACTAATCAACACAGCTGATCGGTTGGAATTGCTGGAAGTTGCTAACTTGCCATAGCTACGTTTGGTGTACAGTAAATCATAAAAAGCAGTCATCTTTCTCCATTGAAGGGGAAGGGGTTTCACTGTGGAGTTGAACTGGCAACGGGTCTGCAGAGTGTCCAGGGATGTCAATAGTGGAGAAATTCCTCTTTTTGTTCCTATTCTTGTAGGGCGTACAGCTTGCTTTCTTGCCTTACTCCTACCTCCTTTGTCTTTTCACCACATATGGGCTTTTTTCATACTAGATTTACACTGTTATCTGCTAAAGCCAGTCCTGTTGTTTGTTTGTTTGTTTGTTTTAAAGAAAGAAAGTTAAAACATTATACTAGGACTTGGGAGATTTGTGTTTGGCTCCCAGGTCCTGGGCAAGTTGTTTAACTCACATCCCTCAGTTTATATATACCCTGTATTGTTGTGTATGTTCTTAGTGTTATATTCCAAGCTTTTTGATACAGTCAGTCGTGCACTATGACAGTAAAATAGGGCACCTAGATATTATAAGATAACAGTAACAAATAGGGAAATTTTCACTGGAGGTTTGTTTTGGAGTTACGTTTTTGAAAGTAAGATGAGTGGTTTGACAATTCAGAGAAGCCTCAGCAATACACTGTTGTGCACAACTCAGACTGTTAAATAACTTGAGCTTGCAATGCTAATATATATAGTTATGTCATGTTTTTTCAAGATTAGCTATCAAAATGTTTGTTTATATGAAGAAATAGTTAATAAACCAAAAGGTTTGAGAATGTTCCAACGAATATTACACATTAATGTATGTTAACAGTGGAGATTATATAAATATCTTGAGTGACTGCTATGCAGAGAAACTCTATTCCATTCTACCTGTTTTTCCAAGAAAACTGGTGTTGTGTCAGTGTATTTATAAGTATAAAAACTTAAGCCATTCTAAATTTATTCCAAATCTCTAGCCTCCAAGGAGAGAAGGCAGAGAAGGCTTAGTTCTTAAAGACTGCTATTAACTAGCTTCAGGAAAACGTCCCCAAACAAAACAGTATTCCAAAGGAACAGGGGTTCTATTGCTGCAGAACACCTCCTGGAATTGCTCCTGCAATGGCCAGGAGTTCAGAACAGCTCCCTGCCATTACCTCCCTCCTTGAGAAGGAACTTGGTAGAGCCTAAAATACCTAGCTGGCCAGAAGTCCATCTTTTAAATTTCATCCTGAGGGTCATGGGTAAGATCCTCCTTTCAGATCCCTAGGTATTTGTAAGAAGACACTTACATGGGAGCTAGTAGCTAAACTACTGTTATGGTTAGCCACGAGAAATAGGCGCTTGTAAAGCACAGTTCATTTGACCTGTTCTAGATGCCCACAAGAGTACAAGATTAATTACACTGAGAATTGACTGTTTATCTATAGAGACTATAAAGTAATTCAGATGCATACATCTATATGGTAAATGTCCAAAGTTTGGTGAGATTAATCCTACTAAAGATTAAGCACCTATATCCTACTAAAATAGTCTTTAAGTTTTGTACTTATTATTCCATTACCCTCTCTAGAATCAATGTCCAATGGCCAACCCTATTGCTTCATAAACATTACATTACTACTGGATCATTTCTGGCTATCTAAATCCACTGGAAATTCCAACATTTACAAGACTCATTACAAATGCACACCTACGGCCAAATCTCTGAATGTTTTCAACCAGTACATTCCCCCAGCAAAGAGAAAATCAGTAGGAAATCACTATGGGGCCACAGAATAATTGTTTTTTGATCTGGTGGACTTTTTCTCTAAGCATGTAATTGAAGAACAAAAATCCTTGGTAGCTCACTTGCTGCAGATTAATAATTGTGCGGTTCAAAATGAAGGTCCTTGATGGCACAGTGAATACACATATTTCCTTCATAACAAATATTTGGGCAGAGGCAAGATCAAGCAGTAAACATAATTAAGCAAACTGAGATTATCCATTGTTCTTTTACTGTAGAGAAGACAAATGACCTTCCAAGCCAAAGGCCTGGACCTTTAGCTATTAAGTAAAAAAGGAGCTTGCCTTTTATAATTAAGCTACAGTGTAACAATCCATAGAGGACAAAGATAAATTTGTAAGCTTACTGTAAAGCCGAACAGTAATTAGAGGTGGGGGAACTGCTTTCATGAGAATTAGAAATATTTCTTTCTGCTCTCTCAATATCTCAATCTACTCGATCTATGGTTAAATAAACCCACTGCACATTTGGAAGGAGACTGCTATGAGAAGATGGTATGCAACTAAACTATATTGGTTCAGTAGCTTTTTAAAGAAATGCCTCTCAAATTTTTTCTTTATCTCTGATTTTTCTTTTCTACAGAAGTCATTAAATAAAAGTCTGAGTTCCATCTAGCTTAAATGGGACAGCAGAAATTTTCAAAGTACCTTTATAGCAACTTCAGGTCAAGATAAAAAAAACAAGCCAGTAATTTTGTATGTCCAGAGAAGTAACAGTTTTTTTACATTTCCCTGATCTATATTTTTATTTCACATTGGAAAAGAAGTATTAGGAGAGGTTTTCAAGGTAATGAATAGGAATTAGGACTTATATGTCTCACTATCCTTTGTGCCTCAGAAAATATCTCCCCCAGTGTATGTGAGGCTTGATCTAGCTGCCACTGAGATCAGTGAGTCTCACATTGATTTTAAGGAAGAGCCGGGTCAGGCCCCTGTTACATTAGCTAAATCCTGGCTAGACCAACATGTGCATGAACTGACAGCGATCACCTGAAGATGAAATGCTAGCTTTAGAAACCACTATGCTACCTCTTCTATGGCAGAAAGGAAAAACAAAAAGTGTGCAAGTGCAGGGTAGAAATAAGGTGCTGCTGGCAATTCTGAGCCTGTACAGTTAGAGTTTTGATCATCAGTCCACCAGTCAAGCAAAGACAGAAAGTCATAGTTTGTGTGTTTCTGCACATAATGAGATAAGTAAAAGGTTTTAGTTAGCCATTCAGAGCAGACATTTCTACTGACCTCCAGCAGGAAATAGGTTCTTGATGCAATCTCACATTGATTGAGCTGCCAGACATTAACTCATGGCCAGCCTTTGAAGGATACTGTTTTAAGAAACCTTATGATGCTGTTTCACAATTCCTTGTCATGTGCTTAGACCTGAGATATCATGAAGGTGGAAAAAATTATGGAAATGGAAGTAGTATCAAGCCATATCATTTCACTTTCCCATTAGGACCAAAATGAAAGTGGGACCGAGATGCTAAGACAGGGCTTTGGTTTTTGAATAGGGAAGGCACTGAATACGTATTAGGATAAGGAGACATTTATTGTACATTGACCGGCATCTAATCTGTGCTGTTTGTGGAGCAGGTTGGCCAGACACCAGCTCTTATCTCTGACTATTGACATTGTATTTCTTAAGGACCTACTGAAGTTTTGAAATCAGTCTAAATATTCTGTATTGAAAACACAAGACATCCTAGGGAATACTCTTCATAGGAGTTTGAAAAATTAGGAACTGGAAGAAATAAAAAGCATGATAACAAAATATGATGTCAGAGTATGTATGTCCCAAATACATAACATACATGTGCCTCACTCCTACTGACATTAATGAAAACACATCAGAAGATATTATTTTGGATCTTGATTGGAAACTACTTATACAGATACATTGCAGTACCCAATGCTTCTTAGGGTAAAAAGAGAAAAAACTCTTCCCAGTTTTTAATAGAACAAGGACTAGATTAGAAGTCAGAGATATTAAGTAATGCTTTCAAAGGCAATTTTCCAGAAATGGAGTTTTACCAGAGGAAGACTGCATAAGAAATAACCTATCATTCAAATTTCACTATGATTTCATAAAGAGATTTGTAATAACTCTTTAAATGTGTTTAAATTTCCTAAATACTTTTATCTTAATAAAAGGGTTTATTTTCTGAGACATAAACCCTGGTATATGCCAAAATCTATGTGCAATTAGCATGGCAGTGATGGTTATAGAGAATAAAAGCAGAACACAAACCTTGATCTCAAATAGAGATAGACTCTTTATAAGCATTTCAAATTAGTCAAAAGAAAAACCCCTACTGTGCTTAAAAAAAAAAATCTGCATTTTTTTACTTCACTCTGATTCTCAGACTGATGTTTTTTATTACTTAAAAATATTTATAAAGTCCCATTAATATAATAGTGACTTCTCTCAAACGTTGTTATTCTTGAAAAATCTAATAAATTGCAGCTTTTTTAAGCTATAGTAATTTGTTAAAAAAAAAAATCCCATAATCCCATTGCATTACCAGTGTTTCATTAGCTTCTGCATGTCTTCCAAGGAGAGAAAAGTAGGAAGTGAACACTGACCAATTCCTTAACACCTGCTGAGACAAATAGGATCTAGGAACCACCAGTTTTGGAGGAATAAATTTGTGGTAAATATAAACGATGAATACATTGGAAGAAGATATTAAATGGTTTGTAGCTGATTTCTAACCCAGAAAGAGTCATGATCTTACAGCCTGTTCAGTACAGATAGATATTACGCCCATATGGAACAGCCTGCTGTATATCAGGTTAAATTCATAAGACATATGGTATACTTAACAGTTTGAGCAGGCAGGTCTAATTTGGGTATAGGCCAGAATGAGCAGCAAAGCATGGTATCATTTTTTGCAAGGTGGTGATATTAAAGAACACCATGTAGTGGTTTGATTAAATAGCTTCAAAATCAGGACACCGGTAGAAACAGTTTGGAAGTATCAAGAAAAGGCAATTTGTCCCATTCTATGTCACACAGTTTCATTTCAAGTAAGCAGTAGTTTTGCATTCTGTATTTTGCAAGGAGCTGTCTAACGACTATGCACCACCAGTTAGGATCATCATGGTCATATTTGCTTGCAAGACAGGGAAAATTAAATTTTAGCTGTTTCTAGTTAATCTCTAGCTTGTTCTGTTTCACACTTCTGCTTTTGAAGTCAGCATGTGGTTCTATTGATGAGTTTGGTATCTGGACTGAGGCACCTGCAACTGGGAATTCTGCCCCCTCTGTGTAACGTAGAGTAGTGTTTGGTGGGTGAAACACAAATGATTGCTGAATTTCTCTTCAAGACAGGGCATGAGACAAACAAGACCATTACAGTGTGACTTTTTCAATGGCCGGGCTGTTCCATGTCAGTTGGCATTAATGGAGGTCACTGTTAGAAAACAAGATAATGTAGCATCTGTTTGGAATCTTCAGATTTCTGAAATCTGGTTTGGAATGAAGAGGACCATTTGACTCAGATGATGGAGGACACAGTGGAACTTGTTGTTGATCCCAAAAGCTGGTGGCCTGATTAATTTCTGCTGCAAATTTGTTAACTGTTCATCATTTGGTTTAAATGCCAGGCTCTGCCCACAATCTCAAACACTGCTATAAAATATAATCCTGTGGACTAAATCTGAAAGCCATCCAGTCCCCTCTGTGGCATGTGAATTCTAAAGCCATTTACTTCCTACAATGCAAGCCCTGAAAGTATGACAGAGCCATCTGGAGTGCTGAATCTCTTAAGAAAAGATGAACAATGGAATATTTTTTCTTTTAAAAAATAACCCAAACCACCAATGACATGAAATAAGAACTTTAGTATCAGCTTTCGCCCATTAGATCAAAGCAAAGTGTCAGTCAGGAGGTACAAAATGGATTAACAGATTCAGAAAAAGACAACCCATTGGCATTCTCGTATTCCTCATCTGTTGTGAAAGTAACACTCAGTATTACCTTCATTTCATAGCTGTTAAATAGCATTTGTCACTGTTAGATGTGACAATCGTCTGTTCTGCTCTTCTGCCATTTTGAACTGAGTTCATTTGCTAGTACATGTCAGTGAATCAATTATTTTATTACTCCATTTTATATTTCCTTTTTATATTACATACAAGCAGTGGGAAAGGAAGAGGAAAACTGCTTCATAAATCAACTTGGCTAACCAACAGTTAGAGTGCTACAGTATACCTGCAGAGGCCGTATCCTTGATCACGAGGCACAACAGAAACGTGCTGTCAATTAAAAATAAATAAATAAGCCAAAATGAAAAGAAGCACTGCCCAGAAAGAGTGCGGTTTAGTTAGAGACGTAGCAAGCATTGCTGCTCACAGCCAGTCATTTAATTACTGACCCATGTACAGGACAGAACCTGCTCCGCTCCCCCCCATGCTAAATATTATTCATAGAGATTTTTAATGTGCTGTATTTCTACAAAATCAAGTAGTTTTTTTTCTCTCCTTTTTCCTCCAGTTGGTGAACAGAACAGTAGGATTATTAGAATCTCTGTATTTTCTCTTTTCTCAGCATTTCAGGATGACATAAATGGCTGGGGGAAATATGTTTATTTTCAGGTGAGAGAATCTTAGGGTACTGAAACGGGTAGGATACTTTCCCTAAGCCGTTCTGTTTTCAAGTGTTACGAAAAATCCTGGAAAATGCTAAGTGAGTCACTGTAGCAGGTGTCATGAAGGATCTGGAAAGTAGGAAATTGTGTCACCTGCAATGTAGAATTCTTAAGAGGAAATTTAACAGGCTGCCAGGGATGAGGAAAAGCCTCAGCTGTTCCATTCTGTTCAGTTTCTTTGCTACTAGGTTTCAGTCTGAACGTACAGATGTGTTTGGAGAAGTCTTGCACGGTGATACTTTGTAGGGAAAGCAAAACGCCCTTAACATGCTACAACCATATAATATGCTTGACCTGCTGTTATGAAGACCATTGACATCAGGTAGGTCAGGACAACAAATCAAATTCTCTTCATAATTTTGAGGATGAGAAACAGACCACAAATAAAAATGTCAGCTGAATGACTCCAGCTCCATTACTCCATTACGCTTACACCAATATAATAATAAAAACTATTTTCCTAAGTAGGGTATTGATCTTCATTCTAATAATTTCCATAGGGACACTTTGTCTTATAATATCTCAGTTGCACATTTTTTGGCAAATATATCTGTAGAAATATATATTAACAGAATATGTTATAATGAATAATATGCTCACTGAATCAAGAAAACAGCCATGAACAGAATTAATTTTTAATTTTAATTTGAGGCAGTGTACTAGTATATCCGCATAGGTTGGGCTATGCTGTGTCATTCGGCTATTCTGCGTAGGCTGCAGTAATTCTTCTGTTTCTGAGACTGGACTTACTAACCACTTTCATGCTGTGCTTCATCGTACTGTGCTATGTACATAAGCTGTATGCGGTGGCTATTGTTATAAACTCCATCCTTTCTCAAAATGTGCACCTGTTTGCTGGCATCTTCTACGCAGTTCTGCCACTAACTATTCGAAGTAAGAACATCACTCTTCAACACTTTTCCTTGGAAGCATAGTTAAGGCATTAGAAAATGTGTTTGTGTGTGAAGGTAAAATACAGCACCAATTCTTCTTGATATCAGGAAACCAAAACTAAATCCTTAACTGTTTTTCTCACCACTCATTGATGAAGTAAAACGACCACAGAGACTTCATGATTATTACTTCTTCCTGGCTAAGAACGATGTAGGATGAGAGTTTCCCTAAGCTTCTCTTTTTTTCTGCACAGCAGCAATAGTTCACATTCCGTTGTCTCCTCATGAGGCTAAACAAACTCCAGCTGCCTTGGCCCTGTATACCTGTGTGCTCCAGCCCTCCCACCACAGTAACATCTCTCTCTGTTGACTCTCTCCTAGTTGTTGATATTGTGTTTCCACTGATGAGACCAAAACTCAGATACAAGACTCCACATGCAACCTTCTGAGGGCTGAAGAGAGGGAAATAAGAACTTCCTTCAACCTGCTGATTATGCTTTTCTTAATTAATACAGGCCAATATGTGGTTAGCCTTCAGTGTCACAATAGCACACTGTGACTTGTGACTTTGTGAGGATGTCCAGACCAAGGTGGGTTTCCTCCTGGCTACTCTAGCACTACACAGAGCAGGAGTGAGGCATCATGGTTATCCTAAGTAATTAAAAGGAACTTGAAAATCAGCTCATTCAGAGGTACCTAGGAGCAATAAGATATTTCCTGCCCTTGCCATGACCTGTGCAAGCTCCAGGCAGAACTACAGTACTTGGAAGAAGAAGGAAGTGATGGGACCCATTTTAATGAGAAACTGTTTAAAGGGCTGAGGCAGTAAATAAACACTTTTGCTTGAAAAGATCAGATAGCACCAATGTCTCGCACAGAATAAAAGCGAGGCATCAGAGGAAAGTTGCAGTAGGAACTGCAGTGTTAAAATCCTAGTCTTATAAAAAAGATTACAGTGCAAAAACAATGACATACTATGAATCCTTTTAATTGAATTCATAAAAATTAAATTAATTTTAATTTCTTCTGGACAGGTGCAATATATTTCCAGAAAACACAGGAAATTAGCAAAACATCCACAGCTGATGAGTTGCTTTTCTCTTGTATTTTAACAAAGGAAATTGGTCTAAGGTGTTAAAAGCTGCTTTTGGTGAGACTTTGCTGTCAAGATTGGAGACTCATCAGCACAGTGATCTCATGAGAGTGTGCATAATAGGTAGAATACTAACTAGTCAGTTTTTAAGATAAAAAGATTAACATTCTCAAGTTAAAAGTGAGTGGACCGATGCCTAACACAAACTTAAACAGAAGCCATCCATCCATCCAAGCAGCTCTGGCTTTAGAGTATTCAAGACTGATAGTTCAGGACATTTTCTCCTTAAAGATATGCATCTAGGAGCAGTAAGAGCCAGCTGCTCCCCAAGGGAAAAGGAGCTGGGAGCCAAGGATGACACCAAGGCAGGCAAAGGCAAAGACCTGACAGGCAAGGGCACGGTCTGATCGCACCCAAGTAAAGGGAGCAGGGCAGGCCTGAGTATGGGAGTCACAGTGAGCTGCAAGTCCAGGAAAGGCAGGCAAACCCCCACGTTGGGTATAGTGCACAGGGGATCCTGACAACATATGCCTAAGCCATGGTACTGCCTACTCTTCTGTACGGGTCTGAATCATGGGTCATCTACCGCCACCATCTGCGACTCCTCGAACGCTTCCATCAGCGCTGCCTCCGCACAATCCTAAACATCCACTGGACTGACTACGTGACTAACGTTGCTGTCCTTGAACAGGCAGACGTCACCAGTATTGAGGCCATGTTGCTGAAAACGCAGCTGCGTTGGGCAGGGCACGTCTCCAGGATGGCGGATCACCGTCTCCCTAAGATCGTGTTCTATGGTGAACTTCCCACCGGCTGCCACAAGAGAAGAGCTCCAAAGAGGAGATATAAGGACTCCCTGAAACAACACCTCAGCCTAGGCCATATTGACCACCATCAGTGGTCCACCCTGGCCTCCAATCGGGAGATTTGGAGACACACCATACATAACGCTGCTGTCTCCTTTGAGAGCACGCGTAGAATCAGTCTCGAGGAGAAAAGACAGCGCAGAAAGAACCGTGCCTCGACTATACCACCCAAGGAGACCCTCCGGTGTGCTCTTTGCAACCGGTCTTGCCTATCCCGCATTGGCCTTTTCAGCTTGCAATAAGCGTGGGCAAAGCCCTTCCCAAATCTTCGTCCGCGAAGCCACGCCATGAATGCCACAGCAGAAAATCCGGTGCCACATAGTCTCCAGGAGTTTTTAAAATATATTTCTATGTCAAAAAACTTAGAACATGAAAAAAAATTAGCTTTGTATTGAAAGACAGAAAGAGCTAAGGCGTTGATGGAGCTGTAAGTTTGGAAGAAGGAGAGTTCAGGTAAATAATTGTTTTTACTGGAAGGTCAGATAATCCTCCTGTGTAAAATGAAGGAGAAAAAGAAGCTTTAAATATTTTTGTGTATAATAATTTTATTTTTAAAATATGTTTGCTTGTACTGAATGTTTCTGGATGTTAGTGGACTGTGGTCTTAGTCCTATAAGGTACCGAATATCCTTAACTTCTGGCAGTATAGCATGAAGCTGTTTGCCACAACATAGTCTAGGCTCTTCAGCACTGTATCCCTACAGCTTTTACTCAATTATTGTCAATTAAAAGAAGGAAAAACCTTTTTCTGCTTCCATTTTGGGAAATAAATTGAGCTCACTAACTGCAGAACAAACATCTTGTTTTCTTCTTGCAATCTGGTTTATTCAGATACTTAAAAAAGAAACCTATTCCACACACAATCAAACTGCAAACTGCATTTCACCCATGTCACTTTGTTGATTCTTCCATTCTCAGCCAAATGGATGCAGAGATTTATACAGTATATGGACACACAGAAGTAAACAAACATAATGCTGATAAGGTGTGCTCTCTGATTTGCATTGTCTGTCAGGCAATTGAGTGAGATAAGAACCTGTTCTGCTGTTACACAGGCGCGGAAATGTTGTATACCTCTTACTTCCAAACTAGATCCCACTATGTGAGGAGGAAGAACCTACCTTCATACAAATCATATGTATCCATGATCTGCCAGTCTGGGAGATGCTCTGTCAGAGGAAAAATGTTTCCAGCAGAGGTAGTAGGACAGTTTCAGAGAAAGCAGACTTAAATATGAATATAATTTTGCTTATAACTTTGCCTCACATCAGGTTCAACTCTCTCTAATCTATAAATCCATGTACTTTGCCGCCTGGTGCAAAGGCACAAGATACTATAAGTGAACACAGTACTTGGTACCACAGCTGCTGGAATTTGGCAAAAGAGTTTGCCAAGAAACTTTGGTCATCAGCAATACAACAGTTTGTGCTGCCAGTAGTCAGAAGGATGCAAACCCACAAGGATATGGAATTTGCAAGTATAGCTGCAAAACAATACGTGGTGAAGGTGTGTGTCATTATAGAAACTTGTCAAGATCTACATCCAGTCTCATTAGCAGTCTCCAGGTCTGTTAGACAACCTGAATGTCACGAACACAAACAATTTGCATACGATATGGCCAAGCTATGAATTAGAAACAAGATTAAAAGAAGAAACAGCTGTGTGTAATTGTCCATCCCCTGTGGAGATTAATACCACACATTTTACATGAAAAATCAGATTCAGAAATGAGGTTAACAGAAGAATTAACCAGAAGAGTGAGTGAGCAATACCTCCTACATAATACTGTGTTCACAGCCATGTCTTTACTGCCTTTCAGAGGCTTGAAAAATTGTCCTCAAGAGGGTTGCAGGATTTGTTATCTTGCTACATTTAACACATTTACTAACGACAACAAATTGATTTTTATTTATCTGGCAAAGCAAACCTTGGTCTTTTCCCCTAATATTTAATCCTCTTCAGCAATGTAAATAATGAGAAAGAGACTTCCAGATCTGATTAACCTGCAAGTTCCTTTTTAAGCAATGAGCGATCAATACCAGTACCAACTCCATTAAACAACCCTTATCACTACTTCAGTCTGTGGATGCAAGAGCATAAGTATTTGATTATTTTTATTATACTGATTCAACAGTAGACTGGTTCTATAAAAAAAAGGAAAAAAAAAAAGAAACAAACGACTAAAAATCCAGATTCTATAGACTTTAAGGATTCTCCATGCATTAAGTGAGAAGTTTTCCCCTCCTGACAACCCAAGGGACTTGTTTTGCTGTTATCATTGCATTCATAATGTAAATCACCTTCTTAGAAGTACATCTGTAGACATAGTGTTCTTACAAAGTGCTGAAATGTCAGCTTCCATCAGAGGAAAGTCATCTAATTATCTGCAGAACAGGGGGTGAAAGCATGCCATGCTGACCTATCAATGTTTTAAACCCAATCTGAAAAGCAGTATTTCTAGATGATAGATTAGCTCAGTTTCCAAGCTAGTGGTGAATTCTTAGTTATCAAAATTTTAAATGTAAATTTTACAGTATCAGCACATGAATGGACTATCTGTGGACCTCTTAGCATAGCATTGCAAGCCACAGTCTGATAACCATTCTTTTAAACATTGGTTTCGCTAATGAATTTGGAAAACAAAGTAGGTAAATTGTGGTGATATTTACTTTCAGATTGGTAAATGGCCATGGAGCCTACAATTTTGGGCTGTTCTGGAGTGTACTATACTCTTCCATACTCATCTGAAATTGGATATCAAAGAGTGGAAGATTGTAAGCCTGTAACAACTCCAGTATCTTTGTACAGAAGCAGTGTTCAAATGACATCCCATAGAAGCTTTGGTAAAGACAGTTACCTTCTTGAGATACAGACCAGTGATGGCTTGGGCATACTATCTATATGCCTTTTGATCTGCTCACGTTTAGTAAATACAATGCGTCAGCTATGTAGCACGAATTCTCAGTATAGTTGATTGGACATATTTAGATAGAGACTCATTGTATTTACTTGTTTGAGATTTCCAGATTAATAGCAGCCTGGGCTCCTGGACATCTGGAAACTGATAGATTAATGCCTTCTGTGAAATTTGGTTGGTAAATTTGTACCACGTGTCATGGCAGATGATACCAAACTGGGAAACAGGCCCTTGAGCTCCTGAAGGAAGTTACCATCAAACAGAGCAACTATGCAGAAGTCGTTGGATTATCTCCTAGCTTGCAAGGGCAGCAGCTGTCTTGTTCTCTTAAAGCTACTGTATAACCTGTCTTAGAAAACAAAACTGTAAATGGGTCATATAGAGCAGCTAGATGACAGGTACTCAAAACTGATGAAACAAAATGCTTTCCTGCTCATCCCTGTGAAACATATTTAACTTGTGCTACTTGTAGAAGCACAATAGCATTCTAGTAGGTATGACTGAGAATCAGACTAGGGTGATTCTTAGGAAGTATTAGAATTTTATATTAAAGCCCAAATATCCAGTTTTCTTTTTGATCTAATCAGGAGACCATGCTATTGTTTGCACATGCAGAATAGTTTAATTCTGTAGGATAAATATCAGCTTATTCGTACAACATGTAAACAAACAAGAGGCCAAATATGCCAAGTTTGTCCTGATTTTTCTATGTCATATGGACTCATCTTTGTTCAGTAGTCTGCCCGCTTCCCATATGTCTGAGTACAAGCCTGAAAGCCTTCTAATTGTAGAATGCTTTAGGTGTAAGCTGGGAAGTGAACTGCAAAGGTGAAGACAGCAGGCAAGCAAACATCCTCTGTCAGCGCTCACTCTCTTAAATTTAACTCAGTTCATATTACTCCTACTCCTTTTAACTGCATCGTATTGATTCCTATCCCTATAAATCTTCATGTTTTAGGATCTAAATCAGTCATTGACTATTTGCAGTTTGAGAGAACTGTCTTTGATTGCTGCAAAGAACAGCAATTATCTTGAGCCTTATCCAGCATTTCTGAGGAAATGTTT
The DNA here is from genome assembly GCA_009769605.1 of Bucorvus abyssinicus. NCBI lineage: Eukaryota > Metazoa > Chordata > Aves > Bucerotiformes > Bucorvidae > Bucorvus > Bucorvus abyssinicus. Next base: position 28,840,820 of record CM020028.1, on the reverse strand, counting down.
TAAAAATTACATAAAAAATACATTTTTTGGCTCAGTGAGCAGTCCATTGGTTTTTAGCTATATAACAACTTGGAAGACAGAACATACTAGGAGTTCAGTAACAAGATGTAGTAATGATATTAATCCACAGATGGTCAAACAGGGATTTATAGCATTTGACTTTTTAGCCAGTCCTTCAAAAAGATAAAAACTAGATTAAATTTTTTTTTTTTAAATTTGACTTTGTCACGTCCAAGAGTAATGTAAGCACTTGGCCACTCATTATAACCTCTGAAACTCAGTAAGTTTAAAGGATTGTGTAGTAGGGGAGCAATTCCATAACCAGGTTGTACTGAAAGAAGAAAAACATCCTCAGCTTCATATAAAATGTGAAAATTTAGGTGATTATACAAACCAGTCATCTAGGCCTCTGAACACTCAGCGACTATGTCTTTGGTAGAGAGCTACTATTCTTGCAACAATCTTCATCCCTGACCCCAGACAGAAAGCCCTGCAGCAATATATATTGATTTAAATGAAATCCTTTCAGCAATTTGAATCAGAACTGTTCTGCTTCTCTGGTAATAAATATAAGGCAAATTCAGAAAGGGAGTTTCAGTTGCTGCTTAGCTGAATATTCAGGAGAGCAAGAAAAATTACTTTACGCAAGAGACAAACTCATCTTCAGGTTAGTCCCCATAAACTGCAGTTAAATTGAGAGTTTAAAATTAGCCCTGCATAGCTTGAGGTTTTTGACCACCGTCAGATGCTCAGAGAAAGCAAACAGAAAACTTTCCCCCACTGTGATCCTTTGAATTGTCTGCACAGACGTAGATAATGTCCATCTTGTTGAACGCTAAAAAGACTTACATTCAGGGAGGGCACAGGCAGAGAGGCCTGTTTTGTATGTTGTTGACCATTAGCATCCAGCAGTAATTGTTCTCTCAGAAGAAAGAAGCATATTTACTGTTGTTCATTGTAGCAGACAACATTTCGTGTTGCTGTAAAGGGGAGGAAGCAGAATTCTCTTTTAAACTTGAAAGAGAACATTACAAATAATGAACCATGCAATGTACCTGTGCACAATGTGTGTGTATCTTTCTTTGTCCCTGGGGTTTCATTTGCTCCTGTTCAAAGACCATCGATTGCTGATACAAGAGTGGCCCCATGGCCAATTTCAGGCCAAAATTCTAAAGTTTGCAGCTCTGGTTGAGCAATGATATTGAGGCACCATGGAGCCCTGGAAACCAAGGTATTTCCATCCTCCATGCCATGAAGTTGTGACAGGCTTAGTCAAATCCAAAATTATAAATTCTTTAGCCTTGCATGCAGTTGGGAATCTAGATGTCTTGAGATGAACTCAATATAACCCACTTAGGTGGGTTCACACTCAGTTCAGCTCACTCATTTTCATGTTACCAGCACTCTACTTTTGCTCCACTTGAACGAGTGGTTAGTTTGGAGATGAAGCAATACAACAAGAAGAAAAATCTGCTTTTTTTCATCATTGGGCCTGTTTGGAAATGAGAAAAAAAATCTGTATTTATTTTTAGACAAATGAAAATATTAGTTGCCCCTGAAAAATTCTTTAGCTCACGTGCACATAAAAAACTACTCACCTACATGTAATTGTTTTTTCAGCTTCCACCAAACTTTTTTCTGTCCTCCCTTTTAATCAGAAAGATGCTTTGAAACACGGCCACAAGTTAGATCAGGCTTGAGATAATAATTGTGTCGATCTACAGCACCAACTGGGACTTCCCCTGGCTTCTGGGAAGTTGCTAGGCTACAATCTTAAAGACACAACTCACTTGATTAATTGCAAATACAGATTGCTTTATGAAAAAGTTAATACATTTATAACACCAAAGTCTGAGTGAAATAGCAGTCTGATTATCAGAACTTGCAGTATTCCCTGAATGCAGGATTAAGAAACAAAAGTACAGCTTTTAAAAACAGACGCAGTCTGCACTGACTCCAGTCCTGCTTTTAGTGGTGAGGTATTGCCATGCTATCCATAAATCACTATTTAATGAAAATCACAAAGCATGTGGTTTTAGAGTGTGATATTCAAAATAAATATTACCTCACTCACTTTATATTAATGTAACTGACAAAGAACTGCTGTAATATTCTATGGTCCCTCTAAACCAAATCTGCCTTGGAGGAGAATGTATGTCTTGCCTGTGTTTGCACTGGATGTCAGGCTGCTGATACTTTGCTTTTTCATTAAATATCTTATTACTTGAAACTCTTCAAAGGTCTAAGGAGCTTTCATTCCTCAGATCATGCAGTGATTTTATGAATAAATGCAATATGGTAATACATAGGATAATTAAAAATCTATTTTTTTTTAAAAAGAAGAAAAGATGTAAGCACCTGGTTTCTTATGAGTAGACCTTTTCAGAAATTATTTTAATTTCCATGAAATTTATTGACAAAAACTGGAGAAAAAAGTCTTTGAAATTTTCTTTGCCATTTTTTAAAGCATTTTTTTTAAAAATCCTTCCCCCTCCAACAAAAACCCCAGATCCTTTTCATGTTTCAGTTTTGCTTAGAAATCTGAGAACATTTTAAAAATACTTTCTGGAATTTTTAAAAGCTACTCAAGGCACATCAAATATTTTCAAGTAGCTTTATGTATAAATCTATACATAAGCAGTGGGTATGTGCTCAACCTGCTTCTGATTGTTCTGAAACCTTAATCAATAACTTGCATTTCCCTTTAAAACCCCAAATAAAATGTCTTTGTATGTTTTGGAAGCTGTTTGGCTTGTCTTTTTTGGTCACAGCAGTGGGAATCCATCAGATCCTCATTGGCTGTGGTGGTACAATTCCACACACCCACCCCGCCGCCCACTCATGGGCCGCTCAATACAGGGAGCGATTCCCCTCCCTGGGGGACACAACCATACATTGGAAAAGTCAAACACGGATTGTGAAAGGTAGCGTACCAGAGCATTAAGGCCCCTCCTTAGCACTTCTGGCTCGTGCTTCCGCTATTCTGGGAACAATAATGACAATCACCCCCTGCAGTGGACCAGGGCGTTGAGGTACCCCTTTGGGGCACCTGGCTCCCACTCCCCCTCATCACCATCTTGGATGATCAATCAACCTTCTTATGACCTGGTACACTTGTATTTGGTCGTGACTCAAAGGAGGAATGCCAGAACTTCAAGATCCACCAACTTCTGGACATGCACAAACTGAAACTTTATGTCACTTGAGATAGGCCAAAATGGAAAAGTACCTGACAAAAGTCAGCTATCTCGGACCCTATAAAAAGCTGGGATGCATCCAGCATCTCCTCCGAACTGGGACACCTCTCAGGTTCTTCTGCCACAGAGGTTGACGCAAGGCCTGGAGAAGAACCACCTACTTGAGACTCAACCACTGCCTGTTGAGTAATGCTGATGCATTGTGAGTATTGAAATTTGAAGAGCAAAGTTTTGACCACAGGCTGGCCTCTTTCTCCCATCTCTCTGCCTATTTAGGTGTTTTGCTTTGTGCATTTGAGAGTGGGCTCTGCATCCAAGTATTTCTGTTTGTTTGTATGTGTGTCTGTATGTTTTGTGTTTATACACATAGATAGATGATAGATAGATAGATAGATAGATAGATAGATAGATAGATAGATAGATAGATAGATAGATAGATGATAGATAGAGAGATAGATAGAGAGATAGAGAGATAGATTGATTGATTGATAGATAGATTGATTGATAGATTTAAGATACCTTGTAGTAAGTTAGCATGAATCTTGTAATTCTTGAATCTGTAATGAAGTTGCTGTTTTACTTTGCTAAATCACTTGCTAGTTCTTAAATTGGTTAATCACTAAGTGCTGCTAAAATCCAACTCTTTTGATCTACCTCATACTAGCAATAAATTTTGAATTATTTTCAAATCAAACTGTGTTAAGTATATTCATCTGCGACACTGGTAGACCCCAGTTTAGCCAGGAGATGTTAAAAAACGAGCAACCTGCAATGAACTGAAGGAGCAGGTGAGGGAGTAACAGCACAGCACAAAGCTCCAGTGGGCAAGCTACAGAGTAGAAAACATTGGAAAAACTCTGGAAGAAATGCAACTTTTAAAAATCAAACCCACAGAGCTTGAATTCACTGGGAAGATACAGAGATTGAAGAAAAGAGAGTATGATTTATCAGTAATGTAAGGCTGTCTTGAGGATTTATGTAAATTTTATACGTTTATATATGTTGGGAGCAGATGATGGGGCACATATGAGCTCCAGCTTATTAATATTCTGTGTGTGAAAGCCAAGGAAATAAGACGTAGGTCCCCTTCCAGGACTGAAAGGCAGTGGGAAGAATGCAATGCCCTTTGCTGCTGGCCCACATTAGATCAAGTTTTTGAGGGACACACATCATTTTTATCATAAGTTATTCAGGAAATGTGTTAACCCTACATCTTAGTGTTCCACACTTGTTTCACTCTCAAACATAAAACTGGGGGAAGTTTGTTCATATTCTGTAAAAGCTGGGGAATATAGTATAGTTTGGGGGATATCTCGCTTAGTGTTATAGTGCAAATTTTCTTAAAGTGAAATATATTGTCACAGTCAAAGAGGTGAGGAAAACACTCTGGGCAACAGAGTGTTATGACGTAATGTGACAGGAAAAATGGTGCTAAAGCTGGAGCAGAACTCTACTCCTATTTCATACTCCATGGAGGTAAGAAGCCTCTTTGTAGTCTTCTTCTCAGCCTTATGACTGTGAAGATGCTTGTGAGTCATAGCACTTAGGCTCTGTTTTAGTGGAACCAAAATTGCACATAGATGAGATGGGAGTCTGTGGATTCTAGTGATAAATAACAAAGGAAAGTTTTGTTGAAGGATTAAGACCAGTTTTAGGTATTAACAAGAATATATTTTGGCAAAGTACTAAAATGAGTTTTAAATGCTATGATGGGCAAGCATTTTGTATAACAAACAGTTCTAAGAAGTAAGGAATAATCACAGAGGAAAAAGTGATTTTTAACTCTTCTTCCAGTCTTTTAGCTCTTCTGTTTGGAATTCTAGGGTCAATGGCCAACTAAGTATTACAAGTTGTCATGAAAATGCGTATGACTTACATAAAAGTCTGCAAAACCAATTCCTTAATTCACAAAATAGCACTATTTCTGGTATTTCTGAAGCTGGATTTTCCAGCTGCTGTTGTTTTATTATATTTGGCTACAATTGTAAATAGCCTAGAGAAGGTAGGTTTTGGATTCCTACTGAAAATAGTATGAACTTTAACATCTATTTTAAAATGATGGCATGAATTTCTTATGCTTGAATACTACAGGAGAAGGACAAGAATACGCTAACAGAGCTCTAAAATCTTAATTTTTAATAATACAACTTTTTTTCCATTCTAACTGTATGGACAGTCAAGTATTGAAAGAAGGTGGACAAACCATAGAAATCTTTCTGTGGGTGTTTTCCAAACACGTTACAGAAGCATGGATCAGAAGCAGTAGAGCTAATGCTGCTTCAGCACAAGGGGATGAAATAGACAACTTTTTAAGTTTCCTATATTCATTTTTTATTTCAATACATGATGTTAAGAGCATATAACTTGGACCAATCTCATCTACTTTTGAAGTTCCATTGAACTTCCAAGTTTTGAGTGGAAGAGCAGGACCAGATGACCTTATAAGGTTTATTCTAACTGAGTAATTCTATGAGGTTTTGTAGATTTATGAATGTGGATCCAGATACATTATGCAACATGAATTTTCCTTCTGTCTTCTTTCTGCTGTTTTGGTATCTTATTTACCATCATATCAGAACAAGTCACATGTTTTCTATGTGTGCATATATACATACACACATGCACATGAATGCATACTACACTCATGTACATGTATATTACAAAGTGGCTTTATATCCTGATTTAAATGGGGAACAAAGAAATCTATTTCTGTAGAAATTTTCAGGTGTGTCAAAAAGTTCAGGGATTTCATATTCCGAAACCTGAAAATAATTCAGTTGGGGGAAGTTACATTTTATAATGGAAACACAAGAAAGTATACAAATTTTCAACAAACTCCATGTTTGGGTCACAGTGTGGTAGACAGAGGGATGAAATAGCACTGCTATTCCAAATCATCTCCAGTCTGCAGAGAGACAAAGACAAAAAATGCTTCTGTCATTCTGTGTCACAGCACAGTCACTGCTCACTTTCTCCTTTTTCCATCTTTGTTTACTGAGCTGCGATCAGTATAGCAACATTAAACAAGCCTTAAGAAAAACATTGAAGTCTACCTTTATTTAAAGAAAAAACAAAGGACTCACCACAAATCTATGATGTGTTAAGAAATGCAGGCTGCCAATCCATGTCCAGCCAACCAGCACTGGCAGTTTCTAGTTTGCAAATTTACATCTATAACAATTGTTAAAGTCTAACTGACTTCACCATCAGTTAGAATAAATCAATGTAACCCCAACAAAGTCAGATGTTAATGGAAATAGAAGGGACTAGTCGTTCTACTGGATACTGAAATATATTGCCAATATCCTGCTTATTTTTCTGCATACTGCTTGTCACACAGAAAAAAAGCCACAGTAAAAATTGTAGCATGTCGGATTACTTGCTTCTTTCTGAACCCCAAGTGAATAACTGTTACAATCTTCCTGACTTGATGCTTATAATCTTTGTGTGCTCTGCCACTATTTCATCCTCGTTCAGGTTGTCAGAACTTCCCACAAAAGCATTTGTAGTCACTACGGAAAAGCCACTCTAAGTGAGAGATTTAAATAATATCTCCACCAAATACATGTAAAAAACTTCCTATTGTGTTGAATAGCATGAATGCTTACTGTGCTGCTTTGCTGCTGCTAATAAACCATATTGAGTCAATCATCTCCTCTGTCCATTCAGTAGTCTCAAGGTATCAAACCTGCAGCTTCAGTGCTGGTTTCACTGTTAGGCTGAAAAGGCGGCAGCTGCTGCGGTAAGGGAAAAACATTTTCCTTTTCTGAGCAGTTGCAGTGAATACTTCCTTCTGAATCTCTCTGGAGACAAGAGAGAAAACCTTAGCTGTCATCAGATCAACAAAATTGAAATAATCTTCTGTCATTCCTTTGCATTACCTGTATTTGTCCCTCAGCAGATAATACTTACAAATGAAAGAGTTGGCCCTTTTTTATATGTATATTGATCGAGAAATTGGAAAATAATAATTTTTATCTTGAAGACAAATAGCAAAACTGAGACTTGTGAGTGAAATAGGGAGGTGTTAGTGTTCATGACATTTTCAGTTATCACTTTTTCATAGGCAAATGTATCTGCAGTATAATTTCTCTAATCTTTTTTTATCTGTAATGACATCCCCATCTGATGCAGCTTGAAGTTTAAAGTAATGTAGGAATTATTCCATCTACCCCACTGTCTTGTCACACGATGGTTTTAAGGGTCCTGTTACATAAACTATGTATTTGCTGAAATTCAGATGGAATTGTTCTCCTTCATACTGAAAAACTTACTGCCAGTTATTTAAAAATATTTTGAACTATCTTTCTTTACTCTTACTCCGTTCTAATTATGACTATAATTAATGCATTTTATTATGAAGTATATATTTATATGATATTTTCAGCTTTTACGCAATATTTTAGTATCAGATCTAAGCAGAATATGGAAGGAGCCATTAGCTTCAACTGGACTGGGGAGGGCAGAGTGTGATAAAGTTGTTCAATGTGATTTGCACTTAGAAAACAAATCTTTCTTGTCCTAAAATTCATCCTTAAGGAACAGGACAAGGAACAGCAAAAAGTGTCTGCAGACTCCAGCTCATTAATTCAAGGATTACTTAAGTTATTAGTGGTGTTTTTGAAGTTCAAACCATTAATGCTTATTGGCTTTGTTTCATATTATGACTTTATTATGTCACTTACATTGAATTACCAGTGAAGGTAAAATCTGCCAAGCAGAAAACACCAGCTTCTATTTACTGTAGGAAGTAACAGCAGCAACAACAAAATATGTTAAAGCAGCCCCAAACCTGCTAGCAATCTTTGCTACTTTACCTCACGGCTTCCTTCAGCTTCTTGCCATATGCTAAAAGTTCATTCTCTGATGAGCCTTTGAGCTGTCAGTCTGTCTCCCTCGCTTTTCTCTCATTTTCGACTCAGTATAAATGGCTCTCTGCTGGGAATTGTTTTATATCTTGCCTGACCATTTGACTGCAAGGCATAGTTACTTCTCATGTCTTCTATTAGAGAGACAGCGGACACAGCAGGCAAGCTAGGCCAATTAAGTGGCCACTACCATTAACATTAACCTTTCTAAAAGTGGGAGTATTATGTCTTAGAACATATTTCATAATAAATCAGTACCTCAAGTGCAAGAAAAGTGCAAGTGAATCACCAGTTTTTCACTATTTTGTTTCCATGTAAGGGTGAGGCCAGAGCCTGTTTTGAAGGGCACAGTCATCGGCTCGTGGGTCAGTCAGCCCCCTCTATGCCAAATGAATCGGATAAAGTTAAAAAAGCTCCTGATTTGACTGCCACCAGTGCATCTTATTAAGTGTAATATTCTTCTTCTAAAAAATCTGATGATGCTTTATATGGACATCAATCTTCTAAATGATCGGAGCTTTGGGATAAATTTCCACAATTTTAAATATGTATCTGAATATCCAATCCTTTCCTCTATTAATTCGCCTTCCCAATAGTCCTGCTTTGGGAATAACATGTTCATTTTTCATTTTCTGGTCTTGTCACGTGTCACTTCATTTAGAGGAAAAAGCATGGTAGGGTTAGTATTCTTATTTCTGTATTTCTCCAGATGGTGTGTTGTGTCATATTGTTTAATTCTTATTATCTGTACCTGATAATCTGATTTCATGCAGAAAGAACAAGCTACCTCTCTGGTGAGTTCCCACTGGAACCTTACTGCTTCCACGGTCGATGAATTTCTGTTTATCCCTACATGTTTAACAAGAAATGTTGGAAGGAGAGAATCACTCCTAGTCTCATTTGCTGCAATAGAGCAAACAGCAGTAGAACTCTGGGTTGTGTTTGTGACTGGGTTCCCTGGGTGCACTGTAGAGTCAGGAGCATCTGAAGCTGGCCTCACATTATCCCCACTTACCATGCTTTGGTTTGCACTGTAAAGTCTGTGAACTTGATCCCTTTGGGATGACAAAATAGCTTCCAGTATTCCACTCACAAGACCAAATTAGAGCTGATTCAGAAGCCTGCCACATCTCTACGCACTAGATGTGCTATATGTACAGCGTGGCTATCTGGTCACCAGCACAAGTTCTTTGCTCCTGTTATCACAGATGTAGTCTTTGATGCTTAATAAGACACAGCTCTTCATTGAAGCTTTTTTTTCAACTGGGACTTCATGAAGCGTGTTTCATGTCTACATGACTACCTGGTTTCTGTAAAACTGATCATTAAAACTTTTATTTGGTGATTTTTGTCAAATTTGCTTGAAGTCAACCAATGAGTTCAGAAGGTATTAGAGAGTGCCAGCCAAATAACCTGGAAATCTCATATACAATGAGACCCTGCATTGACATAGTCTCTTTTCAGGAGACCAGGCTGAACACCATGCACATAATTCTAATACGAATTGTACTCAGAACTGTGACAAGATCAGCAGGGGAATGGGGAAATGACTGGGTATTTGCCCACTGAAGATAGTCAGGCTAAAATTTAAATTAAGAGCTTTTTCTACTTCAATAACTTACTCTACCAGAGGCTTACATTTTTGTCTAATTAGACTGTGTTGAACATGACACTTTTTTTGAAGAGTAATGACTTCCTGGGGGAAAAAAGTGCTTTTTTTCCACAAAAATGTAGTTTCTGCGGACTTGTCAGGCTGCCTTTCAAAAGCTAAAATCTGCTTCTATTTTATGCTGTTTCAGATGGTGAAACTCAAACTATCTCTTCTCTATCCTCAGCACTTCCTTTGAAGTTTTCAACAAAAATCTCATGAAGCCTGATGCAAAAAATACAGTGGCTTTTTTTTTGTTTTCCTTTTTTCCAACCCTCCCCACCCCCCACCCCACCCAGTGGATGAAGAAGAAAGTAAACTTTGTTTTTCAAGGTTTATCTCTCCAGATCACCACTACATAATTTTAACGTCAGTAGCTTTAGGTCCACAGATTCCTCCTTGTATCTTCACCAGCCCCAAACACTCAGCCTCCCCAAGATTTTAAAACAATGTTGGTTAAAATTACCTGTGTTCTGCCCTCCCTTCTTCCCCCATCAACAGCATCTTTATTCATTTTTTTTTTTCAGATCTTATATTACCAAAGTTAATAATGCTTCTTCAATGAAGCAAGATTCTAGCCACATTTTTGAATGTAGCATTAAAATGTTTTGAGATTCAGATAAGTTTTAAGTCTTCTAAGCATCTAAGTAACTTTGCTAGTGATGATATAAATAACTTAATTTTGCGTGTCTCTTCTCCTTGTTAAGCTGTTTTCTTAACTATGAATCGAGTTAAGAATTAATATGCTACGAAAAGAGAAGAAGTGAAACAGAGGAAAATAATGTTCAGTTAATTTTGAGGCCCAACTATGGTCTTGAATTACTTCCTCTGAAATTCATGCTTTTTTGAGGAGATCCATAGCAACTCTTCACTTCTGTTTGTTCCAAACACATCATTGTGCAAGTGAACAGAGTGCTCGTGTGTCTTCTGTTCTCTGAATCTATTCCACAAATAAATGGTACCACAGGAGCAATGTATGGGGGCGTTCTACATGCTCTGACGTCCATCTGGGCTGCAATCTATCAGAAAAATTTCTATCTCCTTATATCTGCTATCCCCACCTGGATGTCTCTGATATCTTAGGATGTCAGACAGCACAGTGCCCTCGGCCACTGAACTGAGAGCTTGCTGAGAGCAGTGAACTGAATGGTATCTAGAATTTGTTGAAAGTATTTTCTAGATCTCTGTGTTATGAAGTTAAGACTACTGGATCGCAGGTAGAAAAATACTTTCAAACATTTAAATGCAGGTATTTTCATTTGCGACTATACAACATCTGAAGTATTTTTTCTATCAGTCATAAAACATGAACCACTGACCTCTGCAATATTAATTTCAGTGAATGCGTGTACTTATGCTGCTGCCACTGAGTAAAGCCTAACCCTGTACCAGCAGCACCAGAACAGCTTTGAAATCTTCTCGCTTCTTTCTGTCTATTTACATGCAGAATGTGTGGTCCACTGTGTTTCCGATACGGTGCCTCCTTGTGCTTTGCACCATGGGAGGGGGGTGGGAGAAAGAGAGAGAGAGGATTGTTTCTGGATCTCAACAAGAAAGACCCAACAACAAAAGGCTTAATAAAACATCTGTTTTAAGAAGAGAGAATAAGAAGAGGGACATAGAAAATGAATGAGTTTTACTTAGTTTCAGATGCTGGGCACCCCACATCCAGGCAGCACTGGGCAGACCCCATGTGGATTTTCCCACAACCCATTGCACAGATCTCATCCATGAAGACATTTTCCCCTTTTTGGTCATCTGTGATAGTACATGATTTTCTTACAAATGACAAACTCTCTTTATCATTTCTAATACCAAACAGAAGGGATGGTCTCATGAGAACTTCCTGCTGCACTGCTCGATAAAGGCAAGGCCACAGAGGGTGACATAACTGTCGGTGCTGCGTGGAAGCTGCCCGCGGGCTCCTCTGTTGTGAGTAGCTGGCGGAAGTTGTCCTGCAGCCGAGAGATTTGAGCAGCACAGCCCAGCCTGATGCTGGAGGTGCAGCGCAGCACTGGTCTGCATTTGTCCAAGGTAACTATGATGTGGGTCTCTACCTCCTTGAGGTATGATGGTCTCCTGGCTGGGAACTACACTTTGTTCGGAAAAATAGCTGTTCCATGGATAAACAAGGTATCTCTGATCACAAGGCCCAGCAATAACTGTGTCCTATGTTGGCTGAAGCCTTCTGTTGGGAAGAATGGTGCATATATTGTAGAACAATTCACAGGAGATGGCTGCCTTAGTAGATTTGGGGTTTTTTTTGTGAAAGGCCTTCACGGAAGCTGATGCCTGTGTGGGTCTATTATTTATGTTTCAATAATATACATTATGTAAAGTCTGATGTATACAAGATGATTTTCAAAGTTGCTAGTTAGCAACATAGGCAAACACAAAGCCCCAGATAGCTATTTATAAGCATTCTTGTTATAGTAAGTAAACCAAATTGAGAGATGTTCTTTATACAGTTAACTTCAAGTCTTTAAACAATTTTGCATGACAGATTTGCAAGAGCCCTAGGCACACAAAACATTTTTCCATTACCTGCGGGTAATAAATGTGCCTGCTACGTGTTCTCCTGACACCATTGTACAGTTGTTTGCATAGCAACGATACCATGGAGAAGGAACTGGTCTTTTGAGTACTGCCCAGTTTCATAGCAATATTAGAAGATGTGGTACTCGAAATGCCAGTGCATTGATTTTGGTGGGAATGAAGCAGTGATAAATCTCAAAACTAAGTGAGCTTGTGCAGGTCCTAACAAAAATAATGGATGTGCAAATCACTATAGTGAAAGCAGTGGATCTGTATTTAATTCCTTTTTGTCTACAGAAGGAAGATATTAGAAAAAGCCATTTATTAGCAGCAGATCATTCTTATCTACAGTTACTTCCTTCTCTTCCGCAGGAACAAGCTACAAGAAAAAGCTACTTATTAGTGAGCATGTCATTCTCCTTAAGTGAGCTTAGCAAGGGAAAGAATGTACTGAGCCTTGGCCAGGAAACGATGAAGAAAAGAATAGTGTCAGAGGTAAAAGTGGGAGTTGAGCACTCAGTTGTGCTTGTTACAGCCACATTTTCTAAGATATAAATCAGGTCAGGAAGCTTCAGCTGAAACATGTTTGCTGAATGAACAGATAACTTCCGTGAAAGGATGCAAAGTGGGTGAAATAAAGAGCAGCCCACGTTGCTATAAATGTGAACTACAAACCATGTAAATAGCGTAACTCCCACTGAGAGTGTGACAAGCCTTTCAGGGACTTACTTTCATTTCTAAGACTTGCCCAGCCCAAGCTATCACTGCAACAGATTCCTGACAGTCCTTAACAGAAGTTTTATGAAAATTCACACACATATTTCAAAAGCTAATAGATTGGCATTTCAATATTATCCCTTTTTTAAATGTACCACTAACTGTTTCGAATCCATTGTAATTTGTACCCCATGCACTAAACATCACAGCAGTGGGGTTTGAAATTAGTGCCATTAGGTGGCTTGCCTTGATATCTGTGTGATATGAAGCAGCCTTTCATCAAGGGTAAAAAAAGTGTATTATTTAGCAAACTAAGTGCTTTTTTACTGTTGCTTTTTAAACCTGTATCACTGCTGTTAAGCAGCTCAAACTGGTTGGCACCAATCTCTTTCAAACTTAGAAAACACCCATTTCTGTGTAATTGGCTCACTTCAGAAACTGTACTTTTATTCTTTTCAGTTTTTATTTTTATACCTGTTGGTTCCTGTCTGAACCTTTCTATCTAGTTGCTCTTGGGTACTGTAAATGACCAGGGAAAAAGTTTTCACATGACAAAGATAAAGTTTCTTGTCTTTTCTACATGGTGCAGAGGTCATGATGGGAGATCAGAGACAGGAAGCAGCTTGCCATTTTTGTTAACATGTACAGGGACTCAGCCATTAGAGACCTGTAATAAGCCAGGAGCACTGGTGTGGGGCTTGACGTTAGGCTGGCAATGAGGTGTAGTTTTGTCCAGGAACAGACTGGAAGAAGGCAATGGAACCTGTTTGGCCTATAGGCACATAATCATAGAATGCTTTGAGTTGGGAGAGACCTTCAAAGGTCATCTAGTCCAATCCCCCTGCAGTGAGCAGGGACATCTTCAATTAGATCAGGTTGCTCAGAGCCCCATCCAACCTGACCTTGAATGTTTCCAGGGATGGGGCATCTACCACCTCTCTGGGTAGTGTTTCACCACCCTCATTGTAAAAAATTTCTTCCTTATATCTAGTCTAAATCTCCTCTCTTTTAGTTTAAAACCAATACCCTTTCTCCTGTCACAACAGGCCTTGATAAAAAGACTGTCCCAATCTTTCTTATAAGCCCCCTTCAAGTACTGGAAGGCTGCAATAACGTCTCTTCAGAGCTTTCTCTTGTCCAGACTGAACAACCCAAACTCTCTCAGCCTGTCCTCTTAGCAGAGGTGTTCCCTCCCTCTGAACGTTTTTGTGGCCCTCCTCTGGACCCACTCCAACAGGTTCTTCTTCTTGTGCTAAGGATTCCAGAGCTGGATACTCCAGCACTTCAGATGAGGTCTCACCAGAGCAAAATAGAGCAGCAGGATCACCTGCCTTGACCTTCTGGCCACAGTTCATGTCCAGCTTTTCATCCACGAGTACCTCCAGGTCCTTCTCTGCAGGGCTGTTCTCAATCACATCATCCCCCAGTGTGTACTGATACTGGGGATTGCCCCAACGCAGGTGCAGGACATTGCACTTGACTTTGTCCAACCTCATGAGGTTCATACAGACCCAGTCACGCACCTCCATGTGGACATCACGCCATTGACCACTGCCCTCTGTATATGACCATCCAACTAATTCGTTAACCACTAAACAGTCCACTCATCCAATATATATCTCTTCAATTTAGAGAGAAGGATGTTGTGGGGGACCATGTCAAAGGCTTTACAGAATTCTAGATAGATGACATCCATAGCTCTTCCCCTGTCCATCGATGCAGTCGCTTAATTGTAGAACAGCCGGAACACCTTGTAGCCACACTCAGGTTGCACTCCAGTCATGGGATTCATCCCACCAAATTTCAGTAATGGCAATCAGGTTGTAGCTTTCTAGCAGCACAGTGTCTTCCAGCTCCTCCTGTTTGTTGCCCATGCTGCGTGCATTGGTGTAGAGTCACTTCAGCTGGCCTGTCAGCCGTGTCACCTTCTTGGAGGAACACCTGTCTATTGCTTTGAAATATTTCACCCATGTTGTCCTGTTGGCTCCTATGACTTCAGGAGCCCCCGTCTCATCTCCGTAAGACTTTAACTGTGCTGCAGTGTCCCCAGCATGCCTCAGCGCAACAGGCTGAGGGCCTTCACTATGGCCATGGCGTGTCATCCCACAGCTTGTCACAGGCAAGCCTCATATTACCCCCGTTCCCCTTCAAGTCTAGTTTAAAGGTCTGTCAATGAGCCCCACAAGCTCCTGAGCAAAGACCCTCTTCTCCCTTCCAGAAAGGTGAATCCCATCTGACATCAGCAAGCCTGGTGTCATGTAGACCATCCCATTGTCAAAAAACCCAAAATTGTGGTGGTGACACCAGCCATGGAGTCATGTATTAATGGACTGGATCCATCTGTTTCTTCCAATGTTACTGCCTACAACTGGAAGGAGAGAGGAAAAAATAACCCAGATTCCCTCACAAACTGTCCCAAGGCCCGGAAGCCTCTTTTGATTGCTCTTGGACTACAGGTTGCAGCTTCTTCTTCACCTACATGGAAAAGCAGCAACATGTAATAGTCCGAAAGAGGTACCAAGGTAGGAAGTTTCCTAGAGATATCCTTAACCCAGGCCCCAGGGAGGCAGCAGACTTCCCTACAAGGAGGGTCTGCCTGGTGTATTGGGCACTCTGCTCCTCTCAGAAGGGAGTTGCCTATAACGAAAACCTCCCTATTCTTCCTCATGGAGGTGGTCGTTATATGGAGGGTAGGCCTTTCTGACCTTGCAGATACCACTGGTGGTATGCACATGCTCTACTGGCTGGCCTTCCACATCCAGAGCCTCATAGCTGTTGTACAGACGCGAGGTGGGCAAGGAGGGAGACAGCCTGCCACACCAAGCATGGACTTTCCTCCACTCACTTCTTCCAGTGAAGCCTGGTGGGTGGAGGATACAAGGTCCCCTTGAACTCGAGTATTTCCTGGTGTGT
Source organism: Bucorvus abyssinicus (assembly GCA_009769605.1). Taxonomy (NCBI): domain Eukaryota; kingdom Metazoa; phylum Chordata; class Aves; order Bucerotiformes; family Bucorvidae; genus Bucorvus; species Bucorvus abyssinicus. The sequence goes on along the minus strand of CM020028.1, from coordinate 28,824,942 downwards.
GCTCCCGTTTCTGTCTCACAGCGGGCAGAGCTTTTCTCCACCAGTCTATCTCTTGCTCAGCCTTGCTGATGCTCCTCAACCTCTTTGCTTCCTCTCGCCGCTCTGCCAACAGGCTGAGCAGGTTGTCCACCTGGTCACACGGCACACAGCTGCTCTCACTGCTGCCACCCGGAACCAGCGACAGGCTCCGGCACTCCCTGCAGCCCCGGCTGCCTGTTTCCGTGGGAGCTCCGTCCGGGGTGCCACACCCGCTGCAGCGAGCGCAGAAGGCAGAGCTTTCTGCCGGGTGGGGACCACAGCTGAGCTCCCTCCTGCAGAGGGTGATGACCACCCACTGGACTCCCCCCCTGCGCTGGCAGCGCTCTGCCGCGCCATCTGCCGCGAGGACGGCCGCGCCACGCGCACTTGGCCCGCGCTGCCGGCAGCGCTCCCCGGGAGTTTCTTTGATGGGCGTGGTCACCGTTGCCCCGGCAACGCCCGCCTCTCGTGAGCCTCTGCCGCGAGCGCCGCCGACCCCGGGCGGGTGTCTCCGCCCTCCCGGCGTTTCCCCGCCGAGGGAGAACCTCAGGAACCCCCTGAACACCGAGACCTGCCGCTCCGCTGCGGGCCAGGCCGGGCCGGCTCCGGAGCAGCGCCCCTCAGCGGCTGCGTGTGTGTTGTCACATGTATGATCCACGTATACCTTCCTTTTGGCATTTGATCCAACACGGAATTTACGACGTGAACGTCGTGTTGGCCCTCGCCCCCACCAAAGGCAGCAGAGTACAGATGTCTCCCGCTTCGCGCCGGGTGCGGCCCAGCCAGGCGCTGTGCCTCGCATGAGGGACAGCACTGACCCGGCCTCCGGTTCCCGAAATTGTGGGGGTAGCACCACTTTAAACTGGCTCTTCATGGAAAGATGAGTATTTCCTTTTACATTTTCTTGGTCTCACTGAGAAATTAGAGTCTTGCAAGTTATAAAAGAATACTGTGAAAAGCAAATATTTTTTCTAATAAATTCTATAGGATTTTATAGTAATTATTACTGAAACCTATTTAATGTCAGTGGTACCCTATTATTTTCCTCTTTAATTCATTCCATTGGATTTTTTTTCTTAAGTGTAAAATCCTCTGAAAATATTAACCCTCCACGATGGACCCTTTTTTTGGAAATTGTTATGCAAATCCAAATCCTGCAGCCTTCAGAGGGAATCTATGACAAAAGCGAGACAGGTGCAGCTACCTCCAGTCAGGCAATTCTTTTGATTAAGGTTCTCTGCTTTAAAACAGAGTTTAATCAAGGATAGCAAAACCAGAGGAAAACTGCTTTCCAGGTGTGCCTTCTTGTGCAGATGGTGCGCTGCCAAAGAGAATCAAAAGAGACTTAATTACGAGAATGATCAGCAGTCAGACAGGATGAGAAATGGTGCACTCTGATGGAAGCTGTTCGTTACAAAACAACGGCACTGCTTCGCACGTGGGGAAGGACAAAGCCACTTCTGGTGGATGACAAAGGCTTTTTGACGTCTGCTGAGACTGAGTAATCCATGCTATAATGTTTGAAGCATTCAGAGGAGGTGATCATCTCTTGTCCTTTTTCAGGACAAGTCTAAGTGTCCAGGGGAACCCTGGACACTCAGTTTCCTGGGCAAATGGACACAAAACAGACCTTGCCAGTCTGCTTCCTGATGGCTTTTGAGATGCTTCAAGGACTGACAGCACTTTAATGCAATGCTGGTGTGCTGGGTTTGTGTTTGGTGGGGTTTTGTCATGAGGGAGGGGGCTGCTGGCATGCCCTCTATAAGAAGCCTCTCTAAGCTCCCCCAGCTCCAAGTTGGACCTGCTGCCTCTGGCCAAGGCCAATCCAATCTGTGCCTCTGAGATAAACATATTTAAGAGCAGGGAAACTATTGGGCAACTTTCTTTCATTCTGGGAGTTCTTTTTGTTTCGGGAGTTCTTTTTGTTTTAGAGAGGGGTGAGACGTGGGAGAGACAACCGTGTGGACACCCAGGTGAGGGAGAAAGGAGGTGGGGAGTAGCCATTCCCCTTCAGCCCGTGGTGAGATGAGAGGCTGAGCCCTAGCAACCCTCAGAGATCAATGGTGGAGAAGATTCCTGTCTGCAATCTGTGGAGGACCCCATGCTGAAGCAGGGGACTGAAGGAGGCTATAGCTCTGAGGAGAGCCCATGCTGGAGTGATCTATAACTGGGAAGATTGCAGCTCATGAAAGGGATCCATGCTAGTTTCAGAAGTTCATGGAGGACTATCTCCCATGGGAGGGATGCCACACTGCTGCAGGGGAGGACTGTGAGGAGTTCTCCCCAGAGGAGGAAACAGCAGAAACAGCATAGAATGGACTGGGACTGACTTCAAACCCCCTTCCCTGTCCCGCTGTGCTGCTGGAGGGTAAGGAAGTAGCAGAACTGGGCCTGGGAAGAAGCGGGGTGGGAGTGGGGGGTGGAGTGGCAGGACGGTATATTTATTTTAGATCCTGTTGTATTTATCATTGTTCTACTCTGAGTCAATTGGTGAATTTGTGGTGGTTTTGTTTAAATTAAATTGATCTTGTTTCCCCAAGTTGAGTCTGTCTTTTGCCCATGAACATAACTAGTGAGTGAGCCCTCTATGTCCTGTGTCTCAGCCCTCAAGCCTTTTGTTGTATTTTCTCCTTCACATCCCACCAGAGGGGGGTAGGAGTGAGCAAGCAGCTCTGTGGTGCTTTGTTGCCAGGCGGGTGTGCTCAGAACACCACAGCTAGTGTCTGCTTTGCAGAGAGATGCAATGTTACCTCTGTACGAGTGAAGTCTGTTGGCTAAGCCTGGACCCTGCTGTGCTGCCTGGTGTTGCCACAAGTATGTGGACATGGCCTCGGAAATTTTGCAGTTTCAGTAGCCTTTTGAAATTACTTTTTTTGAGCTAGTTGAACACACTCTACCATGTACTTGTCCCCAAAAGTGTTGAATGTTTAGGGTTCAGGCAGAAGCTAGCACAGTAATAAACTATTGTATTTACAGATTAGAGTCAGATCTCAGATCCTTCCTCATCAGCAAACCAGTATGTAATTTACCTTTGATACTCATTCCTGGCTTTCTCTGGAAAAGATGATAGTTAAACCGTGATTTTGCAAGTGACTGCTTGGAACTGCACCCACAAAGACTCCTAGTGGGACCCCATCCAACTACAGCATCTGGCCACAGAGAGCTGCAGGCGGAGGAGCCTCATTAGTATGTGCTGGGGGATAAGCCCTGTCTTGCTACCTGTCTTGTCATCTGTGAGACATGTAATCAGCAGTCCATAAACAGCAGTGCATTTGTCAAAGGTGCTTTTGATGAAACAAATTCTGAACTCTGTTAACTGAAATGAGATCACGACTATTCCTCTGCTTCCCTGGGACTGGCACAGTGCCCTGCACTGGCATTGCAGTTGCATGCCTAGTTTGGTGACAAAAAACCAAATCTGCAATCAGCTCTCCAGGAAAAAGTAATGCCAGTTTCTCCTTGAATAGCAATTCATTTCTACTTTTTTTTTTTTTCCAGAGAGTTCTACAAACACTATTGAATTAGTTTTAGCAACACTAGAGAGTAAACAGAGGCCTAATCCTCCATAATCAAGGGATAGACTGTCAATGACTTCAATGATGAATACAATGGTGAATACAAACTAGGAAAGAGAAAGAGCTCCTCCAGCAAGCAAGTGGCAAAGTTGGGATTTAAACACTGATGAGTTTAACTAATAACATCCCACTCAGCTCCCCAAAAGGGCCCCGACAGCATTCTGAGTCAGAAGGTGGAAGGAAAGGGATTAAAATGTCCCAATGAATCTCAGAATAAAAGGTCAAGCAGAAGGAGAAAGTTGGTAGAGATGGTGGGAAGGATATAGAGGATGGGCTAAGTTCCTCCCTCATCCTATTTTATCTTCTTTGTCTTCCTGCCCCTTGCTCTGGACTATTTACTTCAGCAAGTTTCCTTGTTGGAGCTTTCTGGTACAGGTTCTGTATCTGCCATGCCCTTCTGGCTGCCTGCCTGTTGGTAATTGGCAGGAGATACAGCTTCTGTCAGTTTTAAGTCACTAGGAGAAGTGGACTAGCAGGACACTTAATACAGCGATCTCAAAGTACTTTACAGATATTAATTAATTAAGTCTTTCAATACCTTTGTGAGAAAGGCAAGACTTATTAGACATAGTTCACTTCTGGGAAAAGAGAATTACTAAAGCCATCTTTTTCTAAAGTGTTAATATATTTTTATTATTTGTATTATATATGTGTGTAATGAATAGTGATAGAATTATAGGCAGGCCAAATTTCATGCATCTGCCTGCAGACCCTTGTACCAACAACATGAAATCAAGGCATGCAAAATTAAAATCCTCTTTTGAAATCACTTCTAATGCATAACCCTGGAAAAATTATTAAGTCAGAAATAGAGTCAAGAATGTGAATGCTTCACCCTGCTTCCTCCAGCAATGGTGACACTGAGTGAAATTAAACCCACAGGGTAAATTGAGTATTGATATCAGGCAAGTAAGTTGGAAGGCGTCAGGCAAAATTAGGAAGGTCTCAAAACACCACTGCTCTAGTCTAGTCTCACTTTGGATATTTAGGAACCAGACATATAATCTCTGTCTCAGTAGGAGATCTAAATGCTCACAGTCTTCTCTTTCTGCTGCTGTCTTTTTTTTTTTTTTTTTTTTTTTTTGCCCAAAGACATAATAACTATTTTAGGTAACTTCACACTGTGACAAGGCCTGTGTTATGTAAATGAAATGAAGACATTCCAGGCTGAATTAACAGATGATTGTGAGGCAGGACACTTTTGGGAAAAATGGTGAGGTGATTTTTAGCAGCATCTAAAACTTGTTTTGCAGTGTTGACTCAAGCGTGTAATATTTTTTGGTGACTTCTCTAAACCTAAAACTTGTTTCCTTGTTTTTGTCTGTCTAAATGCACACCTGGTCAGACTGTTCAGTTTATCCCATAATGCTTGTCCTTGTGCCCCAGTAAGTTTGTTCGCTCAGTCCTGTAAAGACCTGTAAAAGCTAAAAGGACAGATCTTAAGTTATGCGTTAGGGAGAAAGTGTACATTGCAGGCAAGAAAATTTCTGTGTGGAGACACGTTCATAAATGATGTTTTTAAGAATGGCAGCCTTACATCTTTAATATTACACACACTGGATATTATGTAAGAAACAACCCAGCATGCACAAGACTTCTACACAGAAGACCACTACCTGCAGCAAACCTTCAGGGTCCAATCTATTTCAGAGAAACAGGAAGTGTAATGAAGGAGAAGAGAAGGTGAAAACATCCTCTTCTTACTGGTGGGAAGGTCCGCCTGCTTGAGGTCATGGTTAGTGTAAATCTTACAGGGAAGGAACCCCGGTCTAGATGGACAGTTTGTAGAGCTGGAGAAGGATCCAGTGTTTAGGGCAGTAGGTGAAAGAACAGGGATGGGTAAGTCCTTTGGCTAGAGTGCAGGAGACCCTTGGTCAGATTTCTGTAGCCCTCAACCACCCCGTTTGTCATTGGCCAAGTCTGTGTACATGTTCTTGGACAAGGTGCAATCTGTCTGCCAGTTTTAATGAGCTGGCAACCTTTAGTGCTCCAGTGATTATAAAATAATCTCAGTATTTCAGATGCCACTACTTCTGCTATACCTCTTAATTCTGTGTTTAGGGAAGATCTCTTTTAAATCCCCACTTTCTCATTTGAATAAGAAGCTACTTTTCTACCTGCACTATCAAATATTTTTTTTTAAATCTGAGCAGTTTCCCAAACTCACAGTGTTGTGGTGGAATTTAACAATTCTTCATAAGACAAAAGCCACAGTGGTGCCCAGAAGTAGCTGCCAAAACACTCTAAGGGATGCAAAGCCTTCCAAATCTCAGATAGGCTCTTCTCAAGAAGGAAAGATAATAATTGAATTAGAACACTAACACTATTGCTGGAATTCACAGGGTACTTAGGAACATACTTTGCTGTAATCATGAACGAGAAAATGCTTTGATGAAAGGGGGTACCAAGCAGACCTTGTCCTGCTACGCAAGATCAGTGTCACACATGTGATTCTGAATACAGATAAATAACACCACAAGTACAATTGGCAAAATCAGAATTAATAAATGATTTTGCAACAATTAACTAACACATTGCATAATTGTTTTTAGTAGATTTTAATTTTTATTTCGTTAACTTTTCATTTTTGTAAATCGGCCCGGAGACTAATCCTCTGTATCAACCTGGTAAGTTTCAGCTTTTAAAGTTCAGATGCTTTCTGCATACATAAAACATCAGACTTCTTTACACAGAACATTTTCTAATCCTTGCATAGGTAAAGGAAATGAGCTGATTTTGCTCACACTAACCAAAAAGAAAATAAATTAAAAATATTCACCTTTGGGCTGAGACCCAGCATAGAAAATTTGAGTCAAAAAGCAGAACTTTCTGGCTAGTTATATATATATGGGAAAGTACAGAGTTTTAATAAGAATGTTAAAATAATTTACTGGTACAGCCCAGTTGTGAAATTGAAATGTAAACTTTCATATTAGGTTACAACAGCACAGAACACACTAAACTATAATCCATTTACTATTAACACGGTTTCTGGTTGACAAACTACTAGCCATCCTCAAGTGTCTGCCCAAGAATACTGAACATCTACCTTAGACATTTGCCTTATTTGTCCAATCACAATGTTTGAATCCTCACGTGAAGCAAGGAAGACGTTATTAAGGAGAGAAGGAGCTTAGGAACACGTCTCAGAAATGTATCACTAGGAATGATATTAGAACATTCCCCTGACAGTGACTTCAGCAACAGCCTGCTGACTTGGTTCTCAGCCTACTGGTGTTACCCAGCGCACGCAGTTCATTTGCCACATCACTTTCCGTATTTTGCTAGCTGTGGCAGCAAGTTGTGTCGGTGGGCAGGCCTGTATGCCATCTCTTGCAAAGGACCTTTCAGTCCCGTTCAGAGACTACATTATTTAACCCAGCTAGAGTGATTTGAAATCTATTTACTGGGTTGGTACCTTCAACCTTTCTCCTCTGTTTTTTTTGCTGCTGCTCTCAACTACAGCTTCAACAAAGACCTTCCTATGCATTGTCTTGAATAAAAGAATACTGTGTAACTGTTTTTTTTTTCTTAAAAGCAGAATAGTAACATACAGTTCCCATATCCTTTCCATACTTAACATCTTACTTGAAAGTAGGTATACTTCCTAATCCTCTGTTCTTACAACCTGTTTGTTTCAGATCACTGCTGCTCTGGGTGTTCTGGGTAGAGACTGCATGCAGGTATAACTGGAGATAGTTCTGCTTTTTATCCATGGAGATGGAAATGTCTTTTCCTCTGGAAGCTCTGTCCTTTGGGACTTCTGGAGAGCTGTCTTAAGCAAATGAAGCACCACTGTTTCTTTTCATTTGTCTTTGAACAATGAGTTTATAATCTTTTAGTGATGTCAAGGGTTAGGGCCAGGCCAGCCACTAGATGAATGACAGATGCTCTCTATCAAACCCTCTCACTTCCCAAGGGGGAAGAGAAAGGGAATAAGGGATACTTATGAATTGGAAAAGGAAATTAAAACTGCTTTAGTTAAAACAGCAACAATAAAATGAAATATATACAAATATATACAAAACCAGTATTGAACCCAATTCTCACCCCACCCCAATGGCAATTACATCACTGTCACCACTGATGCTGTGGGCAGGCACTGGGGAAGGCCCAGACTGGGCTCAGCAGCAGACTGGAATTGGATGCACGAGCTGGATTCCAGAACTGGATTCAGGAATGCATGGATTGGGATAGAAGGCAGAATGGACAGAGTCCTCCTTGGGCACCAGCCATTGAAGAAGAGAACTTGACCCTTGAGATCCCTCAGCTTTATACTGAATATGACGTCTATGGGATGGAACACATTGCTGGTCAGTGTGGGGTCACCTGTCCTGTCCGCTCCTTCCTGCAGGTGCAGCCTCTCACTTACTGCACCCCCACCGTGGGACACAGGATTTAGCAGTGACCTTGGTCTGCACAGGAGCAAGTACAAGCCAGAGCCTTTCTGCACACCAACCCCTGGCAGTAACTGTGAACATCAAGCGTTATCACTTCTAGAAGCAGACACTGTTTGCACAAGTATGCCGTTATCTTCAGAAAGTGCCGTCACTTAGAAGAGACTGAGCTGGAAAGTGAAATGACTGAACAGAATTAGTGCTGTTCTGACTCAAACCAGGGCAAATGATTAGATGGCAGATTTACAAAGGGTTTGATGTGAACATGAAGAAAAGGGATGTTCTGACAGCCCACTCCTAAAAGAAAATTAAATAAAGAAGCCTTTTCATGAAATGGATCCTAATTTTATGTTCTCTTGTATTTCATACAAATATTGGTACTTCCAGCTCTCAGACTATTGTAAACAACCCCAGGCATTACACAAGGTATTCAAACCTTTCTGAAGGTCTATAATGAAAACATTGTTCATAAACAAAGGTGATGTGAACTTTGGTGCACCCAGATTTAATAGCCAATCCAAATACCTGTGCAATTTATTTGTGCTAAAGAAACACACCATTTATATGAAGTCATAATTCATTCAGCTTTAATTGTTTAACCAAACATTTATTATTAATCCAAGTGCAATGGTATTTGCGCACCCAATCTGAATTATCCCATTACTATGTTCATTAATGTAGTAATACTGCTAACACTGATACACACAAACTTCCTAATAACTACGTCTCTCTCTGGTGTTCTGCTTCCTGTGCTCCTCAACAAGAAGAAAGGAAGGATTCATGGTGAGTAATCAGTATTCAATTTTTTTCACCAGGAGAAGTAGGTTAATTGTGGGGGTTTCTTCCTCCTCTTTGCCAGGAGGAGAATGAAGTTAATGTTGATGATCTCTTTATACTCACTCTGGGGTTTGTTTGTGTCTGTTATTATGCATATTCCAACATGCACTACTCCTTATTCTGTAATTCCACTTGACATGAATATTATTAATAATGATTCATTCTAATTAACATAATTAATCATAACAATCATTAATAGCTCACTTTACAAAACCAGCAATATTCTAGAAGACACACGTATGTACAGACTCATAAAGACACAATGTTCTAGTGACCAATTTCTACAAAAAACCTACAAGCTAGAGCATTATCATTGGTACATTATGAAAATTTCAGCAACATGCCATGTTCATGCTTGGTTTTGGACATGTTATTTTAAGTAGTGGGGTGATGGTAACTGAAGAAATACAGAAATTGAAGAAATTTAGGAAACGAATATGGTAATGTTTTTGTGTTTTGTTCTGTTTTTTAATTAATATGTTTTCTGTATTCTGGGCTTTGTTGTTGTTTGGTTGTTTGGTTGTTTTTCCTTTCCAGTCTTTTTAGTTTGTTTGCTTTTTGAAATTGGGTTTTATTTTTAGGGTTTTCTTTGCAACTGGGAAGATTAACTCTGGATCAGCAAAAGCATTTACATATATAGCTCCTTGCTTTCAATGGGATTTAGGCACTTTATAAAAAATTAAAGGGAGAACTGCAATTCTTTGCCTATACAAGACATGACATTAAATAAAATACCAAATAACCTGAGATTGAATTTTTAGTAGATAACACTGAATATTTAGCTTGCCATAAGCCTAGATTTGAGAGGATATGTCCTCTCCTTGCACCTAAAAATATACCCTGAGTGCATTAACAGTACTTCAGTCATTTGTCTGAGAAACTAGAGGTTTTGCAGGAGCAGTAACAGTAGCAAACAGCTCCTTTTTAAAATGTCATGTATTATTCACACCTTGCCTTAGGAAAGAACGGTGCTTTCTCAACAAATTAAAATGACAGATTTTTGCCCTAAAGTACTTACAATCCAAATTTATATGTCTGACTAGGCTATTGGGTGTCCGAAAATCCTGAACAAATGGCCCCTTCACATGACTTATCAGTTCTGTGGGACATGCTAGCTGGATACATGGGAGCTTTTGAGCATGAACTGCACCCGTGGTCTCTGCAACAAATCTAGTGCTTTTTGAATGGAAATATGGGAACTTTGTATTGTCATGCTTTAAAAGAAAAAGTTTTCTGGTGAAATATATTCAGAAGAATAAGAAGAAAGTCTGAGAGAAGCATGTTAATGTTGGTGCAGTGCTGAGTAACTGTATTTTAGCAGATTGGTTTGAACATATGTTTGATAAGTAAGTACTTGAGGAGTGTTTAATACACATAATGTTAACTGTGTAACCATTCCTCTTCGCAAAAGTAAGCAAAAAGATTTGGTACCATTCTATTGTTGATTCCTTTTTCTTTCCACTCTTGTGTTTTAAATGTGACTATATTTTAGTTTTGGATATTGCTCTGAAGGATGCCCTTGCTGGCCTAGTACCCAGTTGTGCTCTACACAGCATATCCATGTAAGCGCAAATGGTGCAGCCACCTTCCCTGTCTTTGGAGGAAGTCCTTTGTCAAGGGACAGCATTCTCATACCGAATACTTAGAAACAAAAAATGTATCTTGGCTGCTAAGACCAGCTTGTCTTAAAGGAGGAAGGTCTTTTAAACTTTGCTTTCTTTTTAATTCACTGGCCTGCTCTCAAACCCAGTGACTTGCAAACACCTGCTTTATAAATTATCATATATTAGTCATTCAATGCCTTAGGAAAGAACGGTGCTTTATAGACAAATTAAACTGACTTATTTGAGCCCCAAGGTGCTTCGAATTTTTATAAGGCATAAAAGTACAAGGGATTGCAATCAAAGGTGGGGAATTAGGTGATGGGAGATAAAACTGCAGAAAAGAGTATCTTTCTCATGGCTGGCTGAAAGATTTTCCATAAAAACATCTGTGAAGAGCTTTTGAGTCCTCTGTAAACTCTCACACACTGAGTCATGGAAATTGATGATGTTTTACTCTTACCAAATCCTTTCTCTATTTTTTTCCCCCATTGCATTCATTAAATCAGAAAAATAATTTTTTTTTTTTTTTAAAGATTGTTGCAGTTGGACAGATATCTTTCCCTCTTGTATTCCAAAACTCTCAAACTATTCTTAACTGGAGCAGAAGGCAGTGAATAAAAGACTTGGCAAAGGTCATCAGTGGGGAAGCAATAGTAGTTGTGCAGAAGTTTAGTGCAGAATGTGAACTTCCCTCTGTCCCACAGCTCCACAGAAAGACTGGGCCTTGGAAAGCAATGGCTTATCCTAGCACTTTTCTTTCAAGTATATTACTGAATTTTTCAACTGGCCACTCCCTCTTAAACACCTAATGGGAATTCAAAAAGACATTAACTCGCTGCTAATGAAGCTGCTGAAAAGTTGCACAGAAGTCTTCTAGTGAAATTGTTTCTATTATTATGTAAAATGTTTCTATTATTATATAAAATGCTTTTCTTAGCAAGTGGCAAGTATCTCTGAAGCTCTGTGTTATTCCCACCGAAGTTTCTATCTAGAACCACTCAGTGTTAATAAAATGCTAAGATTAGCCGTCACAAAAAACTTGAAACAACCACTATGTCAAAATACCTTGAGACTTCCATACTCAGTTATAATGTCATCTAAGAAGGAAATTCACTGCATGGAACTGTAATTTTTTCCCAGTCCCAATGCAGAATAATTAAAAAACTCTGCAGTATTAAATTTAAATACAGACATTATAATACTCCTTCATCCTGTAGTCTCAGATTTGGAATAACATTTGCAGAACACTGTATGGGAAACTCTTGAAACACTTGCATGTCACAGACATGCAAATTATTGCTTTAAGCCTGTTTTTTAGTGAGATCCTTCAGTTTTCTAAATTTAGGTATGGTAGATGGAGGCTTTCTTACTCTATATTATACACATTCCTCCCTCTGTTCCACACCGCTGTGACATGCTCACAGATTAGATATTCTGGTGATGTTCTGATTTTGCTGTGTCCTGCCTATCTCTGACTTTTTTATAACCTCAGAGTAGAACCTGTCGTAGCCAGTATGGAGGTGGCAGGCAGGGATTGAATAACAGCAGCAAATGACAAGAATAAATTAGGATGTTTTTGTGCCTAGAGGTTGTAAGTCATATTCTAGTACTAAGTTATGCACACAGAGTCAGAATATTGTAATATAGTTACTATAAAGTATTATCTCCATGTAATTTTATGTAACATCATAAAGTTACAATTCTTTTCGCACTTTTGCATTTTAGGCAAGACTTTCTCCAGTGATCTGCAATCCCTAAATTTAGGAAATTATGCCAGTATTTAGACAGATGTCATAGAGGAGAGATTTATATATCAGCTCTAGCCAAAGTTAATATTTATTCAGAAGTGTGTGGTGATTCTTGAACTCTTATCTTGAACAAAGGAAGGACAATGTTCATGAAACACAATGAAATATATTATTAACTATTGTCCTCAACTTCTGTTGAATGAGGAAAACATCCTTTTTTTTAACCAAGAAAAAAAAAAAAGTAGCAAATCAAAGACAATAGGATATTTATAGATCCTTGAATTCTCTTATCGTAGTTCTGCTAGTAGTGAATTGCTTTGAAATCACTGATTGTTCCTAAGAGATGATGCTTACTTACACAGAATTTAACTATCATTACTGTGTGATTTCCTAAGAAGGAAAGCAAAAGTACCCTTGTGTAATGAGCATAATCCAAGAGGCTTGGACTAGGTTTCAGCTGCGTACAGATGAAGACAAAGATTGATAATTTATCCATGGGAGTAAATGGCAGGCTTTTTGTGGAAATGTTCTATCAGGCTTCTGAACTCTGGTAGAATATTTTTGTCCTGCAATTAAGCACTTGATTTGTTTTTGATATTCAGAAAATTTCAGCTGGGGAACTCAAGTTAGAATTATATTAGATTCAGGCAGAGGACAATGCCAGTCTCTGATGAAGAAGGAAAGAGAAGTTTCTAGGTCTACTGGGACCTGAAAGATTCAAAACCCCAGGGGAAGCTGGCATCATGGGAAGTTCTCTCCTGGACTCAAAGGAAAGTGTGCATATGAGGGAAATGGATGAAAAAGAGAAAGATTTCTTCTTGTCTCTACACCTTTTCTCCCATCACTGATAGTTACTCTCAGCTTGGAAGACACACAACTGGTCCCACAAAGTGATTGTCACTTCCTTTCATTATACCAATTATCTTTGGCTGATGTGAGAACGTATATTTATATCTGTACGTATTCTCTAAAGAAATTATAGTCCAGAATGCAGGTTATTAAACAGAAAAGTGTGGGAATTTATAGAGAAAATTAATGAAGGAAGCTAAAAACACTGAAGAAATAGCTTTCTTTTATCAAATCATAGTCAAAGTTTAAAATATACAGTATGAACATAGGAAAGCTCAGCAACAGTAGGAAAGAAAAGAAATTATTGAAGAGGAAGAAACAAATGTATCCCATTCTTAACAGGAAATGACAAAATTAGTAGTAGGGAGACAGAGAAGACATAATTATTCAACAAATATAAGTGTTTGCAAAGAAACAAGTATAATGTAGATATTTTCTGGCTCATTGGTTGCAAAGGAAAACTTTAAAGATGTCTACACTTCTAGGGATGTCTCTAGCCAGACAGTATTAATAGTTATTACATATAGGAGTCCTTGGAAGATTCCAAACATCTGAGATAGTTGATGGTGGTTGGATGTAAAATTAATGTGTCACCAGGTACAGAAAAATAATGGAAAAGGTAAGACAGGATTAAGTTCATAAAGATTTTAAAGCTAAGGACATAATGAATGGTGTCAACACTGGTTGTTTTAGATAATAGGTCCCATCAAAGTAAACTCATTTGTGTAATAACATTATAACTGTGTTTGAAAATGGTAAATATAGATCTTTAGACTAATAATGTAGACAGGTGAATACCTCCTTGTATCTAACTAAAGAACGCAGTAGTAGTTTACGGTGTCAATAACATTTGGATTTAAACTAGATAACTAACAGGTCTGAAAAAAAAACAATTGTCAGTGTGAAATATCTCTTTGGAAGTGATGTACTACTGTATTAATGATACAGGGAAGAGTTGGATGAGAAATAATGGTAAGAGGTCACTCTGGCTTGGCTGGTAAACTGGGTGTATTGTTATCATATTGAACCTGACAAATGCTGAAATTCGTTTTTAAAAGTAAATCTTGGAGGACAAAAAGGAAACGTGAGTCTTTAGAAGTGATGATCTTGTAGCAGAATATCCATTTGGTCTTTAAGGACTATAAGGACTATGTGAGCTACCTAAACAAGATAGTTTGAATGTAGCCGATAACTCTCTCTCTGAGACAATCTCTAGACTTCTTGCTAGCATTTCAACTCTGTGGTTATATTTTATACATTCGTCACTCAAGCAATATCTTGATTTCTGATTGTAATATTTTTGAAAATAAATGTGATTTCTGCAACTTCAAATCTTTTGAAGGTTCACCCAGAAGCTGTAAATATCAACTTGGACTGATTTTAAACTGATTTTTTTTGAAACTGATTTTTTTATCCTTGAGATGAAATTTCTAGTTCTCATTATTAAACCCATGATGCCCTCACTCTTTACAGAATTTTCTTTCATGTGTGCTGTCTGGCTCTGAAACAAACAAAAAGTCAAACAAAAAATTCAAGGCCTGATAAATCTTTGTACAGAAGTTATGTTTTCCAGGCTATCTGGGCTTATAGGAATGCAAGAAGAAAAGTGTAGCATGTGTTGAAGAAGATGCTTTCCTCAAAGATTCTTCAGACTTCGATAGCCTTCAGACATGATTTAATAGAATACAGAAAATAGATAAAATGTTCAAGCATAAAGACCAGTTGGATTTATTTTAAATGAATTAGAACGCTAAAACTAAAACTTTGTTCTGGACTTCTGTACCTTGAAAGGTGCCTTCAGGTGTCCACTGGTGAAATGATAGAGGTTATTGCCTTCAAATATACCCTTCGGTTTTTTTGCCAGAGGCTACTCTGCCCCTAGGAGAGCCAGCAATAACAAACATGCACCACTTCCTAAGCCACTCCACGTTATAGCTGTGCATATTAACTGCCATTAACAAAGGTGGTAACCTGTACTAAAAGAGCAGAGAAGGGCAGGTCTCTTAAATTTTCTGGACATGGATTGTACAACTATCTGGAGGCACTCTAAGAGTCAATATGAGCTTATTCTTTTATCAGTCATGTCACTCAGAATAATTCAGGGTTTTGGCAGTGTATTCAACCATTTCTGCTTCATACAAAAGTGGATAAGGGTATAAATTTGGGTGTAAACCCTGTAATTATTGAGTAAAAATATTTATTTCTGGTTAGTCAAAGGTCAGAAAAGAAACATAATAGGTTTTTGAATATCTTTCTAATTAGGTGACAATAATTTTTGCAAACTTACAAAAATCGGCTATTGGCTGTGCTAGCTATTGGTCGAAGTGGGAACCATTGTAATATTTCACTTATGGGTGTATGCATGTGCATAGATATTGCCTAAAATAAATTCTGTTTTGAAGAAGTACACTTCCAGCCTAAAATATTACCTATCATTTTCTTAAATCCCAGTAAGGATTTAATAACAGAGATTTATTGAGACATAATATTATTAATATGACATTACTCTACATGCCATTCTCCAAAGCATTTATTAGTGTGTTTGGCATCTGAACAACATACTTTTGAAAATTCTTTTTCCTAACGGCTTTGTAAAAATAACATATGCACTAGAAACCATTCCTTCACTAATTAGTCCTTGTCTATTTCTAGGCACCAGTATGTCGATTTAACTAGAACACTATTTTGGGTTTTTTTTTAAGAACTGACTTTTACTGAGGTAGCAACAGTACTAGTAGAAATGACTATAACAGTATAATAATGTATTACCACAAATAGCTGAAAACAAATGACAGAAAATAAATGAATAAAATTCTGATCTGCAAAGTGTTCATTTATTCTGTGTCATTTACGATGGTACAAATGCACCATGCAATGGTACCATACAGTGGTACAAATTAATCAGGTTCTGTTGCACACATAAATAAAACCAGGAAAACATCTGTTTATTTCATTCTAGCTGCTAAGATGCCTCGGGATTTTGCATTAGAAGAACACATAGAAGGATCAAGGCCCTACTGTATATAGACTGTACACAAAAGTACCTTTTGTCCTCTCCTCACCTTGCCTCTACTCTTTTTTATCTTATTTAATAAAGGAACAAAAGTCAGATTGGCCTGTGATATGCAGTATGAAATGATGCACAGGAAACCATATCTAAAAATGGTGTTAACCAGCGTGGCCACCGTAATCCATCAATGGTGTCAGGAAGATCCTTACTTTCTGCAAAAGTCTCTTACCACGGAGACCATTGCAGCTGTTAGCCTGTGGAGAGCCTTGGAGAACTGTAGTTCTATAACTGAAAGTGCCACAACTGCAAAAAATTAGGGATTGATATGGTTACTGATATTGGATATATTTGTTTTGTCACATTGTCTTCTAGCTCTACTGTTTGAAAACGGGACAATGACACTTTCTATCAGTCCTCAGATGGTGAAACTGAGATGATTTGTCTGGAGATGGTTTTCCTGCATTGGTTTTGGTACTGAGAATGGCCTGAACCTTTGAGTTCTCCTAATGAGAACTGCTGTCTGTAATCTTTATTGGCATTGCAGGGAATCAGATGCCTTCATATCCTGTTTGCAGCAAGAGTGATCAGGTTCTAGGAAAGAAGACTGGGGTTTTGTGTGTGCTGAATTAGTGATGTAAAGTTACCACATGGCAAGGAGGGGTAAGCTGAGGCCTGACACATCATTGTCACAGCCTTTCCCTGGCCAAGAAACAAGTTCAATGGAGACACGGTCTGAGTGGGATAAGCCATAACAAACAGGACCACACAACAACTGGTGTAACGAGCCTGTTGATCCAGGCCATGGATCAACAGCTAAGAGGCAAATGATACCTGGAATTGCTGGAAAGGTATACTGTGATATTGTCAACTGATTTGATGTGTGACCTGTAGTGACATCTGGCTATAAATCCCACTTTTAATAGTGATTGGAAGAAATGTCATTACAGAGATGAACAACACCATGTGCAAGTAGAGAGATCAAAGTGAAAACATGACACCTTGGAGCAGAGCTGCCTCCCAAGAGCCCAGCACTGAGAGGAAGTGTTGTTTTCCTCTGGGCTCAAATGGGCTCTCCCACCAGAGTGGTAATTTATCTATGCAGGAAGTAAAGAGGCCATGAATTTGTGTTAAAAACCAAGTTATATCTGTTCAGGAACAACTAACTACACGTGCTTAAGGGCTGATTGTGAGGACGAATAGTGCATATCAGATGCAGATTTAGTCCTGAGATAACCCTTCAAGCTGCTTCTGCACACCAGAACAACCACAATTAGAGCCACTGCTCTAATTCTTCCCAAGACTGCTCTAATTCTTCCCAAGACTGCTCTAACTCTTGGGACACCTGGGAGTCCTGGTGGACAACAGATTGACCATGAGCCAGCAGTGTGCCCTTGTGGCCAAGAGGGCCAATGGTATCCTGGGGTATCCGAGTTTCAAGGGAGTTTTTCCTTCCCTTCTACTCTGCCCTAGTGAGGCCACATTGGCAGTTACTGTGTCCATTTCTCAGCTTCCCAGTTCAAGAGAGACAGGGAACTACTGGAGACCATCCAATGGAGGGCTACAAAGATGATTAGGGCACTGGAACGTTTCCCTTATGAGGAAAGGCTGAGAGATGTGGGTCTGTTTAGCCTGCAAAAGACTGAGAGGGGATCTTATCAATGCTTATAAATATCTAAAGGGTGAGTGTCAAGAGGATGGGACCAGTGTTATGTCAGTGGTGGTCAGTGATAGGACAAGGGACAACAGGCATAAACTGGAATACAGGAAGTTCTGCCTAAATATAAGGAAAAAATTCTTTACTTTGAGGGTGACAGAGCGCTGGAACAGGCTGCCCAGGGAGATTGTGGACTCTCCTTCTCTGGATACTTGCAAAACCCACCTGGACACCTGTGCAACCTGTTCTAGGTGAACCTGCCTTAGCAAGAGGGTTGGACTGGATGACCCCCGGAAGGCCCTTCCAACTCCTTCTGTGATTCTGTGTTTCTCTGATTTCACTTTTATATCTGGGATGCAGGTATTGCAAATAAGTATTGGGTGTTCTGTAGTTCAATGGTGAGCTATTGAATGGGCTGGCAGGGTAACTGCAGTGATGTTCTCAGGCTGCTGTCTGTGAGAAAGGGCAAGCAGATATGGCAGCTGGTTGGAAAACGATCTCATTTCAATTCTTGCACCAGGCCCCCAGCACTAGAGTGCTATTCTCTATTGCTACTTTCAATAAGTCTGAGAGATTTTATTAATAAAGCAAATGTTTCTTGCCATAACATAATTGCTTCTTCTAAAAAGGGAAAATCAGATTAATTTCTTAGCCATGGAGGGCTGAAGCTCTCCATTTTTATGTCCAGCTAAGATTGTGTGATAGCAGGAGCTGGAAAGTAATTTTAAATTTTGTTAATAAATATGCTTTGAGTATACATGAAGCTTTTGGTACAGCTTTCTAAAGTTAAATGAAGTCAATGGATGTCTTCCCGTTGACTCATCCTGGTTTTCAATCAGGCTGTAAAGACTTGTCACTCCATTTTCAATTAAATAGTCTGAACTCGCTGACTCAACATTAGTAGGGAAAGATGGGTAGAAAAACTGCTGAAAAAAAATGATCATTTTAAATCATGCAGTCAGACACTGGAAAAAAAAATCCATTACATTTTTAACTGCAAATCTATCTATATACCCTTGGTTAGTCTGAGATATCTACTAGCATAAACTGTTCTGTAGAAAAATTTAGATTCACTATCACTTATTTGGAGTTTACTTCTGAGTTGCTTGGGGATTCTCAGAGAAGTGAGGAACACAGGAAAAATATAATTAGGAAATTAGAATGTTCTGAAAACTCCCAGATTTGGAGTTCTAAAATGCATGGACCACATTATAGAACAGAGAAGCAAACACTTGCATTCAGCTTTCACATGTAAGAAGAAAGATAAATAGAGACTGAAATACTGCAGAAAAAGAAAACTTCTTTTTCTCTTTTGATTTTATGCTAACAAAGATTAAAAAGGATTTTAGAAAAATCTCAGTATCACTTCTTCTATCATCCTAAACAAAATTAATTAAGATTTGGATGGCTCTATCAAATTACACGGGTATTTGACAGGGTTTTCCCAATATGTAATACTTTTACAGAGGGTTTTCAAAGTAGGCTCAGTGTGGGGTAACTGATGAGAGCACGAGTGCCTTTTGAAAGTATATATGGTTTCAGAAGTTATATACATTTTCAGAAGTTATATCTGAAAAAATTAATCCTACCACTTATCCAGAGGATCTCTGATATATACTTTTATTATTGTGTTGCAATCACTATTTTAATTGCCTGACTTGCCCCAGGCATTCATGCAAAAAATGGACATTTCTCTCAAATTACTTCTGAAAGACCATGTCATAACCTGAAAGATTGTCATAAAGTTAATTGATCTGTAACTAGTAGGGACATTCTAAAATGCCAACAAAGGCTTTCAAGCATCCTCTTTTCCTCTTTCAGCAACTGGAGAAAAAACTTCTTAGAGATGAAGAAATTTGCATTAATCAAGACACAGAACAGAAGTTTCGCAGCCAGAGATCCCCCAGGGAGGTTATTCTGCAAAAGGTCTTCTGTCTCACTGAGGTGTCCTTAAATGGGAGGGGCGGACTCCACTGGAGACACACTCAAACTGCAGGAGAAAACTGGCTCAAAGACACAGGGAGAGTACGAATCTCTCAAATTCCTCTCTGAAGAAGGTCCTTACCTGAGTCCCAACTTTTATTAACTGGTTTCCAAATATCTTCCTAGCATTTGAAGAAACACTTATGCTGTCTACTCATTTTCAGCATTTGTAAATTTTTTTTGTTTTGGTGGATATAACAACTCATAAACAGTTGTACCACTTAACAATAATTGCCAACTGATAAATAGGAAAAATACTTTTTTCATATGCTTATGAATGTAAAAAACAGGTTTTCCATAAATATCCATACATTTAACAATCTGTTCTTCACCAATAATGAATTTTCAATACAAATTCTACATATCTGCATGTCTGGCAGGCGATCATACAGGTTTCATGCATTTATATCCCTACTACAAGAGGAACAAGGCTGGGAAACTTTTTTCCTAATACTGCACCTTTTTCTTATCAGAAAATTTACCTTTGGTTTTGATCTATATGTGCGCATTTGATCATCTGCCTGTATGCCAGCTGTGCACCAGGAATAGACTACGCAGTTCTGTTCCATGCCCGGCAATGACTTATGTGGGGTATTCAGAGATTACTGTTCAAATTTAAGTGACAATCTTATTCCTGTTTAATCAGGCATAATGGGTGACCCTTCACTACTCACCAGATTTTTGGAACACTCCTTTGGTGTAACAGTATGCCATTACATTGCCATTTTGCACTGGAGTCACGTGTATTCCAAGCTTCATTAACGAGTCCTGCAAGACATAGGTGACACAACTTTCTAGATAATTTTCACATAATGTATGAGGCAAGAGAATATGATATTTTCTCAGGAAAGATATCTTTATGGGGGTAACCCTGGGAGAGAACGTGGCAGTAGTTGCTTTCAAGGCAACTCTAGTTCTAATTGCTTCATTATTTTGTGCTAATTTATGAAAATGCTTTGAGAGAAAATCAGATTTTATATGATAAAATTGCTGATGCATTGCATGTAACAGTCAATTTTCCCCTGTGGCTATGCTCAGTGGAAGTGGATGGCTGGAAAAGGCTCTTTTGCTGCTGCTGTAAGTCCCTTCCAAACTCCTCCTTGTGGCACAGTGAAGGAGGGTGTAGGTGTTCTGACCAGAAGAGATGTACTGAGGCAGAGTATATGTGTTAGATGCCAATACAGGAGTATTGGCAGCCCAAGTCCTGAAGGCAACATATCCACATCTGTAGGTCCTGTGTTTCAGTTAGAAAGCCCTGACTCTCAGCAGAATTTAGCAACTTTCTTGTGACATTATGAGACCCTGCCTTGTTTGTTTCCAGTTTCAAAATATGATTTTCTTTGTGGTGTGGACATAACTTTAAGTGCAGAAATAATAATGGAGGGCAAAGTACAGCTTCCCCCCAATTCCGCTTCCCCACAACTTCCCTACCTTTCCTTCCTTTCTTTAACTAGAGATTTTGATCAAGTCTAAAATACAAAACCATTTAAAAGGACATGTAAATTTATGTCACTTCATAAATATTAAATGCTATAATAAATGTTCTACTGGTATTATCTATTTGTATTTAAAAGTTGCCATATGCAGGGCAATACATACTTTGACAGTGTGTATGTGTAAAGTAACTGAGTATGCCTTTTTCACCTTAGCTCATTTTGTGTAAAACACCATTAGAAACAGTCATAATGACAGTGGTATATATCCTGAGGGACTGGTGCACACCAGCAGATGCTCACCTTTTACTTACTGACTGATAGAAGTTGAAATTACGGGAATTTTGCCATCCATCATGCAGGTGCTGAGAGACTGAGGTGATAAGTTCAAAGAGCTGATGGTTAATAATTAAATATAATAAGCATCTGCTATTGTTATTACCCAGGGGCTGAAATGTGCTGCTTAGACACAGAGTGGGGTTATGGACAGCATAAGTCTGCATTGCCTCTGAAAGGATCAGGCAAGAACTGGCACTGACCTGTACGATATCAGAGCTTTCCCAAGGACTCCTCTGCAATAACTGTTAAAGACTTCAGCCCAAATTCCAATCACCTTGCTCATTCTGACCAGTACAAGTGTAATTAATGTTGGAGTAAAGGGCTAATGGGACAGGACATACAGTGATGACCCTCAGTCCATGCCTGTACCTGGAATGGGTCTCATCTCTCCTGACTTTAAAATTTGCTAAGCTGGCATTTAGTTTAGCCAGCTGTTCAGGCTTCCTTCATAGTCAATGGAAAGACACAGGCATCTTTACAGGGAGCTGAATCTCTCCTAAGTTAATTTGTCTGGACTTTGAAGACTCCCTCTCCCTTTCTCCACCAGCTCGTGAGGGTGTACAGACAACACTTTCAGATTAAATGAATCCCAATCTAATACCTAAGCCAAATAAACTGATAGTTAAGGCAAGTCTGTACCTACTGACAATGCCATATGCTTCTTAGAGTAGACCTTCTGAGCCTTTTTTATTTTTCTTTAAAATGCAATGAACAGTTGAAAGATGGAAAATAATGTGTTTTAGATTTATTGCACAAGCAAAATAGATTTCTTGGTGACCCCTAATAATGCAAATCTAGACAAGCCTAGTAGGACCTTACTTCTATTTTCATTACTTCTGAGGTAGGTGGTTTTTTTTTTAATCACAGGTATCTTATTGATTGAGGAGCCTAAGTAGAAATGCATGCTAAACTGAACAATTATTCCGCTTACACTATTGACTCTGCCTTTATTCAAGTCATTTCAGTTAGCCAGTGTTTTTAGAATTATTTGTGCTTAAAAATGTGTGACTACAATACATGGAAGCAGCACAGGCAATGCGAGGTGCTATTGACATTTATCAGTTCTTGCAAACTGGCTTCATATAATTTACCCACATGAGTTCTGAAAAAAACAATAGCTATTTCTACTACCAAACAAAGTAGGGTTATTTATAGAAGAGTTTATTCATGTGAGTAGAATGAATTATGCAAGTATGTCTAAATCTGTATTTTTTTAATAGAGTAGGCATATGCAGAATTTGAGGTCTTTCCATGGGTATAGCTGATTTTTTTGATTAAGGGCGGGGGCAACAAAAACCTCAAGAGAGGTTTTGCCATACTCGAGAGAAATATTTCCCAAAAGTACTTTGAAACATGTTCATTACTTTGCTAGGCTCTGACATACAGTTGTATACAAAAGATAACCTTTCCTAATGCAACAGAGAGGGCTGGAAAATGAGGATAGTTGTACCATGCAGTCATTTCCTGAATAATGCTTCCTGAGCTGCAAGGTGATTTTTGCAGACATAAAAAACCGTACTGTGATTGATGATGTACAAACCCATGTAGTTACTATGACTTGGTGTGATCGGAGTTAAATTGCACCGCAGGAGGTAGCAACAAGAAAGTGGTGTGAGAAGATATTGCCAATGCATAATGCCAAAATGTTTATATATTTTGAATACATAGTCACTGGATTAAAAGAAAAAAAACAGCTCCTGGAGATAGGCCACAGATCTGGACCTCTCCCCTGTCCCACTACCTAGACCAACGTCTTGTGCTTGCTTGCTCTCCGTCTGACTTTTTATGACTCTTGTTTCTCTGGCTGCTTAATGAACAACTTCAGCAGTGTGACAAAATACTGAGACTCATCCTCCTTCAGCTGCCACTCTCTGATCTTCTGCCAGCTCAAGACTTTGACATCCCTCTGAGGAGGGTCTTTCCCTAAGACCAAAATCATGGTATCAGATACAAACCCTGGGCTGTTAGGCAAAAAGTAGCTGCTGCCTTCTCCACTGTCTAAACTCTGGATAACAATTTACTAAGTTAGTAGACAGATACCTAATTTGCCAGCAGGATATTAATGAACATGTAGAGTGCCTAAGTTTAGGCATGTGGAGGACTTTATGGTTAACTAAGGAGTTTAGATACTGAGGGCTTTAGGTTAACAAAGTTTTAGGTATGTCCAGTTAAGTGTGCTGAATCAGCTTTCTAGGATGCCATCTTAAATGTTTGCACCTAAGTGGCACTGAGCTCTCAGACTAGTGAAAACCAGCCATTGCCACATTGTCCAACACTTACTTATTTTGCTATTGAAAACAGTTTTCTATTTCTGGCTTCTGCCAACTTAAAGGACTGACATCTGGAATTGAAAAATTTTGCAGGTCAGAAATCTAAGACATAACTGATTCTTGGTAAAGATTGCCCAGTTCTGATATATTATTTGAGTCAGTAAAGGGAATGAGAATAGGAAATTTCATATACTGGTACCTGAAGTAGTGGTGCCATGAACATGTTATCTCTGACTTTGCAAAGCTTAAAATACCCGAAAGAAGTGAACTGAAATAGAGCTGCTGAGATAGTGACTATAATGGCAGAAACTCTAGTGCCAAATCATGTAAAGGTCTGCACGCCTTGCTAATAGATAAAGACTTGAGCTTTGACTAAACTGATAAGGATTTTCCAATTTAGTGAACTGTGCTTGTCTGCTTCATGGGAGCCCTTCTATAAGGATAATAAAAAAAAAAGAAATTAAAAAAGGAAACTTTGCCTAACTTATATTTGAATTTATTTAGTGTGATAAAAAAAGGAAGACAAACCATAGTGCTGATGCCTTTGTATCTGAAATAAATTAGCACAATATAAGACAGTGAGTTACAGTGGACAACCACTAATCTTAGTGTTAGACATCTTACAAAGTACATGAAAGATTGCAACACCTGAAATTTATATCACATAGAGACTATTCCTTAGGGTTTGTTTCTTTTTTACTGTGTTAAGGTAGGGGGGCCCAAGAAAGCCTGTTAATATTCAAGCATCACTTCCTCCAAGCTCAAGATCGGTGTACCCCTATGAATAAGAAGGAAGAAGGAAGTTTACACTGTGTGGAGAACGGGACGGGCCACTTGGGAGGAACATAAGAACATTGCCAGGTTATGTGGGGATAAAATGAGGAAGGCTAAGGCCCTCTTGGAATTAAATATGGCAAAGGATGTAAAAGACAACCAGAAGGGCTTCTCCGAGTACCTCAGTAGGAGAAGGAAGACTAGGGAAAATGTGGGCCTGCTGCTGAATGATGTGGGTGCCCTGGTGCCGGAGGATACAGAGAAGGCAGAGTTACTGACTGTCTTCTTTGCTTCAGTCTTTACTCTCAAGGCCGGCCCTCAGGAATCCCAGTGCCTGGGGTAAAAGAGAAAGACTGGAGAAAGAAAGATTCTCCCTTGGTTGAGGAGGATTGGGTTAGAGATAATTTAGGCAAGCTGGACACCCACAAATTTCTGGGCCCTGATGGGATGCACGCATGAGTGCTGAAGGAGCTGGATGACATTATTTCTAAGCCACTCTCCATCATTTTTGAAAAGTCATGGAGAATACAAGAGGTACCTGAGGACTGGAGGAAAGCCACAGTCACTCCAGTCTTCAAAAAGGTCAAGAATGAGGATCCAGGAAACTACAGATCAGTCAGCCTCACCTCCATCCCTGGTAAGGTGTTGGAATAGCTCATTCTGGTGGTCATCTTTAAGCATGTGGAGGAAATGAATGTTATCAGAAGTAGACAGCTTGGATTCACCAAGGGGAAATCATGCCTGACCAATCTGATAGCTTTCTATGATGGCATGACTGGATGGGTAGATGAAGGCAGAGCGGTGGATGTTGTCTACCTCGACTTGAGCAAGGCTTTTGGCACAGTCTCCTATAACATCCTCATAGAGAAACCTAGGAAATGGACAGTGATGTGGATTGAGAACTGGCTGAACGACAGAGCTCAGAGGGTTGTAATCAGTGGCACAGAGTCTAGCTGGAGGCCTGTAGCAAGTGGTGTTCCCCCGCGGTCAGCACTGGGCCAAGTCTTGTTCGATATATTCATCAATGACATGGATGGAGGGACAGAGTGTACCCTCAGCACGTTTGCCGGTGATACAAAACTGGGGACAGTGGCTGACACACCAGAAGGCTGTGCTGCCATTCAGCAAGAATTGGACAGGCTGGAGAGTTGGGTGAAGAGGAATGTAATGAATTTCAACAAGGGCAAGTGTATGGTCCTGCACCTGGGGAGGAATAACCCCATGGATCAGTACAGGTCAGCGGCTGACATGATGGAAGGCAGCTTTTTGGAGAAGT
Organism: Bucorvus abyssinicus; assembly: GCA_009769605.1. Lineage (NCBI taxonomy): Eukaryota > Metazoa > Chordata > Aves > Bucerotiformes > Bucorvidae > Bucorvus > Bucorvus abyssinicus. Next base: position 28,799,175 of record CM020028.1, on the reverse strand, counting down.
ACCTGAGAGTCCTGGTGGACAACAAGTTAACCACGAGCCAGCAATGTGCCCTTGTGGCCAAGAAAGCCAAGGGTATCCTGGGGTGAATTAAGAAGATTGTGGCCAGCAGGTTGAGGGAGGTTCTCTTCTCCCTCCACTCTGCCCTAGTGAGGCCACATCTGCAGTACTGTGTCCAGTTCTCAGCTCCCCAGTTCAAGAGGGACAGGGAACTACTGGAGACCATCCAACAGAGGGCTACAAAGATGATTATGGGACCAGAGCTTCTCCCTTATGAGGAAAGGCTAAGTGACCTGTGTCTGTTTAGCCTGGAGAAGAGAAGATGGAAAGGGGATCTTATCAATGCTTATAAATATCTAAAGGTTGGGTGTGGAGGATGGGGTCAGACTCTCCTCAGTGGTGCCCAGCAACAGGACAAGGGGCAACAGGTACAAACTGGAACACAGGAAGTTCCGCCTAAATATAAGGAAAACCTTTACTTTGAGGGTGACGGAGCACTGGAACAGCCTGCCCAGAGATGTTGTGGACTTTCTTTCTCTGGAGACTTGCAAAACCTGCCTGGACATGTTCCTGTGCAACCTGTTCTAGGTGAACCTGCCTTAGCAGGGGGGTTGCACTGGATGATCCCCAGCCATCCCTTCCAACTCCTACTGTTCTGTGATTCTGTGATCCTGTGTTTGAAGATAATAACAATAATGCTTTTACTGATCAAGGGTCAAAAGTTCTCCCAAGCATCCAGCCTGGGAAATAATCAAGAATTCTTCCTCCAGCCTTAGGAACTGCTCATCACTTACTGATGTATGTTATCACCGTAGTGAAATTTATCTATTTCACATATCCCACAAAGGCGGCAAAATGAATGGAGAGCATGAGTGGGCTATACACTTGGAACTCCCCTGCTGAGCTATGTGGAAGAGATAGTGAGCATCAAGAGTCTGTGAAGTTTGGTGCTGTGGTGCGTGTTGGGTAAATACATTTTTGTTCTTCAGAACAACATGCATTTGGTGCCTGCTACCATGGCTAATAGAGGAGCATTGGCAGAGTGGAGAGCGTATCACCTCTTCCAGAATCAATTCTTTTCTTGTCAAGGCGTAATGGCTGTAATCTGACAACCAGCACACGGATAAAGTAATGCCCTTGGGACTAACAATCAAAAACTTCAAAAAAACTTTTTAGGATGCTTGCGAAGTCACTTGGAGCAAAATTTCAGATGCAAAGCGAACTCAGATATTGTGGCAGGTTAAGGGCCAAATTGAGTAATGTATATTTAAGACAGGGAATTCTTTGCCACAGCATGTCATAAATACTACAAGTTTATATTGCTTTTATATTGTACAAGTGCATGGAACAGGTGTACACAGAGGATTAATATAAGCCTACTGACTACCTCTAGCTCAGGCAGTAACTGTATTGCAAGTGATTGGTGTTGGAGGAAATACTTAAGAGGAACTGCCATATATTGTTAACCAATCCTTATAGCCTTTCTTGGGTATACACTGTCAGAGGGTGGGCTAGTGGGACACTCGGTTTAAGGTGGTGCAATCCTTATTCTGCAAGATATGTAAATTAAAATCTTATTTTTAAGGTGGGCAATCTCACCAAGATATTCTGAACTTGTTGACTGTCCTGTATAATGTTGGGTATTCCCTGTCCCAAGTTGAGCCTCTGCTTCTCCATATTTGGTTTCATAGGCCAATTTAAAAGAAACACAAATGTGTTAAGTGCAAAAACTTCTGTTAGCAAAATGTCACACTATTGCAGGATAGGATACAGATCTTCATAATATGATTACATATTCTTTGTGGAATTTAGAATCACCTTAGCATGTGTCTTTTAACGCGTTCTGACGTCCTGTAACAGGTTTTTTTATGCGTGATAGAGATTCATAGCATGCATATCTTTAACTCACAGTGAGAAGAGAGCTTGTGAGGAGTCAAGAACTACAGTCTAGAAGTCAAAAAGTAGAGAGATAATGTAAAACTAACCAAAAGTAAAATCTGAATATGCCTATGGCTTTTTCAGTATAAATGAATAGAAATATAAGGAATATATAAATAGAAATGTAAGAATTGCAGGCATTGCACAAATTATGAGATCAAGACTGAAGACAGCTTAGGTATAGCAATAAATGAAGAAATGTTTTTCTTTCCTTTCACACAGGATAATGATGATGTTGCAGACAGAAGAAAAAGGTTGGATGGCTAAGAGGAAAGAAATTATGGAAATTGCTATGTCTGAAAAAGCATATGCTGAGGGGAGAATTTAATTTTTTTCATTAGAAAGAAGAAAGCTTATAGTAGAAAAGGATAGTGTTGACACAAGAGTAAATGGGAAAACTATCCATGGAAGTATTTAAATTGGCATTTAGGTTTATGAATATTAGCGTGAGGCTCTGTGACACATTTCTAATGGGAGAAGAAATGAAACAAAGCCTAATGATATTAGAGTGGGTCTTGATTGTATTCTGAAAAACATTAACATGGGAGCAGTTTTGGTTTACCAATCCTGTGCTAAGTATTTTCCCTAAATGAGGTTTCCTTTCCACAAGTAGTCTTATGAGCTTATGATCGAAGGCTGAAATTACTACACCAATTAAGGTAAATTTGGGTGTGAGGGACTCTATCTCAACAGTATTTATGATGGGAGATTTCTCTCCCTTTAGGAAAATGGAAATTTGTGTTCTGTGGGATAAGAAAGAAACTTCAGAATAAGTCACTTTGAGTTACTTCAATCCAGGCTTTAATCAAAAAGGGGAAAGATATTTGTAAGGCAGAGCTACTGGCATATAACTTAGCTGCCTCTCTTAGGAAACCTGTCTTATACTCAGTTGTCTAGGGGATACTCTAAAGAACAATTCAGCACATTGCAGTCAAAATCCCATGTTAGCCCCTGGAGGAGCCTTTCTTTTGCAATGGCTATGGATGGAGTTGGGTTTCCTACTTGGGTGCCTATATTAGGTCTGTAAATATCTGAAATCTGAATTGCTGTAGTTTGAAAATGACATAACAATGTGAGGACTAGACCACAAAGCCTCTAAGCTGTATGAGTGACGATACGTTTAATTTCTTTATGTTTTATCACATTAGAGCATATATATCATATATGCAATTCACTGTAATCTGATAACACTGAAGATTCAACTAGGTGCTACATATACTTGAAATTATTAATTCTACAGTGACACCTCTGGAAAAGACAAAGACTTTTAACTTCTTTAGCTATACTATGAGTAATAGAGTTTGCATTCTTCTGTATCAAAAGGTATAGCCTGAGTACTTGAAGGAATTCTTAACAGAACTACCATTACTGTGGCCAGCTTCTGCATTGCTTTTGAACCTTTAACTCTTCTTTTTCTCATACCTCTGGTGGATTGTTAACACAGTTATTAGTAATAAACTTTGTGTATGATGACATATTTTGTTCCTTTTATATTTCTTCCAATTATTCATATGCATTTAACACTTGATTATGTTTCTTTTTTGTTTTGCTGCCCATTGTATTTTGCTAGGTAGCCAATTTTTTAATAGTGCATTCCTCAGGGTTAATTAGATATTGATCTCTGTTGTCATCAGGTGCTTTAAGACATTTTTCATTATCTGAATTTATTTTTGAGCTATTGGTTTGTCTAGGTAGGTATTCTAAAAGACTGGTGTTTGTTTTGATTGATGTGTATTGAAGAATTTCTGATTTCTACCTATTTGTTCTAAACTACAGTGTTACTAATCAGAAACAGATACTAATCAGTAACCTCATCAATTCAAGACCTCTGTTATAATTTCATTTGAAAAAACATGGACACTATCTTTAAAACAGTGATAAAAATATCATAAAGCTTAAAAATCCAGGGATGTGACTTGAAAAATTATAAAAGAAACAAGTTAATGTTCTCAAAATGTTAACAAAAAATAAGAAGCAGTTAAGTACCTTCAATCTGATTTTCTATCCCCAGCTTCCGTTAAAAAGCTTGGTATGGTCAACAGTCAATTATGCTGAAAGATGTCAATGCCATATGTATTTTGAGATGCACAAAGACAACAGTGAGGGATTTATGATGATAAAACCACATAGGGTTAAGTAATTCTTCGGAGGAAAGTAGAGCTAAAATATTCCTAAAGGTCACATGCCAGCTCTTCAGACCATTTAAGGCTTCTGAAATGTCACTCTGAGGTAAAATAACCTCTCCAGAAGAGTCATTCTGTTAGAGAGCCAGCTAACATCTGTACAGAGATAAATGAGAGTGCAGGAAATTGATTTTACATTTGTACTGCAGGTGTGGTCAAATGTTGTAGGCTAGTACCTCACACATGGTTCTATAGTACTGCTGTGCCTTAAAAATAGTAACACAGACAATCTAGTTAAATACACCTTAATATACCCTTTTTTTTGCTATCTTTATATTAAAATGTTCTTATTTGCAATGTTGTACAAGCTTCATTTTCTTTGTACTTGCTTGTCTCTGTTGATAACAGTTATAAAAAAACTGAGCTCCTTTTTCCTTCATCAATCACTTCGTCTCATTCAGCAGTTTCTCTTATTGCAAAGCAGCTCTTGCAGTTTGACAGGTAAATAAATGCCTACTTTCCTTCAAGCAAGACTGACAAAACCTTAATAGAGTAGGAAGCAAGGTTTTATAATATTTCAGCTTAATTATTTTTCAGCAGGATTGTTTTAGCATGGAGAGATTGTTGAGATTAAATAAAAGTAGCATTTACACAGATCTAATTTGATTGTGCCAGATCTGTTAGCAGTGCTGCATAGGCTTCTGGCTGCCAGCCTGCTTTTCTTCTCCTCTTTTACTTCTATTTTAGATGTTTCTTATTTGAGAAAGCTCATGTCTTTTTTGGCTCCTCACCTTAGCTCTTACTGGTTAAGCTACAGTACTATCCAGCTGGGACCAGCCATCTCTCTTCGGTTGTTTCAAACCTCATCATGGTTGAATAACAGCAAGAGCAATTAATGCAATATTCCATTACTTTCTCCTGCCTGCAGTGTTAAATAGTCTTCAGGGTATGTAGGCAGCAGGACGATGTCATTTTGAGAAGCCCCGGTGCATTCTCAGTAGCTTAAAAAAAAATCATTTGGCCGTATTTTTTTCCTACCTAGAAGTTAAGAGGATTCATAAAAACTCTGGCATAGTTCAACATCCATCTTCGTGTGTAGTGTTAGTGACAGCAGTCAAAGAATTCCAGAATTCCTTTTGACAAACCCAAACTGTAAGTTAAGGTAAGCAGGCTGAGCTGACTACATAGTCAGGACTGTCTATGTGAGCTGTCTTTCTCAACTTGATTCTTGGTGGATGTTTTCTTCCAAAGATGAGCAGAAGGTGGAAAGCAAATGTGGTATTTCTCATCTTCTGCTCTCTGACAATGCTGGAAATCTTGTTTCAGACTTTCCTTTAGGAGTATAAAATAAAAATCCACCAAAGCAAAAACTCTAGAAAAACTAAGGAAGCTCAGTATGCCATTCAGGAAAAAAGGTGCTAGTGGGTTTTGTTTGATTGTTTGTTTGTTTGTTTACCCCCCTGCTGCCCTGTTTTCTTCAGCAAGACTGCATGCAAGTAAATGCAAGAAGATACTGCTCAACAGATCAGAGTAATTTTAAGTATGTTTAAACACAGTCTCACCTTTAGGCATGTGATTTCTCATCCTAGTAGTGATCAAAGTTACTCCTTTCAATTGTCCTTTTGGGACAATTAATAAAATTGTAGGAAAATATTATGTTAATTCTAGTGGAGCAATTCAGACAATTTGTACTATTCCAGAACAGGGCTATCATTACTGTAATATTGTTTGCAAAATGAAACTAACAGGTGATCTGTAATTTAAAAGGTTAGTGTGGTTGGTGAAAGTATGTATAAACTTGGAAATAAATTGATATAGGACATGGAGGTTGTGTCTAAAAAATAATGTCTGAAGTCCTTGGGTGTAATTTGACAATGGAATTTGGTAACAATTTGGTACTCTCACAATGCACCATTCAATTAAACAGAGAAAAAGAGAATTATGGGATCTCTAAGTTTTCTATAATGAGCAAAATGCACTTTCTCTTTTAGAAGGCTGTTACTTATATGTTACTTTTGCTTCCTGAAAACATTATTTTGTCATTTTTGTACACATTACTTTTGTACTTTTTGTACTTGTTTCTTTTTTCACTTGTTAAAATTAATAGGCCATTACTGTAAAAGCAAAAATTATTTTACAAAAAACCACATATAAATTATTTATTTCACATGAAAGTACATCTGGGTATAGAGTTTCAAATGCATAAAAGTAATCATAATTTCAAAGAAAGCTACTTGGTACCCAAATGGAATTAATGAGAGTCAAAGTTCCTTTCAAAAAGTGTCTGAGGAAGTATCCCATGATGTCTATCTTCAGTGATGAATGATTTCATGCACTGCTATGAACAGATTTACTCAGTAGCTCACACCAGCCAAAACCCAAACTATTACTAAGAAATAAGGATATTTGCTTCTTTCTCTTTTCTCTGCCTTTCATAGTTTTAAAAGACATGGACATTGTAATGCAAACTTTAATATAAATCAGGCTCAGAGGTTTATGTCCTCTCTTCATATGTGGTAGGATGGTTTCTTCGTGAGTACAAATGAGTACAGAACACTTTTCGTGGTCTTACATTGGGAAGGATAGTTCTAAACAACAAAAACCCAAGGAAGTGAAAACCCCACCCTAATCTTTGAAACATAAAATAAAACAGCATAAAATAAAATACAAAGTAAACTCCTGCTTCAGAGACAGAATAAGAACTATTTTCCATGTTAACTCTTAACCTCCACTGTGCTAGCATGCGAAGTTAGTCATAAGCGGGTGGGTTAATGCATAGCATTTGTATTTGATGAGGTGTGCCACACATAGAGTCACAAACAACTCCCCAGTACTTGAAATTCGCATTTATAATAGGTGCAGGAAAAGTAATGCAACCTTGTGATTACCCGAAACCTAACCCACAGCATTTTGAGTGGAAGGACTCACTCTTAGGCTTAGCTAGCTGTAAATGAGTCAAAAAAATCCAGGAGCATCCATGCTCTTCCACCTTGTTTGTGATAGGGCTGTTTTAATCAACACTGGATAGAAGCCATGTTAAAAGAAAACCCAACAAAACTACAACAAATCACCCCACTCCACCCCAGTCCAGCCAGGGTTGTTTTTAATGACTATTTGTAAGAAGTATTAAATCAATATAAATATAAAGATTTAACTCTTTCTTCAGTGAATGTAGTTCTTTTAATGTGGAGCTGGTACATGTGCAAGTCTGGAGAAAGGGAATATTGGAAAAATTATGGATACTGAATAGAATATTCTCATTTTGGTCAACTGTCCTACTGCCAGCACCCTATCTCAATTTTCACCTTGCCTCAACTTGTTACCATATCTAAAGAAGGCTTAAAGATTTCTTCTTTTATGTAAAAATAGACAGTATTTCCAGTTCTGTGGCAGAAATAACAACAGCTGAGATGTTATTGTCCTAAAGCCGCCCTTCATAACTCTCTCCCAGACAGTATTGCCACTGCTTCTGCAAAAAGAAAAAAAAAAAGAAAGAAAAAAAAAAAGACTAGCATATTTCTAACTTCTCCATAAACAACTTGCTGGTTTATCGAGCAGAAATTATAATGGGGTAAAATCCTGCTGGATCCTGAGTCCTGCCGAAGCCTGCAGAGGGATATATAACATGAATGGCTCTGTTTTACTTAGCCCAACTTGCACTTCCAGTTTGAGGTCAAAGATTACATTGATTCTCATTTGATTCTGGATAATTTTTCACTCTTAATTTTAAAGGAGATTCCTTGATTCAACATTTATAATAATGAAATTATTGTTTTAGTGATAATTAATAATTTTGGCTTATTGATGAGCAGGACACCTTAACACACAAATAATTAGATTTAGAAACACAATTGAAATTAATTAACATACATATTGTCCTTAAGGCTCAAAATTCTCATGCTCTCTCAGTCTTGCTTCTTTTGCTCCAGTTTGTGTTTTGTACAAGAATGCCTGACAAATTACAACCATTTAGATTAAATTCCTGTACCATTAATATATGTGAAATGCAAGTAGAAGTCTTACTGATTGGTGCCTACTGAAGCCTCAGTTGTTATACTCAGATTAGAGTGCATTCCTGTGGAACAATGAGCAATGGTTACTCTTCAGTAAAGGAATCTTCCACCTCTTTTTAAAGCCTTCATCACCCATATGGGTTCATTTGTTAGTAATGGCTCTGCACTTTTATTGATAGTAATATTACACTAATGACACATCACAGTCAAGTCTGTTTCTCTGAAAACACCCAAAATAAAAGCCTTAAAATATGCATGCTGGCCTGTGCAATTACTGCATTATACCATCAGCCTGGAAAAAAAAATCATGAAATAATGACCTGTTAATTCAGGTCTAGAGCACATTAAAAAGGAAAAGCTCAGAGAGAAGACATAATCTATTAACATCCAGCTGAGAAAAAGAATAGCTATTAAAGGTGGCAACAGCTCAGCTGTTTATTTATTCATAGATGCTAACCAAATAAGCTAGAACTGTCACAGCAGGCTTTTCTTACACATTTACCACATCCTTTTTAGTAAGCTTCCTATAAGATAAAAATAAATCAGAATCATTTTAGCTTGCTTATAGAATAAGAAGGTTAGCAGTAATGAGACTACACCCAGATTCTGGTGTTGAGCCTAAGAAATCTTATTTTAGAATTGTGGCCAAATGTCCCATATAATTGAATTAGAAACAGGTCCGCAATAAAACATAGAGCCCAAAGAGGTGCAGCCTTTAAGAAAGCTCAGATGAAGCTATTGATCGAAAGCAAATTAAATTCTACAGCAATGTGATCAGAGCAAGACTGATCCAGTAGAGATAATATTCTTTCTTTTATTGTCTGTGTGTACTGAATAATGAGCTCACTCTCTGCACCTTCTGTTTCAAAAACGTGAAAAAAGATCACTCGGAATAGGTCTTGATCACCCGGAAGCTGTTATTGACACAGAAATGTTTTGTTGTTGTTTTTTGGAAACTAGACAAGTACAGACTTTAAATAGATGTTGTCAGACTGAAAACTGTGCAGCCTGTAATTTCTTTAATACATTCTCCACTCTACAGAAGAGTTTCCCTGGTTATTTTGATATATGCTGATCCATGATAAGGATTTTTGAAAGGGGTGAAGGGAAAGTAATCTCTGCTTCTAGGAAAGTCCATTCTTTTAACTGAAGGTTGATACAGTGTGCATCTAATGATAACTTTAATGTCTGGCTCATGGACATACTTCCTAAGAGCTATTTTTTTCCTGAGATATATTAGATTACAGCAAGTGGCATTTAATTCTCATTCAAGACATAATAAATGTCCATAGATTTCTTGTAAGACAGCATTTGCGTCATTTTCTACAAATTTATTGCTATGATTACTGAGACATGATATGTTCGAGGTGTGTGAATATGGGATAGCGTAACATTTCTTTTTTTTTTTTTTCTATTTGCAATGAATCAGAGAGCATCAGCAGTTGGCACAATGACAAAATATTTCAAATGCTTACATCAGCCTGCCCTCATCTTTGTTGTTGTGATATAAGTATAGGTAAGTACTCGAGCTTTTTCTGTTACAAACATTTACCTACAAATGCATGCCCCTCAGTCAATTTTAAATACTCTGCTTTCAAATAAGCAGAGCACAGTCTAACTGTGAATCCCCAAACCATGTGAGAATTCATGCAATGTAGCACACAAATTTACGTCAAAACTACAGAATGGTATTTTCAGTTGTATTTCCCAAGACATCTTTTCAATTCCTAGACAAATGAAATTGTTACAATTTTGAATGTCTTTGCTGTCTTGCTTATGTAGAAGTCGTAGAAGTGTAGATATTCTGAAAACCTGAAAGATGTGAGTGTTCATTATAAGAGAAAGAAACTGCAAGAAACAAAGAATTGTTTCCTGAACTGAGGGAAGTTATAGGGAAAAAATGTAAAACATGAGTAGTTTCCATGATCTCATTTCAGTACAGGCAATATATTGGATCAATTTTATCTCCATATGTTCTCAGAATTCTCGTTTACACATAGATTACTTCAATTTTCTTTATCTACTGCTTAAAGAAAGTTCACCTACAAATCCTTTAGAATTCAACAGCTTAACCTCATATGTAAAGAGAGGTGCTTATGTCATTCAAAACTGATAAGAGACACATCCTTCTCTTACTTCAGTTCTTCTATTTTAATAGTCAAAGATAAATTAATATTAATAAGCAATAGATTCAAGGAGTCACTGTCCAAAAACTCTTGTAATCCAATGGTAAACTGAGATCATGGCAAAGAATTCTAGATTGGCTTAATCGGATATCTGAGAATGCATTACATTAGAGCTAATTACCAATGTATTTGCAAACATTAGTTTGAATACTTAATTAATTTTTTAGCATTTCTATTGAGAAACTGCTGAATATTGAAAAGCTTTCTCTTTATAAAGAAAAAAAAAAGAATATGTTAACATTTTTTTCTTGTATTAGATCATCTTTATTAACCAACTGTTGTGGTTTAAACCCAGCTGGCAACTAAGCACCACACAGCCCCTTGCCCACCCCTTTCCTACCCCTGGCCCAGCAAAGAGGAGGAAAAAAAAAAAGAAAAGTAAAGCCAGATAGGTTAAGATAGGGAGAATTTACTTAACAAGACAGAGAGAGAGAACAACAGTAATTACAGTGATAAAGCAAGTGATATACAATGCACTGCTTTACATGCCACTCAGAACCACTCCGGAACTCCCTCACCGACAGCCCTGCCTTATATATACTGGGCATGATGTCAGTATGGTATCGAATATAGCGTTGGCTGGTTTGGTCTGGCTATCATGGCTGGGGGAATAACCCTGTCCTAGCTGAATCCAGGACATTATCCACCCCTTATTCTATACCATCTACATCATGCCCGGATCCACTACTTGACCTGTCTTGTATATATACACACATGCACTGTATCATTCCCGTAGTCTATGGGCCATCCCTCTAATGCGTCCATTGAGATAATTTAATCCATAACTTTCAAGCTCCATCTGTCATAACAGTCTCAGGGCAGGAAAGATGGTGTTGGATTATTGCATGCCTCATCCAGAGCTCGAGGCTCGTGTATGTGGTGTGGCCTATGCTCACGGTCTGTGGGTTGCAGATGTTGATCCTGAGGAAGCTGCTGGTCACCAGTTTGAGATGGATCACCACGACATCTTCCTTGGTTTCAAAGTCCTTCCTTCATTGATATAAATGATTAATATCATATGATTTCATTCACCGACTGTTCTCACCAAAATTTAAATACCCTTGAGGTACACATTGGATGTCCCCATTCTCTCATATCACCCACCAAATGCAACCAGGTCCTTCAGCAAAAGCAGCCTCATGAATGGGTTTGTCTTTGCCTGAAGCGGGACTAACCCAGACTGCCTTCCCTAATATATTCTTCATGTGCACTACGGGGACTTTATCCCCTTCTGTGGTGCATGGGAGTTTTGATTGGGCAGGGCCAGCTTAACTGGCACGTTCTTCAGTGTTAACTAACCAGGTGGCTTTTGCTAAGTGGATGTCCCACTTAGGGGGGTCTGAAGGTCCCACAACCCCATTGCTCTCAGTGCAGTCTTTAGCAGTCCATTGTACCACTCAATTTTCCCAGAGGCTGGTGCATGGGGGATGTGATACACCCAGTCAGTGCCACGCTCTTTGGCTCAGGTGTCTATGAGGTTGTTTCGGAAATGAGTCCCGTTGCCTGACTCAATTCTTTCTCGGGTGCTATGTCACCACAAGATTTGCTTTTGGAGCCCCAGAATAGTGTTATGGGCACAACATATGTTTCCAGCCATGTGGCAGTGGCTTCCGCCATAATAAGCACATGGCATTTATCCTGACATGTTTGTGGAAGTGTGATAGTCAATTTGCCAGGCCTCCCCATACCTGTATATCAACCAACACCCTCCATACCACACGGATTTTAACCATTTGGCTTGTTTAATTTCAGCACATTTCACATTCAGTAATGTCCGTGGTCAAGTCCACCCGTCGGACACAAGCCCATCTGTATGTTGCATCTCTACCTTGATGGCCTGAGGTATCATAGGCCCACCAAGCCATAAATAGTTCATCCTTATGCTGCCAATCCAGGTCTATTTCAGCCACTTTAACCTTAGCAGCCCACTCCACCTGCTGTTTGTTCTGATGTTCCTCAGTGGCCCAACTCTTGGGTACATGGGTATCCACATGACATGCTTTCACAACCAGATTCTCTACCCGAGCAGAAGTATCTTGCCATAATGCAGCAGCCCAGATGGGTTTACCTCTGCACTGCCTGTTGCTCTGCTTCCGTTGCTGTAACCACCCCCACAGGGCATTTGCCACCATCCATGAGTCATTATAAAGATAGAGCACCGGCCACCTTTCTTGCTCAGCAGTATCTAAAGCCATTTGGATGGCTTTCACCTCTGCAAACTGTCTCAATTCACCTTTTCCTTCAGCAGCTTCAGCGATTAATTGTGTGGGACTCCACACAGCAGCCTTCCACCACAGATGTTTTCTCACAATGTGACAGGACCCATCAGTGAACAGGGCGTATCGCTTCTCCTTATCTGGTAGTTTGTTATATGGTGGGGCATCTTCAGCACATGTTACCTGTTCCTCCGGCAACATTCTGAAATCTTTGCCCTCTGGCCAGTTTGTGATCACTTCCAAGATTCCTGGGTGCCAAGGGCTCCCTGTCCAAGCCCTTTGTGTTATCAGTGCAACCCACTAACTCCACATGGCATCACTTGCATGATGTGCAGAGGAGACCCTCCCTTCAGCCCAGCACCAGCAGCAGCTGGTGGGCTAAGGGGAGCTGTGCTTCAGTACTGACCACTACCGAGGCAGCTCAAACTCCTTCCTATGCTACTGATTTGTTCAAAGGCTTGTTGCTGCTCAGGGCCCCGTTTAAAATAATTTTTCTTCCTGATCGCTTGGTAGAGGGCTTACAATCAGCCTGTAGTCTGTGATGTGCATCCTCCAGAAACCCATAACACCTAAGAAAGCCTGGGTTTCCATTTATTTGTTGGTGGAGACATAGCTGCTATCTCGCTGATTACATCCATTGTGATCCAGTGAAGCCCATCTTGCCGGTTTATTCCTAGAAATTAGATCTCCTGTGCAGGTCCCTTAACTTTACTCTGTTTTATGGCAAAACCAGCCTTCAGCAGGATTTGAACTTTTTTCTCCCCTTCCTCAAAAACTTCTTCTGCTGTATTACCCCATACCATGATGTCATCAATGTGTTGCAAATGTTCAGGAGCTCCACCCTTTTCTAGTGCAGACTGAATCAGTCCATGGCAAATGGTGGGACTGTGTTTCCACCCCTGGGGCAGTCGATTCCAGGTGTACTGGATGCCTCTCCAGGTGAAAGCAAACTGTGGCCTGCACTCTGCTGCTATAGGAATGGAGAAGAATGCACTGGCAATACCAGTTTTGGTGTACCACTTGGCTGCCTTTGACTCCTGTTTGTACTGGAGTTCTAACATGTCCAGCACGGCAGCACTCAGTGGTGGTGTGATTTCATTCAGGCCACAATGGTCTCCCGTCACTCTCCGTTCTCCATTAGGTTTTCGCACTGGCCAAATAAGACTGTTAAAGGGTAAGCATGTCTTGCTGATCGCTCCTTGACTCTCCAGTTCGTGAATCAGCTTATGGATGGGGATCAGGAAGTCTTAATTAGTGCGGTGTTGCCACTGGTGCACCATTTTAATAACGATTGCCACCTGCTGTTCCTCAACCCTCAGCAACTCCTTCAACCCACAGAAGGGTCCTCCAAGAGACCAGGCAAGGTGGACAACTGTTCAGTTTCCTCTATCTCCAAGGCAGCTATGCCAAAAGCCCACCAGTGCCTTCTTGGGACCGTGAAATACCCTCTCCTGAGGAAGTCTGCAAAAGAACATTCATACGTTGTACATATGAAAAGCAATGCTTCCTTTACATTTGCAGGGAAATACACATTTTAGGACTTTCTCTTTGTTGGTAGGCCCAAAGCAGGCATGAATAATGCTCTGCAGCTCAAATACACATGAAAGAAATCAAGGGAAGTATCATAAAACAAATGTTCTTTATTTCTATGATTCTTATCAAGCTATCAAGCAAGTAACAGCAAGTGTATTCTCAGGAGTATGTTTTTTTATTTGATTCTGCACAATCAGTTTGATCTGCAACAAGGAAAAGGAATAAAAGTAAGACCATAATCGGCTATATTGTTGCCAGTTACACAGATTAGTATTTGTATTATGTTTTATTTTGCAACAAAGTCATGTTTATATCACTCTCATAACACTAATGCATAATATGTGAATTACATTTTGGAGTTTTTTTCATTAACTCTTTTTATGGTGATTATGCATGTGCCCTTTTTGTCTGGACACAGTTATTCTCAAGGTGTCTCTATTAAAGGCTTTACAGAAAAGAACCATGGCAATAAACATTAAACCAAAGAAGTTCACAGGAAAGAAAATAATATCAGAATTAAGAATTTGGGAAGTTACTTTTAAAGTTCTGTCTATCTGGCAGTGGTTTTGTTACATGTGAATTAACTTTGACTTGTGATCTTTTCAAGCTGACTTTGTAAAGCTCCTCTAATACAACCAACATTAGCCCTGACAATTCTCTTGGCTTGTCTGTGCAGCCACACATACTGGTCGTGGGAAGTACAGAACAACACACATGTACTTTCCCCCTTTTTTCTGATGCTTCAAGATACACTGTTATTTTTGGAACAGCTCATGCCTTACTCTCTCTTGGCATCAGCTGCAGACCCAACAGCTGGAAACTCAGCAGAGAAAATGGTAGGAAAAACTGATGAGAAGAATGACAAAGTTGGGCAGCAAACCTGCCCTTTCCTTCCCTCTGAAGGACTAAATATTTTTTCGCTAGAGAAATATGGATCAGTTTTCAAAGATGACACCACTTATCTCTTTAGTAAGAATGCTTTTTTTTGAATGAGATATGTATTAGACTTCTTGTGTCCTTCATTCTGTGAAGGAAAAAGTTTCTCAAACCATAACCTGTCCTTCTGGAAGGAAATATAGCATGAATGACTGAATGATTTGATGTGATCCTCCTAAACATGCTTACAAATGAAAATCTGGTTTAGAAATCTATGATCACGTGTTTTATTCTACCATTTACTGGTATTAAATTTGCTTGAGTATTTGATTTGATAAATAACTTCGTAAAAAAATACTTTTTGCAAAAAGATTTCTTGCACTCAAGATGGAATTTCTGGTCTAAGTCAAAACCCACGTAGACCTTGGTGAAAGCAGCCAGTAAGATGATGTATGTGTAAGATATAAATCTGGGCTTCTGCTGACACTGATGTTAGTCACTGCATTAAGTTGTGGGAAGGTTTCTAAGCTAAATCCTTGCTCTGTCTGCTTCAGTTTGGCAACTTTAACTTTTCTCCACAACATCTTCTGTGGAGGATAATATTGAGGTTTAGAATAGGCCTGCTTTAGTCTTGCTTGCTGTATGAGTAAAAGGAAAATTGGACTTTTGAAGGCAGGGAAATAGAAGAAATAGTTAAGTAACATATAATCCAGTACAAATTGCAGGGTAGTAAGACAATTCTTTACAAAAAGATATCGTTCTAATAATTCCACCAAAAAAAGCCAAACCAACTCCCCCAAAACCAAGCTACAACTGCATTATTGCTTTAAGCATTTAGTATGATTCCCAATATTTTGTTCTAGTTGTACATCAGTGTACATCTATAGCTACTTGTGTCACATCAATTCACTGATAAAGTATTGGTGCAACACAGGTTAATTTGAAGTGATTTGGTGTATTATCTCAAGTACTGCTGAGTAACAGAGTATTATGTGGTAGTGTAGAGAGGTAGAATGTTTAATATTGACAAGGTTGTCAGCATTTGCTATTAGAAATGGCATGTTGATACAGTGCAGAGAAGAGTTTGGATTACCGAGGCACATGCAACTGGAAGTCCTGTAAAAAAGGAACAACTTGGTATGCACAGGTTAATAAGGAAAAGGAGTCATGAAAAACTGTGATGAGTTTTATCTTAAAAAGACACTTTTCTGTTCAAAAGTCTGGTAAAGGTTTGTAAAACATTATAGGCACTTAAAAGTATTAATCATAACTTTCCCAGACTGCATATGAACATGGAGGGATGCATAGGAAGGTTGGAGAGGGAAAGAGAATACAAAATTTCTTGGAACACAAGGCTTCAGATTACTCACTGGTAGCAGCATCCCTCTAGGCTGTGAACATTATTAAATGAGCACCTGGAAAACAGTATCCTTAGTCCTGCTCACGTTGATCAGCAGGCCTGAGTCAACAGGGAAAGCTGAACTTTGTTCATCTTATTAAATAGTGCAGACACTTCCAAAATGATACCATAGAATTGGGGCATGTGCTTGCCCTCTCTAGCATGCAATTATATAGCCAAATAGCCACCATAAACCCATTTATTTTAAGTCTTTAAGGTTATTCAAAACTCAGGAAATTATACAGGCAAACAGGTGTTTAGTAACAACTCTAGGAATGAGGAAAAATGAGTAACTTAGTAGATCTAGTCTTTAACTAAATAGCAAATAAAGTTGTATGGCAACCCCTGGGAATGTTTTGAGTGTCTGCTTAAAACAAAAACCTGCTTGTCTGAAGTATACCCTTTACTAGTTTAGTGTGTATTTTAGACTTATTATTTGTATTAAGACAGAGGTGTGCAGCTACACTGAATTTGTGCTAGATGCTGTTATAGCACGAAATAAAGGTAGTGGATGCCATGGAGAAACCTGGAATGTAGTTCTGAGTGACAGCATTGTTACAAAGTGTCTGGAGTAGCAATCTAATATATAAGAAAAACATAAAATCCCTAATATACTGAATAAGCAGCCACCTATGGTTCCCAGCAGGAAGGTCTGAAGATCTATCTGTAGCACAAACAAATCCACCACCAAATAATCACTAAACCAAGAAGATATAGCAACTTCAGAGCTCCAGATTTGTCAAATAGCATAAAACGATTGAGCTAAGATAAATTAAAGTAAATGGAAGGATAAACTGCAAATGACCGGTAACTGATTTGTTTTTCACTCAGCAAGGCACATTTTGGCAAAAACATCCTTACCCTCCTTTTTCTTTTATTAAGCCGCTTGAAATGAGAGTGACTGAATGTGGACAAAGGCTGAATTTTCCTCAGGACAACAGTGTAAAAAAACTGTCTAGAACTTTATCTTAAAAAAGGGAAAAAACCCTCTTCCTTTTATGGAAGCCTTTCAGTATAATAAACTTCTTAAAGAGACTATTAGGAGTGACACAGGATCCTACAGAATGGGAAGAAACCCTGATGATCAGCAAAAAAATTACATCTTGAAGGTCAAAACTCACATAACTGCCAAAAGTGAAAGAGAGCTAAGCATTGCAAGAGGGAGTAAAGAAATACTAAAAGATGCTGCAGCCATAAAAATAAAATTAGTCCAAAGTCCATAAAAATGATGCTATTGAGATAAAGGGGAATCTAAGTGCCATTCTCAACTAGGTAGATATTTGTCTCAATATTGGTAAAAAAGGTGATGCTGATCAAACCAATACTTTATTTTTAATAGCGAAGCAGAATGGCTGCATGGAAATTACTCCTTTCAAAATCAAAACAAAAATCAAACTATTTAGCTTGTTCTAGTTAGGATAAATAATACAAATGTCTCCTTTGAGAGCACGCGTAGAATCAGTCTCGAGGAGAAAAGACAGCGCAGAAAGAACCGTACCTCGACTATACCACCCAAGGAGACCCTCCGGTATGCTCTTTGCAACCGGTCTTGCCTATCCCGCATTGGCCTTTTCAGCCATCAGCGCGCTTGCAATAAGCGTGGGCAAAGCCCTTCCCAAATCTTCGTCCGCGAAGCCAAGCCATGAGTTAGGATAAATAATACAAATGTCTACTGCACAGTTCTAAAACAGCCAGAAGATTAAATTATGTGTCTACTAGGAAAGAAATATTCAAAAGTGAAGTTGTTATATGATCTGGGAAAAACTGAATTGTTTATTTTCAAAAGAAGGGTTGAAGCAATCTGGAAATTAAATGCTCTTTGTTCTCAAATTTTAATATTTTTTGCAGTATTTTTGTTTTAAAATGGAAGGGGAAATGATTACTGGAATAAATGCAATATTGCTTACACGAAGTTCTCTAAATATATCAAATTTTTCAGAAAGCTGGTTTTGTAGATAAATGAAACTAGCCAATCATATCTCTTTTTTACTTCAACAAATAAAAAAACCATTGATAATGACTTTCACACAAGAAATAGAAGTGTGCTAATCCAATTTGATTTAAGCATGACAATGGAAGGAATTACCTAAGGTCAGGACATTGTCCTTTGGAAACAAGAGGCAGCAAACCCTGAGTACTAGTTAGGCACAGGGTGACAGAGTCACCACTATGAGAAAGCTGTGAAAAAGGCAGATGCAACCCTGCAAAATTATCAGGCATGATCTCCTACTAGAGAGAAAAAGTATTAATTCTAATGTGGTGAAGCACCCCTGGAATGCTCTGTAAAATTCTAACTGCCATGCTAAGCAAGACGACTTCAAACTGGAGCAGGTTCACAGAATGACTGAGAAGTCAGAGGGAAGGGCATGTTTACCCAAATAAAGGAAGCAAGATCAGCATATTTAACTTAACAAACTATGGCTGAAGGGAAAATACTTTAAGTTAATGCATCAAGGGATTATCAAGCAGGGAGAAAATAATATTATCGAAAGTATAATGTTGATATAGGAAAAAATAAATTATGTGAAATACATTTAGGATAAATAGATCAGAATTCACAAGAAAATGATTGTGACTTACTAATTACATATTGAGAGGAGCATTTCAGATACTAGATATCCCAACAAAATTTTTTCTTGATAAAACCCCTAAAGTCTTTTTCTGATACATTCAAACTGCTGTAAAATTCTGCACCTTTCCTCAAATGGTATCTCTATGGAGGGTGCAAAGGAAGTTGTGTTCAATGAAAGCAGTCCTTCATGGAGTACTAAATTAAGTCTACAATAGCTTGTTTTGTTTCTTTTGGTGGGGTTTTTTTTTTTTTTTTCCTGTTCTGTGTATGCAGGGTCCTTGTACGAGAGGGGTGATAATGCTCATTAAAACCATATACAGAATAAAATCTCAAATTCCTGATGTGTGGAAGAGGGGAGACTAATTTAGTGGATTTCTTAATTTTGAAATGACATTTGAATGTCTCCTTAGTGCTTTTAGCCATCAGAGAAGCATGAGGGAACTGCATTAGATAATGTCTCTTCTCAAGGTATATCATCATTATTGTTTCACCATGGAATATAAGTAGATGGTAAAAAAATAACAAGTCTCCTTATTTTCACTCAGGCTATCATTGAATCACATATTGTGTTGCAACTGAGTCTTATCTTGATTTGATTTCAGATGCTAGCATGATGCAAATTAGTTGTCCTTCAAATCACAGAAACACAGGGAGGACCTTCCACCATTACTCTGACCGTATTTTTCTCTATCATGTGATTCATAAACTTCCATATTTTCAGAAAAAATAGGGTGGACAAACTCTACCTTAATTTGAAAAACATGGCCAGTACACAGGAAAACCTGTACAGGAGGATTTGTTCACCAAAGGATGAGCCGAACAAATATAATTAAAATTCATCCCACTGTTCTCATGTAGTAATATACATCCAGAAGACTTACCAAGCTTTCACATACTCTTGTCTTTAGATGGAGGCTAGTTCATCAAAAAGGAAAAATTGTGTAATTCACCTGTTGTTTTTAGAAGAAGCTTAGATATTACTCATTAATCCTCTCAATTTAAAGCAATACTGAAGGGAGGAAGGAAATATGAGGCTCTTCCTTGTCTGGTGAGGAAATACAGATCTTGACATCCTAAATCATTCTTACTTCTGACTTCAACAGGAGATTATCTCAATAAAACCTGACAAACTGTTGCAATGTATTTGAAGCGATCTCCTGTGCACAAAGTAGAGTCTGAACTCACAGAAGTAGCATATCTTCATTTGTCTTCTCAGCTAGTCTAAGTTACTCTTTGCCTCTCCAAGTATCACAGAATATGGAAAAATAAGCAGAGAGCTGGATAAACAGGAGAGCTATGATGATGTCTTAGGAGTTCACCAGCAGAGGTTAAGTAGTTATCAGGGCACTTCTCGAGTAACTGCTAAAATATGGCCTTCAGTCTTCAGCTGCTATGCCCGGACAGATGGTCTGAGGATTCTGTTAAGTATTTTCTCTAATGAAGTAAATCACTTACACAGTGTAAGTGATTTATTTCATTAGAGAACTTTCTTAGCAGTTATTTTAGAGACGGGATTTTGAGTGAGGATTTGTCCCTGAAAGGTTTGAAGATCAATCGTCTCTCCATTTAGAACAAGAAGAGTTTTAAGTGAATGAGTTACTCTGTTACATTTGAGCCCATACTGAACTTTGCTGATAAAAATGATTCTCCCATTCTCAGGTGTTCGCCTGTGCCGGCAAAGCTGAGTCCTGCACTTAACCTCTGCTTTCTCACTGTCAGTTTCACCTTCAAAAACCTCTTCTGATTACATCTGAGCTGACCATGGCATTGCTTTTTCATCATTGCAATGTACTTGTGAGATTCAAAAAAGTTTTTTAAACTCTTCTTATCTTGCCCATATATACAAGGAAGTCAGTGAAAGCCACAAGTACTGGATGCATTCACCTGAAAGCACTTCATCCAAAGAAAAGCTGCTATAAATATACCTGGCTGTCATGTTCTGCCTTCTGCACCCATATTGCAAAATTGCACCCATATGTTTTCAAAATGGGATACAACTTGGCCATTCCTCAGTTACATGGTTTTGTGATGCGATTAGAAATATAGTGATACTCAGCTTTGAGGCCATTCAGAGCAAAAGGAGGGCAGTACGAGAAGCAGATGGATACATGATCTCATACAGTGGAATTCAAGTAGTAATAATTATCGGAGAAACAAAATATAAAGTTATCAGTCTGACTTTATTACTGGTTTACTGTGGAAACATTTGGTGAATGCTTCCCAAGTGCACTAAATGCAAGATTTTATCTTATTCTATCTTTGCGTATATCATCATCAGCCCAACTAACATACTCCTAAAAGTACTGCTCATTAAAACTCCAGGGTTTCAACAATCTACATTCTTAGATAAGGAGAAGGGAAAGAGTACCTAAGAGTATTCTACATGCCTAAGTATTCTATATGTCTAAGACTAGATATGTTCTGTAGTGACTAATAGTAGTTCTGCAGTTAGTTCATTTTGCCAGTTCTTATCTGTGTTTTTCACTACGGTTTCTCTGACCTTGATTATAGAACTCCAGTTCAGAATATGCATTTTGCTGCTTTCTTTTTTTCTTTGTGTCCTGGAGAGATGGAAGGGGAAAGCTGAAGATGAAGTAATGTAATACTCGTATAGCCTGGTCATTAGGGGACCCTTCTAAAACAGCATTTGTACAGATCTGGGTGATACTACTTAGTTCACAGGTAGAGTAGAGAAACCTTTCCTCTAAACATGGTATTAGGACAAAGAGGACGCAAATTTGCCACTACATTATTGATCTTTTTTCTATTTGATTACAGAAAGTATATCAGCATGCAGGTTATACTAAAATACTTTTTTGATTTAAAATAACATTTCTTTAGGGGACAGACAGCATTTGAACAATATCTTTTGAAAATTGTCCAGAACTATCACCTCACTTTTCCTTATTGTATCTTAGATTTGATTAATGCCTGCAATGTCTCTATCTCTTCTCTTTCCTTAGATAGCACTATCTAATGCTAGAGCTTTACAATTTTCTCATAAAAAGATCTTTTCAACTGTAATTTGTCATCAGACTTTAATAATTTAAATTAAATGTTCCCTTTTGACTGGTCCCAATTTGCATGAAATTTAATAAGACCATTCATTTTTGTAAGCCAGGGCTCTGGTTTACAAACTTGTAAACAGCCCACAAATAAACGCAAACATTTAACCTGCGAAGCCTAAGAAGGTTCTGTTCTATAGTGAGTTTAGTCCAGTCCCTCAGAACATCTGATAATCACAGCAAAAATGGACGTTTCTCAGTCCAAGGCTGAAGGGATGAAGCAGGACTTTGTAGTGAGGGCTGACAGCTTCTCTAAGGAAGCCTAAGCGAAGGCTGAGCGCATTGCTGAAGTCTGCCTCTTGTATGGTCTGCAGGAGCCTCACGTTAGTCCCAATACAAAGACAGAAGTCATTGATTCAGTGCAAAGACAGTTCAATAAAGTTGTGAGGGTATGTGGTCACTTCATTTTTATTGGGATGGCTAAGGCAGTAACGTGGGCAAACTTTAGGTCTGAGACAGAGTAAGTCTGATTTCTTCCTCTAATGCTGTCTTCTTCAATATCCTACCATTGCAAGCACATACATCATGAGCAGAATTGCCCAAAGACTGTGCAAACTTCCAAGACCTGTCAAAGGACAATACAATAGTGTCACGTAAGAGAAGTTCTTTTTGTTTCCTTTTTAATTTTAAAAGTACAGGAAATAACACAGAAACAGCCACCTGCCCTACTTTACAAAGCATTATAAAGCCACATATTGTCTTATAACTTCAGTTCCAAATTCCCTTGCTAAGCACAGTCACTTTGATTCAATAGCTGTTTAGTGCACCTCACATGGGAGCCACTGCTTTATTCAGAGCATTATCTGGACCTGCTGGGGATGTGAATCTGGGGTGCTTTTCATATTACCTATCTTTTTGCTGCTGAAGTTGGCATGTGAATGAAACAGAAATTTGGATTTTGTCTCTGCTGCAGGGGTCCAGTTTGGTGTTATAGTAGAAGCAGCTAATCACTGCTCTCCCTCTTCTGAGTTCTGCTGGTCTGAGTTCAGGCCGTTCTCAGACAGAACTGAAGTCTTCAACATGCTAAGTGTTACTTTATTCAATTTGAGAAATCAGTTGCCAAGTTCTAAACTGCATACTGTAAACAAGCAGGTACTTTTGCTCTCACTGTGTCCCTGGTTCAGCTTGCTATCTGTAATGTGGGGATAACCGTAACCCCTCACATCAGATTGCACTTTGTTAAGATAAATTAATGCTTGTGGAGCATCACAGTGCTGAGTGCCAGAGAAAAGCCCATGAGGAAATTAATAATTCTGTCTTCATTGCAGCCTCTGAATAGTGTACAGTAGATAAGGCTCAAGTTCACAAAATGAACAATGAGGGTAAAACAAAGCATTGAATAACTGTTCTTTTTTAATTGATCACCATCCATTCTGTTCACTCAATGGGGTAGGGGTCTTGTGTAGAAAAAATGCTGTGTGTGATTATGCATTAAAAGCCTGTGTCATAATGTATATCCTCAAGGGAAAAGAACTAGGGCTGCAAACACTGTTGAGTTCTCTCATTTTGTACTTGTATTTGATTTTGCCACTGTAATATCTATCACATGTTTTTGTGTATAAATCTCTCCTTTGCTGTCAACTACCCCTTCTCATCTGCGCAGTCCCTTGAACACTACTTCAAACAATATCCCATAGATGTAAAATGTTTTTCCGCAGATGCTTTTTCCCTCAGATGTTTCCCCTATTCATTCCTTCACTTCTTCTCTCCTCAAGTCTCCTTCATTCTTTTGTGATATTCACTCAATAATCTCTCTGGAAGGGGAAATGTCTTGGCTTCTTTAGAAGCTCAGATAATTGCAGTGCATTTTAAAGCTCAATGACTTTGTGCTTTTAGCAGGCTGAATTTGAGTATGATACTCATGACTTACTGTAATCTTTTTCTAGGGGAGAATCAAAAGTCAGGATCAATCAGGTACTTTACATAACTTAATATCTTTCAAACTTATTCTTTCCTTAGTTGGATTGCTTCTTTTAATTTTTTTATCTTCCAGAGCTGCATCTTTTATTTTTTTTCCCTTGTTGATAGACCTTTTATTATGGTGAACTTTTGCATGCAGTCTTTTTGTCCAATAACACTGAATATAAGTTTATTATCTTTTTTTAAATAATCTGAGCAAGGAATCAAGTCTATGCTGAGATAGTAAAAAGAAACACAGTTCAGGTCATGTTAATTATTTCAATATATACTTGTTTATATGCCTGAAGAGGGAACAGCGTAAAATCCAGTAGTAATTTTAAAATTAATCACTACAGGAAAATTAAAATTTTCAGCTCCTACCTAGCACAGTTCTTAATGGAAGCAAGCAAAATCTGATTGATTGGTTTTGGTTTTGTTTTTTGATTTTGGGGTTTTTTGGTCTTTTACTTTGCATCTGCACTAGCTTGCAGACTCTCAGAACAAATAGTTACCTGCGTTTGACAGGAGCGATGAACCTTATGACTCGTCTCTGCCAGCACCCAAATTTTGGTGATCTACGTCTGCTGCACAGGAAGATGAAAGAAGCCTTTACAAGGACAGTTTTGGAGTAACCAGGAGTGGTGGCTGAGACTCTCTACTGGCTCCAGGCAGCTCTTGGATGTGTGTATCACTGTTAGCAGGGAGCTTCACCTTGCTTGGGCTCGTACATATTTTTTTTTGCAAAAACGATATCTAACAGCAAGTAGGAATACAGAGTCAATGTTTATGTCTCAGGTCCAATTAAAAAGCAGTGTTCATTCATACAAATTCTAAGATTAATGATTGGAAGATATTTTCCTGGTTAAGAGTATGAGTAGAATGAGAGAATCAAGTATGTTGTAAAGAGCCTTGGAGGTCATCCAGTCCAACTCCTCCACTCAAACCAGGTCCAAGGACCTCCAAGGATGAAGACTCAACACTTTCTGGGCACCTGTTCCAACTTTAAAGAATGTCGATCATTAAAAATTTGTCCTTACACCTACCTGTAATTTTCCTTGTTGCATCTCCTGTCTGTTACCTCTTTTTCTGCCACTGTGGACCTCTAGGAAAGTCTGGTTCTGACTTCTCTATACTCTCCCATACATAACTAAAGACTACAGCAAAATATTACGTTAGCCTTCTCTTCTGACAGGCTTCTAAGTATATCCTGTATGTGTAAACCCTGTAATATAAGGAACTGACTGGTGAAGTTGCTTTCAAAGGACAGATTAATGGAAATACAGTTAAAAAGTCAGTCCCAATTGTAGCAATTAATCTGTGGTGGAAGGTGGAATCTGTACTGCAGACCACTTACCACCCGTAACCTATACCCATGTTGCGCTGGGCAAGCTTCATCTTATCTGTCTAACTGCTTAGATAGAGAACGAATACAATTTCAAATTAAAATTTCCTATTTACCTATAATAATCTTGTATAATATCCAGACTTGTTAGGTCTCATTTAATAAATTACAATTTCATCATCCTGTTTAGCGAGTCTCATTTCCCACTTCCACACAGTGATAAATAAAATCATGGAAAACCTGAAATATTTTATATATAATAGTAAAATAAGACTGAGTTCATCTGAACTTCTGAAGTTGCATTGAGTAATCTGACTGATCAAAAAATTATTTATATTCCCTGTTTGTCACATTGAAATTACAGTGAGATTAAATTATACTGTGAAGATACACAAAGATTTGGATCAGATATTGAGGTTGTGTGTTAGGCAATCTGAATACTAAGGAACTAGGCTTTATAGACCACAGAGAAAAGAAATTAAAAATTGAGATAATTTTCAATAAATTTACTTTTGCAGGAATATAATTACAATAAAAGTAGGATGCCTGTTTGCAGTTTATGCCAGCTGCTACATACTGAAATATTCTTGATGCACATTGTGTTGTAAAAATATAAGAATGTAACTGTCTTGCTGCCAGTGACTGTACCAATCAGAATTTTACTAAGACTATATAAAAATACAGCTTAACTGTATAAAACTGTCCTTAACTCAAGGACATTTAATACACTGCTCTAATGGTGCGGATGGGAGAAACACAAAAACATTGAATATCTTATCTGATTTAATTTTCAGGCCCTCAGTATGTGAGTTTCAATATTTAACACATAAAAATTATCAAGAAAGAATACTGCACATTGATATAATGAACAAAAGGGAAACCACTTTCATTTGTACGGATGAGATTCATACTGCAAGGGTCAAGCAGATGTAATAAAAAAGTTATTTTTAACAAAATACATAGCATAGCATTTTATACTGTTGTTTATTCTAAGATTAGAAAGATTCCCAATGATGTTGTGTATCTCAGTACTTCAGCTATTGTATTTTCTGTGGCAGAGTCTGTGTTTTTAGTCCAACTTTTCTAGTCAAATCGTATCATAAACAAGAATTTGACCTCATGAATATCTGCTGTTACCAGTCCTACTATATAACTTCTTTTGATATAAAGTATCCAGCTGATAGTTGACAAATATGCCATGATTTTGGAGTATAATTTTTTATGTAAATAACCTCTGAATTTTAGTGTAATTTATTTACATGCCTAAGACAGATAATACCTAATGTGTTTTCTTTACCCACTAAGAAAATGGGACAATAGTTCTGAATTGCCTCTTTCCTCAAACCTCTCTAGTATACGCATACTGTGCATCAGCCAGTGAAATGGTCTGCTTCGGGTTTGCAATTCAGAAATGAAAATATTTTCCAAATATTTAAGGAGTCTAGCTAGCCTTTGGGAAGGACAGTGTCTCACAGTGAAAATATCTGCCTTCCCTATGGTCATAAAGTGATTCTAGTTGTCAGCGAATGAATTTAGTATCCAGAGAGAAGAATGACTGGTCCTTAAATGATAAGTAAATAAGAGTACTAGTAAAAGGAGACAGGATGGACCACTCAATCTTCTTTCTTGGTGATTCAGGATTAACTTCACTGGATTTAATGGACTGGAATCCAAATTTACTGGGGTGTAACAAAATGGAATTAGAATGTTTGTGAAGAAAAAATATTTTTATATGGTGCAGAAAAAATTGTAATCATAACAAAGCAAAAATGTTTGCACCTGTGGGATAGAAACCACACCAAATAACTTTGTCTCATTTTCCACCTGTATGTTTGCAAAGCAGAGAAGTGGAGAGGAGGTATGGTGTCAATGGTAGGGTAATGACCTGTATCCATCAGCTAATTATATGGGAGCATAAAATTGTGTTTTGCAATGGTAGTTGATATAGCCTGAAACACCACATATGCATGGTGCTTTATAAACAGAGAGGAAAAGCAAGTCTGCTGTTTCAAAGGGTATGTGATCTAGCAGCTTTTTCAGTGAAGGCAGTTCAGTGAATGCAGTGGTGAAGTGATGACTGGCACCTACACAAAGCTGAAAGAATCTGTATGTAGGAATGCAAATTACATTTAAAAAAAGACTCAAACCCCAAGGATCATGTTTAATCTCTGAAAGGAATCAAATTGTTTGTGTGGGACACTTAATGTAACAGGATTCTGACTGACCTGTCTGGAAGCAACTGCAATTCAGATTAATAATAACAAACATGAAACAGGTCCTTCAGATTTGGAGTAGTCCTTCAAAGCAATGAAAGTGATGGGGAGGAAAGAAGGCCTGTCATTTATTGTATATGTCACAAGCAATATAAATTGCATAAGTAGAGTCATCTGGCTTCTTGATGCCAAAGAGGCAAAACATTCTGCACATGAAGCAGCAGCTGTGGCAGCACTGAAAGCTAGTGAAACAATTTTGAGAACATTAGTAATGCAAGTAGCAGGTGTGGAGATATCCTTGCCACTGACTTGTTTTCTGGAGAGACTTGATGGATCTACCTGTTACTACTCCTGCCAAAATAAGAGATGCTGTTGCTCTAGCTTGCCACCATCTTTGGCAAATAGGTCAATAAATTTTGTCCAGAGTGACAGAATTTAAGTGTTCTGAGACTTAGTTTCAAAAGTTATATCCAAGGAGTAAAAGGTTACATTTTATTTTGCTTTTTGACTGCTCAGCTCTGCGAGCGCTATTGACAGCAGCAGTACATTCTTGCAGTGCTGCATCTCCTTCCTTCATTATCTTCCTCGACCGACAATCAATGTAATAGTGATCGTTAGAGAGAGTATCCATTGGAACAAGATGGAACCCAGGAAGGTTATCGGGGGTCATTTTGAGAGAGAAGTGTGAGAAATGGGTCAGCCTTTTAAAGACAACTGCATGACAAAAAGATTTTAAATATGTGAACAGTATCAGCAAAAGATGAATGACTCCCTCATGAAACACACAGAAAGAAAAGAAGATAAATTTGCCCTCCTTTTGGCATGACACCTTGGTTCTACACAAATGGCTAAAGTGGTTTTGACTTTCTTTTAAAATGGAGAGAGTCCAAAAGAAACAAAATAGTGTCAGAGCATACCACTGTGAGCCCACTAAAACAGTGAAGCTGGGTTTTGTGAAGAAAGATTAACTATCAGGAAGACTTTAAAAAAAATATTACCTGAGACAGAGCAAGTGCTTAAGGTCAGAGTGTGATTTCATTTACAACAGCATCAGCCTGGATTACCTCCATTGGTTTCAGGACAGATACTCTGGATTTACAACCATAAGTAAAACCACCACTTAGTGCACTGCATACTGTGAAGTGATATGCAGATAGAAGTAGTCAGAGCCAAACTCTGCCCCAGGTTATATCCATGCAACTCCTTTGAAGTCACTAAGTGCTTTCTTTGTCTCCCTAATGCTTTGCAGTATTTCTTGTCTCCTGTATAATACTTTTCTTTCCCTGTCACAATCTTCTGCAGTTCTCTCAAAAAAATGGTGATGAACTAGCAGAGCAGTGACCTTTCCTAATGAGAAATACCTCAACACTCTCTGCCTCACCGTGTTTTAACCGTTTCCCTTGCTGTACACCTGGAAACACAGGGCTGCTTCTCCCCTCCTCGGTTCAACAAAGGCAGACTACAGGCTTTTTAGTCCATTTTGATCAGTATCATACTAGCATCTGAAGAAGAAACAGCCTGATACTTGTTTTAACAAATCTACAGGAAAAAATGTGCCTCCTGTGTTAGGTGCATAATGCTGAGTGAACTAAATGGAAGCTGCACACACTATGTCCGGTGAAATTACAGTGGGATGGTAGGTTGCTAGGGTTGTTGTCTTTTTCTGAGAGCTACAGCATTAGAGAAAACCTGCAATACTGTGCAGCTGCACATGTCCTCTGTGTTACTTCTGGTTCTGTGGCTCTGAGTGCAGAAGGGAAGTGCATAAAGGGCTGTGTGGATAATACAACCATTTCTCAGTACTTGCCTAAATACCAGGGGCACTAAGGAATCACTTTAGGTAGAGTGACATGTCTCTGTATATAACTGCATTTTCAGCTTTCAGGCTGGCAACGCTGCTTTTTTGTAACCCAAACTGCAGAGTGCCACCTCTAGGCTAGCTAAGCTGACTGCTTGTGAGAGCATTCTCAGTACATCTTTCCTATGTTCTGCCAGCTTTTTTTCTCCATCTTCACCTAACAATGTAATCAAAGGCTCAGCGAGCTGGCCGTTGGGACGCACTAGGTTTTACAAACAACGTTTAAAATCTGAGTTATTAAATAAGCAAACATATCTATGATCTATATTACCCCTTCCTCTTTAAAATAAAATTTAGCTGAAGATTCTTACTGTATTCCTGTATTGTCTATTAAGGAGACTGCGAAAGTAAAATTATAATTGTATCCTTCCAGAAACATTCACAACTTTTCTATGGTGTCTGCTCTTTCATTTCATCAAAGTCAAAACTTACGTGACTTTTACTCCTCTAACATGAACATCCACAATGTACTTAAAAAACGGAGTTGCCCCATCCCTAGTTACTGGGGTAGATTTGATAAGGGATAGATTGATAAGGTAGATTTGAGAAGGAAAGAAGTCTGGGATAGCTGAGGGCAGGGTTGCTCAAGAGGAATGAAGATAAAAATGGTTGAGGGGCCAAAGAGCAGACAGAGAGGAGGGAACAGAGGAAGGCTGGATTTTGTAATGTCAAAGAGAAAATGAATCTTTGCCATTTCAGAAGAAAGACTCAAAGCACAGGACAAAGATATGAGTATCAAAATATGGAAACATACATTAAGTATGAGGAAAAGGGAAGGATTCAAAGGAAATTAGAAGGTAGAAAAGGTGGAACACTGAAGTAGTTGAAGCAGGGGAAAGGAGGATAAAGAAGTAGTTTGAAATATCACAGGCTGTAACAGAAAGAAAGGAAGAGGAAGAAAGAACAAGTAGAAGCGAGGAAAGTCCTCTGAAATGGGACTTTTCTAGACAGATGAGCCATGAAGCAGAAAGGAAAATCTTTACACTTTATCGTGAAGCCAGGTTTGAAATATATACATTGACTAATCCTATAGCAAGCTGGGATTTTGCTCCCCATTTATACTCCCAGTTTGCCTCAGATACTGCTTTGCTAACATTGGAATAGTACATACACACTTTTCCTGTTTGCTTTCTCTCCACAAGTTATCTCCAATTTGTAATCCAAAGCACTCTCACCTTTGTGGCTTCTCACAGGCAGACTGTGTGGATCATCGTCATGTCTGTTAAGTGGAATTTCTTGTGGGCAACAATTGCCCCTGGTGTGACAATTGCCCTTCCTTGCCCAACACCTCCCCACTTTGTTTTGTAGATCTCAGTTTATAACTTTATGCTAGGGGAAAACCAGAATTTAGTGGACAATATTTGTCAACAATAGTCATTTAAATAACGAATAAGCATTACCTAACCATATACATTTGCAAAGTTTAATAGTAAATTATCATGTGCATCACCTGCAACTGATCACAGTTGCACAGTTGCAACTGATACCAGTCAGCGGTACTCATGTAATGAGCACAAGTATCCCATAGGGCAACTGAGCAGGTCCTGATGACTCTTTATGGTTATTATTAAGACATAATCAGGGAACCACCTGCTGCACTGGAGAGGTTGTCCAGAAGTACACACTGTGGAAATACCCCCATTCCTTTTTTTCCCAGCTGGCCACTGGAGAGAGTTTTCCACTTCCTCTTTTTTTTTCTTCCTCTATTTATTTTTCTTTATCTTTAGAGTTGACGTATGCCATCAGATAGCGACCCACAAATAATTCTTTGAACACTTAAGTCAGTATCACTATCTTTTGTGCAGTGTTTGAGTCCTTCTTGGTGCTCTTATCCAAAACAGTAGAGATTGACAATCCAGATGTAGTCCGACTCCAATCCATCTTCGATTTTAGCTCTCATTTAGGCCTTGTCTTTGAAGAGGAGTCTATTTGTAGTGCATCGATCATCTTTAATTCTTTCCAGAATTGTTTTCCTGAAATAGAATTACATATTTATGTAAATATGCTTATTACAGAATATGTGTATAAACCTGGATATTGTGCTTACAATACAAAACCAGTAACTATACAGAAATGTCCGATCTATACAAGATATTAGTGGTGTTTATAAAATCCTCAAGGACAACAGCAATAAAAGGGACAAAGAACAAAGAAAGAATCTCAGTTCCAGACTTGTGTATAATAGGCTTTCCTGAAAATCAAGGATCAAAGTATCTTCACAAAGCAGAAGAATCCCGTGGGTCATTTCCTAAATAAGAATAGCGAAGTGGCAATTGTACATTCCAAGTGTATTTTAGAAAAATATTATTAAAATAGTATTGGGCTAATGTCTGCCCTCTGCTAAAGCAATATAACTGTATGTGCTGCAGAAATACTTGTAAGACAGAAATGATTGTTAATGAATGAAGGCATTTGTTTGTTTAGTATATAATTTATTGGGCCATTGAAAGGAGTCACTGGAG
The DNA here is from genome assembly GCA_009769605.1 of Bucorvus abyssinicus. NCBI lineage: Eukaryota > Metazoa > Chordata > Aves > Bucerotiformes > Bucorvidae > Bucorvus > Bucorvus abyssinicus. Next base: position 28,767,483 of record CM020028.1, on the reverse strand, counting down.
AGGAAGTAAATGTATCTGAAGGCAGTATTAGATCCTTCTGGTTTTATATTTCTTAGATTTTCAGTAGATACATTACTACAGGGTGACAGACTAAGGTCGTATACCTGCAGTGACATTTGTAGATATTCAAAAAGTGGACGTGAATAAGAATTTAGCTTTACACATGAATGTAATCAGCAGAACTGAAATGTTTCTATTCCTTTCATAGTCAAGACCGTGAACCCTCAAATCCTAAAGCTTTTTACCTTAGTCCCATCTTTATTTCTTCCTCTTCCATTCATCTGTCATGTAATTCTGACCCTGCGGTTTTTCAGACACTCATTTATAAGACAAACTTTTGTAAATGTGGGCTATATCCCTGAAAAGAATGTCTGCTTTTATGCTCTCAACCTAACACTATTAAAAAGTTAAGTCTCTTTATCTCTCTACAGCCCTCTGCTCCTCTCCACAAATGGAACCTATAAATTCAAGGAAAATGTATTCCAATTAATATTGCATGCAAGTAAACCCTTTTGGTAGTTCTTTACTGCAGTTGGTTTGAAGGAGTCAACAGTTATTTAAGTAACCTGAATAACTCCTTAATCTGTGATAATGAACGAATGAATACATTAACAGAAATTGTTGTATACAATCCAATTAGAGAGGTAGAGCGGTTTCTCTGTTGCATTTGTAATCTGCTTGTGTTAGCGTCTCCTTAGTTTCCTTTGTTCCATCTCTATTATTCAGAATAAACAAATAGAAACATGAATTGAAGATTTCTGAGCTTGTTCTTTCTTATTGCACCGTGCTATAGATTATTTATTCAAGGCTTGTTTGTCTCATATTAATTGCTTGTGTTTCAACTTGAATTTTGTAATTGATTGCATATTTCTTGTTGTTGGCCCCTGTTCTCAAACTAAATCGACTTGTCCCTTCAGGGTTACTAGAGTGGACAAGATTCTTAGCTACTTTGAACTCCTGAGCTGACAAAAGAACTGTACACTAGTAAAACTACTAAAGAACTGGATATCTTTAAGCAATCAGTCAACACCACCAATCGAAAATGACATGGTATGGATTAGACTGTTGAAAAAGAAGTGCTGACCTTTTAGTAGGTAAAACACGAATGCAGTTCTGCCTATTATACAGCTCTGTAGTGATGTATTTCAAATAATGTTTTTGGAAATGCCAAGTACTCAATCATTACAGCTTAAGAATTTTTCAGGAGTGTCAATAGAATCGGTACAAAAATAACCAGAGAAATTAACTTGCTTAATATGTGTATCTAATTCTTTTTCTTCTTTGAATATAAATTTTTGTAGCTTCCCACCCCCTTTTCAAGTTGTACCTTCTTAACACATTTCCTTTGTTGAAGCCAGTATTTTATCAAAGGAAACATCTCTCTGCCACATGAGCTATGACATTTGACTTTCCCTTTTTATCTCACCATAGACATTTCTTCACACAGATTTTCCACAATACTGCAAAAATGAGATGAAGGATTTTGCTTTTTACCCATTTCTGCTTTATAACCTTCTCAACTAGCATATAAATATACATATCGGATCATCTTTTCAGCATACTGTGTCAGCTTCTAGTTTTTCATGATCTAGAACCTCACGTATCAGTAAAGACTCGTTGATTGGTTAATTTGATGTTATACATTCTCCTAATTTTTGGTCTCTTCCAAGTGACTAAGGTTATAAAGGTATCATTCCTACAATATTAATTAGTATATTCTTTTATTTTGGGGCTTGTTTGTATTTGCAACTTTATTGCTGTTCCAGAAAATTTCAGATGTGGTTGTGGATTTGTATTTCAGTTTCTGAGCAAAATTATAGAAGCGAAAAGGACTGACTGTATTAAAATTGTTATGATCAGAGCTTGGGCTCCAGGGATGCCTTAGTAACTGAGAAGTTACAAGGGGATGTAAATTGGCCAGGGATATACAAATAGCAGGAAAGTAATGAATAAATGTACTTAGTAAAGCCTACTCATTTATCTTTCAAACCTCTAAAGGATAATGTTTTTATGGTAGGATTATAACAAATGTATTGCACCACAATATTTTTTCCTATTTTGGAAATATGACCACAAAACCCATATTACATGAAGATGTGTGTCCAAATATCTGAACTGGACAGGGAAAAGAAGAAAACTAAAACTGGTTGGTAGTATCTTAAACTGTTTTATACAGAATAATGTTAGAATGTCAGCCAAAAACCAAACCAAACAAAATAGCCCTCCCCACCCATCTCCTCCTGCAAAATGACAACTTTAAAAATCAAAAGTATTTACTGGATATATGTTGATTTTCATGAAAATTCATTAAGCTCTTTGGAATGGCTCTTCTCAAGTGCTCTTCATTTGGAGTTGTTTCACTCTATATAAACAAACATTTAGTGGACGCCAGAGTGTCTCTGAAGTCTGGTGAGTTATGATATTCACCCAGAATAAGCAATTCAATCAACTGAAATGTTTCTTTGCAGTGTCAGGTATATGGCATTTAAATCCTATTCTCTTTTACCTCATGTTTTATCATGAAGAAATTTCAGGGGGGAGAGGAATAGAATCTAAAGAACTTCTATGTGCTGGGAAATGTGTTTGTGCCCATTTCAAACATAGTTTAAAAACAATTTGTAAGTCTATTCTTTTCAAATGTGAGAGAAGGGGATCAGTCACCTCGTGAAATGACTACGCCTGTGGTTTTTAGCTACACCCTTCACCATAAAATGTATTTCATGTATATGAAGACTTGAAATTGGCATTGTTGGCTTCATACAAATATTTCTTTTTGATAACTGTATCTTTCTCCTGCTTGTTAGCAAAATAACTTAAATCTTGGAGCAGAAGCCTTAAATTCACAGGACTTTGTCTTAAAATTTAAGACTTTATGATGACACATGTTGCAGTCTGTCATTCACCTACTTTATTATCATAATCTATTCTCATCATAACAGACATTAATAACTTTTAACACTGGTCAAGAAAATAGGAGCCTATCAATGTATGTATACAAATTATGAATACAGTCTCAGGTACCAGTAGTTTTCTAAATACTCCTGGAATGCATTTCAAAGTTCAGATGAGATGGGAAATCTGATAGATTTGCTATCTTCCATAACCAATTGTGTAAAAACATGCTTGCAAGTACTCTAAATGATGGGAAAGTAAGATGGCTTACTATGAAAAAAAGAATTTTCCTGTTGAAATGTGTCATTTTTTAAAATTAAAGACCAGATTACAGGTTCTTTTTTTGTAATATATGACATGGATTTTCCATCACAGAAATACTATGCAATGTTATTACATACTGTTTGCCCAAAGTTTTTAAGTAATCCATACTATCCAATATTAAAAGTAATACAAAAAATTTCTGACATTCTGTGCAATAGGAATACAAGTATGTATTTGGTGGCTGCTAATATTTTTCAAGTTCCTTTCAACTCTTTAATATTGTGATAGGATATTCCAGTTTATGAGATATACCTGCCCTCTCTATGGACTCCATGGTGAATGCCTCCAGCATAGTGTTTATGAGAAGAACTTTACAAGGATCAATGTCTACATGAGTACAGTATGATGCTCGTTTTGCCCCTGAGATATAGAAGGAGGATGAAGCACAGCCATATTATTTTCTTATTATGTAAGAACATTATGAGAAGATAGACCTTGGTTCAGTCGAAAAACTGCCAGTAATTTTCCATGTGAGATGCAAGGTTGTTCCTCAGGGAGGAATAGAGTGGAAAATTGTTCTTTTTGCTTTTGTTTTGAGTGTTTCTCAGAGGCACCACCCCAAAAAATTAACTCCTAACCTGAGTACTTTTGGGACTTCCTCAGTGCTGTATCCCACTCTTTTAATAAATATTGATGGAGCAAAAAAAATGGGTATTTAATCCTTCCTCCTTCATCCAGTTACATTTCTTTTGGAACTTTTAGAACTAGGTTTTTTTTCTTTCTAGTTTCTGTCAATTTATTCACTCATTCACATACCAATATATACAGACCTTAAAAAATGAGATTATTAAATAATAACTTAGATCTCTACGTTGGCATCCAAATCTACTGCCTGCTGGATCTTCAGGACACATTAAATAGTCAAATTTTGTATCATTGAATGCTCTTTGTAACAGCTGCTTAAAACTGATGCATTACAGTGAGTCTATGAAATCACAAATTGTGAATAATAATTTTTATGGCTTTCAGGATGGGGTTCTTTCCAAAAATTTTAGGAAACTATTATTTCTGTTTTTTGTTCTTAAGAAAGCATGGTTTAGTTTTAAACATGTATGGAAAATGAATGATTCATATATAATTAGGTAAAAAAAAAGAGGAACATATTTAAAAATAGTGCTTGGCCTCAATAAAATTGCATAGCGTAGAACATGATTATTCTGTTACTTAGACTATTTTTCCTCCCTTTGGTATTTCTTTCATTCACAGCAATGCTGAGCTTTGGAGGAACTTAATGTTGTAAAGGAAAGGCATATAATGCTGCTTGGAAAATTGTAAGGAGATTTCAAATTATTTGAAAGGAAAACAGTAGAAAATCAAGACTAGGCAAACTTAAAATAGGTCACGTCCAGGTGCTAAGACAGGACAAGGTATACAGGGCCTTGAAAACACAAGAAATGTGAGTTTTGTATGCCCTGAAATGAGATCACACAAAAGATAATAGGTATAGAAAGGGCAAAAGTGAATATTGAAAGAAATGAGAAAAAAAATTATAGCAAATCATTTGGAAGATAAAAGGGCGTCGTCAAGTGGTTAGACTGAATCCAGTCTAATCAAGTGGTCTGATCTTGAATCTGAGGCCTTCGGCAGAAAGAAAAATGGCTGAAAATACATTTGTTGTCAAGAAACTAAGGATTAAGCCAAGATTAAAGGTTTGATAGGAAAAGAAGATAATAGGATGGCCAAATGTAACGGTGAATCAAGGCACTGAGAAGGGCAGTGTTGCTGTGTTGCATTTAAGAAGCTTAAGAAGACACATCAAAAGACTAGTGAAGGATGGACCAGTTAATTTCTGGGAAAAGAAATGGCATGGAGGAACACGTGTTCAGATAGGTTTGAATGGTACAGGACTGTCAAACACTAATCATATTGTACACTATATGTGAGAAAAGAGGCAGGGGAGAGAAAGAACTGCATACAGTTTTGCGTTCTTAAGACTGTTCATACTTTGCTGGGTGAAGTTGCTATAACATACACGCCACAGTATTTTAAGGAGCTACTAGGTTTCCTGAATTCCTACAGCTCTCCTGACTTCAGTGGAACTACACTGTGATCACTTCTCCAAAGGTGTGTCTTTTTTTTTTAATATCAGTGAATAATAAATGTACATACTCATTTCTGATGAGTTTACTTGCTCATATAAAATTGTATTTATAATGAATTCATAATCCTTGAAACCACAAGAAGTGAAAGAAAAAACTTGAGCTAGTTAATGCAGACTTATAACCCCTCCCCTCCCCCCCCCCCCCCCCCCCCCCCAAAATTTAATCAGATCCCACCTCTGACAGTCACCTGATTTTGTACTGCAGGTAGTCAACATCTGCTTTCATTTATTCCTTCCTCTCTCCTGGGATCCTATTCAGTCTTGTTGAGGTTACTGGTATTTCATACAGGAGAATTCAGCAGTACGTAATGTACTGGGACCTAATTATTTTGTTCTACAATAGCATCATCAGATTTTGCTTTCAGAGATAAAAAAAAAATATAGTAGTTCTTTCTTCAAATCATAAAATGTTTATTAACCACTGTTACATCTGTCAATATATTTTAGGCTAGGCTTGAAAAAAAGTAATCAATATACTTTACTATAAGCTTTAATAATTAAATAATTTCCTTCTTACTGCCTAAATACTTCTAAAAGAACATCCATCTGAACCTGAAGTATGCAGCAGGAATAAAGATGAAAATTAGTTATATGATGTTACTATAATTTAACAAGAATGAAGAATTATTAGATTCTGATATGATCTCAATAACATCAGTTTTATTTTATTTTAATTAGCTGACTGCAGGAAGCTTATTCCTGAATAACTTCAAAATCAAAGGCCGTAAGTTGAGTTGGTTGCAAGATATGAATTATGAATTATTGAAGTAAGTATTTTCTACAGTGCTATTTGACAAAACACATTTAAAAAAAAAAGAGAAAATATTGTCATTTGTATTCAGTACACCTGAAGCATTTAACACCTACTGTTCTTTTCAATCAAAAGTAAAATCTCCATTTTTTTCAAAAAAAAAAGAAAACTATTAGCAAAGGGCATTTCCAAAACACAGAAGATGTATCTGCTTTTGCTGTGTGTTTGCAGAATGACTATTTCACCTGATGTTTGTTTGGTGATTTTCCTCAAACAGAAGTTTTTGTTTGATAATGCACTTTAACAAAAGCTGAGAAATTCATAGAAGACATCTGGATCAAACATGGGTGAAATGGCTTACAGTGATAACTCAGATAGCAGCAACTACCGACAGACAGTGTCGGGGTGGGGGACATGGATGATTAATTTGTGAGGGCTGTTGAATGAAGATCCGCTGTAATAGTGACCTCTTGCTGAGAACCTATGCGAGCTGCTGGTTTCTCTTTGACACTGACTGGAGCAATGTTCCAAGCTGGAGCATGGTCCAACTGAAGAAAACCCTTCATAGGAGAAAAAAACATTTTCATATCAAATGTTAAACAAAAACTGCATCACACTTTACTCAGTTAAAAGACATCCAAATTTTATTCTGTACATATTATTGAATTTTTTTCTATTAGTTACTCTTTAGTTTATTATTTAGTTTATTATTTATCATTACTTAATTTAGTTTATTATTTAGTTTATTTTTTTTATTTTGGGAAAAAAATCTAAAACATAGTTTCTGCAGGTATAGATTACAATTATTATGTATTTTTTTTAAATTATAAAACTGTATGTACAAAGGAAATTTTAGAAATAAAGAGCTCTGTAGAGTGACGCCTATGTAGTTTTCAATCTGGAGAAAAAATCAGTTTGTAATTGAAAGAATATTGATTTTTGTTTAAATATCTGCATCAGTGTCTGAGTCTTCACCACTCTTACCTGATAACATCTTGTAGAAAGCAGAAAAATTACTTTAAAATATGCGTGGCTCAAGCACAAGTTACCAGCTCAATGCCAAGAAATAGCAGAAAAAATTTAATGGTTTCTAAGACACAAAAGATATCAGAGATGATTATCATGCGTTTTGCACTCTTTGAAGTCTACTGTTTCCTAATAAACAGGAAACAATCTAACAGTTAGAGATGAGATGCTATCCTTGGAATTGGAGATTCATATCACACGTGGACATGTGAAATTCAGTTTTCTAAGTCTTATTTCTGTTTTCTTCTTTGTTATTTCACGTGGAGGCACAAGCTTTTCTAGAATTAGATTAATTCCTAAAAATTCAGGCTGGGTCTGGAATTAACTCCTTTGTATTGTGGTCTCCCAAATGTACATGCTGAGAACCAATGCTGGGAACCATGCTGGGAACCAACCACCAATGCAGTGGTTGCCAGGTGGGGATTACATCTGGTTTCCTTTTCCGGGGGCAGTGGGGCTGGGTTGATATACGCATTTTAAAATTGTATCGAGTGCCTATGCAGCCCATATGCACTTTTAATTTTGGGAACAGGAATGATCAGCTAGATGCAAATATGTCACATCAGTATCTAAGGCTGTCCAAACTGGTTTAGGATGAGTTAGCTGCCTGCCTTGATGTCTTTTTGACTGCATTGAGAGTGTAGGCTCTGTGACACTTAACTTTTAGATATCTGCAGATACAAAAGTCGAATCTCAGTCATGTGTTGTTTATTGTGCCAGGAGGAAAGTGACAAGGTGATTTTCACCAGTCAGCAGCAGCACATTTTAGTTCAACTAAATTGACCCAACATTTTGGGAATGAGGTTACACACGCTGTGTGTTACTCTCCCATTGGATGCAGGATAGAATAGAAGCAAGAGAATTCCTTTCCCAAACCCTGTGATCTGGGAACATTGTATAAGAAATAAAGTAAAACTTAAACAATACTCAAGAGGGCTTGTCAAACAAAATGCTGTTCTCAAAGAAATAGTGTACATTGTTTGTTTTGCTTATAATTTTCTGTGAATATCATAAAATCATAGAGACATAAAATAGTTTGGATTGGAAGAGACCTTAAATATCATCTAGTTCTACCTCTTCTTCCATGGGCAGGGACACTTTCCACCAGACCATGTTGCTCAAAGCCCCATTCAACCTGGCCTTGAACACTTCCAGGGATGGGGCTTCCATAACTTCTCTGGGCAACCTGTTCCAGTGCCTCACTATCCTCATGGTGAAGAATTTCCTCCTTATATCTAATCAAAATCTACCCTCTTTCAGTGAAAAACCATTACCCCTTATCCTATCACTACATGCTCTTGTAAAAAAGTCCCTCCCCAGCTTTCCTGTAAGCCCCCTTTAAGTACTGGAAGGCTGCTATAAGGTCTTCCTGGAGCCTCCTCTTCTGGCTGAACAAACCCAACTCTCTCAGCCTGTCCTCATAGGAGAGGTGCAACAGCCTTCTGACTATCTTTGTGGCCTTCCTCTAGACTCACTCCAACAGGTCTATGTCTTTCTTATTGTTTGATTTTATTTACAAAATTGTTTCAAAGCTTTTACATTTCAGTCAACTCTTTTCCACACAGTCCTAGGAAAACCATGAGCACATAGTACAGCTATGTAGTGCTGAATGACCAGTGAGTTCTCTTTGAAGACATAAAAGATACTTGACATTACGTGACTAACATTTTCCCATTGCCTTCCAGAGAAGACACTAATTTGTCTAAGATGTTGCAAAGCTTCTGTAATCATTTAAAGGAAATAGTTCATCTTAAAAGAAGCAGAAGGCAAGTCCTGCAAGAAAAAAAAAGCAGTTAATGTTTGTAATCTCCTAAACATTCAGCAAATGATTTGTACATTCGTCATTGTTTATGTATCTTCTGTGTATTGGGATGAAATATTTAGCTTGCATAGAGTAAACTATCCATCATATTCTAAGAAGAAAACTCTCACGAAGATCAAAAGCACAGCAACCCAATTTGCAGATGGTCATTATCGGTTACAGTGAGCCAAAGGGAACACTAGAGCTAAATGTTGCCAGACCTTTTTAATACTGGAAAAGAACCGAGGGTTATGTGGATTGATTTCTTTTTATTTAATGCTAAAAACCAAACATGAGATGAAATTCTATCACTTCAGGTAGAAGAATACTTCTCATCTGTGATGGATTAAAATGCTTAAAACATTTATTCATGTGGCTTTCAAAAATGATATCTTGCAATTTTTAATTTGTGTTATTTGGTCAGAGATGCTGTTATTCAGTTAATTCTTTTTTCTTGTAAGGAGTGAAACAACAGGAGAAAGGCAGTACTGTAAGAAGAGATCAGGAAATCTAGCACTAATAAGGGGAAAATCAAAAGCCTATCCATTTGGATTGATGGTAGCACAAAACAAATCTGTAAAGCTTTATAGTCTAAATATTTGCCATGTTGTAAAACTGAAAAACTTTTATAAAGCCCCAGTCTTGAAACTTTATGTATGAAAAATTCTCATTTATAAAAGTGTTATAAGGAGTTTATATACAAAGAAATTACTAGGTAGGGAAAAAACCCCTGATATTAAGAAGAATAATCCAGATATAAATATTTCTTTTTGTCAGGAAAATAAGGGCAAAGATTTTTTAAAAGAACACCCTAAGCCATCATAAATCTTTTTTGAGTCAGGACTATTGCTGGGGTAGTGGTGTCTCTGTACAGCTGAACGCCTCTTGTTCCCTGTGTTACAAAAGTATCTCAGGTAAGATTGTTCCGTGCCTAGCTATATTTTTAGGAATAAAAAGTTAAAAGACTTGCCCTTTCTAGGAATCGTATTATTCTTCATAAATGCCAAAGTTCAACATTTCTCAGCAAATGCCATACATTTCTGAAACTGTTCTCTAATGGTCTGACATTGCGAGGTAGAAGTGAGAGATTCCCATCTGGGAACACACGCACACATTCTGTCTCTTCCGAAATGCTTTCTAGTGATGAGTCTCAGCTCATTAAAATTTTTGACCAATGACTTAACCTCAAAATTTAGCAATAATACGTTAGGTCTCTCAGTTTGACTTTTTCATGGGGAGGGAAAAAACCACAACTGCTTATTGCTAATAAGTCCTTGTTACTTTTATAAACATTTTGTCTAGAGGGTTAATTACTATCTGCTGAAGTTCCTGATGGGAGAGGCAAAATGAGTGTTTTATAGCACCATAGGGGAAAATGTTCACATTTTCATGAATATAGAAAAGCAGCCCAAAATAAACCTGACCCGGTGAATGGATTTTAGCAATGGTATTAAGCCATCCTAAAAGGGGAATTTTAACTTTGAAATAAAAAATAGTTTGATTTATGAACATTTTTCCTTTGTTCTGTTGTCAACGGACAAATGTCTACACTGCTCTGCTTTGACATTTCTTGAGTATTTGAAATTCTGGACATAGAGACTGGAGATAGATCCTTTTCTTTGTATTTCAAACAATGATATAATTTATCACATCAATAGAGAGCTCTCTACATGTACCAAACCTGAGACTGCATGTACAAAGAAGACCCCAAATATACATACTTAACAAAAAGATACTGATGTTTCTGGAGTGGAAAGATTTGATAAATACTGGCATCTCTTCTCAAACACATCTTAAAAGACCCACCAGGCAGTTAATCATTTACCTTGATCTTACTTACCTGTAGAGTCCTATGTCTATTAAAACTGGGAAGATTATAATATTAGCATGGACTCCAGTTTCAGCTCTACACAGATAACACCCAGCTTTATTTTTCACTATCTGCAGACACCACCCTCACCCAGCTCTGCAGGCTCTTCATCAGATTTAATACCTAGAAGAAAAGGATCCATCTAAAACTTAATCCAAGCCATATGTAAGGAGTTGTGGTGTGCCTAGAAAATTTTTTTGAAGGATATAACTCAGTGCTGTGCTCCTCACAGAAAGATGAACTGAGTTTCACCAGAAAATTCTGGAAGAGTGTAATAAGGGAAAAGTCTGCAAGATGACAGTTAATAGCTAAATGGTCAGACACTCAGGTGGGATACTGCTTCACACTCCATTCATGTTCAGCCTAAATTAAAAGAGGGACTCAGTGGGGTGTTCTCAGATTTCAGAAGAGCTGTGTAACAACCAGATTTTCTGCAATTTAGAGTTAGGAGTGTCCTAAATCTTCCTTTCCTGCAGTTAAGTGCCATCCAGGGCATGAGAAAAGCCTTCTGGTCTACTAGAGCTAGTAACGTTTAAAGCCAGTTTTCTTTGTGTGCTCTATGTGTGTGTGTGTGGGGGTGGTGTTTAAACTGTTGCCTCCTCCTGTGGTCTGCACTCAGGATGTGGACAAAAGCTTGCTTAAAAGAAAGAATTGTCCTCTCCCCATGTTGTTAACAGATAGGTGTGAATTAAAATCAAGAACCTGAACGCAGAAAGTGGTGTTCACCTGAGGGTGTAGCACAGGCTGAAGCCTGTATCTGAACAACCTGGCAGCTGCAACAATAGTTCATCTACCAGTGAATGTTCTGGCTAACGTGGCACAGGCATAGGCAGGCACAGTCATCATGGTCAAAGGGTTATCAGTTGTTTGCAAGCGTGAGCAAAACTAGGCACGTGTTAAATTTCTAGTTTTAACTGAAATTAAATCCCAACTCCCTCCTGTTAGGGGTTGAGCTTCCGAGTAGAACTCAAGGTCCCTAACGCTCCCTAAATCCCTTATTGATATAGGGGAAAAGGGAAACAAAACTCAAATCTCGGAATATATGGATGGGAAACTGAAACAAACTTTTAATAAAAATTCTAAAATACTATCATATCACACAACTATATATTAAATGCAAAACAAGAAAACAATACAGTAAGAGTTAAAACACTGCAAAGGGAGGAAAAGGGAAAAGAAACTACAATTATGGCCGATTGGCCACAGGCCAGGAGATGATGTCATGCCAGGATGGTAGCTCAGAAGATGGCGTCTACCCGAAATGGCGGCGGGCCAAGTGATTAAAAGTTTTTAACAGCTTAAAGAAGTATTTTAACGAGTTCGCAGGGAGATCTTTCTCAGTGTCTGTAAAAAAAACATTCAAGGACACTCCTTACAGAAATGGCGGCTTCAGATAAAGGAGAAGCCCTTGCGGCCGGAACGCGAAGGGAGGTGAGCTTCCCCCGCGTCCGAATCCAGCGGTAGATTCTTGCCGAGTGAAAAATTTCTCTTACCCGATACGAGAGAGATGCTGACTGAGTTACACAACAATTCACAGCAGAGCTGGGCGCCGAGAAACAGAACCAGTTCTGAGTTAGGCCCTGGATGGGGGGGCAGGCCGCAGGCTTTCGGCCTGGATGGTAGCCAGCCCTCTCGCTGTGGCTCTTTCTCCGAAGCTGTCCAGTGTCCAAAGAGGAGGAGACTCCTCCTGGCTGCAGGTTTTAAGGAGTATCTGTCGGAAGAAATCTTTTGACCTGCACTTTTAGCCAATGTGATGCCGCGTTTATGGAGCTTGTATGAAATAATCCCGATACTCTATTGGGCACATTTCCAAAACAAGGAAGTCTTGGCTCAAACTGGGACACCTCCCTATCTCAGAGAGGCTCTGGTAGCATTATGACAAGCAAAGCTGGTGGTGGTACAAGTAAAATCCTTGGGCTGAGAGGCAGGTTTACAACTTTTCCCTGCATTAGAGGGACTACAAATCACATTTTTAGAGAAAGACAAGGCCTTTCTTTTGTTATCAGCTTTTTTGCAGTGCCTTCTGAAAGGAGGTTTAAGCAATTTGTCATTCATGCGCTTCCATGGCATACCACAGGGCAGATTTTGGGTGAGAGTTTGCTTCTGCATTTCTACTGTATCCAGAAGTGCCAGGAGTGATACAAATACTTAGACTGAAGTTGCCATAACTATGAACATATGGATAAGAAAAAACTTGCAATAGCAGCCACATAAGTCATCTTTTACTTCCTATTTTTATTTCATGAATGCTTAATGTGTGTGGGTTTTCTAATATCTAGATCAGTTTTCTCCTGCCCAAAAGATGCCTAAATATAAGAGGTTGTGCCCAAATTCAGTGCAAGGTCTCTCACAAGAATAGCTTTAAAATATATCAGACTTCTGCATTTTCAGGCAATTCATGTATCCAGTTTGAAGCTTATTCTTCCATTTTGTTATGCATTCAGAACTTCCACTGACATGAATATGAACTCTAGAAGTTTCTAAAAAAGTTAATGATAATGATTTTGTAGCTTAAAAAGAAAATATAAAGCACTGTAATCAGTATTTACTTAATTCACCTTCCTTCTAGAAGTGGTTACTAACCATATATAGCAGACAGGCCAAAAACACCCCAAAAGTTACATGTCTTTATGGTAAGTATGTCTACATGGCCTTAAGTTGCGCCAGGGGAGATCTAGCTTAGAGATCAGGAAGAACTTCTTTACAGAGAGGGTTGCGAAGCATTGAAAAGCAGGGTGAACGGTTGGACTCGATGATCTTAAAGGTCTCTTCCAACCAGAACATTCTATGATATATCTAAGCTGTGTAAAAGGCACGTAATTACATTAGAAGAAAGTTGAAATAGTCAAAACCAAATTAGACTAGTTTTTGCATTTTGCTTGTATTATTAATTTCATGAGTACAGTATTTTTTACTCTACATGAGTCCTTTTAAATCTCTTTGCCCTAGAGACTTCTTCCTTACTTCACATCTAATTTTATCACATATGATAGAACTGTGGTAAATGAGCCATCTAAGTTAACATCCAAAAAAGCGACCCTTTTCTCTTTAGGCGAGGACTTACCCCCATTCAGTGTATCTTGCCTTTACAGAAACTGATTTGCTGCTCACCGCCCCCCCACTCCCCCAATCCCCGCCAGAAAAAAAATTCAGATAAGGTTTTGTTTGGAGGATGTCTGAAGTGACCAAAACATGGAGAAAGGTTGTCTGCATATAGACATTTGCTCCAATGTATCCTTTGAAAGGCGTCTAAAATCAAGAGTACTCAAAAGATGAGTATGCATGTGTGTATATACATGCAGAAGTTGCAGCTGTAAGCTACTTTTTGTAAATTCTTATTCTTTACATCTGTAATTTTCATATGTAAAGTCTGGCAAACATTCCGTTCCCCAAATGTTTCAGTGTAAAAATCAATCCTTCAAATGTTTTCAAAAAGAGTAATTAGGAGTAAGGGTTTTAAAATCATGGCTTTTTATGTAAAGATTTTAGTGCACTACACCACTAAAAAAAAAAATATAGGTATTCAGGGTTGCTAATTCATTTAAGATTGTACACAACAGGAAGGAAACACAAATTCTAGATTAGCTGTATGTGTGTGTGTGTGTTCATATAAATGTTGCACTTCTAGCTATTGCAATTACTGTTGGGAGTTCTGCATGCTTTATTGTCATGATATGTGATTACATCCTCAAAGCACCGAAATAAAATGTTTGGATCTTACCAGCTTCTTAGGGGTCAAAGGCTTTCCAGTGCCCAGCTCTCATTGATTTATTTGGGTGTTAGGCATCTGCATACCATTAAGGCCATGGATTTCAAAGAGCAATTAGTTTTATTCTAAAATAAGTGTCTGAGATACTGACGGTGATTCATCTCCTGGAGATGTTTGATTCTCCATTGACCATAAAGCAAATGCAAACTCCTAGCAGGACCAAATCTTTAATTATAGATAGACAATATTAAGCAAGCTTCCTTCACTTAATATTTCACATACAGTATTGCATTAAATTAGTTACTTGAAATTAAAGGGGGTTGTCTCAATCTTTTTGAAAAACAGACTGGCACAAAGATACCCAAACCCCCTAAAAATTATGGAAGTTCTTCTGATTACAATCCTATGTGCTAGTTAGCTTCTAGATTCGTAGAACTAACAGAAGTGGTAGGTTTCAACATCCAGAGAAAAGCTTGGTTTTTAATCATGTAGATCAGAATAATTTTAAAAGAAAGCAGTCAATGGTCAGTAGTAATACGTAAAATGTGCTAACATTGTGTAGCAGAAAGGAACACTTATAGGTCAGTTTCTTTGACATAAGAAGTATCTTTGGTACAGGAAGGGTATAAAAAGCTATCATCCATATTCTCGTTTTCATTTGAAATTTAGGTGCTGTTGTTTCGGTGCTTAAGATACATTATTTAAATAATGCCATCTTAAATCCAGGATCCTCTGAATTTCACCAAAATACCGTGATGATAAGGAGTATTCACCCTGCTTTCTTATTGTGTTGTAATGATATACACTATTAGAAAAGATGCTAAACTTTAAATCTTGTTTTCCTATCCTAGAGTGAATGCCCAGAAGCCATAGATCAGAAAAATTAAAAAAAAAAAATAAAATAAAATATATATTTTATCTGTAGCTTTGTGCATAAATAAATTCTAAGTGGGAAGGGTCAGGGTAATTAACTATGAATGAAAATGAGAACTTCTGTTTTCCCATCAGCTGCTTTACAGCACTAATTAAATATATGTATACACTGGGGTCCACAGTTGATTGCAGATATGGAGTTGGACACTGTTTCCCACATACCAACCCTTAGTCCAGTGCAATGCTGAGTGCTTGGTTACCTACTAAACACCACCACATCTGAAGGCCTCAGCAATTTGCAGATCAGGCAAAAGATATATTCAGTTGCAAGGCAAAATTCTGGCTCCAGAAAAGGCAACAAGAAGTAAAAATAGAATATCTGCTTTGTTTTATCATCACTTCAGCAAGTTTTTCTTTTCAAGCAAGAAACCCAGAATTCAGTTCCATGTGCCTTGTTAAGTCTGATATTCTGCAAACATGGATTCATGAGTTGTGCCTACACAAATCATTTTATTTTTAACAAAGACTGTTCTTTGACCTTTCTACTTCTTGCAACTAAATTACAATGAGATCATTAGATTATGGAGATTAGTAACATATAGAAAAAATAGAATCAGAAGCAGGTAGCAATATCCAAATGACTTTAGTAAAAGAAAGCATAAATTCTCATTTTTTATACGTCTGTCATAAGGAACACCCTCTAACATATTAGTTTCTCTAAGGGCCAAACAGTGGATGATTTAAAAAGTTTTATTTGGGGACACAGGTTTACAAACTGGACTCACTCGATTTTGCACACCTTGAGTACACCTCA
Source organism: Bucorvus abyssinicus (assembly GCA_009769605.1). NCBI lineage: Eukaryota > Metazoa > Chordata > Aves > Bucerotiformes > Bucorvidae > Bucorvus > Bucorvus abyssinicus. Next base: position 28,751,322 of record CM020028.1, on the reverse strand, counting down.
GGGCCCAGTTGTACCAGTGGAAATTCAGGACAGAAGAAATGGGTGCTATGTTGGACTGCGGTCAAGAAAGCAGATCTATATATTATCTACTAAATGAAAAATTTGGGACTTGACCTCTTCTCTGAGATAAAGTAGGGTATGAAAATGATGTATAGGGAATTTAGTGGCTCTAGACAAAATGATAAATATTCATTGAAAATAATCTAGGAGGATAAGGAAACAACTTTTTAGCAAGTAAAATACAATTTTAATATTTTATAGGGGATTATTTCAGTTACATGTTTTGAATTAATAAAAAAAGAGCTTAAAAATGAACAAAAAAACAACACTTTTGTGAATAGACATAGCAAGAACATAAGATTTTGATTTTGTGGGAGGTTTTGATGTTTTGGAAATTCCTTCTGGTCTGGATTGGAATGAAACAATTAGAGTGATACAAAAAATCATATACATTATGGGAAAGACATGTTCAGGATTCCACTGATACTTGTTCAGAGATGACACTTGAACCTCAGTGACTTCATCTTTTCTATTTATATATTTGATCATTAATTCTATTCTTGAGAAAATTTCTCTGTGAAAAAGCATGTCCAGCTGCAGAAGTAGTTCACTTTAAAAAATTCCCAAAGCAGTCACATTTGTGAAACACTGATTTCTGTCATTACAGCTGCCTGTCTATTTCTGAGGTAAATGATTCTTACTTTGGGACTCTCTGGTGAGAGAGGAAACCATGGGACTTTAAATCCTTGGTTGGGATGTGTTATAATCAGTAGTAATGATTACGTGTTCCCAGCTGCTCACAGAGACTGGCCCACTGACTATACAGGAAAATTTGAGCTGCTTATAAAATGAGTCTGAAACTTGGCCTTCCACCAAGAAGAAAGGAGGAATAACTGTTAACCAAAACCTCACATGGTCTATAGCCAGTGAAATTTGTTTTGAAAGCAACCTGCTTAAGATCTACAATGCCAAGCTTTCATCTTACATAGATCCGGAGCCTCTTTGCTTTTTCCCTGACATCACCTTTTGTGCTCTTTGGGTATTACTATGCCTGATGCCTTCACCCTTTGGGATTTCTGACCCTGGCTGGCTTTCCATCAGCCTCACCAATATAACAGTAGTGAGACAGGGAAATGGCTCCAAATTCCAGAAATTGTTCCTATAGGAAACAATGTCTTCTCTCTTGGTGCTGATGGTCCTGCACGAGGCTATACCCCGTCAGTAAAAAATTTATCCACTTTTAGATTATATTACTAATATATAATCTAATACTACTAAATGTAGAATATGCTCAATATTATCGTTAAAGACAGGAAAGTGTTTGTGGCTGCACAGCCCTCACTCATCTCTCCCTCCTCAGTGCTTTCATTCAGTGGAAGAACTCATACAGCACTGGGGACAGTGTGACAGAACTGTGGGCTACCCTCCCTCTGATTGCAGCTGATTGCTGGCTTTCTGAAGAAGCATTTTCTGTGCACCATTTGCCTCAAATAGATGTCCCCGCACATCCCCTTCCCCCCCGCCCCAGAAAAAACCCAAACCCCAGAACAACAAGAAACACTTACAGTGAAAATAAAATATGGACTTGAAAAAGAAATGTCTTTTTAGGTGCTCATCCATATTCCTTCCAGCTATCTCCTATTATCCATCAAAATTCTCCTGAAGTTCTCATCACAGTAGAGTGTGTCATAAATCTAACTCTTTCCTATCAATGGAGCTGTGACAATAGTTTTCCATCAGTGAATCAGCAATTATCAGACTGTACTTCAAAATATGACAGCATAGCACATATACATAATAAGTAGCTGGTAGTATTTTTCCGAGCTGTGTATTTCAACTAGTTTAATTTTGCAATTTATCCTGAGGCTTTATGACAATAGCTCATACATTTTTCCTGACAAAGAGTTAAACACTGGACTTGAAGTTACAAAGACAGGAGATTTCCTTCCACTGTATTGGAGTATGACCTAATGCCACTGTTGATGGTCTGAAAGAAGATTTACCTTTCCTGTAACTATAAAGACAGCACTACTGAGACTGCAAGAATAAAGAATACTCATTTCATCAAAGCACCAATTTCACTCACTAGGTAAGAAGAAATTACTGCTAGGTCTATAATGAACAGATAGCAAGATTATCTCAGCTGCAAAACAAACAAACAAAAAAACCAAAAACAACTGTCTCAAAGTCAATAGAGCCAACAGAGTTCCTTCTGCCTTCTGATAGATACAAAACACATTGATACAAAATACATTTTGGGAAATCAGGCTCTGATCTTCCCTTTAACAGAATGTTTAAGAAATTAAAAATCATGCCCAGTGTGCTTCTGTATTTACAAGTTCTGTGGCCTCAATTTAGATCTTTTTTTCCGGTTTTATATATACACCCTTAGAAAAGGAAAGAAATCAAAAATAAAAAAAATATGAGATGATTGTGTTGGCTTGTGATTACTGGAGATCTTTATACTTTCACTTTTTGGCCTTCTTTGTGAACATTCTTCAAGAAAATGAAATTTAATAAGATTTTGTCAACACTAGTCAGTCATTTAAGGGCTACACAACAATAAATTCCTAGGTGCTCCAGCTCTTTGTATGATGCTCACTAGTTCTGATGCTGGATGTTTACACAATAAACTAGCCCAGCCGGGATCTTTAGAAATGACACGAGGAAAATTTGAGTGAAAGACTGAATGAAGGATAATTGGATTTATGCATCAGTGCCTGGCTAGAGAAAGAGCGAGACTTTTGTTAATGGCTGGGAGTCAAGAGTGTTTTACTAACATACATGTATGCTTTTTCAGACAAAAAATGTGGAAAGAATTCAACCTGCAACAGAACTTTGAATATCTTAGCAGTGAGGAGAAGGATATGTGCTAGAAAGACCTGTGTCCTTCTCCTTACAGGCTTGGAGACTGAATTCATATCCCACTGAGCACTGAAGAGGACGATGTAACTGCTCAGGATAGGAGACCTCTCTTTTATGGTTCAGTAGCAAAGGCTCAGAGTAACATATGCATAGTGCGTTGTACATGACCACAGGCAGAAACTGAGGTGATTAAAAAGCTCAGCAGTCTCTGAGAGGTCATCTGGGGATGGGACTTGAACAGTGATGGAGATTTTCCACTTATTTTGTGACCACTGAGCCTAATGCTCAAGTGTTATCTCCTATTACCTAAGACTCCAGAAGCCAAGTGGATTAAAGGAAAAGGGCAAAGTCCATTCTTTGGTCCTGAAGGAAAGTGTGAAATGGAATATCTCCCTGATAGGAGTAGGAAAATGTCCTCCCCTCCAAAAGAGGGTGGCTGCCTATTTGGAACAGTCTTTCGTCTGTGCAATCCTTGAAATATGTCCAAATACCCTATTCAGCATGTAAGTTAGCAAGACCGACATGGAGCTTGGTAGTCTGTTGACAATTAAACAGTATTAATAACCACCTAGTAAATCTCAAGCCCATAGGCTAGCACTCTGTAGGTTACAGTATAGATGTAACAGAAAGAATGTCCTGAGAACTGTGCTACAACTGTTTATTTTGTCTGGAAAGCACTTAGGCAGCACCCTGATGTGCAGCAATATAAACCCACAGAGAAGTAAAATGCAGAGCATGGTAAAATATAATATATAGCACATATCTGACAGTGCCAGATGTGGTGGGATGGATCAGAGACACCTTAATTCCTTATCATTACCCACCAGATAGTTTTCTCTCTGATATCCTTTTTCATCTCAATGGACTGTCACGTTGTAGGAGGACTTGTATTTAAAATCCCTACTGAGGATCATGCCATGAAGACAAAAAATTCACACCACCATCAAATGGGTGTCCTGGGTAGTTCTAACAGTCATAATTGACCTACCAACCATAGCAGAAAGTGTACTATAATGGCAGGCAAAAATGGTAATTATACCAGAGACACTTCAGACTTATAAGAGTATGGATATTGTGCCCTAAGAAAACTGAGCAGTGGTGGCTATTACTACCTGTCTTTGTCTGATGTGAGTAGGAGCAGGGCCTGAGGATAAGAAGCTGCATGCAACTTGTGCCTGATATCACAAGTAGGGAAAAAAGTCACACCACTGTGTCACAGACTCATCTTCATCCTGGAAGGGTGAGGTCCCTTGACACTTGGGATCTAAGGTGACTATCCTAAACCTGCCTCTGTCTAATGTGACCAGAGGAAGCAAGGAAGGCAAGCAACTCGAAGAGTAGGGCCAAACCTTCAGGCAGTTTTTCATTGCTGGTATCTGGAAAAGACATCCATACTTAATGCTACATTAATACTGATGAGTTTTTTGTGAAAATAGCCCAGAAAGAATCTGGAGTGCTTGAAGGCATCCTTTTATGACTGAAATGTTCCCATCAAAACTGCTGTTGCGTTTGTCAACTGTGATGAATAAGGTTATTGACTGAAGACATCTCTGCCCTAGTCAGATCCACAGAAAATGGACACCTGAGGAGGTAAGCATAAAAAACTGTGACACTAGCCTTCACAGCTCTTTCAGAAGCATTTTGTTTGTGTATATATGTATTTTGTATCTGTTTTTGAATACACATGCACACATGTATATATATACACAGCGAGAAAGAGTCCTCAAAAAAGTTCGGTTTGCTTCAAGTTGTAGATGAAAGTTGGAGTTGTTTTTTATTTAATGAGCTGAATCATCCTAATGGATAGTACAGTGTTTTCTTTGCCCTTCTCTTCATTCTGGCTACAGAAAATGCCACACGCCTGTTACTTAACATAACGTTGGGCTAGTCAGGGAGGACACCCATTAGAGAGAAAGATAGAGAGATCACAGAGCTCAGTTTAGAAGTCTGGCTTCCTTTGCAATCCTCCTTTCATCTCATCTCCTTATGTTTCTGTCTTTTTCCTCCATCCTACTTCTGCAAAGAATGATGATGAAAGAACATTCTGTGTAACACTTGGCAATCACGGTTTTTTCCAGGTAATTTTCTCAAACAAAAACCCAACACTTTAAGTAGATGGCGGGTCAGATTTCCCAATTACCAGTGAGCATTTTGGTATATACAGAATTACCCAAGAAAGACAGATATTTCAGAATATATATATATATATGCTAAAAGTACTGGGCTTTCTTGGCTAATTATGTGTAAAGATGCTCTCAGATGCCTTTTATGTGTCTCAGCTGTTTTTTATAAGAACGAAAAAGAAGATTTCATAAGAATTAATTTGTCTCAAATGTAGTGTTAAACTTGAAGGGTCCAGTTAGTAGAATTTGGATCCAAGAAAATCTTAAAAGTTTGAGTGATGACTGTTTGGGGGTCTGAAATCAACAGATACATCAGTAATCTATCAGTTGCTTTCTATTTCTAATTGTTTGTTTGGATTTGATTTCTTTCAATAAATCTAGTAATAAGATTTAAGGATTCAAGACCACACATGCAATCGAAAAAGCCACGAAGGAAGTCTTTTTAAAAGAGGCCATAAAGAAGTGACATCAAGCATTGATGGAAGAAATACAGGAAGTCCTAATGAATATAAACTTGAATCATAATAAAATATTTCTGTGCTTTGGAATGTGTTTTCTGGGAAATGGCATGTGAATATTCACAAGCTATTGTACAGTGTTTTGATGTTGGACAACAAGGTATTATCAAATATTACAGATTGAAGATCCTTCTACTATCAGCTGATTTTATGAAAAGTTGAAGTTTTTTGAAGATAATTTCAAAAGAAAATTTCTGAGACAATGAAGACTGTATGGTAATTTTGTCACTTGTATTCTGTAAGGAGTCATTAAAATAAGGTGATCTAAACTCCTACATGATACAAGCCATAGAATCTCCTAGAGCAACAAGGAATCACTGCTCATCTTGGTTACAAAAATCTTTTCATCCAATGTAGTGCATAGAATAGTTTGAGCTTTACGATAACTTTGATGTGGTGATTATAATATTGAAGTAAGTTAAGCATACAGTCGGCATGGCATTTTGATCATGAACTACTTATTTTTAGTAGCTTATATTGAAATGAAAGCTGCTCATGCGTCATCTTAGTTTCAAGTTTTGTAATTTTTCCTTGAAGTGGAAGTGACATATCTATATGGGTTTTTTTCTAAAATAATAAGATATTTTTCATAGTAATTTTTTAGAGCTATAGTAACTGAAAAAGCTTTGAAATTCTAAGTTTGCTATGTGTTTGTTCCCTGATGAAAACTGTATTCCTTTATGTTTAAGGAAAAAAAAAAAATAGAAAAAATATTTGATAATAGATGCTGCTGCTTAATGGTAAATGCCAGTTTATGCAGTCTTGCTATTTGCTTCATGGTTGTGTTGAGTATAGTGTATTGAGTAAAGTATTGGTGTATTAAGTATAGTATTGATTACAGTATTGAGTACAGTACTGAGAATCACTGACTGACTTATTTCCTGATGACACAGCTATGACTTGGACTATCTCTTGGATAACAGAAAATGCAGGACTGGCTGCATAAAATTCCCCGCTCCTCTCTCTTCGCTAAACTCCTTTCACCTCCAGGGGTAGAAAATGAAGGATAGAAGTATTTGAACAACCAGACCAACAGCTAAGGAAACATTCATCACAGAAAAGAACATCACATCATCATAAATACCTTTTCCTTACTCAGTCTCATCTTTCTTCTCTTTTGGATTAGAATGTGACACATTGAAAGGATATTTTTCCTGATTTTTTTCTAGTAAGTTAAAAGATAACTGGTTGCCAAATAGTTATAATAAGGTAGATGCATTCATTCTTAAATGGACCTGATATTGCACACGATCATTTCTTTTTCTTCCTTAGATGCAAGTCTCCCTTTTTTGGACAGCGCACTGAGCATTTCTTTTTTTCTTGTTTGTTTTGGTTCTCTGAGATACAAGGTTCCAAAAGCATTTTCACGCTTTCCCAATATATACCTTTGTAAATTCTTAGAAATAGAGCACCAAGTACACCAAAGGTATGATAAAAGGAGTTCTAATGACCTTCAGTGGAGCTTTGCAAACAGCTTAATTGTTAAAAGAAAATGAGACTTGTGGAAAAACCAGGCACCTACCGTACATTTATGAATTTTTCACACACTATCTGCATTGTTTTTCACAAAAGCATGCTTTTTTAAAGACCCTTACTAATTTGCCAAGAACCCGTAGAAAAGTACAAGTACTAGTGCTATATGCTAGCAATTCAAAATCATCAGTTACAAGGAGAAATCAAAAGCACAAAATATGGCAGAGGGTTTTTTTGTGAGCAAAGTAATTATCTGTCAGTTATCCAGGGATTCTGCTTTTGTATCAGACTATTTTAGTCACCATTGTAGTATGTGGATTTTGCAGCTGGTAAAACAATGTATTTGCTATAGATATACTATCAAATTTATTTTTCTTATGCACTGACTTATGCTGGGAAAAATACCTACTATGAAACATCAGTCTTGTACAGAGTCACAGCTAATAAATTCGAGACGCAGATTAGAAAAGCATGGTACTCCCAGTTGTGGGACCCTTTATAATGGCTTACATGAATATTTTGATCATCTAAAATATCACAGTGAAAACAGCATGTTTGATCAATGTCCTCTGGAGGGCTGCAGCAAGCTCTTTGTGTAAAGACATCATTTCACACATATATTTTAAGACACCTGTACCATAGGAACTTGTCTTTTGAAATAGTATTTGCCAAGTTCCTATGAGTATAGATTTTATGTCTGTTGAGAGCAGCAATAATACTGCAGAAGCTTATTAGAACTATATCCCTGTGAAAGAACCTATAGAAAAGGAAAAAAACCCTCTACAGCGTACCCTTAACTGTTTCTTATATGATTCTATTGTTAACTTTATGACTATCTTTCATCTCAGTTAGATATTTATATATGGCCTCAATGACATATAGAAACAACTATTTTCCCTGTTGTCAAGACTAAGGAAGACATGAGATAAATACTTCAGAATAGTCTTGTACTTATAAAGTAGAAGATTCACAGTAAAAAAGTCATATGTTAAATTGCTAACGAACCATAGATTGAGACAGAGAGATTTAAGAGGAAAAAGGTCATTGTCATTGTTACTGGGATGCAACATAAACTACCATACTTTTTTCTATATCTCTTCACAAACTATAAATTTATGTAGTACTCCAACTACACATATGCTTAAATTAATTGGAAGAAAGAAGGAAAATATAAAGATGGATAATGGGGAATAGTTCACTCAGTGTTACTCAAGCTAACATAAATAAAATGGCAAGTAAATGTGCAGTTCATGTTGTAAAATTACACTCATTTGCTTATCTATTACACCCTTAAATTTCAGAGCTTCCCTTCCAAATAGAGTTCTTAGGCTATTCTGATTGGAAAAATTGCAATCACCTCTGTAGAAAAAGCACTGAGAGCTTGTCTCATTGAAGTTTTCTCTTTGTCTTTTTTTCCTTATTGTTTCTCTTAATCTAAATTAATCCAGTGCTGTGTGCTTTACTTGATGGATGGGAGAATGAAACAATTTATTTCACAAAATAAGATAATATTGAAGTGGATTACAGTTTCAAATTCCCAGAGCAAAACCATAATAAACAGAAGACACCAAACCAGCTTGACATTCATTGGCAAGGGAGAGTAAAAAAAGCCAGTTCTTTTTTCTCATGTATAGAAGCTTTCTCCCAGAAAACCAGTGAATGCAGTATTTCCTTACACCTCGCTTGGATACTTTCTTTCCAAGTACAAAGCAAGACTGGCTCTGGGTTTCTTGCCTTTAAACTATAACATATCTCATCTAATTCCGTTTCCCTAGGAAGGGTAGGGGCATATATTGTAAAATTATTTAGAATATCCCACTTTGTCAGTTGTGTCATATCCAGAGATACCCTGTGAGGAATCTTGGCACTGGTCTATACTGTCAGTTTAGTTTGGGTGTCGCTTTAGACCCAAGGTCACACCCACTGCCTGGACTATTGTGCCATTTTTATTAAGCTGGGCTACCTTTTGCAAGACTTGAGTATGGCTTCTGTCTTTTAGTATGGTGTGGTAATTAGTAGACTTGGAGGCCTCATATTTAACAGAAGTGCAAGTTTAACTCGCAGAAGGTTTCACAGTTGCTGCCAGCCACTTGTTTGTAAGACTAGCATACAAAAGAATACCCTTTAATTAAAGAACCTTATTAAAGTTTATTTCTGCGATTCAATTATTAGATAAATCTTTAGCACGTGGCTTTAGTCTATGTGTTAATATAACATACAGTCTCTCAGGCACAGTTATAGCCTTGCTAAAATATGTCAGCAAAACTCTATACACCGTTCTAAGTAATGTTCAATTTATAGCTTACATGGATACAATATCAACTTTGATTTATACTGTATGCCCTCTAGCAATACAATCCAATGTCCTCCTTGCCTTTTTTTTTTTTTTTTTTTCTAATTGCAGCAACAGTACTCAGTGTATTAAGGTTGCTCAGATTTTCCTATAGTATGCCTGATCCTACCAGGAAGTTCAAAACTCAAAGATATGGTATGATGGCTACTCTGTCCTCTCCTTTCTGCTATTACATTAATATTTCTCAAAGTCATTCCTGGAAAAGCACTAATCTATAACCCATTTTTCCTTAGGCTAAATCGGATGTTCTCAAGTAAGTCAATATATTTAAACTTTTAAAATGGGATCTATGGGAAATCACAACCTGGAAACTTAAAAAGTACAATCACTACATTAAATTCTGTGCATTTTTCTTCTGCTTTTCCTTCCCCATGTCCTACCTATACTTTTCTCCATACTGCATTCATGAGTTCACATACAATTTCTTCTCCAATGTTTTCAGAATACAAAGTCTTCTAACACTGTTTTCTTTCCTGAGTAGCTTAATCATATCCTTGGTAAACAAACTGAATCTTTTATCTGATTTCATTCAGAGGAAGAATGTCCAATCACACTGTCTGTGTGTCAGTCAGTCTGCTGGTCTGCCTGTTGTCTTATTGGACAACTTCCTCAGCTCAACAAGAGATGTAAAAAACCCCAAGATTATGTCACTACAAGCTTTATGAAAATAAGACACTGCATACAGGGGAGAGATATGTCAGTATTCCCTCAGAGAGACAGAATATTTTGAAGTTGCAAGGGATTTTAGGGAAGTTTTACAGGCTCATGGTATAGCATACAAAATCATGACATATCCAAAAGATGGCTAACTTATTCTGATCTTCAGAACTATGCAAGTCTTTTACACATTTATTCCAAGTGTTTAAGTAAATGTGTTTTTATACTTTCTACTGAAGTTATTGAAAGATTCCCCTGGAATTTCTTTTTTTTTTTTTTTTCTTTTTTTTTTCTTTAATAAAATTTTCTCTTATATTCTAATTAGAAGGTGAGTAAAAGGCAATCCTGCTTTTCAAGCAATCTGTATCATTCCATTCTATAACACTCCAGCTGGGAGCTCCCCAGTAGGGACACCTTGAACAGAGACTTTAAGCTACTCTAGGACATCTTAGGCATCCAATATATTCTATTCTTTCAAATGAGATACTCAATAACATATGTATTTTGCTTACCTGAGAAAATATCCCATTCCAAGACAGGAAAAAAAAAGAAACCAAACACCTTCTTCAAAAAGTAGAATATTTATGTACATTCTTCCAAGGAATTTTATTATCATTGTTCTGTCTATTTTTATTTTAACCTGGCACATTTTCTAAAGAAAAGAAAGAAGACAAAACAAAAGTCGATATTTGCAACTGATTTTTCTTCCTTCCTAAAATCTGATGTAATGAAATTGTTTATGCAGTTTGTGTTGCGGGAAGATTCTATATTTATGCCAAAATAAATGGTTATATCCATTGAGAACATAGATTACAGAATGAAGGATGGAACAGGTTTTCTGGTTAATTTAGAGGCAAATTCTAATTTCTACATGCCAACATGGTTTAGACAAGCACAGCTGTATACACACAGCACTCAAATGCAGCTATGGGACAATGCCGTATGGACAGCTAAAAACTGACCATAGAAAGAACAGATGAAGCGTAGATAGATCAATATTGAAATAAGTAGTAAAAGGTCATTTTCCTTTACCGCTATCTAGAACCAGTGCAACGATGTTCTGGAAGGGAACGGCCAAATGTAACGGCTCTCTTTTTTATTTTTCCAGTATGGATTTCAGTCAAAAAAAAAGGCGGGGAAGAAGAATAATCTATTTTTCTATAAGACATCAAAAGCTGCCTGTAAGTAAATATTGACACTTGGCAGATGTATCAGTTTATCATAAAATATTTTTCCTTTTTAATCACTATAATTCTATAAATCTTCATCTGACATATTGATGTGAACTTTTTTGACCAGATGTTCCGCATTTCAGTGAAACAAACTGAAACAAAACAAAACAAAGCAGAAGCAAACCCAAATCTTACAGACTGCTGTAGAAATCCCATTACTTTTAAAATGGAATATCACTGTGCTATGCTGTATTACTTAATAGGTGACAATTAATCACTATCCTTGAGCTTTAGTAACACAGAAACCCTCTGTTCTACCTTGATCACTTTTAGTTGAACCTGAATTTTTTTTTTTTTGAGCAAGAGATAATAAGAGCATAGCTTTTTGGCCTTGCTAGATCTTCTTGCAGAAAACATTTTATATGATGCTAGCAGGTTCATAATTAAAATTCATAGCTTTTAGGAAAACTGTGGTTACTAAAACCCCAAATGCACATTGTAAGAGCACAACACAACACAGCGATAGCAAGCAAGCCATCTCCCATATGACATTCACTCCTCTCCAGAAGATGCAGAACTAGTTGGTATCAAAACAATTCATAGGTAGGGAATTACCTACAATGTGAAAATCATGTACTAACAGGAAATCAGTTACATATGAAATGAAGCACACACTTTCTAACCTGCACAGCAGCTTCTTTCTTCTGTCCTTTACAGTTCAGAATAGATTAAAAGACACAAGCACAAACATAAGAAATCAATAGGAACTCATGTCACTCAGCGTCCAAATTCTGTTGCATCAGACTTAAAGTATCACTGTCAAGAAAACAACCCTAAGTGACATGTTCTCTAATTATCTCTACAGGGTGTAACAATATCTTTTATAGAGTATGTGTTGGTTTTCCAGAGATTAGTAACTTCAGAATACTACATAGGATATATTTTTGTGCATATAAGCTTGACATTTTATCCCAAATCCAGACATTCCTGAACAGCATGGGAATATCACTGTTTAAATGTAACTTTATAATCTACTTGACATTTCTGAGAAGGAAGTTATATATCAGGCTATGGACTGGGTGGAACAAAGTAATACAGAGGCAGATTAATAGCCTCTGGAAGAGAGAGAGGAATTAGTGTTCAGTGAGGCAATAGATATAATTCAGAATAGGATTGAAAGATGAAAAAGACTGTAGATAATCTTTTGACATTCAGCTGACAACCTGATTCTTAGTTTACAAGTAGGAGGAAGGCACTTGCTAGATGATGAACACGTCAGGATCTGTTCTTCAGGGTGTCTGAAGGGTATTCTAATTAATGGTGGTGTAACATCACCTCTAAATTGCTTTCTAAACAGAAACATCTGTCTTCAGCTTCAGGGAAACTGCTTCAGGATTTTGGAGAGCTCATCTTCCTGCCAGTTCCCGCAGTTCTCCAATGGCACAGCAATCTGTGGGATGTGACAGCTAGCTGAGGGGGTACGGTGCCAAAGACACCTCAGAACCACAAGAAGCCCCTTAACTGTTCTGTATGAAGGGTTTGTGGTTATGAGGTGTTAACAATGGAACCTAAGTGCCCAAAACCTTACAGACATAGCTCTGTATTTGTGATAATATTTATTTTTCCTGTCTAAACTCCAAAAGATACTTTTCTTTTAATCAAGTAGCAGAGATCTGCACTTACAATTAAGCATAGCTGTGTTCCCAGTAAAACAGTGTTCCTAGGAATGGTTGAACAAACTGTGATTAGAACTTACTTATTTATTCTGTTTTTACACTGTTAGATCAAGTAACTTGCTCTACCAGTAAAATCTGGAGATGAAACAAAATCTGTGACAGAACCAACTTGCCATTAACAAACTTCAAATTAACTTTTCTTTTAATTTTGCATTTATTTTTCTACCTTCAGGATAGTGGCTGCCTGGTTGGGATAGATGCAGGAGATTTAAAATATTGCATGTGAAAGATAGAGAAATCCTGCCTTGATTCCACCATGCACAGCAAGCGTGGTTGCTATCCTATATGTGGCTTTATGTACACACACATTGATGAGATCGGACCAAGCCAGAACACTCTAAATATTTTGATTGTATCAAAATTTTGTATTGACATTCACTGTCCACTGACCTTCTTTCTGTCTTCTTCCAAATAGTGTTTGAAATAACTTGTGGGAGGCTGCTCCAATTCCAATCACAAGCTATGTCACAAGAAATATAGAAATGATGGGGGGAAAAGAAGAAAAAAGAAAACCTTCACTCTTCAGCATCAATAAGGAATGATTCCTTTTGTGAGAAAAGAAATTATATTTGGGTTTTTTGGGTTGTTTTCTCTGTTCAGTTTCCTCAAAAAGGATCAGCTAATAGAATTAGAAACAAAGATGGTAAACACTTACATGAACATCTATTTGATGCACGGTTTCTGTCAAAGTATTTAAATGTCTTAGGCTATATAGATTTTAACTATTCCCAGGACCAGATAATACTGATTTGTCAGAACTTCATTGCTGCTTTTCCTACACATTTACACTTCAGGGTAGAATTTCTGGTCAAAAATAGTGTAAGATGCCTTTTGTAGAACAGATCACTGATTATTAGTGGTTATACTCTGTTATTCATGGTTGTATAGGGGCTGGGACATTTTTATTCTGTTACATCTGTGGTGCCTTTTGTAAGTAATAGTGAGGTGTTTTAGAGAAAGAACAGGCCAGATCCATTGACTTGACGAGACTGTTATGGGTCTTGCTCTGAATTAGTCCTGCTCTAAATAAAGCAGTATGGTAACCTGTGCCAGTGCCTGTCAAGTCTGTTAGAAAAGGTATAAATACTACACTTGTGCCATACCTGGAAAATGAAGCTGTATTCTTATCCCTTATTCCTTTCCTTCAGTAGTCTGAAACACAAGAGCAGCTTAGACATGAATGAATGCCCTGTGAATTTCACTGCCAAATACTCTACAGGAGCACTATATGATTTGCCATATATTTTCAATTGGTTACATAGGTGGCAAAAATGCCAGATTCAATAAAAGAGCAAGAAGAAACAGATGTGTTTGCATCAAGGGAACTGCCTTTTCATAGGATACATGTACTGTTTGGTTTCTCAAAAATGAGCTCATTTTCTAAAATTTAAAAACTATTAACTTATTTATAAATGGATTGTTGTAACGACCTCATTCTCTGTCAGAGAGCGGTGTGTTTGTCCTTGTTGATGTCAGTGAAGTCAATGGAAGTGAAGGTGTCTTAGTACCTTATTAGCTGCTGGGCATTGTCTGACCATTTAATATATATCTTCACCAAAAAAAAACGCCTTGGCACAGCTAAGATGTCTCATAAATTTTGTGCAACCCTGCGCCAACTTATCAAACTCAATATAAAAAGCGCCGTGTGTACTAATACGTTTGCCACTAAGCCATACTTACTGTCAGAGCAGCCGGTGTTTTGCCACTGGAAACTAAACTTGAAGAACAGGATCTTTTGCTTTTTAAAACTTCTTATTTTTCTTATATCAAATACTGACTTAAGCACATTTGTTGCTTTAAGCTTTAATTAAGCGCTTTTCAAGAAAAGAAGAAATAGCACGTTATCAAGAAAAATCAGCAGTAACATAGCTACTTTTGCAAAACTGGCATGTGGTAGGAAGTACTGAAGGTTTTTCTAAAAGCTGAATTTAACAACAATGTTTTAAGTAGATTGGTAAGGTACATGGATTTCCAGAGTTCCGTGGTACATAATAATGATGTTTCTGCAGTAGGATTTTTACCCAATCTGTATAAACTCTGTTTGAACGAAGCACAGCAGCAGTGGGGAAAGACAACAGGAGGCATACGAGGTCTTACAAATAGACCTTGCCTTTGCAGACCTGATATTGAACTACCCTTTGTTCCCAGGCTGGTGCTGAAGGTGAGCAGCTCTGACATGGACTATGTGAAGTATTCTTCCTGGTCAGCTGAATTAGCTTCTCTCTGCTCCATAGTTCCTCCTGTAAACACAAAGTGTCACCCTGTTTGCCACTTCTTTCAGGTTAATCACGACAGTTTTAGCTGCTTTCGCAGTTGTTCTTTCTCAGTATTCTTACTAGCTTTGTCATTGTTTGTTTTTATCCAGAGCTTCTTCATTATTTAACCGTTCTGCATCACTCCTGTTGTAATCTCCGCACGTGTCTACTGTTGCTACATTTGTCCTTTCAACATACCAGACTTACTTCCCAAAACACGTACGCAAATAGGCTGTCAGCCCCACCTTTTCAAACATTCATGCAATTAAAGCACTTGGCAAACTGGCATGTAAAATGCAGCTAAAGATCCATCAAGGTGACTCTTGTCCAGGTTTCCCCTTCTGTTTTGCCAAACAAACATCTGCCCTTAAATTTCCATATTAAGTGACCGTGCTAAGTTTTGTTTTCTTTCGTCCTTGCTGGGGTAAACAACAATAATTAACTAACATGGCAACAAAACTTTAAAGCCTTTGAACTGAAACATTTCAGGTGCATGGGAAGAGACTCAGGTGAGAAGCTGTCTGGGGTTGTCACCCAGATGCCTCCCTCATTTCTTACAGTCTCTATAAGGAGAAATGCCCCTGGGTGCTTTTTGCAGAGCTGTTTGAATAGGTTCAAGTAATGGTAGGTATTGGGCTGTTAGCACTAGGAGAGCACATCCCGCTGATCCTGGGTCATAATAAATTACTCTGGGTAATATATTCCATTCTCCCTGTATTTCTTGCCTCTTCTCCAACTTTGCATTTAAAGGATATAGTTCCTCTGTGACCCTCAAACTGAGAGGCTGAAGAGGTACAAACTGATTTGCTGAGAAGTAGCATTTGATGACTTCTGATATACCTGCACTGGCAAAAACCATGTCTCCGGTTAATTACCTTAACTTCTGAGAACTCTCCGTCAGAGAACCCGGGCTCGAACACAGCTGGGTGAACAGCTTTTACTGAGCTGGGTTGAGAACCAGAAACAATGCAGCTTGGTGTAGCACTACACTATGCTTTCCTGTTACTGCAGCCATATTGCCACTGGAATTGGAATTGCTGCTCCACAGTGCTGTATCATGTAGCCACACCATCTTACCTAGGTTTACTAACTTTGTAAAATTAGGGTTAAGTTCATAACTTCAGGAAGAAAATCCACCTCTATCTTCCCATATATTTTGGGGTTTTTTTTATTTTCTTATTTTTATAAATGTCTGTTTAGTGATGTGAGCAGATGCACAGTTTCAAGGCAAAAGTAACCACCTTTTTTAACAACCATTTTACCAGTTTTTGCCTATCTGGGTTCTAAATCTGACCCATAAAGACTTTTGTAAACTGTACTCTAAACCATTACAGTAAAGGCTATCCATAATACATTTACAAGACAATTGTTGAAGAAGCTCTTGAGAGCTTAGATTTCCATTTTCCTTGGTTTTTTGATTTACAAGTAAAATTGCAGATCTGAATTTTAACAAGGTGGTAACAGAAAGAGTCAAGATATTGGACATTTAAACCTTCATCTTGGTATTTATTCATGCCTAAAAGAAGGGATTACTTGCTTTTCCTTGCTAAATATTCAGGGTTTGGGAAGATAAAGTATTGGATGGATAATATGAGTAAAGTAAAATTTCTAGTAAATGAGCGTAAAGAATAAACATCAGGAAAAAACACAGAGATATTTGTGAATAAAGGACTGGATGATGTTATTATTTTTCTTGACTCTCTCACTGTACAGTGTATCATCTTGTGCATCTTATTCATCAGCTTTGCCACTGTTTTCTGTGCTATGGCCTTCCTGCAAAGCTCTTCAGGAAAGAGAAACAAAGTACAGGTCTGCTGTGGCCTCTGAAGTCCAGTGAGAGTTTTGCTATTGACAAAGTCCAGCCTGTGCTAGATAACATCTCAGTTACAAGAAAATATCAAAAATCAAAACAGAGAAGATAATTTGAACAATTTTGGCTTTATGGCTTTCAGATTTAGCCATTTTATGGCTTCACATTAGCAAAATAAATTGTTATCCTTTGAAATTATGTAAAACTGATTCAGCATTTTCACTTAAATGTGAAAGACCAAACTAAACAGATTAATTGGACCAGCTGCCAGAGAAGAGCAGTAATGTAACTGTAAAAGTTTTTCAGATTGCCTTTTTTTATCATGCTTTGTAGCTTGTTAGCTTTACAACTGCATATAAGCTAAAGTACTTATTAAAATAAATGATTGCATTCTATTTATGACAACTGAGCTGTTTGTAAAATAACATGAACACACACTTTTCATACTTACTGGTTATTCCTTACTTTTGAAGATGCCTTTCTGCATAAAAAACACCATTAATAATTTCGATGCTGAGCCTCAACTACAGTTTGTTTGTTTGTTTGTTTGTTTGTTTTCAGAGAAAAAGTGGTCATGGACATTACTGAATGGGTTTCTGATCCTGAGATTATTGAGATTTCATCAGTTGAAGGATTTTCTCTAGCAAGGAAAACAAACTATAGATGGAGTCTAAAACATTTTCCAGGCATAGAGACAGTTTTCAGTGACTAATTATATCTAGAGGTAGCTAGGAAAAAACATCAGTGTAAAAAAAATCCATAAATGAAGTTAATTTGGAGCTGGTAAAAGTACAGTTTGAAAAGGTTTAGTGAATGATCATAAACTTATTTATTCCTCAAAACAATCTCAGTATAACTATCTGTAATAACAGTGGCTTGATTATAGATAAGATAAAAGGCACCTTTTGTAAGGGTACTTTGTATGTAGATGTGTATGAAGGATGAGTGAACCATATTTGTTCTGGGATGCTCTAAGAAACTATTAACTTTCAGAACTGACAGGCTTGATGTTCAAAGCATAATGATGTAACTATATTCCTCCTAAGAAGCCTTTGGTTTTCTTTCTCTTCAAGTTTTCAAAATGAAGTTTGACAAATCAGGAGAACAAAATAAATTCTGTGGAAAAATCTTTAGGATAGGTTAATAGTTTTGGATACTGGCGACCTCAGTTCAGTTTCTTACTTTAAAGTTAGTGCAGGCATATCACTCTTGGATTCGGAATGGAATGCAAGCATTCTGACTATTTTTTGGTCTCCTTAGACTATATGAATGAAAGGATTTGGTAGTTGCAATGTGTTTTCCAAAACTTATCTTTAAGGTCTACAGCTCAGAGAGTAGAATGAATATCCTGCACCCCAATGTAATGCTATGGGAAAATTAATCACTCCAAAATGAGAGTAATGGCTGCACATGGAGTAGCTGACAGTCAAGACAGGGAAGAAACGGATTGACTGCCAAGAAGAAGTGCCACATCTTCCAGGCAAAAAGTTTATCTGGAAAGTAGCCTTGATCTATGCTTAGGATATGCTGTCCTCACCTTTTTCTTGAACATTTCTATCAAAGCATGACAAAGTTTCTCATTTCTTTTAAAAGATTGCTTCCTCCACCATTTCCACTTTGCATCTTGAACAAACAGGAGATTCTGGTTCATTGCCTCCATCTGCTTAAGGCACTTCTACCCACATAGCCCATTCTTGTGAAGGAGTTATCTTAATCAATAAAGAGTGTGTAAGAAAGGAAAGAAGGCTTTCAACTTCTCTTGATGCTGTTGCATCAAAAAAAAAAAAAGTGAAATGAAAAATATTTCTTAACCGTCTGCTAAGTAAGAGCATGGTCTACTGATCTGAGCCTTTGCTAGGGAAAAGGGACAACTGTTTTCCATCTCTGCCTTTCAAATAGGAGACCTAACCAATTGGCTGGAGAGTTAATATTTAATTCTTTGTGAAAATCGATTATTCAACAGATGGAGATGGAAGTATCAGGCTGCACCCAGAGTATTGTGTCCAGTTCTAGTTCCCACAATTCAAAAAAGACATAGACAATCTGAAAAGGGTCCAAAGGAGGGTCACGAAGATGATCAAAGGGCACGGAACCTGCCCTACAAGGAAAGACTGGGACATAGGGCATTTTACCCTGGAGAAGACAAAGCTCAGGGGGTGACCTCATCACAGTTTTCTAGCACTTACATTCCAGCTACAAAGAGGACAGAGACTGTCTCTTCACAAGGTGCCACATGGAGAGTGCAAGGGTCAATAGATACAAGTTGCACCAGGAGAAGTTTTGATATAAGAAAGCCTTTTTTTTTTTTTTTTTTTTTCTTTACAGTGAGAACCATCACTGCAACAACCTTCCCCAGGGATGTGGCAGAGTCCCCATCACTGGATATTTTCAAGACATGATTGCACAGGGTGCTAGATAATCTCATCTAGGCTCCCTTATCCACAAAAGCAGGAGCAGATCATTGTTTGAAGTCCCTTCCAACCTGGGCTGTTCTATGCTGCACCTTTAAACTCCAAAATAAGCTATAATGATGTTTGGTGAGGACTGACATCTGGGATGAAGAGCAGCGTATTTGAAATATCCCAAAGAAAAGGAAGTTAGCTGAGGACTCTCCTACCTTGAATGAATACCTGAACAGCAAGATTATTGTGCAAAACATTCTCTGTTTCCTTCTCCTCTTCTCAGCATTGCCGTTCAGAACAGGGTTTGTTACTCAGCAAGTGGCCGGCATGAAACTTCATGTCAGATACATGCTCAAATACACTTCCAGTGGCATCTCTCAAGGACACTCAACATTTTCCTTCACGTACAGAGATGCAGATTTTCCTCTGTTGTCTGTAAGAAAAACTAGGCATTTCACTTATAATATGTAAATGTATGCTCAGAATTTTTAGGTCTTACAGTGGCTAACTAGTCTGAGTATAGCTCAAACCCCTTCCTGGGTCAGGACCTTCATTTCTCTGCAGTTGAATATCTCTGACAATGTGGGATGATATGACATCTCTGTCCCATAAATTCTTCTTTTAAAGGCAAATATAGTAAAGATGATAAGCTTTTGAAAAGGGTTATTTATGATGGGCCAAACAAGGACCACCAACAGACAGATGAGTTATACCTTGATACCCTGTGGGGAGAATGTCTTTTCTCCAAAGTGTTCACAACCCTACTGGAGGAATATGGTCACATAAGAAGTTTTCATAGGCAATCACCCTTCAAGAATATTGCTGCTATAGTAGCACTAAGGTTATTAAATTTCTGGTCCAGAAACTTTGTTAAAAAGGAATAACTGGGATAAAATCTCCATTTTTATTCTCATTCACAATTAAGAACACCAGGTTTTAATAATGGATATTTGAGAAGCATTTCAAAGCTAGGTGCAAAATTTTAAATTACATTTGTATGTGTCATACATTTTATACAGGCAGGGGTTTATATATTTTACACTCTGTCCTGTAATTCCTATTAATGATAATGAAAGTTACAAAGAAAGTATGCATAACAAAGACCATATAGTCCAGAAATCCAACTTTTTAAACCTGTGTTCTTTCACATCTTTAAATAAGATTCATAAATCACCAGACTACAAAAGAAATGAAGCAGTACAATTACAGGGAGCAGACTAAGAAGTTAAATAAGGGTGCTGCAGAAATATTAGTCTGTTTTCACTCTCATACTGTGAGTGTAATGCACTGGAATTATGACGGTCGGACTATCTTCTCTACTTGCTTTTCTCATTTTCTATGGTCAACATCATATTGAAATTATTGTAAGGGCAAACACCACTGTACAGTTACAAGCACTTTCAATAGGTAAAGCATACATTATAAAGTCTCTACTGTTGCTAAGTAAATGTCATCTTTCCCAAAACCCACCAGCAAATATTGATCAAGAATTCGAAGCTTTTCTGCGAGCTCCTAAGTCAGAGTGAATTAGTTTATGCAGTTTCAGAACATTTATAGCTGCAGTAACAACATCACTATATGTTGTTAGGTTAACCATGGATGTGGACTGATTTTTATAATTTTCAAAAGTGTAGAAGATGCCTACCTGACAGGCCTCTTGAACAAGTTACTGTGAAATAAGGTGGTTTGCGTCTCCTTCATGGAAAAGCATAAACAAAGGTAATTCGTGAATACTGAGGGAGCTGGCTGACGTAATTTTGTGGCCACTCTCAATAATCTTTCAACAATCATGGTGACTGGGATAGTTGTTTCAGGACCGGAAGAAAGCAAATGACATTCATCTTTAAAAAGGGCAAGAAGGAAGATCCAGAGAACTATGAGCCTCACCTCAATTCCTAGGAAGATGATGGAACAACTAATCCTGGAAACCATTTCCAGGCGCATGAAAGACAAGAAAGTGAACAGAAGTAGTTAGCATGAATTCGGCAAGGAGAAGTCATGCTTGACCAACTAGATAACCTTCTACGATTATATTAGTCTCTGAATATCATAGGTTCCATATCAGGAGGCACTGTTAATAATTTTGAAACTTGACCCTGCAGTAAATGCAGATGCATAGCTCACATGATTTCTTTCATGATTATTTCTTCATCTTTTCAAACTCTTTCCCTTTTCTTTCTAGCTGTATTTAGTCCTGGTGAACTGATACAGCCAAGAATGTCCCAGCTTCCATTGTTGCAATAACAGTCTTTCAAGGTGTTTCATTTGTGGGTCAATAGATGATTGGCCTGCATATAACTTTGTGCAGTGAGCCAAACTGATGGAGATTCCTCCACTAATTTTCTATAATCAAAATGATTGCACTGCAAATAAAAAGACTCAGGAAATCATCTAGTATTCCTGTCTTTACTGATCTATCTGACAACCTGTGATAACAGAGGGCGAATATCAGGAGCACAGTGGAAGGGATATAGCATGTATTAGCACTCCAGTCCTGAGTCATTACCTTTCCACCTAATCTGCCACAAACCAAAATGCATTTTGCTATAATGGCAAAAATGGAGTCCTTGCTCTGCAGGTGCTGAGTGACAGAAAGTCAGCTTTGTGGGGTTTCTAAACGCTGTCATTCTCTGCCTCAAAGGAAATACACTCCTGTACATCAAAGGTCTATCTAGTCAAGAATTACGTCTCCAAGAGGGACACAGAAAGAACATTTTAGAAAAGGTGTACAAACAGGATAATCATGCTTTACTATGAAACTCTCCCAGCCTCCACAACTTTGTTGAAGTGTTGGGGGTTTTTTCATAATTTTTAAAATGACCCTTGGAAGATTTTTATTGCATGAACTTCGCTGTTTCTGAACAACTTTTGTTCACTTTAGCATTCATATGGTTTGGTAGCAAGAGATTTGGAAGCCTAATTATGAAGCTGTGAAAAGCTTTTCTTCTGTGAAAAACTTCATTCTTTTTGTTTTGAACTTGCCACCTGCCATTTTATGCTGTCTAGTTCTTGAAAAATTGAACAATCATTCCTTGTTTCCCCTTCCTATAACTGCTGTGAATTTATAGACTTCTATTATAATATTCCCCACTCATTTTTTTCCTTTCAGAAGGATGCTATTCTGCTTTACCCTTCTGTGTCACACTGCTCCAGCTCAGGGACAGACTCAAAGACAGAATGCCTCAGCTCAACAAGATATCTGCTTCTCTAACCTTTTTTCTCAGGTAACATCTAAGCTTTGGACTTAAAGACATCTAAGGTATGCCCTGATACATCATGCATAAGTGGTAGATTATGATCCATGTCACGTAGTAAGATAAAGTTCTGATGTGTCCATTCCTCTTTAGAAAAGAGGTAACTAGTGGTATTTTGAAGATCAGACCTCTGTGGAAATTAGTGCAGAGTCTTTACTCTAAGACACTAAAACCATTAGAGTCCATTGGGGGTGGGAGGTGTCTCCACATCTTTCTTTAATTAATGACTGCAGCGATTGCCATAAAAGTTGTTGAAATAACTGTGAGAGCAAAAGCCCAGACTGATAGAGAAGGCACAGCAATGTCATCAAGAACTGCTCCTGGGATAGCGGCCAAGATGGTACTAATAATTCCTGACAGAAAACAGGGGATGAATTCAGGCCAAAGGGCATTCATTCATAATGCAAGACTTTCAAGCAGGGGAGAAAAAAAAAAAAAAAGGGTTCCAGAAGTAATGTGATACTTTCTGAATTCTCATATTAGGTGCAATTTTGGAATGTGGACAGAGCCAGACAATAGAAAAATCACATTTTCTGTAGTGAAGAAAATGTATGCATGAAACTGTGCCTATATTTAATCTTTCAAAGGTGTCAATACATTTTTCTGACTATCATGAACTTCAGAAGCTGTGACAGAGCTTGGTTTGGTTAAACATTGGGATTTCAGACAAAAATTTTTGGGTTTATCTTAGTCTTCTTAGATATGGTAGACTATCTTATAGAGTGCCTACAGAGATGAAGGTGTGTAGAAAGCCAAGCAGATGTGCTTAGGGACATGGTTTAGGGCTGTAATTAGCAGTGCTAGGTTAATGGTTGGACTTGATGATTTTAAAGGTCATTGCTAACCTAAATTACTCTATGATTCTATGATTATTTTTAATGCTGACTGTGAGGACTACAAAATAAAAATGAATGCACAACTAATCCAGAACAGGTATGAGCATGGGATCTCACTCTGTTAAATTATCCAGAATAGACAAAGCAATATTTATGCAAGCTTTGTGTTTATGAGAAGACAGATAAAATCTGTAGTGACTGGATCATATATGGTAGGACCTCTATACATTTTTTTTCCCTGAGTGACTGTGAAATGGCAGAGTTGAACTACACCAGTACTGTATGTCATATACTCATGGCACACAGCATTTAGGTACCCTAAATCCAGATTGTCTGTGTCATGGAAGTGTGGTATTAATTGAATTGCCTTAAAAGGTTGGTATCGAAGGGGAGTGTGAGATGCTCTAAGGTATTTAAACCAGCTGAATGTGTCTAGTAGTTATGTACAATCCGTCATGGAATGTGAGTGGCTTTCTAAATGGGAGCTGGAAACTAAGAAAGAGATGAAGTTTTACTGGGCACCGACATATCAGCAGCTGGATTCAGCCCTTAGACTTGGAGACAGCACTTGTAAATTCTGTGATACCGAACCCAGACAAATCATTGGTGAAAGCATGACTGGAGCTGACCTGAGCTGAGAGTCAGCACCACCGTCTGTCCTGTGGCATACTCTTTAATACTCTAGTGTAGCTTTCAATAATAATACTATGTTATTGCAAAAACATTTTTATATTGTACTTGTAAAAATGCTAGTGGTAATTAAAGCATGTGAAAATAGGGTGTTAATCAAATTATCCCAAATAAGTACATTACAATAGCTATGCATTAGAAGCAAATCAGTACATCAGTGGCTGAACAAACCCTTACATTGCACGCAGTTAGTGGAAAAGAGGTTAAACTCTATTAAATTTTTGCGTGATTTACTGGACCACACTCTTGGCTTCAAGCTATTCAAATGGCCAATCACTTTTCCCACCTTTGCATGTCTTCCATGATTTTGGTGTGCATTTGGTAGAAATCTAAACTTGAGCTTCCAGTTAAGTTTCCACAAACAGAAACCTCATTCGTGCTCAGTAAAACCACTCATCAAACAAAAGCCTTAACAGTACGCGTGCTGAGGGTATTTGCTTCCAAACTGCACCACTGCTTTAAAATAAGATTCCAATGTAGGTGTATCTATAAGTATGTTAAAAGACTACCATCTAATGAATCCACAAAGACACAGGAAAACAAGGTTTGCTGTCTTTGTTTTCATATTTTATTTTATTTTTTAGTTATTTTCTTCTGTTACAGTATAGGCAAAATAATGAATTATCAGAAGTTACAATAAATCATCTCCTATTAATTTTATTTTGTTTTATTTTTATCTCTTAAGCATTTGGTATTGCTATGGGCAGGATGCAGGACTAACCTTGGCACTGCTGCTCTTGTGATTCTTTGGATACTGGAGACAGGTAGAGGAATTCTGGCTTTCTTTGTATGAACTTACCAGGATGGATGCTGTATGGTGACTACACACTGCAATGGCAATTGCTGGCACAACCCTTTCCCTAGATAGTTCTACCTTATCTGCCACTGTTTTAATGCTGGATGTATAACAATTATTATTATCATCATACTACACTTTCTACTGCAGAAATAAGAGTCCTGAAAGTCCTGAGAATGGTGCAGGTGGAGAATGTCAGTAATTGATGAGTCCAAAAAGTTCCTACAAGAGTGCTTTAGCCATAGCTGGAGTGTCTCTGGAAAATACTACTGTTTAATATCTTTAGTGAAATAGAAAAACTGTCTGAAAATACATGTTTATTGCATCACAACTGCAGACTATTTCTATTTTATATTTTATAGGTCAAACAAATATTATTATAAGCATTTTTTGATCTGGAGGGGAACACATGTCGGATTAATTTTGAAAACTGGCTCTGCTACTAGAGGTGTGGAACTGTATTAAAAAAGGTGTGCTCAGAGCAGCAATTCTAGCAATACCCTAAAGGACAAATGGATTTTTATCGCTACGTATCACTTATTTTTAAGAACTGCTGGAATGAGTTACAGCAAAAGCCTCTCTCCCAGAATCTCATCTCAGGTGGTGGCCAATAGGGGATGCTTAAGAAGCGGAATAGGGGTAGAGAAAGAACCTTTCCAAGGAATGTTTTTCAATCTGCATGCAGTTTAAGGATTTCCTGGGTCATTAGTTGCATCCAGGTCATTGTCTTTAATAGCTATTGATACCTCCTGTCCTGCATGAATTTGTCTAATTTGTCTTTAAACCTTTGGCCTCTAAAACAGCCTGTAGTGATAGGTTCCACAATTTCATTAGGTGACATGTGAAATAGGTGTTTATACTTATTCTTTTCAAAATGATGCTAGTTCCACTGTGTGCTCCTTGTTCCTTTATTGCAATAGTGAATAAATATTACTTATTCAGTTATGCCATTTATGCGATCATAGAACTTTGCACAGTTGCCTACGTTCCTAAATAATTTACAGATCTGTGTGTGTGATAAGTTTTTTACTCCGGGTAAAGGAGGTAAACAGACTTTTCCTTCACTGTGCGTGTGAAAAGGAAATATGGCTAGTTAAAATTTAAATATGGCCAGGAAAAGCCATATTCTGTTAAACCCTGAGCCCCATATTCTCTCAGAAGTGAGAGAAATCACTATGTTCAGGGCTTTTGCCATTGTTTCCATTTATAATTTGCAGTCCAGAAGCAGCTGCTTTTGAAATTTATACACAAAAGAATCGGGCACATGGATCCTGGGAATGACAGAACCAACTCAATTTGCGGTGTGCAGTCTGTCTGTCCACCCACCTTATTTCATGATGTAGTTTAATTGCTAGTCTAGACTACTACTAGTCTAAAAAATTAACATAAACGAGCAATATTAGCAGCACAATAACAACAGTCAGGTTCTATAATGTGCTATACCTTTAATAGAAACTTTCCAAGAGTAAAAAATGCCCTCAGATATTTATTGGACTGAAACATTAAAATAAATGTAACAAAAGATTCTTAAAACCTATATAAATGTCGTGGCTTTCAGTCTTCATCCAATCTTGAAAGACACTATTTTCCCCCCTATTTTCTTTTACCTATCAGGTAGGAAATAGAGTTGTCTGGTTCTAAGGCATCTCTCTCTTTGTTGGTTTTTTTGTTTTTTGGTTTTTTTTAATTTGATTGTCCTGATTCACTGACTACCTCTGTGATGTTGATTACCCCACATAACAGTACATCCTTTCATCTTGCTTTTTCCCAGATGGCTAACACTTCAAAGGAACCCAGCTTGGAAACACTTTACTATCTACGCATAAAGTACAATTTACATCTAAAAGTATAAAATGTGTTTCTTTCTGAAATGTAGATGATATGAGGTTTCTCTTGTTTTGACCCAATAGGATAGCGTTAACTAGTTTTTGGCTGGGATGGTAGCTTCCTAAAACACTATGGTTAAACCAATAAAAGATGAAACTCAGGACTAGAATCCACCCCCACACCTCCACCCCAATTCTGATGTCTAGTTTGTCTAGAATTGGTCCTCCTTGCTCCTTGCAGGACTTTCTGTGCATTTCACATTCAAATCTCACTGCAGAAAAAGCAGAAAGAAGCCTCGTGAGAAGGACCATAAATTTAGGCCTCTTGCAATCAACCTGCTAATGGTCTGCTCCAAGCATCAAGATGGAGTAATGGTCCCTCCTCCCCACAGCTTGCCTGGTCCGACCAGACCTGAGCTCCTGGAGTGTAGGGCATGCATTCCCTCACTCTGCTCTCCCTGTTGTTTGGGACCATGCCTTTTGGGAATGTTGCATTACACCAACATGGGCTCTATTTGGCTCTATAGCCATTACGAAAATCTTGTCTATAATGTCAGATGACAGCCATTTTCCAGTAATCATGACTCACTCTTTCAAGCTCTTTGGGCAGATTTTTCCGTAAATATGGGGAGCTTTGGGCAGGAGGCATAGGTATAGCTGCCCAAACTCAACATTTTGAGACCGTGCACAAGAAAACATATTTAAAGGAGCAAAAGAATTTTCAAGACATGACTGAAACCCAATGAATTTTCACAACTTAGAGCTGAACAGGTCTGGGAAGCAGACAGACTGGAAAAGCCATCTATGACACCACTAAGTTTTGGTGCCCACCTAGCAGCTGAGTGGGGACTTATGTAGACTAAATTCCATAGGGAAGTTCATTTATACACTGTCACACTCAGCCAACAAAGACAGCCACAAAACAGAGCTTTCGAAGAAGAATTCAATGTTAAATCTGTTAAGTAGCACTATAAAATTAACAAGGCAACTGCATTTCTGTTGACTGTTGCAAGCCTCTATCTAGATGATTAATGGCTATACCACCAATGCAACTGAAGATACAAATCATTTGTATTAAAATTGAGTACAAAGACAAGTTTTTAACAATTGTTTAAACAATTGCTACTCTTGGATCATTATTGGTATTAGATATACTAAAACACTTAATGCAAGTAAAATATTAAGAGTTCTGCTGTTCTATTAGAAAACATAAGTGGTGCATGGAGAATATCCAGTCCTCTTTCAGATTCTTTGCTTCAGAAATAGAGGTAATGTCTCTTTGAAAGAGGTTTAAAACTTCTGCTGTTGTGGATTATCATGTATGCTTGGGCCAATACAGTAGTATGAATCTTTGAAGCATGAGGCTTTGGAGACTTGGTAAAATGGTTACACAACATTTTAATAATGGACATATAATAGAGGTAAAAGAATATTTTATTCTTCCCTTTGGATAAAATCTGTGTCATTGAAGTAATGTAAATACATTTTTGAGAATAAAACTAATGAAAATATCTTAATAAATTTATTTCTTCACACATTAAACTATTTTTATTTATATAAAAAGAGATTCTTTTTTCTATATTTTGAATAATTGAAGTTCAAACGTTAGTTTTAAAAGGACGTTATTATAGAAAAATCAAATTCATTCCTCAGTCTGTTTTTCCATATTTAATAAACACTGATAAGAGCACAATAAAGAGGAGCTTTATCAAGAGCTTGCAATGGGGAAGACACATTTTCTTAAAACACAAAAGCACAGTATAACCTAAAAGTAGCTGCAGTTAATCAAGTGTGTAACGTAAGGCCAATATTCTGTATTCAGGCAGCAACATATATTTACAGTATTTACCTCGTGAGAATTTTGTAGAATAAGTAAAAAAAGGGCAGACATTCAATGCTATATCTGAGTTTTAACTGAACCCAGATTTACTTCTGCTTTAGATTTGGAGGCCTGAAACTCATTTTAATCTAAGTGATATTTGTTGTTATCACTAAACAAATCAGATTTGATTTTCTTATTACAGATACAAACTTATCTCTCTCACAGTGTTGTCAGTAAATTAAAGAAGGAAGATATGTTTAAAGCTCTTAGGCCAAACTGGAGGAATTTTAAACAGGCAAACAAACTACCTTGTGAATCTTCCAGGTTGCTTCTTTATGCTTTCACCATTTTTAAATAAGAATTTGAACCTGTCACTATTTGTTCTGTAAATAACAGAATAATGATCCTTACAGTTTTTTAGAGAGAAAACATAATTCATATGCAATCAGTTGAGAGCTTTCACTAACTTATTCAAGATGCCATGTATAACATTCTTAAAATGAATTACCAACAAACTTTTTCTATTAAAACAAACCTCTGGGAACTTGGGTTGCTGAAACTTTTCAATGTTATGATCAGTAATGCCTTGTCTACAAAGTGTACAAAATTTTACTTTGAGTTCACTTAATTTCCAAAGTGTCTCTAGGAAAGAGTTTCTTCCAATTATCTAAAAGACAAAAATGGCAAATAAAGTACTGAGGGAGATGTTTCTCTGAGAAGGCATTGGCTTTGAATCAGCTCTGAACTTCATTATCCTCCAATCGAGCAATCATATTTCTTCACCTCTGGAATTCACATTCCGCTGATTATCATTTATGTACTTTAATTGGTTACACTGTAATTTCTGGCTAGACCCTTATGAACAAAAGGACTGCTACTGATGGCTCATTCACAGTTTTAGTCCCTTTTTTGTAGTTGGCGAACAGATTCCCTCCTGATTTCTCTATCATCACCTACACAGCTCTCCCACTGGCTATAAAATACTGCAGCAGCTTGTAGGTAATTGATCAGACAAGTGAACTGTAAAATATTCATTTTCTACTTCAACAGCTAGATAAATCTCTTGGGAAGTGGATGAAAATATTGCTTATGCACATCAGGGTTGGTGTAGTAATAGCAAGGTTGCTGATAAGCAGGGGTCTGCTGCAGAGTTAATGCTTAATTCTGTTCCACGCCAGAGATGGGAAGCATGCAGCCTCCCTTTGCCTGCAGCTAGGAGTCTCATTATACACTGAACCCCAGGCATCAACACCAATGCACGGGTCGCGGTGCTTCGGGGATGGTGCTTCCTGTTTTAATTAACCAGGTTCATCTCGGTGTAACATGCCAAGGAACAAATTAACACTTAGTTACTGTAACCAACATGCTAAATAGCAAAATATTAATGAACTGGAGTGCAGGAGTGAAAAGGGACAGGCAGAAGAGGGAAAGGAGACTTAAACCTGCTTTTATTTTCATCAACAGCAATCTTTACAGTCTCCCTTTCTGAGGTTGTTTTTTTGCACCAGGTTTTCAAATACCTGTCAAGGTGCTTACAGACTTGTAGAGCAACAGCAGAAGTTAGTGAATTCTTTTCATCTTTATCTTGCTCTGTTGCCATAGTAAGAGAATCTGAAGTGAATTAGCAATAGCTTTGTTTCTGATTCATGTTAAACCTGTATTAGGCAATCTTACTCAAGCCCAAACTATACTAATCAGAAAATACAGGCAATCCCTCCACCTGCTTTCTTCTCACACAAGAAGGAAAAAGGTAAACTTTTAAATATTGGAATATTAACAGCACTTTTTTTCCCAGTGGTATGTTTTAGAAGCAGCAGAGAACATATGCTTGTTTCCCATGTCTGTGGAGTGTGGTGTCAGTCAGCTTAAGATGAGGTATTTGAAATAAAAAATAGTTGATACTATTCATGCCACAGTAGTTGTGACCACCTGGAGAAGGCAAATGAACACTACGATTTTGCAGAAGAAAAGCAAGTGTGTTATAAATGCTGCAGCATCTGCTGTAGAGGTGCTGACAAGTAAACCAGCTTTTCTTGGATCAGAATAGTCATTTGCTTTAACAACAGAAAATAGGTCCGTGTTTCTTTCCATATCAGCTAACTTCTGCTGATTTAAATTTAGTGCCAGAGAAAAGGATGATAATAAATTGGTCAATCAGAAAATTTCGACAGCTTGCTAACACCAGACAGCATTAGCCAAAGATACTTTTTTTTTTCCATTATACTAGTAAATAGGCTTGTTCACACATAATCGTGATTTTGAGGCAAACCCCCCAGGCTGGAATCAAGTCCATTACAAATGCATGCCATGGCATTCAAGGTCTCTCCCAGGTATTGTCTAGTCACTTGACAACCCAGATATTCTGAGCCTTATTCCATCACCCCCACAGACAAGGCAGGCTGTGCATCCTCTGCAGACAGTAAGACTCAGATTTTTTTGTATGCTTTGTATGTTTTTTGATGCAACTAAAGCAAATAACTTATTTAATAAACATGCTGAAAAACTTATTCTGAGTTTCTAGTATCCCAGGTGTGGAGTGTTGTATCCCATATTTTTTTCTGAAAAAGAGTGGTGGAGATGAAAGAACCTATTTATAATGAGAAAACTATTCAAAACAAAGAAATATTAGAAAGCAATACTGAGCAAAGAAACAGAAATTAAAACAAATACTTCAAATGCTGCAGTTTCCCTTCGTGGTCCTCAATACAATATATCCTGCTATTTCAGAACTTCCTAAATTCTAATTCAGTTAAAAGGATAATTAAAAACAAAAATCAAGTTCTGCTAGTAATGAGGTGATAATGAAGTGCACCGTGAAAATCAAGTGTCTGTTTAATAACTGTATGTAACCTTTGCTCTTTGAATGCCATTTGTGATGACAGTAATGTGTTTAAAGGGAAATAAATGGATCTGGAACTCCCCTTCCCTCTCCCTTCCCTCTCCCTTCCCTCCCCTCTCCCTTCCCTTTCCTCAGTAATAGTTTTTGTCTTTATCCAGATAAGAGGTGTTAGGAAAAGCCTTCACCCGTATTTTTCCTCTGAAAATATTTTGTTATCAATTTCCATCCTTGCTTTCCCCCCCAAGTTTCTATTCATACTTCTCTGAGCTGTACAAATTTTGTTTATGTAGGTTCCTATATGTCTTTGTTTTGAGACACTCATATCTGGAAATAGGAATGTCTTTGTTTTCAGAGTCTATCTTTACATGATTTTATGATTTCCTTTTTATATCCAGCTAGCTATTGAAATCAGTAGCAGTCTAGGTAAGTACTTACTGCATTTTACAGATTTCACCTAGTCTTAAAGTCATCTGCCTTCCATGAATTTTTGTGAAGGACCAACTCTCCTTTATGGATCAGAGCTACTTGGAAACATTCAAGCACTACTGAGCCTTAATCACCTTGAGTGCTTTTCAATCACCTTTATGTCAAGCACATCTCTCTTTTTCTATCTATATGACACAGTAAATGTATTTAGTCTTCAAGATTAATCTTTTTTTAATAAATACTGTATTGCTGAGAAGCATTAAGAAGACACTGAGCTATGCTCCTGTGGAGAAGTTACTAGAGGGGAGATGTCCAAATGTTTGTTGCTGTTCTTCAAGCTTAAGGCATTTTGCAGAGCACTGTTGGTGGATTGGAAAGGAGTTGAATGTGAAGAAAAAGACAAAGGTCATAGAGTCTCTAACACAACCAGAAATCCAGCAGAAAAAACAAGGAAGGAGATCACAGATAGTTAAAGAGGAGATAAGAAAGGGGAGAAAGCCTGAAAGAAAAAGGGGAAACAAACACAGGGAGAGGCATACGTAAGGCAATGCCATTCCCTTTCCTCTTCCTTTGACTTTTAATTGCAGGTTTCATTGATTGTTTTCTTCCACTTAACTAAGATGAATTCCTTACTGTAAGGGTTATATTAAAAAGAAATACTTTTTAACAGAAATTCAGCAGACTACAATAACACTGTGGCTCCCTGCTTTGAAGTCCCTGTACTATCCTGGCTGCTCTGCCTTTTTTATTAAAAGAATTCTTCACGCATCTGTGATTCTGCTCCAAAACACTATTTTCCCAGTCCAAGTACCTTGGTATTTAACAGCAGCATATGTTCAAGAAAGTTCTAGAAAGCAGGCATAGTCCATAGAGTAATTATTTTAACAATGTACTTGGTTTACATGGCAAGGTTTTGGTATCGGGGGAGCTGCAGGGATAGCTTCTCTGAGGAGACACCAGAAACTGCACCCATGTCAGGCAGAGCCAGTTCCACCTGGCTCTAACACAGACTTGCCAATGGCCAAAGCGGAGACAGTGAGCAGTGTTGATAGTACTTCTGTGATGACGTATTTAAGAAAGGGTAAAAACCACTGAGCAGCACCTATGAGAGAGGAGTGAGAATATATGGGAGAAACAACTACACAGTTGCCAAGGTCAGTGAAAAGGAGGGGGATGAGGCAATACAGGCACCAGAGCAGATTCCTCTGCAGCCCATGGTGAAGATCATGGTGGTGCAGATTGGTCTTCTGCAGCCCATGAAGGACTACAGTGTAGCAGATATCCATTCTGCAGCCCATAGAGGACTCCATGCTGGAGCAGGTGGACGTGGCCTGTTGACCCCACGGACAACGTGCACTGCAGCAGGCTCCTGGCAGGATCTGTGCCCCTGTGAAGAGAGGAGCCCATGCTGGATCAGGTTTGCTAGCAGGACCTGTAGTCCTGTGGGACATCCATGCTGGAGGCACGACCATTTCTGAAGTACTGCACCCCATGGAAAGGACCCGTACTGCAGCAGATTGTGAAGGACTGGAGCCTGTGGGA
Organism: Bucorvus abyssinicus; assembly: GCA_009769605.1. Lineage (NCBI taxonomy): Eukaryota > Metazoa > Chordata > Aves > Bucerotiformes > Bucorvidae > Bucorvus > Bucorvus abyssinicus. The sequence continues at coordinate 28,717,927 of CM020028.1, read as the reverse complement.
AGGACCCATGCTCAAGAAATTAATGAAGGAGTATCTACTATGGGTGGTACCTCACACTGGAGGAGGGGAAGAGCATGAGAAGGAAACAGAAGCAGAGGCAAAGCTTTATGAACTGATCACAATCCTTATTCCCTGTCCCCCTGCACTGCTCAGGAGGAGAAGGCAGAGAAATCATGAGTGAAGTTGAATTGCGGAAGAAGGGAGGGGTGATGGGAAGGCATTTTTAGTTTTTGTGGTTATTTCTCAGTATCCTATTCTATCACAATTAATTGTCAATAAATTAGATTATTTTCCCCAAGTCAAGCCTGTTTTGCCAATGATGGTAACTGATAAGTGATCTCTCTGTCCTTATCTTGACCTGTGAGTTTTTCATTATATTTTCTCCCCCTGTCCTGCTGAGAAGGGAGAAAGATAAGAGTGGCTTGTTGGGAACCTCTTGGCCAGTCAAGGTCAACCCATCACAAACAGGCAGCCAGGGATGATGTTTGTTCCACAGTTTGAGGTCTAAGAAACTACAGAAGAATTTTTTTTTTTTTAAAGAAGGAAGATAAAATTATGATGATTCTACATAAAAGCAATCTTCAACAATGAAAAAATGCCTGTTTCGATATAACCCTGCTATTCCGGGTAATAAATATGCAGACCCGTCGCTTCCCAGGAAGTGACCTCCTCTCAAGCCATATTCTGTACTGGCTTGCATGGCAGGAACAGTCCTGAAAGAAGGCTGCATTGTAGTGCTTAGGACTTGCAAATGGTAAAGTTGGAGATTCTGATCTTTGTCTCCAAGAACATGTTTTGTATCTTACATTTAATAGTGGCTGGAGAGAAGAATGTAATCGCGTGAACAGACAACTTGGAGCTCAATACAGTTCTCCTCCCAGAGGAAGAAAAGCTGTATCTCTCACCTAATAGGTAAGTGCTCTAATCTGTAGGCCATTATAGAAGATGATCTGCAAGTCCCAGATCCCACGTGTAAAAGCAAACACAGAAATAGAAGTTACATTCCCTTTCTCTGAATAAGTATTATGCTTTTCTGTGTGCAGCTAATGGTGAGTTTAACACTGTGTTATATAGGGTATTATACACAGCAATATTCCAGTTGGAAATAATAACAAAATCTCACAAGCAATACATACAAATCTTAGTATACCTCATACATAGCCACAAACAGAAGAAAGAAAGCTGTCTTATTGTTTGAACACCCTTCTACTGCTTTTCATTTCTCTAAATACTTAATCTGGCTGGATTTGGCCATTTTTAGGCTCTTTATGTTACGACTACTTTTCCTTTAACCACTGTAGTTTTTCCAAGAATTAACAACAGTTGTCATATAATTCATTTAAATGCTGATAAACCTTTTCCTTTTGTTGTACAAATTTGATGTGTCAGTTTTCTCTTCAGTGCTGAAATATAGGGCTCTATGCAAGATAGTTCTTTTGTTCAGTTAATCATCTACCTGCCTTTCCATAAAGGACTCTTCCCCTCTTTCAACATCAATATTCCAAAAATGCTTTTTACCATTTAATTTTTTTTTTTTTCAATTCTGGCTTGTTATCAGAGGTTTTACTGAATAACTACAGTCAATTCCTTTGCAGTCAAAAAGTTCAATTACTCTAGTCACTGCCACGAATCTAGATAATTTACAAAGATCCCACTTCCCAGTTCATTCACTTCCTTTTCAGCAGATCTCTCCCAAGTACTGTGTACATACTAGCAGCTATGATTTGCCTGAATACCATGTCTTCATCAGGTTTGGGAAAAAGATGCAAGACAAAGGGCACTGTATCTGGTCCTGTTTGAAATACTTACAGTATTTCCGATTTATTGTATTTCTTATTTATTATACTCCTTATGTGGTTCTTGTTACATCTGTGCCAACTCAATTTTAACAAAGTTGAAATTATAATTTTTGTTTATTTTCACAATACCCTTTGTCTTACTCCAGCCTCTGCCTGTGTGAACCTCATGAGTTTCAACAAGACCAAGTGCAAGGTCCTGCACGTGGGTTGGGGCAGTCCTCAGTATTAATACAGGCTGGGGGATGAAGGAATTGCAAGCAGCCCTGCATAGAAAGTCTTGAGGGTACTGGTGGGTGAAAAGCTGGACACGAGCTGGCAATGTGCGCTCATAGTCCAGAAAGCCAACATTATCCTGGACTCATCAAAAGAAGCACGGCCAGCAGATTGAGGAAAGCTATCCTGCTGCTTTACTTTGCTCTGGTGCACTGGAGTGTCTAGCTCTGGGTCCTCAGGACAAGGAGAGGATGAAGCTGTTGGAGTGGGTCCAGAGGAGGCCCACAAAAGTTATCAGAGGGATGAAATTGCTCTGCTTTGAAGAAAGGCTGAGAGAGCTGGGGTTATTCAGTCTGGAGAAGAGAAGGCTCCAGGGAGACCTTACTGCATCAATTCAATGCTTAAGGGGGAGCCTATAAGAAAGATGGGGACAGTCTTTTTAGCAAGGCCTGTTGTGACAGGACAAGGGGTAATGGTTTTAAACTAAAAGAGGGAAGATTTAGACTAGATATAAGGGAGAAATTTTTTACAGTGAGGGTGGTGAAACACTGGCACTTGTTGCCTGGAGAAGTGGTAAAAGCCCATCCCTGGAAACATTCAAGGTGAGGCTGGATGGGGCTCTGAGCAACCTAATCTGGTTGAAGATGTCCCTGCTCACTGCAGGGGGGCTGGACTAGATGACCTTTGAAAGTGTGTTTCAACCCAAATCATTCTATGATTCTATGACATAGAAAGTAAGGACTGCAGTCGCCTATTAAGAGATTTTTTCAAGCAGCTGGGACAATTAATTCCATAATTTCCAGTGCAAATGGGGTAGTTGGAAAACAAAAGGAGACGTGGCTTCACAAGAAGTAATTTGGAGTAAAATAGAGAATAAAGAAAAGCATTCCACAGAAAATGGAATGTGGACAAGAGCTATTCCTCAGTGATTCAGTTAGCTTTAAGACTATACCTGACTTTGCAAACTTGCCAGAGAGAACTGTTGTTCAGGAGAGTGCTTCCTGTACTAATCACAGTAATTTTATTCAGTCAAGTATTTAAATACAAAGCTTATTCAGTCCTTTCTCACTCATAGATATTACTTCCCGTATCCTAAACCTTTCTTACCTTGTGAAAACATCTATGAACTTTGCTATGGAGGTTGGCAGAAACATATACGAATAAATCAGAATTAATTTACTGGTCTGCATGCAGATACTTCAGAATTGTATGGCCAACTGTTCATGTTTAGAATGCACCACACATCATCCAATGTCTAATTGCACAACTGAATGCCTTGAATCCAAGCCCAAAGCTGTGTTTTCACATTCAAAAAATAACAACTGTGATATAGCATCACTCAGCTGGTGTTTTGGAAAAGTATATCTACACTAACAACTATCAGGAATCCAGATTCAATATAAGGTTGTTAAACAGCAATACAAAAGTGGTTCAGAAGTAGCTTAAGGGGCATATGAGATCCAGTGTATCTGAGATAGGAACATAATTCACAGAAACCAATAGGAAACATAGCAGACATTGTACATGTGCACATAATTAACACCTTCATTGTTGTTCTACCCTGTACTTCTATAACATTTATTTTGAAACAGAAACCCCACATTTGGAAACTTGGAATAATGAGACTAGAACATGAAATAAATCCTTTTATTAGTGATAAAAATTAAAACAACAAGGATGGCAAACTAGACTAAGATAAAATGCATAACTCTTTAGCCTGTAATACCAGGCTGTAATAACAGCTGCAATAACAGGCTAAAGAAGCAAAAATCTAATTTTCAGTGGCCATTTCGTAACAGTCCAAAGAGTAAACAGATATTTCAAATTAATTTTTTCTGTTGGTCCATCATATATTTCTCCATTTAGAATTATTATTACAGTTATTATATTACTATTTAAATATTTTATGTGTTCCTGTTTGCTTTTGTTACAGTAAAAACTAAGGATTTTCTTATATAAAAAAGGCAGAGACTGTCTAGATGTATACTTACCCAGTAAACATCTTGCAAAGCCAGCTCTCTGAAGTGCAAGAATTACCAGGTCTGTTGCTATTCAGTCAGAATTAATTGATCTGTTCAGGGCACAATTAACTGTCTTTCCAGATCTGTTGTTCCCTTTTGAACCAACTGTTCTGCAGAAGGCAGATTGTGCATAATGTAAGGATAAGGAGAAGAGCCTGTGAAAAGAGCCAACAGCAACCTACAATACAATGAAGCATTGAGGAAACACTTGTTGTTGCTCAGTGAAGAACAGTCATGTGAAGTAGAAGATTTCAGAGAGCCTAGAGAATATAGAAAGAATGATCTTATCTGTATTTTTAAAGAGTTCCTCTCAAATGGAAACCAATCAAAATTATTTCTCTTTTCTTGCTTCCATTGCAGAAGGGAGTGAAAAATTTTAACTCTGGGTGAATCTTCGAAAATATTTATATCTGAGACTCTATAAACATAGAAAAATTGCTAACAATAAGCATATACCTTCCTTCCAAATGAGATTAACAACTTTCTTCAAAATTTTTTAAATGGGATTTATGCTGATAAAATTTTCTAGCACTCCCAATACGCTCACAAGGTGTTATGGATTTATACCATTAGAAACAGAGCATTTTAGGTCTTCTTGCCCTGAGAGGGGAGATGTGTAAATGAAAGAACAGACCTTCTACTCATTAAAAATAATTGCCCTCATATGTAAGCATTCCACAAATCTACCTGGAATGCCTGCTCTAATAATAATTCAATTACTCAGCCCTGAGAATAAATGTTAATGATGAATGATGAACATTTCTTAATTTAACCAGTCCATCTGTCTAGTTAAATTTCTCTTTACTTCAGAGTTGGAATGAATTATGACCTGATAGATGTTAAAAGCCCCCCAAAACCCTGGTAAGAAAATACCTTCTTGTCCATAGAGAAAAGGGAAAAGAGCATGTTTGTAGAGGAATTACCAGACTACCCAGAGCGAATTATTCTTTATTATTAAATAACTCCAGTCTTGGGTTTTGCTTTTATTTTTATTAGTAAATGAACTATTCCTAGCACATGCCACTGGCAGCACAAGCATCCATTTGAATGGACTGTCAATACTATGAAGAAAACATGTTCACCAGCATCCCACATCTTGGTCTTCTACAGGCTTGCTGGGACATGTATGGAAATTACTATGTGAGGTAGAACGGGATGATCCAAACCCTACAAAAATTCTGCTCATGAGATCATGCATAGAAAGGGAATGTTTTTGCCTTGGGGAAAATCCTAGAAGATAATACCTGGAATGGCCTCCTGACCTCACCTTGGAGGTTACAAATCTAGTTCTTGACTTGTAAACTCAAGACAATCCATTTCCCAAAGGATACTTTATATGTTGTTTTGGCTTTTCTTGGGGGGATGTTGGGGTAGTTGGATTTTGGGTAGGCTGGCTGTTTTGGTTGGTTTTATTGCCAACCAAATAGCTTACTTTAATAGCCACCGATCACTGTACTGTTCACTAAAGAATTCAGAAAGTAGACAGATCATAGCTAAGATAATATGGAAACACAGGTAGTGGCACAATAATTCACCGAGGGTTGCTACAGTTGATTCCTCCTTCTACCCCCTTAGGGAGGGAACAGAATTCTCTAATGCTGAGCCTTTTAATGTCAGCTTTTATGTAAGTATCATTAATAGTGGCCCTTTAACCTTTTTAATTTTGCCTGCTTCTAATTTTTCAGTGCAGAGATTTCCCTGTTTCTGTCCTTTTTTGTCCTTAATGTCTGAGAAACTCTTTGGATGCTCATGAACTTGCCTCACTAAAAATGCTGTTCCTCACTGTTCAGGACTCCAGTACTTGCCTCAGCTCTTGATTCCTGCACCTTCATGCAGATACTTTGAAATTGCAGCCCTATCAGCATATGTTGTTTATAAGTGCCAAGAGGCCTTACATAAATGAGGACCCCAGTGTGATGGACACTGCCCATAATGAGAGACAGCGCCAGCCTCAAAGATGTTGTTCCTCTGAGACACAGGAGAAAAAAAACAAGTGATAAACCAAACAAGCTAGAATGAGAGGGAAGGTCAGATAACACACAGGCAATGAAGACTCGTATTCCTTCTGCCCTGCTGCAGTAACTGTTCTTGGTAATAGGATTTGATTTTATTCTTCACTATTAAACTAAATTTTTTCTTTGGTGTAATTGAGGGAAATGAAGACTCTTGACTAAGATCATCTAATGAAAAAGTTCACATGGGAGACGTTAAAAAAAATATCTCTTGAAGACTTGTGACTTCTGGGATGGACAAGATAGTATCATTAGTCCAGTACCTCCTAGAATGATAATATTTCCTAGCAAGCACCAAAAATAAGACTTGGCAAAAATTAACATGCCACTTCTCTTTAAATAGATGTTCTGAAGATATTATACTACTCTGCAATCAATACAGCAGGAGTTCATATTGTTATAATGAAAATGTAAACTACGTGGTAAGTTATTTTTAAATTGACAAAATAAGTGAAATCAGATTTGGGCTTCAGGCATCCAAATAAGAATCTAAGCCTGGAAATCATGGAAAGCATTGTGTTATTTCTTAAATTCATACACCACCACTAGTGCCAGGAAGTCAGATGTCTTATTCAATGTTTTTGAAGTTACACCCATGCATAACGGTACGTAAAATTAATCATTTGCAAACTAATTTGACCTTTTTGAAAATAAACCTTTTTGAATGATAATAATTTTATTTGCAGTCTGAAAAGTTCTTAGTTGAGTAACATTATGGAAAGTAAACACGATTTTCTACGTTCTCACTAACTCTTTAAACAAAAACTACTATTAGCTGTTAATTTACATTAGTAGCTAATAAATGATGAATTTTTCTTCTCTCACAACATTTATTTTTTCAGTGAAATACACAGTCTTTGAGATTCAGAAATTTTTATGATAATGAGCAGCTTTCTCCCTGCAACTCTTCAACCTTCTCATTGTAAAATCTGACTCCCATTACAACCAGCTTTTTTAGCTCTGCAGATTCTTCTTCTCCAATTAAAGCTTCCTGTCAAGTAGACCAGATTCCTTCAGGAGGAAATGTTAAAAGTCAGTGAATTATGGAACATCATAAAGCACACAAAATCCTAAAAATTGTTCCTAAAGGCTAATAAATTAACACAGTTTCTTGTATAATAATTAGTTGTAATTTTAGTTGAATACTCTGTAAAGCAATACCACAATATGTTCCTCCTGATCATTGTGAAACGTTGTGAGCAGAAGTGAAGGAAGAGAAATGCCAAGAAGGATTTAGAGTAGGGAAAAAAAAGGAAAATAAAATTTAGCTTCGACAAATTCAGTGTAATACATCCATGGGAAGATAATCCAAACATATAGATAGTCAATAGAGGAGAGATTCCTAGTAGACAGGCATGCTGAAAGAGATTTAGAGACTGGAAGGATTACAGATTAGATATGAGATTGTAATGTAGTACGAAAAAGAAAAAACCTATATTATCAATTTTTCTCTGCAAAGGCATTGGGCTATGGAGCAGCAAAATAATATGTTTGTTGGCTTGACCCTGTCGCACATCATTCTTGCTGCTGATTCCTGTGAGAGGAGGATCAACTTCTCTAAGGGCCGAATCCACATAAAATTCTCTGAAATCAATAAGAATCCATACAATGACTACTGAGATCTGTGAACGGCTTTTTACACTGTTATGGGCCACTTGTTAGCAGAAAAGCATGATATGCTGCACATAAGTTGAAGAAAGACTCTCATGCAGAAATACAGAGGCACTAAGAATGGCTGTATATAGTACGATTACATAAATAGAGCTGTTTAATAACAAAGAAGACAATCAAGAGAAAAAGAATAAATTTCTGACTATAAAGAGGAAAAATAGGATGAAATTCTGACTGCAAAGTACATACGGTGGTGGAATAATCTCCTTAAAAAGGACTTTGAGGTCCATGCACATTGAAACTTCGAATTGACAAAACAGAAAACTCATTAGGGAAAATTAGTGTAAACTGGCAGGAAGGTGGTCTTGTCGCAGTTTCACTGTCAGTATAGACAGTGTTCTGAAGTTTCTCCCTCCTTGTGCCAGCAATGCTTTTAAGAGTTGTTCTAATGGTAAGCAGGAATTCATGTGCGGCTACTAAGTGCAAATACATTCTTACGCAACTACCAAAACTGCACCTGTCACAACCTGCTGAAGCTGCAAATTGCAGCTCCTCGTGCGAATTTGCAGCGGCCATGAGTGCCGCCACAGCGGGAAATCATTAGTGAGCTGTTGCTTCTAAACCACAGAGAGAAATACCTGGAGGAAAAGCTTTTAACATATTTTATTTTTCCCTTTTAAAGCAAAATATGTGCTAACTGGAAATGCCTTCATGACACCCCTAGGTAAGAAGGGCCCTACTCAGTGAGGAAGGTAGACTGTGAAAAAACAGCGTCACTAAGACAACCATGTTTTGTCAATATCTTCCTCCTCAAAACAGCTGTGACTATCCGAACTCCTTTTCCTTTTTGTTGACATATCTAAAAGAGTGTTAACTATGATAGTACTTTTACCCAGTCACCGCAAAGTAAGCTCTGTTTAGAATATTTTGGAAATGGCGGCTCATCCAATTTTCATTTAATTTGCTGAGAAACAAAAGTTACATTTGAATAGAACTGATGAATGCAGAGTTAGATTTAGTAACTTCAGAGCTCGGACTAGGTTCAGACTTCTGACCTGAAGAAATAAACTGCTCTAGACACCTTATTAACAGAAGTTTTTTGGGTTTTTAGGATAGGACATCAGACTCTGCATCAGGACTCACAGGAGCAATTTCTATCTGAGCAACTGGGTTTGCAGTGTGACTTTGGGAGTTGCTAAGTAATAGTGAGAAATGCACACACTTAACAACAAGCTTGCCCCTTTGTGCAGTTCAAATGATAAACACCTTTTAGCAAGAGAGAAACTCCAGTCTTTAAACCATCTTTCTTATACTCTTAAAATATATATCTACTTGAAATGGCTTAAGTGAAAATTTCAATTCAAACCCTCAACACACCTATTCAAACTTAACATTTTTTAAGCATTTTGACTTTGAGTTGAAGGTTTTAGTATGCTTTAAAAACTAATTTGGTCTCCTGATTATTGTTTTGCAACTAAGTGGTCTACATGACCTGCGCGTAGTTGAGCTGACAACTTACACTTGCGCTTTGATGCGAAGGCAACTACTCCAGCCCAGTGGTGCCCAGATCAGATCAGCCTGTTGCATGTAGGAAGGCAAATTAAGTCTCTCATGAGGCCAAGGCAGCAGTGAGGTTGGCAGCATCATTTGACAAGTGCAAGTTCTGCTCACTGGAGGATGCCAGTTGATTTGCTCCTCTCTGCTCTTCCACCGAGTAGAGTTTTACCAGAAAACCTTTTACAGCAGTTAGTCCAACCTTTGAAATAGAAACAACCCCCCTTGTTTTCTAGTAAACAGTGAGGAACAACTTGGGGTTTTTTTAAACCACCTGCGCAATTGCTTTCACCTCTTATGAAGTCAAACTACAGGTTTAGTCAGGCAATATAAACATCAGGGAAGGAGAGCAATATCAACTCTTTTAAAGACAGTTGTACAGTCTCCTTTCCAGAAATTGCTGGGTTTTTTTTACATTCACAATAATAAAAGTGCTAATGATTTCTCACTTTATACACAAAATTAAATGCTTAATAAGCTGAACAAGTTTCAGCTAAATTTCTCTAATTGTCAGCTTCACGGTTTTTTTTTATTTGCTAGCCTCCCTGTGGAAAATAATACACAACATTTCTAAAATCGCAATAAAACACTGGGGAATCTGCTTCCCTGTACTGTTTTTCATGGACTTACTAGTAATGGCTTCTCATTTTTCAGTGACTATGAAACACAAGTTCCAGAAAAAGTAACAACAAAAATGTAGAGCTTATTTGTCAAGTATATGATCCCCTGTATGCTGGCACTCCTCATATAGAATTTAACATCATCAAATACCTTTTGAATGGTGATTTTTCTTAAGCAAATCCGAAGTGCTCAGCATAAGAAATCAATATGCTTGCCCTCGTTTTGCAGCTAGGAGAGTAGAGGACATGAGTTAAGATCTCTCCAAAAGCCAATAGCAGAGCTAGGAACCATGGTCAGAGTCATGGTTTATCTGAATCTTACTCATTAGCACACACACACACACATACACACTTCTGCAGAGTTTCCATCCTAAAGTTTCTTATCAGTGGCATCCTGTGTCAGGAAAATAATAATAAAAACAAGCAAAATGAACAAAAGCATCTTCTCAGAAAGTAAGGGCTTTGATGTGCTGTACAGTATTTGCAAAAGCATTGTCAAATTCACAGGACAACTGGAAAATAGTCCAGGCTGTTCAGAAAAGTATGCGGTGTCTACAAGACTAGCTCTATCAAATAGAGTTTTACAAATGTCAAGAAGTTAACCTGAGCAGGGTCTGCGTCAGAAAGATCAGGATCTTCTGTTTTCTGGTAAAAGGTATTTATTCTAATCTCAGAAGGAGAGCAATGTGCTATAGAAAAAAATGCAGGGAGGGAGTTAAAGCCAATCTTTTGAAAACAGCTATTTTGGAAAGAAAAATTCAGGAATAACTAAAGGGAGCAGTAATAGACTGTCTTGTAAGGGCCATTTGAGGTAAATAGTGAACAAAGACCTCTATACTAGCATCTCTGCACACAATTGTAACTGAGAAAATATTCCACTCAGTGACTGACTGATCTAGCTACTAACAAGAATATGATGATTCTTGGTTACTTTGATTCCAGTTATTATGACAAGAAAATAGGTTAACTAAAATCTAAAATAAGAGTACTGTGTAAATTATTTTAAAGGAACAACATGACAGAGATACAATAGAAAATCATGACTGAGAAATACTGAATAATTACCCTGAAATCTAGAAAGTAAGGGAAAAATTCATTATACTAATTAAAGTTCTCATTAGATTCCCATTATAAGAAATAAGAGAAAAAGCCTCTTTATTTCTCCAGAGACAGCTTTAGCAATATGAAATTTAGAAAAAAGGTTTAATACCAGATCATTTTTTGTCTCTTTCCTTATAAGAACATACACAATGAACTGGCTGGCATTTTATACAGTAAAAGGACATTAGCTAATTCACAGCGAATACTTAACTATTCATAGCTCCCTCTTAACAACAAAACAGAGGGCTGATGGGGCTGAGCACATCCATTTCTGTGCCAGTGCAGAACACTTGGTAATCTTCTGTACATTAAATAGAATATTTATATTGAAAACTTGAAAGTGAGAATTGGAGATAAACCTTCACATTATACTTTTAATTTCTTCTGAGTCCAGTTCTTCAGGTGAGAGACCATAGATCTACTTCACACCACTATATATGATTTGAAAACCCTGATAAAAAAACCTTCTTTTTTGCCTTCCATGCTTGAGAAATTCCTTTAGTGATAAGAGCGGCATATTTGCTTTAATACTTAGAAAATACGTTGTGCAGGCAGAGTAATGTTGGTTTTTGACCCAAAATAAAATGTCTGCATTAAACTCTTGACCAGACTTCTATTTTTTAATTCATCACACATATTTTGTTTGTATACTGTAAGTGTACAACTGTCAGTAGCTCCTCAATACTTACCTGATTTATTATCTAAATTTAGATTAATAATTAATGAAATAGAAAAAAAAAAAATTAATTCAGCTTGACATTTTTGAAGAAAAAACTACTACATACTTAGAGTAATGCCTTACAACTCAGATCTGCAAAGGGATTTTTTGGGGGGTGTGTGGACTTTTTAGCAATTCATACAGATGTGAGTGAACTGGTCTTAAAGGTGATGTGAGGCTCTTCATTACAGTGTAAAACTAATCACAAAACTGGCACAGTTCAGAATCTAGTAGTGCCTTACAGAACTAATTTTCAAAATGGCTCGGATCTCAGATTGGCTTTTCAGATATTAACTAAACAAAAAGTCTCAGGATGTGGAAGCAAGAATTTGTACTTTCAAAGTTCTTATCCGGAAAGAAAAGTTCCTGTTGGTGGATACAGTCATATACTCTTGAATGCAAAGACTATTTTGCTTATACAATGGGAGGATGACAGTGAAGGTTAGGTAGGTTTGGTTTAGAACCTAATAAATGAATGTTTATTTTTGAATACGTATGGGTTTGAGTGTTATGAAAAATAGCATTAACATACAAAAAAATGTACTATTAAAAGCGTACCGCAATTAAATGTCAATTAAATAAAAGCTGAATTTTTTCCTTATGAATATGTCAAGTTTCAACTGTGTTCTCATACTTAATTTGTCACACTTCAATTCCTCTGCTCTTCATGACAGACACTGACTTCCATGGTGCTTTGTAAAAGAGGAACTAGCTTTCCTTCAGTAAAATGAAAAATGCTACTGTTCACTAAAAATATATTTCTGCTCTATTTTCTATCTCCTCTTTCTGATTTTCCTGTCCATCAGTTTTTATTTATATGTTACAATGAAACACCAGAATGTAGAAATGACCATGAAAGGTCGTATACATCTCCGAATGTGGCTGGCTCAAGATACTTGAGAGAAATTTAAAATACCTCTGGGGTAGAGTAATCTGAAGAAGCCTGCTATTCCCATTGATCTCTAAGAATTACACTCTGAGTTAAAACATGAAGGATACAATAAATATGCCTTTAAAAATTGCTAACAACATTAAGTAGTCTTGATTAGCACATATTTCCTATATTTTGTTGTTGTTGAGTTATTGATTTTCACTGACAAAGCATTTTATGGTTTTGCTTATAGTATATGAAGAAGCGTTTACTCTTTCAAATTCAGATTCTTTTACTTTCACAGAAAATGAGTGCCTCTGTATTCTTGGATTATGTCAGAGAAACCCACAGGTTTTCAATATAACATTACTCCTTATGATATATGCATTTAAACCTATCTGTTACTTCATGTTAATTCTTTCTGCTATTCATCTTCTTTTGAATGCACCTCTTCCAATCTTTGCCATCTTTAGAACTGATTTTTTACTTTTCATCATGCTTGTCACATTCTCTTTTAAGGTATCCTTCTGTTATGGATAGCATCCTGGGAAAGACTACCAATTTAAATAAAGGTGTTATATTATCCATTCAATTATCATTCAAGTTGTTGTAACATATTGCAATGTAACATATTGCTTTTTATGATTGCAGTAGCACATTAATGCTGACCCCTACCAAAAAACCGTGTAGGATGGTGTGTGTTCCATTGGTTAATTTAGATATGGTTAATTTAGGAAGCTGCATTGTGCACTGCATTTTTCAGGTAGTTCCCTCCCGTATGATCAGTATTGTGAAGTTTTGCTGTTGTGCTACTTATTCATCTAGCTAATTTTCTCCCTCTGAAACTCTTCATGGTCCTTCTTATATCTGAATATCAGGGGTTTTTTTCTTGCACTTTTCAGATTTCAATTTCATTGCCCTCTCTTATAGTTCACTAGTAAGAATATGTAAAGCCATAAGGAGAATGTTCAGTCAATCATTTTATACATTTTTCCATAATGAAGGTAGCCTGTATTATCCTAAACTTTTTTGGTTTTGTTTTCGTTTTTTGTTAGGTGCTTTTTGATCCTGCCTTGTCCCATACCTGTATGAAAATATCTAATTTCCTTTCATGAGGAGTCAGAACTCCAAAAAATCTAAAGAAATTACGTTGGTTTACTTTTTTCTTTTATTAACCATTTTAACATGTGACTGAGTTATGAAGCTTTTTTTTTTCCATTTAAAATATGGAAATCTGGGAACTTTTATGTTGTGAAATTTCTCATTTCTTGTTATATTTTTAATGACCTACTTCAGACAAGCTTCTAAAAATAGACAAAAATCTTAATGATCTGCAGTTCCATTTCTTTAAATATATGACACACTGATTTTTATCTCCTACATTTCTATGGAGTAGTGAATATTTATAGGGAAAAATTCGGGGGGTTGCAGTTTTAAGCTTCCATACATCCTGTTTGTTACATGCATGAAGTTACAGGAAACTTTTTGTAGCATGTAGGGCTTTAGTAGCATCACATTGTTATTTATCACAAAATAACGAGTTCCATAGTAATCTACCAAAAATTCTTGAGTGAAAATGAATGCAAAAGGCTGTTTAACTTCTCAGCAGTATTGTTATCTTTCCTCACTGCTTTGTGGGGATTTTAAATATCTGTTGATTCTATTGCAGTCATCTTCCAAATGTATTTCATGGTTTCTCGGTATTGGTTTTAAAAATCTTCTTTTTTTTTTTTTTTAATTCCTTTCTTTAAAACCCATTTTTACCCTTCTAATTTCCCTCTCACTTAATTGCTGTTATGTCCTTTATTATCGACTTTGCTAAGGTCAGTCTTGTTAAGTTCAGCGGATTTGCACAGTTGAGCCAACCTTTTTCTATCTAGTACCTTTCTCTAGACTTCAATGTATTCCTTTTTGGTTTGCCACCTGGCCTTGCAGTGTTAAGTGACAAAATTCTCAGGAGATCCCACACACTGAGAGTCAGTCAAAGAAATGAAGACGTCAAAGTAGTTAAGCTCAATATGGAAGATCTTTGTCTCAATCAAACAGTTTAATTTGGTACTATGCTGCCTAATGTTCCCCTGCTCTTATGCCCATCAGATTCAATGTGACTTTTACCATCTACAGCAACTTAATGTTGTAAGCAAAGTTTGACCAACTAAATGATTAATTCCTTCAAATAGCTAATATGTTTGAAAGTATTTAGCCAGCATTTGAAAGTATTTGCCCAGTTGCTAAATCTAAAAGATTGCTAGATTTTCAGGAAATTTTTTCTACAGAATTTCTTCTTTAAGGATAAACAACATTTTATTTCTTATGAGATATATACTTTCATATACACTGTGATTCTCTATTGTTGTTAATGATCTTAAACATCGGTCCTACATAATTTTTTTAAAGATAGAAGAGAAATTTCATTTTCTAAGGTTATATTGCACTCAACAGTGAGTATCACTGCTAAGTTCACAAGTAATAAATGTAAGCAGAACAAATTAGCATGAAAGGTTTATGTGGTTTCTTGGCTACAGACAATTAAGAGAATTAGAAGCCTAACTGAACGAGGTTGAAATGAGTTTCAGAAAGAAGGTTGTCCATAATGTAGAGCTCATGGACAACCCAATGTCCCCAAACTATTATAATGAAAGAACATACTTCCATACACATAATTTTCTGAAAAATCACCAACACATGAATAATAATTACTTTTTCAACCGTTAAAACTCACATTTACATTCTCAATTAATAAAACTATTCTGTATTTTTTAAATACAAAGATTTCATGAGGCTGTGCAGGGAGAAAATTAGAAGGGACAAAGCCCAGCTAGAACTTAATCTGGCTACTACCATAAAAGACAATAAGAAGTGTTTCTATAAGTACATTAACAACAAAAGGAAGACTAAGTAGAATCTCCATCCCTTACTGGGTGCAGGGGGGAAATAATGACCAAGGACGAGGAAAATGCTGAGGTACTGAATGCCACCTTTTCCTCAGTCTTTAAGAGTAAGACAAATTGTTCTCTGAGTGCCCAGCCCCCTGAGCTGGATGACAGGGATGGGGAGCAGAATGAAGCCCCCATAATCCAACAGGAAATGGATTATGGGGCCTGCTACAGCAGTGACCTACTACATTACTTAGACACTCAAAAGCCTATGGTACCAGATGGAATCCACCCAAGGGTACTGAGGGAGCTGGTGGAAGTGGTCAAGTGGTCACCAAGACACTTTGCATCATTTATCAGCCGTTCTGCCTAACCAGGGAGGTGCCAGTTGACTGGAGGTTCGCAAATGTGATGCCTATCTCAAAGAAGGGCCAAAAGAAGGATCTGGGGAACTACAGGCCTGTCAGTCTGTCCTTGGTGATGGAGAAGGTTATGGAGCAGATCATCTTGAGTGCCATCACACAGCAGATACAGGACAACCAGGTGATCAGGCCCAGTCAGCATGGGTTTATGAAAGGCAAGTCCTGCTTGACCAACCTGATCTCCTTCTATGACAAGGTGACGCGCTCAGTGGGCAAAGGAAGGGCTGTGGACGTTGTCTACCTGGACTTTAGTAAGGCTTTTGATGCTGTTTCCTATAGCATTCTCCTGGGGAAACTGGCTGCCCGTGGCTTGGATGAGTGTACTCTCTGCTGGATCAAAAACTGGCTGGATGGCTGGGCCCAGATAGTGGTGGTGAGTGGAGTTAAATCCAGTTGGCACCCATTTATAAGTGGTGTTCCCCAGGGCTCAGTGTTGGGGCCTGTTCTCTTTAATATCTTTATCAATGATGTGGATAAGGTGATCAAGTGCACCCTCAGCAAGTTTGCTGACAACACCAAGTAGGGCAGATGTGATGATCTGTTTGAAGGTAGGGAGGCCTTAAAAAGGGATCTGGACAGGCTGGGTCAATGCTATGACATTCAACAAGGCCAAGTGCACTTGAGTCACAACAACCCTCTGCAACGCTACAGGCTTGGGGAAGAGTGGCTGGAAAGCTGCCCAGCGGAAAAGGACCTGGGGGTGTTTTTCAACAACCGGCTGAATATGAGCCAGCAGTGTGCCCAGGTGGCCAAGAAGGCCAATGGCTTTTATCAGAAACAGTGTGACCAGCAGGACAAGGGATGTGATTGTCCTCCTCATGAAGTGAGGCTGCACCTTGAACACTGTGTTCAGTTTTGGTTCCTTCACTACAGGAAGGTCATTGAGGTGCTGGAATGTGTCCAAAGAAGGGCAACGAAGCTGGTGAAGGGTCTAGAGAAAAAGTCTTATGAGGAGTGGCTGAGGGACTGCAGTTGTTTAGCTTGGAGAAAAGGGGACTCAGGGAAGACTTTATCACTCTCTACAGCTACCTGAAAGGAGATTGCCAGCAGCGGGGTTTGGTCTCTTCCCAAGTAACAAGTGATAAGACAAGAGGAAATGGTCTCAAGCTGCACCAGGAGAGGATATTAGGAAAAATTTCTTCACCAAAAGAGTTGTGAAGCATTGGAACAGGCTGCCCAGGGAAGTGGTGGAGTCTCCATCCCTGGAGGTATTTAAAAGACATGTAGATAGGGTGACCTGGCAGTGCTGGGTTAACGATTAGACGTGAAGATCTTAAAGGTGTCTTCCAATCAAATTGAGTCTGTGATTCTATGATTATATTGTAGTAGTAGTAGTAGTAGTAGTAGTAGTAGTAGTAGTAGTGAAATCCCTAGTTTTAAAACAGATGTTTTAGGGGGTAGTCTGAGACCAGTAAGTTATTGAGATTTTTATCTTGAAAACTGCTCATTTTATAAACTTATTTTCTATCTAAATAACAGAACAGATTTTTTGTACTCAAGTTGGTATGTACTTTACCATAGATGATGTTGAAAGAAATGTCTAGATTCTGCAAGAACGAGTCAAGCTTGTTTCTTGGGAATAATCACAGATGATCATAATTTTCAGTTTTATGAGGTTTTGAAACCATGCTTAATATGAATTCTTTGGGGTTATCCAATATCAAAGTAAAAGCAACTAAGTAGATCAGATAAAGTTGTATCAAGCATTGAGCCCAAATCACATGGTCCCAAACTAATAAACTATATATGCCTTTTGAAACTGTTAGAAATCAAACTTCTAATACCCTTGGTTTAACAAGACAGCTAAATTTATACTCATTAAAAGTTCTGCAGCACTTTTGGCAATCATTTTGTGTCTTAAGTGTTTGCACTGTTTACAACACTGATCTGGTTTTTGGTTTTTTTCTTCATATTCTCTGTTATTGCATTCTGTGTAAAACCTTAACTTAATTCTCGATGCCCTCATTTCATCCCCTAGAAAAGTAGCTGTTTGATACGAAGCAGTACTTAACTATATAAGCTTCTCTGACACTAGCTATAACCTGTTAATTTGCATCCAGTGAAGGGCTGCCTATTTACAGAGACCTCAGACAGCATGCCTTGGAAAGCAGGGAGAGAATTAAAGATAACTAGCTTTTTAAAGGGTGCAGCTGTGAACTGCAACAGTCCCGGACAAGCCATTTTATAATGGCTTCCCTAATGAGCACTTTCTTTTTGTTGTTGAGGGTTCTTAACTCTTTTGTTTGTTTACATCTTCATTTTTAAGTGTTAGCAATCATTACCATTAAGAGCTTCTTCAACACACAGAGATTTCTAGAAATTCCTGTATAAATATCAGCCTTATTTCTCCTTTACAGTGTTAAGAGAGCTGGAAACTGCAAAGGGGTATCTTTACCTTAGTATTTTGGTTGTTGTTATCCAGAACCAGAAGGTGAAGGATTAAATTACAGGGAGAATATGTTTTAAAATCATTTAAGCAGTGATGACTGAAAAAACAGATTTGGTTTAAGTTTAAAATTAATATAATTGTTTCTTTACCCAAATGAGTTGCTATGTACTCAAGTGTTCTAGATCTGTCTGAGCACTCCTCAAAGATATTATTTACAACCTGATAATACAATAAACAAAAGCACTTAAGAAATAATATGTATCAGTTCTTGGAATTCCAGCCTGGGCAGGGCCAGCCCCTCTTTACCCAATAACTGCCTGCTCTTTACAAGGTTCCTATGAAAAGATCCCATATATGCTTTTATTTAATCAGATCCTTTTTTAACGCACGGTGTACCTTTCCTGAGGGAAATCTGTATGGTTGCCAGTTTTCCCAGGTCTTCACCTGCCAGCTTCCCCCTGCTTTTAGGACAACTTGCATCTTCTAGTGTAAGTGTATGCAGCCAATGTGCTCGTCAGATTACCGGAATGCTTTAATTTAGGAAAGAAAAGGATCTTTCCTTTATTGAGATGATTGAATTTTATTTTTTCCTATCAACTGTTTTCATCCAGGATGGTATTTAGACTTTTTCTTCAGCCTGCTTGTTCAGGCAGCTACAGTTTGTTCTGTAATTTCAATAAAAAGTATACAAATACAGTTAGAACAGGGCTATATGTCTTTAACCAAGAGGCTGTAAATGTGCTTGAATATGACAAACATGATTCACCACGTCCAGGAACTCTTTGTTCAGACCTACCCAATGGCAAAGACATGCTTTCTCATATATTAATATAAGCTGAAATTCATATGTATATTATTTTGTAGAGGTGACAAGTGGTGTCCCTCAGGGGTCCATCGTGGGACCAGGGCTGTTTAATACCTTCATCCACAGCAGGATCAAGTGCACCCTCAGCAAATTTGCAGATGACACCAAGCTGAGTGGTAAAGCTGACATGCCAGAGTGGCAGGATACCATCTAGAAGGACCTGGACAAGCTAGAGAACTGGGCCTGTGTGAACCTCATGAAGTCCAACAAGGCCAAGTGTAATGTTCTGCACCTGGGTCAGGGCAGCCTTCAATATCAATACAGGCTGGGGGATGATGGGATTGAGAGCAGCCCTGTGGCGAAGGAGCCCTGTGGAGTTGGGGGTGTTGGTGGATGAAAGGCTGGACATGAGACGAAATTATGCACTTGCAGCTCAGAAAGCCAACCGTATCCTGGGCTGCATCAAAAGAAGCATGGCCAATGGGTTGAAGGAGGGGATCCTGCTGCTCAAGTCCACTCTGGTGAGACTTCATCTGAGTACTGGAGTGTCCATCTCTGGAGTCCGCAGCACAAGAAGGGGATGAACCTGTTGGAGTGGGTCCAGAGGAGGGCCACAAAAATTATCAGAGAGATAGAACACCTCTGCTATAAGGACAGGCTGAGACTGTATCTGAACTGGATACCCAAAACTTTATCTGAAGTACAGGACTCAAACTAAGTGAAAATTTAGGTTGTTGCTTTTATAGAAAGTCCTGGCTCCTGAGGCCGTGGAACAACATGATGTGTCCACTGTGGCACTGCTGAAAACATGCACAAGCCAGAGCTCAGAACAACTTCAGGTGATAGCGGTAGAGGCATTTGTTTAAAGTTCTTATCCTTGGATATTGCAAGTATTTCCCACAGGAGTATCTCCTGTTAGTTTTCTCTCATTGTCTGGCATGAATAACAATGGAATCCCATTATGTCTGTTGGCTGACTTACCTCTAGTTATCATTGATTTGAATACTCTCAAAAGTAGGATGCAAAACTAAGAGATTTACAAAATCGGAGTCAACATATAAGCAAAGGATCTGATTTCGTTTCCTGCTTTACACCATATTTATGAGGGTGTATCACGTCTGGCTTTAGTGCAGTGTCTTCCTGCTTTATAACACTGTCACTGGAAAGAGGATTGTGCCCCCAGTCTCCCTGTTGTAAGGACACAATAAAGTCTGCTAAGTGTTTTAGTGTCAAGATAGGTCACTGAGGTTGCAATTATCTCTAATTGACACTTACGCAAGCTGTAACATTCTTTATGTGCTGCTGAGTGGCAGCTCAGAAGGGTGTGAATGTCTTTTCTATCAAGCAGCACCATGGAAAAAACCCAAAGTACATATTTTAATTCTTGTCCTTTGAACTGATCTCTCACACAGCTCAGTACAAATGGGAACAAGTGTACCAACACCTATGGGAAATGACTCTTGGAATGCAATTTTTTACTCATATAATTGATCATTCTATTATATTTCATGCTAACATAAAAAGCTCTCTAGCTACCACCGCATGCAACAGACTTTTAACAAATAAATTCATGTTCCGTTTTTTTTCTGCAATAAACTATCAAGTGAAAAATGACGCAGCATCTCCCTGACAGTGCAAGAACGGCTATGTCAACATGTACATAAAAGAGGTGTTTCTCTATAAACGTGTAATCCTTTTCAGATGCTTCTTCCAAAGTTGTTAAAAGGATTATACTGTCCCATTCACACCGGAACAGTCCAGGTTCTTCATGTCATATTTTATTGCCTCTTCTGAGAAATCAGAAAAAAATTATTTTCATTTCATCAATCATAATTGTGAGGTATCTCTAGCTATAAAGTATTTGCTTTTGTGTTTACTCTTAATATGCTGTCCAGTGGAAAATGCATTCTGCAAGTAGTGTCAAGGGAAGAAAAATCTGTTATATATAGAAGATGAATTGTTGACTCAACATGACTATTAAAGGTTCTTTTCTCAAAAGTTTATGATAAACATTCAGAATACTAAAGCTCAGTTCTTCAGGAGATACTTGCCTCCCATTTAATGGAAGGAGACCTCCATTTCAAGAGAGCAACATATATCAGGCTCAGATGACAAACCCTATCAGGCATTATTTTGGAAATAGACACTTGACTGTTTAAATAATATCACTACAAGAATGTCCAGTTTGTGATTTTGAAAATAAACCATCTTTCTAATTTCCTGAATAACAGATGGTTTAAATAAAGTATTTGCTATCTTTATATAGACAGCAAAGAATCAATTCATACAAATAAAAGAATGTAGAAGATGTCATGGAACAGTTTCCAGTACACTGAAGATCTGATTTTGGGAAGAAAAATGTTCAATGTGTATAACCATACTTACCTCTTTCAAAGATAATTTAATAGAGACTTACTGAAATGGATGGAATACCTATTGTACAGATAAACTGGATTTTTTCTATGTTCCAGATTTTGGTATTTATTTTTGCTACAAATATCTCTTATTAATTTGGACTGGTTTTTTTTTTTTCAAAAGGATCCTAGTGGTTCTAGCTCTCACCGAGTTTTATCTTCTGAGTGGCAAATTCTCAAGTGACTTTAACTGTTGGTTAGGTACCTTGGAAATAATTAATCTGGAGGTTTTAATTTCTTGGAAAAAATACACTTTTCTATACAATTATTTTAGTTTTGACTGTGCTGCTTAATCCAAAATCTGATAGCATCAGCTTACAATAAAAATCAGCTTTCCTAGGTAACATAATGATGAGGCATTTCAGCATTCAGTAAATTTGCAGGACGAACAGTGAGGTACTGTTCAGAAGAGGTCTTAAACATTTCTTACAGTGCTGCTAGTACTGGAAATGAAGAGGAGCCATAAGCAAGAGGATGTCAAGCAGGAAGAGGACCACGTGCCGGTGTGTGGAGGCTTACACATTTGCAGCTTATTTCATATGTTATCTTGAATGAATTTGAAGTATAATTCTATAATCCCCCTTCTTAGGTATTATTTTGAAGAACTTAACATATTCGCAATGTTAGTATTCTAAATATTTTCTTACACTTCTTATTGAAAATTGTTTCATAATTTGGACTATTTTTTAACAGCAACATATTAACATTTGAAATGTGTTAATACCAAGATTTACCTCATAAATATATTTATTAAAACATTCAGTTAAACCAGTAAGAAAATGGTGACATGAGAATTTTCTCACATTAAAAAATATTATTGAAATAATTTTCTTCTTGAAAAGACTTTATGATTTTTTGTGCAATTTAATTGTTTACGTCACTCAATATAATAACAAAAGCAAGATTATATTAAAAACCTGAAATTAAGTTCCTGAAGTTTGGCTTTTCTGTATACTTCATTGTTCCTTCACCTTGCATTTTTGTTAGATAATGCACGATATATGATTCTCGGCAGTTTAAGACTGGGGTGCTGTATGATACGTATAAACTCATTCTCATTCACTATAATATAAATGACAGAATTCTCAATCTCAAGCCACACAGCGAGTAGTCCCTGCCTTGTCTTTGACAACCTGAATGCATGTTGGATGCAAGTGTATCAGAAGAAGAACAGCACATTACTACTGACAGTTTTGATTATGCTTCTGTCAGAAAATCATCATGAAGAAAATAGAGATTGCTTTTCACCTTTCCCCTGTGTAAAACATGTTGAGTTGGTATGCATTAACAATGGTACATTTAAATCTATAGGCAAATTCTACTACCTCAGCAGCCTGCTGTCTCACAACAATGTGGCTGGAAATGAAGTTGCATAGGCAATAAGGAAAGTTACTTTAGTTTTAGAAAGACTGAAATAACGTGTCTGAAAAGTAAAAGGCAATAGACCTGAAGGCTCAGCTTTATTAGTTCAGATATTTGCTGTGCATATAGAGCTACAGATTGCCTCAAAATAATCCTATCTCTAGTTAGTATATAGTTACTGGGAAATGTTAGAAAAACAAGCTGAAAGTAAATCTGCTCTTATGTACCATTGTTTCCACAGTTAGAAGTTATAACCTAGGCTGTCTGCGGTGGCAATAAAATCTAGTGGTGCCTTCAAAGCAACGGATAAGATTGGACTGACAAAATGCAAAGTGAAAGCTGGCCAGAGGACAGTAAGAATAATTAAATTAGAAAGTTTTATCTCAGATTTCCACATTTTAAAAAACCTAATCAACTGATCAGTGCAGTGTCAATGATATCAGAGACAATAATAGGCTAAAAGAAGACAGAAGAACTCTGGAAAGAGTAGAAACCTAGTTCTGATTTGGTTTTGCTACATGACTTGATAAACTGGACTAAAACTGGTCATATAAAAATTAAACTAATTTCTCACTAAACAAAGTTCTTCTGCATGGCTTGTAGCAATGAAAGATAATGACAAAGAAGATACTTCTCAATTAAAAAGAAAGTATGTCTGTGTCACATCTATCCATATACATGAACTATACGTACAAACACAGAGTATAAATATATATATATTTATTACAGAGTCAGTTAAATAAGAATTAGCCTTGATTCCAGAGACCTATGCCAAAAAATCTGATCCCTGCATGAAAGAAACAACATTTTAAAAAATGTAGTGCCAACTGGTACCTTGGAACAAGTTTAAATAAATTCTTAGAAAGCAAGACATACTTGTTTCGGAGAAGCTATTTGTCTACCCAGTTATTTTAAATTTCTCTAAATATTTATAAAAATTAAAATCAACATAAATATGCAGCATATCATAACTCTTCCAAAGGTTATGTCATGCTCTAGTGGATAATTTTTTATGTAATTCTGTGAGGGATACATTCTCAGTATTATAAAATAATTACTGTGTAAGCCTAACATCTCATTAACTTGCTATTATTTTACATTACATCAAAAGTGTTACTGAAACCAAAAATACTTGGGGAAATAGAAATTCAAAATCCTGCCTTTCAGTGTATCTTTAAAAACATGGCTAGATCACTCAGCCCAGTGTCCATCACTTTCCGCCCAACACACTCAAATTTAATGATCCAGGATAATGGAGAAACAAAACACGGCAATACAAAACATAACTTTGTTGAAGAGGACAGTTGACTATAGGGGTCTGTTAGTCTGGGCTGGTAGTGATGGGCTGGGCGCCCCACAAACGCAGGTGTACTGCATCCAAAGGCAGGCTGGCATGCACAGGAATGGCTTGGGATTGTGTGTGTGTGTTCCCAGCTAATTTGTTTGTTAAGCTGCATGCCCATCCCGTGAAAAATCAAGAACTGACTGACTAGATAAAGTGGAAGAAAAGGAACTGCATAAGCCACGAAAGCTGTTACCTTTCACTTTAGAAGATAATACGGAGATGTCATGTTGCTGTAGCCTGACCATGTAATGGCAAAGGAGACCTGAATTTCAGTCTCTGCTTCAAAACAGTAATTATGTAAAGTATTTAAATACTCTTTGAAGCAAGGTTTGAAACCCAAGTTTTCTTACATCCCAGCTGAGTGTGCAGTTAGCCTATATATTCGTTCTTTTGTTTAGTGGATAGCGAGTTTTTATGTGCAAAACAAATCGGTGTTTCCATGCAAAGGTTTAGAAATTCCCTTTCTAGAACAATAATTATTTTTCTGGGAACTGAGAAACTGTGGTTCATGTTGCTGCAGGTAGAAGAGGAGAATTTTAGCTGTGTTCTTTTACATTGTGCCTGAGTGCTAAGTAGTCAGGGAATTAATTAACAAAAAGAGGAGACCCCCAGTTACTTTTCTTCTGCTGTTTTGTCTGGATGGACATAGCCTTACCAGTGTGCTGAGTGGGTTGTGGTGTGTGCAGGGGCTCAAAGCTTTGATAGTCTGGCAGCACCTTTTCAAGTTTATACCAGAGCCTGTCAGTTAATGACATGCTGCACAGCGAGGTCCAGCCAGCAAAATGCATAAGCTCACACACTGCTGAGTTGAGGGGTAGCGAATAGGTTGCGGAGTGTATGGGTATTCTACAGGACCAAAACTTAACTTTGTGCTGCCTGCTGTCTCCTTGAACTTGGCATATGGGAGGATGAGATGCATCTGTGGGTCTGTGGGTCAGAAGACAGCTAGGGTGTGAAATCTGTACAGGATATGAATCCTATGAATATTTTAAATAAGCAATAGAGCCAAACTTGCACTTTCTATACTTAATTACAAATAGATTCTCTGTTCCAGAAGCTAAAACAGTTTGCAGAAATAGAGAGCTCCTATAAAATATCATTGAACTAAAAGCCACGTAAGTTAGTTAATTCTGGCAGAATCAAAGGGGATAATACTGAATTATTCAGACTATATCCTGCAGAAGTTCTGGGAACTTAATTTGAATTTGTAGAGTGCCCAAGAGAATGGGACCACCATCTCAGTGAAAACTCTAGGGTGAAAATGGCATTATAGAAAATTTATAAAGTCAACTGGATAGGGTTTCTTTCTTTGTGCCCTTTAGAACTTAGGTCACCACTAGGGAAAAATACATGTACATGTATGTATTTGTTCCAGTAATAAAAAAAGGAGCAAATGAAATGGTTTGCAAAAGAAGTGTAAAGCTAGTGAAGAGCAGTATCTATTACAAAGCAGAGACTTCTGATTTTATAAATCGTGAGAACACTGAAACAAGAGAATATGATCAGAATACACATCGAAAGCAGTGAAATACTCTACATGAATACAGCCACATGTTACAGCATTACTGATGATTAGGTATTCACTTTCAGTAATCACTCGAATGTTTTTTTACTAGGTAATTCTGAAATTAAGCTGGAAGTCTGAGTGCTTTCCCTGGTTGGAAGTCACAGGAGTTTTCTTCTCTTTTTCTGGAGCACATGAGACAGCAACTTTTATCTCTAGTAATATACTTTCTTAATCTTCTTTCAGAGGGACTATCTGCCTCAAATTGAGGCCAGAGTGATTCAGAGTTAAAAGAATCCATATAATAGAGATGCGACACTTTTAAATCCATTCCATAGAAACAAAAAACTCGATTAAGAGCGTGGTCTGGGAGATAGTGTAGAAAAGGGCTGTGAGGGAATTAACTTCTAGTAAATTAATCAGAACTTCATCAAAAACCAAAGTGTAGTTTAACTGTAAATATGGTTGAAAAAAATGGCAAAGAGGAAAGTTTATTTGGGGTAGAAGTTTTTTGCCTAGACATGGGAAAGTGACGTACTGTACAGAGAGAAAACAGAAGTGGAAGTAAGATTTTAAATACAAGTTGGTGAAAAATATCAGATATGTCACAAGACTTTTTCTCCCCCCAAATTTTAAAGTATCGAGAAAGAAAGGAAAAAAAAGCAAAAGAGATTTGAGAAAAATATTTTTTGAAGCCACAGCCTATTTATTTTTAAATAAAACTGATTTTTTTATTGAGCAACTTTTAATGTTAAAATATTCCATTAAAAATCCAAAGATATCTATAAAGATTAAAAACATGACTTTCAGTGAAGAATATGTTGTGAAAATACATGTAGGTCTGGCTCATGAAATGTGTTATAGCACTTTTCCACTACCTTATTCTTGTGTGAAGTAATCTTCAAATCTTCCCTAACTTGTAGAAGCTAAGAATGGTTTTAAAATATTACTGTGCTTGTCAGGAGTCAGAAAGTCATGGTGATGCTGAAAGCATAGTTTCCTTCTACCACTCCCTCCCCTGGGTGCCCAATCCTGCTCAGGCTGACTACATCACGCCTGACTTCAGGACAAGTAGTCTGTCTCTACGCTGTCTATACCTCCATCTATAGTGAAGTGATTCCACCGCAGTTGGCTTCAATAAATCTCAGTAATGATCTTGTAGCAGACCGCGGGTCCGGTGGAGGTTCACGACATTTTCTCTAAGAGCAGCATGGGGAAGCTGGAGCACAGTCTTGCTCTCTGCATGTGTCTAAAGCTGAGAAGGGAGAAGGAAGGCAGGTGGCAGGACAGGGGCTTGAACTATACCTGAGTGAAACGTAGCTACATGGAGACTTTTTTCACTTACTACACCTTGTGTTTACAGTCTCCAACATTCTCATTAATATATTTTATAAGATTATTTAGACAAACCCGATTCATTGGTTATTGGTATTTCTTCAAAGTTAAATATTATGCAAAAATATTCTGAAATAGTGGTGATTACTAAGCGCTTATTCTCAAAAGTAAGAAAACAAGAAATCTATCATAATTCCCTGAAGAAGGAGGCAAAAGTTAAGTCCAGCAGGCTGAAGGAAAATTCAGAGAGGAGCCTCTCCTGCATTTGCCAACAGAAATTAAACTGCTGCCATACTGAAGATCCTTTTTGGTGAGATTTTTTTTCTCCTCCTATTATTTTATTCATTTGCACTTTATCATGAATTTGCCCCGATACTGTATGAATAGGCAAAATGGCAAATAATCAAAACTCATACATACAGGGCTGTATGAGAAAACTAACATTTTAGAGAGCTGAGATGAACCCCATTTTTTGTAAAATGACAATATCATCAAAAGAAATTTATTTAGGCTGGGGCAAACTACTGGTTAGCTGTATTAAAGCCCAGTGAAATTTCTTTGCACTGAGATTCTCAGTATGCCACTGGAAGCAGGGTAACTCCTGCTATTCCAATAGACAAGTCTGAGGATCAGGGTGCATGAGACTGTTTAATTTAGGACAATTTAAAGTTTAAAATTAAGATTTAAAACAGAGATATAGATTATCATCTTCACAGAAATACAAAGGCTACTTTTCTTAAGGTACACTGGATATGATTTAGAGTAGATTCTGTGTACTGCCTGTCTTCTCCATAACTTTTGCATCTTGAACTTCATAACTGCATGAAGCATTTATGACTGCCCAAACTATAACCCTTACCTCAATCACAGGTTTTGGCAGTTGATATAGTGGTAATTGAAATAAATTTTGTGGTTTGTGGGCAAGTAGAAGAGCCCATTATTTGAGCAGATTATTCTTCTCTTAAATCTGCAGCTCTCTTATACAGCCAGTGGTTGAAAAGGATCCTAGCAGAAAAAAACAAGACATATACATAAATATGTATAGATATTTGTTTAATTATCGATATCTATTAGTTGCTCAGGGATCAAATGAAGTCACACAGGGAAGGAGGAAAGATTCCTTTTATCAGAGATAGAAGTCTGTATGGTAGAGAGGTCCACACCTACCTTTCGGTAGGCACAAAACCATAAACTTTCAGTGTGTCTCTGAAGCTTTCAATCTGAAAACAGGTCTTGGTTATGTAAATCTTTTGGCACAAGATTTCTGACCATTAGGAACTTTAAACTATAATTTTTTTCTGGTAGCATTACTCTCTGTTCCCAATTATCCTTGATTTTGGGGAGACATTTGAAATCCCATTAGACATCAGTCTGCATTTTTAAACACTAAAATACTCCTTAAGAGCTTAAGGACTTATCAGAGTTGCAGTACTGAATGAAGCAATGCATATTTGCATTAAAAATGAACTTGTGGTTCTTCATTTCACATTTCTAAAATGGAATATTCTCTTATTCAGCGAAGTGTTGAAAACATAAATTCATGTTTATGAGACACAGAGTTTTATTGTTATCACTAGTTTTGCATAAGTAATTAAACATGAAACAACAGGTTGACTTCCTGAGAAAATAACCTGAAGTGAGAAGTTCAAAGTCCCCAGACTATTTGATTATGCTAGTGTGTATGCAAAGAAACAAGAACTCCTAGCATAAACATGACAGGACTCTATAAGAACCATAAAATTTCCATCCAATATACTAGTTTGAATACTCAGAAGGATTATTGTTCTCTAATCAGATAGAAATTTGAACATAGTTTTTGCACTATTTATTTCTTCAAAACAGCTATACCTGATATGATTTAGAGAAGATTTTTCTTCTATGAATAAACTGCTTTTTCCTTCTGTTGAGACTCTTATCAGAACATCCCCAGAAGAGGATCCACCCCACTGCTCCCAAACAGGGTAGGATGCATGAAAGGCGACCTTGAACCTGTGCCTGTGGTACCGCTACTCGACTGTTGAGCATTGTAAAAGCGTTCCAAAAAAAGAGCAAAGCAATTTCATAACAGCCAGCAGACATAACTGATGCAGCTTTTACTCTCTCCATGTGGTATGTAGGTGTTCAGGATGTGCAGTGTTAGGAGGCAACAGATTATTCAAAGTGAACAGGAGAATGCAATGGTCTTAGCATTGTAATATTTGAAATCAAAATTACACTTTCTCTGAAAGATTAGACACTGAGAGTGTGAAGCAAATATGGCCTGTGATGGGGGAAATATCTTAAATTTTTAGTAATAATACATTTTTTCCTATCTGTGGCTTCTTTTCAACCAGTCCAGAGCCTTGTATTTGTAACTGAGCACATCTGCTTGTATCACTGGCTTAGCCACTCTCATTGGTTCTCAGGATTTCCAGTAGAGTCTCTGAAAAGTTGTGCAGTTGATGGCTACTGGCTTATATGGCTATGTTTTGGCTGGTCTATTGGTCTGCACATTGTGGATATTTTCTCTCTAATAATCTGAATTTAGAACCTGAGTTGCCAAGTTTAATTTTCCATCCACAACAGGGAATAATACAATTGAGCAAATGTATGTTGGATCTCATGCTGCCTTGGAGTCTGACTACTGTTCATACACTGCAAGCATTTAAATTCTTCAGGTCAGTTAGAAGCAGCCATAGGGACCAGTTTCCATGGGTTGTATGCACCTTTGAAGAGACATTTGCATACCATAAATTGTATGTGTGATTTGCAAAGCAGTGATTTGCAGCTTCCTCCCATGTAGGCCTAGCCCATGTTATTAACTACTTATGCAATAAGCATGCATCACAAGGTAATGGGCTTAAGGCTGACACAAGGCTTTCAATAACCTCAGCAGAACAGTACATACGTGCAAGCTGTACATATATGTTCCTTAGTGAAGACTCATGCTGCATTTTCCAATGAAGAAACTCTTGTGGTTAATAGTGGCAACAGACTATTTCAGAGCACTCCATACCCTGCAATGTATGAAACAACTCTTTGCTAATATCACTTCTGCTTGAACATTTTGCTGACTTCCTGATATTTGGCTCCTGATGCATGTAGTTGGAGCCACCCAGTCTAGTCCTTTCCAGAATCAAGCCCAGCTGCCACAGTTCCTGTCCCAACCCAGCCTCTCTTCTAGTGTTCAGACAACAGACTACATCAGGATCTTCTCTATCTTCTCTAGCTTATCCCTCTTGAGGACATGATACTAATCTAAGTCATCCCATGTCAACTCATCTTCCTTTCTTGAAGTGCTGACAGCCCTCTGCAATGAAATGTCATCAAAAGCCCCACAAGCCTTTGTCTTGGAAATAACAGGTCTCTGCCAAGTGAAAAAATGTCACTCCATGCAATCTTCTGGTTGTTTTTTTTTTTTTTCCCCAGAAGTGTGAAATGAGGGAGGGACTGGGAAGGTCGCAGTAGAAGCTTCAAAGAGTAAATCCAGGGAGTGCATAAGGTGGTGCAAAACTTTTTGCAGAGCTGATTAGAGCTTTTCTGTGGAGACAAGCAAGGAGATGGACAGAAAAAGAAAGTGATCTCTACTGCCTTAGAATGTTTTATTATTTATTGTAAACGTAAATAATAATTCAAATTTTCTATGCAGTTATTTCTCAAGCAACTGATTGCTAGTATTCAAAACACTGGATTAGTAGTGGCAGGTTGAAACTGCCATATTTCCTTCAACAGTTCAAGTTTCCACTGAGATTTATTTCTTCCAAAGAGCAAAATGGAACTAGATTGTGCTTCTAAATATT
Source organism: Bucorvus abyssinicus (assembly GCA_009769605.1). Classification (NCBI taxonomy): domain Eukaryota; kingdom Metazoa; phylum Chordata; class Aves; order Bucerotiformes; family Bucorvidae; genus Bucorvus; species Bucorvus abyssinicus. The sequence continues at coordinate 28,687,176 of CM020028.1, read as the reverse complement.
ATTTTCCCTTTGTTACAAAACAAATCTTTAAAGCAAAGTGTATTTATTAATGGCTTTCTTGAAAATGAAAATGGGTGTCAAACTTCTTTTTGTATATTTTGAAAATGAAAAAGAACTACACACTAAGGAGCTATCAATGGCAAAATTTGAAGTTTTGTAAAAATAAAGGGAAAATAAATAGCGTTGTTTCTTGCTTCTCATGGAAGCATTCCAAGTAGTTAATCCTGCTCTCAGATCACATTTTATGGTGTCAGATGACACAGCTAATGAAGTTCATGTTTTCTGAGGGAAAAAAGGTTGAAGAAAAAAGCACATTCATTTTTCATTGATAAAATTTTATTTTACTTTTGAGTTTACAAGCCTTTTCTCTTCTTCATAGATAGCTGTATTTCATAGTGTGTTTCCCATTTTAAGCATTACAGGAGAGAAGAGTTAGACATGTGTGTACACCTGCAGGGCTATGATCTTATTGGCATCACAGAGCCATGACGGGATGGCTCTTATGATTGTAGTGCTAGAATGGAAGGAAACAGGCTCTTTAGGAAGGACGGGCAGGGGAAATGAGGAGTGGGTATCACTCTCCATGTCAATGATCAGCTGGAGTGCATGGGCCTCCACCTGGGGATGAATGAGGAGCAGATGAGGCACTTCTGGGTCAAGATTAAAGGGAGGGCAGGGACAAATGACATTACAGTGGAGGTCTGTTACAGGCCACTCAACCAGAAAGATAAGGTCCTCTATAGACAGATGGGAACCGCCTCAACATTCACCAGCTCTGGTCCTCACAGGGGACTTCAACCACCCTGATATCTGTTAAAGGGACAGCACAGTAGGGCATAAGCAATCCAGGAGGTTCCTGGAATGTGTTGATGATAACTTCCTTCTTCAAGTGATAGAGAAGCCAACGAAGAGAGGTGCTATGCGAGACGTTGTTCTCACTAATAAGGAGAGGATAGTGAGGAATGTGAAGCTCAAGGGCAGACTTGGCTGCAGTGACCATGAAACAGTGGAGTTCAAGTTTCTTAAGGCAGCGAGGAGAGTGTACAGCAAGCTCACTACCTGGGACTTCAGGAGAGCAGACTTCAGCCTCTTCAGGGATCTGCTTGGTACAGTACCATAGGATAAAGCCCTGGAGGGAAGAGGGGCCAAAAAAAATTCAACGATCTCCTCCTCCAAGCTCAAGAGCAATGCAGCGCAACAAAGAAGAAGTCAAGCAGGGACTGGGAGAATGAAGAACTGCCCACCATAGGAGAAGATCAGGTTTGATACCATCTAAGCCACCTATTGGTGCACAAGTCCATGGGACCTGATGAGATGCATCTGTGAGTCCTGAGCGAACTAGCACATGAAGTTGCTAAGTCACTGTCTGTCATATTTGAAAAGTCATGGCAGTGTGGTCAAGTTCCCACTGACTGGAAAACGGGAAACATAACCCCTACTTTTAAAAGGGAGAAAAAGAACTGGGGGACTACAGGGCAGTCAGTCTCACCTCTGTGCCCAGCAAGATCATAGAGTGGACCCTCCTGGAAATTATGCTAGGGCACACAGAAAAGAGGGAGGTGATTGGTGACAGCCAACATGGCAAATCATGCCTGACAAAATTTGATGGGTTTCTCCAACAAGGTTACAGTGTTGGTGGACAAGGGAAGAGTAACTGACGTCATCGACCTGGACTTATGCAAAGCATTTACCTCTGTCCCACATGATATCTTTGTCTCTAAATTAGAGAGGCATGGATTTGACAGGTGGACCACTCGGTGGTTAAGGAATTGGCTGGATGGTCACACTCAAAGGGTTGCCCTCAATGTCTCAGTGTCTGAGTGGGGAGCCATGACAAGTGGTGTTTCTTAGGGCTTTGTGTTGGGAACTAGCGTTATTTAACATCTTTGTCAGCAACATGGACAGCAGGATTGAGTGCAGCCTCAGCAAGTCTGCTGATGACACCAAGCTGTGTGGTGTGGTTAACTGGTTGGAGAGAAGGGATGCCATCCAGAGGGACCTTGACAGGTTTTAGAGGTGGGTCCTTGCAAACCTCACGAAGTTCAAAAGGGCCTGGTGCAAGGTTCCTGCACATGGGTCGGGGCAATCTCAAGCACAAATACAGGCTGGGCATTGAGTGGATTGAGAGCAGCCCTGAGGAGAAGAGTTGGGGTGTGTCCGTTGACAAAGAGCTCAACATGACCCCGCAATGTACACTTGCAGCCCAGAATGACAACTGTATCATAGGTTGCATTGAAAGAAATGTGACCAGCAGATCAAGGGAGGTGATTATCCCCCTCTACTCCACTCTCATGAGACCCCAGCTGGAGTACTCTATTTAGCTCTGGGGTTCCCAGTGTAAGACGGACATGGACCTGTTGGAGTGAGTCTAGAGGAAGGCCACAAAGACGATCAGAGGGATGGAGCACCTCTTCTTTGAAGACAGGCTGAGAGAGTCGGTTTTGTTCAGCTGGGAGAAGAGAAGGCTCCAGGGAGACCTTATAGCAGCCTTCCGGTTCTAAAGAGGGCCTACAAGAATGCTGGGGAGGGACTTTTTACAAGGGTATGTAGTGATAGGACAATGGGCAATGGCTTTAAACTGAAAGAGTGTAGATTTATATTAGATGTAAGGAAGAAATATTTTACAATGAGTGGTGAGGCACTGGAACAGGTTGCCCCGCGAAGTTGCCCTGGAAGTGTTCAAGGCCAGGTTGGGTGGCGCTTTGAGCAACCTGTTCTGGTGGAAGGTGTCCCTGCACATAGCAGGTGGGTTGGAACTAGATGATCTTTAAGGTCCCTTCCAGCCCAAACCATTCTGTGATTCTAAGGTTCTATGATACATTTAATAAAGACTGTCAGAGAAAAAAAAGAAAAGAAACTCACTGACTTTTCAACAAAGCCTAAATCCTGCATGATTTAAAATGAATTTCATCCAAAATAGACATTTTTGGTATCAATGTTGAATTAGTCAGTTAAAATTTTGTCCTGAAAAGCTTTTTTTATTTTATTTTATTGTTATTTTATTATTCAGATATTTTTATTTCATCTGTACTATTATTTGCCCACTCCATCTAGATAGTCTAGCTACTTGTCTCAAAACTAGATGTTACTTATATTTTTAAATTAATTCTGTATTCTCAAATCAGAGCTGATTTGGATTCAACACCAATATTCTTATACCTAATTCAAAGCCATACGTCCAAGACACATGAAAAATATCTTTGACAAGAAGCCCAATAAAATGTGATTTAAATTGTAAAGACAGCAGTAGTTAGTACTTTTTTTTTCCACCATGTGCATCTGCTAGAAGCCCAGTTTATAGCTTATTCCCATAGTGCACATCAAAGAAGTAAAATGGACAAGCAGCAAGTTTTTAAGACTTTGAGTTTTCCAAAGGTTGTTATAGTATCTTTTGGTATACCCTCAGATATCATGTTGCTGGGTACCTATAGATACCATGACAGTATTGGGGAAAGTTATGCCAATATTTTCAACAAGAAAATGGATAAGAACTGCAACATACTGTCAGAACAGTAGAACTGCAGTTTTGTTAGAGGAAGACAGAAAGATTAACACAATAAACACAGGGATTCATTTGAAAAGAAACAGTGAAATTACCAAGTCAAACTGATTTCTTTTGTCTCCCCTAAATAAAATTACACGTAAGAGCATGCAAAGTGTTTTTGAGTTCTCCTAGGAATATGGTGTGAGCACAAACTTTTAATATTTGTGTGTTTTCCCTTATAAAAATCCATGAACAAAGGACTGCGGCATTCTAAAGGTTACGTAAAATTTCAACAATGGGTTTAGTTGATTTGAATAGCGTTTTGGCATGTTGATTTATGCTATAAGAGTGGCCAAGGTTTTTTAACAGTTTAAACAGGATAATGGGGTAGAGAAATCATGCTGAGCAAAAAGCATTCCAAGATTTAAGGACTTAAAATGTCTGAATTAAACTAAATTGACATGTATTCATTCTTAGCAAATTTGCTGTAATTATATCTGGAAATTCTGAAACAAGGCTGAGATCTCCTGCCAGTTGATCTGAGGGGATATTGGTTCCCATTATAGAAACTACATTCCAAGGTCTTGGCCACATACCTAGACATTAAGTAAATGGTGCAATATCTCAGTTAGTATCAAAGTGTTTCAGAACTAAGGTCATTTCAGCTTTGGCCAATCTGTGCTGAAGATATAGATGGATATATATAAAAATAATAATAAAAAAATGCAAACAAAAGCAGCTAAGTATAATAAAGATATGTTACTGAATTAATTTAGAATCAGTACAATAAGATGGTGCAATCATGGACTAATTGTGCTTGTTGGGATGTGTTTCTATAATGAACTCAATCAAATATCTGAGAAGGTCTCAGAATTCTGAGAGAAGAATGATTTGTTTAATAGATAAATAGAAACAGCTATAAAATCAATTAATTAGTATTTTAACAAGCATTTTATTGCCCCTGACTTTCACAGTCTGTGAAGTTCAGTAAAGCTCAATTAAATGAGTCATCCAGAGAGCTAATTCTGTTCACAGTCTCATCCCAAGTCCTCTGTTAATATTTTTCATCACCTCTGTAGTTTTATCTTACAGAGAAATTTGGTGATCTCCAAAATTCTTTTCCCTGCAGCATCATCACGTGTAACATGATGTTTCACTACTCTGTTCTGGTGCACCGGATCCTGCTAACATCCACAATCCAGGGGCTAACCCAAGATACTGTGAGAGAAATCTCTACAGGAAATGGGCTGGAATTTCTGAGGTTTCTCACTATGACCCATGTTTACATGTTTTTCTTGTATGTGAGTTACAGGTGAGTTAAAGCTGAATGAGCTATATCATAATCTGTGACATGCTGCCTAAGAGCGGATGGTTTCCCTTGTCTCTACTCCTCTTCCCATGATCCCTGGCTGTTCTACTGGAAGCAGAGATCCCTTGGCATTTAACAGACGTGATTTATTGCTCTGTAATGCTTACAGTTCTACATCTAAATTGCTCCAGTTTTTGAGGATGGGAGCTGTAAATTGCTGAGAGTTTGCATACGGTGCAGGATTTAGCAGCAAGGGCATGGAAAAAAATTCTTACGTTTGACATTTCCAATATTAGACATGTAAATGCTCAGTTAGCCTGAAGTGTGTGGTCTGTTTGTTGAGCAGCTGCTGTTCTAGCTGACATCAGTTGACACTATGGGTGAAAAAGAGCTTGAGATACTGAAATCTCTAAAAATAGAGGGACAAAAATAAAAAAGTAAATGAAGATGCATCTTTAGCTAGTATAAAAAATTGTTGTTAGGACTAACAAAAAGAATAGTCAATTTTTTTTTTTTTTTTGTAATAAGAATTTGGATTTTCAATTTAACAGAAGTTTTTATGAGGATCCATCTCTCCTGACTTTATTCAGTAGGCAAGCCTGGATGACAGGCCACATACAGGCTGACCTGCTGTATGAAGGAAGACTGGTACTACACCTCTAATAGGTGAGATAAAATTTTATTTTTGGGTGGTGACATATGAACAAATTCCAAATCCCCACTACTTAGTGCATGAGCCTTTACTTGGCTGGAAACAGATGAACCCTTGAATTTTAAAATATCAGTAATAAAATATCACTATGGAAGCTCCTAGCAATTTCATTTTTCTGTTTTCACAGCCCTTTTCCCCCCCTTTTTTCTTACTTTTGGTGTGTGTGCATCTAGGTATGACATCCCTCACAGTGCCTTGCATTTAATACTAACGCATTAATGGCTTCCTCTTAACTAGCAAGGAAACCACGGCAGCTTCACTTGGAGCCGGCTGTGTGGTCTGAGTGCTGCCCTGTGGGGATCCCAGTCCTTTCTTCCAGGAGAGCCCCATTTCCCAGAAGATATTCTAGCTAGTACTCATCATGGGTCAGTATCCTACAGACTTGGAAGGCTTTGTTCTATGGATAAAATATTTTATTTATTTTTGCATGCAAACTGACATTTCCTTTCAAGATGAACTTGAATCACGTGTCTCTGCCTGCAGATGAAGGATCACACTTCTTCTAATCATTTTTCCTAGGCACCTGCTATTGGCCAGTGCCAGAGACTAGGAGGGCACGTGGGAATAGATGGGATCAGCATGGCTGCCCTTCTCCTCTCGGCTGGCAAAGTGACTGGGAGGAAAGTTTGCACAAATCCATTAAGGTATGTATGAGCATCTTTGCAGGAAAGAACAAATCCAGCCAGGCTTTCCCACAATCTTCATTACAAACCCATTTACATGGATAAGAAGCTACAGTTTATATCGTTGTCTTTTTGTCAAATATTCAGGCACCCAACCTGATGGATTCAAGTTGGATTATAACCGGTCCCTTCAGAGATTTCAGACTACTGCAAGTGCTGCACCAAAGAAATTCAGCAGAGCTGAACAACCAATATATTGCTAATTAGACTTGGAATGCAGCCCTAACCATGCATTTTTTTTTTACTTAAAGTTCCTCTAGTATTAAATACATCTCCAGCACCATTTTTAACAGTTCTTCTAATACCCTTAAAGTTAAGAAGTATATCTACATGGATATCTGCATATCTAGTATTTTTTCTTTTGCCATGACTGCATATGTCTTATTTAGAGAAATATTTTTCCTTGTTTTGTGCTTTACCAGTTGTCACAAATACATACCATTTTTCTACTTTATGTTTCTGAATAGCAAGCAGAGCTGGAAAGGACTTCACACTGTGATGCACTTTCAAAACAATTTAGCTACTTCGAATGTAAATTTGCTAAGTGCAAGCAGCACTGATACAGCTTCTGTACAGCTTTCAGAGCTTTAAGCAGGTGCAAATGAATTCACTTTGTCCTGAGAACTTACACCTGGTGAAGAGCTCTTCATACAGCCAGTCTGCATGAGACGGAGCAGCTTCCTTCCAAACTGAGACAAATGTTCGTGCTGAATTAGTAAGACAAAGTTCTACTGCAGGACCCACTTAACTTTGATGAGCAACTGCAGAAGTACAAACTGATGGGTTTGGGGAACCTAAGTCTGCTAACGACAAGTCCTGTAACTCTTGAAAACAATTGTTTTCAGATCTCTTTTTTTGGATTATAGAAATTAAATGTATGTGTAGATCAGGGAAATAAGTTAGTGATGTGTGAAAATCCCGAATTTGGAAGTTATTTGCAGTAAAGTGATAGAAGTGTTGGAAATATGTATATTTTCATGATGTTGCTTGATTTGCTAATACTGAGAAATGCAAAAAAAAAAAAAAAAAAAGCTGTACTTCATTTCAAATGGGGAAAATAAATAGCCTGAATTTTAAAAGTCTTTACTTTTAGATATATTTGCCAACTAGCTCTTAGATTTAACCTTTTTTTAAAAAAGGAAAGTGGTATTTCTTTTCTATTGACAGATTCCATACTCCCTTCTTGTTTCTCCTCCTGTTTTCCATATTCTTCATTCTTCTGTTTGCCAGTCACTGTTTACTGTTTGTTTCTCTCTAATGTCTCCTGTATTATTTCTTTTGGTGCCTATATTTCATTTTTCCTCTCCTCTAGATGTGAGTTTCTTTATGCTTTCAAAAGAAAGCCAATGAATAGCTGCCCCTCCCTCAACACACACATTCACACGCTCAAATCCACTAGGTGCTAAGCTTACTGCAGCTCCTCCACCACTGCTCTTCGTCTAATAGAATATTGGCTTTTTCTTTGTTTTCCTACTTAGCTTCCCGTAGAAATCAATGTTCTGCTACACTGATTGGAGTCACAGTAATACAAGAGATGTCAGCCCAAAAACTTGATCCACAATGAACTGTTCTGCAAAAATTCCTCTCTCCTAAACAAATGAGGAGGAGGAAGTCAGTTTTTTCCTCCATGGACCAAGCAGCAGTATCTTTTTTTTTTTTTTCTGGCTGCTCTGCCTCCTCTCCCTCCACTCCCCCACCCCCAAATCCAGAAGTGAACAACTCAGGATTACAGGATACTAGTTCAAAGAAAGGGCTTAAAAACTGTTCTTTCTTTACTATATCATAATCTGATACAAGAGCACAAAACATAAATGCTGTTTCTCTCTTAAAGGCAAAGAAAGGCTATTACTGGGACCAGCAAAATCTTTTGGGGGATTAGTGTTTTTTTCCTCAGATTAGGAAACATTAAAAAAAATTTATTGAATCCCAGACCGTATTTCCCTGAGTTAATCTCCTCTGGTGGCTGTTGGGATTTACAGGCTCTACCGTCAGTCTCTGCTGCTTATGCCATGCAATAGTATATGTTGTGAAACAACCCACACACTGATCATTCAGGAGAGCAAAATTATGCTCCAGAAAAATGGACTTCATTTTCAGCTAATCAGAGCTGAGAGATGACATACAAAGGATCAGTCTGCTTCCAGTGAGTTCAACATATTTCTTTTCACAAATTATCCATCAGCAGCTCCCGAATTTTTTTCTCGTTACTTTTCTGTCTTCATTCAACTTCTGATTTCCCCCTGCCCCCCACCTTGTGAAATTAAAAAAAAAAAGTGAAATCACCATTTTCTGGACTGTTTGTATGGGCATTGTCGATACTGAAAATCTGAGGTTGTTTTGATTAATTTTTCATGCTGAAATATCATTGGTTTTGTTTCCTAATGGGCTGAACGTAACTAGTGGGCTCAGACTCGCTCCTGGGGTGAGTAGTTGAAATTCCATTGAGAAGACCAGTCAGGAGCCTGTTTAAACAATCATGGGATTTGACCCACAGAATCAGGTTAATCAGAGCCTACTGGATTTCCAAACAGGCTTTGTTAGAAAATTGGCTGAATATTATGGGGAATGAGTAAAGGGAGATTTTTCTTTGCTTACTGAAGTGGTTCAAATAACCTTACGCAAGACTAGTGCTTCACACGTGGCTTTTCTCTCCCAGCTTTTCCATAAGTGTATTTGATTTGAGAAAATGAAAAATAGAGGAAAAAGTAGATACTGTTAAGAGGCTTACTGGCAACTCACTTAAGGCACACAAAGGTTAAACATCTACCTGTGCTGCATTTTTGCTAATGGGACCCACCGAACTATTTAAAAGTGATTTGTTCCATGGAAATTTGATCTGAAAATATTTACCAGTGTTTCAATTATTTCTTGGAATTATACTTGCTGTGATAGTACTTCACCATGGACAAGTACAGAACTTCACTTGCACCAGAAAAAGTCTAGAAATTAATGATGACTTCAGTTGCTTTCATCATTATTCTATATTGCTTCTGAATGAAAACATAGGCTTGACTATTTCGAGGATTTTTTTTCTTTCCCCAATCTTATTTTTCTTTTTTTTTTTTTTTGAAAAACACTTATTGTAACAATGCTGAGCAATAGAAGAGCTTTTTATTTTCAAAGCATTAAACAAGGAATGACTAATTACATTAGCTGTTTGGCACAGGCATGATACAGCCTTGATCCTTCATTCAATTAGAGCTCACTTTGCATATGGTGAGGTCAGATTGCATCCCAGCTAGATGTTACGATTCAGATCATGTCCTACCCCTATTTTTACAATTACTGAAGTAGCACTAAACTTTTGACAAATGAGGTACATTTTGTTAGGTCTGTTTAACAGTCATGGAAAGCAAGTCATGACAAAATGAAGTATCTTAAAAGCAAGTGGCAAAATCAGTTATTAGTCCCTGTGAAGCTTGAATTTGTAAGCTTTTGGTATGAGAGGAGCAAAAATGGAAAGAAAGAATTTCAGCTCCCTTGTTCACTTATGTTCCTAATCTTGCTTGAAGGAAGGAGGTACCATGAACTGGCGTACCCTACTTTGGCATAGGTGACACAAGGATGAGCCTTGGGAGCCCTTTATCCCATTCCCATGGGAGCCCTTTCTTATTCTCTGCTTACAGATGCACACACAGGTATAGGTATTTTCCATATCTAATGAAAAACTCCAGTGGATAACACAAGGAACGGATACCCACAACTTAGCAGAAGCCTAGCAAATTACTTAGTAATCCCAGCTAAAACAACCTCTTGAAAACGCCTTCCTATAGCTCATTTATGATGACAGTCTCACCTCAACACCTTACTCCATTTTCCCAGTTGGCCCAGCTTTACTGACGCCAGTTCCCTTACCTCATGCAGTACACTGACACGAGTTTGCCCTCTGGCAGGACGACTTTCAAGTTCCAGTGAGAGATGAGCCTACCTAAAATCGAGATGCAGGACTTCTTTTTCTGCTCAGATTCAGAACCCATCTCTGGATGCGCAGTTGGTAACAGGTCCAGTTGCAGGTGGCCACGTGCCTGGTATTTCTGTTGGCTGCCCCAGAGGGTAGAGTAGTGTGGAGTATTTGGAAATTCTCTCAGATAAAATTAATATTCAGATTGTAATAACAGCATATGCCAAGGGTTATTAATCTGTAAACAGGATCTAGTTTTTATGCTTGGGGCATATGCTTGATTTTAACGCCTAAGAACCTATGCCATCTGTGTCAACACGGCTGGTTTGTAAGTAACGGGAGGAAGGGAGACAGGTGGAGGAGCTGCCGCAGGACGCGGCCAGCGAGTCGCTGCGCTCGGGCCCGCTGCGCTCGGGCCCGCTGCGCTCGGGCCCGCTGCGCTCGGGCCCGCTGCGCTCGGGCCCGCTGCGCTCGGGCCCGCTGCGCTCGGGCCCGCTGCGCTCGGGCCCGCTGCGCTCGGGCCCGCTGCGCTCGGGCCCGCTGCGCTCGGGCCCGCTGCGCTCGGGCCCGCTGCGCTCGGGCCCGCTGCGCTCGGGCCCGCTGCGCTCGGGCCCGCTGCGCTCGGGCCCGCTGCGCTCGGGCCCGCTGCGCTCACCGCCGGGAGGGAGGAGGGGATGGGCCGAAGCCGCTTTCTCCTTCTCCCCTTCGTTATGTCTCCGTTTCCCCGCGCGATGGCAGCATTTCTGAGCAATCCCGCCGGCGACGGGAGAGGGAAGGAGGGCGGCGGGCCGCGGCCGCGGCCGGGGGCGGTGGGCCGGAGACCCCCGGGGCGGCATCGGAGCGCCGCGCCTTGCGCCGCTGGCCCGCCGCGCCTTGCCGCGGGCCGGTGGGTCTGAGTGGAAGAGGGAAAGGCGAAGAGCAGCGGTAACCCGGGTCCTCGCTCAAGGACAAGATGCTTGACTCTTCCCACCGCTATAGCCTGACCCTGGCTGGTTACCTTCTGGGCTGTGTCAGACATGGGAAATGTGAAGTGAATGTACCTCAGGGCCTCCTGAGAGCCATCGCCCTGCACGGTTTCACTGTTGCAGTTCCCATCTGAAGCGTCTGCCGCCTGTGGAAAGGGTGAGGGGATGGGTTCAGCTTTTCTGAAATTGGCCTGCTTCCAAACAGAACTTGTGAATGTCTTTAGAAGGTGGGAATTGGGGAGGGAAAGTGGGAGTGCAGTGCGTCCCAGGGTGATGACCTTCTCAGAATTGCTGTAGGATCTGCAAATGTAAGTTAGCCTTGAGAGATACATGTGGGATTTCTGACCTACTCAGCTTCTCTAGGCTTATTCTTACCTGAGGACGTTTTCAGAGCTCCAGTTATGAAGTGGGGAGCCTGAAGTATATCTGTCAATGATCATTTCCCAATTATCTGCAGCTTCTTTCGAAGTCAGAAATGCACAGATTTTTTTTAAAAAGCTATCATTTTTCAACTTTTTTTCTCCCCAAGTCTGCAGGTTTAGTGGGTTGATGTACAGGGCTTTCATGATGCTGAAGTAATTTATGAAGATGGAACTGGACTAAAGCCTTTTATACCAGTCTTGAAGAGTGGGGAAACTGTCTTTTGCTGGAATACAGTTTTATGATGTGCTATAAAATACTCTATAACCTATTTGATAGAGTGGGAAAATAAATTTGCTTCAGCATCACCTTTATGCTGCCACAATGTGCCTTTTTGTTTATTACCTGACTCCTTACGCTTCACATTCAGTAAGAGACTGCTCCTTTTGCACACTCTTACACAGATACTTCCAACATGGTTGGGTCAACAGGTTAAAATAGTAAACTATTGTTGTTAATTATAAAGACTAAGCTTAGAAATCATCAGAAAACTAGATATCTTACGTAAAGTCCCTATGCTTGTCTAAAAGTAGTCTCTGTGATGAAAATTCAATATCTGAAAAAAAAAATTGTTTTAGGGATGTGCAAATAAACTTTTGCCTAGAGTTTTGACTTGCAGACTCAAATTTTAAAATAAAGTTCAAAGCAGTAGAAACAAAGATATGACACAGGCAGCAGTTGCACAATGAATTCAGATCACCCAAAACTTGTTTTTCACTGAAGCTGTGAATTTAGGGTGCTTGACTCATCCTTAATGAGACTGAATGCTGTGGAAGCATGTTAGGGGAAAGTAGTGACTTGTGACCACCACTTAGATGCTCACAAGTCTATGAGTCCAGATGGGATCCACCCAGGGGTACTGAGGGAGCTGGTGGAAGTGGTCACGAAGCCACTTTCCATCATTTATCAGCAGTCCTGCCTAAATGGGGAGGGGTACCTGTTGACTAGAGGTTAGGTTACCCAACTACAAGAACGGCTGGAAAGAAGATCCAGGGAACTACAGGCCTGTCAGTCTGTCTTCAGTGACAGTGAAGGTTGTGGAGCAGATCATCCTGAGTGCCATCTTACTGTACATACAGGACAACCAGGTGATCGTGCCCAGTCAGCATGAGTTTATAAAAGGCAGATCCTGCTTGATTAACCTGATCTCCTTCTATGACAAGGAGACATACTTAGTGGATGAGGGAAGGGATGTGGATGTTGTCCACCTAGGCTTTAGTAAGGCTTTTGATGCTGTTTCCTACAGCATTCTCCTGGAAAACCTGGCTGCTCATGGCTTGCATAGGCGTACACATCGCTGGATAAAAACTGGTTGCATGGCCAGGCCCAGAGATTGGTGATGAATGGGGTTCAATCCAGTTGGCGGCCAGTTACAAGTGGTGTTCCCCACAGCTCTGTGTTGGGGCCTGTTCTCTGTAACATCTTTATCAACAATCTGGATGAGGGGATCGAAGGCACCCTCAATAAGTTTGCAGATGACACCAAGTTAGGCGGGTGTGTTGGTCTGCTTAAAGTTAGCACAACTCTACAGAGGGATCTGGACAGGCTGGATCAATGGGCTGAGGCCAATGATTCAATGAGGCCAAGTGCTGGGTCTTGCACTTGGGTCACAACAACCCCCTGCAACGCTTGGGGAAGAGTGGCTGAAAGACTGCCTATCAGAAAAGGACATGGGGATGTTGGTTGACAGCCAGCTGAATATGAGCCAGCAGTGTGCCCAGGTGGCCAAGAAGGCCAACAGCATCCTGGCTTGTATCAGAAACAGTGTGACCAGAAGGACTAAGGAAGTAATTTTACCTCTGTACTCAGCGCTGGCAAGGTTGCACCTTGAGTACTGTGTCCAGTTTTGGGTCCCTCACTAGAGGAAGGACATTGAGGGGCTGGAGTGTGTCCAAGGAAGGTCAGCGAAGCTGGTGAAGGGTCTGGAGAACAAGTCCTATAAGGAGCAGCTGAGGGAACTGGGGTTGTTTTGTCTGGAGAGAAGGAGGCTGAGGGGAGACCTTACTACTCTCTACAACTCCCTGAAAAGAGGTTGTAGCAAGGTGTGTGTGTGTGGGGCGGGGGTGTGTATGTCAGTCTCTTCTCCCAAGTAACAAGTGATGGGATGAGAGGAAATGTCCTCAAGTTGTGCCAGGGGAAATTTAGGCTGGATATTAGGAAAAATTTCTTTACAGAAAGGATTGTGAAGCGTTGGAACAGGCTGCCCAGGGAAGTGATGGAGTCGCCATCCCTGGAGATATTTAAGAGACATATAGATGTGGCACTTAGGGACGTGGCTTAGTGGTGACCTGGCAGTGCTGGGTTAATGGTTGGACTTGATGATCTTAAAAGCCTCTTCCAACCAAACCAATTCTGTAATTCTGTGTGATTCAGTTCTGCCTTTTGTCTCAGACCATGTCTGGTTTTTATGTACATATTCACCAATGCAAAGATTGGAGCCAGAGCTTGAGTACCGGAACCACCAATCTGATGTCATTCTCTTCTTTTTATTTTAATAGCTCCAATGAACAATGGAGAGGCTTCTTCTAAATGAATAGCTCTAAGAAATGAAGAAACCTTTCCACAGTATCTTGATTTGGGTATTCAATTCAGAAATATGTAATCCACATTAAAATCCATTTGGAGGAGATTTGAGTTTAGTTTTCTGACATCCCAAGAAAGACTCTATGACATCAGACTGAAGGAGGTCAGGACCTTTATCTCCTCTCTGACTTTTGGCCAAAACATAATTTTTTTTCTTTTTCGCCTATTTCACAGATTCAAAATTTTGAGGCAATCACAAGGGAGATACAGTATTCGATATTCTACAGAAAATCACTGGCAGATTCAAGACTTTGACCTACAGTTCCCAAATCTTAGTAGACAGGACTTGCATGGCTAGTAGATAAAATCTAAAGATTGAGATTTAGTCCCAGCTGTGCCACTGGCCTTAAATTATTCTTTTATCTTCTCCATGCCTCAGTTTTTCCCTTAGAAAAGTAAATCTAATGTTTCTGACACCCTTTTTCATTATTTTGTCTTCTAATAAATGAAAAGAGTATATATTATTATAAATCATCACTGACGGGTTATTTTATCAGTTTCCAAAGTGAGGGTAGCTTCTACCAGAACAAAGGCGAATTTCTTCTCTTTCTGTCAATGAATAAGAATACTCAGTATGACAGCGGCAGGAGATACAGAAATTAGACCTTCCCTTTTCCCCCTACTCTTATAAATCCAAAGACATTAATGACCTTGGCCCAGCATGTCTTGTTGAGAATTAGTAACTAGATGAAAACACTTTCCCAAAAGAGACAGTGATTAATTTTCAGTAAAATTCACTAGGCATCAATCAATCTAGCAAAATCATTCAAAAGGTTTGTGGAAGAATTTGAAAAGACATTTATGAATCTGAACTCTTTTTTTTAAGTAACAGACTTTTAAAAATAATCTGCTGATTAACATATACTATTTAATTAGAAACTATATAAATATGTACCTCATGGGACATTATGATTATCAGCTTTCCTATGTGTAACGAGAGAATAATATAGTATTATTGCATCCAAGTGGTATGGAACATGGGGTAAGTGCATCTGTGACTACATAGTAACCAATGGAGAAAGCAGTGAGATTTGTGGTATTGCCTGGAGCGTAATCATGGAAAGATAGAAATCATGTTTTATCTTTCTATGAATAAAAAGATGACACTTTCCTAAGCATTTTCCCATTTCTATTCTAAATTGGCCTGGCCTGAATATCCTGAAGTCGTCCTGTTTAAATGGCAATGAAATGTTCTCTGTGGAGAAAATTTCATGACACTAATAATCTTTGCAATCTGCTTGGGCTTCTGAAGATTCAGAATTCACTGAAGAGTATACGGGTAGAAGTAACCAATATGCTAGTGAGGTCTATGTTTGTGCTGATTACAGTTCCATATGTTCTATATGGACAGACATGCATGCATATGTTACGTGTGTGTTGTTCAGTTAGTGATGCAGCACTCCCTTTGAAATAAAATCAGCCTTGGTTATCATGGAAGAATAACAAGAGATTTCAGCTATTACACCCTGTGGAAGGTTGTTGCATAAAACTAGCAATACGACCAATATGGGGTCAAAAGGTCTCAGTAACAGATAAATTTAAATTCACCAATATTCGATCTCTGCAGCCTTGAATTATTTTGGACTGTCATAGCAAATAATACATTTTGGAGTCCTTTATCTCTCCAGAAGAGAGACAATTAAAAGGAGAAGGTGAATCATTTGAGGGTGTGGGTGAAGCATCAGATTCCTTTATAAAGTAAGCTATAAAAATTATGCCCCTCTAGTCTAAACACCTATTTGTCTTAAGCTTGGTCGTAATCCCAGTTTGATATATCACCTACAAAGGTCTTTGTTACAGGAAAACCTTTCCATTCTCCACTCTTCAAAGCAATCTATTAAAGTCTATCTTTTTAGCCTACCAAGCACTGCAAGGGGTTATATGAATGTATGAATTGTACTTAGTAGCAGCAGGACTAAGCTTTTAAAGGCAATGGGGTTTGACAAGCTGCAAAGGTGGCTTTAACGGTAACTGTGCAAAGAGCTACTGTGTGCTAGATTATTTAGTTTATTATTTTGAATGTGTCCCAAGTATACATGCCCTACTTCAGAGCAGAACTGCAAGCTGTGACTAAGTTCAGTGACATTAGCTATTGCTCCTGGGCTAAGGAGGATTCTGAGCTAGGAAATACCAGTCTTAAGGTGTAGTGTGCTATCAAGGGCATCCAAAGTTTGAACTTGTTCGGTGTCCCTTTGGTGTGCTGTGGAGCTGAAAAGCAGAACAGCATCTGCTGTTACAAGAAGGGGCTTTAGTTTGCCAGTAAATCTTAAACGAATACCAATTTTAGTCCTTTGAGCAGCAGAATTCTTTTGAACTCCTGTTGGATATAGGGATCACAGGGATCAATCAGACTACTGCAGGCAGGATGCGTTCATTCAGTAGCAGCAGCTTTAGCACCAGAAAAGGATTGTTAGAGCCTATTTTCCTTTTAGCAGCAGGAGTAAGAACTGTAAAGAAACAGGACACAGTGAGACTGCATGATGTATAAACAGTGTGTAATCCTCTGAATGTGCAGGGAATTATATATGAATGAGGAACAAGAACAAAAATCCAGTCTCTGTTGCACATACCTGGTGCTGAATATCCAAGTTTGAACTGTTGTTCAGGGATGCCTTTGTCTTCAGAGGGGAACTCTGAAACCATAGAGCACTTTCAAGTTCCTCCTTTGGGATTCAATCTGAGAATTCCAGACGGTAAATTGATCTGTATTCAGTGGTTTCAGCTGCACAGGTTTCTATTTTGTATATCAGATAAAATGCTTTCCTTTTTACATTAACAGAATAATCTGAGGAATAAAGTATTTATTGGATAGGTTTCTATAAACAATCATGGAATAAAAACCCTAGAGCTTTAGTAACTAGAACCCAGAAGAGAAAGAGAATGAAAAAAACTCAAACCTGATGTGCACTGTCCTGGAAGTTACACTACAGAACACACTTGGAAAAATAGTCAAAGTCTATGAAAAAGGGATTAAAAGGTGTCTGCACACTGGCATGCATGCATACACACACACGCATGCATACATCCGTACTGTATCTTGGGTTGCAAATTTCAGTTAATTATTTTGAGGAAATAAATTTATCTTATAAACAGAAACTAAAAGATCAGTAGTAGAAGCATTTTGACAAACATAATACCTGCAGCTGCATTTCTGTTTCTATGAGAGATTTGATTTGACACCCGCGCATGTTAGCATTTGGAAGAGAATAAGGCTTGGCATATGCTACTATGTATTTTCCTCCTACAGAGGACAGAAGTGGCAGGCACCCTGCTACACCTTTTAAATTGTTCCCTTATTGCACAAATTAAAAGAAAAATACTTAAACATACTTTAGAGGTTAATTTATAACAATTAGTTTCTCTCTTTAAAGGCACATTTGTTTTCTATTGTTTGAAATCTATAAAAATAAAAACCACAAGAGACTAGTAAACCTTTCTAATTTCCTTTAAAAAAAGACAAGCTTTCTTGAGGAACTGACTGTACCCAGTGCCTGAAAAAGTTCATCACATCTCTATGCCTTTTTCTTCTTAGGAAAACAGAGATGGAACCACCTCACCTACATGTTAAGAGATTAATCCCAGCATGCAGCAATTGTTGAAAGAAGTTTTATTCCAATTATTACCCCCAGATGTATAAGATGTGGATGGCCTTGACTGCAGAGGCTCTTGAGGCCATACAGACATAGCATTTATTAAGCTGATGCCAATGACATTGTCTAGCAGCAAGCAGCAACGGAAGCTGGACAGATTGAAACACAAAATAGGGTGTGCTTTTTTAACAGTGAAGGACAGTTATTTCTCAGCTATGCAGAGCTATGCAGAGGTCCCCATCAGTGAGCACCAAACCAAGCCTGCTTATCTCTTGAAATAATGTTTTCAAGCTCAGCAAGAGATTTTAGGGTTTAGCATAGGATAGATGTATGGTCTATGTTACAGGTCAGACGAGCTTATATAACGGTCTCATCTGGTCCTAGGCCCCGTGAAACTTTTCACGAGCTAAAGACAGGCGTTAGTATATACATCCAATAAAGATCCCTCCCATTCTCCTTTCTGCAGGGCAAAATTGTACTCCAGCGTATTGGTATTTGCTAATGTGAAAAAGGCACGTATGTCACTCACCTTTTAAGCACCGTAATGCTGCATGTGAGAAGACAGCTCGCTTTCTGTTTTGTAGTTAAACTTAGTTGTGAAGAGTTGTGCCAAACCTCCACACCTCAGGCAATATAAAGCAAGCTACTGTAATACAGTGGTTAATTAGTCAGAACCCATGTTTCAGAGCAGCCGAAGTCCATCACTACTTACCTGAATAGGTCACTCCAGATTTGCTGGAGACCTATTCTGCCTACAGGATACTTAAACAAAAGTCACACTCTGAATACAGGAATCAATTTGTGTGTTTCAGGGAAAAAGAGGAATAATAATGTTTTGTACTATGCTCTTGAGATCTTACCTACAAAAGAGTATACACTGTTTCAATTATGAAACATGTTAGTATTTTTATTATTTTAAAAAATATGCTTTCTCCAGGTATCTCAAGACCATCTAAGTAACATATTGGTGCACAAGTCCATGGGACCTGATGAGATGCATCTGTGGGTCCTGAGCGAACTAGCACATGAAGTTGCTAAGCCACTGTCCATCATATTTGAAAAGTCATGGCAGTGTGGTCAAGTTCCCACTGACTGGAAAATGGGAAACATAACCCCCACTTTTAAAAGGGAAAAAAAGAACTGAGGGACTACAGGCCAGTCAGTCTCACCTCTGTGCCCAGCGAGATCATGGAGTGGATCCTCCTGGAAATTATGCTAGGGCACATGGAGAAGAAGGAGGTGATTCATGACAGTCAACACAACTTCACTAAGGACATGCTTGACAAAATTTGATGGCTTTCTCCAGCAAGGTTAGAGTGTTGGTGGATAAGGGAGGAGCAACTGACATCATCGACCTGGACTTATGCAAAGCATTTGACTCTGTCCCACATGACATCTTTGTCTCTAAATTGGAAAGACATGGATTTGATAGGTGGACCACTTGGTGGTTAAGGAATTGGCTGCATGGTCACACTCAAAGAGTTGCCCTCAATGTCTCAATGTCTGCGTGGAGAGCCATGACAATTGTTGCTTCTAAGAGGTTGGTATGGGGACTGGCACTGTTTAACTTTGTCAGCAACATGGACAGCGGGATTGAGTACTGTCCTGGTTTGAGTTAGAACAGCACTAATTCTGTTCAGTGATTTCACTTTCCAGCTCAACCTCGTCTAAGTAACCGCACTTTCTGAACTTAATGGCACAATTTTGCAGACAGTGTCTGCTCCTAGCAGTCATAGCACTTGATATTTCAAGTTACTACCAGGGATTGGTGTGCAGAAAGGCTCTGGCTTATACTTGGTCCTATGGAGAACATGGTCACTGCTAATCTTGTGTACCACATTGGGGGTGCAGTAAGTAAGAGGCTCCACCTGCAAGGAGGAGCAGACAGGACAGGTGACCCTAAACTGACCAACAAGTTATTCCAGCCCATATACATCATATTTGGTATAAAGCTGGGGGATCACAAAGGTCAAGCTCTCTTCTTCAATGGCCAGGATCCAAGGAGGACTATGTCTGTTCTGCCTTCGATACCAGGCCTTGCATCCCTGAATCCAGTTCTAGTATCCAGCTCGTGAATGTGGTTCCTAGCTGCTGCTGAATCCAGTCTGGTACTTCCCCAGAACTTGCCCTGCAGCATCAGTGGTGATGGTGACATAATTGCCATCAGAGTTGTTGGGTTTAATAATCCTTTTGTATATATTTCGTTTTATTGTTATAGTTTTCATTAAAGCAGTTTTAGTTTTCTTTTCCAATCCATAAGTCTCTCTCCCTTATTCCCTTTCTCTTCCACTTTGGGAAGGGAGGGGGCCTAATAGAGGACATCTGTCATTCGTGGCCATCTCAGCCCTAACCCCTGACAAGTGCACCCCCAGTAAATTTGCTGACCACCAAGCTGGGTGGGGTGTTTGACATGCTGGATAAAAGGAATGCAATACAGAGGTCCTCATGAAGTTCAACAAGGCCTAGTGCAAGGTTCCTGCACATGAGTCGGGACAAACCCAAGTACAAATAGAGGCTGGGCGTTGAGTGGATTGAGAGCAGCTCTGCAGAGAATGACTGGGGGGTACTGGTGGATGGAAAACTGAATACGAGGCAGCAATGTGCACTCACAGCCCAGAAAGACAATCTCATCCTGGGCTGCATCAAAAGAAGCATGGCCAGCAAATCGAAGAAGGTGATTATGCTGCTTTACTCCACCCTGATGATACCTCACCTGGAATGTTCAGCTCTGGAGCCCCCAGCACAGGAAGGACATGAACCAGCTTGAGTGGGTTCAGAGAAGGGTCACCAAAAATGATCAGAGAGATGGAACAGCTCTCCTGTGAGGACAGTTTGAGAGAGTTTGGGTTGTTCCGCCTGGAGAAGAGAAGGCTCTGGGAAGACCTATTGCAGCCTTTCAGTACTTAAGGGGGGCCTATAAGAAAGATGGAGACAGTCTTTTTATCAAGGCCTGTTGTAACTGGACAAGGAGTAATGGTTTTAAACTAAAAGAGGGCAGATTTAGACTAGATATAAGGGAGAAATTTTTTACAGTGAGTGTGGTGAAACACTGGCACAGGTTGCCCAGAGATGTCATAGAAGCCCCATTCCTGGAAACATTCAAGGTCAGGTTGAATGGGGGTCTGAGCAACCGGATCTAGTGAAGATGTCCCTGCCAAAGGCAGGGGAGTTGGAACTAGATGATTTTTAAAGTCCCTTCCAACCCAAACCATTCTATAATTCTATGATTCTAGGATTCTGTGAAATGTACTGAATATTTTGCAAAAAGCTATGTGTCTCCAAAGATAAGGAGAAGATATAGGCAACAGTGGTCGGCTATATGTTAGGCATTTAAACCTGTGGAATCATGGATGATAAGCTTTTCCTTGGTGCTCTCAGCTATCACTACTGTGATGGAAAATTCTCTCTTTTGTGGGGAGACAGTAAGAGGAAAAATTTTAAGAGGTGTAAGAATCCTGCTACCAGACTAGCAGTCAAAGTTCCTCATGCTCAGGCTTGAAGACTCCATTATCAGAATTTATTTTTCTACACAGATTTATTCTGGTTTTTTCTGAAGCCAGGCATTTATTGTTATTTGACCTAGGTGGTTATCTACACTCTCAAGTTTCTTTCTCTGGTTGGACATTAGTTTTGTCACTTTTATTTCATTCAGAATTACCAGTGGCTTGTGTTTTTCAGCTCTTAATGTGACAGATAACAAGGGCCATGGAAAGCACTTTGTGACAGATGTAACCTTGTTGGCATCTGCAGGTGCAAACATATTTTCAGTTTAGCATGCTAAAGGGCATCAGTTCAGAGCCTTAGGTGGTTTGGAGCATATGCTGCTGATGAAAATAATGATACGAGTATTTTGAAGACAGTTGTGCAGACAAGTGTGTGTGGAGCATTTAACCCTCTGAACACTGAGAAGAAATGTCTAGACTGCGTAAAACTAATGAAATGTCTGTGGTGATGAAAATAAGCCTGCAAGAATCATAGAATAATAGAATGCTTTGGGTTGGAAGGGACCTTCCAAGGTCATCTAGCCCAACTGCTCCTGCAAGAAGTCCTCTTGTGAGCAAAATGCATTAGCCCACTTGTACACTGCTACAGGGCTTAATGTTTTCTGTTGCAGCTTCCTTAGAAGACAATTGCCCTTGATATGATGGTGATATTTCAACACTTCTTTATGGCCTCTACTCAGACCCCTATTATTAAGCATTTTTTCTTCATTAATAATTGATGCCTGTGTTTAAGGCTCCCATTTGAAAATATCTCTCAAATCTACTTTATTAGATTTTGAGTAAATGTGCCCCAAATATCCTCAGCATTTTGTTAAAAATGAATGTCATATATCTTTTGATAAAACCTACAGAGTTAAGTGCCTAATAAAATACTACATGACTAAAATGACTATTAATATTTTAGCATTATGCTGAAGTATGAGTGTTCTCCCGGCAAAGGTATGAATCACTGGTTTTTCATTTCTTTAATTCTTTATTAATTGGTACTTGAGGCAATAAACCATAACATATAACTTTGGCTTCAGATAAGGTTTAATGAGTGCCTGACCTTTGCTTGGATAATTCTCTGTCAGTGAACCAATTCAGAATAACCCTTTGAAGCTTGGATTCCTGTATTGAATGCTATTTGCTTTTCACTGTCCTTGACTTAAATGGACAGTACTGAAAGTTGGCTTTTTATTTAATGAATAGTTCCATAAGAAAGCTTTCTTTTAAATGACTAATTTAGTGGAACTTTTTGTGTGTGTCTCTCTCTGTTTCATTAATTATTCTGCAATAGAACAGAAGTCTGGTTATAGCTGGAACTGAGGACCACCTATCCTAACATAACTGAGTTATATAGCCTACTAAACTGTCATAATTTGCATGATGGCCCTTCCACCTAAGCGTACATCATGCATATGGATATGCAGTAAAAAGTCCAGCAGAATAAGTCCTAATTCTTTTAGAGTCCCACAGAGAATAGCTGGAGAAATCAGAAAGTTATTACCTAAATGAAATTGTATATTAGATAGGGGATCTGAATAGGTTTGATATCTTCCAGGTAATTCTAAAAAACCATGCAGATACCAAGCTGGTACAGGCTCAAAATTTGACTGAAGTCTTCTGAGAACAGGCTTCTGCCGCAGGATCTCCAGTACCTTCTAGGTCTGGCTGTATTTGAAATACTATGAGAGCAATCACTCATGCTTTAAATTGGGATTTGTTTTCTATCCATCTCCGAATCCCAATGTACAGCTAGACATGACAAAATGCGATGATGACCCAACTTATTCTGACTCTAAAAATACTTAATGATTTTAGACACTACTGAAAGAATAGGCAATGTATTCTGTACCTTAGTCTATATTATTTCTGGGGGAGTTTCTGACTGCCATGCCTAGTGGTAGTACCACCTTTAACATTTGTTTCTGGAAAAAAAGTAGAACTGATTAAAAAAAAAAAAAGATTAAAAGCAAACAAATCTTTTAGCAGAAGTAGCCCTGTTATTTGACAATGAGCATACACAAGGAAGACTAATACTTTCTCTGACCTTTGGCAAGTATATAAGTTAGGGCTGGACATGCCTTATAAGAGTGTTTTACACACCGGCTAGCACGACCAGCACGTACATTATATTCTCTAATGAAAAACTGTTTCTGTGTATATAAAATAAATAATACTTACAGAAGCAGGATTTGGAACTTGAGTCTTATGCTTTTGAGCCATTTTAACCCTCAACAACAAATATCTGATGATTGAATGCCAAATACAGCAGCTTCACTTCAAAATGCCTTTTATTAGCAGTGTTTTAAATATATTCTGCGGTTCAATTCCAGTTTTCAATCAGAAAACCTGAAACTAACTGTCAAGGATATATAGACAAGGGAGAGTTTATCCCTGTCCTTTTGAGAAGGCAGATGATTAACATGTATTATAACAAAATAACCCTATCTGTATGGTATCACATTATTGCAGTAAATCTGCCTTGAATGTTATATTTGTAATTGTCAGATTAATTTTGGTTTGTTGGTTTTTTTAATTCTATCCTATTTGATGCAAATACTTCACATCTCTGGGCATTCACAAGTAATTTAGTGAATCACAATTGCATTCTTCAGTAAAACACTGAAAAGAAAATTGCTTGTCCTAATTGCAAGCCTAAATAAACATGTGCTTCAGTGCTTTGCTAAAACTTGTGCCCCAGGCATAAGTCTTATTATTTGCATACATTGCTTCAAAAGATTTGAGAACCTTTACCTGCAACATCTGCCACTTTCCTTGTGGAGTCACACTCAGTTCTGTATGAGGATTTGGACTCATTCTTCACACTAAACATTCCATTTGCAAAGAGAAGATATCAGGGCTCAGAGGAGCAACCTAGAAATGAAAAACAGATCTAGCTGCTTACAGCTAAAAGCATAAACCTATGGAAACAAGCTGCCTCACCATGGTTAAAACATTCCACTCCAGTGAACAGAATTAATTAAGTTCATTTCCACGCAGGACTGCCCTTGGTCCACAGAGAGTCAAAGGGCAGTTGAAGAGTATAATTACTTGTGTTAAAGAGAAAATGACAATGGGAGTTAGCCCATCCTCACAACGCCATTTAAAAGAACAGCATGCCTTTATTGTATTTTTAGTTTGATGTGGGTGAACTACAAAGCAAGGGAAAAAATGCTCTGTGTGAAACAGTACTTACCAGATATAAATGGAAACACACATTCAAATTCTTCATTCAAAGTAGTGAAGAAGGAGAGAAAGAAAAAAAAAAAGCTAGCCATTCTAATAGTGTGTCCAGCAGTAGGAAAAAAATATGATCAATTACAGTTTGCTTGAGATTGCCATGAGAACAAAAATACAACTGCCAATTAAGGACTAATAATTTTTGACCTTATTAGAAAATATTAGGTGTTTTGTCCAGTCATTTCCTTTCATCCAGTATGCACTAAGTTTTTTTCCATTTTTACCTGCTCTGTACTGCAGGTACATTCACCAAAGTGTTCCAGATATTTTAACAGCCTCACTTTGAATAGACTCTGTATCCCTCCAGGCCTTTTTCAAAGCTTGTGTAGCAACATATATTTTTGTTGCCATCTTCCGTATTACAGGACTAGTAAATCTGCAATATCTTACCAAGCTTAGAAAAAAACATGGTGAACTTTGTCTTGTATTAACAAAGGAATAACTATATAGGGATTTTTTTTAGGTGCCGGAAGAACTTTCTCTAATTCACATTTCTAAGATATAATTGAGAATAATAAAATAATATGCAGAAGATACAGAAGAATGCTCTGAAGAAAATTTTCCAATATGTGGACAGTAAATGAGAGAAATATTCTTTTCTCCTGGACACCCAGGTTTCTCTGTTGCTTTCAGCCTTTTTCTATAGTATATCTGAATATTTTTGAAACAAATAATATCCAGCTACAATTCAGATCTCCTCAAAGGGTATTGGCCAGCTTGAAAATACAGACAAAGATACTGATTGAATCATGTATTATTGTAGTTGTCATAGTTCCGCTGTCTCTGCCTCTGCTAACGTCAGCAAGTCCCCCCTGAAAAATAGGCATTTTAACAGCTGTCAAAAATATTTATTTGGACCTCTTGTTACTGTTGTTTCTTTGTTTATCACTTCCACAGAGGTATTCTTTCCATAAAAAGAAAATGAAAAAAACCCTCAAATATAAGTTGTATCAATGTATGGCCTATTTTGGTCCTGCTATTGTGGTAGAGGGACAGCTACCATGGGTAAGATTATGTCCTGTTGATGTAATGTAAATACAGGTCGTGAAAGGACTGAAATTCACCTGTTTTTTTCAAGGGCAGGCAGTTACAGGCTGAAGTAGTGCTGTCTCCAGCCTATTGTGTTACCACTCTAATGTAGACTTTTGAGGGTAGAGATGTGTCCTAACTGAAATTTCAAATTCAGGACCTTTTCTTTCAGAATAAGTCTTCCCTAAATTACATCATCCATTAACTTTATAAAAGATAGTGTAATTATATCAAGAACTTCTTATGGTGCCTCCCTTCTTTCCCTATGCTTTCATGAGATATATTTCTGTTAGATAGCATTCAGTAAAAATATGTTGGCGAAGCTAATTGATAATATAAAATGAGCAATGAGATAAAAGACCAAGTCTGCATCATGATCATATGCAAAGCTGAATTCCAGTTAGTTGAGCTACAGATGTTAAAAGAAAAAAATAACACATTGACCCATAAAAAAAACAGTGTCAAGATGTAATTTCAGTACTAAGAAAAAAAAAACAAACCAGTATTACTTTGAGTAGAAGTCACTGTGCTAGCTGACTCAGACTGACCTTCTTGTGCTATTTCAGTTGTAAATGGTTCAACACGAAAGCTAAAATAGTGTAGAAGTCACGTTAATTGCTGAATCAGCTGTGTAGTCAAAAATCAGAGAGTGCAGAGCAGCCTTCAAAAAAACTCACAGTGATTTTAAAATTATTGAAAGGAGGAGATAGAGAAATAAATGAAACATGAAACTTGCACTTCAAAATGCACAGATGCATAAGAAAAAGGGTAGCAACAACATAATGATATATAATTACGTGACAATATTCATAGACTAGAGCAGTATAAAACAAAATTGATGAGACAATTCACAAACATAAAACAGCTATTCTGTTTATTTGGATCAGGTCCTCTTTGTAGAGAGGAAGGAAGGAAGGAATTTGAAAGGATTTTCATGATTGGAAAAAGACAGGGTTGTTTGCCCAATTGCTTATATAGTACTATTTAAAGGCTAAAGTGCTCGTGTGATTTTGCATATTTGGATAACAGATGCTAAGAAACATGATTATGAGAACACAGATCTGCTATGTGTAGGAAAGACAGACTTCAAGGACAGCATTGCACTTTAATAGGCTTGGGCATTCAATCTCTTTTCATCTGGAGTGGCAATGGACAGTTCAACAATATTGTAAATAAGCCGATAATATTGGTGCCTGATAACATTAACAGAGAGCAAGCTCTGGAGGAATCTCCAAACAACTAAGATATATGTTATGAGCCAGAAAATCCTCTGCAGGGACCTGTCTCTTTTCATTGTTTATCCAAGGAAACCACGGACAGCTGGAGTTCTGACACTGATGGCTTAAGACAGATGATGTTAGTCTTGCTCATACTGGGTGAATGTAGTATAACAGACCTTTCTACAGTGAAGAAAACCCACAAATTAATGAAAAAAACCCTTTCCATTTAGAAATGTTAGGTAATCCATAACAGGTATTTTACTTGTGTAACATTCTATATACAGTTCAATCATTGTAGTTCAGCTCCTCAGTTTAGAATATGCCCGTGTGAAAAGTCCTGTTGCTCTTACTTGCCACTGGGAACATCCATTATCCAAGTTCAGGTTGGGAGAAGTTGGGCTGAGCCTTTGCCAACCCCGAGACTGGATATTCCAGTCTGTAAGCAGAAACTGGCTTTCAACATGGTTATGTGAATTACGTTCTTCTCACACAACTACCCTTACTGTACCAGTGAGAGTGATGACATCCCAGCACTAGAATGACCTAAGGAGGGTTCATGTTGCCCACCTGACATGCTTAGGGAGCTACTTTCCCTGGACTTGGTGTATAAATAACAGAAAAAGCTTTCAGGAAGATATTCAGAGCATGATGCAGCTTAAAGGCTTCTTCCTAGAGGCTGTAGATCAACCATGGAGAGAGTAGCTCTCTAGTTTAGGCCCAAAAGTTTGCCTCTTCAGGAGGCAGACACAATGTAATTGTATTCTAACTTGGTAACTAACCCAGGAGAATGCTCCCACAGAACTGTCTTTGTTTATTTTATATTTTGAGCTCTGTAGAAATGTTGTCAGCAGGTAGTTTATGATTAAACTTTAGCAATATAATTAACTTGAATTCAGTAAATTACAAAGCCAAATAGCTGAAATAAATTTCCAGTAGTTAGCAATATCATGCATTTCAGTCCACTCAGGTGAGTCGACAGTTCCCACCTCAGTACAATATATTACTGGGTAATTATTGAGAGCCTATCTCCAGGAGTGAAGAATATCAGCATATATAGATGGGTACCAAAAGCGGCTGAACTTCATCTTTCAAGTTAGTTGCATCTGGGAGAAATCTAGTTCCCAAAGAATCAGAGTATTTGGAATCAAAGTATTTGGAATCATTCAAAAGCCCATATTAGGTTCAAAGACCAAAGGTGTAGGGTAACTCTATGTTAAAAAGCATCTCCTGCCTTTCAGGCCTCCAGATAACCTGTCTCTATTAGCCCTAGTTTTCTCCCTCAACAACCTATCTGTATCTGACATGACGTTCATTCTGTCCCACAGAAGTAGGATATTATTATGAATTGTTGTTCTGCACAAGCTGCAATACGTTTAATCCATGTGACAGCCATTTTGTAGAATGAGCAAATGTATTTATTTATCATTTGCTATGAGTTTATAAATTTTGTACTGTTACTTCCACTGTGGAATCAATATTCTTCACTGTTAACTTGCTGCAGCTGCTGCATGTTCTCAAAGCTGTCTTTCAGTCACTGCCATTATCTATGAAAATTTCTGCCTGTTCCCTTTCACCTGGTGTCTGCTACTCCTGGTTTTAAACTGTTGTTGGAAAGTAGAGATATATTTTTTCAAATATTCATAATTTATAAAGTCATAGAATGCTTTGAGTTGGAAAGGACATTAAAGGTCATCTAGGTCAACCCCCCTGCCTTTGGCAGGGACACTTTCCACTAGATCGTGTTGCTCAGAGCCCCATCCAACCTGACCTTGAATGTTTCCAGGGATGGGGCATCTACCACCTCTCTGGGCAGCCTGTGCCAGTGTCTCACCATCCTCATTGTAAAAGATATCTCCCTTATATCTAGTCTAAATCTTCCCTCTTTTAGTTTAAAATCATTACTCCTTGTCTGTTTGCAACAGGCCTTGATAAAAAGACTGTCCGCATCTTTCTTATAGGCCCCTATTAAGTACTGGAAGGCCACCATGAGGTCTCCCCAGAGCCAGTTGGAATAGAGAGACAGAATCACTTCTGTTGACTCGGTTTTGATGCAGCCCAGGATATGGTTGGCCTTCTGGGCTGCGAGCGCACATTGCCAGCTCATGTCCAACCTTACATCCACCAGGATCCCCAAGTTCTCTACAGGGCTGCTCTTAATACCATCGTCCCTCAGCCTGTATTGATACTGAGGATTGACCCAACCCAGGTGCAGTACCTTGCACTTGGCATTGCTGAACCTCATGAGGTTCTCAAAGGTCCACTTCTCAAGTTTATCCAAGTCCCTCTGGATGGCAAACCATCCCTCAGGCATGTCAACTGCAACACTCAGCTTGGTGTCGTCTGCAAACTTGCTGAGGGTACACTCGATCCTGCTATGTCATTGATGAAGAGTTTAAACAGCACTGGTCCCAGTACAGATTTCTGAGGGTCACCACTTGTCACTGATCTCCATCTGGACATCTAGCCATTAACCACTACACTCTGGATGAGAACTTCCAACCAATTCATTATTCACTGAACAGTCCACCCATCAAATCAATCTCTCTCCAATTTAGAGAGAAAGATGTAGGGGCTGGTGACCATGTCAAATGCTTTACAGAAGTCTGGATAGGTGACATCCATAGCTCTTCCCCTGTCCACTGATGCAGTCATTTCATTGTAGAAGGCCACTAGGTTGGTCAGGCAAGACTTGCCCTTGGTAAAGCCATGCTGGCTTCCTCGAACCACCTCCCTGTTCCCCATGTGACTTAGTAGAGTTTCTAGGAGGATCTGTTTTACAATCTTCCCAGGCACAGAGGTGAGGCTGACAGGTCAGTAGTTCCCAGTGACCTCCTTTCTACCCTTTTTAAAAATGGGTGCAATGTTTTCCTTTGTCCAGTCACCAGGGACTTCTCCTGACTGCCAGGACTTTTCGAATATCATGGAGAGTGTCTTGGCAACTACATCAGCCAATTCCCTCAGGAGTCTAGGATACATCTCATCAGGTCCCATAGACTTACGTATGTTCAGGTTCCTCAGGTTGCAATGAACCTGATCTTCTCTTACAGTGGGAGGGACTTTGTCCCCCTGGTCCCCTGTCTTGCCTTCCATTAATTATCGTAAAATACAAAGATGACTGAGCAGTATATTTAAACTGTCAAAATATCTTTTTGTTTTCAGGCTCTAGGGGAAAAAAAGAAAAAATATATAAACATTAGGTAATAGAATAGTAACTCTTAAGATTAGACAAGAAATACTGATGTGACATCTGAAATTTCTTATGATTTAATTTTTTAGGGTTGGAAACCTGGAGAGAAATAAATACCCAAAGAAAGGGTTTATGTTCATCTTTTCAGTTTGTTTATCTAGCTATATCAAGATGAGCTTTGCTATAGATTTCTAGTTTCTCCTTTGACAGTAGGAGTATCACCTGTTTCCATCTGAGAGTTTCTTCAATATCAAGTCTGTAGTGGGAAATAGCACAATACTTCTCTATTATCGCTATCTGAACAATATGTCTTTTCAACCTATCTCCTAATCCTAAAGATACCAGGAACCTTAGATCTGTTTTACATCTCAAATTCCTTAAACGCTTACATCAAGTATATGAAGTTCAGAATTGAAACTTTACAGTTAGTGATAAGAGACATTTTGCCCAGAAGGTATGTCAGCTCAGCGCAAGTTTTCACATACCTTATTTGTCTTTGTCTCAGAAATCTTTCAGATTCATCCTCCTGGAGGCTGATGAGCTATTCACTGTTATTTCCATCAGGATTTGACACTATATCCTGAAATGTCTCTTAAAAAAAAAATCCCTAGTGATTACAACTCATTTTTTAAAATTGGGTCATTCTTTCTTCTCTTGCCTTGGGATTACCAATTAAAAAGAGGAAAGCTAAAGAACCAGAATAAATCCCCAAAACTCTGGGATCACCAGCCTGTCATCAGTCTTCAGCAGTATCAATTTAATTTTCGTGGTGAAAACTTACTATCTTGGGACCCTTCAAAATAGACTTGACACAGTTTTTAAAATCAACAGCTCTAGTTGCTCATTGTATATTTAACAATATGGTGATTTTTACCAGAAGACATTAGGACAGCTGTACAAAGAGACATTACGATGAAAAAAAGATGTGCCTTTTTATACCAAAATTTGTGACCATATGTAACTGAATTTCAAAATGTAGTCCTGGATTTCTTAAAAAACTGTAATTATGATGGAAATATGTCTGAATCTCATGAAACCATTTTCTTTTGTTAAAGTTCATTCATGCATAGATTGGAAATTGCTTTTCAAAACTTCCTTTGGTGAAAAATAGTAAATATTACTTTGCACACAATGTGCTATTTTAACAAATGTACTATTTTAACCATTTCCTCCCCAAATAATAATTCATTATTTCAAAGTGATGGTATCCTATCTTGGATTTAATAATACATTATTTTTGTTGTTACAATATAGTAGTACGAAAGGGCAGATGTGAACTGCAATGCTTTACTTTGATGAAAATTAGTTTCTATCAATAACTACAGTATTCACCCAAGAGTGAAATATGTTATATATTAATTGTCTTGAAAATCATGTATATTAATTTCCAGTAGATCTTGGAACAGCAAGAGACTGTTCCAGAAGACTGAGAGAAGTTCAGGAGTGTGCCAGTGTAGAAAGGAATGATCATTTGGATAACCAAAGAGGAGTTGATCTGATGTGAATTGTGGGCAAAATAATGACATGGACTTCAGTTTTTAAAGGCCTAAAGGATAGATAAATAATTAATGTTAGTCAACATGATCTCTTGTACTCATATTTAGAAGCTGTAATGGGGATAGATGCATTGTATTGTAGGGATGTATTAGGAAGAACTGTGAATGTTGGAAGTAATGCACACACAAAGATTATGTGTACCTGGATTGTCAAACCGGCCTTTACTGGGCAAGCAATTTGCAAGTGCAGTCAACTTCAGGCTTACTTCAGGTTTACTTAAACATGTAAGTAGCAATTGTGTATTTGTGTCAGATAGATAGATTGAAATCTGAATGACTTAAATTGAGATGCAGATAATTGTAGAAAATAAAATTGTGCCTGTGATTTACAAAAATTAAAGCTGTAAGAAAATCGATACCCTCAGACAAACCATAATATATATCTCTTACCTTTAGGTAATGATAGCAAAACTTTCCTCACAAATGTTTTGCTATATATATTTGGGGTTTTTTTTTTTTCGGCAAATATCTTTTCCTATTCCTTGTACTGTTAATCTGAAAGTAATTCTCCTGCTCCCTTTGAAAGGTAAGCAGGTTTTCAAATATGCACCATCAACAAAATACAAGCACCTTCACCTGAATCATTTTGTCAACATTTGAGGTTATTTAACTGAAATGCAGGTATCATTGGCTAGGCATAGAAAATTCTAACCACTATCAGTGACTTAATTCCTTATTCTAAATTGTTTTTAACTAATTGCAAGATGAAATGCAGAAAAATAAGAAAAAAGAGACAAAAGCCCAACACTCTTGAGTTTTTGTAACTAGCCTATAACCTCATATTCAGTTTGCATAATATTCTTGAGATTGCGTTTGCTGATTATTTGATAGAGTGTCCACGTGACAGAAGAATGCTGACAGAAAAATAATTCCCTCTGTTTTTTGGTATTTAAAAATACTTTTGAGCTGTGTTTGCCATACAGGACACTAATACTTCTTTTACTTTTTCTCAACTCCTTGGGAACTTTTTCAGCAAACATTGGCCAAAGAACACCTTGGCTCAGTTAACTGACTAACTCACAAAAAAATGAGAATTATGACTAATATGGTCTTTGGATGAGTTTCTTTACAGTACCACGTGGTGTAATTGTATTTATTGTATTCATTTTTAGGTAGGCTGGAAATAACATATTTGTCAAGCTTTATGTGAGTGACCTTTTGTGGATGTGAATTATTTCTCCCTCCCACCCTCCCTGAAATAAATAGGTAATTATACCGTTGTTATAGGATGAATTAAGAAATACCTAATAAAAAGAAGCATCTATAGTAGAATAGGAATGGAAATACTACATCTATAGTATAATTTGTTCCTTTCACCAATACTTTCAATGACTTTTTCCTTGACCCTCTTACTCATTTTATAACTTCTTATCTGGCTGCAATTTTAAGCAACAAGAACTTTGGGGTAGTTTTTGTTAAATTGCTTTTGGGAGTCTTTTGGGGGATTTTGGATTTTGGGGTTTTTTTGAAAGGCATTTAACAGGCATTCAGCAATCGGTGACCTAACAATGAAAAAAAATTCCTCTCTTTAGTTTTGGTAACCTGCTTCTCTGCAAATCATTAACAAAATTATTTATTTTGGAACCTTTTGCAGGCTAAGTTCACATAGGTTAAACTGAATCAGGATAAAAGTTTTTTGATTTGTTAGCAACATGTAATTAACTAGCAATTAATGATCTATGCATTCAGGATCAATACCAGCAACTCACAGATAAATCACAATACTAGACACTTACTAAATGTTAGTATACATCCACACATTCCTGACCAGCTTTCTATGGCCAATCCTGGAAAATTGTCATTGTATCCACATCCCCTCCACCATGGTCTTAAATGCATTCCATCCCAGAGAAAATGTGGGTCACAAGCATCACCCTTCCAAGGTGCAAACCCCTCCTACAGGAAGTTTTAAGTGCATCAGTGGTGCTCCCCTCAACTGCTAACCCACATGCAGCTAGGTTCATACCTGCACAAGCACAGCATGTCCCTGGGCATTGCATCCCGTATTTTCATTCGCCCCACAGGCTACTCACGGCATCTGACAGGAACGCTGCTTTGTCTGGCCTTGACAGTGGTTGTGATGGCCCAGGGGCAACTTCTGGCAATGGCAAGCCTGGCATTGACTGCTGCTGTTTCCACTGCAAGCTTTCTCTGCACTGCTCTGAATATTTGTGCTTCTTTTATACTTCCTTCAAGTTGACTGCTTCTCTGTTAAAAAATCTCTTTGCAATTCCAAGGTTTAACCCTTCTGGTGGCCATCTTCCTCTTCAACATGATCAGCTTTGGGCAAACACCCTCTTGGACAGGTTTGAGTATCCCACTGAGATGTACAGTGCACACTCAGGTTCCTTTCTCAGCAGCTGTGGCTGTCCAGGCCCTTTTGCCAAGGATACTATGAGTACCTCAGGGATCTCAGAGGGACACTGGCTATCGGAGCAGGGACACGCACAGAGCCAGGACTCTGAAAGAAGAAGGAAGAAAAAGAAACTGACTGAGAAAATGTCCGAAGAAGGGCAACAAAGCTGGTGAAGGGTCTAGAGAGCAAGTCTTATGAGGACCAGATGAGTTGTTTAGTCTGGAGAAAAGGAGGCTCAAGGGGGACCTTATAACTCGGTACAACTACCTGAAAGGAGGGGATCAGTCTCTTCTCCCAAGTAACAAGTGATAGGTCAAAAGGAAACATCCTCAAATTGCTCCAAGGGAGGTTTAGATTGCATATTAGGAAAATTTTTTCATTGAAAGGGTGGTCAAGGTGTATAGGGTCTTGTTGAGACGGAGTTAATTTTTCCCCAGGGCAGCCCTCATTGTGCTGTGCTTTGTACTGGTAGCTAGAAAGGTGTTGACTACACACCACTATTTTGGCTACTGTTGAGTAATGCTTGTACAGCATCAAGGCTGTCTCTCCAACATTCCCCCCCACCATCAGTAGGCTGGGTATGGGCAAGGTCGTGGGAGGGAACACAGGATGGCTGACGCAAACCGACCAAAGGGATATTCCATACTGTATAACATCTATTAAACAATAACAGTTAAGAGAAAGGAGGAGGGGTGGTGGGCACTTGTTATTGCGATGTTTGTCTTCTGGAGCAACTGCTACGCATAATTCCCAGGAAGTGGCTGGACATCACCTGCTCATGCAATGGAAAGAATTAATCTTTTGTTTTCCTTAGCTTCCACACACAGACTTTGCTTTTGCTTTATTAAACTGACTTTATCTTGACCTGTGAGTTTTTTTCCATCTTATTTTCTCACCCCCAGTCCTGTGAGGAGGAAAGTGATGGAGCAGCATGGTGGGCCCCTTGCAGCCAGCCAAGGTCAACCCACCACACAAACATTGAACAGGCTTCCCAAGGAAGTGGTTGAGTTACCATCCCTGGAGGTATTTAAAAGATGTGTAGATGTGGCATTTAGGGACATGGTTTAGTGGTGGACTTGGCAGTGTTAGGTTTACATTTGGACTCAGTGATCTTAAGGGTCTTTTCCAACCTAAATGATTCTAAAGTATATGAGAAACGCTTCCAACAAATGCTAAGGGGTTAGTGTGAGAATTGTTGCTTTCTATAGCCACTGACTGCTTTTCAGTGCCATTTCTCCAACACAGACCTTGAAATCTCATTGTCAACAATTGCTTACAACCTATCATTTTTTTCCATTGACAATTCTGTGATTGAGTTGTTCTTATAATTAGCCCTCACCAGAATGTCCTGGTGTGTCAAACCACTTGATGACTTTTGAATAAACAATAATCTCACTGAGACTGTTCATTCCTAATGCTAACTCTAATCCTCTATATAAGGATATCTCTCTCAGAAACCTGTGTTTAAACTTATTTCTGTACAATGTTCATTAGAGTTAATAAACAATAAACCTGCCCAAATGTAAATATTAGGACACTAGTTTCAATCATTTCTTGTCTTGGGTTTCCTAATTTGCTGAAAGTCCAGCAAACTAAGGCGTCTCTTGGCTAAATTGTTGTCACTGTGCACACCAGCTATCCTAGCAAATTTTATCACAAAAAAGTCATCCTTTTTTACTCTTTCCTGCTTTGAAGGAGAATGTTGAAAGATGTGCTACTATTATCATGAATTCATTGTCACAGTAAGTAGTTGGGTTAGGAATCTAAAGGAAAAATGGATGAGGAATTACAGGAAAGAAGATGTTATAGACCTTAATTAAAAGTGTAAGAGTTCACTGTGTATCTGAACTCAGACTGAATTCTAACTCTGTGCACATTCCCTTAGAACAGATGGAGATAATGATCTTTTTCTCACTTTGTTGGAGGTGGAACTAAAGCTTTGAGGAAACAAGACTAGGTTGTGGATGGCTAGGCTCAATGATTAAAGCAAGAATGGAGTCAAGTGTGGGGAACAGAGATAGTAACTATGGCAGGGAAAACCAAAACCAAGAATTAGGTCTACACCTGGTACAGAATGAAAGATTAAAAAAATGACAGGGCTAAAGGATGACAAAACTGACGGACCAAAGAAAAGTATGGTCAGATGTTGTCCAAAACTTCTAAAGAAACTAAGGAGTCATGGTTTAGGCCCAACTGGCAACTGAGCATCATGGGGACACTCACTCATTCCTCCCTGGAGGGATGGGAAGGAGAATTGGGAGATAAGGAGAGTTTAACAGAAAAACACAAAGAGAAGTGAAACAATAGTAGTAATAATACTAATGAAATAATATAGAAAGTGAGTAATGAACAATGCAACTGCTCACCACCTGGAACCTGCCACCCAGCCTGACTGCCCACTTGAAACGTGTGCCCTTCACCAGGCCAGCTCCACCCTTATATATACATGACATCAGTATAGTATCAAATATCTCATTGGCTGGTTCAGTTCAGCTATCCTGGATGTGGCCCCTTCCAGCTTCTTGTGAAAATTAACCCTATTCTAGTCGAACGAAGGACGTGTTGGAAAGTACGATTCAAAATAAGGAAGAGGTTTTGATCAATCCTTAATAAAAATAGTTTGATTTAGACTACTTCAATTAAAAGTAAAACTCAAAGAAACAAAAATATAAAAGTAAACAGTATCCAACAGGAATAAAATATTTTCAGGGCACTTGATGGATAATCAAAACAAAGGTGGGGTAAATATATACAAGCTTGGTGGAGGTAATATTCTATTTTATCTAGGAAAAGCCCAAACTTTAGTATATCCACCTGAAAGAAAGGAATCTATATGCAGTTCTTTTTCCCATTTGATAACATTTGAATCTACATAGCCAGAGTATTGTATGGTAATATATATTCTGAGGGAACAGAAACTGCTTCTTGCTGATGGAGTTATTACCATTTTGTCTAAGTAATCATGAAAACACTGAACTCTAGTACGAACTCAGAAAACCACTGTGCTTACCCATTTGATAAACAAGCCTTGCTCACCTCAAACATTGTTCCAGTTTCTCAAAGTATTTATGCATTGAGTCAGAAGGAAAAGAGAAAGAGAGAGAAAGCCACACACCAGAGACCAATTTTCTAGCCAGGCATATAGGACATGCATGTGGGACAAGCTTTCACTGAATATTTAAATATTTATGCAAATTGCCATGTCATTTTGGCAATAGACTGAGAGCACCACAACTGGTATTATCCTAGGATGTGATAAGTAATGTTGTGCAGTGTGGAAAGGGTTCACCCTCTCTCAAGCGAAGGCTTGACCCTGGCTGTGGCCTCCTGAGGGCATGGTAACCACACTGTTGCTAGACAGAACGCAATGACTCTTCACCCTGCAGACTGAAGGGAGGACATAACCTTTAAAGACTGCTTGATATAGTCAGGTGTTTTCAGCTGAGATTCATGAATCATTTTGCAATGATTAAAACCACATCTTTAGTAAATAAAATATTTGTGAAAAATTTGTCTGGCTTAAATTACAATATGTGTTGTGAAGCACACAATGCCATTCATGAGACTACAGTATTTTCCTTGGAAGCACATCTAGAAGGAGGATTCTGTCCTTTAACACTGTTAACAACATCAGTGTGAAAATTTTCTTAGCTAAGAAGATATTGTTTTACATATTATCAATGAAATAAGTCAACTGTTCCTAGTTAAAGCATAAGGTATATTACAAAGCAATTTTATAGAAAGGTTTCAGGACTTGGCTAATTAGAACAATGACAGCTCTAGTGCCCTAGAAAGTTATGTCCTTGGAAACACCAGACAAAGAGCAATTTAACTTTTTTTTTTTAATTTAATTAGCACTTAAAACAATAAAAGAAAACAAACATATTAAGTGTCACAATATCTTAAAAATCTTATCAAATGCAGACAATGCACAATGTATGTTCAGTCAACAATCTTGTAGGCTATTAAAATAGGAAGACAAAATTGTTAGTAAATAAATAGATTGAGTCTATCAGATTTATTATGTTGTTCTCACAAATGGAAAGAGCATAATGTTTTAACATTATAAAAGCAGATGCTTGAAAAACTCTCACTGTAAGAAATCAACCTTGGGCTTCATTTTTTTCCTCTGTAGTTGGCCAAAACCAGTGCAGCCCATGCATATATCAGATATATGATCTTAATCTGTCAAAGGACAGTTTAAATAAAAGGGGTATAGAGCTGGCTAACAAGATGAGACACAGAAGGAATCTGCATTGAGAAGTTGGTTGCTTGTCTGATTGTGAGTGGACTGAGAAGTTTTGCATGAATTATGCAAGTATGCGACCTAGAAAAACACTGCAAGCCAGAAAGATTGTTCTTTGGTGCTTGCTTGTTGCTGAATTGGCTGTTAATGAGGGTGACATTAGTGGCAAATAGTGAACTTCATTTAGAACAGCTATTTATTTGATACTTTGGGAACAAATCAATTCCTTTTTTAAAATGGAAGTTGATTTTAAGTGAAAAACATTCTTTGAAATGCAAAAGCTGGCATTTCTGGAATGGAAAATGTCATGTAAAAATACTGGACTTTTTTTTTTTTTAATGATTTTCAGTGGTTATCCTGTCTAGACATTTCTTTTCTTTTCTTGTCTTTTTCTTTTTCTTTTCTCAAAAATCCACATTAAGCTTTCCTTGAAGTGTCTGCAGTAGCAACGGGAAGGATTGAACTTCCTGCAACTGTTGCTGGAGAAGGTTGGATGTAGAGACAAGGATGCTTGCCTCAGGAAAATAAGTGTGTCTGAATGAAGTTGGAAAGGCGGAGGTAAATTCTTGAACACATGGAGGAAAAGATACATACCATGTAGATAGAGCAAGTAATCTAGTGATGATATATTCAACAGAGGGAGACTAATCTGTATCATCAAGTTCATTCCTTTCCATCAATAATATCTAGATTCTGTTCACAGGACACCTGTTTTATATTTGCATTTAACATGGCTCAAGCTGGGGATTGTTTTGTCTATGGGCCCAGTAACAAAGAAGCAATTACATTAAATGACTTCAGTGATGTTAAGTATAATTGCATCTAATCTAATTATGATGTAAAATGCAGAAAGGTCACAAAAAATATTCTAAGAATATGGGAAATTCAGAGACAAAAGAATATTTCATTGTCTTGCTTTATCTCAGTCTCTTATAGAAGTAACAACTTTGACTCCATCCCTAAACTCAAAAATTTGAGGTTATTGTAGAACAGAGTTTTGTTCATGGGCATCTTTAAGAAAAAGCTTTTTTAAAAAATATTGTATTAAAGACTTTTAATGATATTTTTAGATTTATATTTTAGATATTACATATTATAGGAATAATAGAAGATTAATTGTCCATTGATTATAACTCAAGTAACTGCTGCTTAAAGGATTTTGGAACAGCCCCAATACATGTGCAGTAGTTGAAATTTGCACATGCAAATAAGCTGTATTCTAAATTTTTTAATTAGTTGATGATTTAGAAGCTGCTGACTGAGATATTCCCTGATTCTGCCTACTCTGACATTTACTAACTCATTACACTTTAAGGAAGACAAAGAGACAAAAGGACAAAGATATTTCTTAAGGACTAGATGAAATATAATTTGGCTTTCAGGACAGCTTTAACACATTAACTAATACCTTGTTTATGACAACAGAAAATACAGTTTAAACTATTTAAAACAAGCATTCAAAAAAGGATTATCACCTGAATTTGTAATTATTTCTGTTCTCTGTTTATCTGTTTGGTTTGTAAACATTTTGAGGCCATTGGGTTGACATCTCCAAAAGCTGCTGTCACACAAAAAGAATATAAATGAGTGGTTTAAAAAATTGTTTTAAAATAATACTATCGTAATTTATAAGGGCTAGAGAAAGAAAAAGCAGTATTACAGGGGATGACTAAACTACATGACTTAAAGGGCAAACTGGAAGTTTAGACCTTTGGTGAAAAAAGTTTTCCTGTTGGACCAGAAAAACGTGAGGCAGACAGGCCTCTGTATAGACGCTGCACTTGTAAGCCATGACTTTAAAAGAAAATTTTATTGGGTTAGAGTCTAATCTTTCATCCAAATTTTGAGTCAAAATGCTGTTCTGATTTGAGTCACTGCGTAGAAAACCATCAAGAAGCAGTGATAAGCATCTCTTGGTGGAACATGAACAGCTGAACCATAAGAAGCTGTTTCCCTCTGTGCATGTGTCACTGAGTGTGTGGCTGGACTTTGTTGTATGAATTTCAGCTTTCCACTAGATTTTCTTTTATTATATTTTAACTAGTTTTGAGCTGTAACTTTCATAAGGTGTGGTGGTACAGACAACCCCACTTCCCTGGGCTGGTTTGCAATGTTCATCAATGAGATGTGTTGCGATGGCGACCCCATGGCCACCTTATGATGCTGACCCCTGGGTCACATTGCACTTGGTGCAGCTGACAGCAACCAACGTGCTATTAATAATTACAAAAAACAGAAGGTTGGAGCAATTTGGAACCTTCTGACCTTAGCTAACGGAGCAGCAAGATAAAACGTATCAACTCTTGTGCATCTTAGAGACAGGTTCAGGGAGTTGGAACAGTTAGACATCACCCACAACTCCTGAATGCCTTGGGAAGGTGTTGACAGAAAAAACATAGCCCCACTTGAAGGAGGACCAAGCTTACCTGACAAGATTAATGGCCACAGAGGAAAAGTACTAACTAAAGTCAATCATTTCATGACCCTATAAATACTGATCCTAAAGTGAGGTCTCTTGGAGCTCTCCGTGATCACAGCTGTATCTCAACTTCTCCCCCTGAGTTGGAACGCCTCTAGGTCCAACTCTGACTGTCCACTGGTAAAGCCAATGAAGGGAATCACCATCTATCTGTAAAGACTCACAAAGGAAAACTCCGTCTGTCTGCGAAGACAGATGAAGGGAATCACCTTCAGCTTGTAATAAGACAAAAAAGGGAGATGTGAATATTTGTAAAATCTCAAAGATTTGACAAAGTCATGGAGATCCTTGGGTACCCAGATTTACTATAATCTTCAGAAAGGAAATGTCTCAGTCATAGGACAGCCTCTGTACCTCTATATAGCTCTGTGAGTATGGATGCGTGAATGTCTTTTATTTGCTTTTTGCTTAATAAGCATCTTATATGGAGATCTTATATGAATCACGATATAACCAATTATTAACTAGTTAATCATTGCTATGTGTTAATATATTTTGAATTGTTGTTATTTCTTTAAACTGTTACTATCTCTTTAAGCTTAAACAGGATACACAACATCAAGTTAAAACACTGCAATGAAGTCCCAACATACAAATCCTCTTAGAAATAACCGTTGACCAAGTCTGGAACTAGGGATAGAGCTAACCTTGCTCTCTGAAAGAGTTCAGAGAGAAAGGGGGTCTATTCTGCACCTCATGATGGAATCGAAGGATCGCTTTTACTCCTTTTCAATCCAAATCCCCCAATTTTCTTAGTTATAAACCATTGACTGGGTCTAAGATTGGATATAGCCACACCTAGGCTCTTCTCTGAGAAAGAATCTAGAAAGCAAGGAGGTCCATTCTGAAAACCTGGTAACTCAATGGAAGGGCCACCTTTACACCTTCTATTCCCAATCTCCATGAAAAATCACCCTAACCCAACTCCAAGTCACCTTCCACCGTATTTATTTTCACAAACAAATATTCTAATCAAATCATTCTGATCAATTTGCCTTGTAGTAAGTAACTTAGTGACCTTGCCATCAAATCCAGCCTCGATTAGTTTCTGTTAAATCCTATCAAACCCAGTTGAATTTCATCAAATTATTTCAATAAATCGTATTTCTGCCTTTCTATTAAGTGAGATGTATTTCACTTATTCTGTGGCAAGCAGAGTCCTAAGCCAAAATTCTGCAACAAGTGATTTAAGTGATTTAAAGGAGAACTACTCCTGCCCTGTGACATAAGGCAGCTGAGATCTGTTGATTGATCTGTGATTTATAAGCTTCTAATCTGAAAATTACTAAAAGGGGATAGATTCCATTTGCCTATGGCACACTTCAGCAAATCCCCATGATACCAGTTTATGACTGAATAGGAACTCACCAAACTGCTGAACCTGTAGGAAGAAGCTGCTAGTAGTCAGAGAGCTTTGCTAGGACATGACAGCTATTTTCAACTGAATACCAGCTTCTTAAAACTAAATAAAAATTCACTGTTTATTGCTTGCCTTTTACTCCTCAGATTATGCTGAAGAAGGGTACCCTATGTCCTGCTACTATTTTTAAAGTCCAATATATTGCAGAGTTTGAGTGTCTGCATGTATAAAACCTATTGAATTTATTTCCAAAAGATGCCAGAGAAACAGTTTTTCAAGTATCTCCACCAGCCCTAGCAAAAATAACTTTGCTGTCTAAGAGACCACACATGCATATAGTTTCAAATTTTCAATGACTTTAGTATTCCTGTGTAACTCAGATACTATTTTCCTCAGCTCCATTTTTTTTCAGCATTTCAGCAGCAGTGGCAGCCAAAAAAGATGCCAAAGGAGAGTCTCTTGCTCTCCTTTAAGGCTGCTTTTCTTTGCTGAGCAATGGCAGAGAGTCAGCTGTGATACACGCCCTTCTTTTAAAATAACCTTGTTGGCACTTCATTTTCTCCTCAAGAATATGCAAATCTGGTATTGTGTAGTAACCTCCTTCTTTTGCTCTTCTAATTAGCTCTATACATAAAAACTGGTCTCTCTCTTAACTTCTCATGTATGCACCATGGCAGTGCTTAAGTCTCTCTAAGAAAGAAAGGGAGCTGGAGTTTTGCTGTGAAATGACATCAGGACACTGTCTCCTTCCCTCTCCTCTACCACAAACTCTTTCAGCATCTGTGAAATCTGTATTGTTTAAAAATAAACAGACCTGTAGTAGCACAGAAGACTGGAGGCTTTCTTTATGGTGGAGAATCACGTCTTTGAAGGATCCTGGAACACAGGTTTTCTCATCAAGAAAGACAGATTTTGTTGAGACTTAGTGCCTGGTAGCGTAACACACAGTTTTTCCCCTCCTCAGCAGCCATGTGGGTGGGTCAGGCAATACACAAATGATTTGTCATTTTGTTTAAGTCCTTTGAAATGTTGACACAGAAAACCCTCCTTGAGTGAAGAACAAGGGAACGGGCCCTAATCAGACCCTTTGTAAGTCATTGGTAGTCTTCTTGGTAACTCATTGAAATAACTCCTCAGTGAGTGATCATGATGCGATAAAGCACGTAAGAGGATATCAGATGTTTCCCCACTGTATACACAGTTGAAGGCCTCAAGACAACTAACCTCTATGTGTTCAGCTGCAGACTCCTTAGCTTTCTGCTGACCTCTGAACTACTCCCATCTTTCTTCCCGTGAAAATCAATACAGCATTTCTTATGCAGAAAGATAATGCATTTACATACAGGCGTTTGTCACTCTCCATTCCCGGCTGGATCTTTTGACTTGGACCTTTGAATGCTAAGGAACTACCAGAAAGTCAATAATAATAATAATAATAAAAAGACACTAAGGCTTCAGGGATCTTTGTAGAGGTTTGAGGCCTAACTTAAGACGAGACAAATCTCAAAGTCGCAAAGGAGGGGAAAACAGACAGAAACAGATGAATCCATCAGCAATTAGAAAATCTTTGAATTAATTAGCTATCTATATAAACTGCCTGCTTCAAATATGTTTATAAATTTAGAAGTATAAATATATTATTGAAATATAAATAAATATATACCGGTATCAGTACTTTGGCATCCTTTACCAGACCTTAGCTATTATCAATATTATCTAAGGAAAATGAATACAAATTAGGGATAGAAATTACATTTTATAAAGGAAGAATTAAATAAACTGCTTTGATTTAATTTCTCTTCTCTTCCATCTGATTGAATTCCTTCTGGGTTTCCTGAGAAATTGTTATTCTCTCTAGGTCATTTTTTTAATATGGCTCTCATTACCAGCAAAGTAGAAATTTCAGGATTTGATTGTTTCAGAACATAGTCACTTCTCAGAAAACTCTTCCCTTCCCTTCCCTTCCCTTCCCTTCCCTTCCCTTCCCTTCCCTTCCCTTCCCTTCCCTTCCCTTCCCTTCCCTTCCCTTCCCTTCCCTTCCCTTCCCTTCCCTTCCCTTCCCTTCCCTTCCCTTCCCTTCCCTTCCCTTCCCTTCCCTTCCCTTCCCTTCCCTTCCCTTCCCTTCCCTTCCCTTCCCTTCCCTTCCCTTCCCTTCCCTTCCCTTCCCTTCCCTTCCCTTCCCTTCCCTTCCCTTCCCTTCCCTTCCCTTCCCTTCCCTTCCCCGCCCTTCCCCCTTCCCCCTTCCCCTCCTCTTATTTTTTATTATCATATTATTATAAAATTGTCATCCTACCAAGACACAGTTACTCTTTCCTTATTTGGTCATTTACACTGATGCAACATACAAAACACTATTATTTTGATTTGGTCACAGTTCGTATCTGTGAGACACAGGTGCGATCAGCTGGAGCACTGTGAGACGATGATGAATGGGACCTTTAGAGCTTAGCTTTACATTTCACAAAACAGCAAAAGAGATAGAGGAGAGAGAAACTAAACATGTGGCATAGCACTTGTCTCTCATAAAGCAAGAACACTAAATCTATGTACACACACTTAGTTCAGCAACCACGAGAAGAGAATTCTAGAGGATACTAGGAAGCTCATAATTTAGCCATAAGGCAATTTGATATTGCCTTGAATTTGAGATTCAAGATGGGGGGAACACATGTTTTTTGCTGTAAAACATATCACAAGTGTCCCAGTAATCTCATTTTCTATTTACAGTCATGTTCAAGGGCTTG
Source organism: Bucorvus abyssinicus (assembly GCA_009769605.1). NCBI lineage: Eukaryota > Metazoa > Chordata > Aves > Bucerotiformes > Bucorvidae > Bucorvus > Bucorvus abyssinicus. Next base: position 28,642,624 of record CM020028.1, on the reverse strand, counting down.
ATTTCCTCTTCAATGAAGAATAATTTTGCCTAAAGATTTACAGATAAACAGAATAGGTTCTTAAAGAACAAATAATTGGAAGTTAGTAACAATCAATCACACATACGCAGACATCTCCTGGGTGGGCTCCCCAGGTTCCCATCCTAAAACTCTGATCCAATTCTTCTTGAACCATTTCCTACTTATACATACCTTTTTTTTTTCAAAAAAGTAGATTATGAAGAAATTTTTAATCTTCCCTCCCCCAACTCAATATGAAAGACTACAGAAGGACATTTAATATGAAAAGATTATGCTTGAAGTATACAAATTCTAATGGACAAACTCTTGCTGTGTTGTAATCCAAAATTTCAATCAAAAATCATTCTTCATATAATATTGTTAAGGCTGGTATTAAAAAAGGATTTGCTAAATACTGAATAGAGAATCAATCAAACATTTTATTGCAAAATGACGTCTTAAGTAGAGCTTTCTCTGAAACACTAGGGATTTTATTTTGTATAGTTTTTGTTTTCTGTTTCCTCTTATGTGCTAGAGACATCATTGAAATATCATTGTACTAAACAGAGAAAAATACCTTAACTTTGAAGCTTCTTCTGGAAGTTAGATTATATTTGTAAATGCTTCACTGAACAAAATTTTTCAAATATAATTCAAGTACAGTAATCACGTTTAAAATACAATTTCTCATAGTTACGTCCCATCTGCTCAATACTGATAAGGCGTTCAAAAACCAAGCTATAAAAATCAATGCCACTAAATGTTTATTAATTATATAGAGACTTGCTTAGCTTACTGAGCACATTAAATAACATGAATGTATATTTCAAGGTATAGATGGAAATCTATAGAAAATTTAAAAGATAACCTTTTAGGTATAGTTATATTGCACAAAGTTTATAATCATCATACTTATTATTTTACTTAATCTGATTCTACACTCAGAACACCGTTTCATGCAGGTAAAGCAAATAAATCCTGCCTAGGGATAAAAAAAAGTCAATGCATATTAAAAGTCAATGGAGCACAGTGGGTAAAGCTGCATACAACCTACCTTCCATAATTTTTGAAAAATTATCAGTGAATTTAAGACTTGCATCTAATTTTCTCAGACATTATTTTTAACTCCAGTAGCATCCTGAACTGATTAACCAGCCGGTGGTGCATGAGGCATCTGGGTCAGTCAGACTGACACAACCACATTTCATGGTTTTTTTCAGATCCAGCCTCACAAAAGACACTGGAGAGAGATAAACTGCATTCATGACAGTTTTTTTTTGACAAGGATATGCATGGCTGCAGGAAGAATCACCAACAAAAACAAAGATTACAATATTAAAAGCAAGCCATAGACTAGTGAATGTGACAGAGTAGGAACAACTTAATTAGAGGCTTTGCGAGCACCTCACTGGGAGGTGTGTGTAGAGTTTTTATTACTGTATATCTTGTTCTGGCCAAAGTAGGTATACTTGAGAATAAAAGCAATCAGTACCACAGACTATTCAAAATTATAGACCATAATTAATTTCTACCTTCAGCAGCAGAGTCAAAACTTGATCCTGCCATCACAGACTGATCACATATTTCTGGACATGTCTGTACCATAAAGCAGTGCCACCTTTCAGAGCAGTTCTGTGAGAGGCACACTTCATCTTCTGCCTCCCTTACTTTTACTTTGTCATTTCCAAACGGACAAACGTGTGGGAGACCTGTTTTGGCACATGGAGGTTGAAAGCATGCAGATGCCTTTGCTTGTAATACAGACAGAAGATAAGTCAACCCTATCCTCAGGTCTGTCTTCAAACAGGGTGGGCATAGGCCATCTATCCTACTGATCTATGCAGTTGAGAGCAAGCAAAATTTCATCAGCACAACTATGAATAGAAAGGTTTCACTTTGTTCAAAACTTTGTTCAAAGTTTTTTTCTGAACCTTTGAACAGAAAAATTGTAAAAACCTTGTCCAAAATAACCAGATTGATTCCTCCTTACAGTAGATTCTGTTCACACTGATTTAAAAAACCCCACTGGCTTTCTTTTAATTTATGTCATTTTTTACTCAAAAACATGCTTTTTAATAGTATTTTTTTTAATGAAATGTTATTTTTATGGATTAAATTCTTCTGCCACTTATATAAGAATGAAAACCATTAGCTTTGTTTTAGAATAGCACACTGTAACCACTGTAACTACCTACACTGCAGTAATACAATTAGCACTATTTAATCAATGACTAAAAAAGCCTTTATGGAAGAGAAAAAATTTTTTAAAAATCAACATAAGATAGCCTTAGAAGGTACATTTAGTCATTTATATTGTACATCTATAAAACATCAGTGCTCTACTGAGATTTGCTGACTGCATGAGACAGAGAATACATATCAGCCTGTATTTAAAGATATAAAGCTACCTGACACTAGGATAATAGTGCCTGACAAGCTGAATGTATGGTTTTTCATTTAAGCATTTATGGGAAGTACCATAATATAGGCAAACTACCTTTCTATGCAAATGAACAATGTCTTCGCTGTTGTATTCACTTAAATATGAAGATCCATCTTGATTTGAAAATGTCAGCATAACCTTTGATAAAGATTCATTTGGCTTAGTTAAGATTGTTCAATTTACCTCTAACCTAAATTCCAAGCAAGTTCCAAATTCCAGTCTTTGAACCTTAAAGCTTTTTTCTTACAGGTTTACGTATTCCCTCAATTCAACATTTTGTTTCTTTTATAGATGTTTGTGAAAACGGCCGTGCATTCATGGTAGTTTGGTAGCGATTCTCAAAAGCCCTGTGAGGGGAGAATAGAGTGCAGGTTTTGTAGTAAGAACCAGAGATCAGAGTTCACATACATAGTTTCTGCTATGTAAGCTTGTACTATATTGCAGTGTTCTAGGTAGCATATCCTTATGTGACAATTCTGATTACTTCTGATGTGAAAAATAGTTTTATGGCTATTACTTCCTGTTCTGTAGCAAAAAAGGGTTTAGACTCCTTACTTCTGTCATCAAGGCAAGAACAGTGCTGTTTCAGCCATAGTGAATTCAAACCAGCTAGTATAAACTAACAAACACCTGCAAGACACACAAAAATTAATACGTCTCGTTGTCGCTAGAGACAAAATTTTAACATGCTTGTGCTTGGTGATCTACAGGTAAATTATACTTCAATCTGAATAGCAGGGAAACTGAAAGTGAATGCCAAATACCAGACCCAGTGCCTCGGGTAAGCTAGGGCAGATAGATTTTTGGGTATTCTATATTCTATCCTTAGCAAGGATGACAATGCATTGATACATTAACCGTCTAGAGAAGTCGTATTGCTATTGTTAATATCTCAGTCTGAAATCCTAGACGCTAGAAAGCCAAGAATCTTGAACGCTTAAGACATTTTATTGAGTAGACGGTAAAGCAGAGTAGATTGTGAGTACCCTGTTACTCGAATTGCAGACTATTACGGCCACAGATGAAAGCCCGAACAGCATAAAGATATGTTGAGTTCCAGGATAAAGTGCTGTTTTCAGGAGCCAATTTGACCCCCACCATTTTAAAAAAACTTCTGAAACTAGTATTTCACTTTATAGTCCCAAATCTAACTTACTAATTGTTAATTGGAAGACAAATAGAAAATGGATACTGGGCTTAACCTGTTAAATCAGATTTAATCTGTTGACAATTTCAGATAAATGCTTAAGACTTAGCATCATAAAATAATGCAGATCCTCCCAAGCCATTTCTTCTCCAGGTTGAACAAGCCCAGCTCCCTCAGTGTCTCCTCCCATGGCAAGTGTTCCAACTTCTGACCATCTTGGTCACCCTCCCCTGAACTTGCACCAGTTTATTGATGTCTTTCATGTGTTGGGGGGCTGAAAGCTGGACACGGCATCTAGTTGTGGCCTAATGAGTGTTGAACAGAAGGGGATAATCACTCTCAAGCTTCCAGCTGCTGGCTGTGGTCCTATCCGTACAACAGAACCCTGCTCCCCTGCTTTGCTGCAAGGGCTGACTGTGCTCATGTTCAGGTTACTCTCGGTCGGCACTGACATGCCCTTTCAGAAGAGCTGCTCCCCAGCCATGCAGTGCCCAGCCTGTATTGTTGCAAGGGGCTCTTCTGTCCTGGGTACAGGGTTTTGCATTTCTCTTTGTCTGTTTTCATTAGGCCCTTGTCGACCCATTCCTCCTTCCTGCATAGGTCTGTCTGGATGGCAGCTCTGTGCTCAAGAGTATTGACTGCTCTTCAGTTTGGTGTCATCTGCAAACTTGATGTCTCCATCACTTATTCTGCAGTTGCAGCTCTGCAGGTGGAGAAGTCATTCAAACCCTGACAGAGTCACAAGCCTTCAAACTTGCCCACCTTGTGAGTCTGCATCGGCCACTCGAATAAACATAGTTTAAGTCAAGGCCTGTGGCATGGCAGGGTAGTTGATACAGTTATTCTCATTCTTCTTCTCATCCTCCTTGTTTCTCCCTGTGACTACATTAACAACAGTGAGGACTCCGCATGGATGATTTGGGGTCCATTTGTTCTGACCATATCCAAGACTTGTAGCGATAGAACAAGGGGTAATGGTTTAAACTAAACGAGCGTAGATTCAGAGTAGATACAGGAAGAATTTTATTATGAGAGTATGAGGGTGGTGAAACTCTGGAATAGATTGCCCAGAGAGACTGTATATGCCCCAGGTTAGGATACTGCTGGTCAGGCTGATACAGTGTGCCTATCGCAATGAAGGCAGTTTTCAAGGTCATAATGAAAAGGAAATGAAAGGAAAATTGATATATGGTCTGGTGTGATTTAAGTTGATATTCTTGAAAACTCTCTCTTGCTCCTTGATCGCTGTCCTTCCTCTTTATTTTATTTCATAATGTAATGATGCTTAAGAATAAAATATCTTAAAATTTAAAAATGACAGTTTTGTGATTTTTTTCTAAATTTTATTGGTTTTCCATGAACCCTGAAACTTAAAAGAAATTTTGAAAAATCTCAGATTTCCTGGTTTCCAGCCACATTTACTGAACTTGTTAGTTATGTTCTTTTAAACATGCTTCTTTTCTTCTTGGGAAAAACCTCACTTTCTAGAGAAACCTGGACAGGTGCATATGTAGAATAGAGTACTTATCATAGACCTTGAATCTTTGGGGCAGTTGGCAGAATCTCAACTTGCTTCTATCATCTCAGCTGTGAGAAAAGGATTGGAATCATGAACTCTGTAGAAAGCAATGCACTGTTGTTGCCTAAGACTTTGGAAATTCCTAAGTTATTTAAATATTAAAAGTATTATATAGTCTATTTTTTGCAGCTGTAACAACTTCCTATTAACTGTTTTGCATTATAGCATTCTCCTACAACTGCATACATTAATGAATATATTAGTATATTCCTGTTTACAAATAATAGCATTTAAAAATCCTACCTAGATTACTTATTTTAATTAGTCAATGTACGTTTCAATGATAAGAATAGATGCTTCTTATAAACGGTTTATGTATTCTTCTTCCACTCTTTTAACATGATTAGATGATAGAAAAATTAGATAGGAAAAAATACCATTGCAGTATTTATACTTATCTTAGAGTTTTATGGAGAAAGCACTAAGATCCAGATTAAGTCTTTTAAAGGTCAGGGTAATATATAAACCCAGAAAACTTTTCGGGACTCACTTCTTCCTTTTCCTTTAAAGAACAATTGCCTCATTTAGGAATAATTGGTATTCACAAAGGAAATGCACATGTTCTGAAACCTAGTAATTTCCAATTGCCAAGATACCTAATGAGTTGTCTTAACAAGATTACCAAACATATAAAAAGAACTAATTGCACTAATTTTAATTCTGAAATCACAACTAGATGCAAAATAGGTTTTGCAGCTGGCATTTTGCTGGCAATGCAAGACGAAAATGAGGAGGTAGCTAGAGATCAAGGGATCATCCTGCTCAGTTTTCAGGAAGAGTCACTCCTTCCTCCCCAAATAGACACCAAAATTATATGCCATTGTTGCTTGAAGAGAGAAACATTTTAAGAATCTGTGACATGACAAAGGATTTGCCCAACACATCCATTCTCCAGAAATGTCTTTAATGAACAGTTTCTCTTTTATTTATTCACATTGTGATCTCCTATTCAAAGAGCAATGGACAGGTATTGTTTCATAACATAATTTAGGGCTTATATTTTCCATCCACCCTTTTGTCTATGACCTATCATACTGTTTGCACATTCACAGATACAAACTGTTGCTCATACTCCCCAATATTCAGTTTCAAACTATTCCTTAATTACCTATCAAAATAATAATTTAATTGTTCCTATTAAATATGAAGACACCATTTTGCTGTTCTCCAAAACAGTAAGAAAGCTTATTATCCTTACTGATCCACTCATTGTGCTCTTGCAGGATTTCTACAATTAGATTCCTGCCTGTTTATTTCTAGAGAATACTATGCACCCTGACATGAAATAATGGATTGTTTTTCTTTGCTTACCTCTGTGTTATAGTAGTTATTACAAATCTTCCTTTTTTCAATATGATGCATAGTTTTATTTAACAAATCAAAACACAAGAAATATAAATTTTTTTTTTCCTTTGATAAATAAATAAATAAATCACATACGTGTAAATAGACACGTCTGGTTATTATATCTTCCCCTAAAAGACCTAGGAAAATCAACTGAAGGTAGTAGGAGTCAGGTTCCAACAATAGAAGAACAGGGTTCTTTTACCTTCACAAACTGACTTGTGAAATTTCCTGTGAAAGGAAGTGTTGCATGCTACAAGTTCAAGGAGAAACAAGACAAGGTCCTGGAATCCTTGAGGATATTGAACTGTGTAGAAGAAACAAACAATTCACAAAATATCTGACCCCAGAATAGTTAAGAGTTCAAAGAGTGGTAGACAGAAGCATCATATAGCTTTGGTTCATTTTTATGCTTTCCCAGATACATGCTTATTCTTGTGGTTAAAGAAAGGCTACTGGGATAGACTGATCTTGGTGTCATCCAGCATGGCCCTTGTGCTTTCCTGGTGAAGTCAGTGAAATCTTTTGAGGTCTGTGAAGATTTTCACTGGTGTATTGAATGTATATCTCAAATCTTTCAAATCATTCAGGGCATGACCACAGGAGTCACAGGAAATCTAACTCAGATATTTTACTCACAAATGAGATTTCTGCTGTTCAGCCAGCTCCAAGTGCTTATGTTGTTAAGGACGTATATCAATTTCAATTTCAATTTCTGCTCCAAATAGGTACCAGGAACAAATAATGTTGCAGAGGAATAACCAACAGCAAAATTTAAACTAATAATAACTTTCTTTATCTTATATTCTTATTAAAAGGTATTCCATAAAAATGACCTTAAATGCTACAGCTGTTGTGAACTGAGATGGGCAAATCGTGAGGTCCATGCTTAATCCTTCTTCGAGCAAAACAGAATGAATTTTTATACTTCTTGACAAGATGTGTGCCATATTTTCTGTAAATACACAAGGCTTTTCTTCATCTAAGAATTGCGAAGCTAAAATTAATCATGTTTGTAAAAATTTACTGTCATTTATTGCTCTGCACATCTGTTTGAGACTGCTATGTTTGACTGACAGGCTTGAGTAAAAATAGGAGAACATACACAGCTGCGAGTAAAAGAAAAAAGCAAACAATAAAAGACAAATAGTTTAATGTAGAAACTGCTCTTTGCTCGTCTACCTCACCTTTCCATACTCTAATTCCTGTATTGGATATTTCTATTTCAACAGTATTTCCCGTAGTCACTAGTCATTGTGATTCCTTCCTTCTCTGTTGGACTGGCTGATTGTAACGTATGACAAAGGGGGAATGTTGCAGGAGGACCTGAATCAAACAGAATTCCCTTTTGCTTTGGAAGAGTTTCTGAAAACAGACTATTTATTTCCTGAGGTAGTTAGCAGAGCTACTCTATTCTCTATTCCTTACTTTCTCTTCTTTAAATGTGACTTGTCCATTTTATACAATGCTAATCATCATGCCTAGACATTGTCTTAGCAATATACTAATATTTAACAAAGGAGAAACAGAAGAATCAATGCTTCCGTACACCCCTTTGAGGGGTCTTTTTGTACAATAGTCTTGACAGAGGAAGGCACACAAGTACATCCATTCATGTTGGTACCCAGGAGCCTCTCAGGGATGCAGTTCTGCAGAATTGAACAGAGGTCTCAAAAATTATGAGTTGGTATCTACATTTTATGATTATAGAAATTGAAGACATATAAAAATATGTGCTGGAATGCTATTAAAATTAAAATCTATCTCCAAGCAACACATTTATATGAGCAATACGTTGGCACTGTCTTCTTCAATCATAACAAGTCTGTAGGGTTATTATTTAATTTTTTTTATTAAGTGATGTTCTCAAAATATTTGTTCTTAGCTTTTGCAGAACCCCAATAAAAGAATGTCATAAAACCATAAAAATAAAGATACTGAAGAATTTCTGAAAGACAGAAAGCATTTGACTTGTCAGTCAACCTCCAGCACATAGAAGTACCATAAGCAAAAAAACCCTGTGCATAATAAAATGACATATACTCCTACCATCCAGATGCAGGATAAAATGAGATAACATATACTCCTACAAATTCCTAGACTAAACAACTAAGAAACAGCCAATAAAAATAATTGTAATGCACCCCCTTGAACTCCCGCTCGCATGTATCTCTCTGTAACACTGAAAAAAAATTGAAAAATGTTATCACCTCTTTTCTGTACTGGGAAAGGAAGTAAATGCAAACATTGTTAGCCTAGCACAAGCACGCAAAGGAGCCACTGCATACTTTTCATATCAGCACTCCCACAGTGTACACTGTCAGGTGGTTAGAGGGAGGACAGTGAGACAACGCGAGGAGCAAGCTCTTTTCAGACTGGATAGAAAGAACATTTTCTGCAAGGCTGCAAGACTGCAATTACCATGCTGCAGTATTAATAATGCTGTAAAAAGACATATTCTTCTCTCCCAGTCACTTGATGAGTACAAGTTTGGATCCACTATCTCCAGGGGAAAAAAAAATGGAAAAAGTATCCAAATAAATAAAATGGAAGAAAATTTTCTAAGCATATATGGATATGATAATTTTAAGTCAGTGATAATGCTTGTGAGAAGACAAAACAAAACGTCATCCTGAGTTACTTGTAGTGTTAAAAGAAATGGTCAAAGAAAAAACCTGCCCTCTTGCATATGATGTTTCTAATTATTGTCCTATCTTTATGTGGCTAAAGGTGCAATGATGTCTTGCTAACATTTTCTGCAAAGCCCTCTTCACTGTAATTAGTATGAATGTTAATTAACTGAGATTTTTCTGACAAAAATGGTCCTTTTTTTTTTTTCACTTGTTTCTAGGTATTGAGTGAATTCTTGAGTTCTAGCAACTTTTCCCAGTAACCATGTCTGCTTTGAACAGAGTAAAAATTCAGTTAATTTTCCAATACATATTGGAACCTGGAGAGTGTAGTGATGTGATTAGAAATGGCTTGAATGATGCAACAAAATAGTGGACATCATTTGTTTGAATGCAATCATGAATTTCCCTTGGAGCAGGCTAGTCTTGCATCACCCCAAGGATTTTTTTCTCACAAGAAGCTGTTGAAATAATTAAAATATTCAAGCTGAAATCTTCCTGTGTGATACCTGTCAGCTTGGCTAGAAATCCAAGGGTGTCACAGTTTAGAAAAAAACCCAGTGTTTCCTGTTTGGATGGTTTGTTTTAAAATGACCAATTGTAATGTATTCCTCCCATTTACGTCCGCACATCTCATTGGTTGTGAAAACTTTGGCGTTCTCCGTCCCTCTAAAAGCCGCACAGGTACTAGGCTTGCCCTGTCTTGCACTTCTGGGAACTTGCCTGGCTTTTTCTCTCACTTGGGGCTTTTGCTTTCTCGGCGTACCTCACATCCCTGCACCAGCTCCAGCCCTCCCTGCCTGGACCTCGTCATCCCGGCTCCAGACCTCCTTTCTTCCTTTTTCACCGGCCCCTGGGTCTGCTGCTGCCCTGCGCCGCATGGTCGGACCCCTGCTGCCGCCGCTGCCGTCCTGCCGCCGGCGTGCTCCGGAGCCGCTGTTCCTTCGCTGCCGTTTCTCTAACACCCACGGCCAAACCAGCTCAGCTCTGTGCAGCCCCTGCTTCCACGTGGCAGCGCAGCGTTTGTTTCAGCCGCTGCGGTTTTGCTCCTCTCCCGCGAATCTGCCGACCACGCAACTGCTGCCGTTTTGGAAAACTGCTCAGTACTGTTTATTTTTGCTTTCGCTTTTGTTTCCTGAACCGTATTTAACCCTCGCGACACCAATCCCATATAAACCTGTTAATATTTTGGTTTTTCTGTATATAATATTTTTTCTAGTATTATTAAACTTGTTTTCGTTTCCCAAACTTGAGATCTCACAAACTTTTCTTTCTTATCTCTGCTTTTAACTCTTTCTCTCCCGGAGCAGTAGAAAGGTTGATTAGAGTAAAGAACATGTCTCCCGTGATTGGCATACCTCCGCCAACCGGTGACAAAGGGTAACTTCTAGTCCCTAGTCTGCTAACCTGAACTGAACTGCAAGTTCTGTATCTCAGGACTGTAATAAAATAATGGATTTTGTGAATCACCTAAGACTTAAAAACCCCAGCGATTTATTGAAAATTTTACAAGAAAAGAAACTAGTCCTGAGCGTGTGAGCTTATAATGCTTTTAATATGGCTATCTTTGCTGGTGTACCAGTAACATTCGTGTACATAAATGGACACAGGCAGGCTGTGGTAGAGTGAACAAGTTTATACCACATGCCATTTAACAAAAAGAACACTAAGTCACATAGCTAAGGAAGTTATACTTGAGTACAGGTTCATACTAACCATCTCTGAGTAAATTTTATTTCCCTCTTTCTCAGAAGTTTGTTTTTTGCTGTAACTTCTACAGTTTACTGCAGTAAGTTACCTGTGTTTGTATCAGTGTGCAAGTTAAACCTGTTCATGTTGCAGCCACTCTGCTTATGATCTGCAACACTTTCCCTTGGGAATGGTCACAGGAGTGATTCCAGACTACAGTCAAGATGTAGCAATTGTGGAGACCCATATCTTTAAAATGAAAGTCTGTATGTGGAAAAGTTGTGCAGAGAAAAAGAAAGCCAAAACCAAAACACAGTGTTTGTCCCGAATAGGAAAGGGGAGCCAGGGGTTTGCTCTGTATTCAAGTTGTTGGACCAAACCATAGATCACACAGTCATCCAGCAAAGAGATATAAAAATGTGACAGCTGCTGGAGCAGAAATGAAATGGTAATTAGTAATACAGCCTTTGTCTATGTTTTGTAACAACATCTGGCTGAACTTCCATTCTATTATATAATGTAAATTATCTTTAAAAACTTATAGCACCTGTAATGCTTACACGGAGAAAGTGATTCTCTTAAGACACCTTGACATGTTTAGATATGTGTTCTGAAGCCTTTTGGACAAGCTTGTAGTTTAGCTCTTTTTACCTAACATATTGTGTTGGAAACTAAGCTGATCTACTTATAAATGTGTATACAAACTACTTTTTGCAAGACACTGGGACAAAATAAAACCAAGGTTTTGACCTTATGAATTGCTCATAAGTGTGCAAGACAAAGTTATGGCTCTTAAAGACTAGTGTTTGTAGAATATATACATATATAGATATCTGTATGTATACACATCTCTATGTGGAGGTATATATTCTACATACATGTCTTCTACGTATATATCTACACAGGTAGATATATATGTGGACTATATGTAGAATACACATTCTGCTTTTTATTTCAATGGAAATGATGTCAATATTAACTCCTTCTGTTAGGTTTTAATGCAATGCACAGCAGAATTTACTTTAATTGTTCCAACAGATTGAAGAGAAAAACTTGTTTTGTGTGACTATTTGTTGTCAACACTTTTGTAGAAGCCATGAGCTCGTGTGATTATTCTGCTAAAGTTCATCCAGAAGACATTATTTTGCTACTGTTTTAGTTAGGTCCTTAAGACCTAAACTAGAGATTATTAGGTGGACTGCAAAAGCCCCCAAAAAAATAATAACAGTCCAAAACAAACATTTTGGTATGTCTCTTAGATGCCATAAGTAATATTCTGGTTCTGAATTTTAACTTGCAAGCTGGCAACAACTGGCGTCCGCATTTGCATCAGGAAATTACATCCAAATCTTGTGCACAGAACTGCTTTCTCTCATTTATTTCAAACAGTGGTGCAATGCATCAGTGTTATATTTTTTGCTTTACAGTTAGTTGAAAGAAGAAAGACTTGTTGAAGGAGAGAAGAAGGTGTTGTCTTGTGTGTGAGTAATGCTGTTTCATCACCTGACAGCACTCCTCCTTTCAGTCTTGACAGCTTCATACTATTACCTTCAATATTATTCATAAAGTTATGATCAAATAATCCAGCTATTGTGAATTGTGTCAAACAAGTCTTCTCAGAGATTCTAGCAGTAGCATTCAATTTACTATAGTAAAGAGTTCTCCTTAGTTTCCTTTAACTGATGCATACAGAAATAAGATTCCTTTGAGAAGTTTCCTTGGCAGATGATAGAATCAAGTGGATGTGTATGCTTATGTCACATTACTCTGAGACTTCGTGAAAATGAATTAAAAAGAAAAAAAAAAAAAAACCAAACCTGGACAGCCAGAACAATATTCCTATCACATTGTATGTTGTCTGTTTTATTTTCTTTTATAGTTTCTAAAAATTGTAGTTGCTCAACTTTCTAAGGGGAAAAAAATGGTTTTGTAGCAACTTACATTGGAGAATTGTTTGCACAAAGAATGAATCTAAAAAGGAAAAGGTCAGGCTCATCCTTTTCCCTAGTCACAGGACATTCTGAAATGGACCAGAATTCTAATAATAATAATAATAATAAAAAATAATAATAAATAATAATAATAACTCTTGCTTTCAGAGACAATTTTTGCTTTGGGAACGCTTTGTCACACATGCGTAGCTAACACATTCACATGTGGAGAGATGTTGTATTCAGAAAAGAGAAACTCTTTCCAATTAGCAGTTTTCAGTTAAACTAATTCCACTTTTCTTCCCAGCAAGGGAAACTGATACTATTGACCTTTGATGCAAAACAGATGTAAAACTCTCGCTGTTAGTCCATTAGAGAAAACAAACCCAAAAGCAATAGAGCACTCATTAATGAACTGCTATATAGATTAAAAGGAACAGGACTGAGCACTTTGCGAAGACTAAGGCAAAGGGAGAGAAACTGTTGGTCATCTTGCTGTTTAAGACCTTTCACATTACATAGGTGGAATTAATATACTATGACTTGATCTCTTTGACAGATGCAGGAGAAAAAGTCTCCAACATACAATTGATATGAGTGAACCATTTGTGAATCCTTACCTAGAGAAGGTAAACACGTGAAGTGATAACCATGTATATCCTGCTCTTCCATTGGAAGTCTGCATCTATTTGGCAGAGTATGTTGCTTGCTGCTCTGAGACAGGAATCTAATTTTCCATCAAATACGAGTTTTCTAATTGGTGTCATGTAATAGATCTTGGTTGCTCAACCAGATGTGTAGACATCTCTGAAACTGGGGACACCTATGTGACTTCAGAAGTAGTATGCGAATTTTCAGAAATAGCATGTTCTTAAGAGTTTCTAGAGTTTTTATGAAAGGTTTTGGTTTTTTGAAACAGAAGTGCTCTTGTTTGAGACAGCAAATTTCTGAAGTGATTGTGTTTGAGGGGCTAGCAGAGAAACAGGAGTATCTTCAGTTCAATGAACTTGAAAACCAACAAGAATAAACGTTCTTTCTGCGTAGGACTCCTCTTTGTTTTCACAGTAAGGTCAGCTAAGGGCTTCCTCAGCAGCTGTGAGATGCCTGAGAAAGTCTTTTAAGATTTTGCCTTAAAGTTCTGATCATTCCAAAAGTGAGGGGAACCTTTTATTTTTACTATTTTTTAAATTACTTTCATCTCCTCAAAACTCTAGTATGCAATAAAAGCTGTTTGCGTCAAAATGTATTGTGAGAGATTATATTATTAGTCAAAATCTATTTGTGATCCTTTCTCCGTTGCATTCATGAAGCTCTTGGAGAAGTATTCCCTAATTAATGAAGACTGAGCAACACTAGGGGTTCGACTTTTTTTCTGTGGATTTTCCAGCTGTATTCTAGAAATACCTTGTAAACTAGAGAATAATTCCTCCACATTGTGGAAATTTACGTGTAAAAATCTGGAAACCTAAACCCCCAAATTAAGACTGAAATCTAAATCCCCAAACAGTCACATTCCTGATTCTAGTTATCAAAGAAGTTATTTGCCCAAATTGAATAATAGAAAGTACATCTCTAGCTAATTTTCCTTAATCACTGAAGGTACCATTTATCTTGATTTAAAATTTCACTTTTTAGTTTTCCTTTCCATTTAACTCTAACACACTTTGATAGCTGACCAATCTTGCTCTACTAATTCCTACGCCACTAAAATTAATGGGGCATTTCTGTGCTTGGAGACTTTGGCCCTATTGAAACACGCTGAATTATACCTTTTGCAGTAAATAGTAGAGTTGCAGAGAACATGCACCATTAATACATTCATTCAACAGAGTATTACACCCTTAAAACACACTTTATATGAATACGACTGGTAGCTGCACTCTATTTTTTTTTTACAGCTCTGTGTATTTATCATCCATTTTGAACTATTGGAAACCTTACAGCTGATCCCTGTTTTCATACATTTGTTCATTTCTTCTCATTGACTTGCACAGAGTATGCCTGAAAATACAATCCAATCAAGGATCTCATGAGGAGTTGAAACCCAAATATGCAGGAGTAAAACAGCAAATATGTGAAGACCACTGACTTAATATCTTTCAGAATACAGGCCTATCTTTTTGCCTTCAGTCCCATTGGAGAGCCCATTGTATCCACAGTGGTTACGTTAAACATTCATCAATTTACAATCTTAGACAGTAGCAAATCCCAAACGCTAAGTGAGAGAACTTCTTTGGAAATTAAGTGACCTTTTTAACGATTTCCAAACTCCTTTAACTGTTTGTCTAAGATCCACTAGCCTCACGTGTTTGGAGAGATGGTCTTTCATTTTCCATCCGTTTTTTAAAAAATGAAGCAGTAGCAGAGAAAGTCCATGATTTGGGGTTCATGTAAGCTTTTACTTGAAATTGTACAACATACTAAAAAAGTATGCCAGCATAATAAAGCCCAAGGACTGGAACTGATATCAGTGCCCTAAACACCAAGACCATAGATCTTTTTCTCAGAGCTTGTCGCGGTCACCTAGTGAATGGATTCAACAGATTGCAGAACACTGCGGTCTTGTCATTTCCTCATCTCACCATGGACTCCAGCGAGTCCTGAAAACGGCTGGTTTTCTCGATCTCAGGCATACAACAGGGAAAATGTTGCTGCTCTCCTGGCTGTTGACTTTAAAATAATTCTGGCTGTAGATTTACTGTAATCCTATTCTGGTTAATTCTCTGGAGAAGGTTGTAGGTGGGCTGGATGTACCCCACCTTTCCTGTCAGAAACTTCTCCCAAATGGGCAGCTTTTTTGTTTCTCTTTGTGTTCTGCTGTTTTAGTCCTACTCAGCCCTTCCATCCCCAAGTAATGGCAAAATCTTGATGATGAACATTAAAAAAACCCAAATTTGTAAATGGTTTTGTCATTTTCTCAAGACAAAAATGTTCTTTTCCTACCTACTGGCTGAACCACCACACTTATTAACAGTGTCAAGCAGCTCAGTCTACTACAAATTGCACTGTGCCTGGTGAGTCATGCAAACTAATGCTTAGAAACCCATATCTTTGTTTTATTCTCTTATAATATACAGAATTATAAAAATAAACAAGTTGGCATGCGGAACTTCCAGCCTCAGCCTACATTTCCAGCAGACCATATAATTAAAATAACTAGTACAAAAATATGTCTCCAGAACAATATTTGCATAGTTCAAGCAGTTAATATGAAAAGGTCCCATACTGATGAAAATAATATTAAAGGATTTAATACCCTGGGCTTTATTAAGCCAATCTTTCCCTTCTTCTTCCAAAAAGCTCTTTCAGTGTGCCAAATACTTTCTTTCTCTTTACAAGAGCTTCTACTGTATGTAATAAAAATTTCTTTTCAGACAGTACCGTCCTCAGGGACAGGGCTGTTTTCTCCCTTTTCAGAGTGTGCCACACTGCTTTCTATTACTGTAGTATTATAAACAATTCCTAAGAAGTTTTCAGTGTTAGTAGAAAAAGTCTACATGCATCTTTACAGACTTTTCTCGCAGATGCAGTTTGCCTTATCCTGCCTTACAGCGTGGAAACTCATAAAATATTTGGAGATTAAAAGATGTGTGCTTTTTTCTTCAAATTTTTCATGTCATTATTATTTAGTATTACCATTGGGCCAATGGAAGTTGTACAACATGCATTCATTTTAAAACTAAAGTATTAGGCTTTCTACTGGTTCTAAGATTTGAAGTTTTTTTCATCGAAGATAGGATAAAGAAAGGTTAGGGAAGAATACTACAGGGTACCCTGTATCTGCCACCCTTTATGCCTCTGGAGACTACCTTTTGGTTACAGGCAGAAGAGAGGTCCAAGATCATATCATTGTTGCTATCTAGCAAAGTACCTTGACATATGATGAGATGCAAGATTTGCTCTGTTCCTCTGATTAAAAGTCATTGATCAAAAGGAATGGTCAGGTTTATTACCTTTGTGCAAGACTTAACTGTTGAGTATTCCTAGTCGCACAGTAAAAGGGCATACTAAATGTTCCATTTCATTTCAGAATGGGCAGGATAAAACCCTCACTATAACTTGACACCTCCCTCCAGCTGGCTTGCTACAGATAAGCTAGTCCCTAACACACTCTATGTATACTTGCCTGACCTGAAGCTGTTCTTACCTGTACCAGTGTAAGACACAGGTCATGTCACAGAAATTAAGCTAGCAAAAAACAGCTGGGGGAAAGGTATCTGCGAGGCATCTGAAGCTGAGAAAAAAGAATTAGAAGCTTGGGATTTTTTTTCCCCCACTCCTCAACTAGGTGTTTAGTTCTCCATGAGCTTTGTTTATTATTTTTTTTAATTAACTAGCAATCTGAAGCAGAAAAATTAATGACCCCACAAAACAAACAAACAAAAAAATTAAGGATTTTTGAAATAGTGAGAGTGATGTAAATGTCATGGAACTTTGTGTTTCATTGCCAGAGATTATGTTAGAAAAGAATGCCAGCATTGCTTATATTAAAAATTCATTTTGCCAATATAACTGAATATACTCACCTTCATCTGAGCACTCACATTCAGTCTTTACTGAAATCTGCATATCTGCGTGCACACTGCAGAAAGGGAAATTGCTCTGTTTTGCTTCCTTTTCCCCAGGATGCGGTTGTATGCAATACAGTATGTAACAGGCTTGTCTTAATCAGTTACCTTGCCAGTTAGCACCGTGATCTTTACAAGATTCCCTTGGCGTTTTTTGAGAGGCAGATGTCAGTATCTTTGGTTAACTATGCTATATGATTTTCCCTTGGAAGACAGACAAACCATATAAACATCTCTTCAGAAAGAATATAGCTGTTACTTAAGATCTCATCATTTTACTTGTCAGACCCCACAGCATATGTCAATAACAGTTAGGTTGCCTTAGGTGCTGAAGACCATTCTAACTTAGGATTTATTAGAAGTTAAAAAATAAAATCTACCTCTAAGCTGAGCAACTTTTTGAAAAAGTGAAAAACTACTTTGAATATAGAATAAAAGTGTATAAGCATGATCATTTCTAATAAAACACTACTATCCAGTTTCTACGAAGCATTTAGTTTTGCAAAGCAAATGTAAGTGCTGGGGTCTACTTCCCATGAATCACATGACTAAATAAAACTATTTAAAATATAATTAAGGAACAATAATTAAGGAAACAATAAAGTGTCGAATTTTTATTATTTTGCTGCATTACTATAATAGAGATTTTAGCATCTTCAGTAGCATAAACTGAATTATCAGTGACTACATTACATTGGAAGTATGATTTTCCACAGCATAACTGGGACATGGAAGAAAGTTACCATAAAAGAACTATTTCACTGCTATATTAAAGGTCTGGAATTATCAATTATAATACACAGAGATCCGATTCCCTGAGTTTTCAGGAATCACCTCTTTTTATTCAGGAGGAAATCAGTAGCTTTTAATTAAAACAGTTAAAACCAATAGATTTTAATGACTAGTTAATAAACTATGTAATAAAGTTATTTCTTAGATGTGTCTAAATCAGAAATCCTACATGTGGAACCACCCTTTTCCTGGTGAAGTTAAAATCCTAGAGCTTTATGGAGCTTTTCAAAATAGAATTCAACACTGAGCATCTTATAGAGTTCACAAATCTCACAGCTATAGTGGGTGGCAGGGAGAACGGTATTCTGCACATGCAGTGATACAGTTTATGCTGCAGGGCTCCTAGCGCCCGTGGGAAGACAAGATCTTTTGCATCTCAGTGCAAAAGGTCCATAATGGGAGCTAACAGGTTCTCCCAAAATCAAGCAACAAAATTTAGTGGAATATTGGTGGGAAGGTTCAACATTTACTGTCATAGCACCAACATCCACCTCTGACATCATGGTCCAACATAATAAAATAGGAGGCATTACTTTTGGAGCAGCGCTTGTAGATAGCTGTTATCATAATGCAGGATCAAGGCAATTAGTTTTTTCATTTTTCCAACATAGAGTTAATGAGTCGCAGTTGCAGCATTTCTAAACCAGTGTCTCACTGAACACCTCTTAAGGTCAAGGATCTAATTTGCAGTCTACTCAAAAGCACTTCATCTCCTTGGGATTTCTGTGGTATGTGGCTACCCAGCCATTTCACTACCTGCGTGTACATGTGCAAGTTGGGGAGTCTGGCCGGGGCTTCACCAGAACTAGGAAAACTGTATTTCTAAGGGGGTCACAGTGTGCAATATCTATGAAGCTGGATAGTGGTAGTGGTAGTGTTCAACCTCCAGGCTACTCTACCAGTTTTCCTGACCTGAATGATCTGTCTTTTCTGGACACATTTTTTACACCTGCTCTGCTAAAAGAAGGTACTGAAGACTCCTGGTCAGCTGGAGAGTCCTGCTAGAAGTCCTGTTTTAAAGGATATTCTGTTTGTGAGGCAAAAGATGTGGACCAAAAAGAGGTCATATTGGTTCAGGGTGCCACTTCCAGTACTTAGAATCCTTTTGAGATAAAATAATGTCGGTTCTCAATGTCATGTCTCAATCTGATGCACCCCTGTATCCCCTTCATGGCCAGAGAGCCATGGAGAGTTCAGTGTGGAAACTGACTGCTTGGAAATGTCCCTAAATGGAGAGAAGTCCTATTTTTTCTTTTTAACTAGATCAAACTAGGACTGCCCTGCCAATGTTATATTGTGGATGGAGTACTTAAGAACTCGTATGTTCTGTTTTTCAAAGATAAAGCACCAAATAAAAGTTGTCATTCTATCATTTAATCCTCTTGTGCATAGTTTTTTTTAAAGAGAGATTTTCTGAAACCTAATTTGGATTGAGGTAATGATTAGTGTTCTTCAGTATTGCTGATAAAACACGGTAAACTCACAGTTTTAGACAAGATGATCAGTGTATTTTTTGTAGACAGCAAAGACAATCCATCACCATGATTCAATAGCTGTCAGTGTTTTAAATTCAACTACTTTACCCTTTGTGAATAGCTGTTTTGCATAATGCTCTTTCACTTTCTTTTAACCATTCTAAGTGACCATTTGTCTTCCAAGTGTCCTGTCAGGGACAATGAAGACACTTCATTTATACAGCGTTATAGAAAAATCATTATATAGAGATCTGAATGGAACTTCAGGTAAATAACTTTAATGCTGTGACACAAAGGGACACAAGATCTGAAACTCAAAGCTGAAGCTTGGAGCCAACCACCGATCCATACCAACATGAAGGAAACTAGTGCAGTGACTCAAGGAATCTGTGTCAACCTAAAGGTTGGCTACCTGCCTTTTGCTAGCTGTAGTAACAGTAACAGTAACTTAGCAAACAGTATTTTAAGCTTAGATTCTTTTTATGATTTTTTTTATTGGAAAAAATTTCTTTTTTACTTTAAAGGCAGAGAGAGAAAGGAAAAATTTTTTTCAGTCATGTCAATAGATATTGATCACAGGAAAGCTTGATATGAACCTTTCCATTGACTGAGCTGCATGCAATACTGTTTTAGGAAAGGAGTCCTATTGTTCTCTAGAAGCTATTCAAGATTCTTGGTAATGAAGATCCAACTCACCTATTTTTATGTTAAAATATCATGGAGATGCTAGTTGGAACAAAAAGAAATCTGCAAGGAGACCTCTAAAATGAACATATAATGGATATGTTTATTTTCATGTTTTTGTACTTCAGGGGAGCTTCCAGCACAATCCAGTGAACCACATATCCATATCATGAATACAATCTTGGGGGAAAGTGAGCAACATCATTTGGAGAGAATCGGTACTCTTTAGTGCTTTTGGATCCCTGGCAGTGAAGTCATATTTTGTGAGAGACTCGTAATGACTTTGACTGTCTTGGGAACCTGATAATATTAACTCCTGTTGTTGGTGTACCTCCACATAGAAGCACTGCATTAGGAGGCAATATGAGAACTGGCAGCAGATAATACCTGCCAGTAAAGTAGACAGAGTCTACTTTCACGTGTAGTTCATGGACAAATGATCATCTCGTGTAATTGAACAGAACCATGCTGTTCAGAAATTGTACAGAGATCTGCTTCATTCATTGCTTGCGTTGTACCTGATTACATCTCACAGTATGAAGCTGAGCAAAAAGAACAGGTTTCAGCAGTAGGTTCAATGTCCCAGTTCTGGGGAAAAAAAAAAAAAAAAAAGATAGAAGTTAATCCAAATTATATTTTATTTTCTAAAATATTTCGTATGGAAACGCATGTACATATGCTTCCAGTAGTATTTCAATGGTCAGTAATTCTATCCATATAGGACAAGTGAACAAAACATGCACTGCAGACAAATCGTAAAACAATTGAAATAATAAGCCCATTTACTGCTATTTGATTTCTAGAGGAGGGAGAAATTCAGTGGGATTATATTGAAGATAAATGTCAAAATCAGCCAAATAAATTACTTTAATGAATAATGCAGCCAGCTCTGCTATAAACACATGGCAGATCATTTAAAAGAGGTCTATCTACTCATGTGCTTGTGTTTATTCATTTATATTTGTGTCTTTTTGTGCTTTTCAGCAGGTTTTGTAATGCTTCATGGAACACTGAAGACAATGAAATAGTGAAAACTTGTCTTCTCTTGAATCAGTTCCTCAATGATGTAAATATAGTTAGAAGATCAAATATTATGTTGGTTTTGCCTGTAAATGTCTCCAGATTGTAAAAAGTAGGAAAAAAAAAAAAAGCTGATAAACAAGTACTGAAATATTCCATCCTGACATGCACAGTTCTGAGCAACGGGTAATTTGGAGATGTGGCTTTTGTGATGAAAGTTTTGGTAAACCTTTATAGTGCAATATCTGGCCGTTACTGTAGATTAACTTAACTCTTTTAATATACTTGCGTTTCAGCTATGGCAACAGTAATAAATGAAGACTGCTTCTACAAAAAGTCATTGCAACATTAGAGTCGAATGTGTAAGAAAAAAAGGAGGTTTTTTTCCATGCAAAAGTCTTTACTCACATTAAACAGCGTTGATAATTATATGTACATGATCACTTTTTACTTTTTCCATTGTCTTCAGTATTCAGTAGGCACTGAATCTGGCCCATCACAACCTAAACGCAAATTACACATGTACAATTCCAAAGACTTCACATCCAAACTTGCAGCTGAGGGAGATTTTTGTGTTGCTTGATAGTAAATCTTTGGAAAATAAGTTTTACAATTAAAGTGCTGACACAGCTATAACTGTAGAGGCATAAACTGTGGCTATATATAGTGTAGTAACTGCAGTGGCAGATTTGTCAAGTGGTTTGTATAGGATAGCTAGGCTGTGGCAGCTGAATTATGTTGAGGTCTGCTCATCAATTCCTTTTTGATCTTATTGTTAAACCTTCTCTTATTCAGCAAGAGCATTTCTTGAAATGGACACTCTCAACTTAACTAAAACACACAACTGAATTACAGTAAAAGAACAAAGTATACCTGACAGACCTTGGCCTTAACATTTAAAATTACCCTATAGCTGATTATACTCAATGGTACTTAGAGACATACAGGACTTCGAAAGGGGAGTGAGTTCACTAGAGTGTTTGCAAAAATCAGCATCAGTGGTAAGAAATAATGGAGGCATTAGCCAGAGTTAATGTTACTGGAGGTTAATCTGGGACAAGTAGTGTACTCCGTAAGCTTTCAGTATTTAAACTTCTCATGAAGAAACCAAAAAACATATGTTAATAAATTGAAAGTAGCATTAAGCACATGCTCTGAAGCCAAGCTATGCTGTTTGACATTGGTTAATATGTTATATAAGCAGAGGTATCACTATATTTTTTTTTTAGGACTATTTCTCCATTAGTTGTCAAGTCATTCCCGTGATCCTTTATCATGAATGATTTTGTGAGAGAAATCCAAACACTTTCTCTGTTTCCGGCTAAAATGTATTAAGGGTCCAGTGATATAATGGTGGGCTATGATAGCGTATTTCCTCTTACCTAAATGATGCAACACTACATGAACTTTAGGACCAAATTTACCTTGCTTTTCTGTCTGACTACCCTTTCATCCTACCTACCATCTTCCTTTGCATTACAGACATTAGTAGGCGGGGCTTGGTTGGCTGTGTCTATGCTACCAGACTAGGTAAGGTAAATGTGCAGGCTTGAGCACCACTACTGTCTAACTGTTAAAACACAACTTGGTTGCATTGTGGCCATCTGTCAGTGCCTGGGTATAACTTGAGACAGAAACAGTATCTATAAAGCCATCTGAGCTTATGGGGATGGGAATTAAGCCATGAAGCTCTGCCATGTCATTGGCCTTAAGTTGCAGGAGCAGATAATATTTTACTTAAAGGAAAGACAGCTTTCTCTAGGGGAAAAAAAATCAGGATTCAAGCATGGGTACAGAATTCAGTTAAATATCTGCTTCTAGGCCAGTTCATGACACTCATTTCGTCATTCATTAAACTGTTGCACATATATGGATGATCCTGTCTACACAGGAAGATGTGAGAAACTCACGATTCAGTTCTACGTGCTTCTAAGTAAGATTCGGACAGATTCCCTTGCAAACAGTAGTCTAAATCTAATATCTGGGTTACTTGATGGACACTGTTAAAATTGGAATGAAATTTAATCTGCTGCACTGGACCAAAGTGAATCCAGTTGTGTTCATTTGCATGATTCAGTTGTGATTCGTTTGCACTGAAGGTACTATTCTGGCCACTGATTGCATGTACATGACATGGATTACCTCAGCATAGTGATTAATCTCTTACAGATGAAGAAACTGGTATTTTAGTGCTGTGCACCCACATAGTTATGTATTGAAATGGGAGAGACACTGGAGGGAATGACATGATTTTTCAAGGCAGTGAATATGATTGTTGTAAAAAAAATTAATATGTCAGGTAAATTATAGTACTTGGGCTTTAACCCAAAAGAGTTTTACATGCAGCATGGACTGTTCTTGTGGTTTCAAGTAATGGTTGCTATGGGTGACCCAGAAACGAAACCACTCATGGCATTGTAATTTAAAACTAAACAGCTGGCAAAATATTTCCTTTCAAGCCTGTTGTCTCAGAAGTAAATGAAAAGGTCAGGAGACTTTCTATTTTCTTCTGAGACAACATGGACTGCTTGAACTAGGGAACATATTAATGTTTTCACTACAGCTTTCTATTACGTGTCAGGAACTCCATTCCAGGATATCACACTGAAGGTGATGAAAAAAGACAGATGATAGAATGGAATGGTTCGACCTAACACAAAATAATCAACCATCTTTATATTTCCACTTTACATTATATCAGGAGTCCTGATTGCATTCTATAGGTGATGGTATTTCACCTAAAAATAACAGCTGCTGCAAAGTACATGGCTGTCCACACAGTTACGGCTCAAAATGCTAAGGATTTTACGTGTGATAGTATAAGCCAGTTATAGCAAAGTGCCATTTTTTCTATTGAAATAAAAAATGGTAACCTTGTCCAGACACAGACAATTTGTGGCTAAGATTTACCAATAGCTACAGATTTAGAGAGTGAGGGAAAGTGAAGGTGTCAAAAACGTTTCCTGTTTTAGCAGAAATTCCTGTGAGAAGCAATACAGTCACATCAGCAGCGTCCTGAATAAGGAAATGTTTAACAAGCAGCGATGTCCTTTATGGTCATCCCCAACACAGGACACAGTTTTGGAGAAACTGGGAGGGAGATTTATATTTGCATTTGTCAAGGGTTAAGGCTGGGCTGGCCACTAGATGAATGACAGATGCCCTCTATTAACCCCTTTAGCTTCCCAAAGGGGAAGAGAAAGGGAATGAGGGAGAGAGACTTATGGGTTGGAAAACTAAAACTACTTTAATGAGAATAAAAGTAATAAAATGATAGATATACAAATATATACAAACCCAATACCGAACTCCCATGATGGCAACCATGTCACCATCACCACTGATGCTGTGGGCAGACACTGGGGAAGGCCCAGACTGGGCTCAGCAGCAGACTGGAATTGGATGCACGAGCTGGATTCCAGAACTGGATTCAGGAATGTACAGCCTGGGATCAAAGGCAGAATGGACAGAGTCCTCCTTGGATGCCGGCCGTTGAAGAAGAGAGCTTGACCCCTGTGATACCTCAGCTTTATACCCAATGTGACATATCTGGAATGGAACACCTTGTTGGTCAGTGTAGGGTCACCTGTCCTGTCCACTCCTCCCCGCAGGTGCAGCCTCTCCCTTACTGCATCCCCACCGTGGGACACAGGATTTAGCAGTGACCTTGGTCTGCACAGGAGCAAGTACAAGCCAGAGCCTTTCTGCACACCAACCCCTGGCAGTAACTGTGAACATCAAGTGTTATCACTTCTAGAAGCAGACACTGTCTGCAAAGATACGCCGTTACCTTCAGAAAGTGCCGTCACTTAGGAGAGACTGAGCTGGAAAGTGAAATGACTGAACAGAATTAGTGCTGTTCTGACTCAAACCAGGACAGCATTTCATGACTTAATTAAACAAATATGACCCTTAATGTTATTTTTACATGCTTACAACCATCCTTTGTAGACTTTGCTTAACAATTCATACATTATTATTGTATCTTTAACTAATTAATTAATTTTGGTAAGATTGTTGCACTTTTCCTGGTAGTTAACTTGTAACAGCCGATAAAGTGTCGAAGAAAAGCAACTTGAAAAGTCTCCGGGTTTTAAGATCAAGAATACCAGTACAGTCAGTTGGAAAGAAAACGCCCTCAATATACAACGGAAAACACTCTCAGAAACAGAAATCAGTGGGTACATGTTTTCTAAAAGAGGATTTTGGCCTCCCTTCCTTGCTGAAGTTGCTCCCAGAATGTTTCCAGTAACGAGGACAGTTGTGGTAGACCAGCACAATGTATGAAGTCCACAGCCAGCACATTTCGTCTTCATTTTCAATTGACACTAACCAACCCTCCTAATTATTTTTTATTAAAAAAGGGAAAAAATCACTGGAATCTACAGGCTCCTTCACAATGCATCTTTGTTAAGACTTACATTTTGCCAAGTCCTTGACACAGGGAGCTTGAGGTGTTAAGGGATTTTGAAAACATGCAAAAAGATGCATAAAATAGCCTGAACTAAGCCAGCTAAAGTTTTAAATAGGGAAGAACCTGAAGTCATTGGAGCTGTGGAACTTGGCAATCAAACAGCAGGGAGGCCCTTTACTAGTAATTATTTTAACATTAGCCACGATCAGTGAGAAAAGAGCAGAAAGTGCTTTTCTTCACAGCTATGACTTCCACGATGCACTGCTGTGTGCTTTCTTCCAAACTTTAATAAGAAATACAATGATAAATGGCATCCTTTGATAATGTTTTTAAGACAGCAAATATTCGAATATAGTGTTTTTCATTAATAATTTTGTAGCATGCTATATAATATGTGAAAAATCAGAACATGTGGCATGAAAAAAAAAGTAAAAAAAAAAAGTAAAAGAACTACTGTCTTTGGGAGATGCTTTCTAAGCCACAAATACCAATTTTTCTAATGTTTGATTCTTTATAGCCCCACAGCTATAAAAAAGGTTTAAAAGCAATTCTCTGCCTTTGTTATTTCTTCTCTTCTTAAACAAAATGCTATGCATTTGTTGATTTTAAATACCCAGTGTGGTAAACAAGGGATTTAGTGCCTCCTCCTCATTCCCTTACAGATATTACACGCTTTAGCTGTACTTGTAATTAAAAATTTGTGGAAATAACTAAATATGAAAGCAACATACATAAATTACACTGCTCTTTAGTTGGCCACATGATGATAACTGATTTCATAACAGATTTCTCTAGTCATAGGCAATTATTTTCAACAACAGCAGAATTTCTTGGCAAGCTGTGCCTGATCTTCCAGGTATGTCAAGATTTAACTTAACACAATACGAGTTGAGGTGACATCTTTCCATAGTAGTTTCCTACTTTGAACATTTGTTGTGAAGGTAACTTAAGGAGGAAAATGAAAATAGCAAGTAAGAAAATCACATACCTACATCTGTAGACAACTCATATACTTTCTGTTTTATTTTACATGGAACTCAGTGTATTTCCATAGCTAAGACTTGATTTCTCAAGAGCTTATCTGGTCATGATGCCTGTTTTCTGTGTGGTGTTACAGGTTTCTGTTGAAGACTTCATACAAGTTTTAGAAGCAAGCAGTGAGGTTGCAAGCCATATAAGCACTGGAATAGGGACACTGACTTTTTGTTTCTATATAAATGCTACAACAATGATTGACGGCAAAATGAAAACCAGGGAGCACAAAATGCAGATTAAGAATCCTTCTTCATAATTACAGGAGTTGTCAATGGGTACTTAAGTGAAAACCAAAACGTATATGGACAATGATGAATGAGACTAGTATGAACATTTTGGTGCCATAGATATTAACTCCACTGTGCTGCCTGGGTTGTTTTTTTGGTTTTGGTTTTGGTTTGGTTTTGGGGTTTTTTTGTGAAGGGTTGAAACTATACCATGGAAGCTTTTTCTGAGTGAAAGGAGCCTGTTTCAGTATTGTTATGAACCTACAGACACCTTATAAAGCCCCATTTGCTACCGCAAAGGAGCTGACATTTCACTAATACAGATTTTCATGGAGATGAATAATATGAGTCAAGCAACATAAAGCAGTTTCCAATAGCTCACAAAGTGAATCAGAAATTCAAACCGTGCTGAATAGCACCCTTCTGGGCCAGCCTCATTTCTAAGACAAAAGTTCAACTCTGCTTTAACGGTCAGAATTGAACCTAATGCTCAGAAAAAGAAGCAGCTTCAGTAGACCCAATTGTTCCAACTCTATTGCCAGACAGGAATTGAGGGTTTATAAAGATCTGGAAAACTCTGTTGCCTCCTGTGGTTTGCAAAAACAGGAATTCCATTCCAGTCCCTTTAACGGCAATAATTTTGGTAAAAGTAGAGACACTGTTTTTTCCATATGTTTCCTGAGCAGAGCATTAATAAGCCTCAGGCATAAAAGCCCCGCTTCATTAGGCCCAGGTGCAATCCAGGCAAATTTATGAGCATGTTGGTTTCCTCAGAATCATGAAAATCACTAAAGTATTGGAGAATAAGACTTTGACTAGGGAAGCTACATGAGCTAAGGAGTTTCCTTTCTCCTCTAAGCAGCCTGAGCGGAGGATAGAAAGCCCTAGGCATGATTTTATTATGTCCCCAAGGATTACTGATGTGGCTTCACATAGAACTCTGTATTAGTTAAAGATTAGAGTGGGACAATGCATATCACACCAACACTTGATAAATGGCATTATTGTCAATAGAAGGGATTTCTTTCAAGACAAAGAAATGTGAGAACTAATTTGAAGAATGTGAAGGCAATTAGGAGAAATGAGCTCTATCATTCACTGCCACATAAGGAGTCACATCCACTGAGTTCAGGTTTTACAACAACAACAAAAAAATCACATCTGAAAAGAGAAAGGAGGTGGTATGTTAGGTAGGTTTGCTTAGCATAAGGTTAGACTAGATATGCCACCTTACTCTTCTGCCCTGTATTTTAAGGTGCACCTTACCATGTAATTTTTATTTCACCAAGTGCAAGGTTCTCTTTTGTTCTTTAAAGCGAGAGACAGGTCACTTAATCTTCTTTGCAGTGTGCTGGGGGAGAGGTGAGGTGTACTCTTTTCCACGTATCTTGATACTACATTACTGCCAGTCTGTCCTATTCCTTTGGGAAACCCTACTGTTCAGATCAGCCCCCGGAATGCAAGCTAGTGTCAAATAATAACAGTGAATTAAAACTGCAGGTAAAAATGGTGACAGTGGCATATTCCTGTCACTGGGCTTGACAGTAAATTTATTTTGCTGTAGCTGAAAAGTAATTAACCTCCACTGTGAGAAATTCTATTACTAGTAGCTATTCTGCCATGCAAAGTACACTACATGGAAATGTTACAGGCCATCAAGCAGAAAAGGCAGATTTGTCTGCATTTTAAACTAAAGCTGCGCCCTCCCCTTTTCCATTCTTATTCTCTCTCTCCCCTCACTCTGTCTTTACTGAAGCTAGAAATTGAGATGCATATGTGGTGGAAACAAAACGGTGTAAGACATAAGGTTTTTCATAAGGTATTTACAGGAGTTAATTTCTCTGTGTGTGTGCGTGTGTGTCAGTGGAAGTGTGCTCCTTTTAACAAATCCAAGCTCTTTATGGGAGGAATTTAGCAATGATCTAGATTGGCTTTCAAATCAGAATAACGTTGTGGCAGACGTGTATAGGAAAATGTCAACATATCAGCTGCCAGACCTCCTCTCATCTTGCTCTCCCTTACACTCTGCTGCTGGTGAAAAGTACAATCATCCTTTTTTTGAAAAGGGACAAAAAACCCTCTGAAACTCAGAACTAGGATTGTATTGAGGGGAGAAGTTAAGCTTTTTCAAGTACACTGGATGATTGTACTTTACAAAATATGACTGCAAAGCAGAAGAACCCTGCCAGCTTCTCTGTGAACTTTTGCCTGCCTAAGAAAACTAGCATTTTTGGAGAAAGGAAAACTGTTATCAAGCTCTTCCCTCTGAGATCAGTGGCTGGTAAAAGTCGTTAAGTATGAGAGAGAATCCACCAGTCTCTGTGTGTGACAGAGGGAAAGTTGAGATGAAAAACAAAATTGCTTTTCTGCCCCAGAAAGAAAATTGTCTGGTTTTTGCTTCATGCCATGGTTGTACCATGAACTGGTTGCGGTGCGTTACTGTATTTTGCAAGGCAAAAAAAGCAAATCTACCAAAAATTACAGGGGAAGAAAATTTTGAATATTACAGACTAATGGCTTTGCCCAATTGTTTTGCAGGCATGTTTGTGAATGACAGCTGTGCATTAACAGCATGCTGTCCTCCTGCCTCTCAGGAAGAGGTGGTGGCTACAACACTGCAGCTATAAAATTACTTCAGCTTAATGATGGACTGCGAGGAAAAAAAATACATCTTTAGATCTACATTTTAAAGTGACAGTGCACTCTGGGATTCCAGATTACTGTTATTAACGAAAGAATGTTTAATACTTTTCTAGTAGGGGTTTCTGAATCATGTTCCGTTTAAAAGAGATTTCATTTCTGTATTAAAAAAAAAAAGTTTCTGGGAACAAATAATTGAAGTTTACAATGTACCACCAAAGAACCTATTCAAAGGTCTTTTATTCTCCTTTTACAAACCCTCTGTGATCAAAAATCAGAAAATGTATGTGCTAAAAATGAGTAATGGACCACAATTGGGCTTTCTAATGATTTCTATAGGAACTGCCAAACCACCTCCAACCAAAACCTGGTTAAGTCAACAGTTTACCTTAGAGCTTTATAAACAAAACAAAGTAAGAAGAAGTTGAGGTAATTGGCCTAAGACAACAAATTTCAAAAATATGAACACTAGGAGTCTGGCATTTAATGTGATACCATTTCGAAATCTACAGAAATGACTGTAACGATGAGTTTACTACCATGGGAAAATACATTCCACAATGTGGCTATGTATACATAAAAATATACATAATATGCAAGTGTGTATTTTCATTAACTAATTTCATTTAATTAATGTGTGAGGAACATCACTTAAATCTTTGAACTTAAATAGTGGAGCTTTTGTCTGACCTGTTTTCCCATTCAGTCTTTTTGCTAATTCAGACTTACAAGTCAAAATTACTCTTGTGGCAGACTACTGATGCAGAAATCTGTCCAGTATGGATTATTGCTCAAATGATTTTCATTACATATTTCTAGGCTGGACAGTCTAATTTGTGTAGGCATTTTAGAAAGGAGGCAGAGCTTTGCTGAGATTCTGAAAGCCCAGTGGGCTGCCTGTGTGTTGTCAAATGGTGTTTCTTGAGGCTTCTCTCACTCACTTTTGCTATAAGGACAATAAGCAGGGACTTTGGGTAAGATCAAAAGATGATTAGGTTCACCCCTACTCTCAGATGTACAGAAAACACCTTAGCTGACTTTCTGATGCCTGTGTATGGTGGTGGGATAGTTCTTCAATTTTTCTCCATCGGTAGAACAAGCCAGACCAAATGCAGCTCCTTTGCTTGTTTGCTTTTTGTTGTCTAGACTTCAGTCCTGAACTTGTGTTTTGTGCCTTTGATACCTAAAATGTCCTAGTGGTCTCCCACTCAAGTCATGCTTAGCTTCCAGGACTAGACCAAGCTGAGTACATGCAGTTCAGTACAACTAGGAAGGGACAGTTTTACTGTTACCAGGAGTCTTATTCACCAACAAGTTGCCATTGTTTGCCATACCCTGTGGCAAAAGCTTGGACCTTGACCCATTTCAGCAGTCAGTCATTACATGATTTATTGTTGTTTAATCAAAATGCCAGCAGCAGTGTCGATGTGGAAGTAGCTCAGACCTCAGTCGCACTGAAATTTTTTTTTGGGTCATTGCTGCTTGTAGCTCCAAGCCTTCCACAATGACAACTTTTATCTCACTTTCAGAGAGTTCTATTTCAGTAAGATATCTTTATAAATGCTTTCTGGGTACTATTGCATAGTTCAACAGACATAAATCTGGATTACAGTCTAGATTAGTCCCATAGTTCCTTGCTTTGACATCTTCTTCAACCGTTAGGACAAGAGGTAAGGGAGCCAGCAGTGATACACTTGAACTGCATTTCATTGCAAAAGGTTACCCTTGTAAGTGCAGTCATGCATTTAAGCTAACACAGGAAATAAGGGTAACAGATTAGGCCATTTTTTTCCCCAGCCACTGTAAATAAGTCTTTGCCTATTTACCTCTGAAATGAGATGATTGGCTCCCCCTAAATAGACACTATTCTAGTTTGACTGAAATATACTTCGTTCTGTATCTGATTCCTAATTAATCAGCAGTGTAAACTGACTGGTGCCAGCAGCTCTTGCACTAGTCTCTCAAAGGTACAGCTCCTCACTGCTGGCAAAACCTTTACAATTTTATATGGCACGATCTGAAATTTAGTAGGGGATAACTGGCACCCATTTTTCTTCACTAAAATTTTCTTTTCACTCCTAAAAATCTTCTTTACTTGTGTTTAGGTTTTTGATTCATTTATGAGAAGCAGTAATATTCCTTCTCAGTTTTCATTAGTTTATGTTAAATGTGCATGTATTGGTGTAGCTGTATGATTTGTGTGGATGTATGTTAACATGAATACGTGTAGTTGTGCATGCTGGGGTTACATAGAACAATTTGGAGTCCTGAAAGAACAAGGAAAAGATTAATTTTTAGATATTTGTGAAGCATCAGATAAAATCTCACAAAAATTTCATCTTGATATACAAAAAAAAAAAAAAAACCCAAACAAAAACTGAGGTGAAACCTATTCTTGACTATGCGTTTTTACCATGGAAGCACTATTATTCAGAATTTTTAACCTCAATCACTTTGCATTAAATAGCACCACCAATTAAATAAAAAGGGAGAAATCCCTGCATATTACCACTAAGATAGTTCCACGCACATTTATTGTCTTCAGTACAACAGAGAGAAAATATAACTGAGATTTTTGGGTATACAGGGTATGTTACCCAATGCCAGAATGAGAAGGTCAGTAGTGGTCTCTTCTGTAGTTTTATGAACTTATTGAATGCTTTAGACATAACATTTTCTGTCCAGGAAGAGCTATAATGAAAAAGAAAAAAAAAAATGTAATGGAAAAATGATAGCATTTACCATACATCTTGCCACTTTCCCACAGAAGAAGTTTCTATGGTGTTTGTTAGGAAAAATTCTATAACTAAAAAAAAATATTTTTTAATAACTAATGATTTTTCCTACTAAAAATAGTCAGAAAAATTCTTTTGTCTTCTTAAGGCCTATATGTGTAAATTTCACATGTTGAAGCATTAGTTTCTATACAGTTGGCTTAATTTTCTCTCACCTTTGTGCAGACCTTTTTCTAATCCTGAGGTGGAGTAAAATCAAAGAATCTGTTCTTAGCTGGCCAGAGGATGATTGCCTAATTTAAGGAAATATTTAAGCAGTAGAAAGTACCATATATACGATGAAAGTCTTCCACTGGAAGTAGTAGTCTTCCAGCAGAAGTTTGTACAATGGAGTGTCCTAGAAACCACAACCAACTGGTGAAACTTGGAACAATCACTGAGCTATTGATGCGCATTAAGCTCACAGCCAGCTTCTACCAACACTGCTTCAGGAAAATTTAATCCAGATGTAAGCACACACTAAAATTCAAACATCAGTTGAGGAAAAAACAGACCAAGAAGCAAAGAAAGAATCAGGGGGGTGAGTCTGCCAAACCTGCCTCAAAAGAACTCTTTCTGGAGGTACCGCACATGAAATTTGTCTTCTCCATATGAGATGAATGTAAAAAACCAAGGAGTTAAGTAATCAAGAATTATCGTCAGACCCACCAGCCCAATCCTACAAGCAGCTCCTGATTTCCCTTCCACTCTGTTTATATTCAGCTTATTTTCTATTCCCTGGTCCAAGTGCTCTTTGGACTGGTTGATAGTTTGCTCATCTACAGCACCTGCCACAAGGATTCCTGGTGTATGGGGAAAGCTTCTGGATGATGCTGGTATTGTCACATGCTCTATGGACCTTTCCCAGGTCACAGCTTATCAGTTTGACCTTTTCTTCCTCTTGTGATGAAAATGCTAGGAGATTCCACCATCCCAAGGGATTGGCAAGATCTACACTGATTTCCTGGGGTTGGAGTTATCTGTTTTGTACTTTGTTGATTATCTTCTCATGCAGTTGGAAAGTAATTACGTAAAACATATGTTTAAAAACATAACCCACATTTTATCCTAAGCTTCACAGCCCATTTTGAAATTCATGAACAGTTAGGGTATCTTGTGCATCATACTGAAACTCTATGTATTAGGTTAACAGTGCTTAAGCTAAGCTGAAAGCATCTTGCCAGCAAGGATTACGAAAGATAAGCAGGAGTTACCATGGAAGTCTTAAGCATGGTTTTATCTATAAGGATTGCTGCCCATATTGCCATGACAATTCGTAGTCCTGTGTATCCAGTTCTAGCATATTATGTGGGTCAAGAGGAAGAAAACACCAGTATTTTTAAAAAGGTCGTCTTGTAAGGCGTTGTATGATGTATTTCAGTTATTTAGTTGTATCGCTTTATCCTTCTGTATAAAGGTTTGCACTGTTTAAACTTATGATGACATTGAGTGAATCAAACACAAATTAATGAAGTATAAAACCAGCACAAAATAAGCATAGGTAGCCAATGAGATCAATTTTCTAGGAGAATTTCAAGCAGTCTAAGAGACCAAGTATGTACTGAGGTGCTTAAAATTAGTGGATAGTATCACTGCAGAAGTAAGTAACCTTCCTGAAAGGCTCTCAGTGAGAGTGTAATAAAATGTTACTAATTTTAGCTACATAGGGATACTGCCAGGAAAGTGAGCAAGTCAATGTGTTTCTAGTTCTCCAAGAACAGCATTGATTAAAAGTGGGTTTGATTATTGTTTTTTCCTTACTTTTCTATTCTGAACGCAGGGATGAGAGGTGACACATCCCCACAGACATATGAGGGAAAAATAATGGATCTTATAAATGAAAGCTTTAATTCGTCAGTTTATATCCAGAAAATGTTATTGTTAATAAGAGTTCTTAACATTTAGTTGTCAATCTGTAAGCAAATTTATAGCCCCGTTCCTAATGGAAAGAAGTTTACTTTTAGAAGGAAAAAACAATCATAAGTACGGAAAACTAAGTAAAAATAAAATATAAGGTAAAGTAGCTTCTCACATTCTGAATTGTCTATATCAGGATGGAGTGGAGCTACATTAATACAAATACATTGTTTGTATGTGAAAAATTGCCTTCAGTGATGCTGAATACCATAAGCATCAATTTGATTGTATATATACACATTCACATACATACATATATGTACATAGAATCATAGAAACAATCATAGAATCATAGAATCACAGAATTGTTTTGGTTGGAAGAGACCTTTAAGATCATCAAGTCCAACCATTAACTCAGCACTGCCAGGTCACCACTAAGCCATGTCCCTAAACGCCACATCTATGTGTCCTTTAAATACCTTCAGGGATGGTGACTCCACCAGTTCCCTGGGCAGCCTGTTCCAGTGCTTGACGACACTTTCAGTGAAGAAAGTTTTCATAATATCAGACCTACTCCCTCCCCCAGCCCCTAGCCTGACGCAACTTCAGGCCTTTTCCTCTTGTCCTATCACTTGTTACTTGGGAGAAGAGACAGACCCCCACATCTCCATAACCTCCTCAGGTCTCCCCTGAGGCTCCTTTTCTCCAGAATAAACAACTCCAATTCCCTCAGATGCTCCTCATAAGACTTGTGGCCTCACCAGTGCTGAGTACAGGGGGACAACCACTTCCCTACTCCTGCTGACAACATTATTCCTCATACATATTCATATTAATTTCCTTCTTTATGCCTCATCTCTTTTTCTGTAATTTAGAAATTCTGCCAGAATGCATGCATACACATGCACAGAGTCAAGTAAAGACTCAGAATTTATATATTAGACAAGATTCTACACGAGACAAAGGGATATATGTTAGAAAAGTTATGCCTGCCTGGTTTAGAGCACAGGAACTGGTAAGACAATAAGTTAGGGAATTTATAAGGTAGCTATGTAGAAAGAGATGCCATGCAGCTGACCTACATGATTAGCATGCTTATACCAAGGGAGTATGAAATTTCAGCTGAAGTCTTACATTAGACTCTGTTAACACCAAATTGTTTCTTCAGGGCAGCAGGAGGAATAAAGAAGTATCTCAAGAAAGCAGTGATGGACATGTTGGATGGTCTTGGATATTCCTGGAGTGAAGTGCACTACTTTTCATTCTATAAATGGATCTGAAGAGAGTAAAATAAAATAAAATAAAATAAAAACTTCTGGAAGAAATGCCTGCAACTGTTCTGGGATCAAATTCTGCATTGTAGTCAAAAGAAAGAAAGGTGATAATTGTAGTAAAATGGATCATCCTGGAGAAAGGCAGCACTGAATTAGCAAGTAAACTCAAAGAAGAGTAATAAGTATATAATTTTTAAAGAGAAGAAAGCATAATAATAAAAAATGGTGAGTGTGATATCCTATGACCATGACAAGAAGCAGGACAAACTTGGTGGACTGAATCTGGCTAAAATTCTGTAACAGCTCCTCATTCACTTTTCTACTTAGATAATCCTTAATGGAGGAAAACCTGACTTGATTAAACATTTTTGTGCCTATACTAGAGTTACTAAAAACCTTTCAAATAGAAAAGATACATAAGATGTGTTTAGAGCCTTCCTGCTTCTTTCCCTTCTTCTTTCTCTTTTTGTGGTGTCTTTCTGAATAAAAGGGAGATTAATTTTATAGTAAGACCTGGCTTGCAAACCAATTCCTTACTGTGACAGTGCAACCCCCTGACTGCTAGCACAGAGCTTGCACAAAAGACAGGCCTTGCAGCAGCACCTGATAAGCATCAGGAGCTACCCGCCCCCCTAGGGGTATTGGTGCCTCGGAGTCTAGATTCCGTTAGCCGCATCCTGCCTGTGTTTCCTGAAAATGCCCACAGCTCACACTCGACCAGGGTATAAATGGAGCGCTGCCGGAGAACCACTTTTGAGTTGGTTCTCCTCGGAGCAGCAGGTGGTGCGGTTGGAGACTCTCCCCTCGAGTCGGGACGCCGCTCGAGGATACTTCCCGGGACTCCCCTCGGGTCGGGACGCCGTCCGAGTGTACCTCCCTGGGCTTGAGTGATCCTTACCCCGGCGCTGGTAAGTGACCCTCTCGGTATCACTAGGTGAGAGATTCTCCCTTTCTGTCAGTGAGCTGTGCACAGTTTGGGTCATCCTTCCTTAGAGTTTGTTCTTTAGCGTTCAGAAATTTGTTGTGCAGTGATAATTCCCAACTGACATCCGAGCGTGTACAGTCGGAGTGCCAGGCACATTTGTTTGCCATAAATCCATGGGTTTTTTTCGGATAGGTGCTGCTGTCTGTTCTGTGGGTGCCTCCGCGACAAATTGGCGCAGCGAGCAGGGTGTCGATAGGGGAATTATGACGGTGGCACAACTGTGCACCTTCTCCCCTCGACACAGCATGGGCGAGGGAGAAGTGGTCCGACCCCGCGGCGGTCGTGGAAAAGTTGGAACAAAGCCCGGT
The DNA here is from genome assembly GCA_009769605.1 of Bucorvus abyssinicus. NCBI lineage: Eukaryota > Metazoa > Chordata > Aves > Bucerotiformes > Bucorvidae > Bucorvus > Bucorvus abyssinicus. Next base: position 28,605,808 of record CM020028.1, on the reverse strand, counting down.
GAGGTTTTGGGGTGGCACAGACAAAGGGCCCATGTGTGCCGTCCTGGGTGCTTGTTTGGTGCAGGCACAGGAGCACACAGAAGTGCTGGAACCAGAAGTGTATTGTTTGAGGAGAGGATGGAGCAGTGAGACGGAGCAGCCGCGTGAGCTGTTTCAGCTGTTGCTAGCACAGATAAAACCAGCCCCTGTGAGAAAGAAACAAACCGAATGTTGTTCTTGCATGGTAAGAACCTGACAAGGAGGACGCCAGAGGGGTAGGATGAGTTTTCAAGACAAAAGGTTGTCTCGCAAGATAAGGAGGACAATCAAAGGGATGAATGAGGGGCCAGACAGAAGATTACAAACTTGTTAAACTAGGGTCGTTCGATAGGAATGTGGCCTCTGGAAGCAGCAACTGCTCTTGCTTAATAAGGTACTGAATATTAACTTCTCCCAGGGGAGGCATAATCTTGCGATAACAAGACATGCGACGTATGAACTGATATGTACTATAACATGCAGCAGGCGTGTTGGGTTAGTCTGTAAACTTTGGAGTATCCAGCCAAAGGGGAAACAAAGGAGGGATTTTGTGGCCGGGAATAGGGTATAAAAATTCGTGTATTGCTCTGAAAGGTGTGCCTACTGGTTGGACACTCGGTCTTGCAAGAACGTAATAAAGTTAGGTGCTTCACTGTGGAGTCTGGCCTAACCCTCGTTTCGCGAGGCTTTTGCTCGTTTCTCACACCCCCAGTGCCGCCCGAACCGACCAGTTACCCGGGGATGCAGACCCCGAGGGTTCGGAGGAGGACACCTGGGGAGGCAGCACTGGAAATAGTTCCGACGAAACGGAGAAGTTAGAGGAAAAGGCCCGTTATTAAAACGGAGGAAAGCACAGGGCCGCGTGGCGGGACCTCCGGAGCTCTGCCCGCACCGCCCCCGAGTCGGGGTCCGAGCTGGACGAGCTGCAGGACAGGTTTTCGCGGAGACTCAACGAAACCGAGACCGAGTATCTGTGGAGAGTGTCGTTAACTGGAGGGGATCGGATACTGTTCAGTGATGATGAAGCGTCAGGGTTTTGGGGTCCCGGGGTGTTTCTGAGCGGTGGGCCGCCAGGAGACCAGTCGGTCACGTCCCGAGTGGCGTGTTGGGCTGGGGGTGCGCACCCCCCAGAGCGGGGGGAGCCGGTCACCATCCGCGTTAAAGGGTTACCGGAGCTGGCGGGAGGAGCGCACAGGGCTGCCTGTGTCCAGGCCGTGTACGAGAGAGGGCGGTGCGGAATGCGATCACCGCGCCCGTGGACCCGGAGCACCTTCGGCCGCTCCTGAAAGGGCTGCCGGACGCTTTAAAGATCCACGTCCGGGCTCTCGGAGAAAAGATTCAGAAGGCGATAGAACGTAATCGGCAAAACCCCCAGAACCCCCCTGCACACGTGGTGACTTGGGCAGAAATACGAGGCGATACAGTCACTTACGGGCGAGAAATGGGATGGACCGACACGGGCGGCGGCACCGACGGGAACAGAAGGGTCCGACAGCTCAGTGACAAACCCCCAATGACCTGCACCCCCACCGGGAGTGTGAACCCTCCCGAGGTAAACCTGGTCGGTCCTACGACCCGGGAAGGAATGATCTGTGGCGAAAAGCGGTGGCGCTGGGCACCTCGCGGGCAGTGTTACACAGATCGCCCACCGACCACATCCCATCGCCGGTCGTATTGTTAGAGGGGAGATCGGGAGAGCCGGGGGAAAGGCGGCTGCCACCCCCCTCCGCTTCTGCAGGACAGCTCAGTTAACCCTTCCGCGCCCCTGCGAGAGGAACAGAACCTGCCCAGCGGCCGCTTGGGCAGTTTTGGCAATCACGGGGTGGAAGTCAGGACCCTGCAGGTCGCCCCCGCTCTGCCACAGCCCAAAGCTACGGGCGTTTCTCAGTCCCCTCTGCCTGCGGCAGCCAAACGAGCCATCAGCGCGGTGATTAACGACCTGGGGGGAAAGGCAGATAAGACGCACCCACCGCCTGGACAATTCTCCGGTCCGGCCAGTTCGTGAAGCCGACGGGCAGAGGCGGTTAACAATTGACTGTAGAAAATTGAACAGGAACACCCCATCGTCGACAGTTGCTGTCCCCAGCGTAACTGCAACAGTGACAGCGATCCAGGCAGCTGCCCACCCGTGGATGGCCACTGGAGATGTCAAGGACTTGCTTTTTCTGATTCCCCTAATGGAGGAGGACAAACCCCAATTTGCCTTCGCCTGGGAGGGAACACGGTACACCTTTAAGCGGCTTCCACAAGGGTACAAACACTCCCCCAATATTGCCCACAGGGCCTTAGCTGCAGGACTCGACACTGTGACAGTCCCACCAGGCATTCGCATACACCAGTACAGAGGTGACCTTCTGGTGGGTGGAGACAACAAGGAACAGGTCAGGCTGGCAGCCGGGGCTGTGTGGAACTAACTGACTAAAGCTGGGTTGGATGTTCCAGCTTCTAAATGTCAAGGTCCTGGGCAAGAGCTGAAGTTCCTAGGAGCTTGGTGGGTGGCTGGTGCAGTTGCAGTACCTGAGGGTACACTGTCAGCTGTTGGGAAGGGGCAAACCCCGAGGAACAAGACAGAGTTACAGTAGTTATTGGGTACATTGGGCTGTTGGAGGAAGCACATCCCTGTGTTCTCAGTGATTGCTCACCCTTTGTATGATCTGCTCCGGAAAAACAGGGCATGGCATCGGACTCCACCACATACAGAAGCCCTTAATGTCCTGAAGGGTGAGTTTAAGGCTTATCAGAGGCCAGGCCCACTACAACCACAAGACCCACTGAGGGTAGAATGGGGATTTGCAGGACATGCTTCTTACTGCGGTATTTTCCAAAGGTGCCCAAAGGGACCAGCTAGGCCCTTAGTATTTTCATCTACCTCATTCAAGGAGACTGAACAACGGTACTCAGAGTGGGAGAAGGGATTTCTCTCGCTTACCAGGGCAGTCAAGGAAGCAGAGACGTTACGTACTTCGCAAGATATCATCGTGCAAGATCCTCTCCCTCTGCTAAATTCAATCTTCAAGGGATCACCCCCTCCTGAGGGGGTAGCCCAGGAGGCCACTGTATGGAAGTGGTACTCCTACTGAGTTGGGAAAGTAGAAAATATTTTCTGAAATTCAAGATATTAGCTAGCTCTGCTCAAAACTGCCTGTCCCGTCCTGCTCAAAGCTCTGTATAAACAAAAGAAACAAAAAGTGTTAAGACCCTCCCTTGCTCACCAGCCCCGTTATCACTTAAAGAATGCAAGGCCTAGGGAGGGGGGGGTCTTATCACCTGACACTTCATCGTCCCAGACAAGATAAAGAGGAGAGGCATTGTCTCTACAGGAAGTTATCCCTGAGGCGATGGATACCAAGATAACGACCAACCGTCCTCCGAACTGCACCTGCTTAATAGACTGATGAATATTACTTTCTCCTCCCAGGGGCGGCTTAAATTCGAGTTAATGAGACATGCGATGCATGAAGTTACATGACTTGTTACATGTAAGAGGACTGCGCATGTGCAAAGGGGAGGAGACCTAATTTACATCCAGAGCGGGATGATCTAATGCATATGAATTAGACTGTTGAGCAATCCGTGAATATGTATGTTTCACTGCTTTAAATAAGAGGCTAAAACTACGGCAGGCGTGCATGCATCTTTAGGGGTACTGGACCGCTGCTGCACCCATCTCTATAGAGCTGAAATCACAATAAACATACCTGCTTCACAATCGATTTTGATTGCGGAGTTCTTCCACGCATCACCCTTATTAAAGAGGCACCCGAACTGACAGCAGTCTCAAATACCGGAGGAGTGTGGTTCACAGATGCTTGTGGCCAACCTGTAATGGTGAAATTACCCTCCATTGGCATCGTGCCCATGATCCTGGCAACCCCCAGAGGCTTATATGCCTGGGAAGCCCTGGACGGGGATGGGAAAAACCCCCCATATTAGTGCTTGGTGGATAATCCCCAATTTCTAACTCTGGAGCCCCGTCTCTAGACCAAGGCCAGCTTTGGTTTTTTTTCTACAGGATATCAGAGAAGCGGATTTCCCTGCAAAGCTTCTAATAGCCATGGTGATGACCAGGACTTGGACCATAACGTTGTGATGAAGATAGTAGGATTCACCTGAGCAACAGACTGGCATCCTTCTACTCACTGATGACATCACGGGGTGGGGATGGAACAGCACAGGCCAAGCTCTAGGGACAACTACTGAACATGATGCTCTGCAGAAGGCACAAAAACAGTTGTTGCAGCACTAGACAGAACTAGACATCTGTATAGTTCTGCATTTACTTTTGGTGCTACGTTTTATAGCACTTTGAAGTACCTCCTGTCTCCATTGTAATTTTGGAATTAGCTGGGGGAAGATGATCCACAGTGAGCACTAATCTTCACTGAGACTGCACTCTCTTTTAACTCTGGAGGCAAGAGGTGACTGTACCACCACTCCAAGGAAACCAGTCGAGTTGTGACTGTGTTCACGGGGTGGATTGTGGCAGTGCAACCCCCCTGGCTGCTGGCACAGAGCTTGCACAAAAGACAGGCCTTGCAGCAGCACCTGATAAGCATCAGGAGCTACCTGCCCCCCTAGGGATATTGGTGCCTCGGAGTCTAGATTCCGTTAGCCGCATCCTGCCTGTGTTTCCTGAAAATGCCCACAGCTCACACTCGACCAGGGTATAAATGGAGCGCTGCCGGAGAACCACTTTTGAGTTGGTTCTCCTCGGAGCAGCAGGTGGTGTGGTTGGAGACTCTTCCCTCGAGTCGGGACGCCGCTCGAGGATACTTCCCGGGACTCCCCTCGGGTCGGGACGCCGTCCGAGTGTACCTCCCTGGGCTTGAGTGATCCTTACTCCGGCGCTGGTAAGTGACCCTCTCGGTATCACTAGGTGAGAGATTCTCCCTTTCTATCAGTGAGCTGTGCACAGTTTGGGTCATCCTTCCTTAGAGTTTGTTCTTTAGTGTTCAGAAATTTGTTGTGCAGTGATAATTCCCAACTGACATCCGAGCGTGTACAGTCGGAGTGCCAGGCACATTTGTTTGCCATAAATCCACGGTTTTTTTCGGATAGGTGCTGCTGTCTGTTCTGTGGGTGCCTCCACGACACTTACCCCGACTCATTCTAAAAACAAATAGGGAAAAAAGAAGTGGGTTTAAATGGGTAGGTTTTTGCTCTGCTGAAATGGAAAATATTTCACAGAAAAAGCTTGACTGAAACACCTGGTCTTGTCAGTATATGTTTTCTTTTTTTATGTGTTTCAGAGTAGCTCATTCCAAAGAAGGTAAAATAGTGATGTCTTTTTAAACTGGTAGTGAGGTAATTGGAAGAGAATGTAATCATTATAAGGAGTGAAGAAATACAGAGGGAGCAGAAGGGAGGGAACTACCTCAGTAACAGAGGCCAGATTGTAGCTTCTTGATTTTAGGATCATCCTGAAAAGGAGCAAGGCAATTGAAGTGCAAAGCATAAGCAGGTTATTACAGAAAGATTTCTCTTAACATATTTTCATGTTAAGAACAGTACATTTATTAATAATATGGAATTAATGCATTTGATAATAGAAGAACACAGATATTTGTGTAAATGAACATTGGTATATAAAGGAAAACAGAATCTGAAGCAACAGAGACAAGAGAGACACCAGAACTGATGAATACTGTGTAATGTGAGTGTATAAACAGGTGAAGGCTTCCTCTACACTGCAGACTGTCATAAAGTATGGAGAGATCATGCATTCAAAACTTTGCCGTGCTGAGGCCTGCAGCATCATTATACCCTGAGAGGCTTTTTGACATATTGGGTTTATCTGTACTTTCATAGATAATATTTGTAGCACTTGACTGCAATATAGGAACTCTTTATTTTACAACAGAAAATATGCACGTAAGCTTTGTTGTGAATATTTTTGTTACATTTATCTTCCTATATCTTTAAATATATAAATTTTTACTTCTGTTATTGTAGTATTATAGTTGCCCTTCTGTTCCCACTGTTATACGTCCTAGCTGGCTACTTTAAAACGTGTTTAACAAGATACCAGGGTATCAGGAGTTAGCAGTGGTGTTCCTGATGGACATTCCCAAAGCATTGCAATCCACATTGAAAGGACTTAAACTCTGCTCCCAGACTGGAGTCTGGGAATGGGAGAATTTTCTTGCTCTAACTCCATCAAAGGATGTAGGTTTTGTATGGCAGTTTTTCTTCCCTGTTTCAGTAGGTTATAATTTCAGGAAAAATAAAGTGAAAAAGGAATGGCCAAATAGGTCACTTTAAATTTGCTCCTATTAAAGTAGTGGTTTGAGGTTCTGATCATGGTTTAAAGGGTTTTAAAATCCCAAATTTACCTGTATGGAGAAATACTCTGACAAGGGCTGAACACAGCAATTTGTAATTCACTTTTGATATGATTTAAGGACTTATATCTGATCACTGGTAGGATGTACTACTGATCCTTTAGCAAATAAGTCCTTCACATGTGTCCTGAGCATTTTGATATGCACATGTTTGGGCAGCACCAGTCTGCTGTAGTCCAGATTGGAAGTGTGATTCCTCCCTCATTTGTATTAGTACAATTGGTTGCTGGATCATTTGGTGATCCAGAATGAAGAATCACTCTTTAACATACTGGATTATTAGATGACCCCACATTGTCATATATCCAGTTATAGCACAAAATAATGCCTCAAAGCCTACCAGGAGTCATCTGGATTATACCATTATAAATGGGAGAGCAACTGTAATAATTAATACAAGTAACAAAACAAAGATAAATGCAAAGATACTAGAAAATTAGTCCGCCTAAAAGCATACTTTTAGTTATAAAAGTGCATACTGTGTACCTTTGTTGTTGTTGTTGTTAAGTAATCCTTAAAACACAAACATAAATCATAGTAAATAATTGTTAAAACACAAACACAAATCACAATTGTTCCTACAGTCTTGAACTATAATTTGCAGAGATCCCTTGTTTCCATAAAGGGAACTGACCATAATTATCAGTGAAGAGCAGGGGGAGAAGTTAATTAAGCCAAATCTGGAGGAACAAAATGTGTTTACACAATTTGGTCCTTATAGGATTGTTTTCCAAAGACAGAAGTAGTTTTTTTGTATTAATAGAAGTAACCTGTTTCTGATTCCAGAAATTCAGCTTTGATGGTCTAGTTGAAACAAAATTCATGGAGCTAGAATTATGCATATGTGAAGATGCTGTTGTCCTTTACACATAAGTCTGTTAGTTCATTTTATCATTCACATCTTGACATTCTAAATGTATGATTGTATTACATTTTAAAATAAATGTATTTTAATGAGAATATATTAGATAACATTCATATCAGCCAAATTGTAAAAAGTGGAGGCATTGAAAGCACTGAACTATGCTGATACCCAAGCCATAGAAATACTTTAAGTTCAGCTTTGAGATACCATCCTCTAATAAATCAATTTTTCAGCACAAATGTTGACTTGTTAAGTGTTACTTTATGAAAAAATCTTGGAAAATATGTTACTGTGCTATGGTTTGGGGGTTTTGAAGGCAGAAAAGTTCTAAAAAAAGGCATAAAGAAACTACCCTGGGATCATCTACCCTCTTGCCTCCATTTCCTCTGTCACTGCCTGATGCACACAGTCTCTCGGTGTACTCACAGTTAATGAAGGGATAACTACTCTGCATCTCTTCTCCCTTCTTAAGAAATATAGTACACTGGTTTGTCTGAGAAAATTAGCTTGAATGCAAAGGCAGTGCATGAATCACAGATGATATATAATTTCTGCGTATCTCAGCCATTGGAAGTACAGTATTGAAAGCTTGTCACAAAAGTAACACAAATGCAAAATAATAAAGTGATGTAACTGTTGCTTCTGTTGTTGGTATGTGAAATAAAGAGTAGAAGAATGGGCTTTTCCTTTTCATAGAAATTTAGTTTAGTGATTAAATTCTTACAGTTTAATCCTACTCATATATTTAACTCAATCCTCGGCAAGATGGGCAATTAGTCAGCAAACAGGCATTAACCTACAAAATAGCAGTTATGATTGAAGAAACAGTAACTAAAGTTGTTGGATTTTCCTGAAGTAAATAGAAGGTTACAAAAAGGATCCTAGTCATCTGAAGTTACTCAAGGACACAGGAGCTATTTGACTAAGGCAATTGCTCTTTGCTAATCATATGACTGTAGTTATCCAGATATTACATATGCAATGTTAAATAAACCTCTGCCTAAACAGATGGTCTGTTGTCTGGTCTCTCTTGAAAAGCATCAAAACTTCTAATTAAGGGCAGTGATATTAACAGAAGGAAGGTATGCTCTTTTAATTGGCAGACTGCACATTTCCAGATAGAGAAGGAATGGTATTACTCAGGATAATTAGGTAGAGGGCACTGTGAGTTTGGTAACTTCACCTGACTGAAAAGTCAGAGGAAGATTTTGGTTTGGAAATGAATCCTGAGATGGTTTAATAATTAGTGTAATGACTGAGATTTTCCTTCCTTTGTAAATGCTACAGTAAAAACAAATAAGACAAACATTTACTAAAGACTGTAGCTCTTCTGTATCTTGTTGAAGAAAAGGTAACTGAGAATGAAAACTGAAAGACCTACATTAATATTTAATAGCATTATTCTTCTAATTATTTCGGCTTTGGATTAAGATGGCAGTTTTCCAGAATGTTGGTGCTGAAGTGTTCCTCATTTTTATTGACTGAAACAGTGCAGTTCAGAAGGATTGATTTATTCCTTTAGACATAATGGAATATCACTTTGTCAGAGTACCATAGTATCATTTAATTGGTGTGGATGAATGAGGCAGAAGTAGTTGTAGAAGGAGTTGTAGGGACCGTGGTCTTTCACATGATCTGTTAAAATATCCCTGGGTTTTAAAAATATAATTTTTTAGTAATAAATATAAGTGATTCAGCCAAAAGGTGCTTCCAGAATGAGGTGTTCTTGTACACAGAATTGTCAAAGAGTAGATAGGGCAGACAACATCATAATCACCTCTTTCCTGCGACTTCAACTTTTGCATTAAGATTCTTTTCTCTTTGTTATGTTTCAGTCTTCATGTGAAAAAATAGCTCTCAGCCAGTCACATATGGCAATATACATGTACACTGACTTACATAACAGAGAGAAAAAGCAAGCAAAAACTGTAGTGAAAGGCATTTGTTGCAAATAGCTTGCAATACATTGAAAGGAAGCACATACCTGGAATCAATGACTACCTTATATTCTAACAGAGCTAAGCACTGTATTGAACGGGCAGCTGTGCTAAGCCCACTGAGACTCTGGACTAAAAAGCCTGTGTTTTTGTTATTTGTGTGCTGATAATGTTCAGAGTCATATTTCCTTTCTTCTATTTTTGAGTGGTGTTTGACACCAGCTCTTTGAATCTTGACATATCTCTTGCTAGTTGTGCAAAACTAACTGATAGATGGCCCTTATTGCTCACACGCAGTGATACATAGACAGAACAGCTCCATAAAACAATGTAAATCCTGTTAGTTCTGCAGTACCTTTACATGAAGGGTTTCCAAGTGCTGCCAACAAATTAGTCTCACACTTCTCCTTTGAAGCAGCAACATGAGAGAGGAAAATTTTAGTAAATAAGTTTACCAAGCACAGTGTATGGTAAACTGAGCTCATATGACTTGCCCGAGTGTACACAGAACATCAGTGGCAAAGATGGAAAAAGCATTTGAATCTCCTTAACTCTTAGCCTTGTACTATTGGCACAAGATCATCTTTCTCCACTGTAATTAGCATTAATACAATTCTTGCTATAATTTGACTGATTATAGCACCAGTCAATTAGTGTTGAGAGACACTGAATTGTCTGCATTCAAAATAATTTTGTTCAGTAAGATAGGGCCCTGATTTCCCCAGGAAGCTCTGTGCCAAAGGAGTGAAGCAAGCTCGTGTGAAGTCAGTCATTAAAGTACTTGACCTTCTCGTGCAAATTCTTTTGACCTGCTTTTATATTGTCTATATAAAAAGCCAGGTTAACAGCTGGTAAATCAATGTAGTAACAAAGGATTTGGTAAAGCTCCATCCATTTATCTCAGCTGGAAATGTCTTTTTTATTGTTTACTGCTTTACTGTTTGTAATAATAATTTCAGACATCAGTAAAATAACAAAAACTACCTCAGATATCTGAATTTGTGAAAAGAAAGAAACATGAAATCATTTAAGTTTGCCTTTTAGTTTAAAATCATAAATACTTTGATTCCCAAGTTGAATACAATTGCGTTCATTGATAAGGAATGTAAAGATTTTTTAGCAAAGTATTAAATTCTCCCTGTCTGCTGACAGTGGAGACTGCCTTCATTATTAGTTAACAGAAATTTGATTTATTGAACAATAGGAGTTTCCATATCCTATTGTATAGCAGATGGCAGAATGTCCACGTCAGGACTCCTCTGGGCTGAGAACTATTCTCGTTTTTCCTACACACAAGTTGTCTTTTTTGCCACTAATTTTTTTTTTTTTTTCTACCACATCTGAAAACATGGTACTATATGTGTCTCTCATGTACATTGGAATCATCGCACAGTTTATCTCACCAGTCGAAACAAATTCCTACACATCTGACCATAATTGACTGCAGTGTTCTCTCTTCTCTACACTTGCAAATGAGATGAATGTACTGTTCTGAAATCAAATTACAGGAATTCAAATTCTCAGCATGATGTTCTGCTTCACTCAAGTCTCAAGTTCAAAGTGTAAGTATCTTGTTATTTCAGAGGGAGAGACATGTTATATAGCTCCACTATTTAGGTGAAACCAAATTACTTGGAAGCTTTCATGTAATTGTTGGAGCCTTATGCAACTAGGAACATTTTAAATTGTGTTGAAGTGGAGGAGAAAGAGATAATAAAGAATCTCTCTTAAGAAAAAATATCAAGATAAAAGTGTTATTAAGTTTATCCAGTTCTGGTCCACATCTCCCACATGCTCTAAGTTTCTCTTGAGTTCATTAATTGCCTGATAAGCATAGGCAAACATATCAGGGTTAACATCAGGATACCTAAAAGATGCACAAGATCTTGAGAAGTCTGATGATTTTTATCCCTCATTCACAGCTCTGTCTTATTGACCCTACTGGCTAACCAAAGAGATAGAGAAGAAATCTAGGTGCACGTAACTATAAGACACAGCTGAATGGATATCTACTTCCTTTTGAAGCTTAGGTGATTCAGGTGGAATCAGGACAAAATTACAAAAATGAGGAGATGAATCAAAGGTTGGAAGAATAAGGCTTCAAAATCTCAAAGTTAGGACAAGTACATACCCGAGACCTTCTGGAAGAAAATTCTTTCATTCACTCCTCCACATATCACAGAGTTTAACATATGTACAACTGTGTGCTTATATAAAACTTCTCAAAGACAAAAACTCAAGGTCCAGTTCAGCTTTAACATAGACAGCTATACTGCCTGGAGCAAATGCGTTCAGAGAAGAGTAGACTGGTGATGCCACTGATGGTGTGGAACTACAACCATAGTACCGCTTACTTTAATTACTAAGTATTTCTAGGAGAAACAAAGGCACTGGACCCTGTGTTGTTAGAAAATTCACAACTGTGGTTCCAGTATATTTACATTTGGTTTAAATCTAAACACGCGAAGAATGTAATGAGCTTAAAAAGCATAGCAAGGGGATAGGGGAAAGTGACAATGATGGGGTGATTTGAGAAAGATAGTTTTGTAGGCAATGTTAAGAAGGTCCTCTTGATGAAGTCACCTATTTAAGTGCTAGGTGTCACAGCAGAAGTAGTTCTTCGAGAGGGAAATCATCTGACAAAGAAGTGTCTTGTATTGTTGTTGTTTACTTGTAGTAACTTTTGCCTTTATGTGCAGACCTGCATTCGGGAAAATTCTGTTTGATAATTTTTTTCGAGCTATGTCGCTAAGGAAATGGTCACCACAGTCATTTGATAAAGGGTTGATGGAGGGAATGATTCTTACACCCAGAACCTGCAGAATATTCCAAGTAGCTGTGATCTTATTTTCTGTTCATGTAACCTTCCACAATCTATAACGTTTGGATATTTGAAGCTGTTAGACATTTTTGCAGGTGGGCTTGGAAGAATGCTAATTGGAGTCCAGTATTAGCTGGAAGTGATAGAAGGAACAATTCTCTAGATTACTAATTCTGATGTTAATGGCCCAGATGTTAGTGGTAGCTGCCAGCTGGGAACACAATGGCCAAAAGCTTTGCATATGTAGTCTAATGCTGATGAGTAAATCGTTTGACCACAGTTAGCATTCTTGGCCTGTGTGATTTTTATGCCTTGTAACCTCATTACTTCAGCCTATATCTTAGTGGAGAAATTATGTGACCTGCTAATAAAATGAATGCATTTTATCTTTTCTGCTATTCTGTGATTTTCACAAATCACCATTTTACAGTATGTCACTGAGGATCTTAGATTAAAAAAAAAAATCACCGTACATAGATGCCAGCATATCTGTGCAATCCTGTTGTCCTGTATACAAAAGCAAGATTTCCCAAGTTGGTGTATTTTTTTTTGTCACTGTGTCTAATAAAATTATGTGTTTATCACTCGAAAATCACAGAACTACTTCTTAACTTTCAGATAGTATTCTGTGAGGCTGATATTTCCAGATTATATAGAAGGAATTATAGTTGATATATTCTGTCATTTCAGTTATATATGTCAAGCTTAGCACCTTCTCCAAAGTTTTTGGATCCCCAGAACTCCTTGTAAAAGTAATGGGGGACAAGAGTGCTTGATGCTTTCTGGACATTCAGTGGCTCACATAACTGCACACTTATGTATCTCAATGGGTTTCACATTGGATCCTTAAGAATTATTTTAGTATATTTCGTTTGAGCTTTTTCATATCCATCAGATTTTTTCAAATAATATATTAAAAGCAGCAAAATGCATACATAGGGAATAATTTATAGAAATTTTGACAAAATAGAAAGACAGTCTTATAATTCAGAGACCTCTCCTTTTAATTTACTGAGTAGCATTGTATACACATGGTCATGAGGTCAAGAGCAAAAACACATGATTATAGACAACAAAAGAAAGGCTAAATACAATAATGGAGAGGAAGAGATGCAATGTGGACAGGCTGCCATAAACTTCTAAGAACTTTTAAAGGGCAATGTTTCTTTCCTAACAACAGTTTCAGTAGAATCTGTAGCAGCACACAGATATTGAGTTAAACTGCAAATACTATTTATAAGTGTTAAGGTTAAGGTTACACTTCAGACTTACAATATAGATTATACATAACAATCATTTTTCTTTGTACGGAGCAGTACATTGTAACTGATCAGATGAAGCATAATATGAATTCTAATTTATGATTATTTAAAAGTCTAAAACCAAAACAAATATTGAACAAACATTTTCTTAAACTTAGGTAGCAAAAAATAAAAGTAACTCAAATAAAAAATATTTCATGACTAATGTTACCATTCTCAGTAGTTAGAAGAATAACCAATGAAAATACTTAATATCACCTTATAATGTGAGTAATTGCTCACATTCTTCTTGAGTAGTTGTCATGATTACACCTGGGTGGGCAGCTCAGTTCCACCCAGCTGCTTTCTCACTGCTTCCCAGTAGAATGGGAAGAGAGATGGAAGTGTAAAAATGTGAAAACACATCTGTTGAGATAAATGCAGTTTAATAGTTAAAAGAAAAAACTGCATGCCAAGCAAAACAGATTAAAAAATTCATTTCCATTGGCAGGCAGATGTTCAGCCGTCCCCAGGAAAGGAGGGCTCCATCATGCATAACTGTTAACCTGGGAAGACAAACATCATTAAGTCTAAACATCTGTCCCCTCCTTCATCCCCCAGCCTTTATCGCTGACCACGATGTCATATTGTATGGAATGTACCTTAGGTCAGTTGAGGTCAGCTGGCCCAGCTGTGTCCCCTCCCAATTTCTTGTGTTCTTCCAGCCTACTCACCAGCAGGGCAGTTTGAGGAGCAGAAAAGTCCTTGATGCTGAGTGAGCACTGCTCAGCAACAACTAAAACATCCCTGTGTTATCAACACTGGTTTTATCTCATATCCAAAACATAGTCCCATACAAGCTACTATGAAGAAAATTTTTTCTATCCCAGCCAAAACAAGTACAGTATTCTACACCTAGTAGTCTACACCTAGTAACTTTTACGATATTTGCATTTTAACTACGTCTGCAAGGAGCCAGGGTTGAATCCAGATCTATATTAACATTACATGGGAGACTGAATAAATAAAACCATTCTATGTATAAGAGAAATAATGAGGATAAACCTCCTCCAATTTCAGGTCTGCTTCCCACATAATATTCTGTGCTAACAACTTCTCTGCAACACCTGGCTTAGATATGTAGGGAAGAGATGCTTTGTACTGTCTTGAGCGACTTGTGTTAACTAAAAGGGCTGTCTGCCTATGGTGCTTGGCCAGCTAGCTCTTTCCAAGCAGATTTTACAACCTAGAAGTACTCACAAGCAAAGATATACCTGCTATTTCTACAAAAAAATGTTTGGCAATTTCTGATTTTCATGCTACTTGTAAGAACTTACTTTTCAGACTACTTCTCTTTTTTTAAGATTTGCTCAAAGCTGACCAATACTTTAGTTAAAACAAGAGGAAGCAAGAAAGGACATGACACACAGCTTGTCCTCTTATGAAATCAAACTGAAAATATATGAAAATTTTTTTTAATTCATGTTCTCATAATACTCTAAAGATTGTCTAAAAATGGTCATTTTGCCAGCTTGAATGTTGCATATCTCAACAGAATAATGATGATTTGCATGGGATTTACCTCATTCAATAGAATTTGAGTCATATGTACTATGGCATGATGTAATAGTGCTTTCTGTTTGCCACCTGGTCTTGGTACTAAGACTGCAGTGCATAACTACACATAAGAGAAACCACACGTGAAATGACAGTGGTCAAAACTAAGAGTTTTGGATTTAGAATCATCTGTAGCTGGAACAAGCAGACTTAAAGCCTGTGAATCCCCCCTGCTCACTCCAGAAGAATATTTGGTATATTCTAATGAGCTATAACATGCTGAGTGAGCAGGAAAAGCTGAATATATGAGTAATATGATGAACAGATGTTGAAAGAGAGTGTTGCCCTGTAACCAGTATGTTTCTGGGGAAGAAAAAGAAAAAAAAAAAAAAGGCATTTCAATCAAATTTAAACAGCTGGTCTCAGCTCATAAAAGAGAAATAACTGTCAAAATGCTGTGTTGCAGCTCTTCAACTTCTTAGCACCCTGCAGGACCCAAAGTTAGATTGTGAGGTCCCTCCACGTCTAGGAAGCAAACCACTTCATACTGAGAACATCATACACTAGAAGGACAGAAGGAATTCTCATAAACTACTTCATAAGAACTGCATACCACATAAGAACTGCTCTCCACAAAAGCATTACCAGCATTTGGTTAAAAGATACCTGAAATTCCAGCTCTACTTGTGAATCATAGGTATAGATGCTCTCTGCACATCACGTTTTCTTTAGAAAGTGAATATCTGAGGCATTTCTTCTTTTCTTTCTCCCTTTAATCAAGTGCTTGTAGAACACTCCTGGGATGGATATGAATTCATCTCAGGCTTTTTCCCAATCTTAGACATTTGAGTTTATGAAGTTTTGACAGAAGCCAAATTAGAGTAGTCAACAAGTTGGCATTTACTGGAGCAAACCTGTAGTCTACACAGTCATTAAAAACAGAAGACCAAGTCATCTAACCTCCCAGAAAACCATCCCAACTAGACAGCGGTTGAGTCACACTCTGCTTCTGCATAGCTTTTGTTCAAATGCAGATTTTGTAGCTATCTTCTTTCCATATTTTACTTCCTGGCAACATCATGCTACTGAATTCCTTAATGGTTGAAAGATTGACAACGTAGCAAGTAGTAGAGAATTCTACAGGGTATGTCACCTATCTTCTGCAAAGCCTAAAGGAAGCAACTGTTTTCTGCTTGTTTTTTCTCTGATTAAATCTTATTGGGTCATTGGCTCTAAAAAAGACTAGAAAAGATTGGGAACCTACTAGCAAAAGAAGTTCACTTAGAACTGTTGAGATCAATTTGTAGTATGATCTAACTTTGTATATCATCAGTTTTTTCCCTCACTGTCTTTGGTTTAGTGTCAGTTTTGTATCTGTCTTAACGAGGCTGAGACACATACGCCATTCAAAAATGAAATGATATAAAGCACGATTTCTATCAACTTAGGCTAACATTGACCTACAAGGTAACTCAGCCCGAGAAAAAATGGAGGGCAGAATGAGAACTCACATCCCTCTAAGAATCAGAACAGTGCTTTAACACTTCACTTATGGACAAAATTTTTATTTTACTAACCATATCGTGAACTGTGATTGGAGATCAGAGGGCAGCAGTAAGCTCTGACTGTAAAAAAAAGGGGGCATATTCTAACCTTAACTTTTAAAATCCATGCTTTTGTCAGTTTATGTCTCAATCTTATCATTACATCAGCTTAGTTTAATAATAAATAAGAGTTAGTTTGGAAAGAGGAGTGATTGCCGAGCCTGTTAGTTTGCCTGAGTCACAGTCTTGTCTGTTCTTTTCAGCACTACTGGCTCCATGAAGAAGAGACACATACAGCAAAGCACAGCACCTCTTTTTGTTCTTTTCCCACTCATCCCTGATTTCCCATCAAATATTCTTTGTCTCTCCATAATTTGGCTGTATATGTCAATGAAAATCTCTGAAGTAGAACATTTAAAGTAATTTAAAGATTTAAAGTAAAAGGAAAGAGTTATTTCAAATTCAAACACAAGTTTATGCAGTAATTTTCTTTGTCTTTAGTTTCTGTTATCACCATTGCTTTTCATTTGTCTGCTGCTAAGTATTATTCCTGAATTAAAGAGATGTAAATAAAAGGAACTCTTAAGAAAATATTTGCTCCTTACCTTTCCTATGGAGTGGCTTCTAACAAACCTATAATTTTGTTGGTGCTAGTTAATAAAGCCGAAGTGGGTAAGAATTCTTTTCCTAATCACATTTTATTTTTTAAGTAAAAAATTGAAAGCCAATACATAAAAAACAAACAAACAAACAAACAAACAAATAAACAAAATCTATTGAACTATGTCACTTTTACAAGGTTTGGGAAAGCGTTGGGAATTCAGTTTGCCTTTCATAATGTGTATTCCCTTATGTGTCTTAATTTACACCATTAAGCATACTGCTTCAGACTGTAATGTTTCAACTGTTGACTTAGCTTCAACTTTCTCATGCATACAGATGAATTGTTGCCCTGGAATTGAAAACTTACCCCGAAGACATAGGTTTGCATATCTAACAGTCGAAACAGGAGAATTCTGTGGAAAGGGTAACAGGTAGCAGTAACTTCAATGTAATGGTCACAAGCAGTGATGAAACACTACAGGCACTGAAGTAGCCTGACTTTCTACAGATTTGAGTCTTTTGCCACTTAGTCTTCCTCTTCCTCTTTATTTTTAAGGGCAGTATAGAAGATAGTTATTCTGAGAATAGTTTATAAGTACTGATCAACTTCTGGCTGCTAAGTTGAATATTTGCCAGAGATGTTTTTCTGCCTGCATTTCAGTAAGAAGACAAGTTTTGATTCAGATGGTCAATGAATAGAGAGTTTCCTTAAGAACTTGGACTTCTCATGTGCAACAGCTCTTGCTGAGTTCAGCTGCTTTTTGCAACACATGTCATTATATTATGTGCATATCAATTTACCACTTTACAAAGTTTTGAATTTTAAGTACTGGAGAAAAGCTTTGACCTAAAAGAAAAGTCCCTGTTCTTCCATGAGATTTATTGAAGTACCTATCCAGAATAAAGGTTGTATTATAGCTATAAGCTGTAAGGAAGCATGATGCAGTACAGGCTTACAAGAGAAATACAGAGGTGCAGGAGAGGAGTCAGCCATCTATCTACCACTGTGCGTTCTTGGGTTTGAGAAACAAAAACACAGCGAAGGAGATCAGGGCTGGACTAGCAACGTAAGTTTTCAAATTTGTGTCAGGACAGCCCTGTTCAAGATCTGAAAACCGTGGTGAGAGATCACTTCTCTTTGTGTTATACTTTTGAAAAAAACAAAGTCACACTTTTCTAGAGTAATGCCTGATAAAGGCACGCTGAGATTTACAAGTGCTTTTGAATTGGTGATCCTGTCATGACTTCATAACCTTTTTTGTGTGTCTAGAATAAAGTAAAACTGGAAAAGCATTAAGTTATTTTTCTCTGTAATGTTCTGTAATATTTAAGAGCATTTCATTGTGTTCAGAAATGCAAAAAGGATGTTTCTGAGCAGAAACACAAAAGGTTGACAAAGATGATGTTCCCCCAGGAGAATACATGTAAGCAGTATTTCTGGACAATCTATCCATTATGGTGAACCAAAAATTTACTTGACAATTCAGGGATAAAATCAGCAACTTTCATAATTCAGAGTGAAAGGGGCCACTTTCTCAGCAGGAACTATCTGAGTGTTCATATATAAGTGTATGAAATACACAGGTACATATATATATATATATGCACACATATATATACATGTTTTCAGACATTCACACTCACATAGACTCTATACAGTAGTTTATTTCAGAATGACAGAAAATTATCAATGTGTGCATTAAATGTGCAATTTACCTGTAGTTGTGAAACATTGAAAAATTTGCCCACATATCATTTACTTTGTTTATAGACTCTTTTTATTATGGTTAAGAAAGCATTTCTTTGCTTTCTTAATAGCATTTCGTATAAGAACATTTGGTTTAAACTGTGATTCACAGAAACAAAACTGTCCTGAAAATATTTGTGATTTTTCAGGTAAATCCTAACAAAATCAAGTAGAAGAAAATTCTGTGAGGTTCACTATAGATCATGGGGTAACTGCATGGGTGGGGCAGTCAAGACGAGGATTTTCTTAAAACATAATTTTGATTTAGCTAATGTCCTGTTGTAAACAAGGAAGGAAGGACATAAGACAAGGATATGAGAACAAAAAAGTGGTCAGGCTAGAAAAATATTACTGACAAAATAAGAAATGGCATACCAGGTACCTGCATGTAACAAATCTTAGTTATCTTGGGGAAAATATTTTAAAAAATGAGTGTCATTTAGTTTCACTATGTAATAACTAATCACATACATAGCCACAGATACTTTTTTTTTTGGAGAGCAGTCTTAAGAGATTCCCTTTCCATTTGGGGGAAAAAAAAAAATCTCTCACTCTCCTTAAGGGCCAGAAAATAGCAGTATTGAGTAGATATGGGAGAAAAAATGACCTTGGAGCATTTCCTTCCATGATGTTCTTAATACATAATAAAGGCTTAACATTTAACAGAGAGGTTTGCTTTTTTTAGTTATGAAATGTGTTTTGTTTGGATACATTTCCCTAGTTCCCTTTCAAATCAATTTCAGTTAATTCTTGCACATTTACATCATTAGTGTAATTACACTTAATTGTCTGTTTTAGTATAAATACTTCTCCTTGCATAATGAGAACGTAATCAAGACTCTAGGATATGATGTATAATCACATCATTACAATTTGTGATGATGTCACAAAAATTCTTAGAATCTCAAAATTTATTGCACTGTAGTTATGTGTTTTAAGTAGCACTGCATTAAGGGCTTCCTGAGTCCTCTTAAATAACCCAGTCAGCAGCATTATTTCTATGCAGTATGCTATGCAGATGATTTATGACTTCCCCAAAGGTGAGATGGTAAAGCATAATTAAAGTTTCAAGACAAATCTATACCGAGAAAATCAACATAATTTTGACTACAAGCGATGATTGAAAAACAGATGATATGCACAGAAGCATCTAATTACAAGTTTCAAAACATAGTGTGTTCGTACATTTTTGGTGGTATGGCCCCCTGTCACTAAAAGCCCACTTGAGACCTGAAGCGATTTCTCCACCCCCCCACCCCCGGTGGACAGTCACCACTGCATAGCCTGGTACATCCGTACTTGAAGTCAATGCCAACAGAGGGGTGATACCAAAGATTGGAAATCAAGTTCTGGGTCTGCACAACTGGCAGAAAATACCAGACTATTACAACATCTGAGGTGTGCTAGACTGGGAAAATATCGGATGAAAGTCAGTCATCAAATTGGCTGGTGATACCAGACTGGGAGGGAGGCTGACACCCCTGAGGGTAGAGCTGATGTTCAGGAAGACTTCACAGGCTGGAGAGACAAGGGAGCAGAAACTTCATGAAGTTCAACAAAGTCCTTCACCTGTCCTAAATGCAAGGCTGAAATTTATGATTCTTGGTTTTTGATTAGTTGAACTAGATAATACAGAGCAGCTTCTGCCTTACATAATATGAACACCTAAGTTGCTGTTTTCTGCTCTCAAGGAAAGTTCAGAAAAACTTATTTTTTCTCTAGAATACATTCTAAGTTGTTAAAGGTTATATACATTTCAGACCAGTCCTAAGGGTCAAATGGGAATTAATAAAAACAGTAGAGATTGCTGAGCAAATATTCATTGCCTGTCAAAATTAGGTCTTTCAGTTTGGGGAAATACATAGACATCTGCCCTCATACATCAATCCTCTGCTTTGAGAATTTTCATCTATGTATATTCCTGTATGACTCATTCTAGATAAATGTGGGAAAGGAATATGCAGCTGAAGAAGAGAGCAGAATACTGTTAATTATAGGCAGACCTGATAGCAAGACATATAATTAAAATTGACACTTCTCATTACAAAATCTTGTGTTGTGTTGCTTATATCTTTATGAAATTTTGATCATGTGTTGAAATTTGTTGTAGTAGGTGTTTGCTTCAGGCTTATTTTCCCTTTTTTTTTTTAAAGCTCTATGATGGGTCAATTGTTTCCAAATACAGGACTGGGGAGATTATGTCAGAGTAAGTCTCACAAGTCTATAGTTAGGAAACTCTACCTTATTTTTTGAGGGATGTACTTGATAGAACTGTAAAGGATGAACCATCCAGTTCTCTTAAAGATCTATCTAACTTTGAATAACTCCTACGTCCCTAAAAATTTCAGTCTGCATATTCATATAGATGACTGCTATACTTAAGCAGCCAAAGTCTCCAAGAGATCTTCCGGGGCTGAATCTGCAACATCTTTTTACCCATGAACCAATATCCCAAGCACCCTCTGCATTTTATATGTTCGTATCTGTGCCAAGTGATGGAATATTCAGGTGTGTTCAACTGGTATCAGACAACTTACAGTTTTATGTCAAAATCAGACTCAATGTTTCAGCTCTTGAAATCAATATGATCAAGATATATGAAGTTCTACAGGCTTCATTCAACTGCTCGAGAAAGATGTTTTGGTTTTGGCCAGGTGTACAAATTTCTGCTTAATTTCTTTTAATTGTGTTTTGAGATAGAGCATTTCTGCAGATGAAGTGCAGAGAGGGACCTATAATTTCAGTGCAAACGTTCCCTAGGCCTTGAAGATCTAAATACACCTGGCATTTTTGGCATCTCAGCAGCTCTGAGTTTCCTTATATAGCATGGCACAAGATAGCAAACTTCAAAAATTATATGATACCCAAGGAATGTTTTCTGAAGACTTCCGAACATTTGGATCCATTGTAGGGTCTAGGGCCTCTGGTGGATTTTGTGTTTTATTTAGTGAGCCACAAATTTGCCCCTCTTTTCAGCTGGAGCTTTTCCACAGCTAAAGTATCTCAAAATATTTTTTCCTGTGCCCTCTTAAGTCTGTTTGTATGGTGTCTTTCTGCATTCTCACAGCTTGCAGCTTTTCATTGCTCATTTCAAATGAGATCTCACATTTTACCATTTGAGTGGGGGGAGGGAAAAATTTGACCTTGGCCTTTGGCTCTAATGCATAGAGTACAGCTGGAACAGTATTCAAAAGAACCTCCTTCACCCTTTGGGGTCTACATGTTTCTTTTGATTTATCGAACTGTTGTGACAATGTAATGAATTTCAGTCCAAGAAATGCCACAGCCATCAGCACAGTCATCTGAGACTGCTACAACGGATGAGCAGTGTTGCTGGGTCTCCCATTATTGTTTGAGCTTCTCAGGCAGAAAATGATGAAAATTATGTTGCTTCCAGTGACATGGAAAGTTATGGGGAAAGCTTTAATTATTTTTTTAATAAAAGGAAAAAAAGAAACTGAAACTTAAACCAACCACCTGGGTTGTGAAAAGCATCTGACAGCAGTTTTAATTTTGCCTTTCGATCCCACCTAGCTAATCATTATGGCCACCTTCAGTTCCTTAAGATTTTCTTTCAATGCTTCATGTAATTCTTTTACCCTTCCTAATTGTCCTGTTCCTAAGAGATCTTTCTACTTTATTCTAAACAATTTTTTTTTTAAAATATTGAATACATGTTTTTTTTAAACCCTGCTCTCCAAGGCATGCAAACTTCTGTGCAGGTGCAGACTAAGAGTAAGAGCAGGTTTATAATAAACAGAGCAATGGAGCTTTTTACATTTATGATGAAGTGGCTACTACTTGTGAGGTCCTTTCAAGTCCTATGTTTTTATGGAACCAAATAAAAGTAAATACTTAAACATATTCTTCAAGATGAGATTTCAAACAATTTTTGTTTGGTAGACTTTTTTATATCTATAAACTGGAAAATCATGCTCTGATTTTGAGAAACATTAGTATGTTTTAATAGTATGTCCTCTTTAATTTTTTCTTTAGACGAAATGTTTTGATCCTTAATTTAAAATTTGAAAATACTAAATTTAACATGCTGTAGCAAAACATTTTTCTCCTGAATAATCAGTATTTTCTGTGTGTAGAGGCTTTCATCACAATTGTTTACACTCAGTCCTGAATTGGGTTGGTCAGTACTGAGATTTTAGCACTTTTCACTGAAGAAAGATCTAATCGGGATCATGTAAAGTTGATGCAATGACAGGAATGAAGGATTTCATGGCTTATTTTCTGGCTTTTCCATTGTGTGTCGTGCAAGCTCATAACTCTGGGGAGATTTTTCCTTTGACTTAGATATTTAGCGTGAGTTTAGTCTGTTCTATCTTTTCATGAGCGCATCTACACAACTGCTTGTTACTTTGCTTATTCAGGAAATTCTTTATCACAGACTGATAGATCTGAATAGTTGGCCTAAATGGTTAGTCATAGTCTCCTTTTAAAGGGGAGTCCTGCTTTTTAATCATGACAGCAGTACTGAAGGAAGAAATGGAATTCTTCATCTCCATCTCTGTCAGACGGTCTGAACAAACACAGCTTATAGAGCTCCTTAACACATAATCTTGCTGGATTCCCAGTGTTAAACTCTGACCTTTGAGAGCCAAGTCACAGATCTTTTACTTATATTTAATCTTCACTAAAACCAAGGCTCACAGATGATTTGATACTTCTCCATGTCTTGTAGTCAAAAGGGATCAGCTGCTCCCTTTCTTCCCCTTCTCAATTTTGATAAAAAAAAAAAGCTATCTTATTCTGTTGTTTATGTATCAAGTAATTCCAAAGACTTTTCTTCTCCTTTTGTTATACCTAGCACTGCCTCGTAAGGAATTAACAATGAATTTTGTCAGCTTAGCCAGCTTGTTCTTTTTCATTCGATTTGCATTTTGAGTAAAATCTCTACAAGACTTTACTTGGATATTTCCCTATGGATTACTTTTAATGTGAGAGATCCTCAATTCCAAATTCATTAGCTATTCATTCACTGATCATAATGAATTCATTAGGTAGAAATCTGAGTGTCATTTTGACTTACATAAGGGAGTCACTATAACTCATCTCGGTTAAACTTTCATTAATTTGTAAACACAGTATGTTGCCAGATTTTAGACAAAGGGAATCTGTAATGCTTTTCTGATCTTCAGTTCACTGCATAGGTTTATTATCTTTCGGAATAATTTTGAAAACACTCGTTATTAACCGTTAATCTGGTATTTTTAGAATGCAATTGGCTATCAGTATATTTTTATTCTTTCTCATCAGAAGCACAAAGGGTTAATTTAACATATTCCAGTCAAAAGCTGACACAGCCTGAATTCCTATCTCTGTGATATGTTTTTTTGTTTAGGAATCCTGTGAAACCTCTGAAAGAGTAGTGAATAAACTTTTGGGGAGTGTTTAACAGGTTAGCATTTTGAACAAAAGAATTACTATAAAAGGGAAGAAAATCTCACCACCTAAATAAACTGAACAAAAAAGTTAAAATCCAGGAGGATGACAGAATATCTCTTCCTGAAATAGATGAACTGCTTACATTTTGCAATGGACTTTCCAATACTTTAATATCTTTTTTATATATATATATATATTTTTTTTTTTTTTTTAAAAATAGTTCTTTTTTCCCAGGGTTTTGTTGATGGCAGACATGATAACAGTTCTGAATGACACATGATCAGAGTACGTTGCTATCAGAAGTGTTAACATTTTTCATATAACTTCTCCTGAGAGTCCACAATTTGTGCTGCAAGTGCCATACTCCTCAGTACTATTTAGCACCTTATATGAATTACAAGTTTTCTTCGTAATCAAGTTTCTCCTTGCCAGTCACACTCTATCCTGACAGAAGAAATGCTACAAGCGGATTAAATGCACATTTCCCTGTACATGAGGGTTCTTTCTAGGTCAGTTCAAATAAGGAATGAGCTCTTCCAACTCGGTTATCTTGTTGAAAAGTGATATCGGAACATTATCAAGGTTAAGAGGATAAAAGGTCTTGTTTAGAAGCTCCTTTCTAACTCCACAGAGAGAATCTCTCATAGTGGTAGATAAAACAGTCTGTTTTCTAAACGGAGCTTAAGTTGCCACAGACACCTGGAAGCACTGCTGCAATTAATAGCAACTCAGGCTTCATGAGAAATACTGTTTGGGAATGAAAACAACAGAAACTATTCAATGAGGCAAAAATTACTTAACCAAAAGATCAAATAAATAACTTTTCTCTGGCAGAGATATTAGTTTATCAGGAGATTTACCTGAGCAGATGGGAATGGGAAAAGTGTGTCGTAATACGGGACTGTAAAATGAAAACTCTCGCTCTTCAGTGGTAATGAGCCTTTTGTGGCACATTACTAAAAAGTAATCTATGCTTGAATGAAAGAAACATGTCAGAGAGAAAAAAACGGTATTCAGTGAGGTATGAGAGGGAATGCATTTTCAGAAGCAAAGTCAGATAACCTGCGAGAGTAACCTTGCTGTTAGAGAAACGCAATTCACTCTGCTGAGTGAAGTTTATTTCAGCAAAGATCTTAATGATGGGTTTTTAAACTTCTATATGATTGCATATCCCAAGACATTCACACATAGGTCCAAAAACGTTGGAAGCATATATATACAAATATTCCTCCCTCTCCACAGAACCCAAAGCAGCATTTATGGAGATAACAGTGATGATAGCTTTCTGCTCTCTCTGTCCCCATATTAGGAAAACTATTATGACAAATAATAAATAAAAAAAAGAATTAAAAAATATTGTTAAAATGGCAAGTCCTTGGTACAGCTAGGAATTAAAATCATGTCTCTCTCTTGACCACAGAATCGTCCTTATTTAGTAAGACTATGGAACTTACATGGTTGAACTATCAAAGTAGACCAGAGGGAATAATTTTCTTCTGCAAAGAAACTCCATGCTCCTTACCATGGTGATTGCATTTCAAAGTGGAATGGGTCATTGGAGCCTAATCTTTTTCATGAAAGGTGTGCAGAAGAATGCTACTGATTCATTGAGTGATATCTAGACAACCGAGACAAAGTTTGGGATTAAAAGCTCAGGCTCTTAATAAGCTCAGACTTTGTTTGTACATAAAACTGTCTATCAGTAGAAAAAGTTCATTTGTTCAGTATAAGGGAACAGGAACCCATTCAATTATACATAGGGTGAGGTAGCAGAGTCCCTTGGAACTACATGTGATAAAAAAGGATGACAGATGGTCATTGCACATCTGGGAGTATTTCCCAGCTTCCCCAAAACTCAATCCACCAACCTCTCCTGCAATATTTACCTCTTCAGTGCTGGTATTTGATGTTAGTTTTGGGGTCATGAACCTTTTCCTTTTTTTATGTCCTTTGAGAGAGAAGCCTTTGCCCATCCAATCATTTTTCTATCTATCAATCAGCAGAATCCTTTAGAACAGGACCTGATTCTGTTTAGCTATTTATTTTTATGAATACTTATGCTTTCATTAACATCGAGGGTATTCATGTGACTTTACAGACGAATTAGATAGATCTCTTCTAGAAGAAGTTACTCATGACTAGAACTTACAGTTTGTCATAATATTAAAAATCATACTGAGTTTACAGAAAAAAAGGAGAAGCCAAGTAATAATCTGACAGAAAATGTGTCAAAGTGACAAGGTACATTAAAATATTCTTAATTTTGAAGAAGATTCTTTTCAAAATAATGCGTTAATACTTACTATCAATTATTAAAGAATTCAAAAGGATTTCCTACTTGCATTGTAGTTCATGTTTGTAATCTCAATAATCCTTACTCATAGCTCACCCTAATTTCTATGATAAATAACTAGATCTATTTGTAAGAACTCTCTGTCTGTCTCTGTCAACACCCCTGAAGGCAGCTTTCTCTCTAACCTGCATGTTCTCTCATGTTTTCAGTGAAGCTGTTTATGCTCTTTATTATTTTGTCTGTCTATCTATACACAATATCCCATGTTAATATCTGGAAGAGATTAGAATTAAATATGGTGTTTTGTAACATGATTCTAAAACCATTGGGGTTTTGATCTTTTCATCTTTTCCTTCTTAAATTTTTTTATGTCCATACCAAATACATGATTCAAGCAGAGAGCAGAACTAATGTTCAGGAAAAGAGTGTGTAGTATAATTATATCTTAAATACTATTTTTTGAGTTTTTGCTGGATACTAATGGAAGCTTTTTTTCCTTCTTGGATTAAAAAAAAAAAAAAAAGCCAAGTTTAAAATAAAATCTTCAAATAAAAGATAAAAATTCAAATTGAAAAGTCAAAACATTAGAAAATGTTCAAAGGGGACATTTTCCCTTCCTCACCTTATTTTCCTCTTATAAGGCAATTTCTATCAGAATCCTTCCTAAGGTCCAATAAAGTTTCAAAACATCTTATAAAAAGAAGGTTCATCAAATTCATCCCTCAAATCTTTATCTCTAGAGGTGAACTTTTGAGAGGAAGGTTCATTAACCTGTGCAAAACACAAAACAATTCTGCAAAATGCTTATATATTATGAAATCTTGATATTGCTGAAGTTTGTGGCTAAAATTCTTTTTAAAAACAAAAAGCTGAAAGTACAGACAAAAAAATCTTCTATTCAAATATGTGTTAACAAAGCCATAAGTGCACACAAAATGCTTTTCAAAGAGGATTCTCTACAGAAAAGTATCTTAAAACAAAAGGGAATATGCACTTAATTTAATGTTCTAAACATAGCTTTAATACATAATACTTTGTATTTAATCTTATAAGACAATTTTTTCTTATTGTACAGGATATTTTCTGTCCTCTATACAGAGGCTGAATGAATGAGCCATTTTCTCATCTCTTTCAGAAATTTTGGATGAATATTTTTTTTAAGATTTCATTTTGAAAAAGGAGAGAAGAAAGACTGTCGATGAGTAGAAAAGTAAGGATGATTTCTGCGATCCTCTTTGCTAACATGAGGCATACGTTAATTATTTACATCGACAAACATAATACTTGTTTCAAAGGTTTTTCTTAAAAGTGGTTTCATGCATTAGCAATATGAGATATCATGTCTGGTTTCATCAACACAATAGGAAATGTCATAATAAAAATGTGATTAACTCAGGAAAGTATGAACAATGTAATTTACTAAAGCTCTTGACTGAGGCTTTAGCTCAAACTGGTCTTTTTAAAGGTGCAGAAAGAAAATGCACCTGCACAGTACCAGCTAACAGAGAACAACAGCAAATCAGTGCTCCAGATGTGTGCACTTCCTTGTGCATTCTGACATATTTCATTTGTGGACAAGAAGAAAAACATCCACATATTACCAGTGTCCCTTTCTTTACACTTTATAGACTATGGGAAGTAATAATATGATTTCATTTTTTACCAGAGCTGAAATGAAGCTAAAGGTTTGTAGAGATAACCCGTGGAAGTACTTTTGATTTGTCCTGCTCTGGCGGTTGTGTTAGTCTTTATCCTTGTGGGTTTTTTTGCCTTACTTTATACTTTTTAACCAATGTATTTAAATTTTGTGATAAGCTTTGCAGTGAAAAAAGTGTGGTGGTGTAGCCCTCTGGGCCACACTGAGATGTCAGGACCAACCAACATTGTGTTCTTGTTTGGGCTACCAATGCAGTGAGTTTGGCTATCTGTTACTTTCTTGTCCTGGGTGCGGTGCAGTGAGTTGGGTCGATTATGCACTGCCTAACCATACCCAAAACTCCTGCCACCTGACAGTGAGTCAGGACGATTAGGCACTCCCTAACTGTACTTGAAACTCCTGTTGCCTGGGAAACTCCTGCTGCCTGGATCATAACCTTCTCTGAAAGGAGCCGGAAATACTTGACAAAACTGAGGCCAAATGCAGAAAAGAACAATGACCAAAGTCAATGATCTTGCAGTCCTGTAAAGAGTGATCCTAAAGAGAGATCCTTACCAAGTATGATGGGTGCGCTTGACACCTTGACCAAAACGGCAGTGGTTTGGTGCAGCCTCCAGAGGAGGTAAAAGGCCTGAGCCATAGCCAGGCCAAGAGAATCTCCAGTTTCAATCTGCTCTGAACACCCACAACGGGGCAGAGCGATACAGTAAACGTCAATACAGCTGAGTTTGGAACACTGACCATGTGATTAATGTGTAAATAGCAGATGGCTTTTCCAAAATACATTTATCAAGGAACAAAGAAAGTTGTGGGTACAAGGCGTCTCATGTCTACCTCTCCATCACCTGTCTATAAGCCATACATATCACATGACTATAAGCCCACTGTAAAAATGACTGCCTAAGCAAGTCTCCTTTGAGATCTCCAGGCTCGCTGTGGCCTGGTATCTCCTCCAGAGTTGGGACACCTCTCTGGGTAGATTTTTTGGGTGTACCAATGATTGTCCACTAGCAAGTGCCAAAGAAAAGTAAGTAAATCATTACTATTTACTGCAAGCACGGTAGGACAATATCTTGGTAATAATTCAGTGCAAGCACAGTAGGAGAAAGGTCTTGGCCATAAGTTAACCTCTCTGTCTTTCTGTGTGCATGTATGTGTGTGTCTGATTTAACCTTTATATTTGTGTGTATATGGTTGGTTGTATATATGATTTAATCCCTGTATCTATTTGTGTGTGTGTGTATTTGTGTGCGTGATACGATTTAGGTAACTCTATCACATATCTCATATGAATCTCACCGTTCTTGAATCTTTAACCAAGTTGCTGTTTTGTTAAATGTCGCTGATAATCAACTAATAGTTTTGTTAAAAATTTTATAACCTAATCTTGTGATTTACTGTAATAGTGCTAATAAATCTTAAATTGCTGCTATCTCATAGTTGTGTAGGATCCATAATCACTCATTCCCCTACAAATTGGCATAGTCCTTTGTATGTTTCTTCTATGTCGGAAGTAAAAGAGTGAACCTTGCCATCGAACTCTGTTAAATTGTGCTTTTACAAATTCATATTAAAAATGGCTTTTGCTAGTAACTTTGACTGTGATTCTTTAAGCAGCCTAAATCACTCTCCTCTACCACTAATTGGTATAGTCAGCAGAATCCTAAGTCAGGATTCTGTCACAAGTGATTTAAGATATTTAAGCGATTTTAAACAGTCATCTGTGACAGAAAGGATAAATAAGGCTGTGAGCAGGATGGAATTTCAGGAATGATGGCATGGTAGACATAAAATAAGCAATATATATATTGCAGGGTATAGAGAGAAGCACAGCCTCATAGAAGACGCAAGATGGGTCCTGGAGAGAGCATTACATCTGTTAACTTGCCACAGGATAGGATCAACTATATTCAAATTATTCCCAATAATTATTTGGCTAATGATAGAGATTCCAAAATCTCCCTAGGCATCCCATTTTTCTGCTTATCTGTCCTTCCCATTAGGATTTTTTTTTTAAAGTATAACTTAAATCTCCCCTGATAACATTTAAGCCCATTAAGTCTTGTTCTCAGTGTAGTAGACAACTTCTTTGCAAAAATCTTTCGGTTATTTGAGGACTGCTCTCTCCCATCAGTATTGTCCTCTCTAGACTAAACTCTAAGTCCTTAACATTTTCCTTTTACATGATGCTTTCTGAGATTCTGTTGCTCCACTAATTCTTTTGTTTCTGTTTAATGAATTATGAGACTAACTGCCAAATTTTGAACTTAAGTACTCCAGATGAGCCCTTACAATTGAAGGATTACTTTCTCTGTCTTACAGAGAGGCTGTTGTCAGAATTCAGAAGACCACAAATACAACATGTACTTGACAGCTATTGAGACACACAGTGTTCAGTCCATTGTGTATCTACAGATCAGCTGTATGTTATATTTGCGGTAATTCAATATGTTTGGGATAAAATATACTGCATTCTGGCAAATATCCATTAGCTTTCAGTTTAGGGGCTGAGGAACCTGGACTTCTATACCCAAACCTGAAAACCGTGCTTTTAAAGAGTTACAAATACCTTTGTGTATCACAGTATACTGTCTGCCCTTTCACAGAACTGTGAGATTGTCTGACTCATGGTCGATGTGATTTCTTATAAACCCTGCATCCTGCAATACAGATGTGTTCAAACAGGTTATCTTTTGTTTGCTATTCTGACCTAACAGAATTTCTCGCTTGTTTTCCTCAGGTTCACCTTAATTTTTGTAACATTCTAAATCTAGTCCTGTCCTCAATATTTCTTCCTCCCAGCTTAATGTTGTCTACTGATAATGATAATAATAAGGTAATGTGCACACATGATAGATGTAGTTATTGAATAACATGAAACCTAGGACATATCCTTGCAGAAACCTACGTCTCAATATAAGGATATCAAACTATTAGCAGTGTATCCAGAGGAGGGCAAACAAGATGGTGAAAGGTCTCAAGGGCAAGACTTACAAGGAGCAGCTGAGGTCACTTGGTTTGTTCAGCTGATGAACGACCTCATTGCAGTCTACAACTTCCTCAAGGAGGGCAGCAGAGGGGGAGGTGCTGATCTCTTTCTGGTGACCAGTGATAGGACACGAGGAAATGGAATGTAGCTGTGTCAGGGGAAGTTCAAACTGGATGCTAGAAAAAGGTTCTTCACTGAAAGGATGGTCAGTCACTGGAAGAGGGTCCCAGGGAAGTGCACATGACACCAAGCGTGTCAGAGTTCAAGAAGTGTCTGAACGACATTTTTAGTTATACAGTTTAGTTTTAGGTAGTCCTGCAAGGAGCAGGGATTTGGACTCCATGACCCTTCCAACTTGAGATATTCTAGGATTCTATGATTCCACTGTTCTATTAAAAATTTGTAAGAGGTCCTGAGGTAGCTTCAGACTGCCTTTTAAACATCAAAGCACACATTTCATAGCATCTGAGAAATCTGTAACCACCAAACCTATTGCAATTTATTCTAGGCTAAGTTTCCAGGTCTCTGTTGTTGCTATTAACCAATGATCTCTCACCCAAGGGGTGAACACATGCACACACCACCCCCCCCCCCCCCCCCAGAAAACAGCCCTGCTGAGCTGTCTCCTGTGGGAGAGAGAGAGAGATTACCTATGCAAAGGAAGTTTGTCCTCAAAATCAACCTGGAACTTAATGCAAGAGATTAAACGGACTGTGCCTTCTGCTCCTGTTTTTCTTTCCCTCCCCCACCTCCAGCTCCAACTGTGTGTGAGGGCTCATAGTAAGTGAAGGGGTGAAGTGGAGGGAAGGTATTTATATATTTAAGATCACTGTTCTCTCTTTCTTTCTGTCCTACCCTAATTTAAGTGATGGTTTGTGGTTTGCATTGTTCTGAATGAAATAAATTTTCATATAAAACTCCTCTGAGAGCAAATTGTCATTTTCACTGTCTTTCCGTTCTTTCAATGGCGACCTCCTGTCACCAAAAAGCTATCCCTGTCTTTCTTATAGGCCCCTTTAAGTACTGAAAAGCTGGAATAAGGTCTTCTTGGAGCCTTCTCTTCTCCAGGCTGAGCAACCCCAACTCTCTCAGCCTGTCCTTATAGCAGAGCTGTTCCATCCCTCTGATCATTTTCATGGCACTCCTCTGTACTCATTCCAACAGGTCCGTGTCTTCCTAGTGCTGAGGACTCCAGAGCTGGACACAGTACCCCAGGTGGTGTCTCACCCGGGTGGAATGGAAAGACAGGGTCATCTCTGTTGACCTGCTTTTGATGCAGCCCAGGATATGGTTGACCTTCTGGACTGCAAGGGCACATTGCTGACTCATGTCCAGCCTTTCATCCACCAGTTCTCCCAAGTCCCTCTCTGCAGGGCTGCTCTCAATCCCATCATCCCTCACCCTGTATTGATACTGGGAGTTGCCTGAACCCAGGTGCAGGACCTTGCACTTGGCTTTGATGAACATCATGACGTGCATATGGGCCCACTTCTCCAACTTGTCCAGTTCTCTCTTGATGGTGTCCACGTCCCTCTGGATGTCATCCTATTCCTCAGATGTGTCAAATGCACTTCTCGGCTTGGTGTCATCTGCAAACTTGCTGAGGGTGCATCAGGGGTCATTGATGAAGATATTGAACAGCATTGGTCCCAGTACGGATCCCTGAGGGACACCACTTGTCGCTTATCTCCATCTGGACATCAGACCATTAACCACTACCCTCTGGATGCAACCATTCAACCACTTCTTCATCCACTGAACAGTCCATCAAATCCATATCTTTCCAACTGAGAGAGAAGGACATTGTGGGGGACCATGTCAAAAGCCTTACAGAAGTCCAGACAGACAACATCCATAGCTCTTCCCTTGTCCACTGGTGTATTCACTTCATCGTAGAAGGCCACTAGGTTGGTTAGGCAGCATTTGCCCTTGGCAGATACCATGTTGGCTTTCTCAAATCACCTCGCTGTCCTCCATTCCATGTGCCTTAGCAGAGCTTCTAGGAAGATCTGTTCCAGGATCTTCCCAGGTGAAGCTGACAGGTTAGTAGTTTCCAGGGGTTTGGATGAAACTTTGAGCAACCTGGTCTCGTGGAATGTATCCCTGCTCATGGCAACGGGATTGAAACTAGATGGTCTTTAAGGCCCCTTTCAACCCAAACCGTTCTATGATTGTTTGATTCTAAATACACTATTTTTATTTCCATTAAGTCTGTCAAAGATACATAAACAAGATAGATGTTTAGATTAGAGTTCTAAATTATCTTCTTTCAGCTTAAGGAAGAGCTTCTATTTAAACACATATATATGCCCATATTTTTTGAGGATCCTCAGTATTTGTAAGGAGCCAGGTTTTGTAACTTCACATTTTAGGTCTGGGATCAATATAGTTTGAGGCGTTGTTAGTTTTATAACACCACACCATGAATGTAATGCTCCTGAAAGGTGCTGCTATTGCAAAGCAGTGCAAACCGTTAGATTTTTAGAAAAGAAGGTGATTCCTGCTATGCTGTGATTAGAAGAATCAAATTATTTTGATCCAATAATCTCAAACAAAATAGGAAAATTATGGATTGATATTAGGTTATATCTTCTCTTTTCTTTCTAAACCTTTCTATAGGACTCTTAATAGAGTTTTTCATGTTCAGAAGGCAAGATAGACACTTATTCTTCAATTATTTGTTACAAGATTTCTCTGTCTTCATATGTCACACATATAATGAATACAAGGTTCAATAAAAAAGTACTTTTTTCTTACTTTTCTTATTTAGCACTAATAGTTAAATATGGGCCACATTTTCATATAGTAACATATTCGAAATCAATACATTAGTCATATTAATGAGTACTTAAAAAGCTTTGAATATTATCTCATAAAATTAAGTTAATGGAATTTTGAATTAGCTGGGAGTTTTGGGAGGGGAAATAAATATCATAAGAAGAAACTAGCGTAGTTTCAGGAAACAGGTCCCATAAGAAAATTTTTTTTTCATAAGAGAAACATTGAATAGCAACAAATACTAAACATCTGACTTGGAGAAATCAGATGACTGGACCAGTTAAGCTCTGAATGGAAAATTTCTATTTCCTTGGAAGACATCTGCATTCACAGGCTCAGGTGGTATATTACGTGTTTGAAACCCATATTATCCAGCTCTTTTTCTACTCTTTTCTCCTTCCAGGCTGAGAACTCCTCTGCAAAACCTTGTATTACTGCCATGACTTTGACCTACCAAATACATTTCTTGGTTTTTTTCTTTTTTTTTTTTTTTTTTACATACTTAGACAAGCAAATTTTTCGAAGCAGCAAATATGAGAGATATACAATGTCACTAATTAATGGATTCAAAAAGGTAACACCAGAGAGAGGAAAAATGAAACTAAACTGAGATCCCACTGAGGATCAATTTGCTATACATTTCAATGCTTGCAAATATGTCTTTAGTTCCCTGGAAAAGCATTTTCTAGCACGGGCTATGTAAATGATGCCTGCTGCTGTCTCTACATCTGCCTCTGTGTCCAGGTGCTCCTTGTGGCACTCAAAATCTTCATGGGCAGAAAGGACTGTACCTTACATATGCAGGTCTAATAAATAACTATAAGTTAAAATATTTTAACATTCTAATAAAAATATAAAAAGTTATTGTTAGTTCAGTTACAATGGTGCTAATATTTATACTCTGTATCATCTAATTATTACAGAAAAATCCTGTTAACAATGCATTTAAGAATATTGTACATAAATTTCCTGGCACCTAAACCTTTTTCTCAGTTCTTATACTCCACCTCATCAAATATTCTCTTGATCTAAAGGTCAGCATCTGAAATCTTCCTCAAGAAGAAAGAAGGAGGCTTTAGAAAAAAAGTGTTGGATAGATAAAAGATCATCCCAGAAAATTCAACTGTTTCCCAAATATAAGCAAAACTAGAAAGGTAGCTTCTGTTCCCAGAACCTTAACATCTAAGAAAAAAACTAATAGTTTTCTTCTGGTATGTTTGCGTGTTACAAATGTGGAGCCCTGCATCTGGATATCTCTTGGAAGTGTAATTATCTTTTGACAAACTAGAAATTTCCCTCCCATAAACTTTTGGATCTTATTCTATTGGTGTTTTTTTGACATTGAAAACATTTGAACTTTATCCTTTTTGCTTTTAATTATTGTCTCTCCTGCAGAAATATTGCACAAAGCCTCATGGTGCAGTTTAAGATATGTGAGCTTGGAGAGTTTTCTTGCTATCATCTTCATACAATGTAGGACTATTGTTAGAGCTGCAACAAGCTACTAGAAAGCAAACTTCAAGGCCCCTAGGTGATCTAAAATAAAAGTTGTATGATTAGGAAGGATATAGGCCAGCTCACATCAGAAATTTATATTTCCACAGAATATAGTTAGATATTGTATGTTATTTAGAGAAGCTGTGCAAGACCTAATAGGGCATTGCTGCGTATACAGAAACTTCAAGTGTAACTAAAACATCAGTGTTAGTCATACCAAGATTCCACAAGTTTCTTTCCTTGACAGCATTTTTTGTAAGAGAACTAGATCTGTATTGTTTGCCTATTGTAGGGTAGGAAGTAATTTACAATAGCAAGAAATAAAAGGCTATAAAGTGTGTTATTACAGTTCTAGTTTTCCTAGTTACTGTCAAACTCTTATGGCCAAACTTTTTTTCACAAGCTCTTATATTGTGCTGTGTTCTGAAAGGCTTTGGCCCATTCATGCAACTGCAAGCAGGAATGAGAACATTTTTAGTGTATTCATTCTGCTGCAGTTTAAAACAGTGACCTAGAACTATGGTCTATATCAACAAAAACTAGCTCATTATCACTCTCTTCACACAATCCTATCCACCCACACCTGTGCACAGATACAGGTTGGGTATTTAAGATGTGTATGTCCACATCTGCCCACACAAGTTTTAGTAAGGGTAAATTCCGGGATCCCATTGGCACTTGGGAGTCTTCTCATGTATCTGTCTTATTTAGAAGTGTTACCTGTATGGATCCTTATGGATCCTCATTACCCAGTGGTGTTCAGATTGAGTCATGAGAGAAGAGGAACATAGTCTATATAATTGCTGGAGCTCATTTGGAATTAACATTCTTTTCCAAGCTCAGGGCAGCTGACTTCTTCATGGTATGAATTTGTTTGTGCTTTATGCTTTATTCTGTTATTCTGTTGACTATGCTTTTAAAACCTTCTTACCCATATGGCACTATCTTTGAATAATACATCATCAGTATGTCTCACTCTAATGATTTACTAGTCTTATAAATCATTTGAAACACTGTTCAGGCTGATGATGTATTTGAGTAATACATCATCACAAGATGCTGCTGGGATGATATATTACTCCAAAGATGGCGTTGTACAGAAATGAAACCTGGAGTATATTCAGTTACGTACATACACTAATTTTTAAAAGGAGAAGCCACTAGTGGAGCTACTCTTACTGCCTGACTTCATGTCATAGTCTTTCTCAGAGGAGTTTGATAAAAAAAAATTCTTTATCCCAAGAGACATTCTGTGGTATTTCCAGACTCTATTACAGTTTTGTTTCTTAAAAATTCTGGGGTTTTTGTTTGTTTGTTTGTTTGTTTTAAATATGTTTTAAATTTTTTCATATTTATATAGTAATTCTAATTTGGATTAGAGAAAAACAACATAAAATATGTATCAAGAGCAAAGGAACAATGATAGATGTAGAAAGTTGGAAAATCTCTAGTGTCTGTGTTAATGTAAAAGTTAATCAAAACCTAAAAATTTGGCTGTCATGAAATCTCTTATGAATACCCAGCAAATGAAGGATCATCATCTAAGCCACAAAATATTTTAATATCTCTATTTCACAACTTGAAGTTTCATTCTAGATAGTAAGGTAAAGAAAAAAGAAACTGATAGTAGAGCTGCTCAAACAATTGGGTTTTTAGTTCCATAATAACAGAAAAATTCAAACAAAACCAAGTGATATTATGTTCTCTAATTGGTAAAAAAAAAAAAAAAAATCAAGATATTTTACGTACAAAAAAGCCCCAACAGTTTGAATTACATTTATTATTTTTGTTTCATCCACACTAGCATAGTTCATCCAGCTTTTGTAGAGATTGTCTATTCTGTTTGAACTTTTATGTGGATAAATATTGGATTCAAATTAATAGTAGCAAGAAGATATTTCAAATTGAACAGCAAAACTTTAAGTTTGGTGAAATAACACTAGTTAGGAAAGGGCTTCTTCTTGTACTGTCATAGGGTAGCCTACTCTGTGTCACAGAATAGCAAAGAAAACCTAGAAGAAAAATCACAAATGCCTACGCTTATGATACATTGCCTAGATACTTGACCTTGATGCAACCCTTCTCAAAAACTATGGCTTTGAATGATGAGCCCTGCAGTTTGGGTGAATACCACCATTTATCAAATGTGAAATGAACAAAAGTAAAAACAACTATATTTGAATTAGTACAAATGATTATGGAGAGTGATGCAGGTATAATAGCATTCCTGACACTCTAAAATCTACAAATATGAAATCGTATAAATGTCATAGTGAAAGAAACTGAGTAATTTGGGGGAAGAAAGTGAGTCAGAAGACATATTAATGTAAAGAAACCTGAAAGCTGTCATAAATTAACAAAGTGCTAAATTACTGGGTTTTGTGACAAAAACCTAGTCTTAACTCGACTGCAGAACTTGGCTGAACAGGTTTTTACTGAACTTGTATCTGTCTTACCATTGCAAAATACGTCCAAATGTAATTTATTTAGAAGAGAGATGTAAAATGTAACCATTTATAGTTTAAATTGTTTTCTGTGTTCCTAAATCTTTTTACTCTTTTAGTCTCTCTCTCTTTTTTTTTTCTTTTTTCCCCCCACCAGAAAAGGAATCAAGAAGATACAAGAGGGGAATACTATCATCACTTTATTTCATTGTGAGCCAAATGGGCTGAACTATTCTTTGTGACACAAAGATACTTGTTTTTTTGATGTAGACTGATCTCAAAGGTCAAAAATTTGGTATGTGTATTATCTAACACAGTAAAGAGGTGAGGTTTACTGAAACTAACACAACACCAACATAACAGGAGATTACTGAGGAGTTTCTTTGTTGTAGATCAATAAGGGGGGGTTGATATATGGAAGTTAGCATAAGCTGTAAACAGTTCAATTCATTTAAGAAATAGAAAATAAGTAAGTAATAAATATTATTCTAATGACAGCTTGATCACGAAAAGGCAAATAGGATTGTTTGTCAAGCTTCTGAAATGTTTACAAAAAACAAGGCTTAGTGAAAGCATGTAAGTCCTTTTCTAATGTAAAAATCCTTACATTGGCAGCAGCAGTGTAGAAGGAACTAGCTGAGCTTATACGTGGTCTTCAAAATTCTGAGTAGCTTGTATATATATTTTTTGTTAGTAGTAAGCCAAAGAAGACCGAGGTATTAATTAATATTAGGCACTCTGATATTAAAAAATATATAGTTGCCTGAATACAAAGTAAGAGTTAGTCCTGTTGCTACAGCAGATGATGATTAAATACCTGTTAGATGAATGGATGGTGATCATTATTCTACATGTAACATGTTCCAAGTTCCTTCTGCTCACTGTGCTGTTGTACTTCTGTCATTGTTTCTGTTCAGGGCAGTGATATGGTTGGGGCTTCTTAAATACAGCCATAATATAAAAAACTAATATTAAATGACTGATTCTTCCAATGTTTATCCATACCTTCCCTCACAATTAATGTGTTCTGCCTCTTGAGAAGATGTAAATATATATAGGTAGAAAAATGCAGGACATTTCATTTATGACATAAGCCCTCTGAAAGGGTGAGAGAATATTAAGACATTATCAGAGACCAAATAAATTACTGAAATTCTGTTGGATCTTGATTGATCCCTGTGTAAAAGCCAGTAATAAGGATTTTGGATCCATCTTTAACTGCTGCCAACTCAGTATATTTCAATCAGAAATAACAGATCTGAACCGACATCTAACATTAGATCAGTGGAGTGAGGTTCTATGGGAGAGCTACAAATGCAAACAAGCACGAGAATTTATGAACTGAATGAAGCAATTATCTCTACTGAGAACAGTGGCATTAGGAAACCAATGATTTCACATACTTGATTTTATGTACCTTCTACTGCATTGCTTAGGGAAACGTAATCTTGTTTCACATTGAAGACAATGAGGCAATTTTTTCGTAACATCTTACATAAAACTATAAAATATGTGATTATGGTATTTGTGGTTCCTTAAGCAATCAATTTAGCTTACACAATCTGAGCATCAAGATGACTAATAAGAAGTAAAACTTCTGGTTTAAGCAGTAATTACTCGATAACATGTTGTACAGAACTGATTTTATTGGATGCATTAGAGGTACTTTGCAGGACTTTACAAGTACTGATATTTAACAAGTTCCCTTAAAGAGGCAATGTATTGGTCTTTAAATTCACCCACTTCCTTTACGGATTGGCAAAATTTCTAGTACAATATTTTTATACAACAAAGAGTATATGAAAGGAAAAAAGAATGAAGGAATACTTTCTTAACGAGCAAAGTAATTGGATTAGTTTATTAAATATACAGATTTGAAGGAGAGAAAATATTTATGTATCTCACTCTCTATTTCTGGAGTGAAACCTGCATTTGAGAGATGCCCACTCATACTAAATAATAACAACATTACAAAAACTAATGCTGTTACAGCTATGATGGACTAAGGAAATAAGAGAGAAAACGGTTTGTAGGGAAAGGGATATTGTTCTTTAGACCACCTGATTTTGCCAAGAAATAAGCTTTCAGGTGAGGACTTAGATGTGAAAGAGGACACTTGTAGCTGATAGCTGTACAAGCCGACACACCAGTGGCAGATCTGGACGTATTCACAGGAGTTCGAAACCTGTTGGTACATACCCTAGTTTTCACAGCTGATGGGTGCTGTCCACAGATGGCCTGGAAGTCTACGAAGTCCTTTATAGCAACATAGTTGCTTATCTGTATTGAGTCGTTTCTATTAAACAACTCAGCTGGCTTCAAGAGCAGTAATGAACATTGTGAAGATTTGATTTGCTCTCAAATTTTATGGAGAAATTACCAAAGAACCTTTAATTGAGTGTGGGATCTACAAAGGTTGTCAGAGGCAGGATGTTTTTTCCTAACTCTTGACCTTGGCCTTAGAAAGCATAAATCAGAATTATATATTGGCAATATGATTGCTCTGTTAAAGGTTTGGCATTTGTATTTTTTTAGAGAATGAGAAAATATCAATTTAAAAAAAAAAGTTTAAAGGAAATATTTGTCTTTGAATTTAAACAAAATAAAAAAGAGGAGGCTAGAAAGCCCTTGCATGATTTTTAGAAGTGTACTCTTCTGCAGTAATTAAACAATTAGGGTGTTTAGTGTTCAGATATGTGCACAGATGCACGCATACATATTGTGAAAATAAATATTTTACAAGGAATTTCATTGTTCTTAGTTTGGTTCATCATTTAACTTTCTTCCTGAGTGCACTAATTTCACCATTTCCCAGAGGGGTATTTCACTTAATTTCCTTTTGGATTAGCTGGTACTCTGAGTTTGAATTTAAAGTTTAGAGGAACCATTTGATTTTAATAACTTTTATGTGTAGTGCTCCATTGAGTTTCGATTTAACACATGGAACTACTTTTCCATAAGGTGATTTTTAGTAAATCCCAGTGTGTAGGAGAAAGATAAACACACATCAGTGAGTCTGTTATTGCAATTAAATTATTGGATTTTTACATTTGAATATGTTTTGAACATTGAAAAGCATGAAGAGAATGTTTTCTCATGTTGGTCATAGACACTTTTCTAACGCTCCAAAACTTGAAATAAGCCTGTCTTTTTTCTTCGATCTCAGGGGAATATTAAAATGCCATGGTTTTCAAAAGATATAATCTGTTCAGGAAAGCAATGGCTCTTCAAAGACACTGTTAAACCAAACTCTTAAACAGTAACCATCTCCTTAGATTCTACACTCTTAGATAAATATTTATTTACTTACTTACTTACTTAAATAAAATTCCACACCCTGCTCAATCTTCCTGTGCTCACTTAGTTGGACTCTCTCAGTTCCAGTCATTTGAACTAACTGTTAAGGCTCAATGTTTCTTTAAAGTAGCATCTAGACAATGCCAAGCACTGATCCTATAGCCATTCCAGGATTCGCAAATTCTTTCTGCACTCGTACTGTTGGGTTATTTTTCCTTTCCCCTTCCAAGTATGAATTAAATACATACATAGAATCACAGAATGGTTTGGGTTGGAAGGACCTTAAAGATCATTTAGCTGCAACCCCGCTGCCATAGGCAGGGACACCTTCCAGTAGACCAGGTTTCTCAATGCCCCATCCAACCTGGTCTTGGGATCTATAAATCTCTATAAACCAGGAGATAGCTGCACTCTTTGAAATACCATTCTGTTAGAAAGACCTCAGTGTCCATCAAAAGTGGGGAAACATTCCCCTCCTAGTTACAAGATAAATCAAAGAAGACACAAGAATCCTAGACTTAATGCTGTTTCCCAGCCAGGAGGGAGGCTGAAAAATATACCATATATTGAATATTCCTCCTTTGGTGGTGCCTATAATTTTATTTAGCAATAGAAATTAATGTGTTGATAAGGTAGGGGCATAAAGAAGGGTGGTAGATTATACATTATATTTGGGAAGGTAATACTCAGATTACCTTGATTTCTTGGTATTTGGAATTGAGCAGGCAACATTTTTATTCCTAGAGTTTTCTAAATGTTTGGTAATACAATTGACAATATGTGTATATTCAAATCCATAATGTGGTCAAGGGTGATTTACACACCTTACCA
The DNA here is from genome assembly GCA_009769605.1 of Bucorvus abyssinicus. NCBI lineage: Eukaryota > Metazoa > Chordata > Aves > Bucerotiformes > Bucorvidae > Bucorvus > Bucorvus abyssinicus. The sequence goes on along the minus strand of CM020028.1, from coordinate 28,563,951 downwards.
GTTCATTTCCTGACACTGTCAGCAGAATCTCTATGGATACAGCAAATGCTGTTCTGAGCTATAATTTTCATGGGAATCACAAAGTCAGGATAAATTATGCTAAGTTAGCTTTTAAAGTCATTGAACTCCTGTGTTTTAAGATAAAAAAAGGAATGGAGGAAAATTTATGATTTCACCTGAAATTCCAAAGTGTGGTTAATCTATTTGCCACAGCTATCATGTCAGCATTTCCTCCCCTTTACAGGACAGAATGGCTGATCCTGAAGACACTCACAAGAAATAAGTTATTACTTTCCCTTTTGCTGCTGTCATAATTTGGAGGAATTGTTTGCCACTCTATCATGATGTGAGCAATCATAAAGTCTTTCACAAATCAGATATTGAGCAGAAACCCAGAAATCTTTATTGTTCCTCCTTTCTTCCAAAGGAAAGATAATGCCACATCTTCAGCAGACCATTCCTCTTTTTTCTGTTTGTTGTTTTGGTGGCTCATTGTGAGGAAAAGAGATGCCACCCTCCTTCTGTTCCTTTCCCTTTCCCATTCAGAGAAGTTGCAACTTGTGATATCGGCAAACAGCGTCACAGTGGCCCTTCACAGGTCCTGACTTCTGTGTGGACAATTAGGGATGCTCTTGACTGAACTGTTTGATTAGAAATTTTTGGAAGAAACATGAAGTGCTATCCTTTTAGAATTACATCACTTTACCAGAAGACAATCTCTCAGAGACTAAGATAACTTTTTCAGATACATAAAGTGTCATACGTAACATATCCCAGATGTGTAAAATGTAAAAATTCAACCGATGTACCATATTCTGTTCTCTCGATGCTCTCTAGGTGAAACTGAAATCAAAATGAGCCCACTGGTGTACAGTCTTTTGAGACTCCATGGGATATGGTATGAATCAGCGTAGACGTATCGCTGTCTTACTGGCTTTCTTATCAGTAGGCATGCAGTATGGGTTTGCGGCCACACTGCTTTTCTCATTGATCTAAAGGAGAGATTTTGGTAGTGCCAGCACAGGTTTAACAGTACTGGTAAGTTAAACTAAAAGGTATGCTTGGAGTTTGGTTTTGCGTTATTGCAAAATTGTGCAGTTCAGGAAAATAAATAACATCAAATCATACAATTTCTTTCAAGGTAAGGAGAATAGAATGAGGAAAGAAAATGTGCCAGTATCACGAAGACAGTTAAATTGTAACTGGCTGCTGTTCAACTGTAACTGAACATATTTGGTGCAAGTCATTCCTCACTCTGGTATGTGCTAGTTTTCTGTAGCGGTTCTACCTGCTACCTATAAGCTCAGTTTCTGGATTCATGTCTCCCTACTGAAATTGATCTCAGCATTATTTAATTTTATTCATTTTAGGTGACAGAAACAGAAAACCGGGAAAAACTACTGTGAAATACTAGGATTTACCTTCTTACCTTATGAGGCGTGAGGTTTTGCTTTCTTTCCCAGATTTTTGTGACTCTGAAGTTAACACTTTAAAACCATAAGGATTCAGAAAGTCCCACTGATGCTCATGATAATAAAATAACCATTTTAGTCACTGAGATGTTTAGGACATTCTGGAGAAGAATAATGAGGTCCCTGAGAGTAAATAAACCTTCCCAAATCTTTCCTATCTATCAGAGAATTTATATATTTTTAAAACGCAGCATTGTTTAAGTTGTGATTTTACTGTAATAAACCCCAGTGAGTAAGTCTTGTGTGGGTGGGGGAGATTTGAGGGAAATCTGTGTTGAAAAATAAGGACTCTTTCCTTAAAAACACCATTGCTTCTTTCAGTGTTCTTACCTTTGGTAGTTGGAAGTCTGGTCTGCACTCTAACCTTGGTGTTCGGAGGTTATCTAGGAAGAACAATTTGCTAAAAGAGATAATTTGTCTTCAGAAATGTGTTTTTGCGCCACATAATGAGGAGGGGTACTGTTTGGCCCCTCTCAATCCCTGCTTCCAGTTCTAGTCAATTCATTTCATCATCTGTCTAAAACTCAAAGAATGTTTAAAGAATGAATATCACAAAGAAATTACTATAAGCCTATTAAAACTATCTTTACACTTCTCAAATAATGTAGTCAAATGAACTTTCGTAATAACAAAATGCACACAAAACCAGCGGAAAGAATTCCATTAACCCCCTCGAGAGAAATGATATTTTAAAATAAAATGAGATAGTGGGTCTCGCAAACTCAGAAACTCACTTGTTTTTTTTGAACTATTTGGTCCATACATCCCAAGTGTTCTTTCAGCATATTGTCAGTTATCTCAGATATTTATGACGATTGCCTTTATATTTTATTCTTCTATTCTACTTTTTGCCCAGGCAAGTCCAAAAAATTTAAAGGATTTTTAAAAACACCTCTGTGGTAATTTCTGAAAATATTTCTGAACAAAATTCACCTCTAAAATACAATACATTAGCTCTTTAAGAGTACATTGGTATTAATTTTAAGAAAATAAACATCTAGAGAAAAAGCACAGGAAATGTATCTACTCTAGTTATTAATGCAATTGAATATTAAGCAGGACACATGTATTATTCCAATTAATCCTTAAAATAAAGGGAGTAGAAAATTTGAAGAAATAGATAAATAACACAAATCAAGATCAATCTTACGAAACTTTAATTAAAAGAATATCTATTCCTGATCTTATCTGTCAGTGCTAAACAAAGGGTAAATAAAATTGATTACACTTGTTTTTCTTTGCAGGACCTTTTGCTAAGTAATTATCTACCTTTTAAATTTATCTGATTCACACAGCAGCAAGCTGATTCAAAAATTTACATTGAAGGCCAGATCTAATGAAATTCTTCTTTTAGCGTAGTTTATTCACCACTTGAGGATCCTGAGCTAAACCTGAATTTCTCTGATTGCCAAATTTCATAAAACAGGAAGATTAATTAGAAAATGCCTTTTATTTTTCACATCCTTTTCATGTACTACCAGATATGATTCTTTTGGGTTTTTTGACACCACTGCTCTTCATCATGAAGTAGTCCCCAACAGCAGCAGTGGCGTTTGAGGCTTAGCATATTGTTCCATAACATACACATATGTATGAACATAACATTCATCTTTCAATGGCACCCATGAGACCCCAAAACGCCAAACAGCAGAGGGTGGGTTTTTTTACGTAACATCTGGTTTCTTGGCTGGCTCCCCAGATAATATTCGCAGCTTTGCATTTGCTTTTAGAGTTGTCATGTAGTTAAGTTCCTGATCGTCTGTTAGCATTACTGCGTCCTCTTAGATATTACCCTTTGACTCATCCTGGTTTCAAACACATTTTCTCAGTAGCTTAAAAAATTTTCAACACAAATGCATTCATCAGCACATGAAGAAGGAGTCCAGCTTGCTGTTTGTGCAAATAAAATATTTCAGTTTCTTAAAATGAAAAGGAGAATGTGAAATGAACCTATCTTTTCATGCTCTATGGCTTCATTTCAAAATTTATCTGCAAAATCACTAATTGAGGCTGGCCCTATGTTATTTACGTCAATAATTTAGGAAATTACATGAAGGAGAATCCCATGGTGGATCACAGGAAACCCACTAAGTCAATCACATGTCCAATTTCTTCCAAGTTCATGCAGAAATTGGATGAAAATCATATTTCACTATCCTTTGAGCAAAAGCCTGGCACTTAGCTGCAGCCCTATTCAGGGCCCCTGTAGGGTCTGCTTTTCTGCTGAAACCACTGATTCTGGAAGGAATCCAGGCAGTGCCACTTTGAAGGAAACATATTCGCTGAGAGTCTGTGATCACATCATAAACAAAACAGGCTGTGAACGCCAGCATGCCAGAATGTTGTTGGAAAGAAACATATGTGTGGAAGTATTAATTCACTAATGTCAAAGTTTACTCCTCTGACGTTTTCATGTTTTTCAAGTTAGAGCTCTCTATTCCTCCAAAATACCTTCTTGTTAGTCTTTAACTTTTAATGGAATCATTCTATTGAAATCCAAGGTGAACATTTCTCAGAATTCACATATAATAGTACTTCATAGTATTCAGCTAAGCCAAGGCATGTTTTTGAGTGTTTCTCTGCTGGGTCCCAATATAACTTCCAACACATGTCAGAACAGTACTAAATATTGCTTCAGTCAAAAAGAAATATTTCTATTGTTTCAAACCAGTAATTTAAATGTCTCAGAGAGCACAAATACAGCTACATGATCACTGAAGTGCTGCAATACAATATTCTACATGCAGTCTATTGGTTGAGCTATTGGCTTGATTTTTATTTTTCACAGCTATATCAGTCAGGTACAGTTTTTGTAAAATGTAAAGCTTCCATGAGAAAAGAATAAGGTATTCATAATTACTTGAGACTGTCCCCCAGTTTTTTTATTCCCCGTTTTCTAGTTCACATTAATATTTTTTTTGTAAAATATCTGTACAGATCATTTTACAAACTACTTGTGCTTTTTTCTAGCAACTAAATTTTTGCATGTAAAAATTTCCAGAGTTTGGCGTGATAGTTCAGAGTGACTACTTACAGATACGTCTGGCCTGCAAGTGCAGGAGAAACATTTGTAACCAAGACATTCGGCAGAAGAATGCATATGGTCACTGTAGAAGCACAGGCAATGTCTTGTGTGGGTTGTGCCTTTGTAAATCTAAGTCTCTGATGAGTTATTCACCGTGAAATAACAAATATGAGAAAAGACCCCTGAATTGCCCATGTAAAATTTTGCATTTCCTCTGTTATTCATAGATGCTTAGTATTAATTTTGGGCTGAACTAGAAGTTAATATTCTTTGATTTAAATTTTAGCTGAACTATCACTAAAATTTCCTTTTTTAAATGAAGGAAGATTTGTGGGAGAGGTAAAATTTTATAGACTAAAACCAACCATAGACCCATTTTCAAGTCTTCAAGATAAACAAAAGTGGGAGACAATTACTTGGAATTTAATTTCATTATGTTAATATGATAAATGAAGGGAAGTTTGAATGAATTATTATTTTAATTATGCCTCTGCTATTATTACTTTTTATTATCCACATCCTTATCGAGACAGTTTTCAAGGTCTGTTGAGAGGAGCAACATCAATTATGTTCTTCCAATGTACATAATGAACCATGAACCATGTACAATATTAATGTGTAAGAAAAGGCTAACAAACCTTTCTGTGGCTCCCAGTTATGCTCAAGATTTCTTCACGGACCCTCTGGCTTTATTTTAACATTAGAAATGAACAAACACTACAATAAATAAACAAAAGTTCAAGCAATGATTGTATTTTTTCTATGAATTTATCAGAACATCTTATTATTTCTTTCATGTTGTCCCTTCCTCTGTATTAAAAAGGAAAATTCATTATCTTCTCTAATATCTACTTTAACAATTGGATTTATAGTGCTGCAATAATAACCACAATAACAAGAAGAATGAATGCACGTGCTAAGGCTATCAGATAACAGTGCTACGCTGAGCATGATCCAGAAAGAGTTAAACTGATAAAAATCTGCCTGGAAGAGGTTTGAGAATTCTTTTGTAGTGTTCTTCCCCACTCAGTATTCTTCAATGCTATTGCATCCTCTTGACTGAGATGTAAGTTCAATTAGCCACAAATGGAAGTTTAATTATTCACATATTCACTTTCTGTACACAATTTTAATAGCCAAGGAAGGAAACAGTAAAGTTTTCATTTAGTCTATGAGTGAACATTTTTTTTTCAAAAATGGGAGATTTAAAATGAAATGTTGGAGAAGAGGTTTACCAAGAAATTTTACTGATCCTATTTGACCAAGGAATTGAACTGTAGAAGTCAAATTCATTCAGTTTCAGAGTTGACAACCAACTAGTATCCCACATGTTTGTTTACACTACTGATTACATCTTAATTTTGAGCATGTAATATTGTCAGATGTGAGACTATTGTTGCATTTTCCTTAATTGATAGGAAATATAAATACTGTCTTCACCACACGCTAAAGGGATGAGCATAAGAGCAGTGAGGTTGAGTCTCAGAATACTATTTCCGGTTAGCCAGAGGTTTGAAGAATTTATATGCTTTTAGACCTCATTGCCTCGCTCCAGCCTTTGGCCTAACGGAAGAAATATGTTGAAGACTTATCAGTCTATGAGATCCAAACTATGTTACAACTTGTAGACTTTCATTTTCAGAAAGCCATAAATGTACCAGAGGTCAGAAGGTGAAAGGAGGAAGTTTTACTCAATTTTGATACAGAAATAACTCTAAATATCATATTTATTCTAATATTAATCAAGCAACACAGGAGATTAATGAATGCCTGGGAGGAACTGATAGCTTAAAACAATGCTTTGGGCTATAAAACCCAGTCAATGATTAATTCTCATGAAATGCCCTAAGCTGAGGTTAATATCAGTTTTAGAGAAATTAACTGAGAATTCAAGAAGTCTTAACCATATGTAATGCTCTACCTTAATAGAAGCAATTGCAGTTCTTTTATCCACACTTTTTGTAAGCCATAATATCCTTCTCTCAGTCACTAAGACCCTGATATCCAACATTAAGGGTAACATCTTACATATACATGCTTTATATATGTACACCCAGAAGAGCTATATACTACTCCCTCAGCACTGAAAGCCTCTCAGGTTTGAAAAGAAATCAGTATTTCCTCTCCAGATCGTTCATTCCATACACAGTTGAAGATCTCTTCCTGGTGTACGCTAACGCCATTACATTGATCTCAACTGCTAAGGAGAGCTCAGGGTCAAGGTCCTAAACAGGAACATCTTGTTTTCATTTCACACTTCCCGAGTCAATTTCTATAAATCTGTGCATGGCCGTGTTTTTTTGGAGTTTGCTCAGATATCTGAGAGAATACCAAGCTTTGGAGCCCCTATTCAACCTAGGTAGCGACAGATTTCCATGAAACTGGCATATGATAACACTATTGAAAGAAGAAAGCATTGCCCCATGGGAGACCGAATATGCAAAACCACTCCCTCCATTGTTTAGTGTGTTCCTTGATCAATTAACATGAAAGCAGCTTTTGTGTGCATACTGAAAAGTGCAATAAAAAAAAAAAAATATATATATTGACCCCATCAAGAGATTTTCTCCTGACAGTTTTAGACTAATTTTCTATGAACTTGTATGGTCATAAACAGGAATGCAAAACTAGTAATTTAGAGCAATGCAAAAAAGAGGACGCACAAGGAAAGCCAATATAAATTCAAATCTAAGGAAAAGACTCTCAGAAACTGCTTTTGTGGGATTTACCAAGGGAAGTTTTCAAAAGACTATCAAAGAGATTAAAAGTAAGGAAAGAAAATTCTGTGATAGGTTTGGCTCTAATGCATATTCCATTTCTTTTCATACATGGCAAATCTGTGTCCAGATTGGGCACCTGTGTAATCAAAACATTGTAAAACATCTTTGAACTCCTCTAATTTGGGTCTCATGCATCATATTTGTTTAAAATGTTTAATAACTTTTCCACTAATTGCTGGTTTAATCCCAGTCTGGCTGCCAAGCATTCTGTTATAACTGATAAAATATAGATCGCTCTGAATATTTATGTGTGATTTGTGTGCAAGTGACATTTATGATTAACGCAAACTTAATTTGGTAGTGGAATCAAATAAGAAATGTCTCTGTGTATTCTACTGGAATGATTAGCAGAGGTCATTAATCAAGAAGATCCTTTTGTTCTTAATTTTATGCCACATGAATGAGTAAAGATACAATAGAACTGACTATTTCATCAAGCTCTGGCTTTCTTTCTGTGAAATATTAAATTCTCTCATAAGATACTACCACATCTTTAATGTTTTTAATCACTGCTGGTTTATGTGTGGTCCTCTTTGCAAGTGAGGCCTGCATATCATTCAGGAAAAAAATATTTCTGGAGCACCTAGTCATGAATTTGACTCCAAATAGCTTTTTCAACTTAGTGTTGTTGAGTCACATCTGAATGCTGAACAAGGCCTCAGTTGGGTCTGACACAAAAGACTTTTTTTTTTTTTAAATCTGCAAAGGTCACAACGTAACTGAAGAAAGAATTTCATTTTGGGTTTTTTTGGGTGGTTTTTTTTTTTCCGTGTTAATTTGTTAGTTACCTAGTCCATATTTGGTGTCGAAACTTTGATATGCAGCTCCTAAGGATGATCCAACAGCGTACACAGGTAAAGCAACAGGTTGAGAAATAAGATCGACTTTTAAAAATCAATTCTTAGCTGAATTACAAGAGTATATGATGGGAATGTACAATAACTGCCCAATAACATCAAGGAATGCCTCTAGAAATAATGAAAATAAAGGTCATTAAGTTCCTCTTACAGTGTATTAAAATGTGTTATATCTGAGATAAAAATCATGTCCCAGTGAGAGCACATCAATGCAGCAAAACATACCCCTACGACTGACAGATACGCAGCAAGTTTAAGAGTACCCAACAGAGTGTTAGAGAAGAGACACCACTTTTTCTCCAGGCCTACAGCAGACACTGTGAAAGCTGTAGATTTTTGTTGTGTCTTAAACGAGGTTCATTAGGGCACATCAAAGCAACAGGAATGTTTTTACAACCTTATGCACATGCCCAACACCGAATTCCTACCTTCCCAGGTAATTTTGTGTGGAAGCCACTCATTTAACACAGGTTTCACTAAGGGTAAAACTCACCAAAGCAAGTGGTGCAGAACTATTTAACCTGTTACAAACTGAACTGCAAAGTTAGAAATCTGTACATTGACTAACTTACAAACAAACGGTTGTCAAAAACAGAGCAGGTTTTATCTTTTCAAATTTATACAGTCAAAATTAGGAAACTACAAAACCCTTGCAGTTGTCAGAAAGAGCAAATATAAGGCAAACAAACTAGTGAGCCACACCATTCACATTTGGAGAGTGCTTTGCAGGTTTGTATAGATGAGTAAGTATACCACTGCATCTAATTATTATTGTTAAACTGTTAAAAAAGAAAAAATCTATCAGTTAAGATTGTAATTCCCTTTTTTTTATGTCACTCAGCGCGAGTGCCCTACAAACTATAAAAAATGCTTGCTGAAGACTACACTGAAAATCAGTCATAAATCTTTGCCTACTATCTATGTTGCTTGACTCAAGATATACAATATGTTGAAGTGCAGTAAACTAAGTAGTGCAAAACTCTCTGTAGACTATTTTACAAAGCCAAGAGTTTAAACAAGGTGTATACAACCCGGATAGCTTGAGTAACTCACTGTTAAAGTGCAAAGTTCAGCATAGACAGAGCAGAAGAACACCTTACTCGCTAATTTTCTCTTTAGCTTGTTTAAGCAAAAATACATATTCTTTCCCTAATATCAGAAAAAAAAAAAATCATAAACAACTTCTGAAAATTTATTTTGCATTCTTGAAATTAGGCAACTGTACACATTAAATTGTGTTGACATAAGTAGTTATCTTCTTGCTGAGAATATAGAGGCATAGAAAGTTTTTTACCTTTAACGTTCCTCATTATGGTTTTACAGATGTTGTCATGGAGCAGTTTTGGGAATGCTCTCATATCAGATACTCCTGTTCCTGCAGAGTCCATAAAGAAACCAGTGAATGGTCAATGGCAGATTCTGCTCCTTAGAAAACACAAAAAGAAAACACTAATATTTGCTAATCAGTTCTTTTTAATGAACTTAGCTGTTGCATTTTCTAACACCAATCTACCTAACACTAAAAAGGTCTTTTTGTTTTAAAGATTTTTTCCTTTTTCTGTCTGCTCATATTTCTTACTTTTTTTTGAGGGACTAATGGAGATCTTGACTGTTAACTGATGTACTTTACATCTTTACCAATATAACAGAGGCTTGCAATAAAATCTCACCACTCTTGTTAAGACTGACATCCATTCTTTGCCAAAAACTTCATTTCTCTTGTAGCCTTGAAAAAGAAAAAATGGAAATACAAAACATAGTATTCTTCTCAGCAGTCCTGTCTGGTGCTCGGTTGTGGCTTCTCTGCTTGTTTCCCCAGGCAATAGGCACCCAAAGTATTTTCCACTAAAAGAAATGTACTGGCCATTACTTAAATGACAGTGCTTTTACCTGGTTTGAACATGAGAACCTTATACAAGATTTCTTGTGGACAAAAATGAGGTTTTGGAACTGATGGCAATTCTCTGAGTTTACAGTTTCAACCACACTTAAAAAGCAAATGTTAAATGAGCAAGATAAGAAAATTGCAGAGATTGTTAACCAAGGTCATTTTCTTAGTGGATGCAAAACAGTAAGCCGCTTGGAGTAATGTATTGAGCATAAGAGCTGCATGAACTTAACTTCCAGGAACTCTACTAAGTTTGGTATTCACCCTGAAAATCACTAACATGATGCTAGCTTTTTGACCTGACAGCATCACCTGCTAATTTCAAGAAATAACAACAGCAACAACAAAAGCAACCAACCAACCGAGATACTGCTAAGAATGAAGACAAATGTCCTTGACCAAATTAAAACAAATTACTACAAATATATTCCAGTTTTGCCTGGAAAAGTCTCTGAATGTTTCTGGTCAGTCCTCCATAAGCTTTTCTACAGATTTGTTTACTCTAGATGAAAGTCACCTCAAATCTATGAGCATGAAACCTTTTCTGTGGATGTTGAAATACTGTGATGTTGACTTCAAGCAGCAGGACATACAGGTAGAAACTTTACAGTCAGGTTCCACAGAAAAGAAGTGCAGAAGAGCTGAGGAATTAAGTACAACCCCAAGCCTGGGAGTGAGGCAAAAGCCCAGTTGTGCATTCAAATCAGTAGGTGTATTTATTAATCATACTGGGCCTCTGTTCAAGTATTCTCCTTTGCTCTTTTCGTAAACACTACAGGGTAGGAATGGAAACACTTTTCTCTAGATCTCCTCAGCGACATCACCACAGAGTAGCTGCTCAGCTCTCCGTCATGGCTTGGCTTCGCGGACGAAGATTTGGGAAGGGCTTTGCCCACGCTTATTGCAAGCGCGTTGATGGCTGAAAAGGCCAATGCGGGATAGGCAAGACCGGTTGCAAAGAGCACACCGGAGGGTCTCCTTGGGTGGTATAGTCGAGGCACGGTTCTTTCTGCGCGGTCTTTTCTCCTCGAGACTGATTCTACGCGTGCTCTCAAAGGAGACAGCAGCGTTATGTATGGTGTGTCTCCAAATCTCCCGATTGGAGGCCAGGGTGGACCACTGATGGTGGTCAATATGGCCTAGGCTGAGGTGTTGTTTCAGGGAGTCCTTATATCTCCTCTTTGGAGCTCTTCTCTTGCGGCAGCCGGTGGCAAGTTCACCATAGAACACGATCTTAGGGAGGCGGTGATCCGCCATCCTGGAGACGTGCCCTGCCCAACGCAGCTGCGTTTTCAGCAACATGGCCTCAATACTGGTGACGTCTGCCTGTTCAAGGACAGCAACGTTAGTCACGTAGTCAGTCCAGTGGATGTTTAGGATCGTGCGGAGGCAGCGCTGATGGAAGCGTTCGAGGAGTCGCAGATGGTGGCGGTAGATGACCCATGATTCAGACCCGTACAGAAGAGTAGGCAGTACCACGGCTCTGTAGACACTGATCTTTGTACTTTTCTTCAGGTGTTTATTGCACCAGACTCTTTTATGGAGTTTTCCGAAAGCTCTGTTTGCCTTTGCTATTCTGTTGTCTATCTCTTTGTCGATCAGCTCTATAACACTGCTATTTGCCACAGTTTTACAGTAAAGGAGCTTTGACAATTTGCTTTGATAGAGTAAATATATAACAACCACAAGTGAGTTATATTACTTTCTAGATACAGTCACTTATATGCGGGTGATTGCCTGGGCACTTACACTGTTGTCGCACTTTTTATTGGGTTCAGTTTGTTAAGGTCATTTTTTATGTTTTCTGTACAGGGACTGTTCTTTTTATTGTATGTGTGTATAGTCTCAAGCCTAGTCAGACCTTATGCCCGAATAGGGTCTCCAGATAGTGCTAAAAATGTTGCTGTTTCACAAATAAGAAAAGCTGTAAGTAGTAAAAATCTCTCTTAATGAGTCAGCATAGGAATGAACTCCAGAATGCATATGCAGTTAAGTTTCTTCTTTACCACTCACTAGTGTGTTCTTGAGCTCTTTTATCTACTACCTATCTGCTCCCAGCACAGCAACAGTCCAGGGCAAGACTCAGCTGCTTTAAGAATTTAAAGCTTGTATGCAGTAACAGTATGAGTATTTACTTCCCCAAGTCCCCTCTTTTCTTCATTAGTCCGGATACTTCCCTTGCTGATCGTGTCACTTTGTAAGCATTCATTACCTATCGATTGTGCAGTGTAGGGTGCATGGATGGACTGCTAAACCTACACAGAGAGAGACCTGTTTATTTCAATGAGGTTCTGACATGACATGCTACAGGATTTCTTAACTGAATATTGACAAGCTCTGGCGGATTCTCCACTTTGTGGACCAAATAGCGTACTCTGAGTTTGTTTTGCCTGATTTTCTGTCATTTTATTGTCTCTTCTTTTTTGTTTTTCAATTTTTTATTTCACATGTCTGTAGCCATATGGCATCAATATAAATCAAATTAAAATTAGATTAAAATTAGATAACAAGATATAATGAATATAATTTTTATAGACATCTATCTATCTATCTATATCTATTATATAAGCAGTGTGTGTGTCTCCATAAGTGTATGTGTGTGATAACTGTGCATGTACATGTGCATATACACACATGTGATTGGCATGCATTAGCAGTGGGTCAGCTCCGAGGCTTCCTTCTTTTTTGATGTGGAAAGAGACCCTGTCTCTGGTACAGGAAACGCTGAATATGATTCCCCCTGACGACATGTTGGAGTTGGTAGCAAAGGAGGTGACGCGAAGCCATTGCTACAGAAGGTTTCTAGTCATTGTTACAGAAGATTTCTAGTCCCTAGAAACTCTTGTGGCTCAGTGGGGACCGGCTGCTCCCTGGGGGGCCAGAAGCAGTGACTGTGGGGGTCCTCCCAGGGGTAGTAGGGCAGAGCCTGGTAGCCTGTCCCATCCCACCACCCCAACCAGGAGCAGGATGCTCAGGGAGCACCGGGGGCAGCTGAAGCCCTGGGCATTGGGCACCTCCCTGGGGATGGAATGGGACTAGTCCAGGCTGGGACATGAGCCCAAAGTTCGTCCTGGCTTGACAGAGCCCAGGACTGGGCAGGACTGCAGGGAGGTGCAGACTGGCCCTGCTGAGGAGTTGCTGGGGCATTGACAGGGGGGCTGACAAGGGGTCCTGGGCCATGGGCAAGGGACTGGGGGAGGCCCCGGGGGAGAATAGACAGGACGGTCAGGTTTGGCGTTGTCCTCAGGGCCCTGGTGGTTACATCAAGTTTATCCAGCTAGTTCCCATTTTAATGAAAAGACCAGCAAAATGTGAATAGGCTGAAACAGTTTCTGTCCACTCTAGAGGGTATGTATGGAGCGGATTGTGTGCTTATGCGCCCAGAAAAAGGTGCTTATCTCATCCTGCCACTCTGCCAATGAGGTCTGTTGCTCTTGAGTGAACATAGAACTAGAGAGAGACTGACATCCTTAAAGTGCAAAAGAGAACTGGAAGATGGAAGAATTATAAGAAATCATAGAAATAAATATATATATGTATTGGAGTCAGTATGTTTGGACTGGTTAGATGACATAAACTTGAACCACAAAAGACATACCTGAGGACTGTCTAAGTAGAGCTGAATAAATATGAAGGAAACAAGGAAAAGGAAAAAACTTCAGAGGAAGGGAGAAAAGATATAACACAGCCAAGGAGGCTACTGTCGTAACTTTGGTTAAAGATTGTACTATGCTGTCAAGAAGATAATGCTCGTAACCGTAAAAAGGCTGGTTTAATAAATACATACAATCAAAATAAGCAATTCCCTCTGGCACTATAAAAACAATAAAAGTGGTGGTATTATTTTGAAAAAGACGTGTAGGAATGTCTGAAAATGCATTCACAATTGTCCTGAGGGAGAAATATATTAAGGTGGAAGTCTTTTGGCACTAAATAAGTTTTTGCCCTACCTAATATGTGAACTATTACACAAGCCGTGTTTGTAAGACAAATCTTTTCTGTTTTGGCAGTAATTTGTCCCTTAACAGTATCAATACTTTATCACCGTAAGACATTATGTTATTAATTTCAGTGGCCTGCAGTAAGCAGTACAGATGGTTGGGTACCCAGCAGTAAATTTTTATCACTACTCAAACATTCCGGAGATTTTAAGTTGTATTTTCCAACCACAATTCATTTTATAGATCTACATAAAAATGAGCTAACAAAACAAAATCTGAAAATAGCAGCCTTTTAAGGGTATTAAAGAAGATTGTAATAATTTTTAAAGGATGTTATTATGTAGTGCATACAAAATAAAATGTACGAATGTCAGTTTATTGTAAATGATAGTTATTTTCATTTGATCAGTAAAAATAAAGATGTCATATAAACTAGTATAGATGTAATGCTGAGGCTTCTTAAAGTGCATGTAATTCTCTCTGTCTCCTGCGTGAACCTGTTTGAATACCTGCTGCCGTGAGTGATAAAATTGTCATTTACTGTAATATAGAATATCGAGCACACAGGCTCTCAAATACTGATCAAGTCTATCTGTACCTGTCTACACAATAGTTTTCTAAAGGATAAGAGGGCCTTCATTATAGAGCTTATAATTTCCTTTTACAGTTGCTGTAGCTGTTGTTGTCAGATACACAAACCCATAAGTAATCTTGAGCTATTTGCTGAATTTTTTTTTTTTAATCCTGCTATTTTTCAGATGTCATATCTGTATTCTTTCTATAACACTGCATTTGGAGTACCAGAGTATCCCCTGGTTTGTGATTTAAAAAATCATACAAATGTGAAAGCTTCTAACATCCAAAAGCAATTATTCCCAGGATTATTAGGTTTTGGGGCATATTTGGGGGTGGTATTTTCAAGTTCCTTTTGGTCTGAAACAGGCTTAGATGGGCTTTTAACATAATTCACGATGGGTATTTTTACTGTGTGCAAAACGCTCTTCTAAACAAAGTTCAGAGATTGAAGGCTATGTTAGCAGTCTTCAGTTGACTGTTATCGAGATCATTCTTCAGGCAAATACCCAGCTTTCCACATCATCTGCACGTTAGTTATCACCTCGAGTCTGAACTGATGCAAGCCGTCTGTTTCTCCAGGTCAGGAAACCCAGGCCAGGACTCAAGTGTTCACACTGGTTTCTACTCCAAAGGATAACACGGATTCAGTCATCTGGAGTCAGTCAGTCTGAGAACTTGAGCCTGATTCATGAGAGCAGTTCTCAGGCTATAACCACATTTACCCACTTAGACACAGTGAAGCTTAGAGCAAATATTGTGAGTAGCTTTGCCTAGTTTCTCCTTCCTTGTTCTTTTGTAATTCCCTTTGAAATCAGCGGGTGTAAAGGAAAAATGCTATTTATTATTGCTAATTCTCTTTGGTATCTTATCCTCAGTCAATGGACAGATGGATGTTAGGGATGTAAAGGATCATTTGTATTCACATTGAAGTTTACTGCCTGAATACTGTGTGGTAAATGTGTGAGGTCAAACAACTGTAGCTGAACCAAGTCTATTGGCAGCCTTGTGGAGGACAATGAATATGAAGACATATCCAGAAGTAAAAAATTATTTAGGTCATATATCCATATAGTGTTGTCCTCTGTATCTATATCAGAGGCTTGTCAAGGTTGCTTCTGCCTCTGTTCATTTAATGAATTGCATTGGTTAAGCATCTATTATTTGTATATTTTGGCCTTTTAATGTTTAATAACATCTCATTTTGACCCAAACTATATAAAATGAAAAAAAGCATGCAATCAGAATGAAGAATATGTGACTGTCAAAATGCAAATATTGTATTAGAAATCCTGCGTATATGCCATCATTTGGTCTGTTACTTTTCTGATTAGCCCCAGTAAATGAAATTGGAAACATTTCATTAATTTTATAAAAAAGGAGAGGGCTGAGTAGCATCATATTTCCTTTGTATTTTTCCCCTGTTCATTTGTGCAGTTATAATTACAGATTCTTTGTGAAATGTTCATGTCAATCCTTATTAATATCTAATTTCTAATCACAGGCATAAGTAGGTTTAAACTCCATTGCAAATCTTTTGAGAGATCTGTGGGTTTTGAGGGAGAAATGACATGTTGCTCAGCTTCTTAATATTTTCTGGAGATTCTTGTCAGTAGTTTTTCCAAAGGGAGAGAAGTTAGCAAAAAGAGGAGGGAGGAGAAGAAAAAACAAAAAGGAAAGGACCAAGAACATTCCCAGGCAAGAAGATACGTTCCAGTTTTTAAACATAATTATGCTTAGATTTATTGGTGGGTGTGACAGCTCCTGGTTGCGCTGCTTCAGTGAAAAGGAAGATAAATAAGGCTGCAACACCTGGAGACATGTAGGCAAGATTAGCTGAGATTTTAAGAAACTCTTCAGAGATTCAAAAACCTATAGAAAGATCTGGCAGAGATGCAGTGTAAAAGTTTGAGCAGCAAGGAACAAATTGCTTGAAGGAAAATGAAAGAATGGTATTTTTAGGTTCTTGCTTTATTTGAAATCGGTTGGTGGCAGTGAAGCTAGCAAAAAGGCACCAATCAGAATTTAACTTTAAAAAATGGGTGCCAATCATTTGTTTCGCAACGCAGTAACTTTTTCAGTATTTTCAGTTGAGTTATAGCCGTTTCTGGCAGTAGTTCAGTAGCTACTCCTTGTGTATATAAAAATATACATTAGTCTTGGCTCAACTTTGCCAGTACTGCAATTTTTTTACATCACCTTTTTTATTCACTATGGCAGTCGTATTTACCTGCAGAAATGGAGTATTGCAGGATGAGTTGGTCTGCCTCAGCTTTACATAGTGCGGTCATGACCAAATATCTGATTATTTTTATTAGAAAATAAGAGTCTGATTTCAAGTAATTCACAGTTCCAGCATTTTCACTAGCTTTTATATGGGTTCTAATATTTCAGAGACGGCCTTAAAACAAAGACAAACAGCACAAAATAGTATGAATCTAAGAGACTATTTGGAAGTGGGGCCTGGAGGAGTCTAAAATAAGATGGATCCCCTGGAACACCTGGAGTTCATCTTCTTTCATATCTGGAGGACACCATGTTACACTTTACTACATTTCTGTATGCGTGAAATTATGAAGGTAGAATCTCTTTCTATGATCTTCTGGCTCCTTATCATCCCACTTCCTAATCTGTGGCTTAAACAACAGCTTATCCTTTTGAAAGGTTCTTACACTTAAAAAGGTTATTCTGTTGTTTGCTTTGATTTCCAAATGCATTATTAATAATCTATTTAATTTTTCAGTATAAAAAATTGTAATATTTATTAAAAACACTTATCCAGAGTTTATATGGTCTTTTAAAGTGCAAAATTATGTGGTGTATTTTGGAAGAATAGGCTTTCTTTTTTTTAATATTTCTACTACTTGTAGTTTTAGCTTGAGCCAAACAAGGATATAATAACTTCTGTGTTTTATTCAATATGTTCTGTGTTTTATTTCAATACTTCAGCTAGGATTCTCAGTCAGACGGGCACAAAATAGGACTGACTTCCCATGAAGGCTGGTGAACGAATGCCAAACTTAAGCTGTTAAGTTGGTATTTAAAAGGCATAAAAAAATTTCAAAAAAAAAAAAAAAGTACAGGGAAAAAGTCATTAACAGTAATATTGATAGCTTTTATAAAAGAGGTATATATTAGGTACATTATGGCTTGGGTTACTCAAGGGTGTTGGGTATTTGCTGCTGTCATCATATACTGTGCTTATATCTGACTAGAACTTAGATACAAATTACAAAAGAGGAAGGAAATACTGGTGGGGGGTGACTCTTAATGTCATGGTGTAAGGACAAAAATTTTCATCCTGTGTTGACCAAGTCTGAGCATGAACTTTACTTGAGATGTTCAGATGAAGGTGCTGAAGAACTGGTCCAGATCTAAACGGATCTTTCACTTCATATTTTCTGTCAGCCTAGATATATTTAGTGGCTGCTACTTTACATCTCAACTCAAGAACCCTGCACAGGTAATGAAGATTCTGTTCCTCCTTTCAGCTTTCAGTTTTTCAATAAGTTCAAACATTAACAGAAGGTTTAACTTCTTACAACATCTGCTGTGAAGAATACCAGACAATAAAAATGTGTTTAAGAGCAATGTAAATTTGTGCGAACGAATGCATATAGAAAAATAGCCGTTTCTGTCTATACAGTGCACTGTTCCCAGTTACTGATTTACGCATCAAAAAAAGTCTTGTATTCCTCTCAGTGCTCATCAGTAGGTTTTTATTTTTTAAAAAAAATTAGAATATATTAATAGGAATTAATAAGGATTAATAGGGAAAGGTTAGAGAACAAAATTGAAAACAAACTGTAGCATAAGTATTCAAACATCCTCAATACAGTGGAAATACGGTTCCCCAATTCAAAAAAGGAGTAGAATTGTAAAAGGTGAACGGAAAGACAACAAAGCTAATCAAGTGATGGGATTGATTTAATCTCTCTCCATCAGAGGAGAGGTTAACTGACCTATCATCTTCAGTTTGAAGAACAGACAGCTGAGAGGAATATGAAACAGGTTGTAATATAGGGAAAAGCATGGAGAAGATTAAGGGAAACAATTCAAGATATAGAGGACATCAGATAGACTTCTGAGCAGATTTACAGAAAACCAAATTAGGTAGTTAAACTAGGGAACTCATTGATAAAATATGGATTAATTAAAAGAATGGTTGCACAAATTAGTATATAAAAAAATACCTAACGTGGGCTATAATACAGATATAATCTCAGAAATTCCCTGAAACGCTTCTGGAAGCTGAGGAGATAAACTACATGTGCCTTTTTCTTACGGTCTTTCTTTGCAATTGGCCACTCTCAGGTACAGGATAGTAGGTTAGCCTTTGGTCTGAATCTATATCGTTATTTTTATGTTCTTTACAAAAGTATATTTTTCTACAAAAATAAATTAAAAAAATGGGTAAACCTGTTTCAGATAATATACAGGAAATAGCACATTTATTTTTTCTACTGCACAAAAAAAGGAAGAGCTACATCCAGAAAAATTACACCAGCTGATGCATAAAGGAAAAAATGCAGGAAAAAAGAGCTCAGCAGACTGTCCAAAAATTTTCAGGAACCAGCCACTTAAGAGGAAAGCAGAAAGCAAGAAAGTCAATGGAACAGTCAGTTACTAAAATGTGACTAAAAAGCATACCAAGCAAATCTGTGGGTCTTGGCCAAATATTATACAATGACTACCTTAAATAGCAATGAGATGGAATAGATAGAGCTTTCACAGATTTTGCCTGTACACTTCAAATGCAAATTAAGTTATTTATCCACTACCTGATTCATTTGTTTAATGATGTAATAGGAACACAGTTTAGGACTTTTTATCTTATTTCTTAGTGTAGCAAAGAATGAGCACAGAGATAATACTTTATTGAGATGAACACTAAGTGAAGTACTGTGACAATATACTGTAACTTGAAGTGTTTTAACACCTAATGATGACAATTTGTACAGTAATTCCCACTACAGTAAGGTACAGAAATACAAAAAAATCATGGCCGAGTATAAAAGTAACTTTATGCCACTTTCATGTCCTTTTATGTCTTCTTGATACAGGAAGTTAACATGTGAGATGTTTTGGGGATGCTTAAACTAGATCTGCAAATAAACTACTCCTGGTTTTTTAGGAAGACCTTTCTAAGTTCAGACTAGATTATGTTTAAACAGGGAGCAGTTTCCTTCTCACAGTTCCAACTCCCTTTTCACTTAGCACTTGGCCCAACTGCTCGCTTTCTGTCAGATTTAGAGTGACAACATCAATACTCTTCTGTCATTATTCTCATCATTTAGAATTCATTCTTCCAGTTTCTTGGAATTGCAAAACTCAATTTAATGCCCAAGGATTGCTTTTGCTAGATCAATTTCTATGGAATTTCATTCCACTCCCGGATTTCACTTCTGCCCAGACTTTTGCCATGTGTTCCTTTTTTATAGTGCTGTCCTATTGTATCCACTATCTTGTTATACCTGGACTTCAGCCTCAGCGCGATTTTTCAGAAACTACTACTTTCAGATCTTTCTCCTCTTTTTAGTACCCCTTACTGATCATTCCCTGCTTCAGAGTAATTCTGAGCTGGTTAATACCAATACCTGCCCCAAATTTTCTTTCCATGGATAAATGTTAGCAGAAAGTGCATGATCTAACATTTCTAGCACTTCCCCCATTTACCTGCAACAAAATCTAAAAATCAGACTCCTGCTCCCAAACAACTGGAAAAAGAAGTGCAAATTCTTGGTTTACAATATGCCTGTGCTTCCCAATGTGCTCTTAGTAGGACCAACTCAGTGTACCAAGTGCTATTTTTCTCAGAACTGCATTTAACTTAGAAATTTGTAACTGGATAAATGCTATGTGAAATAAAGGAAAAGTTCTGCTGTTACTCAGAAAAGTGATGATCCACCCCTGAAAAAAAACACACATTAAAAAAAAAAAAAAAAAAATCAGCTAATAAATACTGCTAGAAGAACAGAGTAAAGAGTTGATATTTACTTTATGATCTGAAAAATACAATTATCTGGGAAAAAAATGCACATAATGGCTGCGTGATTATTAGTCTTTTCTCCCTTACTTACCTATGTCTACACATCATTCCTTTTGAGAAAGGAATTACATTTTCACAGTGCGTCTATCACAAGAAAGCTCTGATCTTAATCTGGGCATCTGGTCACAAAGTTAATGTTAGAATACTAATCAATAAGTTAGCCTGTAGAAATCCTCAGGAAGAATGTGTACAGTACAGCCAAAGAAGAAATAATAGTAAAACCAAAAATTATAACAATCTTATAGTTGTTATTATTATATTATTCTAAATGTTACAATAATATAGGTGTGCTTTAATTAAGACATTAATTAGATATTTTGGTAATGAATAAGATTAAATTCATGAATCTTGGAATATTAACAAGTAAAAAATTATTTTTTTTCCAGATACTAGAGGTAACATATCCAGTTGATGTTTTATCTGTTGTCAGTGATTAAACTTAATACCAGACGGCAGCCTTGATCCTGGTCAAAAGACAGGTGCTAAAGTGAAAAGTCCTTCCATTCAACCATGAGAGTTTTGATAACCTTGTCTTAGTGGAAAGCCAAGTCACTCTTTGCATATCTTAAGTGGATCGTTTTACCCAGTGTCTTTATAAGATATTTTCATTCTCTCTAGTGAGGAGGATAAAAAAGCTGAAATACAGAAGTGGTTTGTAAAGTATTTCAAAAGTACTGTCAAAACTTGACATGAAGAGCTTTTAAACTGGAAACAGCAAGCAAATGAGTTACTAATCTCAAATGTCTGTGTGTATAAGCTGACAGCTTCTGTCTGCCCCTTGCCTTTGCTTCCCAAATGTTTGCCTGATGTAGATGGCAAGAACCTCTCCAATCATGCTCTTTGGCTGTTCCTTCTGAAGCTGTCAGGCCCATTGCCTTTCATCTGTTTTCTATACACTGTGCAAGTGTCAGCTTGCTATGGGGAATCAGAGCAGAAGCAGCTGTGCAGAGGAGTATGCCAGCTACATGAAGAGTAGGAGAGAGATGGTCAAAAAAGAAACTCTGGAGGATCTTGCACTCCAGATTACATCACGGGGATTGAGAGACCAGACCAAACACTGTGAAGCCCAGCCAGCTACATGGTGGCTCTGCGAATGTTCTTTTGGGCTACATTCAAATTTTGCAACTAGAGTTTACATGATTTTTTTCCTTCAAATAACTTCATTACCAAAAAGTACCTAAATCTGAACTGTCTCACAACATCCATGACATATAAAACTAAAGGCTACATGAATTTTGAAGGGCAAAATACCTGTATTAAAGACAGGAGTTCAACTTTTGTCTGCCAGAGCCTGAAAGACTTTCACTGGAACAATTTTGCAAAACCAAAAAATAGTAAAAGTTTATTAAAGCGACAAATAATAGATTCGGAATTGCTGTTGATTAATGCACTCACTGCAACAGCACTAATAACTAGTATATAACAGTAATGCTAGCAAAAAGAAAACTATCCCGCATAATCTCACCATATGAGAGTGCAATTCTTACCCAGAAGACATTCCTGTCTTGGATGGAGGAAGAAGAGTACAACCCATCAACTGTCCCTATTAGGTCTTCAGTCTTTTCCACCCAAGAGAGGTATTTCTCCTCCTGGGTTTTGATACCCTAAGTCTGTTTGCCTCTGCCTCATGTGATGTTTAGCATGATTTGGGTGGAGATTTGAATAGCATAATCATATATGTTTAGCATGTACTGGTTTTGGCTTATTAGCGTATTGAGGGGCGTGAATCTTAATAGTAATTTTGCTGTTAATTAGGCTTGGACAGTGGGACCTTCAAAAGCTGTTTTCTTTCTCATCTTAGCCAAAACAGGACTATCTTACCTTCACAAGACTCCCTCCTTCAGCCATTATTTATGCCAGCTCAAGGAATCTCCACCTTTAGAGATAACATAGAAATCTCCTGCTTGCAAAGACCTTAGCCTTTTGTGCAGAATTCCCACAAAAGACATGAGCAAAGTAAGTTTTATTGGGACTTCTCCTAGTCTCCCTTTGTTGAAGATCATAGCTTCCTTTGCTGTGTGCTTCCAGCATGAAACAGACTTCTTGGTTTGAAAAAAATCCTTCCAACAGCTACTGTATCAAGGGCTATTCCCAAAACTCTTTAATCAAAAATAATCCTACTAATATGCAAGTTATTCCAAACAAAATTGTTTGCTTCCATATTGCTATAGTTCTGATTTTCATCCCCTAAGCAAGTGCTTGTCCAGTAGGACAAGTGAAGAGAAATCTATACTCTGATATAGAGACATTAGAACCATAAATCCTGCACACAATGTTTAAAAGTCAGCTTTTGAAGCATAACTGTTGTGAAAGCTGTAACATATAACCTGCAAATTTGATATTGCTTCATTGTGTTCTATGGAAATCTGGATGCAGGATTCTTTTTGTACTTTTGAATGAGGTAATTGATCTCTACCACTAGTCAAAAATTTTTGTATTAGCTCTGACTGTAACTACTACAAACAAAAAATGTTGTCAATCCAGGAGAGATTAACTTTCTCACACAGAATATCTGACATCTTTGCTGGAATTAATCTGATTTGTTCTCATATTTTTCATTTCCTTCTGCTATCATTTCATAGTTTAGGAACCCTGCATTTTCAACACTGAGAAGTTCTGCAGATTAGTTTTATAGGTATATGGAATAATATTTTCTTTTTTGTCTTGTAGTTGTGCACTTGGCTTTATATGGCAATTATATTTACATATAAAAGTAATCTGCAAGGATTTTAATCCAATATTAATGCAAATTTGTTGTGCAGTTCAGTACTTTGTAGAAAGACTGCTCTTATGTATGCAAATCCGTTATATATATTAAATACTTCACTTCTGCAAATTTCCTTAAATGAGCCACTAGATGAGGCTTATAATGAATGTTCTGAAAATGCAGCAGGGATGCAAAGGCACGTTATGAAGTGAAAAATGCAGAAAAATGCATTCTTGTTTAAATTGCCATTTTAAATGTCATTTCAGTCCTCTTATATGTAATTTTAAAAGCCTCCTCCTTCTTAAATTCTCTGTTTCCAAGGGCCCTTGCAAAAATCATGACCCATATTGCAGGGTGGGAGACTGCACCAGTGTCAGGCTGTTCTAATTTCCTCTAAGCCACGTTCTTCATCCCCAAAGGGAGCACAAGTTTTCATAAATGTCAATGTTCATATGTATTCAGTACTGCAAGGACATTTCTCCCATTGATTTCCTTCTGTGTGTGACTGTGAGCAAAAGAGGCGGGGGTGGTGGGGCAGTTCTTCAGCTGCTCTTATGCTACCTAAGATTCCCAGTTCCAGAATTAAATTACAGAGAGAGATCCATAATATACATTCAGTCACTACAATGGCTCCCTTAGGGCTTTTGTTACTAATGGCATAGGCTCATTTGTGAAGATTTTCATGCAGCTTTCTTGAAAGGGCCTCAGTAATCCACCACTTTTGAACAAATTACACGCCAACAATATGCTCGCCAAAGGAGTTGCTTGGCATGGAACAGGTTATTCAGCCCTATTTGGCTAGGAGATAGCACATTGTGAGAAGAAAGGAGAGGAGAGGGGAGAAGAGGAGAGAAGGAAGAGGGGAAAGGCAGTGATCTGTGAACAATAGGGCTGGAGGAAAGGAAGCAATAACATAAACGAGCTATTTACACTTTTTAACTATGAAAACAAAGCCTTAGCAATTAACAGAAGGCTTTCTTGTGGAACAAACATCTTTATGTTAAGTGTATGTGGCTTTAACACACTTTTGGAGGAAAGAATCTTCTAAAATATTGTTTTGTTTGTATCAGGAATGAAGATTTCCTTCCACCAAGGTCTTCTTTCTGTTCTTGTAGTTTGTGGGCTGTAAGTTATGGTGTGTCCTTCCAACAGGCAACTGACTAGAGCTCAGAGAGGAGTCATTGGGTGTTTCTTTACGAATGCCTCATCAAAAGGCAATAAAGCTCCTGCTGTATGTTGAATCACAAACAGAGAATACGTGTTCCAACATCTTAGCATCAATCTGAATTCCTCCCTCCTGGCAAGATTCATCCTCCCATGATCACTTTATCTCAGGCTCTCTTCTCAAGGATGATCATAGGACCTGTGCTGTCCAACTTCAGTAAGGGTCTTGTGATATCTCTTCTTCTCTATACTGTCTTAGAAACATTTGGCTTCACGTGAAGTTTCTGTGTTGCATCCTGTGATGTCAAAGGCTTAGAGACAGAGGACTGGAACTATTTTTCTCCATCTATTGACTACAGGCTATGATGGGAAGGCTGTCTTCTCTTTCACAGGTCATGAAGGAGAGGAGTAAGGACAAAAGAAAGCTTTGATCATTCCACCAGAACAGGTGTCATCTGACAGAGATATTTCATTTTGCTGTTAAGACTCCCTCTTGAGTCCTAAACAAAAATTAAACTCGTGTTTGGATATTAGATGTAATAACTGCTTTTTCATGTCTGTGTTCGCAGCTTCCCCCGCCCCAGCCCCCAGTATTACAGCCAAAAAGACTAAATGTTTATTTATTCAATCAGGCTCAACAGTCACAGAAACTTAAAATCCTTTATTTGTCTTCTTACATTGTATCCATCAAGAGCTCAGCATGCCACAGAAGTGAACAGTGTGTGTCGGGACAGTTAATTCTTGGGTTACTGGGATATCAGAAGCTCAGTCAGAGTTAATTTAATTTCTTTAGCTACAGCATTGCTGTGTAAACAGATGGCGAACACACAGGAGTGAGAAGTTGCATCATGGTTGAAGTGTAGTCTGTCTATAGGTACATGTTTAGTCCATGTACACTGATGGGCATGACAATTCAGGTAATCATTCCTTCTTTTGCTCACGTACAGAATTTAAACGTATTTAAAGTCTTTCACATGTATACCTAGACTTTGGACCTTGACCTGATAAAGCACTTAAGCACCTGTTTAACCAGGAGGACAGTCCCATTACTGTAGAGAGTGCCTGTACAGATATTTGCCTGCATAAGGCAGAACACAGAACAATGTAGGCCACCTCGAAATCAAACCCTTTATATTAAAATAGATTTTACTAAAGCAATTATCAGTGCAATCTGACTTACAGAATCACTCAAGGGAGCTGCGAAAAATTAGATGCCAACATATGTTCTCTGTTAATGAAGACAGAGCAGTACTCTACTCAGCTCTTTGGGTATAGTTTTGGGCAGTGTGCTAAAACAGTAGGTTGTTTATTAAAGGTAGCTTTTTTTAAAACTGATTTGGGCAGTTTAAAACAATTAGTTTCATTAAATTTGCTATGATTTTCACTGCTATATATTTTCACTTCTTAATAAAATAGATTTTTAAAATAATTTTTTAAAATAAATGTTTAAAATAAAATTTCAATAGAATTTTGGGGTGTAGAGGGAAATGGCAAGTCCCACAAACTGCTGTCTGTTTAGCATATGGGGTTGAAGTATAGAGGGGTGAGGTTCAATAAACGTCTTTGCCTAAACAGCAAGGCAGCTCTCCACAGAGAAAAACAGGGACCTTTGACATCCACCTCCCTGGTTTAACTCACTCAAATAATCTGTATCATTCAGATCTCTCGTCTTCTCAAACTGAAAACAGATGTTTAAACAAATTTGACTTTAATGCAGAACAACAAGTACATTTAAACCTTCTACAGTTGCTGTAAAATTGAATTGTCATCCTCCAGGCAACATTAAACTCAAGCAAAATTTTCATTCAGTGATGCAATAAACATAATTGTACCATATGAAGGACAAATGCATATTTAGGTAATGTGTATGCAGTACTTTGTAGGCAGAGGCAAGTGACCTTTGCCCACACTTTGTGTTGGCCAGAAGCCAGGTGGATGAGATTAGCACAATGTTGAGCCAGAACCTGAACTAATAAAGCTTCCTGATTGTAGAGTTTGTTACTTGGGCTTAGTTCCATACAAACAACAATTGTATAGCTTCTGGTTGCATCTGTGGTAGTGGTTTAGTTCAGATATGAATGTACTTCTGAAATTAATGTCCTGATCATCTTTGCTTGTTGTGCTTTGTGTTACATCTACGAGCAGTCTCTAAGCACATGAACTTGAATTCTTTTTGGGTGAAATGAAATGAAATTAAATGGGAAGGTCTGATCTCAAAGTGCACGGAAAGCAGTGCAACTGCTAATGAGTATTCAGTTTACAGGGTCGGACTAGAGGTAGTGAGAAGTAGAATCTCCTAAAATGTGTATAGCATGGACAGTGACGCCTCAGCACCAAGCGTTTTGCTCTGTAAGTCTGCCTATGTTCAGCCTCTCTATTTATTAAGGGAGACACAGTCAGAATAGCTCAGTCCTCACAGTCAGGGATACTTAGTCTGGTGTGGTCCATGGAAAGGGAATAATATGTAAATCATCATTACATTACAATGAGCAGTAAGCTTCCCTCTCTTCCTTTCTGCCTAGGCTGTACAGTAAAGGTGTAAAGATAGGAGAAAAGCAAGGGGATGGAGAAAGAGAAAACACTGACTCTTCTGTCTTTGGATACAGTGCCTTGTCTCTACTTGGTGCTGCAGCGGCTCCTCTTAGCTAGAGTGAACACTTACAGATGCAGTAGCATCTGGGGCTCTTAAGCCGCATGATAGAGGGAGTCCAGTTACTCTATGTGGGATTGTTGTTTTTTACTGGTACTGGTTTTAGTTTTGAGGTTTGGGGGTTTTTTGGGTTGGTTTTTTTTTTTTGGAGGGGGCTGTCTATAGAGCGCTTGACTATACTTAGGCAAATTTAGATGAGAAAAAACAAGATGGGAGATTATTTCTTCTAAAAAGCAAACCAACAAACATTAACCATTTAAAAAAAAAGAAGTTATCAGTCTAACAGCTGTACATCCACAAGAGCCCATGAGAAAGGAGAATTAAAAATAGCTAGTTTTTAAAGTTTTTCATGGCATTGCAAAACCACAAACAGGATACATTTCATTTTATCAGCTACAAATTGCATGAAAGATCTTCCCTCTAGACAGCTGATGGAATCGTTTGTTAACAACTGTTTTAAAACAGCTTAAACCACACCAAAATATGAAAGCTTTCATGGAAACAAAACCAAGTCCTGTTGCAAAATTGAACAAGCCAATAAACTTAATTTTTAAATTGTTATTAAACAGGCACAACTGTTTTCGACAAGCCATTTTACTGATTTCACTATATCGCTTGCAGGCTAACATAAAGAATAGTTTGAGTGAGAACAGACAAATTTATCCCCAGTTTACTACTCCTTTTTAAAGTACTGCAATGAAATACCAGACATTCTTAAATCTTGTGAATAGTAGCTGTCTCAGAAATGACAGGGTTAGCCCTTGTTTTTTATGGAGTTATTTGTTCTTTTAACTTAAATCAAGAAGTAATTGTCCATCAGATAAAAGTATAAATTGTGTAAATTATTCTTCTATTGATTAACAAAATAATCTCTATACCTGTCTTGTGTAGCTGAGGAAATACTAAGAATCATCAGTAAATTGGCAGTAAAGATCTTCACCTCATGTTTGAGTAAATTTCAAGGAAATAATTTAAGCGACCACTTCAAGAGCACACATAAATGCCAAGTTCATGAGATACTCTCCTTAATAACTCGGTTGAGTGCATAATTATGTTATATTGTATATTTGTAAAGAACAAACCTGAAATATTATCTTTCTTTTTCCCAACACAACCATAGCCTCAACAAAGTTGTCATCATCTGATGAAAATTTGAGATTTTTGGAATAGTCTCAACTAAGATAAGATTTGGTATTCTGCCACTGGATTGATAAATTATAGAACTGTTCTATTAAAGGGAATATATAGCAATTCAAAATCACAGAAAATGCTGCTGTCAATGTGTATGTGCTGCCTGCATCAACAACCAAGTGACAAGGCGAATTGATTACTTTGCTCTAGCTGTCCTATGGGTCTTTTCCTTCCTGTCTAATTAAAAGCTTTTCTCTCCCTGTGAGTTCTAAATATTCCATGAAAACTGTTTTTGGTGGGGTTTTTGGGTTTTTTTGGCTTTTTTGCAATTTTTTATATTTAGCTATTAGTGGAATACCATTTCAGATCTCTGTGTGTCTTAGGGTTCTGGTTTCTTACTATATGGTTAACAGTGTTGCTTCTAGAAAGACAGCAAGGTTTTTCTCGCTGAGCATCTTCTTATGGTGACATGTTAGTTGAAGATCATTCTTATGACACCATGTGTTGGGATTGTTTGGCGGGGTTTCAGTAGCGGATGATGAGGCTGCTGGCGTTGCCTTTGTAAGAAGCTTTCTGAAAAGCTCTCCTGGCTCCAATTCGGCCCCTCCTCTGGCCAAGGCTGAGCCAATCGGCACATCTGGGAATAAACATATTGAATAAACATATTTAAGAAGGGAAACCTGTTTGGCAAGGGCCTTTTTGTTTTAGAATGCTCTCTTTTGTTTTTGAAGGTGGTTAGGGCAGAGAGAGAGAAACAACCCATGTGGACACTCAGTTTTAGCGAGGAAGAAGGCAGGAAGACACAACAGAGCATCCATTTCCCTTTGTCCCGTGGTGAGATGACAGGCCACGTGCATTCTGTGAAGATGCCCATGTTGGAGCAGGGGCTTCTCAGTCCTTGGAGATCACTGGTGGAGAAAGATTCCTGAAAGTGGTCACGACTCTGAGAGAGATCCACACTGGGGCAGTTCATCTCTGGGAGAACTGCTGCCCGTGGGGGACCCCCATGCTAGTTGTAGGATTTCATGGAGGACTGTATTCCATGGGAGACACGCCACATGGCCACAGGGGAGGACTGTAAGGGGTATTTCTCTTGAAGAGGAAAGAGCAGCAGAAGTAACATGGATTGAACAGGGACTGCTTGTGACTCCCATCCTTTGCTCCCTCCTGTGCCACGTAGAGAGGATGAGGTAGGAAAGCTGTGCCTGGGAAAGGAGGGAGGGGTGGGGGGAAGGATGTACTGTCCTGCTCTGGATTGGTGATTTGGTAGCAATTTTGTTA
Source organism: Bucorvus abyssinicus (assembly GCA_009769605.1). NCBI lineage: Eukaryota > Metazoa > Chordata > Aves > Bucerotiformes > Bucorvidae > Bucorvus > Bucorvus abyssinicus. The sequence goes on along the minus strand of CM020028.1, from coordinate 28,534,433 downwards.
TATAAGTTAAATTGTGTTTGTTTCCCCAAGTCGAGTATGTCTTTTGCCGTGACCATAACTGGTGAAGTGGCCCACCCTGTGCTTTGTCCTGACCCTTAAGCCTTTGGTTGCATTCTCTCCTTTCAGAGTGATAGAGTAATTGCATGGTGATTGGTTGTCAGCTGGGTTTAAACCACGACACACAGGTACATTTGATGAGAAACGCAGAGAAATTCCTGACTCTTTGGAATGGTTCCTGCTGAAGAGAATTATGCCACAGCTCAAGAGCAATTGATAGAGCAGCAGAAGGTGAAGCAGATGCAATAGCAGAAAAATAAACAGGTGCCTGGCAATAAGAGAAGCAGGAGTTGGGTTTTCTCTCTGTCTGGTGTCTAGAAGAGATAATAGCAATACACAGCCTTGCCAAGAGTATGTTGTTTACATAGTGCATGTGCACCCACCTGCTCCATCAAAAAATGAGCTTGTGAATTCGCCTGGCTGAAAAGAACAAAAAAAATGTTGATGTGGTTTTATATTGTGCCTGTTGAAATGACAAAAAGCATTATAGAAAATTAATAAAATCCACATGAAGGACTATTAATGTCCTTACAGTTTAAATGAGCTTTTTAAACTGCTAGCTATGTCTCTTGCATTCCCTAGTTTAGATGTGAACATACATACACGATACAACTATTACACAAAATAGCTTTGCTTTCATGTTTTCCCTTTTCTGTGAAGAAGGCGTTAAAATCAGCAATGACAGAACTAAGAAACATGCATTTGATGCATTTAGTGTCAGTAGTGAAAACAGTATTTTCATAGTTTATATTAAGTCTTAGTTTAAATATTAGGGCATTTGAATATTTATGTCTTCTTTGAATGGAAAAAATTAAAGTAAAAAATATTTGTTCAGTTGTGCTCATCTTTCATTGAAAAAATTCTTTCACCGAAAAAATTCTTTCACCAAAAGTTCATACTGAAATTTCTAATGCTGATGAGGCAACTACTACAAAAATGAAGGGAAAGCTTAACTGCATTGCTTAATATCAATATTATGCAATTGCATTGAGTGATATTTTGCTTACTTTTGTGATTCAAGTAGCTTAGCAGGCTTTTTCCTTTAGGTAAAATTCAGCAATATGTGATCTATAGTATTGTCAGTTACCATAGTAGACCTCATAGGCCATTTATTGTTAATTAATTGCATTATATTTCTAAATCTATGCACTGAATATCTCCAGGACAATTGAAATTTCAGGATAAGGTAAATGCTCTAAAACTGGACTGATCTCCAGAGCTGTGGCTGCTGTCACTTCACAGTGACAGTATCTACTTCTTTTGGCTCTACTCTAAGCTCCCTCAAAGCACTCATTAGCAGTTTGTCCTCCGTCATCATAATGGCAGAAGGTATATAAATAAAGTTGGCGGGAAAAAGTGGAGATCTGAATTTAAATCATATTATATTCTGGCAGGGTAACAATCAACCTTCTGAATTCTGACTAATAGGAAATACCAACATAGGTATTGTAATATAGGAATTGGCGAACAAGGGAGTAAGAATGGACTTCCAGAACTCATATCCAGAGCAGATGAACCATGTTCCTTCACAATTCCTAAGTTTGGGATGAAGTTTCAGTAGTTGCAGGTGTGCATATACTTTGGATCCTGTGTGGATGGCCTGTCCTGCCACAGGTCCAGCCTTTTCTATATCTTCTTCATGTAACCAGCAGTCATCAAAATCTCCCTGCTCTGTTGATTAGCATGTGAACTTCATCTCCCCTTGCTGTATTACCCAAATTTTCCCGTCATTAAGCTTAGTCTAAATTTAAATTCACTAGCAGTGGCTATGGATTTATAATAGCTTAAATGAGGCTATAATTTGGTCTATTAAGTTTGTACAGCTGACTATCAAGATATTTTTCTTTTCTGAGTCAAAAAATTGTGCTACTCTTCTGAACAAAATTTCATCATCCACCAACATTTTAAGAATGTATACTGAAATATATTTAACACATTGTATGCTAGTGAATATTTTCATAAACTGATGGTTCTTTTTCAGAAGTAAGAAGTCAGACTAGTGCCTCCAGAAAGGAAGTACTGAGAAATGAAAATGTCTAATCTTTCATGTTTCACTTCATCAGAAAAAGATACAAACCAATGCAAACTTCTGAGTCAGAGATAGGGAGCTGAAATTGTTCAGTGAACTACTTTTAAGAGGGAACACAGATGGTGGAACAAATTTATTGTAAAAAAAAAAAATCAATACAAAAAGGCAGCACACGAACTGACAAAAGGCAAGACTTTACTTTGAAATACATATGGTACAGTAGTATATTTTCCTTTAGCATTTTAATAGCCTAGTATACATACATTGAACCAATATACAATACTAGGAGACAGAACACTTTACCTTTTTTCTGGCTTAAACTAATGTTTCACTATGTTTTTCTAGGGTTTTTTGGAGAAAGAGATGGAAAAAACACTTCTGTTGATAAAGCTCAGCAGATTATATTGTTCCTTTCCCTTTATTTCTCCTGGAAAAGTCTGGGGGTTCAAGCTATTTTTATCCTTTTAAAAATAAAAAGCAGGCACAGCAGAGGATGCATTTTCACATTTCACATCATCGCCAAGAAATACAGAGCCCTGACAAGCAAGATAAATGAACAACAACCCAAAAAGCAGTGGAGAAGGGTCAAATCCCTTTGACTTATGGGCCATTGTAGAGAACTGCAGGTCACACAATCTTTCCTTTTGTTTCTTAAGCTACCAAGTGGAAACTATATAGGATAAATGTTTTCCTGATTTCAAAATAAAGAAAGAGGAAGATGACTCAGAAACTAAGGACTGGCTGTGCCAGAGTCTGGCATCTATTATTGACACTTGTTAGTTATCTAACAAACTTGAGTCATTTGCTTAATCTCATAGGTTCAGGAAGAGTGGTAGATAGTCAGTACTGCTCATTTTTTGGTCCCAAACTGTTTCTTCATTTATGACCAAGTCCTGATTTCCTTAGTTGAGGAGGGTATCCGCCAACTTTTATTTAATCTAGAGACCTACTGCCAGAAGTAAGGCTGGGTATAAGGGTCCTGGGATTTGATTTTCTGTGTTCTTAGCTGTGTTGAAGGTGAGAATATTCATGTTCAAGGCTGTTGCTCTTTTGCTTTCCGATCTCACTTGTCTCTTCTCTCATGATTTGCAGAATATAACAACAGTGCAAACAGTTTCATTCTGACACAGTTATTGCGTTTAAGAAAAATACTCTCTCCTCTTCTCTTTCCCCTTTCCAAATGAGGATGTATATTTTCTTGATTATGCAGAAAGTTGACAGATGTCATATAATGGGAAACAGGAAGATGTAGTCTAAATAATAATACCAATTTGCTGCATCAGCTAATCAGGAATATGATCATGAATTCTTGGTCTTAGAATAGGAAAGATCAGAGAAAGAGCGAGATGCTGTTAGACAAGTGGGATAAATTAGTATGGAAGATTAGCCAGTGATTAATATGTTTCAAGAGTTGTTTTTATACTGTTACATTTATAGATATATACTTATCTCCCCTTCCTGGCTTGTCTCTATTTATGGACAGTAATGAGATGGAAGGGAATGGAGAGAGAAACTGGGATTTACAGAATGCTGACTGTGCAATCAAGCTTAATACATGGAGAAATTTCAAACATCAGGAAAAAAGGAGGAAATGAGGAAGTGAGCAATGTACAAAAGTCAGATTCTTTATCAGAAGTTAATGCCTCCACCATGTTCCTTAAGGGCTATTATAACTCCCACTATTCTTCTGTCTGAAGCAAGAAATACAATTACAGCAGTAATAGAGTTTTCTCCTGACTAGCCATCATGCTATGTTCTGGCATTACTAATGTATGTTATCTTCATTGTTTATATCCTCAGCGTTAACATATATTAGTGGGACAGTTTCTATTTAGGTTGATGGAACTAAACTGTCATTGCTTTAATATGACGTGAAGAGGTCCCACTTTTTCTCCCCAGATTTTATTCACGTTCCTGTGCAGTGATCCAGTTCATGGAACTCATCTGGCTGCAAACTGAGGGTTAGTTTCTATCTTGATTTCTCTTCAGCATCCTTGATTTGTCTCAGACAACTACACAAACTTTGTTATGACACACATGAGCAGGTGGGACTGAGCCATTGAGAGAAGGTGGGAACCAGTTCGTTAAGTGGCAGTACAGGCTTAGGTTAGGCTACAGTGACAATGTAACCATGGTGTCACGGGTTAGGGCTGGGCCGGCCACTAGACAAATGACAGATGCTCTCTGTTGCTACCCCCTCCCCCCACAAAGGGGAAGAGAAAGGGAATAAGGGAGAGAGACTTACAGATTGGAAAAGGAAACTGAAACTGCTTTAGTGAGAATAATAACGATAAAATAAAACATATACAAATACATACAATACCAATACCGAACCCAACCCCTCTGATGGCAACCACGCCACTGTTACCACTGATGCTGTGAGCAGACACAGCCCAGACTGGGCTCGGCAGCAGATGGGAACAGGATGCACGAGCTGGATTCCAGAACTGGGTTGAGGGATGCACGGCCTGGGATCGAAGGCAGAATGGACAGAGTCCTCCTTGGATGCCGGCCATTGAAGAATAGGGCAAGAGAGAGTGAGACCTCTGTGATCCCTCAGCTTTACACTGAATGTGACGTCTATGGGATGGAACACGTTGCTGGTCAGTTCAGGGTCACCTGTCCTGTCCGCTCCTCCCCGCAGGTGCAGCCTCTCTCTTACTGCACCCCCACCGTGGGACACAGGATTTAGCAGTGACCTTGGTCTGCACAGGAGCAAGTACAAGCCAGAGCCTTTCTGCACACCAACCCCTGGCAGTAACTGTGAACATCAAGCGTTGTCACTTCTAGAAGCAGACACTGACAGCAAAGATACGCCGTTACCTTCAGAAAGTGCCGTCACTTAGAAGAGACTGAGCTGGAAAGTGAAATCCCTGAACAGAATTAGTGCTGTTCTGACGCAACCCAGGACACATGACTTAAACATGAATGAGTACACCACTGCAAGAACTCAATGCTGACCCAAAAGTCTAGTGATCTAGGAAAGACATACTGGCAAAACGATGACTTAAGCAGATGACAGACAACTGCCATATAATAAACATTAGTAATTGCAATTGGACAAGTAAATAATTTAAGTCTCTCATTGAAATTTCCCAAAACTAATGACAAAGGAGCAAAGGAGTGTTCCATGAAGTTACAACATCATTGTAAAATAAGTCAAATTGAGGAAAATAAGATGTTATGATGAATTAAAAAAAAAAAGAGAGAGAAAAGAAGAATAGAAACATATTGGACAACACCGTACCAATTTTTCCTGAGTGTGTTGAAGTGCATGTTGCCTCCAGTACAAATTATTTCATTTCAGGGAGACTGCAACAGAAATAAATATTTTTTTCATATTGAACAATACCTGTAATTAACTAAATACATGCAAACTACCTTCTCTTTACCTCTCCCTGTATTTTTTCTTTAGCAGGGTAAATGCATTGGTAATTCAGTTTTGGACATTGTTATAAAGATGATCCTATCTCTATTTTGTTGAAATTCATCAGAAAAACAGATAGACAAAAGTTGTGAATATTCTAGCATTGCACAGAAGTTAAATGAACTATTACTCTTAGCTGAATCATAGACTCATAAAATAATTTACAATACGGGGTATATGTGAGAGTCATTTAGTATACTCATCTGCAGAAATCATAGAATCATAGAAAACTAAACCATGAGACATTATTGTGCCACGGCATTACTAATTACAGTGCACCCATATAGTGAATCTTCCACTCAGGTCTCATCACTACTGTTTAAAGAGGGTCATGATGAAACTTGAAAAGGTATAGAAGAGGACAGAAGGGTTATCAGGGGTATATAAAAAATGTGTTTCAGTTCTAGAAATCCATGCCATCTGGGACTTCTATAAATAGAATTTTAAATTCTTATTGTTGTATAAATTCTATATGTTTTTTGTGCAAGGATATATATTTGCATCCTGCTAATTTCCTACTCGTGTGAGTTTTCCTGCAGTCACATATGTTTGGATTTGGTTTTTTTTTTCTTTAGATGCTGCTTTTGCAGCATCTCATCAAGAACCTGTATTCTAACAATAGGTTTTTCTAATGCTTCCTCTTCCAAGACTGCTAGGTTACTTTGACCTAGGTGCACAGTAATTACAATAATTCATTAATGGCCAGGCTTTTGAGAATTGCTTCCATCTCTGTATTTTTTTGTTTTTGTCTTGCGCAATAATGAATAGAAGGACAAAGGAGTGAGACAGGACATAGTTATTCACACTTGCTGTCACCAGGTGCTGTAACTCATGCTTAAATCACTGCTTTGAGTTCTGCAGGCATGTACTTTCTTTCTGGCAGTTTAGTTTTATTCTGCTTTTTATAAATAGTCTGTGAATGGAGCTTAATATTTGTCATGGATGCTTGAGTTAAATTTATACAGAGAAATACTAAATGAGTATCTCGTCTTCCATCCAGTTTGACTTTTCTACAGCTGGTGAAAAGCTGGTTGGGTCTGGAATTAATCAGTTTCATGGGAAGCTTTGCTTCACAAGATTTTGCCATCTGTGGTGAAAGAAGTATCAAAATTAAGCAAACCAAAACAAACTTAAACCCCAGCTGCAAATTTTCAGATAGTTCTTTTTCTGTAGAGTGTCAAATTTGCTACCTCAAAGTCCAATTAGAGTTTATTTTCTATCCAGTCCTGCAGCTGGGAGAAGTTGAGTGAATTTGCCAAACAGCTAATGAAGATTTTCACTGAAATAAATGTTGTTTAAACAGACACAGTTCAATGACTTTATATGCTATTGCAAAGATAGGTTTGTATTCCAGCTTTTTAGAGGTTTAGTAGTCACTTAAGCTAGAAGCCTCTTTTAGGTGTCTGAGAAGGTTTGTTGGCTCAGGAAGAAGTGACATTTTTCAGTGCCTGCACAGTTTTTCTGATGGGATTTAAATGCCTACAGAAAGCCACTATGAGACCAAATGAAAGTCAGAAATTATGGGATTAGTGGTATGTGAAATAGGTCCTGGAAAAGGGGTGAGAGCACAAAAGGAACAATATCACCTGAAGAGGCATTTTCCTTTAATTTTAGGGAGGCTGAAAGTTACCAGTCACCAAGATACTGTAAATTTTCTTTGACTCACTGTAAGGCAAATTACATAAAACACCCAGATGTGTATGTAATGAGGAGAGAAGTGGGAATAGCTGTGAGGCACAAAGGGTCTGTATTGTCTACGCTTCATATATTTCTTGCATAAGAGCAGAGGAAGATTATCCTTTGCCTTTGCTTTTGAAAAAAGATTCTGTTTTGATTCATAGGTGTAAATATTCACCAAGAAAATATGTAGCCGATAACCGTAGATCTTTTCCTGATATATTTGCACTTCTGTGGGTTCTATGGATATAGAAACTACTAACTTGTCATATAAAAAGCTAGTTATGTTTAGTGATAACACATCTATATTCCAGCCAGTTTCCAACAATTTTAATATAGGATCACTTTATCTGATGATTTTTTATATCTGAAATCAGTGATGGTGAGACCAGACACAAATTAAAATTAAGTTGGTCATTTCTGAGAAGGCATGAAATATAAAATACTCTGAGGAAAATCATAGTTTAGAAAGTCTAGTCAGAAATGAGTTTGTAGTGACAGATTTGGGGAAACAGAGAACTGCTCCTTCAGAAGGAGTTAATACCCTAAATAAAATAACAGGAAGCATACTCTAATAAGGAATCTCCTATTTACATATGTTCTAGGAACCATTAGATTTTTGACATTCTTCATCTTTCCTCTCTTCTGTTCTTTTGTTTCTAATTATGCTGATTTTACTTTTGAAGGTAATGCCTCATATTCTGTGTATTGCAACATATCATGAGGCCAGGAGTAAAGGAAAGGGAGAAGGATTATCTGAATTCATTGATGGTAATATGTATCTTCTGTTGATATTTTTGTAAATTTTAAGTTCCTGTGTCCCTGTTGAAAGACATGTGTTGTCTAATCTTAGAGTCCAAACTGTTATAAGCCTGCATTAGATAGGAAACCCATTTAGAAATCCCATTTTCTGTAAGCACAAGCCAAAGACCTGAATGTCTGATGAATTTTAATCACAAAAATAAGACCTGAGAGACTCAGTGTGACTTGTGAACTGGTGAGTAGGAAAAAAATGTGCTTAGCTGAAATCAGTGTTCTTGATTCTACAACTTCACTTGCACAAAGTTCATCTGCTCTTTTTCAAAGTAAAAACATAATGCATTCTTGATTTGGTGACTGACTCTTTTTGAGTCCTCTTTGTGAAATCCCAAGTGCTTCTACAGTCATCCTGTGGTATTCTCCCATGTAAATATTCCTCATGTAGTTCTGTTCCCATTCTAAGTTTTTGTGCTATCATCTCTAACTTCATTAGTTGCTTATGATAGTAGCACATTCTTCTCTAGCATGAAGCCACTGTTTAGTGTTTTACATTTGTAAAACAGCACTCTAAAAGAAAAAAATAATATCATGGCTATGAGTAATGTACATGAAGTAGTATACCCATTTAAAAAAAAAATTAAATATTTATAAACTTGAAGCAAATATATTTTTCTTCTATTGGGGAAAAAAAAAAAAGATTAGAAAAAAAACCAAACTAAAACCCCACAAACCCTTAAGTTACTTCCCAGAAATGCAGTAATCTCACCTTGTTACTCCAGAATCTTTCCCTGTCTGCTGCAGGCAGTGGTACAAAGTGGTTGATAGCTACAGTTTGAGATATAGACTGACACTTTCTTCTGCAGCAGTCATGAGTCAGTTATTCCAATCTGTGCTAGCACAGCTGGAAAATTTACCTTCATATGGCTGGAATTCCATTTCAGTCTGTCATGATACACTACACTGCGTCTGTTTCTTCGTGAGCTACAGCATGGTGCAATGTGTTCTCTAAGGTTTCTGTCATCACAAACACAGTCCCTAAAGCTATCTATTAAATGTAAGATGAGATTTAAATGCTTTGATATAAAAAATGAAATTATTTTGTAAAAAGTCACCTCTCTCAGGGTTAGAAAAGCTTACATAATCACTACAATTTTATTTTATTTTTTCTTTTAAGTTTTCAAAACCACAGTTTTGCAGGAAATTTATATTTTTTTTCTGGGCCAGATGTACTTTGAAATTCTCTTTCTTACTGCTTACCAATGGTGGACTGCCCTAGCTTTTTTTTTACTTCAGTTCAAGGGAACTAAATAGGACTAAAACTCATACATGACTGCTTTTCTGGAGATAGTTCACCCTGATAATTTGTTGACGTGAAGGGTAAAAAGAGAAATTAGTTAATATCCATTATTCCTTCAAGAAGTCAACAACGAAGCAACAGTGAGGCCTGAAGATTGGGCCAAGCTCAAGGTCAGTGTGCAAGTTAAGCTTCCGACAATTTCCTCAACTTCTCAATATGAAGCATAATTTAATTTAGACACCGCCATTTCTAAAGTCCATACAGAATTGCTCTCAAGAATGTGAGTTCAAATGGTAGTTTTCCTCTATTTCCTTAGCGTAAAAATTTAAAATTATAGAATTATAACTAACACTGTCCTCAGTATTGATATTGATACTCAAGCATCATAAAGCAATTCTTTCATTTTGACCCTCTGACTTTTAAATGCTAAGCAGCAGAGCTTTGACTGATTCTGTAACCTTCGTCTCACTTCCTTTCCCAACTCACTTTTAATCTTATTTTCTAGAGTTACCTGTGACTGGTGCTGTGAAACATATGTTTTATAGTAAATCATAGGTGTTCACAGCCGAGCTGAGTGAAAGGAACAGCTTGTATCTCCTGTACCTTGAGCTCAGGTCTTCTGTGGTCAAAATCAATGTGTTGCTCACAGTGCCGTCTTTGTAATATCGGTAGAAGCAAGAAGCACAGAAAGTAGCAGAAGTAAGAACAGGGCCATTTGTTCACAGTTAGTAAAGTTAGCATCACACAAGCAACAATGTGAGTAAAATAAGACCTGTAATATTAGCTCTTTACTTCATCTTTTTCGTGGTGATTCTTGTTGCTGTATGTGGCAGATTACAGACCTGAGTAATGTTTCTTATGTATTTATTGACTTTTTCATCTTTAAATGGGCTAGCCATACATTGCATCTGTTCAATGTGAACTGGGCTGTGGGTGTTAAAACGTTATTTACAATGTCCTTCCCTGTGCATCAAGGAATGAGCCACATCAGGGTGAGCACAAAGAACTAAGCTTTCACTTGTGTACGCAGGCTGTGGTAAATACTGTAGAATTGTTTGAGTTTATAAATAGGAAAATGTAATATCCTGCAGTGGAAAATGCAAACACATTCAATAGCAGAACTATCCTTTACATTTTTCAGAGGTTAGAAAGCCAAGGTTGGTGACCAGCTCTACAGTAGGAAATCTATTTTTCACAGTTTCCTTTAAAGGTATTTACAAAGAAGATTTTTAAAGTATTGAGTCCACACAACATTTAGAGCATTCAAAACAACTTGCCAAAGTCTCACTGGGTTTTGCTGTAATAAAACAATATCCTTTCAAAAATACAGTTTTATAATTAAAGTGATAGGTCCAGTGCTGTGGAATACTGACTTCAAAGTCTTCAGTATTAATCAACAGAGTGATATTTTTAGTGGACATTTTAGGGAAGTGTTAGAGGAGAAATTTCAAAATCATGAGACATTGAAGGTGGGACTTTACTTAAGTACAGGCACCTTAAAGATAGACTTGTAGTCTGTGTAATCATCACCATTAGTAATCATCATCACAGAATCACAAAATCTTTTGGTTGGAAGAGACCTTTAAGATCATCGAGACCCACCGTCCACCCTAAACTACCAGGGTCCCGAAACCATCATCTTCACGGAAAGAGAGAGCATCTCCAGAGAACCATCTAAAATCCACCCTGCCCCCATTTTTAGTGATTTTTTTTTTTCCATTCAAACTCTATGGTGGTAGCTCTCCTTCTTAGTTGTGTCTAAATTGTCTTTATAGACATCCTAGGCCTCAAGCTTTGTCTAGACAATTACACTGTAGATAGCCGCAGCTTGAAGGTGTTTCAAATCATGCATTCTTTGAAATATATAATAAGTATAATTAAACTGTGGTGTGGCCTTCTAGGAATCAGGTCACAAAGCCTCTGCTGTTTGTTTAGCATCATATCTAGGTTTTGTCCAGACTGATATTGATGGACAAATGCCAATCTCCTTTAGATATAAGTGTGATTGTCAGTTTATAAGTCTGTACATCTTTGAGTATATAAAGAGTACTAAGGTTTAAAAACACTCTGCTGTTTTGCAAGGAGTATTTCACAGAAAGTGACAAATCAATTTGTCCACAGTTAAGTACCACATCCAATGCCAGAGATTGTGTAGTGAGGAAATGTGTTCACGTCAGGTACATCTGCATCCAGGTGGGGAGAGTTTATGCCTTTTGGAAGAGAGTTTTTAAAATGATCTATTAATTATCAAAATTCTAAATTACAGGAAGTCTTATGCATGGTTTTGATTATGAGTAGAAAGCCTGAAAAAAATACACAAGTTCATGGTGGAAGAAAGACCTTTAAGGACTGAAAGGACTTTTAGATGTGCTTACGAAAAGCATTGTAGAAGAGACAAGTAGTATATTATTATTGTAACAAATTGTTCAGTCTGGGTTTACTATATGAAAAATTCACTATGATGAAAGAAAACTATAAAGAAAATACAGATCTAGCTCTGCTCACAAGTACATGTGCAGATGGCTGTCTTTGATTTCAAAAGAAGTCATGCACACATACATATAGGCAAAATTTTGCCCTAAATTATTTATTTTCTATAAGAGTTCTTACTGTACTGTGCACAAACAGTGTGTTATCTACGGCGGCAAGCGAAATCCAGTACTGACACGTTCACTCGCTTCTCTCAGTGAAAGCTGTAAAAACAGTGGTCAGTATATGTTTCTGAGAACAAGGCCATGCGTTCCAAATATTTGAGGGAAAGCTCACAAAGCAGACAAAAGAAAAAGCCATCCTCTTTCAGATGGCTCTCGGATGCAAAAAATTGTGAGCTGCCTGCAGGAAATGATCTTTCTCCATTGATTGCGTAGACAGCTTGTGTCTTCTAACTGAACTCCCTCTTTGCACCTGTTAAACTTTCAGAGGAAGATTTCAAAGTGTATGGACACCATCTATTAGTGCAATGTATCCTTGAATAGGGTGGTGTATGCAATTGGTCAGTGAACTCAGGCCTCTGGATCACTCAGCAACAGAGGTGGAAGTGAAGAAATTTCTTATGTATGAAGAAATTTGACCTGTTTTCATTCTTGCTGAATGAGGACTGCTTGGCCTGAGTTGTACTGTTCTCTTCAGAACATGCTTGTAAAACAGTCAGTTCAGTAATAACAAGGCTAATTCTATCCTGGAAAATCAAAGACGTCACTGCAAATGTTTCCATGTTCTTCACTTCCCTTCTGACTCCATGTTGCTCAGCCATGGTGAAGAAAAATCTGCATCTTTGCCTAGATATATGACATTATTAATTGGAATTTATATTGCTTTTTTGAAAATGTACATTGTTTTCTGTATTATAGAGTCTAGGCAGTATACAACATGTACTCCAAATCTCAGCACTGTTTTTTTTAAGATTTGAAACGTGGACAATGAAAGATGCAGACTCTATGTATTACATGTACATGTGCAATGAATAAGGTTAAAATGATCGGTTTTGGAGATTCATCCCACCATATTTTACATACATACAATTATAATTTATACAACTGTTCTTTGATTTAAAGCGCAACTTTAAATTACATTGCCTCAAAGCTTAAAGAGATAATATTGTTAAAAGAGCATAAATTGCTAATGGCTTGCTAAGGTACATTTAGATTGCAGAGTGCAGACAGCTAAATTTCACTGTCCACAGTCTTCATTTACCATATAAGAGGGTTTGTTCTACTTTATGTATTTAATTGTATAGGTATTTACAATTAAATTGTGGTGTGAGCTTACTAAGCTGAATAAAGTGGGATCATATCAGTGCTTATTAGAAGATCCACAAGAATTGATGGTGTCTGTGGAGGGGTTATTAGGAGCTGACACGGTTTTGCTGAACCAGTATGCAGATCTTAACAATCTACAGTTTGGTTGGATGTGCCAGTGTTCAGAAGACATCAAAAGTAGAGTTCTTGTCACACTGGGGATATTAAGCATCTCTTGGTCCTTTCTCTAAGGACAGGATGTTACCATTTAAAAAAAAATCCTATGCACATATCTGTAGTCTGTTTACTTTTACATTACCTTGTTTCTTAGGATACACCAGCTCACTTGTCCTAACCAGTAAGTTACTAAAGATAGGCTGTGTACTGCAGAAAGTAAAGGTACAGCAGTGCGGTGAACTCACCTCAAATGTTCCTTTCTTCCATGCTAAAAGAAACATGAAGCTTCCTTGCTAGTAAAATCTTTGCTGAACTCCTTCAAAAAGTTACAATAGAACTTGAAAGTATTCTCTCAACATATTTCAGTGCTATCTTGCTTTGGGAACAGATGCACTTTTCAAGATGTCATCCTTTTATCTTTGGATTGACCCCTATCAATCAGTTGAGTGGAAATTGTAGGTCTTGTTCTGCAGGCCAAAAAATACAGCTCATCAGATCATTCCTTTCAGACTTCAAAAAAGCTTTCAGAAACTTCAGAAAAGTTTTCCCTTTTAACAAAGGTTTATACAAACATTTTCTTTCATTAAAGAACAAGGTAACTTAATATTAATCATCTTTGGGTTTAAATATCAAAAATTCTGTAGGAATTTAATGTAATCTCTTCAGTTTACAGCACTTCTAGGCAGAAGTATTTTTCCATACCACACGTCTGATACCGATACTGAATGATACAGTGGTTATTCCCAAAGATTCTGAATAGGAAAACTTAACAGTTCGTAGTAATTATAGATCAAATATGATTTACAATAAAGTCTTGGCATTAGAATCTTGACTGCCACATAGTCACACGCAGCTGTAACATACACTTGTTATACAATTTTGTGTCTACGTCACTTTGTTTTTCATACTCTGGAGAGATTTGAAAATGAAATAAAATATAACACTAAACATGACATGCTTCAGCATACAATGTCATTTTGAAACTATGTATGCAGATGAACCAAAACCAAGAAGAATTGTTTTTACAGCATGAAGTCATTATAATTTCCTTTTTTGAGTTCTACAATGCCAAGTCATGTGAGTAGCAGTAAATCCTACACGTTTAACTACATTAGCTAATTAGCAAATAATTATGCCACGGCATTTTGTCAGACTTGCTGGTGCTCCATTAAAGTGCATCTCAGATTTAGTAAATAGAACAGTAAATTATTTCTTATTATTTGTTACTTTTGACACATGATTTTGGTATTTTCTCTAATAAATAAATAAAACACAGTTGATATACGAGAAAGAAAGTTTCTGTGTTTAATTAGTTTTGAAAAGTGTAGTCAAATGAATTTTGACAAAACTCTTTGCAATGCTTATATCCTTTTCCTTTTTCGAAAACTTACAAGCAGTTCAAGCTGAGTGAACTTCCTGATACTTGGCAGCCATCTACAGTTTCTACTGGCCGTATGAAAAACTGAAAGCTACTTTGAAGTGTAAAAGAAATGAGTGAATCATTCTCTCTGGCTATTGATTAAGATTAAGGTTGCTTCAGCATCTGTAACCCTCTCTCCAGGGTTGATATTACAGTGATTTATTTAATTTGGAATTGTCAGAAAGGATTTGTCTGACACTTCTTTGCACAAACACAAATTCAGGGACAAATGGATGGTGGAAATAAATAAAAGAAGCTGTGGTTTTGTGTATCAGAGTAATTAGTCCATCTATTGCATTTAAAATTTCCTTATCAGAGCCTTTTCTGTCTGCCCTTCAGATGCTCCATCTTTATCTAATCAGTTACACAAGACAAACTGTGAAGTTATAAACTTAACTTATCTTTGCTCTTGTTGTATTAGGCAAGTTCTAAATTTAGAAGGAAAGCGCGGTGAGCCTAGAGTAATTCTACTAAAACTGAACTCAAACAGAAATCACACTCACAGGATCTCTCAGTGCTACAGACTTGGACAGTAGTTTAGGAAATACATTATTTGTGGCAACAAACTTCATTATGGCATTCTGACTTGCAAGTCAGAATATATATTCATGGACAGAATGTGGTCTTACTGTGGCTGCACTTGTGAACTGTGCATTCCATACTATTCTCCGCTTTACATACATTAAGGCATTTTACCTTCTTGCTCTCCTTCAGAGAGGGAAGTATTTGAGTGAGAATACATACCTTTCATTTGCAGGAGGGCCAGTGTCTGCTCTTTACAAACTGTAACAGGAAAGTTCAGTAGCATTGAAAAAATTACTGGAAGAAGTCAGGACTCTATACCTTGCCTATCACTTATCCTATGTACAGCTCATGTCTGAGTATATATTTGCAGTGTTCTTCTCCCACAGCGATTTTGTTGTTGTTGTTGTGGGGTTTTTTCTTTTCTTTTTTTTTAATGATGACTCTCTCTCTTCCTCCTTTTTTCTTTTTAATCACCAGGTTTGATATGGGTTTTTTTGAGATCTATGTTAAATGTTCTAAGACCTACCAAGGCTAATATTCTTAAACAACATCAATGAAAATTTAAAGCGAAAAAACCCCAAAATTTAGAAGGAAATGTAAGAAAGCACAGCATTATAGGAGAGTATTTTTTTAGATGAGATCATTATTTTAGGTTTTTATTTTATTTTTCTACCTATTATTACATTAATGGAATGCAAGACAGACAGATGACATTAATGAAAATGAAGGAACCTTATAATGAATGGGATTGAGAATATCTAATCACATTTATTTCTAATTGTAGATAGTCAATACCATTCTGTAGTGAACTTACTAAAATTTCGGAGGCAAGACATATGGTGAGTTTTTTCTTAGTTAACTTTGAGCAGCTGTCTTTCATGAATTTTCTGTTTTAAACATTCTGCCAAAATAGTTCACATATTTAAGCAGAATAGAATTTACTTTATAATTATAAAACACTGGAGGAACTGTTTTAAAAACTTTTCCTCTTTATTTAAATACTACCACAACATGTTACAGGAAGTTTTAAATGAAATATTATTATACATTAAGCAGCAGTTACATTTTACAAGGCAATTTATAATTTTTACATTTTAAAAAATCATTATAGGCTGTTATTTGAAAATACATTCCAAGAAATTGGAGATTTTATGAGCAGCTTTCCAATAAAATTTTATCAAAGGTTTAGCCATAGCATTTAAGTAAGTTCTTATTATGTGTAGTTAGTATGGTACTGCAGTTTGACATTTTAAAATTATGTAATACTTCGAATCATAGAATCATAGAATGACTTAGGTTGGAAGGGACCTTAAAGATCACCTAGTTCCAAACCACCTGCCATGGACAGGGACACCTTCCACCAGACCAGGCTGCTCAAAGCCCCATCCAACCTGGCCATGAACACTTCCAGGGAGGGACATTCACAACCTCTCTGGTAACCTGTTATAGTGCCTCACCACCCTCGTACTGAAAAATTTCTTTCTTATATCTAATCTAAATCTACCTCTTTCTGTTTAAAGCCATTACCCCTTGACCTATCACTACTTTTAAAAAGACCCTCCCCAGTTTTCTTGTAGTCCTCCTTTAAGTACTGGAAGTATGACATAAGGTCTCCCCAAAGCCTTCTCTTCTCTTGGCTGAACAAACCCAACTCTCTCAGTCTTTCTTCATAGGAGAGGTGCTCCAGCCTTCTGATCATCTTTGTAGAACCCTCCTCTGGACTTTCTCCAACAGGTCTATGTCCCTCTTATGTTTGGGGCCCCTGAGTTGTATTCCAGGTGGGGTCTCACCAGAGTGAAGTACAGTTAATCTAGAGAGTGATATATATATATATATATATACTCACACACAAATAATTATACATACTTCAGATGTCTTATTATCTACCTTGTTTAAAATACATATGTGTTTATTTCCTACATGATTTTCTAAGAGATATTACCATATATATTAACTTTCTTGCCAAATTTACACCACAAAATTACAATTAATCATGCTATTTAGGAATGTTAGAATTCAGGAAATATATTGTTTAATCTACTTTTTTGTCTTGTTATGCTGTAGGTCTGATTTCCAGGAAGTGAATCAATTTGAATATAAAAAAAACCCCAACAGTGTAAGCATGCACTGCAGTGAAATATTTCTGTCTTAAAATCATACTTCAGACATTTTTCATTTACAAATGTTGAGACTACACATGAAAATGAGTTCAAAAACTACCCCCTTGTTTTTTGCATCTAACTCTAAGCATCTGACTTAAATCTGAAAATGCATATGTTATTCAGCTCTGGCTGCAGAGTTTTGGAGAACAGGTATATACACACATTTGTCACTCAACAATCCTAGGCACCACTTTGCTGCACTAAGAAAAATATCTGTCTCACCTAATTTTATCACTGTTTAATCTGACATAGCTAGTTGGATTAACTCTATATACAGCTGAAGAATGGACAAATATCATAAACCAAGGATGTGCATCTGTGTTTGTATGTGAGAAAAGGGGAATATTCTTCTGTTGAAGGTGAATATCTGTAGTGAACACTGACGAATTACCTATATCAAACTGGGAAAATTCAAGAGTTGGTGGTCAGACAGTCAGCTGAAAGACAATCAGATGAAAAGCTGGCCTAATACGGCCTTTACAGTTTTGGGTTTTATTAGCTGAAAGAGTTAAGCTAGCAAAATACATGATAAAGGCGCAGTTAACAAAACCCCCTTTGGTCACATGGCTTTATATCAAGAAGAAACTAGGAGAGTTATACAGGTTGACATCTCTTTGCTGATACTGTAATCGTAAGAAGGGTTCTTTGTTGGTCTAACTCTGTTGGCAAGAGTAGACCAAGGCAGTAGTTACTGGCGATGCATTAAGAAAGGGGCCAGACAAATTCTAGCAGAAAAATCTGTTGATGGCTATTAATCACTCGATGATAGGTTGAATATCCTCCAGAACTATCATTGTATTTAAACTCTTTCTATACCTAAGCACTCATTATAGCTATTATCAGAGATAGGTCAGGATGTTAGATAAACACCTTGGAAGAAGTCTTCCAGCTACAGATTCAGACTCCTGACGTTGCATATCTCCAAACCAGCTGTCTGCATTTCAGATATGTGTTTAAGCTCCCATTATAGTGGATATAGATCTAGTCAAACAGTCTAGAGTATCATTTTCCTGATCTGCCTGCACTTTCAGTTGTAACAGCAGTTTTGTTTTTTGCCAATACTTCCTGACAGATCATTTCCTAAAGTCCCCAAAGCTATTATCTATTTCTCTGTGTTCTCAGTTTTTATTTGAAAGAATGCAAATCTCTAAACATTGTGTTTGTGAAGTTTAGATGTGAACTGAATAAAAAACCCCACAAAGATATATATGTGAAGGAAGAATGAAACAACTCTGAGAGATAGGATGTATTTCCCCGCCCTCCCCAACCACCTCCCCCTCCCCCCCAGATAAACAGTGGCTGGTTTCTTGCAGAAGAAAATTCTGAGAAAAATTCAAATTTAGCAGAAATCATCACTCTCAAATCTGTTTATTCCAGGAAGCTTCCTTAACTTCTGCACCTTAATTAGGTGATTTACATAGATGATGTGAAAAAACTTTCCTTCTCTACCATTCAGGTCTTCAGGATTACAGCTGCTTTATTAATTTTCTAGAAAGAAAGAAAGTACAATGGTGCAAAAAGTGAGTTGCATATTTAACAGTATAGTCAGTTAATTTTCATCCATGCCTCCAGGCATAACTAGGGAGAATCAAGCTTGTGCAGCGAACTGAAGCCAAGAGGCAATACAGTTGTATTTTGAATGGACTAAGAGATAGTGATGGAGCCTGGATATACTCCATCCAATTTCTCATCTAGCTTTCTTCTTTTAACTGCTGTCCTTTTTTCCTTTGCTGTACACTCATGTTGTTTTTCTACGGGAATCTTTCTATTCAGTGGCTAATCATACAGCTGGTGTGATTATAGTATATATAAAAATAATAGAATAACAATATATACATGATAATAACATTATTAATACCCTAGAGAAAGCAGAAATATATGGGCAAGAAACAACGCAAAAGGTGATATTTTTCTCTTTCACCGTGTCTACAGTAACAAGGAATGTCTAGGTGCTTGTGTCAGCAAACGTATTCATCCCTACAGAGAAAGTCACTGCTTTCACAGTAGAGATAGCTTTTCAGTTACAACAGAATAAAAGTTTATCTTCTGTAGAAATACCTTTTGTTTTTCAGAGAGAGAATTTCCTAGAATAAATGCTGCTGCCCTTCTGTTAAAGTCCATAACCACGAAATCTGTGCAACAGAGGTTTCAATGTCCCATCTCATCTCTTAACCCTGGCATATTTGTCAAGGGCTTAGAAATCATCTCCAAGTTGCAAAGAATTACATTGCTGAGGATTTTAAATGGGTGCATTTCTCCCTGCATAAATCACATTGGGAGAAACTTTTTAATAGCATTTGGTTAACAAGTACATTTGGTTAATGACTAACAGTGGTAAGCTACAATGACTAGGAGATTCTATTCCTTTACAGCTTTAGTGGAACAAAGAATGTGGTGGCACTGACCCATCCAATAAAAAGTAGCTGCTCATTAAAACTTCTCATGTTAAGATTATTTCACCAGAATAACAGACATCATTGTTTACCTGTGGCCATTTAACATATCAACTCCTAATGGCCTTCTGACTCTAAGATATCAATATTTATATTATATATATCAATATATAATAGTTATACCCTCCTACAAAAACATCTCTTTGGTTGGACCCTTCAGATTTGGTCAAAGAATGATATATCCATAGAGAATAACTAGATACATTATCAGGTCTTGAAAAGTGTATTTAATTTTTGCTAGAGTCATCTATTATTTCAGATACTCCCAAATGCATTTAAAACGTTGTTCGAAGTACTAGATAAAGGACAGGAGGAAAGACTTTTCGTTGATTGTAGAAAAAAACAAATATTTTGCGGTCTGTGCTTGAGTGTGAATAGATAAAGTGTCTCATTGTGTTAGACCTTTTGTTGACAGCTTTGTCACTTTTAGATGACAAAAAACATTTTGTGCATGAAAGCATTTCAACACTGAAAGCAGGTTAGATGGCAGGGTTAGTTGGTGTCTCAGATAGAATAAAATCATTCTTGAAACACGACTGGTGTCTGGATTCATCTGGTAAAGTGTAGACAACTACATCTAAGTTTGCCATCTCAATCATGTAGATTTGTTATATTTTGAAAGGGGGCAAAGAAGAGGTTCTCATCCTAAAGAAAGTATCTAAAATACATAAAAATTATATAGACAATCTAGGTCAGATTAATTGAGCTTTGAGCCTAATTTTATTCTTTGGCTGTACAGAAGCATAGGGTGACCCATAGAGATGTAAAAGTTAAAACCCTGAAAAGCCTAAGTAGGTAAGGTCAGACCCACTCAGACTTTCTGTTAAATCATAAACAAGGAACTTTTAAGCATTTCAGTTGTTTCATCTGACAATACAGTCGATAATATTAAACCACTCATAAGGCCTGCCTGTTAACTTTAGTTAGTTTGCTACCCAAAGACTAGTGCCAATTTGATAGCTGGATCTGGCACTAGTCTTGGAAGATCTCACAAGTACGACTGCAGTGATATAATTAGAATAGGTATCTCACTTCTGGGTTACCTTATACTCCCCTGCATACCTTTTGATTGGGTGTTACAGCACACAGGAACTGGAGAAATGCCATAGTCATCCAGGTACAGCACTAATGGTTTTAATGCTCATTGACACATTCACTGTAGTCTAATAAGCCCTTTTACTGGTTTTGACTGGAACAGAGTTAATTTTAGTCATAGTAGCTTTTAAGGTACTGTTTTGGATTTGTGACCAAAACAGTGTTGATAGCACACCAATGTTTTAGCTATTGCTGAACAGTGTTTGGACACTGTCAAGGCCTTTTCTATTTCTTACACCACCCCACCAGTGAGCAGGTTGGGAGTGCACAAGAAGCTATGAGGGGACACAGCTGGCACAGCTGATCCCAACTGACCAAAGGGATATCCCACACAATATGATGTCATGCACAGCAATAAAAGCTGGGGAAAGAGGAAGGGGCAACATTTGGAATTTTGGTCTTACCAAGCAACCATTAGGCATGATGAAGCCCTGCTCTCCTGGAAACAGCTCCAAGTATAGTTTTTGCTTCACCTATTAAACTGTCTTTATCACAACCCACAATTTTTCTTGCTTCTACTTTTTATGTGAGCTGTGTGGGGCTCTAGCTGTCTGCTGGGTTTAGCCCACAATAACTCTTAAAAAGCATAAGGAGAAATTAGGAAAAGATAGCATTGTGTCATACAAAGTTCTGTTAAGGATTTAGTTTTATTGTTTTAAGAGGGAAAGAATAAGCCTAGCTAAAAATATGCAATACAGATGACATTTTAAAATTTCATAATAACTTAACACACTTGTTACAGATTGTTTTCAAAATATTTTCTTATGTTTGTGATTTATCTAATTTCTGTCTTGAAAGTTTCAGCCCACCTTCAAGTGTAAACACGACTGAAGAGTATATTTTCTTAGCAAAAACAAATGTTGCACTTCCTACATTGAATGTTATTAAAGAAAATATGCATACCTAACAAAATGAAGTCAAGCTTTCACTCAATACAGAAATACCACAATCCATATTAATTCCTCTCAGAAAAGTTTGGGAATATGTATTGTCTCATTATATGTTCTAGGAAATTGAACAAAGCCGAACTAAGATGGAAAGCTTACTGCCACAGTCCTTACCGAGATATGATAAGAAACTCTATGCTGAATTTAGGACCTAAAGAATGTTAAGTGTGACTATGTCCTCTATAGTCTGCTGGGGCTTCTTGTCTGAAATCTGTTCAACTCCAATAATCCTTTTTTCCCACTATAGTGGCATGGATATGGCTCATTCCCTGTCCTAGCTTGGCATGGCAGGGTAGCCAGAGTTACAATTTTTGTGCTAATTGCATCTTAACAATGGTGTAGAAGATGAACAACTAGGGTTGCCTGAGTCTGTGCAAAGGATTTGTGTTGCTAGAGGGGATTTTCTGTGCTTCTTAAAGGATTAACAATATAATTAAATCTTGGAATAAACCATTTGGTATAACAATTGTCTTCATTGCAACCTAGAAGCAACCTAAGGTCATTATAGTCTACAAGAACGATGATGCTGAGATGAATTAGCATTTATTTAATGGACAACCACACTTTAAACAGGTCACAGGGTAACCTTATTGCTTAGCATAATGACAAGGGCATTGCAGAGGGTACAGGGACAAATGTACTGAAGACCTCACCCAACAGAAGTCTTCACTCTGAAGAAGCACATACTCCAGGATATATTACTTGAAATAACCTATATAATACTCACAGATATTTTTGTATCAATGGAACCAGGAGAATCAGGTAAGTCATTATTCTGATCTTGCTACTTTGAATATCTTCCAAAGTTACTGATACTAAAAGCAATCATAAAAGATTTTTTCTACATAAATAAGGATTAAATAAGGATAAATACGGATAGCAAAATAGCAAAAGTACAGAATGTGACTTTGGAATACATTTGTTTAAAAATTCTAGTTACATTAAATTTGTGATCTAGTTAATATAATTAAAAATGTAGACTACAACATGTCAAGAGCATAAAACAAAATAAAAAAATCATATCAAGGAGACCTTGTAAACAGTATAAGTAATATTACAGTGTCGTATGTTTTAATCACAATCTAATAAGACCACTTTCCGGTATTATCCTCAGTAGGAGAGGCAGGGAACAAGCCAAATATTGTTTGCGTCTGTATACACACAGAGACATGGGCACGCACTCTTATCTGCTGCCTGGTTGATAGAGCCTTCACCAGGGAGATAAGAAATATGGGCTTGATTCCTCGTCCTCTGAGGAGAGAATTTTTCTCTATAGTTGGGTATGATGAAAAACTGGGTGGCAGTCGCAGGCATTGATTATAAAGAAAGCTATTAAGTCTTCATTTTGGACATTCATGCTGCTGGAACAAGTCAGCACCTTTGAGTAGCACAGGTATCCCTCCTTATTTTTAAATCTCAAAAAAAGAGGTATACTAGAGTTAGGACTCTAACTGCTGAGATCTGAGTGGCAACGTAGTGCAAAACACCAATGCGTACTAAACCCAGGCAGCCAGTGAACTGAAGGTTTTAGATTCCATTTGCTGACTTAGGCAGTTCAATATTCCTCAATGTTGCTTTTGACACCCAATTTTCCCTTTTAATCTCAACCATCAGCTTTTGACTAGTTTCTGTTTCTTTCTTCTCAGAGGGGAAAGGCATAAAATTTTGAATAAAAACTGATTATATAATGATATGATATTGTTTAACTGAATGCGAAGACAATGTTGCAGAGCTCAGACAAGATCATTTATAGCTTTTTTTTTTTCTTTTTTTAACAAGGTATATTTCCTTCTGCTGTCCCTCTTTTTTCACATTATCGCTTTTCATGGAGGCATAATATGGTACTTAACACACCGTGGGAAAATTGTTCCTAAAATGAAACAACATGATCTCCACTCAACCAAGAAAACAAAATATGATTGATGTACTTCAACTGAATTACATGAATGAAGGTCAGAGTGTAGCTTTCATGCTTCTGTGTCATATTGGTATGAAAGGTAAATCTCAATATGGGTGCTGGGAAATCTGACAATCTTTCATCAATCTTTCAAGCTGTTGGAATTCAGCTCCCAAGGATAAATACGTACCCTGAGTCTTCCCAAACTGCTTCTTATTGCTAGGGGTCAGATATTAGATACATGGAGTAATATACCTGTAAAACATAGCGACTACTTCTGAATATCTAATAGTCATTCCTGAATATCTTTGAATTCCCACATATTGCAGAAGGAATAATGGTATAAAGGTGTGCTCTCGGATCAGACAACTCCGGGAAACTACACTGCTTTTCCTGATAGTTTATTTTTTTAATCTCATCCACATTTTAAAGCCTTATCAGGTTGTTTCTGTGTACTATTTGAATTAACAGCTGTATGATAAAAAGATGTTGCAGTGAGGCTGTGAGGCAAACTGGACACTACACTCAGGAACGACCTGAGTTCATGGAGCTTTTTGGGCATACTGGTACTGCCTAAGCCAAAACCAATGCAAGTAATGCCTATGTGCTCAAATTTTATTTTGCGTTTTCCTGACTCTGCTGCCATTGTAAGCAAGATGACCATGCCAGCGGTGAGATAAAATGACCTGTAAGGCATCTCTAATTCACATCAGCTGATAAAATACCTAAACAAATGAAACTGCAGATGGAAGATTGTAATCATGTCCTGTTTCCCCTACTGTGGTGGCAGTAGTGTGGAAAAGTACTCTGATTTATGAGCCCTGATATTGATGTTTTATGTCACAAAAACATATCCATGTGCTCTAAGCAGCATTCTTCTTTGTTATGAAGCAGTGTTAATCAGAGGAATCTGAGTGATGTATTTGGAAATACTAATACTACTTGATTCAATGATAGAGGTGGTTCCTCTAGACTCCAGATTGCTCAAAAAAGTAAGGAAGGCCAGGCCTTTTTGTTCTCCCAAGGTATTTTTGGTTTTTTTCTGTCTTCTAAGGTATTTCTATTATTCAGACCCTAACTATGTGGAGCTTCTAAGGAAGAAAAAGTACTGGTGCTAGTGCAGCTCCTTTGTACTCTCCCTGTACCTTTGGCCATTGGGACAGTGTTTGCGTAATTCCACGCATGTAATGTGAAGGAACATTGAATCTGAGATCTCTTGCACTTTATGAAGTGGTTTCGTTTTCCTTTCGTATCTTATAATTTAAGTAAGATTAACCCATCACTATAGGACAAGTGAAAGAATCTTTGTTTTTAGCATAAAGTGTTCTCTGTCTTAACTCATTACGTTGTAAAATACCTGTACTTATGTAAATATATAATCCAATGTGAACAATTCCTTGAAGTTTACCTGAAATCTAGCCAGCAAATAACAAAGAGTTATGCACTATTTTTTTTTTTTCATTAATAATGGCATTAATGACATGAAATTACCATAAACTTTTCCTTTCTTTCTCCTTTTTAATTTTCCTATCATCATAAGGAAAACCATTTTTAAACTGACAATAAGAATTATTTAAATCAAATACTTTGGTTATAACTTTATAAAATTCATAATCTTTACTGTCATATATTATTTTATAACTGTTTTACAGATATCCATTTCATCCATGTATATTTGAAATAGCATCTGTATGTATGTTATTGTACTATATTCCATTTTCTCCCAGTCGATATTTATATTCCAGATTTGAAAGGCTTGCATCATTTATTCAGTCACCAATATTTAATATGAAATGAAAGTGAATCTATCATCTGTGATGATAAAAAAAATAAACAGCCAAAATATTTTTATTCTTGGTGTGTTACTCTGAAAGCTTCAGAAGATGTTATTTTAGAGTATTAGAAAATATTTCATCTAGCTTTTCAGCATTTACTTGTATTTTGATATTCAAAAAGATGCTTTCAGCTCTTGAGCTTTCTGAATAACACTGATACTTACTCCACTGTTTGCATGACAAAGGAAACACACAACGGTATTTGTCAAGTTTGATGTGAATTACGATGCTTTTGCACCCACCACTAATCACCAAACCTGCAGCTCCCTGTGAAGTGGAACTTTAGAGACTGGGTTGCTGCTGCAATTTCCATTGGTGTTTTTTATGTTTTAATATGATACTCCATTATATTTAGTTCCTCATGTTGAAGTCATTAGGTATTCATGTGCAGTAGGATATCATTATCACTGTTGCTGAACAACAACTATTTTGAACAGTTTGGTTTGCTCTTAAGAGAAGCCAATTTTTTAACAGTTTTAATTTTCTATGTGCTAAAGTCTATATGCCTGTTCGGCTTTTTTCTGCCTTCTCACTCTTTGATCTTTTTTTTTTTTTTCCCCTCACTTCATTTTGTCAAAGTATCTGACAGATAGTACAGCTGGCTTTTCAATGCAACTGTTTATGAACACACTTAATTCAAAGTTTTATTGTCTTGAGAAATAGGACAAGTTGACATTCCAAGTTTCTTTTATGTAAGAATTCTGTAATTCCAGCGACGTGCCTCCATCCCTCCCTCACCTAGTGCTGCTTCGTGTTTAGCACTAGGAGTCTAATTTGTAGAAAGCGAGGGTTGGACAGTACAGGACTAGTGGCACCTGGAATGTGTGGTCTGCAAATAATGCCTAATCTATAGCTCTGAGCTCACTCAAGAGTATATAGTGTTGCTATACTTGTAGCAATCAACCATTGCTTAGCTATATTGCATTGCAGGTTTTACATCTGCAACCTGCTAGTTCTCCTAAAGTAAACTGCAAATTCATAGGGCATTAAATAGGTTTTTTTCTACTACTGATTTAGTAGATAAAAATAAGTTTTAACTTGCATTGCTTGTTTTGTTGATCAGAGGCTGCTCTGTGAACACTGAAATGATTTTGGTGGACTTCACCAAGTCACATCTGTCCTAAGTTTTTATGCATACTGTAAGGCATAAATATAATTTCCGTTCCATAGGAACTCAGAACTGCTTAACAGAACTGCTCCCCTAGTTTGAATTTTACTCCTGTTACAAAAGGAGCAGGGAAATTACAAAGTGTCATGAAAAAGGGAACATTAGGTAATGGTATCCCACAAAGCTGTGACGTTTGGACTCATAGACAGTCCTAAGCAGAACACCTTGACTGCATGACGCAGTTGTAAACAACAAATATATCAACCAGCTTCGTGACAGGTTTAGGTTCTAACTTGGTCACTTTGAAAGCCTCTGGCCACAACTACTCTGGAACACACTAGGGCGCAAACAAGTGATGTGTATGACTGATCCGCTTGGGTAGTAGCCACTGTTATGTGTAAAGAAGGTGGTATTTGAAAAGTCTTTGTTAACGAGGTGGGAATCTTTGAGAAGATGCTGAATTTCAACTGTTCTTCCAGCTTCAATGCGTTGTGCACTTTTGAAGAGAGAAATGAAGAGACTATGGCAAAATAGCCTCACTACTGATACCAACGTATCATCTGATTGATTTAAAAAACAAACAAACCCAAAACAACAAACTCTTCAGTTTTAATTTGGAAGTGGGATCGAAGTAAATATTTTTTATGTAATTGCATGGCAATCCTTTACATTACAATCCTCTATGTGTGTATACAGGTGTGCTTTTTCTGAAAACTGAAACTCTTGGGTTTTCACTGTGGTTATAGAAGATTGAAGTATGCCAGCTTGCTTAGCACAATCATACTTTTCTTTTTTTATTTGTCTCTGAAATATGTAGTTTGAAGCAAATTTTGTAATGTAAATTTTACATAGCTTAGAAACCTTGTTAATTCTAGGTTTTTTGTTGTTTCTTCTTCTTGTAAGAAAGCTCTACACTTTCTCCTGTCTCATATTATTTTTGCTACATCAATCTCTTTCATTTGATTCCCTAACTACAAGCAACATCTTTCTCATCTCTGTGTGGTGTCTCTGAGGACAGACTTTGAGGCTGCTGGTTTCTCTCCTGGAATGCAATGTCAGCTAGCAGAAAATTGCATTATCTCCTCAGTCTCCATTTCTGCTCTGTTTCTCCAATTATGTTGATTGTACACATACTTTTTCTGTTTCTGCCTGTTCTTCTTTTGTCCCTGTCTATTTGCACAGCTCAGATTCTTCAGTGGACTTGATGACCTTTTAAACATTGGGTAATCAAGTTGGTTAGGCACAGTATTTCTGAGAGGGAGAGGGTAACCATGAGTGGGGTGCAACAACTGCTATTTGCTGAGTTTGTAGTGTGTCAAGCATGACTGAATCAGCAGTATTATCTGATTCATTGTGGTCAAGATGTTACTGAAAAACACCTCCTGAATAGTCATTCCCTTAACTATGCTCTTGGCTCAATTTCTTTGCTGCTTTACTCCTGTTTAAATGATCAGTGGCCTTTCTAGTTATCCTTAGTGTGTTGAAACAGTGCTGCCTTCTGGTAGTGATATACTGTGAGACAACCTGAGATATCTTTGATCAGGCTGAGGTCCTCCAAACCAAATTTTGGAATTGATTGACTCACAGGACATAACACAAAACTATATTATATCTTCCTCCAAAGCATGATTTGGGATGTGAGCCATCATGTATAAACAGAACTGTTACTTTATGATTATCCATCACTGCCATTTGTCTGTTCCAGCTATTTATTCACTGTCAGTCAGTGAAATGCCTGTGACATCCTGAGCATCAGATCCCTAACAGTTCTGGAGAGACTAATCATATGCATGAGGAATGTACAAGATGCCCTTACATCTGCACTGATCAACAGCCAGCTTTCTACTTCAAGAACTAATTTTATAGTTTTTGATGTCACTGATGTTGACAGAATATTGACACCTGGTCATATCAACAATACACTCTTTTAAGTATCAGCTTTCACAAAGCATGAGCCAGAGTCATTTGTACTGTAGATTACAGATAAACTAATGTGAACTTTAGTAGGAGAAAGATGACACCCATAAGGAGTTAAATATCCTCATGAATGCCACTGGGCAAACAGATCTAAAACTGGGAAACAATATGACCTGCAAATTGATTATATCCTTTCAAACTATTTAATTCCTACTGGCAGCATTTTATCATAGAATCATAGAATGCTTTGAATTGGAAGGGACCTTCATAGGTCATCTAGTACTACAGCCCCTGCATTAAGAAGGGACATCTTCAACTAGATCAGGTTGTCCAGAGCCTCACCCAACCTGACCTTGAATGTTTTCAGGGATGGGGCATCTGCCACCTCTGGGCAATCTATGCCAGTGTTTCACCACCATCATTGTAAAAAATTTCTTCTTTATATCTAGTCTAAATCTCCCCTCTTTTAGTTTGAAACCACTATCCCTTCTCCTGTTGCAACAGAACTTGCTAAAAAGGCTGTCCCCATCCTTCTTATAAGCTCTCTTTAAGTACCGAAATCCATAAAATCTAAAACCCATCTGTCATGAACCAATAAATGTCCATTCATGAGAGGTGCGATTTCTTGGTAACAGAATTAAGACACAAATGATGTCAAGTGCATATGTTTGCTCTTTATCACACTCACACACAAAAGGGTAGTGAGGGAATGGGAAAGAGGAGAGCGAGAGACAGAAATACGACCACGGAGTCTGTGGTGCGTGCAGTCCGTCTTTCAGAGTGGGTGGGAGAACATTCCAATGTGATGCAGTGCCATGATCCCTTTTATTGTCCATGTCTCCACCTTTTCCTCAGTATTTGGGCAGAGATTCTTAGAACTCCTTTACATAAGTACCTCCCTCAGCATGACCTCAGTACGCCTGCACCAGGTAACTTTTGGGGGTCTTCAGGAGTCATAGGGCACTGCCTTCTTCTTTCCATAATCTTCCTCTCAGTCTCGCTGCGCATGCGGACAAAGAGGTGCAGGGGGGGAGGCTGTTTTTCACTTGTGGCTTATCATACCTCTGGAGGCTTCTGCAGGCTTAGCTCCATACTCAGCGAGGGCTGCAGTCGCCGCATCTGGCTTGTCTGTTTCCATGGTAGTAGTCATTATCACTACTATCAATACGCTGAAAATGCAAGGCATGCCCGTTTCTTTCAAGCCGTGCTGCTGTAGGCACACTGTTACATAATGTCCAGCAAGACAGTGTCCAGAAAGACATTTTGAGCCGATCTCCATCACCTTGCCCACCACTTGGTGGTGGTGCGCATATCCAGTACCATCACTGAGGGGGCTTATTTGGCCCCTGGCCTGGGCATATGTGCAGGGCATGGTGCTGTTCTATCAGTTCCGGGAATACGTGCAAAACAGGATACCAGTCTCATAACAGACAGAACTTTAGCTTAAAATAGAGGTTCTCCTAGCAAAATGAGAAACTTGTGGTTACTGCTCAGTGATGTTATGTCGCAGTTTCTTCCAGCTTCTAGCAATGTTGAGACATTAATTTTCTAGCAGTCTCTGACACCATCAAATCCATATCTCTCCAATTTAGGAAGAAGGATGTTGGGGGACTGTGTCAAAGGCTTTACAGAAGTCCGGATAGATGACATCCATAGCTCTTCCCCTGCCCACTGATGCAGTCACTCCATCATAGAAGGTCACTAGGTTGGTCAGGCAGCACTTGCCCTTGGTAAAGCCATGCTGGCTGTCTCAAATCACCTCCCTGTCTTCCATGTGCCTTAGCAGAGCTTCTAGGAGGATCTGTTCCATGATCTTCCCAGGCACAGAGGTGAGAATGACAGGTCAGTAGCTCCCAGGGTCTTCCTTTCTACTCTTTTTAAAAATGGGTGCAATGTTTCCCTTTTTCCAGTCACCAGGGACTTCACTGGACTGCCAGGGCTTTGCCCCGCTGGTCCCCATCTTGCAGTCGATCAGCTCGAATGGTGTGAGACGATAGGTTATCAGTGAAGACGACTGAGGCAAAAAAGTTGCTGAGTAGCTCAGCCTTATCCTTGTCTGTGGTGACCAGCTTGCCAGTCATGTTCACCAGAGGGGTTATGCTCTCTTTAACCTTCCTTTTCAGCTTGACATACCTGTAGAAGCCCTTCTTATTATCCTTTGCATCCCTTGTCAAGTTTAATTTTCTTGCATAAGATGAAGGATTCAGTTATTCCATGGCCCACAAAATAATGATCTTCTTTGGAGGGTTCTGTACTTTGAATTCTTGCAGTATAACACCCACTCTTCCCTCGATACACCTGCTATTTAAGAAACATAACTAGCAAAGATAAAATATGCTACCAAAGTCTTCTTCAGAAACTTCAGCCATTGTGAACTAGAGTGTTACATCAACAGTCTTCAAAGCCCTTGCTAGAGTTTTGTGTGCCTCCCTGATTCCCCAAACCATAGAGAAAAAAGCTGGAATCATAAACATTCCAACACACTTAAAACCATTTTCCTAAATGTTATTTCTCTCAGAAAAGGGAAAATTAAAAGGTCTAGTATACTTTTTCTGTGACAAATAATGACATAAACGTTATTCCCACACTATCACTAGATCATAAATTATGAGTCCCAGATATTTTGCCTGTATTTTATCAATTTTATGTCACTGAAGTACTGTCATTTACATATTGCTTCATGTTAATGCATCAGTGGTTGAGTTTTGTTTAAAATTCTTTAAGCCACAAATGGGAATCATTGGCTATTTGACTTTCAGGGCTCAGAAGAAAAAGGGGAAAGCTAAAGAAAATAGACATTTCCAGTCTCTAGTTCTCTGAAACAGATTATGTTTGAAATTACATGTTTCATGGTTGTTACCAGTTTTCATACTGTTAATTAAAACAATTAGAAGGGTTTCTAAGTCTCTATAAACACTGTGTATTAAATAGTGGAAATATTTTGTGTCAAAACAGAAAAAACTAAGATTGCTTTTCTTTTAATTTTTAGAATTTGCTTTTAAAAGATATAGCTTTGATCCTCAGGAATTTCATGCACAAAATCATTGTAAAAATAAAATTATTTGTCTGAAAAATATTCTTTAGCATACATTAGAAAGTATGAAAAGCAATAGTTATAGCAAAAATTATATTCTACTTTAAATTCATATTGAACTTTGAGCAAAATATTAATTTCATATTAAAGGGGAAAAAATTAAGCACGAGGTAGTATTAAGAGAAGAAGGATTTATGTATCATGTTATAGGTTTTGACCTTTATAATCTTATGTAAATATTTTGAAATACTACTTAAATACAGTCTTTGAAAGAATTTAAACAAATTGTATAGAAACATGTGATAGATACTCCATTCTATGGTACAAACAAATTTCACCTCCTGAACTATGTTCTTTGACATGTCTTCCAAATCAGGTATTCATCACACCGAAAATTTCTAGATTATTGAAAAGAACAATCCTCTGACTGTCATTGCAATCTGGTCTCAGTTTAAGCACATCTTTGGTCTGAAAGAGATGAATTAGTGTTTTCAGATTTAATTTAAAGCAAACTGGACATTCTGTGTCAAACACCCACTGGATATTCAAAGTATCAGTTGTGACAGATGGTTTGTGGGACAGATTCTTAGCTCATGTAGATTGATGAGAATACATTAACATCAGCAAAGTGACATTGATTTATGTCGCCTTTAAAAGATGAGCTGTACATCTTTGATTTCTTCTTTTGCACAGTCTGACGCTATTGCAAATGTATTGAGATGTCTGTCCATCAGAACAGTAAATTAAGTAAAGGGAAACATGTTTGCATGTGTCTTGTCTATGACAATTATGCTGCTTTCACTTCCCAGAAGTGCCTAGTAAATTACAAAAATATTTCTCCTGAGCACAATAAACAATATATCTTACTTATATTCTAGCTACACACTAGGTATCAATTAAACCTCAAATGCAAATCTGCGCATAGCTGCTGAAATGAAAAATTAGGCACACGAAATGACAAGGTGAACAAGAGAGCCCCTTTGATTCAGTATTGGCAGGATTCTTACACTACAACAAGTCCACTGACTTCTCTACTAGAGCTCATGGTATTACCATCAGTTTAAAGAATGATCAGCACTTTCCCACAGTGCAACAATACCCTTTGCTCTGCTTTCTGCCCCCTGAACAATGCAGCCTTTGTTTGGCAAAGTAGCAGATCCCAACACTTCTGAGCTTTTTAACCTTTCTTCATGCTGGTGATTACATTTGCAATTCATGCCATGTGGGTTGTGAATGTTATTTATAAATCCCTGTAGGAGGAAAAAAAATTGGAGAGGCAATGTTAAAAAAAAAAAAAAAAGATATTAATCTATATAATTCCTCCAGAAAAAGCCAAACTGTCCAGTTTTTAACGCACATGAAAGTTTCAAAACATGCTGAGCAGTTAGAGCAACAATGTCTCACATACCTGCTCATGAAGATACCTGATGAGAGCATGAGAGAGCTGAACTGTTCTGTAGTGCAAAGAGTGATACAGTTCCTTGAGTCCATCCTACCATTTACATCTAGGAAACTCAGAGATAGGATTTGCATATCAGGAATAACATTTTTTTGTAGATGTTTAGTGAATGGAGAATATGAACAGGAACCACCTAACCTTCACTGAACAACTTCTTTGAGACATCAAAATATGTTGTTCCCATTCTTCATAAAAGACAGTCTTGAAGACAAAAGAGAAGGAAAGAAAAGGGAAATGTGTTTTTTCAGAGAAGAACTAGTTACATATCTTGACCAGTTCTCCCACTTCTTCTTGAGTTCTGCAGTCCTTGTAATCTGACTAGGATGAGGACATTCCAGTTCTTTGTAACTGGTATGATCTTGAAAGCGGGTGTTTTTGGGAGACATAACCTTTTGCTGGCAAAGCAGCATCTCACAGAGGCATGGTGAGGGCCATATGCCTCTAGCCAGGTTCTATTACATACTCATTGTTTTCTTCTTTTATTTTTTTTTTTTCCTTCTGTGATGCATCAAAATCTGATGTGTGATAGAGCTATCATACCCACGAGAAAGAACAGAAAAACAGATTGGGCAAATCAAGCAGGATGAAGGTGCTTTTCAAACTATTAGCTGAGTTTGTCTATTTTCAATTCCATTTTTAAAGACAGAATGTCAGATTATATGAAAAGAAATATAACAGAATTTAGTATAGAGGTGATGCCAAGGAGACAGCAAAACTGAGATGTTTATCGCCTTCTGTGC
This sequence comes from Bucorvus abyssinicus, assembly GCA_009769605.1. Lineage (NCBI taxonomy): Eukaryota > Metazoa > Chordata > Aves > Bucerotiformes > Bucorvidae > Bucorvus > Bucorvus abyssinicus. The sequence goes on along the minus strand of CM020028.1, from coordinate 28,500,681 downwards.
AGTATTTCAAGTGATTTGTGATCCAAATAAAGAGATCTACGTTTCCTGAATTGTAAGTAAGGTTTCTGCAGAAATCCTAGAGGTACCTCGAACTGTGAGACTCCTGTTAGGGACATACAGCTATTGAGCTGTATCAGTCCCAAAGCCGTGCCCCCGAGGATAGTCTAGCTCCATTGTATAATGCCTACAAAACCTATGGGTGTTTGTATTTGAGACAGGAAGATTAAACGTGATGCAAGACTTGCAGCAGTAGTTCTAGCCTTCTACAGCAACAAAATAGACAGGCATACATATATACTAATCTAATTTTGTCTTGCTTCACCTGACAAAGACTGAAACAGGAACACAAAATAACCTCTCTTTCTTCTTGGAAGATCTCCCAGCTGAAAATTGCTGTAAAGGAGAGAGGCTGGCTTAAACCAAATCCACTGAGAGGCAGGGATTTCTTATATTTCTCTCGCATTTAACTGAAGCCTAGACCAAAGAAAGTAATATTAAAGGTTATGTTTCATTCTGCCACAGTGGCATTTCTTAACTTAGGAGAACATGAGTAAAGGTGGCCTGTTGAGATTTGACATGACAACCATTGTCATCTTGTTGAGGTACTGCTTATAGAACAGATGTCCATTTATAGCACAGTACAAAATCTTTAATGCCTTTTAAAAGAGCTTTTTAAAAGTGCATTTCTCAAGAGATCCTTTCCCCCCTTTTTTTTTCAGAGACAAAATCTTCCATACTTTATGTCTGAGCTATTGCTGCACAATGCCCTCTTTCCTACCCCTGGTGTGATTATACTCTGGGAAGTCACAGATGAATAATAATATAATTTTCTTTCAATTTAATGGAACACAAACAAATCCCAGACGTCTTGCTTTTTAATGATTGTGGATTTCACAAAAGGTAATAATTAGCTTTAAGAAGGAAAAGAATTTCTCACAAATTCACCAAGTGTGTTCTTCACAATCTCAAAGCTTTCATGATTTTTAAAGAAGTAATATACAATTTAATTAAATAAATCTTAAATTAACATAAGTACAGAAGCTCAACTTACACTGAGCACCAGAGTAGTCTTAAAAGCTACTCACAGATATTTCCAAAGTCTTAGTTTTTTCTATTCAATCTATTATATAATAGTACAAATAAGGACTGATTTCATCATTACTCATTGCGACTAATTCTTTTTTTTTTCCCTAGGTTTACCTTAGATTAGTGGTTCAAAACTTCCAGGCATTCCAGGTACTAAATAGTTTTGAAGTCTGTCAAATTTCTTTCTTTCTTTCTTCTGTTTTTGAAAGAGTAAATCAAAAAGCAAAGTCTCATATGTTAACCTCTCTTCAACCTTATTTAAGGATTTACTTATGCCTCATGGACTTTAGTATGATAGAAATGTGCATAAATCCTAGCATGTGCTTATATACCTTTTTGAATCATGGCAAAGATGGTAGAATAACCAAAAGTAAAATCTATTATTTCACATACGTAGTCCTAGATTTGATTCCTATATTGCAAGGACAGTATGTCTTTTACTCCATACAGTTAGGATCTACCACATCCTTCCTGGTGGGTGAGAATTAATAATGCCAAACATATACACTAGCAGAAGATTTTAAAGGAATAAATGAAAGGTTTCAAATTCCAATTGACTATAAATGGGATGTAATTGGGTTTTTTATGCCTTAGAAAATATCCTCCATTATAATATTTAAGATTGCTAGCTAGAAGTGGCTGTGGGTTCAGGCAATTAAGAAAGCTGAAGCTTGTATTTTTTGAAGCAAAAAGGTACGGACGATACCTATTCTGTTATGTAATATTAGATCTATCTCCCATTAAACTGTGGGAAATAGAAGTAGCCAGGGCAAAGCAAGCAGATACCACTGAAATATATATCACTGTTTGTATAAAACATTGGATAGTGAACCTTTGTTCAAAAAGCACGTAATGAAATTTAAAACTACCTGCTTTAAATCCTTTTAAAATGGGACACTCCCATTACATTAGACACCTAAATATCTCAATACAGGACTTCAGGTTGTCATTAGCTGTTTGCTGCTGCAGCATTCATGGACTTTCTAAAAATACTTATTTCCAAAAGATTATATATCACATCTTCAGAAATATTATTGGTACCACTGCTTTTCAGTAACAGTGTAAATTATATCATAGATTTGGTTTAGCTAACATCATTCATAAAATCCATAGGATGACACAAATATTGTCTAGAAATTGATCCTCTTAATAACATTCATTCCTAGAACATATTTTTAAAATGGATACTTGATGATGTCATGATCTCGTGTTATATAGCAAGATCTACATCATTAGACTGCAAAAAGCTCTGCAAACATGAAAAAGATAATAATGAGACCTAGAGAGTATCATTAATCTCATTTTACAAATGGAGAGATTGGAAAATAAAAACTACATTAAGTAGACACAGTCCATCTTTGCAGTCAAGAAAGATATCTCCACTCTCTTCAATGGAAGCAAAATAACACTAAAAATGGGGGGTGACTGGCACAGCCAGGTAGCAACTCATACTGGAGCCATCTCTATACTGTTAACAACTCCTTACTTTGACTGCAAACAGATTTCCTTACATTGTTCATTGCAGGTAAAATATTTTTCTTTTTTTCCCATATTTAGGAAGATGCTTTCTAGCTTACAGGTGATGTAAGCATCAGCAGCAACAGCAGTTGCTAAACAAACCTTTTTTCATGAACAACAAACAGCCTTGTAAAAACTGCATGAGCCATCAGTGTGTAACTTTATGGTTACCTTGGGGCTGCAGCAATTAAAATATGGTATTTACTTAAAAAGAGAAATGTCAGGCTCTTTCAATTCTCACATCTATGAGCTGGTTTTGTGTTTTACTACTCCTTTTTGCTATGGGACCATCTGGGATCTGAATATTATTAAATTAAACATAATTAAAAAATCATATTACTCAATTTATTGGGTAAGCTTTATAAAGACTCCTGCAAGTTGTTGAGGATGTCTTCAGAGAATCTGGGTGAACGAGTCAGAATGATATGTCAGCATGCTTGGAAAGTTGTCTTACTCAAAGCTAAAGATCTTTTTAAAGACTTGGTTTTTCCTCTGTGTTAGCTGGTTACAAAATCCTCTACTGTTGAAAAATCTGGACTTGCAATGTGGAGAGGAATGTTCTGTGCTTGTGTCTTCTTGTTATTTTACCCCCTATTCTTTCCAAGAATGAAAGCTCTGAATGAAGATCAGAAGATGTTTAATTGCCCATCAAGTAGGAAAAAATAGGAGACCTTTGTTAATATTTACCTGATCAATATTTAGCTTGTCTTGTCCTGAAAGCTTCTTGTTTGGATATCACTTTAAAGACACATAAAAACAATGTAAGTACTGCTTGCCTCCCTTCTTCTCAAGAGTCTACTCTTCGGTGCTGTGACATCTATTCAGGAAACAGACTTCAAGTTCTCTCAGACCATCATTTAAAAACATTAAGTGAGAAGAATCAATGGCTATTCTGTACATTTTACCAAGTCTTCTAGCTCAGGAAATTGCTAGAATTTTAAAATAATATCTATTTTAAAAAAAGGTGTTACTAAGCTCATGGAAAAAAAAAGAAAAAGGCAGCAAATTGAGACAGTAGCTTAATCTAGCCATGATCCCACTAGTTTCGGATTCATCTGGGACACTGAACCTAGAAGCTCTAGAATCTGGTCTGAATAAGGGGGACATGGATCTGGGAAATCACTGCTTGTGCTGGCACTTCTGGGATGATGAAAGGTTCTTAAGAACTGGTTGGAAATCCTCTTCTTGAGAAGGTATTTCTTTACAAAATCTCCACTGAATGAGCGTGATCCAGCAAGAACTTCAGTTGCATTTAAAATGATTCCATTATAAAAATTTCCAGACAGCTTTATATTTGAGCTCATGGACACACACATGTGCAGTGCACACAAACGAAAAAATAATGAATGGTCTGCTGAGGCAGGTTGCTTGCCCTGACATATTTTCACTGTGCATTTAAGATATAATGGCATATATTTGCAATGTAATTTCTCATGACAGTCTTTCCTTATATTGGTGAAATACTATGCCCTCATCAGTCGTAGTAAGTTTTCCTGTTTGTTTGTTTCAAATTCTCAGATAAAGAGCTGCATAGGTTAAGAACTTAAAGACATGCTTCGTTGCACAAAAATGAGTATTCAACACCATAAAAAATTACGGATTATTAAAATCTACCATTGTTAGATATAGCTATAGAAAAAAACAGGTATAAACAGAGATATAAACCGATATACAGACCCAAGATTCATTAAATTAAATTTAATTTTTGAGCCTGATCAGTTAGAAAATAGATCAGAAAAAGTCTACATGAAAAATAAGGACTCATAATCAATCATTCGGTCTAAAAGTGATTGTGCAATTCCAGATCACGACATTGATAATAAAAACTGTATTTACTGTTTAATTAAAAATTAATAACAACATGTAACTAATATATTAATGAAAATTAAATGCATAAAATGTATGCTGTGGTATTCTGCAGTCTGAGATACTGATGTCTGAATGACAGTCTGAGGCAACCTCTGTAGCCTAGACTTTCTGGATACAGAGCTTTCTGACTTCTCTGCAATTTATCTCTTCATCTTTATACACATTCAAGCAAAATCACAGTCAGATTCTTAGTGACTGGGTGCTACCTACGAAGCTGCAAAATGAGTTAGGTAAAGCAAGGACCTGAGTCTAGCTTTCACTCAAGTGAGTGTTGGACCCTAATGGGATAGTAGCTATCCTAAAGTCTCTCATGTTTTCAGAGGAAAATATGTTATTAAAATGATATTTTTTCCATTAAAAATCTTTTGCCTAATAAAAAAATAATGTCCGGCTCCACTAATTGCTACTAACATAACAGTTTAATGATCAACAGAAAAAAACAGAATCATAGAAATAAATGAAATATCTTATCTAAAATATCTAATATCTAATCAAAGAAAAACCAAAATGTTTTAAACACAATTCGGATTTTGTTTTTAAGAAAATAATAATTTCTCTTTCAAGCTATATTGCCCTTTTTACTTGCTTAATGAAAGAAATAGCCCTTGTTCATCTGCTATCTGCATCCTATCCACATAATTTCTCCTGGTTAATAACATGTAAAGTTCTCTCCATACTACAATTTGCCTTCCTGTGAGGAAATGAAATTTCTCTCAGATTTTTTTGGATGATGACTGCTTTGTAGCCTGAAGATACATGGAAGAGGAATGATTTCAGTCTGTTGTTTGGGGAGACACCTGAAAAAGTCATCATGTGTGACGGGCTTGGAAGTGAATTACTACCTAGCTTTGATTTTTATTTTTCGTGGAGAAAACAGCTGTCAATTTCTCTGATTCCTGCAACTGAGAGAGTCAGGAATTCTGTTCAAAAGAAAAGGCATAAGAGAAGCTAAAATTCCAAGCCAATATAGAACTACAATCCTTCTGAGGATGGCTTCAACTCTTGAAACTCTTCTGTGATTACTGTAGATCTAGCAGAATCCAGCATGTATGGAAAGCAGATTCATATCTTACCTGGGCAGGAAGAAAGTATATCAGATGAGTATAGCAGGAAAGGTTCTCATCACAGAATTTTTTCATAGGTCTCCATTTTACACAATATTTCTGCCTAAGTAATTTGGGATAATTTAATCCTCAGGGTAGACTGTAGTATACAATACCTATGACAAATAATTGTATTTTCAAACATCCCCAGAAGACTTTTGAAGCAATTTATGTTTTTTTCTTTTTTCTTTCTTTTTTTTTTCTTTTGCAATATCAGAAGTGTGTGCTTTCTACTTCTCACATTTTTTTCATTAATTAGCTCACTGATGGGCTATGGCCAGTTGCACAGCTCACTGAGCAGCCTAATATTAATATCATGTAGCTTTGTCACTTTACCCAAATGCTATATAGCTTCTACTGTATAAATAAACAGCTCAGTAATGAGAAAACAGCCTCTAGGTCTTTTTACCAGCGAAGTTTTTTTTTTTAGGGATGTAGGGGATTAAGCATGTTTTATGTGTGCTAAAGGAAAAGAATTAAAAAAAAAAAAAACCAGACTCGTGAGTCCTCTATGTGGAAGCAGTCTTGCAATTAAACAAATAAAATAAAATGGCTAGATTAGAAACATTTGTAGCTTACATTGCCAGAAAAATAGTGAAAATATGAAGAAAGATTTTTTTATTATGGGGCAGATTTCTGGAGAAAATGTAAACAAAGCTGTAGTTAATGCTTAGTTTTGAATCACTATTTTCAACGCAGATACTGACAAACTGGAGTAAGCATAATGAAAATATCAACTAAGAGGTTTGGGGGCTGGGCCACATAACATATAGGCAGAGACTAAGGGAGCATCATTTGTTTAGATGGAAGAAGAAAAGGCTGAAGGGGAGGATCTAATTGCAGTCTTCAAGTATTTAATGGGAGGTTACAGAAAAAAAACCCCAAAACCAGAGCCAGACTCTTTTCAGGTGCTCCATGAAAGGATTGCGGGCAATGGGTACAAGTTTTAGTAAGGTAAATTATTGTTGCATAAAAGGAAAAAAAATCATAATGAAAGGTGTCTGGACAGGCTGCAGGGCTTTCATCTTTGGAAATACTCAAAACTCAACTGGAAATGGTAGTGAGCAACCTGATTTAACTTTGAAACTGGACTTACTTTGAACAGATCACCTGGAATCTAGAGGATTTCCAGAGGTCTGTCTTCTAGAATAAATTATTCCATGATTCTATAAAATAAGAGAGATGTGATTCTTTGGATTTGACTTTTTTTTTTTTTTTTTTTTTTTAAATAGCTAATCACACAGTCTGACAAAATGCTCATAAGTAGATAACAATTTTTCTTGGGGTGACCAGTTTGGTGGGGATGTGTTTGTATGAGGTCAATTACTTGCATTTCAGCTTGGTATGGCTTTGAATTTCCTGAAATTGTGGGAAAAGGGGACCTGGTGAGCAGCCTGTGCCTGAGTATCTATGGCTGAGCCCACAGGGACCACCTATATTTCCTGGCTGAAGTTTAATGAAACAATACTTTGCCATTAATGGGACCAATGCCTCTGTTCAGGATCTAGGGTAGCAACCAATGGAAGTTCCCACATGGAAAAGTGGAAGCGGGAAGCTCAAAATAACATGATAAAACAGTTGGTGGAGACACCTGGAAGGTCCAGTATAGCAAGCTCTAAAAGCTGAGACCATTGTTCTTATGGGTAGTGAGAACACTGAGACTATAATCACCAGTTTTTCCCCAGTCTGTAACTTCTTTCAGGAACAAAGTCTAACTCTGTGTTTCTTTATTTCACAGTCAATTTCTTCAGAATGATCTTGTCTTGACAGGAACATGTTAAGAGACTGGAACTTTGGGAATATTACAAATCTTGACAGTCCACTGCTCTATGGAATGTAGATACATTACACACACACAGACACGTATGTGTGCTGAAAAGACTGAGGTGTAAGAACAATCCTCAGCACATTACTGGCCACAGATGTCTGAGAAGCACACTGTCACATCCTTGTACATTCGTATGTAAACCCCATGGAGAGGACTTAGAGAGCCAGAACTTTCTGTTGCATCTATAGAGAATAAAAGGGACACTCTTAATCACCCTGAATGTTATAAACACACAGGTGTCAAGATTTCAGGAAAAAAAGGAAGTTTCCGTGAACCAAGGACGTAAGTGAATATTAGAATTAGTGAAGACTTAATCCCTGTGGATCAAGAAAATATTGAAATGCGCTATTTCAGTCATGTGAAGAGAATTCAGATACTTGAAGACACATTATCTTGAAATAGTTCCAAACTGCACAGTAGCCTACAAAGATCACTTCACTAATAGTTCAGAGTTTGTTTACAGGGTCTTCTGCAAACAGTTGTTTTCACAAAAGATACTGTGAAGGTCAATGTAAGCTCTATGACACAGATCTGGTGAGTAATTTGCTCATGTGTACTGTTTCTCATTCAAAATGAGCTAATGCACAAGTTAAAACAGAAGATAAGATAACAACAGAGACTATGTCCATTCCTAAAATGATTTCAGAATGTGGCCCACTCTGGGATTCATTATTGCAACTGAGACAGGGACATGGTCACTGTTCACCAGGAGCACGACACAGGACTGTGTTTCTTTTCTAATAAAATAAGGGAGATCAGTGTGCAGCAGCATGCCCAGACACTGCACGACCTGAAATTCTTTTGTAACCCAGCACAGAGGTTAAATTAGAACATGTTCCTTACATAGACCTGTATAAACCTGGGATTAGAAAAGGAATCCCTATCTCCCATTTTCTTGTCAAGTTGCAAGGAACCAGCTATTTCTCTCAGTTGTAGCTTGAGAGAAAGTTCTGTGTCTGAAAATCTGGGACCAAAAAAAAGCTTTTAGAACATTTTTGAGTGGGATATTGAGAAAATCTTTGGTAATCTGGGATTTTTCTGGTGAAAATGGACACCTGATTATACCAATTTTTTCTAGCCCCAGACTTCATATTACAGTAATGAACTTGCTTAACAATTTTTTCATGTCAGGAAACTTAACTTTTTAATGATATACGGAATGTCCCTTACCCCCACCCTCTTCGGTGAAAGAACTGTCTGAAAAATATCACGACTACTTGGAATAGTCTAAGAAATGTTGGTGAGCAGAAAGGGAAGGAACCCTTTGTCAGGCAATATATACCAGACAGTCTGGCCTTGAACTACCACGTCATCTTTTTCAGTTGTACTCTGATGCATCATAACCTTCTTGGTCATACACCAACACAAAGAATAGCTGTCTGTAACTACAGTGAATCTGAGGATGCTACATTGGCTAGTCTGTTGATATAGACTCTGAAGTAACTGCATGTTAAAGCATGAACACTGCCTTTAAAATAGTCTTCCAGTATCTTTTGTGTTATTTTTCTCATCTCTTCTTTTCCCCACTCTCAGTATTCCATGTATTTTGCTCTGGCACCCTTATGTTGTTTTTTGGTTACTCATGATTACATTTGCTGGATGTTGCATAGAATTTCTTTTGGTTTTGGTGTTATAAATGATAGCATGTATTATTCTTCTCGTGCTCCTGAAATGGCACGGGAGTCCTGTACTCTAGCTGTAACTGACTTGATTAAGAAAAGCCAAGCAAAGTGGGTGAAAGACAGGAAGGTTATGCTGGAAATATCCAACTTTGATGTTACATTCCAGGTTCCTTCATCTGAAGAGCTTATGAAATCACTCTTCAGGAGTGGACCTGATTGGATTAGTGATACAGTAAAGTAAGCAATGAAACTGAACCAGAAAAGCGCTATCACCAAGATGATTTTATGACACCCTATTAGGCAGAGCAAGATGGTGTAGAACTCATATCACAGTTTTTAACCCAGAGTATGATGTCATTAACTCAGATGGAAAAGCTGTTCTGATTTTTAAGAGTTTTGAATACATGGAGCTATAGCTACAGAGTAACCTGAGAATAAAGAAGGAAACAAATAATATTATAGCTGTTACACGTGCGAAATGTTAGAGAAAGTATTGCAAAATGCCCTTAGTGTCTAGCCACTGAGATAGGCTTGGAGTAACAGAAGCAGAAATAGGTTTGAAGTATGACTGACATGCATGGAAGAATGTGCCTGAGCTGCCGGAGCTGCTGTTTGACTGGAGCTTTGAGCTTTGAGCCCACCTGTAGTTCTGATAGGAAGCCTGAAGGAGAAAACTGATGGGTGGCCATGTGAAAAGTCCAGTGGAGCAGCAGAGAGCACAGCTTGAGAAACCAAGACTGAAGTTAAAAAGAAGAAATTGAGCTCCGGCTCACTTTTTGAGAAGAGCTGACCTTGCACCCAGAGAAGGAGACAGGGGGAGTTTTGGTAGATGAGGAGCAGCTCTTTCCGCTCTTCTTCCCTTTTACTTTTATGCTCAGTCAAAAATATGACTTCCTGATTTTAGGGGGTATGATACCACTTAACAAAACATATGCAACTACTGTTGCTTGTTGGAATCCCACTTCACCACAACATTGGCACTTTGGGGAGTGTCTTGATATGTCTACTCTTCAAATCAAGACATCCAGAAACAACACAAATAAAATGCAGTTATCTCAAATTATTATCAGGAGAGCATTTCTAACTAGGCAGATTTTATATGGATGAGTTTGTTCATTGGTGACTCCTGTGTCATTTATTTTCAGGGTAGATAACATTTCTTCCATACATCTTGATGTCCAAAAACCTAGCAGAGCAAACGTAGAGTACTCAGCACTGTGATGTTACAATAAACTTGCAATTATTAAAACAACAAATTCATCTTTGATCTGAATGTTCCTAGGGAAGAAATAGTAATCAAGGAGCACCATATGGACAACAGAAATTTGGATCAAACAGAAAAGAGAGAGCAACTAACAAGAAGTGACGAGTGTAAGTTATTGTTATGCTGGAAGTGGATATAAATTTACTCATGTGTCTAAAGATGTTGAAGCTGTTGTACCTTCACCACAAAAAAAATTTAGTTAATAACACAGAAAGAATAAGAGGACTCATATTTCTCTAAAGTTTTGCAAACAAAGGCCCAAAGCAGTAACATTTCTACCTTTAACATCTCAGGGGAGTTCTAATTTTTGCTGTCAGTCAGTGCTGTTTTCACAACTTATTACAAAACACTAGACATTGATAATCTAGTGGTGAAATCAGCAGCAAGAAAAAGAGGTAGCCTATTGCTTAGTATTAATAAACAAAAATGAGTTTTGGTTGCATTATAGGAGTTGATGCAGCCTTAGGGCAGCTGCCAATCAAGTCATGTTTTTATGTCTCTTAGTTCCTTGCTATTAAAAACAATCAAGGTTACCATGGAAACTGCAATTTTATCACACGGTACTTTTGTAGTCTTTCAGCTACAGAACAAGCTATTAAAGAAATATTTCTGAGTGCTCTGTATTTTTTATTGTATTTTGTATTTTTATTGTATTCTGTATTTTTTAGTACTTGGAATGAAAATATTTTTAACTCACAGTCAAACTCTGCCTATTACGCATATTTTATTTTTGCTTTTAGGAATATCCAATAAAGAGTATATTAATGAGCATACAAGACCTAATTCACTCCTGAAATCTTCCACTGTACAAAATAAAATGGAAAAAACCTCAGCCTTTCTAGTAGTGATAAAAATGCAACTATTTTAGTTCACAACATGTAAAATTGTTGCATTTTAAACATGTTTCTAGTTTGTCTTCCTTTTCTTTCACCTCCAACTAGATGCATAATAGTTTACATTAATATGATTTTTATTATTGTATTACTTAAAATAATGCTAAAAGTTTTATTCAAATTCATTATTGCTATACATTTAATTTGTGTTCATGGTTATTCTCTTTTCAGGCATATAAAAGCAAAGAGAGTTTTGCTCTTTGTATTCATGTTTGGGAAAATCATTTCTGTTCTTGATAATAATTAAGTATATTTACATATATATATGAAGCATAGTTACAGCTTGATTCTTTCAGGTATATAAAGTGTTTATAAAGGTATATAAACCTCATTAATGCCAGGGGTTTGCATTTATTTGGCAGAATGAGTAATCCAGACAAAATCTAAAGTGCTACTCCAGCTTGGAAGAACGCTCCTGTGAAGAAGACGTCCAACAAAACAAATTAATAACCTGTCCCACAAAGGCAACAGCAGGATTTCTCCTAGTCAGCTGACACTTATATTTTGTCATGAGAGTCTATTAGATTCAATTTAAACTTCTTCTTCCATGGAAGAAAGTAAATTTATAAGCACAGGTTTATAATAAATCTGGATGTGGTATTTGTTTTGGAACAGATCGCTCATCTAGAACTATGTTTATGAAAGTAAGAGAATATAACGCCGTTTTTTACTTTAGAAACAGTCAGTTTACTAATTTGTTGAAGGAGCAAACAGGTGCTTTTGTGAACTTACCTCTCAGGTTTTTTCAACGACAAGAAACAAAAGAAACACAAACAACATGATCAAGCAGGTGGAATGAGCATGTAAGCTATGAAAGGAAAGAGCATTTAAAGAAGTGCTACAGTAATAAATATAATACTAGTGAATTCTAGCCAAATCTTGTGATGTCATACTTTTTAAAATTGCAGGCATCCTGCCACTTTTTTCCCCATGGAGCTTACATTCTTATTCTCCAGCCCACTGTATATAATAATTTGTCCTACAGGATAACATAGTCTTCTCATAAACAGGCCATTTATATTTCAGTGGAAAGGACACTTACTTCAATTACAGTCCTACTTTTATTATTAACAACTGTTATTTATTGGATGCCAGTATTAAATAAAGTGCACTAAAAAACATAGCATTAGTGATTCTATTTGAGACAGTGTTTTAAGTGTTGCCTTTATTTGTATACACTGCAGTTGTGATGACTGAATAGTGACATACAGCAATAAACTATAAACTCAAATTAAAACCTACAGTGTCGTGGAGTGAATGATCGCTTTATACAGTTGAGAAATGCTGAGATGGACTAAACAGTCTGCCTTGTTCATCTCAACGTTGTCAGCCACCTTAATACGCACAGGAAATCACACTCCATCACATCCTTCTTTCCTCATAGAATTAGAATTGCTGGATAATGATCAGATGAGGCAGGTTCGGAGCAAGTCTTCATTACTAAATGGGTCAAAGCTACTTACAAGGCAGGCAGGGCCTACCTAAGTTATGAAAATAATTTTTTTGCACTGATACACTTAAACTGGTTCACTTCACCACTCTCTGTGACACAGCAAGCTCATGTATCTGAACAGCTCCTGCTACCAGCCCTAAAGAAAACAGAAACCCACACAGACTTGTTAGTCCGTATTTTTCTTCATGGGGAGCCCAGGACAGGTGCTGACTTTCCCCATTCTCGCTTACTCAGGAGGCCCAGAGCATTGCAAACAGGTAGTTCTAACGGAGCCCAACAGAAATATTTTTCATGGTACTCTAAACACAGACTATTTTTTATAAATTAGGCTGGTCGGCTTTTGACAGTTTCTCATTTACTGCAAAGGCCGTAAGCTGGTCCCTAATAACAGACAGGTACCCGCTCTGAGGTCTCTTTCTCACTGGCTTGCAGTGCATGCCGAACAGTGCCTGGCACATCTCCCCGCGACTGCGCCGCCATGGCTGCAGCTGTGGGCCATGCAACCAGACCGGAAAATTTACTTGAAGTGTTTTCTTTTCCAAAGCACTCTCCGAGTCTCTCATGCCGCACCTCCACACTTGCTTAATATACTCTTCCTCCACCTTTACGCTGTGCAGCTTTTTCACTAACATTGCATGGATATTTTTTAAATGGGTTCAGCAAGTAGTTGTTTTCACGGGGCTACCTTTTGTTCCCTTTGTTGACACCTTTTCTACAAGAGCAGCAGACTGCATTACTGCTGCCAGTGCTTGAATCTGAGAAACAATTTCACAGTGAGGATTTGCTTCTTTTTCTCTACAGGCTGGTTGACAGTGATGCATGAGGAGGCTACTGTGAGCAAGTGCTGGCCTCCTCCCTCTCCCTACTGACACAGCTATTACTTCTGGCTTTGTCACAGCTTATAGAAGATCACACCAGAGCTGAGCATTTTGCTTTGGTGACCGTTGTTCCTCTCCAATACTCTGCTCTAAGTGGAGTCATTGAACCCTGATTTCCTATGGTAGCATCATGCCTTTCTTTCAATTTTCCTGTAAATAATCATTCCATCTTCTGCTTGGATGGTTACGTACATAAGGTCTAAATAAGGAGAAATAGAGGAAAAGCAGAAACACAAACATCGTACCCTGACAGCCAGAGAACAGCCTGTTCAGATGTTTTTCCTATCCTATGACAAGTAACATTCTGCTTTAACTTGTAGCTAAGCAGGAAACAGGTTTTTAGTCTGATGAAAACAGTAATCATGAAGTTTTTGTGGGAGTGCAGGCACAGATATCCAAGGTTACAATTGCCCTTCATTTAAAGGTAATACTGAGCCAGGAGAGGACCACCAATAAAAATTAAGTCAATAAAAATAGGGAGAAGAAAATAAAGTTACCAAACCTGGGACTGGAAAAATGCCTTCCTTTGCTGGCTCTGCATCATGTTTCCTGTCTAACAATGTACAAGTCTCTCACTGAGAAATCAGCTACAACAGTGACAAGCTGATATTTCACCAGATGGGAATAAACTTGGAGCAGAGACAAGTACAGAATACGATGTGTATATGATTTGTTACCGATAGAAAAATGTTATATCTAAATTCTTTGCACTGTAGGAGTTGGATTCAAGTGAAATTCCTTCTTTTAGATACAAAATTATACATCCCAGAGAAAATTTTGTAACAAAAACTTTTCTGTAAATAAAACAATATAAAAATAAAAATTTTCACAGAGATAAACTCAATTATTTGATCAGGATCTAATGATTTTCCTCTCCCCTCTCTTCTCCCCTTTATCTCTTCTCTCTCCTTTCCTATCTTTGATTTCTAGGTTCAAGGCCTCCTGACCCCCAGTGGACAGGGAAGAAGTCTTCCTGTCTTTCACGTGGCAGTAATATGAAGAATGGATAATTAATATGAAGGTAATATTTTTATAGAGAAAGAGATGAGAGAGAGCACTTACCAGCTCTAGCACATGGGAATTTTGCTTCGATTTGTGTTTTCCCACAGGTCTTTGTACACCATAGCTACACATATCGAGTGAGACTTAACTTCAGACAGAAAATCTATGTTATAGTTATGGAGAATCTGTGCAAAAAAAGATGGTGGAAAATGGTAGATGAATAACAACTAAGTTGTGGCAACTAACTCCCTTAAGGTCCTTTAAAATCTCGTTGTGGGTTAAGTACACATTTAGAAGTTAGGCAGATAGATAACACAATTTAGCTGTTACTGCTTATTTAGCCTTCATCCTTTGATAATGGACGTGACTGACTGAGAACGTGGAGTACATCAGACAAAAAAAAATGATTCTATATTTGAGTACATCCAGGATCAGAATAAAATATATTGAATAGCATAATATAGTCCAGCCAGTATTTTCATTGTCAGAGTAATAATACTTTATTTCTCTCCAAGCATCTGCTGCATCAGCAAACAAAACTGTATAGTAGGTCTATGATTTGGCTGAAAGTAATTCCCAATGAATTTCTTTTGCTGTGGAAATGAACATTAATATTCACTATACAACCCCCAAAAAACCAAGCAAAAGTAGTCTGGAGTAGAGCCTAATCTTTGACAGCTCTTGGGCAGCAATATTCAGTCCAGTACACTCAGTCATATGTCTGAGTTTTAACTCTTTAATTCTTCTCTCAAGGTGATCTACACTTTGGTGTCTCAAAGAGAGTGGGGTTTTTTTAATTGTAACTATGGGCCAGAGAGTGATGACTTGAAACAAAGAGTTTTGCAAACATAGAATGGATCAGAGGCTTTAAGGGCTTAGCAATCCACAGACAAGCCATTTCTCAAAATATTTGGAACATTGGCTGAGGAATGGTGCAAGGAATCATCTGGAAATATTTCCTATTGAAAAAGAAATATTCACGCATGGAAATATTTCCTTACAGGAGCACAAGCAGTTTTTGTGGCACAGAAATCTGAGGATGTCTTTACTCAGACCTTTGTACACAAAATGCCCCACACAATACAGGATAAATACCACAAACTCTCTTCTGCTTTCTCCATCTCTTTAAAACAAAAAAGCAAACAGGCCCATCTGCTGCCTTTTGTTGATCATGAAGAACCCTTAAGGCAGCTGAGAGTAGAATATTTGCCTTCGTCATTGGGCAGGATTCTATTCACATATTTACAGTGTAGTCAAAATTAAATACAAGAATGCAAAAGGAATCCTAGCCAGCTTGAATTTCATCTACATAAGAGGGTGTAAGTGTGGTGCTTGAAAGAGCAGTACTCTAGGGATGCTAAATCTGGAAAGTTATCCACAAATATATGTGGATAACTGTACCAATCAAGCATGCTGGCAACGAGGACCACCTGCCAGAATAATCTCCCTCTGAGACTCACTTAAGGAACTAAATCACCTGATTAAAGTTTTATTTAAATTAAATGGCCCAGAAAAGCAAAGACAGTGTAGCTTGTCAGAAGGTCCTCAAGGGAGGGGACGTTTGTTGCTTGCCCAACTGGCCAGATGATAAGCACTACATTTTCACTTAGTCTGAACAACTGACTTTTGTGTTGACTAGTAATCCTCACCTCCTACATGTACACACACAGAGTAGCTTATAAGGCATGCCTAAATAGTTATGATTTTGGTCAAAGCTATATTTAGTATGGGAAAACAGGCACTGCTGTGATGATAGCTATCCATGCACCGAAAGGTACTTCTACCCATAGAAGAAAGTGAATCAGGAATATTCTGATGATTTTGTGGTTTAATTTTGTGCTCTTTTGAATGACCTTTACATTGAACACTGTTTTAAGATTACAATACTTATTACAGCACTGTTTACATACTCCCGGTAGGAGTTTCACTCAATCAGGTATAGCTACATAATATAGAATAGTTTTTGTTCTTGAAAAGTCAGGCAGGGAATGAAGTATTATAAAAAAATGTGATTAGTTTCATTTTACATGTAGAAAACTGAAGATTGAAACTTCAGTGTCTCACCTAAATCAACATAACAAGTTATAGCCCTGCTAGGACATAGTCATTTTTAGTTCCACTCTAATACCTTGCAGAAAGATTGGTCTTTCTTATGTAAAAATGTTAGCAGTCACACAGAATTTATTAAAAAATGTGACTAATTTCTTTTTATTCTGGTATATGCACTCATATCATAAGACATTTAGGGTGCAGAATCCCTGTACTCTGATGTGCCCTAAAATGTCACAGTCGTCATTCCAGGTTCTCTCACCGAAAAATTTTTGTATCACTTGGCACCTCTATTAAGCTCACTGAAAAAAGGTTTCAAGCAGTCTTGTACAGCCCTATTTATAATTATTCACTTCATTCTGAGAGCCAGATTCTGTCATTCTCACTCACAGTGAATTCTCGTTTTACTCCATGTATTGCTCCATTGGTTCTGGTTTGGGTTTATGTACTTTGATATAAACGGTTGAAAGTAACAGAATAAAGCTCAGCATCTTTTGGGCTGCACTAATTCTGGAAATGATGAAGGTACCATTCTTGTCTTCTCTCCATCGCTCTCTCTGGGTCAAAGCCCTTCTTTTTTCCAGAATTTGTTTATTGATACAGTGATATTTGAGGCACACAAAGGACTTGTTTGAACTTTTCTGTATATCTGAGACCCGTGTTTGGGGGCATTGATTGGTCAGGAAAGGAGGACTTGAAGTCAAGATAAGTCTTTTACTTCAAATATATTGTCTTCTATGTCACAGAAGGGGGTAGAATAGAAGACGCTTTTTTTTAAATGAGATTTTTAAAAAGACGTCACTGTTTTCTTTGCTTTTCCCCCCCATAATTTTCCCTCAAAATGAAATAAATTAAATAAGCAGCTTCCATTAAAATTGCATTTACTGACTGAAATGAGAACAACACGGTGATGTAACATGTTATTTACAAAGATCTCTGGGTGGCCACAGCAGAACTGTAATGTAACAACCAATTAAAATTAAATCCTGTATACCATTAAAAAAAAAAAGGGGGGGGGGGGGAGAGAGAGAGAGAAAAAGAGGCCAGACAATTAGACCTAACAAGGCTTTCAGCACTGTAAGGCTAGATGGTTTGTATAAAAATAATGGTACGGTGTCAAACACATTTAGACTCTCAGAATGCACACAGAAAGATATTCCAATGTTTTTAGTTTCTCATTTTTAAAGTGTAACTTCGGTAATTTGTCGCTAACTTGAAGTTCATAGTTCATGACAAATAGACCTTTCCCTAAGAGAAAGAAAAACTACATGCGGGATACATAAGCATGTAACTGGACACATATATATCACACAAAGACAAAAATTAGAACAAATCCTCTGGTCTTGACCAAAACTGACAGCACTGTACAGCCTCTTTAATCTTTAGGGAAATTATTCCTGCAGTAACTCAGTGATCTGTGATAGCTTGTACGTAATGGTCTTCAGAAAACAAGTGGAAATAGTACGTGTTTTCCAGAAAAGTCCAGGATCTTCTCAAAAAAAAAGCTTGGTGTCATTAATGTGAAAAGAGTAAAATGATAACCAAGCCTATTTTTCTATGGATGAGTGAGTGCTGTGGTGTTCCAAGGCCCAGTGAATGAAAACTGCACCTAAAGAACAAAACAAAAGGCTTGATTTTCTGAAGTAAAAATTACCCACAAATCGTGTCCAAGTCCAAGGGATCTGAGAGTGTTGAGAGATCAGGAAAATCCATCCTTTTCTTTGACTGTTAATGACTCAGTACTACAAATTTACTGTATAAAGTAAGACATGATACTAAACACATATATTTTACAGTTTTACTTTGCATGCAGGTCACAAAGTAAGAGAAAACTCTAAATAAGTGTTCCAGTTCTTTTTTTTCTAATTGTTATCCAGGATTACCTTTATAATTATAAGGCTTCTGCCTCAGATATCTGCTGGAACAATGACCATTAAAGTGACAGAAAAGGAAAATTTCCTGTCTATATTTCCTACGCAGAGTAATACAGCTGATGGCACAAAAGATACGCACTATAAAATACTTAGGGCCCCTAGATGGCAGTCAATAGAGGGATTAGAAATGACTTGTACCTTCAGCTTTGGAAAATGAGTAGCAGGGATACCTCTGTGAATCCCTCTTGGGACACTGTGCTAGTGATTTGCTTAATTCCATGTCTTCAGAGTAGCTTATTCCTTCACTTCGTTGTGGTTATTTTGTGCATACCTGCCTGGTGCTACCGCTATTGTCATTTCTATAAGTCTGCATGATAACATACACGTTTGCTGTTATACCGGAGTGTACGTTTGTAAACGAAGCAATTGCAGCAGAGGAAATTGGGGATTCAAAGTAATTGATGTTGCACAGGACTGTTCACATTTGCCGTGTTCTGCAAAATAGGGCAAGATGTGCACTGAAGCGCAGACAGCGGATTTATGTGAATTTACTGGCAATATCCTTCGGAGGACGGGCTCCCCTGGTCTGCCGATACGCCCAAGACGCAGGGGCTCTGTCAGAACTACTCTAACTGCCAGCACTTAGAGAGGAGCCTTGCCCTCCATCACATGCCCCAGAGCTAGCTAATTCTTAGTCCCTTTACTCTAAATCTGCCCTGGGGTCAGACTTCCTTCTTTCTGAATAAGGGTGGAAATAGTTTCAAGTCTTATGAGTCAAAAATGTGAATTCCACCTTCACTATGCATAACCAAAAAGCATGTTTATAGCTCTGATATGGATTTTTAGGGCCGCTGTAAAAAGAAATGCAAGTTCAGTGATCTTTACTCACTCCTATTCATACACATAAAGAAATTTCTTTGTCCCATAAAACTTAATCTGTAACTAAAGTACTGAGTCTGAATTATTTAAACTGGACTGTATTACAAAGCATTTTAGAGTATAGGAGCTAGTGTCTCTTATGTCTTTTATATTAAATGAGCTGTTGTGATCAAGTTCTAACTTCTGCTAAGCATAAAGTATGATTTGATATTTAAACTGAGTAATAGCAATTTAATTTTCAGAGTCTCTGGGAAAGCAAAGATTCCAATGAGTTCAGTGTGCTCTGTGAGTTAGCAGAAAAGCAGGCTTTTAAAATTTGTATCTTTGCTTGGGATCTGAAAAGAATTGCTTTCATTTGTAAGTTTGCATGAAAATTAGTTTGACTCTTTTGTTTAATTTCTGGCCTGTTGGGCTGAATGAGTTGAATTAAGTTTGAATATCCTTGAGCCAGATTCCAAGGTCCTTATCAAAAATATTTTAATCAGCTGGTGCTTCTAAAATGCAACAGTGGGAATTTGCGAGAGTTTTCATGTGAAAACAGGAGGAATTTAAGCAGATGGGTTCAGTGCTGCTCCCAGGCTGAAATACTTGATTCAGCTAGGAACAGGACTGAATAACTGTTAAAAGCTAACGGTACAAGGCTGCTGTAGTTAAAGGCAGAAATGATGGATTGTCTTTAACAAGTGAAAGAATTTAACTACTTTTGGTTCTCCTATTTAATCAACTATATTTGGTTTACTTGTGGTAAGGAAAGTATTATAGTTTGTTGTCTCTAATACATGTCTAGGTAAATTTTCTTTTGCGTACATCTTTTATACACAGCTTTTAATATCCTGTACACAAGTACAGTCCGTTATTAGGATTAATTCAAATGGATCACACTAGGTCTGTACTCCGGAAAAACCCACCGACCCTTATGTGCATACACTCAAATGTCATGATGTATTCAGATGACTTTCTGGATAAAGACCTAGTTTTCAATACAGTCTTTTGAAAGATCTCTTTCTCAAACAGTTGAAAAAATAATTGCTATACTCTATCTCTTTTTTCCCCATATAGAGTTGTATGATTTCTATCACAAAGTCTACAGAGAAAATGGTGGGGCCATTAGATTGGCAGTTCTGGCCTTAAGAGGTCCATTTTAATTTCTGTAAGCACTCTTATATTTTCAGTGCTGTTCTAGGCAGGACTCTAACCAAAACCCATCCTATTGTCATCAATTGATTTTACTGGGAATTAAATGCCTTACAAGCTCTTTGGTTTTTTGGGGGAGAGTTTCATCTACGGCCATCTTGTCAGGTATCTAATCTGAATTGACTAATTTAGACTTGAGCTTCTTCTATTCTACTGAGAGAGGATAGCACTCCCAGAAGATCATTATCCTAAAATAGATACTTAGAACAGTGAAAATAAACTGTTCTCTGGGAGGAATGCCTTTTTATCTTCATGTGCTACAGAGGGAGGCTCAATGATTAGTTTAGACTCAGTGGTTAACTATTCAACAATTAGCTGCGTGTGGTGAATCGAACCAGCTCTATCCCAATACCCATTTATTGAGTAGGAACAGTACCTAAAAATCTCACTAAGCATTTAAGATTCACCTCTCACTAATGAAAACTTTTTTTGTGAAGTCCTCATGCAGCAGTTTAAATTATTGAGATATACCAGCAGAAGAAAAAACATTTTTTTGAGGGTAAAAGCTTGTTTCCCTGGTCGCTTTATAGAACACTTCATTCTTCTTTCCTGGCAGGTGTAATTGCATCGAAATAACATAAGGATATTGACATTTAGTGACTTGTTTGGCTGTCTTTTCTGGCTTAATAAAAAAGCTTTCGTTTTGTATTTTTTTTTTTAAATCTGAAAGACTGTTTACCCCATGCTAAAATGCGTAATGGTTTTCTATGTCATGCTGAAAGCCACATATTAATAAAATGTCATTAGTAGCTAAAGTAACAAAATTACTTATACAAGATTCTAATGGAAGAATTATTATCCTTCCACTTTTCTTAAACCTCAAGGCCCATAGCAAAAATAAAATCTATCTCCAGTAATTCAAAATTATTTCTCAGAACCACTGGAATGAAGTCCTTGCTCTAAATTAGATAGGATTAACTGTGGGTGAAAATGTACATTTACTGTCACATATTCCAGTGTTGTAAATAGCAATCCAGCTTTTGAGCACTGAGCAGAGTACTAATACTGATAATGAAAGCAAGATGGACACTCTTAAAGTGGTCTGCCAAACACTTATATAGCAACTGTTATTCTTACTGATCAGTGATTTTTTTTTTCCTTTTTTTTTTTTTTTTTACAATTTTTAGCAGATAAGATAAGGTCAGATTCTACTACTCTCACTTGTGTTGCCTCATACTGCAGTACATTGGCTTTACTGGATTTTTTCTAAAAACATAACAAAACAAAGAAAAACTATTACATATAATTGTCAGCCATTATAAAGAAAAAGCAAAACATTATTGAATGTTTTAAAAAGTAAATGTTGACAGGTTATTTAATTAGATTTAATAAAATAAAAGTTGGAGCTGAATAAAAATATGTAGTTTCAACAAAGTATTCTATGTTTTTGACTAATTATATAACTTGCTTATAAACTGAACAAGAGGAGATTAACTGTAAAATTATCTTTCATATGCCAATTAAGACAGCTTCCTTTTCAACAAAACTTTAAAAAATAGGGCCACGTAGTCCATCTTATAGTAACCATATCATAATCATAGTTTTTTTCTTTAAAGTACTTAGGTCCTTAAAATCAATTAAGTAACCTGCACTCCCTTCTCATCAATCCTGGTTTTATCTATACTCTTTCTTCCTAATTCTGAGCTGCCTACAAGAGCGTTAATGGCCATATCCAATTTTCTTGCAAGATTAAATATAATCCTTTCAAAAATTATACTGTCTACCTTTACTATTCTTCTTATCAATATTAGTACCTTCTAACTGCTATTTTCCTTCCTCAGTGGGAATGCTTGTATTTACTTCTATATTCACATTTATCTAAGTTTTGTTTTCTTGCTAAACTCAAAGTAGCTAGTACACTTACCTTTCATGACTCCTTTCTCTCCATTCCTTAGCTTAAAGTTGTTCTTATCTCAATTTTCCAGACATTAATTCAGAAACCTCAACTTCACACATTCTTAGAGGGACAAATGCTTAGAGTCCTTCTGCCGTGAATGGGAGGATCGGACATGCTCCATCTTTCTCATTGTAGCAATTCTGTATCCACAAAGCACCCTTCACACCACCCCACAACGCGCCCCCCCCCCCCCCCCCCCCGACCCATTGCAGACA
Organism: Bucorvus abyssinicus; assembly: GCA_009769605.1. Taxonomy (NCBI): domain Eukaryota; kingdom Metazoa; phylum Chordata; class Aves; order Bucerotiformes; family Bucorvidae; genus Bucorvus; species Bucorvus abyssinicus. Next base: position 28,478,057 of record CM020028.1, on the reverse strand, counting down.
AATACATATTCTCCCTCAAAACTGTAATAATGATATAGGCTGTGGCTTCTGCATGTTGAAATTTCTCTGTGAAACCACTTCCAACCTGGGGTCGTGCAAATAGCAAATGCTGCAGCAGTTTATGTTGCTCCGGAAGTGGAGGATGGAAGACCACAGGGAGGTCACTGTAAGAATCCTTACAGACTTGTACAGTGAAAGAGAGCATCTGTCAGAGTGTGAGAATTAAAGGATTTAATGGTTTGAACCGATATTCTGTTTCTCCAAACTTGTTCTCTCCCATGTTGGAGGTTAGCTGGATTTGCTGGGCTGATAAGGCTCTTTGAATTCTCACTGCTCCACCTGAATTTGGGGTTTTGTCTCTCTAAGTCAGTACAATGCTTCTTTTCATGTCAAAGAAACTAAATCAGGACCGTAGAGAGAATATTATTTATCAATCCAGAAATAGCCATAAAGATGTGAAATAGATTCAACAGTCCAGTGGAACACAGAGTAGAAAGGCATGCAGATGAAAAAGGAAGGAAGCCATGACTGGAGGAGCAGATTGTGCTAGCAAGAAAATCACTGATACAAAACCAAAGGGCAGTCAGTGGAGGAGAGGGTTTTTTGATTGAATATCTGCTTGGCAGTTTTGAGTTGATACTTAGATTTTGAGATAGATCGCAATGTGCTGAAGGTGGCTCAGAACTGTACTGCTATCCTCCTGCCTTCAGGAGCAGAGACTAATCTGAATTAATTAATACCAATCCACTTTTAATAGAGTGTTTCTGAGCCACATTTCAGTAACAAATGTTACACACCAGAAGATAAAACATAGCCCTATCAGATATATGTAGAGCCTCAGCTGTACATATTTGACCCCTATTTTACACAGTTGTGGCTCATTGATTCTCTGTTTTAAACTCCCGGACAGAGCACTCGGCAATCATTGGACCACCCATACATCTTCTTAGCTGATTTAGTCTATGAACTGTAACCCTGCTACAGGGCTGTAATGTTTCTGGCACCTACAATGCTGGCTGCTTGTCATTATGACATATAACCTAGAAGATGTACTTAAGAACAAATAACCTCAGAAGTGCTAACATGCCATCGGTCTTTTCAGCTAAAGAAAGACAGGGCTCGGGACTATCCAAAAAAGAATAAATAAGCAATTTCACATACTACCCCAGTAGCCACCAAAGTACAGGTTTGGAACCAAAAGTGTCAGAGGAAGAAAGAAACCTAGACAGGGTCTTAATGGCTCAAAACCCCTATTCATTTTACCTCATGAAAGGCTGTAAAGTTACACAAACCATTTTTCTCAATTCTGCTTGAAAGATACATATTCTCTTCCATAAAATGTCTGCAATTGCTGCAAGAATCTGTGATGGACAAGCTTAAATTATAAATATTTTCCTTTTCCAAGGTTTATTAGAAATGCCGTTATGAACATAGACCAATCGAAATAGAGCATCCTAATTGAACGTAATAGAGCTTTGTGAAAGGTCAGGCAGAACATTTTACACTGAAAATTAAAATATATAAAGCACTAGAACTGGAGTTACTGTTTATCCCACTTCAGTCCTGCTCTTAATGAAATTGTATTGAATTTTTTATAATACATCAAAGAGTCAACACAGAACAGTTCACAGAGTATTAAATATATCAACAACATAAAGCTCGGTCAGATAATGGCAGAATTAAACAAAGACGAAAGGAAACAATACTGGCTTCAATTAATGTAGTGAATTAATGAACGATCACTATTACTCTACTCATGTTCATTGAACAAGTATAATGGGCTTCTGAATTGTCCATGTGAACCTAGAGAGTCTATTCAATCAAAATTACCTATGCTTACTGTCAACCTCTTGCTGATTACTCATTGTCAGAGACATACAGAACTAGCCACTTGGCATTTTCAGCCGCTTAGGGCTCAGGCATGCAGTATTACCAGGGCTGTGCCTATGAACACAGACTCCTCAAGGTGAATAACCCCCCATTTTATGTAGGGGGTGGGTGTGTCTTTGCATTTACATACATAAATAATATACTGTTCCTTATTATTTGCCTGCAGGGCTAACCCAATTTTTCAGCCATGTACCGATCCTATCTTTTAGAACAGTAATTTGTTTTGGACTGTGGACTCCCTTTTGCAGGCTATAAGATCAAGCGGCTTCTTTCAACTCAAGTAGGATCTTCCTTCAGGAAGCAGGAAGGTGGAAGAGGATGTGCACAAAACGGTGCCTTTATGACTTGGCAGCATCCAAATACGGGTGTGCCAGCAGTTGTCAATGGCTGCTAGAACTACAAACAACTCCTTGTAAAGGATGGGACTGTGGCCCTTGGTAGCAATCCTTTTGCTCCTGGTTTGTGGTTATTACAGTTATTCTTTGTGTCTTGGAGTCAGTGTAGGACTTTAAATTTCCCCACTGCCCACATTGATTTATGTAAACTAGATAAGAAATTCCAGTGCTCCTCATAGTAAGTCTCCCAAGCTGGACAATAAGAACCTACAGGACTTCATGTGTGCATTTTCAGTGAACTTTAAGAACAAGATGTTACAACCTGGTCCTTTGTTTGTACTACTTTGTAGGCTAATGACTGCTGTTTATTTAAAATGTATTGTCTTAAAGAAATCATAACTGCCTTGCTCTTGTTTACCCAACCAGTTTCCCACAAGCTGTAGAAGCAGGATCTGTTTGACTGCTTTGTTTCATTTGTTTGAGTTAGGTGATCACTGCTGTTTTCAAGCTGAAAACAGTAAATCTTTCTCAATAGCCTATACAAGATGGTGCTGTGGTTTTCTGTAAAGATGCTACATTATTTTTGTGCTACTTTATGACAGGAGTATTAGAATGAGGTAAAAGCACTAAACTCATGTTAAATGTTTCTGTAGGAAAGATTGTTGCATTTATTAGGATTAATAGACTATTTAATACCGGAAACTAAAAACCTCTTTTTATTCACATGCAATATAGTGTGCAGGTAACCAAAATCCAATCTATTTAATCCTCAGTGAAGCAGCTTTTTCCCTGACTTCAGCGATAGTTCAATTTCTGTTATGCTAACCATATGCTTCTGATTGATTATCAGTTATATTTAATTATTAAGAGTTACAGATGGCAATTTTGTGAGGCAAACTGCTGATCTCTGGAGGCCCTCTGTGCTGATGCCACTGCCTCTGCAGTTACAACTCCTGAGTCCCCAAGGCTGAGAAAAACAGGTAATTTAACCACTTCTGTAAGCGCTATTGGCCGATCCAGTCAGAAAAGAATGAATAGATTCTGATACTAAGGTAGTACTCTAAATCCATGGAGATGGAAGAGAGCATGTTAAATGGAACTCTCTGAAGAAACCTGTACTGCCTGTAATTAATGCCACTTTTTCTCCTTACCCACTGAAAGACACCTTTGAGTTCAGCTACATTTTTTCTCTTCACCATTTTCCCCATTCTCTACATTTGAACGGTATTCGTATTATAGTAGAGAACCAAGTCCTTGCTTCCCTGCCAATAGGATTTTAGATTTAGAATCTCTGAGGCTCTGCTGTCGTTCGTTGGAACTGCAGTGTGCAGTACTGAGCAATACCTGGTGAGCAAAGCAGGTTGGGCCAAATGCATTGGTACCAGAGTGGAAAGGATATAGACAGCAGAAAACCAGAGAGGACAAATATTTCATCTCCCCTTCTCCAGGTGTTAGTATTTAAAAAACAAAAAACCAACCCGCCTCCCCAAAAAGACAAAACAAAACGAACGAAAAAACCCCACCAAGAGCAAGCAAATAAGTTATTCAGCATTTTTCCCCTTTGTGAATTTTTTTGTGAATACCACAGGGACAGTAGGAGAGAATCCAGTGTTCGTTTGGGTTTTTTGTTTGTTTTTTTTTTCCCACGCTGTTTTCTTGAGAGAGGTTTTTTGTTTTCAATTCACCTGATAGTGCAGTCCCAGCAGAATGCACCTAACAAATCATAGTGAATGTCTGCACCTTGCTATGTATCAAAGTCCCTTAATGTGCCAACAAAGTTCTCCAAGGTCAGAAAAGCAGTTTATCAACCTCTTATATCTCTTATAGGAGACAATAAATTTATTCTACTGTTGGAATCTATGAATAATTCAGATGCTCTGTGAGATAAACACTATTGCTTAGGATGCTCTGCATGTCATTGTCAACTAGAACCAAACACTGTCATTGCTCCACACGCTCTGTACTTTTAGCTTCTTCTCAGTTCAGGAAAATGCAGTGCTCTGTGGCTCCCATTTTTCTATGTCCTTTGGCTCTTTAAAGTTTGGTTTTTTCCTAATGTAACTTTTCATTAACAAGTAGATTGAGAAAATTAATGTTTGAAAAATTGTTCATTCCCCTCTGTCTTAATTTCTAAAAAGTCTAAAAATTTACTTTAGAAACAGAAAAAAATTGTCTTTTACAGAGCTTTGAGTTCCTCATTCCTGTTAAGAAAACCAACAAAATATCTCCCTTGACTTTTATAGCGATCAGTGAAATCCGGGATACTTGCTATTTCTTTTTAGCTTAAGCAAATGCATATGATTTAATATATACATAAGTCTAGATAATCTTAGAATAATTTCATGGATCCCTTTAAAATATCTAATGAAATATTTAATTCACTTATTACAAAACCATTCTGAGTTTTATCACATTTTAGAACAAGTACTGCTCTGGTGAGCCAAATTAAAGTTCATTTGTATGATCTATGAGACAAGCAATAAGAAGAAAGTAGAATTTTTTTAACTATCAGCTTTCAGGAGGGACTTACAAAGCCAAATACGGCACTGGACTCCTTCTTGCACTTTCTCCTTGATCATAGCCTTCATAGAGAAGTAAAAGCAAAGTAACAGTAGATAACTTTGTGACCTCTGCTAAAATTTGAGATCATTCTGGGAAGCCTACCTCATGACTAGCCAAAAGACCTTAAATGTGATTTTGAAACTTTAATTAGTAGAGATATTAGGCTTTAAATCATGGCAAAGTGATGGAGAGTAATGTATTTAAATACAAGACATTTATATATCTATATCTATCCTATTTGTGGAGAACAACAATTACTAAAATTCCATGTATGAACTATCATGTGTTCCACCATATTTCTAAATAAACTTAGCCCCATTGTACCTGAAAGGACATTTTTCTACAGTAGTTTAACATAATACTAACTCCTGCTTCAGAAGCTCAAGACTCATAATTTCAGTAGTGAATTTTGCATTAGAAAATATGAATAAGCCCAGTTTTAAGTGATGTGAAATAATTGTGATTATGCTGGTGATGAGCTCCTAAAAGAACACATATATATTTAAAATAAAACAAAAAAATAGATATGCATAAAGAGTTCTACAAACAGAAATAAGATTCTATCTCCTGATTTATTTTGTTTTAAACAACATTTATAGAAATGGCAGCTTTCCAGTAGAAGCAAGCGATTAAAAAAACACCAAAACTTAACGAATAATAGTAACTATTTAGTCTCAAAACAGAAAGTTAAAAGGAAAGAGAACTCTCTTTTCCTAAATGCCTTCACCAATGACACGCTACTTCGTGCACCTATCCTCAATAGATCATTGATTTTTAGTAGATGTTTCTTTTTCAACAGTAATGAAGCTATAAAAGGCAGAGGAATTGTTTTAAGATGGTAGATTTTCTAGTTGTTTTGGTGCTGATATAATGTAAAGGCTTCCTTAAAGAAGTTTGTTCATTTGCTTCTTCATTTGCTTAGCATCATCAGTTTCTTCAGTCCCTATTGTGTAGCTAAATTGAATCAAATCTTTTAACAGATTGTTCCCCTAGACTGAACATATGAGTGTAAGATAAACATTTTGTCAAGTCTATAGTATTCGTTGCAAATACTGCTTATAAACTGCTATTAAAAAAAAAAAAAAAAAATTACCTGTGGTTTACAATAGTTTATGGTATGATAACAACTGAAAGGTAGTTATCTAGAAATTGTATTTTCTTCTTTGCCTCTAGAGCAAAATTTAAAAACTTGATTAACTAAGTAACCTATGTGAATAATATTTTGTCTTAACTTAAATCCCTTTTCTAGCTCAAAGTCCCTTTCAAAACTAATCTTAGTTTTTCTGAGTTGATTGAAAAAAATTCCGTTTTTCTAACAAATATGGTTCAAATTTCATTTGAAGTAAATCAGATTTCATTTTCATTGTTTGTTTGTTCGTTTTTTAAATAGACACAGCATATTCAGATTTTTTTAATGAATATTTTTCTGTGTGCATTTGAAGGGTTTGGGTCTCAAAATGAAAAGCTAAATGTTAGTTGAAATATTCTAATGCAAAATATTAAGATTTTTCTTTAAAATTCCCCCAAGTGGTTTTGATTATACTTTGACATGTAGTATATTTGCTGTGCTGGTAATCAGAAAAATCATTACTAAGCTTCACAAATTCAATTTAATTTCTGAGTCATATTGATTTAAACAAACAGTGTGATTTCATAAATATACCACTAGAATGAAAAAAAAAAAAAAGTTTAGTAAAAGAGCCTGAGGAGATGAAATCCATCCTCACTGGCTGTTGAAACATTGCAATTCATGTAAAAACAAGGCTGCTTCCTTTCACCATCTCCTCTTAGGCCTTCCATGAGCTACAAGGACCAAAAAAGACCATATTCAGAAATAGGTGAGAAACCCTTGGAGTACTGGCTCCCAGTCAGACCGTGTGGAGTCTACCACATACAGCCCAAGTGGGACATACATCAAAAACCAGAATAAAACCCTTTGCTGATTCTTGCTCTATAAGGAAAGATAACTTTTTTCTTTTTTTTCTTTTTATTTTCTCTCCAGTAAAAATTCCTTTTCAATTATTGTACTGAGACAATAATTGTGCGTATTCTGGATCTAACAGGTCTGAAAGATTCTCAGGCAACCTTTCCTACAGTGCATTTCAGATGGCAACCTCAGGGTGTTTCTGGTTGGATTTTTTTTTTTTGCTTTCCTCAGACCGGTATAGTCTCTGAGGTACAGTAAATCTATGGAAAATATTGTGTTGCGTGTACTTGGGTGATGGACCTGGGACAGATTTCACACTTGTTGTAATTTGTCTCCATTTTATTCAGGTTAGTCTAGCAGAACGCAGTTAAATATGCTGTACACTGGTAAATGAGTGTACACAGTATTTATTTACTGCTTCAAGAAATGATAATAAAATGAGTAAAAACATTGGAAGTCTATACAGAAGGATTTTTTATATATATAATTAGGCTTCTTGCAGAATTATTTGACAAAATAATGTCAGGGATAAACAGTGACTACAGAATTAATTTCCTACATCATGAAGGATTTCCCTGTAAACAATTACCTGCCTCAACTGTACAATGTAAACAGTACCTGTATATTTTCGTTAGTAGCATTATGAAGTAATGTTTCTTTTATATGAGTCTTACCTTCCAGCTGTTAATTTAGTAGTTACTGCAGACTATATTACTGACGTTAGTTTTAATGATGTGAAACTCCAATAACTCCTAAAGGGTCTAAGATTAATACAAAAGAACTTAACTTTGTGAGTCATGACTTACTTTTATTAGTAACTAAATCTGCAGTTTGATTTAGACTGAGAATGGGAGAGTTATCTTCCCGGTGAAATGAGAGGCTGTTCATTTGATTATATCATTCATAAACAGTATGTGTTTGATTCTAATTTCCGTGTGTTATAGGGATTCAAATATTTGGGAGCAGGTAGATCAAAATTCTTGCAGGGCTTGTTCAAACTATGCAAAGGGACTTCATGGGAAGATCCAGTCATCAGCTTCAGATCCAGACTTGTGCTTCGAAAAAGCAAAAGCAAAACTCAATTACCAGAGACAGAAACCCACAAGAAATTTTTTGCTTTGTTGGTCCAACAGCACAGAATGGAGTGTGCTGTTACGTCAGATAAGGACATTGTCAAGTTGAAGCCTGATAATTTGTTTGTACCCGTCTAACCAGGCACTGGAAAAGTAACTTCCTGCTTAATCTTCTCAGGTAATAAGAATGAGGTTGTCAGGAATTGAAGTGAGGAGTGAAGAGAATGAGTAGTTTTCATATTGGAACTATCTGACAATGAAGTGGCTGAGATACTGAAGAAAGTGTGTAATTTAATGTGAATAAACCGTTATACTGCATGGCAGCATATATGTTCACCACCTTTAAAAGATATGTTTACCATGATGTTAGGGATTTCAGTCAAGTAAAATTGACCTCCGTACCAGGACTATTCTTACAGTCTTAAAAGCAAAATTGTAACTATTAAGATTTTATAGACAGAGGATTGGGGGGGGGGGAAAAATAATATTCTCTCCTAACCAAAGCACACGAAAGCATGCCAATTTTATCTATCTATCGATGATGATGAAGTGTCAAGTAATTCAGCAAAAGGTCAAATTCTATAAAAGACAAGAGTGATCAAAATAATATTAAAATAGTTCTAATGTAAAGGAATGGGATTAATAATCTAGGACTGTAAAATGCTAAAAAGAGACATATAAGCAAAACAACATTAAACCCCCAAATGACTGGCACAGGGAAGATAAATCCTTGTTATTATTTCTTTGTTCTCAGGAAATGAAGATGAGAGACTTTCTGACATTAAAATAATAAAAAAAACCCCTAAAATATGCTAAAATGGACACTACTTCCAATGCTGTTTTGATTATTTAATTTTGTGCTTGCAGTTTTCAAACTGAACTGAATCTTCCAGCTCTTTCCATTCCCGTTGTCTCATGAACAGCAGCCTTGAATTTTGGTTAATGCCAAGTGGATCTCACCCAGTCAGAAAGCAAAGCAGGGTATCGACTCTCTGACCTGAATGAGGAAATCTAACAGCTGCATAAGATGAAGATAGTGTTTATTGTGACGTGACTATGACAGCAACACATAGTTTTACCAGGCATCATCAAAAGAAGATTTCCTTCACGATTTGGGAATTGGATTGGCAGATGAACAGTTGTATTTTCAGAGTTATCTGAGATTAACCACTGCCAGGAGTTTTGCTTTTACTTTAGTATGTCTTCCAGCTCCAAGAGGAAACAATGAAAATGAAACAGTGACCTGAGCAGCATTTCCATAACTACCAATTTACTACTAGGCTAAAAATGTATTTGTCTTGTTTATCTGACATCCCACTTTGCTTCTATTCTCTTTGTTCATTAGCCATGTTTAAATACTTGTGCTAATAAATCTTGTTTGTTTATGTCATGCAGTCACAGCATTGCTTGTAAATATAAGTTATTAAAGGGAATAAAGGTCTCAATTTGCTGGTTTGGAAACGCACTTCATTAAAAACAGAGAAATCAAGGGCTAGCTATGAAACCCTCTTTTTTCTTGTCAGTTTCTTGAATTCTATCTGGTTTAAAAGACTGCAGATTGCACATAACTTAAAAGAACTCAGGGGAAAAGTTCTTCCTAGTGAGTTTTTTTTAAAAATCTGACTTTCATTAAAAGCTAAACAGAGGGGTCTTCTAAAAATCATTATTATGACCAGAAAAATTAAACTCTTTTATTTGTTTATGAAATAGATTTTAATTTATCAAAGTTCCCTATTGACTTTGATAATTGACTTAGTAATTCGTATTTTCATTCCTGTCAACCATGTCACACACATATATTTGCATGAATGGATTTTTATATCTGCTTTATAATAAATTTCATGCGTTCCTCCTGTTCTATATATTGTGTCTTTATAGCTGCATGTACAGTTAACAAAGCAAGTAGACTGGTGCTTACAATAGGTAATAATTGAAATAAAAATAACTAAGTAAAAGTTGTTAGTGTAAGCAAGTGCAATCGTTCTTATGAGTGATGAAACCACAGACAGAATTCCTTTGGTCTGCCTCTGGGCAAGCAAGGAACAACATTTTTAACCTTTCTAAATCTGGTTTAAAATTTTGCAAATTAGAAAATTCCTAGAAAGAACAAGAGTCTTGTTTGTTAACATGAATTTTTTGCTCATCTCATACAAGAGGTATGAAAAAACACCATCAAAATATAGTTCAGCTTTAAAATACATAACATTTGGCAGGCACTGTAGAATATTTTATTATATTTACATTTAAAACTTACTTTTGTAACATACATCAGGATTCCTTAGCAGACTCTGAACCAGAACCTAACCCTCCCTGACAAATGTGAGAACGCCTTCCTCTGTACGAGCTACATTTTAACATATGCATCTATGGAGAGCAAAACCTCGCTAAATGACTCCTGTTTTTTAAAATTTATCAAACATCTATCTCACCTAAACAAGACAGTAAGGAATTGGAAGTTTGGGGACTCAATTAATTAAAACACAGCATGGCACCAAAGGAAAGCAGGAACAAAGTGCGTTTGGGTTCAAACCCTGTGTAAAAAAAGAGTAAATTTGACTTGGGAAATTTGCTACATGGAATATTTACAGGTCTACGTAATATAAAATATAAATAAATGCCTCAAATATTGTGACACTGTTCATCTAACACAGGCACAGTCTGCCAACATTCCTATGCTGGTGAATGCTTATTTCACATCGTTAGTAAAGGTAGAGCTAGTAAAAGTAACTGATGGGAAGTGTTGGCTTTTTAGTAGGTACAGCATTTGCTGTTATGCAGGGACCTTATGGTCCTACCAATCTTTCTGTTCACTAATTCACTGGAATTCCTTTCCTCTTTATTTCAATTTCTGCATTAGAGGTATCCAAGACTCTGAAAATTGTTGCTTTTCTTTAAGAAGTGAAAGGGTATAGTTCTGCAAGTATGTATGAGGGAGGGAGGACCTGGCTTATGACACAATTGTGTAAGTTCTCTTTCAAAGGTTAACCTCTAATACACACTAGAAACACAGCACAGAAACTCAGCAAAGTTAATTTCTGCAAGAGGACAAAAGGAGAAGTCAAAGCTGTTCTTTCCTAAATCAGACAGAAGTTATTAGTGAGATGCTGGTATTGCAAGCACTAGTACTGTGTCCTCTACTACTTTTATGCATATAAATGAATTGGATAATGCTTTTGAAAGCAAGATTTCCATGTGATTCTAAATTAGGAATAACAGTAAATAATGAGGAACAATGCAGACAGTAACAGGACTAATAGATGACAAATGTAGTTCAGTGCAGCTTAATGCAGAATAATGAATCTGGTAATGGAGAAAAAAAAAGAGAGAAAACACTTAACACCTGCAAGCTCAAACACACATACACACAAAAGAACAAAACAAATGAAATAACAAAACAACAAACAAGCAAACAAACAAAACCAAAAAAAAAAAAAAGGAAAATTTTGTTATGGGCACGTCCTTTCCTAAAAGGCATCCTTTGCAATGTTCCAGCCTCAAGATCACTTGAGGATAAGAAAACATGTTAAAGTTTGGACAACTATAGGGAAGATATGGAAAAAGAGATGACAATTATTACAAAGAGAAAATTATGAATTTTTGCAGGTTTGCTCTTGACTTCTCCATTCATTTTGGTCCCTGAACAGCCTGCCTCAGTCTAAGTACATGCATCGATAGTTAAGTTGAGGCACAGGTGGTGACTGTTACAGAAGTTTGCAGGGTTTTTTTGCAGTTAGAGAGACTGCTATTTTCAAACAGTTTCAATTCGTCTTTTGTTGTTTGTTGTCAGTTAGCCTGGTAGCCATGGTTTCCAAAGGTTCCCTGTCAATACTGCACTAATGGAAGTTATTTTCTTGAGTATATGCATGTCTGCTTTCCAGAAGGCAATACCCAAATTAGCAACGGTTTTGCTTTTTATTGTTAAAGTTTATATACATATATATGCCTTTAAAAAAAACTTCTGTACTGATAGCTATTTATAATTTATCTTTTCAAGTTACTACTACCACATTAGTGAGGCCAGTATTCTCCGGTACTGGAAAATTGCTGTTAATGCTGGTTATTCCGTCTTGCCAGTTTTCAGATGTAAGTGGCTGAAGAGCATTTCATCTGGAAGGTGCCTAGTGTGTTGGTGTAACATTCAGATTCACTGTTCTCCTCTGAATCATAAAGCAATTTGGAAAGCACTACTGCATTCTGAAACGTGATCTTTTTCTGAAGCAACTGTGATGTAGTTTCTCTGTGCTACGATACTGTTATGGACATTCAAATACAGTCCATCGCTTTACTATGTGCTTAAGATTAAGCATCTGAGTATTTCTTTTGATGGGGTATAATTGTGCAGTTTCTTAAAGAATTTGTCTTCCTCAACTGATTTTAATTCTTTTGATTTGTCCTTTTACAGTGTTACCCATTTCATTAGGTAAACGCTTTGTTTCCTCAAACTTTGTTTTTCACTGTTCCTTCCTGATAGGAGATAATGGGTAGGATCATATTTCTTATTCCTCATTCCTTAAAGTTTCCTCTAGTTTTTGCCTAGGGCTTCTATGTACATTAATAATATGAATTGCGTTGAATTACATTCTTTTCCAAAGACATTTACTCACTGCTCTGAAAGACTAAACCTTTGCTTCTCTGAAAACATGTTATTTATTATTTGAAATATTTGCATGCAGTTTTTCTTAAGAAAACAATTTTGCTTTATAAAAGTTATTTTTCACTTTCCATTCCTTGTTTCACTTACCTTTTGAGTGTGAGTATGTGTGTGTGAATTTAAGATCATCTGGCTCAATATACATTACAAGGTTCTCTTGAGCTCTTTGACTCACAGTATGCTTCTTTCAAACACTGGATCCTGAAGATCAAGGCTGACGGATGCTATTTTGGTCAGATGGGAGGGGAAATTGCCTTGTTTTTGTTCCAAGCAGCCAATTAAGACATGATAAATTGGAATCCCCGTAAAGCTGGAAACCATAACTCTCAGATGCGTCATGCGCTCTGAAGTGTAAAGCACCTGATAATAATAATAAATACTATTACTAATTGAAACACAATGCAAATGAACATAAGCATATAAGAATTAGGTGATTAAAAAATGGCATTTGTTTGGAAATTTCCACTAAATCCTATGAAGTTAATAGTTTTCCCACCTTTTTTATGTAATGTTTGAGTCATCTATATCTTGTAATGTAAAAGTAATCTTTTAATGCCTCAACATATTCAATTCTATAATCTCCATGTGTAGTGTTTCAACAGAAATCAAGGACCTTCTCCACACTTGCACCAAGAACTGGCACTAAAGAGGTGGCAGAGGGCCACTGAATCTCTACCTTCTCTCAGTTGTGTGGACTACATCTTGACATTAAAATCTAAATCCTAACTCATACTACAGAAGTCTTATAAAGCATGTTGAATGAACAGCAATATTTTCTGAGTGAATTTGTTAGTTTTAAGGCATTGCAAAGAGAAGGAAAGTCTACGATCTTGCTGAGCTCAGATTTGGGAAATCTGTTTTCTGTTCTGGGCTTGTTTTGCATTTACAGACTGCTTTATTTTACTCTTTTCATGTAAAATAAATAGGGAAACTATGTTAGTTCCAGTGTGAAAGTGCATTGCTAGCAACACTACAGCCATGGATGTTCTTTGTCAAACAGTAGGAACAAAATGATTGCTCATGGAATTCGTATTTTCCTGATAAATTCTTCTTCCATGTTATTTTGGAATAAAGCCAACATGCGGAGCAGAATGGCACAGCTCAGGAAAGCAAGGCAATGCATGCAGCGAGCACAGCTAGGAGGCTGCTACCTCTCACGCATACTAAATTTCATTTAAAAGAATCTATCTGTTGCACTCATTTCTGGACTATGTCTGTTGCTAAGTGAATATCCATCCATATCCATGTAGGTACGAAAGTTTTCACAGCCATTGTGATTTGTAACCAATGGATGTCTTTTTTTGATTAAAAAAAAAAAAATACTTCAGGAGATGTACTCAGTGATATTCATGCAGATAATATGGACTAAGTGAATACTGTCGAACATGGTCTAGTATAGGGACTTCTGGGGAAGCAATTTAATTATTCTGATTACCTACTTAAATGATCTTCTTCAATACCTGAATAATGAAAATTACTTGACCATGAAATTATATGAAATTGAACATTAACTTTCACATTTTTCTGAGTTTTAAGAAGAAACAAGCATTATGTTTGAAAGGGATTTCCTTGTAATCAAGAGTTTTTCAGTTTTGTCTACTTTTTGTTTTCCTCTCTGTGTTGCACCCTGGACTAATACTTTGGTACGTGGTAACTAACAAGTTCGGTAAAAGTGAAAGTAAATACTAAAAATGAAGGTGTTTGTCTTTTCATCTGATTATCAACCAATGTGTGTTTTAGGATTAATTCCCTGTAGGTTTTGAAATATTTCACTACTTTTGCATGTATGTTTGTGAATCAATTAGAATTCAGACTTTTTAAGAGTTCTGTTTCAATTACTTGACATCTTAAAGGAACGGAAAACACACAAGCAGAGACTACTGTCATGTTTTTGCGAGGTGTGATGCCATTCATTTCATCCGAAGTTCATTTTCATTAACTGTTTCTGAAAGAAAAATGGACAATGTTTTAATTGGATTCACTTGAAACAGAGCACAAGGAAAAGCAAGAAGAACTTACAAACAGAAGATCTCTGCTTGTTAATCACAATTAGAAAGAACAAAAATTTAGCTTAAAGGTGATTCAAACCACAGGTACTAATGACTTGTTTTATTTTCCCAACTGAGGATCAGAGTGAATGTGCTGTATCAGAGGGAAAGCCCTTCTGATAAGTCTGAGCAGTGGTTTAAGTCTTTGTTTTAAATTCTCGCATGAGAACAGCTTAAAAATTGTTAATTTGATCTATACCTGAAATTTAGGTTTTCTCACCTGGAGAGACAGAGACCTCTTCAGTAAGGTAAACCCTCCTTTTTGCGGGGAGGTGTCTGAGGTCAAAAGATACTTTGGCAGAGTGTCTAAAATCCCATGCCCTGTAGGTTTGTTTGGTATTTTTTGGGGGGGGGGGGGGGGGGGAAGGGGGGCGTGTTTTGGTTTGGGGTTTTTTTTTGTACTTCAAATGAAAATAACTAGCTTTATGTTAACTTCCTGTAAGAAAAGTTATCAGGAAGGTGTAAGATCCACAATTCAGATTCTACCATCCCAGAAACTTGGTGAGGGTTTAAAACCCAGACTAAAATTCCTCTGTAACATTTGGAGCCCTACTTTACACTGATCACCAGGAGCTAGTATTCCCAGGAGAGGCAAGATGGAATAGCTCTCTCAGAATTACTGAACGTATGGCAATGCTCTGGGAAAGCAGCAGAATTTCCAATGCCTATTTCTTGTCAAAATAAGATATAGCAGACAAATTCTAAGGTAATCTATTGTAGCAATCCTGTGACTTTTTCTCAGGGCATGCCCCGTAAGACCAAAGCCATTTCAGTAAGTCTGTAATTGGACAATTACCTTTTTCCAGCCCATAAATGCTGACTTGGGGACTTGTCTCCCATTAATCTTTTGACTACCAAATGGCATGTGCATGTTTATTTCATAATGGTCACTATACATGTAGGAAAAAAGGTCCATCTACCATTTCTTATGGCTAAAACTGTGTAACAGCCCTAATTTCTTTCAGTCTCTCAGTGACCCAGTGTATTAGCGCACTTAAAGCCTCTTACTTCTGGAGACCTGGGTTCAAACTGTTTGTTTGAGTTAACAGGGGAAATGTGTTGGCCACAACGTATTTCTTACCGGATGTTTGTACATGATGATAATCATCCACATAATTCAGTGTGATCGATCTCTGTTCATAAAATCTTTTTTACATCTAAAGCAAGCATATCAAGATACAATTCAGATTACAGTTCAAGGACAGTAGCTACTCCTGGGGAGGAAGGTGGAAGCAAAAAAGAATAGAAAGACATTTTCTAATGCACATATACTTTACTTCAATTTTAGTAGAAGGCCTCAGGTTTGCAGTCCTTTTTCTGGTAGAATCCCTATAGAGAAAAGAAAAAATTTTACGTGGATTGACCCTGTAGTTCTGGTGACAAGTGGTGAATGTGAAGAAAGCTCTACCATCATATTTCTTTATCCATTAAAATCTTAGTAACTCTCTATTACTAAATATCTGTGAGGCATAATAGGCATTAGCAATGTGGAGGCATGAGTTCTAAACATAAGAACATTATTTTAAATAGCATCTTGATTTTCTGGGTCAAACATGTAAAGACGGCTTCAACTAAACCACCCATTTTGTGATCACAATCAATAGTGTTAGAATTTAATGACATGATTTCTGCCTGCAGTCAGGTATTTGGACATCTAAATATTCCAATTACTTGCACCTGTAATTGATTGCCAGTGCAAAATTAGAGGTTGTATTTAAAAATGTGGCCCACAATTAAAAACAGAAGGATGTGAAATAAAGATGTTCTATGCTAAAGTGCAAAAGTAGTCTAAAATGGTTACTGTTCAAGTATGACACCAGGCAAACAACATCTGCCAATCTCATCGTACAAGCAGATAAAATGCATTAAGTAGAAATGGACATTGTATCTGAAGAACATGGAAAGAACGAGATTCACCAACATAATCACAATAGCTTATTTTCATTCTTTGCATACTTTGCAGACTACTGCTTTATGGACATGAAATAGAATTATGCTGTGCTAGGGACTATGGAAGTAAAAAAAAAAATACTGGGAAACTTTAAAAAATTTAGACATCTAAAAACTTAGAAAAGTAATCTGTGCGACTTCACAAATCTATCACAAAACTGTCTCCCATTTAGAGGTAAAATAATTCCCACTTTCCTGGAATTTACAATCCCATTCTCATTCTACCAAATTTTATTTTCGGGGATGCAGCAGTTGCAGATTTTTTTCATGTTTTGACATCTGATTGGAAGTATTTTGAGAATAACTTCAGCAAAAGGAAGTATTTTCATATATATATGTATATTTAGGTATATATGAAAAAAATCTAAAAAAAAAAATCTCAATTTTCAGTATCAATATCTAATCAATATCTAGTTTGGATTTCTTTTTTCACAGTTTCTTACTTTTCTCTGCCCACACCAAAATTTCATAGGGAAAAACTATATTGATCTCTCAGTTTTGTTTTAGCAATTTTTTTTTTTTATTTGTTTGATTTTAAATGTATATCAAGCTTACAAAATAATACATCTATTTACTTGTACAAGCCCTGTGAACAGTCCATACAGACATATCAAATAATGATAGCCATCCTTATTTATCCATCCATCTGGAGCGATCTTGTCAGGTTTGAGAGGTGGCTCCATGCAAACCTCATGGATTTCAACAAAGCCAAGTGCAAGATCCTGCACATGGTTCAGGGCAACTCCTGGAATCAATACAGGCTGGGAGATGATGGGATTGAGAGCAGCCCTGCAGAGAAGGACTTGGGAGTACTGGTGAATGAAAGGCTAGACATGAGCTGGCAATGTGCACTAGCAGCCCAGAAAGCCAAGAGTACTCTGGGCTGCATCAAAAGAATCGTGACCAGCAGGTCAAGGTTGGTGATCCTGCCGCTCTACCCTGCTCTGGTGAGACCTCACCTGGAGTCCTGCATACAGCTCTGTGGTCCCCAATGTAAGGACCAATAGGAGGGAATACAGAGGAGGGCCACAGAGGTGATCTGAGGGCTAGAACATCTCTCCTATGAGGACAGGCTGAGAGAGATTGGGTTGTTCAGCCTGGAGAAAAGAAAGCTCCAGGGAGACCTTATTGTGGCCTTCCAGTACCTAAAAGGGGCCTACAAGAAAGCTGGAGAGGGAATTTTTGCAGGGGCATGTAGTGATAGGACAAAGGGTAATGTTTTTAAACTGAAAGAGGTTAGATTTAGATTAAATGTAGGGAAGAAATTCTTTACAGTGAGGGTGGTAAAGCACTGGAACAGGTTGTCCAGAGAGGCTGTGGATGTCCCCTCCCTGGAAGTGTTCAAGGTCAGATTGGATGGGGCACTAGACCAGAAGCAACCTGGTCTGGTGGAAGGTATCGCTGCCAATGGCAGGTGGGTTGGAACTAGACAATCTTTGAGGTCCTTCCAACACAAATCATTCTATGATTATATGATTCCATGATTCTATGATTCTATGATTCTACAATATTTAGGAACAAGGTCAAATAAAAGAAACAGCTATATGTGTGACATTTCATTGGGGTGGGTGCAGTGAAAGAACTAACAGAATATAAGAAAAAATAAGAAACTACTTTCTATGTAATGTAATTTTTTGCAAAAAGTTAAGATTGTTATGAGGTATTTAATGATGAAAAATTATGTGGTGTTTTTGTCTTTTATATTCTAAGCCCTTCTTGTCATAGGGAAAATATGGTAAAAATTGGACAGATAGACTAACTGAAGATGACAACAGGGGAAAGGACAAAGAAAAAAGTCTGTTGTAATTTAATTTTAAAAGGTACCATCATTTATTTTCAGTTGGCATTCAATTTTCGATACACTCATTTTAAAATGCATTACTGTTTAGTTTTGAATGTTATGGTAATTTGGGAATTGACTTAGCTTTTCTCAGAGTTGCAGATAGGAGGCATATTAATGAACATGAGTTTCAGATGACAAATGGTGCTTGAAGTTTCCATGTCTTTTAATTCATTTTTGATTAGAACATGGATGTTTTCTGAAACATAGATGACATTTGCCAGCCCAAATGACCATCTGATTTCAACATATAATGTGATGCTTCAGTGAAGTTTGAACTTTGGAGTGATTTAAAATGCATTGGTAATAGTGCTATAAAGGCTGTGTTCTCTGTCTCAGAATGCAATAAACTGCAGTGTAGTACCTCCTTTGCAGCCACAGTGAACCTTCAGTCTATTTCATTTATGGCTCTTTTTTTTTTTTTTTTTTAACAAATGCTATGCTAACCTGTGAATTCCAGATGTGCTTCATTGTGCTTACATGGTCAGAAGCAGGTGCTGGTGCATGAGGATTTTACTGAGGGAAGCAAATTGAGTGGCATAAACTGAATTATATTTGTTTAGAACACAATAGAAATATATTTAGGCCTACCCATTATATTTATGCCTACCACTATCTCTATACATGCAGATTAAAATTAATTCTGTGGAAGATAAATTAATTTTGTTATATATTTCCAAATCCAAGGTTATGTTCATAATAATCAACCTGGATCAGTTAATGTGAAATGGTTGAAAATAAAACATTAAAAAATGGATTTTTCACGTTCAGTTTTTCTTCCTATTCAGCTCAGAAAAGATTACAATTAAAAATATTTTCAAGATTTCCTATGCTTCCAGAATGCACAAATAAACTAGACGGTAGAGGGTTTTAATTGATCCCTCCTTTTTTTTTTTTTTTTTTTTTGAGTACAAAAGCCAAGTTCTATTCATATGCACAGAGTGAAATTCACTGATTATGTTATCTTTAAAAATGTTTTCTTATACTGTTATTCATCAGTTGTCTTTCAACACAGCCTTTTTACTTGGACTATCACATGATGCCCTGTGGCCACTCTGTGCTTAAATCTTCACCTGAATCCTGTGCTTAACAATAACACTCATCACTCTTTGCTAGACTTCTAACCCTTCCAGGAAGATGCTACTTGAAATGTGTGCATCAAGGCATAGCAAGAGCAGAGCTGCTCCTCAAAACCGGACGAACCCGAGACCAAGGGTGACTCCGCCTGGGGCTGTGTCTTCACCAACAGAACCCAGTCCTACATGGACAGAACACACCAGGCAGAGTCAGGTGCTGGTAATGGGGTCCATCAACAGGCACAGATAAGTGAGTGATGAACTTGGTCCAGGGTCGTTCCATGGAAACCAGCCTGGGGCAAAAGCAGACAGGGCCAGAGATCAGGCTGAAGACAAGGCTACAGCATGAGGTCAAAATCTATCCAGGAGACAGGGTCAGAGACAGGGCTGCATACAGCATATATTCAAGGGAACCAAAAGAAAACCTAATTCCAACACAAGACCAAGGTTTATCCATGATGACAGGCCAGAGACAAGGCTGGAGTCAAACACCCAAACCAAAACTCAGGCAACGACTCACCTTGCTCCTCCTTGTACTTTCATCAAAGAATTGTATTCAGCTAATAGGCCACCAAATTCTGATATCTCATTTATTATGGGAAATTTGCTCCACGTATTTTTAATACTTTAAGTCTCTGTTACATCTACATTAATATTTGAAGATATCACCATTTTCACAACTTTCTATGAAATTGTTCAATACATATTACCATTTGGGAACATTCTCCTTAAGAGCATAAATGCAAAATGGCTCATAAACTCAAATCATTCACTGCCAGTTGGATAGGAAATTTTAGAACCTTCCAGCATTCCCTCATCAGTTATTTTACTCAACGTCTTCTCTGTGCCTTTTGGAAATTATTATGCCTCTTTTATTCCTTAAGAAAATCTTTTAGAAAATTGACGCTTTCTGAGGACTTCTCAATGGACAGAAATTAATGACACTCTGAGATAAATAAGGCACAAAGTTTAGACATGTTGATTCCCAAGTAAACTGTGGATTCCAGCAGTGGTATGCTTTGGTGTATATTTCATGTTTTCACTTGATTCAGCAGTGGTATTACATGAATATTTAATGCTGTCTACAGTGGATTTTAATTTTTAATCCTACTGATGGCTGTGCAATGAAAACTGAAAATAGATTGGCAGTAGTTTGGTTTGTATGAATCATTGTATACTTGCCCAAAGACCACTGAAAACCATGAAAGGCTTTCTCGGGTGATGGGCAGTGGCTCTTGATGTTCAAGGCTATTAGTTGATGACAGATCAGTGACGGCAGAGTCACCACAAAGAAAACATTTCCACCCATCAATGGAAAATTCTTCATTAACTGAAGCTGCTAGTTTCATATGCACACTGAACAGGAATAGGAAACTATATATCGTCTGTTCAAATGAAGTCTTTAGTATTATTGATTTGCTGTGAAACAAACTCAGGTAAGTATGAAATTTGTTTAGAACTGCAGCATACAATGAAATTTAATTCACCTTAATGACTTGTAAATGCTCTGTTGACTCTGATTATTTTGAAGGAATTATTTATGTGAGCTTCCTATATAGGAAGCTCACATAAAGAAGCAAATAAGCAAACTGAACGTTTTCCACAACATGATGTACTGTACTGCAGTCTGAGAAAAAGATGTTAAATAATTACATTGAAAGTGTTTTAGTAGATGTTGCATCTTGAAACTATTTGGCTGTTATCTCAAAAGGTTTTCACGACTTCATAGGTCCGGAGGGAATGTAAACCCACCAAAACCTACATAAAAGTTTAGTGGCTTGTTAAGGTTTGTTTAGGCAAAGGGAAAAGGATGTGACACACAGCTTTTAACTTAAAGGAGGTGAAAACAGAAACTTTTTAATGGCGAACGCAATTAAAACCATAAATCCATCATTTAAAGTTAAACAGGACTGATCGGAAAGGAGAGAGAGGGAGAGTGATTAATAAATACATAAACAAGATAGATAGATAGATAGATACACACATTCCTTCTCCCTACCGAATCAACATCCCCACTTGAACAAAGGATGCGCCACGCGGCTGCCCGGCGGGGGTTGGTGGGGGGTGGGGGTGGGAAAGAGAATCACTGGAAAAGTTTTTAACCTCCAGGATCCAATCCAGGAACAAACTGTCCAAGTAAACTTTCACAAAAGAAGTCTTTCCTCTCACCACGGGCAGAAGACTGCATCATGTCTTCTCCATGGGTGTTCATCTGTCCCTCGGTTGGACAACAATGACCGTGTCGGGTTCAGGCAGGACTTTCCTCACCGGCTTTGCGGATGACGATCCGTCTCGTCCTGCAGTGGTGGATTTCTCTCGATGTAGGGGCGGGGGCACTTCGCATACACCTTTCCACCCCCTCCGGGCAAACTGGAAAGTGTTTGTGAAAGAAAATCTTTTTACTGCTACATGGAGGCAAGCGGTGTTATATTGTCTCTGTGTTAGAAGTCTCTCTCTTGGGTCCAATTCTGTAAACTCAAATGTGTGTGCCAGGGTGTCGGAAAAACTCCTCCACTTTTTATATGCTTATTTGCTGAGGTGTGTCTTGAGTATCTCAACTCCCAATCAAGGAAACGAGAGGGCTGGCACTTCTCTTCCCAAAAATGATGAGAAAACTTTTCCCGTGCTTTGGGGGGAAGGAGAAAGGGGAGGACAAAGGTCTCACCCCCCATTGGCATCATCTTCACCCATTACAGTAGATGTCATTAATTTTACTTTGCTTCTACTGAAGTCAACATATAGAAAGTTTTCTAGCATGGCAGACTGTAAAATTTTATACAGTTGACATCTTTCTCTATGTCAAAGCATCAAAGAACTACACATTTCCATGGTAAAGAGGAGTACTGCAAGTGGTGAGGTGCTAGCAACACCTGTACTCAGCTGAGGTTTCTGCTGTGGAAGACTAAGTTCAAGACCCAGAAGTTAAATAACTGATAATGCAGAAGGCATGAACAGCATCTAAGTCCACAGAAGGCCTTAGTCTGCTGCACGTCATTATTTAAGCATGACAAGGGATCCTCATTGCATCGAGCACAGACCACAGCGGCTATAGGTGCTTCCATTCACAAGCACAGGTTGTGATGCCAACTTTACCTGCATGAATCTAACATTTGCCAATTCTTTCCTAGGGTGTTAAGATCCATACATCCTTGGCTGTCAAGATACAGGCTATAATGTGGACAAATAGATTCAAGGGTCTGTCCTCCAGATTTCAAATTATTACTGAGCAGAATCAAGATTCACTATGTCAAGAGAAAAACAAGTTAACAAACTTAAAACTTTTTAGTCTTGCAACCAAGAGACAAACATGGTTACAGGCAAAATCTTGCTGTCTGCAAAAAGAGCATTTATATACAGGTCTAAAATTTACTGTTAGTTCAACAATCTAATCGTTAGTTTAACAATCTCATCAACAATGAACAAGCCTCTCTTCTTATCAGTTTTACTCCAGAAACAATAATGCTTCTAGTCTAAATTATGTAATTATTAAAGAAAAGCCTCATCCACAGCTAAAACTGTTATATTTCTTAATATCATTTTCTCCGATATTGCACTCACCACTCCAAAGAATTTCTGGGCCTAAAACTGACAGTGAAGTTTCACTATTTCTGAACTATTTCTGTGCGCCTGTGCCTGTGTGAGTGCCTGTAGGTGTACTTTAGCAAGTCATTACTGCCCTGAGATCTTTGTTAGGAGGAGTATGATCTTCCTGATGAAGTGATGAAGCCTGCTCACTTGCTCTTTCTTAATTGGTTCCCAGAAAGGCTTTAACTATCTAATTAACAAAATACACATTATTTGTCAGATACAGTTGCAAGTCCTCCAGTGGACCTCAATTTTGGACCTGAAACTTCTAAAAAGGAGAGTACCAGCATATATATCATCTGAGTTTGTTCTGGGTTTGAACGACTCTGAGCTTTTATTCAGGGATTATTTAGCCAATTTCGTATGTGAAACCTCTTTTTATATTACAACTGTAGAAAATCCAAACAAAATCTATTCTGTCAAACTTGTATGTCCTTTCCCTTCAATCTAGATGTTCAAGAACATATTTAAACCGTAGATCAAGCATTATATGGGCTTAATTACAATCTAATGGTAAAATTCATCCAAGAATAAATTGAGCGTTACAGTAAAAGGCGTATGAAATACTCACATAAACACTTCTAATGCTCGTTCATTTTTCACATAAACCAAGGTATTGTTTGCCAAAGTGTAAATTTTAAACAAAGTAACAGAAAGCAAAATGAATAAAAATTAAGTAATTTAGATTTCTGTTCTCAGATATATATATATTTTTAATTGCCATGTAGCAAGATTCTCAAAAATTTTTGCTTAAAAATAATGTACAAGTGAATTTAAAAGCCTTGGTTTATAGGAGGGAGTGCGTGTGCTTGAAAATCCTGTGACAGCTCTCACTTCAGTTTTAAAACTAAAATTTCACAGTTGCTCTTGAAAATGCCATTATATGAATTCAAGCACCTTAGAAACCCTTATATATCTGCCTCATGTTAACAGACTTAATAGACTGTATTATTCCCTTAGAACAGTATAGCAGGAATGCAAAAAGGCATTATCTGAAGGTATCCTGTGCTGCTTTGCACTTGGAACACTTTTGAATTACCAATGGTATGATGCAAGACAAAAGGGGGTTTAGTAATAGATATTTATTACAAACACTTACCTGAAATGGTCATATGAAAAGGTTCCCTTAAGAGCAGCACTAGTGGTTGAAACCAAACACCTGCTTGATCTAGTATCATTCTTCAGAGGAGGTCAGAGTAGTTGTAGAGATAAGAATATGAGGTAAATATAATGTTATTTATTCTTCCTGTCATATAATAATTTCATTTGATGTCCCTTCTTTCTTACATTGTGAATTGTTACTCTCTGTGCCACCCACAATTGCAGAATGCTATTATACTTCCCCTGAGGTGTCATGGAAGAGTCCAAGGTAAATAGTCTCAGTCTATGCCGCAGTTAAAATAATTTCAGTGATTATTGTCATTATTCCTATCTGTACATTCTCACTACACCGCGTAATTTCTGACATGGAACAATCAGTATTTTACTGTATTAAAATGCAGGTGTATCATGGAGTCTTAAATTGCAAATATTTGTCTCATTACTTTCCCAACAACTTGAAGGGTTCAAAGTATTTGTTGTTCGGGTTTTTTTTAACCACTATTTAGATTTTATGTTTCCACCAAATTGTCTATTATAACTCCAGATGCTATCTCCTGAATTGTAATAGTTTGCTCTGAATAAGCTTCTAAATGACCCACAACATATTCAGATACAAGAATCTGTTATATGCAAACTTTGCATGTTCAGTATCCATTTGTTATACTTGTAAATTACCTGATTTTGTTGCAATATGAGTTTGTGAATACACAAGCAGTCGTGACTGTGATCACATTTTTAAGGGACCTAGAACTGAACCTCATTGGCCTCAAAGTCCCTTTTGACCATATTGGTACCCTTTCTAAAACTGCCACCAGCATGATTATAATGTGTTTTAATTTAGACAATATTCACATTCAGATTGAAACTCCTGTTAGAACAATCCAAAGAGCTTTCACTTGCACAGGATAGCTGTATCTAGAATATGGAGAGATGAGAGATGTACCCACTCTTATGCCAGGTGACCCACACCCAGGTTTGCATTACTAGATCACAGCCTCATGTTGGCTGTGGACTCTAACACTTGCTGCATACTTGCCTTGCCATCCTGTATTTATTTCCCTTTTACAATTAACAGGTGTTATAATTTAGAATCAAACTAAAATTAGTTGTATTTTGTCTATGCAGTGACTAACTATATATCACAAAACCTCCATCTATTAAAAGATTAATTAAATACTATTTTGTTGCTTCAAATAAACAAAATGTTCCTAGAACATTATGTCCTTGCATGATGTGAAAGACTAGTCATACAGGGGAAACAAAATGTTTCCATGAATTTTATTTGAGTGTTTACAATCAATAAAAAAGCCTCTAAAGTAGTGTAGCTGCAATGCATTTAGGAAACAAATTCTTAACCCTCCAATGTGATACATTGCCCCATTCTCTCTAAATATTTGTTGAGAAAAGAACAGACACATCACAGCTCATTGTTTCTTGATCTTGTAATGCCCTAATCATAAGCAAAGACTTTTTTCAGTGTCCAAATTTCTGAAAATCAGATTGTATAATTTTCCAGTGTAGCTATGGGTCACAAAATATATGTAAATGTGTTTTTCATCATTTTTCCATAGCAACGACAAACACCCCTCTACAATACCCTTAAGTTTCAAGATCTTTTTCCTTTTCCTTTCTCCTTTCCTTCCCCTTTTATAGCTAAACCTATCTCCTGAGCTACCAGCAGAACTCAAATATAATAGAAAAGCATATCATTCAATGTCCACACCTGATAGAAAAAGGATCTTGTGAAAGAATACAAAACATCACTGGTATCAAAGCAAATATGTTCTTAATACAATAGCTATGTAGTATAGAAAGAAAGATCTAGAAAATAAAGATGTTGTCAGTTTAATCTTTTCTTAACTTCTAGTAATAAAAGTACACTTTAGTTTATTGCAATTCAAAAGATGGCTCATTACAAATGGAATTACTGTGAAAAGCATGTTTAAGTTGTATGCTAAATGAAATTCAGCCTCACGGTTTTGTAGAAGTACAGATTGGCTTTTAATTTGCCCTAGGGCACTCCTGTTCTATCCCCCATGTAAAATCAGTTGCTGCTAATTCCTTGATTTGTACTACAGAGCAACCACTTTGGATGATTAAAAATCTTTTATGTTGGAGTACTTAATACTTTTCATTAGACAGTGTGTTAAAGGAAATAAGAGGCTGTCTTTGCTGGGGATAGAAGACCTGGGGGGAATGTTCTGAATTTCTGAGAAAGATTTAGATCTTTGGGAATGGCAGGAAGGGGAAGTTTCCATTTATTTTCTTTCCTTTTCTTTTTTTTTTTTTTTTTGGTTGTTGTTGTGATGTCAAATTCTCTGAAGTCTTCTTCCTGAAAACATATTTTCTAATGAAGCTTTTTTGAATTTGTCAAATGCACTTCTTTAATCAAACAAATGCAATAACAAAGCAAGCTTAATCAAAATTTGGAAAGAATGGTCAGTCACAGTTTTGTAAAGCAAAAAACCAGAAGATAAGGTTCTGAGGTATGTGCAAGTATTCATGTTCAGTATTTAGAAGTGACATTCTGTACAGGATTTCTTAGAGAAAGTTAGGTTTTGCAGTCAGTTTAGCTCAGCAATACTGCTGTTCATCCACAGGATTATACGGCACCTTGGCTGCTCCTCAGACATCACGTAAAACAGGCAGTGCAGATGTCAGCAGAAGATGATATACGTTCAAAGTTCTTTGGTACCCTGTGTCTGAACCCACTATCTGAGGCTACATTTAGATTAGTCGGCCGCTCTCTCAGTTGTAATGCCAGGCATCCCTATCAGAGCTCTGAATGTAATGTGCTGCAGCTCCCATTAGAACCTGTACTCCCATTTCCTTCCCATGGAAACCATGGTATGAGGAAGAAAAGGAGCAGAAGAAATTACCTGTGTCTTGTCCCAGAGTGAGCCAACATAACTCTGGCATGTGCACTTTGCTGAAGATTAGGAGAGATATCTCAGACTGAGTAGTTTGCACACAGACTTAGAGAGCTCTGGATGACTGCCTGAGTGACAGTACACTCCTGTGGTCACTGGCAAGGTCCAGTTCATAAACGTCCACATTGTTTCAAGTGGCACCCAAAATGAACTCTACCCCTGTTACCTTGAGTCCTACCACTTATGTTGTGAAATATCTCCTGGAAGCAGTTCTTCCTCAATTACTTCTCCTGTAATCAGGAGCTCAGGACAAGAATTAAAGACACTGAAAGCACAAGGCAATAAAATATTTAACATCAGTGTTTCCTGCTAACATAGCCACTTCTTTTTCTACAGTAAATTACAGTGCTTTGCATCTAAACGATGCAGGTAGCCTCTCTACAATGTTCGTCCACAGAACAGAACAACTGATTTCTGTGCAATAGAATCTAAGGAAAAATGCACCCAGTGATGTCCTGTTACAAATATCTCTGCTGAGATAAATTCAAATACTTTCTAGTGTCACTTCCTTTCCTTCCTTGATAAGAACAAGCAGCTCTCCAGCATGACGATGGTGAACAGGGTAGTACAGTATATTTGGCAGGTAACAGCAGTAGGTTAATTCTGTTTCAGAGTATGGATACTGTAATTTTTTTCCATGTAGAACAAACAAACATTCTGTCAATTATCATACCTTTTTAGTTACTAGACTTATGCCCAGTGTTCTTGCCACAGGTTGGAGAGGCTAATAGGGACTACTGAGCAAAAATAAATTGTTCAGAACAGTTTGTCAGAAGTCAAAGATTTTTTAAGCTGTGTTCTTCAGACTGGCCTTTCTATCCTCCAGCTGCCTGCTGAGACTTGCTTGCAATGTTATCTCTCCCCTACCCTTGGAAAACAACAAAGCCATATAAAAAACATGTCCTTTGGAAAGGGGAAAGACCTCCTGAGTATACATCATCACTAAAAAAGGTAGTTATGAACACTGTGACAGTTTTCCCCTGTGCACAACCTACATGTGCTTCATGGGGTCCTAACTTCTGCTTATCATTGATATAGTGCCTCATTCACTCACTCTGCTGGAATATAAATAAGATCTCTAGGGTTGTAAGAAAAGGTTAATGTACAATGCATAAATAATATCAGAATCTCAGCTTACAGGAAATAACCAGTTTTGCTACTTGGGTGGTACACAAATTGCTTGTTGTTTGAGGACAGAGAAGCTGATTTGCCAAGAATAGAAAGAGTTAAATCACAGTGCAAAGACTGAAAGTACTGCTGGTGGCAATAAATATTATGAGCAAAAGATACCAAGATACAGTATCTAAAGGGATGGCGAAAGTGAAAGAAACTACTTAAAATATAAGTAAATACATTTAATATTTTCCTTCAATATTATATTATACTAATTTACTTTGAATGTGTAAATAAAATTTTAGTGAGATATAAAGAAAAAGGCTTTTCCCAACCATATTTTTTTATTCAAATACTGGTCAGACTAAGGTTCTAAACTTTTCTTATGGTTATTGTTAAAAATGGGGTAACTTTAGAATTCTTCTGGCTCTTCCACATTTTTGGGAATGGAAGCTGAAGCTTCAAGATTAAAGTTATAATGATAGCCTGCTATAAACACAGTGAGTGAAACAGGAGAAGAAGCTTGCTGCAAGGAAGCCCTGTACGAAGTAGAAGTTTGGTTGTAAGAACATGTTGTTTTCTCTAAAAAACCACTCTTCCTTCATCATCATAGTTCCTGAAATCAAAGCTCTAGAAGAATCCCAGGAGACCTTCAGACTCTAGCAGTCTGGTAAAATCCTTTATTGAGCCTTGACCAGCTGTTGCACTTACAGACACTCAGCTTTCTTATGGCACTTCATGTTCTTCCATTCATATCTCCAGACATATTGTGAGTAAAGTATTTTACGAAGAAAAGTCACTTGTTTACACCAGAAAAAAAACTAACCGCTCCAGTCTAAAAGTTGGACTGAATAAAATAGTTGAGCATCTATATATTCATTGCATCAACATTTTTGGTGCCTTCATTTTCACCTTACAGCCCCCAGAGAGGAATTCAAAACTTAGAGCCAAGCATGAAGGTCACTGTGCCACATGGAAAGAGTTACGGACTTTAGAAGAACTATCCAGAAAAACGGACTTGAGCTGTGTGGCAAGAAGCACAGCGATATAACTGAAATCACTCCCATTTCTGAGGGTCATGTACCTGGAGCATAGTTGAAAAAAAACCTTTCAGAGTCTAAAACCTGAATCTTCACAGAGGATCTATATACCGACAGGCTTTCGCTCAGCAAGACCTGAGGAGACCTGGTTTTAATTCATACTAATAGAATGATTAGACTATTCTCTCAAGTTGTAAGAAGTACTGATGCTTGGCGTTTGCTTGATGCTTTAGAGAATGTGAGTCATAATGTGAGAGGCAGAACAAGGAAGCAAATTCATACCTATGTTGCCTGTAATCACAGTCAGGGGTCTAACTTTTGCACCAGTTCTTCTGGGTAAATAAATGGGTAAGTGGACTTCTGTGACTCACTAAATTAGACAGTCAGTGGACAACTGAATGTAGAGACCAGCATTGCCAAGCCACCATATCAGGGAGGTATAAATCAATGAAATTTCTTATTTTGTCTCTTCCCTGTAGAATGAATAATACACTTTGTTGAACTGTGACCCAGTTTTTATAAATGCAGTGGAGAGGCATTACAGTGGGAAAAGGCATTATAACCCAGGATCCCTTGAGCTGGCAAAGTCCCTTACACTGCTTATTTCAGAGATTCTTAAGAGTATTGTTTATACCATCAGAGCAGTTCCTTACACAGCTATATTTTTATATTGTTTAAGAAAATATTTGCAGTGGTAGTTTTCCAGAAGTACTTTTCAAAAGGTCCTGCCCAAATCAAAGTAACAAAGCACAGTACACCTGGAAAACAATTTTGGACTGCTGATTGGCCATTCATTTCTAAGTATTTTCTTTAACTTTTCTTTACTGTTCAGTGTGTCTTTGTGGTTTGCAGTAATGGAACAATAGCAACATTTTTCTCAACATTGCATATTGGTTTTCCCAAAGATCTGAAGCTTTTCCTTACAGAGGCACGGCACATTCATTTGAAAGAAAATATATGGGAATGGTTAGTCACAACACAGTCATAGAAAAACGCAGTCATATAATAAATTTTATTCATAGAATAAAATCATTAGCGCAATTTTGTGGGTAACATTTTTCCTTTCCTACCAATATTTCTAATATTTTTGTCTTTTTTACCTTGTCCCGTCTGAGGCAAAACTGGGAAGTATGAGTGTAAATTCCTCCTTTGCAAAATTCAGACAAACACTTCAGCCTTGAACTTGCATTCACGTGCATTAAGCATCAGGCTAATGGCTATTCTGGATGCAGTAATCAGTCTGGTGGAGCTGGTCCAATCACATAATATCAGTTACACTAGAAAGAGACTTACACTGTAGTCTAAGATTATTGGCATTTTGATAATGAGTCATGGGAACAGCAGAGGTGCGAACAAGTCTTTCTTATATCCTCCTAAGAGATTCAAGATTTTGTCACAGCCTGTCATCCAATGAAAAGGTGTTTATTTGCATTAAGTCATTTAGCTCGAACAGAAGAGATTGGCAGAGTTTTATACCAGCAGTCTTGCTCTACTCATATGGAAGTCAACAGTCTGTGGCTTAAAATAAGTGATTTGAAAACCACTTTTTTTTTTTTTAAAAAAAAGACTCTTTCTTTATCATTTTCACAGAAAATTCTATATTTTGGCTACAAAGCTGTGGATAAATTAAAACATTAGTTAAACTGGTAGTTTACTTTAAAAAGTTTCTGTTTTGCTAAATTAGTATTTTTCAATAAATTAAAAGCAAAAGTATCCAGTCAGTTCTACACTAGAGTTACTGCCCTTAATAGTAACAATATGCTTTCTCACTTACTTTCCTGCCACTCAACTTATTTTGCAGTTTGGATTCACTTGTGTAGTTTTAGAATAACATTACCTGGCTCTTTTATAGCAGATATGCAGTTGTACCTACTGTTGAATTAAAAGTAGTTTAACTTTTGCCTGTCAGAGCCTGGAAGGCTTGCACTGAAACAATCTCACAAAACCAAAAGAGAATTTAAGAGTTTGGCATTTGCCTGCCAGAGCCCAAAAGAACTTGCGCTGGAACAGTTTTACAAAGCCAATAAAAAACCCAAAAAGTTTATTAAAGCAACAGATGTAACAGATTCGGAATTGCCATTGATTAATGCACTCACTGCAACAGCACTAATAACTAATATAAAACAATAATGTTAGCAAAAAGAAAAATATCCTGAGTATTTTCACCGTATGGTGAGAGCGCAATTCTTATCTAGAAGGCATCCTTTTCTTGGGTGGCAGAAAATGAGTACAGCCCATCGACCATCTCTGCTAGGGCTTCAGTCTTTTCCCCCAGTCAGGTATTTCCCCTGCTGGCTTTTTTTACCCTAAGTCTGTCTCTACCTCTTAGGTAGATTTGGCTGGAGAGTTGAGTAACATAGTCATATATGTTTAGCATGTACTGGTTTTGGCTCATTAGCATATTGAGGGACATGAATTTTAATACTAATCTTGCAGTTAATTAGGCAAAGGTCTTTGGTCAGACACTGGGACCTTCAACATTTTCTTGCTTTCTTAGTTTAGTCAAAACTAAGGCCACCTTATCTTCCCAAGACTCCCTCCTTCAGCTATTCACTTCTGCCAGCTCAA
The DNA here is from genome assembly GCA_009769605.1 of Bucorvus abyssinicus. Classification (NCBI taxonomy): domain Eukaryota; kingdom Metazoa; phylum Chordata; class Aves; order Bucerotiformes; family Bucorvidae; genus Bucorvus; species Bucorvus abyssinicus. The sequence continues at coordinate 28,446,368 of CM020028.1, read as the reverse complement.
GGAGTGTCCACTCCTAGAGATAATGAGGGAATTTCGTGCTCACAAACATCTTGAACTTTTGCACGAAATTCCCACAGACTACTATACAAAAGGCAGAGTTATTCCAACAGATGTAAATATGGACCACCTCAGTCCACTGTCATCAGAGCTGATAGAAACCAGCTGTGGTCCAAGAATCTTATAGCCACACTGTAGTGGCAGAGCGCATAAGTTAATATACCTTACCATGCAGATCAGCTTGGGAGTAGGTTTATATTTTCTCTCTAATGGCTAATACCTGGCTAAGGCAAATCATCAGCAGAAGAGTTTGCATCAGTCTTAGTTGTTTAGTCACACCCTAAGACTACAAAATAGTTTTTATCATAACTCCCAAGTTCATGGAAAGAAACATTCTGGTTTTAGGATATTTTCTACAGCTTTCTCCCTTCAAAAAGACATTTTTCTATAATTATTAAGCAAAATCCCTTTGTTCTATTTTAATTCACCTATAACCTTTAAAAGAAAGCAAAACAGCAGTTCCCAGTATAAATTTTACAGCGATTACCTATTTTTAAACTAATTCTAACCACAGTAAATGAACTTGAAGATTGGAAAAGAAGACAGACATAATTTTCTTTGAGTGATGAGATCTTTACCATGCTTGGTCTCTTCCCAGCAGCTCTTTTTTATTATTTTTTTTGAGCAAAATCCACTTATATGCTCAAGGGTGCCTTCAGTGATTGTTCTCTGAAGTAATATAACCTTCCTTTTAAATAGGGCTATAACAATAAGTACTGTAAAGTCTCCATTGAGTAACAATACTTCTACTTCGTTAAAAAAAAAGAAAATTTGAAAATTGCAGTGCTTTGAAAAGGGATTTTTGAGCATACATAATAGAAAACCATTATTTTACTGTCACTGTAATTGTCTTCAAGATGCAGAACAGACTATGTGCACAGTCTAACTTGTAGAGAAAGAATACGAACAGAATAGTCTTCCCACATTCCAATTGCAATGAAACATCCAAAAGGTAAGCACCTCCTCCCAGCGAGATGATCTGAGGCAATGAAGATCCTATGCAACCCCAGCAGTGGGAAGAAAGCAAGTCAAAAATCAGTGCAGAGTATGCAGAGCAAGGCTGCCTAGCCCTGGGCCATGAGCTTTCTAGTCTGAATCCATAGCTCAGGCTCCGTGTCTGGGCAAGGCGAGCATCCAACCAAGTGACTGTTTCTTACAGCAATACTTTTATCTTAAATGTTCTGGCATGCCAGAACTCTAAAGGCAAGCTATCAAAAAAGTGGTTCGGGCCATTGAGCAAACTTTCTGCCCTCATATTTCCCATCTTCTCATCAGAAGCAGGGGAAGCAGTGATTCCTTTAAACCCTCCATTTTCTGTGTCAGAAGTATCTTTGATCCTTGCCCCTAGATCCTCAAAGTCAAAATCCATTTCTGCCTCTATAGAATTTGCTGGGTTCCTGAAATGGTGCCTGCATTTTCCCCATGCCATGGCATTCATTAAAACAGAAAGGGAAACAGGCTGCAGAATGGGTCTTGAGGTTTCTGGAACAAAAGATTTCTTGACGACTTATTTATTTATTTATTTATTTATTTATTTATGCGCACATATGACATGTGAAGAATCATTTCAGGTGCTTTTTTGGAGTTTTTCCTTGGCCATCCATCACCACAGCATCTGAGCACCAGAATCCCTATGGCTGCTGGTGTGTTGCTAGGGTTGTCTCCAGCAGCAACCACCGCATACCAAGAATAAGATTGGCAGCAGGAAGGAAACCAGACCAGATCTTTTGATTCAGGAGTCATACCGAATTATCTTTGTATTATGGAAGTAAGACTTCAGGACTTGTAAAATTATGGACTCTTTCACAGGTAAAATCCCCAGACCCATCACAGAAGTGTTACTGTGAGAGTGCACTCAAAATTATGTTTCAGATAACCTTTGATAGCTATTATGTTAGAACTCTCAAAGCAGGCTAATAGAAGCATGAGAGACACTCTCTGTCCAGATAAATGCTGGGGGTGATTCTGCTGTAACTATGAATTTCTCTTTAACAGGTGTTCATGTTCAGAATCTGTCTGACTGTAGGTAGCAGAAGAGAATAACATTTGCCAAATGGTGACCTTGTGTTTTATATCACTTTACACAATTTACCAGCTCCAGAATAATCAATAACATTATTAAATAGGCAATTAAAAAAAAAAAAAAGAAAAAAGAAAAGAAAACTGTAAGAGCCATTCCAGATGTGCAAGCTAAATCCATTAGATTTTAATTAATTGAAGAGCTGTGTTAAAAGCTACAAGCCTTCTGTCTCTCTTCACCCCCCATCCTGGTGACTTAGAAATGGGCAATTTCTTTTCTGTTTTTGAAAATATTCCATTTTTTTAACAAGGCTGTTGACCTTATTGGCATAGCATATAGTCTGAGACAAGTTAACAGAAGAGTTGAACTAAATTCTTCTTTTTTCCATACACTGAATCTTAGTTCAGGTTTGATTGGTAGTGACATTTTGCTATTAAAAGAGAAATAAGAAAAGTTAATATCATGATCCTTTTGGTCTTATTCAGAAAATATCTACTGAATTTTTTTCCCTCTATTAACAATCTAGGTATTTTTTAAGGTGCACAAGTTCACAGTTTATAACCTTAATAAGTAAGTATGGCTAATAGGTGATAGGGAACAGAGCACCATCAAAAGGATCAAAGATCCTGCTTGGTGAAAGGAAATAAGAAGCGGTACATGGACTATCTGAAGTGTGACTTGGGGGAAATGTTGCTTTTTTGCGGTTACCCAGAACTAAGTAGGTAGGAAAAATCATTTTAACTGGCTTTTTGTTAGTTACTAAAAAAAGCTGGAATTCTGTGCAGACAGACAAAATGGCTAGTGGCTACTATGTAATTTCTTATCTCTCTTTAGATGCTTTCCAGTACACACAATTATTACAGCAGTTTCTATATATTATTTGATCAAAGGAGTGTTCTTAACAGAAGTAAAAAGTTCCCTTAAGGGAAGTCCACTTTAGGCTGAAATCAAAAAAACGAAAGAGACTAACTCAAAATTTGAATTGATATTTTAGTAAGTACCAAGTTTAAACTCGCAAAATAACTTACTGAAATCTTAGGATCTTCACTCCATTGCAAGCTCAGCTCAGTGCATTATGCATCCTTCGATGACTTGTTTAGCATGGAGGATGACCAGCTGGCCCTTACAGAAAAGTCTACAACTTGAATATAAAAGTGATGGCAAATCATAAGCCTCACACTTGCTGGTTTCAGTCAAACTCCAGTGATTCCATTCTGGATACTAAATATACATTGATCCCTTCTTAGAAACAAGAAGTTCTCTAACTCTAGAAATACGCCAGCAGACTGACACATGTGATTCTCTTTATCTACATGAAAATTCTTTCTTGTGTGCTTTAGTGGATGAAATGTTTAGTAGCGTTGACCCAAAGCAAATTATAGTTGTTACTAACATGCAGGCAAGATGTATTCACTCAAACTTCATTAAATTTTCCAATGATGTACTGAAGGCAAATATTAGAAGTGGCTTAAGTCAATTAAATAGATCACTGGTATGACATGATTTTAATATTTAACAGTATCTCAAATGTCTCAAGAAAACAAAGACTCAATGCATATGTAGAAAATCTTCAGGATCAAGTCTCAGATTTATTAGTCATCCTTCAATACCTTGAGATGAATTCAATTTGTCAGAGTTGGATATCATTGCCATATTCTGGATTTTAAATCAAGGCCAATACAGCATCTAACCTTGGAGTGAAAAAGAATTTATAGTATTGCTGGAAGGGCCATGTCTCAAAGGGATTTAAATTTTTTGAATAATCCATTCTAATTTTTTTTTCTTAGAGGTGTAGAAGAAGACAACTGTAATTATGTTTAACACAGTAAGTAACAAAATCACATGCTCAGCAAGAGTGATCCACACAGCAAAATAATAGAATCATAGAACACCAGGTTGGAAGGGACCTCAAGAATCATCTGGTCCAACCTTTCTTGCAAAAGGACAGTCTAAACAAGATGGCCAGGTACCCTGTCCAGCTGAATCTTAAAAATGTCCAATGTTGGGGAATCCACTACCTCCCTGGTGAGATTATTACAATGGCTAAAGGTTCTCATTGTGAAAGATTTTCCTGTTGAGCTCCCCAGATGTAACTTGTACCCATTACCCCCCTATTAACAAGGGGTAATTAATAACATGTTTTTTACATGTGACTCCTTGTAAAAGAGAGTTGCCATCTTTTTTGTAGCCACCCTTTAAATACTGGAACATGGTGATAAGGTCTTCCCTAAGCCTTCTTTTCTCAAGGCTGAACAAACCCAGTCCTCTCAGCCTTTCCTCATACAGCAGGCTTCCCAGTCCTTTGATCCCCTTTGTGACCGTTCTCTGGGCCCTTTCGAGCCTGTTCACATCTTTTTTGCATAGCTGGAACCAAAACTGAACACAGTATTCCAGGTACGGCCTGACAAGCACTGAGTAGAGTGGGTTAATGACTTTTTTCTCTCTGCTGGTGATGCCCTTGTTGATGCAACCCAGCATTCTGTTGGCTTACTTTGTTGCTGCAGCACCCTGTTCACTTATATTGAGCTTGTTGTCCACCAGAACCCCCAGATCCCTTTTCACAGAGCTGCCTTCTAGCCGGGTAGATCCCAGCCTGTGCTGCTCTCCTGGATTATGTTTTCCCAGGTGCAAGACCTTACACTTGTCCTTGTTGAACTTCACAAGGTTCTTGTTAGCCCATTCTTCCAGCCTATCCAAGTGTTCCTGAAGGGTGACTCTCCCTTCTGAAGTGTCCACTTTCCCACTCAGTTTGGTATCATCAAGAGTATCTTCAGAATTTATCATAAATTTGGACTTTACACTAGGAGAATCCTGCATTGTTTCTAATCTGTTTTATGTGACTTTGAGAGATTTGTTCTCTGCCACATTTTATCTTGCTTTCCTTGTAGATGGATGCTTTAGAAAGAATACTATTAACTTTCTTATGAAACATATTAGGGCATAAATTGCATGATGCCACATTATGCCATAACAGAGGTATATGGAGTACATATATGCATGTGTATGTGTGCAAACAGCTCATAAACACACACATCCATCTTTCAGGATTGTACAAGTCCTCACTGTAAGAGTTGTGTTTCAGCTGCTTATAGTTCTGCCAAAATTCAACCAAGCAAGATGAAATTTGTCATGCCAAGTGTGTGCCTTAGGATGATGTTTAATTTTAGTCAAATATAGTTAAACCTTATTTGACAACTAAATAAAAGGACTAGTATACAGTTTTATTTACATGGCAAACTTATGGCACCTCTGTTTTTAAGAAGCTCAAGCACTACAAATCTCTAAAGCAGAATTTTGAATTTCACTGGAGGTGTGCCTTTTGCCACCTTTGTGAATATCTGCCTGAATCAGGCTAGAATTGCAAACCCTCAAAGCAGTATAGTTGGTAAACGTGCAGTGAAAATGTTTTATTAGCTGGAATTCTTGAATTTTCTGTGTGCTGAGCATGTCCCACCCTAAGGGTGCATGGGACTTACCCTTACTTCCAGCTCTGAGCTCCTGCAGCTAGTGTCAGATCCTGGTACCAGTTTTAAAAAGCACAGCCAGTAAGATTGTGCCTGAAATGCTCTTGGTGCTCTTCCTGACTCATCCAAGGCATGCAGAGCATCTGGAAAAAGCCACCTAATTCAAATGGAAAAGTGATCTGGCTGGGTAGATCCATGGGAAGTTGCTTTGGAAGCAAAATGTTATAAACCCCAGGGGAAGATATTGAATGGGGAACCTGGGGTTGAGAAACAAGTTCTGCCAGGACCAATGGTGGCTGCTTTCCAACCAGGGAAACCAGGCAACAGATTAGGGGGACTGGTTGTCGTTCAAAGAAGAGGAGGGTCAGAGTGAAAGATGAGAGGGAGGTTTGGCGTATCTGAAAAATTAGATGAGCAGAAGAGAGTGAGAGATGTGGGAAGCGGGTTGTTCAGGAACTGCAGTGAGAAGCCAAGTGTGTGGGGTTTGTGTTGGCACAGTTTTGGTAGTAGGGGATGGGGCTGCTGGTTGGGCCCCTGAAGAATGTTCATGAAAAACTCCCCTGACTCCAATTCAGCCCCGCCTCTGGCCAAGGCTAAGCCAATCAATCTGCGAATAAATTTATTTAAGAGGGGAAACCAGTTTGTTGAGAGCCTTTGTTTTGGGAGCTCTCTTTTCTTTGGAGAGGGTAGGAGAGAAGGAGGGGCAACCATGGGGGAGGCAACGATGCCGTCATGCAGGTTAGTGAGGAAGGGGTCAGGGAGACACGCTGGAGCAGCCATTTCTCTTCAGCCCATCGTGAGATGGCAGGCTGAGTCCTTGCAGTCCTCAGAGATCACCAGTGGAGAAAAGGTCAGTTTGCAGCCCATGGAGAAGCCCATGCTGGAGAAAAGAGTAATGGAAAACCCATGCTGGAGCAGACAGTTGATGATGAAAAGGGCCATGACGCTGAGGAAGATCTGTGTTGGGGCGGTTCATTGCTGGGAGAACCCCTGCCTGCAGAAGTCACCCACGCTAGCTGAAGGAGTTCATGGACGACTGTCTCCCATGGGAGGGATGCAACCTTGACACAAAGTAGAACTGTGAGGAGTGTTTCCCTTGAAGAAGAGCAAGTGGCAGAAGTAGCATAGAGTAAACTGGGACCGACTGCGACCCTCCATCCTCTGCCCCTCCTGCACCCTGGGGTGGGGAGGATGTAGCAAAGATGGGCATGGGAAGAAGGGAGGGGTGGGGGGAGAAGGATGTATATAAGATCCTGTTGTTTCTCTTACTGTCCTGCTCTGATTGGATTGGTGATTTGGTAGTGAATTTGTTGTTCAATTGATTTTGTTTCTCCAAGTGAATATGTCTTTTGCCCATGACCGTAATTTGACCATAATTGGTAAGTGAGCCCTACCTGGCCTTTGTCTCAACACTTAAGCCTTTTGTTGTATTTTCTCCTACTGTACTGAGAGACCAGCTGCATGGTGCTTGGTTCCCAGCTGGGTCTAAACCACGACACCAAGGATGAGACTTGGACAAGCCTCATGGTGTGACATATAAATCAGGTAGGTCAGAAAGAGAAAATATGGATAACACACTGAGGTCTTTGTCAGGCCAAGATCTGGATGAGAGAGATGTACTGGAGGCTTAAGAGACGTCTAAAGAGAGAATGGGCCTACACAGGTGAGACAAGTAGAACTGGCGGTAGATTGGATAAAGAAAAATGTGGCTGAAACTGAATATCTTTATAGTTCTGTATGCTCTACAACGCAATACACAGAACCACCTAGAGATATTTACGTTAGTTGTCACTGCTGCATGAAAAATATAAGTTAAAAAAGAGTAGCTGTAGGCTTTGTATTCTGTGTTTCTCTGTTTTCACAAGCAAAACTTTGCGTTCCTACATGTACTTACAGTGGGGACATCTCCTTAACATTTTACATGCAAAATAGTAATCCTGCCCCTTCAAGAGTAACTGATCGTTAAGTACAAAAATTAATTCATTAAACTTTTCTTTAATTAATTCATTAACCTAATCTTTGATAAAAGAATTCCAGAATGAAAGTATGATCCTCTTATTTGAACTACAAAGCAAAACACCCAAGATGGTAATTTAGATGGAGAATAAACACAGTAACCATGTTGACTTTAGAGAAGAAGTGGTTAGGATTTAACTGGAAATATTGACATTTTTTATTCACTCCGTAATAAGAAAACAGAATTTAAAATAAAAATAGTTTAGTTGTTGGGTTAGGGTTTTTTGGTGCTTATACTGGCAGTTGGAATAGGTGGATGTGCTTATTAATCTCTTCTTTTTTTTTCCCCAAAAACTAAAGTTTCTGAAGACTAGATTAAAAAACTTCCATTTAAGCAAACTGCATTAGTGATGTTAGTGATCCAAAATAAGCAATGTTAATATTTAAAGGTATACCTACCTTGAGATTGAGTAAATACATTACTGCTAGCTATATTGAACAGACTTTTTTTTTTTTTACACGTTTATAGGGTTTCCCAAATCAGACAATTGGATTTCTAAAATAAATGAAATATTATTTTGCAGGCAAAAGCAAAAATCACAAATAAAAAAAATCAGAAAAATCTAATAGAATTACTAGAGTTTCTTATAAACATACTCAAGTGAAAAAAGAGAAGGAAAGATGCTATTAATGTCGAAAGAGAGGGATGGTTAGAATTTTCGTTATCTTACAGGAAGAGAGAAGGATTGAATCAATCCTGGATTGTTCAATATAATGTAAACAAAAGCTGTCCAGATCCTCCAAGGTTCATAAACTGGAAGGCAGGAGTCATTCAGAAGGCTGCAGAATTCATTCCTGCTGTTTCCATGCTTACTCTGGAATGGGAAAAGTAGGGCATATCCATTCCTCAGCTTCTTAGACAACATCATAGTGACGATCGTGCTATTGGAACCTAAATAGACTTAAAACTATCCTGAAGTCCATCATATTTCCCTGGAGTCAAACAGACACTAAGTGGAGTTCTCACATTTAAAAATGTCTTCATTCATAATTTATTTCTTTAAAATGTGTAGTTGAATCTACACTTATTGAATTGCAAAGGACTGCTGCATAGACAGCAGCAGCTGAAATGCCATACCAGATTGAATAGAATAGTGGTGAAGTCTCAGACATTAAACACTGAATAGAGGCAAGCACCAAAGGCAGTCAATGTTCTCAATTTCTAAATGTGTTAAGAGCAGCATGAGATAACACTTAGAGCAAAATAAGAGTGCTTCACAACATTGGGGGTGCTGATTGGCTGATGATTTGTAAGGTTGAATTGCATGGCAATCTAAATGCATTTTGATTGTAACACAACTTTAGAATTGCTAACATTTTAAACACTACTGATTATACTAAATTATTAAATGAGCTGGAAGCAAATTACCTGTGAAGCCAAAATAAGCCTTGATGATTTATATTAGTGATAACAAAAACATGTTGACATTAGTAAGACTCAGAAATGAATAAGTACTTTGCCTCTGGGACTGAAATTCATGAGAATGTGCAGTAGATGTAGAAGCAGTATTCATGGTTCTTGGAAAAAAAATATATGTATATTACATATATGTATGAATCTATTATTTTTCTTTGTGGAAGGAAGGTTAGGAATCCTCACATCCTGAAGTTTTCTAACATTGAGTAGCTTTTCTGTATAATTTAATGTAAAGTAATATAATAAATAAAAAACCATAATACAGTAAAGGTAGATGGAGACTGAAAAAAACGCCAAAAACACCTCTTCTGGAAAAACACCTTTCCTCAAAAATGTTTCTCGGCAGGGATAGGACGTATTCTATATAGTTTAAATTGTTTTGCTGTTATCTAAGTATCTGAAATACCATTTAGAAGTTCTCACATATTTTCAAAAAAGATTGCAGTAGGTGTTTCATGCTTTCCTGAGGAGTTTGCTAGAGTATGAGCCTTGTTACATGTAGAAAGCTCTCTGCTGATGGAGAAGTGAAAGGGAGAGTGCAAGATTAAGTCAGAAAAACAAACAGGAAATGCCATACCAGTGGACTGTTGATCTGTAACCTTATCAAGGTTGAGAGAGACCTCATCCTTTATTTTAATCTAGCACCCTTGAGTAGTCTTAGAAAAAACTGCAGGCTGTTACTCAGAAGGCAGTTGATGGTGCTAGTAGAGGGACCTACTACCTCCCCTGCAAACTATTGCCAAGCTTTCAGTCACTTCTCATTTGGCTTCAGATTGCTCTGAACTGCAGCTCTAACTTGTCAACTCTCCCACTTCACCGAAAGGAAAAGCCCCGTCAAATTTTATTCCAAGTACCTAATTATAAGTAATATGGTGCTTAGCCTTAAGACTTCTATGTCATTTCTTGATTTAAACCTAAAATAATAATGCCTATCATTAGTCTTCCAGAACACTAGAAAAATGAAAGGTTTTACAAACTCTGAGTAGTCACTCTAGAGTCCATAGTACTTGCATATGCAAGTACATGAGTTATTTTCTAAAATACAAATTCTTTTCTATGCCATTTCATTGATAGAAACACAGTGGATAACGTATTACTCACTTTAATATTGTTTACCATAGCTTCTACTGAATCAACATTAGACATTGTCATAGATGGAAGTATTTTCCTTTACTTTCTTCAGTAAGAGAGGATGATAATTTGGATAGTATCAAAGGAAAAAACAGATCATATACATCTATGTATAAAACAGTTCCTCTTCCAAACTAAATGTAGCATAAATGATACAAAACTAAAAGAATACGTGAATGTATGCATATGTGTTTGTACCATATAGCACTTCAAAATGAATTCATGCTAGGCAGAACTCTTCACATTTAGCTACTTAATGCTTGAATGACAAGATTTAAATCTGGGAATCTTTCCAACTTTAGTGAACATTTATTCAAGCCGACTTTTAGGTTTTGGTTTAAAATTATGCGAATCTTTCCATTTTTTACTGTGCTGTGTTATCAAATATATTTTGTTAAAGACACAAGAAGTATGGAACTATCTAATTTCAAAGGATCTGGAACACAATTTGCCCAGTAATATGAAGTAACATACACACAGAAACTTACATGTTGATTTTAACTGTACAACAAAGATGCCAAAAGTATTAGCAATTCCTCTTCTTAATGTGTGTGGAGACAACTTTGTGAATTGTCTTTCTTGTATGTTAAAAACCTACAGATTGAAGCTTCAAGTCAAAATTGTACAACACCTGGATTTTTTTTGTTGCAGGGTATGATTTATTGATTTTGCAGCTGAATTATTCAAATCACTCATTGGTAGTGGAATTATACAGCCTCAAAAAAAGCTGAAACCAATACAAAATGCTAAATTAAAAGCGTCAGGTATTCAAAACTGAGTAGTTTGGTGAAACTATAATCTTGCATGCATGTGGATAAATCTGTACTGTCTCAAATGTAAAATAACAAACTATTGATAAACATAAGACCTGATTCACAGCTTGGAATAAACTTTACATTTAATTGATTGAAGCATTTAATTTTCAAATCTCCCACAAACTTGTAAATACAAAAGAGCTTATGAAACATGGAAAATGATACCTAGACAGAATGTAATCCATATCACCTATATTTTTAAAAACAATGGCTTATATAATCTTTGAAATACTTAGGTTAATGCTCCTTTCAGATATTCAGGATTCAGTTGTACTCTGGTGCTCAAGAATGTTCACGCCTATCATAACTTTTCTGACAGTATGCAAAGCAGATAGGCACCCAAGTCCCAGTCCACTGAGATGAGAATTCAGCCATTTGCTTGAAGCACTCAGTTTCCATCACAATTCTTTCTATCCATCCATATAAATTTGAACAGTGCAATAGCTGAAAGTCTTATACAATGTGAAATAAGGAATTTGCAGACATGGATGTTCTGAGTTCAAAAGTACTTACACCATTTAGTAATAAAAAAGGGTCCAGGACATATCTCCCAGTAACTAGATGTTTGATGGTCTTCAATTTTATATTGAAACTTCGTGATTTAAACTCAAGTCTCATTGTCTTGATCTGTATGTAGTCTAAGCTATCACTAAAGGAGTTTGAGACTGTCACCGAACTCAGCTTCCCAGGTTAGCTATTTGCTACAATTTCTCCCTTCTTTTTACCCAAGTACCACTTGCTTTATTTCAGCCCCTTTTCCCTTGCACTGTGCTTTTTTTTTTTACTCTGTCCTTCCCCTCCCATTTGTTTGCAAACTTCTCATCCTTCTCCATTAACATAACACCAAAATGTAATGAGCAGCTTTCACACGGTTCATTCTTTCAACACTATTCTCAAGGTTTCACCTTGTGTGTGCTTGAATTCACTTTATTATCTTAAAAGTAATGATCTCTATCATGTTTTGATGGAAGCAACAAAACTAAAAATTATTTTAGAATTCTGTTGCAGTCTCTTCTCCAACTGAGATCCCACAGAAAGGTTTCTGGATTACAGCAATGGCTGAGAAGAACTGAAACCCTGTATGCTTTTCCATTAGGTTCACACATTTTTACTGTGTTACAGTAACGGTCTCTAATAAACTAGGAGGTGCTGTTGACTCTCTTGAGGGACAAGAGGCCTTGCAGAGGGATCTAGATAGATTGAAGCTTTGGGCTATGATTAATGGGATGAAATTTGACAAGAACAAATGCCAGATTCTGCACCTAGGATGCAGTAACGCTGGGCAAATTATACATTGAGAGAGGATGGACCGGGGAGCAGCCCTGCAGGAAGGGATCGGGGGGCGCTGGTTGACAGCAGGTTCACCGTGAGTCAGCAGTGTGTGCCCTGGCAGCCAAGAGGGCAAACCACATCCTGGGGTGCATCAAACACAGTAGAACCAGCCGGTCAAAAGAGGTGATTGTCCCGCTGTATTCAGTGGTGGCACGGCCTCACCTGGAGTACTGGGCCACAAAATTTAAGAAGGATGTTCAGGTACTTGAATGTGTCCAGAGGAGGGCAACAAAGCTGGTGAAAGCGCTGAAGGAAATGTCCTATGAGGAGCAGCTAAGGACTTTGGGTTTGTCTAGTTCGAAGAAAAGAAGGCTGAGGAGCACGTGGTTCTCTACAGCTTCCTGAGGAGGGGATATGGAGAGGGAGGTGCTGATCTCATCTCCCTGGTATACAACGACAGGATGCATAGGAATGGCTCAAAGCTGTGCCTGGGGAGGTTTAGGCTCGATGTGAGGAAGCATTTCTTTACCAAGAGGGTGGTCAAACACTGAAACAGGCTTCCTAGAAGGGTGGTCGATGCCTCAAGACTGTCAGTGTTTAAGAGGCATTTAGACAATCTCCTTAACATGCTTTAGCTTTTGGTCAGCCCTGAAGTAGTCAGGCAGTTGGTCAGGCATTGTAGGTCCCTTCCAACTGAAAACACTCTATTCTATTCCATTCCATTCTATTCTATTCTAAACTCCGAATTCAGTGGATGCTGAGAGATCTCAAGAATTTGGCAGGCAAGACCTTGTCTCCTAGACTAGAAGTATTTTCTGGTTTGTAGACTAGCAGCACATCAGAGGTGGCAAGAGCTGTTAGAAAGGTAAAATTCAGTAGGAATTGCTTTGATTCAGCGATGATCATTTCAGCTGCTAGGTAAAGCCTTGTCACAGAAGAGAACTCTTAAATCTCTGCCATTCACGGGTCCTGCTGAATGCTGTGCCCAGAAAGAGCTATGAGATTCTGCTACTGAGATAAAAGATCTTGACTCTGAGCATTGCCTATTTTTAAGGTTTGGAAGACCTGTAATTGTCCTGTAAGAGTAGCTGTATCCCTGTAGAACTGCAGTTATTTGACAAGGCAAGGTGTTGCTTGCCGGACTGGCAAGATCAAATACCTCCCCACTGCTCTGCCTTCAGCAGATTCCCTCCCAGAGGCAGCATTGCCTACTTAGAATACTTGCTCCCTCTCACTACAAACAGGCTTGCAGAATGCTGCCTAAAACTGTGTTATTTTTGTCACCTGAACCACCTGAGTAAACAGTTTTGTTTTCTTTCTTCCCCAAAATTTGGGACAAAATTTAAGAAAAAGATATTCAGAGAAAGAAACAGATTTCTAAATGTTCGCATATTATTTATTGGACATAATTTTTCATGATAGAAAAATTGTTTTGTGAATGGCATCGCATTTCAAGGACTATATATCTGTTCAAACAGATCTGTTTGCCTGAGATGAAAGTAAAAGAACGTACAATTTGCCATACAAGATAAGAAAGCATCTTGCCCTTGGCAGTAACTAATAGTTGATGTTTAAGAGAAAGGCAAAAGTCCCAGTGAATGCCTCCAGCCAAACAGTAAATGCTGCAGACTGGGGTAAAAGGTGGAAGGAAATGTGTTTCCTGACCTTTGCAGAAACCAGCACACACATCAACACATGGAAATATGAGAAATGCAGTATCAGTCACAACTATGAATAATGAGAATATTTGATTTTTCAACCTGATGGTTAAAATGAAACTTGGGGGAAAAAAAAAAATTTACCCAAATGAATTTTTTTCTGGTATTGTCACACTTTATTTGAAAAAGAAAAGATTTCCAAAGGAAATGCCATTGGAGCAATAAATATATATATACATATTCTAAAAATAGCTGAAATAAAAAGCTTCAACTTTTACAAAAATATCCTCTCCTTTTTTAACTCTTCAAAATCAGAAATATATGTGACTTCTTGGAAGCTACAGCAATTTTGACATTTCTCCAAATGAATTTGTCCAGTGTAGCTTTTGAAATAGAGACTCATATGAATTCTTTGTTGTTCATTGAAAAGTTAATTCAAAGCAGTGTTACATGTTTGAAAAGAGAGAACTAGGTAAAATAAGAGATTTCCTAGAGCTTGGCTTTATTCATTGAGAGAAACTCTGCTCTTCTAATTTTTCCTTTTAGAGTGCTTTATGTTTTTCCTGCAGTCTCTCTCCAATGAGGGAAATAAAGTTATTGTAAATCCCAGGAGAAAACAGTCCATTCAATTTTGAAAAAATAACATGTTATTCCTTTTTAATCCAATTCAAAGTGAACAGATGATGATTTTGTTGAATTGTTCTATTATTTACAACTGCAGCAAAAGCTCACACAATGTTTTTAAGGGAAATGCCTAAAGTGAAAATGTAGTAAATGGCAAAAGTAAATAAATTGGGGTGGGAGGGGGGGGGAGGAGGGAAGGGGGGGGTGACCTGGAAGCCACTTAAAAATAGCTTTATTGGAAAAGTCTGAAAAAGCTTTTACAACTTTTTTCAACAGAACCATATGATTGAAAAATCACTTTAATTCAGGATATCAAATACACGTTTCCTTGCCATACCTTGAAAACTAAGTTGTTCACACTATGCAAATACCTATTTTCTTCCTATTTCAACAGTACCATTCTGAAGCTAAAGACAAGGAAACTTTTCTGCATATATAATTGCCTGAGAGAAGACACTACCTCAATATGTTTCAATAAGTAATAATCGCATGTAATAAATCTCCAATATTTCTTGATTGATTAATAGAATTTTTTTTGTGGTTTGTGTTAGCCAGTAATGGTAACTTGCAATTGATTAGTTTTATCCCCACTTCACAGCTGAAATCGGGGGACCCTGCAAAAAGAAGATGACCTGGGGTTCCAGATGCTGAAGACGGCGGAATATTCAGGTTTCTCTTTAAACACTAGTTAAAAGTTTTCCTTCTTAAATTTGTGGGGCAGAGGAAAAGAAGACAGAAAAAAACACTATTCTTAGTGGCTTTCTGATATTTAGCTATTTAGTACAAAATTCTCATTAATTGCCAATGAACTACAGGGAGTACAAGCACATTTAAAAAAAGTATAACCTTTAACAATGATAGGGTGCGATAATGTATCATCAGCAACTGTAAGGAAAACAACCTCATTAGAACTCCTTTTAAGGTAGAAATGTAAATAATATTATAGGACAAATTGTGATATTCCCCACAAAAAAGAAATAAAAAAACGCTCTTCATACTCAAAAATATTAAAACAATTTAAGAAATACAACTGGTACTTAGAACTATTACCTGGACAGAGCCTTGCTGAGAACCACAATAATCTACTTATGCAGATTCTGTCTAATATTTATAAGTTCTTTCCCTGTAAAACCATGGGGTTTGGACGAAACTCTTTCTGAAATTCCATAATGCTTTTTGGTAGCTTCCCTTAACATCTCTATTAAATCGTTCTCTGTCTGTGAAATCAATGAAAGCCTCGATAACAGATGATTCTCGGTACTCAGCGATGCATGCTAATTTTGCAGCCTAGGTAGCGGTGTTGTATTATTGCAGATTTTTGTGTATCTCTTTATTAACTCAATTTAAACTTTAAATTTAAGTGCTATGAATCAGGGACTTGTTTGGTGGCAGTATGACTGACAATATGCAGTTAAGTTTCACGACCACAGTTCCTATGCAGGATGTAAAATATTAATAAAGCCATTTTTTATGTGCACAGTGTATAGAGTTTGTATTTTAACTAAAGGCTTTTGTCAGAAAAAATGTTATCAGTTATGAAAATAAGACACCCTCTGCAAATAACCTTTAGTTATTCTCAAACTTTTTCTTTCAAATTCTTTAGTTTGTGAGGCAAAAAAGATCTTCTATTTAAATTTTTTCACAAAAACCTGTGGTTTGTTTAGATTTAGATAAATAATTTAAAATTAACTTTCCACAAAGTTTTGAGACAATTCAACAAATATGCTTACTAAGTGAGTTATATGAACAAAACTCTTCAGGATTTCTTCAATTAATTTCTTGTGTCCTTGAGATAGAACCTAAATTTTGCAGAAACATACAAGACAGGTGTGGAAAACAGAAAATACTAAATTACCTGAAAATTGGTTTCCAGATAGCATAATGACAAAGTTCTCTATATGACATTTAATTGGGATGGTATGCTAACACAGGAAGATGTGGAAATTTTTGCTCTCCAGTATTCAAACTGCAGGACTTAGGGCACCTAAAGAATTCTTGTGACAGTTTAAGTCCGTACAGCATCCACCTGTGAAATTTTACCACTTCCACAGAAGAACTAGCCAAAGAGAACACGTGCCCATAGTGCGTGTGCTTCTGTGAGGGTCTGGCATCTTAATGCAAACTCAATTTAATTGTATTTTAAGGCCAAGGCATCAAATTCAAACCAAGGCAACTACTGATGTGCAGGCAGGTGTTCCCTTCTGACAGTTTTGCTGTGGAAATACAAACCTCAAGGAGAGAAACAGGGCAAGCAGCTGGGGTGATACTGTCTTTACTTCCACAGGACTCACCGGAGTTCATCTGTCAGTGTTGTTAGCTCCCCAAGAAGAGATCAGAAGAAGTAAACAGAATTATTTCCAGCAGATTTCTCTTTTCAGATACTATTTCTAATGGGAATTCTGAAACCACACTTTAAATACCTTTCATCTTCTTTCCACGTTTAAAAGATTAAGTGTTGTGCAATTTATCTGAAAATCAGGATCTTTTGTGTCTCCAGAGAAAATCCTGGAGCCAAATTAAGACACATGTTGCAAGAAGCATGCCTTATATACTGTTAAATAGGAAAAGGTACAATGTGAGTATGTCTCTATATGTGTCCCTATGGGGACACCTAAAAGCAAATGTGTTCACAGCATATCTATTTTATGACAAATTCATTCACCTGAATAAATCCAGGCCCATATATGTATATATGTATATATGTGTGTGTATATATATATATATATATTATTCTCTTGGTAAAAAGTGGAGAAACATTTTATTTTTCCTGTATTTGATAATACAGTGGGTTTTTTCTTCAATGAATCATATGCTTTTTGCTAACAATATTGTCAAAGATTTCTTGGATGACATACACCGCAGTACATTTTGATGTTCCACACATCAGGTTGCTTCAGCCTACAGCATCTGATGTTACAAGAGATATGAAACATGACATGACCAATGAATCTTGATAAAATGTGTCACAATCCAAACATTGGTCTGAAACCCGAAAAGATCTTTTCTTCATTATTTTGCAGTATTTTGTTATTTGTACATTCTCAGTGTAGCTCAGTATTTTTATTTGAAATGATGGCATCAAAGCAGTGTGCAAAAGTTTACACTGAGGAAAACACTGGTTCATTTTAAGAGAGAAAAGTCCCAAATACTGTGAACAATAACACTGATATGATTCTAAGGAAACAGGACTTTATGTGCAAAAAAACC
Organism: Bucorvus abyssinicus; assembly: GCA_009769605.1. Lineage (NCBI taxonomy): Eukaryota > Metazoa > Chordata > Aves > Bucerotiformes > Bucorvidae > Bucorvus > Bucorvus abyssinicus. Next base: position 28,428,687 of record CM020028.1, on the reverse strand, counting down.
CAAAGAAACAGAGATGGAACAATGAAAAAATGTGTAAACATCACTCACCACAGTTTAAAAATAATCGATAGACAAAAATACCACTTGAGCAGCTGTAAATCTCACTGTAAATCCAACAAATAAATGTTAATGGCCTCTGTGAAAACTGGACAGCATCTCTATTCATGTGTGCACACATGTATTAGTATATATACACACCACAAGAAAAAATGTCTAAATGCTTAGATCTATAAGGTTAAATAAAAAGATTAAATCAAACCAGGAGAAAATGAAGACAGGAAGAGATCTCTGAGCAAGAAGAGAGAGCGAGAGTGCCTAGATTCAGTAGAGACATACATTATCATGACCTGAGAAGCAAAAGACTTGCTTGTGTTTGGAGATAATTAGCAGGGATTGAATATGTAACAATGGCTAACAGAGTTCAATGGTGGCAGTACCTCAAAACACTAACAAAGGAACCTAAAAATGTATGTTAAAATAATTGTATTTCTATTTACTAGATGATGGGTTTTATATTTTGTCATAGAAATGTCACCAGGTTTATGAACTGCTTCCTAAGATTCTTGATATTTTGCTTCAAAACATGAATATTTATACATAAATTCAATCACAATAATTATTCTATATATAATTGTACAATGTGTTTAAACCATTAAAATATTGAATAGAATTTAGCAGAAACAACCTGTTTGAAGAACTAAGCTTACAGTGTTTAGAACAGAGAGATCGGTCAAATCAGTGCAGAAGCCGTTCAAGCTGTTCTTTAGCCAATGGCAAACCTTAAATTTTTTTTTTCCCCCGATTTAATTATATTTATTGTATTACAACCTTTTGGTGGGGAAAAAAAAATATGTATGTACTACAAAATAGGTCTTTCTGAACTATTTTTAGTTCAGAAGTCATGCAATTAGTCCTCATCTTTAAATAGTAAAATGGATATTCTAAACCAGAAACAACTATGCCTGTTATTGCAGGTAACTAAGTCATCTATTGAAATCAGCTAAATTTCATGGATTTCATTAATCCTTCCTACTATCTTTCACTCCCTGTCTCTGATATCTAATTAAGGGAAGAATTTGTACTTAAAATATTTATGAAAATGTAATTAACTCACAAGGCAATCTGATGAATCCTTAACTTCATAAATACATTCTTCACCTGGTTTTTGAAGCCAGATCATTCTCTGACATGTTAGTGTAAAATCAATAAATTCTACCAGTATTTTCAGTAAGCCTGCAAGTGCTGTGCCGTTGCCGGATAACCAGGCAAACAACTTAATTTTTCACACAGTTTTCATCAAAATATTCTTAAGAGTACGGAATTCATATATTAGTTATACGCTGGGTGGCTGAGGATATAAACAGAAATTCATACTTAGTCACTAGAAACGTTAGTCCGACAAAAATAACTTCAAAAGATTCTCCCAAATTCAGGAAAAAAAAAAAAAAGGACAACAAGGACACAGATTATGAAAGAAAAGACAAAAAGCACTACACAGAGAGATGAAACTAGTTATGCTGAGGAAAGATTGAATGAAGTATTTCGGGGCTGAGTATCAAGAAGGAGCATTAAGATCTAGAAAATTAAATTATCCCCATTAGCTCATATCTGCTGCTTTAAAACCACGTATATTCTTTGTAATTAAAGAATATGTCAGTCTACTTTAGAATCTTTCTGCTGTGTGAGAAAACTGAACATTTGGAATGTATTTCGGAGTCAAAGAGGATAGAGAAATGAAACAGTGACTGAAATGAATAAGATTATACTGAGTTTTATGTATTCAAAAGATGGCTAGTGTTTATTTCCCATCAATACAAAACTATAAGGTTGAAATAAATTAGAAAAAAAAAAGCAGTAATGATGACAAATGAAAGATATCATTCTAAAGAGTCTTAGTGGGATGAAAGTGCATACTCACAATTCAGTGCATAATTTAAAAGTATTCTTGGATTTTTGCATCTATGATTTTATAAATGATATTTCCTTTTCTCCAGTAGAACCATTCCAATCCAGCAGATAAGACTCTGGCCTAAAACGTCATTATTTGCAGCAATATTACATATTCTTTCTCTTATTTATAACACATTTATTGCTTACATTGAAACACAACAGAAAAAATACCAAACACACAAAACTCCAAAAAAAGCTATGCCAATATTTTCAACTGCTATAAGTTGCTTCTTCAAGAGAGAGAATGAGGCAAATGGTAGAATTCTGTCATGTTCTCAATAGTTCAAGTAGAGTCAGATAACATAGGACTGGGTGTGTCACAACATACCAAGCAGAAAGACAAATAACAGAACAACCTAAAAATATTCAGGTATCAGGAAGACATAGCTTTCTATTCTACTTGTATTTATGTAAATATTAAGTTGGCTGACAGTTACAAACATTATTAGGTTGTGGGTGAAAAACTGAACTTAAATAAATCATTTGAAAATCAACTATGCTTAACTTGTAACATAGTTTCTCTGTAATTTCTTACCCAGAGTTACATTAAATATTTTATGTTTCATCATCAATCTGCTTTTCAACATCTACAAAATTCCAATGCATCTAATTATATTAATTTTATTGGAAACAAGTTGAAATGAAAGAGGCATTTTAATAATGCTTTGTATATTATTTTCAGAACTGTAATCATGAAAGAGAAAATAATGTGAAATCCAATATTAGTTATTTATTCTTTGTTGTTTTGCTGTTGTTTTTAAGTCATTTAAACCATTAGAATTTTACTTAGGAATTTAATTACAATGTAATTTTATGCTCATGGTAATAGCACACTGTGTGTAACTTGATTTCCTTAACACTTCAAAACCAAAATGGTTCATGTTTTTATTAGCCATAGTGGTTTTATCACAGAATATCTGCATATTTATTTTGTAAGTTTTTTTTAAGTTGCTCAGACATCTCTTTTCAAGTTATATCTGTTGACGCTAGTAGGAATTATATTAAGAGAAAACGAGATCTTTATTGTATTTATACCTGATGTTGCTATCTCTGAGTTTTGGTACTGAATTAATTGGAAATTGAATGAGAACTTTACAATAAATTCTGAAAAGCATCTCTTGATCTCCTTTAGCAAAATTTTCTTCTGCTTTGCAAAAACTGTGAAGATCTCATGTGATACCAGACTGACATAATGTCCTTGTTGATGATGGACACAGATCTTGGTTGAATTGGTGTTCAGTAACCCAAATTTTGCAATCCTGTTCTACCAAGAAAAATTGATACGGCAGAGATGCCCTTTGTAGGCAAGAAAGTTTACCTTTCAGACCCAAGTGGGAAAAGACAGAAAGCTGTACTACTTAAGTTTTCGACCAGATATTTGGACTGGGATGTAGATGAAATAATAGTATTAGCTTCAAACGGAAAGTAGTATAGACTTTATTGTGTTTTTAAGTTCCTGTTAGAGTGTATAGGTGAAGGGCATCCTTGGACAGCTAGATAAAAGAGGGTCAGGAAACAAGCCTCAGTCCCAAGGTCAAGTGCTACAGATCAACTTACCCATACTGCTTAGGACAAGCTCCCTTTAAAAGAGACTGGCCTTATTTGCACTATGTTATTCTTGGTTCTAAGTTTCCTTTGGCCTTGGGACAGAAAAAGTCACTACTATTTTCTATCAATTTAAAGTGCTTAAGATAACACAGTATGTTACCAGAATGGTGACTTCATTTATGTGAGTGGAAATACATGTATTATATCCAGAGAAATTGCATGCAGGTGTACGTCACCGGTAGTTGTGGAAAGCCTGCTGGAATGGTAGGCTTGATGGGAAGGGATAAGCCTTATGCAGTCACACTCCTGTTGCTTTTTGGTGTGAAAATCCAGAATGAACTGTTCCCATGACTCTGTACTGGTTTTTTCTTGGAAAGAGCTAGTTGTAAGGGCCCAAACCAGACTGGTATGGGCTAGTAATGGAGCTGTGTGCCAAGAGCATGGGATTCCTTGCTAACCTCTCATAGGCTGCTGGAGATCTTTCTGCTCTCACTCTTCATGATGGGGCTAGACTGTATAACTTTTCCAATAAAATAGGGAAAGCCATTGTAGTGACTGCATGTGACTGTTTTTCCAACATCAGGACATTTCCACAGTGCAACCTGCTGGCTGGCCAGCTGCGTGCAGGTCATTGCAGACCTGTTTTACACTCCTCACTGCTCCAGTTCCAGTGGCAGGAGTTGAAAGCTATTATTACATACCACCAAGGCACTTCCATTTTCTGTGACTTCTGAGATGTTTAATTTTGTGTTTTGTCCCATTTCAGACCATGTGTTTCTCAAATTTGCTTTTATGCTTTTTCATTTGTTGTTGTTATGAAGCTGGTTTTAAAAAATAATAATAAAATGTACACTCATTTGTTTCTGCTATAAATAAGCTTCTGTGGGAAATGCAGAAGTACTGTCACAAGTCTGCTGTCATGGTTTATTGGCTAATCAGCACAGAACTGAAGTCTTGATTGGCTTTATTTGTTGGTTGATTAAAATGGTGAGATAGGAAGTACTGGACAGATTAATTAATTTGTGCTGGAGAATCCAAACTCAATCTAAGGGATGCTGTCACTTTGATTGATGGCTGTGTAAAAGAAGCGGTGTTTTTTTAAAAAAAACCCTCATAATTTGCCACTTTTGTGGCATATTAATACTAAGTTCTTCCTTTTAACTGCTTCCATGCTGGTTTCTAATATAAATATCAATGTCAGCATCCAGCAACAACTACCTGAATGTTTATGAATCAAGGGCTAATGATCATCTGAAAGGTATTTAAAATAAGCAAGTCAAATGGTTATTAACAAGATGTATATATACATATATTTAAACTGCTTCAGGTGAATGATAAAGGCTTTTTTACCCTTGTGATTGAGGCTAACTTTTTCAATTATAAAAGCACTTAAACTGTGATGATTTATAGTACACAGAAGACAAAGTAAAGAGAATGGTTCTAGTCAGTCCTAGCTAATATTTGTTATCAAGTGTGGCATCAAAAGCCTTGGAAGAATGAGCATTATTTTCACATTCTCATCAAGTTTGGAAAGTCAGGGTTACAGCTCAACTACGTTCAAAGCACACCATTAATTTAACTTAATTGTTACTATTATGCTCTGATTTTGCATTCTAAGCTACATGTCTGTTATTTTGTACAACAAGCTCCAGGTTGGAGCCTTTCAGACAGATTGACATATTAAGCTCTTTCATTACACACAGGCATATAAGTATTTCCTCTGTAGTTGAGAGAGGACAAAAAATAAACCAGGAATGGTAAAATATATTTCTTAAAATTAATGTTTTATAAATAATCAAACATTTTTCCTTATGTGACAAGAAATAAAATGAAGAGCTGCAAATTCATAAATTTGTGGAAGCAACCATTAACACTCTTTTTTCAGAGGTACTGATATAAAAAATCGTCTATTTTAAAACACGACAAAATAATTTCTTTATCCAAAAGCTCTGGAGCAGTTATTAAACCAGATGTTTTCAAAAGTACACAAATCTGCTAAGTTGCAGTTGGGTAACTGTTAAATGCTAAAGCAGTGAATGATCAGCATGTAGCAGATGGCCTGGGAATGGGTTAGAAAATGGCAATGTTAATACCACCAGACTGAGATGTTCATTTGTGCCGTGGTATGTGCAGGCTGGGTGAATAATGAAGGCTCTGTAATAATTGTGTAAATCCCAACATTATTAAATCGATTCAGCTGGGGTTTCTTAATATATGTGAAGCACTTGATGTACTTTGAGAAACACCTCCTCTTTTTGCTAAAGCTGTTCTCATTAACTCATACTGCTTTATTTGCTGTGACCTCAGTGTTCCTGTTTAGTAATGAATGGAATAAAAATTAGAAATCCTCTTTAACTCTCAATATGAGAGCTGGGAAAACATTCCAGAAACTAAGCACCTATCCCACTGTTTTTGCAGGATGGCTGTTGGTTGAATTGTTCATCTTCTCTATTAAGATTTTAAAAATAAAATTTCTCGTGAGAGGAATGGGGAAAGGAAAATCACAACCTAGTCAACTGCTAAAAGTTGTTTTAAGCAAGACAAATAAAAGAGTACACAAAATCAATAACCCCAATAGGTATCATGCTCAAACAGCTTATCAAAGCTTGCTACCCCCTGCTTAATGCTAAAAGGCAGAATAATTTTATATAGTTAGAGGGGACATAGATCAGAAGTAATACATTTACATGCATCAAAGAAGTATCAAAAAAAATCCCCTGTGTGACCACCTTCAGAGGATGATCACCTGTGATACTGAGGTAAAACACGAACCAAAACAAAGCAGAATGTCACTGCACTTTAAACATGCTTCAGGCAGATTGTCCCTGGAGCACCACACCTGGATATGTGCAGGTGTTAGAACATTTTAAAACTGTTACTCACCTACAGGTGTTTGTGCCTGTGAAGCGGAAATTCTCTTTACGTCTCAGCTTTTACCACGGATTAGGTGGGAGCTGACGGCTATTAATACGGTATTGCTTTCACCACCATGGGCAATATGCTGCTTTAGCTGTGCCTGGTGAGTCTTGCACTGACATCTGTGCCAGGACTGATAGCAGAAACATGGCCCTCTGGATCAATGTGAGGCACCACACATGATTAACAGCCAAGGCAGCTGGAAACTTCAATTCTGTCAATTCCTGTCATTGGCTACTACAGATACATTAGGAAAAAAACAATAAGGGAGACCAAGAATTTATTAGTCTTTTTTTCCCTTTTGTAATAGCGTATACTAAAATCCTCAGATAAATAAAGCCTTTAAGTGAAAGCTATTAATAGCTCCATTTGAGAATATTGGGTAAAGGAAAGCACAGATCTAGAGAAGATTCATGTTCTCATCATGGCTTGGCTTCGCGGACGAAGATTTGGGAAGGGCTTTAAACGTGGGTACACCCTTCAAGCCTGCGCGGTGGATTTTTTAGGTGAGGCGCAGCGTGCGCGAGACTGGCCCCACCCTTTACACCTGAGGTTCATCTGCCAGGGCCGAGCGAGCTTGGACGGTGACAGCGAAGTCCTCAGGTCGTAGGTTTGGTTAGAGTATCCTTCTCTTAGATGGATGGCCTTACAGGGCTAAACGAGCTCCATCTGCCCGGGTTTGGAGTTAGAGTTGTCCTTCTCCTAGGATGGTTGCCCGAAGGCTAGTGAGCCCATCCTGCCCGTGGACACACTTTGTCTGACCCTTCAGTTGAGACCTGTCAGGCTTGGGAGACCCTACCGGAGGCATATGCCACCACCAGCATAGCTCTCAACTTCACAAGGGCACGCAAGCTCTTTCCCCACGGCAAGGGGGTGCCCGTGAAAGAGTCATGTTCTACTTATCTGCTAATCAACAATATGATCCCAAAATATCTTGCTATGCATGGAAGCTGCAATATCTGAGATGGAAGTAAATTCCAATGCTATTTTTCAAAATGTCTGCAAGAAAGATGCGGACTAATATATCCCCTTCCTTAGCTGTGGAACTTTTTGCAGATGTGAAAGCTCCCACTGAAGTCAAAGAAAGACTTTCTAATGATTATACATAAAGCCACCCAGTTCCTGCGTTTGTATGAAACAGAGTTTTATATCATATGCCCATGAAAAAATTGAGGATGGGTAAAATTACTATCAAAAGAAGTCAGATTTTACTCTCAGTTGCATCTCTATAACCCTGCAAATGTTGAATTATCTCATGCTTGGCTAAGGACAGAATTGGCCATTCAGCTTTCAGGATGAAGAGGGCCTAGAGAGCTCTTCAGAATGCTTGCATTTTGCTTAACTTTATGGTAGAGTACAGCCTATAGGAAGTGTAATCCATTTCAATAGATGTTTTAGTCAGCCATGATTAACTAGATTTAAGGAGGAGCCTAGTATTACAGCTAATGTTGAATAAAGTGATTCTTTCAACAGCCCTCTTCTGAACTCCAGATACTACTGTGGCAAAAAGAGAGTGACTTTGATAAAAAAGAAGTTCCACCAGAATCCACTAGATCCACCATTATTCTATGCCAGTCTTCAAGTGTGTTTTCAGATTCCTGTAAGCAGCTAGGGCCAGCACAAGTCCAAGTACCCTTCAGACTCCCTTATCAGAGTGTAGAGAACTGGACCTGGATACAGCAGCAGCAAGAAGTGCAAAGATTAATTGTAAGGTTCTCATGGTTTTATTCTGTAATACCTGTAGAGACTCTTTGAGTGTCCTCTCAGTCATGCCTCTCACAGGAGAGACAGAGTAAATAGAAATCCATAGCAGGTTTGAACATTGCGGTTTAAGAACTAACAAAACTAAAACTTCTACCCTACTTGACTACTTCATGCACTCAATTCCCCCCACCATTACTCAGTCTTTCCTTCCTTTCCCTTCCAGGAGATCGGTGCTGGACCAAAGGTCCTGTTGGTTTTGTGTGGTCCAGCTGTTTGCTGTTTACAGCTGTGTCCCTAGGCCTCCTCCAGCAATGGTTGGTGCATTTCAAAGCATACCTCCCACATGACAAGGTCTCCCCAGTCTCAACAGTCTATATGCAGAAGTACAGTGCATCATCAACTTCCCAGCTGTTCTTTTGACAAGTGTGAAATGTGTATCTCTACATTTGTAGAGAGCCCCATGTGTGTAACTTCTGTTCAGTCAGGCTGTTATCACAGTTTACAACTGGCCCATACTGGCTGTAACTGACTATAGTAGGTTTGTGCTTGAGAATTCAAAGGCTTAGGTTGAGACAGTCATGCAAAACCACACATGAACAATAATCTGCAACCCGCAAGTATTCACAATGTAAAGCATTCCCCTTCCACCAAAATGCCTGAACTTCTGAAAGAAAACACAGGATTGGCACCACAATGGAAGTCTGAGTCTGTTAATGTGTATCTGTATACCACGTACGCTCGTTGTGAGTGTATGCAACTGGTAAGGAAGGGTCCTGGTCCAAAACAGACCACAGGACATATTGACAATAGACGCTCAGGGTCAACCCATTGTGGCAGAGCAACGCCCCTGACTGCTTGCACGGAGCTTGCACAAAAGACAGCCCTGCAAAAGCACCTGATAAACACCAAATGCCGACCGCCCAGGGCTATCTGGCCCTTCGGAGTCTAGACTCCGCTAACTGCCTCCTGTTTGTGGGGACTGAAAATGCCCACAGCTCACACTTGACCAGGGTATAAATGGAGCGCTGCCGGAGAACCAGTTTGAGTTAGTTCTCCTTAGAGCAGCAGGCAGTGAGGTTGGAGACTCTTCCCTCATATCGGGATGCCGGTCGAGGAGACTTCCCGGGACTCCCCTCGGATCTGGACGCTGTCCGAGCGTATCTCCCTGGGATTGAGTGACCCTCACCCCAGCGTTGGTGAGTGACCCTCTTGGTATCTCTACGTGGGAGATTCTCCCTTGATATCAGTGAGGTGCGGACACTTTGGTTCATCTTCCTTAGAGTGTGTTCTTCAGTGTTCAGGAATCTGTTGTGCAGTAATAATTCCCAGCTGACATCCAAACCTGTAATTAATTTGGTCAGTCAGAGTGCCGGGCAAATTTGATTGCACTAAATCCACGTTTTTCGGGTAGCTGCTGCTGTCTGTTTTGTGGGTGCCTCCGCGACACACATAGTGACTCAATAAGTAGTTTCTGTTTTTCTAAACCAATTTCTATTTTCAATGTGTATATAAAAACTCGCTTACATGAAGGAACAATAGAATTGGACTTGTTATGAAACATAGTTACTCAGATGTGTAGCTTTTACAATTTTCTCTTGAAATTGAAGTACAAGAAACTGCTAATGAATTGATTGAACTCAAAAAAAAAAAAAAAAAAAAGCCACCAAACCCAACCCCAGAGAATATGGTTGTAGAAGCAAAAAGCACTTAGTTTCCTTTGCTTTATTCATTTTCCCTATTAATCCTGTTTCTATATCATTAATAGAGACTAAAAATGGTTGTAAAGTGCATCATTTAGCAAACTCTGTATTTTATATTTCCATGTTTAGAAAACACTGTTTATTTTGTCAGTAGCCAATTCATAACAGTAGTTTGCCTCTTATCCCAAAATATCTGTATTTACACAGAGCTTTTTATGAGGAGTCTGATTGCAGCGTTTCTGAACAAAAATAAATTATGTCAGTTCCTGTTTCCCTACTGTTTTGCTGACCAGCTTGACAATAACTTTCTAATAGATAGGAACTATATTTTGTCCCTTTCCACAGTTGACCTACGTTCAATTACATCATATCTTATCATATTCCAGTATTTCAAAGAGAGTTTACAAAGGAATACAAAGTCTTTACATGAAGCTTGTATTTTACTCAAATGCATTAAATAATAGGGTTTATGTAATAGAGGAGCTGCATTACCTGTGTTAGGCAGGCAATTTAAGCTGAATAATGATGCTTTAAACTTTTAAAGTGAATTAAATTTATATTCACACAGATATTCTACAGTTTCAGCATTCATTATTTGTTTCAAACAATGTTTTGAATGCTGTCATAATGGTCACAGTTATGTAGAATGAGTCATTTTGAGAGTAATATAAAAAGTTACCTTCCAGAATTTCTGCATGCTGTGCATTTAAAAAAAAAAAAAAAAAAAGAATTTTTGTAAGTGGCACAGACATGGAATACTTCAATTCCTTCAGAGATTTGGGTGGACCTAGTTTTGTGGCTTTTTCGTAGGAAAATTGAAAAAACATCTGAAATGTCTCAAAGAGCTTTATAATCAAAATTTATTTTTGGCAAAGATGAGGTAGTGGAGCATTGAAGAATGTCATAACATCAATGTTGAAAAGGGAGAAAAAAAGGAATCGAGGCCAGTTAACTTCAATTCTGAAAAAGGCTGGAAAAGATAATCAAAGGAATTATTTGCAAGGGCTTGGATGATAGCAAGGAGATGAACAGCATTCAAGAACAAATGGAGTCAAACTAATCTACCTGATAAAGGAAGAGGTGTTACGGATAGGGGAAGGTAATAGAAATCCCATTACTTTAATCTATTAACTCACATCTCACAAAACATTCCTATAAGCAAGCTGTGGGAAAAGATTCTTGATGGAATTTCTGTTGCAGAAAAACTGGTTGGACAGCTCAATCCAGAAAATAAGTTTTCAACAATCATTTTCACTCAGAAAGATGTCTCAAGCTGCATTCTGAAAATTATGACATGCTTTTATATTTTCGTTAACAATCTTGCTGATGGAATACAAAATGTCTTTACTACATTTATGAATGGCATCAAGCTGAATAAGGATATGTCGGGAACAGGGTTGGAATTTAAAAAGCCTGAACAAATTTGAGAGATTATCTGGAAAACAAGAATTAATTTCCATGAAGGTAAATGCACACAAATACAGGCTGGTAACATTTCTTCAGAAAAGCATCTGGGGTTTTGTGGATCATGAACTGAACACAAGACAGTAAAGCACACACACCATTGCAGAGAAGGCAAACTGTAATGGAATTAATAAAGATCAGGATAGCCTACTGAGTAAGTAGAAGAAATCTTTCCACCCCACTCAGCTCAGCTGAACTCAGTACTTTGTTTTTCTGAGACCTGTATTTTGAGGAAGATGTAGACTAGTCTATGCATGGAACAGAGCAAAGAGGACGATCAAATTCTACAAAACATGACGTATCTACTGGAAAAAAAAAAAAAAAAAAAGAAGCTATTAAACCTAAATAAAAGGTGAAGGCTGAAAGGGGATACAATAACATATTCAAAGTAACATAAAATCAGGAAGGAAAAGAATAAATAATCTCAAAGGTCCACCTTACTTGTTATCATGTTTCTAGTAATGGCCAGAAACAGAAGCTCGAAGACAGACAGTAAAAGAAAAGACCATACACCCAAAACTTCTCAATCTTCAACTATTTTCAACTGACAGACTTCGTGAACTAGAGGTTGTTTTCATGTAGTTAATAACTCTCAGCAGACACTGTGCCTAACAGGATTTTGAACGATTGGTACAGTAATAAAGAAAAAAACCTGTTCTCCATGCATGGGTGGATAGGACTGTGAGTAATGGAATTCAATTACAGCAGCAACAATTTAGGGTATATATTAAAAAACCCTAAATATCTAGTGGTAATGGATAATGGAGCGCAAGGGCAGTTTGCCTGAAGGGCTTGTGGCATCTTCAGCACCATAGATCATTAAGATCAGACTAAAATCTTTTGGGATTGATATAAGTATCTATAACACGTAGCCCATCCTGGTGATGGCAAGTGGAAGGAGAATAAAACTGCTTATGACCTTCTCTGCTCCTGTCTTTCTGCAATTCTCCTTCTTACTGATAAATTTTCATTCTTTTTTGACATTCTTTCAGTGATATTGGCTGCTCTTTCTTTCCTAACAAACTAGCTCCAAACAATTTGGTATCTTCCCAAACAACTAGCTACACAATGAAACATTAATTTTATTTCTTTCCCATGGCTTTATCATAGGGAATTCTGCTATGAATACTTTGATCATTCATATTTTTATATTTGCTTATTTTTCCAGGTTACTATTCTTCTACTTTTTTATCCTCATAGTTTTTCATCTCTTTTCCCTTATATCTGAAAGAGGAAATCTGTGCATATGACATTTGCTTTTTGCATTTTAGAGTAAGTATCAGAAAAAGACTGTTCTAATTAATGTGTTTCTCTAAACAATGAAAATGCCATACTGAAAGTAAATGTAGCCCTCTTATGGGCTGGCAAGTAATTCTGGAAGAAAATAATTCCCACGCAGAGAGCAGTGCTAAGTCTATGCGCCACTCCGTGTTATAGTCACGTGACTTCTTTATTCTGATTGAATTGTGTCTATATTCAGCTAAAGCTGTTTCTCATTTAAATCTCCTGTCGTAGGTCAGAGAGAGGTGTGTGAACAATTTATGACCCTCGAAAGGCAACAGAAGGGTGGTAGATAACATTTTAAGAAAACTTGTCCCCTTTCACTGCTCTAGTAAAAAGAATCACTGAATGTGTCTGAAAACATAGATCTCTGTTGTCAATTAATTTCAGATAAACAAGCAGTTTCTCACTTACTAGTAACCCAGATCAGAATTAAAGCACTTAATTTATAGGTGAAAGAGTATTGAATGAATGCTGATAAAAATGTCTCACTCTGCTTTTCATGACGAAAGGCAAATTTGTTTAAACTGCCATAAACAGGAGATATCTAGACAGATATATATATATGTACATATGTATATAAAGACAAAAACCTGCAAATCATTACCGGAAAGAATTGTTAAATTAATACAGTGTGTTGTTCCAAAGGGATGCCCATGAAATAAATTGATGCTGTATCTACAAGCTTACTCTTGTTATAAATATATCCAGTAAGTTTTCAAAATGAAGAAAAATACCTGCTTTTGAGAACTTTAGCCTGTGACACTAGTTTTGAAGATTTGAGCTAGAAACAACAGTAACTTAATAAAACCGCATTTAACTACAAGTTTTCTCACCCTACATTAAAATTAATCAGTACTTCCTTTGTGTTTTCCCTCTTCTGCATAACATGTGGGCCCAGATGGTTCTCAAAGACTGTAAATTCTGGGGATTTTGAACAACACATTTGTATTCTGTAATAGAAGGCATTTGATCCTTTATTTGATGTTGGTTCTTAGAAAATCCCTACCTTTAAAAATTCATGAGAGGATTCATGTGGTAATCTAAGCAGCTGGTCATTTTCCTGTTCAGTTCTTTTAAATCCAGCCAAAAAAAAAAAAAAAAAAATTAAAAAAAAAAAAAAGAAGATTTTTAAGCAGGTTCATGATTTCCAGATCCTAATAAAGATAATGGACTGTGAAATTTCATCTGTATAACTTGAAATGTCAAGAATCACAGCTAATGAAAACAACTGACTACAGGGATAGTTATATTACCTGATCTGTTGACAGCAAAAATACACATTTTACTGGATGTTTTTGCTCCACTAGTTAAAAACATTGTTTATTGAGTAAATGGATGAGTCAAGGGGCTGTTAGAAAGATATGTGAACTTTTCTTTTTATGTAAGAAGTCTGAATATGACCCAAGTCAGTACAAAGTGACAGCCAGTACTATCTGATGTGTATATTGTGGCATATATAAAATTAGCTCAATGTCTGATTCTAGTCCACAAAGATCAATTGTTCATTTTACTAGAATGATCAATTGTTCAATGCTAGCAGATCGGGATGAAAAACGCAATCCAAGCTGATGAAAAGAATGAATAATATTTCATATTTAGGCATACCTTAGCCCATAAGGCAAGATGGTATATTGATGATAGTATATTTGCATTTCTGTTAGTTATGTCATGTATGGAATTGGAAGTGAAAACAGCAGTTGTATCATAAGGATATGCGCGACAGCAAACATTAAATCCTGGGAAGGGGCATGGTTTTTTTATGGCACTAATGCAGTATAAAATATCTGATGTGCACATATATGTATTTGTGTGTCTTAATTTTACATATTATATATGATATCTATTGTTATAACTGATAAACCTAAAATGTGCTGGATACCTGTATAAATTAGGTGGTAAATGTGGAAGCTCTTAATCCAATTCAATAATAATACATGATATTTGAAATCTCTTTAAGATACAATTTTTATTAAGTCAATCTGAGGTTTTCCTGAAGGAGAGCTTAAGCGGGGAGTAAGTTCATCAGTATATTTAGGTATAAGGGTGATAGAGGGAGGAAAAACATACATTATCTTTCATTATAAAATATTACGAAATCTGTTCAGAAAAGATCTAAATATACTGACTTGTTTTACATTTATGGTATGCAAATATGAAAAGAGTTTAAGTTGAGTTTCTGCAGATTCAGTCCCAAGGTTATGCTACATTTTAATGGCTTTTCTGTCACTAATGAAAATAAAGATGCAAAGCATTTAAATACGTAAAGGACTATCTATACTTTTCCTTTTAATTCCGCTATCTCATACATCCGTACACTTCTTCCTTAGAAGGTCCATTTCATTAAATTTTGCAGCTTAACACCTTCTTTTTACTTTTTCAGCTTTCTAAAAATTAGCTTCTGTTTAAAAATTCTTAATGAAAAAAATATTTGTACGTTTTTCTCTCCCATTTCATCTTTAATTCATTGTTCTCTCTCCTTCCTTTTCTTCTCCAAATTTTGACTGTGATTTCTTTTTGTCTTTGCAATCAGGAAAATACAAAGGATTCTGCTTCTGTTAGGTGGCAGGCTTGGGTATTTTGGGTTATTTATTTATTTACTGGCAGATGCTGTGGCAGTATGCAGCAAATTCAAGTGGGAATGGAAAGAGAGGAGGGAGAAAGAAAAAAAGAATGCCATTTGGGTTAATAGTGATTACCATAAACATGCATGTGCTACTGCTCTCTCCAAATCTAATTACTGAAATGAATAGCAGAAGTAGAATTCTCTGATACATTGGTCCAAACGTATCCAGGGAATTTGTATGAAAGGACAGCATTTGTCAAATCATCATCTGTGTCCCTTGTTCTAGAGTGCTCTGTGGGAAATAGCTCAAGTGTAAACACGAGTGGATTATCAGCTTTCATGGTATCATTGTGTTGCACCTTTCCTCCAGCAAAGAGAATGAACGATTGTCTGTCTTTATAATGATCCTCCAGCGAAAGATGGTAGTGCTCGTGGATTAGATAGACTTTAACATGTCAGAGAGAATATTTCCTCAGTAAGAATAAAAACTGACTTTCAAGGGGAATGTGTAAGTTACTGTATTTCAATTTTAGTTATTTAATGTGATTAAGATAGCAATTTACACTGGATAAGAAAATCTATCTAAAAATTGCAAAGTAGAATTTGAGAACTGGGATACTAAAGGTTAAAATTCAGGGAAATTTAAACTGCCATTTCAGCTTCTTTTTCAAATTTCTTTTCTAGTATCCAACTAGACGATGCTCAGATAAGTTTGATTCTGTCATGGATTAAAGCTGAGCCAGCCACTAGACAAATGACAGATGCTCTCTATTAACCCCCCTCACTTCTCAAAAGGGAAGAGAAAGGGAAAAAGGGAGAGAGAGATTTATGGGTTGGAAAAGAAAACTAAAACTGCTTTAATGAAAATAACAAAATGTAATATATACAAATATATACAAAACCAATACCCAACAGGTAAAGGAAGAAGACTTTCTGTTGGCTATAAAGAGCCAAATACAAAATTATTATTAGCAGTAATAAAAATATCCATTGAAATTTGCTGATATAACTGTGAGTTTTGGCATTTTGCCTGTTGTGCTCAGAGTGATGTGAATAAGGGAAATGTGTGAGCATTCGGTGTCCTCTGAAAATCAGAGCCCTCCAATAAAGCATTCAGGACCTGGGTTTTTTGGGGTTGGTTTTTTTTTTTCTTTTTTTTTAAATCAGCCTCCCATAAATTCACATTACAGTGCCATTTAGTAACCAACAGAGCAGAGGTCAACACAATCAATCACAGGGTCAAAGATTTGAAATAATGCACAACATGGATTGCATGAGCCCGGGGCTGTGGCACATTGAGGAAGACATCTAGGAGAGAGAGAAGGCAGATCCCAGCTTCTCTGTCTAAAGAAGCCCCTCGCAGCAGGACAAGACATCGCTGTTAGCATCACTGGGAACAACAACCTCTGAAAACAAAGCATCTCCTTGTTTCTGTTTATATTGCAATGCACACTTAACCTCTAATTTGAGCAAGAAAAATGCAGCCTGGCACACCTCTCACTGCCCTTGACTTAGAGGATTTCTAGCACAATACTGAATATTTCCCTAAAGACATAGAGACCTGCGTAAGGGGAAGGACATGACTTTTATCTTTCTAGTAAATTCACAAAATAATCTTCACATTTTGAAATGATATTGCCAATGTGAAAGGAGCTGGCAGAGAAAGATGAAGAGAGCAATAAAGGAAGAGGAGAAAAAGGGAAAGGAAGGGAAGAAAAGCAAAGGGAAGGGACCTATGCATGAACTTAGGCAACAGACTTTTTAAAAACAAATAATCTATTTTGCTGAGATAGTGATAAAAAAGCAACTCTATTGTTACACGTATTTCTTGGGGTTTTTTTTCAGGGATTGTGAAATTTATGAGTTGAATCTGAATATATATGCTTTACTTGTTTCTTGATAAGAAAGAACATAAAATCCCTTTTCCTTTTACAGATAAAATGTCAACAGATTTCATTGATCACTTCTCTTTCAAAACACACTTTTAAATTTTCTTGGCTGAAATATCATAATGTGACATAGCACATCTGGCTACACCGTCAAGCTGTGTAACTGCCTTCTGTAACACCATAGTGCATGGCTGATGTGACAGGAAACTGATCAGGACAACACAGAGTTTCAGAACTGGAATTTTATCATGAGAACATTGTCTTTGCTGAAAACCATTTAAGAAAACACAGATCTAATCCCTTGTGCACTTTGCTCCACCTTCATTTCCAAATGCAAAATGGCTGTACTTAGCTGCAGCTATCTGAAGGTGTTTAATAGACTGTTTTTTCTTTGTAAATCATTGTGTCCTGGAAAAAAATTAACTAGGTTTATAGCAACTGAATTAGCCAGGAAGATTTCTGTAACAAGTTGGGTTTAGGCCAAATACATTTCACACTAGAAGCTCCCTAACACTAACACATCTTGAGAAGCCACTCTCCCCGCACTATTCTAATAGTTTAGTTTACTCAGCTTCATAAAGGTTATTTCTCATCCTTATGCTCAGAAAAACGTGATACCTAAAAAGAACTGGATTCATACACACATGAAAATAAGTAGCATAGTGTTGAGTAGCACAGAGGAATCTTCAGATACCGGGGGATTTACATTTTAGCAGTAACTCTTCACAATATGCAATATTTTTGTCATCACCTCCTACTTTATCCACAGAGCTCATGTGGGCACACAGAGATTGAGCCTGTCTTTAAATTGAAATTACACAAAGAAGATTTTTCCTGGTTTATGGACAGATGGCAGCTTATTACAGGTATTCTCAAATGGTTTCTCTGTGCTTATGTGGACATATGTCAATGAAAAGTGAGTTGCTGTCAGGCCGGACTCGGTATCTTGCTGAGGAGAAGTTATATCCCAGTCTCTTTACTGATACATAAAAAGATTAATAAACGACTTTTCTTACAGTACAGGGAGCTTTCCGTTATGATGAACTGCTTGATTAAGTAATTATACACCATTAGACTAAATACTATGAGATCGATTCAGTAATCACTCATCTTTGACACATTTATAATAAAACTCTTTGGAACTACCCTCTGGCTCTTAGGATCCTAGTACAAAAACCTTAGAAGAGAGGAAAAAAATTCAAATCTAAATCCATTCTCAGGTAAATAGTGGTATCCTCATCTGAATCACAAACAATATGAAAAACTCTTGGTAACACAGCATAGGTGGGTACTAGTTCTCCACAGAGACAGTGGTCGCAAGCTTTGAGGAAATGCTCTGCTCAGCTGCTTAGCTGCAACTTGGTATTTTAAAGAGAAGATCAAGTAAATCTCCTGAACTTCCCTTTGAGAGAGAACAGGGAAATGGAGCAGTAGAAAATAAACACTTAGGCCACAGAAACTAATCCGACCAGCTTTCGCTGATGAATTAATTTGCCTGGAATTACCCATTAAAGCTTCAGGCCCACAAACTACTAAACATTCTTTTTCTTCTTCATTAAAGCACTTCAGCAGGTGCTTAAACTTAAACATAAGCATTCGTTGGGATCTGCCTGACTGGGTCAGACTACTCACTGCTTCACCGAATCAAGCACTAAACTGTCATCTATGAATTTAGCTCCTTGCCATTTTCCCTTAAAACCCTTGAAATTACCTGCTCATTAAGTTCACACTCTGTGAAGCTAAAGTGCAAATATTTATTGGACAAAGTAATCTCTAATTCAGCTGCTTGCTGAAGGACACCAATAAAGTGATACATTTTCTTCTAAGTTATTTAACATCTGACCTAATAAAATAATATTATATCATAAAAAAATCCCAACACCCCAAATCCCTCAATACTTTGTCAATCTTTCCATGCATATTTTATATTTCTTACTCCAATACAGAGATGTTGAACACGTATGACTGGTCATATGAAACTATTCTGTTTCTAGAGAAGACGAATATAATTATAAGGAACACAGTTTGCAGAAAACATGCATCCATGAATCTCTTGGAGTAAAAACTGCTAGAATTAAGAATTCTTAATCAAGAATATTATCAAGAATATTAAGAATATTTCTAATAAGTGAGATCTGTTCTCGTTAGAACTGCAAAGTTTTTTTATAAACAACAACAGCTACTAGGAAAAGTAGGTTAAAATTAGGTCTTCAGACGGATCTCACTTTTGCTGAGTAATAATTTGCCATCTCTAGGAATCATGCAAAAAATCTTAAAATTAACGATGCAGAAGGACATTAAAGCAAAGATTTTGTATACAAGGTTTAAATTAATTTTATCACGCATTTACTTAAACATTCCTCCCTAATGAACACAATATAAATAAAGTATCTTGTGGCCCAATGTAAAAACTTTTACCAAACGTAAGGTGTAAAATATTTATGGAAAGTTTGTAATACAGAAAAAAGGAAATAAATATTCCTTCCTTATTACAAACTACTATTTACCTCTCCGTGTCTCTCCTAAAAACTATTGAAGTTGCGAGCTACAAAAGTCATACAAAATGCTGACTTGATATGAGTCTCAGGAGATGTAGGAACGCCCAGTGGGATCTCAAAGGTATCTTCACAATTGTTGCTATCGTGATACAACCAAATATCCATTTTACACACGCTTAACGTGTCTTTAAATAAATGAAAAAATATCTCTTGGGTGATTCTTTCCAGTTCTATCTCAGACTGCAGATCTAGAGTTTGGTAATGTCACCTTGCTTACCTTTCTCGTATTAACAACAACAACAAAGACAGAAACAAAATTTAGTATAGTCAAGAAGTAAAGCAATGCAAATAAGACCAACCAATTTGGAAACAAAATGTGAAAAGATACTTGAAAAGGGAAGGCTAAGAGTCAAACTAATTACGCTTCTGAAAGCTTTGGACATTGATTAATTCTGATTATTTCTTCAGAAAATTACAGCCTGGAACTATCCCTGAATCAAACGCTCGCACAGAAACTATTTGTTGTCAAATTAATCTCTAATCCAAAACCCAAGGTATTCTCATATAAAACTAAATCCTAAGGGGTGCCTTGATAATCTGATCAAACCAGAACTGGAAGTCTTCCCTCTTTCACGATGATTAAACCTCTGCCTTGCCCACCAAAAATCAGAAAGCTGTTGTACACCAAATTCAGCCTGAGAAAATGGGACATTATCTGCAGGAGGTATACTTGGTATTTTGGATTGCTCTGTGACATGAAGTTCTTCTTATCTTTGCTACAGAAAATGGTTGAAAACATTGATGAGGTCTCTTTATCAAGCAGGTAAATATCCATAGTTTTAATGTAGATTTTGCATCTTCTGAAGACTAGAAATCTTTATTCTAATGTCGATATGATTAATCGAGAATTACCTTTTTTGATGTTGTGTTAAGTATATATAAATAAGTGAGGAAGAACCCATACATACCTGGCAATTTCAGACCGGGATAAACATTGTACCAACCTATTTTGAAGATACATATACATATAATGAAACTCTCATTTCTATTTTCCAAAAAATTTTAGAGGACTGATAATCTATGCAAAACAAATGAGGTTGGCAGTTAGAGTTTATTATTCAAATCATCTTATTGATAAAAACACATTAATCTTTTTTAATTACAGCCAAATATCTGAGCTTTATTCAATACAGTGCAAGATGCTATCCAATAGTAGCTCTATGTGGAAAAACAATGACTTTTGCTTTCTTCAGTGTTTAAATATCAGCAATTCCAATCACCATTTCCTTGTGGGTTTGTTTTTTTATTTTACTTATAGATCTCTTTCCAAGTAGAAGAGCACACTAGCAAATCATATTAACTTTGGAGTTCAGCAGAGATGTCCTGAACTTTATCATCTGGTGATACTCACTAAGCAAAATGTATTATCTTGATATCTCTCTATTCTTCTCAATTTGTCTTGGAAATACTAAACTTTGTTGTGGGCGGAGGAACATGCTGTACTCCAAAATTCTTTTGCATCCCATTCGCTCGCTTAAAATTCTAAAATGTCTTACCTGGAGTTCAAATGTTCATTGGAACTTTGATGGAAGGTTTTGTGAGGCTAAAATGTTAACGTTTTTATGCCATGCTATTTGTTTCTTTACACTATAGTACCACACAGCTATAGCATGACCTACTGAAACGACTACGATTGGGCATCACAGAGGGCAGTGGATTTTTATCATTTCAGCTTTTATACACAGAGACAGGTAGAATCTGTTCTTAGAGAATGTTTCTTCCCTAGAGCTACTGAGCATACACACCTGGGAGAATGTCATGGAGAGCTGTAATAAAAACAGCAAAGAATAGGACAGAGATGTAGGAACTGAGGAATCTGTGACAAGAGTAGAGTCTGAGTCTATTGTGAGACTAGGGACTAGATATGTAGCCACATCTCACACTTAAGATGATTCTTCCAGGATTCACAGGGCATTGTGCAGAGCTTGGCCTAACATAGGAAATCTATAAAAATTGATGGACTGAAAAAGCAAACTCCTGCCGAGTATATCTACCAGGAAATATACAGTGGGGAAATCCCCTCCTGGAAGAGACAATGGAAGGAAGACACATAGAACTCTTCAGAAAAGACCTATACCAATATTTAGATTATCATTATTGCCAACAAAAGTTTTTCAAGCACATTTTCCAGGTTGGTTGCATAAACATTTGGCATATCAAAATTAAGCTCCAACCTCAACCCATCTCTTCCCAAATTCACTTCCATTTTCTTAAAGTGGTAGCTCCTTTTCCTTCGTTGACCAGGTTTCTTAAACTCTTTGCATTTTCACTCTCTATGACAAGACGGTCTTGTTTTATATATATCTGAGTGTACTCAAATTCTTTCTCCTCCATGAAATATCTGGAAACAGGTGCATAAAAGGTTTTGGTTTTCCTGCGATGTGAAAAGTTAGTGTGTTTGCTTCTGGTTTGGGAGGAGAACTTGAGTACAGAGAATCCAGCTACTTTAATTTGAAAATCGAAGAGCAGTATATTTCTACAGAAACTACCACAAAAATTACAAATAGTAATTGATTTAAAAGTTCTTGCCTACACCAATTAGAACCTTCTTAAAAGGTCAGTGCTAGACAGGCCACAAAATGTTATTGTTAGGATATTTTAATAAAGTTTCTTTAACAAAACATGATCTGTATATATGAGCTTATACTGCAGAAATGGACACATAAAATTTTGTTTATCAAAGGTAGAATGCAGTAGGTGATGTACTGTTGGGATTTCAATATTGGTGTAGGTAAATTAATGTAAACTTCTATTTGCACTATCTGGCATTTTTGTGCAGTATGTTTATCAAGAATCTGCCTCAGCAATGAGCAGATAAAAGCAAATTAAGAGTCTATGAATGTCCTTCCTTTTATTTGCATTTCTGAGAAGTTCAAGAACAGAACACAATAGCTGCTTCCCAAACCAAAGGGAAAAAATGCAGTAATTCCCAATGAGTTAATGAATCTTTACACCGCACGTAAAGTTTAGAGCAAAACCACAAACTGCCACTTTCAGAAAACTTGTTTTGGTCTAAATGGCTGACTAATCTCTATCACAGTGATCAGTAAAGAAGGATCTGACTATATTGCTTTGGCATTCTTGGACAGCAGTCTTTTAGATGAAATGACCTCTATTTTATAGGACAAACATTACAGCATTCTGAGTTGTCTGATCCTCTGACACCAGCAGTGACAGAATAGTAAAATGAGCCATATAAATATTCAAGAAGAGAGCATTTGCCTTAATACTTAATTTAGCTTTCTTCCCTACTAAGTCTACTTACAGACCTGCTATCAGAGAAGCAATTTACTTGAAAGCTATGCTTCCTAATGTTCTCATTTTGATTTTGTGTTTGCAGATTAAAGAGGAAATCTGCCCTTACGGAACTTTCTCCATTTATCACCTTGGTGGATTTCACGTTTATTAGATTCTTATCCATATTGGCCTATGTAAAACTCAATGTAAAATTACCACCATTGTGTGTCATGCAGAAGCTATGGCTTGACTTTTTTTGATTTATCAGATGGTGCAATGTGTACCACAGATATCAAGAACAACTCATCTTTTCGCATCTTATTGTTCTCACTAGCAATTTTGTATATAGAGCACCTGTGTGTGCCCTCCTTAATCTCATCGTATCATTCAGATGTCAAAGCAAATGAATATACATATAAAGAAAAATCAGAATTGATTATTGCAACTGGTTTGTAACTTCTTCCATGAAATATTGTCAGCTGGATCATTATGACCTTTTCTTAATGGGAAAAAAATAAAAATAGACATGAAGGAAAATGGAAAGGCAGAAGGAATCACAAAAGAAAAAAGGGCAAGACATTAAAAATGACTAGTTTTGGTTTCCTCCATTTCTAGACAGCTAACCTTTTGGTTTCCAGGAGGAACAACCACTTACTTTTAGAAGCATTTAAAATGTTTAATCTTAGCCATCTGAAAACATGACTCATCCAGTTCTTTATGTTCTTAGCCTTTCGGATCTCTGTAAGGTTTTTCTTCCATACATTTTATTTCTGGATTCCTTCATAAAGCAGCAAGGTTTTTTTTCCTTAATGAAAATAAACAGAAGTTTTAAACCCTGGACTACAGGAAAGTGGTTTGTGGGAAGAAGGTAAGTAGTAGCCATAAATTATTTCCTTCACAGAAAGGGAATGTGCTCTTCCACATTTTTGAAGATACGTTATTAACGACATTGGCCTGACCTAGCAAGATAATTCCTAGTTTATTTAAATTGGTTACTTTATTTGACAGTGAGAAAGAGGAGCAGCATTTGCCTGATAGTTTGGATTATTAAGTACTGGTTCATTTCATTTGTGTATTTTTTGCAACAGATAGACTGCTGGACAGAACAAATGCTGCAGTGAACATGGACCGATGCTTAATGGCCTGGAATTGCAACTTTTTACCTTGATAGAAACTCTTATGGAAAATATCTTGATAGTTTTCATTAATCAGATTGACTAGGGCGTCTGCAATATTTATTTTGGAACTGTAACATACACTAAGTAAAAAAAAAAACAAACCAGGAACAAGATGATAAGAAATAATAAGAAACTTTCGTATGTGTACTGACTTTGATTTTTAAAGAATGGCCTCCAACCAGTGATGGCATATCTTATTTGATGAAACTTCTTGGATTAATCTGTATCCAACAGAAGAATAATCTTGACTTGAATTATAAAATTTCAAGTAAAAAACTGTCTCTTACTGTCTTACCTTACCTCTGTCCTACTATGAAGTTTGCTCCTGCAAGATGCATTGACCACGCTGTCTCAGCTGATGGCAATTGCTTTCACCATAATGTTGTCAGCAGCTTTGCACCCCTTTGGATCATGAAGAGCATTGTAGGGACCAAGGTAGTGGTATTTTGTCCTAGTGAAGTGCAATGCAAAGGAAATCTCAAAACATATATGTATTTTAAAAGACACAAATTACTGTTCCAGTGGTAATGAACTACTAACTACTGCAAAGACTTTCCATGAGGAAAAAGATGTCCCATGGTGGTTTCTAATCCCACTGAAACTAAGAAGGGTTTTCAGCAAGAAGTTAATTACTGGAGTTCTAATGAAGGAGAATTTTCCACTGGCCGTACTAAAGGAAGGGACATGTGTTTTTAGCCCTCAGGGACCCTCACTGTTCACTTGCACTCTATCTGATAAAAGAAAGACAGCCATGAAAAATAACAGTGAAATATTTGGAGTTACTATATTAGTAATGCATGCAGCTTCCGGAATACTATAGATAAGGGCTAGAAATATCAAACAAGAATAAAGATAAGGAGGAAAGAAAAACAAGTGTGACTCAGGAAATAGATGACTATTCCTTATCTCCTCAGTACATTTCTACACAAAATGCAGAAGATGAGGGTCTGCTGCATAAATACTACATTTAAAATCCAAATTTTCGAATGTATCTACCTGAATTACAATGCAAAACAATAATAATCAACATCATCATAAGAAAGGTAAGATTCAATGAGAATATAATAATTGAATATGAACTCATATGCTTGCAAACAAAATGCACAAGCATGTAAGAATAAAACCAGAAAGACTGAGACGCAAACTGAGTTTCAATTAGTAAGGAACACAAAAGGCAACAAGAAAAGTTTCTATAAATACACTTTAAATAAGAGGAAAACAAAGGGAAGAAGAATTCCATTACCAAATAGGAAAGCGAGCAAATAATAGATGACACAGAAAAAGCTGAAATATTCAGTGCCTTCCAGTTTCTTTACTCTTTATCAAAACATTAAATTGTGACTAGCTACTTGAGTTTATCCAGAAGATAGGAACACAGTCTAAATAAGAAGAATAGACCCAAAAAAATGCAGTTAGAACAGTCTGAATTGTAAGTGCCTTATGAAATTCACATTTGAATGCTTTTCTGAAGCATTTCTAAGTCTCTACTATCATCCTCAAGGACTAAAGGAAAGCAAATGTAGTAGCTATCTTTAGTAGAAGGAAAAAGGAGACTACAATCCTCAGAAATTATCTTCTTTTTCATCTCTGGAGTCTGGGCAATATTATTAAATAATCAAATAAATACCTGAAAATAGCGAAGTAAGAGAAAAGAATTAACATTGATTTGACAAGAGCACATGATTGTTACATTTGTCCAAGTTCTTTCTTTAACAGAATACAGTGAGTATGGGAGAAATTTTTTTGATATTTGGATTTTGCAACACCTTTGTTGTTATTCAAATGGCTTAGGTCCTAAGCGAGCTGGAGAAAAACTGGTCTGTATGTAACTTACATCACTGGCATTTTTACAACAAATATACTGGTATATGTATGAGAAATTTGTGCGGCAGCTTTCAAAGAGAATTATCAATGTATCTCAAAATGGGAAGGGATCTTTTTCAGATAGGGTTTATCACAGGCCAAGTTCCACTTAATGGTTTCAACAATTTGGATGACACAGTGGCATTTTTGCAGGAAACTGCAAAGAAAAAAGGGTTTGCAAGCACTTTGGAGAACATGATCATAAATCAAAATGATCTTGGCTAATTGGAGAGAAAGGAAGAAATTGACAAGACCAAATTACATGATAGCATGAGCAAAGATCTACAGTTCAAAGAGAGTATTTAAATCGACTAATGCAAAACGAGACCTGTACAGGACTACAGAAAAGAATCTAAGGGTCATAATGTCTTTGAAACTAAATATAAGTCAGCTACATGTTTCCATTACAAAAACATTACATTAGGCAATGCAGATCAGAGCTTCAGCAACAGAAGTATACTGTGTAGGACATGGAAAATAATTACTCTGTTCTGTCACTTCTGATGAAACTGGAGATAAATTAGTGTAGATTAATTTTTTTAGGGACCCTCTTTAATTGTTTAGATGATAAAACACTGGAACAGCCTAACTTAGACTGTTATGAAATCTCCCCCATTTTTGCCATTTATTGCATTTTAAATGGGGAAAGTATCCAGTCAATTGGATCTAATGGGTTGGTCCAGCAAATGTCGGATCTATTCCGTTTAAACAATTACTTTCTCACTGAACTTAAGGCATAAGTTTTCCAAGGATAGGAAAATATATGGATATTATAATCTATTATTATCCACCATGAGCTTAACTGAAATGTTTTTCAGCCATGTCCTTTTCTTGAGACTACTCAGGCCTTCTAGATAAGCATATAGACTTCATTTTCCACAAAGCTTTCTTACCATCCCTGTGTGACTTGATAGTTTTGATTGTTTTAGAATTGTACTTGCTTAAGAAACGCATATAAAAAGTATACATCCTTATATAAACCTACATAACATTGTCTATGCAGTTATTTGTGTTTTCATGGCTTCACAAAAGTGAAAATTATAGTAGTGCTTGAAATTAAGTTTACTCATTAAATGAAGAGTCCTAATAAAAAATTATTTTGTCAGCTTAATACAGTTGTTGTGTAAAACTTTGGATGGTGTTGTGTAATAAAACTTTGTAGTCCTCCTAGACACCCAACTTACATGCAATTCATCAGGGTTCTGTATAACAACATTAAATTAAAGAAGATTAAATGCTGTACCAACAGAAGTAAGTGTGGTAGAAGTAAGTATCTTACTTTCCAAAGATTCTATCAGGAATTCATCTATCTGGATAATGGCTGCCAGTAAAAGAGGTTTGACTTCCCCCCCCGCCCCCCGCCTTTTGATTTCTGGAAGTTAGTGAATGCTTGCAATACTGGAGCATTCTGCTAGCAGAGGTCCTCAACTAGCCCTTAACTGTAGTGCAAATTACAGAATAAACATTACAGAATAACATCATGTTGTTAAATATGTATATTACTGTGAGCTTACAGGTGCACTAACATTCGTATCTCCAGTTATAGTCTGTATTTACAGCGATGTAAAACTCTGAATGCTAGAGAAGTGTTAATTCCGCTCTGAAACATGTAACATGATTTCTATATTGTATTTGTTCTTTAGCAATTCCAAAGGTTTATTTGAGGATGTTCCTAATTACTCTTTCTTAGATTTTTTAAAAATAAAAAGTAAAAGCTCAATTTGAAATTTCATCTTGAAATACAAATTTCATTTTAATTTATATTTCATTTTAAAATTGCAACAATAAACCACTTTGACTTTTTAATGAAGACCAGTTTGTTTATTTTCATACTATAGTTTCACAAACCAGAGACAAGTATGCCAGAGCTATTACATCCTGAATGTCACAGGTAAATAAGAGATTGAGGTAACTCATCTTCAGGTGATAAAAGGTGGTATCCAGATGATGAAGCTCTAAGAGAGTCCGCATTTGGAGGCAAAGCAACAGGCCTCACCGCACTACTACTCGGTGTAGCTGATAGTGTGCTATTAGGAAAGATATTTTTCATAAAAGTTATTAATTAATCATTGAAATATACTGATACTTTCAACTGCAATATCCCAAGTTATTTAATTATTAGCTAGCAGTGAAACTTCGATGCATCCATTTAAATTTGAACTGTTATTTATCTAGCATGCAATCATAGCTGTATCCAGTCTAAATTAAAAATGCATCGAAATGCACTGAAGACACTTTATTTAAAGTGTTACCAAATATGTTACAGGACGTAAAGCTGTATAATTACTTAAGGGATCATATTTATAGCATTGGAGTATCCCAAACATTACATGGCTTTTGTAGTTGATTAAATGTTGAAGTGATGCTGAAGTAGAGCTGCCAACATTGCCAATGCGCGACCCATACATTTTCTACAGTCTCTGAAGGGTTGTGCTGGCTTCCTTTAGGGCTGTACAATATTATCACTTGAAACAGCAATGAATGATAAAGATTAGGGTTTACTTGTAATGTGTGGAGTATTCAGAGAGGAGTATGAGAGATTAAGGAGCGTGTAATGGAAGGTTAGAAACCAGGAAGAAATAGCATCAGGGAGGTGGAGGATTGCTGTATAATGCTAGAAAGAGATAGACAAGGATGAAAGAATTCAGAGGTGAAAAGGGCAGAGAGCGGAAAACCAGAGTGAACTTTATCTTGAAAATATTGTCTAGGTACCTGACAAGAGGGTAGGTAAGTGCAACACCTGGAACACTTAAAAATATTTTCTGAAAGAAACTTTATGAGATCTGTAAAGACTGCAAATCAGTGGAGGTGGTTATGTGTGTGTGTAGCCATGAGCCAAATAATGCTTTTTTGCATGAACACAATGCAGTCTGGGTAGAATCCTCAGTGGGAACATGATTCAGCCTCCCACACAAAACACAGCTGAATAAAATGCTAGGTATATGTGCAGACTCAGCAGGAGGGGCATGTATGGCCAAGGAAAACCGAAAGGCTCATCAGAGAAGGTGTGAAATCTCAGAACAAATTATCAGATGTCACTAGTGACCACTGACTGGACGACACTATCAGTATGCTCCTTGCCATCTACCCTAAAGTTGTGAGTGAATTATGTTTTCCTTATTCCCACACATTAGTCCAATTAGTCCTTATACTGACTTTTTTTTTCAGATTTGGCACACAGAAAACAGACAGCAAAGGAAAGATAATTTCAGATAAATTAAAGAATTCTTGGGTTTTTAATGCCTGCGTCATATTAAGAACTCCCTTCTGACCCTTCTAATACTGTATTTGGAAGCAACTGATCTATGTATAGGATTATAATACTTTCAAATGTCCTTTGGAGGAAAAGTCATTTTATCTGGAAAGTAGAATGCATGAACAATGAAGAATACAAGAATACTATAAAATAATTAGGAAGTGGTTCAAAGGTGCTCATTTACAACGGAGGAAATTAAATATGCAAATACATTATTATCACAGAGGTAGTTAACAAACAAATGAGTAGGAAAAAAAGACTGTGCCTTCTAATTCGTCATTGTTTACAAGACACCTGTGAGTTCTTTCTGAAAAATGACAATGCTGAGAAATGCAGATGGTTGCATTTGGCCTTCTCTCAGTAATTTTTTTACACATTAATTACATGGGGGGAAGGGATAAGAATGTTTCCTATAAGAAGACAATATGATTTAAATATATATATAAAGAATATAATATACATGCAATTTAAATATTTAAGTAAATTGGCTAAACAAAGCAATGAAAGGCATCTTTTCCTCTCACACATCTCTCGTGCTTTGTCTGTTTTCTCAAAGCAATAGAACCTGCTAGAAACTCCATCTAAAAGATTTGTCATGGAAAATTTGACCAGTTAAAGTTTCCCTCCCTTTTGCTCTGCTGCTTCTTTGACACTTCTTTACATGGTGGCACCTGAGAATCATCCTATATACTCAGAAAAATTTCATTATATCTACAGAAACGATTTTCAGAAGAACACTATTTTCTTTTCCTTTTTAAGCCAACTGTTGTTAACATCTTTCCTCATTTCAGCCAAAGCGTTTCATTGTCCTCTCAGATCTCTATATGGAGATTAACTTCTTAAATAACATACTCAGGGTTAACAGCAAAATTCTTTGCATTTTACCTAGCAGAGTGAAGTCATCCCTTGAGCATAAGAAGGGTCAGCACATCCCTCCTAGTCCCATGAAGAGTCTATAGAAATGTTAAGACAGCCAAGATCCATCCATTCTCACATAAAACTTGATCTGTGAGAAAAATTGAAAGTATGATGAGGTCACTACCTGTCCTGTTGTTAAAGAAAAAAATTAATACAAAACTGGCTTGAGTCTATTGCCCTGTAAACTTCAAGGAGTCATTCAGAACTGAAAAGAGAGTGGTAGGAAAGAAATCTGTGCTATTATCATGTAATATATAAAGCCCATTGCATGCGTGTTTAGGAAGTAAGAAACACTGTCCATATGAGGATTGTGTTTTTATCTAAACTGTGAGCAGAAGCAAATTACTGAAGGTTCTACAAGTATTTGCAGCCATTAGCTATTATCACTGTTGGTTATTTAACGTGTTTTACGGGAAACATTCAGCATGAATGCCTTAGGCGGGTTTAGCAGTAGGCTGTTAAAAACCGAGAGAAAATGGGATAGTAGTTAAAGACAAATAACTACACGAGAATACTTAAGACAGTAGGACCATAAACATTTGAGGACAGACAATCTTTCAGGTCACTGAAGCAACTGGTTAAAGGAACAAGGACACTGGCAAGATAATTCAGTCTTCAGAAAAAAATAGATAACAGCCAACTTAAATAGTCAACAGAGGGGTTTCAGAACCGCAGGAAGGCATGACAGAGCTTGCCAGATGTTAAACTGGAAGGCAGAAAGGAAAAGCTGTCTACAACAATGTTTACGTCATTCAGAAAAGAGCAGCTATACACCTCTTACACTTGCCAGGTCTTCAGATTGATTTCTAACTTCAAAAGACACTCAAGGTGTAAAACTCTTTCGAAACACCTGTATGTAATACAAACACATTGGTCAGGGAGTAGTCAACGTACACCTTGCTATGTCAAGGCTACATTATGTTTCCTTATTGTGGGCATTTTAGATCCTCCATATTTTATATCAATAAAAAGAGAGACCAAAGACTAAAATAAGAATTTGGGCTTTATGTCTTTACATGAGACAATCTCAATTTTATTTTATATTTAATAAAAATATCTTTGACATATCTCCTTATATTGTCATTAAAAATCATTTGAATATAGTAGTGATACTGATGAGGATACTGGTAATTAATTTTTAGGAGAAGCTGTAAGAAGGAATTGACAGACCAGACTTTAGGTGAGCAGACACACTTTTGTGCCCCTGGAGAGCCTATGTATCTTTTGGAATTGGGTATTATTAAATGAGATTGGCCAGGTGTGAAGTACTGAAGCAAGAAACAAGTGGTGAAACAGGATTGGACCAGAATATTTGAGACAATTTTAAAGAACTGTAAATTTCAGCACTATGTTTTCCATGAGTATCGAGAAGCTATAGGAAAGCAAGACAGGAGTTTTAACAACTATAAGAAATTTAAGCTCCCAATAAAATATCACAAAGTAAAATTAGTTTGATAGTCTGTCTTATTTCTTGATTTCTATTTCATCAAAATATCACAGACCTTGCTTGGGTAAGCAGGATGGAGGGGAATATCTGCTGAGAACCTTGGGTACTGAACTCATCTCAGTGTCATATTTGTAATCTGTTTCCACAAGTATTCAATATATCCACAGTTTTTCATTTGGTTTTTCAGGTGTTTTTAAAGAGAAGAAAGGGAAAAAAAAGAAAAAAATTTGCAAGAAAAACAGTCCCCTATTTCAGAAATAATATTTGCTGACAAACAAGTACAGTATGTTCTCTAAAACAGTTTACTCTAATACAATACATACTGAATTACTTCTGAAATTGCCACCTTCCAAAAGAAACAAGTAGTAGTTCAGAGGATGAAAATTACTGACCGATTCTGCTGATTATATATATTTATTGTAGGTCATGCTATAAATGTACCAGACATAGAATAAGCCAACTCCTTCATTCTATATTTTAAAAAAAAAAGAAAACCCAACCAAAAAACCAGTACACAACACATCAATTTTTCCTAGTACACAGGAAACATATTTTTCATAGAAATAAACACATTTTGCAACCTTTTCTTTTTCTCCTTTACTTTGATAAAATAAAAGGTACATAGCAGGGTGTCTTGTAACAAATTGTCTTTTGAAATTGCAACAGGACATTCTATATGCCTAGTGGCCATTTAATTTAATGGGATTTTTATTAGTGTACACTGACTGGGTTATTTAAACCACAGGGGTCTTTGCAAGTAAAAACACAATTTGAACAGGGAAAAAAAAACAAACCCAGCTATTTTATTTTAAAAATTAAAAATATTGCATTTTGACTCATCTTTTAAACTGCTGTTTCTCCTAACAATGCAAGGAAATTTCAGTTTTGCTGAAGTATAAAAAATAATTCAGTTCTTTAATTGTCATTGCGTGACAGTGCAATTGCTTCAAGAATCTCAACAGACTTTACTGCACAAGGCAATTATCTTTGCACTTGAAGCATTGAAATGGGGCTTACATCCCAAAAATTCGCTATGTTATCCTACTTGAAGGAACATTTCTATTCACTTCATATTTCTGCTTTCTAACCTTTACACACATGGGTGCAGGAAAGTGAATGTACATGAGGTCCACAATAATCTGAAATATCTATCCATCATGGCTGTCTATAGACTTCTGCATCTACTTTGACTGCTGTTCCAGTTACCTTTATCTGCAATAATCATATTTATAGAATGAGTATATGTTATTAACACCAACAAGACTGACTCACGTTCTAATGATTAGTTTTACATTGAAGTTCATTGATAAATTAACATTCCTTCTTAAACTACT
The DNA here is from genome assembly GCA_009769605.1 of Bucorvus abyssinicus. Classification (NCBI taxonomy): domain Eukaryota; kingdom Metazoa; phylum Chordata; class Aves; order Bucerotiformes; family Bucorvidae; genus Bucorvus; species Bucorvus abyssinicus. Next base: position 28,395,878 of record CM020028.1, on the reverse strand, counting down.
TATTGAGGGTTTCTTAAATGAAACATCAAAATCTATAGCATAAAAATTCAGTTTTGCAGTATGGAAATTACAAAAGAAAAAACCTCTCACAAGAAAAGTAATGTTTTATTGAGAAATGCTTCTAGCTAGGGATCATTTGAAGTTCAAAAAATCTTTCTGTACTTCTCTGAACTGAAGGTACTAGGCATTGTACATACTGTAAGGTACAGTTCTTGTTTCAAGGAGCTTGTAATTTAGACAAACTGCCATATATGAGAAATAGTCAATGAGAATTAATAAAAAATAGTACCAACATCTATAGGATGGATAAAAATGTTCCAGCCAAGAACGTGGAACAAATGGTTGTCAATGGGATGTTACTTTGCAGTACTAGTGATATTTTCAGCTCACTTAAGAGTAAATAGGCTAAGAAGCTACATAGCAACAATGTACATTAAGAGAATATTATCAGGGTTACAAAGTCAAGCACTCATATTACTAGACTTTCATGATGCCACAAATGAAGTGTCACTGTGTTTTGAAAAAGCAGTATCAAATACCTAGCCTGCATCACCGAGTATGGAAAGCGTTGAGTGATAATCATGACTTGACCTAGGTCAGCTGTATTACTTTCACAAACAAAAGGAATGAAGAACAATTCCCTTAGTAAGGGACTATGAATACATCAAATACTACTAGTGACCAAATACCGAAGACAATTATTATTGAATTATGTAGTTCAATAATTAAAAAAAAGGACCAATTCTTTTGTGGACTGTCTGCATTGATGAATCTTTATATGCTGTTTCCAACTTGCATATATATAATACGTCCTATTCTATATGATCCTATTCTGTATGATTAGGAGGAAGACTTGTTCTTAATACTAAATGTGTAAATACCAAACACTTACAAAGGTATCTATAAGTGAGCTAAAGTATTTGCTTTTCCACTTCACATTTCAAAAATAGAAGTTATCTAGCAAAACAAGGCCCAACTGGATCTTTCACAGGCAGGTTACCACTCGTCCCTGCAAACAATGAATAATCAGACAGAAATATTCAAAATGAATGATTTATTAGAGAGGAATTTCAATTTGTTGACTGACATTGCAAGAACTCACAAATAGCAACTAATAATTGATTAAATATTAAACTAGAAATCTTTAATGTGAAAAGATTTATGATGAGAAAAGGGGCCAAACTGACCATGAGTAGTGGGCATGCCTGGGAGCTCACTTCTACAGATTTAATTTTAGTATCTTTAAGTCAGCAGGCTTGTTGTCAGTTGGTTCTCACAACAGTCTGAGTAGAGAAGCAGAATAATTCTTCTAAGCAAGAAAGTAATTCACTGTATAAAACGTCAAGAAGAATCTGTGTGTAAGGGCCAGATGTCACATGAGAAAGGAAAGTAATGCAAATGGGCAAAAGTAAGACTCAAACATAGATTAAATCATTAGCTAGATTAGATTATGTTAAAATGGAGATATGCTGTTTCAAGATAAAATATGTAATTCAAACAATCTTGTTTCAAGTTCTCTGGCTTTGTCTATGGAAGCAATGAACTGATGAACAGCCTGATTTGATTTTAGAAGGTCTAACACTAAACACTAAGGTGTGTGTGAGGGGAAACATTGTCCTGCTTCACACTCTTGTTTTACTTCCCTATATTGCTTGAAAACACAGAAGACATATGATTTATTCTGTATTTTTATTTCTGAGCAATTTATTCTGTATTGTGATGACAAAGCAAACATTATTCTGGGATCATCCTGGATTAGTTGGATGTTTGGATCTTGGAAAATTATTCCCTTGGAAAACGATTTTTTTTTTTAAGATAGGGGTATACAAAACTATGTGACTGTTTTCTGTTACTTTTTGAGAAAAAGCAAGGTCTCTGGCTCATTCTGGAATCTGAAAGCTAACAAAGTGACTCAGTGCCACATTGTCCTTTCTTACTGATCTGTGTTTCAGTCAGTGAAAATGTAATCCAGTATTTTGTCATGATGTTCAGATTTAAATCTCTCAAACTAATGTAAGTAATAGGAAATCATCAGTAGGAAAGAAAAAAACTACAGACCAAACTGAAAAAAGAATTTACAACAGTAATTGAGTGTCCAATGACAAGGCACTAGGAGAAAAGGAAACATATTGCTGTCAGTAAATTTGAGAGGCTTATAACTTGGGTTAATAATTGGGCATTGTAAAGCATATACCAAGAAAAATAATTGTAGTTATATATCTTAATATGGATTGCAGATATCAGACTATTGGATATTACAGGTACTGATACCAGATACTACAGATCACATTATCTTCTTTTCCATAAGTTACCACTTTGAAAGTGTCAAAAGCCAGCTCTCTAGTGCTGCCTATCTTACCCAATCACAAGTTATGGCTTATTTTTAGCTCAAAATCATGACTTTGACTTTAAAACCAGAAGATTTTATTTTGATGTATGGTTTCTCCCCAGATGAGATTTTAAGGCTTGAAAATACATGAAGAAATTCTGTCCTCTCCCAGAAGAACCATAACAATTTGCCTCTGTAAAAGGCTTTTATACACCTGAGAAGGAGTTGAGAGGAAATTTGGTATCAGTGGAAACAGAGTTGCCAAAGAAGAAAATCTGCTTCTAGCCAGCAATATTCTTGTTTTATCCAAGGGCTACAGCTTACAAACTGTAAAATGCTTCAGTTTTATCTTCTGATAAAAGCAAAGACAGCCTTCAGTCTTCCATCATTCCTCCTCAAAAGGCTCACATCAGGTAGGGTAATGTCAGCTCCAAAATAGTTAGAAATTTATTTTCATTGCACATCCGTAGGAAAGGAATGTTATTAAACAAATATTCGTACTCTAAGAAATCTAGCATGCTAGCAGGTAAAGGATATATGAAGCATAGTCTGTTCGTCTCTTCAGAACAGAATATCCTGAATCCTGATGGGGACCATTGCACCTAGCCGCACTTAATTCAGTGTAAAAAAACCAATGAAATTCGAAAACTTCATAGAGAGGATATAACTGAATTTAGGTGAAGCAAAAGGACTGCACTGTTTGGCATATCTGAATCATCTCTTGCTTCTGCCTGTGGTTTACGAGCAAGGATGCTGGTCACAGACCTTACCCCATGCTGACCAAGTGTGCTGATCGGTATAGATGTGACTTAGGGAAGTGCTATCCCACTAAAAAATGGCCACTTACTCACCACTGGTACACAGCCATGGCCAGCCCTGAAGATAGAAAGCTGTAACAACAATTTTAAGGTGACAATGTGTAGAGGGCCACATATTCTGAGTCGGTACTGATCACATCTGATCCTTCCCCCTCCTCACCTTAGGGTTCAGCGTACAAATATGAAGCATATGAAGAAGGTGGGACCATGTGCACAGCCTCCTGTATTCTGTGGAGTATGAAAACTAAAATTCAGGTTTTAAAAGATAACTACATGCAGTACTGAGAAAATACTCCCTTTATCAGAATATAATTCAATACAAGCTCAAACTGTGCAAATTACTTGCTATTTAAAGTCTATGTACAAAATGTGAGGGCAAAAGAAGTGCTTATCAATCATACTGAATTAAAGGCTTTAATTTTCTCTATTTCATCAGCAATACACATATAGCACATCAGTACACCAAATAGACGGATACATAGACAGATAGATAGACAGCAAGCATACAAACACTTTCTAAGGGTACCCGCTTTTGAACATGAAGATCATCAGTGCTGTTTTCAGAGAAGACTCTGAAAACAAAGACTTCTCTTTCTACAAACTTACTGTTTGTAAATATAGATCACTGCCAGATACAGTTTTCAGATTTTTCTTGTTCTGTTGCTTGAGTGTCTACAAAAGGTTGCTTGTCTGTACAAGTGCTATTCGTTGCCATGACAGTATTTGTGATATCAATAAAGCAGCAGTAAGTTCTAAATGTCCTGCTCCTGCAAGATGCTCGGTGCCCATTGTAAAACATGCAGAGACAGAGCCTGTCTTTTGTTGTTCACAGCTCCAGAAAAAAATCAGATACAGAGTCACAAATTATTCTTGACAAGCCTGGCTACTGTCTTCAGTCCTGCAAGCCAAAGCCTTTCTGGAGGAGTACCTAGTTCGGTAGAACTGGTAGTTAGAATTTGCTGGCTATGCAAATCAGCTGTTCATATTTTCATTCATAAAGTTTCCTCCACTGTCCTTTCTATTTCTGGGAAGCCACCCACCCCAAGCCTCATTCTGTAGCTCAAAATATAAGAAACTCAACTTCCCCTCAGAATAATACTAATCTCTTCCTTTCTGCTTTCTATCTGTTTCATGATTTCTTCTGTTATGTGATGGACATGTGAAACAGTCTTGCAATGTTAATAGCAGATGATTAAAAAATTATGCTGTGAGGAAGAGATTAAAAAGTGAGATTAAAACTCATGACTGTGACTCACTCCCCACCAACTATATGCAGCCTCCCAAAAGCAATAGAACATAAATCTCTGAGCTACTCAACCCCACATACCCCACCAATTCTTCTCTACCTCATTCACAAGGTCAGGTTTTGGCATGGGATCTATGACAGCAGAGTAAGTTTTGGATTCTGGGACAATGTTTCAAATGCTGCTAGCTCCAAAGAAGGCTGTATCTCAGGGTAACTGTCCAGCATAACTTACATTAGAGCAGTGCAAGGTAATTAAAGCTTACTTCCCACCTTGCTTTGAAATAGAAGGAAGCTACTTTCCATATGCAGTGGTGAGAAACTTGATTTCTTTATGGGGAAGGAAGGCTGGTTTCAAGACTGAAATCTTGAACCAGTGAGCCTTACCATCTAAGGAACTCAATGGCTCTTATTTTAAAGTCACCCCTACTCTGAGCAGGAGGTCAGCATAAACAACCTCTAGACGTCTCCTTCAACTTAAAATATTCTGTGGTCCAATAACTCAGTGGATAGCTTTCTTCAGAAATTATTTTTGGTGTCCTTTTTGCCTGATGTAGAGGGTGTTTTTAGTGGGTAGGGGTGTTGGTCTGCTTAGTATAACCAAATTCAGAGGTAATCTCTGCTCTTATGTATATGCCAGTTTGCAACAATGCCATAGGTTAGGGCTGGGCCAGCCACTAGGCAAATGACAGATGATTTCCATTAAGCCCTCTGCCTTCCCAAAGGGGAAGAGGAAGGGAATAAGGGAGAGAGAATTATGGATAAGAAATCTAAAACTGCTTTAATGAAAATCATATCAATAAAATGAAATATATATACACAACCAATACCAAACCCAACCCACCCCCACTCCCCAACTCCCCAACCCTGATGGCACTTACATCACTGTCATCACTGATGCTGCAGGGCGGGCACTGGAGAATTCCAAGACTGGACTCAGCCGCAGATGGGAACCAGATTCGGGAGCTGGATTCCAGAACTGGATTCAGGAATGCATGAATTGGGATCAAAGGCAGAATGGACAGAGTCCTCCTTGGACACTAGCCATTGAAGAAGAGTGCTTGACCCTTGTGATCCCTCAGCTTTAGACTAAATATGATGTACATGAGATGGAACACCTTGTTGGTCAGTTTAGGGTCTCCTGTCTTGTCCACCTCTCCCCGCAGGTGTGCTCTCTCACTTACTGCACCCTCAACATGACACACCAGATTAACAGTGACCTTGGTCTTCACTGAGAATGTAAAAGCAAGAGCCTTTCCACATACCAATCCTAGGTAGTACCTGTAAACATCAAGTGTTATCACTTCTAGAAGCAGACACTGTCTGCAAAAATATGCCGTTACCTTCAGAAAGTGCCGTCACTTAGAAGAGACTGAGCTGTAAAGTGAAATCATTGAACAGAACTAGTTCTGTTCTAGCTCAGGACAGACGATAATGAAGGGGAAAATATAGTCCAAAAGTTCATCTTGAAGAGTACAGTCTTTTATTTTCAATATCTTTCAAAAACAACCAGAGAAGACTACTGCAGGACTACCTCATGGAAAGGCTTCCCATGGAAATGAACACAGGTGGACAAAACATTTGTTCCTAATAATGCAAGAGCAAGGACAGGAAAAATCATCACCTGACTGTACAGGTCATTGTATAGTTCATAAAATGATTTCTCATTGACGCAGACATGATGAACTTTTAAGAATCTGAAACACTCTAAATTCTTTTAGTGCTTAGCTCTATCAGCAGGAATTATTGTACACATAAAAAGAGCATCTTTAGGCAGGAATGGAAAAAGCAACATAAGGTCAAGCAGGTACTTCCATTTTCCTAAATCAGTTATAAATATGCTATAGAAAGAGGGTAGCTATGTAACCACTACAATAAACCAGAAGTTAAAAAAGTAGTATATGAACTATGAGGCTATTATAAATGAAATAATTGAGTATCTACATGTTGTGGGCTTTTCTGTTGGTTTTGTAATGGGGGTGGGTGCGGGGGAACTTTACAGGATAAATGACTGAACTAGCGAAGAAACAAGTAACATTCACTTCTATACGAAGTATATAAAATTTGAACACAACTAACATTGATGACAAAATTAATTTACATGTTTCTTTTTTAAATATGTTTAGCAATTCTTTGTATAAGCCACAGAAGGTATAGAATTCAAGATAATTAAAGATACAAACACCTGCTTCTTAAAACTACTGAAGATTTGAATTCAAGAGCTTAGACTTTTTAGATGTTATTTTCTTCAATTTTTGCTCATTTGTTGGACTAGGCAGTGACTAAAGAACCTTTAACATCTATCTGGCTTTTAGATCTTATATCACTTACTGTAAAAATGCCTGTGGAAAGAAAGAACCAAGAACTGGTATGACTAATCCCAACGGATCTGTTCGTGAGGATCAGTTCTCACCATTTTTTGGCCTTCTTGCCTGTTGACATTTACGGTTCCTTTCTAAAGCCATTAGGAAGCTGCAAAACATAGCTTCTGATACAGTAAAAGTCCCCAGTGACAGAAGACCAGGACAAATCTGAAAAGGCGTTCTTTGGCGTAAATTAGCAGATCTTGGAATCCATAGAGTGTTAAAATATAGGCAGTGATAAGCAGGACATTTCTGGATCCCACATAAGCCAGAAAAATAGTACATTAACATCCTAAAGTTGTGTTAACTTATACAAATTAGGCAAGATAGAGAAAACTGAATTCTCATATAATGCAAATTAATGTGAATGAAATGTAAAACAAAAGTAGCTTTTACCTATTTGTCTAACACTTACTAAAATTAATTGGAATTAGATGTGTAACCTGAATTTAACTACATAGAAGCAAAATGTCTGTCTCCAGATCACTAGGAGCTGATAAGAACTGCATTTCTAAGAACTCGGGGACTTCAGTAGAGACCCTATCCTGGAGTTAGTCATTAAGTCAAACAGCAAATTTATCCTCACTCTGGATCTGAAGCTTGATCCAAGCTCTGCTTCTCTTTCAGCTTCGTGGAAGGTGTCTGAAGAATAAACAATAAAATCTTTGAGAATGAAGAATGGGTTTGTGATTAAGGAAGTATGCTGGGACTAGTTCCCAGAACTGCCACAGCCTCCCTGTCTGACCTCAGTTCCTTATCTGTAAAAAATAAGATAGTAATAGTTTTTTTCTCCCATTCTTTGTCTGACTTGGTTCTCTGAACAGTCTGATCTTCAGAACAGCAACTGATTTCATTTGAGAATATTTTTTGGTCATTCCACAACTACATTTTAATCCCAGCTGAGGGTGCAGAGGTTCTTTTATTACACGTAATTAAAAATATATGTATATCATTGAGTGCTTTTGGGAACAGAAACATATCTGAAATGTCACAATGTAATTCTGAAAAACTTTCATGTTAGGACCACTGGACAAAATATCTACATTGGGACAAAAGGAAGTGGTGGGCGAAGGGGTCAGGGATGGGCAAAATGATGGCAAAATACTTTGTCAAAACTCTGGGCCAACAACCAAACTACCAGAAATAATTTATATCAAAGTACCACATATTACTGTGTATATGGACAGGCGAGGACCCGTATGCAAGATTTTCCTATGTATCAAGTCAGGCAGATTACCCCACTTCCGCTGACAAATAAACTGTCTTAAACTAATTCAAAATAATGACAACACTAACATGTATGTAAATGTGGATGTCACTGGTCGGCTGAGGCTGGCCAATCATGGGATGAGCTCTCTCTCTCTAATTCCAGGAAAAAGGGTTAAGAAAAACAGATAGGAAGGAAGAAAAAGCTTGTGAGGTCTCTTAAGTTCGGGAAACTAAAACAGTTGTAATAACCATAGAAAGACACTATATACAGAAAAACAAACAAGATATTAACAAGTTGATAAAGGGTTAGAAAACTGGTACAGCGAGGGTTAAACTGCGGGTAAAGAAATAAAAGCAATAAAGCTACCAGTCTGTTCAGTGGCAGTGGCAGAAATCGCTGCAGAACTGGCAGAGCTCACAGCAGGGGCTGGGGCTGTGGCAGCGGTGGTTCGGTCATGGCAGTCCACGTGCAGAGCCTGTGGTGTTAGCAGTCGTAGCAGTTGAGAAAACGGTGCTGGCAGTGGTGAGCGGTCACGGCTGGCGGCAGGGAGCCAGGCCGAGAGGCAGCAGTGGTCCGGTTGCAGCGTGCTGTGGCCCTGGGGTGCAGCGGCTATAGAGATCGCAGCAGGCGGCAAGTGACAGTGAGCAAGCAGTAAGGGCTGGTGGCGTAGAGCCAAGGCAAGAGACAGCACTGATCAGCAGGTCCCAGCATGGGCAAGAAGGAGGTCGCAGCCAGTTGGTCGTGGCAGGCAAAAAAAGGCGTTATTTTCTGTCTGCACGTCATTCTTAAAGAAACACCACGCCTGCCAAAAGCTCCACAGCCAGTGAGATGCGCTGACATGCAGGGGAGGAATACTCTAATTGGCTGTTTGGTATGTCCATCACAAACAAACCAGCCCTGTTTATCTTAAACCAGGACAGTAGATTAACCGATGAACACACAAAAAATTATTTAATACGTAACAAGTGTGCAAAACCATACCTGTCATGGGGGCAACAAGTACTAAGACAGCTGTTGGATAAAAACACAACTAATCAAACATGCTTCTTCACAGAGTGCTATTTTATGATCCACAAAGGAGCAGATTTAACTAGCCTGCTCAAGAACGACTAGTAGAAATCATGAGAAATAGTGACATTCAATACCTTTTGACCACAAGCTGCTTCAATTTAACAAAAAAAGAAACATTCTCCCTCAGCGAAGCAATATAAAAATACTATATTTTGTAAGAGCACAATGAAGTAATTGAGACAGTAAGTTGTAACTCTTTCCAATTTCAAAGGCCATAGCAGTAGTAGATTGATCAGGACACTATTTCAGAAGCTTAAATAAAAAAAATATTTGTTGAAATATTCATTTTTGGAAGCAAGGTACATAAGATGTAAGGCAATTATTAAAAAAAAAAAACAAACCAAAAAAACCCCAACAAAACCACCAAAACCATGGTCAGAATGTAAGGAAAGAAGTAAATCCTTGATGGGCTAACAAAATCTCTTTGTGAGAAATGAAAAGTGCAGATCCTACAACTGGAAAGAATTAACTAATAAAAACAACATAGTAGATGCTAGCAAAACAGAGTCAAAGGAGTAAGGAAGATGTCTGCAGATCTAATAAATGGCCAGAGAAAAACAAGTGAGATTTATCTCATTAGTAAATAATGAGTGGGATAAAATAGTTAATACGAACACATTCTCCTAAGGCTCAACTTTCAAAAAGGAGAAAGTGTTAGTGCTATACAAAAGGAGCAAACCAGCTTTGGGCAATTAGGAGGCAATAATGACCTTGAACACACATTCTAGGGTATTCAGGGACTTAGCTAATGAACTGACTGAACCACTTACAATTGTTTTAGCCATAGAGAATTGGAAAGTACATGAGAAAAGCAAATTTACCAGTGATCATAAAAAGGAAGAGAGAGAAGATTAATCTTTAGGAACCATGTATTAAACTCCATTGCTTAGGGAAACATAGATAATAAAAGAAATGTAAGAAAATCGTACAAAGAAGACTAGAATTTTATGGTATAGTTTGATGAAAGACGCAAGTAATTCCATACCCTGTCTGGCCTCCTTACACAGGCAGCAGACCCGGAAATGATTACAAAAGATAGTTACAGTTTATCTCTTGAGAAGAGAACATAATGTCCATCCTCCTTTCTTCCACGCTGCCCTCCATTCATTTACATTCTCTGGCCATAGAGCAGGGAAGGAGGGACCTGAGGATATGTCTTCTCCCCAGATTTTTCCACCTAACAGTTTGCTGTCAGAAGAGAGTATCGGCAAATATCCCACCTTTCCCTGGGTAGAGTAATACCCACCTCTTTCTCGGTAGAGTAATAATGTAAATATCATCTTATAAGACTGTCATATGCTTCTTTCTCTGTGGAACAAACAATTTAGCCATAAGCGAACATTTAGGAGATTGCAGTCATGAGACTTGCTTAACAGGAGGGTCATATCCAACCACTGAAGAGATCCTTTCATACTTGCTCATAAAATGAGTGGATGAAAGAAGTGCAACACAAGTCCCATGCATACACGTTGGTTTTCTGTAACATCATGCAAAACTAATGGCAATGCTCTTGGCTGTACACAAATGGGAGATGAAAATGCAGTGAAGGACAACAGAAAGGATCATGAAGAGCAGAACTGTAGCAGCATACAGTGTACAGAAACATGCAATTGTGTGTTACAAGGACCACTGCTACACCTGCTCTTATTTAAACATGCTGCTGAATGATTTAAGGTTGGAGCAAACCACCACAGTGATTAAACTTCAAGATGATGCTAAATTCATAGTTGCTGAGAGCGTTAAAAGAGCTCAAAGAATCAGAACTATAAAAAGCAGACAAATTATGGACAGAAAATATCAGGATGGAGATACAGCTGGCTTTCTCATGTGAACCATTTATCCAGGAAAAAAAAATTATGTAATAAAGACATCCTAAGAGAGAGTAATCTAGAAATGAACACCAATGAGTATACTTACAAAGGATAATGGACAGTAAATTAGGTATGTGATTATAAAGCAAATTTGCGACAAGAAAATGTCAATATGATTTGGGAACTCTTTGAAGGGAGGGATCATATCATGACAAAAGTGTAAAAAGTCCCTCTTCAGGGTATGAATAGCAAATTGCACCTAAAATACTGTAGGCAGGCAGTATTCCATTCTTAGAAGTGTGTAGATAAGTTGAAAGGAATTCAGAAAGAAGCATCAAAAAAGCTGCTGCTGCTGCTGTAGCAATTCTCATGTTATCGAAGAGGTAAAATGCCTGGATATAAAAGCAACAGTTTTTAAATAATGAAAAAAGTATAACCATCGGACTAGAACAGACACTATCAGGATGAAAGACTTTACAGACAGGTCAGCAAGATGAACTTAAGGAATTGACTTCTGAACAGGAGACTTATTTGGTTATGTCAAGCAAAGTGACTTAGTGACATCTAACCAGACATCTTGAACTATACTGGGAAAAAAACCAAAACAAAAATGAACAACAAAATGTACTTTGAAACACTTTATGAATTGGCAAAAGGAAAACCAAGATGGAGTAACCAGCATTTTCTGTTTCAATATTCATTTTTCTTTATTGCAAGACTAATATTAAGGGCAATATAAAACACATTAATAAAGTAGAATGAAGACACAGTAATAAAGTATAATAATGAATCCAAGAGAACTTTCCCTTGTTTCCATAATATAATTTTTTTCATTAGGACACTACTGAAAAATGAAACCTCTTTTTTGCCTTAACCAAATCTCATGAGAACCGAAGTCCTGTTCTGTTGTCTTTAACAAATACACGTATTAAAATTTTAAGCAATCATTTTCTTGTTTTTTATAATCTATAGTGAAGGAAGCACTTATCAACTTACAGCAAGTACTAGTAGCAGCAAAAGCCACTCTGTACTTTTGTAAACATATTAAGCAGCAGGAAGGAAAAAATAGAATAAATAACAGAGTGGATAGTAAATTTATTTAAGATTTCTTGGAATAAGATAGAACAAATGGGGAAAATTGGAAACAAACTTTTCTTTCAAATGATCTTCGAAAAAGTTATACAATAAATATTCACAAAATTTAAAAAAAAAAAAGTATAAGGAAGACAGTCATAGAAATATCCACAAAGGTGGAAGGAGGGTGAGAAACTGGCCAGGTAGAATGTAATAAAAAGGGAAGAATTCATTAAGGAGAGATAGCAAAAGGTGACATCAAAAGAGAGTCAGAGAACAGACAAAAGGCAGATAACTGTCCAGACAGCAGCTGCACAGTTGTTGTGTCATCTGAGACTGTGCACTGTATGGAGGAAAACAATTTTCAAAATAAGGCATACAAAAATACCAATTTGAAACTTGAGCAAAGTTATTGAGAATCCATTGATAAATGTCTTCTTGAACAGTCATTTTTCCTCTGAGAGAAGCTAAAATTTGTGTATCACTTATAAAGCATGTTAGGTAGACACCTTTCTGAAAGAAAAAAAGAAAAAGATTTGGAGAGGGAAAATGGAAGGCAACTATAATAAATGCTCCCAGAAGATAATATAAAAGGAAGCTTTTAGTAAACATACTTTTTTTCCCCCCCCTGAAATACAAGGTTTTGTCCAATTATTAATGCAATTACACCTTACAATTGGAGAGCCCTGTTGAAACAATGCTTTTGCTCCTGCTCATAAACCTGGTGGATTTTGATTTGGTTTGGTTTCAGGTCAAACTGGACATGTGCTGCTGATAAATAAGTGCTAATGACTTCCTGGGTTGAATGCACCACCTCTGAATTTTTGGCACATTTTAAGAAAAGATGATTAATCAGGCAACAAAGTAGTTAATTCATTACTCCAATGATTTCTTCCTCAAGAGACCAGCAAATTCTAATAACAACTGGAAGATTCGGAAACACCTCACATACTAGCAATCTCTGCTTGTCAATAACTGAAGATAAAACTGAATGCTTGGCTCTCTTTTCGTCGTCATTAGACTTGTTCACAAAGTGACCTGACTTCAAGTTTTTAACACATGTGACTTGATTTCATGGAGGTGAGTATTTCTCCAAAGCACTTCCAATTCTGTAATTAATGCCCTATTGTTTTATGTGTCCACTAACTTATCAGCATTACCTCATGCTGCAGAACTTGTTGCAGATACTTTTGCTGTAGGATCAGCAGAATTTGGAAATATGGATTAGGGCTCACTTCTTTCTCATCAAGGATGGGTAACTCAAATTTAGCTTTGGACAAAAGAGACAAAAGCAATACTGGATGTTCACAGCCAGAGAACAAGCTCCTTATGCAGCAGGAATGTATCAGTCACAGGAGGCAGCAGTCAAGAAATAAATAAATTCCCACTGCCCTCCCTTCTCCCATCTTTCTTGCAGCAGCTATGGACTGAGAGTCCTCCATTCTTAGCAGTAACAGCAGCTGACATGACAAGGTAAACTAGCATTGTCCTTGCTAAAGGTATGGATTCCGGTGGCACTCTTTCTCTTGGACCATTAGGTATTTTTCAATACAGTTAGGTAAGAAATGCTTTCTTACTGCATAAGATTTCATCTTCCTTTTTATCAAATCAAGATGAAAAATAAAAATATCCAAAGTTTCATTAATTATTCATGCAGAATATATTTCTACTACATAAACTGTTACATTTCATTTTGATCCATTATGAGCTATTATGTTATTTAAATAACATCCAGTTTTTAGTCAAAAAAGTATTTTTGAACTAATTGACTTTATAATATACTTACTGCAAGTTCTTTTCAATAGCCCGTATGTTCCACAAACTCTTAATCGATAAGACAACGCTTCCCCTACAATGAAGATTGTGAACATTTTCTGGTTCACTGTTTCTTAGACCAGTGCCCATTTACTTTTTTCTGCACTGAGACAAATACTTTCTTGGTGTCAGTCTATAAGATTGTTTCTGAAAGATTTGTTTAGCGTGGTTCATTACTGTTAAATTTAGTGTGGTTGTATCTGCAAAGATTATGTGCAAGTGAGAGCATCTGTAATTCTAATGCTCACAATTTAGCTCTGTTTTATGCTGTTAACTGACTTATTAGATTAACTTAGAAAATTATTTGCTGAATAGAAAGCATTGCAACTGATGATTACTGTTGAGTACAATAAAAAATTCCCAAACAGATGTAATTAGTTGAGTATCAGTGTTCAACTTCCTTGTAGTGTAGATTTGGGTAAAAAATTACCAGAGAATGGAATAATATCTGCTCCATCAGTACATATCCAGTGAATGTTACAGAGTTTCTAGTATACGTCTCCACATCACAGAGTCTTCTAAAACAATTAAGTACAGGAAAATTTAAGTGCTTGGCTACTTAATCACTGGCACTGTTTCAGAGTTTGTGTGTCTAAATACTGACCTGAGTAGAGAAATAGCACTTTTAGATGCACTTGAAGTCCTAGAATTTGTTGTGAGCCAAGGGAAAAAAGAGGCAACATGACAGAATTGAAATGTTTGACTTTACAATCTTTTTTCTTAAAAGTCAGAAAGAATTTTTGTCTTTTGTCATTTGTTTGTTTGTTTGTTTGTTTGTTTTGTGGTTGTTGTATTACAAAAAAATAGGAGAGAGAGGATTGATAAACTCCAATTTAGAAATACAGATGTGTTAAGAAATGTCATTGTCAGACCGATGCATTGATGGTTTCTTACAGAAATAACTCAGCGGTACATGTATGCGTGTTTAAGACTGACTAAAGCACTTTTGAAACTACCAAAACAAGCGAAGAATTCCATGATGCTGATATCCCTGAAGGCATGTTAGGACTTCATCCTGAAATACTGGTTATAAATATTCTTTTTCACATGTGGACTGACACATACCAGTTGATTCCTTCTGTGTACAGCAGTCAGAAAATCAACACTTTGACCCAGATCCAATTCTTTATGTACTATTATATTAAATGGAAAAATCTCAATTTTCCATATTAATGCTCAAAATCAAGTTACTACAATAGATAGATACAGATCACGTAAGTGTAAGTTGCAAACTAACAGCATATCTTGATAATAATTGCTACTTAGCTCTGTTGCTTGATTTTTTAATTTGTTTTAGAATTTATTCAGATATTTATTTGGATTTTATTTGGACAATTAATTTGTATTTACAATCAGTTTATGTATTTAAAATACCCGGTTTACTTCTGAAGAGTTCCTATGATTTTTTCATACCACATAGTAAATCAAATTTTGGTAAATTGTGCAAAAAGGAATCCAAGCATTTTGTCAGGGAGCAGCACGAGCTGGCTGCTCCCTGAAGGACACAGAGCCAGGTCTGATAGAATACTTTGCAAGCCAGGATCCTTGCCAGCCAGGGACCACATCTCTGCCTCCTGCAAAGGAACAGGGCAGGCTGGAGGGGTGTGCTGGGGCAGCCTCAGGGATCAGGTTCCTCTGTAGGGATGGGCTAAGGCCATGCCAGGATGTCATTCTGCGGGTAAGGGTCAAGATCAGACCTGCTGAGGATGACTAGGGTCAGACTAAGTCCCAGGATGGCTGGAAAGGGCTTCAGGGATGGGGATAGGATGAGGCTAGGCTGAGACATCAGCCTGTGGATTGGGACTGGCTCAAACCAGGGCTGGACAGTGCGTGGCTGTGGTGGATCTAGAGACCTGCACTACTGAAGCATCACTGGGACAGGGACCTGCAGCCCTAGACTGGGCTGAAATGGGGTCCTGGGCTGTGGGCAGTGTGGTGAGGCAGGCCCAGAAGAGTCTGGTCAGGATCACTACCACCTGTTAGTACTCTCATGGTCCTGACAGGATGCAAGTCTTGGCTTATAAAATTATTCCAGAACACTATAATATATACAGAACACAATAATACATAATACTGTATCAAAGGATATTGAAAATAACACATAATGCTACATCAAGTTATGCTTTTTTGTAGGTCAAAGAATGCAAAATAATGAACAGTAGACATAGTTGGAATGAAGAATCAACTTTAGTCGGATGAAAACTAAGTGTATAGTCTAAGATAGCTACATAGGAAAACTCTCTCTAGTCTACGGAGAGACTCTCAGCTGATCCTAAGAAAGCAAATGTCAAGGGTTAGGGCTGGGCTGGCCACTAGACAAATGACAGGTGATCTCTATTATATAAATTTAGGGTCACTTGTAGTCTCTGCTCCTCCCCACAGGTGCAGTCTGTAACTTACTGCGCCCCCACCATGGGACACAAGCAGTGACCTTGGTCTGCACAGGAGCAAGTACAAGCCAGAGCCTTTCTGCACACCAACCCCTGGCAGTAACTGTGAACATCAAGTGTTATCACTTCTAGAAGCAGACGCTGTCTGCAAAGATACGCCGTTACCTTCAGAAAGTGCCGTCACTTAGAAGAGACTGAGCTGTAAAGTGAAATCACTGAACAGAATTAGTGCTGTTCTGACTCAAACCAGGACAGTAAATAAGGCTACATCTCCACGGCTATGGGTAAGCTGATCTAAATATGACTGCCTGGCTTCAATTCCATCCTATCCCTGGCAACAATCTGCTGCTGTCTAGCACCAGGCACGGTGAGCTAGTTTAGGATCTAAACAAGAGAAATTATAACTAGAAGTCAATGAATTGTGGTCTCGGGCAATGCCGGTACCATGCAGTTGGGGAAGGGAGACACTTAAGCAAACCTTCATTGGTAGCTAGATGCTAGACTTCACTCCAGGAAGGAGACGAGTCATTCAATGGATGTCATCTCCTTCTGTGGACTCTGGAGGCAAAGCTGATGACAAACTAGAAGTAGGTGTCAAACCTTTGGATGGAAACTATCAGGTAAAATGAATCCTGTCTGAAATGTTCATCTGAAATCTTTTTCCTCTTAAACTCTGATCCTTTTTACTAAATTTCTCACTGGAACAATTTTTTATAAATACTAAATTTTGTACTGAATTTGCATCACAGACAAAGGAACAAGCAAGAACATTTCCTTTCAGTTCAGTTTGACCTAAAGCCATGTCTTCTTGAAGTACAGTTATCCCAATATTACTTTCTTCCTGCATGAATCCTTTCGTATAGATTTGACTGACCTGTATCCCCGGGAATGTTTCCAGTAAACATAGTTTAGAACTGCTCCCATTGTCCACAGACTACACGACAATGCAAAACTTCCTGTGGGACTTTTCATTCATTAAAAATGTTATTTCCATTTCCTGCTTCAGGCTACAATACAGAAAAGAAAAACCTTCACTGAATTAGAGCTTTGGGCCCATTTGAGTGACCAGGTTTGTAAACTGCTCTGACCGTATTTTAGTACATTAATATACAGTGCCTTCAGAAGGGATCTTACCTGGCACCTCTACTTATCACAAAGAAAAGCCTGATCAAATGGAAAGACTCATTTACTTCAACTGGTGAGTGTCACAAGGTCACAGGAAGCTTCAAAAAGTCTGTAGCTGCTCTGTTCCTGAAAGTTTCTACGTATATTTGGGAATGAACAAATGAGTTACGGGATAGCACTTCATTAGACAAGTGCTTCACAATACAGTAGCATTGTTTGTTACAACTAATTATTTGCAGACTCACTAGAACATTGACTTTCTAGAATGTTGAAACTTCAAATATTTTTGCCCAAATTAAAAGAAAAATCTAAGAATTCAAAATCATCATTAAAAGGACATTCTACAGGAAATAAGAATATTTCAAAATCATTTCCTCAAAAAAAAAGTCCTTATTTAGATTTCTTTCACTTATCTTAGGTATTTTTAGAATAAAAATATAAACATTGGTTTAGAAAAAAAATTAAAATATTACAATATTTTCATTTCCTCCTTTCAAAATATAATTTTATAAAAAATTGAAATATTTAATGAAAGATGCTTTGATTAAATGGAATGCTCAAGTGCAGCTGTTAAGCAGTCCCAAATTTTTCACTCATGCTTTACTCACTGTAGTTTCATACATAAAATGCTGTTTTACCAGAATTTTAATGGATATAACATAGTTTAGCTTGTTACATTAAATACAATGATTTAAAGAAAAAAAAAAAATCAAAGATTTACACAGTTCTGCCCTACTCAGCATAGAGGCCAGAACACAAGATATAGAGAACAATATAGTATATTGACAGCCTGAATTACATTCTGATAAGCTTAGTAGGTCTGTGTAAGTTTTCATTCTGGTTAGAAAGAATTTTTTTTTTAGGGATTATATAAATAATACCTCAGAATTGGAACTGGAATGAATTTCTCATTATAAGAGAAACACACAGTATTTTGCAAGGTAAATATAACTGTCCTGCTTTTCTTCTGAGTAAGGAATGATTAGGTGTATTTGAGTTGATTTATTCTTTAATATGCATTGAAATCTGCTATTGCTTTTTCAAAATGCAAAATACTTCTATTTCACGTTCATCTTATGTACCTTGCCAGTCATGCAGGTAAATGGGCATACATTTTTGTGCCTGCAGACTCAATGCAATACTTGCTCAGAAAATACACAGACAATATCCAGATCACAATCAGAAAAAGTCCTTAATATACGCTTTATAGAATTTGCATATCGTCTCCGAAGATTAAATTATTCAAGCTTGCTTCATTCATTAAGCTTACTTCATTTAAGATTCTCTTGATTTGTTGAGCTGAAAACTGTTAACTCGTATACTGACTCTGTGTTCATTCACCTACCCTCAGCTCTGTTGAGACAATGTGCCTGATTCAGGTGAGCACTTAGCAAGTCTTAAGCATGTTGCATTCTCATCTACTCGTTTTCTTCAAGGATTTTTTTTCTTCAGACTTTAATTTATTCTCTCCCTTTCTCATTATATCTTTCATATTTCCACCCAGTTGTTTTTTGGTTTTTGTTTTGTTTTGTTTTGTTATGGAAGTCTGCAACTTTTTCATCAATATTAATGAAGAGTTTATTGCAAAACAGAATTCATAATCTTTTCTCCTCCTCCATAATCCCCCTTACTCCACCTTATGTTCATCATGATAGCTGAACCAGTACAATTAACCATCCCATCTTCACTCTTCTTACAAAAACAAAAAAAAGCTTCCACCCAGAAGACTGCTGAAAAGAGGCTGCTTTTGCAGCAATGTCTGGCTGGAGAGCTAAAAGGTATAATATTACAAAGGCAAGAACTCTGCTGATATCTCCCTCATAGCTGTACAAACAGGCTCCTGCTTGAGTACATCTCCTTATCCCAGAATACAGCATGGCAGCACAGTCCGTATAGAACCTGGTAAGCAAGAGGCTGAATGATTTTACCTCCACTTAACTGTACTAAGAAATTAGAGCAGGAAGCCACACAAATCCTTCTGCTTTACGAGTCATCACCTTGCTTAGTATACAAAGACCTCCCTCCAGCTTCTCTCAACTATAAGCTAGTAACCCTTAACTGTCCCTTTCTTCTGCATCTTTTTTACTTCATTCACTTATAAATCTTTGAGTTATGATTTTAATTTAAGTAGTCAAACAAACAGCTGTTAAGTCTTCAGTGGTGTGTTAAGTGGCACGGATATGAACCAGAAACTCTTCAGGAGTGCAAACATGTCAAGGCTCTTTCACTTGGCACACCCATATTACCCACTTTTGACAGTCTAAAGTCAAGACAGCTCAGCCCACGGGTGTGTAGCTTCATGTATTCTCACTGTACACAGAACTGAACAAGATACAGCCTCTGTTCTTCCCTATACAGCCCTTTTTTTGATTCTTTACTAGACACATCTCATTCAGTCATTTTCCTAGCCCAGGAGTGATTTTTCAGACTTGCAAAGTTTCTAGATCAAGAGCCAAGATTCAAACTCAAGTTTTTCTTGTTTCTGTTTAAAATATCGACTCTAAGAGGCAAGACACTTGAGTGAGAATTAATCTGGAAATTCTGCTGATGATGGACGAGATAAAATAGAACACAGCTTGCACATCTGCAACTATACTGGCTCGGCAGTACTGACAGGAAGATAAATGTGTTTCTGTCACGAAGCTAGACACGGTATTCAGAAGACACATAACAAACAGACTTCTGTAGGACATAAATACAAGAAAATAAAGTTGATTTTTCGGACTGCATTCACAAGAAAGCCTTTCTCCTCGAAAGTTACCATTAGCGGGTGAGTGTATGCTATTCCTCAGGTAGGCTTGTGAGTGTATTTCATATTCACACTTTGGTAACTGCTATCGATTCACTTGAATTCAACAGGGAAAACACCTTTCTGCTAAACATAAGAAAGACTTTATCACAAACTAGATTTGTTTTCAATAAAAGAAAAATGGAAAAAAAAAAAAAGAGTTGTCAAAATATCAGGGATGAAAAATGAGTAAATTCAGATTCAAAATACATTATTAGAATTACAAGAATTAAGTCCCTCACTTGAACAAAAAAAATAACTAGCTTATTATTTCATAAAATAAACATTTTTCTCATAGAAAGGCATACTTTATTTCAAAAGTAAACTTTCAGATTTGTTGAAAAAGTCTCATTGGGGGGAGGGGGGGGGGGGAAATCATAGCAATGACTATTGGCTACCTGCCTGGAAGGCTGTGGTGAATTTATTGTTTTACCTGCAGGGAGAGAGAAAAATTGACAAGAGTGTTTTAGACACTTCTAGGAAAGCAGGTAAGAGGGAAGGCAGTTTGTCCTTACTCTTCGTTTCTCCCAACATATGACTTCTGTGTAATGGTTTCCTTCTGCCTTTGCTTCTTCCTCTTTTCCCCCACGGCTCCCTGTTCCTGACTATTCCTCTGTTCCAGCATGGGCTGCCTGTGTCCACGCCCCAGTGTGGGCAACCCACCCACAGGCCACAGTCCCTCAAGCCATACTTCCTCTGGCAGGGAGCACATCTCCAGCTATGTCTCCAAACATCTCCCTTTCCACATGTCTCCCCTGCTTTCTCCTCCATTGAAACATGTCCCTTTGCATTCCTGTTTGAATACACGTGCCTTTTTAAACTGTACTTTTATCATAATCACAACTTTAATACACATGAATTATAAACTCAACCCTCACTCTCAGACATAGGGATTAATTTTGTACAGTGGGCACACACGCTCAGTAAATCTCCACCCCTTGCCCCTGGAAATTGGACTGTTGGGGCATTGATCCCCCCAACGCAGCCATGTGCGTGATCAGGGGAGACATGGACTGGCGGAAGTTTTGGCGGGTGATGGGTCGCTAATACCAATGACCTGGAATTGTCTGGAACCAGCCCAGGGTGTTTGACTGCCTCTGTCTCCCCTCACGGGGCACTGGTGTGCTGGGGTGCAGCAGGAGAGGACAAGTGTAGCCTTGGTGAGCCTGGGCATTTGGTCAGAGGTGGCTTGTTTTAACTGTGCTTATTAATTCTGTTTCCTGTGGGAATAAAGTGGTGCAGACAGGAACTTTGCAGGTATGTGGGTGGTACACTGAAAATAGTGATTCCAGTGTTTTCAGAGTGGACTTTGGGGGTGGTGGTGGTAGCTTTCTTCTCTTTTCTTCTTAGAAGCAAATATGAGGTTTGTTTCCTGTTTAAAAAAAAAAAGGAAAATAACTTTTTTTTAACCTCATTTTAGATGGAAATTAATTCTAGTTAAAATATAACTGCAACCCCCTCCAAAAATCCCTCCAGTTTCTAATCATGGTATCTGATCTTAATGCAGGAAAACACTAAAAGACTGCAGCTTTAAACCAGTGTATTGTGTCATACATTTAAAAGCCTGCTGATGTGTGCAAGGGGTGTGCGCTGTGCCAGAGCCACCTTTCAGCAGGGGTTGCTCATCTGAACTTACACAAATGGGCTTTGCAAGGGCTTCCTCGTTTGGGTGGCCCTTGCCCAGCTTCTGCACCTGCTGGAAAGCTGTGAATGCTTTGGCAGTGTAAGGATTTCCAATACCAGGCCATCAATGAAGCAGGATTTTCACAGCAGGGCAGACGCAGGAAAAAAAAAAAAAAAAAAAGCAGAAATCAGTATGGAGAAAACAGAATTGTGGATTTATACCCTGTGCAAGAAGGAAGCTGAGGACAAGGGAATCAAAGTGGAGAAACCAGAATTCACCTTGACGTTCTCTACCCCATCAGATAAAGGAAAGGTTATTTGGCACTGTCTTCGTTAAGTGGTAGTGGACCCTAGTAGGGGTAGGAACAGCTTGTGCTGTGGTACCAATGGCTATAGTATGCATGATTTTTACTTTAATCTAGCTGTAGGGTATTCCCATGAGATATATGCCCATTAGTGGCTGGAGAACATTAAATGTACTCCGAGTGCATCTTTTGGTTCAACTTCCACTGCATCGGGTTTGTGTACTCTGAGACTACTTTGCAATAGGGAAGAAAGTGTAGATCAGATAATTTCCTTCAAAAGTATGTTCCTGATCTGCTCTGAAACATTAATGTGGGTGCTCCCCTCCTGGGCCAAAAGTAAAGTATAAATACAATGTCTTGACTATTTTATTTTTTTTAACCAAAGAAAATAAATATTAACTTTGTATTGACTTGAACTTACTATCAGGACAATAGTAAATGCATATCAAATAACATTGAATATGTTAAGATTTTTGCCAATGCATGCACGTAGAAGGAAACTATACTTCTGAAATACCTAATTGTTTAGGAGCCATGCTATTTGGAAAAAGAAAATGAGGGGAGAATGCTGCATGCAATTGTTTATTTCTGATCCAAAAGAGACTTAGTTTTTAGGGTGTAAGAGGAAGATCTTGTGACTCCAGTTAACTGGTGTAACTGGTTTGTATGATGTAAGTATATTATAGTCAGTTAAGCTAGACTAGACTGTACATAAATTTGGTACTAAGATTATTTTCACAAGTTCTTACATAATGTTCCTGAAGAGCTGCACTGTAATAAAAATCATAGAATCATTTAGGTTGGAAAAGACCCTTAAGATCATTGAGTCCAATCATTAACCTAGCAGTACAAAGTCCACCACTAAACCATGTCCCTAAGTGCCCCATCTACACATCTTTTAAGTGCCTCCAGAGATGTTGACTCAACCACTTCCCTGGGCAATCTGTTTCAATGTTTCACAACCCTTCTGGTGAAGAAATTTTTCCTATTGTCCAATCTAAACGTCCCCTGGCACAACCTGAGGCCATTTCCTCTCGTCCTCTCACTTGTTACATGGGAGAAGAGCCCGATACCCACCTCACTATAACCCGTTTCCAGGTAGTTGTAGGGAGTGATAAGGTCTCCCCTGAGACTCCTGTTATCCAGGCTAAACAACCCCAGCTGCTCCTAGTAAGATTTGTTCTGTAGACCCTTCACCAGCTTCATTGCCCTGTTTTGGAAGTGCTCCAACACCTCAATGTCTTTCTTGTGGTGAGGGACCCAAAACTGAACACAGTATTCAAGGAGTGGCCTCACTAGTGCCAAGTACAGGGGGAAACTCACTTCCCTCCTTGTGCTGGCCACACTGTTGCTGATACAAGCCAGGATGCCGCTGGCCTTCTTGGCCACCTGGGCACACTTCTGGCTCATATTCAGCCAACTGTTCACCACGTAATGTCAGAAATAATGCTAATATAGGAATGATATAAGTTTAAATGAGTGTGTAGCCAACAGAATCAAACTCCCCCATATTGAGTCATATGCTTTTTCACATGTTGAGACATACATATTTTAGTAGTTCAGTGTGTTAAATAGTAAATAATATATAAAAGGGTATGTTTAAGAGGTGTTTTTTCTGAGTGGTTTTTTTTTTCCTCAGGTGAAACGTACACATCGGTCAGGTCATCTTGTCTCTGAGGAGGCTGCAAACATAAATAATGCTAGTCTCTGCTTTTGAGACAGCTTACATTGATTTTAGAGTGCTAACCTGTCTTGCATGGTTTCTACAAGGCAAACATGCAACTTTGCTGTAAAGTCTTAAATGTGATCATTCAGAGGTTGGAACTAACACAGACTACACCTCTGATTGTCTCTAATTTTGCCTGATAAACACCAGTAGAGTCATATTCAAATTCAGCAATGTAATACACACACTATTGATACACCCTCCATCCATAATAGAGGCATAGTGATGTCTGGAAATTAGTGCTATAAAAGTAAATGTGAGGTCTTATGCAAGGGGAAGGTGATACTTATCTACAAAACCCTTATGCAGATCCTCTAGTGTTAACTAACCAACTGGCTTTTGCTAAGAGTGTAACCCACTGTTTGAAGGTCCCACCCCCCATTGCTCTCAGTGCAGTCTTTGGCAGTCCGTTGTACCACTGGATTTTCCCAGATGCTCGTGCATGATACACCCACTCAGTGCCATGCTCTTTGACCCAGGTGTCTATGAGGTTGTTTCGGAAATGAGGGCCATTGCCCGATTCAAATCTTTCTGGGGTGCCGTGTCACCACAAGATTTGCTTTTTGAGCCCCATAATATAACATATAATATATAATAAAAAAGAGTCACACCCCTCCCCAGCTAGCCGCCCTTTCTATGCACTGGGCATGACATTAGTATGGTATCAAATATCCCATTGGCTGGTTCCATCCAGCCATCCTGGCTTTGGAAATTAACCCTATCCTAGTCAAATCCAGGAAACCTATGTTGTCATAGAATCATAGAATGTTTTGTGTTGGAAGGGACCTTCAAAGGTCATGTAATCCAATCCCCCTTCAGTGAACAAGGGACATCTTAAGCTAGATCACGTTGCTCAGAGCTCTGTCCAACCTGACCTTGAATGTTTCCAGGGATGGGGCATCTACCACCTCTCTGGGCAACCTATGCCAGTTTTCATCACCCTCACTGTAAAAATTTTCTTTCTTATATCTAGTCCAAATCTCCCCCTTTTTGGTTTAACACTGCTCGTCCTTCTCCTGTCACAACAGGTCTTCCTAAAAAGATTGTCCCCATCTTTCTTATAGGCCCCCTTTAAGTACTGAAAGGCTGCAATAAGGTCTCCCCAGAGCCTTCTCTTCTCTAGGCTGAACAACCTCAACTCATTCAGTCTGTCCTCATAGCAAAGATGCTCCATCTCTCTGATCATTTTTGTGACCCTCCTCTGGACCCTCTCCAACAGGTTCATGTCCTTTTTGTGCTGAGGAATCCAAAGCTGAATGCACTACTCCAGTACAGTCAGTGGAGTAAACGGGCAGATCACCTCCCTTGACATGCTGGCCATGGTTCATGTCCAGCTCTCTATCCACCGGTACCCCCAGGTCCTGCTCCACAAGGCTACTCTCAATCACATCATCCCCCAGCCTGTATTGACCTGATCCAGGGGCAGGACATTGCACTTGGCCTTACTGAACCTCATGAGGTTCACATCGGCCCACTGCTCCAGCTTGTCCAGGTCCATCTGGATGGCATCCTGTCACTCTGGCAGGTCAAATGCATCACTCGGCTTGGTGTCATCTGCAAACTCGCTGAGGGTGCACTTGATCCCACTGTCTATGTCATTGATAAAGGTATTAAACAGCACTGGTCCCAGTACAGATCCCTGAGGGACACCACTTGTTACTGATCTCCATCTGGCCATCAGGCCACTGACCACTACCCTCTGGATGTGACTATCTACCAATTCATTATCCACTGAACAGTCTACCCATCAAATCCATGTCTTTCCAAGAGAGAAGCATGTTATGAGGGACCATGTCAAAGGCTGTACAGAAGTCCAGATAGACAACATCCAGATAGACAACATTCCCTTGTCCACTGATCTAGTCACTTTATCATAGAAGGCCACTAGGTTGGTCAGGCAGAACTTGCCCTTGGTGAAGCCGTGGTGACTGTCTCAAATAACCTCCCTGTCCTCCATATGCCTTAGCAGAGCTACTAGATCTGTACCATGATCTTCCCAGGCACAGAGGTGAGGCTGACAGTTTGGTAGTTCCCAGGGTCCTCCTTTCTACCCTTTTTAAAAATGGGTGCAATGTTT
Organism: Bucorvus abyssinicus; assembly: GCA_009769605.1. Lineage (NCBI taxonomy): Eukaryota > Metazoa > Chordata > Aves > Bucerotiformes > Bucorvidae > Bucorvus > Bucorvus abyssinicus. The sequence goes on along the minus strand of CM020028.1, from coordinate 28,370,110 downwards.
CCCTTTTTCCAGTCACCAGGGACTTGACCTGACTGCCAGGACTTTTCAGATATCAGAGAGGCTTGGCAACTACATCAGCCAATTCCCTCAGGTCTTTAAGATACATTATATCAGGTCCCATAGATTTATGTATGTTCAGGTTCCTGAGGTGGTCACAAGCCAGCTGTTGTCAATAGAGAGGTTTTAACCTTGTAAGACATTTAACCTTTGTTTTATATTTCAGTTTTAGTGCTTCGTGTACATTTTGAGTCATAATAATTCCAAACTTAGAAATTTTGTTGCAGGTTTCTTCATTCTCAAATAGAGAATGATACGGCAATTCCCTATCTTGCTGCTCCTGAAGTGCATCCTTAAGTGCAGCAGATGACATTAAACCTTAGCCAGCTCAGGCAGCTCTCCAGACTGTTCGCATGGCACATTGGTCTTACCCGGCCCTGTAGTGCCTGATGACATGGAAACAGATGGGTCAAATGAAGGGAATTAATAGTTCATGTTCCTGAAATCTTATGCCATCAGTTTTATAGCAGTGCTCTCCCCATTAATTTCAGCCTTACTCATCCTACTTTAAAATGATGTATAAAAATAAAGTCTGTAGGGGCTCTTTTGACTGGTATTAATTATGTATTAAGTCTAACGCTCACCAGCTATAGACCAGCTCATCAGCGGGTATATTCAATTCAAACTTATTGGCCTGAACCAAGTTTCTTTGAAACTAGTAAGGATCTACCTCAGACAAGTAGCATCTCTTGGCTTTGAACTCCAATTTATCAGCAGGTAAGTGAGAGATGTCTAAAAGATGCAAGATCCATAGAATAAAGAGACCAGTGTTCATGCACTGTAGGAATTAGGTGGTTTGGTTTGGGAAGAAAAAAAGTCCATTATGGAGATTTCTGCTCTATTTTAAATTAAAAGAGTGTTATGCAACAAAGTACACATTGTAAGACAAACTTTCACGAGGCTGAAATTACCAAATAAACAAATACTACAAAATACCAAGGCTGGCACCACTTTCCATTAAATATGACTGAAATACATGAAAAAAATTAAATAATATAGTTTGCTATTTATTTTTGAGTTTTAAATTACTCCAGTAAAGGCAACATTTTCCTATCTTCTCTGAGCTAACTGGGTCTTTTTTAAGAAGCTCTCAGACAGATTTCCTGGTAGAGCCTGACTGCACTGTGAAGCTTTGGGAACACAATTCTGTCTGTACCTAAGTATCCACGTAAATCAGAGTTATGAACTGTTTGGCTCAGCTGAAAGAGGATTAGGCAGCCAGTGTATGCCACAGAGCATCAGCAGTGCTAGGAATTAGTTTATGATCTTTTTTCTTGGATCATATTTGGAAGTAAAATTGTAAGTTTGGCTGCCTGAAGTGGGTATGATCGTATGTGGGGATCAAGACCCTGCCAACAATTAAGGTAAACCAAAGAATGACTTTCTATTAAAAGGATGGTCTTCTCAGTTAGAACTTCTTTCATCCATTAGAAAGAAATATATTCCTGTCTAAATGAAAGGATGCTGTTTTCTTTCTAGATCTTTCCTCCTAATAAAATAACTGTATTTCCACTTTCTCTTTTACTTTCTCTACGTGTACACCTACTCCAAGATCAAATTCCTACTGAATTTAATATGGAAGTAGGGTATCTCTTTATCTAGTTACTTGTTATGAAACAGCAGAATTATTTCTGTAATATTCTGTTCTGACTTGAATGAATAAAAGCCTATCTCTTTGAACTTCAACAAATGCAGAAGTTGAAATTATGGAGCGCTCACCCAGGTACTTATGTTTCCTCAGGTTTTATCACTGAAACAGATTACTTGCCTAATTTTACACCACACTAACAATGGCCTATTTTTATTAATGTCCATTGCTTAATCAGTCTAATCTTCCCACTGAAATTAAATTGTCAAACTCCTGCTGGTATCAATGGTATCAGGACAAGACCTACATACAGCACACTCAACAGTTTTTCCATTCTTGAAAGGTTTTGTTTGGTTTGAAGTGAAAAGATATTTTGTCTGTGGATGTCCAAGAGCTGTACAAGAAGAAAAGCTGTAAATTTAAGACTGCATTTCACCGTGCCATTCTGCACTGAAAGGATTAACCTGTGAACCTGATCTCAGTGTTTATACAGAAGTCGCTTCAGTGTGCTGATGGTTACTTCAGCTACTGGGAAGAGGCGATTGCTCTAGAGCCAGTCTGAAATGCCTCATATGGATGGAAAGAGAGAGCAGTGTGATTGCTTCCTAACTGCTCCTTGCTTAATAACCATCCTTCTCTCTGACTCCTCAGGGTGCCTGGCCTCATCATGACTTAATTTGCTGTTTCCACAGATGTGATTCCATTAAATGAAATAAAATAAATCAGTGATCTCATACACCTCATAGATTTCTATCTCAAAGTGACCCTTTCAAAGTAGATTTTTCTGTTAACAGCATCTAAAAAATCTACACATTTTCATGTCAAATTTTCTGACCTCAACAAAGGGGATGATTGAAACTGTCTCATCATGATGGAAAGCTTATATAAATTACAAAAGGGATTATAATATATTGAAAATCAACATTGAAAAAGAATTGAAATGACTGAAATGATCTTAATCAGTGTTCTTTGCATGTTATTTACTGAAGCACATACAGCATCTGCAGCACTTCAGATCATACCAAAATCACTTCTGATCAGTCCTACAATCCACACAAATGAAGCTTCTCTTTGAAAATGGCAGCTCTAGAACCAACTTTTTTGATAGCATCTTAGTTGTAGGAAATTGTTACAGAAACATTTCTTTTTAAATTCTGTCCTGAATTTGATTTTCTCTCTGCTAAAGCTAATAAGAAGATAGAAAAATTTAACATATTAAATGTAAGGCTTGAGCCTTTTAAATATTTATCCATGCAGTTGAAAGAAGCTAACACAGACAGTGTTTAATTCTTCAAAAGAGTAATCATTTATCCACCTTCTTTTTTAAAACTTTATGTTATCGTTAAGTTTAGATTAGGCTTAACTGAAAGGGTTTATTGGATTAGATAGTTCATTTAGTTATACATATACCTACAAAGCTGTGCCTTGAAAAAATATCTAGTCTTTATTTTGTTCTACAAACTCAAGTTGAAAGTGCTGAGAAGTTGAAAGAAATATATGAGACATGGATCCTCTCATGTTGTCAGGCAAACAGAGCTAATTCTGTTTCATGTAGTCACAAATAGCAGGTTACATCTCAAACCTGCAGGCACGTTTCTTTGGCAGAAGTGATGTGTTATCTTTACCTTTTGCTCAGATTAGCTAATAAAAACAAATGAAAGGAACCCCCATAGTACAGGACTTGTGTCCAGTAGCATGTGATTCTCAAACTTGAGGTGAGAGTTACTCTACAAACCTTTTCCTCTAATGAAAAAACAAACTGAACCTGTCTGCCGGTGAGCATAGGAAACCTAAGGCTTTCCAATTCTTTATGGAGAGTGGGTTTATTTAACTTGCTTCCTAAAGACTTGTGCCCAGAAGTGTTCTGAGTGCCTACACAGAGTATGAGACCCGGCACCATCTGTTTCAGTGTTAGGTACACTGAGTGGCCTGCCTACCTCTCACTGTATTTATCTCTGTGGAAGTGTTACCAATACATTTAACTATCTGGGAATAATCTGTCCCCAGAGAATTACATTTTTCATATCAGTTGAGTAGTCATTGAAATCACTACAGGCTTGCCGTCAGTATTTCTAGCTTCATCATAATATCTGCAGGTATTTCTGTCATCTGGGAAGAATGATAAACTAACTGATTTAACCCATTACCTGTTGACTACTACATTTAATCTCTGAAGGAATAAAAGAGACAAGGTGTTGACAGTACTTTTTCTGTTAGTAATATTTAAACAAATTAACAAACAAACAAACAAACAAAAAACACATAAGAAAATAATCTTTCAAACCAGTCTATTGAACAAGGGCAGACTAGGTTCTTTCTAGGTTCACCCTGAAGAAGAAAAGGCTTGGGGAGACCTTATTGCAGCCTTTCAATACTTAAAAGAGGGCTTATAAGAAAGATGGAGAAAGACTTTATACCAGGGCCTGTAGTGATAGGACAATGCATATCAGTTTTAAAATGAGAGGGTAGATTTAGATGGGATAAAAGAAAGAAATTCTTTACAATGAGGGTGGTGAGACACTGGAATAGGTTGCCCAGAGAAGTTATGGATGCCTCATCCTTGGAAGTTATCAAGATCAGGTTGGATGGGGCTTAGAGTAACCTTATTTAATGAAAGGAGTCCCTGCCCATGGCAGGAGGTTGGGTTAGATGGTCTTTAAAAAGTCCCTTCCAACCCAATTTAAGGTTATGCTATATTTAGTCTTCTGATCTTTCAGTACAAAAGAGAGAATAAATGTGAGAGAATCTTCTAGCAATATCCCATGTTAAGAAAAATAATAGACTGATACTGGCTATCTGCAAAGAGATTTTCAGTTAATGTTTCAAGGTTTTGAGTATTTCCAAACAGTAAAAAATCTGTGCCTGGTCAGGACTCCCTGATACTCTGTTTTAACTTTGGAGGGTTTGGCCACGGGTGCGAGTCATCAATCTTCCCTGAGAAAGTAGTAGTTGATAAGACTATGTGGTCAAAACTGTGACACAAGAAATTCCCAGCATGATTTTACTCTTATGTAATGTTTATCCAAGAGTAAATTACACATCTCTTTTCTTGATGTGGTAGTCTGATCAGACTCTGCACTTTGAAAGAGAAAGAATTTTGGTTACTAAATGCTCTGAAATATTTGGTTTATTTTAATGAACATTGAGGGAAACTGCACTGTCCTGAACTCCTTTATAGTCAATGATTATTTCCTTGCCATTTTCCTGTCAACTTGCTGTCCTACTGAGATATCAATCTGAGAGAGATCTGTAGTGTAGGAAGTAGTATAACATAACAGAATCTAAAAGTGTTTACAGTGCAGCAAGGGTCAAAGTGACTGCTATATTTTCACTACTTGAATGATTTAATGTAATTGGATAGAAAAGGCTACCTGTCCTATCAATTTCTCATTAATAATATTATTTCAAATCAGCCATTTCCAGTCTATAAAAGTGTCCAGTTTAAATTTCCAGTTTACAGTTTACAGTTAAGGGTTTAAATACAGTGCTGTCATTACGCGATGATACTTGATATTTAAGAAGCAAGACATTGCCAAGTTTATGTAAACTCAAAACGTGTAAAACAATAGCAAAATAATGTAAACAAATATAATGAGGACCAAGCAGTCCTGAATATTTACTATGTTTTTCAGGCACATAAGTTTCACATGAAAATATCTTTATATTTAAAAATAGTCATACATCACATCTCTTCCAGAAGTAATGGCAATTATTAAGCTGATAATGCAACACAGAAATGAGTCTTGGCTGAGGGAACTTATACTTAGTTTAATACATTGCCAGTTAATATAAACTTCTAATCACTAATCTGTAATCGTGAAAAAAGAAAACATAAACAATTAAACACTTTTTTCCCCTTTTCCTAGGCTCAGTTTAAGACGAGCACCTCTCCTGACTCCTTTCTCATGCCAACTTCTTTTTTTTCACTGTGGGTTAAACTCAATCCCTCCCAATTCCTTTGGCTGGGTAATGGGTGGTGCATAAGGTTGGGGTCCTGTGTGTAAGTTTATTTCTGCTGCTCCTGGCTCTCTATTGGGTATCCTCTGCTCCTCTGTGTTTCTCAGCGTTCATGCTCCAGCATGGGTCCTCCATGGGCTGCAGTCCCTCAGGGATGTCTGTGTTCCAGCTGGGTCATCTGCAGGCCACTGTCCCTCAGGGGTGTCCCTGTTTGTCATGAAGTGCCTCCTCCCAAGATCACGTCTCTTGTTCTGTTCCTCCAATCACTTCCCCCCAACATGTCTTCCCCAAGAGCATCTCCTTACTGTCTCCTCCCACCTCCTGCCCAACTTCTGATATCAGCCCAGGGCAGTTCATGGCCTCACAAACAAGCCACTCTGCAGCCTCCTGCTATCCTCACCCTGCCAGATGCAACCAGTATAGTATTCTAAGCTAAATAATAATTGGCTGGTTTTGGAAGCAATTGTAAATAGGTAATTTTAATCGACTGATGTGTGCCTTGGATGTGTAGCTGTGCAATACTAGGGGAAGTGCCTTTCTGCTAAAAGCTTTAATTGGTGTGAAAGGAGTGACATAAACCATGCTGTCTACTTACAGACATGCATGCAAATGGTGACAGGTAAAAATCAGGTCTGCTCTTGCACATGCTGCAGAGAGCTGTATCCCTACTATGTGCACAGTTCTGTAATTTCTGCGGTAACATTTTTTTTGAGTAGGATTCTTACAATTGTACTTTCTGCTAAATTAATGCCATGATTTTGAACCTTACAGAGCTTAGAAATAACCTTTCTCTCTTGACAAGAAATGTTGATTTGATCTTCATGTGAACAGAGGCATTCCTCTACTCATCATACCTCAGGTGCAAAATTAGTCAAGTCAAACCTCTTCCTACCTTTGATACTCATCAGTAGTGCATGCTACTGTTGACATATGGTCTGTTTTAGAAAGGCCTGCTGCAGAAACTCGTCTTTTCAGTGTTTTCTTTCTCACCCTCTGAATGAGAGTCTTATTAATGATTTTAAATATGTATATTTAGGTCTTTCCCCTCTTCATTTTACACATAAAAGATTGAAAATGGAACTTCAATATGGAGGACACATACAGTAATTTTTATGCTGTTCACTAGCATGAGATTTATCTCACTAGTCAGGCATCTTTTCTTATTATTTGTCTTGTAATTAAAAGGATACAAATGAGTAGTAACTGGTAAATCAAAGTGAATCACTTTTGGTCATTAATGATCCTACCATACAATGGTAACATCATAATACCCCCTTTTTTTGGTGATCAGTAACACACATAATGCTGATTTTCTCTGCTCACAGTTTAATTTCTAGTGAAAAACACGGCGGCAATTTTGTATTTTTATAAGTTGACCCTCTTCTAGCTTCCAAGTATTTTTGGAAGAGTTTCATTGAAATTCAGTTCAAAAATGAATGTAATTTACTGCTAGTTGATAATAAGAGATCATCTGGCTTCAGCAAGGCTCGCGTGACTGAGTTTAATAAAACATTTGATGAAATCTTGATTAGATCACACAAAGCTTGGTATTTGGGAAACATCAAGTGTGATTTGTGCTTTTGTATCATTCTAACCTTAATGTCCCTTGTGCTGAATGAAATAATCAGCTTAAATGTATGTACACTAATGATGTGTTTGTAATGAAAACATAGCACAGAATTCCTTCATCAGTGTCACAGGAAAGTACAATAGATTTAATTCAGTCCTCGATGCAAAATATTTTTGCAGTGGGATGTACTTAAAAGGCAAGATAATTTTGAAAAGCTCTTCTGTGTGCCATTTATAAAGACAATAGAGTAATAAGCAGGGTCTCATTCTAGGTGTCCTTATTGTTCATTTTATTACATTTTGGAGTTTGGGAAAAATAATATACGTAGGTTGCTCCAAAAGTACTGCCTCCTATTTACTAGTTATTTCCATGGAAACTACAACAGACACAAAGAGCACAATAACACTATTTGGTAGAGCAAATTCTCAGCTACAAAATGCTATTTTTTGACATGGTCCCCACCACTGGCTCTGCATTTTCCCCAGCGACGAACAAGAGCCTGCATGCCGCACTTGTAACCATCTGCCCCAGCGGAAGGGACCAACTGTCTCTGTCACCACTGCTGGAATGCGCCACCCACCACCTCACTGTGCTGACACCCACTGTTTGGTCTCCATAAACATTCAGCAGCGCTGATGGATGTCAATGGGTGCAATTATTTCCGCATGCAGGAATTCAGTTACACCCCTTTGCTTCATGCTCACTCCCATGTCAGATGTCACTTTGTCAGGCTGCCCCTCTGATGCCCTCTGTAGCACGGCAACAAAATTTAGTGGAATATTGGCGGGAAGGTTCAACCTCTATTGCCACACCACCGACATCCACCTCTGATGTTGTGGGCCAACGTAACAAAATAGGAGGCATTGCTGTCGAGTGACCCTCATATAATTGGCTGTAATAGGATATGGTTGGAAGTAGGAGTAAATTCACCATCACTCTGCTATGACACTACACAATACAAGTCTCTTGATGCAGTAGTCATGTACGTAGCTTGTGAAATGTCTGGTAACTTACTCTTCCCACATCCTTTCCTTCCATGGAAGTAAAGTTGGGCCAATTTGAAATACTTTTGTCTCCCATTTTGAGTTTTTACTGTCAAAAGCATATTTGCATTAGAGATATGAAAAAAATTCTGAAATGTTATAAAATGTTCTGAGATAATATTATTTTCATTGAGGAATGACACTTCATTAAAATTAAGCATCTAGATTTCAATAACAATTCTTTAAAGAATGCTGAAATAATTTCAGGAAGTCAAAATGTTCTAGCTGACCTTCCTTGACAGAATATCGTGACTTCTCATTTCAGAATATTTATTCATTTCAAGATATTTGCTATGACATTTTATGTTATTCAGTTGCAAGACAAATTGTCAAAATCAAACTTTTACCTTTCTGTGCCATCAAGCCAAGTGATTTTCATTTCCTTATTTTTTTTCAATTCAGAGTCATAAGTGTTTGGAACAAGGCTGAGGTTCTAATATGCACACTTCTGTAGAATGGAAATTCTGATTTTGTCTTCTGATATTCTGATTGCAGTCTGTTAACTGCACTGTTAAAAAAGTTTACGTTTTCTCTGTGATCCAATTAAATTACATTGGAACTTCTATTTTACAGTATATTCTCTGTATTTTAAATAATTTTTTTTAACTTTTTAATATTGGATAGAGAAGTGTGTTTACTGGCAAATCCTATGTCCTCTTTATATCCTGTAAGAAATATTTTATGATACCAACATTTATCGCTGCAAAACCAGCTAACTACAAAGTAAAGCAGAATTAGTAACAGTCTCAAAAAACATTTTCATGAAATTTTAAATTTATTTGAGTCTAGGGAGGAAATGCCAATCCCCTTAGTTGTCCATGTTCCTAATTTTGTGATAACCTTTTCCAAGCCTTGTTTATTTTTATTTTATTCTGTAGACCTTTAAAATTATGAATAAATTTCTTCTTGAGTTAAACAGAGGGTATGTTGTCAACAGACATTCCTGACTAGGAATTGCTTCTGCTCTTAATTTATGACTATGTTTTTCAATCTAAGTCTCAACCAGCCAAAGCATGGTTTCTCCATAGTTCCTTTTTTTCAGGACAATTATCAAGAAGAAAGGAGGCTGGAGTAAAGGTGTCTTTTTGATTATGGAGTGAGACAATCTGAATTGGAATACTTAAGGGAAGAGGGAACAACATTGTATCCTGTGTGAACTGTAAACCATTTAGTGCTTACAAAGCCTTGGGTGAAATAACATCTAGTTGAAAGTTTTTATTTACTTCTTCATGTGTCAGTGGTGTCAAAAACTAATATGTGGCAGGTTGTTAGAGGGAATTAGTCAGTAGCTTACATTTGTGAACGACAATAAAATCTGGATGAAGAACACTCAGAGTTTCTTGTATACATAAATTCTCATATTCATAAATTCTGAATTTAAATGTAGATGAGATGTAATATTTGGGTCCACATTTTAAATAAAGAACATTTGAATGAACTCTGGATATAGTATATGATCCAATATTAAATATTTGATATTTCTAAAATCTGTATTTGAGTATAATTTGTGGTTATTATATCTACTGTCACTGTCACGTAGGAGCTCTAGCCAGGGATCAGAATTTTATTGTCCCAAGTGTTATACAAGCCAAAAAGTTGTCACACAGGGATAGTTTTCCCATAAAATAACTCCTAAGGCTTTTAGCAACTGAAATAGTTGAGAACTTGATACAGAAACTAAGAGCTTGGTATAGAAACTAATAACCACTAAAGTTAATAAGAGTCTGTCTTGTGGAGAAGTGGTTCAACCTCAGTGTTAACTTCTACATCTTCAAGTAAATGCAGTATTAAAATTACAGTCTCATTGATCATGTAACTTGATACTCATTCCGATCCCTGTTTGAATGATTTGGTCAATACTCATACAAATACAGAGATGAAAAGGAAATGTCAACAGTACAGAAAAGAGACAATATCTGCCACCAGAAGGATTTATAGTGAATATAGCAGTCTCTAGAAAGCCTCCAGCGTACTACCTGCAATTCTGGCATCCATTATTGTTAGGGTTCATATTTCATATTCTAAGTTTGTCTTGTTTTTGATACTACCAATGTTTTTCTGCTGTGAAACACCACCAAGTGCCAAATGATTTATTTTTTCTGTATTCCTAGAGTTAGAAAATTGTGTAGAGGAAAAAGATTTCTAGGGTATTTTGCTGTCATTTTTCACTGATTATAGAAATTCAGCCTTCTTACTCTGGCCATTATATAGAAAAATAACAAATATTCCTACATGAGAAATAACACCATATGCAAGTGCTTGTCAAAGACATAGGATGGGAAGTGTTAGAAATGCAATGAAAAACATTTTGACCTGTGATTCTGGAAAGGTTCAACATTTCTCCAGCTAATATTCCATTGATGTTCTTAGGAGATTTCCTATGGACATCAGTAGTAGCATTTAGATCAACACTGACCACTTATGAAAATCCTAATTTTTAAAAATCTCTTTAATCCATTAGCAAATCCTGTAAAACACAGAAAACTTAGTCTGACTCCTAAAACTGCCGTCAGTAGGATTTAGGTGTCTAAACCCTGAGTGTACAAGATTAATTGCAGACACATGAATGTATGTACCTGTTTTTTGAACTGCAGATCTGCCCTGGCATTCTCTTACGCTCACTGATCCTGGAAGCCAGGCACCCTGTTCTCATACCAGCTCCATTTTGACCACCAGATGTACAGAGCATTGTGTGAACTCTGCCTGTGTTCCAGAAAGTGCATATCAAAACATTCAGTTGGTATCTGAGCATAGCATGAAATGCAGCTCAGAAATACAAACAGCAGTGATGCTTATTGCATGTACACAAAATAGCACTGCAGCTGAAGCACTTCTCTCCATTCAAGTGACTTCCTCAAACAAAGGGAATTAAACCCACCTTTCCAATTTCCCTGAAAAACTGTCGGAAAGAAGTGGCAAGAGAAAAATCTTTCCTCTTTCTATCAGAATTAGATTAGTGTGCAGCCAAGAATACAGTTCATAGGGCCAGAGGAAAAGAAATTTGGATCACTTGTTGTTTTTGTATCACTTCTCTCATTCACTTCTTTCCCTAGAAACAGTTTTGCAGGGAACAATGAGTGGAAGATGAAAGTTTGCCTAAGCCCAAATCCATATTTCAGTTCATAAATGTTTACAATTGCAACCCTTATGAACATTTAAAAAGCAGCAATTCAAGCTGTTTCTGAAAGTTCACGATCCCTCTTTATCCATTTATATTTTTTACACTAATTTACAGTGACTTCTACAAATGAATAACGGAGTATCTGTAATCTCGCTTTATTAATTGGCTATCTGGCTAGTAATTAAATTTATATTCAGTGTGATGGTTTTGAAATGTTTGCACAGAGAAGGTGTTATGGCAAGACCCGCAATATAAATACAATTGTTAGATTTATTAAAGAAACTAAAGGAAAGCATATCTTTTAATAGCCTTTTGATCCTTTCAGTAATATAACTGTTACTTAACAGGGTAAAGAATATCTGCCATGTTCCATATGGATCAAGATCCTGTCAAATGCTGTAATGACTCATAATAGCGTATCACAAGCCAGGAAGAGAATAGCGTTATCACAACTAGAAAAGCAGTGAGAGGCAACCTGTTATGTTTCTGTTATGTTTCTCACCTCCTAAATATTATTTGAAAATCTCTTTATGGAACAAGAAATTCTGTTATTCTCAGAAATAGTTGCAGTATTTTTAGAAAATTACTTTTTTGTGCATGTGACATGGAGGGGGGGATTAACTTTTCGCTAAAAGTAAATACTAAGAAATGTAGATCTTAGTTTTTTAGGTTAGTTTTTTAGGTTCTCTCAACAAAAATCCATTTCTGGATAGCTGTCTGATATGTACTGCCCATTTAAATCGGGCACATGCCATCCATTTATTAGCCATGATAGTCAGTGATACTGGCTACAAGCTACCACATGCTTCTCCACACTTAACATGCATCTGTTAAGAGTCCTTGGTACTAAGGGAGTCAACACAGTAATAAGTATTCCAAACCGTATGGAATAAAGAGCCGTTTGCTGCCAGTAATGATATAGCCCAGATGAGGATCTGTGTGTATGCTGATTCAAAAGGTGCTAAACCTGATAAAAGACAACTTTAAAAGAGAGGGAAAAAATAGCAGAGAAGGAAAATGAGTTCCTAGGGATTCCATAGATCTGTTCACAAATAGCACCACACCTAGAAGGACAAGATAGCTCAGCCACTGACAGTGAACTGACAGTTATTTTTCTTGCTCTTTTGAAAGATAATTGACTTTCTATTTATTGCCCCTATCTTTTAAATTCTCTAAAACAATATTGTAAAGAACTTAACTTTTTATTTGTCTCAGAAGGAAATGGTGAGTGATCCCAGAGTCTGAAATTTCCCATGACTCACTATCCCTCAATTATGAAATTAATTTGGTTCGTCTATAACTTGACTTTAAAACTACACATTTAAAAAAAAATCCATTTAAAAATTAACAAATTTAACTTCTTTTTTCTTAGGCTGTACAGAAACAGCCAGATGCAAAGCTAAAATGTCTGATCTTTAGGATGTAAAACATCATTATGAGCTGCGTAATGTACATTATAAAAATAAAAACATCTTGCTACATTTGGATGCTAAGTTTCTTTGAAACATATTTCAAGATGTTTTCTATTTGTCCTAGTTGTGTCTTTCTGTTTCAGCTTCTTCAGATCTATTGCTGATTTTATAACTGCACAACTGATTAGAAGGAATGATAAAAAAACGCAAATATATGTGAACTACTTCTCTGGAAAATAACAAATACTGCAAGATAACTTCTAGCTCTGTGCATGTGCCTGAAAACATGATCAGGAACTGAAAGCTAAGAGCTTTCTCAAATGACAGCTATCTCATCAAAGCCAGGGTATTCCCTAGTCAAAAGGGAGTCTGGAGAACAAATTGAAATTTTGTGAACTGGACAGAAGCAGTCATTTAGAAAATAACAATAACAGCATTTGATTTCTAAAATAACCTGGTATTCAGAGTAATTTTCTATATGGCACCGGCGCTGTTCAAGTACATTTTCCTAAACTTACTCTTTCCATTCTTTTAAACTTCTCTCCTCTGAGGACAGAATTCGACACTTTTAAGCAAACCATTCATTTCATAGGTGCGTCAAACAACTATAACTTTCATGTAAGCTTTGATGTAAAAAGGCATGATTTTGTATGAGCCTTTAGTTTGTTAAACATCAGACTGGTTAAAATTATGATCTGGTTTCACACTCTCTTTGTAAATCATTTTTGTCATAATTCCGGAACTAAGAAATTAAAACTTGATCTAGAGAGAATAGGAACATGACAGAGAAACAACTAAGACGGAGGAACAGCAGTGCAGAAAGTGTCAAATAAAAACCAACCTTGGAATGCAATACCAACTATTGATTTTATAAAGTTTACTTCATCATTGCTGAAAATATTTTCTTCCATTTATCCCTTTATTTATTTGTTAATGACTTAATAGGCATTACAACCACAATGTGTTTCTGTCCACAGAAATCTTTGTGCAATATCTCTTACATGTCTGTGTAAGTAGAACCTGAATGCAGAGTCAAGGTTCTGTAAAGATAGGGGGTAAGTGTAATACCAATAGAGTTGATGTTATTCTTGTGTAATGCACTCACCACGGGTAAGCAAAACCATTGGCTATTATAAGGGAAACCTAATAAGTATAGGGATAGAAGTAAGGCACTGCTGTATATGTCCAGATTGAGAAAGTAAAATTAGATGGAGAAGTTAAAATTTGTTGGCCTTGTGAAAAGGGAAGAATAGTCCAAGTATTCTCAAACGTGATACGACTATGCTATTCCTAATAGCATGTCAGGAACAATTTCTCTGAACCACAGTAAATGTAAAGTAACGCAACCTAGGAAAAATATACATAATTCCTTAACTGACAAAGACTTAGAGCAGTACTAAACAGTTTGTCTGCTAAGTCATGTAGATACTGCCAGAAAATCAAAATAATGGCTATAAAACACAGAAAATAAACACAGAACAAAACAGTACGAAAAGGTGTAGAGTTAGATGTCCCAGACTACATTAAAGGATCGCAGTTACTGGAAGAAAAGAGGATTTCCTCTGACTGGCAGATATGCTTATTATTTTTTAGGGGAAGCAAAAAATTAAGAACACAAAGATCAAAAATTCCACTTCATTTCTATATCTCTTCTTCTGTACTTAAAGATTTTCCTGGTAGTCTCAGATCAATAACCATAAAGTTGGAGGTGAGTAAAGGCTGAGGTCCCCAGCACCATCTATGGCCCAGATGAGAAAGGAAGAAATGTGGTGCAGTGCCATGCTCCCCTTGCAATGATTTTTTAGCCGCAGTGTCCCTGGAGCTGCAGGCTTTGTGGCTCTCTGTACCCTAATGCGAATGGCAGCTCAGGGCTGAGGCTGAGGTCCCCACCACTATGGGTGGCCCAGATGAGAAAGCAAGCTGTGAAGGGAGAGACATTGCTTCAGTGCAATCAGAGATTGTGGGATGTAATAAAGGAAAACTTAAAAAAAAAACCAAACACAACAAAACAATGAAAAAAGCATATCATTGTGCTGTAAAGGGCAATACCATTTTTTTCCTCAAGTCTAGATATCTTTGGTTTTTTTCAGCCTTAGCATTCAAGTAGGCAAGGTGAGTTTTTACAGGAAAATATAGGAAGATTTTTTTTGGCAATTGCTTAAAGACTTGGTGTTATACCATACCCTAATGAAGAATAATGGACACAAGGCACCATGGGGCAGTTAAAAGTGCAGGAAGAATATAATTTGTTCTATCAATCATCAATTTATCTCAGTAAATATGTGTGACATATGGTGTAGATCTATAAATTTGACACATGCTTTAATACTGCTGCTCATTCTTTTGACTAAT
Organism: Bucorvus abyssinicus; assembly: GCA_009769605.1. Taxonomy (NCBI): domain Eukaryota; kingdom Metazoa; phylum Chordata; class Aves; order Bucerotiformes; family Bucorvidae; genus Bucorvus; species Bucorvus abyssinicus. The sequence continues at coordinate 28,355,010 of CM020028.1, read as the reverse complement.
CAGTAGTCATACTTCACTTCTTGTTGATGCCAGCAACTAATTCTAAAAATTATTTCCGAGTAGTGATAACTGAGCCTTACGTATTGAAGGTCCTTTAAACTATACGGGTTTGATTCAGATGCTTATTACAGCTTTATGTCAGTGACTTCACCTTTCAGGTGCTCTTGCAAACATCTCTTGAATATCCTGATTCTATATGCCCTGAATGTGAGAAAATGTCAGGAATCAACTTTATAAAAGAATTTTTCAGTAGTAGTGATTATTTTTATAGACTCAAAAATATGAGCTTTAGGAAGAAACAAAAAAAATAATTCTTTCATTTCATGCATCTTTTCTGCTACTATTTTAAATGTCAGCTTTTGCATGAAACCAGGGTGTAGTACTCATATGCTGTCAGCTGTCTGTCTCTCACCGTATTGATCTAGTCAGGGAACAAGATGAAGAAAGGCTGTTAAAAGAACTGGCTTTACAAGTAATCCGGAAAGGCAGGGACAGACTCTTTTCTTGATATAAGTCTACATACCCTCTTAGGATTTGTGGTCAAATATCTGGGGACTCACTGGATTGTATTACTCATTGTATTATTTCCTCGTTAATATAGTTGTTAGTTTCTAAGCGTAAACTCTACATTTGCGCAAAATGTAAATACGAACAGAAGATGGTTAAAGAGCTCTTTTTCTCTCATAGTGTGAATTTGTTCTTTGGCCATTAAATGAGAATGCTGGCATTTAAATTCCAGTACTTAGTTTCTAGCATCTACTATATTTTCCTTTTTCTTTTTTTTAATCTTTGCTATAGAGTCAAATTATAACTAAGGATGTGGATTCTAAGGTTGTAAACTCAGTGATTAGCTGCTTTTACAAGGCAGGTGGGTAAGTTCCTGCTTTTGGTAAAACAACAGATGACTTAAATGGTTACAGAAAATCCTGGGTTACTTTGCCTGGTAGTTGTTATACTTGATTTAGACTATCGAGAGTGGACAACTGTAAAGCAAATAACTTTAAAATTCTTACCTTTATTCCTTTACTTGCTCTTTGCCTGCTTCATAGCACGTTAATTGAAATTGGAATTCAGCTCCTTTACCCCCTATTAGGGGTTTACTAACCCCTTTAAAAAGCTGCAAATTGCTACATCATTTAGAAATATTTATTGATATGAGCATAGCAACAGTACAATAAAACTGTAAGAGAATGCTATTGAAATGAATGACTGTGCAGATTTAGACAGTCTTAATGTCTTGAGTGAAAGCTGCAGCCTGGCTGAGAAGAGTTCAGAGCCAGTATAATAGTCTCCTCCAATCACCGCAACACCTGGAGCAGTAAAGCCTCCTTCCCAGTTTGATCTGGTAGCTGTTGACATTATGAATTCATCAGGTTAACAACAACCAACAAAAGCCAATTAAAAAACAGCAACAATTTAATACAAGTTCATTACTTTTTTTTCCCCAAAAAAATATTCTAAAACCACATTCCTTCGGTTCACTGCTTTTCAAATGATTACTTGTGTTGTTTCAAAGGAGGTGGAGAAATTTGATGTCTCACTGTCGGAGATATTAATTAAGACTGTATAAATATTTGAATGAACATTTGTTTGTTATTCTCTTTGCCTTTGTCTATGTATGGCCAAGAATTTATCTGGATACGGCAAGGATATTATTTCCTATTTTGTTTTCTCAACTAGAAAAACCAGTAAGGGTTTGTAAGAAGAATAGTGTAAATATGACAACTGTCAGGTGATAACTTCACCTCCATCCTTATTAAGAGAGAAAGCACAGCTCAGCTTTTGACTATATACCCAAACATACAAGCAATCCTTGAAGAACCACGCACGTAGGAGAAGATCGGGTTTGAGACCAGCTAAGGAACCTGAAGGTGCACAAGTCCATAGGACCTGATGAGACGCATCCACAGGTCCTGAGGGAACTGGTGGATGAAGTGGTCGAGCCATTATCCATATTTGAGAAGTTGTGGCAGTCCAGTGATGGTCCCACTGACTGGAAAAGGGGAAACATTACCACCATTTTTAAAGAGAGAAAAACAGAAAGACTCAAGGTACAACTGGCCAGAAAGTCTCACCTCTGTGACCAGAAAGATCTGCGAGCAGATCCTCCTGGAAATTCTGCTAGGGCACACAGAAAATAAGGAGGTGATTGGTGACAGCGAACATGGCTTCACTAAGGGCAAATTTTGTCTGTCAAATTCGGTGGCCTTCTCCAGCAGGGTTACAGTGCTGGTGGATAAGGGAAGAGCAACGGACGTCATCTACCTGGAATTGTGCAAAGCATTTGACACTGTCCTGCACAACATTCTTGTCTCTTTGTCTTTTTTCTTTGTCTTTCAGTCTTTCCACACCTCTCTCCAGCACACACAAATCAGAACTGCAGTTGTAGCTTGTTTTAGTGTATTTGGAAATTTTTTAGGCTTGTAACGCATAAACATAACAAATGAACATTTTTGTGGACAATTCTACCTATAGCATCAGATCAAAAAAGATAGTAAGAACAGGTTTCACTACAAGTTATGTTCCTGGGCTTGTGGCCATAAATATATTTGAAAAAAAAATTCGTTTGGAATTGCTGTGCACTGAATTCAGTGGTACAGGATGCTCTTTTCATTCTCTGATCCTTTTAGCTCTTCATGACTATTACAATTTTTTTGCTGCTACTGGTAGTGCCAACATTAAAACTATCTCTGCAATGTCTGAAGTAAGAAAAAAAGTTGTCTGTGAGTCTGCATGGATAGTTTAATTTTCCATGATCTGCATGTGCACGAATGTGTGCATGTAGGCAGAGAAAAAAGGAAGAACCACTCCTGCCCAGGATGGTCATATGCAAGACAAGTCTAATTTGGAAAATATCTGTCTACCTTAATACAGTTCTGATCCAATACGTTCTGTCTAATTTTGAAGAATAGATCTGAGAGTTGAGATGAGGGCTACTGCATGATTCTTGACCAACTTAGGACTTCAGGCATCCATCGTATTGAGAGGGTCTTCAGACACAGAACTGTTCAAAACCCCTCTGAAAGCACCCATAACCAGACCAGTTGTCACTGATGAGACATTATACTATGGTCAGATTGCTGTTCTAACTTATTCAGACACTCTTATATTGACTATATTTCCAAGGAATCTTTTGATCAAAAGATCATCAAACCGCATATTCAGTTGTGCTTCTATTGTAAAAGCTATTTCTATGTTGATTTTCTTTGCTCAAATGTTAACTCAATATACAGATTTTTTTTCCCTGAAAAAAAAAAAAAAGGCGTTTTAAAGTTACTTGTGCAAAGTTTTAATGGAGTAAGCAAAAATGTATTTGAAATTTATAATCAGTTCATAGCTAAAAATTCACTGCTCATTTCCATCTTCTCATAAATTTTTTTTTTTTTTTTTGGTGGTGGATAGAATAATTAATATGTTTCTGTGTTTCCTTTCATTTATTTAAAGTTTATTATGAGTGTAGATGTGTTATGAAAAATACTTAAAAAAAGAGTTTTAATGTGTATTTGTGTTTGGGGAGCCTACAGACCATTCACAGCAGTAAAAATACGAATCTTCAACCTTCTACCAAATACAAAATTTCTGTATTTAACTAGACCTTTAAAGTTCCTTCCAACACAAACCATCCTATGATTCCAAGAAAAGAAAAGTTATAATTCACCTGCATCTCACTTTTGTGTCCTAAACAGTTTTCTAATCTAAATATTTTCTTCTGCCTTTCGATCTTCTTCCATCTTTTTCCTTCCATCTACTTCTAAATGTGTATTTATAATCCTAAGTCTGACACAACTGAACCTAAGAGCCATCCTTTTCATTTTTTCACTGTCAGAGTTAACCACCAAATTATGACATTTCAAAATCACACTATCTTTTGCTAATATTCAGCTTCCCCACTTCTTTTTCATTATATACTTTTGCTCTAAAAATATGTTTTGCATTTTTACTTTTAGTAACTCCTTTTCACTAAGTCTGCAGTCTCTTTGCTGGTGACACAACACCCATTACCCATTAGTCAAGTTTTCTACCCTCCAGCTTTGTCTTTGTTGGTAAATAAAACAGTACCAGGGAATGAGAATGTTCTTGAGCACTGAAACTCTCTCTTGCTTATACATATATTTTTAGGATATTTCTTGACCAGACTCCATCCAGCCCAAAAAAGACACTGCTCTCATGTTAAGTTGAGCCAAGAACATAACGTCAAGTTTGCTGATTAGTTTGGATGAGGCCATCAGGTTGAGAAGGTAAGAAAAGTTAATGGTATGACACAGTCAGTTGGTCTCATTGCAATAGCTCAGTCCCAGACACATTTGATTTGCCGGTGTATGTAGTCTGACATCTTTCCTCACTGCAGTTCATTCTGAAAACTGCCTGTACAGTTCCTACTCCTATAGTTCATCCCATCAAACCTACCAACTCTTCTATGTAGTTGTCCTCCCAGTATTTACATGAGCACTTATTTAGGTTTTTTTCTTCAGCCACATAAATCTCTCTTATATATATTTTTCCTCTTTTTATACCTCTTCACACTTTGACAGGCTGTTGGAAACACAAAACAGCTGGAAACCTGCAAGCTCAGTATTGCTGACAAGTAAAACCTAAAAAAAAAGCTGATTAGCAGCTGGTGACCAAAGGAGACGTGGAAGCTGGATAAAGGTCTGATGATTTGCGTTCTCCTGGTGCTGGGGAGGAATGGGAAGCGAAGTGAAGGCCATGCGGTCCCATCTCTCCTTTTCCGTGTCCTGGTTTAATATAACACCAGTCTGACTGACATATGAAACAAGCCAGTTAAGGTGTTCCTCCCCCCTGCATGTCACTGCACCCCGTTGGCTGTGGAGCAACTTGGTGGGACAATGTCCCTTTGAGAAACTGCATACAGAGAGTGACAGATCTCCTGCCCTGGCTGTTTGCCGCACTTGGCCCTTTGCTGCCCTGCCTGTGCTGGAGATGTTGTGACAGTGGCAACAGCTGCTGTGGCGGCACCCATTTTGTCTGCCCTGAGGGCGGTTGTTGCTGCTCCAAGGAGGACAGCGTTGTTGCTGTCTGCTGCTCTGCGGGGCGATCCTGCTGCTGCTGCTCGCTCCTGTCTGCCGGCCAGTATCTCTTGCTGCCACTCGGACAGCCGCTTTTCACCCCAGAGCCGTCCTGCTTGTGGCTGCTGCGGTTACTGCCGTGACTGCCGGCTCTACCGCCTCCCGCTGCTCCTGCCCGGCGGCACCTGGCAGGGGCAGTCCCTGTCCCTGCTCGAGGCTGCCTGCCGCGGCCATTAACTGCTAGTTTGCCAGTGGTTAAACCCTTGCTGCACCAGATCCCTGAACCTTGTATATATTTGTTAACTTCTTGGTTTTGTTTGTTTGTATGATATCAGTTTTGTTGTTATTAAAATAGTTTTAGTTTCCAGAGCTCACCTGAGGCCTCGCCCACTTACTTTATCTTTCCCTTTATCTCTCTCCTACACTTTCCTCCTGGAACGGAGAAGGGGCTGATTGGAGAGAGAGAATTTGTCCCGTGGTTTGGCCCTGCCTCAGCCAAACCAGTGATGTTCTGTCAAGGCTGCGTCAAGAAATGATTTGCACAATTACTAGGCAGTTTTCAATCCAAAGGTTTTGCGCAACTGCTGACAAAGCGACATTTGTGGCCACAGTCCCACCTGCACACCCACTTGGCACAATGGTAGATAACGAGGACAAGGTGTTCGGAACCAAATCATAGGAACAGATCGACAGGTTTGTCCTCTCTCACCGCTCCCAGAAGGGACACTTTTGGTAAGATTCGTTACCTCTGCTACAATAGTGTTCCTCTGGGAGATTAAGCCTGTGATTGCAATAGTATTTTGTAGTGGAGCTATATAGCTATCTTGCAGTTTATGTATTTATCACTGGCAATCTGAAAGAATCTGTATATGTTGTATATAAATAAACCGAATTATTTGTGCACCCAACTTGCTTCTTTTAGAAAGCATCCAGACCTACAGCAAACGGGCTGTTGGTGCACCTGGTGTCAAGCCTACAGTCTCAGATCCATTCACTAAATGCAACACAGGCTTCCCAGATCCTTTTCCCAACTTCTATTTTACCCTATGGAAGAAGCGTACACTGTCTGCTGGTGTGAATAAACACTTCTGGGAGTGGAGTCGAGAAGGCACCTTGCTGAAATGTGTTCATCACACATTTCTTCCTTATGGCAAATAATACCACTGGTTTGAATTTGTCCTATTTGGCTTTTTTTTTTTTTTATTATTTTGGTCATGAACCTGTCAGCTCTGTGTTTGTAATTATTCAGGTGACATAGCATATGTCTACAGAGGTAACTGTACGATATAGGGGTATTTCTGGTGTTTACAGAATGTCTATACTTGAAATGATACAGTACAGATTTGAGTGTAATGGAGAAAAGTTTCTGATTTTACCAGTGCGTAGAAGTCTGGAACAGGTAATTGTGTCTAAAGGTGGTAGTACATAATATCATAATATTGACATGGAAAATGTACAGCCTGGAAACAAAAAACAAAAGTAGAAAATATTGGTTCAAAATCTCCTGGTGGCTTTAAAGTGACACTAGCAAGTTAAGCCACCTGTCTAACTGTGTGGTGCGCTGCCCCCCCAGTGATATCCAGGCCCTTGCCAGGAGCCAAAGTAAGAGAAAGTGTTAGCAAATGCAGTGATTGCCCAGAGTGTCTCCTGGCTAGGAGCAGAACAAAGACACGTGAGACGAGCTTGTGGCTCGAGGAGTAGAAAGAGTATCTGATGGTAGTGACTAACAGGAGCAGCTAATGAAGCGTGGCACACCAAGGAATACCTAGAAGAATAAGGAGTCATGAAGAGAGGTTAGTGGTGGTTGTACAGCAAAGCAAGGAGCAGTCAGGTCAGAAGAAGGAGAGTCTATGAGGGGAAAAACAGGTCACACCACAGCAAGACCTACTAGTCCTGAACTGTGAGTGGCAGAGAAAGCAACTAGCTGTCCCAGTAACACAAGGTTATATTTACACTGAAGAAATTAATGTAAAGGGAGAAACATTCTATCATGCTATACTGTGGGGTTTTTTTTCTTTTCCTTATTTAATAAAATATTGTTGTTAAGCATACTGATGAATGTTTATAGGTGGGAAGAACTGGTGTCTGAAACCCCAGCTAAACGCTGCCAAATGTTTGAATAATAGCTCAAACCACTGATTTAGCAGTGGCCTCTTAACATTTCAGCCTAGCCCTTGTTGCAATCAGTGATTTCTTCACAGAAGAGTTATGGCAGACCTACAAGAACCATGGGTATTTGGGGTGGAATATCCCCAAGCCCCATCACTGTGATTGCACCATAGAGGTCTTCCTTTCGAAAGGCATTCATTTCTGTAACACTAACTGTAACATGCTTGGAGGATTCACCATCATCTCTCCATTAGAAATAACCAATGTTGAAGCATTCATGCACATAGTGGATCATTACCCAGTGATAAAAACAGACTCTGTTAACAGAGAGGACTCATGCGTCATACAGATTGAATTATTTCTAAGGGTTAAACAGAACAAAGCAATGAAGCTCTGACCTGTGGATCGATAAGAAACTTACATCTTCAGCTACGTGCGGCTCTTAATCAAACTGTGGCTGCTCATTTATACCAAAAGGAAAGGTCATTGATGCGCTTTCAGAGAAAAGATTGACAACTTTCCAAAACACCTACATTCCCTGATCCTTTAAATCTTTTAATGAGCAAAAAATGTACAAGAGGAAGTTCTTCAGACTGAAAAATACAATAATAAATAAAAGGGAGCAGCTATGAAACTGGAAATAAACCTTTCAGTCCTTTGACTGACAAAGCCAACACTAACAGAAGATTTTGTATCCAAGTTCCCTTTAAGAACAGTGACAGTCTGAACTCATCTTGCAGCTCTGCTAGGAGATAAATCTTAATACAACAGAAATCTCATCCATCTTTAGGAAAAAAACAATTGAAAAACACTTAACATTTAAAGTAATACTCATTTGAACAAATGTTGTTGCTCTAGACAATTTTAATCTGGTTCTGTATGAAACCACCTTTTATATTTCATGTGATGAGTAAATGTCTGAATAATAACCACAATATTTATACGTTCTTGACATAATGGCAATATCTGTAAAATAAGCTATTATGCAACAGTTATGCCCACAATATCAGTAACGAGATTCAGATTTGTCTTGTTAGGAAATTCATAAAAAATAACCTGCCTTCGTATGAACAGAGAAACATATTGTGAAGATCTTGTCTTGTAGTTATTCAGTTTTACTGTGAAAATTTTATCAAACTAAGAGTTAAAGGAAACTTCATTATCTGTGCTGTAGAATTGAAAAATGGATGCTAGGTCATTCAATCTCCCTAAGAAGTAAGCATGCAAAATATCACCATTAAAAGTGGTGTATTGTATTTAGTCATACTGTATGGTATATTAATCAACAGGAAAGATTAAAAGTGGTGGGAAGTTTTTAACTGAAGGAACAACTGCTTTATTAACTCCAAAACCAACTTTGAGAACACATATGATCATCACCATCCACAACAATTGTGGTAATAACAGTAAACGGCTATTATAAACAAAATCAAACTAATGATTAGGCCAACTGCCAAAAAACTGAATAGCACCACTCGCACATGGTTCATCCTGGCCACGTTAAAGTCACAAACTGGGGGGGGGGGGGGGGGGGGAAGTTGTCTTGATCCTATACGAACCATCCATAAAGGTTGAAAGAAGTTTTCAGGATTAACGGTACTAATCTTGTCAGCTCTCCCAGGTAACAGCGCGGTTTATTAATTTCTTCAGCATGGTGCTTTGTAACAGATGTTGCTTCTCGTCCACACTACGGCAAAGAAACAGAGAAAACAGAAGAAGAGAAAACAGAAGAAAAGAAAACAGGAGAGAGAGCAAGAAATAAGGAGATAGAGAATAGTCACTACCTTCGGATCCAGCGATCTTTAGTCCAGCGGTGACTGCATTCGCTCTGGATCCCCCGATGTGGGGCACGCATGGATGTAGCACTCCAGTGTTGTGCCTTTTATTGAGATCCAAATTTAAGCGCATGGGTATGACTGTAGCCACAGGGTGGGAATGTAGAGAGGACATGGTCCTGACACAGAGTCCAAGTCATGTGAGAGATGTACACCATGCAGCTGAATGCCTGCAAGCTCTTTGTTGATAAAATTTGGCACTGACCAAGGCGACAATCAGAACTACAACTATCATTAGATCAATATCTGGTGTTAGGTGTTATCTGAATGCCCAGGAGGAGTGTGAAATGGAACGGAGGCCCTATGGTTGCATTCTTCCATTTTTCCGCCCTTGATGAAATGAGCAGGTGTGAATTAACAGACTTTGTGCAATTAACAGAAGTGCTAAGCCTGTCTACAGTACTCCCCACACTCACGTCTACCCCGGTGATGCAATGTGAAAAACTGGGTATAAATATTGCCCTAATGTTGACCCTAAAATGGGACAGGAGAAGACTCAGAACCATACCAATGGATGGATTGACGAATTCGCTCCTCCACCCCCCATTCGGGACATCTTGTGGGTAAGATTCTCTACCTCAGCCTATGCTGAGTGACACACTACCTCTCTGCGGGTGCATTTTATGTATGTGGTAATTGTGATTATACTTGTTTCTATTGCACTATTTTTGCATCTGATGGTCTTGTTTTACCAAGCGGCCAGGCTGCAACAGGTGGGTTGTGGCTTCCTCAGTGTTGGACCTATGGTGCCTTGCTGTCTCTCTGGTGAATAAGCTATAGCTGACCTGCGGTTATTGATTTATCAATGACAATACCAAAAGAATTTGTAAATGTTGCACTGTAAGTAAACCATCATTATTTGTGCTTCCAATTTACGTGTCTCACATATTTGGTGTCGGCCTTATAAGACTGGTTTTATTTCCCCCTTTTCACAACAGATATGAAAGAAATTAATTAACGTCACAATGCTTGGACACTTATGAGGGATGGCAAAGACGACACTGGCATCATTAGACAAACCATGTTTTATAAATATGTATACCGGTTTTTTGCTCAGCAGGACACAACGTTTTTTTAATGGAGAGTCTCAGGTTTTTTATACTCTAGAAGAAACACTGAAGAAAGGTCATGCAAGACTGCTAATAGAATCACATCTTAAAGGAGGTATCACAAATACTGAATTCTGCCCTGATACTTTGTCCAGATAGAATGAACTTCAAATAAGCATTTTAGCTGTTAAAAAAATTGAGTGAATTTCAGAGGAAGTTCTTCCAGGAAAACTGGAATGTAACATCATGAGTTCACAATATGTATTCTTAAAGAAGACATGTAGTTTATTCTTCTGGGATCAGTATGTTCAATGATAGGTTCTGTGAACTTTTTGCGGGCAATTATTAGAAAACTATTTCGGTTTGAACTTTACAATAATTTATAAATTAAAAAGAAAATTAAAGCCAAGAATCATTTCATTTAGCCAAATCAGTCATAGCATCTCATTTTGTCACAAAACCTATAGACCAAAAATATTGTTTACATGTAGCAGGACTGGCAGACCTTCTTTTGAGTTTCAGTCCCCTCGTTGACAGTTCAGTAATTCTTTTCTCTCACTGCGTCAAGATAGGCAGCCATATATGTAGACATTTTCTTATTTTTTTTTAATTTTTCTACTTTCACGCTTATGACATTTAAAAGTGAACAGTAATAAGAATGTAAAATCCATCTCATAGGGGCCCTACAATTTTTGTGAATTATGTAAATTCCAGATAGTATAAATGCTAAGAAATAAACAAATTATCAGTTGCTAATTTCATACCATTTCTGCAAAATACATAGAGCACTCAGTTTGGTTCCCTGCATACCGTTCAGTTATTGCTGTGTAAACGCCATATTCCTTTGATGGTCATATAATATGAGAATATAAGCTCAAAGGAAACCTTGATGCACAATTAATTATTAGAATAAGGTATTTAGCTTTCAATTTGTCCTTGTTAGTAAATTGTAATATGACTCCTATTTTTCATTTACCTTACCAAAACTCTGCACAGCAGGTCTTCCTGAAAAGAAATATTTCTCCCAGGTTAATTTTAGGAATGGTACTAAGTGCAGGGAAAAAAAATAAATCCTACAATGAAGACCAAGGGCTTAAAATTTGTGTTCATATTCAAGTAATGTGTTCTGGGAGGTATGTTCAGTGTAAGTTTGTGTTCCATGGTTTCCTCACTGAAGAAAACAGACACCACATAAAAGGCTATACTGTCATAGCCTGTATTTAAACCTGCAGAGGGAACTGGTCTCTGACTGCTTCCTTTTGTCTGCTGCTCAGGGATTAACTCCAGCTATGAAGTAGAGAAGAGAGGCAGCTTTCAGGACAGATTCCAGCTGTATTTCTGTAAAGCAGAAGGAAGGAAGAAACACAGCTCCACTCTTTTCCCATCAGGATGGTGAATGGGAAGGCAGTAAACATCGGGTGAAAATTTTCTGTTATGCCTGATCCTTGAACAGTGCAAGTATGTACCAGTGTCATGCAGACTCATTTTCAGAATACAAATTAGCTCCTAATATGTTCTAATTTAATAGGGTAACCAAATTACTGAGATGAGAATTAGCAATGTGCATAATTCTTTATCCATTTTAATCAGTACTCTTAAACTCAGAAATTTACTTTTAATAACGAAAGGTGAAAAACAAGTACCTTTGACTTAGTCATTCATCTCAGTTCTTTGACCCCAACAACAAATGTTAAACTGAAGTCTGAGCTGCCATATATAAGGAGTTGGTGTTAGGGCTCAGTCTGTTTTGGAAAGGAACAGCCTGTAGATACTTCATCTGATATGGATAAGCTTCTCACATCTCTCACAACTGATAGTCCTGTACGGTAGATGGTAAGATAGTAGCATGAAACAGACTACCATTAAGATCTAACTCTGGCATAAATCTCAGTTCACCATATTACAGCCAAATCTCCACAGCCCAGGAAAAAAATGAAGTTCCTTTATAATGGTCTTACCCTCTTGTATCAGATCTCCTTCTAGTTCTTTCTCATTGACCGGTTTAGCCTTAGTAAGCCAAACCTTATGCGACAGTAAACAATCTGATAGTGTCTTAAATGACAATGTTCATGCATCTGACAGCCTCTCTGTTCACTGCTGACATTCTGAGCATGTCCGTCATTCTCCAAGAAATCCAGGTCTGTTAGCCTTATTTCATGCACTAATTTTCTGTAATACTTACACTATGTGGTATAACTCTCTGTGGAAAAGCAGCAGTAACTATCCACAGTAATCTCTTTTGATTATTCTTTGGGTATGTTCACGATTGCTTCTTTCAGCTGACAGAAAAAGATGGGCTTTCATTTAACATAGTTTAAATTAACTTACAGATCAATCTCGTCACAAAACCTATAGACAAAAAAAATTGTTTACATTGCAATATCGTTCTTTTCTGTACAAAGAAGCTTTTTAAGGGCAGTTAATCAAGCCAAAAAAAGTAAAATATTAACAGAATGGGGAAGGCTACAGTCCTTTATTTGCTCTTAAACATGTATGAAAATGTCATAGAACAAAGCAAGTCTATTAACGTTTCATACAATCATTTGGCAGGAAATTCTGTGAGCTCCTTAAAATATCGCCCTTGTGAATTATTTGTGACATTTTTCAAAATGGTCCTTTTCTGTTCTCATTTTCTACACCTATCAATTGACCACTACAAGGAAAGGCAATTTCTATTACTATACTCATCCAAGAAAAAGGGGAAAAAATAATGACATACCTTCAGAGAAATAGAAAGCAGCAATAGTTTGCGTCAGTCCATTTGAGAGCAGATGAATGAATGAGACAGTAAAACCAAGTTGGTAATATTGCCCAACTGATACGTTCTGCTAACCACAACTTTATTCAGGACTAGTTAACGTAGCTTTCACATAGCTTCTGGGAGCTTTAATGTACTCATTTTCCTTTCTGCTGTAGAAGATGAATCAGTGAAATCTCTCTTGAGATTGGGAAAGCTCCCACCATCACTATGGTAAATTTTGGTGCAGTTTTGCCTTTATCAGTGAATCTAAATTCTAGACTAATAACAACATTTTTTAAGCCGTTATATTTTTTTCATAATAGTGCTGGTGCAATAAGTCCAGAATATCAGGGCTCCTCTTTTCCCCACTTTTTTTCAATTCTGCTTTAAAATACTGGCCTATTTTTTCTCAGAGGTGCCGCCAGCTTGGCCAATGGGTTGAGCTGCGGTAGGTTCATTGCAGTCAGCTGGAACCAAGTGTGTCTTGAACAGGACAGACCCTACACCCAAAACTTAATTCATCATAGCATCATATGATGAGTGAGTTTATACCTAAAAAATAATTATTTTAAGACCAAACTTCTTCAAGAAGCTCTTCTCTCTTATAAATACAGTACACTGCTAAACAATACTAGGAAAGGAAACTAACTGAAACTTACTGCTTCCTCCTGAAAATAAATATTTGTTCTTAAAAATGAAATCTAATATCTTTCCTCCTTACAGTGGAAACACTGTACTGAACAGAAAAGGACAGCAGAACAAAAGACCTTACTTTATTCCATTATATCTATGCAAATTCCCATCAGTGTCAATGGAAAAACTGCAAGTGTAATGAATAGAGAATAAATCCTATCATGAACAATTTAAAAATATTATTTTAAGCTAATATACTCTGGAAGGAGAAAAGCTTCCTGGCAGCCTTTCAAAAGGCCAAGAAATTGTAGTTATACCACTCCTGCCACATCTCAGTTACTCGACAAGTCATTTTACCATTCTTAACTGACTGTAATGTTCATAGGGAAAGTGGCAGGAACTCCACTAGATTGAAATTCACACCTCCAGGGCAGAAAGAGCATCAAGCCTGTCAGTGCAAGTGAGAGACTCTTTGCCAGTTTGATTTGAGACCTAGGTGGGCCACATCTCCTTAGGAGGATGAAGGTAACATTAACAATGTGAACAGTGCTAGGAAGCAGATGAGAACAACTGCAATTTTATTTACAGTCAGAAGAGACATCACTACCAACGAATGTGGTAAGGAACCACGTCTGCTCTGCCTGTTCAGTGTGCAGACTGAGGCCAGGTCTAGCTGGAAAAAAGGGTGTGACTAGCATAGGTACCGCAAGTATACTAGATAAGAAGTGACACCTGCTCCACCCCCAGCTTATGGCAGAAGTCCTGTCCTTTCCCATCAGCCATTTGCTCTGGAAGTCACTCCCCTCTTCCTGTCACATGGTCTGTTGTGATTGGCTGGCAGGGCAGGCACCTGCTGCCAGTTTAGCTGGTAGTGCATCAGACCCGGAAAGCCCTTCCCCTATATACAGAGAGGACTGCCATTTTGTTTCGGCCATCATTTTAGTTCAAGGTGACACCATTTTATGGCAGGCAGCTGTCACTTCGTTAAACATTGTATTGCTCTGTGATTGACTGATGACCATTTCTTGACACTGTGATACCCATGTGTTCTTGGGCACCCCTGTGATTGGCTGCCTCCTTCCTTTGGACCAGGAAGTGCTCCAATATATACATCTACGTACAATACATACATATATATATAGTGTATATATAGATATGTGCACATTAAGGAGTGTACAAATATGTATAAATACATATTGTATTTAATTAATCATAGATAGAATATTTACATACATATACACATCTATATATGTACAAATATGTATTCTTTATATATACATATTTATCAAACTATAGAAATTAAATATATATCACGAAAAAGACATAGGTACGATATTGCTAAAACAGAAGAGCTAATGGAATGAATAATTAAAGTTTGAATATTAATAGAAAGCAACTAAATAAAGGTGGAAAACCCATTCAGGGTCCCTGCTTTACCAGGCTGCAGAACGAGCCATGGTATGTTGCAGGTATGGGAACTTCAAGAGGGCGGACAGGCACCAAAGGGAGATGGGGGACAGGGCACAGACAGGTTGGAACATGCCCAAGGTCTGTAGACCACTTCTAGAAGACCACCAAAGGGCCTCTGGTGCAAACTTGCACAGAAGAGCCCAGTCCAGTGAGCTGGAGTGAGAGGATCCTGCATTCTGCTCCAGCCCAACAGGATGACCATGCAGTATTACTGAGGCAGATTAGGGGCTTTACACAGTGCTGCAAGACACAGGCAATGCTGTCTGCAAAAATGGAAAACAAGAACAAAATGCCAACTTCAGAAGACCTTGTGCGTGGGGACAATAAAGACAAGACACAAACGGAACCCCCAAGAAAACAACTGTCTTTTGCTTTATTTTGGTGTTTGCATTGACATACACTTCAGGCTTAAAAATCTTGTGTAGAGGCACTGGGTGAAGAAGCAGGTCTGTAGTGCCATAATAACGAATAAATTGTACAATCTGTGTTTACAATTCACTGCATAATCTTTTTTTTTTTTTCCCCCAAAATTCTGGCTATGCAAATCCAAATATGCATAAATAATCAAATGGACATTGTTTGCCCTTGGATCAAAACTGCCTGATTAAAACTTATCTGGTTTTCAAAATAGCAGTAAAATTTATCCAGAATGATCAGAGTTACAAGCTGTTGAAGGGCTCTGAACTAGCTAATATATGTCTGGGTCAAAGAACAGAACAACAACATGATCTGAAGCAAATTTAGGGAGCCACTCAAGAATCCACGTCCCAAGATGTCAGCATACTCATGAATACAATACCAATAAGTTCTTTCATTTCACAGCATAACATCCTAGTGCGTAACATCCTGAGTGCGATCTTTCTTGGTTAGATTTATACTACCTAGAGTCCAACAGTGAAGACTCTTCCTTTTCATGATTGGAGAAGTCTTTTGTAAACTGAGACTTCCACTCCTACTTGATTTGCAATGGAGAGCATCTGGCTCATATCTGAAATAATAAATATCTTCTTCTGACACATTTATGAGTTTTCCCTTCATTAATTTTTATCTAGGAAATATTCACTGCTATGGTAGGGTAGTTTTAGAACAAACACCTGGTTTTTACGACTCTTATCAGAAATTTGCAAGGTTTCAGGCAGGGAACAGCTTAAACTTAATGAAGTGAAAAGCTTAACCCTTTGGGCCTTCTTTTGAAGTGTCTCAGTGATACCCTTTCCAGTAGCTTTGAAGGGCAATTTTTTCCTTTACTCCTTATATGTTGTTCTCCCTCAGTGGCTCATAGCTCACAAGGTGCCATTACATTCTCTAAACCAGAAGTAGCAGAAAGTGAAGTATAGAATGGAAGTCATTGAAAGACCTGAAAGATCTGAAAATTTTGCTAGCATTAAAAATTTATTCCTGATCCATTGACTTTCTGAGTGAAAACACAGAATGAATTTACTGTCTTTGCACCCTCCTATGTCCAAACCTCTATACAGTTCCCTGTATCGCTGTTAATATCCTCTTTCAAAGAAACCTTGAAATGTGATAGTATTTATTTATTTTTCAGATGGTTCACAACATCTGGCAGCAACCATTAAAGGTATCTAGGCTATCTCCCTTAAGACAGTAAAAAATACTGTGTGAAAAATGCAAAATTATTATTCTGTGAGCAGAACAGAATTTGACAAAATTATTTATCAGCTCATAAATTATAAGAAATAGCAGACAAATTTCTTTTGGAAGTGTGGTAGGAACAATCTGAAGCTGATTAGATAAAATATTTTTCATGCAAAAAGAAAATCTACAGAAAAAAAGACTGATGAATTTTTTTAATTCAAACCCTCATTGTCAGAGCTAAAAAATAAACCAGAAAAGACTTGATATTTGAGGAAGGGCTAAAAATTCAGTTTAACTGTCTTAGTGACAAAACTTAGTCTTTCATCATCTCTGAATCATGGTGCAGAGACCCTCTGAGAGCTAGGAGAGATTTTGTATATTCAGTTTTGATCAACTCAACCTATTTTTTACTTCAAGTTATATTTGGTTAATATTTCTTATTGTATGTAGCTGAAAATTTTTGTTTTGACATTTGCAAATTGCAGTTTTCGAAATATTTCTTTCCAAAATTTAACTATAAAGACTGATGAAAAAAAATTGGCTGTCTTAGCACACACACGTACTGCTAATGAATTTAGCTTGCACAAGAAATTGCAGCTCTGGCATTTGCTAACCTTTTTGTGCTTAGTTTTGGTATTACCTGAACATTTTAATTTTTAGAACACAATTTTCTCTCTTTCTTATGAAAAAAAAAAAGAAAAAGATGAGAAGAAGAACCTCCTTAATCTCTTGATACATCTCATGCACTACCAGCGCAATAAAAACCCCCACTTCTCTATTCAGAAAGGATTCATGTAAGTCCCATCCAAATGTGATCTCTGTCTTACAGAAACAATTTTGTTTAAGCTTTTAGGTAATAAGGTTTGCCTCTGTCATCTCCATGCATATGTTGGTTTTTTGAGTCCCCAGGTCAGAAGAGATTCTCAGTATTGTGAAATGACAGTGAAATTTCACTCATGTGCAAGAAGTCTGCATGTGGCTAAAATATGTGAAAAACCTCTTAGCTTTAAAAAAAAAACCCAAAACTACTGTTCCCTATTGTGACCAACTTGATTTTTTTGCAAAAGAAAAAAGCACACCTATTACTTACCATGCATGAAAAATGTAATGTATGCACACAACACTTAAAAATTAAAAAATGAAAAACCTTAACATTTTATTAGTTCTTCAATTTAATACGCAGAGCATGTAAAATAGCACATTTTCAAAAGCACACTACAATTAGAACAAAGATTAGAACAGCTTGGTATCATAAATGTAAGTTCCTAACTTCAACTGTGAACAGAAATATTTCCTCTTAAAAGATCAGAACTCTACATCAAAAATTTTAGAGCTGTGTACTTAAAAAATCCACTTTTTTATCTGTCTCTGTTGCTGCCACTGGACCTGCTTTTAATTGTCATCTTATTTCATCTAAGGAAGTACTCTAAAGAGAACAAAGTTCTGCAGAAGTTCTCAGATAGCCTTTATTAAGTCGCTTTTTTTCGGGGAAAAAAAGGATTTATGTGATATTTGGTTTATCCCCAGCTAACGATTTTCAAAAATGCTATTTAATTTAACCAAATTTTTGCAGACACCTTGAATACCTCAGGAACTATATAGGATCTTAAGGAAATTTGACTGTGGCATTTTAGTT
This sequence comes from Bucorvus abyssinicus, assembly GCA_009769605.1. Classification (NCBI taxonomy): domain Eukaryota; kingdom Metazoa; phylum Chordata; class Aves; order Bucerotiformes; family Bucorvidae; genus Bucorvus; species Bucorvus abyssinicus. Next base: position 28,336,912 of record CM020028.1, on the reverse strand, counting down.
TATTTACATACATTTTATTAAATCTTTGAACTAATCATTTGTCAACTTTGAACTAAAACATAAGTTGATGATTTCATGCTACAACTCCACCTGGTTATTTTTAACAGCAGGAATTTACTCCCTTATTTTTGGACTCACTGCAAACTATCTACTTTATATATTTGTCCTTAATTTGAAATTATATAAAATATTTTCTTATGGCATTCCCACATATAGAGTTAATTATTTAGATCATATATGTTTGTGCTTTGTAAGATGTAATGCAAAATTATGGAAATAATCATAATGAAATTCACTCAAAAATTCAATTTTTACTCTGTTAAATTGTCTCATTTGTCGAAGCAAAGACAAAGATACATTTGTGACAATCAAAATTTCTAAATATCAGAAAACACTGATTTCTATTTGAAATAAGAGTGTTCACAGCTTGATTATCTGAATGAGCTACGATTCCATCTTTTCATTCCTCTTTGCAAATCTTTCTTTATACATAAAATAACCTTCTGAATTTAAGAATGGTCAAGCTCCATAATATAGTTCTAATAAAAATCAAACTATAAATATTTGATTACTTCTCTTGCTCTCTTTTATCTTTCTCTTTTCATGGTAATAGGTTGGAGACACATGTACGTCTTCTCTGCAACATCGGGTGAAAAGATTGGAGAAGATAATGCAATTATCAGTTAACTATGCCCTGTAACCCGATACTGTTAATGGAGGTTCAGAAACCACACTCAGTACCTGAGCTTATACAAAGTTGTACCAACTGTAATAAGTCAACACTGAGACAGGTTTCAATCTGTTCCCAGGATGCCAGTTAGACTTACAAAGCCCTCAACAGAGCTCATCGTACTCAGGCAAATCAGTAGTTGATCTAACTAGATTAAGCTAATTCAGCCAACTTTATGAACAAGCCAATGTTGCGGGCTTCACTGTAGTATGGGGACAATCAAACTACTCTTTAGAAAAGACAGGTTTGCAAGAGTTGTGTTTCTTACAGATTAATGTACATAACAGAGTAGGTCACAACCAAACACACAGACACTAGATCTCTATATCCTTTCACAATCCTGGGGGATATGGGTCAGGCAAGGGGTATAGTCGAGACTTTGAATTTTAGGAAAGCAAACTTCCAGCTCTTCAAGGAGATAGTCAATAGGACCCCCCCAGGAAACGGCCCTCACAGACAAAGAAACGGAACAGAACTGACAGGTCTTTAAAGACAATTTCCATAGAGCACGAGAGTTGTTGATCCCAGGTGTAAGAAATCAGGCAAGGAAGGCAAGAGATCAGCATGGCTGCGTGGAGACATACTGGTCAAACTAAAGGGCAAGAAGGAACTGCACAGGCAGTGGAAGCAGGGACAGGTATCCCGGGAAGAGTATAGGGACACTGCCTGGTTGAGTAGGGATGAGGCCAGGAAGGCTAAGAAGCAACTGGAGCGGAACTTGGCAAGGGATGCAAAGAATAATAAGGGCTTCTACAGGCATGTCAACCAGAAAAGGAAGGTCAAAGAAAGCATAACCCCCCCTGGTGAGCAAGATTGGCAAGCTCATAACAACAGACAAGCAGAAGGCTGAGGAACTCAACAACTTTTCTAACTCATTCTTCACTGTTAACCTCTCTCCTCACACCTCTTGAGTCAATGGTCCTCAAGACAGGGGCCAGGGGGGCAAAGTCCTTACCACTGTAAGATCAGGTTTCTGACCACCTGAGGAACCTGAACATACATAAATCTATGGGACCTGATGAGGTGTATCCTAGAGTCCTGAGGGAATTGGCTTATGTCATTGCCAAGCCTCTGTCCATATCTGAAAAGTTATGGCAGTCAGGTCAAGTCCCTGGTAACTGGACAAAGGGAAACATTTCACCCATTTTTCAAAAGGATAGAAAGGAGGACCCTGGGAACTACCAATGTGTCAGCCTCACTCTGTGTCAGGGAAGACCATGGAACAGATCCTCCTAGAAGCTCTGCTAAGGTACGTGGGGGACAGGGAGGTGATTTGAGACAGCCACCGTGGCTTCACCAAGGGCAAGTGCTGCCTGACCAAACTAGTGGCCTTCTATGATGGAGTGACTACATCAATTGATAAGAGAAGAGCTACGGTTGTCATCTATCTGGACTTCTGTAAAGCCTTTGACAAGCTCACCCCCTCCTGCTCCCTCCTCCCCCACCATGCTTCTCTCTACATTAGAGAGAGATGGATTTGATGGGTGCACTGTTCAGTGGATAAAAAATTAGTTGGATAGTCGCATTCAGAGAGTAGTGGTTAATGGCTTGATGACCAGATCCATCTTGATCAGTGACAAGTGGTGTCCCTCAGGCATCCATTCTGGGACCAGTGCTGTTTAATACCTTCATCAATGACATAGACAGTGGGATCGAGTGCACCCTCAGCAAGTTTGCAGATGACACCAAACCGAGTGGTGCATTTGACCCACCAGAGTGACAGGATGCCATCCAGATGGACAAGCTGGAGCAGTGGGCCCATGTGAACGTCATGAGGTTAAACATGGTCAAGTGCAAGGTCCTGCAACTGGGTCAGGGCAATCCTCAGTATCAACACAGGCTGGAGGATGATGTGATTGAGAGTAGCCCTGTGGAAAAGGACTTAGAGGTACTGGTAGATGAAAAGCTGGGCAATGTGCCCTTGCAGACAAAAAAGCCAACTGTATCCTCGGCTACATCTAAAAAAGTGTGGCCAGCAGGTTGGGGGAGGTCATCTTGCCCTTTACTCAACTCTGGTAAGACCACGATGGAGTACCGCATTCAGCTCTGGAATCTCAGCACAAGAAGGACATGAACCTATTGGAGAGTGTCCAGAAGGAGGCTACAAAAATGATCATAGCTCTGCTATGAGAACAGACAGAGAGTTGAGATTGTTTAGCCTAGAGAAGAGAAGGCTCCAGGGAGACCTTGTTGCAGCCTTTCAGTCCTTAAGGGGAACCTGTAAGAAAAATGGGGACAATCTTTTTATAAAGGCCTGTTGCAACAGGACAAGGGGTAGTGGTTTTAAACTAAGAGGGGAGATTTAGACTAGATATAAGGAAGAAATCTTTTACAATGAGGGTGGTTAAACACTGGAACGAGTTGGCCAGAGAGGTGGTAGATGCCTGTCACATTAAAGGTAGTTTAACTTTTGCCTGTCAGAGCCCAGAAGGCTTGCACTGAAACAGTCTTGCAAAAGCAAAAGGGACTTTTAATAGTTTGACATTTGCCTGCCAGAGCCCAAAAGAACTTGCACTGGAACAGTTTTGCAAAGCCAATAAAAAAAATAAAAGTTTATTAAAGTGTCAGATATAACAGATTCAGAATTGTCATTGATTAATGCACTCACTGCAACAGCACTAATAACTAATATAAAACAATAATGTCAGCAAAAATAAAAATATCCTGAGTAATTTCACTGTACAGTGAAGGTGCAATTCTTACCCAGAAGGCATCCCTGTCTTGGGTGGAGGAAAATGAGTACAGCCCATCGACCATCTCTGCTAGAGCTTCAGTCTTTTCCCCCAGTCAGGTATTTCCCCTGCTGGCTTTTTTTACCCTAAGTCTGTCTCTACCTCTTAGGTAGATTTGGCTGGAGAGTTGAGTAACATAGTCATATATGTTTAGCATGTACTGGTTTTGGCTCATTAGCATATTGAGGGACATGAATTTTAATACTAATCTTGCAGTTAATTAGGCAAAGGTCTTTGGTCAGACACTGGGACCTTCAACATTTTCTTGCTTTCTTAGTTTAGTCAAAACTAAGGCCACCTTATCTTCCCAAGACTCCCTCCTTCAGCTATTCACTTCTGCCAGCTCAAGGAATGTCCACTCCTAGAGATAATGAGGGAATTTCGTGCTCACAAACATCTTGAACTTTTGTGCAGAATTCCCACAGACGTCCCAGCCCTCAGAACATTCAATGTCAGGTTGGATGAGGCTCTGAGAAACCTGAAGATGTCCCTGCTCACTGCAGGATTTTGGACTAGATGACCTTTGAGTGTCCCTTCCAACCCAAAGCATTCTATGATTCTATATGATGAGAGGAGGATGTAAACAGAGTAAATATGTTAGAGCTACCAATATTTACCAAGAAGAACTACAGTAGCAAATGAAAAGGGACACAAAGGGGCTAGAAAGTGCAGGGTGCAAGTTAGAGGTTCAGAGATTTTTCCTGCCCAGGAATCTTTGTAATGTCTATTTATATTACATTTTTACAGACTACCAAGAACATACAGGCCACTAGAAACACATTTTTACACTTCTATTGTTGTCATTATAATTAAGACTCAGGCAAGTATTGCAAATCAAAATCTCTCTAATATAATTAAGGATGTGTGTTGTCACAACAACTGCATTTTATTCTTCTTTGAAGTAGATTACAATTGAGTAACCTTTGTGGATGTTAACCCTTACATGCGTAACAACACAATAACCTTTCCCCATTGATGTATTGAATCTATATCATCTCAGTCAGTAAGAACTGAACTACAGGTCTCTGTTACCACTTTAGTTACTGCATTTAAAAACTTCAGAGGTTTTCCTGTTGGAGTTTGATAAGAAGGACAGATAACAAAAGCCTGAAGTGGTTTGTATCAAATGCTTCCTTACCATCCTCTCAACACAGGTCAGCACAGTGACACTCAGCTGCACATAACTGAAGCTGCGTATCAACAGAATTAAAAACATGTTCCAGAGCACAATTGCTGAAATTATAAACTTTGTTTTAAACAGATCCACTCAATTTTGTTCACAAAATGCCTTTTTGTTTTTCATTAGACTAGTTTCATCTCTTTTATTCTTTCAGTTTTTTGTGATTCACTACTTACAAGTTTAGAAACAAAATTGTCCTTTGTTCATGCACCATCTGAAAAATGAGATTTTTCAAAAGCACTGAGTGTTGACCCGACTGTGTCTATTCATGTCAATATCAGCCTTACCTCTGACTCTGGTGGAGTGGGAATTTTTATATGCATTGTTTGCTTTCCTTCTAATGGAAGTTATTTCAAAAAAGGCAAAACCTTTCTGTATTGGAAACGAGGTTGGGAAGAATTAATTCAACCAATTATAAATACTTTAGCACTGACAAAAGTAAAGAATTAGCAGCTAGGACCAGTGGTAGTGCACATTCTCTGTGCCAAAAAACAGCATCACAAATAGTGAAGTGTAGTCTATCGAGTATTACACTGGTTTCCTGACATGGTTTCTCTACCCTCTACTACAGAGACCCTGCAGGTGGTTACAGCATCACAGAATCATAGAACCGTTTTGGTTGGAAGAGACCTTTAAGATCATTGAGTCCAACCGTTCACCCTGTACTGCCAGGGTCCCTAGCAAGTCTTCTGTGCCTACTTTCCTGACTATCTCTTGCCTTTCCCATATAAAAAATAACTTTCCAAACCCAGTATTCCTTTTGTAGAGCAGTAAAATATCCAATACAATGCAAGTCCAGTTTCACATTGAAATTTGTAGACACCACTGTAATACAAATAAATAATATTAGGTGGCAAAAAATATAGATGCTTTCAAAGGTCAGTAGAGGAAGTAATGGAAAAAAAAGAAGATGAGAAATTATAAGAATTTTGCTGTTAATAATTTCCTTATTGATTTCAATTGAAAAAATACCTTAGTATGTAATTTGTGTTAAAACGATGAGGAAAATATGACATGAACAGTTTTCTGAGACAAAATTATTTTTCTTGAAATGTTCTATAAGATTTCATTTTGGGGAAAAAGTTACTTTGATCTGAAAATAAAATTAAATATTGCATTTTCAATAAGTTCAGCATGTAATTGGAATACTTTTCATCACTGAAATGAGCCAAAGTGTTCAATCTGAACTGGTTCAAAACCAACAAAATATAACTCCCAACTATATTACTTTACAAGTGTTAGGCTTTGGCTATGTATATACTCATCACCTTGAAGATTTACATGTCCCAGAGTACACTGGGATATACACAATTAAAAGAAAGACAGGCATTTGCATACCTTACGACAACTCTGTTAAAACCTGTTGTGTGCGTATCTTTGCATGAAGTTAAGAAAACTTGGATTTCTCTTCAGTTTAATTTGGAGAAACACTGCATGAAAATTTGTGATGAGAATGAGCACAAATTTGTCCTGCATCTATCATGTTCTTGCTCAGGGTCTCTTCCATTACACTCTCAGTGTGGTTTTGCTTTAAGGCAATTCTGGTTTCTCACTTCTTTAGATATGTGGTTTTGTTCTAAGGAAGAATAAAACATTTTTTGGTGCCTTAAAATTTGCTTTGAAATAGAACCATCATATTCCTTTCAATAATAATCACAATATCTTTTGAGCTAAGAAGAAAACTGTGTAATGATCGGAAATCCCTTAGCAATATTTACAAATAGGATAAAACTCCAGTTATATAAATCTTGCATGTTGGATGTTAATTTCAGTAGCAAATATTTAAAGCCCCTTTTACTATTTTGAAACATTATATACTAATCAGATTATGCTTCTCAGATTTATTCTAATCAGAGTTACTGCATTAGAACTTTTGATACTTAATTTAAACCCCAAATAACTTGCATATCCTTTAAAATCCTTGAGAATTTTCTCATCCTTTGTGAATGAAAAATATAATATTAACAAAGAAAGCAGTTTCATGAAGTCCATGGGGTGTAGAATTATTAAAAAAATCTGAGATATAGCTTATAAAATGTATTAAACCAAACAAAAGTGTTAAACCTAGCCCATGACACTTGAAGGATGAGAAATGAGTCTGAAGAAATGTGGCATACAAAGAGAATTTTGCCGTGATGTTAAATATAATTTAGTTATCTTTTTCTTAATTTTTATGAGGACATAATGAGATGACTAATAAGAATGAGTTTAAAGAAATAGAAATTCTCATCATCAGGTGAAACAAAATTCAGAATGCTTAATATACTCAAGCATGGGCACAAGGTGATAACCATAATAGATTTCTGAAATAACTATCACCTAAATCAAAGATTTAGTAACAAGAGTTTAAAGTGTTTGTCAGATTAGCAACATTGTTGTATGACAATAGAATGACAATATAGTACCTGTATTTAAGAAACAGAATATGAGCCATCTGATTTCTATACCATAGATATTAGAATATATTGTACAGCAAAGGTTCACATAGAATTAAGATAAACAGAAAAATATAAAAAAATTTAATGCTGATTTACTACAAGATCATGACACATTGACTTGGTAGTTTTCTCTCAGCAAATTACTAGCTTTCTACAGAGAAAAAATATATGATGGCCACATATAACTTGGGCCTATCATGATACTGGCCATATGGGAAACAATTAGCAAGGCAAAAATGCTGATTAATGAAAGAATAATAAGCTGAACAAGCAACTAGCTAAATGAAGAAGAGCTATGGGGCTAAAAGAAGGTATGAATTAAACTATTAAACTTGTTAATGGTAAATAGTCTGGTTGTATTTTCAGTATAGATGAATGAAATACAGAAAAAACTGAGTGACCTTGATGAACCAAGTTATAGGAACAAGTTTTGAGTTTTCCTTCTATAAAATTCTGCTGCTCTGAATGCTTAAAGATAGTGCCAAGCATGCATGTGCCATATGTCATGCCGTGCCTGTTCTGTGGAGGAGCATCACCCTGAGACAGAGATGTATTTTAAATCTCATCAGGCTTCAGAGCACTCAGGTTTTGAATGAGTGTGTTCAATACCAGATTATTCTATACAAATCCTTGATACATGCTCCTCAAAAATATATTTTGTTTTCTTTTAGAAGCATAGGTTTGTGTGCCTTTGAACATTGTTCCAGCATCTAACTTTCAGAAAAATTCAAGGAGGTTGATAATGAGAAGATCAAGTTTACTGATAGGCAGCCTTAAGAGAGTGATTGCAATTAAAAATACAGTCCTGTTCTCCTTGTTTGTTAGTTTTAGGCAACTACAAGCTGAGCTGATGTGAATTGTCCCTTTCTACAATGTGCTTCCATTCAGAGACGACAAAAATCCCTCAGGTGTTGTTATTGGAGCCAACGCATCACACGCAGATTCCTGGATCTCTTTCTAATGTCTCTTACCTATTACTGTACTTTGTCTAGATGACAATTCTTTTGGGACTGTAGCCTTAAGAATGACTGAAACTCATCCATAACTGAGGAGGCGATAAGCAAGAAAAGTGATATGAACTTAATACCAGTGGACCACAAGGCATTTTCCAGGCATACAGTGCTTTCAAGATAAATAAAGCCTCTCAATCCAGTCAAAGGCCTTTTCTATCTCTGTTGAAAGAATTATATGAATCCTAGCAAGAAGTACCAAACTTTATCAGTACTTTCAGCCTTTACAGTCATCCTAACAAGTGACTACTGTCCCCATATAACCCAATTAAATATTTGTGAAGTAGGATAGAAGACTACCTTTCTTAAGGTAATGACCTTGTAGGCATATTGTGATATCCAGCTGCTATGTGGAAGAAAATTAAACAAATAAGTCATAAGAAGAATCAGAGTGGGGGAAGGGGTGGGCATGGTTAATAATGTACTGCTGAGAATCCATTCAAATTGGCAGCTTTATCTGATTTTTTTTCCCCCTTCCCTTCATTTTATTAACTACATCTCCTGTTATGTTCCTATTTAAAGAGACATTTTTTTCAGAGAATAATTTGGGTAATTTGATTTTTTTTATATATATTTTTCAAGGTGGGCTATTACTAGGATGCTGGAAGCTGTGTAATCAGCTGTAATGGCAACAAATTTTAGTTAAAATTCTTGTTACTCCATAGCATAATTAACTCACAGCTTTTTTAAAGGTAGAACATTAACACCTGTTTCACTATAAACACCTGTAGTGTATATACTTGTGTATTATTCTTTTTACATCAGAGTATTCATTTCAATTTTCAGCCCTGGCTTTATTGTCGTTTTCATGTTTCTTCCTTACATTGGGTGGGTAAGTTACTTACTTTTGGCAAATTAGTTTGCTCCTCAGCTTTGTTCTTAGATAAATAAGGAAAGCACTGCACTATAATGTCATGACATGTTCCTTTCCAGAAGAATCATAGATATCAACTTTTTTCCCAGCTGTGAACACAAAATGTTTTGAGTATTAAAATATAGTATGATGACCATAGCCTCCCTCTGGTTTACTCCTGCCTAGTCCCTTGATCACTGTCCCATTTAACTTCAAGAAAGTCTCCATACAGGTAAATTTTTGTAATTTTTACATATGACCTGAAAAAAACATATTGCCCTGAAACTGCTTGAATGAGGTTGATGATGATGATTCTCTACTACAATATATAACAGCAGCTTCACTCAGAGTATTTTTTGCAATGAATGTATTTATTCTACAAATGGACCCGTGCATGCTGTGTTATGACAGGCAAGTGGTGAAAATGTCCTACTGCGGAATGCCCCTAAGCCAGAAGGTCTCCAGGATATCTGATGAGTGATTTCCTTTAGCTTTATTTGGCTCTTGCTGGTACTCATTTCACTGATGACTGGACAAATGCCATTCAAAAATAAAATATCCTTGCCTGGAGGATTTGACACAGATGGGTCTGGTCAGATTGTCCGCTAAGAGTAAGGATTCAAGCCCATGAATTTTTTTACTGATATTGATACTGTACGTCATACTTCTCACAGAACAGCTGCTCACTGTTTGAGTTTACATTGCACTTCTATTTAATTTTAATTTCTTTGCTTTTTACCTGAGACTCCGTATCATCATACATAAATAGAAAATGATTTATCAGTATACTCAAGCCAAAGACAATACATTATTCTGCTATGCACAGTTTTTGGATAAATACCACTTTTCATTGACAATTGACTAATCAGTATGAAGATTATTATATCCAATTCCTAAAAATATTTTTTTGGTGATTAGATATAAAATTATTACTAACCCTACCAGACCGTTACAAAATGTTATACAGTAAAAATTCATAAATTGCCACGCAATAAGATGGTAAAAACTGATACACCAAGACAATTCTCCTTTCACAGTGGTATAAGCCAAGAAATACTCCTCTGAAGTTAGTAATCTGATTCAAGTGAAAAGAGAATAAATTCATAACTATGCTACCATAGACCTTATCTATGTAATAATGCAGTGTATGACTGAACACAGAAAGTTTCAGAAATTCTCAGAAAGTAGTATTGATCATCTTTAACATTTCATTTTTCATTCCTCTAATCATCTTTTTTTGAGTCATATTTCAAAAACAACTTTTATGATTATATATAAGTAAAGCCAAACACATTCCTGTTTATCATACCTAAAGGGATACTTTTTTAAAATCAGGTAAGACTATAAACGTGACTCTTTAAGGCCTCTTTCACAGTTAAGGTATCTCTTTAAAATCATTTCTCGCACCTTAACATTAGAGAATGCTATGCTTCATTGCCATGGTGGGTTTTTTTTGTTCTTATACCCCTCTGTTTAACAACTGGAAATGGATTAAATGAACCCAGGTTTAACATTTTAACTGAATGTATCAGGTAAGCCAAACTATGACTTGGATTGTAAAACTCTCCTTCAGATGTGATCTCAGGACTCTTGATGGTCGGAATACCTGACTGCAGAAGGCAGTGACCCAGCAGCAGTAACTGAGGCAAATATTATCATGTTATTCCATGGTCCCAGCCACAAGCCTAGACTAATCTTATGCTATAACAGAATGCTAGCAGCACTGGGAATTTTTTGGTGAACGGTCCTGGGTTAAGAGAAAAACAGCTTGGTTTGACTGACACGGAAGCAAGCCAATTAAAGTATTCCCCCCCCCCACCCCGCCCCCCACATGTCACTGCATCTTACTGGCTGTGGAACTTTTTGGGGGGACGTTTATTTAAGACCCACGTGCAGGAAGAAACTGTGGAGCGTGCCTTCTCTGCCTGCTGTCCGAGATGACCTGCTACCCTCCTCCCCCTTCTCGACCATGAGGAATTTGCCAATCAGCGCTGCTATTGTTCGAGCTGCCGCTGCCTGCTGCCGGACTGATGCTCCTGCACCGGGGGGACACCGCACCACTCCTCACCACCGTTTTCCCAGCCGCTGCTTCCCAGCCCGGCAGGCTCCTGCCCTGGTCACATGCCATCGGCCATTACAGACTGGTAGTTTTTTCCTCTATCGCTTTTGTTCCCTTTACTCATGGTTCAAGCCCCGCTGCACCAGACCCCTGATCCTTGTACATACTTGTTAATATCTTGTTTGCTTTTGTATATAATATTGTTCTCTTGTTACTAAAACCATTTTAGTTTCTTAAACTTAACTGAGGCCTCACTTACTTTTTCTTCTTATCTCTCCATGACCCTTTTCTCCTGAAACAGGGAAGGGGTGATTGGAGAGAGAAATTGTCCCATAGTTGGTCCCGCCTCAGTGCCAGCCGGTGACATGAACACACCTATGAATTACTCCCAGAGTATCAGGAAGCGCCTGGAGTACGCGGCAAGTATCTAGTGTCTCTTGGCTAAACAGAGTAATTTGTCTCTTGGGCATGTGGCACATAGGTCAGGAAAATAAGTCACCCCTGTAGTCAGTTCTAAACGGTTGTCTCACAGAGCACTGTACCAGAGTTTTGGTATGGTTGTGTAGATTTACTTGTAAATTAAGGTAAAATTTGAGGTCTGGATATTAGGATCTAGTTTAAGAAATTTCAAACATCCATACCTGTAGTTCACTAAAAAGTCAGAGTTTTTCAAATTACTTGGTCATTATGATGTGTTTACTCAACTCTGATGATTAATCATTGGCTGGCAGAATTTAATCTTCAGAAATACGAGAAACATTTTTATAAAGAAGCAGTACAAACAACTGGAATGTAAGTTGTTTCACTTTAATGTCTCTACATTCTCAGGTCTAAATTGTTACTATAAAGTTGTTTTGAATTAAAACTTGGAAGTTTAAATTGAAAACTGTCTTGTATGTTGTAATCAGTTTTTGAAAAATGTAATGGTAGCACAGGATTCCACTTAAATAGTTATTGCCCATGGTGTAATTACCAGTGAAGAAGAATAGAGTGGCTAAACTACAGTGAGATTGAATTTACAGCGGCTAATGCAGCTCTACTTCAGAGCACACTGTTGGCTGAAAGGCAGACGTGGGATCTCCCAAGGTTACGGGCTTTAAGTCTCAAAGCCTCCAGCAGATTACTTCCTGTATAACTACACATTTCAAAGAGCTCAGAGGCTTGACTTTAAAACAGAAATAAGTATTCCTCAGAGAAGGCACCAGTACCTCGTATTAAAAAAATTTCTACATTAAAATGATGACATAATAATCAACATCTGTTCATAGAAAAATATTTCTAACTTTTTTCTACCCAGAAATTTCCCATGTGAAAGGTATGTGTGTCTCCTGGTTCTTACGACTTTTAATAAAATTCCAAACCCAGAGATGTAGAGAGAAGACTGGACATACAGAGATAATCAGACATTTGTAGACATGATGAGAGATATTTAAAGATGTCTACGCACCTCTGATTATCTCTGTATCTTCAGATTTCTGTTATCCATTAATAATAGTATGTTTTAATGTTATTTCAACAGTTCATTATGACATAACAGCCTTATTGTTCCTTTCACTTAAGATGGCACTGGTAATTTCTACAGTCATTTGTAAGATGAAGGGAACACTGCATTAAGTTACACAGTTCTGTATTGGTTGTGAACAGAGCAGCTTCAAGGAACTATCAAGCAGACAGATGTCCTTTCACCTATGGTTACCTTTTGCTTGTAAAGGAACATACTCACCTTCCAAAAAAAAAAAAAAAAAAACCACCATAGTTTCTGTAAGCTCAAGAGAGAGTGTCTGTCAGATAAAAGCACTGCAGCTGCTGAATATGTTTTTATAAATTAAAGCATTTTAAGATTGTGGGTGTATTGCCAGTAAATGATTTAACTACATTCAGCTGTCCTGTAAGTTGTTTGTAATTACTGATTTTGCTTTTCAGATGCGCATAATAAAGTTCTCAATGTAGCTCTTTCAAATACAGCGGCAATGCTGACTCCTCAGTACTCGATCGTTTAATCACTCAGGATATCTTCATAGTCAAGTGAGGCAAAAAATAATAAAAAAAGAAAGATAGAGGCAGCACAAGGTAATGCCTGGTATTATTAGTGGCTCAAATTTGTTTGCTTTGTAATGATAGCTCCAGTCTTTGAAAAATGTTGATATTTTTAATCATATCTCTGGCAGTAGTCACAGCTTCAATATTTCAGTAAGTCCATAAAATGTTTCTTTCATACATTAATAAATTTTCCCACATAGTCTAGAATAAATGCTTCTTTCTAGTCAAAAACAGTATCTAAATATCTTATCTGAAACAAGCAAGATGCTCACGCTGCATAAAAAAAAAAAAAAAGCAGATTTTAAAAGCGTCAAAGAAATTTGATTTGACCCGTAGTGTGATCTCTATTAATCAGCCATTGGTACCACAGGCTATCACAGTGATATTCAAGCACTTGTTTTTTCCTGTTTTACCCAATAAGGTCATTTTGGGTTTTTTTGGTTTCCTGTAGTATCAAAAGGCTTATACGTTCGTGCTCTATATATTTCTAGGTGTTGGTAACATAGCAAAACATATGACAATTTGTGGAGCCCTCCAATTATAATTAGTAAGTAACATTTGATTTCATGAGAAGTATGAGCAGATAGGCTAACACAAAACAAATCGAGATTGTGCCAATATAGTTATCATGAAATACAGATGTGGAAACACAGTTTTATGAAGCACCAAGAAAATTTAAAAATCAAAAGATGGGAATTAGAGCCGGATTGAGGCCCGCATAAGTAATCACAACATTTCAGCTCAAGCTGAGAAGAGATCATCAAGAAGAGTTCATCCTGAAGAGTATATTTGGCTTTGAAGAATTGTTTAACCTTTTCTCTTTTGGAACTTTCATTTAAATGAAATTCCTGACAGATGATTTGTCTTTCAAATAGTCTGTTTCCACTTTTTTGGTAGATGAGGGTCTTCTGGTGGAACAAACTTATCACTACCTCTTTCTCACTCCTCTTTCACCTTCAGCTGTCCTACTCTTCAGATGTCAGTAGAAATGTTCCTCTTACATTGATTGGAAAACATAAACTTTCACACTGTTTGTAACAAAAGCAAACTGTTTCAAACTTGAAATAGAATTTTACTTTAATAACCTCAGGATTTGATCAACAAATGAAGCCACTTTTCAATCTGCATTAATTTGATGTCAGAGTGTACACATAATCTTAATTAATAAGCATTTTTTGTGCTTATGAAAAGGGCCAGATAATACACAGAAAAATGTCTTTCATTTGCCTATAGACCATACAGCATTTAATGACTTTGCGGAGTTACTAATGAAGATAGGAATTAAAATGGAAAGTAAGGGTAATAAATGCTTTTAAAAGTACTTTATTTTCACAGATTCTTCAAATTCTCTGCAAATACAAAGTAGCAATTATGAAGACTGTTTTGTACGTAAAGGGCAAAGCTTTGGCTATATTCTCCAAGCAAGTTCTGTGATCAGGTTTTAGAATAACATACCCTTTTCGTAAGAGAAAACTGTTTTTTCAACTTTCCGTGCAAAGAACTTGAGACCCTACTCTGGTGAAGTATGAACATATGAATACAGGAGTATTTGAACAGGTATCTTCTCTTCAGTGCACTGTATGATTTAATATGTAGGCAATTATATTTTGTAGAGATAAAACACAATGCCACATTAGAGCAGGGGTCAATAAATTGAACTCTAGTTACTCAAGTTCTTAGCCTGCTAGAGTGTATCCTTGAGATAGAGAGTATCGATGTTTATGTTCTGATTCAAAGTCTTGGTGTAGTATCTGGCAAGAGGTAAGGGACTTTCCTTTTTGTCTCAATCTTCTCTGCTCAAAGTTACTGCCTGAAAACTTGTTAGGACAGATCACTACTTGTGTTCAAGGACTGCTTTATATACTACACAATAACTATTTATGTAGGGGATAAAACCAGACTGTCCATTTGTCGCGATGAATATTTTAACAGAGTTTAATTTGCAAACAATTCAAACTTTATCACTAGTATAAGGGAAATCAAAAGAGTTGGATTTTAGAAGCATTTCATGATCAACCAGTTTAAGGACTAGCAAGTGATTTAGCAAAGTAAAACAGCAATTTGATTACAGATTTGAGAATGGCAAGATTCACGCTAACTTACTACAAGGTACCTTAAACCAAAATATATATACACAAACACAAGACCTACAGATACACAAACAAACAAACAGAAATACTTGGGTGCAGAGCCCACTCAAATGCACAAAGCAAAACATCTGACTAGGCAGAGAGCGGGGAGAAAGAGGCCAGCCTGTGGTCAAAATTTCCCTCTTAGAGTAAATATTCACAATGCTTTGGCATTACTCAACGGGGGACAGTTGAGTTTCAAAGAGGTGATCCTCACCCAGGCTTTGTTTTGGCCTCATTGTCAGAAGATCCTGAGAGACATCCCAGCTCAGGGGAGATGCCGGATGCAGCCTGGTGCAATCCAGGAGAGCTCAAATGGTCTTATTTTGGATTGCTATTTATAGGGTCGATGATAATTAACTTTTGTCAGGTACTTTTCCTCTTCGGCCTAACTTGAGTGATGTAATGTTTTGGTCAGCAAATGTCCAGAACTTTCTGGATCTTGGGGCCTTAACATCATCCTGCCTGGGGCCACGACCAAGTACAAGTGTACCAGTTTGTAAGAAGTTTCAGAGCAATAGGGAGGCGAGTAAGAACCAGGCATGCCGAGGTTCACTGCAGGAGGTGATTGTTGTTATTGTTTCCAAGGAATAGGGAAGGCAGAAGCCAGGAGTGTTAATGGGGGGCTTAACACTCTGGTACACCACCTTTCACAGTCTGCACGTAGCTTTTCCAATGTATTGTTGTGTGGCCCAGAGACGGGAATTGCACTCTGTATTGAGCGGCCCATGAGTATGGAGGGGAAATGCACCATCACAGCATTCTCGGTAGGCAAACTATGGTCCATCATAAGCTACTGCGCATCGAAGAAGCAAAAGTCAGTTGAATCAACCTATTCCTTGGAAACTGACAGTAAGACTAGCCGTCTAAAATAACTATTAAGCTAACTGCACTGAAGTTGCTATTCAGTTCAGTATTGCCACAATTTCATTCATATTCAGTGAACCAGTATAATCACAACATAGAAGATGGACCTAATCTAGGATGTGGCTTTAGACAACACTAGTCACTTTAACTGCTCTTCTTTCTCATGGAAGGTCTCCAGGTTGACACAATTGTATTAAAATGTAGGTTTTGTCCCACATAAATTCACTTGTTCAAAAGTTAAGATCCAGGTGTTCTCTGTAGTGAGAGATGCCTCTGGAGAGCAGCCATCTTATTATAAGATAGTTATCTGAAATGGTTAGGCTACATCACCCTTTTGAGATTCTTTTGTGGTTTGCTTTGTTTTGTTTTGTTAATGTCCAGAAACTATTAAGAGAGCCAAAATGTTTAGCTTCAGCTGTGTATGAACCTTCCAGATGATGATGTTGACTGAGATGAAACCTTTCCACATCTATATGTTTTTCCCTTTTTTTCATAGTTGTGTATCTCTAGTCCTTCTTATTCATCATCATTTTGATCTCACTGTGCTGTTCTCTTCATTCTCCTAGTGGTTCTAGGCTTGACAACACTGGTCTGCCACTAAAGAAATCCTGGTAGTGCCCTAGTGGGACTGAATGAGTACTGGAGTTCTCATTTAACTTTTTTTTCCTGATAAATCGTGATATATTTTTTTAATTTGGAAAAAACTTTGCCTTTTTCTGATTTTTATTCCTACCCAAAATACGTATTAATTGCCAACCTCACATGCAATATTGAATTATATTCAAAATTATCCAATCCTTTTAAGTCCATTTTTATTTGTGGATGAAAATAACAACTTTGACTAAAACATGAAATATTAAACTGGTCTAGTTTTCAAAAGGTGGTTAAAATCAACAAAATATGTCAACATTTCTAGAAATTGTGTCATATTGACAAGAGAATAATCAATGGAACTCAAATTTAGGAATAGTTTCACTATGACTGCATTTACTATTTGTTCCACAGAGATCAGCATTCAAACCCATGGTCGAGTTAGCACATCCTGAAACATTACCATGTATCAGTTGAACTGTTATAGCTCCACATAAGCACTTGATCTGTGGTGAACTACACCAAGGTAATTAGAGTAAGGTTAAAATTAGTAAAATTTCTTTTAATGTGACAAGCCTGAACCTATTAGTGGTTAACACTGTAACTTGGTATGGAATGGTTGCATGCTATCATAACGTGAGTCTTCAGGTTAGTTATTCCGGTGAATTTTAACACTATGTTTTTTTTAAAGTCTGTTTCATTGCCTTTTCCTGTTCAGTTTTATTTAGAGGAGAGAAGGAAATTCTCAAAATGAAGGCTAATGTACAAGACTAATTTTAAAAAAAAAGGAACAGAAGCTATTTAAAACAAATGAGCATATAACAAGCTTACATCACTGTAACAGCAGGATACAGGAGGAAAAAAAGTAAAAATAGCCACTACAAAAAATTGTTTATTAAAGCCCTCATCTCCACAGCAGGAAATGAAAAATACTGAAACAGCTACCTTAAAAATTATTTATTAAAAAATGCATCACCAGAGATGTACAGAAAGAAAACAGTTTACAAAGCATCTTAAAATAAATTTATTCAACTATGCCCCAGCAGGAAACACTATAAAAAGTAGAATTTCCACTGTGTGAAAATAAATAAATAAATTTTCAAACAAGGAAAAATAAAGAAGTCCTTTAAAAATAGTTTTATATATCTTAGATTGCATTACTGAAGTATAAAGATCATTCTCCTATGGCTTCAGTCTTCATAATGTCACATTCCCTGGCCCCATTCAACAAGTGTCTCCAATACACATTTAAACAGAAGCATGTGAAAGATCCCTGGTACCTCAGGGTCAAACATCAGTGAGCTCATCATCTTTCATAGCTGACCTTTTTAAATTATATCTTACAATTATATTCTTTCTTGCAAGCCTGTTTTCAAGAGGGTGATAGAGCTGTTCTAAAAGTTTCTTTTCTATCCTAGCCACAGTTTCCACTGGGAATCCTTTATCTTGTGCAGTACATTTCAGTTATATTTGTGTATGACGGTGGTACCCAAAGTTGCGTAGAACTGCAGTATTTTTAAAGAAGCCAAGGATTGCCTGATGATCAGGTAGGAGCACACTGAGGCCTCTTTCTACTGTGACAAGTCATTCCACTGGCCTTAGTGAGGTTGGTTCTGATACAAGGTGATGGAAATTACAACAGAACCAGCCCTTTCATTATCAATCTGGCTTTGCCATTGACTGCTTAAGCTTGGGTATACTTGTTAGCCCTGTAGCTCATAATTTACTTATCTTTACAAATAAAAAACCACCAACTACTTTTGCTAAACTAAGATGGAGCATTCAGGATCTTTGTTCCAGGACATTGCTTCATATGCAAGTAAAATGAACCTCATGATTGTAAACACTCCAGCTCTAAGTCTGTCAACAGGATTTTTGTCCCACCAGTGTGAGCTAGGTTTGCAAAGCCAGAGAACACCTCTACTATCTAGATTGCCCGAAGCTTCCGCTGTGATTAAGAACAGGTTTTTCCTGGGTTAGGAAAAAAACCAGTTTTTCCTGTTAGGATGGTTTTGTTTAAAATGACCAATTGTGATGTATTCCTCCCATTTACATTTGCACATCTCATTGGCTGTGCAAACTTTCACGGGCTTCCTGCCCCTTTAAAAGCCGTGCACCGGGGCTGGCTCCAGTGGTCTTGCGCTTCTGGGAGCTTGCACGGACTTGCGGCTTGGCTCCGGGAGGACTTCCAGGCTCCGTTTCTCCCGATCGACCTCCAAGGACTGGCACTGCGCTTTGTCCTCGGCTTTTTCTCTCGCTCAGGGCTTTTGCTTTCTTGGCATGCAGGCTCCAACTCTGCCTTTTCCGCCTGCCTGCAGCCACTGCACCACCGCGCTCATGGAATGGACCCTTCACCACTGCACCCCCACGCGCATGGGACGGACTCTCACCACTGCTCCCGCACCGCAAGGAACGGCTGTGTCTCTGCTGCTTCCCTGCTGCCACCGCCGTTCCTGCCGCTGGTGTGCTCCAGAGCCGCTGTTCCTTCGCTGCCGTTTCTTTAACACCCACGACCAAATCGGCTCAGCTCAGCGGCGCGGCTCCTGCATCCATGTGGCAACGCAGCGTTCATTTCAGCCGCTGCGGTTTTGCTCCGCCCCTGCGAATCCTCCGACCACGTGGCCACCGCCATTTCGGAAACTGCTCAGTACTGTTTTCTTTTTCTCTCGCTTTTCTTTCCTTAACCGGATTTAACCGTCGCTTTCCAATCCCATATAAACCTGTTAATATTTCATTTGGTTTTCTGTATATAATATTTTTTCTAGAGTTATTAAACTTGTTTTAGTTTCCCAAACTTCAGAGGTCTCACAAATTTTTCCTTCTTTCTTATCTCTGCTTTTAACCCTTTCTCTCCCGGAGTGGGAGAGAGATTTTAGTGAAAGAACATGTCCCTGTGATTGGCGTACCTCAGCCAACCAGTGACAAGGCTTGAGGCAGTAAAGGATGAAGTGATTCTGCTGTGTTCCATCAGACCTGGATCGGTTACCTGCTTTATCCATGACAAGCCTTGGAAAGCCACCATGCCTAATGATGCTGTACAAAGAGAAAAGTCAGACTCCATGACTTCTCCCAGCAGTACTCATCCCTATGTCAATATGTCACCCTTTCTGTGATAGTAAGAGCAGCAAAGCCTTACTCTCAGACGTGTTCCTCTAATATTTATTCTAGGTGTCTCTGCCTTTCCCTGCTAGGGGCAGGAGCAGTCGGGCCCTGGACTCTCAGTCTTGGTGTGGCTCAGACAATTTTGACCACACTGGTAATCTGATCTGTTTGTGTGCAGAAAAAAAGACTATGAAAAAAAATGTCCTGAAAAATATTTATGGTCTTAGCAATAATGATAAGTTGAGAATTAAGCGTTCTAAGTAGCACTACTGTAAAAACAGGGAAGATAAACTCACATTATACACAGTAATTACTTCCATAAATGTAAAAAGATATATGTGTGTGTATATGTATATATAAAGTCATAAAGAGCAAAGGAACTAAGAGAAAGATCAATCTCAACTGAAACTTAGTGTGTGACAATGTGGTTATTATAACATATACGTCCATGAAATTAAAACATTTCACTACTTTGGAGAAAGCTAAAATAAATATAGTCAACCTCTTAGAGATTGATTCTGCATATAAAATTCAAGCAAAATTCCTATTTGCATGAATAAAGACTTCAGAATTGGGCCAAACGCTTATTTCTCCCTTCTGCTGTGTAATTCAATAACTAGAACTGCAAAGTAAAAATGCATACAAAAGGGAACCTATTGTGATGTGTCTGTTCACTTTGTCAAAAAAATAAAATCATTCAGTTGCGATATGTGAAATCAGACTTCAGTATCTCTTCATGATCTCAAAAAAACGTAGCACTAGAAATAAAGTTCATCTGCAGTAAAGTTGGTTGAGTGTCAGGGATGACTACAGCCAAGGAAATAATTCCTGGCATATTGTTTATTCAATGAAATTCATCATTTCTTCGGCCCATGATTTGTCTGTGATCAGACAGGGATTTTATCAGTGTTACTCTTCTTTCAGAATTGTTAAGAGATGTCATGACTGAGTGCAACTTGATCCAAAAGACATTCACAAACAGCTATTCAAATTCCACACCTGGCCTGAAGCCCATGTGTGTCTCCATGAGTTTGTCAGGTAGCAAATTTCTCAACAGAGCATTTTCTCACGGGTTTTTCACTAACCTTTGTAGAACATCTTGGAGTAAAAGTATGTGACCTCTTTTCAATAAAGGCTGCCTTGCTGAAACTGCAGTTCTTTATGCTAACCTTGGGAAACAGAGGCTTAACAGAAGTTATGGGTAGAAGGTTTAAAATCTTTAACAAAGCAGTACATATATTACTTTTCCTCTGGTATTTCCTACATCACCTGTAGGGTGGCAAGGGAGGGAAATTGGGATCTTAGGAGCATCGGGTGGTATAAATGACCATGGAATCATGTGACTAAAGAAGTAATCTTTAAGATGTAAATTGTGCTTAAAGTCCTCATTCCACATAAGCCCCCCACCTCTGCCCCCCTTTTTCCTCTTGGTCAACCTGCTGTGCACACAGGCTTCAATAAATAGCAATTCCAAGCTCAAGGATGTCAGCTATGACTGAAAGCTCTGTTTTGCACATTTTTTGTTTTCAAATACTTTGTATCTACATGAAAATGTCAGTAGGGACACAGAACACTGAGTTGAAATGTTAGCTGTGCATCTTTTTTTCCATGTAGATACAGGTTAATACCCATATTTGGTGCAGTAATGTTTATTAAGGATACCAAGGATAGGAGGATTGAGCCAAAAAAAAGCATTCTCATTTCTTCAGCAACTTCCTACTCACTAATCTAAAATAAATCTGGCTTTTTGCAAGAGGTAGCTAACTGGCTAGTAGAGGAAAACTCTCATGGGATTTCATCTGCATAAAGTAGTAGGATCTGAGCCCTCAACGAAAGGAAAATTTCATAGTGTTTCACTATGTTTCATAGTGTTTCAGGTATCTAAACCTTCATTTACAATACTTCATATCTCCCTGAGAATACTGGACATACCCTTTAGTTGTGTTATGTATTTCCCCTATCTTGCACTACCAAATACTCTTTTTCCCATAGTGATTTTGGAAAAGGAAAATATGTTTCATAATAGGTTTCTTATTAATTTTGAGGGTTTTAATAACAACATTCAGGAGATATTATTGTTCTCCTTTTACAGGAGAATTCTTTTTTTGCTCTATTAAAAATCATTTATCTACGGAGTTTAATAAAATTCCTATATAAAGAAGTTCTTATATTAATATGTGTATTTTATGCCACTTCAGCTGTAGTTCCATCTTTAATTTCATATAAGCTATTTGGAGTTGATTAACTAGCATATAATCTCTGCCAACCTAATACATGAAAAGTTGGTGGTGTATTTTTAATCATCTATATTCAGAGCTGGAAATTAATTTTACTTTGATTTTTTTAAAACATCTCCTGATTAAAACTTAAGCAGTCAAACATCTCAGGCATTTAACTTCAATGTTGTGTCCTCCTCTATCAGAACAAAATTGGGCATTTTTCTATACACAATAGAGGAAAAAAAGCAATTACTATCAATCAGTGACTAAGCAACAGATTGGAGTATTTAGAAAGACTCATTCATACACAGATTTGCAGCAGTGTTCAGCTCTTCTGATTAGATTCCATAGATTTTAAATTGTAGCTAATTAGGCTGTCATAGGTTCATTAATGGCTCTACTGATTCAGCACTCCCTCACCTGCATGCATATTAAAGCTCATTAGCTCCCTTGTCTGAAATACCACCTGCATTAATTGCTGCTGATGTACCAGGACTCTTCAGAAGGCTCTTCTGACAACTAGTCTACCTGCTTGTAATACCCATTGCCCCCAGAGCTCTTCAGGAGAGCTAGCACATAAAGTTCATAGTGTTTCACACATTGTAATGCTGCAGCTGTTGTGAGGGCAGTCAAGCCTGTTTTCTGCTTAACAGCAGGAAATAAATAATTAGCAATGCCTATACTGTAATGCTTACCACAGGACCAGTTTATTTGCTCTGGAGTCTCACTACTGTAAGCTACCTAACAATATCATGTACTAACAAAGTGCTGCGGGAGATCCAAAGACATAAATAATCTATCATGACCAAGAAGAATAGGTGACCTCAAGTTAGAATAGAACTGATGTTCTGTGACCTCATTAGATGAAATATTTGGTGCGTTATCTACCATAAGGACAGTGGACCAAGCCTGTGACACACTTCTTACTAATTCTTTAGTCCTTTGTTTTATATAGGCATCTGAGCAGATATCAGGGTGCTAGATTATGTATGACAGGGGTTACAGTTTATGGCTTGAGTGATAAAGCAAAGCTGTAACTAGCTGGATGCTACATCACTCTAAGAAACAGTTCTTCCTGGCTCCTGATTTCCAAGCAGTTACAAAGACAGACTAGTAAGCTAACATGTGACATAAAACACATCTGATAACATTACCGACAGCAACTTGTTGTGTTGAAAAGCTGTTAAACTGCAGAAAATGTCTTGCCTTGTCATGGAGGGTTTTGAAGTAAGCAATAGTAACATTTCATAGGTGTCCCTGAGCAAAATTTTATCTTCAAATTAATTGTGTTGAGGAAGCTTTAATGTTTTTTCCCAGGAGCTAAATATATCTCCTTTCAAAGCAGTATTTCAGATTTATACTGTTTCATATTTCTCACTTCTTAATAGCAAACTAAATAAATAGCAATACTTTGAAATAATTTAATTTTTAAAATATTGAAATGGTAATAATTGAATTTTTACATTTTCTTTCTTAGTTGGTTTACGCAGACATACATTTATGCATACGCAAGCATTTACATACCTCAAAACTTTTGTGTATATTACAGTAAACAGAGAATTAACAAAGTTTTGCTTGACTTTTCTTCCATGTGAGGAATATTTGGAAAGGAATGAACCATCCTTACATCTTCTTTCCCTTGGAAATGAATATTTTCTGAAATTTGGTATCTATTACAAAGTTTTGAATAAAGTAATTGAAAGGAGTACTAACCATAATTGTAAATTTACCATACAAACTGACATTCCAGATTTACTTCTTCAATACTGAAAATACTTGACAGAATAAGAATCTCTGTGTAGTAAAACCTAAATCCTGTTTCCGTAGAAATCACTATCAAAACAGTGACTTAAGTGATGAGTGATGCCTCAACTAAATAAACACAGAAATAATTAGAACTTTACAGTTACTGTTTGAAGCTCTTCTTCTGACACTGAGTTCTTACCTTTTTAAAACCACCAAAACTGTAATTATCAAAGAAGAAGAACTATTTGAGTAACCTCTCAGTTTGCGCAACAACAGGCACTGCAGCACAGAATAGTCAGAGCTTCCACAGTTCTATTCCTCTCCTCTTTTTCCTGGAAACACTCAAGTGTCTGATGACACATACTCCTATTATGAATGTGTTAACATCTTGTTGCAATTTTTTTTCCTGTACTAACATAAAAAAAAGAAGGAATACCTTCCTTAGTCCACCTTGATCCAAGTCTTGAATGAGAGTAAGAACAGAAAAAAAATAAATCCATATTTTTAGTATAATTTTGTTATGATCAAAGACAGCATCCATGGTTATATTAGTAGTGTCACAATGATGAAAAATTAATACTTCAGAAAATGTTCCAGACTATGAGAAGTGAGTGTAGTGTCAGTCTAGATAGGCAAGTTAAGGTAAGTAAGGGCTAATCCTAAGCTTTCTACTGAACTCTAGCTAATACTTTGATCTCGCAAGTCTGAATGCCACTCTGGCAAAAAAGAAACCACTGTATCAACAGCATGTGGCTTAAAAATACCTTGCACGTGCTCTGAGGCACAGACAGATGGAACCAGCAGAGTAAACCCACTGATGATGATGTAGAGCTATTTTGGCAAGGTCCAAGATATATTCCCTTCTTCCCACCTGTGTAGCTGCTGACAGATGTCAGCAAACCTAGGGTAAGAAAATGAGAGCTCAGTTGCCCACCTCTTCCCACCTTATTCGTCCTCTCCGGTTCTGCAGAGATCAAGAGTGTGACAGGAGGGTCTTATACTAAAGGACTCCATGTGGAGCAGTCTTTTATTCTTGTCAAGATGGAGGCGAGTGAGAAAATGACTCCTTATGCTCTATTTTCCTGTAAGTTTTACTTTGCTTACTCTCTTCTTTTAATTAAGTGCACTTGTGGACTGAAAATAAAAATATTGGCTCTTCATCTTTCAACTTTTTGTTAGAGCCTAATTGTATTCCAGAGGTAATCAGATTTACTAATTTATTTGGATGACATTCTTCACTTCAGCCTGGCACAGGTACAGCTTTTATTCAAATGTGATTATGGTCATGATACCGTTTCAATGTATATGGACAAGTCACTGATTCTCAGGTATTTTTCCATTTTGACCTAGGTTATAAAACATCAGGCAATGACCACTGACAATGATTTGCAGCTTTAGTGGCATTCTCAGCTGAGTGACTACACCAGAGACCAATGCACTTTCTTATCCTTAGATGTGGGATTTGGGACACAGCCTCATGTTGGTGGCATACACTTGCTGGTGCTTTTTTACTAGTCAGTGAAGGGAACTCTTTTGGCACTCTAGTATTTTTAGAATATATTTCTGTAAGAGTTTTTAAAGTGTAAAAGCAAACTCCTCTATTTCTTCTAGCTTTAGTGCTGTGTAGATTTTCTGATATTTCCCAGAAGTGCTGTCTGAGAAGGTCTGTTGCATCACAATGGACTTTCCGTAATTAAAACACAGAGAATAACAAAACATATATTTTCTAAGTATATAAAGGATCAAATTGTCACCCAGTACTATACAGAAAGACAGCGTTTTGGAAAGAATGTATTTCTTAGCCCATGAACAGATTACTGTGCACTATCTCATGCAAATACTTTTACGTACAAATCACAGAAGTATTTGTCCATACAATAGTATTATTTTCCTCCTCTCACATGCACATACACACAAGCATCCTTGTGTTTTGGAAAAGACCAGAAGGACAGTTGGAAGGATCAAAATGTTTGTTTCCTCTCCAAACATCAGCCTTTGAGCACTCTAAAATAAGCATTGGGTTTAAGAAAAATCAGAGTCGGTCCTGGAAGGGAGAATGCAGCTCTTCCTGACACTTTTTCCCATAAAGTACATAATAAAACCTCTTCCTAAACCTGGGATTAGTTATTACAGTCTGCTCACTGGGGCACAGAGAAGAGCCACTGGCTGCCAGCCAGTAAGCAATGTGGCTTCCTTCCAGCTGCTCTGCCACTGCCAGCGAGCCACTCTGCAGTGACGGTGTGTAGATACACGTGATCTGCACCAACGGTTTTGACATGTCCCTATTCATGCAACTTCCTGGGGGCCCTGACTGTAGTTTCATTTGCACCAGACTGCTCAGTCCAAAATATTGACATTAGGAAACACTGTCGTTGTTCATTAATGTAAATGGGAACTGGCTTTAGATTAGACCTGCAGATTTTTAATTCTATTGGAAATGTACATTTTTCTCCTTCGTTTTTCTTGGCATAGGAAGGGAATATAAGGGCATCTTATGTTTGTCTCTTTTTTGGTAACCAGTTCAGCCAGCATATCTAAACCAAAACAGTTTATATGGTCAAGTATGAAGCACAAACTATTTTTGATGCGCATTATACTTCTATATTAATTTTAAATAAGTTAGGAACACCTCTGCTTTTCTTTCTTAAAATGTTTTGGCCATTTATCTTTGAAACTGCAAAGTTAGCAGAAAAAGATCGTCTCAAATTCTTGCTGCAGTGTCTTTTATTATTCTTACGCAAAAGGGAGTGCAGAGCGCCTTTGAGACCTTAAAGAAACCTGACTGAAAGGACAGGCCTTTGAAGTCTAAAAAACATGTATAATCTACTTTTACTTAGTCTAACAGGAGAACCATATTTACCATGCTCATGTCATTACGGGTTTTAGGTTTTTGTTCTGAGTACAAGGTGTATGATAGTCTGGAGATTACCAATTTGGGATACATTTGAAAGTTGACTTTGATCTCCTTAAAGCTAACAATCTCAGCTTTGGAAGGAACAAAGAGATAAGAGAAACTAGAAACCTAATTTGCATCTGATACCTCTGGAAAAAAGCAGAGAAAACAGGGAACAAAATAACTAGAAAGTCAAAAGTCTTGCTCTGTTCACTGCAGGGTCTTTGTAAAATTGCTTGTTTTATAGCTAGAAAGACATCCAACAGACTGCAGTGAGATAAAAAACAGTAAGTCAATTATAGCCATGGGCAGCCTTATTCTTTATATGGCTCGTAAAACTAGGATTTGTTTTTAATGATGAACTAAAACATGTATCTTCTGCAAGATATCAGCCAGAAGCCACACAATAGAGGCATTTATTTAGACTTCAGAAACAAGTCTGATAAAAACTGGATGTTAATTATAAAAAGGAATACAGGAACAACACTCTGTTAAGAGCTCTGTTTGAAAGTGTGTTTTGATGATTTTTCTTTTGAATCAATTTCATCCACTGTCTTATCACATCACACCACATCTTAACCAATGATTCAATACCAACACAGAGATACTGCATGGCTTTCTTCCCGTTATCAATATGAATGAAGTGCCCTACCGGAACGGGTCAGAAAAGCCGTTGCCCTTTCCTTGTGTAATTGTTTCCTGAAAAAAACACTTCTCTTGTGTTATCTGCAAGGAAATGACCAGGTCAACCTGCACTTCTTCAACCTTGCCAACTCTAACATAAAAACCCAAATGTGTACATTGGAAAACAATGCCTAGCACAGCTGAATGCTTTACTGCACACAATTCTCCCCTGAAGAATAAGTACAAGGCATTTGAAGGAGACACTATTAGTGTCATTAAATACAAGGGGGCAGGCAACTTTCCCTGTATGGCACTCAGAGTCTTCAAATGCCTGAGTGACTACAAGGCACCCCACACAGTTGAGAGGATAGAGAGCTCTGAAGATGGTTTGTGGGTGGATACACAGCTCTAGTTCACCAGCCAACTTACAAACACACAAGGAGAGATGGCTGCAGCAGAGCTAAGCTCTGGGGTGGTCTGGTGTAGCTAACCTAAGAATCTGCTCTAGCCTCTTCCTTCTTCATCTAGAGACCCAGATTGCTATATAGTCCGCAGTTTGAAATACACTCTCAAGCCCTCCAGACAAGCAGTAAGAGTCTTCATTTCACTGTGTATGAAAATACCTGTGGCCAGGAGCGATAGCTGTCTGTGCCAGGTGATCTTACACTCTGATGATTTCAGCCTGAAAACCAATGAATAGTACAGAATAGATTCTCATTGGCCTCATTTAATTATCTCATAAGGCAATTGTTAATGGGGATCAGAGGACACGAACTGGGGGTGTCACCAGTTGGCTGAAACTGGCCAATCACAGGACAGAACTGTCTTTCTGATCAGCCCCTCCTCCACTCTAGGAGAAAAGCTTAAGAAGAGAGGTAAGACAAAAAGAAAAACGATGGTGAGGCCTCTGTTAATTTCGGGAAACTAAAACAGTTTTAATAACAATAGAAAGACATTATATACAGAAAACAAACAAGATATTAACAAGTTTATATAGGATTAGAAAACAGGTGCAGTGAGGGTTAAATCACGGTTAAAGAAACAGCAGCAACAGGAAAAAAACCTACCAGCCAGTTCAATGACGGCAGCACGTGGCCGTGGGGCCATGGCTGGGGCTGGGACTGGGACCGGAGCTGGCAGCGCTGGCCCATGTGCAGGGCCGGGCAGGAGGCAACGACAGGAACCCTCTTTGGAAGCAGCAGGTGGGTTGTGGAGCAATGTGATGTCAGCAGCAGCAGTTGCAGCAGTCCAGACAGCAGTGGCAATGAGGATCATGGCACAGTGTGGCCCCAGGGCAAAAGCAGCCATAGAGATTGCGGCGGTCAGCAACGCCAAGTGATACGGGGTGCAGGACAGACCGGCCATGAGAAAAGCGGCAGCGGCAAGGGGTCATGGCTGGAGGCATGGAGCCAAGCAGAGCAGCAGTGCTGATCAGCAGGTCTCAACACAGGCAAGAAGGGGGGTTGCAACCAGTCGGTCATGGCGAGTGAAAAAGACATCAAGCTAAGGGGGGTTGCGACTTGCCCTGAGCAGCAGACAGAAAAAGGTGCAATTTCCTTCTGCACGTTGTCCTTAAAGAAACACCATGCCCACCAAAAGCTCCACAGTCAGTGAGATGCACTGACATGAAGGGAAGGAATACACTGACTGGTTGTTTGATATGTCCATCACACAGAAACCAGCCCTGTTTATCTTAAACCAGACAGGAGGGCATACAGGCACCAACTGAAATCCTGGTTTTCACTTACTACTAAATGCAAAACTCTCACTGGTAGAAATGGTTACAAAATTTTATCCATTTAAACTAAAAATGGAAAGTCCTGTAGGAAAATGAGAAAGGGTTACACAGGGTTGCAGGAAGGTCATTTGACCATCAAAGAAAGCCAAATAACTTGTAATGATCCGTTCACTTAGCTGAGGAATTATATCTTGATTTGCTCCTAAACACCTTCTGTGAGTGGGGAGGGGTTAGGGTTTGGGGATTCTGAGGGGGCGGATTTGGTTTTTTGGTTTGTGATTTTTTTTTTTTCTTTTTTTAATGATAGACCATAGGTTATTTAAGACGGCTAAGGGATTTTCACATTTTTTGTATAATATACACACCCTGAAATTCTGATTGGAGCCTACAGTAACTTTAATGACATTTGGGTTGCATCAGATGATACAATTAACCTGCTAGTTTTAGTGTGTATTCTTTTGTTTTGTGTTTCAACCATTCTTTATTTATCTTCCTGTCTCCTGGCAGAAGATGTTCTCTCTTTCTCCTCCAGTCTGTTAAATATTTAGTTAATAAAGTTCGTGTTATTTCAAACCGATCTACAGCAACAAGACCTAAACACTCACTGATGTACTTGAAAGCTGTGTAAGCTACTGTCTGAAACAGGGATATCTAAAGTAATGAAGTGTGAGACCTTTCTCTGCATGTGGAATTCTGTTTCTTCATTTTTATATACATGTTTTCTAAATTTAATATTAATTTCATCTGACAGCCTTTCATTAAACTTTTGTGTGTTGTCTGAATATCTGCATTCATGGAAATGATCACTGAGAGCATTTTTCTTCTTTTCCAACAATATCAATCAAAAGCAATTCTGGAAAAGTCTGCAACAGCTTTGCACCTCAAGAACCCGATTTCTTTATAACTCATCTTGTCACTGATGGTGCCATTCAAAGCTGAGTGCAAAATAACTCCATATTGCCAAAATTATGTTAGACTAGTGTGAATAACAAGATTAAGCACAGGAAATTGAGGCCTAGTGTGTTTCCAGCAATGTAAGTGACCTGAGAATAGAATTTATGACTAGTTTCTTGAGGCAGTTTGTAACAGCTGAGAACCACGTTCTTACCTTTCTGAGTAATGCTGAGGATAATTTCGTCAGTATATTTCACTTGTTGACATAAGTTATGAAGTTTTAATTCTTTGCTACAAATTTCCTCATTTTTTATGTGAAGAACTTCAACAGAGCTGTAGTCTAGTTTCACCCTAGTAGAATTTCCTTGCTGAATTTTTTCTAACGAAACATACAGAACCAGATCAGTAAAAATGTGATTAGCAAAACAAATACTTAAGTTAGTTCCACTGCAATCAGTTAAATATTTCTGTCAACACTGTATTCTAATTCCAGTGTTGGATTGCTGTGGAACAGAAGGCACACCACGGAAATATAACGAGAAGATTATTTAAAAGAAAATAGAGACAGAAGACAGGGAAGAGTAGAGGAAGAGAACTGAGAAAATCATTCCTTAAGAATGAAGTCGTTCCTCAAGGGCCTGATTCAAAGCCCATATAATCCAACGGAAAGCCCTGCACTTGCATGTAGATTGGCTTCAGATTAATATTTTGTTTTGTCTCAAAAATGCAAGAGTTGGAGTCCAGAGAATGTATGTCTATTTCTGTTTCACAGACAAAAAGTTTTTTCTTTACTTGGTATTGAAGATTTATCTGACATCTACAGTCTTATAAGTTATAAGATAATAAGACCTGATAATTGTCGGCAGACAAAACCAGTGAGTTACTGATGTCCTTCCTTAGTAGAATAAATAAAGATTTGCATTCTTTGGTGACTGAAGTGCTTGGTTCTGATTAACTTATTCATCTTTCCTGACCTGTTTTTATCCCTATGTCTTGTTTTCCCGCACACTTCTCAAGCTTCAGTACACCGGAGCTGAACTAGTCTAGCAGGCACCCTTTTAGTTTCAACAGGTATATAAACAAGAAGGATGCACTGCAGCAGAAAATTAGGTGAGCTTTATTCACGCCCTGTAGTAAAAGAGATTACCCACCACAAGGACTAAAATGCGTGGACCAGTCCTCCCAGAATGAAAACACATGCATCTCCAATAGGAGCTAAACATTCTCTTCCAGGGAAACCCCCATTCTCCCAGTTCTTGTGTCAAGGATGATAGAATAGATCACACAGATTTATTGAGACTAGATCTACATTTGTGCATAAGGAAAGGAAAAGGACACAAAAAGTCATGCCTCTGCTCTTGCCTTGCACCAACATTACCATACTTATAGTTGTTAAGATTGAAAAGACTGCTGGGAACAAAAGCTGACATTAATTAGCCTCATCACACTGGGTCAGGAAAAGAAGAGGATTATTATCACTTTACCCGACATCTTCTGGTAAGAGATTTAGGGCCAAACAAGCCTTTTGTAACCTTTGCAGTTGCCTGGAAGTCAGTGAAAATATTTTTTAGTTCTTATCAAAGATTTAAAGCGAGCCTGACATGGGATGTTATTATGATACTACTTGTTTAGAAATACTGGACAGATTCAATAAGAGGAAAGCCCTGGAAACTGAGTAAGTGCAGTGAAGCTTCTGAAATAGTGTCAATGGTTTGGTTCAGTTTAATTTTCTGTTCCCGTGCAGCGGGCATTTCAAGAAGTTATTCATGTATAGAGAGCTATTTTGGAAACCTGAAATAGTATATCAATTAACACATATTGAAAACAGATCTTAAAAAATGAGTTTCCATTATACTATGGTATCCTACAAAACTAATTCTCAACATTCCTCAAAGTTAATTGAACTTAAATGTTTACAGTTCCATTTAATGAACAAAATACCTTCATACTTCATACCTTTTTTGAAAATGCTGCCCAACAAATTTCTCTACCCAAACGCAGGTTGAAGATTACATAATACAAGAATCTTTGTTATAAATCAGGTTAAGTAATATTTTTTTCAGGGAACCACAGGCTCAGAAACTCTCTCTATTTCCATAAGAAAAATACCGTATAAAAGTAAGAGTGTTGATAGTGATGAAGAAATGAAGGAAGAAAAGTTTAAGTGCTATCTCAAGAGCTAGGTAGATTGCAGTGGAAGATTAGCGAGGACATTTGAAAAAATTTTTCCTCCTTTGAAGTCAGCAGTTTTGAGATATTATCATCTGCTGATTGTGAAATCTTATGTGATCCTATTCTGATTTGTTCTTCGATTCCCCATGGATCATTGCTCACACAACATTGTAACCTCTTCTGGGTTGATTCAGCAAACTATACATGGGATTAAATGGTGATGAAGAATGATTTGTACTCTCTGTCTTTCATGATAATCCTTTATGGAACTGATGAATCTTATGAAAAATGTTGGTTTTGTCTTAGGTGAAGTGGTTTTGTAGATAAACAGGAATTCAATACCTTTTTTAATATTTAAATAGCATCTTTTACCAGTGCTGAAACCAGTGTCACTGTTTCTTTGAGAAGACAAGGAAAAAGTGCAATATTGTATTATCTCTATACAATATCTCTCTGTCCTGACACAGCATGTCTATGTCTCCTCTAGCAGTTACATTCTGAACACTTCAGTGCTATGTTGTAAAAGCAGCCATATTAGGATATTAGGAGAAGCGTTCACTTTAATATTCATTAAAAAATCACTATTATATTCATTATTAATTCTTAAGTTGTAAAAGTAGCTAAAGGCTACAGTGATGATGAGTCCTTTATTCTGGATAATGCATGAACATACAATAAAGTTCATAAAACTATCATCTTCCAAATTTCAGTGCAGTCAGCAGAAGTGAAAAAACCTCTGTCACAAGACATTTCAGACAACTTGTAAGAAACAAGTTGAATCAGAAAGTTTGGGCAATATGACACTGTGGATCATGCAAAGTGGCGATTGTTTCTTCTGAAGTTTTCAGTTCATTTTCAAAAGAAGGTATAGGAATACTTCATGCAGCCCAGAGTTTTGCAGCCCAGAATCTTGCAGCCCAGAAAGCCAACTGTATCTGGGCTGCATCAAAAAAAAATTGGCCAGCAGGTCAAGGGAGGTGATCCTGCCCTTCTACTCCACTCTGGTGAGGCCTCACCTGGAGTACTGCGTCCACCTCTGGAGTCCTCAGCACAAGAAGGACATGAACCTGTTGGAATGGGTCCAGAGAAGGGCTACAAAAATGATCAGAGGGATGGAACAGCTCTTCTATGAGGACAGGCTGAGACAGTTGGGGTTGTTCAGCCTGGAGAAGGCTCTGGGGGAACCTTATCGCAGCCTCTCAGTTCTTAAGAGGAGCCTATAAGAAAGATGGGGACAATCTTTTTTTCAAAGTCTATTGCATCAGGAGAGGGGGTAGTGGTTTTAAACTAAAAGAGGCGAGATTTAGACTAGATATAAGGAGGAAATTTTTTACAGTAAGGGTGGTGAAACACTGGCACATGTTGCACAGAGAGGTTGTAGATGCCCCTTCCCTGGAAACATTCAAGATCAGGTTGGATGGGGCTCTGGGCAACCTGATCTCTTTTGAAGATGTGTCCACGCTCATAGCAGGGGGATTGTACTAGGTGACCTTTAAAGGTCCCTTCCAACTGAAAGTATTCTATAATTCTATGAATATATTGCTGATGAAGATGCAGCATTTCAATGAGTATACAAGCTGAACCGTTACATCTTTGTGGTTCATCCATCACCGCATGACATCTGACACCTTGATAAATCATTATTTATTTCTATCTTAGTTCATGCATGGTTTTTCTGCAATGTAGCTGATTATACTTTGTTACGGATGCTAATTTTCAAAGGTTTGGGAAAAGTGGATCATTTTCTGGAGGCCAAGTCAGAGAAGATAGTAGTAATGTGACATTTGTAGCACTTCACTCAAAGCTAGCACTTCAACTTGTGATCAAACCAGAAGAAACTGAAGTTCTCACTATCCAAATTTTTTTGGTCACCTGCACATTCCATTCCACTCACAGTGTCTCATGCAGTGAATAGACATAAGCAACTTTCTCTCCGAATTACTGTCATAATTTCTGGGAAAGGATATTTCATTCATAGGCATAAAGGTTTCTGCAAGTCAGATCAAATGTAATAGAGAAAAACTGAAAGCATTTTATTTTCCCCAAAATTCAATAACAACTTGTTCTATACATTTAGTTTATATTTCAGTCCGTGTTTTATTTGTGAGTATGTTCATAATCATAGCAATGACTGCGTCTAAAACCTTGGCTATGTATGACCCCTAATCTCAGAAAGCTGTAATATTTAGGATTTTTATAGAAGGATGAAGTATTTAAAAACAAGACATTAGTGATGGAAGGTCTACAAGGATAAAACTGATATCATACTCATGTAGAAACCAGGTGTGGATGGGTTCAAAACACAGATATATTGCATAAGATTAAGTTCTAAGGTGTCGTAAATCCCTACTTGATGCTTGATCCAGCCAGTGCTATTGGGCTGATTTTCTGGTGGGAATCAGAAGAGGAATAAAACCTGAAGACAAGAAAATAGGAGTGACCCTTTAGAGAGGGAAGGCATGCCATGATTATCTGTGCAATGGAAAGTTCCACCAGCGTAAAACTAGACAGACAAGAGTTATATTGCATCTTGAAACTAAAAGGGGAGGAAATCTGTAACATGCTCAAGGCTACAGGAAAAAAGCTGATCTGAGCAACTGAGTTTTGTGCATAGTGGTAAAATGTGTTTC
This sequence comes from Bucorvus abyssinicus, assembly GCA_009769605.1. Taxonomy (NCBI): domain Eukaryota; kingdom Metazoa; phylum Chordata; class Aves; order Bucerotiformes; family Bucorvidae; genus Bucorvus; species Bucorvus abyssinicus. The sequence goes on along the minus strand of CM020028.1, from coordinate 28,302,265 downwards.
AAGGAACACAAAGAGGAGGCTGCAATAAGGAAAGCAGGAATGGATTAGTAAGTAATAGTGATGGGGGGTTAGATAGATATTTTTCATGATGCCACAGAAAAAATGTACCACTAAAGTAACAAAAGTATGAGTATTAACTAAAAATAATGGAGCGCCTGTCATTCTATCAGACTTAGAGTACTTACACATGTGAAAACAACTTATATACAAAGTGTGCTATGCTGGAATTTCCAACCATACACCATATAATCTTTTCAGACTGCTCTGGTTTACCACTGTGGAGAGGCTAACAGGAAGAGCTTGCAATGCTCACAGAGAATAAAGTTTGGTTCACAATGGAGACTATACAAAAACAATGATAAATATGTATTTAGTAATTCAGATGCACTTTAAAATACACTGAAGAGTTCCCACACATACTGTGACTTGATTTTAAACCTTGCTCTTATAAAAATCAATATATTTCAAGAATTGCCTGTAGGTTCACACCAGCCTAGTAGCAGCATATGTTTTCATTACACCAGTCTAACATAATCACTGTTATAATACCTATTCCCAAGATAGTTTTCCTTTTCCATCTCCCTTTTCCCATGCAAGTTAAAAATAGGAGCAAATCTCAATCTCTACCTACAGAGAAGGAAGTGTTTCAAAGGATGATGGCTCTCTCAGGTAAAGGGAAAAGAATAAAGAGGAAGCTGCAAGTGAGCTGACAGAATCAAGTGAGTACATGATGCTTGATCAATGCTTACCGTAGCCAGAGACGTTCTTTAGGGAAATTTTCCATTGCAGATGTCATACACTGAATGAAGCAGAACGGAATTAATACAGAACCTGCAAGACTAACAATGAAATTTTGGGGGCTGCAGTTCTTTGTGGCTCTTCCCCTTCTACAACTGCTCTTTTAACTGACTACCTTTAGGGATGAGTTGATACACCCATGCCTTAATCCTTTGATAGTTAAACTGTTTATGATCTCACACGTCACAACATTGATTTGTTTTTAAACAAAAAATAACTTTCAACATATTAATGTAGAACATCAATGTATAATAAAAAGTGTTGAAATATTTTTGTAACCAACCAGTATGGCAGCAAGACAAACTTTTAAATGTTCTTCTATATAGTCTTTTACAGGTGGGGAAGGTGGGAGAAGACAATGATGATGTAGAAACACCGCAAATGTTTTGTGAAGGAAAGGGAATTTTGCAGGTTGTTTTAACAGCTACCCCCTTGGACAAAAACAGAAATAAGAAACCCCTCAGATAAAATGCCATAGAAATTTAACAGCTCGATCAATATCAGTGGAGAATTTGTAACAAGGAATAATTCCATCAGCAGTACATGTAAGTGATAAAGGTGATAGGATTTTCTTGCATTAGAGTATTGTGTCAAATGTATGATCTTGGTCATAATCTCTTGCTAGTGTTGTTGCCTCCTTTGTTGCATGTGGTGACAAAAAAAGACTATGACAAAACACTGGAGAACAAAAGGTAGTTCATTATATACCCTTTCACGCAAGGAGATGGGCATTGTTTTTTGTGTGTGGAATTAAAGTACTTGTCAATCATTTCCAGACTTATGCTGCAATGAGCCCTATTTTTTTCTTTTTTTCCTTCTTTTTTTTTTTAACAGGATATTTTATTTGTTTCTAATTCCGCTTAGGACCCACTTTAGCAATACTTTCTGCCTTAGATTAATTACCCTGATCTAATTCATTTAGTGGAGGACAGCTGTGGTACGTGGGTTGCCCACTGATGTATTGTGTTAAATGACGCCCATCTGTCATTGCAGCATATCAGCATGGATTCAGTGTCATCCACTTCAGTGGTTCTGCTGAGATGTGAAGTACAGCTACAATGTTTACCACTGTTGTTAATTTAATATCTACACCTTTAATAACCTGACTGCTGTCATTCGCTGAACAATGATACATGATGGCCAGTGAACAGCCAGATAAAAGGCATTAATTTGACAGCATACTAGACCATTTGGTACAGATAATTAGAACACTTCTGGGCAAACTTACTGTTGAGGGTCTTGTAGGGCATTCCCATGCAAAAATGCCTTATTGAAAATAAAGGTAAAAAAATTTCCCTGTTAGCAGTGATTCTGACAAGTACGATCATTAACCCATTCTCTTGATTCAGAAATGGTAATTTTTTGTAATAGCTATTTTCTCTTACTTGCCACTGATCTATCTCCTATTCTTTCCTCTAGACTGCTTCCTGACTCCCCTCATTTCTTTTCCCCTTTATGTCTCTGAAAAATAAAAAGGTTGGGGGTAGCACACCCAAACACACACTGTCATTTCAGTCTAGTGGTTTAAAGACATGTAACCAAACTAGTGTGGGTTTGTCATTGTACAAACACCATGTTCAGTCATTGACCCCTTAATGAAAGTGAAGGGGTAACCCATTCAAAGCACATTCTGTTGTTTACTTTCTGAATGGGAAAGGTAATAACAAGCAAAAAAAATCAGTAATATCACAAAAAGTTCTCTTACACAGTAGACAAAAATATGAAAATTGATGTTCATATATTCTGTAGAGTGATATGTTTTAAAGCCGTAATATTTTATCTGTAGGCTTACATGAAAACCTCACTGAACAGAAACACAAATACATAAGGAAAAAGTACTGTGTGCTCTTAACCCACTTCCATATATCTCTGCAGACAGAAATAGACACTCAGACATCACCACACTGTGGGTATCATTTTCAGGGAGCTGGGAAACCCATATGATTGCCTGCAGCTGGTAGTGTGAGATGAGTGTTTTAAGACTCTTGGCCGTGTGCCTCAAGCAGATATTCTGTTTTGGAGCAAGACTACCACCTGTTACACAAGCTTGAAAAACCTCAAGACTGACACAAAGTGATTTGGAATATTATTCTGAAAAGAACCTTGCTGAGTCCTCTGATTTGCTTCCTTCTTTTTAGAGGCTCTAAACAGGAAGGGTGCCTCAATGGTCACAGCATGGAAGAAATAGTTCTTCTGCAGATTATCTATTCAGTTTTACATTGCCCAAGATTTAAATTATTTGCTAGGATTTTTAGGGGTCTAAATGTCATTTTGGATCTGGGACTTCATGTTTGTTTTCCTCAGTTTTCTGGTTGCAAAATGGGGACTTCCCTATCTCAAGTATCATGACAGTAAGCGCCCTCAAGATCTTCATGTATGGCACTGCCGGACAACACACTGATTTAGGCCAGAGAGCTTGTTCCTAGAGGTCCATGTTAGATGAGAAGACTGCTCTGTCCCCAGGCTGGCTTGGTTGAGATAAGCCCGGAAGCTTCTGCAGGCAAATATAAAGAGTCACTCCTTTTAGTCAACATCGCAGAAGAAATGGTACAACTACAATAAAATTGACCTACTTTGGACTACTTAGGCTGAATGACCCATTTACAACTGGATTATGGTAGTCTCAGGAATGAAGTAGAAACAAAGATAAAAATCATACCTTCAGTATGAAGACCTGCAGCGAGAAGCCTGAGGGTATAGCAACAATAGAGGCTTGGAAAGCTCTGTAAACAATAGCTTCATACTATTCATGAGAGAAAGATATTAGATCCCTATTTACCCATACTTAAATAAAGCAAGCTCAATGTTTTCCTGGGGAGATTGCTTTCCCAGAACGTGCGGGAGTTTCTTTAAGATGTTTCTGAAAAGTAGTGATGTAATATAAGCAATAGTATAGGATTCACAATACTGACACGAGAACATATGATGTATTTTGAAAACTATTACACATTGCCACACATTTTACAGAACACGCCACACTATAGTTCAAGCTTCAGAGGTAACAGCAAAACTCTCATTTTGATTACTCAAAATACCATCTGTCTACCCTTTCTTTTGGGATTTAACTTTTAAGAAATATTTTAATAAATAAAGAATTTTCATTAAATTTAATAAAACCAAGGATTTTAGTATGCCAATTTTTAAAAGAGAAGTTTTTTAATTTTTAATTAAAAATATCAGATTAAAAGAAACACTGTAGAGAATGAGTTCCAACTGATAATATCCAACTGTTATTTTAATACATTATCTACCTTTTTACATCATACAAAGAAATACTAGAAGCCACCAAGCTGAATAAGGGGTCTGCAGAGAACCTGAATGTGAAGCTATGTAGGTGCTCCACATATAAATACCTTTGCTGACTGCTGTGAAATGCATGTAGTCAGCTCTGAACACAGATAAACAGCTCCTTGGACACAATACAGTCAAAACAAAGCTGTTGAATGCATTTTACTCCCAATCTACTTACATGTTGACAATGACAAATTTGCATGGTTTTGAGCGAAAACATGGGCCCAAATAGTTCAGTTTTTAAAGCCTTATAAAATGGCTTCCATCCTTATGTTTGCAAGCAGGAAACATCACAAAATATTTCCTTTGTGTGTGTATCCTTCTACCTTTCCTTGTAAGAATAAAATAAGACAAAGAACAGATTCCTCTAAAGGACTGGTTGTTCATTATGTTCTACTGAAAATAAACTTTTTCTTTAAACAATTCCTCCTGAGAACATAGACACACACACAAATACTGGGAGACAGACAAATAGGATGTGGAGAAAGACAGATGCAACTCTATTTTAATAGGCTCAGTTATTAACTTTTTCCTTTTCCTTTGAAGTAACAACATGTCTTGCCTGCCAAAAACACAAGCTAGCTGACTCAAAGGAAAGCAGACAGGTCTTGGGGAACCAGACACGTAAACTGGGATTTGACTAAATCCAGACATGTGGTCATTCTTGACTCCCTTTAAAGATGACAGAGATCTAGTCAAGATAGTTAAAGGCATCTTGGGTAGGATTAATATAATTTTAGAAAACATGCCTGAAACAGGCTAGATGAATAATTCTGTAAATAAAACAGCGCAAGAGAAATTTTACCCCATAGTTTCTGTGAAGAATTGTTTCTGCTTGGATAGTGAGTTCTCTGTTTAGTAGGTACAAGGTTCTACAATTTAAATCCAAGGCATATCTGTGGGGCACTGTGGAAGTTATCTTAAGAATATGTTTGCATCTATACTGCTGTCCATGTGGTACATTTCTTCTGCTGTTCTTCCCACTTACAGCTATTTGTCTTTTGCCTAGAAATGTTATCTTTTTTTACCTTCTTAATCTCATTCAGGTGGAGCTTGAGGAAGACCTTTATGTGACTCTTTACTTTTCCGTTATGTTTACCTGATGAAATTGGGAACTGACAGGAATAAGAGTGTTCAGCAGCTTAGTCCTTTTGGAGTCATTTGGGCCTGGGACACAAGGTCCAGCAGCACCACAATGCAGGCAGAGAGATTATAGCTTTCAGCACAATTACTTGGTAAGAAGCAGAAAGCTGGAAACAGTGCTGTGCAATGCAAAAACAGGCTTTTTCCTGCCTAGTCGAAAGAAGGAAACAAAAGTGTAGGGGAGTGGGATGCGCCAGGGAAGATACATAAATGGGAAGTAATGGCCACTTCCCAAAGAGACACTGATGTGTTGAAGTCATCATACAAGACTACCTTGTCAAAAACACAGGTCCAATCACCTTCAAAAAATGGTTCATTCAAGCTGCAACCAGCACAGAAATGGTCTGCCAAGGTTGTCAATGGAATAAAGTGCCTGTGTTACAAATTGAGGCAAGAAGACTGTGAGGTAGAGAGTATCTACAGTAGAAAGAGGAAAGGTAAGAAAAGAACATGAAAGCATTGAGGAGGAAAGGGTGAAAAACTTTAGGGAGGAAAAATATCTATTTAATTAGAAGTTAACATTGGCACATGAGCAAAAGTGCCAGTAAACCAGTAAAAATATTTGTAAACAAGTACAAAGAAATTAGGGCTGGAAGTTATAAAATGGCTCCTCACCATTAGGGGCTCTGCTGCTGCATTCCAAGAGGATTGGCTAGAGGTAATGACCTACTTGATTTTAAGATGGAATTTTACTAATTTATGACTAGGATCATTGAACAAGAGACCTATCAATCTAGTCTGTGGAACGGGTTAAGAGAACCCTGAACAAACCTAGAAAACATTGTGTGTTCCCATGGCCTAGAAGTGCTGGCTCAGATTCCCTAAAACACAGTCACGACACTGTAACCCTACTCTTGAGCTATCAAACTGCCTCTTGTCATTTTACGGGGTTAAGTGAATATTCACAGTGATGAAGGCTGAAATCAAGAAGCCTCATCTCTAACTGATTACCCAGCCACTGAAGTAAAGGATTATTCTGAGATTCTCCTTCTTGCTCAGTCTCTAAATATTAAACTTTTTTCTACAAGAAAGGATGTCTTGTGCAGGGTGGAGTGAGGTATCACTTCATGTCCACAATGCAGAACATTTTCTTAAGTGTCTACCGAGAAGTCAGAGCTCCTTGCTCAGAGCATTGAATCAAACAGAGACTAATGCTTACATTTTTGGAACTTTTTTTTTTTTTTTAAAAAAAAAAAAAGTTATTACATTCCTTTGAAATTCAGTGTTCAAAGTGGGTTTTAGCAATGAAATTGTTAAATGCAATTATACACATAGACTCAGTGGAAAATAGATCTAGAGCCTGTTTTACCAAGCAAGATAATTGCACACCTCTTGTATGTAATTTGAATTATACATAAATGTGATACCAATGAACTGCAAACTTGGAATTAGAGTAATATTGCTATACTTTTCAGTTCAAAGAGAAAGAAGTGTAAGGAAAGAACTGTGTGGAAAAGACTTTTTATGACTTCAGTGAATTTTAGCTTTTGCCAGTTTCTGAAAAATGTTTCCCCTCCAAAAAGAAAGTCACTCTTGGTCATACATCTTAGCTACTTTCAATTTAACACCGTATATCATAAAAGCAAGGACTCTAAGGTTACAAAAAGAAAGTTCTTTCTTTTCTGAAAGAGGTTTGTGAACAGGGAACTATTCCTTGAAAGGGCCAACTTCCTGATCAGAAGAGGTTGCCTCAGAACTATTGGGGGTGGGGGCAGGGAGGGAAACAACTTGTAAAATCAATGAAACTCTTTAAATACTGTATATGGTGAAAAGTCCCTTCCAGACTCAGCTGATCTCTACAAGCTTAAGGTCAAGTTTGCAGAGAGCTTGCTGGCTTTTAGAATTTAACATTTTCAAAATATTTTTTCAGCCATTCACTCAACCCCTAGGAATTCCTACTTGTATTTGCTACAAAACAGGAAAAAAAAAAAGACAAAACAACAGCAAAACTGGCCACAGGCCTTCATGTGCAGTCAATTCCTTGGTCACTATCCTTGACCACTACTCTTAAGTCTCAAGAGAATAAACGCATGCAGGTATGTAGAGTGGTATCTTGTTTCTTTGGGCATCATGTGGCATCAAATGTGCGTCTGGAGCAGAGCAGGAGCAGCTAAGTATCTGAGAGATAGTAAAGCAAGCCCTAAGCCTCAGCCTTTCACCTGGCAAGAGATTGGAAACGGGTCCTTGGCCAGCCCTGCGGCCGGATCTGCACCAGCAGCCCCGCGTGTCTCTCCCTGCCAGGTTTACATGCATTGACCCTGTGCCTCCCTCCGGGCGTCACTGGGGTTTTCTGAGTTGCGTTGCTGGACTGAGGTGAAAAACAGTAGAAGGTACTGGTGATATCAGTCTCAGCACTGTAATAAACATAGTAATCTGCCCACGCACGTATGGTGAGCATTGCAGAGAATGTCATATGTAAATGTTTTGTGTTCACACAGTTTTTGCTATATGTTTTCAATGCAAGATTCTTCATTTTCTCTTTTAGGCACTGGCTAGTGACAACAGGTGTTGTATGCTACCTAAAATGACTCTTCAAATGGTTCTCTTAGTCTGGCAAAGGAAAATAAAAACTATACAGACAAGGAAATTAGCAGAAACACTATAGAAATTATTAACATTGTTTTATCTGTGAGATTATTGCTTTTGTTTACCTTACTTGGTTGGAATATCCTAGTTCAAAGGCACCTTCGACTCAATGAAAGTTTATTTTTACAAGGAAGAACAGAGACATGGTGTATTTCTTTCACTTTCTTCTATAAAGAAGACAACAAAAATCTCTCCAAGTAAAAAGAGCAAAAAACCATCATTATTTAGCCAAAACCTTTTAAGCTGCGTTGAATGGATACCTCCTTACTCTCTCGTCTGTGTAACATGAACAAAAATCACACCCACCCTGAAGTTAAATCCTAACTTTAAAGCTCAATTCAGACAGTAATGCAGCATAAAATAAAGGCAAGCAACTTAATATTACGGGCTCAACAATAATTTTGATGGATTTTACATAAAATATTCTACTATGCAGCCAGCAGTTGCAACCAGTTAATCTAATTCTTCACAATCTCAAAAGCAAGAACATTTCATAATTTCTTATCCATTGTGTCAATCCATCCTTAGTATAAAACTTGATTCTTTCAAACACAAGAAACCTCTTGTTGCCTTCCATAAGCCAAGTCAAAAACCGACTAAAGATTAATTTCCCTTCCCCCGGTCATCTACACGTGATTGATAAAGTCATTGGCTGATTCAACTGGGTGTAATTCAATTCACATCAATGAAACTGTGTAGATACTGTCTTAAAATGTTTAACTTTTTTATTAGTTGTAAGACTTTTTTTTTACTTGTGCTTCATGGTATGTGACAGACTGGCACAATACCTCCTAGGGAACTATTTTCTGCCCAGTGTCATGCTGCAAACTTAGATACTATATTGATAAAAGCAGTGGGTATATGCTACATTAAACAAATGAAATGATAACAAGTATTTTAAAAGTTTGCTTGATAGACATAGTGCAAACGAAATACATGTAATGTGTGAGCTGTATATCCTTTTCATTAGAGTGTACTTCAGATGCATGGTTCGTTTTGGCTCTTTGGGATTAAGTATGTTGAAAATAGGAAAATTATTGAAGGTTAAGTACGGTATTTTTCATTATAAATTTCCACTGCACAGTAATGAAAAATGAATAAGCAGATTAAAAACTGATTTAAAAATTAATCCTCAAATCTCTTCTTCAAGAGATTTTGATCTTTGGTTTGTCACTCAAGATTTAAAAAATTCATGTTGTGGAGACCAAGATTTATGTTATTGTCATGGCTGTTGTTGCAAATAACCTATGTATAGCTGACATGAAATGAAAGTACTCCCTCAATCCTATTTTAATATCAGACTTAATGAGTAAAAGAAAAAGAAATTACATATTAATTCGCATACACCAATATTAATTGAAAAGAAATTGTCGCCATACTAGCTTATCTCAAAAAATTACATAACCAAAAATTGTTTCTAGAAAAAATACAGTTCTAAGAGCTTTCAGATGAAAGAAAATTCAGACGTAGGTGTTCATTAACTGAATTTGAAATCCTGGGTAAAATCCTGATCTCACAGAAGGCTATGGCTAAACAATCAATGATTGCAGTAGTCTATTTTCACCTGTTTTGAAGAAAAGATTATTATGTTTGTTGCTTTTGAGACTCTCACATTTATATTATTCTTTGGTGTGAAAAATCATTAGATATCATCTCTCTAGCAAATTTGTTTTAACTGTTAAATAATTCTAGACTTTTTACTATTTACTAATTTTTTTTTTTTTTTTTTTTTTTTGGTAGCTCTGAAAGAAATTTCTCCCAAAAAAACTTTGACTACTTTGGTGAATCAAATACATTAAAAATAGTTTTGTGAAAATTTTGTAACCTCAAAGAATTAAGAACCAAAGCTTATTATTACTTTTTAACAAGTGAATGTGAACCTACATTTCTTGCAAGATGAATACTGTGTAGTTTTTTGCTTCATAGTTCAACTTTTACAATAGTTGGGTTTTTTTAAAGAAAGTTTTTAGTTTTATTTTTAGTTTATTTTATTTTCCTTATTTGTATTTAGGTATAATCTCACAAAAAAGCACAACCTGCAACAACAACAGCAACAAAACCAAAATATGCAGAACAGAATACTATAGGTTTTTCTATGGCATAGTAATTTGATTCTTTGATTGCTATGTAAATGTGTTTTAGGTTTATTAAAGCACAATCACCTCAAAGTACATCAGATTTCCTTCAATTTTCCTACCTGCCCCTAGCAGTGTTTTACAATATACAGAATATGGCTGCTCATGTATTTTACTCCAGGATAGAGAAAATAATTAGAAAGTGTACAGTGTAGGTAATCTCCTTCTCCTTCTTGATCAGAAACAGCCATTCAATTTTCACACTGACAAACTATGCTGGAATATAAAGAATATTCTTGCTTCCTCTCTGGCCCCTTTGCTCATCCAGCTAACAGACCTGGTCCATTCAGGAATCACAGCAAAGGAATGCAAAGTTGCAGGTTACAACTAAGCATCATTAGGTTAATGGGACTTATTCCTACCCTGCTACAGGACATTAGGGGCTAGGCTCATCATTTCTGACCATGATGTCAAGAATGCATTACATGCTTCCTCTGAAATAATCTCCACAGAACAGTCTTTTAAATACTTCCAGGGAGGGGGACTCCACCACCTCTTTGGGCAGCCTGTTCCAAGGATTCACAACCCTTTATGTAAAGAAATCTTTCCTAATATCCAGCCTAAACCTCCCCAGCACAATTTGAGTCCATTTCCTTTCATCCTACCACTTGTTCCTCGAGAGAAGAGACTGATCCCCAGCTTTGTAGACACCCTCAACAAAACTTAGAGTTAACAAGAACTGTGATATTTTTTTCGCCCAGAGTTTAGGGTAAAAAAACCCCACCATTGCATAATACAGTCTAACCACTACTGTTGTAATAATATTCTCTTAATTTCAACAATACTGAGTCCATTAACATGTCCTTGAAGAAAGGACATCCTCCATAAAAGGCTAATTTGAAGATGTTGAGAGAGGGACAACCCACCATTCTTTATTCCAATAATTAAACATTATCACTGCAAAAAACCCTGTCTTATTTTGCAAAACCAAAGTAAAATCAGCCTACTTTTCCCCTTTTATGGCAATAAATCTATGTTTTCTTGCTATATCTATGTCAAAGACATTTTTAGAACATTAAGTTTGTACAAATGGATTGATTGAAGGAAAGGTAAAAAAAAAAGATAATATTTTAACTTTTTCTTGGAGGTAGAAATCAGATTTATTGAAACAAATTTTTCAAAAAATTACATTTCCTAACACACTTTTTCTTTTATATTTGATAAGGACTCCCCTTGTCTTCAGGCTGGAGCCATAAGAAATATTTCTGTGAAGCAAAGACTCCGGCCTGCTCTGGTTTAAATCTGAGTGTTTGAAGCCCTCCAACATTATTTTGGTAACCAGAATAGCTGAAGAATAGTCTTTCTTCAGCCACTTCTCTTTAAGCCATGTTTCCTGAACAACACAGTTATGTCCCTTGACAAGAAGGACAGTAAGAGTCCAGTCATCCCTTTAACTTCCATATGTACAGGTCACATATGTTTGCAAAAGATAAGAAAAATGTACAGCGATATTTGAAATGCATTATGGATTATTAAAAGGAATTTGTAGCACTCAACTGACTCTATCACAAAGACATAAGATCCGGCTGAATCAGCATGATGTGAGGGACAGAAAAACACTGACCAAATGCAGGAATCAGAGAAGAGAATATTGCTCTATTTGCCAAGGAACTAGGGAGCATACAGCTTATTGCAAAGTATTGATTGTTTTAAGGCTTTTGCTCCCCTCTCTATGTATTATCAGGAAAAGCAACTATCTTGAAATGCTAACCTTGAAGTGATCGTGAAAACAAAGCATATAACCTTTTGGTATTGACATCATGAAAGGGGGTCGGTTAGTCATGAAACTATTTTGACCCTTTAATGTCTTCTCCATAAAACACTAGTCCAACTGCAATGCCATGCCTTTTCTTGCGTGAACTGTAAGTCTGGTTTTTGAGGAGAGAAAGTGAATGGCAGAGTGCATTGTATTCGCTGATAGTGCACAAGATAGCCGAATTAAAAATATTTCTGCAAATGTATTATTGTGCCTGTGTGTCTCCCAGAACTTGAACATTTCCAGAACTTGAACATTTCCAGAACATAACAATCAACAAAATACAATTGTAGGAAAGACATGTCTAGTCTAAATTACAGAAAATGGATCCACAAATGTGTGGCTGAGATACGTGAGAAAGAATCACTCTTGAGGTGGCTTTGTCTTCCACATATTACACTCAATGCCTGGATGATCAACTCAGAGTCATTACTTAAACTCTAGAGATCTAATTTTGATGAGATGACTCTTATCTTGAGTGACTAGATTTACAATTTAATTCTCTAATCTTTTTGTTAGGTCCATCAATGTTCTAATTACCTATAACTTCTTTTGATGCAGAGACGTGTTTCATCATGTTCCACTGCTTTCCTGTAGCTGACCACAGCTAGCTCTGAATTAGGTACCCTTATGGTATCTGCTTGTCTGAACATAAACCAATTGCATCTATGAGCGGTGAGCTCAATGTAAGAGGAGTAACTTGTCTTTCAAAATAAATTCTTTGAGCTCAATTTCACATGCAGTAGAACATTTTTTTTGTCTGTGTCAAAATTTTGATTTAACATATCTCCTCTGTCACTTCATATTGTTTACCTTCTATGAAACTGCACCTGTTTTTCTTTATGTTGGGGTTGTTTTCATCCAAATATATGAGTGTTACTGCAGTTTGTGTTACTATGTGTATGAATCAAAATGGAAATTTTGTCTTCTTGTTTTTTCAGATGTAAATCTTTTCTTTTTCCGATCCCCTAAAATATTTTTTTTCTTATAGCCATTCCATGTTCTGCCAGTCCAGTCCACAAATCTAACACACCCTAACTGTCTTGGCTGGTTATCATATTTAATCTTGCTTCTGTAAAGACTGTGTGGACAGTCTTCCTTGTCATGAACTCTCTCTCTTAGCTCAAAGAAGGGTTATGAGAGTGAATTTGTTCCTTCCACAAAGACAATTCAAACTCTAAAGGAGGACAACCGGGAAAAAAAGGACTGAAGTCAGTGATGACACAGCTATGATTTATGCTGCCAAAAGCATTTTTAAAGACTGCTAAAGTATTTTGTCTTTCCTCGTAAATTCAAAGCGCACAAGATTTTCCGTCCCCTTGACCTAGCACTTGCACATTTCATCTCTACCCAGGATTTCTAGTAGATTAAGAACACTGATTGAAGTCCTGTAGCCTGTTGTTGGTTCAGTAGCTCATTCCACATTCTGTCAGGAAAAAAAAAAACCACCTCATTTTCTATTGTGCCATTTCTGTGCACAAATGATAAGAGAAATTAAGATTTGTAAATGTTATTCATTCTGTGAATTTGGGAAGACACAATAGAAATGAAAACAAACAGGACACCTTTCATCAAGATCAGCACTGTGAGCGTGGAAAACACAGGCTACCTCATTATCACAGAAATAGACAGCAATATCTGCCTAGGGTGGTAATGGCTCTTCCTAAGCTCTCTTAAAATTCAAACACAAGTGTCAAATTGCAGTGTCTTTCAAGAAAGCTGTGTCTTACTTGGAATTTATTCATATAAGTTTTAAGAAATACCCCTTAGGGAAACAGAGCCTCAATTTTTCATTGTTACAGATAAAACAGAAAGCTATCAATGGGGCTAGAAACATAAGGCACAAGAAAACAAAAAGAAGACCATGCAAATGGCACTGAAACCAGAAGCAAGCACTTTTAGAGGGTAATTCACTCAGTTCTGACTGTTTTAACCTTCTAATTTTCTTATTTCCCACTCTGAAATACAGCCTTTCTGCTTTCCAGGTCAGGCACTGAAGATTTTATGTTTTGTAGTAATCATACTCAAAAAGCAATTCAGCTATGAGTGAATACAGTAGCTTATGTTTCCTGAACAGTTTGTTGCAATCCTTTAAGTAATTCACATAACCTGCATGTTTGTGCAGATTGTTTTCCATCAGAGAAAGCGGTAAAACCCCACCATACCTAACACCAAACCAAAATGACAATAACTGTAAGACAGTAATAGCTAATTTTATCTCCTATAAATGGGCAGGGAGTGGAGAGGATTATGTATTGTGAAAGTTGCCCAATTGTTTTCAAACTTAGTTGCATTTTGAACATATCCTCTCAACTGCTTATAGGGATCTGGTTTCCAGAAAGCATTACTGGCCAATATTTCTTAATGGCAGAAACATAGCTTTTAGACATGTTAAGGTCAAAACCTTCAAAATGCCTAGTCTTCTGCTGTATCCTTCTACACAGATAAATGGCATTCAGGGTAGAGGCATGTGCATTTTCCAAGTGAAGAGAAAGAGGAAGAAATGGTAGTAGTACAAAATCTGTTTTAAAAGGAGAAGAAAGACAAAATCTATAAGTAGATACCATTTAGTGAGTTTTAATCAATGCTCAAGAAAATTGTATACACTTTAAGGAGGGAAGACTCTAAGCCAGTGTGGAGTTAATACTGTAGCATGACAATTATTTTTAAACATTAAGTCCAATTGAAACAAGTACAGTTGTTTAAATTAAGAGGCTTAATGATAGAATTTTCATTAACCACAAGTCTCAAAGGCAAATGAATTTTAAATTATTTCAGAGGTTTATTTTATCTGTAAAACCTCAGAACCCGCTTTTATGTTATTTGCTCTTACTGAAAAACTCTCAAATTCTAAAAAAGGAGGTAAACAGTTAATGCTGTAAACAAAATGGAGATTGATCAACAATTTACATGCAATCAAATGAAGAAATGGTGCAGTGCTAAGGTTAAAGGATGACCTCCTATAATCAAATCCTTGCAGAATCGTTTTGAAATATAATTCATTTTTGATCTTCTTACTACCATACCTTTAAACCAATAATCATCACTTCCTTTCATCAAACAGTTTTTGGCATAGGCTAATGTCCTTTTTAAATGAGCTGTTAGGAATGTATTTTAGGTAACATGCAAATCATTAATAAAGGGAAAATTCATTGTGTAATTCTTAGAAGTTACCCTCATTCAACAACTCTTTTCACAGGTGAATGCCTGCTTATGTAAACATCATCTTATGAGGACATCAGGGCAATTTTAAGTCTGTAAACAGGGGTATAGGAGAAAATGACAAAGAGATGTGTAATTTATCTGGTTGGATCCTAGAAGTTGGCCAGACCACATTAATGAATCAAGTGGAAAAGAGTACTTTAGATACCTTGCAGTACTAAAATCAAGTCTCATATTTTGAATTTAAGAAGAATCTTATTTAAGTTTACCTATCTAAAACTCAGGATCCCATGTAAAGCTAGTCATCAAGGCTCCTATTATAGTCATAGAAAGGGGTAGACATTTCAAAAGGTTATTTGTAATGTCTTCATATAAATGTATACTCTTTCACGGGCACCCCCTTGCCGTGGGGAAAGAGCTTGCGTGCCCTTGCGAAGTTGAGAGCTATGCTGGTGGTGGCATATGCCTCCGGTAGGGTCTCCCAAGCCAGACATTTTGCAAAAAGATGAGAGTTTTTTTAAGCCTAATGTTCTTTGAACAATTTCAATTTTTGTACATCTGGAAAGACATACATTCCTTTCTTTGCCACAACTCAAAGTATTTGGAATTTTGAAAAAGCTCATTTTAAAAGCACAGCAAGAGTTAATGGACAAGTTATCTATTGAAGAATAATAGCTGGAAATATATGATAGCTGAGTAAAGGATTTATTTATATTCGCATTGCATTGTAGGTGTTAGATTTGTCATAAAAGGATGAGCCTGTATGGCAGTTGTGAAGAAGCTATGCTTCTGAAAGGAAGAAAAAGATCTGTAATGGTTCCCTCCAGAGAAATGGACAGCATAAATTCATTATATTAAACTTGGGAGGAGCAATGTGTGTGACAGAAAATAATATTTTCCAATATCTGTCCTAGCTGATGAGACAAGACTTCCATATAGGATCTGAAGTTCGGTAAAACTATTTGTTTGACATTTGCTAAATTTAGTTTAATGACAGTGACATTTTAGCCTAATTTGTTCTTTTAATAGTTTTCATTAAAAATGCTTCATTTACTTTAATTTCCCATGTACCTCTCCTTTTCTTTTTCAAACATTTTTTCATTTGCTGCTGTAGAGAACAACCTAATCCAAACTTTTTTTTTTTTTTGAAGAACTTAACTTAAAATCACAAACATTGTAAGTTTGTCCAGATATGGGGGTAACAAACTCTAAGAATTTTGTGGGCTTGTTTTTTCATTTATTACAAAGACAGTAAGTCATTATATCCAAGATAACTGTTTCTATTAATCCATGTGTATATGCCAAGGGTTACCCCTGGAAACTGATTCATATATTACTACGAAACTGCAATTTATAACACATATTCCTTCCTAGGAAAAATCTTTAATAATGATCTCCTGTAATGAACATGATGAACTCAATATTCAGTGTGGAGTTTTTATCTCAAGATCTTGCTACAAAAGCAATTAGAACTCATGGAATGCAATAAGGAGGTTGGTACATTAAAATGCTATGGGCTGAATATAACCTAACTTGGGGGAAGGAAAAGATTGAACATTGATGTGAGGCTAGAACTCTGAGTAGGAACTCAATAAATTCATATTCTACATCACATTATTACTCTCCATATTCTTTGTGTCCTTGAATCTACTATCTAACTTTTTTTGCCTGTACAGTAGTGTGTATATTTAGCTTTTGGATATTCATTGGCTCAAATTCATTCTTCAGCTAGATTAAGGGTTGTAGTCCATATAATTTCTGCTGGAAATAGTGGAAGTTTATTCAAGAACCAAATAATTTCTCTGATTGTTTAACATTCAAATTTTCAGTCTTCATAATACGTAGCCTAATTCACTTTTTGGTTTTTTTTAGTTCTTCAGCTTAAAATGCAGTTGATTCCCTTGATATTAATCATCCATCACATTCTTCCCTCCTTGTTATATACTTGTGAATAGGCTCCTGTCACAACCTGCTTATCAGGTTGCCCGGAGCTACATGAAGGGTAGTACATGATTCGGAATACTCTTGGGGTAAATTAAGGTGAAATGACACCAAACAATCAATTGAATATTTCATTTTTAAACAAGCAGCAATCTTAACTTTGCTTTGGCTGGGAAAGCTTTGGCTGGCAATGCCATATGTGAGTGAAAGAGAAGAAAGGGAAAAGAATAAAACAGGAGAGGTAGGAAAGAAAGAGAACAAGATGTCACCACTCTTGGATCCAGCTATGTTCTTTGTCATCCAGCCAATCTTGGTTTCTCCAGTGGTGGGCGTGCATCTAGCTTCTTGGAGCCATGCTTTTCATAGCCTAGTCTCCACCGCAGGGGAGGAGTCCAATTCTTTGGCCAAGCATGCATAGTCTTTCCTCTTAGAAGGTTCTGGAAATAAGTCTAGGGTCCCCTTGCCTTTCCTAATGCCAGGAGCACAGTATGACCTATGATTTTTTGTGCAGGCATAGTTTTGTGGCTTCAAGATAAGGGAGGTCAGCACAGAGAAAGGCACCGCCATGCCTCCACAGAACTTGTCCCTTCCTGTGGTCTAACATTAAGTCCCCTAACAGAACAATGGTAAATGTTGGAACAATTGTTTAAAGCATACTTCTTTCGCCACAGAATTAGTCCATCACACCTCTCCTTATAGATGCTTACTGCACACATTTTACTAGGATAAACAAATCAAAATTTCTTAGTCTACTCCAGTGTGATTTCATATATCCAAAGAGACTTTCTTTGCACCTGCTCTGCTACTAACTCACCTTTCTTGAATCCATGTGTCTCACCAGGCTGTTTAGTGGCTTTACTATTTCTCTTTCTTTAATATTTTGCTTTTTGCCTTCAGTAAAACAAACTGCTAGGTATAATATTCTGACTGTTGACAAGAGAAGACCCTGTAGATCTAAGTCATCTGAGTTTTGCAGGCACAATTTCCCACTTGCAACACATCAAGTGCTTAGCATTGCCCTTTTACTGACTAATACACAAAGTCCCTTTTCTTCATTTCTAAGTAATCAATTTCTGAATAATAATAAGATATTAAGTTAATAGACAAAATCCTATTGTTCTGAAGGTCTACTTATTCTCTTTGTGAGATACTCCACCACTTCTCTATATAGATCATGTCTTCCAGGTTTGTGTTATGCATGAACATAGTCCCCTAGTATGATTCACTTTATGGTACGGTCATTAATGAAAATATTAAATAAGTTCAGCTGTAAAAGTATTTGTTGAAGGACCCTGGTAATCATTTCTAGCTCTCAAATTCTCCATTGAGCACAACTTATCATCATCTTCTCTGAAGACAATTTCTTATTTGCCTCACACTTCTTGTATAAATTCCGCTTGTCTTCTGATTTGAGGTAAAGAACAGGAATGCATGCATTTATATTGCTACTTCAAAGTCTTCTATTGCTATTTCAGGTTCCAAAATCCAGTTGTTTCAGGGAAGTTATTCAGGCACCAGTGCTAAACCAGGTTCCTCTGTTTTTGTTGAGCATGTTTTCTAGTGCCTCAGTATATTTCACACATTTTCTGTTTACCCCACAGTCTGCTGGATTATTCACATTCTTCATTTGTGCACGCCTTTTATCCTACCAAGAAGAAAAATGAGCAGAATACAGTTTTTGTGAGTAGAGAGATGAGTATCATAATTAAAAGTACAGAAGTAGCACAAAAGTCTGAGCACTTTTAGCAGCTAAACTTGGATAAGAGATCTTTCCATGTTTAAGTTCGAATTCAGGTCTGTGAAGCTGTGAAGCTTAGTCTATGAACATGAGTGAAGCATTAAGATACTACAATGATCACTTCCTCAGAAAAGCTTGCTGACCTCTGAAAAATAATTGTCCACATTTTTGGTCAACAGATAAAAAAGCTCTAGTGTCTTTGATGTTAACCCACTACAGGAGCCACATAATATTCAGCAGACAGAATGTAATTTTCCAAGGCCCTAGCTTTTAAGAAAGGTGTAGCTAATCTGGATAGGGAAGTAAAAGAACTTGACCACCCTGAAAATATTTCAGGTTACAATTTCAAATGGTGTACGTAGAGGGTACGTGCCATGCAGCGATACAAGCCCCATATGTACAAAGCTAATGAGACAGGTTTCATGATTAATTGACAGTGATGAACTAAGCCTTAGTTCAGTATTTTATCTAAAGCTTCATAAAATTATTCCTTTCCCATTAAAAAAAAAAGGGGGGGTGGAGCATCCATTTAAATATTTTGATTTATACTTCTATTTATTGATAGCAAACCACTAATTTCCTTAGTTTACGAACTTCCAACTAAACGATCCATTAGAACAATATGAACTATCACCACACATCACTAGCAATATCTCCATCTGCATCTTTTCTGTAGTATATGTGCCAGAGTTAAGGTGTTTTTTCATTAGTACCAATTTAAAAGAGAAAACATACTCATTGTGGTCTAATGTGAATCAATTTGTGACTGTATACCCCTGCGTGAAGAAGCTAATCAATTTTATGACATTTTTAAGCCTAAACATCTTAATGATAAAAAATGACATTTATTCTTTTTTTTCCTACTTAAATTATAAGTGCCATTAAAGAAAAAGAAAATAAGAACTTTTTGTTCTTGAAACTTACCTTATTAGATCAATTGTTTAAAAATTTTTATGTCAATGATCCTGTAGAAAATAACAAATTGCCATTGTTCATTCAAACTTGCAATAGCCCTTCAGTCCTGAATTCTTTCTGATTTTGTAAGAAACTGATCGAATGAATCTCTCTTGCTGAACAAATTGAAAATATTATCAGTCACAACCACAAAAAATTAATTAAGAAGCATAGAGAATATAGGAACAAAGATTTAAAATGCGTCTCCCTTAATTTTGAGTCATTATTTTGCACAATCACCAGCACTCTTGTGATTGAAGGTGCTCCTGAAAAACCGTGTATATCATTTAAAACCAGGCTGATCTAGACATTAGAAATTATTTAAGATTGAAAAACCAGAAATGCCTCTATTGTAAGAACAGCTGTAAGGGAAAGTTGCACCTAGAAATAGTAAGATATTTTGAGATCAGTAATAACAGAAGACGACTGAGGAACTTTGAATCTTTCCAACTTTTGCTAAGAATGAGAAGAGGGATAAATCTGTGCAGCTAAGTAAAGGCGTGAGGATTTTCCTGTTTCCTTTTCCTCCTCCCTCCTTTTCTATACATTTTGACTCTTTGCATCCCATAATATAGTGATACAAGTTATAGTTAATGCATATTTGATAATGTCATATGGAAAAGTGTCGCAGGTTAAAATTAGAAAGGAAAGGAATTCCAAAAGGTTTGTGACTTCTGTAGCCTCGGGGAGAATGCAAACTCACCCGAGAACTAAATAGAAGAACTTTGAAATAGTTCAACGGATAAGATACAAAAAAGGGCTTATCTGGGCTCACAAATGTATTAACAGGGCTGGATGGGTGTTGGGAGTAGTATAGCAATTCTTATTCCATAAAACACAGAATACATACACAAATCAAAGCTTAATCCCCTAAATCCAGTTTAGACCTGTACATCATAGACCCAGGGAAAGAGGACACTGACCAGTTGTCATCAGGTCAGGTCCTGCCTGGCAGTTTGGATTCAACTCGTGACAGTACTTCCTCAGGTTCTACCTTCTACACGGTGTCAGACATCTGTGTGTTCTCCTCCCACCTCACTGGCTGTTGTTCACACTGCATCAGTTTGGCAGCATAAGCAGCCAATGACGTTGAATGTGTTCAGTGTGCACAAACTGAAAAGGAGGTTCAGGCAGCCAGCATGCAGCTGTTCAGAGATGACCAATATGAAACATCTGCCCAGAAAAGAGTCTTACCATGTCACTTCACAACACAGAAATTGCCACTATGGTTTCTTTCAAAGACCTGAGATGGCACTTTCCTGTGAACTAGGATGTCAGGGTCTAGAGAACATTCATCCCTTTAGCTGGCTGAGTTAAGTTGCCTGAGTTAGATGGTTGCGTTAAGGTGTTTAGCTGGCTGAGCCCTCTCCTTTCATTTGGTTGATGAATTGAAGAATCTCATACTCCAGCTCTGGCTTCTTGACCCTTCATCCTTTTCATGTGAACAACCCCTCCATCACCATAATAAGCATCCAGTGTTTTTTGGTCACTTCTTCAGGTCACTGTCCTCCTTCTCCTCCCTGTCTTCTTCAGAAGATTGGGGAGAGGGCATCTCTGATGATCAGCAAGGATGCTGAGTGACAAATTAGCATCAGGATCAGGTTCAGAAGCCGTGATCAGAGTTAGACACAGTGCAATGATCTCCCAGCAAGTCCACAGTGACAAGGAAGGTCCTGGGAAGGCTAGGAAGCCCAGCCAGAAGGTATAGGTCAAGGGCAGGGTGGGTGGACAAGGATGTAAGACCGAGCACAAACTTCACTGTTGCCCATTTGTGAAGTCACACAGGCTGGGGCCAGCAGTAAAGCTTCTTCTTAAAAGTAGTTCCCTAGGGAAAGGAGAGGCAGGCCCTCACTATTAGCTTTCTCTGCAACAGCTTTTATCAGTGAAGTAGCTGACCTTGGGCATGGCCAGCTAAACCCCTTAACTCAGCCACATAAACTCCCAGAAGGGGGGAAATTTGCCTGGGGCCCTGACAGAGGTTGTGAAATACATAGGAATATTTCTTTCAGTTTAAAAACATTTAAACCAGGGTTTGTGTCCCACCACTAGGCTGAAATCTGCTCTGATTAAGGAAATTCTGTATTTGTTTCTGTGTGTCACTTCATGGACATATTAAGTCCCTGTATTTTGAGGTGAAACTGAGTTGATTTCTACTTGAAAAAGTTGATTGATATACAGTTTTGAAAGCGTAAGTTAAATTCGAACAAATGTCTCACTTCATAGGAGATTGAATCTTCTTAATATTTCCAAAATAGGCTAAGATTTTCAGGTATAAAATGCCTGAGAGGTGGAAAGTATTTTTCCTTTGCAGGAATTAGATACTAAAAGAGAATTTGAACAGAAATTATGATGAATTTAAGGGCATCCCAGAACATAATGTAGCAAGTATAACACAGATCTCATGAACAACGAGTAATGGGCTTTCTCATGTTGGTAGCTGGAAAAAGAATGAAAATAAATGCAGACAAGACTATCCAGCAAAGCTACTTACCCCTGCAAATACCCATTACTGAACAGAAGCAGATGATTAGGCTGACTGGGACAGCAGTATAAATCCAGAGTAACTACTGAAGACAGTGAAGTTACTCCACATTTATACTGGTTTAACGGAGAGAAGAGGTCCATTGAGTATAATTGAATAAAGGAGCTTTCTATTAAGTCCAAATGACTTTCACAGCAGGAGTCTTCTGAAAGCTCAGAGGAGAGCAGTCCTTTCAGAACAATAACATTTTGCTTTTCTTCAGCATTTTAATCTTTACTGTTTGGACAGTGTTTTAAAATTCCCTCAAGATATTCTGGTTTTTTCATTAGCTATCTTTGAGGCCAAACGCTCTTGAATTCCAGTAAAATATCCATATTTTATATAGGCATTTACTTATACTTTCTGAATTTCATGTCCTTGAATTTTTTATCTCATGTTGATCTCATGTTATTGTACAATTTATTTGGAATGGAGATGTTTTACATATTTTATTTTGAAAGTTCTGGTCATATGTGAGTGAGACCCTTCAGTAATCAAAAAGATTTTCTATTGCATTAGTGAAAGTTTAGACATGTTACCAAAAAGCAAGGTACATGTGAAGAAAAAAATATTGGTTTTCAAAATCACGGTTGTTTTTGCATAGTCTGTAGGTAAAGCATATTAATCAAACATGTTAGCGATTGTATTTGTTTCCAACTATTCCAAAGGTTTATTTTTTCCAAGGGTTTTACAGGGGATTGTTTGTGTCTTTTTTTTTTTTTTTAATTTTTTTTTTTTTTTTGAGCTCTATTTCTGATATTTGTTATACCTTCAACTCATCAGATAAACCCTGGGAAAAAAATTAAGATTACAAAGGTACACATATATAATGACTTCTTGAAAAATACCTATACCTACAGCTATTAAATAAAAGAGGGGAAAAATTAGATATATAGCTCTTTGTAAAACTTTAAAGTATGCTTATATGTCCTCAAGACAATTTCTAGCAACATATAGATGGGATTTTTGCCCTGGGGACCAGTCCCTCTTGAAAATAATGAAGCTACATACCTAAATAAGAGTTACTCATTTTTTATCATAGCAAAAGGTCTCTGACTTCTTACAATATATGCTTATGTGTATGTAACTATACTAAAGCTAGCATTTATTTATTTATTCATTTATTTGAATGTTCTTTATACAAATATTATTTGACCAATTATTGGAAGATAGATTACCCAAAAATGGAGACTGCTGATTACCAGAGATATTACAGCTGTGACTTTTTAAAACTAGTGACTGAAACGTGAAGTAAGACTGCTAAAACCAAAATTACAAAGTAATTAATGATGTGTTTTCATTTTTAATAGAAAGTGAAATTGTAGTTCTGGCTCGACAACAGTGACACTCAGTTTAGTTTTGTTTTGTTTTGTTTTTTCCCCAGTTTTTTACCCTTTTTTATCAAGTAAAGCCTTTTCATTTATCTGATAAAGACTGTAGGTAATGCAATATTGAGAGCATACTATGAGAGGCACAGAATTTCCTTTTCTAAGATCAGACTATGTTTACTCACATTTCTTTTCTTCCACAGTGAAAGCCTAGTTAAAACATGCATACGTCTTACAGAGTATGATTAATTTCTCCTCCCAATTTTAGCCACTGAACCTGACTTACATAAATCTGATTATTTATAATGAATTATTTAATTCTATGGAGGGATCAGTCAGGGAAAAAAGTAGTTTTTTACTTTGCACATATTTGTTAACATTTTTAATAGTGTCTTTTTTTTTTTCCTTATCACTCTCTTCTCCCCCAAAAGAGAGAAGAGATGCATGAAGGTCACTACTGAAGATTCATAAACCATTGTGAATAATGTCAGAACTATAATTTAATTAGTGGCCCATCTGTCACTTTCTGTTTGATGAGCACTAAATGTCCAATTATCATTTAATATCTGCTCTAATCAGCTCTGGCAAATTTCACAGGCACACTAGAGATGACATTAATAGATAGAAGTGAGGATACCTTTGCAACGTTATCAGAGAAAGAAAGCTTGTGCAGTTTTTACTTACAATGGGAAAGGCATGAATTCTTTCCAATTAGTAGCAAAGACATTTCATACAGACTGTTATTGCATATTGCTAACTAAAGCTTTTAGTTGATTTTTTCAAGAATTTGGAAAAACAATTTTAATTTTTATGGAATTTGGTATTCTTGTTGGCGTCCAAAAATAATATTAAATATTATATTCTCAGTGCCTCTGTCTTCAATCTCTCTTTCTTTATGGACTTCATGAATTAGTTTGCACCTTTTGTTTCTTCATTCTCGTTCTGACATTAGCCCTCATGACCTTGTGGTGCTCTTCATAAAGAAAGGAAAAAAGACATGTTGAATAAATATGAGTAGATCTTTTTAAAAAACTGAAATACATAATATAGTCATACAAAAAATACTGTGCCAAAGATTTTAGTCTGTGCAGGGACAGAGGACTAATCACCACCATGACCTCCTTCTGGTAAAGGAAGAGAAAAAGAAAAATACAATCTTTTGAGAACATATTGTATATGCGTATTTTCAGACAAGACATAGAAAATGACCACATGTTAAAAGCATAGAAAAACTTGCAGGTAAGATTGATGAGCTATGAAACATGTATTGGCAGCATCATAAAATGCATGTTTCCACTTGTAATGAGAGATTAAAAACCCTACTTATCCACACCTTGGGTCAAGGTCAGGCAGCCTATATCTTCTCAGATTTGAGATCAATAATGTAACAGTCTCTGAAAAAGGCCTTTGGCTTGACAAGAAGCTTCCTCTAATAAGCAAGTCCTGCTCATGTGACACTTTAGATTTTGTCCCCAACTCTGATTCGAAGTAAAATCCTCCTGCACTTGGAAAGAAAATACAGCAAAAAAATCTGTAATATGACTGCATAGGGTGCTTAGTAGCCAGTAAGATTGGCATTGCTGCCTGGCAGATCCACTGCAGCGATAAAACAGCCAGCTAAAAGTAGATATAAAATAAAGTCTCTTTTCTCTCCTGGTACGTGTTTTGGCAACAACTTAAAGCTAGAATGTAATTTCTGATACTTCCATATTTCTACTAATAAGAGTGAATCTGAGATTCTACTGACTACAACTTGAATTTCTAAGAACTTGGCAGGATGTTATGATCTACTTGAGTCTTTGTTATTTTATCCAGCCCAACACACATCATAGCACTGAGTATTTAGAACACAGAAATTTGCTGCTTGATGATATGCAAGTTCAACAAGTGTACATGAAGAGGAATTCTGATTATGTGTGTCTCTGCAGGTTTCCTATAGTTTGTAACTTCTTAAACCTGCTGAGCATATGAGGGACTGATTTTATAGTCAAATTCTAAAAATGGTCACAAGAATCCTCTGAATCAATGTATAAAAAAGGGATTTCTTCAAAAGGAAATATCAACAAGAACACACATGAAACTAGTATCACCCCAGGGGAATGAAAATAAAGGAGATCGAGTGTCCAGACATGGTTGATCCTCATTCCTTCTCCTGCTTTTGTTCAGAAATTTGGCACCAGACACAGGTCTGAAGAAGATGTAACCCAAAAGCAGAGCTTTGCTCTTGAAAAACTTTGTAAAGAAGCAATCTGCTAGAGCTAAAGGCAAAGACAGGAATGAAAAAATTGGTAATCAAGGAACTTCAGGAGAACGGAGAAATGCCTTGACTCTAAAGATAATTTTAAAAGCCCTTGGGAAGTGAAAGACATCATTCAAGAAGAGAAGAAATTAAATATATGTAGGGTTAGTATTCATAAGCAATAATATTAAGGTCTTGATCAGATCTTTTCCTTTGGATGCAGTATAGTGGAAATTTTCAAATACCTCTGAAAGGTAGGCAATACTGTAACACAAAGTAAGTCTTGTGGACAATATACTGTCTGTTCATACAGTTCATATGTATACAGATCAGATCAATGTCTGATCACCACTGTGCAATCTTTTATTTCTGATTATGCAATGGCCAGCTGGACGAACACATCATATGGAGAATTAGTATCAGGTATACAATATTTTAAACTAACCTAAGCTCTTTTGGCTTCTATTCTCTCATGTAACAATAGAAACTAGTAGACATACCTTAAGCATCTTCTCATTATTCCATCTGTTTTCGTAGGCATTCAGGTTGTACTTTTCCATTATAACTCTGCACATCTGTAGAAAGAACTGTCATATCAGATATCCTGACAAACCTTTTAGGCATCATCACCTTTACTACCTGTTTTGGTGGAAAAGAAGCATCTGGTCAAATGGCTTAGTAACTAAATATTTTACACCGATTGTGACAGTCCACAAGAAACTTTCAACATCAGCATGTCCTATAGCTTCACAGCCCTGCTGAAGTCCCAGAGAAGTTGTGACAGGAAGGAGTTATGTCTCATCATGATCTCTTTGTGGCTGATCCAAGTGGATATGTAAATTCTGATGTGAGTAGGCTTATTAGTTTTGCCTTGTAAGCACAATGGTAATCCATTTAGAAAATACCAAATGTTTTACCTATCATTGACAGAAGTTGTTTCATTCAGCTAAAAAGTGTTACTAATTTAGACCCATATCCACAATTAGTTCTGGGTTACTGAAAATACATATTCAGGAAAAAGTTAGTTTGTTTTAAAAAAAATTCAGCTCATACCTACATTCATTCTTTCTGTTTAAAGTATATATACTTTAAAATGAGTACAGTGAATGACAGAAAGTCAGTTTACACCTATGAATATCTTAGGATTGCTCACACAATGACATATTCCTTTAATATGATAAATTACAGGTGTAGACCCTTCCCTGTGAAAGAAAAAATTAATGTCTCTATGTAATGAAGAACACAAGACTCAAACCCACATTTTCTGAAATATGAAAGAAAACTATAAAAAAAAGAAACAGATCTTTAAGCATAGATCAGGTAGAACACCTCTAGGATGTTCCATAAAGAAGGGCAGTCAGGAAAAATAGTGCTGGGGAAAGCAGCTTTCACTGGTCAGATAAATATTTCTCATTAACATTAGATCCTGCCCTGAGGGTCAGTGCTTAGACATAGTGTTAGATCACTATGATATCCCACCAGCCTGAAGGTTTAGGGTTTTGGAGGGTTTTTAACTTTGGTTTAGCTGGTAGATCTTAACCTGGAAGACCACACTTGACTTAAAAAACTAATATATCTAAATTATAGGAAAGGTCTAGATTATTTCATGACTTAGTACAGAAGAAGTCCAAATGTTATTCTCATTTCTTTTTTTTAATCCCATCTTAAGTCTTACCATCCTTCATCATTGCATTGTATTTGCATAATGTTTTTTCAACATTAGACATTTCTATGAATGAATTAATATGTAGAAAACTACTACTGGGGGTCAGCTTTTCAACGTCTGTAAAATGTAATAATAGATGTTTAGGTTTTTTAAATAAACAAATGAACACCCCCCCCCTCCCCGAACTTCCAGGGCATTGTTCTGTCATTTTCGTGGCATGAGTGGCCAGGATTTCAGTATAACTCTTTCAC
This sequence comes from Bucorvus abyssinicus, assembly GCA_009769605.1. NCBI lineage: Eukaryota > Metazoa > Chordata > Aves > Bucerotiformes > Bucorvidae > Bucorvus > Bucorvus abyssinicus. Next base: position 28,274,756 of record CM020028.1, on the reverse strand, counting down.
AGTAAGCAAGTTATGAAGGTCAGTCCAGAAGCATAAACTAAGTTTGCATGGGTCCTTTCAGTAACATCCTAGGAGGTAAATAGACACAATAAAGTCAACAACAAAAATGAAGCCCGACTCAGTAGAAAAAAATTTATTATATTAATAGCATTCAGACAAGAAATACCAGGCAGTAGATAGTGAGCTGGAGACTATACAAGAGTAAAACACTGGAATGGCACACTCTCACTCATCCTGTGGGTAACCCTGGAGAGTCCTATTTTGCCTCCCTGCCCTCCTGTGCACCTGCTACCTATTCAGGAAATGTTGTGCGTTCTGTTTATGAAGGACATGGTCTTGTTACCTCTGAAGTCAATGGTCAAACTGTCATTACTTCCTTGGAAGCAGATGGAGCCCATATGGCCTGCTCGCATGATCATTGCTCATGTACAACACCCACAGAGCTAACAGGTTTCTAACTGGGATGAATTGCAATGCGAACAACAGTAAAATGAATGAAAGAAGCTAAAACAATGTGAAAACTTTGCCGGAAGCAGTGAGTTTTATAATCCTTTTCCGGACACATCTTGGTACCTCATTCGTACCTTCTGAAAGACTCTCTGGAGGGATGAGTTGTGAGAAGCTATAATGGGGCAGTGAATAATAGCAGAATGATATGGAAAAGGGCTGTAACTGTGAAAGGTGAAGCAGTAAGACTTATTCAGAGGACTGTTACTGTCTTGGGTTGTTAGTGTATGACTCCGATGATGTCATTGTCCACTGAGGAGATTCCTGCTTCCACTGGATTGTGAAATGCAGTTGTAAAGTGCAATGTCTACAAAATCTGAGCCTCAGAGAGATGAGTAGTAAATGCTGTTAAAGAGCATGGGATTAACATCCATTTTCCTCAGCTATAAGTGCTGAAAGAAGCACCTAGGAGTAGCAAAAAGGTACTTTTCAGGGCAGGGAGACACAACCACTGTCTGGACAGTTCAGTATCCACAGCATTTAAAGGATATGGCAGCAGGATACACGATTGTGAAGGCACAGAAATTCCAGAGCTAACCTGGGCCAGGCATGTTTGAGAAGGGATATAGATGCATCATCACTGTGTAACTGTAATCACAGTTACAGCCAAGCCCTGCTGAAAGGCAGGGTTAATTAGCTGAAGTGAGACAAGTTGTAAAGCTAAAGGCCTTTCAGATATTATAAAGCATATATAATGATGGCAGAGATGCACTGTGTGATCTAGATAGAGTTTGCTCATCCCTAACTTGGGAGAATCTCAAGATGAACTGCAAATAGCACAGTGCAGATGTGCTGTTCAGATGTGCTTTTTTTTCACTAACAGCGTGCTAATGGATCACCAAGGCAACTGATCTTGTGGTCCTAACTGGGAGGAAGACACATGTACGTACTGCCTTGTAAAGTTATAAAGCTAAAAAGCAGGGCAAGCAAATGAGATAAAGCAATAACTTGCAAATACACGCACCAAGTCATTGCTTTCTGGAATCTCACCATTTCTCAGATGAAAAAAAATAGTTACAGTCATAAAAAGAATGTGTATCATGCATAGTGCTGCAGCTTGGGTTGTTGATGTTGTTGAGCAGTTACTCCCAGTACCTGAACCCTGGCACAATCAGTAGGATTTCACTCTGAGCAAGGAAAATAATATCAATTTCCTCACTGTGAGCCCAAACCATCAGACTTTGAAGAGATACCTTCATGTTAGGCAATAATAGGTCAGTTTAAGAAATCAAGCTTTGACTTATATTCATGAAAACAAGTAACATCTTTAAACTTATTGCAATGCTCACCTATAATCAACATAATTATTATCACTGTCCATCACAAATTTTGCAGGGAGGAGAGACCAGAACAAAACAGAAAGGAAAGTTATAACACCTACATTTTCAAAGGAGAGTTATTTCTATTTTTCCAACTTATAACTTTCCTAGGAATGTTATAATGTGCACTAGATGATGTTTATTTACTTATTTGCATAACCATCATTCTGCTTAAAAAATTAAATGTATGTATTTTATATATATAGAATATGGGCGCATTGGTAAAATCAGTAAGAAAAAAAGATTTTAAAATTAAAAAAAAACCAAAACAGAACAATTAACAATACAGAATTTTCTTATTTATGTACCTAGCTTGCTTTGGGGATCAGTGGGGGATCATTCTCTTTGAACAGTAAATGTTTGCTGTTCTCATTTAATAAGAAACATGAAGGTGGTGTCAATGAGATAATATTGCAGTAGGTCCTGGAAAACTCAGTAATGCCTGGTACCCTGTTGTGACAGGGCAATAGAAGCAGGAAATACGAATATACTTTTCTTAAAACTCTTTCTGTGATGAGCTGTGGATGACGACTCAATGGTGATGATAATGACATCATAGTGATGTTGCAGAGAGGGCTGTATATTTATCTCAGGAAGTTTATATGTGGATTAAGGAAAGTCATAACTTGTGTATACACAGGTGTTGTACAGGCCTTTGATGTTTCTCTTTCAGAGGCTTTGATAAGAGTTTTTCACATTGTTTGACAGTAGAAACTGGCCAGCATAAGAGGCCTATGAGTGCACATATTTATTCTCTCTCCATTGTGATCTTGAGAAGCTGAGAGCAGGGCATCTCTCACAGAGCTCACCTGCCCATGCCCAGCAACTCCGTCACAGCTCATGAAGCTTCCTAAAGAAATTTCAGAAATGACTGACACTATCTGAACACAGAAATTGTCAGGACACTGACAAACAGAGGCTTCTTAACTAGCCGTTAAATCATCATCATTACAGAGGCATGGGTGCTTAACTTTTAAAGGGTAACTCAAACAATCTTTCATTTTTCTAATGGACTGAGAAGTGCTACACAATTCCTAAAAATTTTCCCTTTTTCCATGCCAATCTAATTTTTCATGTACCTGATGGTTTAAGGAAATTCCTCTGTCTCTGTTGAGGTATTATAACAGTTGAATCTGCCTTAAGTAGAACTTCAGTTTAGAGCCTTTACCATTTTTAAGGGTCCAAACCAACACAACTCCTTCCTGTTATTCCAAAATTATACTTATGGTGTCCTTTTGCCCATTTTCATACCTGCCGTCTTTTTTTTGTCCTTCTCCACTATAGAACAGAACAGAACAGAACAGAACAGAACAGAATAGAATAGAATAGAATAGAATAGAATAGAATAGAATAGAATAGAATAGAATAGAATAGAATAGAATAATAGTTCAGTTGGAATGATCCTACAATGATCATCTAGTCCAATTGCTTGACCACTTCAGGGCTGATCAACAGTTTATTATTAAGGGCATTGTCCAAATGCCTCTTAACAACTGACAGGCATGAATTTTCAACTACCTTTCCAGGAAGCCTGTTCCAGTGTTTGACCACCCTCTCAGTAAAGAAATGCTTCTTAATGTCCAGTTAAAGCCTTCCCTTGCGCAGGTTTGAGCCATGCCCATGCGTACTATTACTGGATCCTAGGGAGAAATCATCACCTCTCTCTCCAATTCCCTTCCTCAGGAAGCTGTAAGAGCAATGAGGTCATGTTTCCATCTCTTTTTCCTCTAAACTAAGGAAAATTGAAGTTCCTAGCTGCTCCTTATAGGACGTATAGGTCTGCTACTTCAGACTAAAATATTCAATGTGTGTAGGCCATTAAAAGTGATGTATGTGAGTTGACAGCCTATTTGGTTTGGTTTGGTTTGGTTTGGTTTGGTTTGGTTTGGTTTGGTTTGGTTTGGTTTGGTTTGGTTTGGTTTGGTTTGGTTTGGTTTGGTTTGGTTTTGGGGGACGTGTAGTGGTGGTGATGGTAGAGATGGTTAGGTATCTGGTGCAGGGGGAACCTGAAGTTAGGCAGATCTCCAGCAGACCAGGTTATCAAGACCATTCAACAACAAAATGCAGTTCCCAACAAGGAAGACAGGCTTGGAATTTAAAATGGAAGAAGAAACCCTAAGATGGACAGCAATACCCGAAGAGAGGAAAGATTACTTCCTTAAACATTGACATGGCTAAAATACTACACGGGCTCAAGGAATGTGCAGTGACTTCTGGGCTCTTCTCCGACAAACCCCAGTTTCTGAAATGGCAAGTAATTACTGTTATTTCTATAGCTCTCTACAGCACTCTGTTTTTCCTAATTCTTACTGTCTTTTTTCTATATATGGAAATACACAGGTTTTCTGGGGGGAAATTCCATGGCTTGCTTAGAATAGGGAAATTCTTTCCCTACCTCAAATAAATGTATGTCAAATTTCATAGCACCAGTCAATATTTTTACAGTTCATTGAAGATTAGAGGCAATTAAAGCTTCTGTTTTTTCTCATTTCTGCTGAAAAGAAAGTTGAATTTATCTGAAAAGATATTTGTGGTGGGCAGTTAAAAAATTCCAACCCGCACTTGTTTTAAAGTTGAGGTCAGAATGAAAGAGAGAGTGTAAGACTCTAATACTTATGACAAGACCTTGAATGCGTATCTTGAATAATGGACAGACAGTTGAGTTTGCATGAGTCCTGCAGCAAAAAGGTCCTTGAGCAGTCATGCTGCTGCATTCAACATGAGTTGCAATCTGTAAGTGGTTTTCAAGGGTAACTCCAAATAAAGCACATTACGGTAATGCAGCCTGGAGGCAAAGATCAAAGCTGAGAGATGGGAAGATATAAATACTCTTCCTTTACAAATGACCAGATGATTCTCGAGCTGTCTGCTTAAATACTTCCCATAATGAAGTAATAGAAACTAGTGTAGTAGTGACAACAGCAGAAAAAAGCAGGCACTTTCAGCTGATCTCATTGCCTCCAGATTCTGGTGGGGAACTTCCATATTTCTTGTACAGAAATCCTTAATTTAGGAAGCATAATTGCCTTTCGCTTAGGCAAAAGCACGCATCACTCTATAGCCTTTGGAATGTCCCATCTAGGAAAAGATTCATTGCAAGTTCAAGTATACCTAATGCTGTAGAATATGGAACTATGAAAGACTATTTTCTTCTATAAATCCACTTAAAAGACTGCATGAAGAGATATCACAAACATTTTATGTCTAAAGTGTCTTTTGAGAACAAATGCTTTTCTTATCCTTGTTCATTTTCTTTTTGCCTTTCAGATGTTAGTGAATTTGTTGCCTTTATGTGACCTACTCCTTCTCATATTTTTGTTAATTTTATATTAACTTACTGTTGTGATGTAAGGTGTGCTGACAAAATTGAAAATCTTTTTAATGTTTATACACAAATTCACAGAAAAATTAAAAAAACAATTCATAGGGGTTAAGAATTAACACTGTGCTTAAAGTAAGTACAAAATGTACCTTAGCTACTCCCATTCATCACCTACATATGTTCAGAAAGCTAAATCTACACTTCCAGTTGGGGTTGGTTCTATGGAAGTTCTCAATTTTAAGAAAGAAAGCCTCAACATTTCTCTGCCTTGAAGAGAACCTGAAAGTGAAAGCTGAGGTTTCTGAGTTGTTTGAAGTATCTTCAATATGATTCTTAAAATCACTTTAGGCTTTTCTTTTGTTACATTGTGGAATTTCACTCACTTCCAAATTTTAAGACACGTTTTTGAAACCAGTTCACTTTTGTCATTCAGAGAAGATACACTATCAAGTCAAAGAAATGGAATTCTCAATAGATGTCATTATTTTTACATTTGTACAAGTAACACAGTACATTTACTAGCAAATTTTGAAGAATTGCCATGAATGATTAGAACTAAACTAATTGCAATAAATGGAGTAGATCTTAGAGTTGCTAGTGTCTCTTGTCATGTTTGCTCATTCAAAAAATTCATTAATTAGCAAGGTCTCTCATTATCAGTGAGAATTAGCAAGACTATACTATGATCTTGCTGTTTAAATGTATAAGTACCAAAGAATAAAAAATAGAACATTGATGAGACTGCACAGTAAATTCCGTAAATAAAAGATGTTACAGTGGAAACAATAAGGAAATTGAAAACAGTTTAGAGACAGGAAGTAATACCTCACAAGTAATTTTTCCAGAACTCAGGCTTGCTTAAAGTATCATTTTTTTCCAGTCATGGAGTCAATTATATCTGCTTGACTCTCACATTCGGACTTAAATTCAGATTTTATTTAATTCAAAATTGCTTTAATCTATTAATGTGATATCACTTTGTCACCTTTAAGATTTGTTCTTTACTTTCTTCTTTAACTTGCAGCTCCAGTGCCTTCAACAGTTGTGATGAGAACTTTTCTAAGTATTACTAGTATTCTGCTTCTTATGACAAACAATGCCAAGATATTTTTCCCCATTTTTTGAATAGTTTAACTTTGCTTTTTTTCCCCTTCTCCATGATTTTCCTTTCACAGCTTTTCAGTAACACTAACCATAAAATCGTAAAGGGTGCTACCAAGCTATCTGTCTTAAAAGCCAAATGAACATGCAGAATACACACAAAATAAATGTCATCAACAGGTGCTCATATTTTGCAACTGCCTCAAACTTTATTCATCAATATCTACATTTTATGATCCCTTAGTTACTTACCACAAGCTGCAACACACACTCACCAGTAAAAATCCTTTACTGAAAGACACAGTTTTAAATGGAATTCATCTTTCACCACTCTCAAATATCTCTATTAACTCTGTCTTGCTCTAATGTCCTAATAAGCTTGGTTTTCTCCAGCTTCATGATGCATCATGTATGCTTCTCTTGTTCTCTCTGATATGATGCTTATTTACTCTATTTGTTGGTTTGTTTCTTCCTTTTACTTTATAAATTGCAACTGATTATAATTTGTTGCTACCATAATTTCCTTTTTCCCATTTCACAAACAGTTTTTATAACTTTAGTTCTTTCATCAGTCCCTCTTTAAACCATATTACCCACTCTTTCTTTTTGCCTTTCTTAACCGAGAAGAAATTAAGTTCACATTATTCTTACAGGCAACCATATTGTCATCATAATTATTACATCCCTCACCCATCCTTATCTTTTCCAAATTTAAGGCTCAAAAGGTTTCTGTGATTTTCCATTCATTATCTTTCCTATTTTGAGTAAAGCGTGCTGTTGGGGACTTTTTACAAAGGTATATTTGACAGCCAAGTGTGTTTTCTTCAAGTCAATTTTCTATTCTAATTTCAATTTTTTGTTCTTCCTATTCAAACGTTCCTCATTCAGATATGTATATATGTGTATCTATGTGATGGTTGTGTTTTTTTAAAGAATGACTTTTGAAAAATTAATGTGGAATTGGAAACAGTTGACTCTTTATGTTATGAAATCATTCTGCTGGGCAATCTATGAGAAGGAAAGACTTCTTGAAAGTGTACCGTAAAAGGGATTCAGAAAACTCAGTCCATGCAGTCCATCCAGAGTCCATGCTTCTGCACGGGCAGAACAGGCAAAGATATGTGGACCTCCCCTAATACTCTCAACTCTTTTCAGCTCAAGGACTTTCTGAGCTAGATGGACTTTCTTTGTATTTACTAACCTCAGTGTAATTCCCTCCATTTCTCCAATCTCTTCTTGAATCTATATATGTCAAATTACCCTTGTAGAGGTGACAGACAAGGTAGCTATCACTATTATCCATCTCTTAGGAAACGTCTGGTTTTTAAAGGATGTAAGATATATCTACAGAACATCACTTTCTGTCTGATGGGAGAAAATATCTGGGACATTTTTCTGTAAGAATAAACAGATTCTCACTGCACAGATCTTTACAGAGTGAAGGGAAAAAGAAAGCTCCTAGTTGCAATCAGCTTGACATAATAGATACATAATGTGTCCACAGAGGCATAGAGCAACCTTGCTTGTTCTGAGGACTTTCTATTTACTATACTCGCTCCTATAAATTGCTAGGCAGACTAACGCTTTTTGTAACAGTTCTACTGCTTACTCAGTACTTGTTCTGAATGATGCTTGGGTACGCACGGGGGGCAGATGTGTCCTTTCCAAATGTTAATGAGGAATTGCCATGGATGGCAATTAATGTATGTATTTCATAAAGGTATCCTCAGTCCCTTTAAAAAATTATTTGTCATCCTTGCAGTAACTGGTAGGAAAACTATGCGCATGGGGAAATTATTTTTTTCTCAGTACCATAGGTTAGGATCAGGGCTTCAGACTTCGTTCTGCACTGTCTTTGCTAGTTTTACACAGTACAACAGAGAGACTAAGGGGGAGAAATGCTCATTTTTGTCACTTGCAATTGCATCAGTGGTGGTCAAAGAGTGAGAGAGGACAGAACACTTGATAATTTGCTTGCAGTGATGCTTGTACTCCTTGGGAGTTGTTTGAATTAAACACTGCCAACCAGGGAAAAATCAATAAAGTTGTTTAAACGGTTTCACAGGGGCCTTTTGGATGATTGCATATTACTCTTCTTACAAGACCTATAGCTGGGGTTTTTTTATTATTATTAGTGCATGACCAGTAACTAAAGTTATTCAGGCTGAGAGTTCAAATGGAGGCTGAGGGTCTCCTCTTCTTACTGTCTTCTTCTACTGACGAATAGTTTTCATTTCCTTTTTTTTTAAACTAAAGTAGAACAAATCAATAAACCTCCCAGAAGCAGCAACATTAGCATTCCAAATCATCCTTATTTCCAGCTAAATCTGCAGAAAAGAAAGGGCAAGAGCAACACTAATTTACACCAGCTGAGGATCTACTCTGACATTTCTTTGCGTTAGATGACATTCAATCAATTTGCCCATGGAATGATGTACAGTACAAAAAGAACTGCAAACTACAGATTTTCAGTGTATGCAATAGCATAAGATTTTATTTCTATAAATGCTTTTGACTCTTTTTAATGATAAATGACAGGTCAGAGAATGTAATAGCTAAGAATTTAGCATCCAAAGTTGCACTTTTTAAAAGACAAGGCAAAAATTTAGATTACGAATAGTTTAGCTACTAGCATGAAGAAAGTAATAAATCTGAGAAACCCTGCAGCATATTCATACATAGAATCTATTCTATCTGCCAAAGGTGGAGGATACACTAGGTAAGAAATTTTAAAAGAAGTTTGCTTACAGTGAAACAAACCTCTGACTTGCTCTAACACTAGTACCAGTTTCTGGTATTACTAGCATGGACTGAATATGCAGTCCTTGTATCAGTCAAACTGATGGTGGTTGTCTACATTATTTGTGTACATCATTGCTATTGTTATAAAAGTAGAAAGCAACAGCATGTATCACCACTATATCAACGGAAATGGTCCTTTCACTCTTCTTTGGAAATATATGCTGTCATATGAGTTTCCTTTCACACCTGATGCATCCTTTTTCTGAAGCCAACGTTGTTATTTTCCTGCTAGAAATCACACATAGAATAAAAAAAGGGAAATGGGGTCAAGGGAGGCAGGACTCCTGGCTTTTTATCTCTGCTATGCCATTAGCCAACCTTTAGCATATACATTGTTCTCCTTGCTAAAACAATGACACTAATAACAATAGCTAACTATAGACAGGTTTTGAGATTTAATTAACTGTTACTACATTTTAAAGCCTTCATTAAAAAATCTCTGATGTGAATGAATAATACATTTTGGACCAATAATGGAGGAAGACGTGCCAACACAGGACAAAAAAACCCCAAACAACAACAACAAAGAAAAATACTAATCGTTCCAAGAAAGTCTTTACAGTGTTTTTTTTTTCACAGTTCTGGGAGATAGCATTTTATAACAATTCCTGTGATGTTCCTCTCTCCACAATGTACTCTTTTAGACTGACTGATACATGTTTCTACTGGAGCACGTAACTTCATACTATAACATATATTTATATGCAAATGCCCTCACGATAATCTCTCTGAGAGTCCCAGTCTTCATCCTCTCTTAAAGAGATGTGGAACTTAGGATATGTATTCTGTAGCCAGCAAACATAGCAGTGGCTCTACAGGAGCTTATGCTCCCCATTCCAGTTTCTGGCGTAGGAAAACCAACTGAATTCAACAGCACCAATCATCTTGATTGAAAAAAATACACCGTTTGAACCTAGCACATACCCCTAAATCCCTGTCTATGCCTCCATGGGAAGGGAGATTTGGGATTTATTTCTTTTCCTTTCTGCTTCTAAATTGCTACATATTTTACAAAAAAAAAAAAAAAAAAAGAGAGAGGGAGAGAACTGGGAGTAACTGTACTGACACAAATTGAAATACACCAGGATCTGTTGGGTTTGTGCTCAAATATTAAAATAATATTCAAATAAGAAGTAGAGTGCAAGTTCTCTCTTAAAGTTTCCAGTATTTCGTACTTCTGGCATGATTAAATATACATCTGTAAATCTTCATTTTTTATCACAGTTTGCCATTTTATTTCCAGATTCCATCAAGAAATATAATGTACAGATGAGGCAGAAATACAAAATAATTGAGGAGAAAAAAAATCCAAGTTGTCTTTTAAATATCAGTAAAGTTCTACCAATGGGGAAATATTCAGAATAGTATGAATCAAAAATAGCTTATCCATCTTTCTTTGTAAAGTACTTTGTATATGTGTGTCATAGGCTGGCAAAGTGATAGTCCAGCTATACTGGGCCTCGTCTACTGCACCACGAGGTCTTTCAGCTGTGCTGTAGTGATGAGATCCTTAGTTCAGCTTTGTGGTTGTCTTCTTGGAGTCAACCAAACACATTAGTATTGGTGAACATGGGCTATTCCATCCATTTTAAAAAAAATACACAAATCCCAATCCACTTCATCATCTAGAAATGATTAGGTTTTTAAGAGCTAATAATTGTCCATCTGATGAAAATCTTAATTAAAAATGTTTATGTTAGTTGATTTTGTTAATTCCAGTGTTGATAATAAATTCTAATATCTAGATTGTCTTATACATGACATTTGCTTTCATAAACCATGCGGTTATCAGAAGCTAATCCAGTAGAGAAACTAATCAAAGAAGGTGTTACACAAATGCAAAACATATGATTAAAGAGAAGGAAGGCAAAGCTCATGCAAAGAACTGAATATTATAATGAAATTGCCACTGAATGGAGATGTGAGGACTTCAAGCTCAGTTTAATTAGGGCACTGAGTGGAATCCCTTAAGACTGACAAGAATTGAACAGCTAATAATCAGTTTATTCTTTACTGATTACCAGCTAATCATGTCCCAAACACAACCCCTTTCCCCTTTCTCATTATGAATACATTTGCAAGCCTTTTTTCTAATCTCAGCACTTCTCTGGGCACACAGGTCCTAATCAGCTAACTTCAAGAGCTTCATCTAGTATCTTTAAAGGCCCAGCTATTGTTTGTAGAGCAAGTATTTGCATCCTTCAGCATCACATTGGTAAACATTGCCTGTTGAAGTAATGAGAAACCAATTATGCAAGAGCAGCATAGTTTTTTACTTCATTTTCAAAAGTCAATTTCCATTTTCCAGCAGCTGTGTGTGCCTCTGCTGAGTGAAATAATTCTATGTACAAAGTAGAAAGCCCACTTGCATTCAAAATTTCTTGCATATCATGGCATTGACTTCTGGGACATACTACTGTGAAGCTCCTTTTCTATAAAATGGAAGAATAAACTTACTTTTTATGTGTCATCTTTCATATGAACTGTAAGCGCAAAGAGTTTTATCTATACTCCATTTAAGTCATTTGAGAGATGCCTATTGACTTCAGTGGTCCTTAGATCTGACCTGACGTTATAGACAATAAAGTGATATTGTTAGAGGGTTAGCTGATGAAAGAAGTAGAAAGCAACTAAGCCAATAGAAATGTATCCATCAACTGTAATGGGGTGAACAGGTTATCCGGAATATTTTCAGATGAAATTTGTCATCAAAAGAGATAAAGCGTCAATTGTCTTTTGAAAAACCATAAGCTGAGAAAATGTGTTACATAAATGCAGAGCACATAATTCGGGGCAGAAAACAAAGCTTATGCACAGAAATGAAGCTTTTGATAAAATTGTCTTACAAAGAGTACATAAGAATTGTGAGCTAGTTTTATTAAGAGTCTAACCATAATCCCCTTAAAATCATGCTCAGACATTTTCTGACTCACTTAGGAGATGGGTGCCTAAATTCTATATGTATCTCACTTTTCATCAATACAGTTTTCTAAACTGCTTATAAATCTTCCTTACTTTCATAAACACTATGGACTTCTGCCATCTTAACAGACCTAAACAGTTCAGAACTAAGGTCATGAATATGTCTCATAGGATCCTCAGAACCTCACAGGACCAATCCTGTGTCAGGAGTAAACAGTGTAGAAACCAGAGGGCTTTTATTCGAGACCACAATGAAACAAGATACATACGACTGTGCATTTCTGCCTTTTCTATAAGGTAGTTCAAAAAGTCTAGAAGACCTTTGTAAAATGTCCTTCTTAGCATAAAAGGGCTCAGGCCTGCTTCTCTGCCCCACAAGGCACTACATTTTTTCAAGCAGTCATACATTTCCACTCTCCTGCTGTAGCTTTGAGAATTTTAAAAAAAGGATTCCGTACTTTTGCATGGTTTAGAAAAAAGGGGGAACATAACTGCTTCCCACCCAATAAAGCAGGAGACCTGCAGAGGAGACCTGTGTTCTGATGTCTTTCCATAGACCGCTTCTGTGTCTTATATGATGAATGCTTAATGCTATGTATGTGTAATTACACAGAGATGAGAGAAGACCAGGAGAGAGAGGAAATACCTTAGTAAGCTCTACATTTCTTTAGGACACCAGCCATCATAGTCTGTAGTGATAAAATAATCAATAAAGTCAATTGAACAACTCCCAGTGATCTTATGGATATGGAAACGGCAAATACCAGGGCAACGGGTCACAGGTTCAAGTGAGTGATGAGTGAAGCCAGTGTGTATCTTTGATTCTACAAGCATGTCCAAGCCTTTTTAACATTGGTTTTAAATTTCCTTGTCTATTTTTAACTTTGCTTTGATTGTTCTTACCATTAATTAGTACTACAACAATACACACATAACACCTCATAGCTGTCAAGTGTGTGTTGAAAATAAATTAATTTAATCTTACTGCATCAGTTAATAGGCTTTTTTTTCATTTTTCACAAAAATGGTTTATTTGCTGTTATTGGATTGAGGCTTATAAACACAATTAACATGAAAGGAAGGCTTAAATAAATAAATGTGCACACCTATAAAACTCTACTGATAGAGTAAAACTTAATACTAATTATTTTTCTTAGCATGTATATAAGCCTGAAACAAATTAATGTTTCAAGGGAGTTTTCAAACATTAATCATGGTTCATGAACTGTCAATCAGAGAAAATCTGTACTGCAAAAAGAAAAAGGTAGATAACAGTAGTACCTGACTAGGTAGTTGAAACACTATTAATACCAACATACACAAGGTATCGTATTAATAATGTAACTTCTGTAAGTAGGTAAAAGTGTTGCTATCCTGTTTGGGTAAATATGTCTCTTAAAATAAACAGCAAATTTATCCCTAACTAGAGCCTAATGCTCCCTTTTCTCACCACATTCCTCCTCAGCCCACTGCATTTAAATCTTGCAAGGATAATAATTTTTAATGAATTTATTTATTAGCTGAGCATAAAAATTTCAGTTGCACTGTAATTTTACTACATGTTGCCATTAGGCGACATGTCCATAGTTCAGATATAGTCTAGATAGGGCAAGCATGACAGACATAACAAGAGCTATTTGAATTATATTTTCAGTTTTGCAACCTCAAAAGTACATAGGGTGCAGAGACAAGTCCAAACCTTTAATTACAGATCCACTTCCTAATTTTGAAATCTTGTTTAAAAAAAAAAAAAAAAAATTGAAAGTCCAAATGATGACTTTTGTGCTTCTGATATTATTTATTTTTTGCCTCATGCCTCTGCATCTTTCGTATTACTCCTACATTCCTCTTTTCAGACGTCTTAGCAGAATGGATCACCTAACAGGGTGTCACTTGCAATTCAGGACTTGCAATGCCAGCAGTCTATTAGCTCATATCCTGCAAGATGTCATTACAGTTGATGGACCACACGACTGGGACCATGGGGACAAAGTCCCTCCTACTGTAAGAGAAGATCAGATTTGGGACAACCTGAGGAACCTGAACATACATAAATCTAAGCGACCTAATAGGATGTATCCCAGAGTCCTAAGGGAATTGGCTGATGTACTTGCCAAGCCTCTCTCCATGATATTTGAAAAGTCCTGGCAGTCAGATGAAGTCCCTGGTGACTGGACAAAGAGAAATATTGCACCCAGTTTTAGAAAGGGTAGAAAGGAGGACCCTGGAAACTACCAACCTCACTCTATGTCACGGAAGATCATGCAACAGATGCTCCTAGAAGCTCTGCTAAGGCACATGCGGAACAGAGAGGTGATTTGAGACAGCCACCGCGGCTCCTACCAAGGGCAAGTGCTGCCTGACCAATCTAGTGGCCTTCTATGATGGAGTGACTACATCAGTGGATAAGGGAAGAGCTAAGGTTGTCATCTATCTGGACTTCTGTAAGGCCTTTGATAGAGTCCCCCCGCAACATCCTTCTTTCTACATTGGAGAGATAAGGATTTGATGGGGTATGCTGTTTGGTGGATAAGGAATTGTTAAATGGTCACATCCAGAGAGTAGCGGTCAATGGCTTGATGTCCAGATGGAGATCAGTGACAAGTGGTGTCCCTCAGGGATCTGTACGGGGACTAGTGCTGTTTAATATCTTCATCAATGACGTAGACAGTGGGATTGACCTGGATGCCTGGAGAATTGGGTGCTGTGAATCTCATGAAGTTCACCAAGGCCAAGTGCAAGGTCTTGCACCTCGGTCAGGCAGTCCTCGGTATCGATTCAGACTAGGGGACAGTATGATTGAGAGCAGCCCTGCAGAGAAGGACTTGAGGGTACTGGTGAATGAAAAGCTGGGTATGAGCTGGCAATGTGTGCTTGCAGACCAGAAAGCCAAGAGTACTCTGGGCTGCATCAAAAGCAGCACAGACATCAGGTCAAGGGACGGGATCCTGCAGCTGTACTGTGCTCTGGTGATACCCCATCTGAATTACTGGAGTATCCAGCTCTGGAGTCCTCAGCACAAGAAGGACATGAACCTGCTGGAGCGGGTCCAGAGGAGGGTCACAAAAATCATGAGAGAGATGGAACACCTCTCCTACGAGGACAGGCTGAGAGAGTTGGGGTTGTTTGGCCTGGAGAAGAGAAGGCTCCAGGAAGACTTTATTGAAGCCTTTCAGTACCTAAAGGGGACCTATATGAAAGATAAGTGCCAAATTCACTTCAACTGAGGATCTAACACAATTTGTGTATGTAATGATATATACAGTAGAGACTCAGGTTGCGTAGATGACTATACATAGGACAGTAGTATTCGTACAAGTAAACACAATGAATCTTGATGCATATAGTTAGTCAAGGAATTTTGTTACTAAAGGGGTGCAACTTTTGCCAAAACAGAGAAGCTAAAATTTGCCTTTCAATTGTGTTCCTAAAGAGACGGTGTCAAAATCATGACAGAATCATACATATGGCCTACCAAATATGTTTTGTGAAGGCAAGAAAATGAGGAAAAGTTGAAAAAAATCCATCAGATTTTTTTTTAACATACCATCACTATTTTGCCCCATCTCTTATGAGAAATTGGTTGGATTTTGTTATGTGCCTATTTAGTAATTAACATTCCTATTACCAAATATTTACACAAAATTTTGAAACAATATCCTTGAAATAATAGTGACATTGATAAAAATTTTTCAACCATTCCAGAAGTAATATTGCCTAGCCTCTCTGTTTACTTCATTTTTGAGAGATGACCTAATAGAACAAATGTCTGTCGAGCCATGTGGCAATTGCTGTGGAATACTGGTATCTCTTAGTGTCCATGACCTGTACAAAACTGAGTGTAAATCCTATTACTATAATTTTGAAAGCTCTGGCAGTCCACCCCAGTCTGTCAGGTGTTTTCTTTCAGATATGGCTTTATTTGTCCAACAAGTCTTTACCAATAGCATCTAAGATCCCACAAAATCGGGAATGTGGAGGACAAGAACAATTTCTGGAAGGATGAAAGGGAAAGTCACCAGTGTTTTCATGTTACTATAATTCTAGACTAATATAGTGTAACATACAGATGGAGTTCTGATGAGTCCTGTCTAATTCTTTCTTTTCTGTGTGATAGTTAGCAAGCAGCATTTTCCCAGACTGTCCAGATCAGCAGATATGATTATACCAGTGGCCACATACAATTATTTCACTAATGGTATCTTCCATTTCCAGCTACCAACAAGCAACGGCTTCTGTCCTGTTCAATAAAGATGAGAATACCCTGAATATGAAACATGTTTTCTCTAACATTAAATACACGCTTTTAAAGTCATGAGACTCTTTTCACAAGAATGTCTCACGTATGTAAAGCTAAACAAGTACATTACTATGGTCAGGTTTTAAAGCTGACTGAAAAAAATGGAGGACCAAAAGTGCATGCTTCAGGTCATCATCTCATTTGTTGATCTCTGGTAAAAAATTTTGCGTAAACATACACTGACAGCTCTGTTCTTCTAAGTATTTTCTATTCTTCTAAGTATTTTCACCTCTACTTACCTTAGAGCTGAGGGATATCTTTAAATTGAACAGGCATAAAATGTACCTGCAAGTGATGTTGTTGCTATTAATTACATTATTTTTAACAAAAACTAATATTCTTAGATCCTTGGTTTTTATAAAAAACCCAGAGTTTTTTCTGAGAAAAATGTCATCTTGCAGAATTCAGTATGTCCTCTCCCTTCCTATGGGGAAAAACAGCTCGATTTAAAAAAAAAAAAAAAAAAAAGAAAAAAGAGAAAAAAGACAATAATGCAAATAGGTGATCTAAAGTAAAGGCTTTACCGAAATAATTGCTTACTCTGGCCTGATTCTTTAAATAAATAAATAAATGGAAAGGAAAGAAGGAAGCAGTAAAGTGACTACATTAAGAAATTGATTGATGTGTTGCTCCTGTGCGATGTTCAGCAAGCCTTTCTCTGGAGAGGCTTTATTGGTTTGCTGGTACTAAATTTTCCAAACATATATATATATATCTTCTGATGCACAGCAAGTTTGTCACCGTCGAGAAACTACGTCAGCCAAGTTAGAAAAGTTAAGAGCCTGTAAAACTTAAGTCATCCAGAACTGCCACTAATGGAAAAAAATATAGAGAGATATTAAAGAAATTCAAAGTTATATGAAGGTTGGTATTTTAGATGGGTGAGGGTAAAAGGTGGGAAGAACAGGCATTACATTTGCATAATGCTTAAAATACATAGAAGAGAATAATTTAAAATACAATAGTATGTCAGACCACCTTCTTAAAATTGTAAGGAAAAAAGAAGAGTTAAAATACCTTGAAACCCATAAAAATTTCCTAATTCTGTCATCTGAACTCTCACTATATAAATTCTAGCAGTACATGGAAGTTCAATCTGGAAATTAAAAACAATATTAAATAAAATCGGAATGATGAAATAAGTAGACATTGCTTTCTCTAGAACCTTAAACATACATAATTTAATTGTACAAGTTTTCAGAAAACCTGCTTGTCTTCCCTAGCACAGTATAACAGCAGCGGTTTTCCACAGGATTTTTACTTAGCACTTTCTATGCCTAAGATTTTCTTAATACACTTCATCTTTGACACTCAAAAGTTGATGGACTTGGTCATTGGTAACAGAATAAAAATTCAGACATTTTCTCACTTTAAAGAGGTTTTTTATTCTTTTTTTACCCCACTGTAAGTGAGAGAAGAAACAGTCCTTTGGACTCTAATCATTCACATTTACAGGAAGTCACTGATCTAAATTTATTTGTATGTATGCAATTTCTTTGTTTTCAGAAAGGACTAATGCTGGGAAGAATCAGCTTAGTGATTGACCCTCAGCTCTGAAGTGATCTGAGGATAAACAATTTATTTGTTAAATGTAAGTGTTTGGAGTGCCCTGTTTATTCCTTGGAATTCAGAAGAAAAGCTTTTGATTTTTAAATCAAACACAATCCAGCCACTTTGAAACCTTTCATCGTCACCTACTGTAAATATTCAAGTGTTCAAGCATATTGGCAGAAACCCTTCTTGAAAATTGAACATAGTCCCTGAACAAGTTTGTCAGTTGTATAAGTGTCCAGTAATGAAGGAAACAAAATATTACTAAACTTGGACAACTAACAATGCAATTCAGATTTAAATCTTTCAAAATTCACTCATGCTCTACCTAGAAATACTCCTAGGCAACAGAGGCCTCTGGAAGAAGGGTGATAATTTCAGATTTTTGTACATCAAAATCTGTTGATCGTATATTTATATTCCTTATAAAGTTCCCCAGCAAGAATGTTTCTGAGTCAGAATACAGCGTTAGTGGTTGAGAGTTGCTATTCAATAATCTACTCATCCTTGTGATCACTGCCCTTCCCAAATCTAGTCAAACATGCAGGGTGGGAAAAAGGCACAGCCATGACACAGCATGTTTGTAACGACAGGATATAATAGCCAAGCAACTGAATAATACATTTTACAATCATACTTAAGTATGTGTTCTGCTGATCCAGGAATGTTATATGATGCTAATTTACCACTAATCAGGCACCATCCTTCATCAGGAGCAGCCCCTGCCAGTGAATTGTTACTCTGCTGAAAAGGTGACAGATTACTTTACAGCATGCAGAAATAAGAGATCCTTACAAGTGACATGCCACAGCCATGAAAGCCAATGACACAGGGAGCACTTGTAGATGATATGAAGCATTTGCTCTCCAGCACTTCAAAGGCGAATTCTCCCTGGGATGCCTTTAATCCTACCTGGCACCTTAAACCCAGTGCGCTGCATGCAGCAAGAAGAGATGAAAGAGAAAGGTCATAGGCAACAGAGACACGAGGGGATCTAACAGGACAGGCACTACATACGACTGATCATTTGTTGACACAAAATGTACGAAGAGACAATGGAATAATGACGAAGTAACAATAACAATAATAATAACAATAATAATGATAGGTTTTAAACAAATCGTTTTGAGGGACTGTTGCTTTAATCAGTCACAGTAACTGCCCACATAGCTGGGAAAGTGTCCGTGTATTAGAAAGAAAATTGAGTGATTAAAAAACTAAATGCAAACCTGTTCTCTTTTGCACTGAAAAAATTGTATACCCCCTAGGTGACATCCAGGTCATCAAAAAACCCAGGAGTTTCGACCTCTCAGATAGCATGTATGTTTTGCTCTAGAAAACTGTCCAAAGCCTGTTTTCTTTGCAGACTTCTCCCTTCTGCTAGCACTACTTGACTCTGAAATATCACAAGATTGACATAATACAGACCCTTTCAGTTTTGGTTAAGACACACAGAAACCACAAATTGCAAGCACCACCAAATGATGCCCAATAATAAGTGAGCTGGTTTGTTTTTTTTTTTTTAACTATTATTTCAACGTATCAAGATGCAATGTAAATTCTAAATAAAGACTTATATCAGATCCTTTCTAAACTGAGAATGTGCACCCAGGCTTGGTTAGGAGACATCTTTGCCTTTTTAAGTCTTTGTCGATGTCATAGCTTTGAGATTTTTAAGGATAAGGAGTAGAAACTTTTTCCATAGCTTAATAGATCTCAAAGTTTTATAAAAAGTTAATCAACCTTAACAATGCAATGCAGATGCTATTTGAGTATATAAAACAAAACATTTAGCTGGGATTTCCATCACTGCCTCAGTATTGTAGACAAGGTTATGTCACAAGGTTATGAGACAAGGACACAGGTTATCACAGAGTCATAGAATGCTTTGGTTTGGAAGGGACCTTCAAAGGTCCAATCCCTCTGCAGTGGACAGGGATATCATCAACTAGATCAGGTTGTCCAGAGCCCCATTCAACCTGACCTTGAATGTTTCCAGGGATGAGGCATCTACCACATGAAGCAGAATGTAAGCAAGATCATTAGATTTCACTGATCATTTTAAACACTATGCACAATTTTAGAATGTGGATTCTTTTGCCCATGGATCAGTCTCAGAAAGGAAGCCTTATAATTTGGGGGGTAAAGCAGCTAAGGACTTACAGAGATGATGTCTTAACAGTTCTAGTAAATACTTTTCCTTATCAAGAAACAAGTCACACATGGTCTTTGCATGTACTCTCAGGGTCTTCTTAAGAAATTCATATAACTTCAGTCTTCAGGCTGACCAGCTGGTTATAACTTCTGTGTCTCAAGATAATTAAGAAGCAAGATACTTGTCTACATAAAAATTTTATTACTATATAATTTAAATTATATTAACAAATAAGCCTGGTTTGGCACTTCTCACAACTGTGGAAGAATTATTACTGCTCATGTTCACTAGATTGGGATTTATTTTTAGTCTCAGTGAATCCTGAAGTAATACAAAGGCCAAAGTAACTGCAGGACTAGCTATTATCTGGATAACCATATGCCATAGCTATGATTAAAAAAACCTACCTAAAACATGTACCATGTATGGTAAGCTGCATGTCATATCCTAATACAACATTTAATGCATTCATCACCCCAAACTATTAGAAAGGAATTCTGGCGTATCTGGCATTATTGGAGGAAACAAAGCTATGTCACAGATGACCAAATTCTGCCAATCTTCCTCTGCTGAACCACTCTTTCCATAAGAAATGTCTTGGCAGCAGTGTTCTCAACACCCTATTTAATGGAAGAGGGTCGACAAAATCTTGATCAAAGTAAATATATGACTGAAAGTGACACCTTGCTAAAAATTAGGATAAAGATGGAAAGAATGAAATTATTATAAAACAATGCTAGTTAACTGAAAAATTGCTTCCAAGCCTGAACCCTGACCCTTCACGGCAAGGAATTTTCTGTAAATTTGTAGTTATGGTCTGTGCACAGATTAACATATTCATAATCTTTGTAAGTTTTTCAAATGTAAACAGTCAAAAAGACAAAATGTAAAAACTTTTTAAAAGGTTTTATTACATATCAAATGTAATTATATTATTGTATTTATTCAGCGGAAATGCTATTTGGTTTGTGCTTCAATATCCAATAGCTATGTGGGCTTTAGACTATCTGGCAATTTTATGATGCAGTTAAGACAAAGCTGCTTGTACTTCAAATCTAGTCCTGTTCGATGTATTTCACCTGTTTCTGCAATGTTAAAGAACTTACCTAAAAATAGTTATACTTCATCTCTTTGAAATTTCAGGGCAATGACAACTTAGAGAAACTGGCATCACTTAATACTTTGATCCCCTGTGTTTAAGAATATGGTCACTATTTTCAGTAGTTTTTGTTCACCATCCTCATTATTTTGACAGGTTTTAATACTATTCATCAAAGAACACATACTAAGTGGACACTTTGTGACTATCATGGGAATTTTCAAACTCATAAAATTGTATCATTATTCTTTAGCTGGAGTGAGTGATTGGTGTTCTATACCATGAATCTTCCTTTTAATAGTCTGTATTAGGCATTGAATGAAATTTGAAAACTTTTGATGTTGCCTAAAATGTGGCATTATTAAAGAACTGTCTCCTTATACCTTTAATTGTCATAAGTTGAATCTCCTGTACTATTGCAAATGGCCTTAGTTATATATAAAATTTCACCTGCTGGTGCAATGACTAATTTCAGCTTTTTTGAAATAATGGCAATGAAATAGTTACTATAATGTTGCAGGCAGTACAGTATGGCATTGAGGAGTTTTGATTTGGTTTTTTTGGTATTTTTCCTGTCATGGTGTTTTTCTCCATAAAAAAGCAGCATTTTAGTTTTTGCCAATACTAGTAAACAAACAGTTCTTTTTCTATGACATCTTGCTTAGTTGAAAAAAAAAAAAAAGAGCACTTTGAGCATTAAGAAGGGATCCTGGAGCTTAGGAGGTGCAGGATCTCCTACTACCAAGCCAAAACTCTTATCTCACTTCAACTAAAATATTCTGTCCCCTGAAAGACTCGTCTGAAGTAGACTGTGTTACTAAGAATATCAGCACCCCCATCAATGGCACTGATGAAACATACCTCCACAAAGCTGACATCTGTTGCATTTGGAGAGAAGCGACTTGTTGTGGTGGGCTGACCCTGGCTGGCACCAGGTGCCAACAAAGCTGCTTTATCACTCCCCTGTCCAAAACTGGACAGGGAAGAGAAAATATGACAAAAGGGTCATGGGTTGAGATCATTCACTAATTACCATCACAGGCAAAACAGACTTCACTCAGGGAAATATTTAATTTATTGCCAAATTAAATCAGAGCAGGATAATAACAAAAAAGATCAATCTTTAAATGCCATCCCCCACCCCTCCTTCCAGAGCCAAACCTCACTCCTGCTTACTCTACCTCCTCCCCCTGAGTGGCGCAGGGGAATGTGGAATGGGGGATGTGGTCAGTTCATCACACATTGCCTCTGCCGCTCCTTCCATCTCAGAGGAAAGACTCTTCACACTCTTCCCCTGCTCAAGCATGTATTCCAGCCAATGGGAGACACTCCTTCATGAACTTCTCCAGCATGGGCCCTTCCCATGGGCTGGAGTTCTTCACAAACTGCTCCAGCATGAGTCCTTTCCATGGGGTTCAGTCCTTCATGAGCAGACTGCTCCATCATGGTTCCCCCACAGGGTCACAAGTCCTGCCAGCAAATCTGCTCCAGCACGGGCTCCTCCCTCCACGGGTCCACAGGTCCTGCTCCAGTGTGGGCTCTCCACAAGGTCACAGTGTCCTTCGGGCCACATCTACCTGCTCCATCTTGGGGTCCTCCACAGTCTGCAGGGTGGATATCTGCGTCACCGTGAACCTTCATGCACTGCAGGGGTACAATCTGCCTTACTGTGGTCTTCACTGCGGGCTGCAGGGGAATCTCTGCTCCAGAGACCTCCCTCCCCTCCTTCCTCGCTGACCTTGGTGTCTGCAGGATAGTTTTTCTCATGTTATGAATCCTCTGTCCAGATGCTGTTGCACAGCAAGTTTTGCCCCTTCTTAAATACTTTATCCGAGAGTCAGTACCACTGTCTCTTATGGGCTCAGCCTTGGCCAGCAGTGGGTCTGTCTTGGAGCCAGCTGGACCTAGCTCTATCCAACATGGGTGCAGCTTCTGGCATTTTCTTACAAAAGACATTCCTGTAGCACCCCTGCTGCCAAAACCTTGTAATGACAACCCAATACTCTTTTGAGGCAAACTAGGTTGTTTGGGGTCTGCCTAACCATAAAGATTCAGCAACATTCTTCCCTGACCAGAGCGGGTTCCAAAAGCAGTAATGGGTGATTCTGGCACTACTTCCAAAACCTCCTGGGAACATGAAGACCTGTGTGAGCAATAGCGCCTCACAAATCCTCACAAAGAGAATCCAGCGTCACGCCACTGTCAGTAGTCCTAGCAGGCAGCTGGATGGTGGTGTACCCAGCTAGTTATGCCAAGTCACAGTTCATCAGTGACATGGCATAACCATCTCTACCCAGCCAAGGTTCTCTGGGACTTTTTTTTTGTAGGCAAGATGACCAAGTGCCAAAACACAGCTTAAAAGCCCATGGGACAAATCTTCTCCTCTCCCATTGTCTTCACCAAACCCTTTCCTTTCTCTGCTTGCTTTTCCATTTCTGGACTCCCTTCTCTCTCCTGCACTTAATTAAATCCATTTCAGACCAGTATTACTTTCTTAGTGGACAACACAAGAGGAATATGGAGGAGCTAGACAGTCCTTTATTTGTTTTTTGCTATTGACTCTTTCTGGCATACTTGATATATTCCAAGCCCATTTGATCATGGAACATATGCATCGGTTGATCTAGGCCACCAACCAGTATGTTATATATATTTTTTCCTGCTGGGCATGTTGATTTTTGCTGTATGAGGTGATTTAGAGTTATTTAGAATCTAGTGGCATTTCAATAGGAAAACAGGCAGTATTATAAAGTTCTTCTTAACAGCTACCCTAACCAAGTAACTCTCTTATCTTGGTAGGTCTGCTGATGCCAAAAGACAAGCGTATTGATGAGTCATTGTGAAATACTGTATTCTTACTGACTTTGTAATTCTAGGAAAAACATTAAATACTAGTATATAGTTATGTCCTACTGAAAGGAAATATATCAGACTTTAAACAGATCTTGTTTCAGAGACCTACCTATTTATAGGGGTACTCACTATAAAAATATTCTTTTATTTTTCTTTAGATAGTTCCAGCAACCAATTCTGTTCTTCATGGTGCCAGAAATACTAAAAATATGCACAAAATTATTCACTTAACTTCCAGATGATTAATTTGCAAATGTATCATTTTCCTAAAATTTCTGTTTGAACCATGGACTGACATGTGCAGAGACTGGTAAAGTAATATCTCATTTCCTTTGGGGAATAGCTATTTGTAAGCTAACGCTACTTTCACACAGGAAAGAATGGAGAGGGTGAAAAGTGGAGGCTAAAAGCATCTGACAAAGGAGACTGAACAAAACTGTAGTTTTCCTGACGGTGTAAACCTGTCCTGAAAAAAGTGCTGCACCATCCTGGTTAGGAAATTGAGGATAAAAGTAACAGTGACACCTGATTATTGATGAACTCTCACAGTCCCTTTGGAGCAACCGTTGTATATTCTCCATTCCTTTTTAATCATTCCAGTCACCTGCAGGCAGTTCCCTCTACAACTGTAATAGTAAAAAGTGAAGATATTTTTAACTGGTGAATGTTCATTTGACATTTTGAATGCTTTCATCATATTATTTAGGGTAGAAACACTGTTTCTCACTAAATAAAAAGATTTCAAGTACAGTAGATTCAACACAAGGTGGCAAAGAGCTTTGATTATGATATTTCAACAACATGAGAATCGACTGTAAAGGATAAAAGAAAATCCTGTTACTCTGTGGGAGAACAATCTTCAGAACAAAAGCTTTTTACTACCTAGGACTTTACTAAGTTTTAGATGCTGATTTCCCTCACTTTTCAACATTGGAACATCTCTATTAATACCTTTTAGACTGGAACATAATGCAGGGAGTTAAAAGGGCACCACAAGCTGGAAATTGAAGTCTATTATCACAATTTACTTAATTATAAAGCTATGCTTATATATATAGAACCTAATAAAACTATGAAAGTGAAATGGCAAAAGGTCCACATTCCGAGAAGTATTGTCCACACTGACAAAAAAGATATATTTTTCCACCTACCTAGACACATACACTTTAATGCATTTAAATCCTGATGCAGAAAAACACACAAACACATGCTTTCAGCTGATGATCCCTGAACTTGATGAAACAATTAACAGAGTTAACTGAGTAACAATACGGTGTGTCCCCTACCTGTGTAGGGAGATATAGATGTATAGCAGAATCTTACAAATTTCAAAGAACACACTACTAGATATACAGGGGAGCACTCTTTCTTCCTCTACCTTTGCGCGTATAGCAGAGATAAACATGTGTAGAGATGGAGGTGCCCTGATCCTGACCTCACCAATGCTAATGTCTTGTCCCTTGCTCTGGCCCCATTCTGGGACCAAGCACACTAGCTGAGTTCTTGGTGAGTTTACACACACCTGGGCCCTCACTGCTGAAAACTATCTCACTGCATATAAGGGAAGAGGGATGGCATCATGTGGCCCTGACTGTCCTAGAGTCCTGTGGGTATCTGGCAGTGACAACAAGACATCAAGTAATACAAAGGATGTCGAGGTCTCTTTCAAAGACCTCTTCTTCAAAAGTCCCTTTTGAACTTTTCAGTCATTATTTGGTAACTTCAACAGCATCAGCAGCTATAAGGCTTACTTCTGTTTCTTCATTGAGAAATGCATTTTGCACATAATTCTTATAAGAAGGCAATTTGTTCCAATTATTTATTTGACTACACTTCATTTTACATTTCATTCACTTTTGCCTTGATGACTGCAGCTTGAATGATCTATAGTGATATTTGTTCAGTGGCTTGTGGAGAATCCCAAACTGTCACCCCTACCCATTAAGAACACTAAACTACTGCAAGTTAAATCATCCATCTTCATGGTCCTTTAATAGGAATTCAGCACACATTAAGCAGATGTCACTGTCCCCTCATCATCTGCTTTATAGGGATGTTTATCTGGATTCTGAAATCATAGACCTTTGTTAAACTATATTCAATCACGGTGCAAAGATCATAATAAACACTTCAGGTATGTCCTTATAAGTCAATCCTTACGTTAACTAAAACGAAACACAGGGGTTGAAGGATGAACAATGGATGGGAAACCCCATCTTAAACATCACTTTATGTTTTTTGAGGTGTCACAGAATTTCTATTGAATTTGGGGGGATGAGAGAAACAGAAAAAAGGCAGAATGGAAGGAGGGATTTCTAAATATGTGGTTTACATTCATGATGCTGTCTTCATCTTACACAACATATAATCTACTATAGTCAGTTCAAGTACTCTTCAGAGTTGTAAGCAGATGGAGGACGAAGCGTTTCTACAGAAAGAGTTCAGCAGAAGTTCTGGTCATGTACTGCAATTTACTCTGGACACAAATATTCTCTGAGTGCTGAAGTTAGCAATAGTGTACCAGTGGATGAAAAATCAGTCTAGAGTGCCGATATTTTACAGTATCTCCAGGAAAAATGAATATTTTGGTTTATCATTGGGAATCACAAACTTCAACTTAAATATAGTGTAGCCAAAACTGTGGTTTTGTTAACATTTAGATTTTCCTATATACTTCAAATACAGATCAACAGACCTACTTTTAGGACTCAGGTTACAAAGGCTACGAATATTTTTTTGACATTTGAAATTCAAAGTGGCAACAATGTGATCTTTGATTTTACAGGTACTCTTGTGTATGTATCACAGTGCCCACTTATTTTTATTTTCAAGGCAAGCCATCAGCTGTTAGGAGTTCACCTAGCTATTCTTTGGAAGTTCTGAATCTTAGATCATTACAAATCAACATCTAGAAGCTTCAGTTCCTCTGTTTATGTGATCTGAGTAAGTTCCATGAAATGGGACTAAATAATTTGTAGAAGCAGATTCAATATAGAAGCAGTGGTAAGCATTGCTTCCAGTCTAAGTGGAAGCATCATGGAAATAAGCATTCAACTTTTATCCTGACTTATCCAGATTCTTTCAAGTCCCAGAAACAGAGAGGTAAGCAGCCGTTCACACTATTTACACATTACTGTTTACACATTTCTGTTAAAGACTGCCCGTTGGGCTCCATTCCAGCCAGATGCAACATAATCAGTTGACTGAGCTCCTAAATGATTCCTCGGTGTTCCTACACATCTGCAGCAATGAAATACTTATGGTTAGGGAACAGGATCCAAGGCATGAAGATAATGCTCTTATCCTACTCAAAGTACTGACTCAAATGCATAATTCTGAGATAATGTGGGCTAGTGCTCAGTAATGTATTTGTAACAAGTGTGTTAGTTTCCTACTGTAGTTACTTTGATTTTTTCTAGCTTAAGATACTGAATAAAATTCATAAAACTTTCTGCTTTTTGCTCAACTTTAATTATAAGGAACTGCAGTCAGACCTTTAATACTTAAAGTATGCTGTGAAATATTTAACAATAATGTTAGTACTTTGACCTTTACAATATCCTACAACTTCATTGGCTACCCACTTCAACTACTTCCCCATAGGTTAGAGAGGCAGTAAAGTAATAGGATATATGGAACAGATAGGCAATGCAGCCAATCAAACCAAGGAATATTAAAAAGGTCAAAATACTCAAGTCTACTACTATGATTTATAAAACATATGAAGAATTGGAATTTTAGTACCTAATTCTACTGAGAATAATCATAATGAGAACTGAAAATGGCACAATGAATAGATTTGGTGACAGTAATTTAATTTTGAATGAAAGATAGCAGTCTGTATTCTTCTCTAAAACTAGGTTCATTACTTTTATGATTTCACTGTTCAAAGCTACCTTTGAGTCTGGGACCTAGTCTTCCTTTTCCTCACAAGTCAATTTAAATATTATAGCTATCTATATCACACTGCCACTCTGGGAAATACTGTGGAATCTATTTCTTGCTGTAGAATTAAGAGGCTAAATCTAAGCTCTCACTTTTTTATATATTTGCATGTGTGTGTGTTTGTATGCATGTATGTGTACGTACACCCACATACACCTCTCCTGAGTGTTATGAAAACATACCAAACAAAACTTGAAGATAAACTGATGAAATAATATCTTCCTGAAACTGTGTACAGATCACAGCTCTACAAAATGTGAACCATCTGTCTATTTTCACACAATGACAAGTAGCTGAGTTACTGCAACGTAACAAGATATTGCTGGCTGGTTGAGCCATTTTAGCTGACTGTAGATACAATTCTGTGTTCTTCAATTCCCCTAGGTTTGTTACTTCCAGGTTCTTACTCTTAGATCTTCCTTTGAGATTGTTCTCCCTTTATAGCATACATAAACAAAGTTGATAAATAACATGCATTAGAATATGCTGTCCCATTTCAAACAATTAAATTTTATATTGTACTTGAAACAATCTAGAAGAGATAATACTATTACCATGACTCAGAGAAGTGGTAGTTCACTAAATTGTGTTGAGTTAATTGCTTGCGGTCATGTGAACATACTGGTACTGATGTCCGAGACTATCTAGGAAGCTTAATGGTGCGATTTTGCATTTCAGTGCAGCTATGTTAATGCTGACCAATTTAGCAAAATATGAACATCATGTGCTTACCTAGATTCCTGCAAAGAGGTCTTTGCAGGCAGATCTTCATGTCTCTGGTCAGATGTCTTTGTAAGGGCTAACAAGCCACCAAACCCAAGTGTCAAAAACGGCAGCTTCTATCTGGCAATTTTCAATTTGGCAATTCTGAAAAGGTACAGAAAGCAAATGAAACTAACAGTATTGTAAAAATAAAGTACATGTTGCTGATTACATGGCTTATTTTCTACTCCAGATGAAATTGCGGCATAATTTTCAAGCTGCTACATGATACTACCAATGAATCAAGGGACCTTGTTATAAAAATTAATCCAGCTTACTAGAGAACACTGAGTGTAGGTCCTATATTACAGCTTGAAAGCATTAGCAGAAACACTTTCTGTTTACAAAGCATGTAAAGCAAATAAATATTGTATTTTTAGTTACAGACAAACTGTTCATTTTCTTAAACATATTCCTGCAAGTATGTTATAGTGGATTGCCTACTGCATTCTCAAATTATTTTGACTGCCTCTCGATAAAGTTCTCTAAGAATATGACATTATGCCACCCTCTGAAAAAGTTCGCTGCAGGAGGTGTACATTAGTCTTGTTCTGCAGCCATGGTAGAGTTCGTTAGCAAAGATAAAGCCCTTCTGGGATACATTACAGATGCAGAATTTGCAAGCTGCAGATTTATAAACTTCAAAGCTGTATTATATTTTGGAAAGAGCATTACAAAAGGAGATCTTTCTTTATGCTTTTTCTCTAGTTAACAGAGTGCACTTCCAAAAAATACTTCACAAATCCACAGATGGATCCATGTGGAGAATGTCCATTCGTCCTGGCCTCACTTTTCTCCATCACCAACTGTTCAGCTGCTGTTGAAATTATGGTGTTTCCTCGTAGTCCTACTGCTGGCTGCACTGAGACTTCTTTTAACTTCAGGAGCATTGAAATTCTGAATCCTCTTTAATTAGGTAAATTCTGCTGAAAGGTCACAAAGCAGCGGTGAGTTTTATAATTTCAGCATACCATGTGGCTGCTGACTTCAGAAATAATTCAGCTCAGCACTGATAGGTAGTGTTCCATAGGTAGTTTCAGGGAGAATCATGGGACAGTTCAGGCTGGAATGGACTTTAGAAGCTCTCTAGTCTGGCCACATGCTCCAAGCAGAGTCAGCCTTAAGATCAGATCACGTTGCTCAGAGCTCTATCCAGTCAGATCTTGAAAACATTCAGGGATGCAGAGTACATGAATTCTCTGGGCAACCTGCTCTACTGCTGGCCTGTTCTCAGAGTGGAAATCCTTTTTTCTCATATCCAGTTCCTTATTTCAATCAAATTCTACTGCCTCTTTTCTTCTCATATTCACTGTTGTAAAGAGGCTGACTCCACTTGGTCAACAACCTTCACAAAGACCTTGACAGGCTGCTGTTAGGTTCCCCCCAAGGCCATTCCTTCTCCAGGCTGAAGATGGTAGCTCCTTCAGTCTCTCCTTCCAGGGAAAATGCTCCAGGCTCTGACCATCTCTGTGGCCCTCCCCTGAACTGACTCTGGTTTATTGATCTCTTTTTTGTACAGAGGCAGGGGCAAAACTGCATGCATTGTTTGAATGTTGGCTAATGACCATTGAGTAGAGGAGGATAATCAATTGCCTCAAGCTACTGGCCATGCTCCTGTCCTTACAGCCCAGAAGTTTCCTGGTCACCTTTGCTGCCAAGGCTCACTGCTGGTTCATGCTCAGGTCATCATGTACAAAGACTCACAGGTGCTTTTTAGCTATTCAGTCCCCAGTCTGTACCATTGCCAGAGTGATTCCTTCTCCAGTATAGGGCTTTGTATTTGTCCTTGTTGAATCCAGTTGGTTTCTGTTGGCTTATTCCTCCAGCCTGCCTAGGTGCCCGCAAATGGCTGTCCTGGCCTTGCATACATTGAGTAACCCTCCCGATTCATAAGTGCAATTTGCAAACCTGAGTGGAGGGCACTCCATTACCTCCTCCAGGTAATCGATGAAAATGTTGAGCAGGACAGGTCCCAGGGTAGACACAAACTTCATTTGTGACAAGCATCCAGGTAGTGTACAACACATTACCCTCTACCCTCTAAAAATGATCATTTCACCACTTTTTTAACCTTATCCAGTTTTCTAGACAAGAACGCTGTAAAAGACAATGTCAAAAGCATTACTCAGTCAATGTAAGTCAAGGTAAAATGTCAAGGTAAGTAGTCAAGGTAAATGAAATTCTTTGCTCTCCCTTCATCCACAAACACCATAATTACATCATAGTAGGCAATCAGGTTAGCTAGGTGTGATTTACGTTATACTTGCTCTTTCCAGTCATCGTCATCTGTCCCTTTTGGCCAGAAATTTGTTCCAAGAGGTCTTGGTTCATGATTTTCCAAGGCACTGAAGTAACACTGATCAGCCTGTAGGTCTCCAGATTGTCCTTTTTCCTTTTTAAACTACAGATGGAAAATTTGTCTTCCTCTGGTCTTAGAGAACCTTCCCTGATCTCCACAACAATTCAAGAAGGTGGAGAGTAGCTTCACTGTGACAGTGGCAAGATCTTCATATGCAGCCCATCAGATTACATAGACTATGTGGGTCATTTTCGCTCAAGGAATCCCTGATTGAATCCTCAGCCACTGCTGGTAGTTCTTCTTGAAACCTTCCACGATGCACAAAGGGCGGGGAGGCTTTGTTTGTGGAGAATGAGGCAGAGAAGGCATTGAGCACCTCAGATTAAATCTCTGGCATCATTCATCAAGGGGCCAAACATTTTAACTGTTCATCCTTTTATTATTAAGGCAGCAGTACAGGCTCTACTCCAATGTAACCTACTTCTACCTCTTGTAAATTGACTTTCTCTGTTACAGTTTCATAAAGAAATTCCTGTTTGCCCAGCGTGGTCTCCTGGTACACCTACTTGTTTTCCTTGGAATCAGCATGGGCCATTGTTGCACTTGAAGGTCATTAAAGACCTACTTGTTTTCTTGAACTCTCTGTCGCAGGTTAAAATTAGAAAGGAAAGGAATTCCGAAAGGTTTGCGACTTCTGTAGCCTCGGGGAGAATGTAAACTCACCCAAGAACTAAATAAAAGAGATTTGAAATAGTTCCGCTGATAAGGTATAATGGGCTTATCTGGGCTTAGGAAAAGAAAACCAGTGAAAACAGGTTTTAAATTAAAGGGGTGGAACAAAAACAGTTTAATACTCAACGCAATTAAAACCATAAATCAATCATTTACATTTAAACAGGACAGATGATAGAAAAGAGAGAAAGGAGAGAGATATTAATAAATACATAAATATGTATACACAGATAAATATACATTCTCTCCCGATTATCCCACATCCCCGGTTTAACAAACAAAGCCCCCACCACGTGGTCACCACCCACGGGGGGTCACATGGGGGGTCACCCCAGCGGGGTGGGGAAGAGCAGTATTCTTAATCTCAACAGTTTCAGTCCAAAAATGAACTTCAGAGCAAACTTCCTTGCAGTAACTTAGTCATTCTCTGAGGTGGCTGGAAGAGACTTGAGTTTACCAGTCTCTCAACCTGCAACCTCCCCTGCAACCAGGGGCTGCACGCTGGCTTCTGGCTCTCCCCACCCGCGGAGCAGGGCACCAACCGGATCTCCGGGGAATACCGTAGATTTTCCCCCTCACCAGTGGCTGTTCCCCTGGTGCACGGTGTTGGGGGCTTACTGCCGGGTTGCCTTTTCCTTCTGGTTAAAACTCAGTTAAAACTGGAAACGAATGTTTGTGAGAGTACATTAGCACTTTTGAAACTGCACTAGAAGTAGGTCCAGTGTAACGCAGAGCTCCCAGCTAGTGCCCAGGCAAACCCTGACTCACAGCCATAATAGCTGCGGCAGAAGGTCAGAGCTGAAGCCTCAAGGGTTAACAAAGAGTTCGTCATGCATTAGTGGAAATGGTTACAAAAACATGAAGTCATTTATAGTGATAAAAAATTATTTTGAAATGATCCAAGTTATCTTTTTAACAAATATAAATCATAAAGATGTGACAGGCTGTCAATGGAATTTGGAAAGACTATTTTATACTGGGGAAAGACACAAAAAATAAAGCAACAAATAGTGATCGTGACGGGGCTCTGTCAGAAAGAAACCCCAAACCAACATGTAAGAATGGCACCGCTTCAAAGTAAATTCAATATTCTTTGAGTAGACAGTTAAATTTGCACAGAAAAGTTCAGCATGTGTACTGTTACGAGCTCTGATGCTTAATGTAAACACAGAGGAACAGTGCAAAGTCCTTTTTAAGCCAATATAAATGCAAGATATCATCAAGGAACATAATAAAAAGTATTCTTATGGTAACAAAGTTTATCTGGAATTAAAGCAGCCTTTCTAAGTGCAAAGTCTGGTCCAGCCACCTGTGGCTATGTCACTTAAGTTTGTGATATTTGCTGGTTAATCTGAACAGGACTAGACCTTTTACTGACTCTAGGCAGCCGTCTTCATTTGGCTTTCCCAAATCTGCAGTCTCTTTTGAAAATGTGATAATGGTTAAAAGTCCATTTTTTGTGTCTTTCCCCAGTATAAAATAGACTTCATGTTTTTGTAACCATTTCCACTAATGCATAACGAACTCTTTGTTAACCCTTGAGGCTTCAGCTCTGACCTTCTGCCGCAGCTTTTATGGCTGTGAGTCAGGGTTTGCCTGGGCACTAGCTGGGAGCTCTGCGTTACACTGGACCTACTTCTAGTGCAGTTTCAAAAGTGCTAATGTACTCTCACAAACATTCATTTCCAGTTCTAAGTTTAGTGCTGGGTGAGGTGGTCTCTACTACCCGGAAATAAAGTTTATATCATACCTAAATTTAAATTCTCCTAAAGCCATAATCATTACCTTTTTTTAAGGCATACAAACATACATACACACAGAAATGCACAGACATACCTAAAAACAGGTGCATGCCCCAATAATTTCAGAAGTCTCTTCTGACAGGGAACATGGAAAAGAGATAACATCCCATAAATCAGGAAACAGATTTGTCTATTAGAAAAACTGAGAAAATTATACAATAATGAAGGCTTGGATTCCATCCAAGATTAGATACAATATCTCGTTCCAACAAAATCCTCTGAGATTACCTTAATCAGAGTAATACATATCTGTAATTTCAGAAATGTTAAGAAATACCACAACCTAACGGCAATTAGTGGGTAACTGCCTGAAGGGAGTGGATATTCTGTCACTGGTAGATGGTAGGTTATTCTCTATCAACAGGAAATCTTTAGGCAGAAGCTGAACTGCCCCTTGTCAGGGATATTCATTTATATAAAGTGACACTCTCCTACTCCCACCCACCAATACTGACTTTCAGTAATCATTCATGTGTCACACATACACCAGTGCAGAGTTATACCAAGTCATGTGAGCTAATATGCACTGCCACACTCCCGGGCTGTGACCACTTACTCATGTCAAGATATGTGCTATCCTGTTCATTAATACTAATGCCAATTCAAGCATATCGGTGTAGTCATCTTCAATCTTACTCAGTTATGCTGACACTTTATTCAATCACAATCAGTCAGACCCACCCTTTGCACTATAGCTGTGACTGATACACACACTCAGAGCCTCAGGATGCGTTTGACAAATAGAAATTGTGTCACCTAGATTTGGAGACTATCTTACTCCCATATTTTAGTGGTGGAAAAGCACCAACAGCATCAGACATTTTGTTTGAATAACTATTCAAGAGGACGAACATTTTCTGAAGGCTAAGTCAACATTTTCTGACCAGGAATATAAAGACATCTACATTTTATTATAAGAAGTGTAGATAAAAACGTAAACAGGTAACTAGGAGAGAGACTTCAAAATGAGATTTCATCTGCAGACAGGTGCTGGTGCACGTGTTATATCTCACATACTTTACATATTCTTCAGCCTTTTTGGTGGGTACATGTCAGTGGTAGGCATTGAACCTCAGATGTCATTTTCAGATGCTGACACTTCTCTGTGAGCCTTTGCCAGTTCTCTGGATCAGTCTGTATAGTGTTACTTTACAGTAAACTTCTAGTTCTCTCTGGATTTTGCCTCTTGGCAAAGCAAGTAAGGGAAACATTTGAAAAAGGAGTAACAAGGGTGATTTTAAAATTTATTTTAATCTTCATTGTGATTAGAAACAAGTAAACAACCTCTTGAATTGTACTGTCCTTGTATGAAGTCATTTAAAAGAATCATTTGCCTTAATTCTGGCAATAATATAATATTGTAACAAATTATAACAAAAATATTTCCTCAGTTTGGGTTACTTCACATATAACAGTGGAAGTACTGAGTTTATAGTGTTTTATTAGGAGGTGATTGCAACCTTTGCGTTCTTTAAACACAATAGTCAGAAAACTTTATTTCACTAATACTTGCCCTTAGACTATGCTGCTTCATAACTTCTTGGCTGTGCCTGGGAATAGGAGAAAGCTTGAAGTGGAGACACTGTGGCAGGTAATCTGACAAAAGTGAATTAGCATATTTCACAGCTCATGGAAATGTATTTAAAGCCACAGAAAAATATTTGTTGTCATTGCTATGTATATGAAGTGGAGGAAGAAAAGACATCTTTGTGGGTATAAATGTGAGAGGAGGCAGGGCAGAGCTAGTCTTTTATTTATCTGTACGTCACTGTTGCAAACGTTAGAAATTACACAGATTTAATCCAACTGCTCTTGTCTTGAGGAATTAATATTATCATTTAAATTAGAGAGAGAACAAGGAAGCAAACTGATTGTTAACTATTTTTTCCCAAGGAGTGCCATTAAACTTCAATATTATAGATCAAGAGCTCAGAAAGTGACCATGATATTACTGAAGGAAGCATTTATACTATGATATTTCAACCCTTTATATTTCACATTGAACATTAGAGACTGCGGGTTTGAGGGATTCACTAGTAGAAATCTGTATATCAGTTTGAGATCATAAAGCAAATAAACAAAAACTTTGGCAGATAGCGCTTCAAGGCCTCTTAATAAAGATGTGTTTGCAAGTGGCAAAGATATGTTATTTCTGTCAATCAGAGAGGTAACATTGGAGCCCAGGTATACAATATTGATGTTGGTAGTGACAGGAGAAAGGCTTTGTACTGATTTTGCAAGGTCCCTAGATGGAGAATTATCAGGCTTACTCTGTTGGAATTTAACCTGCCTGCTGCTGCTGTTTTCACTTAGTTTAGCTACAACAGCCATTTTTCTAATGACCGGGTGGTTATGCCTGCGTTGTTTGCTTTTGCTTATCTTTATATGCAATAGTAAAGATTTTTCATATCAGTAGTAGTAATGAGTATTTATCTGTGTAGAATGAAGTGTCTGGAATAATGGTAATTCTTTGACTGGACTGTTGAGATTTCAATTATGCTGATAAAAAATTATTGCTTTACATATAAAGTGTGTTTTCTATTTATCCATAACCAGTGTCTGAGTGTACTACAGTATGGGCCCAAAAATTGTCAGATGTTGAGGGATTATTGCCCTAAACCAATTTTTTATCTTTGAATGTGGGGAAAACCTGAAAAACACTATGAAAATTTATTTAAAATTTTTATATATATTAAGAGTTTGAAGGGAGAGCAAGTAGAATAAAAATAAGTGCCTTTCATTCTTTCTTTCTTCACACTTTGTTTTTTTCCACTAGCAAGTTCTCTGTCTAAGAAAAATTTACTCAATTTTTTTCATATTTTTTCATAGCGGAACACATTTCGGGAATTTGTGCAGGATAATTAATGAAGTTTCATATTTTAACAAAAAGGACACACAGATTAAACTATGAATATGTTTTAATCCTTTGCATTTTAAGAGGTCAAATAGTCCAGGTCCAGTCTTCTTTACTTGTAAGTAAGAATAAAAGTTAACTAATCTGATCAACATTTCTCTTGCTCATTTTTGCTGTCATGAATTAGTGACAGGAGTCTTTCAGCCATAGTTGTTCATTCTTATGATCATTATACAAGTTGATCAGATTTAGCAGATTTGAGCAGATTCCTATTACAGGTGTCATGCTATGAGAAAGCTTCAATGCGTTCAAAGCCATACCTAGTAAGTATTAGCTACGGAATACTGAAGCAATTCAGGGGGTCCCCGCTTGTATTCTGTGAAACAACTAGTTCTCATATGGCAATGGATGTCCAGCTCTTATTAAGCTGTCAAACAATATTAAAAGAAACCAAAATTACATTGAACATTTTTCCGATGCTCATTTTTTTAAGTTAAGAAATGTGTGTGATCTGTCAAGGACACATTACGTACACAAAGTTAGGATGAAAATTGTTGTTTACAGTCTTTTCTCTATATGGATGACAGAAAATCTCAGAGCGTATAGATGGCAAATTTTTCAATATTCTCTTATTTGGAACTGAGAGCATCTGAGACATGTTTCAGTTCAGAACAGCTCAGCATCCTTTCTTCAAAACAGCAAAAATATTGGACAACGAATTTTTTTTGGTTTTTTTTTTTAATCAATAAGCTAGGAAAGGAACATCCAGATTTTGTAAAGAACATGATTTTTTACCTGAAAAAAGACGGTGAATTCCCAACCAGCTCTCAATTAAGTTTGTTTACAAGATTATGTCATATTTCTTTATGTCACCAAGGAATAAAGAAAAATCTGCCTTTTATCCCATACCAGCTTCACCAATAACAATTTGACTTCCTGGGGGTTTGCAAAGGTTTCTGTGGAGATACTTCTTGTCAAAAACAAAAAAGGCTTCCTTTTGAAATTTTTTTTTTATCATCTATTTTATATACAGATAGTCTGGAATTATCAAGCCATTGGCTGTCTGCCACAACCTGCGTGATTTGACAATTAGCTCCTTTCTCCCATTCTTTTCCACTGTTCAATAGCCTTCAGTATTGTGCCTTAATTTAAAATAAATCTAAGTGTATGTCAGCGGTGCTTCATCTGGTCATTTTTCTTTTGAATACAAATGCTATTAATATACAATAACAGCTATTCCCTGAGATGTGTTATTACATCCCTTTCTGATGATAGCGAATTTAAAGAAACTTTAAGGAGGTTGCATTTGAGCTGAACTGCTCATAAACACTAAACTTTCTGAGGTTATTCTGTGCTAAAAACAGCCTGAATTAATTGTTTTCTGCAACGTATGCCAAGCAGTCAAACTAAGAAAATTAAAGGCAATGTGACTTTTTCTTTAATCCTTATTTGATTGCTTGATGCAGTCTACTGATGCATCTGTTGGCGCAGTAGATTAAGTTACTCTTAACCGCTGCAACCCCTATTGCTCACAGAGCCAAATCCTAGAGGCATCTTTTTCCTTTGCCATTTATTAGCAGCAAATGTAATTAGAATGTTTAGTGGATAAAACATGAGAATACTCACTGGCTGAATATTCAGACCTTTCTGAAACTGCTGCAGTGACAGACAATCCAGGTGGCATTTGCAGGTGCCCAGCTGCAGTAAATGATGAAGCTGGCATCTTTGGCAGTTCTCCTTGGTGTTGATGGCAGTAGTTTTGTTTTTTTTTTTTAAATCCAGTTTTTAATCTGTATACACAGAAACACCCAGATACTCAGTTTGTCTTCACATTTTTTCCTCACATGCATGCTATTAATTACAGTCATTACATGAAATACTAGTCTATTTTCCTTAATTTTGGTTTTACAAAGCACCACTTTAGAGATGCACACACATATACACGGACTTATTTTATTTTAGTTTCAAAATTTTCATTATAAGTCCCTGCAAATGCAGATTTTTTTTTTTTTTTATCATAAAGGTCCTAAGATGTTCTAAGACAGAAGCACTCAAACCAATGAAGCATTGTTGATATTTCCCAGTTTCAGATTGCAATCCAGGAAATATTAATGATTTCTGTCTGATTGTGTCTCACTGCCACAATCTATGCCATTATGGCAAATAGTAACAAAATATAAATTGCCTTTAAAATGTAATAACAAATATTTTAGAACCAATAAAAATAACCTTTGCAAAACAAACTGCATGCACTTGAAGATGAGACATAGGGACTTTAACAGATGTTTAAATAGAACTTCCACTCACTTTTTTCTGAACCTGGAAATATAACCAAGCTTTACAAAAAGATTTCAAAATGGGAAACTCTTAACAAATCAGATTAATTCCAAAATACTGCTGCTTAGCAGTAAATAAAAGATGTTTCAATGCATTTTAAAAAATTATACTACAATATCCATTTAAAAAAAAAAAATAGTGCTGATGAGCAGTGACTTCACTGAGATGCTTTGACATAGGTAATATACTCACTTGTAAATATTTCTCAGAAAAACAGACATTTTGGTAAATTTTCATATAGCAAAATAAGTTTGAATTAGTTTACATCTTATCCAAATCCAATTTTGCATTGTGGATCAGGTATTTGCTGTAAAGAACTACTTGTTCTTTAAAGACACTGCGGGTGCATTGATATGTAGACAATTCCCTTCCTGCTTCCACTGCCACCTGCCTGACTGACACAGTCTTCCACTGGCCACAGAGATCTTCAGTCACCGAGAAAGAAGATCCTTTTGAGCTGAGCTCATGCTTGGTTTCTTTGACTTTGCAGTCCGTTCTACAGGAATTTCCTTCTACAGGCAATTCTATTTCATGCTTTATCTCCAGCAGGGCTTTTAGAAGGGCCTTTTCCACATGAAAGCATGAATACAAGAAATGACAACATGAATTTCATGAGCCGTTCAGCATATGTGGCTTGGGAGGAATTTTGTTTCTTCCTTTACTAGTTGGGACTAACCTGGAGAGTAAGATCTGACTGGACCCAGCTAGGCATCACACATTAAAAAAGACATTAACAGAAAGGCACCATGCATCATGTGTAAAGGAGTCTTCTTCACTACATTTTCACCCAAGATTTCAGGAAAGGAAAGGAAAGGAGCAAATAGTGATCCCTTGGATAACTTGCTAGGACAAAAGAGAAAGCAACAGAAACTATTGCACATGTGGTCTTTTGATCTCAGCTTGCATTCTGGAGAAAGACCAACCAAATCACCATCTCTGTATAAAAGCTGTTCCTTATCAAAATCATTGTATTTGCAAAATGAATTTCAAATATACTTTGTTTTCAAATTGTCTTTTGAGTGAAACCAGTTGTTTAAATTGCCTAGCTACTTTAGGAGTCTGCAATGAACTTCATGTGTCATGTCAAATTATGAAATGTGATAAGGAACAGCTAGGAGATGAAACAGTTGAGAGGAGGAAAAATAAAGAACTCAGGACATTCTGAAGGAGGGAGCTGAGTCTTCTCCCAGGCATCATTCAAATGCAGCTTCCAAAGTTGGGATTGGTCAGGGCAAAGTCATGCATATTCTGCCATTCAGCAGTGAATTTCCTGCCATGCTTTGCAGCAGTGACACAGCAAGTGTGTAACTCTGCATGTGCACATGCATAGAACTCAGGATTAAATAGGTATGATAAAGAGAAATGGTGAATCTTATTACGTACTCTTTCAACTGCTTTTTAATAGTGGACACATAGTGAAAAGACAGAAGACAAATTTTTCACAAATGTGATCTGTAATGCATATATCATAAGACAAGACAAAAGAAAATACTAAGTCAAAACAGCTGTCAAATTTTTGTGTTCAAGATTTTATGTACAGCTGTGTATTAATTTCTAATATGAGAAATTTTCAAGTTTCTTGTAGCATTTAAAGTCTGAAACAAGTGATATGATGATACTGTATTTTTCTGTGCTCTCATTCTGCAATGAACTACATTAGCTGGAATACCCAGGAGAAAAAGAAAACTTCAAAGCATGGCCCCAAAAGATGTAGAGAATAGGTATGGTCTGAATACCAACAGAGCCTGAGCTTTAAGTTCAAACAACCTTTTAAGACATTACCCAAGAAATAACTTTTTTAATGAATTGAGGTCATCTCAGGGGTAACAGTGATGTAAAAGTAGGTTCCATATCTGACTAGTTCTCTTCTCCTGCACAAGTGCTTTACTTGCATAGAAGCTTGGGCATTGGGGGTGACTCAGAAGCACCTTCACTACCTTATCACCTCCTGTAGTGAATAACTTCCAAAGCTAACATCAAAAACAGAACTTTCAAAACCTCCTAATTAGGAGTTTATTGTTCAGTTTAATCAGCAGGGAGAAGAAGATTGATTTTAAGAAAAGCTCTCCATATGTGAATGAGAGGAAGATCACCAGTCAGAAAACAAGCAAAATGTCGTGAGAGTAGATAATAAGAGTTGCCGTAGAGTACTACTGCGTAACCAGACTTGCCTCTGGTAGAGACGAAAGTGTTTCTTCAAACTAGATTGTTCCATTCAACATCACCAATTCTCATGAAGGTTTATTCACTCAAGGAAGAATGCCTAGATCACATAGTTTTCACAAAGCTCTTATTGAGACAATTTTCATCTTATAGGTGGATGGCTTAAGCACCCCAAAATCCTGTACAAGATGGATACATGAGTGGCATTTTTTGTGTAGCACCTCCTACCCAAACAAAAGTACGCTAAGAAAGGCTTAAAGATAATTGACTATAGTACAAACAGGATTTACACAACTTCAAGTGTTTTTATTCAAGAGGAAAATGACCATAGAGTCTCAAATTATTAATTTCAGGGGGTTTACATCTTTATCTATTGGGATGTAATTTCTTGAATGGATTTATCATAGTGTCCACAAGTAGACTGCCTTCCAGAAGGAGGAGTCTCTAAGGAGAGTTTCTAAGTCTCTTAGTCATAGCATATGAAAGAGTTCCCCAAAACAGCCAAATTTATAATAAAGTCCTCCAGTAAAATTTGGCATGTAACCTGTGAGACCATGGATGCTGGTGTGATTATGACCATGCACACTTTTCCTATTCTTCGTAAAGGGCCACCAGCAGTCACTCAATCTGCAGCCTTATTTAAACATTAACTTTCACAGTAAATTTCCCTTAAACTCTTCAGC
This sequence comes from Bucorvus abyssinicus, assembly GCA_009769605.1. NCBI lineage: Eukaryota > Metazoa > Chordata > Aves > Bucerotiformes > Bucorvidae > Bucorvus > Bucorvus abyssinicus. The sequence goes on along the minus strand of CM020028.1, from coordinate 28,233,248 downwards.
TCTCTTCATCAGGACAGTTTAACACTTAGTAACTACATCATTGTTTGACACATGACTCATCAGACCATCTAGAACTTTCAAGGGTACAGATCGCTTTCAGCCCATGAACTTCTTACTGCTACTTCTTGTCTGGTGCTGAAGAGTTGGATCCACAATGATGGTTCCAGCCTATGCCAGCTAGAAATCATTCACAGAAGAATGTGCTCTTGTCCTTCCTTCTCTCCACCCTCATCACTCCCTTCTGAGTCGAATCACTTCAAGTGAAAGTCACTGCTGTATCCAGCCAGGTTAGGGCCACCTAGCCTTGACAGTAATTTGGCCCCTAATGTCTTAGATGCAACAAGTCATCACAGCTTAACTAACTTGAGGGAAATGTGTTTGTGCACAGCTTTTAGGTAAGACTAATGCAAGGTTCATTGGCAGCAGAAGACCATATGAATATGCATAAGGGTACAGAATATTCATCCAGCACATGCGTGCCACTTTTCCCTCTTCAAAATCTTGCATATCTAAGCCCTCAGTCATTTCTAAAATAGACACCAGTCCAAAATCAGGTGAAAAGCTTTTAAAGTTTTAACTTCAATGCTTAATAATTCCTGCAGGATCATTTTAAGAATTTGTTTAGGACTGTGTATTGCCACATATAACTCAGTCTGAACAAACCAAATTTCTAATCTTTTACATTTCAGAAGTACTTCAGCTTCTTCACACTTCACACTCCATACTTCAAGGATTTTCTTTACTGTGACTCTTTATTAGCTGTACTCATTCTTATTAATGATGTGCATTTGTTTGAATGAATTATTTTGGCATTTTCCTCGTGTAACAACTTCCATATACCACATGGATGTCATTATCTCAGATTTTATATTATTCTTAGCAGCAAGAAATTGTGTAAAATATAAAATTAGAATTTCTGCAATATATTCAGAGGATGAATGTCATTTTTTTTTCAAGAAGATACTGGAAGGTTTTCATATTTTTATTGGGTTTTGGTTGTTGTTGTTTTCCTTTTACTTTTTAACGTATTGACAGCTCACTAATTGGCTTTTCTATTACAGTTAGCTGTTTCCATGTTGAAGCCTTATTCAGTGAAAATTCTACATGGAATTTTGCAACATACAACAGGGGTTATGAAACACAACAGTAGTTTATGTTGTCCAGCCTAAAGCATACTGAGAACATGGGACTCATTATATTTAAGGAACTGAAATCATTAGGTGGTAACAGCTTGTTGTCATACTAACTACCAACGTGGTCTGAATTAAAAGAGGCACCCTGCTGAGATCTTTACCAGGACTCATTCATTAACTCCCTCCCCTTGTTCTCATCTGTTTTGCAGCTGTAGCCAGGTGAGAATTAACGGGGCAGTTTACATCAGGCAGATGGCATGTTCCCCAGGACAACTCTATTTAAAGAATAAGAAGGAGGAATCAGTAACTGAATAATAAGCATGGGGTAAACAGAGAATGCGAAGATTTAGGGTTATTTTTCAGTATGCTTTTGACTTACAGTTGCTTCTGGGTGGAGTAAAAAGAAATATTTATTTCCTATCATATAGAACCTCCCCGGACAATTTAATTTCCCTGTATGCGTAACTGTTGACAACAGCTCTTGATGTAACATATCTTTACTCTTATAACACGGAATTCCTACTCTACTCCTGAAATGCAGAATTTGTCTGTTACTGAGCTCATCAAAGATAATTCGCATGTTAAAAGTGAGATTAAGAAAGCAAGCAAGTATTTCCATAAATAATATGGTCAGAAGTAATCAGAGTTAGTTATTAGACAACATGGGTACTTTGAAAAATCTTGCACTCATCCCCTTGCTTCCCTCAAAATGATAGCGTCTGCTTTAGAGACAATCCCGAAGAAAGAAGTCCTGAGACAAATTCTGAAGTAGAATTGCTCACTGAATGCTCATTGTCTGTCTAATGCAAAGTGACCTTCAGCACATATCTTGCATTTGCTTTTCTGTTTTAATCTACAGTCACAGGAGGTGAAGTAACAAATCACTCAGGTCTCCACAGTCTTGAGCCATAGCAGCTCCTTGCCAGGTTCTCTAGGCAACCCATGGGGAAATCTCTACAGGAAGGATCTCTGCCAGAATATAATGTTGACCCAAGTAAATGTCAAGCACACAACAAGTTATGGCAAAATAATCAGTAATACTTGTCTCCTATTTTATTATTAAGCATGGAAGGGCAGACCTAACCCATTCCCTACATTTGTCTGTCCAACCAGTTCTAAGGGTACTACCTTTACAGACCACAAAACCTCACGAAGCAGTTTCCTCTCATGTGTCCTGTCCTTTTTACACTCACCATGCTTTGTAAGGGTACCACATAATTTGATATAACTTGCTTTTTCATAAGTTCCAGAGATTTTACTCAAATGTTTTTATATACCGGAATGTGTGTGATGTATAACCTTTCATAACACTTGAGCATTGCATTTTTCTTGGTAATGGTTTTCATCTTGTACCTGACAGTCTACACTTGAAACTTCTAAGCATAAAATTAAAATACCAAACAAATTCCTAAAACAGTTCTTTGAATTAGCAAACCGCACAGTACCTCAGAAGGATTTAGTAAACATTTTCTCCTCTGACAGTTTTCCAGACAGCTGAGTAAGATGATGTTCATACTCTGTGTTTTCTGATTCTCTAGGCTCTTTACCAGAGACTCATAAGAATTCAGAAGGGAAATTATTTTAAAATTTTTTCTAGTTCTGTTAAGGAGAAAATCTCAACAGTACTGTGGGTGTTTTCTTTTCCCTGACATGATCAGAAAAGTTGTGCAAAGACATTGGCAATGGCCCAGGAGACAAGTGCAGTATTTTGATTTCTATTAAGCTGATGTGATTTTAACATTATTCCTTTCAGTATTTCCTCAAGATACTTACTTCTCAAAGCAAGGTAGCTGCCACCTTTCTCATGTTGACATTGGCCAGATCCTACCCTTCGCTCAGTTTCCTGGTGCCTTATTTCTCCAGTAATCACGTTAAACGTATAAGTATTTATATATGTAAATACAATTGTAAGTTGTCAGAAAGGGCTTCTTACTGGTGAAGTTATTTTTAGAACTACTGTTTGGATTTTCAAAAGTGCTTGTCTTAAATGCCAGTTTCAAAGAATTGAGCATTTGCTATGACAAAGTTTAGGGGATTTAGGTGAACACATTTTGCATTTTAATATTCTGTTACAGATTTTTGTTGGACATGGTTTTCACGGTTCGATCTCCAGATTAAAAAAAAAAAAAAAAAAGGTAAAAGAGGTAAAAGAAAAGGTTATATTAGTTATAGTTTTAGTTGATCTGTCCACAGACATTTGATCAGTAAGGCTCTTTTCCTACTACAATCTTTACCTGCAATACATTTCCCTAGTGTTCCCAGATACTCTAAATTTACAATAGAACCTACTGTCTAATGTCGCCCTTTCACGTTCTGTTTAAGAAATATTTAGATGGCAATGTGGTGTCACAGATCAAAACCTGTCTCCTTTAAATAAGTGAGAAATTGAAACAGCTAGCGTGGCGTATTTGCAACTTGGTGTTCTACAGCAACTGAAGTTCAAAGGAGTCACGTGTTGGGTTTTTCCTTCTATGATTTCTACAAAGAATGGTCTAAGGAAAAAGCTCTTCTTTTGCACATTGTTCATTGACATGTTTTGTTTCAGTGGAATAAAGCTGACAACAACAAGATTGTCTGAATAACCAGTGTTCTCCAGTTTCAGAACCAAACCAAACGAACAAAATCAAAATAAAAAGGTGAACTTCAATTTAATGGTGTTTAAATTTTATTGGTATTCTTTAATGAAATAGCCATCCTTTTCATCCAGAATATTTGAACCAATAAAAATTTTTCCAATTTGAACCAATAAAAACCTCTCTTTTTCAGCCACAACGAAAAAGGGCTGAATAGATACACCACTACAATGATATCCTGCTGATACTCTAAATGATTTGAGAACTCATGAAGGAAGACTAGGTTGTCTTCTGTCTTCTGTGTAACTGGGAAACTTGCTATCAGTACCTAAAACACACCTGATAACAGTGATAATAAATCCTGGTGAGATGCAGATTAACCCAGAAAACCTGAATGCAAACATCATACCTAGGAAATACAAATTTTGATCCAGATCTTCAACATAAACCACTGTATCTAATCACCATTGACAGCACTGGTCATATGTTTGGAGGAATATGTTTTGGTAGTTTGGTAGCATAGGATATATACTATACTGTATTTAGTTAATATTTTTATCTACTTTAAAAAAAATAACCATCTATATCTTCTTTAAATAAAGACTATTTGATTGAAAAATTAATCTTGACTTCTTTCCGGTTTGAAAATGGTACACTCTCTTCAACTGACATGACATCTTTCTAATATAAAACTTCAGTGTTTTGAAAGTAAAGGTCATCCTAGAAATTTAATACCTGACTAGAAAAGATCTCTTCATCAGTTTTTTCTCCTTTGATCATTTAATTGTCTGTATTCTCCTAAGTATGCCTAAAGAAGAACAGAGTAGATCAGTCAAGCTCAATTTAGGTCTTTGGCCAAGATCTGAGCAATTAAAAAGATCTGTGCTATTTATAACACCTTCTGACACTAACATTTGCCAGGTTAGAATGTCCGTATCTTTTCATTTCAGGTAATGAAAAAGCCCCTGTGCAGTTCTGTGCATCTGCTTAATTAGATGACTTAGTTATTTCTACCTGCATGCACATTTATTATTGTGTTATTCTCACTGGAAGGATCACAGAATAAAGCTTGATCTAGTACAGTTAAGGAAATTAAACATACATACGTATTAACAGTAATCTGCTTAAATGTCTCTCCAGCTGCCTCATGCTATACTATAGATAAACTAAATAAAAGCAGGATCTGTTCTTATTCGTTCCCACCTTCAGCAATCAAGTAAATGGCTGCTGATTCCATATTGTGCGGGCCATGCAGTAGAAAAGGTATTTTATATTAAAAGTCTGCGTGCATATTGGCTTCATAACTACTTTGAAATAAGGAAAGAAAACATGAGTCTCATCAGCTGCTTTTTATGACCTTTTAATATACACTGTGAGAACATAGCCTTTAGTTACAGTGATAAGCAGAATTTCCATCCCGATAGAGTTCAGAGGATAGAGTTATACCCTCTTCATTTTGGTTTATTACTGATATGGATGGTGCACGGCATCAAAGATCCCTGGGTTCTACTTGAGATATTTAATTTCTACAGCCAGCACTATTAAAAAAACTCTTGAGAAAAGAAATTGGTGACAGTAATGTGTAACATTGTCATCTTAAGTATTTCTCAAGAGGTTGCACCACATCAGCACTATATCAACCTTCCCACCTTCCTCTTTTTTCTGGATTCCATATTGTCTCTGAATATTTCCTTTGAATCTTGTAACTATATAAACATGTAAATACCTCTCTTCAGAACTGTCCATGGGTTAACAGTTCACCTTGTTCAAAGATCAAGAAGCTCAGATGTGTTCACATGCGTTTATTTTTGTCGAATCTAGGTTATAACTTGACACATTACGTAGCAGGCACCTGTCTTCTAATATTGCAACAGTTTCTTTAAGCTATGAAAGAACAAAGTTTCTTATCATCCTGTATGTGTTTCCTCTTGAGAAGTGTAGACTGTTGTTTATCGATCTCCAATTAAAAAAATTCTTATCTGTAATTTTATTATTATCTTGAATCCATTTTTTCACACCTGAAGGATGGTTACTGTGCCTGAAGGTTTTGGCTGTTTTTCCAGGTACCACATGTGATGAAATGGAAGTGTCCACTTCCTTCTACAAACGTTATCTTGTTTGTTATTCTGCTCATCAGAAGTGTGTACTGCTAGATGGAAATGTGGAGACTTTTTAATTTTATAATTGTGTATACAGGTTTTTCACATATATTTATTGAATTACTCATTTATTTGACTATTCTATGTATGAAGAGTATGTATTTATATACTATAGATACACAGTAAGTTTACTCATATATCTTTGAACCTAGTTCTTCACATGCAACTTTGGAATTGAAAGGAAATTTAAGGACAGCTGTATGAACTTCTGAAGATGAGACTTTATTTTGACTTCACCTTGGTAGCATAAGGACCATGTTAAGTTATGAATTCCAATATCACCAATGTGCTTCTGTGTCAGGATTAGTCTGCTCATGGACAAGAGAAACTGCTTTTTGCAGAGTTGTGTATTTCCCACAGAAATTTAAGTACTTTGGTGCTTTCTTCTCACTACTATGGGACTCCAGTTAAAAAGCAAGCATCAGAGAGCCACTTTAATATAAAAATCACTTGAAAATAAAGTTTGCAGATGTGTGATTAGAAAGAGAGTGTAGGTAACATTAATCACAGCCTTCATCCTCTCAATTTGGATTTGGGGAAAATCATTGTGAGATCCTCAGCATCCTTCCTACATTTATGAGATGGAGTTAAAGTATTTAGTCAAATAGAGACATCCAAGGGCTATAGAAAATTACTAAAAGGTTCTTTACCACACTTTCTGTTTTTCAAGTGTGGCTTTTATAGCAAACAAGGAATTACTTCCTGAGAAAATGCAGAGTACTTCTCAAGGCATGTAACACAACATCCCAAAAGAGTAATTTTTGCTCGTCCTAAGACTATGTATATAATTTGTAATAAGATTAATTTCTTTTTTATTGGTCTGTGTTTGAATTAAGGTAATTTCATTAGTTATTTTTATATAGCTGGAAATGTTTCAAATAAAACCAAATAATACTAATTAATAAAAATGCTTTGTGTTAGTTATATCTGAAATATTTAGGAGGGAAAAAAAGAAAACCAGCAATACAATGACAAAACTGACTAAATCCCTATTATAAGCCATCAGAACAATCTGTCCCGACATTGATTAATACAAAGTTAAGTTAACTGTATCAATAAGAAGGGAGTCTTCCTCTGTATGGCACCAGCCTGTAAAATGTCTTAAGCAACAGCCAATCTGAGCAAGTAACATTGAATTGATTCAGTTGCAGATATAAGAGCTTGAAACAAGACTCATAAACATTTTCACTTCGCTAAATAAATAAATAAAAAAAATTAAAACAAAACCAACAGGAGAACTTCCCTCCCGGTGATGCTTCAACAACCACAGAACAAATCAAATTTGTTTTGCTCAGTTGAGTAGTTTCTCACTTGAGTGGTAGGTCAGTCTAGTGCAAGTAGACTTGCAATTCAAAGGAATTCAATTGAAAATGGATGTAATAGAAGATTAAGGGTAGTAAATGAGTCAGGATAGCAAATTATTTACTTTCCCAATGAAATTCCAGTGGCTGACATTACGGCAGCTGTGTTAGTCTGTCCATCTATTTGATAAAATCTGCAAATAATAACACAGAAGGGAGTTGCTTGAAAATAAATATAAGTAATTTAAGCACTATTGGGGGGGGAAAAAAAAAAAGAAAAACAGACTTGAAAATCTTTTGGATTTGTTTTCCTGCATCTAAAGCAGTTGTAGGATTCAGCTGTGTATACTGGTTTTATTCATTTTGTAGTACAGAGAATTTAGAGGATGTCATGTAGAAATACAACAAACATTTTTGCAGGCCCTCTATTCCTACAGTATAGTAAAAGTCCTAGACCAAAACATCAGAAATCCCAGACAAGGATCTGGGTTTCCCACACTAGTTCCTCTTTTAATAGTGATCAAGCTAAAACCAAAATGTAGTCAGTCCAGATTTATGGCTGTTCATAACATGGATTCAGGATTAGAATTTTGATGTCTAAGAGGTAGACCAAATGCTTAGACTTTAATACTGAAGCAAGACAGCCATTTCTGGGTGGATGCTCTGATGAGTAAGTTGTTATTGAAAATGTGGGCAGCAGCACCAGGCCAGGAGTGGTCGTAATGTCAAGGTTCCTGAACTATAATTGCCATTGGAAACCATATATTTATGCAAAAAGAAAAAAGCATGTTGAGACACTAGAGTGTCTGTAAGTTTAGATATTAGAGGCTTCACCCAGCTCTTATCCTCATAGTGTAGAGCACCCTGTAACTGTCAACGACCACTTTGGATTCAATAAACAGCTGGTAGGGAGCTGGCATGGCAAGAGCTCTGGAATTATAGTTGTAATTGTGGAGGACATTATAGTTACACTTTTGGCATAGCTTGGTATCAAGGCTCTGCTTGCAGGCATAACCAGTGCACTTACCCAATAATTCCCTGTGTGATCCAGGAGTTTCACAGCTACCTTCTGCACAGATGAAACAATTTGAGACAACAGGTTAACCTGAGTCAAGGTGTTTGCTTGAATTCCTAGTCAACTTCAGAACAAAGCACTCAACCAATTTTTACAATACTTGAGCTGAGAATTTCAGACAGACCCAGAGCTTCCCACAAGCAGCTTCTGCAGTATATAGTCTAACTGCTGATCACTATTTTCATGTTTAAGTATAATTATTAATGTCCTGAGTGGAGACCTTGGTCATTCCAGAAACTTCTCCAGACAGTTCTGGCCATAGAATTGACCAAACTGTATATGGATAACTCACTTGTCAGTAGAAACTCCTCCTGCAGATGAAGAATTGATCAGTCGAGTTCATAATAAAGCATTCGACCAATTTGTACAACACTTGAGAGGAAACTGCTCCTGCAGATGAAGAACTGATCACGTAGGACAATCTTCAGCAAATAGCTAAGATAGTTAGGAGGAGCATCATACGTAGTTTAGACTACTCAATAGCAATAGATTGTGCATGTGCTGGAGTGATCGCATAGGACCATGAGCCAGCTGGGTGTAAGAATCCAGCAAAAAGTGCTTCAGGGAGTCTCAGTGAATCCAACTGGAGACACTATCACAGAGAAAACAGTGATTGCCACTGTCAGGACAGCAGCCAACCATCCTGTTAAAAAGGTTCACTTCTCCACATGAGATTTATCCTATGTAAGAGATGCCAATAAATTCATGTTTGAACAAACACTGTCTGCCAATGGTAATTCAAACATTTTTAATTACAATAATGAGAAAAAGTAGAGAATTAAGGCTCTAAGTATTTAGCAAGCAGGGAAGCACATTTTATGTTCATCATATGTAAGAGAGGTTTTTAATTTCATATGCATTTGCAGCTGCTTCAGTGTGCAGTTTTGAACAGTCACGTGACTGCATGCAGATATTAGATTTAACAGAGACTTAGAGGATTTTTTTGCGTGAGGATTTTGTTTCAGGAATAGTATCTATGTTTTCTTATTTAAACTTGGATGCACAAAGAAAGCAGAAATGAAGCAAAGAGACTGAATTTTTATGCTTTGCTGGTTTAGTCTCCTGAAGTCAAAAATAGCTCTTGAGTCATACAATATTCCAGACTTTCAGTACTGTCTTCTACATTATTGGTAAGTGGGAAAAAAATAATTTAACTAGAGGTAAATGCCTCTAAAGCAAATTTGATTTTGCAGTTGTCCCTTTCAGCGGCTTCTATCATTCTGAACTGCCATTATCAACTGACTAAGGAGATGTGAAAATAAAATCATATCATAATTCTGGAGAGGGGCCTGCTCTGGTGACCTCTACAATTTTAATAACACCCCAGGGCACCTTGAGTGTAGTGTTCATCTCAAAATATTTCAGTAGTAGCCCATGAAGAATGGTGTGGCTTTGGCCTGATTTGGCCTCAAATTCCTAAAAAGTTCTCCCTCAACGGTTGTCCTACACCACTCCTAACTGTCCCCTACTCGTGCTCTAAAAGCAGCATTTCACTGCAACAATACAGGCTCTGTTGGTTTAGATATCTCTACCAGTCTAAGACTCTTTGAAAGGCTTTTTTTCCCAGCTTTTTTCTGCTGGCTTTCACCTTATACAAATCAAATGCGTCTCATTTGATTTTTGTCACCAGTGTGACTGTTACATTGCATGATCTGCTTGGTGTCTGCTTCTGTATACACCAGGCTGCCACAACACAGAACACCACACAGCTGCTTGTGCTGTTGGCTGTTTTGGGCCCAAATGAGCAAAACCCAACTAGTTCTTTCCAACCTTAGAAATGAGTGTGTATGTGCACAGGGGGATGAAAGTCACGTTATTACTGAAGGGCGAGTACAAAGTTTCCAAGAGAATTTGGATATTAACTAATCAGAGCCACTTTACTGGCATTAGTTTTAAAGCAGGTAACAAAAGTGATTTATAAACATTCAGGAGGTCATAGCTGAATTTCAAGAATCATAAAGCATTTTTAGTTTGAAAGGTAGGCCACAGCTGCTGACAATCTTGATTTGATACAAAACCAATCATCCCTACAACTCTTTTCAGCAGATTAGAAGCATAAATAACTTTATCACATAGACTTCTCCTATATTATTCAGTGGTCTCTCTCTAATATTGATTCTTCATTTTCAACATTTAATTTACCAGGTAGTGCTGTTGCATGGATCAGAATATTATGGGGTCTGTAACAATTTTGTATTAATTTATTCACCCATTACAACATATTGTAGATCTTGAAAATCTACAGGCAGTCCCACATAAAATCAGGAAAGGTTTCATCCTCTAGTCTTCTGACACTGGTTTTCCCTAGGAATATTACAATTTTTCTATGAGATTTCCTTGCAAATGGAGAACTTTATTTACAGTTCAATCTGGCAAGATCACTCAGAGCTGAAAGAGTCTTGTAACGGTATTAAGAAGTACTTTCTGCTTACCAATGAGGGCAATACCTATCTCCCTCATTGGCCACTGTTCCTAGAAGCCTCCTGGGAGAAGGATTTTCATGGGCTTTCTTAAAGTTGTATAGGACCAAGAATCCAGAGAGTGTATAGTGTTTGGTTTTCATCCTGGCAACAAAAACATGAGCACTAAACAAACAAACAAACAAACAAACAAACAAAAAGTTTCCCACTTGTGACACTCACCTTAAATACCCTACCCAAGCTGTTGCTTATCTTTTATCAGCAGTCACATGATTATTACTGCTGATTTCTCTTGGTTTGAATCTCAGAACAACCAGGAGCTTTTAACATTGCCTTATGATTTTATCCAGAGTGAATAGTAATGCAGATATGTATTAGCCTGAGAGATTACAATACCACCATAAACACAGATTTGCTTGCATGAATGTTTGCACTGTGAATAATACATTTTGTGAATCAAAGTGAATGTGTTGTTTTTCTTCAAGGTAACATTTGCAAACACTTTCAGCATTATTTATTTAACTTTGCCTATAACAGTTGGTAAATGTTGACTTGTTAACATACAACTACTGTAAATATTGAATTTGTCTCAGCTTCTTTAATAGTTTAAATTTGCAAGGAAATGCATCAAGTTACATGGTTAACCTGATGATCTGGTCTTCTTTTTAATTTTCTTCCTTTTCTCTTGAAGATGCTATTGTTGAGAACGAAGTTGTTTTAAAACAGTCATGCCTCTTGTCTTGGTTTTGCTGCCATATCTATTCTCTCTGTCTCTCTAAAGGAAAAAAATATTAAATAAAAACGTGTTTCATAAAAGTGAAAAATTCACCAATTCTCTTTCTTGTACATTCTTTTCCTGTATTCCTGGTACTTTAGAATATAAGCTTTTCCTGAAAGGAGCTTTACGCTAATATTTTTCTGCAAAGTGCCAAGAATATTTTTTTTTCAAAGAGACTCTAGCTTCTTCTCTATAACAAAAAGTTGATTAAGTGTGATGCAATCGCCTTTCCTGGTAGCTGCAGCTGATAAATAAGGTCTCTTTCCATACTCCTCTACTCCTTCATACACAGACCAATACATCTGAATTTGTTACTGAGATATTACTGACTACATGGACTACACAGAAGAATTCTTGTGCTCTCACCGTTAATTATGTTTTCTCTTAGACTCTCCTTTGAGAACAAGTGATTTAACCCCCCAAGCAACCTAGTGCCTTGTGAATTATGCTCACGCCTCACTTTTTGATTATGGTAATGCCACTGATAACATCAGCACAATAATTAATAGCAGGTTTTGTCAATTTTCTGCTTGACAAAATCCTCCCCGAGCCTTACCTACATCTTACCACATCACACAGGATTACATTTCTTTCCTTCTCTTTTTAATCTCCTTTCACTTGTCTTGTCTGTATGTGCATATCTTGAGCTTGATTTTCAATGCTGCTTACTTCCTTCATCTCCAAGTGAAATAAAAAGAGTTTTCAGTGCTCCAAGGTTTCTGCTTTCTCATTTTCAGTGTTTAGTAATGCTTTACGAGCAAATCCTTCCCAAACCAAAATAAAGATACTCTGAAATTGTTTTTCGGCTGCACTTTGAAACAGCCAGTGCACAATAGGTTAAACTAAGCTGTTGAGAATTTCAGTTTACAGCTGGCAATAGAGAAATTATTAATGGAGAAAAACAGGAAATATCCACAGCAAGACCCCCATTATCTAACAAATTATTTGCTTTCAAAATATATTAAAATCATGCAGATCTTAGCAGGACTGTGTGTAGCACAACACTTACCTGCCTCCTGGCAACACAGTTACAAAGGCGAAGTGTGTCTCATTCCACTTATGATTTTATAATTAGATGTGAGACTACATTAAAGAGTAACATGTTTGTTTTCTGAGTGAAATTCCCCAGGTGTTCCAGGATGCCAGGCAGCCTTTCTATCTGTCTGCTCTATTGTTATCATGTTTCATAAATCTAACTCAAATGCAGCTGACTCTTCCATTGCAAAGCATCAGGTTTTGAAGCTAGGTAGACATCACATGCATAAAATGGTTAATTATGTTGTGGCTTTCAAAGGCAATCTTAGTCTAAATCATTTGCTGCCCTGTGAAAGAAGGGTCACCTATGCACTGTAACTACAAAGGGAAGAAGGCATTTCTGTTGTCTGTTCTGTCTCCATTTTGAGTGCAGGCTGCCTGCTGATTATTCTGCATTCACTTCTCTAAAAAGCTTATTAATGTGGTCTAGAGGGAGACTGTCAGAAATGGCAGACTGAATCAAGGGATTTTTCTTCAATATCCAAATGACATGCTGCAACGAGAGAATTAAACAGATGACTAACCAGTGCCCTTTTGTCTGCAGATGAAGATGGGATTGCCAACTTGTAAACCAGTGACTGACATTTGGGTGGATTAAATCATCCGGTTATTGTACTGCTAGTTTCTAATCACCGGTGCTTTCTTGATCTCAAGTGCCTCAGCTGAAAGCCTTCTCAGTTCTTCAAGACTTGTTTGCCGAAACCCTCAGCAGAGCTTTTGCTGTAAACATTTATCCATAGAGAAGTACTGTTCTGACACTGACTGAAGAGAAGAGTTGGCTTCTAGGTATTTAATTAAAACATTAAGCAGAAAAAGCTTTAGTGTCAACATTCACAAGTGCTTTACTATAGCTGTGGGTTGTTATAATTGAGTTTTCCTGCAAATGATTTTTTCTCCCGTTTCCTTCTCTAGGAACTGGAATAGCTTTAGGTTCGCTTTGCCTCATGCTGTTAGTTGTGTCTTTGAAAATGTGCCCCATGCTGTCATTCTCTGGATTCTTTCAATCTGGTTGTTAGCTTTAATTTCTAAAATCAAGATTGGATGGCAACAAGGGGCTCTAATGAAAAGTGGGGGGAAAAAAGCTATTTGTTAAACAGCATTAAGAATTCTTAAGTGCAGCAGAGTATAATGTGGTCACCTGATTGATTGTGTTCCAGTTTTGTAAACTATCAGATGCTTTTTACCTTGTAATTAATATTAAAATGGAGCATGCACTGTTCAGGAACCAAAGGTACCGTGACAGCTATAGAAGTTCTTTCCAGTTTTCTATTTGTCACCATTTTGATGTCTGTAATTTTAAAAAAACATAAACAGCACCATCCCATGAACAACATCATTAGAATTTGCATTTAGAAAGTATGGGGCTCACACAATTATCTGTTGCCAGTCAGTTCATCAGGTTAGTAATTACAAGAGTACTGCTTTAGTTAAAATAAAAGAAACCTGTATCTGCCAGCTTGAAACTAATAGAAAATTACAAAATAATGCCCCTTCACAACACGTTACTGAATGAGATCTGTAAAAAACCTGCTTTTATTCCCACACTCTGGGAAATCTCACATCTACTACCTCAAATGGTCCATGCATATTACATCTTCAGCATAATGAGTCAAATAAGCAATTGTCCCTTGAAGAAGGCAGGAAGGGAAAGTTTTCAGGTAACACCTTAAATGATGGAAACAACTTTTCAAAAGAAAGGAAAAACTGTAAGATGCCATTTTCATCTGGTCTCTGTCATTCTGGACACAGAAGTATGGAAGCTGGCAGTTAGCTAAATGACAGAAGATTTGTAAAGACATGTTCTGATCTCTCTTCATCTGTACTTATTGATGATTTGTATTTTAAACCTCACTTCCCTGCCTTTGATAAACAGAAGTTAAAGGAGGCAGTTCTGGTAGGGTATATTTCAATGTGGTCAGCTACCTGTTCACAGGCACATTAAAAATAATGTATTAATATAGCATTTGTCCCCCCTCTGCACACGCTGCTCAGAAAGGAAATTCAGGTTTAGGCTAATACAAAGCTGTTGCATGAAGAGGTGCTGGAGCTCTCGGTTTCTCTCACCTTGGCCTTGCCTTCCCATCTGCCAGCCTGTGATGGATAGCTGCACTCAAGCAACTCAGGCCTTGCAGGAGGTAACAGATCCTCCTTGCTGCTGCCAGGGGGTTTCCCCTTCCTGTTCTTGACACAGGGCGGCAAAGGGTTTGCACTTCTTTCCAAAGTACTTACAAAACGCCCTGGAGCACAGAGCATTGCCCTATTAAGCAATGCAGAGCTGTTTTACAGACATGACATGAATGAGTGTGACACAACTGGAACCCAACTCAATTCCATGTGACCCTGAGCACTTTGCCATTTTGCTGCAGCGATAGGGGTACAACAAATACAAGAAGAGCAACAACCATGCTACGCCCTCCTATGTCAGGAGGTTATCCCTATTCTGCTGTACAGTCACAACACCTACCATTCAAAATAAATAGGAATGAATAATTTTTTCTTGCTACTGTATTTACGGTGGGAATAACCGTATTAATTCCCCAGCATCCCAAGCCTTTAGGAGGCTGATTTGCATACCTGTGCAAACAACATTGCAGATATTTTTTTGAAGCTGTTCAGTACGCTTTTGAAGTATTATTAGGAGATGAAACAGTCACATGAAAAGCTTAAAGAAGAAGAGCTAGTGTTATTGTTTCATTCTGTAAAAAAAAAACCAAACAAACAAACAACTAGATGCCAGGACTGGAATTGATTCAGAGAAAAATTTCTGAAACCTTTGAAAAGACTTCTTTAGTAGGTGAAAAAAAATTATCTCTATAGAACAAGTTTAATTGCAAAAAGTATATTAATTCTATTTAACCCTATTTTTCTCCTCTGTCTACACACACGCGCAAACACAAACACAGAATTTATGCATATGTTGTACTTTCAGCAAAACACATATCTTTTTGTGTGTTAAGTCATGGCCTAGCTTATTAACATTGGAATAGTTGAATAAACATTTATTTCTCCCATCCCTCACTTTCCAAGAAGCATTGGAATTTTTTTTTTGTCAAAATTTAATTGATAAAGAGCAGAACATTTTAGCTGAAGACTGCTTTTCCACTTTGCTATTTTTGTTGCTACCGACTACACATTTCTATATTTTTTAGTAAAAGCAAAAGTATTCTACCTAAATGTTATTTATTCTCGAAAATTTCTCCTTGAAAAACATGAAGAGAAAATTCTGAACAAACCTAATCCATACTATAATTTTTTTTCCTGCTATTTATTGTCTTATTTAAGCATTGAAATAATTAGGAGTGACAATACATCAGGCATTCCTACCATATTTTTTTTTTAATTATAAGTTTAAAAAGTTTGAGAAGGTGAATTATTTCTTCATGGAAAGTTGTGAACTTACACACCAGTGACTAATTTAGTTAGGAAAGATACTTTAATTAGGAAAAATAATGCTCAGATGTCATGCTATCACAACTTTCATTACAAGGTTCTGCTTAAACTGTGGAAAAGCTTTAAAAAATCTTTTAATATAAATGGATGATATCTCTTTAAAATTTCATTAGCAAGCTGAGAAAGTCATTAGTATAGAGCTGTAACCCTAAGAGTGTAGACTTGAAAGAACTGTTTATTTTCTGCCTTGCAGCTGTGTGTAAAACCCACTGAGAGAAACTTGTTACCAATTACTGGTTTAGAGGCTTCAAGTAAAGACAGCAGGTACCAAGAGAGTAAAACAGTCTAGCTCACAAATAACTATACAACACTGAAATTCCTTAAAAGCAGTTGTTAAAGTAAAGGAAACATAACTGCTGAGAAGAAAAAAAAAAAAAAAACAAACCTGTGAGTTACTAAGTATGTAAAGCAAAGCAAAGCAAGATGTAGAGGAAAAAAAAATGTAGTTAACTGAGACAGAGAAGGAAGGTTATGCGCCATAAGCGTCCAGTGCCAAAGATCAGATCAATAGTTGCAGTCCAAGAAACCAATATATTTCAAACAGCATCTGAGTACTTGTAATATGCAATTGGAAAGTCACTTTTATACAACATCATGTACATTGAAGAATATATTGCAAAATGAAAGAACATTTTTTATGTAAGAGAAACCATTAACATGAACTGTTGCAAACAAGAAATCTGACTTAGAAGTGACTTTATCCATCGATGAAAATAATTTGGTTGCATTAACTGGAAAAAGAAAGGAATTATTTAGGACACACCAAGAAAATGAATTGATAGATGAGAAATAACAGACAAGCCTGAGATGAAAAAGACAGGTTACCAAGGTAAGAAAATCTAAGCTCAGAAAAGTCACGTATATGTTATTTGAAGTACTCTGAAATAAAGGTTTGAATACTGGGGACTTCATCTCTCACCCATAACCCCTTTTCATATTGTAGCTCCTGAGGCATGAACACCTCACTTAGCACATTTCCCTCCCACTCTCCTCCCAAGGAGCTCATGACCTAGTTGGAGGTGAGAGAAGGAGGACCTTTTCCTCCCCGCCAAGCCCATCTCTCCCATGAAATGGAAAGGCATCCTGAGAAAAGAAGAGAGCCAGCACAGGGCCAAGTGCTGCATAGCCCCAGACAGGAAGAAATTCTATCACAGAGCAATTTACCATCCAAAAATTTTACCAGTCACATCCATGCTGAACTTACGTGAGTGCTTCTCATTTGTTTCCCTGCAAAATAAGCCAGTTTAGCTGGAATAACCACAGGAGATTTTATGAGCTGAATTTTATACTAAAGCTGAACAAGAAGTTTTCACCTAATCCTCGACCTTGGTTAGCTGTGTGGATAGTAATCCCAGCAACATGAACTGAAGAGCAGTAACTTCCATAACCATTTGTGCTAGATTCACAGATGAATATAATAATTTGGTCTACTACTTCTTTTGTTACCTCTGCTTGCTGATGGATGGCTGCCAGTTTAATATAAGCCTTGCAGTCAGAGTAAGCAGGGTATTGATAGTGCACTCAGAACTGGTACAAAAGGAATATGATGGGTGTTCTCATGTTTCTTTTATGTCCTTGTGTTGCAGGATGAAGTTCAGCTCACTGGGCACTACGTTTCTATATATATTTTTCATCAGAAATCCTCGAAGTGCAAATATCAACCCTGTAATACCCCATGAAAAGGGTCCAAAGTTTTGCCTGGTCCAAAGTTAGAAAACAAAAGAATTTTAAAGATAAAATATCTCAGAGAGATACTAAGGACAAAACATGCAGATCGAGAAACAATAAGGACTTTAAGCTTCTTTAAGTTAGGTATTAGAATGCCCATTCTTCAGTTTTGAACCTCTGAATTCCTTAAAGTAGAATCTACAAAAGACAGTTGGACATTTTATTCTCCATTACATAATATAAGAAAACTACTTACATCAAAAGAATGATCCCCAAAACCTGCACATTGAGCACATTCCTACAGGAAATGGTAAGTACATAATTCAAAAGGATGGGTGACCATGCCTTGCTTATAACTTGGCCATTGTAGGACAATATTACATGTATGTCCATGAGCTAAGGAAAGAATAGACCCTGGGTTTCCTAATCCTCATTTCCTAATTCATGTACGTGAATGCTATCCACTGGGCTGGTATATAGCGAAAAGTCTCGGAATCGTGATCATCACAGTCAAAACAAAAGAGACAACTATGAGAGGAGTGTAGATAACACTCACAACACAGGAAAGGATTAAATCAGAATCAAGTCAGACTCCTCAAAAGAGATAGGCACTCATGAGGTGTTATATTAAAGCCCAACGCTGCATTAAGAGTTCGGGACAAGGCAAAGGGCTTCAAACCACAGTTTGTAAAATCTTGTTTACTGAAGTCAGCAGCCAGGTATTCTCAGTCAAAACCAGCTCAAGCAAACAGAAAAAAACCCACTCCTTTTGGCACTGGTGACCTTGCATCGAGTTCATTAAACTAAAGTGCAACAGACTACAAAGCACTTATGTTCCTACTACTGCAGCACAGTATTAAGGGTCTGTTCTTATAGAGTCTTCCTTTGCTTTTTATAACTCATAAGTAAAAACTGAAAGTTAGTTTTATGTATAATCCATTGGCAGCAAAAATTAGGAAATTATAGACTAGAAAATGAAAGTTCTCATTGCATGTGCTATTTAAACATGGGTCACTGGTTACAGTACATCATAAGCACACATACAGTCTTAACATGAGCTGGTATTAATCTGACAGAAGGATATTACACCTGATTATGCATAGTAATTATTGTGAGAGTGATTGAATTATTTCCAATTTTAAAGCAATTTTGTTAAGATAGGTGTTGCTTACTCTAAATGCTTTTTATATGTTTTTCTTTAAAGTGACAATTTTGACTGCATTGGTTTTAAATGCATGCTAAAAGGATATTCTAGTGAAAATTCCTTGTTTACTTGAGAAAGGCTGCTTAAATGTTTAATGATATTAGCTCCTTGCAAATGGCATTCATTTCCTGTATATGCAAATTTTCTTAATGTGAAACCCCCATAACAGGTAGAATGTAGAAAGTTAATGAAGCCATGTAATTACAATCACTATAGTGACTGCGGTCCCTGGAGAACAATAAGGTGATAATATACATGAGTTTTGACTTTCTTTGGAAACAACAGCTTATAATTTGAAAATAGATAGTAAAATATTTTCATTATCTTCTGCTCTCTCCTAAGGCAAATGGCAGGTACGAATAGATTATACTTTTATTAACTTCAAAAATGGGAGATAATGCGATTAGGCAATATTTAATTGTTTTCCATTTTCCACGGCTGGCACTTGACTAGATTTAAACCCTTCTTTCAGCCATGGGGTAAAGCCAGGATCAATCTGACTTCAGCCTGTAAATCTTATTTTTATTCTAACACTGGAAAGGTACATATTGAAGATGACCAAGTATATGTCATTGATCACTTTAAAGTACATAACAGAAGTCAAAAGCTAATTAGAAGCTTTGAATGCCATTTGAGACAAGAATTCAAAGGACCTGTTCTGAATTTCAAAGATTTCTGTCCAATTTTTTCAAGTCTTTTCCCAAATAATAGGAAAAAAAAATTGATAAAGACATATTTAATGGCTCTTCTTACAGGGTGGTTTTTTCTGCTTGTTACTGTGAGCACTATGAAGAGGACACAGAGGAGCTTCATTCTCCAGCAGCACACTGTCATGGTGCAGCAGTTTCGGACGAAGACCTGCAGCATTAGGAAATCATCTCTCTGACAGCTCTAGGCAAATCAGAACTGTCTCACAGGGAGGCTTTCTACACTCTTGCCTCTTAAGCAAGAGAAGCACCTAACTGAGGAACCTGGACAAGCTGACATCTCTGTAGGGTAAGTCAAAAAAATAAATGACATGAACCATCTGCTGGCAACATGCAAGATTTCTCTTAAAGGTGACTATTTCTTACCAGTGAGTGGACCTTTAACTTAGGTGCCTCAGATAGATGGCCAAGATTTTCTAGTATCCTTATTTACTTACTTTTGCTTTGCAATTAATTCACCCCAGTGCTGTGCACCACAACATCTACCTGTCTGCGTTATTTTCTGCTATCCAGCATACTAGTTTCTCAGCATGGAAATTTTATATTTGGCTATTACTGAAGATGCGCTTTTAAAGGCAGAGGATACTTTTATCCATCAGAGAGGAGAACTCTTCCTTAAGTGATTAAATGCTTTCTTTAACAAAATCACACAGCATTACAATATTACTACAGGTGCCACAACATAATTTTGTGGCAAGTAGCACAGAAGTTCTGATACAAATTTATGAGCTGGCATGTACTCTTCCCACTTTACTCCATGTATAGCTCACCTGCTGCTTGAAGTGCTCTAATAAAAATATTTCTTTTATTCTATTTGCAGTGGGTTATCTCTTCATTTTTTTCTGACATTAACATTTAAAATAGTAGTGTCAAGCAATCTGAAATAGGTTGACTCAAAAGTAGAGCAAGCAGCTAAAAATTACATAGGTCGCTACAGAGTCAGGAGCAGCAGTCCACATCGTATTACCAGCAAAAGTAGCTGGAACTGTAGGCTGATACAACATGGTCAGCTCAACTTAACGATGAAGCTACAAATATGAAAAACAGCTAGAGCTGCCAGATATTATCCATGAACTTTAAATCTGAGAGCTGTTAAATCTGGTGCTGCTCCTTGTATCTTGACTGAAAGTGGGCTGCACATCATGATGTGTTCTGGGTGAAAGTCCTCCAATCCTGCACATCCAAGACCAATGGAAAGTTTGTCTCTGCTCCAATACAGCTGACAAGCCCAGGTTTCCTCTCCAAAACCAGCCTTGAAAGAGATGCTGTACATAGCCAGGTCTCTGTCCATTACTGTGGACTGGGCAAGTACAGGTTATGCGTGAAGAGCCTGGAATTATTGCTGGTTCAACAGCGATGCAGATTGGGCAACTAATCTCTTGAATCTCCTACATCAATCCCAACCACATTAAACATTTTGCAAGGAATCCATTGTATGAATTACATTTGCATAAAATGCTAAAGCAATTTTTGTGAAGTACAAATAAGTCAGTAAAACTCCCTGTCTGCTCCTAAACACTTCACACTCAGGAAAATAACTGTATTTCCTAGATAAATTCATTGTTGTGAATTCTTCGTCTACTTTAATTTATCACCCACTCTATTGTGAGGATTAATTAATGTCAGCAAAGCAATTATGAAGATTAAAAGTGCTATAAGTATTTAGAAAATATATATATGTATCTTCTGAATAGAATATGAATCACATCAAAATATTTCTCATGCCATCTCAGAAATACTCTGGTTTTATATGTATTCCAGATCTTTGTAAAGCATGGCTAGTTTTTTCACTAGAGCTCTTCTCCATATCTCTTAGATAGTTAAAGCAGAGAATCCTAATGGTACTGTTGTGGCAGGATTTTAGTGGGATTTAGATTCCTAAACTTCTTTGGGAACTCAAGCTTAGGTTTACAGGCATTAACAGGCATCAGGCCATCGCTGACTTTGACACTCAGATGCAGCCAGTGACTGTGAAATAAAGCGAGCTAAGGCTCCAATGTGCAGAACCAAATCATGCTTTTTTGAGGAATAACTTTAGAGAGAGGCTCAAACTTTAAAAGGAGTGCCTCAATCCTATTTCTTAAACACAACTGTTGACAACAATTTCCCTCAGACCACTATGAATATTCTGAAATTAATGTGGAAAATAGAAGGCTGCTTTCTGAACAAAGGTGAAATGTGATAAATAATTCTTTTGAGAGAACTTCCCATGCTGAAGTATTTTCCAGGTGTTTTCAATGTTTAGAGAGGATGGTGTGCTGCTTTGTTTTTTTGTCAAAGGGGGAGAACAGAAATAGACAAACTATTTTTAGCAGTTAGACTGAAAACCTGAAACTGTTTATCTCTAAGCTATTCAGAAAGTTGATTTTGCATAGAGATAGTTTCAAATTATATTGCAGGTGTTGTTTCTAAAAAGTGGGCAGTTCCATGTTTCAAAATGTTTCAAAATTCTGTCTCAGAGGAAAGCACACTTACCAGACAACCCATGACTTATAAGGTGATTGTGATCAGATTATATTTATGACCATTACAAAGTACATAAAATCATATCCTGTACCCAGCAATGACACCTGAATCCAAAGTTCCCTGAAGATATCAGAGGCATTCCCATGAATTTCAGTGTGATTTGTATTTTTGTGCACATAGTTTTTATTATCTTTCATGGATATTCATGCAGGTTACATCTCTATATTTGGAAAACATGTTGGAATTCATTTAGACATAGTAATACAAGTATAATGTCATGTTAAAATGGAAAAGCAAGATCTCTATGTTTGACTAGTTAGGAGAAGGGAATAATTTAGAAATGTGTCATTTATTATTTGCAATGATACACTCATGCATTTCCATCGCAAGACAGAATTCAAATTTAGCTGGACATTTGAAACACCTTTTAATTGCTTGTATAGATAATATATGTTATGCTGACTTCTACAACCCCTGTAGAGACATTCACATGGATTTCACTTTGGAGACCGGCACCAAAAAGTTAGGTAGTACCAAACTTTTACGATCTCACTTCTTGAATCTGGCTAGTAATCTGAAACCTGTAAGGCAGCCTCAGAATACTAGTGTGGAAAGCAGAAAAGGAATCAAGAGCAATAGAGACAAAATGATTTCTGTCTAAAGGCTAAATGATCTGTGAAAATTATTTTCTAACTCTATGGACACTTATTGTAGCGCTTGTATTTGTAATTATATGAGGCTGATATGTTGCATGTTAAGAATCTTACAAAAAAGAAATATACCAAAATCTAACATTGATGACAGGGCACCTGTGGGTCAGTACAGTCAGAAATACATGTTTTATTTCAGTGGTTTATTTTAAAATATAATCTACAGAATCCAAGTGATTCTCTACATCATTACTCTCCAGTTGCACACTGGCACAGGATGAAATGGAAGCTGAAGTCTGATGGCGGTGCCTTGACACAACAGTAACAAAATGGGCTCTTACCTGCGAGTAATGCTGTTAGGTAGGAAGGAAATTGCTGGCTGCACCAATACAGAGAGTTATTACTAAATAAGCAAGAGAAGAATACGCAGTGAAATCTAACATGCTGTTTACTAAAAGAGGGTTAACAACATTCAGTGACTTTCCACATGTTATTAAAGCTTCATTATCTGCATTTTTAAAACTTTTTTTTTCTTTTTTTTAACCGGTTTGTTACCTTTCTTTCAAGTGAACAAAACCTGGGGAACCTCTTGTTGGAAAAGAGTGGAGAATAATCCTGAGATTGATTCTCTCTTGAGGAAGAGAGCATTATTTTGCGTTAATCTGTATTCGATTGCATGACAAATCACACAGTAGATATTCAGATGATTTGGTAATATTCTCTTAGATCTGCAGTACAGGCAGTAAGCTCGTATCTCAACATTCTTCATTTTATGTTAAAATAGATTTTGCTAGGCTTAAATGGAGTTCAGTCGCCAGAAAAGGGTTTATTGTTACCAGAAGCTTTTTGTTATTGCCTGCCATACCCTTGGGCAGCTCACTTAACATTTCTGCTCTTCAGTCTTACCCTGTATTCGCTTCCTAGTAATTCTTCCTTCTTAGGAGAAGTCTGATGTTTTGTAACTAGTGTTTGAACAATGTTTTAAGAAGTGAGAGCTGCCAGTATGGACAGAGCAACAAGTTTAATAAAAATGAAAAAGGAAATGCAAGCTGTTGATGTAACAAAAGAGATTTTGATCATGTAAAGCTGAATTAGCCAATAGTTAGATTACATGCTGTTGGTAATCAGAATTTTACAGACATGTGAGGCAGGTAAAAGGATTCTAGACACCACATTTTTTATTTCTTAATTGGTCCTGAAAAGATTCAATTTGAGCACTTAAAGTAAAAGCCAGTACTCTAGCTGACAAATAAGAATTGTTTGGGGTTCTTTTAGGGAACAGTAAACTTACACTAAAACTTATTAACAATAAAATATATTTTTTTTAAAATTATGTATGCTGAGCTGGCTCTGTTTTGCAGGTTGTGATCTGTGTTTGCAATGGTCTGTGTGAATAAAATGCAAAAGAATGCTACAGCCCTGCCTGTACAAGTACCCTTGTACATTAGATATACCCTGGTGTGAACAAATTAGGAAGAGCAAAGGATAACAAAATATACTATGCTGATAATCTGCTAGAAGATTACATTTATATATTAAGCGTAACATGAAACTTCAGGAATGTTTAGAGCAGCCAGTGTGAACTTTCACAGCATGATTTAATAAAATTGCAATATATGAATATACAAACTACTGGAAGAGTCATTACTTTCATTAAGAATATTACAGTGAATAAATTAACCTAAAACAATAAAATCTGAGCAGCAGATATATGTAAGTCATTTACATCTTGTAGTAGACTCATTTGGTGTAAAAAAGAATGAATGTGTTATGGTAGAAGTTTCATTAGCACTTGCATTTCAATCGACTTAGAAGCACACCATAAGAGTACAAAAGCAATAAATATAATCTATAAACAAGAATACTGTAAAAGGCTTTTGGGTTTTTTTAAACAAAATGTTCTGTGCCATTACACTTTAATAGTCATCTTGCATTTTCAATATGGAAAAGCTTAAAAAGCCTGTAATGGTGTCATCAGCAGAACCAGTGTTCATAATTTATATGACTGTATTACATAATTCTGCATTAACCCTATGAATGGGTTGTCCTGTGATGAGACCTTGAAGATTTTAGAAAGCAAGTTCTACCATATTCTGTCAAAGTCACAGTAAACTCTACCTACTCTAGAGAAATTTTGCCTATAGTGTTTGCTAATATCCCAGGGAGTCAAATTGTTTGAGAACACTAATATTCACTGATACCAAGAGATATTTTAGCATGCTTTCATTATCATTTTGTTAGTACCTGGGTAAAAGAAAAAGAGAATAAGAAGTCTCTTGGTGGTGTTCTCTACAGGACAAGAAGACTAAAAGGATTTCCTGACACCTGACCAGGTGGCTGAACTGTTTTACACACTGTCATTTCCAGGAATAAAATTCAATATAGACTGAGCTATCAGTCTGAATTACTTATATCTGCATCAAAAATGATTGAGGAACCAGGATTACACTGTGCCTGTGGCTGATACTTATCACCTGTGATCACTTGTGATGACTCCTTTTGTGACTGTGTCTGGCACCCTATACATCACAGCAATACATTATGAACTGTTTCTAAATCAGAAACATGCAAGATACCATATCACATACAAACACAAAACCTCAACCAGTTTTTGCCATCACACCTGTATGAATGTGTATCTGCGTCTCAAGAAGAGAATTATTTCTATGACATTTTCATAAAAATGACTAACGAGTTCGAAGACTATACAAATATTTCTATTTATTCACACTCAAAAAAAGGCATGAAAATAGCCATTGCATGTTAAAACAGTTATCCTTTTAGCCCAAAATTACACTGGAAAAAAGGATAGTGACACTTCCTATAGAGAAATTTGTGTAGAAAAAGGGTAAGAACCTCAGTATGATAATCCCTTTGATACACCTACCCACTTTCCAGACTTTGTAAGAACATCTTCATCGTTACATAGAAGATGATGGCCCTTATTTCACTTTAATACAATTATTCTTTTGGCATCACAGAATCACAGAACCATTTTGGTTGGAAGAGACCTTTAAGATCATTAAGTCCAACAATTGACCCAGCACTGCCAGGTCACCACTAAGCTACATCTACAGGTCTTTTAAACACTTCCAGGGATGGGGACTCTGCCACCAACTTGGCAGCCTATTCCAATGTTTCACAACCCTCTCTGTAAAGAAGTTTTTCCTAATATCCAACCTAAATCTTCCCTGGCACGACTAGAGGCCATTTTCTCTCATCCTATCACTTGTTACATGGGAGATGAAACCAACACCCACCTCGCTACAACCTCTTTTCAGGTAGCTATAGAGAGTAATGCAGTCTCTCCTGAGCCTCCTTTTCTCCAGACCAAACAACCCCAGTTCTCTCAGCTGCCCTTCATAAGACTTGCTCTCCAGACCCTTCAACAGCTTTGTTGTGCTTCTTTGGACACGCTGCAGCACCTCAAGGTCCTTGTAGTGAGGAGCTCAAAACTGGACACAGTACTCAAGGTGTGACCTCACCAGTGACAAGTACAGAGAGGCAATCACTTCCCTACTCCTGCTAGCCACACTATTTCTGATACAAGCCCGGATGCCATTGGCCTTCTTGGCCACCTGGGCACACTGCTGGATCATATTCAGCCGGCTGTTGACCAACACCCCCAGGTCCTTTTCTGCTGTGCAGATTTCCAGCCAACTCTTCCCCAAGCCTGTAGCGTTACAGGGGGTTGTTGTGGCCCAAATGCAGGACCCGGCACTTGGCCTTATTGAACTTCATACAGTTGGCTTTGGCCCATTGATCCAGCCTCTCCAGATCCCGCTGTAGACCCTCCCTACCCTCAGGCAGATCAACAACCACTAACTTGGTGTCATCTGCAAACTTCCTGAGGGTGCACTTGATCCCCTCAATCAGATCATTGACAAAGATGTTAAAGACAACAGGCCCCAGCACTGAACCCTGGGGAACATCATTTGTGACCAGCCACTGGATTGAACTGCATTCACCACCACTCTCTGGGCTTGGCCATCCAGCCAGTTTTTTATCCAGGGAAGAGCATATTCATCCAAGCAGTGAGAAGCCAGTTTCTCCAGGAGAATGCTGTGGGAAACTGTGTCAAAAGCTTTACTAAAGGCTAGGTAGACAACATCCACAGCACATCCAAACATGCTTTGGTAAAGTGTTCAAAACATAATGAAGTATTTCATTACAAGTATTCTGTCAAATACCCCAGTCATGACTCTTTTTCAAGTTGATTTCTATTCTACTTCATCATTTCTTAAAACGAGGTCGTTCAATAATTAAATATACAGGTTACATTTCCCTGTAACTTATCAAATCCAATAATATTGCTTTTGAGAAGGGATTGACTGAAATGATGAATAGTATTAATGATAGTAGTTCATCGCTAATTTGATTGGTTATAAGAATTTTTGTTCAGTTCTACATAATTCTCTTTATAAATTCTAATATATAATTGTCAATTTAGAGGAACAAGTCAGACACTCTAAGATTTCTTTAGCAACGAAGAAGATAGAGCCCACCATCGTTCATGCATGTTTAGGGCTCTGTTTCCTCAGGGCGATTGTTCTGCATTTATTTAAAAAAAAATTTGTCTCCCATAGTGCCACTCAGACATTCACAAGATCTTAATCTTTTAAATGTTAGTGTTGTACACCTGAAGTAACTGCATTGTCAGCAAATTCGTCATTTTCTTTCTTTTTTCAGATCACTTATGTAGTTAATACAACTTGATCCAGACCATGTCTCTTTGGGATTCCTCTAATATTCTCCTTTCTCCAAATCAAATGAAAATTCCCTTTCCTATATATTGTTTAATCTCTTTGAGTATTCCTTTTGCTCCATGTCTGGTTAAGATTCCTTGCTAACAGACATGTTGAAAGACTCTTTAATATGAATAAAATGAAATTGTCTATCATGTGGGTTTTGATTCTTCAAAGAACTCTAGTAGATTAATAAATGTGGTTTCCCTCTAGAAAAGTCGTCTGATTCTTTATCACTCTATGAAGTGTCTACTGAACCTATTATTCGCTGTAGTTTCAACCAATTTGCCCATTATGAACTTCAGGCTTACTAGCCTGGGGTTCTCTAAATTCTCCCTTGAAACCTCCTAGTGTGTTACTATGTTTACAACCTTGCTTCTTCACTAGTGCAAAGGCTGTTTCAGTAGATAAATTACAAACCATGAGTCATATTTTGGCAGTCTTCATACAGTGATTTCTTTTGGATTTTTGGGCAAAAAAAAATCTAGCGGTGGAGATATTAATACTTATTCCATCAGTTCTTTCTAAAACTTTAAATGATGGCACCACAAGCTGAGATAGTTCATGTGTCCTATCCCCCTTAGAGAATAGGTCTAGATTGTCACAAGCTCCTCTAAACTAAGTAGTGAGACAAATAATTCATTCTAGTTCTCTGTGGTGTCCTCATCCTCCTTGAGAACTCATTTTAGATCTTGATCTGTATATAAGTTCTACAGATTTCTTGGCAGGCTGCCACCTTTTTTTTCCTGTTTGAAAAAGATTTAAGGCAGCTGGTTTTCAAAATCCTTTTTCTTTGCCTTGTTATTGTTTACATCTGTCTTTTCTATTTAAGTTGATTTTTGCTAGCCACAAGTTCTGCTTTTACATTTTATAATAATCTGCACTTTTCTATAATCTGTCATGGCTTTGGACCTGATATGTATATATAAATGTATGTATATATATATATATACACACACATATGCACACTCTTGCCTGACAGAAAATATTTACCATGATCTTAGACAAGATTCATGCTCCCCATGTGTGTTTTATCCTTTTACCTGTTTTTGTTTTCTAAATTGTGTGACATGTCACCAAGTCATCTGAATTCCAGGATGAAGGGACTGAAACTCTATAAAAATAACTTCAAAGACTTGTCATATTGTCTCAGTTTTGAAATGTCGAGATTTTATATAGTGTTGTACATGGTTTTGCAAGATCTCACAATGTTAAGCAACTGCAAATTAGAGCATTTGAATATAGCATCAAAAATTTTATTGGAGACCATCATACCTTACGTACATTTTTGTAAACTCATGCTACTGTTCCTAAGGGATTATCTTTGCCTGCTCATAACAATGGCACTCCTTTCCAAACTAAAGCTAGGTATGGTTGATCACTGTCTTCCAGGCAATCAATTGCCATTTTTAAAAGTGGATGAGGCAAAAAACCCACACCTTTCCTACTGGAGAAAAGACTGTATTTGTCAAGAAGATACAGCTTTGTCTTTTACTAGTCTGCTGAAAATTGTTCTAATTTATCAAAGTTACTAGGCTTTTTTAAAGCATGTAACCTACAGAGTGAATTTGCAATTAGCAGCCTGGCAGTGCTTCACTGTTAAGACACATGTATGCCTGAAAGATGTATGTGTAGTATATGACATGATTTCCATGAAAAAGAGGATGGGATACATTTGTCTGTGCTGACTGAAGAAACGCAGAAGAGAAGTCTGGTAAGGATATTTTCTTCCCTGAGTTTGATAAAGGAAATCTTCAGAGCATGTAGAGTCTCAGAACTAAGCACTGTCATGAAGGCACCAAAAGATTTTAGTCTATCTTTCACAGCTGGTCCCAAATAACTTCTTACCACAGATGTTCACCACAACCTCGTGCATTTCCCCAAAGCATTCCACAACGATCCTCTGACATATTTACAACAATGTCATCTGGAAAATCTTCAGGTGTTTATGGATTTGGGGGTTTTGGATGTTTGTTTCGGTTTTTTTGTGGTTTTTTTTTTTTTTTTACGTTGGACTCTGAACAGATTATCAAGCTAGTAATATTTAGAGATAATTTTGGGTAGTTCTCTGTTTCACCTCACATACCAGTACATGCATTGTTATATCTCCAGATGTCCAGACTTTTGTCTATTTCAATCTCTTTAAAGCAGAGGTTAAATAAATTAATTCAAAAATATAAATTTATTGTAAAAATATTATTTTATAGGACTAGGAGTTTATAAAAATTTTAAGTATATACAGGCAAATCTTCATCCACTATAACATATAATATACATATACATAGAGTGAGAGAATGATAACCACAGTCCTTATACCAATGGCTTTGAGAAGGTTCTGCCTGACTTCAGTCACAGATACCACATAACTATCCAGTCATACTTTGTCAGATCTAGTGTGTGTGCTGAATATGCTTCAATTAAAAAGGAAATACAGAAAATAGATAAGAGGTTCTGGTAGAGATACAGATAATCAGCCCACAAATCATTCACTCTGAAACTAAGAACAAGCTCTGGAATAATAAGGAATGGTCATTAAACTGCAAATGTGCAAGTGGAGTCAACTCAAGAGTGTTTGGTAATTTAAGTTACTGCATTCACGGAAAAGTCGTCTTGCTTTGTCATAGAAGATACAGGTAAGAATCCTAAGCAGAGAATCCATGGATGCAAAGGATATTAATTTCACTTCATCCATCTCATCAATTACTATATACTTATGAATGTTGTCTAGACTTACCTCTGCAAGAATTAAAATGTGTGACATGATGAAGTGAGATATCAAGCTTTCAGAAAGTGAAGAGAAACTGTAAAGCTCTAACTCAGCTTCAAATCTGTTAATGAGACCCTTTCTAAATCCAATAAACGAGGTCGTATAAAGTACAGATTGAAATTAAATAGAGGCGTTTAGAAAAGTTTTTTCTTTGCATTCATGATTTCTCTTCCTCATACAAAATACAAGAGTCCACATAGTGTAATAACAGTTAAAATCCCAAAGCTCTCATTTATGTTAATTGGATGGGCAGTCTGAGGCAGACTCTTTCCAGAATGAGAATGTGGAATGATCATCTATTCCGGGACTCGTCGTCTGGGATGACTCATTAGTGTCTTATGAGTTCTACAGATCCACAATCTAGAGAGACCAATTCTTCCATAGTTTGGCACTGTGACATATGAATGTAATTTACTATCCTTTTTTAACAAATTTTTACATCATTTTACCCTATTGTTACATTAAACCATGTTGACCAGGATAGCCGAAGACTATATAGTTCTGATGTTTCGGGTTTATTAGTAATAAAACAATTTCTTCATCTCCCTTATAAATTTTTTCTCTTCTTGTGTGTTCAGAAGTTAATTTTAAAAGCTTTTTCAGGTACTATATCTAGTAGTCACAGGTTTATGATTGTCATCAAACAATTTCATAACTAAGATGCAAGGAAGACATGCCATGAATTTTGAATCAAATAACGGAGATTAATCAAGTGGTAGAAAATGTTACCTGAAAATCTTTCAACATGGGACTCTTAGTGGAGTTTGTATTAGAGCTGCATATGCTTTTGCCACAGTATTAAAGCTTTTTATATTAACGAGGTATGTATACACATTTTATTTTGAAATTTGAGCTATATTTAGCCACTGATACTTTTTTTTTCGTTAGAAGTTTAAAAGTTTGGACAAAGCTCATCAAAGGATGTGTAATTTTGAAGGAGACTCGATTTATCCCTGAAATAAATTAATGTTCTTTTATGGATTCATTATTTGTGTTATGTACCATGCTGCAATTGAGACTGTTTCAGTTTCCATGCTTCAGTTGATTCAAAATGCAAATTAAAAGGAGCAAAAAGATTATATACTTCCAAAACGAAGATTTTGATAAATTTTGATTGAACTGAAACATTCTGGAGGTCCTATTAATGGTAAAAATTTTGTCTTGGATTAGATTTCCATTGGCTTCTTTAGAAAACAAATTCGCTCTTCCCAAAGTTTTATCTAATCTTGACAGTAGGAATCCTATTTATCGTGAATATTAATGTAATGTTATCTCATAAGAGAGATTACATTATAAATATTTATATATTTATAACGGCCTAACATAATTTTACTGGCCAAAACTCATGGTAGAAAACAGATTTCTAACTCTCTGATACAGAATGTCTTAAACCAAAACCCTTTGAAAGACTCCCATTAACTTCAGGGCAGCCCTTTAACAGATTCAGTACATATTTTTGACCTCCATGTCTGCTGCTGGTAAATATGCACTGAGCATGAAAAAACGTCTAAAAAACAATCATGCTGCCTGGATCAAAAGAGCACGTTTCACTCTGTGATCAGTTCCACAGCATCCTTCTGTTTTCCCACAGGTTGTTGGGGCTGGGCAAGACCAGTCCTCTGTGCCTTGTACTACTCCTCTTCCTTTTTTTTTTTGTGTCTTTGTCCACCAGGTAGAAGCATTTTCATGTGTCCAGAGCAGAGCTTTCAAGTCAACTCCCAGGACTGAAGAAGGCACACACACTGGAAAAATACCTGATGATTCTGGTCTCCTGTTAGGCTCTTATCTGAAGCCCAAGTGGCTTGAACTGGAAGGAGTAAGAACATCAGCATGAAACTGGGAAATGTGGCTTGACCAAGGATCCTCATAGGCAGCAGCTGTTGGTGTACCCTCATGAGCTTTCTTTCCCCTGTCTGATCCTGCAACCCACGCTGACTGGGGTTGCATGAGTCTTATGCTCAGTGCATGAGATTTAACCAGCCTGCACCAGACTGCGTTAGATACCAAGGGATATTTGAAATGCTTTTTATTGCTTTGACTTTGAAGACTGAAAGCAAGAGCTCTTTTTAAGAGTCTATTTTTCCTCTGCTTACAGATATACTGCAAATCTTCTGCTACTGCTATAGTTTCAATGCCCTGCTGCAATTTGCTATTTGTGACAAAGTTCAATAAATAGAATGTGTTAAAGTGCACCAAAATTATATTTAAGGATCCTCTTCATCTGCAGAAGACGTGCTTATTAGCAATATTTCACATTTAACTCCAAAGGTTCTGATTATAATCAATAACTAATCAGAAAGTAACTTACACAAATGAAGTTCTGAATAATATACAACTGATTCATAACTTCCCCAATTACATAAATACTAACCCTTTTATTGAAAAAAAATATGCAGCTAGCACTTTTTCTTTTTTTATTGTGGCATCTGTTTCGAAAACAAATTTTAAAAGAGAATTTGCAGCAGTCTCTGCCTTCAAGAGCTCTGTATCTACAGCAGTGAATCCACTTTAATCAGAAAAGTTGGATAAGTGCCCTATCAAAGACATAATGCAGGGAAAAGCATGCAGATGGAGCGGATTGGAATGGACGGTCCAGGGGTAGAAAGCCCTTCTTAATAAGCAACCTCTCTGAAGTGGACAAAAAATGAAGCTGAATTCCACTGGCAGAACATGCAAGCTAACATTCGTCTGTGCTCTGAAACACAATTCAAATGCTGTGGGAGAAATTGTGGTGAACAGAGTTATTTATGGATGTCCAGGGATGAACGCTTTACCTACAAAGAAAACCCACAGATACTCCATTGAGGTAAGTACCAACAGTGTAATAAGATTTAATGTGACCATCAAAAGAGAAATAAAATGGCAAACTTTTTTATCACATTTTCTATAGCGAGGGCAAATTGCAGGAATGACCTTTACTGCTAATGCCAAAACATTGAGCAAAATTCGCTCCTGGTGTGACAGTCCTGAGTTCCTGAAAATTATGCAACAGACAACCTGAGTCCATTCTGTTTATGTACCTTAGCTTTAAGCACCCAACAGTAGCCAGAGCATATTGTGTTTGAAGCAATAACATTTAACAATCCAAAGGTGAATTAAAAAAAAAAAAAAAGCTAATTTTACTGACAACTCAATTCAACTTGGCTTTAATTGAAACTGGAAGTAATAAACTGGAAGTAATTCCTGCTCGGGAAATGGCTTCACTAACCACCCAAAACACAAGAGCACGAATCAAGCATTTTACTTGCAGAAAACAAAGCAAAACAGAACCTTTCTCATTTCTTAAGAGTATCCTGAAGGTAAAACCTAACACCTTCTGAAGGCTTCCTGGTTTATGCTTTTAACTCTTCCACGGACAGCTTTTATTCCATCTCTTGGTGTGTGCTAGCATTAGGTAATGTTATTTATAAAAAGATACATGGGTAGTATTAGGATCATTTTAACAGGCCTTGGATAGTCTGGACTTCACTGGTAGCTATAAGAAGTAAGCAACAAGGAAGACTACTTTATATGAGAAGACAAAGTTTTGTGCATGGTATGTCACCCTGTGCAGTCAGAAGTGTCTGCATTGCATGTGCCGTGAGTCTGGACTGCAACTGTTCAGTTAATCCACTATGCCAGAGATACCGACTGTCGCGGAGGCACCCACAAAACAGACAGCAGCAGCTACCCGAAAAACGTGGATTTAGTGCAATCTAATTTGTCCGGCACTCTGACTGACCAAATTAATTACAGGTTTGGATGTCAGCTGGGAATTATTACTGCACAACAGATTCCTGAACACTGAAGAACACACTCTAAGGAAGATGAACCAAAGTGTCCGCACCTCACTGATATCAAGGGAGAATCTCCCACGTAGAGATACCAAGAGGGTCACTCACCAACGCTGGGGTGAGGGTCACTCAATCCCAGGGAGATACGCTTGGACAGCGTCCAGATCCGAGGGGAGTCCCGGGAAGTCTCCTCAACCGGCGTCCCGATATGAGGGAAGAGTCTCCAACCACATTACCTATTGCTCCGAGGAGGACCGACTCAAACTGGTTCTCCGGCAGGGCTCCATTTATACCCTGGTCAAGAGTGAGCTGTGGGCATTTTCAGTCCACACAAACAGGAGGCAGTTAACGGAGTCTAGACTCCAAGGCACCGGATAGCCCTGGGGGGTCGGCACCTGGTGTTTATCAGGTGCTTTTGCAGGGCTGTCTTTTGTGCAAGCAGTCAGAGTGTTTGCACTGCCACACCAACCGCCTTCAGCTTACACTGTAATAGGTCTGAGACATCCAGACCTAGCGTACAGAGAGCTTCAGGTCTCCTTTTCAATCGGGAGTTATGTGAAGCAAGGTCTAATAAATGCCTACCACAAAAAGCAATTCATCAGCAGCCAATTAAAAAAACAAAAACAGAAACCAAACTCCCAAATTCTTCAAAGTGCATTTTTTCCTTACAATAGAAAAAATATTACTGCTAAAGTAATGAAATAGTACTCCTCTTAATTGATACTTCTTGTCTTTTTTTCATTGCATTTTTTAGTTGGACACATCTTCTTGCTCCCAGTTCTGATCTTACAGATTTTCTGTAAGATCTTATGTTTCACCCACATACAGAGCAGGAACCACTTGCATGAGGTTGGGGAGCCACCAGGAAAGGGTGTCACTTCCTTGAGGTGTAATAAAATCTTCTTTGTTGTCATCAGTATGAGCCTTTTACATGACACAGAACTCTTATCAATGGCCCTCGTGGTAGGAGAGATGAAAAGCTGCATTAATTCACCAAAATATCAAGAAGGCATACCAGGCTTAGCTCCTGTGATTCAAATTAATAGTAAAGTGAGGGTAGCAGTGCATCGGTGGTAACTACTGAGTAACTACTCACTGTTCTTCCCCTCCATTGACCCAAAAAATCAAAGGGTACCTACAAGAGGGTGTAGGGAAGCAGCCTGTATGTAGTTCACATAAGGATACCATAGTGCTTTACAGGGTTATTCCCAGGCTGAGTTGTTTTACCAAAGACAGATAATTGCTTCAGTAATAGCAGTGTATGACTTGGGGCAGTGTCAAATTAAAAACAAAATAGCTACAGTCATGGACATTGTTGACCAGAATATTACATTTTCATTTTAGAAAAAGTTTCAAATTTTCAAACAAATCTTGTGCTTCAACTGAGAATGAAAACTCAGTTTGATGATTTTCTGTTCAAAGTGAACAGATTATTATTATTATGTTTTTTTATAATTCAGAGAAACTGATCCTGCTTTATTTTTTTCTCAAAACAAAAAGTCTGGGCCACTAAATAGGCCATAGTCTCTGCCTACCCAGGAATTAAACTAGCCTCCCAGTGCTGTGGGAATCTTCCACTGGGGAGTCATGGGACCTATCAGCAGCTCACAGTGCTCTCGCTCAGAAAGACTTGCCAGGCCCTCAATATTAGGACAAAGTGTTGGACAGCAACTCAAATCAAGCTCAAATCAATCCACAAAGTTGAGGGCAGGAAGCCCAGAAGGCCCAACTATCCCTGCCTCAAAATGCCCAAACTTCCCAATCTTTCCTTCATCAGATCGCAGGTTTTTGTTTTCAGACACCAAAGCTAGTCCACAGGTAAGAGTAAGGTCACTCCAGTCCTGAGTACTAGATACCATATGAACCAGGAACACCATGGAAAATAAAATACGAAGGATACTGCAAAGATTGGTCTGTTGCTCACTGAGAGTTCACTGAAAGGATTCCATGAGGTACTTTGGTTTCATCTAATATATACCTTCAGGAAACATGAAATATTACTAATGACAAAGGAAAGCATTCACCAGAAATCTATCTTGATCTAATTTGTTTACAAGAAACCCCAAAAAGGACCTTTATTTTAAAGCGAAGTTCAAGTCCAGAGGCGATCATTACTCTTACGGTACCTGATCCTTAAGGCCCAGTATCTTATGCAGCCAGCCTCCTCCTCATCTAAGAAGCTCTTCAGAGTAAAATATGAGTTCTGTGTTTATTCAACCCTTGTTACACTTCTATATTATCATTCTTTAAGGATTAATAAGGAAATAATGTTTCCAGAATTTCTACAGTCAGAAGAGAGGGACTGTGAGCTCCTAAACACCTTTAGTTTGTATTTTTTACTTAAGAGTTTATGTTTTACCTGACTATCTCCAGTGCTGGTTTTGTCCCAGCAGTTTCAGCCTGTAATCCTACTTCTCCCTGCATATTATGATGTGAGGTCTTGCCACCTACTGAAGAGCACACTCATCAAAAGAATCCATAAGAAGCAGCACGTGTGAGTAATTGCATCAGGCAAGTGCATGTAATAGTACAGAACGGAGCACCGATATTTCTGAAAGTGGTTTTCTGCAAACCGAGTTTGCTGAGTTGTAAAACACAGAGGCTTGGGAAAGGACAACACAAACTCTGCTCCCTACTGTTAGATGTTATTTCACAAAAACATGCCCATGGAAAATCTCAGTATTTTATTAGACTTTCTAGTGAACATGTAGCAAAGATGTGTCAGAGTTCATTACAATTTCTGTGATAAAAGCAAGCATTCACCAATAAAACAGGTCAAAACTACTTGTAAAGGAAAAATTCAAATTATTTCTTTTGGAAGAATGGTAAAAAGCAGAAGTAAAAGGTAAATGAAAAATAGACTTTTAATCTTGTGACCACCATAAGGTTCGTAATAAAGTTAATCTAGAATTATGACAGCATAAAGCAAAACTCATTTTGGGGCAGTTTCTTTGATTTTATTTCTGTTTAAAGTTATTTAAGTCCTTTAGGACTGGAACGGTGTCTTTTCAAACAAGAATAGAATGTAAAAAATTCACCAAGTAGAACAGCTAAACAAGGTTGAGTGATATGAAATGTCCCAATCACTTCAGGAAGAAGTTAACATTGAAGCCTGGAGGTGATGGTACAAATACCGGTGGTGTTAATTGTTCAATTGTTAACTGCTTCACACTAATTTCACTGGTAATGTTAATATTTCATAAATATATATTCTCTGCCACTTCTCTTTGTTGTCAAATACCCCAGTTGTTGCCTCACAATAGCAGATGTCTGTTGGAACCTGGAGTCAGCTCGGGCCTTCACAGTTTCTAGGCTAAGCTTATCTAACACTGGTAAAAAAATCTCTGAAATGTGGAAAACTGAAAATGTAGTCACAGTGTCAAGTTAATGGATTGCTATAAAATAAGTGTGGCAGGGCTACTCAACTGTATATTTTCATATTTAATTCTGCAGAACCATCCAACGTGAGGTTAAAAGAAGTTACCAACAAATGTTAAGGTGCTGACAAAGATTAACACAGAACCCAGAAATCATGTAAGAGGCATTAAGGCTTTCTTCATACTCTATTCCCAGGATAGTTTCTGAAACATTTTTAACCATTATTAGAATTAAAGCTTCTTTTACTTTGAAAAACACGTGATTAATATTTATATCTGTATTTTTTAGAGGGGTAATTTCAGGCAATTGCATAGGAACAGAAAGTTACACATAAAAATAAAGGGATCTCCCATAAAAGGAGGTCTAATAAAGGGTGGTTCTGTGAAGACTTTCTCACATAAAGGACTACAAATATTCTGTCCACTTTTGCGAATTGGTAAAGGAGGAACAGTCACCTTTGGGAGAATGATTAGCACAAAATTAGAGAGACATGGGATAAGAAAATAGAAAGAATATTAAACAATTACTTAAGCACAGCCGGTACAAGTGAAATCAATGAACATTTACCTACATCAGAAATTAGATTTACCAGGACAAAAGAGAAGAAATTAAAAAGTATCTTGATAACAGAGTTAATGATTATTAAAAGGTTTGAAACTTGCACAGTGCTAGCACTCTAAGATCAGAGTGCGTACATTCAAGTCCAAGATCACTAAAAAGAGTTAGAAAACAAATTAGAGTAATTTAGTGGATATTTTTATGAGTTTATTAAGCCCAGGAGAAAACATTAAAGGCTGGAACATGGCCAACATCATTATTTACAGAAGAGCAGCAATACACTAAGAATTTTCACATGCCTTATCCTAGCCAATTTTATTGTAACAGATCATGTAAAATAACTTTAGTTTATGTAATTTCATTTCATATGAAAATCTAAATATTCATTAGGGCTAGAAACAGGAGAATGCACCTTCCTCAGGGAGGCACTCCTTGCTGATATGCATCAAATCATTCCTACTACTAGCTGGTCAGGCTCAGTTTTCATTGGCTTCCATGCATTCTTAAGGAAATTCTTGGGAAAAGCTGTTAGGGAGAAAATGACAGCTGCTGACTCCTGTTGAACCAAAACTGTTCTGTTCTATGTAATTTATCTAGCTGAGCTAACATTGCTTATATTACTACATCAGTAGTAATCAGATAACCAAGAAGATAGCAGTGTAAGAAACACAGAACTACACAAATTCATTGGCTTTCTCACACTCTTTCCTCCTTCACAACTGTGACGTGGTTTGGGTGATGACAGAGAAAGTAGAGCAGGACACTGTCTTGTGGGAGCTTTACATGGAAAGGGAATGTACCTGTTCAGGAGCAATTCTTAACTTCTCATTTACTAGTAGTATCTGTTCTTTTCAAACTACCTGATATCATCTGGCCCACAGATATTTAAATTTAATTGAC
Source organism: Bucorvus abyssinicus (assembly GCA_009769605.1). Lineage (NCBI taxonomy): Eukaryota > Metazoa > Chordata > Aves > Bucerotiformes > Bucorvidae > Bucorvus > Bucorvus abyssinicus. The sequence continues at coordinate 28,194,508 of CM020028.1, read as the reverse complement.
GTGAGAGTTTTCACCAGGGCGGGTGCAAATTGTATGAGTTTTAACACTAAATTAGTGGTGGTATTTGGTTTTGTTCATTTCTTTATCCAAATTTTCCGACAAAAAACTTATATGGGACAACAAACAACTTAGCCTATCAATGACCAAGAGTTAGTCAGTGGCATTTTCAGCGTCTCTACATTACAAACTGTGGAAGTCTGAACTAGATTTTCACAGGCTTACTTAGATATACAGGAGCAGAGTAGCTGCAACAGCACGGAGTTCAGTAGACATGAAGACTAATCTACTGAAAAACTGCCTGAGAAGAAGGGTAATTTAGCCTCTGTGGTGCTCGCTGCTACCATGCCTAGACAGCTCCCAGTGCCATGCTAATTAACTTAAAAATTGCTCACTAGAGGTATCTCTGTGCTGTGCTCTTCAGGAGCAGCGTACCAGTAGCGATATGCAAAAACACTTTGCTGAATAAAAATGGACATACACAGTCACTTGAGATAGTCTTGTACTTATGCTAAATGAATATTCTAAAAAAGGACAAGCCATACGTCTTTCCTGATGTGAATTCTAATTAGACATTAAAGCAAGTTGAAGAGAAGACTCTAGGTGAAACCTTGCCATGTTTAAAATTCATGTGTATGTCAAAAGATTCAGTATCAGCTATGCAACTATACATAGACAGAAACACACCATTTTTCCTATACTTTCTGCTTTCTTCACTAAAAGCCTGGATTGTGAGAGTGAAGAGAAATCTGCAGACAAATTTTCTATAGCAATGTTTGTGTTATGTGTAGATGTTTTGCCCTAGCAAAATACAGTCTGTTACCACGGATTAGAAATCGAAACCAAGAATGAAACAAAATGCACTAGAAACCTATGGAAGACTGACTCTGCAACTGATGTGACAGAGTAGAGATCAACACTGAAAGCCATTTTCTACTCTAATGCTCAAAATACAAAAAGCAGAGGGAAGATACTTCCTCAAAATATCAGAAGTAATAAGAGCTCTCATACAAAGAAGAAAGCAGGTGTAGGAGAATTAAGCTTAGGTTTAGGAAAATTACAGATGGTAGAAAAAGTCCTAAAATGCATTGCAAGCATCTCTGGGTTTGGAAATAAATATTAATTCCAAATATATGTGCCAAAGAGTAGCACTTGAAATTCGTCTTATTCAGACGTTTATTTGTGCGCCTATTTGCTGATTGTTCTGTTTAGCCAGGTCAAGTACCAAGGCATGGAAGTATCATGAATTATAATAATGGTGATGAGACTGCAAATAAATTACCTTAAATACATTTAAAATGAATCTTTAATTGAGCATGTGTAATATATCCTTACATGTAGTTCTTACGTGTACGTGAGTAATTTCCAGAGAACTGCTTTTCTTCAGTAGACACTGGTACTATAATTCTATTTTGCCTTTGTAATTCATCATAAGTGATTATCAAGCGTTCAGTGAAATGTGCAGCTTCTTATATATATAGTATTACAGAAAACAATTCTTGAAAGTATTATTTACAAAGAATTGATATCCACTATAGAAAGATGACTGTTCTGTTAAGGTGAGATTATAATAACAACATTATGTTTAGTTTTTGACTATAGAATACTTTCATTTTATGGAACTCACCACATAAAAAATATTTGGTTGGGCAGCTGGGTTAAATAGACAAGAACATATCTTACTCTCTGCACAAGTATTGTAACAAGTATTCTACGCATCAAAACATAATTTAACATATTCTGGCATACATGAACACACAGGAAATTAAATACAGAGCCTCTAATGATTTGAAAACAATAGTGTTAATTGGAAGAAGGGACAAGAAGCTATATAGGAGGGTGTAAAGGAACAAAACTAGGTTACTTTTTGTCCTGTGTAAGGCCTAGTATAGCTGATTGTTCAAGATAGTCTGCCCATAAAGAAGAACAATAGTTAATGAGGATGGATGTATCACCTAAGCGTATCAGAAATGGCTGTAGCAAAAAGAGAATTGTGATACATGTGGAGGGCTCTTTTTTGTTCAGCTCTCTCTTATATGACTGACTTTGTAAATGGAGGAAAATGCTGTGTGTCTACATACTACATTTGCTAAAATATTACAGAAAAAAATTATAACCAGATTTAAATACTTAGATATTACAGCTTCTTTGTTTTCCAAAGGAAATATTTCAAATGGCATTCCCTTAATGATGGCAGAAAATAAAATCTTTACAAGAATGTGAATTAGGTTTATTTATAATGAAGATGAAATAAAAAAGATAAGAAAACTATTTTATAAAGGGATAGAGATTTACTTACAAAGAGATTTAAGCAGTGATGTTAGTGCCATTGAGGGTCAAAGGGTATGAGTTGTTATGAGTAGGAGATGGGAAAAAATAATCCATAATAGGAAAATGATGTCTTTTCATCCTTTGGAGAAAGCAAAATACACAATTTTAATATTGAAAGAGTTTTCTCGTTGCTGTTTCTATGCACCCAACAACATAAAAGAACAGACAATTTGGCACTTGTTATAGGTGTTTAGTTTGATATTCACTAAAAATAAACATCCTGAACAGGCTTGCATATTTATTTGGGGAGAACATTTCAAAGTGTTTTAGGACAGTCGAAGGAGGTTTATCAGTTAGAGGATTTGTTTATTTGATTTAAAGACATAAAGAAACTTTCCTATATAAGAATATACCTTCCTGTACAAGATTACAAGAAATAATAGGAATATAAGGAAAATACAGGAAATAAGAGCTGTATAGATCCTTATACTCAAATATTAGAAGAATAGGACTTTTTAAAAGCAACTTAGAATATGAAAAGTATTCCTCTTACGGAAATATGCAAACTGCTAGTCTGTCCTTCAGTTCTGGGGAGAATGAGATGGCATTCTTCCTTGGATAAAGGTACCTGGTGCAGCTGAGCACTGCACATGAGAAACGAACAGGCATCGGTCTGTAACCCCAGGAACAGCCTTGAGCTAGTGACAATGATTACGTGGAAGAAAATTACAATAAAGGCATCAGCCTAGGAGAAACACTGGGCATCATTGTGGCACAAACACACCTCTGTGCCGTAAGTCATATCCTGTCAATCCCTTTCCTCCAGGGAATGTTGTACTGTGCTGCTGGCCAGCATTAACAGTAAGAGGTTTACAGCATACATGCCAGCTCACTGTTCATGCTGTCTTGTGCAGAGGCTGAAGGAAATAATTTTTTATATATATTCTTGGTCTTTCTCAACCTCAGTGATGAGGTGGTGCACCTACTCACTGCTGAACCTAGGCCAAAGGTTCAAATAGTCTGTACCAAGGCCAAAGGCACAGGACAGAAGTATGAAGAAATCATGAAGATGCCACCCAAACAATAGTGTAACATTCAGCGTAACTCCCAAAGGATTCAGAGGAGCAATCCAGTTCACGGGTACTGATAGATCTGATTTTTACCTAAGTGGTTCTTTGTTGTCAGTGACCTTCAAAACTGCAGAAGAAAATATCTTAATAGATACGGCTTTAATATAAGCTATGTTAGGTGAATAAGTAACTTTTCAGATCAAGGTGTGGTATGGAATTTTTGTCATATCATTGTCTGTTTTAGGATGTCCTTGGTAAGCTATCATGGACAACCAGGCTCTTTCTACATTCTAGTTCTGCATATAGCTTGAACATTCTAGCATTGTCCATTTGAATCATGTGTCCCAACCTCTGCATTGCTAGGTGATAAACATACTTAATGGACTTTGTCATTGCTAGTTAGTTCATTCAAAAGAAGGTATAGTTGTGATCAGTTCTCCCTCAGTAACTACTGAAGATCACATCTATAGGTGAGATCAAAACTGGATCAAACCCCACTGAAAGAATAAAAACAAATCATGCCTGCTGTTATCAGACTGGAAGGCCACCAATCTAGCCTTTGTCTATGTGCTCCTCAGTGTAAAAGGGTTAAACAACTCTCCTACAGTCCAAAAATAAGTTCTGAACTGTGCTATGGCAGTTACAGATTGGCTTGTGTAATTATGAATAAAACACACGCTAGATGATTATCATGATGGTTTCTAGGGCACAGTACCAACTCTTTCTCTCCTTTACTCTTTAAATCTGGTGCTTTTCTAAAATAAAATAAGCAGCTTAATTAGATTGGATGTCCATAGCCATGGACAGAATACCTCAAATATCGTAGAGTGGCAGACATGGCCGATCTGTGCAATTACTTAATAGCTTTTGAATCTGCACTCACGCATGAGTCAACGCTCTCCTGTGTACTCAGTTAGTGTTTGTAAGTATCTGCAGTATTTTCACTGCTAAAGGCTTTAATAACAAAGTTAGCTTTATATAAAAATATCATCAGCAGCAAATTCTGTTTAGCCACAGGCAGTGTTTGAATGGAGCCTGACGTAACCAACAGTGTAAATCCAGTGTTAAGAACAACATAAATGAATTAGGTGTAAACCGTCAACTAGAAATATCATTTTAGGCTAAAGCCTTAAAGTTCAGCTGTTCTATGGGCTGGTATTCCCCACCCCTTCTACTCTTATATGTAAACAATATTATTAATATAAAAACTGTTCTCGATGTAGTTGTCATCAAAATGACCAATACATTAAATAGTGTTGATTAAAATAGATTGACAAAACTAATGCGACAGTGAAGGGAGTAATACAACTTAGTAAACTTTAGAGGTCATCAAGACAGAAATTATTTTAAAAAATGCAAACTTTCAGCTTCTGGTTTTTGTCATTCAATGCTGAAAGAGCTGAGAGACGTTGCACTAGTTCAGTCTATGACCCACAGCAATCTTTTTTTTTTTGCATTCGGAATACTATTAGTGCTGAGTCAATGTATTTACTATAAAGAACTCTACTTGTTCATTTTGAAGTGCTGTAGAAAAAAAATATGCTTCTATATCTAGAAACAAATCCTTTTTTTTTTTTAGTGCAAAACAAAAATAGAAGGAAGGCTCAAATGCACAACTACTCATGTTCTGGAGATTTCAATCTGCAGTTTCATGGCAAAGCTATTCCAGTAACCTTATCTAATGCTTTCATGTGCCTATCCTAAATACATCAGTGTATTTTTATTCCAAAGAATTTTCAAGAAATGAGAAGACATCAGCATTTTTACTAAAGGCCAAAGTATACTTAATCTCTGTGGGAAAATCAGAGATAAAAGAGAAGCGCCAATTTCAACTCATGCTTTATAACAGATTACTGTTTTCATCATCTGTTATGTGTTGGCTTTACATTGTATGTTTACCAGTGACAGAGAGCACAGCGAACACAGCTTTTATATCTCATTAGCAAAATAAGGCACTGTCCTTAACTGCACATATCCAACTGGAATGATCATTAATCTTGTACTGTTCAGAGAGGATATATCTTTTGTACTTTTAAATTTTGGGTGCTGCTTAGGCATCAGAGCAATAGTTGATTTGTAACAGACTAAAATGAATAGTTAATCTGAATCATACTCATTTTTGTTACCATTATTTTTAGTGCAAGAGCTCTCTTCCAGGCCCCTGTATTTGCAATTAATTCCTGATACCATCACATATTCAAGATTACTGTACGTACATTTAATACTTTACAAATAACATGTATGATAAGCTGTTGGCATTTTAAAGTTTTGCCTTCATGAAAATATCTGCATAAAAAACCTAAAAGTAAAAAGTTTTAATCTGTCTAATCTCAAGATTTTTTTAGTCCTCTGTCCCTTTTCTCAATTTCTTTATCCTTGTGCAATTTCTCTTCCTTTGAACTTGATCAACACTTTTCTCAACAACAATTTCCACTTCCACATCACCCTCCTTTGCATCATGTACTTGAGCTTTACATGAGGACAAAAGGATGAGTAACTGAATTCTGCCCAGGATCAAAGCCTGGGATATTTGGAATCATAGGAGTTTTCTACATATGAGGCAGTGACTGATTGTCTCTGCTTCTTTCACCACGGATTTAAATTCCTTCTTTCCTTTCTGACTAAACACCTGTTTGGAGCTGGCTGGAAACATCCCTGAAAAACTTTTCTTGCTGTGTCTTTGTCAAAGCTCTGTCACACCAGCCCAGCATCATGGGCCTGAAGAATGAAATACCTATTCTCAGATCTCAAGGTACTTGATGAAAAGAGTTGGCCCAAAACACATCACCTTTGGCTCCAAGGAATCCACAGGAATCATGATCTTCAAAATGAGTCTGGACTAATGGAATTTTTTGAGTCCAATTAATCTTAATGAAAGAAAGGCAGAAAGGAAGGGAGAAAAAATGCAGGATGTCAGTTTCCATAAATTGTAATATATAATACACATATACTTCTTTCTCTATTTTCTGTTACGATCTGGTTACTCTTGTGTTTTGAACAGAGACCATTCATTCTATGTATTCCTTAAAGTGCTTAGCACAAGGAAGCTTCATCTCTTCTTGGTCCAGGCCATCACTGCTATAAACAGAATTAATGAAAATAATAAGTGAATATTGCTCAAATACACTTTTGGGTTTTTTTTTTTTTTTGGGGGGGTGGTTAATTCTCAGAGTCTGTTCTTTATGGCCTTATCTGCAAGTCATTCTTCTCACAAAGGAAAGACCTATGGTTGAAAATGGTTCAGATGCCAATTGTGAAAAATTAATTCATAGTCTATAATTATGATGATAATGACACCATCAGTAATCATAAATTATCATTATGAATACATGATCACTGATTATTGTAGCGCTGGGCTTTTGCTTAGTACCCAGTAATATTTTAGGAGCTACATGGCAAACTGCAAACATTGGCAAAGTAAACTTCCAAGCAATGAGGCTGCTAATTTACAAAGTAATGTTTCTTAAAATAGTATGGTTTCTTGTTTATCTGTTTTCTATTAAAGTATAGTCAAACAGACTGCTTGTGAATAATTCAGTCTAAATTATTCAAATGTGATAGCATCATACATTCTAAGATGAAACTAATTACAAGAATGGACTGGAGTCTTCTATAATCTGGAATATTGTTTTTTAATCTAATTCTGCTTCTGAGATAATTACTCAGAATCAATCACTGTCAGGATTATAGCAATAATCAGATTGGAGTTAGAAGTTGTTGATAATATCTCAGAGTCCAATTTCTCCCCATGATAAGGAGATCAAATCAATTCAGCAACCGAGAATTACATCAGGATTATTCTAAATATAGTTTGTATGCATCATTTTACATTTCTTGATCTTGGATTTATGTTCATTTTAATTGGAATAAATCCATCCACACCAAACTTAGGACAGTATTTTATAAATAAAACCAATGATTCTCAATTTATCTGAAGAGTGGCTTTCATGGCAAGAACTACAGCTTTCTTTCCATTTCCAGTACTGATTTATGATTCAAAAGGAAGACAACCGAATGGGTCCTGAATGTTTCTCTTGGAATCCTGAAAGAAAAACATTAAGAAATAAATTTATCACACTGATGACTTGCTATGTCAATATATTCTGTAGTCCACTACATTAATAGTAGATAATATATTCGATAATTGACTAAAGCTATAACACCTGTATATTTATTTTTATTTTTAAAAATCACAAAGAATATTTTATCTTAAAATGATATAAAAATCATTCTATTTGCCTTTCAATTTGCACAAAAGGGAAGATTTGGACAGTATTTTCCAGTGAGAATAACAATTGAAGTCTGTATTTGGAAGTAGTCATGGAATAGAATCATAGAATCATAAACTGGTTTGGGTTGGAAGGGGCATTCAAAAATCATCTAGTACAACCCCCCTGCAGTGAGCAAGGACATCTTCAATTAGATCAGGTTGCCCAGAGCCCCATCCAACCTGACCTTTAATGTTTCCAGGGAAGGGACATCGACCACATCTCTGGGCAACCAGTTCCAGTGTTTCACCACCCTCCTTGTTAAAAATTTCTCCCTTATATCTAGTCTAAATCTCTCCTCTTTTAATTTAAAACCATTACCTCTCCTCCTGTCACAACAGACCTTGCTAAAAAGACTGTCTCCATCTTTCTTATAGGCCTCCTTTTGAGGCTTGTTGAAAGATTACAGTAAAGTCTCTCCAGAGCCTTCTCTTCTCCAGGCTGAACAGAATCACAGAATATTTTGGGTTGGAAGGGACCTTAAAGATCATCTAGTTCCAACACCCCTGCCATGGGCAGGGACACCTTCTACTCTCATCCTGTCCTCATAGCAGAGCTGTTCCATCCTCTGATCATTTTGGTGGCCCTCCTCAGGACCCACTCCAACAGGTTCATTTCCTTGTTCTGAGGACTCCAGAGGTGGACGCAGTACTTCAGGTGAGGTCTCAACTGAGCAAAGCAGAGAAGCAAGTCCACGATTTTCAGGAGAAAAATAATTAAACTTAGTGTCTAGAATTGTATTGTTGACATGACCTTACTGAAATCTGGCTGCAAAATCAGTTTTTCGTTTTTTTAATCTACTTTATTGGTAATTTCTTGCATTTATTTACTGGATTCAGAAGTTATTTTTTCAGCCTTATGGATTCTTTCAATGATTTTGTGTCTTCCTTTGCCTTATTCAAGAAATGAGTGGCAATTCACTGCTCCATTATATGTGATCTTGAAAAGTCATAGACACGTGGCCGATTGCAAATCTGCCTGAATACTGATGCTTTATTATTTTGACTGGGAACATTATTATTGGAAATTTTGCCAACCTTTACCTAAGTGAATAATTTTGGTATGTGTTGTCTCTTCAGCAGGTGTAGCATGACGTTTTCTTTTCACATAGGGAAGAGGAGATCAAAAAAAATGCTAGGAAGCAAAAGGGAAAACAAACTAAATAGATAGATGTTCCAAGAAAGAGAACAGAGGTAAAACATGCAGTAGCAGAGAAGAAGCTGATACGTGTGAGAAGAAAGATTAATTCCAGTAACATGCAAAAAGATGTCTGTCTGTCAAGTATATGAGCACAGAAGATACCATGTGTTGTGCCAATATTCACAATCTTCTGTGCAGTTGCTAGTAGGTATAGTAGCCCCATTATGCACTTTAAAATCTTGTCAAGCATCTGTCTCCCTTTTAAGAATTTAAACACTTTGGAAATCCTGTTTAATATCTTAATATATTTCTGAAAATTTTATCTTTGGGAAGTCATGGAAAATTGCAAAATTATTTGAACTGTATACCACCCCTACATTCTATCAAATTCTGCTGGCTGATTTACACACACTTGGTATATTTTAAATCTGGATTTTAACATTTTTACACAAATCGTCTTTATCAAATTAATCAAAAATATAAACTAACAGCACTTAACCAAAAGAAAGCGTCCTATGTCTGTCAAAGAAAATATTTGGTTCAATCTAAAATAACGCTTTCCATTTTTGTTGTCCAGAAAAAATGTTGCACACTTGATAGTACCTACAATTCCCTTCCCCCAGACATGCCAGCAAAAAATATATTTAAAGGCATATGTGAAAGAATATATAAATATTACTATTACTATTATTATGTCATGGTTTAAGCCCACCCAGCTGGAAACAAAACAATCGTGCAGCCACTTTTTCAGTTCTACCCACCTCCGGTGGGATGGGGAGGAGAAAATCCAAGAGCCTTAAGGGTTGAGACACAGGACAGGGAGGGCTCACTCGTTACGGTCACGAGCAAAAGACAGATTCAACCTGGGGAGACAAAATTGGGGTTGCAGTCAGTCCCAGTCTATTCCCATGTTGTTCCTGCCGCTCTTTCATCCTCAGGGGGAAAACTCCTCACAGATCTCCCCTGAGTCAATATGGCATTGCTCTCAGAGGAAACAGTCCTCCACTAACATCTCTATGAGCATGGGTCACTTCCATGGGCTGTGGTCTTCCCAGGGACAGACTGTTGTCCTCCCAGGGATGGACTGCTCGAGTGCAGGCTTCACTCAGAGTCATGACCCTCTTCAGGAGCAGTCCCCTGCTCCGGCATGGGGTCATCCACAAGTTGCAGACAGGATTCTGCCCCACCGTTGATCTCGAAGGGCTGCAAGGTCTCAGCCTGCCATCTCACCACTAGTTGAAGGAGAATAGCTGCTCTGGCATGCCTCCTCTGCTCCTTCCTCACTGACCTCAGTGTCCACATGGTTGCATCTCTCCTGCTCCTGCCCCACTCCTCTCCCAAACAAAGGAACCTCCAAAACAAAAGAACTCACCCGACAGGTTTTTCCCCTCTTCAATATTTTATCGTACAAGTGTCATGTTCTGATCATGTTGTGATCTTCTGGACCCAGAAATCAGACTTCAGGAAGATTACTTATATGTATGAAGTATTCAGACAGGAGTTTAAAGTCTCCAGAACTGAGCAAATTGAACAAAAATCAACAACACACAAAACGCATGAGTGGTTAGTAATACTGAGGTAGCATGTGAAAGAGAAATGCAGTACTAACACTGTTACATGACTGTACCCACTCAAGGTGTAGGTCATCTGAAGTCACTGGAACATTGAAGTTTTTGATGACACCATAACAATGAATTGTGATACCTAGTTTGGCATACTTTTTGAAAGTGTAATGTGATGTCTTGTCACCATGTCATCTTGATGTGCTTGTCTTCCCCCATTTACAGCACCTGTGAGTCTTCAGCAGGATTTATGCTGCCTAGTTGTGCATCTCCATCTGTTGCAGCTGTATACCAGGGTCTGAGCCATGACCCAGCCAGCATTTTCTACCTGGAGTGGAACCACATTCTCTGGAAAGTACAACTGCCTAGGTAGCTGGGAATCACCTCCAGGTGACTGCCGTCTCCCTGAGTCTGCTATAAAGCAGATGCTATCAGGAGTGCCTTCTTACTCTGCCTCCTCACTGGTCCCTGATAAGCCAGAAAATTGAAGTGGGGTAAAGAACAATCAGAGCCTGTTTTAACCCTGTTTCCTGTCCCACGAGGTTCACTGAGGCACACCTGGAGAGGAAGAGAGGCAACAGTATGGCTTGGCTCAGTGGGTCTAATTGCTCCAGGGAGTAAGGCAAGACAGTAAGGAAACAGTAAGACAAAAGTTATTCAGTTCCCACATGCAAACTTTAAGTGTCATCATCTTGCACCTTAATTCTCAGAAAATCACCATTGCTACTGAGCAAAACGAGAAATTCATTGCGTGTTTAAAGCAGCAGCATCCAAAATGCCAGTTTCCAACTTAAAAGATGTTTCTGTGTTCTTTTTTTTTCTTTTTTTTTTTTTTTTTTTTGAAATGTGGCATTGCAGACATTTTTTATGTCTTGGATGACACTGGAGAGGTTTTATATCAGTTCAAGTGAAATAAACAACTCTCTGATGACACTGTAGATTTGAAATATAGTTTTACTCTATTAAGCCGGAGTGAAGTTGGAGCTATATCCAAACTAGGAACATTTTGAAGATAACAGGATGAGATATATCAAATAAGTATATGAATATATATTCTGAGCATTTACCAAGTAGATATTAACGAAGCATATATTCCTCCTCTTCTTGCCTTTAAAAATGTTATGTATGCCCTCCAAGTGACAGTAAAAGGTGTAGTTATCTAACTATGATGACTATTGCCCCACAAATCATAGCCCAGGGCCCAGTTTCTGCAGTGGGTAACACTTAATCAGACAGCTGCTTTTGCTGACATCACATGTTGCCCATAATGTGGAGTTACACATGGCTAAGTACAAATTACAAAGACAGGAGGGAAAGAACTAGCTCCATAGTCACTGTTCCCTTAGAGCATTTATTTACTCCTTGAGTAGCAGAGCAGGTTAAACAGAATTTCTTATGAAAAGTTTTGTCTAGTTGTCTCCTCAAATTGGGACAAAGTAAATAAAATGGCAAATTCCTCCCCCTATAAATACTCAAAAATATGTTCACTTCAAAAAAATGCTGCTTCAGTAAGGCTCCAACATTCTCTTTGAGTTCACCTTTTCATTTTCTGTTATACTGCAGCTGACATTAGAAAAGAATTCACAGCAGAAGTGCCATGTGATAAACCAATATAATTGTTCTAGCCACATCAAAATACATAATTTTAATTATTTTCTGGAAAAAGGGCAATGAAATTGATGCAGAAATGCTGATTTTATTGAGTGCATGAGCCTTTTCCCAATGTAAGATTGTTCCAATAGAGGACTTTCTGCAAGTCATTAAGAAACAATTCCCTGGAAACAAAAGTACTGCTAGCCGTGAAGCTACTCCTAATCTAGAGTGAGGGTTGTATTTCAAATCCTGGTGATATGTTCTTGACTTATAGCAGGTTAAAATGGGAATAATTCCTTAGAATGAAAATCGTAAAATGTGCTGTACCATTTTATATATTTGCATTTGCTTTTCCATATCATTAACAATAAACACAGATAATTCTCTGAGCACTGGGAACACTGGATGGCTGGAGTGCATAAAAGAACTTTGCAACAAGTCAATACTGCACATACAGCACAGTGCACAAGGTGATACACCCCTAAGGCAGTATTCAGAAGAACCAATAAGTTTACACAGCCAAGATGTGTTTACACAGCCAAGATGTGTTTGCACAGTCACATCTCAGGAAAAATACCCCTGTTATTATATATTATGTATTATAATTATTATTAAATTGAGCACAGGATCCCTACGTGTGGGCTCAGGCTGGCCGGCATGTCACTTGCAAACCAAGGGTGTCTGTTCTCTTCACTCATCAGAATTCTTCTTCTGGGATCTGCATGATCATGGTGTTGCTATATCCTTTGCTAATCAGTTTTGCTTTTATTTTGAATACCTGAGTGGTTGCTGCCCAGGAACTCAAAAACCAGTCAGACTTGGCAATCTGCACATTTGTGATTGACACTTTCTTACTTTAATCTTCTGCATGTAGGAATGAAAGCAACTGTTAAAAGCTGCAGTAGGCTCTGAATGTTGTTGACCATCTGTGTAAGCCACAAGAGCTGCCAACAACAGCGTACCCTTACTGTGCTGTGCTTTTTAAATAGACTCCTTGGGGAATAGCAGCCGAGATTGTGTCTCAAAGCAATCTAAGAATCAAGAAAATGGGATGCCCGATAGTGTGATGGCAAATCCCTCAGGCTTTGGTGTTAGGCAGGATGGAGGTGATGATGATGATGGTGACATGTACACTAATAAGGACAATGATGCTGTAGGCTGTTAAGTTACCTAGAATTCCTTAATTAGGAATGTGCAAAGTATAAAACTATCTTGTCTTGTTTAATTTACTTTCTGATAGTTCATATATGGGTATTTACTTTATCCTTCTAAGACTTTTTGTCCCTAACCTTGCTTTCCTAACCTATCTCCTCTATCGTATAATGTATACCTAAGTATCTTGTAAATTGCGTGATCATCTCAACTTTGTCCTATGTAGCTTTCTTACCATGCTACCTTTTCAATCTCTTTTCAGTTTGTGAATCTAAAAATACTCATTTGGATCTCTGGCACTTATAAATTGGCAGTTCTCCAGCTATTACAGGTACTTTTTCATAGTTGCTTTTTACAGTGTTCATTTGGGTTTGATTTTCTCTGTCTTCCCTTATCAAAAGCAGTTATGCAAAAGAATGATCAGGCTTCGCTGAAACAGTTTCTCAAATCCTTTAATTTCCCCTCCCAAGTGAGTACCAGCTCATGCTACTTGATTTTTTTTTTTTTTTGGTCACTATAGCCAATACTCCATATTTTGAAGCTTTATTAACCTCCGTATCTGTTTCCCAGTGAAGAATATTATGCTTGTATCAGATGAGTACTGAAGGCAGGCAGCAAAATAGATGAGTAAATAAAGAATAAAGGCATTAAAAAATAATAAAAAAAGACAATGCATCATGCAGGTATTCAGACACATCCATGTCTTAATGAAATTGTTAATTATTCTTATAATTTTTTCATATACCTGCTATTCAGAAAAAACATAATGAAACAACTTCTTAGGACAGCTTTGAAAGAGGAAAAAAGAAATGGCTTCACATTATATTATCCAGGTTTTGTTAGGGCCTTTTTTTGTTAAAACAACTAGTATATTGGGTGGAATAAAAGCATATTCAGTACAGCAAGAATAATAAAGGAAAGCCACACAAAAAAACGCTTTGCTTTTACATCAAAATCATTCCTGTCATATTACAAGTACCTTCTTCCATGAAGTCACCACCTTCATCAAATTTGGAAGGAATTTATATTCCTCCATTGCTATGTAAGCCTTTCCAAATGTTCCTTTGTTGATTAGAAAACTATTTCTAACTTCTAGTTTAAATTTATACATTTGTATCCATTTAATTTTCAGTAAGAACTGTCCTTCAGTATTTATGCCTTTGCTTTTATTTCCTGAATGTATTTATGAAAAATAATCATACCCTCCTCAACTTTTATTTTGCCTGGCTGAACAAACCAATTCCCTTTAATCTCTTTATACGTGATAAGTCCTCCATTTCCCCTAGTTATACAAATAGTCTTCCTTTGCTCCTGTTCCAGTCTCAGAGGATTTTGCTAGTTTGTTTTAAATGCAGTATTACTGTCTTTTAACTATGCTTCTACTAATAGCCTTGTAAAACAGCTATACAGTGCCTGGAGTAACACTTCTCATGAAAATTTCTCACATTACATACTGCAAAACTGCCACCTTTTTCCATGGCTGATGTTTAACCACCATCTTTAACCATCAATTTGTTCTTCTTCCATCACGTTAAACTGATGAACCACTTTTGTTTCTAACAAATGTTATTCTACCCATTCCAATACACGTGATCTTGTACTTGATGTGATCTCTCTCATTGCTATCAATCCATCCTTTGAATTTATACCATACGATAGTCTATCTTTCCCTAGAGTGGCAGTAATGCTTGGATTGGTATCATCTCTACTCTTCTATATCACTAAGCTCATTACTGAAAATACTAAGCCAGGTTACAAAAAAAAAATGGCATACAAAGAAAATAACAAGTCATTGATCCTCTTTCATCTTTTTAGTATCACTGAATTATCATCTCTCTCTTAGCCAGCTTTTTACTCACTATACAATAAAGTCCATGCATCCCATTATCTCCACTTCAGTGATTACCTGTGGGCATTAAAGCAGATGCTTTTTCTTAAACATAGCTATATGAACTTCATGAATTTACCATTTTTTCAATCAGTTATCTTAACAAGCATTAAGTTGAGTTGATAGAAATTACCTTTGACAAAACCATTGTACATTTTAATTCACTTTCTGTTTATACCTGCATCCTTTACATAACATTCTCAGACTGCAATGAGCATATTTCCCGGACTACCTCCCCACCACAGTCCCTTTTCCAAAAATAGATACTGTGGTTGATATCTTACTTGTAGCTTTCGGTGTCCCAAGTTCAATTCCCTACTAACACATTAACTGAAATTAATTTTCCAATTATTTTAGCATTTTCATCTGGTGGTTAAATTTTAACCAATTAGTAGTCCAAATACTGTTTTCATCATAGATTTATCAGCTTTCATTACTCAGTGTGCAGCTTCAAGAGTACCTATAACTATCCATATATACATTACTGTCCAGTTCAAAACTACATATAAACTATTAATTTACTCTCTGGTTCACAGACTTACTTTAGCCTTATATTCATCCTTGGTACTTGAAATGTGTTGGATAGGCCTCACCTTTATATTTATGTGGCTGAAAGCTGTCTTATTATCACTGTAATTTTCCTTTACAAAGTGAAGAACTGTTTCCACTCTATTACTTAATTGTTTCAATTTTAAGAACAAGCTCTTTTGTTCATCATTCTTTTTCCCTGCTTGAATGTATCTTCTGAATATCTGTGTGAGTTGTTTATTCTTTACTCATTTTTTTATCCTGTGTTAGTTTATTGTCTTCTTCTGAGATACAAACTCTAGAAAATATTTGCATTTACTTAAGTAAAGTAAACGGAAAGTAAAGTAAATTCTGACATTGTCCATGTTCAAATTCTTTGGGTCTTCTCAGTAAATCACATTAAGAAGTTTCTTCTATTTCTCAGGCTTTGCTCTTTCCCACAGATCTACTTTTCTATAATTTACATTTTAAGAAGTACTGAAGCAGCTCAGGGTTGTTCATTCCCAGCCTTTTCCCCATGATCACGTCTCAGTAAGCTCTATGTTCTCATTAATTCTAAAAAACTAATCGATTCATTACTTAAAATTTTGTTCCTCAGTAATGATTTTATAGAAAAATTTGTTACCTGTCTCCACGAAAGATATGAGCCTATGACAGGAAGTAAAAACTGGAAAGGACAAGGTAGTAGAAAAAAGTGTGAAAGATTTAGAATTGTGGACAGAACAAAATGAAAAGGAAAAAAAAAAAATAAAAGAAAGAAAAATTCAGGCTGATACAATTAGATGGGCTCAAAATAACATAAAACATAAATTTTCCAGGCAGAAAGAAACCTAGACAGTCAAGACAGGAGTGGTAGTGGAAAGCAATTTAGACAGCAGTATGAAATATGGCAGCAAAAGAAAGCCAATGCAATTTCAGACTGTCTATGCATTGATGTCATGACATAATGCAGCACTCTATCATGTGGAAAAAGGAAAAGTAACTCAAGAATTTAAAGATGTTTCTATTGTGCACCTTATACAACCACCATAGCATCTCCTTCCTAACTATGTATGGGAAATGGCTGGCTCAGACTACATTCAGTTGTCTAAATGCTGACTTAGTTGAAATATTATTTTCAGATGCACAATGTAGATTCCATTCTGGCTGCAGTATTCACAACTGGGGAAACTGAAGAAAAGCGTGGTGCCTAGGTTCAGTCCTTACTAAACTTTCTGTTTGCATTGTTAAAAGACTAAAACAAGTCATAAGCACTTCTCCCTCTGAATTCAGCCCAGGAAGGCATTGTCTACCTCAGACTTACTGAAATAGTAAATCCTTCAGCATCAGATCAATCCATTCAGAAGTCAGAATAATTTCAGTATATTTTGATTAGTCCTCCTTCCTATTTCCTAATATTCCACAGTGTTACACCCTGTACTGACCTTTGAAAAACAGGATTTCTTCAGTATGTCATCGCTACTGAGCCTTCCTCAACACAAGCTGTTGCCTTGACTGGTCAGGTTTTAAAAAGTAAGCACAGATTCTGCAGAGTTTTAAGGAATGTGTTGTTATCATGTAGCAGAAAGCTAGTCTTTTTGGTATGCACAAGGCAATGAGGTTTAACACTTTACTGATTACCAAAAAGAGCTGACAGTGCTGAACACAGAATCATTAGTATTCCCTAAGAAAGCAATGTAATGTGGTGTAACCCTGAAATCCTTCTCTCAGCATCTCATCTCTTTTCCATCTTTATCGAAAAGATTATCCTTCCTTTGCTGACTGCAGAAACTCTCAGCTGTTTGTTAGCTAAACCACCTAAGACAGCAAATTTGGCAAACATGGAGTGACTTTGTAGCAGAGCACTAATACCATTTATCAGGTATTTGGAAATCACTCTCTAAATACCTGCCATGGGTTCCCTCTCTGCATTCTCTGTTTCAAGGAGAACCATGCTTGCAAGGCCATTTCAGTAAGGAAATGCCTAGATCTCTGATCCAAGTTACATGTGCCGTTTGAACATATCCCAGAGTAGCAAACAGTGAGATACCATGCTATCCCAAACACTGCAGAGCTGAACCCTTCTCAGTAAGATTTCACTGTGTACTGTGCTAGACATTAAATCTTTTATGAAATAGACATGAAGATTGCAATTTGGCTTACAAAATTCTATGATAGAGATAGTATACAGAGAACGTAGGGAAAATATATGTAGCATCAAGATACAGTTAGAAGAAATGCTTTGAGTTTCATCATTTAATAGATTTGACTGGCCTTTCTTGAGATCTGAAGAAGGCATTTTGAGTTTGGTTGGAATCCTGGGTAAGAATGTGAATGAAGGTTTTATTTTAGATAATAAGGTTCATAGGACATATCTATTTGCTGGTCCCTATTTGCAAATCCTAAAATAACTCCTGGACCCATATATTTTACTTTTGGAATGGGAGTATTTTTTATCAGTCATCTGCCTATGAATTTAGCATAGCTAAGGCACCGTATTTCTCTGTTCTATATCTCCCTCCCCTATCATTTTTGCCATCAGCGAATTTTAGTAATTTTGCAAAATGTATTTTATTTCAATAACTATCTTCCTCCAACTAGGCACTACATGCTCGGTTTCCAGATAAGT
Source organism: Bucorvus abyssinicus (assembly GCA_009769605.1). Lineage (NCBI taxonomy): Eukaryota > Metazoa > Chordata > Aves > Bucerotiformes > Bucorvidae > Bucorvus > Bucorvus abyssinicus. The sequence continues at coordinate 28,176,431 of CM020028.1, read as the reverse complement.
CTTGAGTGAAATGTCCTGTGAATTCTAATCACTGAACTCATATTCATATCTGTGCACAAACTCTGCTTCTAAATTATTATCAAAGTCAATCTTGGGCTCACCTGTTTTAAGGATTAATTTTCAACTGCTGTACTAGAATCTATAGGTGTTTGAGTTTACGTATTACTGTAGGATTTCATAGACAGAGAGAGACGAAGGTTTAGTAACTTAAACCATCATCTGACCTATACTTGGGTTTTGATTCCCACATCAACTATGTCTATAATCTTTAAAGCAAACATGGATTACAGCAAGCTTGAATGAAAATTGATATTATAGAGTATATTGTCAGCAGAATTATTTCACCAGCTCATTGGATTTTCAATAAGTCTGACAGCATTAAAGATATCCCTTGTTTGTCTTGATCTAAAGTCAACAGAATTTTACCCTAGAAATTAATATTTATAGCCATTCGTCTAAGTGAAATCATAAACTGAGTAAGATCTTTCTATTGTCCTGTGCTTCGAATCAACTCCATTTGTTATACAACAAGTAGTTTTCATGAAGGTGATTCCTTTGCATTTAATATCTAGAAAATGTGGTGTTTCTCCTGCTAGGAAAATGAAGTATTGCTGGACAACACATTGATTGTATTCCTTATATTCCCGCACACTGCACTGCAAATTTGGATAAAGATTGTATTTTAGCTTCTGTATCTACAAAATGGAAGCAAAAAACATTTTCCTTCCTGATCATGAGGTTCTCAAAACTGATTCAATTCAGGCTTCAGCAAACTCTGAGATCTTATTATAAAGCACAGCTTTGACAGGCAAATGAAAGCGTAAGTGTTTTAAGGTACATTTCCTATAGTGAGTCTGACTAATGACTGATTATACTCTCCTCCTTATGTTGCAGAGGCAGGAGCGAGAGCCTTGTTCTGTTTTCACTGACAAATCTGAATGTTAAATTAATACCTAATCATTTATAGTGACCTGCAAGTATTAGACTTGCCCCTCTCCTTTCCACTGCTATGTCTATAATAATATGGAATTTGGTGTGTCTTAACCTCAGTGAAGCTCTTGCAGGTTAAAATGTCTGGGTGTTTCCTTATGGACAAAGAATGTTCAAAACCAACCTAAAGCTTAGTGAAACAAAAAATTGTACTACTGTTTTTAGGATAGATTCTGCTACCAGAGAGGTGACATCATCGATTCTGGTTAGTAGAAATGCCAGAAATAATGTGTATAGTAGGGGGTTCTGAATCTGATTCTTTGGTTCCTAGACTCTTCAGCACCAAAAGAAATTATTTTGGAGAGAACACAGCTATTCACATAAACTACAGTCAAGTGTTAACAATGTAATAATATAAGTGTAAAAAAACAAAAGTCTTTGCTTTTAAAATATATTTTATAGAAAATTTGTAAAGTCATTAAATTCTTCTGTCTGATTTTTTTATTTTTTTTACTTCTAAAGGCTTAAAAGTATTTGGAGATTAAAAAAAAAAATTAATTGCAAATTTACTTTCCCTCTCATACTACTACTAGTTGATGATTCGTACCCACTCTTCAATCACAGATTGTATTTGTAGAAGTGACCCATGACTAAAGCTGCATCATTTTACCATCACTTTAAGACATATTTACTGTTTTCAGGGTCTCTGTATTTTTAATATTCTTGTAGTGAAGCAACATATTGCCTCATTAAAATAAGACACATTAATTTAAGAATCTCTGATTGGAATTTGTCAAAGAGTGATTAACTTGTAACAGAAAGATGCAATCACAGCTACCAGGAATTCAGCAGTTGTCTCACAGTGAGAATCTCTTGACCTTATAACTCATTTACTCTTCGGCTTGGCCTGGTAATCTCCAGAAGGAAATGATGTGGAACACATGAGGATTTAGGTCAGAACCTTGTTAGAATCAGTATGAAAGAGCAAAAGATTATTAGGACTCTCAATAAATTATGACTGAAAATTATTTCAAGGGAAAATTATGCTAGGATGCAAAAGGAGCAAGCATAAAAATAATTTAAAAATATGCCTTCATTCCACTGAAACCATACCAAGGCTGATAACACTCTACAAAATGCCTGCTTAGGAAAGGACTGACTTTCTATACTATACTGTAAATATTTCTGTTTTCAAAAGCTTCTTTGTATTTGTGATAATGGATGTCAAGAAACACATACAGAGTTCTGTTATGTGAATGTAGTTTCTTCCTGTTCGTTCCACTTTTTACACTTAAAAAGTCTTGTAGTATTGATTTGCAAAAATATTCGGACAATAAACAGAGCCAGGGTTGCTTATTTACAAACAACTAAACTCTCTTGAAACACCATAAAATTCCCCTCATTCTCACATTCAGATACTGTGTTCATTCACAGTCCTCTTTACTGCATAAGAGTACGAATACCTGGAAGTCTGTACACAAATTGGAGGCAGAACAATATGTCCAAAAAGCCCTTTTCAGTCTAAAATCATAACTGGCGATAGCTGACCAAACTATGCTCTTTGGCAGGTTGCAGTTGGGTGGTTTTGCTTTCTGTATGTTTGCTATGAAATCCTAGCTGGGAGTGGTAAAATGTTCCACATCATCCTCTTGTTATTTTCCCACTGCTTAGCTTTTGTTCTGAATCCAGACCTTATTTAAACCTTCTGCTTTGGGGAGTGATGTTCCATACAGACCTATCACATCTGTCTTAATGGTATTCCAAATCCCTAACCTCAGTTGTTAGCTCCTCACCTCCCCTCCAGATTTCCCACATCTGCTCTACTAGAGAAAGAATGCTTATTCTACTTATATTAACTGTAAATCAATAACCTAGCCATGTCTTACCAGTCTCTTCCCCTAGTTACTGACTAGTGATGGCATACCCTCTTCAATACCAAGATCCCAACCTTTCCTGAGGGAATGAATGTCCAGTAAAAATTTCAGCTGTTGGTTATGCTTTGGTTTGTTAATCGCGTATCTCAGCCTGACAACCTGCCTATACGAGAAGAGGATTTTCAGTGGCCCTTTGGCTTCATCATGTTCTTAAAGACTAAAAATGTTGCTGTCCTATTCAACACCAAATAAGAAGGTAATCTCCAACAGAAAAGTGTACTTTCTGCTTCCAAGACACTTTCTGACTAAAGATGAAAGGCTGTAAAACACCATGCGCACTTATTCACACAAGTAAATACAGTTATAAAGGAAGTGATCTTAAGCAATCATGTAAACACCTGGAAAAATCAGTCACTTCAAAGACAAAATCTCCACAATATGAAGCCAAAAAGTAGTAAGCGATATGCAGAAAAATATGTCGGGGCAATCACAAAAGTAGGGCTTGTCAGAAAAGTACGTTCTCTCAGACAGTAGCAAATATGCTGAGATTTCTCTATTGCCACCAAGTTCTTAACAGCGTGAGCAAGAACAGAAATTCTCAACCAGTGACAGCTAGATCTTTGTAATACATAATTTCAAATTGCATTTTAGAATGAGTTAGTAGATTATACTCTTACATGTCTAGTGACACACACACCTCCTTGGGAAGTCAGTAAAATGCTTGCATCGACATTTATTGCACTTGGTGCAACCCTTAAAAATAATCACATGTGACATCACAACAGCCATTAAGAGATTCTTTCCCAAATTACTTGCCGTTGTACAGGAAACCACCAGATGGCGACTAGAAAGGCAGCTCTTTATCATTTCCTGAGATTGTATAATGTTCTGTTCATCTGTCTTCAGACCCAGCTTCCTGGTGACCTCAAAGGGCAGACAACTTAGAGTCAATGAAAGGAAAACATTTATCACCTTCTTCAGTTCACACCTGCTTGCTAGCCAAAATTGTAAAACACCTGCAAGCAACTTAAGCATGCATAGATCAGTTCATAGTGTCATACTCCCCTTTGAAATTTATTCTAGAAGTTCTCCTTTGCTCCCAGCCTAGCAACACGTACAGTCTCTGAATGTTGCAAAGAGATATATCTGCTATTTTACTCTTGAAATTGTAGAGAATCTATCAGCACAGTGTCTGGGACCATGTCTTATTATAACAGGGAACGGGAGCCCAACTGATACAAGAGATAAAATTACACTAGCAACAGAAGAAAATCAAAGTAATAAAGGGAAAAAAGCCTGGTGACAGAAGTGAGGAAGTTTTTCTACTAGTATAATAATGTATGTATTTAGTACTCTGTCTCATCTTGCTTTAGTCACAAAAGAATAGCTGGGTATCAGATGAAAGAGTCCTCTTGTTGCCAGTGTATCAGCTTAACTGGGTTTATGATTTTCTTTGTTACACCTGCTTCACTAATTTGTTTTAAAAGACCTGAGAAACTACTGGGAAAATATTTTATTACTAAATAAGTTAAGTGGGCAGTAATTATAAGTGGATATTCAGTCTGCAGTTGCCTTCTCCTGTACATGTAACAGTCCACTCTTCCAGATACCAAAGCTAATTACAAAACAATCACAGTTCTTGAATCCTCTAATTTGACTAACTTTGCAGCTTGCATGACTAGCGGCACTCACATTTGCTTACGTTGCACTGAGTTACCTGGTCCTTGCCATATTTGCTTTGTGTACATTGAGTATTTGGACTTGCAAACTACTGGTTAGAAAACTAAATGAACTTTTATGCTTAGAATCTTCAGTTTATATGACGAAAAGTAAAATAAATATATGGACCAGAGTTTTTTGATGTGTTCAGGAGCTAATCTTTCTTAGTTCACCCTATGATGCTTAGTTCCTTACATTGCTCTCAACTCAGAGAAAAATATTTTCTAGGAACTCAAACTGGAAGCTAAGCTATGTGAAGAAAAAATGAATTTTGTCAGAATACATCTCTGTACTAAATCCCACTGCAAATATGTGAATTTCAAGATGGACTTTCTGTCCTTGTTGGTGTATAACCAGGATAAAGTATTCCTAGAGGACAGACTAGTTCAAATGATTAGGCCATTCAGAGAGATTTTGAAAAATGTTTCAGCTCTGTTAACTCCACAGGCCCAAGTAGCCTGACACATTTCATTGTCAGTTCCGTGTGAATGATTCTATACACACTGTTTTTTAAAAAAGCTACATGGAATTAGTGCATCAAGGTCCCTGTAGATATGCTTGCAAATCCTGCAATCATAAATGAATTGTTTCATCAACATAATCCATAAATAGAGAGAAGCAGGGGATTTTAAGCTATCAAAGTTTCTAAGCTTCTCCATGCGTTCAACAACTTGTAAGTATCAGAGAAATAATATATGTGATTATAAGAAATTTTACTCACAGTAATTATACATGTTCAGAATTGAGTGCTCACTCTATTTTGTAGCAACTCATAGCACATAGAATCCATACGGTTATAAATTTTGTGCTGAACAAAATAGATAGTGTAGAAGTGTAGAAAGGTATATTCAATGGAAATCATGACAGAATGTTTTCTTCCGTCATCAGTAAATCCTGAAAGGCAAATGATCTACTCCTGACTGAGTGCTCAGAACTAGTATGACCCACAAAGCTTAAGAAGGTTGCAGTAAAACCATTTCAGACATTATTTCGTATAGCTTGGTATTGTCTATATCTACTATGGATTTAGCTTTCATTTGATTGCTGGATGAACATGAGTACTTTTCATTCATAGAAATATTTTTGTTTTGTAAAGTAATGGAACTACTATAGTGATTTACATGAAGGCTGGGATTCAACTCTCCTGATTTCAGTTATCTAAATTTTTGGTATCTAATTTAAATCACTTGTTCAGACACTGTGTATTCACTGAAGAGGCAAATACCTCCAAAGAATGATGCATCAAGTTCTTGGATGAAGGAATTGTTTTCTAGAAGTATGTGTTCCTTGCCATTGACTAGAGAAGGAGACAGGATTACATAGATCCTTAACTTTTAGACAGCTGAATTTCAATAGGAAAAGCCTCATTTGAGGAGTGCAACACTAGCATATAGTTTTCCTACTCCAAACTTCTGATATTTCTTTTTCATCTTCATGTGTTGTCCAGTGCATGGTCAGCTTTTCTTTATCCTGCTCCTTCTTACAATTTGTCTCTCTCGGCTTTAACTGTCACCCTGTGGACTATTTCTTCTGCGCTACCTACCTCGAGGACTCTTCCACTGATACTTTGAGAAAGAACTGCCATCCATTTTGAAATAAAGTGTTAAAGTAGTTTTTGAGGTTTAGTGTTTCTGGGTTTGTTTTTGGTTTGTTTTGGGTTTTTTGGTTTGGGGTTTTTTGTTTTGATTTGTTTTTTGAGGGGGAGCTGATTGTAGGGGTTTTTTGGGGGTTTTTTAATCAAATATTTCTTATTCTGAAGTCATTTATCAAGGAACAAAGTCGGAGTTGTCCCCAACTATCTCTTGATTAAAATGACAATGACTACTTAAAGCTTAGTGGAAGAAGCCATTTGTCTTTCATTATGTATTTTTTCAGTTCCAATCTGATTAATTGGATATGATCAATAATGTATTTTATTTATCATCTTGAGAATTTTGCTGTAAAAATGAAGCCATCAAAAATTTAAATCTAACAGGTTCAAAGAGCTTGGAGAAGCTGAAGAATCACCACAAGTTGAAGAGAACTTACCATCAAGAGTAGTTTAGTTTGCAAAAGTTGCCTTGTAATAAATAAGATGGAGACTAATACTTTACCAAAGAACTAGAGTCGGTACAGTTACTGTATCAAATGGCTGGTTTTTTGCTTCCAGGGAAGTATTCTTGAAAAACTCCCAGCACTTGCTAGTGCCTTTGTCCTCCATGGAAGCTTTCCACAGGATCCCTCCCAACTGAGCTCTGAGTGAAGAGATATTTGATCTTTTAAAATGTAAAACCTTTGTTTTAACCTTCTGAGTGCTCAGCAGGATCTCATACTCCACAATAATATTGTGCCTCATTCCTGGTTGGCACACCTAACATTTGTGTGAGGAAGCAGTCCTCTATGCCTTATGGGAACTCAATGGATGACATGTGAGCTGCTGTATTGTTTTTCAACAGATGTCTGGGTCGTTGAAGTCACCTGTAAGAACCAGATTCTGTTGACCCAAAGCTTGATTAAATGACACAAATGTTACTTTGGTGGCCTTATAGTCTTTGTCTGGAGGTTGATAGCAGATGCCTACTGTAAGATCCCCCTTGAAGATGACACCTCTGATATCAACCCAGAGGCATTTGATAGGGCTTCCACAATCACCACATTCAAGGTTCTTCTTAACATAGAGCATCCTCTTCCTCTTCTTCCCTGCCTGTCTTTATGATACAGCCTGTAGCCATCCATTGTGATCCTCCAGTCATGTGGGTTGTCCCACCATGTTTTACTTATTCCTATAATATCATAACCTTCTGACTGGGCACAGAGCTCCAGAACATTCTGTTTGTTCACCAGGCTGTGTGCATTGGTATACATACACTTGAAGTGGCCAGTCTTCTGTTTCACAACTTGGGAGGCAGCTAAGCAATATTTGTCAATGATCTGTTTGACCTGGCTTATTTCCCAGTTTGTTGGAATGGCGCGAGCATTGCCACTTTGGATGCTGTCCCCGAGTCTTTCAGTTTAAAGCTCAGCTCACCAAATTGGCCAGCCTGTTGCCAGATTTCCTTGGCTCTTCTAGTTGGGTGGATCCCATTCCTCCCAAAGAGGCTATAGTTATCAAAGGATGTCTTGTCATAAAATCCAAAACCCTCATAATGGCACCAGACAAAAAGACAGCTGTTGATTTGCATTGTACATCTATTTCTGGATGAATCCTTTCCTCTAACTGACAAAATGGAGGAAAACATAACTTGGGCACCAAAACTTTTTCGCTTGCACCCCGAGGGCTTTGTAGTCTACCTAGACTCTGTTCAGGTTCCAGCTTGCAGTATCATTCATGCCGGCATGAAAGAGTAGCAATGGATAGTAGTCAGTGCTCTTGAAAAGTTGTGTCACTGTCTTGGCAACATCTCAGACCTTAGCTCCTGGAAGGCAGTATACCTCTCGTCCCTCTCTGTCGGTCCAGCAGGTGGGTGTCTCAGTGCCCCTCTACAGAGTCACCCACTACAAGAACTCATCGTTTCTTTTTGCGGTACCCACTGTGTGCTGCTGGTACATTTTCTCCTTGCAGGCCTTGCTTGTGTGTGTCTACAGCTGTTAAAGGTTCATATCTGGTTTTGGCTGTGATGCTGGAGGGAGATTGTGGCAGAATCCTGCTTTTGTGGATCTCCAGTGTGCAAGATGTTTCATTCTCTGTGATATTTGCCACAGGAACATGGTTGTGAAAATGCTTATCTCTGTCTTGGGTCCTCTAATTTGGCACAGCCTTTTAACTGTTTCCTGCAACTTGGATACCTGATGCAACGGATCATCAACCTGCGCACACCTTTGTGGGTACCTACCTTTTCTCCAGAAGTAGGATCTGTGGACTCATTGCAATCTACTGCCTGTGCTGAAGTCTCCTTCATTACCAGTTCTGTCTGGGTGGAAGCATCAGAGATCTTAGGGGCTTTCTCTGTAGAAGTGCTGGTTTTAACTCTGAGGCAAGCGTCTACCATTATGGCAGAGACCTAGACCTAGAGCAGAGTGCACAGCCATTCTCACATGCCCTTCTGTGCAAACAGCTGCACAAACTGCTGTGCCCTCTCAATCCTTGTTTGCCCACCCTGTTAGCAGTGCTGCTGGTTGCTAACACTCCCTAGGGCCACTTAAATCTCCCCCCATTTGCTCTGGCAATGCCCAAGCTCCATCAGGCTCTTTCAAAAGAACTTTTGCCTCCTAGAAGGACTCTCTGCTCTTCCTCAGGTGTCCCTGGCTCTGAGAACCCCACTGTACAACTCGATCTAGTGCTCAGCCACAGAACTTAAAACTGTCACAGATGTGTGCCCTACAAACTGATGGCTGCTTTCACTGTTGCCATGTTTATACATATAAACATTTAAAACAGAAGAAATAAAAATAAGGATAACAAACAAGAATAACAAAAAAGCTTCTTTCAATCCAGTAATTTGAGGGCCACTCCCAAACAAGACTTTCATATGTCCACTGCATTACATAAAAGACCAAACCACGGGGCATGTGAAGAAAAGAGGAGGGAAATTTATTAAGGTTTAGACACAAAATATACTGCAGGTCCATTCAAAAGACGCCGCTGACAAAATTCGCTCTATGTAAACCTTAAGAGATTTTTAGTGCTTCTTTCTAATGAGAGATGAATCAAAAAGAATGCTTTGGTTTGGCCACACTGTATTATTTGATTCTCATTTGTCTAAAGAACCCCCGTCCAGGATGTCTTAGCTGTAGTCTTGAGAAAAATCTGATTTTGCACTTCCTTTTCAGCAATCAAAAAGGTGAAAATACAGTCATAAGGTGTTCTTAAGAGTCTGACTCCAAATTAGACAATGAAGTTACTAAAGGCTAATGGGGTTGTGTGAATGTTTTTGTGATAATAAATGATGTTCGGGGAGCTTGGTGTAACAAGGCAGGAGTCAGACCAAGTGACCAGAGTCAGCTAGGAGAAGCGCTCTGTCCTCTACCAAATGCTGCTCTGCAGTGCAACATGGGGCTATGGTGTGTGAGTGCACGTGTATGCAAAAAGACAGAAAAGACTGCATCTCAGAAAACGTTATATGAACAAGCTAATAGCTAGAAGAAGATAAATGCCTAACCATATGTGAACTCTTTATTGTATGCATTTCATGTGTCAGGGGGACTGAAGCCCAATTGATTGCGTCCTCCTGAAATACCTCTAAGGTAAGAAGCATTATTGTCCCCATTTCTGAGAAGGGCACTGAAGCACTAGGAGATTAAGTGAATTGCCCAAAGTGATACAGCTAGTAAGGAATAATCCTAGTCTTCTGACACCAACTCAGTTCTTTAGTAATACTCTCAGTTACAGTTGCTATGAGAAAATAAGTCTGATCCCTTGTAAATATTACCTAGACCTTCAGATGTGTAATCCTGCTTGAATGCATAATGTCTGCTTCATTGCCTGGAGAACTGAAAGCCAGCTAACAATATGAAGACATTGTTTTGTAACACTTTAACACTGCCCATGACCATGCTGGATAGTTCTGACATTCTCCTATTGCGGCTCTGTACGGCCACACTAATGTCCATCTCAGAATCTGCAGAGATGTATAAAAATATTAAATTATGGTTTTGAAATTCGGTGCATGTACAAAAGATTATATTTGCACATACACAAAATCTAGTACTTATCTTTTAAAATATTGTGAAATAACTACTTATTACATCTGTCTTATTACATACTGTCTTCATGAGCCAGTGGTGAAGGCCTGCACTTTTGTCTGAAGTTCTAGCAGGTCATAGGTAAGACAATAAAAAGTAAAAAATATTCAATTTTACATAACTAAAATATGCCTGTCAGCATTACCAGTTCCAGGGAACTGGTTAGTTATTGCTAAAATATACTAATGTGAAAGTCTGGTATTCAGGTTTGAGGTATATAAGTGACTAAGCAGAGAATGTCTGAAATTTGCTCAGTTTACAACAGTAAAGAGAGGAAAAATACTAATGAAGGTAAAATCAACAGAAGTAGAATTTCTAAAACAGTCATAGAAAAGAAATATCAACTAGATAAGATTCAGCTAATACACATTTTGCAAGTAGTGACAAAAGGGCAAAATGTCACAAATAGGAAGACTTTAAAGTCTTCTTGAGTTTGATGTTTGTAATGGTATTCAATGGTAGTTTTAGTTATTTGATCTGTAAGCTTTGCTAAATGGTTCAAATTTAGCCAACTAGAACAGATCTCCAGTGGTTCAGAAAGGTTAACTGTACGATATACTGCAACAGGATATTCACCACATATTAATGATCTCTCACTGTTTGCTTTCTCTTTTACCAAGTATTTCATTTTAATTCCCACAAGCTTCTGCTGTTTCTTTGTTGTTCCTTGTCCTTTCCCTGATTTACTCTGGAACTTTTGCCCAGTCTTAGGAAGGGTTGTACTGTTCCTGTTTTGTCTCCTAGCACAGGAATGGAGAATATCATGTCGAAGAATCTTTTCACATCCTTCCACCAAAATTTATTAATTCAGATAAAACATTGGAAAGTCATGCAACACAAAAGCTCTTCTCATGATCAATATGGATCACAAGGGTCTAGGTGTTTTTCATTCCGTACTGTGTTTCTGCTGTTAGACTCAACCTCAACACCCGTTCCGGCCAGAGCTCACCACCACCACTGAAAGCCGAGCCCTTTATTTGTCCTTCTTACCAATGCTTCATTCTTACACCTTGTCACCAAGGCAGGTAAGTGAACAAAGAAGTCTAGCCCATCTCCTCCAGGCTGCCTCCATCACCACACCTCATTGCTGGCAGAAACCAATAAACCTTAAAGATTCAGCTGCAGTTTTATCTGCTCCAGAGGGGTCTGTCACCTTGCCCAGAACGGCCCATATAGAATGAAAACAGATCAGACTTAATGTCCTGGTTTGAGTTAGAACAGCACTAATTCTGTTCAGTCATTTCACTTTCCAGCTCAGTCTCTTCTAAGTGACGGCACTTTCTGAAGGTACGGCATATTGTGCAGACAGTGTCTGCTTCTAGCAATGATAACGCTTGATGTTCACAGTTACTGCCAGGGGTTGGTGTGCAGAAAGGCTCTGGCTTGTACTTGCTCCTGTGCAGACCAAGGTCACTGCTAAATCCTGTGTCCCACGGTGAGGGGGCAGTAAGTGAGAGGCTGCACCTGCGGGGAGGAGCAGACAGGACAGGTGACCCTGAACTGCCCAACAAGGTGTTCCATCCCATAGGCATCATATTCAGTATAAGCTGAGGGATCACAGGAATCAAGCTCTTTTCTTCAATGGCCAGCATCTGAGGAGGACTCTCTCCATTCTGGCTTTGATCCCAATCCATGCATTCCTGAATCCAGTTCCTGTTCCCGAATCCTGCTCCTGAATCTGGTTCCCATCTGCTGCTGAGTCCAGTCTGGGACTTCCCCATCATGTGCACAGAGCATCAGTGGTGATGGTGATGTGTTTGTCATCAGGGGGCTTGTGTTCAATATTGGTTTTGTATATATTTGCATATATTTCATTTTATTGTTATTATTCTCATTAAAGCAGTTTCAGTTTTCTTTCCAGTTGATAAGTCTCTGTCCATAATTCCTTTCTCTTCCCCTTTGGGAAGGAGAGGGTTAATAGAGGGCACCCGTCATTCATCTAGCAACCAGACCAGCCCTACCCAATGACACATAAGAAAATGGGAAACCAGGAGTAAAGCGAAGGTAAACCAAGGCAAAATCTAAGGGTAAAATAAAAAGTAAAAATACTACATTTTAATTCTGTATACCAACAAATACTAACTTGAAAACACAAAGGTTGTCTTTAACTATAACACAGAAAAAATGAAATTCAATAGCAATTCAAATTTATCTGAGTTTGTCTGGAAACTTCCGTTTTGTGATTACTTCTTCAGCAGTAATGCTGAGGGGTATAATGTCTACACTTCTTTACATGCAGTTCAAGTACTCCCTTAAACTTTTCTTATGAAGCCAAATATTGGGAATAATAGAAATCTCTACCAGGACCATGTTGCAGCAGAGAACTTAAGTGATAGAAATATATTAGAGGGATGGAAAGTAAAAGGAATGACAGTATGCAAGGATGCAGTGATGTAACATGCAGATCAACAACATCAGCAGCAGCAACAGCATTTTAGCCATCCTAATTGAAATCCTCCTTAAAAGTACCTTCAGTCTGAAATTAAGGTGTTAAATGCTGTTCTTTCCAGATCACATAACCTGAAAAGTAAGGAAGGACTCATTTCTGAGGGATAGAATATTCCAAAGAATCATGCCACTTCATGTAATAATGGTCAAATAAGTTTTTATCGGGTCCCGCTGACCTGATGCAGACAATACCCAAGACAGACACAGGCAAAGCAAACATGTGCTGAGGGCCAGCAGATGTCATGAGGATGGTAAAACTGAAAGATGACAGACAAACTTTTCAGGTTTCATTGCAGCAGCCACACCTCTGCATTTGGCTTAATCTACTCAGCAGACCATGAGAGGTCCAAGGCCTGTATCACAGGAGGCCAGTGCGCACTTGCTGGCACTGCACCTCCCTTTGCCCTGTGTGCCCTCAGCCAGGAGCATGACCACAAAGGCAGGCAGTTGTTTGACAGCTGTGTGGAAGCCTGCAGTGTCCCTTCTTTACAGGGGGTACCCCACAGGCAGGCAAGTTTTAGCTAGGCAGCATGGGGCAAAAAGCTGGCAGGGAGATAAATTGTAGCTCTCCTTTTCCAAGGTGTCCCCCATAAAACAAATCTGAAAAGCCACTACCATTTATTCCCTTAAATCCCAACATGATACCTAATTCTGTTGCACTGGAGTATTAAATTTTTTTAAAAGCAATGCAAAGTGGTGCCTAGACAGTTGAAGTAGTTATGTGTAGTTACACAAGATAAATATGACATAGAAATATGACATATATTTACACATAATTACAGATGCTTTAGGATACGGCTGTCCCTGTAGGTTTGTGTTCTCTTGACTGCTCAAATTGGAAGTGCTCTGAGCAAAGAGTGGCCTCTGTATTTTTGTTCTGTGCCTATACCAGCATCAGCATTTAACTGGTACAAATATTCCAAGGAAAAGTAATAGGAGTTTTGAATATTACACTTTTCCCCAAAGGGAAATATCAATATGCATTAAAATACTTGGGACCAGAAACCATTATCTGAAAATCATGTATTTGGCATTATGCTTTTAATCACAAACTTCTCATCTTATATTTTGCTGAGAAATAATTCTCTTGAAATCAGTTCAAAGGAAGAGTAGAATGTTTTGCCATTGAAATAGAAAAACTTTCAGACGCAAGGAATTACTTAATTTACGAGGGAAGGTACATTCCTGCGAGAAGTGATTGAAATAAAACCCAAAATATTCTGCCAGATCTGCCTTCTTGCACTTCCTTTGTCTGAGGAGAAACAAGACCAGAAGATAACAGAGGAACAATTGAAAAAATTTTCTATGTAAAAAGGGGACTGTTATCAACAGCAATAGCTTGAAGCAACAGGTTGAAAAATTTTCAGAGCCATTCTTCAGGGAGAAAATGCTATTTCTCCTACATCAAAACTTTTTAAATGAACACAACAGGAATTAAATTTCGCATTGATAAGAACCTTTAGGTACATGCTGGAATTTTATCACAACAAAAGAATAGATAACCCACCAGAGTAGTCATAGCTCAGTAGTTGTGCAGTTACATGCTTACAAGGGTTCTTAGTTTAAGGTACTCCTTTGCTCCACTCAGACAAGGACATTTTTCACATCTCAGCTGAGTACCCTGGCCATGGAAGGAGGGTCTATCATACCCTTTCTTTAGCACCGTGAAATTCTGTATAAATAATCCATTGGGCCAGCTACTTAAAGGCTGACCCAGTGTTCATTGTATTCCCTTGAGAAGCAAGAAACAGAGACTCGAGCCCTCACTGTGATAAATATTTAATCAGTTATCTTATGTGAAACAGCTCCAATAATACGGCTTGGAAAAAGACACTACATTCTGCCAGCTACCGCACACATTTAGTCGGCAGGAAAAGCACTTGTTAATCTTGCGCTATCTATAACTATATGCCAAAGGTAGAAAATTGTGGTAAGAGATAGCTTTCTGTTCTAGGCACATGCGACCTTCCATCACTGTAAAGGCTAGAAAAGTTCATATGGGAAATACAGGGGAAAGTTTTAGCTAGAACTATTTATTGATGACAGTGATGGATTTTTCACCAATGCTTGTTTTTTAAATCAAGATGTGGTCCAGGTTCAGGCAGTTATTGTTCAGGGATAATATCATGGCAAAGCCTGTCAGGAGGTCTGATTAGGTGATTAGAGTAATTTCTTTGCTCTCTGTAAGCTCGGAATTTATGAAGACAACACAGTATGAAAAGGTAAGTCAGCAGTGAATGACAATGAAGTATTTGGTTTTAGCTTTTTTGAGGGCCTACAGAGGTCGTTGCAATTGTTATTAACCTGTTACTACTGGTCTGAACAAGACATAGAGAAAACATTCTGTATCCTCTAGTTTGGGGATAAATATGCTAGCCTCAACAACTATATCAGATTATGGACAGAAAAGGACCTTAAATCAAAAAGAGCAACTAGAAAACTGTTCTTCCAATGCAGTTTGCTATTTAGGCAGCCAGAGCTGAGGTGATGAAGTATCAGTCCTCTAGGAAGTTTTCTGTAACCTGAATATTCTTCTTGTACTGAATTGCCTTACCAGAGTCACCAGTATTTCACTAGATTTCATAGTAGTGAAGAATAGCAGAGGGCATGAAATTCTTACTTTATTTGTCTACCATCTAGCCTGTCTACAACAGACTTACTGTCTGGACTCCATTATAGTCTTGGAGAGCTATTCAATAGAGTAATGGAGTTTAGAGAACAATTCATCTGACCAAATTTAGGATAAGATTAACTGCTCTGGAGCCATTGACTGTATTGGCTATATCTCCATTGACTATAATGGGACTTACAAAATTAATTCAAATATGGACAGATGCATTACCTATAACCAAGGCAAGATGAATCTTAACAAGAGCCTGTCCATTATGTGGGGTATGGGGAACTGCTGTATCTTAGCTATTCTATCTGTCAGGCCATCTACGCTTGTGCATATTACTGAATATGATGTGTGTGTTAATATGCATATGTATGCATCCCTGGAAATCAAACTGTGCCCTTGTCTGCTTATAACAATTTACTCCGTTCAGTAATACAAGGGGCAGCTGGACTTCAGAGTTCAAATTTTCGAACAGTTGACTACCCTATCTTAAACTGATTAGAAAGGAGAACATTGGATCTTCAGTATTCCACCATTACTTGCCGTAGATGTCAAAACATGCTTGCTTATGTGTGATGTAACGATAATTATTTTAGACATAATTTGAACCTCAGTAGATGATTAAAAAAATCTAAATATAGGGAAAAAAAACAGATATAAAAATAGTATGATGTTTCAGAAAAAGCTATATGCCACAATATTTTAAAGAATTCTAGAAGGGAAATGTTTCTTGTAAGAACTGTTCTCATAAAATATATGCAATGTTCACTATGATGAATAAAAGATTATTAAACTCTTTGTCCCCTGAATCCGTGTATAGCTCGACCTTAACTCATTAAAGAACTTGGTATTGAAATCATATCTGCCAGATGGCATTATAATTCTGGGTCCAAGGAGCAGGGACTAATTTCTTCAGGTGAAATGTTTTCAGCCAGACATATCAGTAGTATCTCCTGTTACCTTTATAGTTTCTTTAACAGAGACCAATAGTTGTCTAAAAATACCGTTATATAGTTCAGTCTAATTCCAATACTTAACTGACAGGAATACAATTCTAATGACCAACTGGGACATTCCATTTACCTTCCCATCAGAATCAATGACAAGGAAGAATCAATAAGTTTTCTACAAAGTTCAGTAATAAGGTAGATAATTGCTTCCTAGAGAATTACAGGGTTTCTGGATGTTTAAACTGGGTATTGCAATTAAATTATTTTCGTTTCATTACTGACAATATTTCTCTAAATATACTTATTTTAAAATTTCTATTCCTCTCTGGGCATACATTACTTACTGATAATTGTGAGCAGCAGAATATTGTTTCTCCAAATTTATAGGTCAACCTTCAGTTCCTGTGTGAGATAGCAGCAAAGGGATCCTTTGTAGTTTTACATCTGAATATATGAAACGTGCACATGCAGACCATTAGCTAAGTCGTTTTGAAAAGGGATTCATGTCATTCCAAGCATGTAGTTATCAAGCACAGCTGCCTTCAGTCAGTATGCAATCGAGAAGCAAAAGGATAAAGAAAGTCCATCTGAGCTTTCAAAACCATAGGTAGGTAAAAAGGGCATATCAAGTGTTAAAAATGAGCATGATACATAAATACAGACCTCATCAATTTCTTTTCCTGAGTCAGGACAGGAAACACAGCAGGACCAAGTGGGTTACATAAGTCTATCCCAAGCAACTGAAACTGTGGGAAGAAGTAAATAAAATAAAAAGAAAAGAAAGACAGAAATGGGAGTTTGCCTGTCAGGGCGGAGAGAAAAGCTGCCAAAAAGCCCTATATGAATCACAGCTACAATTCTTTGTTCCAGACATACTCTCTTCCACCTAAGAGTCTGTCCCAGGACATGAACGCTGAAACAGCTCCAAATGTAAGGAAAGACTGAAGACCTTTCTCTGGATGCCATCTGTGAGCTAAGCCAATGGGCCAGGAATGCTAGGCTATACCCTGAAATACCCTGGGTATAAAAGTTTGCATTCCAGTATGACAATAGGGCAGTAGAATATTGAAAGTATGGCACCATAGTGTGTCACATGAGATCTGGGCTTTTAAATAGTATTTGAAGAGCTGTTTACCAGGCAGCATACATTTTGATTCATCAAAATTACATTTTTCATCAATTAGCAAGTTCTCAGAATGATAATGCTCAGAGAGGAGCTTCACAGATTCCTTCCCTTTCGTCCCAAACAGAGAGAGCCTTTATCCTGACCTGGACTGAAAACATTCGTACATACATAACATACATATTCATGTAATATACCTATAACCTCAACATCTCAGTAATAGTAAAAGAGACTTGAAGAGATGCTTCATTATATCTTCTTTTTTTAGTTGTCTGTCTTTGTGCATATAAGGGGCACTCTGCTAATCTTCAGTTTCATTCCTCCGGCTTTAAAAGTAACACAAAGTAACCAGAACTGATAGTCAGCAACAGCTGGGAAATGTTTTCAAAGCAGGAGGGACACAGATTTTTTTTTTTTTTCCCATGCTTTTGACCTGTGTCAGTGACCCTGTGGAGCACAGCACCAAAACTTCATGAAAGGAAATATTATTTTAAAAGGCTCTGATTCCCAGGGATGCTGTTAGTAGAAAATGTAAGCTGTTTTTTTACAACAAGTTTCTTCAGGGTGTTAACTGTATTCAGGATTTAGAGCGTGTAAAATCTGTTCTTGGTCTGCACCAGTGATTTGTGCTGATCTTAAGCAGTATACTCATTTTAGTGCCTCACAGATCCTACCTGGAAAAACGCATTTTTCAGCACGGTCACACAGCTTTGGGGTCAGCTTAGGATATGAGCATACTCTTAGTTTTGGTGATGTTTCTTAATGCTGACTACCTTGGCAAGGAGTGGTGTGCATTTCTAAATGTTAACTTTCCATAGTTTGTAAACACCAAAATAATCGATTCCATTTGCAGAACTTGCAGATTAGAATATGATATAATCACAGTAATCCTTCTGCTTTGATGTACACCTTCATTATCCAGCAAGAACAATCACCCTAGTGGGGAAGACAGTAACAGTAGATCTTCTGATGCCCACAGAGTTCAGCCACAATCTCCAAGTTTTAGCAAAGAGATCAACCCTTAATTCTCTGAAACCAAATTAGAACATAAGATAAACTAGTTTTTTTCAACTCCCAGCTTCCTGAAATTTTTCTCTTTCCTTTACAGCACTTATAAACTCAGTCGGCCTCTGCCTAAAACCTTTCAATTCCATAAGCCTCCCTCTTGCCGTATGCTTTATAACCTCCGAATTCAAATCAAGGAACCTCAGCTGGTGAATTCTGGCTGACTGCTAAACAATATTCTCACGCTCCTTTAAAGTCCCCTTGCATTACGCAGAAAATGTTCCCTAATTCACTTATAGCTAGCTTAAACTTTAGAAAAGAGCACGGTGCAAAGCATTTGAACCAAGCCCTTTCAGACTTGTATATTTCTGCAAAGATGTTTAGATTGAATTCATCCTTAACAATTTTATACATGGAAAAGAGCCTGGCTGCAAGTCAAGAGAAATCCCATATACTTTGTATCTGATTCATACCAGTTCATCCTAATGGGCCAGAAGATACCTTCAACAGTTAATGAAATTTTCTGAAACTGTAGACCAAACTTTTGTGGAAGAAATTCTGCATTCAATTAACTTTTTTTCCCATCTTTTCTCACCCCTCTGTTGCATTTACTCATGAATGCCATCCCAAGGGCAACAAAAAAGGCTGATGAACATCAGCCACCTGAGGACACACAGGCCATTTGAGAACGACTCTCAGAAGACTAGGTACAAGCAACTCTACCAACATCGTAAGATTGGCAATGGTCAGGGGAGTTGACACAGACCTCTACTTGCCAGAGGTGATCTGTTCCAGTCTGAGTCTCCGGCTGCAAGCACTGAATCTGTTTGCTCAGCTGTTTATTAGAGTTAGGAATTAGTAAGTACTTGCAGACCTGGCAATATATTTTGAGCTTATCTGGATGTGCTATAGATCTCTGCAGAATGGGTCTCCCAGAATTACATATGACTGTTAGAATGTAGTGAAAAAAATACAGCTGGATGCAGATATCATGTTGGGGGTGTTTTTCTTCAGATTCTATAAGAGCTGAAAATTAGGTTTCTGTTTGAGGAAGGGAATAGTTCAGTCCTTTTCACTCCCAGTGCGAACAATGAAGCAGACGGGTGTTCCTCCCTGGAAGGAAGAAAAAATTTCAGTTTTCTGAAAGTTCGAGGAGGTAAAATTATGCCTTTACCATGTAAAATGCAACTTTTTGATGGATATTGCCTACCTACTAAATTTTACCCAAAAAATCACTATTCCTTCTAAACAACTTGATTTTATAATGATGACAGACTGTCTGTTGGGAAGACTAGCTTGCAGGCTTCTGTCCGCCACTCTTGAGGAAAGGAGATGACGCTGCACCAGGATTCCTTGGTCTGTGGGTCCCTGAATAATGGGGTCCAGATGAAGCCCCAAAAATATAGAATAGGAACATAAATCAGCAGAGTTCTTACAAGACATCAGAAGCATTTCAAGTTTGGAGCAATTTTCTGAACTCTTCCTCTGGGGAAAGACAGAAGTCCCTGCCTTGTTGATCTTTATCAAGGAAAGTTCACAAGGTTTCTTATTCTCAGCCTGCTCTGCAGTGATTGACTGCCTCTCTAGCTCTCTTGGGAGGCAGAGTAGTTAGTTTCCATGAACCTAAATGTCTTCAGAACTACCCAAACCAGCTGAGAGTAGTAAAAGTATTCAAAAGTTACGTAAGAGAACTGATAGACAAAGGTATCACAGACACACATTTACACACTTCTCATACAGATGTAGAGTATGGCCACCTGGATCTCATTCTTTGACAACACCAGACTGAAATATATTCATAGAAAATGTGTGGAGACAATTTATGTAGTGACTGGTGAACAGTACTTTGATCTGTCTCATGAAGTAATTAGAGCGCACTAATTATATAGGCTGACATTCCCCACAGCAACAGAAAAGAGCTACCATTGTCAACAGTTTACACACATATAAGAGGCCTTTTGCGTAGAACTATTACTTGTGACAGGACTAAAAGGATTTGGAAGTAAAGAGTGCATTTATTTTGTGAGATAAAAGCAAGGTATCCAAATTCAAACAACATCGATTTAAGATTTTAAAATACCAAAAAAGACTATCTTGTTTTCCTATGTCACCAAACAGCTCTTTATGCTTGCTTTTCTCCCACTACTTACAAGGCAAAAAAATCCTTCTTATGAGTAAAAGAAACAAGAATTGCACTGGTTTTAACAGGGGACAGGATGGGGAAGTTACGATACATTCCCTTTGTAAAGTTGTCAAGCATAGAAATGGAGAGAGTTAATTTCCCTGTGCTGTCAGTAGGCTTCCTTCCCTCCACAGTGAAAATTCCAGAACAGAATGGTAAGACCCAAATAACAAGGCAATCATAATAATGATACAAATAATACAATGTTCAGACATATTCCAGTAATCTTTTTTAACCTTTTATCTTGCCAGAAGGAATCTACTTTATCCTATTAAAACAAAGCAAATAAAAAGCAGCAACATTATTTATCTGCTTTGAAAACATTATTTTAAAAAATTTATTCCTTTCAGAGATTTTATTAAAATATATAGTTAATATATTTCTGTTTTAAAGTGGAAATAATTCTGTGCTTTTAAATTTTTTCTGAAGTAACAAATTGCACAGCACCAGAATGCTGCTTACCATTACTGGTCCTGGCCTTAGGGAATGTTACTTTATTACTTTTTCCAAACCATACTTCAGAGGAATTAATTAATTGATGCTCTTAGCAGCCTCATCCTGACAAAAACATATGATACTCAAATGTTAAACATGGAAGCTAGATGAAACTGTCAGGAGAAGGCTGAAAGTGGTTATTAATATGGGTTTGATAATATCTTCTCAGGCTCACACTGTGCCTCGTCTACTTTCATCTTGGAAAGTAGTTAATCTGATTGATGAAGATCCTGTTTCAGATTGTCTCCATGCTGAGTTAAATAACTGCACTTTTTTTTTTTTAAATAAAAAGTCCCTTATTGCAAGGCAAAAAATCTTGTACTGGCATGTTTTGCAATTGTGTGAGAAGCTATCAGTGAAACCCTTGGTTTTTGCTCTCTCCATGCTTGACAAGTGTTGCTTAATTACGCACACCATCCCATACATGACAGCATCCAGTTCACTTTCTCCTCCCTGTGTGCTTTGCAAAGCTGACTCTGATAAGAAAATTGTCATATGCTGCCAATGTTAAGCCCTTAGGCTTAAAAGAGCAAGCTCATGATGGCATCCTATCAAGCCTCCAGAACAAAGGAGAACACAGCAAGCCTGTTTTCGTCATTGCTAACATTTCCAGTGTTAAAAATTAACAAGCTGGCTTTTGTTATTACTTAAATTCTTCTCTTACCCTTTTAAACATATAGTCACAGTTGTGGTTGCGGAGTTTGAATAAAAAGGGGTATCGTCTGTCACAGAATAACATCTGTAGATGTATTACCATACAGTATGCAAGTATTCAATGTTAGATAGAGCAAAACTTCAAAATACATAAATATAAATCAGATTAGAAAGAACTTCAAATATACAGAGTTACTGTACAGACATATTACAAACAGTCAATGGGGTTGTAACTAATTAGTAAATCAGCTTTGGTTATAAACGTCATTGTGATGTGTCTACAGAATATTCTTCTGTTCATTTGAACCTTAAATATTTTCTTCATGAATGCCCTGAAGTACAGTGAAAGGGTGTACTGCCATAGCTATTTCTGTAATTATGGCAATACAATATATTCCCTATCCACTCTGCTACATTAAAATGATTTCCTCAGGCCATCGCTTTATCTACCTACCACCTCTCTTTTTAATCCCACCATCAACTTCCCCTTCTCCATAATATTTAGAGTAAATTATTTCCTTTGTGCCCACACCTTACAAAACAGACTGCAAATCAGCCCTAGCCTCCTGATTAGCCCGCCCTTATTATCTTCCTAGTATCACAGAATCACAGAATTGGCTGAGGTTAGAAGGGACCTCTGGATGTCATCTTGTCCAACTCAAGCAGGCGCCACCTAGAGTCAAGCTTTTGATATCTCCAAGGATGGAGACTCTACAGCCTCCCTGGGCACCCTGTACCTGATGCTTAGAGCACTGCCCCCTCTCAAACATCTTCTTTACTGAAATGACTGGAACCGCATGACATGACCAGATTGCTGCAGTGTGGAGACCACTATCTGCCACACCAACCTGTACAGTCCCACTGCCACTCTGAACTCCTCTGACTCACGTGTAGCTGTGTAGACCTGGGTAGTGACAGTTGTATTTTTAGGGAAACAAGGTCCCACAGTCAGAGTGCTGAAAATAGAATATATTCAAAATCTGCAAGGAAACTCTCATTAAAATACTTCTAAGTCACTAATTCTACAGCTAAACCTGGGTATCACTGAGGGCTAATATGCGGATGGAAACCAAACCCACAGCACCATATTGAGGGACAGGTATTTCATTTCATCCACAGTCTAGCCAAGACTACAGCCCTTCAGGAAATTGTCTGGTAAATGTTATTTTGTATGAAAATACTGACTTATCAGAAAATAAATTTAGAAATTTCCATTTCAACTGCCTTTCTGTTCCAAAAGCTATGTAAGAAAAAAGTTCTTTTTTTGTGTGTTTGGTCTGAAAGAACTCTTTATTTCATATTTTGGCTGCTTTTTTAATTAAAAAATTAAGCAAAAATTTGTAAGTAATTGTAAAAAATAGCTCCCATTCACTGAAACTTTATTTACATACTGGTACCATGTAAATATTTTTGAGAAGGCAGTAAAAATTATTTCAATAAGTAAAGAACTACAGTACTTTAGGGCAGAGGTGCCTGAAGTATTCTATCAGCAGTGCAGACAAACTCAGTTTTGTTCCTGCAAAACCAAGGGGTCTACTCCTTGTTCTAGCAGCTGTTTAGCAGACATCTGATAGAGAATCTGTGCACGCTGGAGGAAAGCACCCAAAGAGCTGTATTTGGCATTCATGTAGTGGTAAGGAACAGGTAAAGTGACCAACTGAGACCTGCATCTATAAGAGGCACAGTTTCCCCACATACCCAAACCCCTTACCAGTGGTACTGCAGAAACTGATTTGGCTTTCCAGGGCTGAAACATTGATAAAGGAAATAGCAAAGATACACAGCATTTTGTTTCTCCCAGTTCTTAGCTGCCCTCAATAATTTGCACACTACCTGTAAATGCCATGTACACGGTGGCATACCAGTGGGAACCTGAGTTTGCTGATGGTGGAAAGACTGATGATATCTCTGTCTCTTTTGAAATGGAGGAAAAAACTTCTCACATCCCTCTCACATCCCCATCTCCATCAGAGCACTAATTTAAATCTAGCACTACGTATATGCTTCTCCCAAAGGAGAGGAGGGGAGGGGAGGGGAGGGGAGGGGAGGGGAGGGGAGGGGAGGGGAGGGGAGGGAGAGGAGAGGGAGAGGAGAGGGAGAGGAGAGGGAGAGGAGAGGGAAGTCATTTCTTCCTGGAAGTTAGTATCTTGATAAACACATCATAATACAACATTGTTAAATGGCACTTTCAGATTATGATTCTCATAGCAATTCCAAATGTCACACAAATGCCTTCGGTGCTGCAATGTATTAGACGTATTTTCCTGGATGAACAGCATACTGAACCAACTGCCAGCAAATCTAGAAAATTTGCACAGAAGGGCTGCCTGTCTACATGGGAGCAGCTGGTGGATTTTCACTCCATGTTGGAGAATTGGTTTGGTTTGGTTAGTTTCGTTTGAGGTAAGTTACTGAGACTCAGGAGGGAGATATCAGCTGATCCAGGGGGAACAGATTATTTCATACTAAATGGAAATAAATGCACACTCTACTTGCTGTAAAAAATGGGGGGGGGGTGTGGAAATAAAATGGGTATTTTTAGTGATGTTGAGTCAGATTTTCTCTTGTGCTCTGCCTTTCTATGGCTTCACAGTGGGAAAGGAGGACAATACAGAACTGCGTATTTGCTGTTGGGAATTTTCTTTGCATGAGTGTCCAGTAGGAGCAAAGCAGATGTGGATCTTGACATAATGTTCAGTGTCGCTCATTCCCATAGCAGGACCGATAGATCATGTATTGAGAAAGTGGCATTAGGACTGGAATAAGATGGACTCCTTCGTTCACAACTGTAAAAATGACTTGCTGAGTAGCAATCTTTCATCCTCAAAAGAATGGCCCAAAAAGCCACAACTGATTACATCATCAGAACTTTGCTCCCCAAAGTCTTCATGGTAAGCATATGTTTGTTAACAAAATAGTTTTTCAGAAGGGTACTTAAAATATGTACATAGTACAGATGTGGCTTTTCGGAGGCCTCCTCAGACATGCTGGAGTTGATTCTCTTATTCTTACTCCCAGAAAAAAAAGGACCTATTTTGACTGATTTATTGGTGGGAGTTGGATATAACCCTAAAGAGACATGTGGTTTCCTCTGCTAAAAAGCAGAACTATGAGTGCCATGAGCACTGTGGGTAATGAAAGCAAGTGAGGATTCTCAGTAGGTGAGAGGCAGAAATCAGGAAAACAAAAAAAAAAAAAACCAAAGAAACCAAAAAACCAACAAAAAGGAGGATTTTCTTTTAAGTGAGAAAGAAATTCTTCATAGATGGAGAAAGTAGATTCTTGGTAGAGTGAACCCAGGAAGAGTTAGTAAAATTAGATAGAAGATTTTTTGTGCTTTCC
The DNA here is from genome assembly GCA_009769605.1 of Bucorvus abyssinicus. Lineage (NCBI taxonomy): Eukaryota > Metazoa > Chordata > Aves > Bucerotiformes > Bucorvidae > Bucorvus > Bucorvus abyssinicus. The sequence continues at coordinate 28,151,431 of CM020028.1, read as the reverse complement.
TTGAAATTTTCCTTCATCAGTGTGAGTACTGGGGAGTGCTGAACCCTGCTATTTTGTTTCTTTGCTATTCCTATATTTAATACATAGAAATCATCAGACTTCTGCGAGAACAAGAGCTGAGATTTCACTTACTTGGGAGGGCAGAGTGAAAGTCCCACCACCAAATAGTAGCTTTATAAAAAAATACAGTATATTACTGGCACATGACTATTAAGTAATGTAGTTTTAAGAATCCAAATGGGTATGAAATTAGTGGCAGTTCCGAAAAGCTGTGAGGATGCACATTAGTTGCTTTAACATCTATTGAAGAAACTGTGGGCCTAAGTGTCTTACTTTTGTTTGTATCAGTCTCTGACTGTTAAAGAGATAAGTGTCTGACAAGTTTCATTTCAAAGAAACCTCTCTGTGACTAACAATGAGTTGATCTCATTACTGCTTCTTATCAGTCTGGTAAAGAGTAAAGCTGAAGTTCAATTTGTCAGTCTTTCTTCTTAATCAGTCTAGGAAAAAAATGTCTTTAAAGTAACTTTTCAGGGGAAAAAAAGGGAAAACTAGATGTTCTTATCTTTTGAAATCTGGGACATAGCCAGAAGCTACATTTTTTTATTAAAATAACTTTTATCAACCTAAGAAATTAACTAGTCTAGAAAGAACATTTATCAAAACTGTGGTTAGTCTCTGAAAAGCAGTTAGGTCTGAGCAAAATGAAATTAAATAAGAAAATTCAGTGCCACTGTGGTACATTCCCAAAAGCAGCGCGTGGGGAAGGGATATAAAACTGCCAGCATACATTAAGTAGTTTAGCATTATCACACAGAAAAAGTTATTACAGAATTACAATTAAAGGTGCTTAAGTATATTCCTACAATATTATTGCCAAAGGCCAAGAACCAAGACACTTTCACTCATATATGTGAGTCTCATTCACTGAGACTCATCACCTTCAGGTTTACAGGCATCCATGATAGAGTGAATCAAAACACCAATACCCTCTTGGTTTGATGCTAGGTCTCCTATATCACTGGTGTCACTTGTATGGTATGCTCATTTAAAGAACCTATTGGCTGGCATTAAGTCTTCTTGAAGTGTAGTTTTGAGGCAACAAAAATTCATCGTAAAGAATTTCAGTTGCCTCAAAGTTTCAGAGCAAATAGGAGGGTAAGACTCCTGAGAGTAGGGTACTATAATCAAGTATTAGAAAATATGGAATGATTAACAAAATAATGGTATCCAAAGAATTCAGAGAACGAGGAACAGGGCAAGATGGAGTGTCTGTGGAGAATGTAACAGCAAAGGACAGTGGACAAATCGGAAAGAAAAGGGTAATTAGTAACATCACCTGAAAGAACAGGGAAGTCCAAGAATTGGCAAGGTGAGCTCAATGACACTCAGCGTCAAGAAAGCGCCTGAAATGGGAAGAGACTTAAAGTGTCTGAGTGCAAGAAGTCTCTCTACCATTCAGGGGTTCAATGTGAGATTAAGCAAACAACCTGAGCTAGAAATAGAAACGCTATATTTAATATAAAAGAATTTTTTGTAGTGTTAAAAAATTATTATTCAGGCCTTCAAAGTTCAGGCTATTGATTAAAACAAACAAAATATATTTCCCTACTTACTTTATTGTATACAGGATATATTTTAGTCAAGTATTTCAGCTTTATTTCACAACCTTGATGCACAGGAGAGGCTTTTCAGAAATTAAAGTTGAAATGCTCATGTTTTTACAGGAATTCAAAGGAGCATGCCAGCTTCTTCAATTTAACAAAAAAGTGGGTTTAAAAAATTGATTTTGCATCTGTAATGATCTAAAAAAGCACGGGGAAGAATATGGAAATGAGTTATGAGTAAAATTCCACACAACTAAAAGTTGGTGTTGGGTAGGGAAAGTTTTGCTAAATATGGCATGGAGCAGTGCCTGTCTGCCCCTTGGCATTGTCCTAGGTGGGACTGTGTAGCATATTTGCTACATTTGCCCAGTACAGCTGTCTCTGCCTCAATTGCGTGCAGCAAACACAGCCTTCAGTTCCTGCTGCCCCGTCACATCACTGCCTATGCTTGACTCAGCAAGCATCTTTGTCCCCTGGCCCTGGCATGTATGGAGAGTGGGGAACTCCTGATGAATCTCTTCTTTCCTGCCCTATCTTCAGCACTTCCTCCAGCTTGTTTATGTTACATCCTGTGACCTGCCTGACAAAACTTTACTAAGCATTTTCATTTGGATGCCCAGTTACATTTTCTTCTATGAGCTTGTCTTTTTTGCCAATCTACATCTCTCACAGTAGACCAAGTTTATAGGGTTTCCAGTACATTCCTCAAAATGAGGCAAGGATAAGGCTAGGATACATTAAGAAAAATGTGGCCCATAAAAAGAACTTGAGCCACCAGTGAGACTAGAAATACGAAGCTCCAAGACTCTAATTCAAATAATGTAGTGATTGTTATCCTAAAATAAATTTATTCATTGCATTTAAAAAAAAATATTTCAATTATGGACAACTTTTCTTCTGATGTTCCTAAACTGGGAAAAATGCTTAATCAGTCCTCTATCTTCAGTATCTTTCCTTGTAGCAACCATATGCCATAAGATATTTTGACAGAAAACTGCCAGTAAGTCCTTTCTATGAGGATAGAAATGAAAAAGTCTGTGAAAAAAACCATAATATAATATAGGTGGAAAACAGGTTTAAACATCCATTTTCACAATTTTACTAAAAAATTGTTTGAGTCAAAGACATGTTGGTTGAGAGAGATCCATGCAGGTCATTTTGTCCAGCCTCTCATTTAAAGCAAAGCAAGTGATGTTGGTGATAGTTTCTTCTTCTTTGCCAGAAGGAGCATAATGTTGATGCTTCCTTCCTCCTCGACTTGGGACTGCGTCTCAACTTTTTCTGACATGCTTTCATATTGTTCTCTTTCTCCATTGATCTTCAGCACTATATTACATGCAAATTTATGACATCCAGAATGCCAGATATATGCTGGGCATTTGTTCTTTGTTCTCTTTGTCCATAAAATTGTGGTTTTTCCCTGCTCCCACGGTTACATTACACTAAATGACCATTGGTTTATACAGTTGGAATCTTCACTATCATCTCCCACCACATCAGGCAGTGTCTATATTCCTCTCTGATGCATCCTGCATTTATCCTAGCTGATGTTTATCTTCAGATCCTAGACTCTTGTCATTTAGTGATAACTGCTGCTTTTATTTTTATTGTTATTAAGAGAAAATTATTTTCCTGAAAGTTGTAAACACTACCTTCATGTTACTACCTAGGTCTTTGCCACAGCTTAAAGGCTAGATGCCTGTACTCGTTTCCCTAGAAAACAAATGAAAATAAAGACCTCTTTCATCAGTATACATCAGTATCCTGATCTGAGGAGAAAAAGGATGTTGACTCATGATGTCTGAATGCTGAACTTCTGAAGATTGGCCAAACTGATTGGTTAGGAGAAATGTCCCTCAGAGGCAATAGCAAAAAGAAAAGAAATTATTGTATTTGGTTAGTTTGCAAGTATGAGAATGAAACAAAGTGCAGATGATGAAGAAATATAAGGGCAGGAGAATCTGCATGAACATCAGTGTTTACAGGAACGGTGACGAGGGAGAAAGAAACAAGGGCAATAATAGTAAGTGAAGAACACTTCTTCTGTGGCAGGCACATACTCAACAAGAGCAGTGTCAATCAAATGCAAGGAATCAGCTAAAGTGGCTACAGCACAGCACTCAGTGAAGAAGTTAAAATGGCTGCAGCATGTACAGTGTGTGTTCGTTAATCTACAAACAGCTCAAGTTGTGCCATCCACCGTGACATGAAGAAGCATGAGGCAGGGAGCAGGCAAACAAATGTAAATGAATAAAATGTGATTGATTATTAACAAGGCCAGCAAGCAGGTGAAAAGCAAAGGCAGTTAAGACTGAGGGTTGAAAAAGCATGGTTCTTTGTATTGACAACAGAAAAACGCTGAACACCACCTGCAGCCCTGCTCTGCTCAGGGCATTTCCAGCCTTGCACACACGTGAGGAGCTGCAGAGCTGCTCAGGCAGCCTTTAAGTCTCCCACAGCAATACTCCATCCTTCTGGCCAAGTTTCTCTAACTGTTTGGAATTCCTGCGTGCAACTTTTGTCTTCTCCAAGCATATCCTCACATTCATACAACCACGCCACTCCACCCCCCTTTTTAATCCTATATTAGTGTAGTAAGTAGGAAACTAGGAGTACCTGCCCCACTATACACATTATGTATTGCTAGCAATAATGTCTACTCCATTCTTTCAGATCCTTTTGGCTCTACAGTGTTTTGCTATTTCTTTGGCCTGTCAAGATCTTTACTTTCCTTCATTACTTCACTTATTTTTATTGTAACACAGGAGCAAATACATGCAACTTGCCAATGAAATGGAGAAAGGCACCGTACAGACAGCATATTGCAGTCAGTCTGGAAACACACAGAAGAGTGGTAACATTTAGAATCTTTAGAGAAAAGGACAGCCACTGTAGACTTCCTCCAGTGACACTGACAGTTTTCTGTATTGTTTGTACAGAGTTTTTTGGAGAGGGGGTAAGAAGCTTTTTTTTTTTTCAAGTATAAGTAATTTAAATGATTCCAATGGACATGTGTTATGAAAAGGAAGGTGAACAGGTACAATCAGTTATATAAGTATTCTGCAACAGAATCTATCAAGAGGTTTTGTGACCCGTAAGTCATAGACGTTGTTTGTTTAACAAGACTGGCCAGGATGGCTGATCAGTGGCAGTTTCTCCAGCAGCATCAGGAATCTGAATATTGCCCTTCGAGTAGTTGAACAGGCTATAACATTATCCACTCTGTGAAGATGGACAGATATATTTAGTCTGTGATGGGACATAGTACTTACGAAATTACAGTACCATTTTCTGCCTGGATGCTGACATTCTAGAAACACATTACACATATGTACAATATATTCAAAACCAAAATAAGGCCCTGGGCTTCTCAGCAAACCTGATTTAGTTTGTCCATAGTAATTTGAAGTGGAAGACCTTAAGCATCAGAAAAATACTGTACATATGGCTAAGAAGGAATCAAGCAAAACTTGCGTCTCTTGAGATATTTTTGCACCGTGACTTTATAGAGTTACATATTATAGATGACGTATCAATCCTATTACACTCCTACTTTCATCCAACATTAAAGCACACAATACAGAAAAGTATTTTTTCATAGGTACACTTCTCTTACAAAGATCTTTAGGCAGAAAAAATACTGGAAAATTACTTCCCCAAGTTTCTGTTTTAATTATAAAACAACCTAATTATTTTTGTTTAAAAAAAAAGAAAAATGAGACCACACTTGCACAATCCCTCAAAATTAATTGTTTTTCTTAAAATTCTGTATCTTGGATAAACCTTTTTGTTAAATCTACATGCAATCATATTGCTCTCTAGCTACTTCTATGAAATTAGAAATCTCCATGAAATATAAGCAATTGTGTTACTCTCAAAAAAATCTTTCTTGTAAAGAAAGGGAAAATGAGCTGTTTCTGTATGCTATTTTGGTACAGTTACTCTCAAACATCATTATCAACTAAAACAGCTATTCCACATAAGTAGATTTATATATAGACGTATAGAGTTCTGCATACAACTCCATAACTACAAAAAGATATAGACATCTATATTCAGATACATAAATACTGCTCAGTCCCCTGTTACATGTAAGTGAAGAAAAAAAATTTCTATATTTAGAAGAATTAATATTAATAATACTTTTCAGAATAAATATCACAAGCTTCCATTTGAATTTGACGTTTTCTATGACATAAATAGTAAAGAGTAGAAACATGTAAATAAATCAAGGACCAAAAACAACCCTTTGTAATAATAGGTGCCCACTAAATTTATTAAGGGGAAAAAAAGCCTTTGTACCTGAGCAGAAGTAACTTCTTGATTCTTATGATACTAGCAGTAGTGACTTTACCGATGCTGTGCAGAGGTAGAGTTCTAGCTAGAAGCCAGCATTTTTGCAGGTCACTGTGGTGCAAAGAGCCTTCCCTAAGGGAAATGCCGATGGAAAACATCTTGAAGATCAGATTGGCTAGTCATTGTAATTTCCATTAGGTAAAGTGCACAAGTAAAGGAGGAGTATAACATAGTCAGTCTCAGTGAGAAACTTTATCCACACAATGAAATGTGCTGATTGCTGGGGAAGTATTTACTTCTGCTTCTGCATGCCCACAAATTGATAACTGTAAACTTTAGCTTACAGTTCTGTCACCTAGCTGCTATGACATGAATTAACATAATGGCCTGTAAGGGACTAGACTTTCTTCAGTGTTAGTCCATTGTGTTTCAACAGGACAGAAGGTGTACTTTGAAAAGGGAGAGGGAAAAGATGGTTTCATGTCAGCTGATAGGATACAGAAAGGGATGAAAGGAAGTTTCCTGTGAGTATGAACTCTTCATACAATGTGAGAAGGTGACATTAAAAAGGCATTTGTGTGACCTTGCAAGAAAAGAAAATTATGAAACCAGACAGAGGTCTTGAGATACAAGGCACTGATAGATAAGCAACAAGCAGCTATGGCAATCTCAGTTCATTACAGAAAACATAATCAGAAAGATCTGATTCAGTCAGGACATATAGAGATGCCGTGTAGCACAGGAAAAAATGCTAATGGTGTCATAATGTCAGAATTATTGTAAGGTACAAAACATGGGGCTGACCATGAAGAGTACTTGGATGCTACGAGACATGCAAGCAGGCTTGGCAAATTCTTTCAAGTACTGGGGTGTTCAGAAGGACATCCTTGCCAAAACACTCTTCGGGAAAATGCACTAATTATTGACCCTACGAGAAAGCTACCTCTTCATCTCTGTATCAGTTTCAGAAATTTAAGCTTTGTCTCCATTTTTCCCACCTTCATCTTTCTGAAGACGAAAATGCCCTGTAAATTTAATTCCAATTCAAAACCAGTTCTTGTACAGCTAAAATCCCCAATTTCCATATCCTGAATGTTTTTTTCAACCTTGTTCTATTGCAAGTATGTAGTATATACGTGTCAACAAATACTATAAAGATGGAACAATATAATTTCCTCAGACTCTAAAGGGAATTATCAGTTATCCCCAAAGAAGTAATATTGGGCTTTGGAAGGTATGTTTCCTGCCATTTTTAATTCCTTGGGCAAGACTCCCAAGCATATTCCAGGTAGATTTTCTATGAGGGCCATACTTATATGGCATGTGTGGGCACCTAAAGAAGAGTAAGATTCATTGTGAGGTTTATAAAAGCAATTAAATTAAAGGTGGATTAAAATAATAAAACCTAAGCCGAAAAGCATAAAATGTGAAAATAAAATTTCAAGGTATTTAAACACTAAAAATCTGAATTAAAGTGAATTTAAAAGCACACACCCCATGGAAAGTCAGTGAGCTTGTGTTCCTCTGTTATTTACGAGCTTAAGAAAATTCCACCTTTAGCAACTGTCACTTTTTGATTTTGACCAAAAAAAACAAAGAAAAAAAAATGCCCCAGTCTAGACAATAACCAAACTTAATCTCATAATTTAAACAGTCTTAAGAGGAAAGATCACATAAACATTTTTGCTTGTTTCCACTTATTTTGTTGTATTAAAAATGAAAATTAGGGGGCATATAGCACCATTCTTTGGTTACCACAAGAGCACTGGCTGCCAAAACAACTTTTGATAAAGCCAGTGAGTTGACTGAACTGTTTCAGTGTTCATTGATGGCTGTTACCCGTACCAGTGTCCTGTAGTTGCTGCAATGTAATAATAATCCTAAGACAAAATGATGTAATCTCCCAGAGTTCTGTTGAAAAGTAAAATGAGTGAAGAGCACATTATGTTTGGTCCATCTGAAATGTACTTCATGACATTTTACAACAAAGTTGCAATTAGTGTCATGGATGTTGCCGTCATGCATCGCAAACAGTTTCTTGTCTGTCAAATCAGATCAGCTGTCACAATTCAACTGAATTGAAAAAGTTGTAATTAGAAATTCCTACTTTATAAAATTTCCAGTATACTTTAGCTAAAGTCAAAGTAGTAATTACACAGATTTCATTCAGAAATGCAGAATTTAAGCTTTTTTAATAGAAATGTCTTTTCTACTTTTCTGAATGCCAGGTGTGATTATGAAAAATGGAGGTTAGCCCGGTAAGTAAGTTGTTGTTGCTGCTGTTTTTTAAATCATGTATTAGTTACATATAATCCTTTATCCTTTAATTTTTTCCTATGTGGAAAGTTAAGGCATTTACCATAGAACCAATAAAATGTAGCAGACATGTTAAAGAGGAGTTCAGAATCAGAGACTGAGTTTGCATTATGGTTTTTCAGGTCCTCAGAGAGACAAATTCCACCAGAAAGTTATTGTTGATAAAACACAGTGAATGATCCAGAAAGCTGAACTACCTGATGCAGCTACAGCCCCACAAAGCTGCTGGCTTGGGCAGAATAGGGAGGGAGAATTAGTTTTAAGCCTTTCATCCAAGCCACAGATATCTACAGGGACTGTTGTTATAGTGAAGGCAGTGCAGCTTCATGTGATATTAAACAATTTATGAAAGGCTTACAGCTGCAACTGGCTTCATTAATTTATTAAGAGGTATTTTAATTAGTTTGAATGTCATGTTACCTGTACAACCATGAGATTTAATCCTTCAAAAGAAAATACTTTCCAAGAAATTTCTAGACTTTTTTTGCACAAAATTTGCAAATATTTCTGCTTCTTTAAAAAAAACCCAACTTCTTAAACTTTATTCTGTCGCAAAGACATTATTCTGACAATTGCTTATTGCAATTTGCTTATGTCTAATCCCAACAAACTCACCAACACATTCCTTACAGAGTAACAAAGTAACAGGAATAACAGAATAACAGGGAAATACTAGCAATCAAACCTCTGTCCCAAATTTCTGCAGAAAGTTAACAAGGGAGTGAATAATGAAGGAGTTAAATTGATTTATGAGCAGATATAAAGTTTATTCACTGTTGATCATTCTTTTATTTCCAGGTATCCTTGATTTGTTTCCCATTTGAATGTCCATCTCATCTTTTTTAATACATTTACTCTCTTCTTTTATACAAAACCCCATATTTCAGGGCTAGAAGTCCTCAGTAAAAGCACACTGAAACATCCAAGTAAGTGACCTGATTTTTAGAAATGTTGAGACTCAGCTCCCCGTATAATCAATATATTGATTCCACATACTACATTCTCTGTATGCAGTTGAAAACATACCAATATTGCCATCCCGTATTTCATCAGGAAGCCATAAAAAATTTTAGATACATCTGCATTATTGACAATCTACGAGGGCCTCTCCGACAGCAATGCCTCCTATTTTATTACGTTGGCCCACGACATCAGAGGTGGATGTTGGTGGTGTGGCAATAGAGGTTGAACCTTCCCACCAATATTCCACTAAATTTTGTTGCCGTATGACAGAGGGCAGCAGAGGGGCAGCCTGACAAAGCGACATCTGACATGGGAGTGAGCATGAAGCAAAGGGGTGTAACTGAATTCCTGCATGCGGAAATAATTGCACCCATTGACATCCGTCGGCACTGCTGATGTTTATGGAGACAAACCAGTGGGTGTCAGCACAGTGAGGTGGTGGGTGGCGCATTCCAGCAGTGGTGACAGTGATGGTGGGTCCCCTCCCCTGGGGCAGATTGTTACGAGTGCGGCACATGGGCTGTTGATCATCGCTGGGAAAACATATAGTCCATGGTGGTGACTGTGTCAAAAAACAGTGTTTTGTAGCTCAGAATTTGCTCTACCAAATAGTGTTATTGTGCTCTTTGTGTCTGTTGTCGTTTCCATGGAAATAATAGGAGGCAGTACTTTCGGAGTGACCTACATATAAGTAAGTGTCAAACTATAATTCTAGTGGTGTATAGTGTTAGTAATACTCAACATTGATTTGTAGAGACTCATCTGTGTATTTTCTGAAATGCAACAAATGTTTTCAAACTGAATGCTGTAGAGAAGGGCTTAAAAACTGTCTGACGTCTCAGATAGTTCACTTGAAATCCCCTGTCTTAGAGGTATAGTTATTAACAATACATATTTATATCCTACATCTTGTGTAAGAACAGTTTCCCTGTGAAGCCAAGTCACTGATACTGAAAGGTTTGTTCTGATTTTGTTATTATCATTCCTACCAACCTGAAAATGCCATAACTTCCCTCACCTTAAAGCTCTTACTGGAAAAATCGACATCCTATCTCTGTTAACCTTTGGCAAAGCTTGAGGAACTATTCCTTGTTCATGAAAAAGCCGTCTAATTGCTAATCTATAATCCTTTTAATATGTTGTACGTTTTGAATTGATCTATTGCCAGCTGACCCAGCAGTGCCCTGGCTATATAATCCTATTATTCACATGTTCCCATGGAGCTTTTTAATGAAGTCTGAAAGGCTTGCATACTACCGATACTAAGGAAGGTAACGCTTGTATTGCACCTAATTATGGAACATTTTATTGGATCACCTAATTGTACAATTACGTTTTGTCCCAAGGCATAATTTATTTTGATTACAAGCTTTATCATATTGTTTCCTCTGTAATATATATATTTTTTGGGGGGGGGATGAAACTTATTTACAGCTCCAATGCTAGGGTTTTAATAAACTAATAAGCATTACATTGCTTGACTAGACTGAAAATAAAATCAAGAAGGTAAAAATAGTGTTTTGAAAAATAGCAGTAATAATAATAATAGTATCTTGTATATTTAGAATTTAACCCGAGGATTTAAAAACAGTCTAAACCAATGACAAACTGTTAGACCTTAAAATACTCTTTCAGGAAAACATATTGAACAACGCTATAATTTTATAGAGAAAGAAATTAATGAAACATGTTAATAGTAAAGACACTTTGTTATCATCTGCCACCATTCTTCAGTCTTGACTCTATCATTCTTTCTTGCAGGAAATACAGGAACAGTAAGATTTTCATTGACTTCTCCTTTAGGAGTCTGGAGCAATTCACAACTGTTGAGATTGATGTAATCACTTTTAATGTCTCACACTAAAAATCAAGTATACCTTTGGACTCCATGCATTGCACAGGAGGTAAAACACATCGTCTGTAAATACTACATCAGAAAAAAAGTTTCTAATCTAGTCATCCGTAATCCAGTGCAACTTGGAAAATAAAAGCCCCTATTCTCCTCACTGATGCCTTTCACTGAGTCTTATTATGGTTTGGGTCATGTATCTCCACAAAACTTTGCACTTAGAAGAGAAATCACGCTTCGTGATGCCAGAAGAAAAATAATAGCCTGCCCTTTCAAAAAAATCACTCAAACTGATTGTCACATGTTATTCTGTCACTCATCTCAAGAAATAAGAGCATCAAGAACAAAATCTGAGTTTCTAAACTCTGCTATGCTGTGCTATGCTCTCTGCTATGCTAACTTCTTATCTCAACTTGGCAGTGGCCTCCATTTGTTTTGTACTGGAAATTAACATTTTAATATTAACCCTTAAAATTAAAGAAGGTTAAGGATGGTGTAACGTCTCAGCTGCTGAGTGATCAGCAGATTACATATGCTCCTCATTGGCAGAAAAATAACTATAAAAGCCTCAGCTGAATAGTAACCTTCACCTACATAAGCTTTCTTTCATAGATTCTGGTTCAAAATACTAGATCCACCCCACAAAGCATAACCATAGACAAGTAATGTGCAATGGAGTATTGATTACTTTATTAGCCTTACTAAGTCTTAAATATTTATACAGAAATATAGATTCACAACAACATATACTTACAATAGCCAGTGTATATTACACAGTATTGTGCAACTGGCACTTTGCTTGTGCTTCCTCAACAGCAGAGAAAATGAGGATGTATGCATTTTGTCTCTGAAATACTTCATTAAGTTTGTCTAATTGGAACGCTACTTAATTATCCAGTATAATGGCTACAGGTACGCTACTATAAGCAAGAGTCACATGTCTAATTCAGGATAAGAGTTAAATCTACTACATTGGTGTCTTGGGGGTTGTAATGTAAATAAATCAATGCAGCAGTTGCACATTACTCAACATGTACTTGCTTTCTTGACAAAATACTGGTCCTCACAAAATTCTCTAGGAAGATTAATCCCCTCTGGCAAGCAGAGGTGCTCACTTTGAGTTTGGCTTTTTTACAAGGCAACTGCTTTCCCTGGACACTCTGGGGCTTTCCATAGAGCAACCTTCTTTCCTCTCCACACATGTATCTGAATTCCTTAAAAAGCAAAACAGAGATACTGGAAATTCAGTCTTTCTCTTCACAGCACCAGGAATTTGGGACCTACCTTAGAGGACCTGTGACATACAACATAGATCCAGGCAGCATTTCCCACAACTAAGAGGCCAGGAGCATCTCTAAGTTAATTTCTCATGCTATTCTGTTTCCCTTCCCTATGTGGTAGGAGGTAACTACACAACACTCCTGAAACACTTTCCACACTATAGGAATCACCTAGAAATGAGATGTATGATGCTTAAAGAGATTTGATAAGCCAGAATTGGAGACTGAAAATTCATCTGGGGCTGCACTGAAACCCAGCTACTCATTCTGAGTAATTCTTCACCTTACCAGTAACCTCATTGTCATCCAAGGAACCTCTGAATTAGGTGCGACTCAGCATGGACAACAGAGCAACAAAGTAGGACACAAAGTTGGTAAGAGATACAAGTGGAAAAATAAGGAGTTCAACTAAAGGAAATCAATAGATTGCTCACCCCTTTGCAATACATGCTATTAGCATAAGTGCGCTCATTAGTCTGCTAATAGATTTATCAGCCAAAAGTGTTTTTTCCTTTTAGGAGTATAAACACCACAGAATGTAAGATAGTCTCTGAAGGAGACTGTTGAAAGGAGAGAACTGTGTCAATGTTGGATATATTTCCTTTGACCAGTATTAGCAAACACCAAATTATTTTAAAAAAAACCCCACACTAAAACTGGCTATGCATCAGGACATCAACATTACTCAGTTGATATCTTGACATTTGTTTGACTACCTGCAAACAGGAATTCATTAAAGCAGCCATTGAGAGAGTTGAGAACCAAGTTAGAACAATGTTAAAAATAATGTAGGCTGAGAGATAGGGTATGAAAGGCCCATAAGATTCATGGATTGAATGCAAAAATGAAAACAATCTGGGGAAACGTATGTAGAAGTTTGTTTATTTTTTACTATTTCAAATTTCTGAGATCATAACCAAAACATTTATGTTCTCCATTATTAGCATTTCAATTTCATTTCAGCTCAATTGCTTAATATATTATCTTTGAAAGAAACAGAAAAAAAAAGTGGTTAAGATTTTAGTTTTGGAGGGAAGGAGAAGAGGAAAGAAATGATTCATGGTATCTTGAATTTTGACATACTTATACCTATTATCACTATCAGTCTATTTCCACATTATTTATAAGATATTTGTGATAGTTTATAGTTAACAACTACAGTTGTGTAAACTGATGTCCTAAATTCTTTGGGACGTGCTGAAGTAAACTGGTACAGATTTACTTGAGTCTTAATGTCTTTTGGGATTTTTTGTCAATCAGTTAAACCATTTTTAATTGCTCTCAAGAAATTATTATTTACTTCCATAAGGAGTAGTATTAGTTGCCCCATTTTATAAAGTTAACAATGAGATGACCTTTTCTTTCTGGGAGTTAGTGAATTATTAACTCTGCAGGTTGTCAATTTGTAGTTTGGACGCTGCTGATCTAGGCTTTGAACATCTCAGCAAGAAGGCTTTAAAATTTTCTATTGTTTAAGATACAGTTAGAGAATCTGAAAAGAGTGAAAGTGATTCAGTTACTGCTGCAAATATATTGATGAGCTCTCTTAAAATTATCAGATTCTCTAGTATGTTAGACATACTCTGTTACTAGGCTAACTTTACTCCAGGAGTTGGCTGGTAGATCTCACTGCAGACATTTGCTCCCGACCTCATGCCTTGCAGTCACTTTGAAATTGTGAACAAAGTTTCCATTATATGTAAATCAGTAAATTATTTCTCTGATTTTTGCTAGATTACATCTGTTATTTACTTTCCTCAGAAATATGTATTAGAATTCGCACATCATCAGTTCATCTCAAAGATTAATTATTACTTCATCATAATAATTTTCAAGTGAAATATGTGGTACTTTTCCTACAAAGTAGAGCACAAATTTTAATTAAGTTTCCCAAAATTAAACTGACTGGCTACTGCATCATTTTCCTGGTACCATACTGTATTCCTACTTTTTAACAACATACCATGAGCAAGAAATTATTTAGAAAATACTGACAGTGAATTCACAGATTAAGCACCCGTTGTAAAGAACAAATCAACTGTATTTAAAAGTCCAAAGCAAAAGTTAATTGTAAATTGTCATAACTATCTGATTTGGGAGTAGATCGATCAAACAAAGTTAAGCAGCAATGTATTTCACAAAATAGTGAGAACCTTGCGGCAAAGCCATCAAACAGAAATAGCAACATTAATCAAAAATGGCTCACTGCAATAAGCTAAGGTTTAATAAGTCTAAATGTACTGAAGCAAAACATCTAGTTAACCCTACGTGCTCTGCTGAATCAGCAGACTATGCCATAGGTTGGCTTAGTAAAGCATATCTGTATCATAAAGTAATTGAAGAAATCAATTCCTGTGGTGCCAACAGCTTATTTATTCCCATTGTAAATAAAATTTTAGTACAAAAGAGGGATATTTATAGTTCATTTGCAGCAGTTAAAACTAGATATTTTGTCTGTGCTAAGTCCGATGGAGAACAGTATTACCTGAGGGATAAATTCAGACTGTTTCAGGAAAGTCTTCTATTTTTTCTTAAAATCTGACTAAAAAGCAGGTTCTAGGTAAATGTTACCAAAAAAAGGGGAAAAACATTTAACTACATTTTTTCCCGTATTTTGATTTGGATCTTTTGTAGCAATGCAGACTTATCAACACTGTTTTTTTCTAGGATAACTCTTGAGAACATTTCTAAACAGCCTAGTTATTTTGAACAGATTTTCTGTATAGACATGAATTATAACATTCATTTAGCTTATAGAAGACCTGGAATCATATTCCCAAGTATTATTCTTCCATTTTTCTATGCTATTTGTTATCATGGCTTGAAACTCTTTAATTTTGATCGAATATCATGTTTAGATGCAAAGAATCTTTCTGCACATTTCTGAAAATAAATCCATACTGGTACAGTCCCACAGAGCAGTTCATTTCTAAGTGAAATTTTTCTTATAATCTCTGGTCAGGGATGGAATAAACAGTCATCAAGGGGAATAGTTGCCTTATCCACTGAGGTTGGATGTGGATCTTAAAATGGAGATTTTGAAGATTCTAATGAAAAAAAAAGTGTCTTCTAGTGAAGTGCCTTCTTCAGTAGACCCAGAGAGAGGAAGATGAAAGTTCAGGGACCAGTCAATAATTGTAATAGTTCTTATAAGAACTGTTTCTTGATTTTTACTAAGTAAGGCCGTATTGATCATGACATAAAGCTGTATGTGCTTCTAACTGCATGTTAATTTATCACTATTTGTAAACACTGCTTTATGCTTTAAAGACAGTCACTGACTCATGCATGGAAAATAAAGCCTTTTGTTTCTGCCAATTGCTGAAATAATCTTTTGCAGACTACTCAAAAAACCAAACCAAACCAAGAACAAACAAACATACAAACAAATAAAACAGGGGGAAAAAAAATAAAGACTTTCATTTTCCTGTCTCTATTTTGGTCTATATTATAATAGGTGGGGTTTTTCTCAAAGCTGGAACAATAAAAATAAACTTTAAAAAAACCAACCCATACACAAAACCTCAGAATACTTGAAACATGTAAACTTTTCAAAATATCATAAACATTTTCTCTTCTGCATTTTCCTATGTCTAAAATGGCATCAACTTTATGACAGCACTTGCTAAGCCGCAGTTATATGTGTAAGCTTTGAGGGAGAAAACACTTGATGACAAGATACAAAATTTGGCTTGCTGTGGAAAGAAACATTAAATATAGACAGAATATTGATTCCTCATAGTGTAACATGTTTTGACAACTGGAATCAGTGTAAGACCTAGTCCACTGATGTGAGCAAAAAGACCATTGGCTTCCCTGTGCTTTGTATATTTAAAATAAATAAATAAAAACATTCTAATGTAATTGTACCACATGCTTTTAAAGAAAGCTTCTGGATTAAATTTAGAAAACCTCTTTTAAAAAAACCACAATTATTCCCCCAGGTATTTTCCAACATAAAAACTACTAAGAATAATGAAAATATCTTAAATTTAAAAAAAAAAAAAAAAAAGACAACTTTTCTATTTTGGCATATTTTTAATTTTCCTCTTAAACATTACCCACCTTCTCAAATGCACAATTCAATTTTCAGCACAAAAGAGATAGAACATTGATAATGGTAATGGATATTAATCTGAAATGGAATGAAGAAAAAATAGAAGCATGCATTAAAATACATTAATGTTAGTGCTTGCATAATATCATAATATGTTTTTAATGTATTTAGGCAAACTGGAAACAACTGACATTAACAGCAGATAATAAATCCCTTTATTTTGTGCATCCAGATATAATTTACATGCTGAGATCATTGTGTTCCTTGTCACATATTTGCAATGAAAATAGCAATGAAATAAATTAAACTGGCACTACTGAAGTGGGAACTGCAGAAAAATCTCTCAGGTTTTTTAAGCCTAAAAAGTATCCCAAACATCCAGACATCAACAAACGGGACGCACGGTATCATATATACTACCTTACATGAAAGTTCTCCTAACACAGAGAAACTGCCAATATGCTCTTGGAAAATATATATATATTGCATTAAACATGTCAATAACAAACGCTATCAGCTTAGTGAAACAGATGGTCAGGATTCCAAATGGATTGAATGAAGCTGATAACTTCATTCACAAGTAATAGTCAATATAAAATATGATTTTCTTAATAGAGTAGAGCACAGTATTGATAATTAAATAAACTTTTAATAATGAATCTGTCACAGAGCAAGAACTGCTATGAATCATTCATAGTTACATGCTTGAGGCAAAAAGTGAAAAATGGATGATTTTTTTTTTCACTTTTTTCTGCCAGATTTGCTCTTCCAAATTAGCTAGTCAAACCAGCTGAATAATGAGGTCATGTTTTTGACAGGGTTAAAACATCATGGGTTAGGGGGAATAAAAATAAATTATTTAATTAAGAAGGCAGCACGGCCTTAATGAGCAGTAAATTATTCAAAATTTTTTAAAATAAGAAACTATAATAGAGTCTACAGAAGTTTTCCATTGCAAGCTGGAGTAAATAATATCTGTTCTTAATATTTCACTCTGTCTAGTTCCTCAGATTAAATATTCTTTTCTCAGTCCAGTCTCTCAGTGTTAGTGTCCCTGCTTGGGCTCAGGACTGAAACACAGCACAACTCTCCCATGATCCATCCACAGAGTTCTCAGTCAGGGAATTTAAGCACAGAAGTGAGTGATAGATGCTCCAACAAATACAGTTGTTCTAGATTTAACAGGAAATCCCTGAGGTTTCTGAGAAGACGGCCCTCTAAGATCCCTCAGTCAGGAACCACACACAACGACATGCAAGCGACAGCCCTTCCCTGAATAAATTTATTCAGAAGAATGATCGGAGGAAGAGAACAAATGATGTCAATTTTGCAGATGACACCAAATTGGAGGAGAGAGTCAACAGGCTGAAGGGGAGGGCCACCACACAAAGGGACTTGTCAAGGATGGAGGAATGGGCCACAGGGGCCTGATGAAATTCAGCAAGGGCAAATGCTGAGTCCCACAAATGGGAAGGGAAACCACCTTGTAAGCAGCTTTGCTGAAGCCCACAGTGAGCCCTTGCAGCAAAGCACACCAGCAGTGTCTTGCACTGTATGGACAGGAGCTCAGCTGGTAGCTCAAGAGGAATGATTATTTCTCTACTCAGCATTTGCTACACCACATCTGGATCCTGTGTCCAGTTTTGTTCTCCCAGCACGAGACATTGATAAACTGGAGCAAGTTTACGGGACAGCCACCCAGATCGTCAAGCGCTGAAGCACTTGCCCTGTGTGGAGAAACTGAGGAAGTTGCACACGTTCATCCTGGAGAAGAGATAGGTTGTCAGGGCCTACAAAGCAATAAACAAGAAGGCAGAGACACACTTTTCACAGCAGTCCATGGTGGCTGAAAGAAAGACATAATTTGAAACAGGTAAAGCTCAACCAGGATGCACGGAAAAACTTTCTCACCATAAGGTCAGTCCAGCAGTGGAGGCGGATTTTTCAGACAGGCTGTGCAGTGTGGCAGTGGAGGCAGGTTTTGCAGAAAGGCATCCCTGCAGGTTTTTGAGACCTGACCTTACCTGACCCTGAGCAACCAGATCTGAACCCATAGGTGACTCCACTTTGAGCTGAAGGTTGGAGTAGAGAAGTCCTGAGGTGCCTTCCAAACTGAATTTTCCTATGAGGAATCAGATAATAGTTAAACTGAGAAGTTAGTCCATCTCTTGAGTCCACAACTAGATCTTCACTCCCTCTTGAGTCCTGTTCACTGAATTCATTATGTCTCTCCTGTCTGGACTGATTATCTCCATTGTTCAGAAACAGATGAGAATCCTCTGTGCTATTGGTGAGATCACAGCAGCTACACTGGATGAATGAAGAGACTACCGAAGTACTTCTTGATACTTTGAATAGCTGGTTTGTCATCCTCCACAACAACATTACACAGGCTAGTTTAAACCTTAATTTGGAGAATTTTCACTCCCTCAAATGTCATGGTTATTATGTTAGTCATTGGTACTGCAAGTTAAACTGGCTCTAGTACTTCATTGTCCTCTGTGACTCTGCTGAGTTTTGTGCAGATGAAAACAGGACAGAGACTACCCAGTCAAATAGACAATGAAGACTGGAAACAGTGCTAGAGACCTTCTTGGAGCAGACACTACTCCAAATGAGCTTGAGTGCTTCATATTCTACTTTTCATTGTTACTCTCTTTCCATCTTCATCCTTCTGAGAGTTAAGAAACAGCAGAAAACATTTCTATGTTGCACTCTGTATAGTACAGATTTATATATCTTATTTTAAAATAAGCTTAAATTACAAAACCAGATAAATTAGCTTGCATTATGCTCCATTCTGATGTGACTAGTCTTCACCCACTTAACTCACTCTCAGCTAACTTCACCATAGTGACAAAACGCTGCAAACTGCAAGAGAGAAACAACTCAGTAGATAATTGGTGACCACTACTATTGGTTCATCAGTGATGTGTGAACATCATTGCTGTGCAGCACAACTTTCCACGTGTTCCTAGAGCTTATACACTTTGTTTTCTCTAGGACCACAAGGCAGTGTTAATAGTTTGGCACAGATGTATTCTAGTCTGTCTCATTCTTTCTCTGCTGTGTCATATTTCTTCAGTTTCTTTATTCATCAGGATTTACTTTTTTACAATCAGATACATATGGTGATAATGCAAGTAGCTCTGTATTACACTCACGTTCTCAATTAGTTCCTCCCCATTGAAGAAGTAGATCCAGGACAGTTTCTCCTCTGAATGGATTTTCTTCTTTCTGGATCATAAAGCTGTCTTCCCTGTATTCTAGGAACTACTTTCATGTTTTACTGTCTTCATTACCTAATGGTTTTCAAAATGGTTATTGTTAAGTCCCCCATGAATATAGTGGCTTCTGGCTTTTTAATACTTCAAGAGCTGATGTAAGAATTTTCTATTCCAAGCCAGATGACCTATAACAAATACACGCTATCATTTCTTCATCGTACCCGTTTATTTTTCCAAGGCATATAGTACCACTAGCTGAGTCTGTTTTGTTTTCTTATTTTTCTACATAATGATTCAAATAGTTTATTTCAGGCTTTAATATCACTTTTTTCCTTCTATTTTTTAATATTTTAATTCTCACCTAGTAATACATTTGTTTATGTTTTCTCCTCTATTGTTGTTTAAGCATTTTTCTTGTCTTTTTCTTGACACACGTTACATCTTACTTCTTTACGGTTTCATCCAAACAGTCTAGACTAAAAGGTTGTTTTTTCCTTTAAACTTAAAATTAAGCATTTTACCTTGTGGGCTTTGCCAGGAAAGATAAAGATCTTTGTTATCCATTTGTATACATTCTTTTAAGAAAGAATGTTCCGTATATTAACTAACAGATACAGTAAGGCATGGTAGTTGCTAGGAGAATTTTTCACTATAACAGAACAAACAGTGGTTTGTCTGAATATAATTTATAGCTACCCCGAGGCTGCAGTAAATTATGCATCTTCTTTTATTCACAGAATGTCTTATGAATGTCTACTGAAGATACCTCTTTTTCCACCTGTGTTTTTTCCTGTAATGCTTAATATTTTTAATAGAGAGTAGTAATACATTCACAAGGGAAAAAAACCATGCTTAATTCATTTTCTATAAGCTAACATCCACAATATGTATGATTTCCTTATAAGCACACTCTGTAAAGTAGCCACCTTCTAATCACACATAACAATTGATAATGTCTAATATTTTCTTACAGACACAGTAGTAGTGGTAGAATGTCCATTCCTTCTTCTTTATCACCAAGGGCATTAAGAACATTTTGTAAGAAACTGGAGTATTTAGGAGAATGAGTGCTAAGTTTTGAGAAGTTGTGCTTCTAACTTCCTTGGGTATTTTTAAAATCTGCGCTGTGAGATCTTGAAAATCAAACTGGAGTAAATTTCCATTTTTTGAATCGGTTTCCTTTCATAGAGAATAAATGTAGTAAACTCCCTGGAAAGAGAACTCTAATTTTATAGTGTTCATCTCACTCTCACTTGTGGTTGTCAGAACAGACATACTGATATCATAGACCTCTACTATAATTTCTGGGAAACTTCACATCCTTCAGCTTACAGAATGCAAAATGATTTAGAGAATAGTGCATTCATGTACGTGTGTAAATAATTTAAGCAGGTTCCAAAGGAACTGTAAATTATCAGAATTTAAAATAAAAGTCTTGTACAAATCACAAGTATGGCTTCCAGTAACTCTTGTGTTCTCAAACTAAGCATGGGAAAAACAAGCTCACAAACAAATAAATGGAAGTTTAACATCTCTAGAATGTCATTTGTGCAATGCACAGGAGAAAAGAATAGTCAAGTTCCTTAGCAGGATTGATTTCAATATTTGTAATTACAGTTTACTTTCATGATATTAATTGTAGAGATTCAGGTAATTGTATCCAATGAAAATGCAACTGCATTTTATACACTGAGACAATGACGAGACTGAAGACAGTCCTATTTTTGGTGGATGTAGACCGTGATGTCTAAGGCGATGAGTGTCCAGACTGATACTCTAAAAACTGTGATAAAAAAATAATAGAAAGAATTTATCATTTATGGAAAAATACTCTTTTGATCTCATACAAGCCTATACTGTCATCATACTCATGGCAAGGCATAAAAGGCTGGAAAAATCACAAACCCTATCTGAACCAAATGATTCATTTCAGTCATAGGGCATGTCCAGTGAATTATACCTAATGCACAAGGAGACAGCAGAAGACAAAGGAGATAACTTAGGAAACGGACTCCTATTTTAAAAGACCAAATGGTCTTAAACGTCTTCATCAAACCTTGGAGAAAATCTGCAACAATACTGTGTAGATTGGTTACACAATTCCAGTGAAGGATTGTGGTGGGCACCGTGGCTGGATGCTAGGTGCCCACCAAAGTCACTCTATCACTCTCCCTTCCCAGTTGGACAAGGGAGAGAAAATATGACAAATGTCTTGAGATAAGGACAAATAGATCACTCAACTGTTACTGTCATGGGCAAAACAGACTTCACCTGGGGAAATTAGTTTAATTTATTACCAATCAAATCAAAGTAAGGCAATGAGAAGACAAAACAAAAAAAAACCTTAAAACACATTCTCCCACCCCTCTCCTCTTTGTGAGCTCCACATTACTCCCAAATTCTCTACCTTCTCTCCACCAGTGGCACAGGGGGTCAGGTAATCTTGTTTGCAGTCAGTCCATCCCATGTTGTTTCTGCCACTCCTTCCTCCTCAAGGGAAGGACTCCTCACACTCATTCCCTGCTTCAGCATAGGGTCCCTCCCATGGGAGACATTCCTCCGTGAACTTCTCCAGCATGAGTCCTGCCTGTGGGCTACAGTTCTTCATGAACTGCTCTGGTATGGGTCCTTTCTATGGGGTTCTATCCTTTCCATGAGGCTCAGTCCTTCAGGAGCAGACCGCTCCAGAGTGAGACCCACGGTATCACAAGTACTGCCAGCAAACCTGCTCCAGCATGGGTTACTCTCTCCATGGGTCTACAGGTCCTGCCAGGACCCTGCTCTAGTGTGGGCTCTACAGGAGATCACAGTGTCCTTCAGGGCACATCCACCTTCTCCAGCTTGTGGTCCTTCACAGTCTGCAGGGTGGATATCTTCTCCACTGTGGACCATCAGGCCCTGCAGGGTCTCTCCTGAGGCACTGCAGGCTTGCCTCGCCGTGGTCTTCACCACAGACTGCAGGAGAAAATCTGCTCCAGCACCTGGAGCACCTCCTCCCCCTCCTTCTTCACTGACTTTGGTGTCTGCAGGGCTGTTTCTCTCATGTAGTCTCACTCCTCTCTCACCTGCCTGCAGTTCCTATTTGTGCAGCAATATTTTTCCCCCTTCTTAAATATGTTAGCACCAAAGCACAACCACCATTATGGACTGGCTTGGCCTTGGCCAGCAGTGGGTCCATCTTGGAGACAGCTGGCATTGGCTTTATCAGACACTGGGGAAGCTTCTAAGCAGGGTCTCACAGATGCCACCCCTGTAGCTCCTCCACTATCAAAACCTTGACATGCAAACCCAGTACAAGGATTTCCTCTTCAATCTTTTTATTTAAAGAAAGGACACTAATAGTTACATCTAAACTGTTCATTTTTTTTCTGCTGCAGGTTTGATTTTCTTAACTGACCTTGTTTAAATTCTTCACCAGGATCACATGAGCATCAGCCCCAAGACAGATGCGAACATGGCTACAGTGGCCATGGGCAAAGATAACAGAAAAATGGAACACTGCAACAGAATGGCTCAAACTTTCCTAGAGAAAACCACTTCATCTGCCTGTGTATGAAAAAAAACGCCTCATCTTTCTTTTCAGGACTTGCTTAACCTCTTAGGCCTGTGGTATTGGGTCTTAAATCCAAGAATACTTCAGCTGGCTTTGGGAGTTTAGACTTGCTATGAAAGAAGCTTGTAAATATTAGCTAGTTTCTAAGGAAAAGTGCTGGTAAATATCACTCAAAGGCATGAGCACTGAAGAACTGGGTAGTAAATTCTTATCTTAGCCTGTGGTGACTCCACATCAAGTGAAAACTGAGACTTCTGAAGGATTTTAATGAAAAAAATAGAGAGCCTCTCCTCAGAAGAGGCAGTAGCTAAGCGCTGCTCCTCTGAGACATAGGAGTTGCAAGTTCAAGTCCTTCTTTCCAAACGAATCACAGAAAAGATCTGAGGTCTGATTTTTCACACTGCTAGTGCATGGCTATCATTGCAATGATTGGCAATGACAGGATTGCTTTTTTCTAGTTTTGACGGAAATTAAATGCTGGATAAGAGAAATTTTTCCTGATTATAAAAACCAAACAAGTACATTCATGTGGAAATATAACTTCCAATGCCTCAGCATTTTCTACCAAAACCCTCCCATTTTCTAGTATAATTTTTATAAACTCTGTTACTTAGTTCCTGGGGTTTTCAGACCAAAAAAATTTGTTTTACTGCGTTATAAACTTCTTCCTTAATAAGAAAATCCTTAGCACAAAAAAGCCTAGAGTTAGTGATTAAAGATACATCAACTACAACTTATTATATAAAAGTAAAATCAGTCATGACCCCAGTTTTCCTACCTCTGCAAACTAGAGCATTACAAGGGCTACATTTCTAGGTTGTAGCCAGTCTTTGATTCCTGAGTTTCACAACAATGTTGTACTGTGTATTACTTCTCCTCTGCGGTATTTAGAAATTCATTTTCTGCAATGTGAATTTTCTCATGTTTCACACACCCAAGAAACTTAACACACTCAGAGGATGTTATAGTGGCAACCATTTTCAAACATGTTTTTCTCGCAGTTTTTGATGATCTGAAATATAGGACCTTATGGTACAAGGTCCAAGATGATTCAAGGGAAAATTTTTCAGGCAATCTCAACTGTTTTCCAAATTAGTGGCTGGCCTGCCTCAGTATATGGGCAAGTTTTAAACATAAGCTGAGGCACCCTTCACCTTGATCTCTGACACAAGAAGAAAACAGGAAAGGGTTTGTCTGTCAGCTGCTGAGGAATGTAAATGAAGTCAGCTGGTTTATTATTAACTTGATTGATATATCCTCGGTAAAAGCACTCTGGAGCACTCCTGTTAGGTAGTGATATTGGGTGAAATAGCTGTTTTGCATCTCCCCAGTTATCATTATGCTAATTAAGTTAATAAAGTTACAGCCTCTAGCTGTAATCATATTCTTATGTGTGTATCTTATTTGCCTGAGGTGTTTGAATCAACACACTGGTCTTATCAAGTCTGACAATATACCTATTTTGTTGCATAATTACCAGTTTAAAACAAGTTTTTGGGGTTTGGGATGTATTCAGTTACTGGTACATTGAAACTTATTCGGTTTTAGGAAATATACCAAGGGGATATGTACATAACTTCCAAAGTAAAACTGCAGTTCCCACATATACACTCACATTACATCCATGAGGACTTTTTGCTGAGCCCAGGCTAGTGTAGACAATCGTATTTCTTTTTAAACAGTATTTTATAGGTCGTTACATCAAATGGATCCCCCGGTACTTATTTAAATTAGATCCTCTTTTTCTCTAAATTGGTGAGAGTTTGCCAAATATCCTAAAATCTCTCATCTCCACACAGTTTTCAGAATAATTTTTGACTGTATCGTTAAGACTTTGTATCATTTTCTGACTCTGACCTGTATAATTATAGTTCAATTGGATTTGAAATTAAAATGCAAGTGAGAGGAGAAAATTCACTTAAAACAAAGGCAAAGAAACACTTCTTATAATTCTTATTATTTAACAGTTCTGAATTAGCCTATGGAATGCACAGGCATTACTGAAACCTAAGAACAAACCAGCTTCATCACAGTTTGATCTGTTACAGTTTGAAAAAAATAGATGTTCATATAGAAATATATGTATAGAAACAGATACCTTTTTGTTTGGACATAAAACAATTTTTGAGGACATCTGAAAGACAAGACTTGATGAACCAATTAATCCAGATTATTTCTACAATATTCCTCACCCATGCCTCTGAGGCATCCAATTCCAGCCATGACCTGAGACAGGCTGTAAAGTAAATGTCCCATTGCTCTTGATAGGGAATATCATTATATGGGACCAATAGGATTAAAAGCATTTTAACCCTTCTAAGGATTATTTCCGTATTTGTTTCTTCACCTCACTGCAGATATTCAGTCTACATATGAATTAGAAGATGCTAATGAGCAGACTGGCAATATACATTCAATACAACATTAATCTGTAGGCTTGCTCTTACCAGCCTTTTAGAGTGGAAGAGACAATGGAAAACTGAAAGTGCAGGTTTGGGGGAGAAAAAGGGACTGGATGCTGGTTTGAGGGTATGGGCAGATACAGACTGAGTTCAGACTTACTGTAGAGCCTTTGGGTCCAGAACTGATTTGAGAGTTTTGGGAAAGAATGTGAAAAGGGAATCATCAGTGAGAGGGTAAGCACTTAAATAAGTTGTGGAGAGTAAACAATATTAAGTGTTTCATGCCAGGAATGGAAAGTTAAAATTCAGAAACCAAAAAGCAAACACACAATAAATGTATTCATTAAAATCAAATACTCTTAATATTTTGGAACTAACTCGAAAGATAACTGACTCATGAATCTCTGGTTTGGAAATGTAGTCTGCTGGGTTTTTTTTTTTTCCAAAATATCCAGGCAAATTTCCATGGTGATATTGGGTGAATCTTTTCCATGTTCATATGTGAACTGCTGAACATAAAAGAAGAATTGGTTGATAGACTCTCAGTGGCAATGAAACTCAGTTCAAAGAGACCATGACTGTATTATCCACACCATTATGAATAAAAGCCTTTTTTACTATGGAAACGAGTAAAGTAAGCAGAAAGCTTGCTTTCTCTGTTTAAAATACTTCAGGTTCTAATAATAAATTTCAGACCTGATATGAGATCTGCTAAGGTCAATGAAAAAGCTCCCAACAGTTGAGATGGACTTTTGCTCAGGTTTATATGCAATGTTTTTCTGAAAGAAAAATTACATATTTTCCTCTGAAATGAATTCATTGATGTTAACAGATACACTAGACTTGATGATGTACCGAAAAATTTGGCAACGTTTTTTCCCAGCTTGTGCCTTTTTTCTCCATCTGCAACTGCAGCCAGTTGTGGTTTAACTATATTCTAAAATTTAAAGATTTATCTAGATTGTTACATCATACAAATTTTGCTCTGTAATTAAATTCTCAAAACAAATCTATCATACTCTCATCTGTGATTATCTGATCAAACTGGGTCTGTTTAATTTCAACCAGTAATGCTAAAATGTCAGGAAAGATTACTACAGTCCAACTGATTTTTAAAACTGTCACTGACTCGTAAGGTCTTTGTTGGGTTGTCACAAAGTACATGAAGTCAATGGGTATTTTCACTGGAATGGCAGTTGGAGCAGACATCACGAGCATAGTGATGGTATCAGCAGTTCCATAGCGCGCAGTCTGTTCCAGTTTTGCTCTAAATGCCTCTTCCTGCTTCTGATTCATCTAAAAGCCTCAGATATCAGTAAACAGCACGAAAGTTTATGATAGATTATTTGTATAGTCATAGTTTTAACAAACTCATCAAGGATACCAATATACAGATGTTCTCATCCACCTTAGATTTAGAGAACTTAATTATGGTATGACTGTGATGTTTGGGTTTAGTTTTCACTTTATTTTTCTTTGAGTTTGAGAACTTTGAGAGGAGTTCTTTTTCCACTTCCCTCTACTTCAGCCAAAATAGCAATGCTGGTTTTAGTACAAATCACATACTTTTGGTATTGATTTCACAGACACCTCAAACAAGATTTTGAAAAGGAAAACCTATTAGGAAACTTAATCATTTGTAGTAAAATTATGTTAGCTAGTACTTGGCAAGATTGCTTTAGGACTAAGGCTTTGAAGCCTGTCACAGGTCTTAAAAATAAAATTGCTTGAGTAGTTGAGGAGAACTGCATTAAAATGCAAATTTCCAGCTGTTAATATTTCTTCAAAAAACCAATAATCCCTCAAGGCCACCAATATGTCAAATACTTAATGGAAAAATATCCCTTAGGCAGAATGGCCTTTCTAAGTTGACTTTTGATTAAACTTAAAATACTATATAGCAAAAAAAACTTAAAATCAAAAAGAGGATATAAATATCATACTAGACTAAAATGTCATAGAGAATGCAATTGGAGGGACAAATTTAAGGTCACTAATTTTAAAGTAATTTTCTACCCTTTTTGAGGATTAGCCAAGGAAATAATTGCTAATATAAGGTATACCTGTAGCACACACCTACAAATGGGCCTCGGAGGAACAGAAACTAATACTTTTTTGAAGTAATACATATGTAAACATAAAGTTGAGATATAGTTGGCATGTATAGCACAGAAGTCAAAGCCTCCACTGCCAAATACTTCTGCTTCTATTCTGCTGTGCAAAATCTGAAACTTGAGGCTAAAAATTATCAATCAAGAATACAACAGATCTTTATTTCCCTGGCTACTGAATTCTAGGACTCTACATGTCTCTGACAAACACAAAACACCGATTTTCTTTGAAAAAGAATGACTGAATCAAAAGTCTAACCCTGTTCCCATAGAAAACAGTGACAGAACATTAATGTAAGGAGGACTGAGATCTCGGTAAGATGTGGTACACTGTGACCGAGTACATCAAAATGTTGAGGAAATGAAATTGTCATTGAAACATCAAACCAGTTTCAGAACCAATACCTGCTAGCATCTTGAATTGAATATTTCCTAAGTGTTGTCCTATAAAACAGATTTATGGAAATCATAAAATGGCCATTCAATGATTAGCATACCCTGCGTCATCTTTGCTGCTGCAATGCTTTGAGCATCTCTCTTACAAGGAAAGGCTGAGAGACCTGGATCCTGTGTAGCCTGGAGTCAGGAAGTCTGAGAGGGGATCTTGTCAATGCTTATAGGGCAGATGTCAAGAGGATGGGGCCAGTCTCCTTTCATTGGAGCCCAATAATAGGACAAGAGGCAACAGTCACAAACTAGAACACAGGAAGCTTCATCTAAAAATGAGGAAAAACTTCTGTACTTTCAGGGTGATGGAGCAGTAGAAACTGGCTGCCCAGAGAGATTGTGGGGTCGCCTTCTCTGGAAACTTTCAAAACCCACCTGAATGCATTCCTGTGCAACCTGATCTAGGTGAACCTGCCTTAGCAGGGAGGTTGAACTAGATGATCTCCAGAGGTCCCTTCCAACCTCTGCCATAATACTACAATTTACAATGAAATCATTGTGGTAGCAAGGTAAAAAAGCGTGTTAGATCCGCACTCTTTGTAGAGTCAATAGATACGGAGAATTTTTAGAAGCAAGAAAAGGCAACTCCAAGTGCCCAAAGTATAATCCAGTCTCAGTTCATCTCTAATGCACTGCACACTTGGTTTTGAATAGGAATTCTGGAGCAGATCATCTTGAGTGCTACCACATGGCATGTACAAGATAACCAGGTGATCAGACCAGTCAGCATAGGTTTATGAAAGGCAGGTCCTGTTTGACCAAATTGATCTCCTTCTATGACAAGGAGACCCACTTAGTGGATGAGAAGAGAGCTGTGGTTGTTGTCTACTTGGACTTTCTTTAGTAAGGCTTTTGACATCATTTCCCACAGTATTCGCCTGGAGAAACTGGCTGCCTATGGCTTGGATGAGTGTACCCTCTGCTGGATAAAAAACTGGTTCAATGGTCGGGCCCAAAGAGAGGTAGTGATCTGAATTCAATCCAGTTGGTTGCCTGTCACCAGTGGTGTCCCTCAGGGCTCAGAATTAGGGCCTGTCCTCTTCAACATCTTCATCAATGATCTGGATGAGGGGATCAAGTGCACCCTCAGGAAGTTTGCAGATGACATCAAGTTGAGTGGGTGTGTCGATCTGCTTGAAGGTCAGGGGGCTCTACAGAGGGATCTGGACAGGTTGGATCAATGGGCCAAGGCCAATTGTATGAGGTACAACAAGGCCAAGTGCCAGGTCCTGCACTTGGGCCACAACAGCCCCCTGCAACGTTACAGGCTTGGGGAGGAGTGGCTGGAAAGCTGCACAGTGGAACAGAACCTGGGGGTGCTGGTCGACAGCCAACTGAATATGAGCCAGCAGTGTGCCCAGGTGGCCAAGAAGGCCAATGGCATCCTGGCTTGTATCAGAAATATTGTGGCCAGCAGGAGTAGGGAAGTGATTGTCCCCCCGAACTCAGCACCTTGAGTACTGTGTTCAGCTTTGGGCCCCTCACTTCAAGAAGCACATTGAGGTGCTTGAGCATTTTCCAAGAAGGGCAACAAAGCTGGTGAAGGATCTGGAGAGCAAGTCTTATGAGGGGCAGCTGAGGGAACTGGGATTGTTTGGCCTGGAAAACAGGAGGCTACGGAGAGACCTTATTGCTCTCTACAACTACCTGAAAGGAGGTTGTAGTGCAATGGGTGTTGATCTCTTCTCCCATGTGACTAGTGACAGGATGAGAGGAAATGGCCTCAAGTTGCGTCAGGGGAGATCTATGTTAGAGATCAGGAAAAACTTCTTTACAGAGAGGGTTGTAAAGTATTGGAACAGCCTGCCCCTGGAGGTGGTGAAGTCCCCATCTCCAGAAGTGTTTAAAAGACGTGTAGATGTGGCACTGAGGGACATGGTTTAGGGACCCTGGCAGTGCAGGGTGAACAATGGGACCTGATCTTAAAGGTCTCTTCCCACCAGATGATTCTGTGATTCTGTGAATTAGACAAGTGTTTTGGTCAGATAAGAAAATCTTAGATGATAATGAGGAAACAGCAGCTGCATTCTCAGCAGGTGTGAAGCAGAATAGTGCTATCTTGAAGATATGAAGATCTACAGCAGTTAAGGATATGACATTGCATTTGATCTTCAGAAGATTTGGTATGATGGTATGATGTAATATAATTTCAAAGAATATGTTTTCAGTACTAAAGCTATCTTACTGTCCTTCAAAATATAGTAATATGTATAGCTTCATTTTAATTTTTGAGGCTTCAGTCACCAACACATTAATCTACTGAATGTGAACCATCTAACAGCAATGAAATTACCCTGGGAAAAAAAAAATATAAGGCAGGAGCAGTATCAGGCTTCTATTTTTAAATAGGAGTGATAAAATCTATAGTTTGTACAGATAGAGAAAAATGTCAGACATTTCCTCCGCAAAGAAATCTGAAGTTAAAAATAAAGTTACGTTTGATGTTTTAATTGAAATTTTAAAAAAGAATGGGTTTGTTTCAGCTCTAGAACATTTTAGATTCTATTAATGTACTCTAGAACCACAGGACCAAGGCACAGATACACCAGGGTAAAATCTGGGTTTCCCAGAAATTTAGGATGAGTTTTCTCCAACATCTTTAGTTTTTGGATTTCAACTGTTACTTATTAAGGGACTGGCAGATTTCAGGTGGTTCGAAAAGAAATGTTAACACCTAAGCAGGACATATAGCAATTTATATATCCAAATCCAGTCTCTATGTGCATCTGAGTATTCAAAACTAGAGCTCCCTAAAATGGTTGAGGGAGAGAAGGAGAAAGGGAATGAAGGAGTTATAACAGGAAGTGTGATAAAAGGGTAAGAAATAAACACTTACCTTTTAGGAGAGGGATCCATGGTATGTATATCAAATCAATAAGGACTCTAGTCCTTAGCAGCTCTAATCCATAATCTCCCTGAAGAGTTGCAGAGGTACCCTAAATTCTGTATTCCTCCCAACAAGTTCTTGGCTTTTAAGAAAGTTAACTGCCCTAGATCTCATCTGAAGGTGTCTGACCATCTTCCCATATAGCCTAAGCTCCTTATACAGGATTCTGGATTTTAAACTCTGAGTTTAAAGTATACAATGCATTTCTTTGCAGTAGCTACTAATCTAATTTAGTTACCTTGAAAGACACTTCAAAAAAAGCACCCATCTTTTTGACACCCTAAGGGCATAGTTTCTGTTGAGCACCTAGAGCAGATAAAGTAGAATCAGACAAGGACACTTCATGTGATCTGCAGGTTTCCAGTTCATTGAGTGCCTAGTTCTTTTCTGTAAAAGAAATTGAGGTGTAAAGAAACAAGGAATTGTATTTCAATATTTTGATGTCCTTTTAAAAACTATTGCTTTTTCAATCACAAAGAGGTCACTTACTGGATGTTGAGGACACCACATTAAAGACAATGACAGCCTTGATTATGACCAATGATCACATTCAAATCTTGGCTATGACCAATGATCAAAACGTACTTGCTGACATAGTGTGTCACAGCAGCATTTCTCAGAGCATCAAAATAGCTATACAAACAGTTTCATTTGCAACAACAGGAGAATGAGTAGTAGCACTTCGACATTTTCAGTTTGACAAGTCCCTTAAGAAAGCGTAGAAAATGAAACCAAAACATACTTAGAATGACAATAAACAAAGATTTTTTCACTTACAGTATCTAACATGAACAAAATTACATGAAAAATATTTCAAGTACATTTCAAGCTAATTCCCTGAATTTGTCTAAGTAATTTTATCAATCCATGATGAATTCTTAGCTGTACTTCCAGCCAAAGTACATGTCATCAAAACCATGTAAGTAGTCATATTTTTTATCCCAGCTTTTCATGGTGTTTAATAATGCTTTGTTATACACTCATTTTTAGTTGTTTGTGAGTCAGACTTAGCCACAATAAGTAGCTGGGTTGAGCATTGTGAAGCTAAAGATGGAACCAGACTGTGTTTCGCATTCAGTTCAGGGAGGTTTATATACCTTTCTCTATATCACTTCAGGGAGGAAGGAAAGAAAACCTCTTCCCCAGATTCAGAATTAAATGCTATCATACTTTCATTCATATAATTAATTGTTAGCAATTTAAGCTCATGAACAGGTGATCCGTGTAGTAGGGTTATAGTTTCGTTTCACCATCACAGCCATTTTGCTTTTGCTTATCTGTCAGGAACTTCTGACAATCTTTTTAAAGTTAGAGACCTTGCTCTTTTATTTAGTCTATTTATTGATATTTCCCTTTATTTTCCCCAGGCCCCATTAGGAACTGAATTTCTATTTCAAATAAATCCAAACATTTATCATTTATTTCTCTGTTCTCCAAATAGTGTTGGGTTTTTTTTTTTTTAAATTTAATTATACCGAAGGGGTCTTTTTACATTTCAATGGGCAACCAAGAAGGCATTCTTTTTTCTCATTTACAGTTCATCTTTGAAAAATGGATTTTTCTTTTTTTTTTTTTTTGGTTAGGTAAAGATGTTGGTTGAGCATTGCCAGATTCCTAATTAATTGCCCAAATTATAGTGTTGTTTGGGGATTGTTGTTTGGAGGTGGGTGTGTGTGTGTGTGTGTGTGTGTGCATTTAAATGGCTTTTCACTTTGTTATCCAGTTATAGCATCAGATGGCCCTGTTATATTGCAGAAAATTTTTTTAGTATTCACACAGCAATAGAATAAAGAAGGTATTATGCAAGGTTTATATTTAGACATATGGTATTTTTAACTACAAATTTCAAATTTCAAAAGCCTTATCTTAAATAGTTGAGAAACAATTAAAAGTTTCCATCAGAGAAAGAACAAGAATGAGTTATAAGTATTGAGTTTCTGTAAAACATATCCCAACAATCAGTGTTGTCTAAAATTTAAATCCTTTGGTATTCTTATAAAAATCACTTAATCTACGAATTTTATTATGTTGTAAAATGAGGTTTTGTCATCAAACAAAGACAAAAGTAAGACAGAAAAAGCCTGGTAACTGACTTAGATTTAGTATCCAGCAATAATACTTATTCTGAATGCCCCCTTGAATTGTTTGTAAGTTATGGAATTTTTCTTGTTTGGTCTGTTGAGTCACTTTCATTTTGTTGGGTGGGTAAGAATATACTGATATGTTAAAAGATTAATTATTTTCTTTGGTAAGACCTTATGATTTGCTTGTCTTTTGGCTAAAGTCGCAAACAGATATATAACTTGTCACTTCCAGTTATGGTTGTTTGATCTTGGCCAGATGCCAGATATCCACCTAGGCACTCTCTCATTTCCCCTTCTCTCACATGCCCTCTGCTAGGGCAGAAAAAAGATGAAAAAACTTTGCAGGTTCAGATAAAGATAATGGCATCACTTACCAATTACCATCATGGGCAAAACAAACTTGACTTTGAGGAAATTAATTTAATTTATTGACAATTGAAACAGAATTTTGATGGTGGGAAATAAAGTCAAAATTAAATCAACACCTTCCTTCCATCCTTCCTTTTCCCCAGGCTCAACTTCACTCCTCCATTCCCAACTTCTCTACTTCCTCCCTGCCCCAAGCACTACAGTGAGATGAGGAATGGGAGGGTTACAGTCAGTCCATAACACTTCCTCTCTCCTTGCTCCAGCATGGGCTCTCCACAGGCTGCAGTTCTTAAGGGTAAACTTGCTCCAGCATGGCCTCTCCATGGATCACAATTCCTTCAGGAAATATCCATATACAGTGTGGATATGTGCTTCAGCATGGTCCTCTTCAGGAAAATAGGTGCTCAAACATGGTCTTTTCCACAGGCTGCAGAGGAATCCCTATCTCGACCCTGGCACATCTCCTCCCCCTACTTCTCTGACCGTCATGTTCATACTGCTGATTCTGACTGTTTTCCTATTTGTCTGGCATTTTTGCCCTTCCTTTAAATATGTTTCTGCAGAGGGTCCACCAGCTTTGCTGATGCACCTAGCTGTGTCCCGTGGAAGATCCATGGAGGAGGTGCTGGAACCAACTGCATCCAGCACGGGGCAATCGCTGGCCTCCTCCTACACAAGGAGACCCCTGCAGCCACACCACACACCATCAGATACTTCTGGTAAGTATTTTATGCAAAGTAAAAATCATAATAATCAAGGTTCATATACTTTTTATTAAAATACAACTAAGGTATTTAGAAAAGTGAATCAGGAAAGGATTTCTAACACATGTAAAATTTGTAGAAATATATGCATGTTTAGTAAAAACTTTCTTGAATAACAAATACTACCTTCCCTAGCATTTTCTTTCTTTCATGGATGACAGGAAGTGTGAGACTTTTAGCATTCTCTTATTTAGGCTACAGATCTTAATAAACTGTCAGTCAAAGACTACCCAATTGTATATACATACCATTATATTCACGTTCTTTTTGTATCGCACGTAAAACTGAGTGTCTCTTCAAGTCAGTAAGTACACAAGCAGGAGTTTAATAGCACATATTCACCCCAGAAAAATTTGAATTATTTTACCAATAAGTATTTTTGCATTTCTGTTAAGATTTATTTCCTATAATGGTTTTGCACAAACATGCAATAGCAAGCAACAGCTTCTTGCTATTTATGAAAATTGAGGCAATGGTATTGGATGGATGAGGAGACAAAAGGGTCATATCAACCATAAAAAGAACTATCAGAAGAAATCTGATTCATTTTCAACTTGTTGGTAAATGAATAAGGCCTCTTCATTCAATTTGCAGCCAAAACGGTTGCTGTAAAACTGCAGTGTCATAGGCAGACACTCTGTACATGCATTTTACATAAGTATGTGAATAATGTGATGCCAAAGGGGCAAAAAATCCTCACTTGTAATAAACTTCATGGCATTTCTCCATCAGCATTTTTTTAACATGAAAATTTTAAAATCTTAACAATCAACCATTTCCAAAATGCCAAAGAATAACCTAGACATAACTACATAAACTCATAAGAAGTCTGCTGAAAGGAAAACCAATGTTACTTCAAAAGTGTCTCCTTAACCCCGTGGCTGAAAGCATCCTTCAAGCTAAGCTAATCTGCCAGGTCAGCAAAGCTGGCAAAAGGAAATTACACAAGGGTCCTACCACCTGCACTACCAAATCCTGGTCTTCTCAGTGGGTGAGAAGCTAGAGATACCCAGTCCCCTCAGTGTTTCTTCTGTACTGAGAGAAGCAACGTAGAGGGGAGGAAAATTCATACATTCAGAATTGCACATAAAACCACTAGGTATGAAAAGTCTGAGGCATGAGGCAGGCAATAGGAAACCTCTTTTGGGAAGGGTGGTGTCATAAAGGCACAGTCATCATTAGTCCATTCAGAGGTCTCTGGTACTAACTGAAGGGCTCATTTACAGAAAGCTCCCTGACAAGCATCTTCAAGAACTAGTTGTGATAGAAAATTCCTTAGTCCCACCAATACAGCTTCAATTTCCATGATAACATTGACAGTTTCTGATGATGATCAAGACTGCCTGCATCCCATGCTCATAGTCTGGGACAGAGTCAAGGTCCAGTCTCCAGTGATCAAAAAGTCTCTGCATTTTGTCTCCAAAGCAAACATTCCATAGAAAACACATATAATACACTCCCAATGTCAGCCCTTGGGGAGGGGGGTGGTGGGGGGCTGCAGGGGCAGGGAAAGCAAACAAACCAGCAAACAGCAGAATGAGTATCTAACTAGTGCAATGAGTTTTGGTATACAGGCAGGACAGGAATCCCGATACATTCTGGATCTTGAGATTTATCTGTAGGAGGCGTATCAGCTGTACATCACTTCATAAAGCGATCACAATAGGGAGAGCTGCTGTGTCCCTTCCTACTACTATACCAAAATCAGATGCATAGGTGGTTTTGTTAATCTTATGTGTTGTGAAGCATTTGGAAAGTAAATTGAAAGTGTAAGAATATATTTCAACGGCATGTAACATGTTGTGTAGAGAAATATTATGTAAGAAAATTCTGTAACCATAATTTTCCCTTTAAAACACTGTACATTTTGGGTTGTTGTTCATTCAAGTGACTGAAAGTTTCTTCTGAGAGTAGTTTTTAATAGGACAAGGAAAAAAGTGTGAAAAAAGAAGAAAAAGAAAACTAATGAGTATGATGTTTAGTATGCTGTCAACAATTTAAGGCTTATGCTGCCACAACTCCAGTGAGCTGAACACAGCAGTAGTTATGAGGAGTAACGAATTTGCCAGACATTTTCAAATCCTCTCCTGCTGCGTGCTGTCAATTGAAAAACAGGGAGACAGTGATGGCAAACAATTTAAACTCAATGGATTGACCATAACTGGCACCTAAAGAACAATAAAGCAAAGACCAAATGGCAGGATCTGGCCAACCATCTTGCCCGAATATCACAGGGATTGTTGCATTTTAAGTTTTGCTTGAAAAGCAAAGTACAGTTATAGATTCAGTAGTCAGCAAACATTTAATTAGAAATAATCATGTGCTATTGGTAAAGCAAGATAATTCATGACAGAATGTTGAATATTAAAGATGGTCACACTTTTTATTTTTCTGCCTAGAGAGGTATTTCTTGATAATTTTGAGTAACAGTAACAGATAAGAAAATGACACATATCAAATATATTTCTCCAGTTTTACTGACACTCCTGTGAGAGACCAGAGATTACCCTCCTTCTGCATTTATACCCTCAGATATATTGAAATATGTATTTTTAAAAAACAAAATAGATCTTCATTACTACCAATACGCTGCACAGTTAGGATATTCATTATTTTCTGGTAAAAGAGGGATTGGACATCAGATTTTCCACTCCAAAAGAATAAGCCCCTGATTTTTGAAGTTAATTTATCCTGCTATAACTTTATTTTCAAAGTAATATTTTAGTTTGCAGGAAAAAAACCCAAAGAACTTCACAAAAAAAAAAAAAAAAAGGCAAACAAACAAACTGGGTTTTTTTCTTCCTTTCCAATGAGTAAGATTAAATATAATACTTCAGCATTACATAATTGAGCCAAATCAACTTTGCTTGAGTTCCAGTCTACTCTTCAGCAGGAACAAGAGATCCTGGAGAGGGCTGTGAAGCTATTCCTTACTCAGGGTATCAGCTAGAGGACTCACCAATGGAGAGGATTTATCTCCCTCTACTAAGAAACCCAAACCTTGTTTTCAAAGGCTGAGCTAGTCACCCCCAGATCCTGCTATAGCCACTGTAGATAAAAAAGACACCTCTAGACAATAATTGCCCTAAAATGGGCATAGATGGATCAGAGTAACTGTTAGTACCTATATAAACAAAAGTTTATATTTGCTATAAGGGAAGTCTCAATTGTTAAATTATCACTTAAACATCCATTTTTTAGACATTTATACTCTGTGCAAATTTTTTTTTTCATCAATGTAGCTCATTTGAATATTTTCCTATAAATAGTCTATTTCACTTCCTTTGAGATAAAAAGGCAAGGAGTTTTTCTCTAAATCCAATCCAACAGCCCCTATTTTCAAACAGCAGAATCAGGACTAAATATAGACAATTTGTATCATGTTGTATCCATGAAGTTAAGCAATACAAATAAATGTAATATTGATCATGCTGACAATGCACCTCTTTTTGTCTGTGATATGAAAAATAACAGCTTTCTAGCTTCTTTGGAGACTACAGCAGCAGGTTTTTGCAAGGCATGTTTGGAGAACTCTAAGTCCTCAGTATTATGAGCTGATCCTCTGGTAGCCCCCTGGAAGCCACTGGAATTGGTCAGATCAAAACTGCTAGGAGAGTTTTTAGTACACATATTGAGCAAATATGCATCTTAAACACCTAGCTGTTTTCTTCTTGTTTTTAAATATTAAAAAATAATGAGGCATATTTATTTCAAACTAAGATAGCAAGAATCGGGCATGCCAGGCTCCGAGCTTCATCTTCTCCGTCTTGATCAGGCTTCCTGTCTGTAGAAGAGTCATGCCAGGAAGTCTCTGGACTGTATGGGTAATGTACGAGGCTGTGCCAGATTTGCTTAAGGAAGATAGTGATGGATCACAGGGTTCAAATGTCTATGTCCAGAAGCACAGAGACACAGAGTCAATGACGTGATGGCTAAAGCCTTCCTTTTCGCATAGAAGAAGGGAACTGTAGCCGTGTATTGGCCACACATAAGCTCCCAGTGTTACAGCACTGAAGCAAGTGCTGACATCTGATTTTCCCAAATAATTCTCTGCCTGCTTAACACACTGTCTAAGCCCTCAGAATGACTGCAGCTTTTACTACTAGATAAGGAGGGCAGCTTACAGCAAGAATGGCAACAGGCTTATGTAACATAATCCACAGCCATGGCTGGAGCCTAGACAGAGTTTTGTGAGGCGCATATAAACCTGTCCTGGCCTTACAGAGTGTTCTTGCTATTCAAAACCATTTCAAAAAATGCTTGTACATGTAGCACTGTCACCCACTGTAATGTCTGAATTATATCATCTTTTCTGCTACATGATTACTTTTCATCCGGGATTGCTTAGTATAGTTCCTAATGCTTGAGTGCACGACAGAGGAGTTTAAGCAGGGGACAAGTGAAAAACAGAAAAGACTAATGCTCCATACATATAAAAGGGAATATTTATGTTGAACTTCATCCCTGGCTTTTAGATTTAACAGTATTTTCATGAGGAAAACAATAACATTTAAATGCTAATACATAACAAACACAATAAGAGGAAACAGACTTACCACAGTCATTCACAAAATTATTCCAAACCATTTTTCAAACAAAGGGCATTCTCTATTTCAAAACTTTCTTTTATCACTCAGTTAATAGCATCTCTTATTAAACAAGGGAATGCACAGTATTTCCAGTAATTCTAAGCAACCTGTATACTTTTTTCTTAAGCACAAGTAAGTCCTTAAAGAAATAATTTTCTCTTTTTGGAACAATGTGAAAGAAACACTGGGTGTTAGAAGGAGTCATGACCTTAATGCCCTAGTTTTTGAAAGTGAACTTTTAGGAGGTTAATCAAATTTGCAACTAGTTAAAAATTCTGTAGTTAAATAAATTTAATGTCCATACGACATAGACGTCAGTGCTATGATAAACTCATGCTGGGTGACTAGATTTGCCAGGAGCTGATTTATTCTAGGCTGGGGTTTGAGCCACTGTTCTGACATTGATTTTAATCATATTTTGAAGACAGTAAAGCTTTGGGTAACTATCATTTTCCACAAGTACCAGTGTAGGGCAGATGTTTAAAGTCTGAACAGGAAAACAGCATATTCTACATACTTAGGGTCTTCAGAGGGCCCTGACTTTTACCCCAGTCTTCCCTTACTCTGATAATGTTACAGGATGCAACCCACTTGTCTGTGTTGCCATGGTCTGTCCAAATTCTAATATCTTCAGGAAAATTCTTCTAACTAAATATAAATGCAAAAACTAATTCCAAATTGTTACACCTTTGGTGAGTGATTAAATCTTAGAGCATATTGACTACACACTCAGAGGTCTAATTACAGGCATTTAATCTGAATCTTTATTCAGTTTAGTCCACAAGTATTTTTTGCTATGGTACTGAAGTGTCTCCACACAATAAAAAGTACTTATTCAAAATCTGTCTAAAATTCAATAGCAACAATTTTATTGCCTGGACCAGCTTATCATCTTCTACTCTAAAGCAGACATAAATGCATATTTCTGAAAGATGAACATCACTGTCA
The DNA here is from genome assembly GCA_009769605.1 of Bucorvus abyssinicus. Taxonomy (NCBI): domain Eukaryota; kingdom Metazoa; phylum Chordata; class Aves; order Bucerotiformes; family Bucorvidae; genus Bucorvus; species Bucorvus abyssinicus. Next base: position 28,111,682 of record CM020028.1, on the reverse strand, counting down.
CAAGGTACAGGACAGAAAATCCAGAAAAAGGAAATGATCCATTTCTGAAGAAGCAATCAGTAGACTTAAGAGACAGTTCCTTGCTCTGCCACTGACTGTGTTTAAGTTTTTAGACATATATACCACTTAGCTTTTTTTTTTTTCTTTGGTGGTCTTCCCTGAAGGATTAATCATGTTATTTCCCTATCTCACAACATTTGACAGATAATCCGCATGAGATTCTGAAACTTTTGGATACAAGGCTACCAGTATTAGTCTATGAAAGAGCATCAGATAGAGGCTCAACATCATACTCCTGCTATGGGTTCCCCTCTTCAATGCCTTTACTCATAGCTTTTCATTTACAACAGCCCAATTCCTACACTGCACAGCTGTACAAAGGGCAGCCACCCAATGATCAAGATCTTTAGAACCAGCTTCCACACTTCATACAATCAGCTACACCAGTGTTGAAAGCTTTTTAGATGTCTTTGGTCTCAAATCCCTCTTATGTATTTTCTTTTCTTTCACGTTCTTTCTCCCACCTTTCTTTCCCATTTCTGATCCTGAACCATACTGAGCTACCTCTTGTAACACAGGCTTCTCACTCCTCTCCTAATTGGCAAAACCTTCCTGGGAGGATGACTTTTTAGCATTTCAACATCTCATATTATTGCTGTGATCTTTTCTGCATAAGAGCTGCCAGACACAAATGATTCACTTTCAGTTTGCCAAATGAGATGACTAATGGGAGTGGACAATGGATCTGTCAGATGGACCTTTTTGTCTCATTCTACCTCATGCATGTGCATATATATCACCATTTAGCTGGCTGTCATTTTGGGGGGGTGGCAGCAGTTATTTATAAAATTTTTACACATTCAAACTAGAAAATAATCCTCCTATTTTCAAAACTTATCTCTCAGAGATTACATATCCTCAAAGTCATGCTAAATCCTAGTATAGGATATAAAGTATTTTTCTAATTAATTCAATTTGGTTATGCAGATTTGGTTCTGTCTACATAATTTTTTCACATAGCATTTTTAATATTACCTCTTTTGCAAAGAGATTAGACTTCAGAAATTAAAATAAAAATCTATGTGAAAAATAGGATGACGTTGGTCTGCTTTTAACCCTAGCATCTACTTCTGTAAGCTAATGGCTGCTGAGCAGACTAAAGTTCTTAAGTTGAGATGTGACTGCATAAATCATGCAAAACAATTCAAAGTTTTCTAGACATCAAGAGGCTTGCAGACTTGAGGCATGATTGAAGAGTAATAATGTACTTTTGTCAGCGAGTTAGCCTAGGTCTGAAAAATAAACTAGCTGATTGAAGGATTTGACCTAATGATCTCATTCTTTTATCTCTGCTCTGTCCTTGTTTCCAGTCCACTCTAGATCTTTGTTCTCCATCTCTTAGTAGATGAAAATTTTCCCTCAATTCCACTTATGTAAATGAATTTCACTGAGCCTGTCAGTTTTGCTGAGATCAATTTTTACGGTACTCTTACTATTTTCAGCTGATGTGACAGACCTAGCTATAGGTAATACAAATACTTTTGGCATAGACCTGACAGAAAGTTCTTTTCCCAGAAAATTCCAAATTACTTAGATGCACAACTGTTTGACTAGAATAACAGCACTTTAGGCAAATATAGGCAAGAATCCAGAAAAAAAAAAAAACAACAAACCTCTTCGTATGAACAAAAAAACTAGTCTCAAATAGCAAGGAGCACGAAAAAATATACCTACTTAAATATGACTACTTAGGTTTTTCTTGATTGCATCATGTGATAGAAAGTTTAATGTGCATTATATGTCTTTAATCATTCCCCAACTAGAAATGATTGTTATGTTTTACCAGGACTTTTCCAAGACCCTATCAATTATTTTACAAATAATCACTGTTATTATCTAAAATCTGTGCTAAAGGAGTGCCTGTGATTTCTGTTCATGACCTAGACCATGTTTTACTCATTTTGTTCTGGCACAGAAAAAAAAATGTTCCTGACACCTGAAATAAACTATTTTCTTCATTTCACACAACATTTTGTATATTTCCAATGCAGGTAAAGAACATTCAACATCTTAATAAACACTGAGAATAAAAAGTAATTTTAAGGAACCAAATATACAGTATATATTTCTTATGCCTTTTATAAGTTACCTTATCCATAGTTGTCATCTTTGTCACCAGTGTAGAAACCTATTCTGATTTTAACAAAATTTATGTGGATGGCAATATAATAATTCACGGGTGATTTCAGAATTTGGTGTTCTTGCAGAAAATGCAGGTTTAATTTTGAATGGTTAACAGGGAAATTAATGAAGACACATGATTTAATTTAGATATAACTGAAAACGGCTGCTAACTATTAGATACCTTCCGAAAGTACATTTCTTCTAAGCTATTTTATCACAGAAAATAAAGAGATCACTTTACAATATCTTTCCATTATCTGCATCATCAATCATTTACCATGTGCTTTGGCTGTTTAAAAATAAGAACAAAATCCTCAAACTGCTGCTGCTAAAGATAACACTGCTTGAAATTAAAGGAATAGTTTTTCTTTATGTTGTCATTTTCAGAGTGCAACGAACAACTGATTTATTTTAATATGCATTCATAAAGTACTGCTGTAGTTTTGAAAATGCTACTTCTCTGTCATATGCCAATATTACATCTGTGTTATTTCCCACACAACAGGGCTTCCATAAGGAAAAAAACCACCTGTCTTGCTTTGCTTATTTTTATAGCTGATTTATTGTTTCTAGGGATTTAATCAAAGTTTCCCCTCAAAATCCTAATTTTTGAAACCAATTTACATCTTACTAGCTATTCTAAATTTCAATTGATCAGCAGAATACCCATTTTATGTTTAAATTTTTAGCTGAGAAGAGGATTTTGAAAGGGGAAATTCATCCAGTAACAAAAATTCTGCACTCGTTATTTATGCCCTCTGTTCAGGCTATAAATGAAACTCTCAGTGCTGCTTGCTCAGGAGACTTTAACCCAATTTAAAAGCCTTTGACAAAATAGGGTACTGCATTTCAGTCTCAGTTAGCCTCAGGAGAAAGCATCAGGGGTAGGGACATGAAAACATGGTCAATTAACATGACTTCAGATATGTTAGTCTGGCTCTGCAATGACATTAACTAAAATCAAGTGAACTAACACAAACAGATGAACTTCTTTATCCATCCAAATGTACCCCAAAGACTAAGAAGGATGACCCAATGCCTGGCATATCTTTTCAGGGAAGACACTATTTCCTCTCTGGAGTACCATTACATCCTTAGGTATAGCCACGTAGTCAAGTCAAACCTGAAATCAGTGCTAAATGTTGACTAATCCTTAGGGTTTCCTGTTTTTCTTGCATAGCTGCTTATCATTCAAACGCCTTACAGATGCAGTGAACTATGATCCCTGTCCTGACACCTTCTGTGATCTATGTACACTGCATACTCAACAGGCTAGCACTGGTACAGAAACCATCCAGCTCCATTAGTTGTTGCCTGCCACCTGTTATAACAACCCCTTTAAGGAAGGGCTTTTTTGGGTTGTTTTGGGGGGGGTTGGGGTTTTTTTTGTTTTGGTTTTGTTGGGGTTTTAATTTTTTTTTTGGTCAAAGTCTTCTTTTTGTTTAAATCATTTTAATCCCTCTCTGGTTTTTTGTCCCCTGAAACAAATATAGAAGATACTTTTATGCCTCTTAGTCTTCATCTTTCATACCAAACAGGCCAACCTCTGGTAATCTGCAGTAAGGTAGACTTCTGATTCATTTGCTCATCCTAATACCTTTCTCTGTACACTTTCCGATACAATTTTACTTTTCAAGAACATGGTTAAATTAAATGGTATTATTTGATTTAGAAATTCTGATTCTTCCACGAGGTTTTCTGTCTTTAGTGACTTCACCAACTAGTATTCTTAACTGCTCAAGGTGCAACCTATAGAAGTCAAGACTTCTCAAAAATTTCAAAAAATTCTTTCACAAATTTAGTCATCTTCAAAGTTCATTTCAAGATATTATCCCTTTTTCTGCTTTCCTTCATGTCTTACATTTTTTCATTTCTTTATAATATTCCAAGAATCTCTTATACAACATACTACTGAGATCATATCAGCAAGTCAGTTGTTTCTTTCATAACTATGATGTTCTGAGTGGTAAAATACTTGTAATTCTCCAGTTGATTTTTATGGATTTGTTTTATCCCTGCAACTGAAATTTTTCTCTGGTACAATATGCATTTACTCCATTTTGGGGATGATATTCAATCATATCACCCTGAATTCAGGCTTTTCTTATGTAGTTTTTTCCTCATTTAATCTATTGATACAAGACAGGTTTTGCATCTTTGACTTGCAGATCCTAAGGCTTCTCTGGGAATTTTCTGTCCAGATTGCTTCTAACCCTCAATGTTCTCCTTTAAAATTATAAATCATAAACATGCTTTTGTTTATCTTTCCATTATTATTGAGTCAACATCTTTGACTGACTCTCCTGAAAGATCCTTATCACTTATCAAAAAGAAATAGCACGTCTTTTTGTTGCTTTTATGATTACTCTGTTAAGAAATCTCTTAATATCACATGCAAAAATATATAGGTCCTACCTCCTTTAGCAGTATTTGTTCTCTAATATGTAAGTCTGTAACTGGGAATTTAAAGTTTCCTAATGTTCTCATTGAAGGCTCTACCTTCAGCCTAATTTGACCCTAGCCATTTGTCAGAATTCTTGAATGTTATTGTTCCCCACCAACACCTTTTTTATTGTTTGTCCACTAAAGAATTTGGCAAGCATGTTTTAATAGGATTTTTAAGTTACTTTTTTGAGTTAAAGTGTAGACCTAGCAACTGCCGTTAGGAGTTTGGAGTGTCCATCATAGGGTCTTTCACTAATCAAATATACACTGTCAGCTTTCTGATAAAGAGTGAGATTAACTTGCAAAACGAAAATGTCATCACTTCATTTGAAAGTTTCTTTGACCACAAGCAGCCATTCTACAATCAGTTCATTGAAATGCAAAAGCAAAAGTGGAAAATTCTTTTTAAATGTTTTGACAGACCAAAAACACAAAACTAATTTAATACATCTTGAACAGAAAAGCCTTATTTATTGTACAGATCTTAAAGAATAAACCATAGAAAATTTTAGATGTGAGAGACAAACACAAGAACTGCATTGAGCTGTGGTTTGTACAGTATGATATTGACAACGTTAAAAACAAAGCTGTGCAATGTAAGAGATGACTAGAATAATGCAGATAGAAAGAGAGAAAAATGCAAGTATTTTTACAGTTTTAAGTAAATTCTGTGATTTGTACTGGATATTTAGACTCAGAATCTTTGCAAGGCTTCATTTAGTCAGGTGCTTTATTAATCTAGTAAATGGGAAAACAACTGCAGCTGCACCGTGCATGTGAGGAAACACCTTTCTCACAGCTGAAATCCAGAAATTCTGGATTGATATGTAGCGCTTTTAACTGTTTCAGCTTGTTTGGATACTGACATGAAACAAACCTTCTAGCCAGGCAAGAAGGTTATAAAACAAGGCAAAATTTCTCCGTGATTTGTGACTACCAAGCTCTGTGTGTGTGGTAAGCCATGAAACTATTAAACTTTTTCATTGCTATCCTTTCAATTTTTTCTTCTCCCTGCCTTGTTTATTGCATTCATTGTGACCCATCTTAGATTTGATCCTGACCTCTTCAAGGAAGGCAGAGGCTGTTTTCTCCATATATTTTGTACAGAGTGAAAATTCTTTTGGACATCAAGTAATTTGTTTCAAATAATATTTGAAAGAACTATGAATTGATTTTGATAATCAGTGTTAGCCTGTCTGTTAGTAAATCAGAAAGCAATAACTACATTTGCTGAATAATCATTCTAGATTAGAATCTGAAAAGATTTGGAGAGGAATCTGACCAGCTCGAGTGGTTTGCAATTTGTCTTTAAATTCTCCTGGAGGAGTCTCATAGAGGAACTCTGACAAATGCTGTATCTCGAATCTAAGCAGAGTTTTTCAATCATGGAAACTGTAGGACTTAACAGTCCTGTAATGGCAGTCAGCCATTCAGGTATGGAGTTCATCTCTTTCCTACAACTCAGAATAATCTTATAAAGATCTCTTTTTTGTTTCCGGATGATAATCATAGCTGTCAGCTATGCCACACTCTGCAATTTCATGGTTTTCATAACCATAAGAAGAAATAAAACAAAGAACTGTCCAATGTCACAACTCTAAACTTCGCCCTCAACTCTCTTTTAACGGAAAGAAAATTAAGACAAATATGTGTTTTAGCAGTATTTGACCATTCGACACACTGCATTCAATGTATGAAACTCATAGCAACCAGGCATACACAGACTCAACAAAAGCTGACTTTTTGCTCAAATAATACAAAAAATATGTTTGCTACAGGTTTCTGTACAAGAATGTCATGACTGTTCATGAAAATTCACCTTACTGTTGCAGAAGGAACCAGAGTTGTTCAGCTTGGAGAAGAGATGCCTTTGGGGAGAACCTGAATGCCAGATCTACAAGGAGGACACTAAGAAGGGGTCTTCACAGTGGTGCATGCTGGAAGAATGATATAGACATAAATAGAAATAACAGAGCTTCAGCCTAGATGTAAGGAAATAAAATTTCACCATGAGGGCAGCCAAGCAATGAAACAGTTCTCCCAGAAAGGCTGGGCAGTCTCTGTCCTTGGAGGTTTTCAAGAACCTATTGGATAAAGCTCTGAGTATGCTGGGCAGAGCTCATAGTTAACCATAATCAGAAAGCTCCTTCCATCCTGAATTTTCCAATTATCCTTTAATCCTATATCTAACAAAAATATGGAATATAATGTTGAGCTATTCATACGGTCGTGTTGCACTTGCAATTGTATGTAGATGCATTAAACACAATATTTCTCTTTTTATCTATGGAGAAACATCACTGACAGTGTATGAGAAAAAGAAAGTTTTTGTTCAGCTGATTTAATGGTTTGCACAATACTTAGTACCGTAGGGGAGCAGGGGTGGGGAAGTTTAAGTGCTCAAGTAGCACAGACCATGAATAATGATATTAACCATACCACACCAAGCATTTAAGCATTTTGACTTATTTGAAATAAGACAGGACATTTAATCATTGTAAGCGTACTACTAATCAAAGAGAATTTCACCATGTATTTCCTTATACTCTTATATATCTACACGTACAACAACACACAGGATATGACAAAGACATAAAATAATTGAAGTAACCATTTCATAAACTATAGAATAGTGACTTATCAAGATGCATTTACAGGATTATCAACATAAATATACAGCTAGAACTACTTATAAAAATATATTTCAACCTATCTGTGACTCCACTGTAGAGATATAGCATAGGGAGCATCTGCAAAAAGTGTCAGTACTGTTGAAATTTATTTCATGAACCTGATTATCACTTCTTGGCAGGCTGCAGAGGAAGACCTCTTCACCATCTTCTTCATATGCACCTAAGTAGCTCAGTTTTAGTGAAAAAAAAGGTATCACCCCTTCTCTGTGAGTATGTTTGCATAATTTCTATAGATATCTATGGGTACAGATGAGAAACTAGTAACAGGAGAACTGGCTAAAGAGATTGAAAGGGCATGCAGAGAGTTAGCATGTGACAGTCTCCCAAGAACTGATATGCTCCAGTGACCAGAAATTCTGTTGAATCTATAAGAAATGAGAAACTGAGAATGCCAAGAGGTGGCCAAATCTGTGCAAGTCCACCAGCACACACAGGGATCAACCACAGCCTGTATATCTTGAACCACACCCAGAAAGATAATAACTGCAAAGACTACAGGGCTGTGCACACACCTTATATAAAAGGGACCTTAAGGGACTTTCCAAACACCTAACTATAAGCCACAGGTCTAACAGATTTTGAACTTTTTAAATAGCTGGAGCCTGGGGAACCAGCTTACTGCCTTGCAGAAAATGCAGCAGGAGGCTAAAATCAGAGTACTGGAACGATCTCCAATAAAGGCAGCAATGAAATTCAAATATCTTGCAGGCTCTGTTATTGGTGATGTCTAGGATCACATTTATGGAAATGTTACTTTTGTTCCAGATTTTCTTTATAGGTTTATTAAACCTAACCACACCCACAAAGAAGGAAAACATTTTTCAACATCTTGACATTGAATATGTCATTTTGTCTTGTCCTAGATGTCTCACTTTACTTACTGTTTCCATACACAGGTGGTGACCTCTCCTGTCAGTTAGAGACAAGTTATAACTTTTAAGGTCCAAAATAGGCACAAATTACTATTTTGTTTACTCTCTGATTTCATATTATTGCTTTGATTTGTAATGTACTGCAATTTCATTTGCAGTCTGTACTATCTTTCTAGGGAGATCAATTAAAGATAACCAGAAAAATTCTTGATTATACTCAGAGAGTCAATTTTAATATTACTTACAAGAGGGGATTGTAATCTTATCAAAGATGTAATCTCTCCAGTTTTGCTTTTGCTTACTGGGAGGTTTGAGCATTGTAATTCAAACCAATGTGGTATGGAAGATGAGCAAAGTCCAATTTATTGGTGTTCCATCATATAAGCTAAATAAACAACAGTGTAATGAAGAAAAATCAAAGCTGCAAAAAATACTTCCAGTAAGACATCTGCATCTGAAATGCAATGTTTCTGATAACAAATTCTAAGAGGAAGTGAATTTCAAAGCCAAAGCAGTGAGTGACAGAGGAATCAAAATATTACCAATTTCAGAGGAAAATAAAATATCTTACGGGATTCAGAATGACTTTATATTTTCTGCATATTCAAAAGATGCCATAGTAGCCTTGAAAGAGAACAATGAGGTATCTTGACTCCACTAACTGCTGCCTTCACTGATCATGGAAATGTCTGTTACTTTTTTTTTGTACAGCATTTCATGAACGGTTAATATCGGTAACTTCCAACACTCATTATAAGGTGGGTGTGAGATCTTTGTCTTAATGAATACTAGGCCTGGTATCAGAATGTATAACTTTAGATACCTAGTTTAAGACTTTTGTAATTAGACTGTTGAGATACATAGATTATATTTCTATGAAGCTTCCATTTTGCATACATGCTTTGGGGCACTGAAAATCCAAAGCATTTGCTATTGAACAGATGTAGGCATTTTAGGTCTGCTGAAATGAGTCAAATTCTGCTGTAAACACTAAAATATTGGGGTTTAAATAGGATTCAGATAATCAGTCAGTAACTTCCAAAATACATTGCTAGTCATTATTTGCACATAGGTCTAAATAAAGAGGGCTGAGAGAGGATGGAGTCATTTCTTGTACTCTGGAGGCCTTATCCATAGAACGTTGGTCCCACTGAAGTAAATGGAACCAGCTTGATATATAAAGATGCACCAAAGTGGTACTGTCTCAGGTTCAACAGAAGTTTTATTTCTGCTTGTTCTTCATTGAGTGCAGTACTTATTTCAGCTGCTTTGAAATAAAAAAAATACAAAAAACTATGCACAAAAACATTTAATTATTTGGGTTTGGAAGATTAGGCAAGGAGTGGAGAAACATAGCATTTTGTGTACCTTTAGTTAAATTTTTGTAAGAATGTAAGTGACTTTGACCTTGCAGCAAAGAAGGCTAAGTGTCCTGGGTTTCATTAGGAGTGTTGCCAGCAGGTCAGGGGATGTGACCCTTCCCCTCTGTTCAGCACTGGTGAGGCCACACCTGGAGTACTGGGTGCAGTTCTGGGTTCCCCAGTACAAGAGACATATGGACATGCTGGAGACAGTCCACTGAAGGGCCACCAAGATGATTAAGGCACTGGAGCATCCCTCATAAGAGTAGGGCTGGGACTATTGAGCCTGAAGAAGGCTCAGGGTGAATCCCATGAAAGTATCTTAATAATAAAGATACGAAGGGAGACTGTAGAGAAGACAGTCAGGCTCTTTTCAGTGATGCCCAGTGACAGAACAAGAGGCAATGGCCACAAATTGAAACACAGAGGGTTCAATCTGAACATCCGGAAACATGGTGAGGGAGATGGAGCACTAGCATAGGTTGCCCAAAGAGGCTGTGTACTCTACAACTTCGGAAATATTCAAAAGCCATCTGGACCTAGTCCTGGATAACCTGCTCTATTTGAGCAGGGTTGGATAGGATGATGTCAGGATGTCCCTTCAACCTCAACCATTTGATGATTCTGATTCAGTGACTCAGGTATCTCACAATCCTTTTGGAAAGTATCTGAAGTATATAAGGGCTTTCAAGACCAGTTTTGGCAAATATATGCTCATGATACCAGGGGAGTGGGAGCAATGACAAAACAGGAGTCACAAGGAACTGGGCTCACAGTTCAGCAGTACCACCCATTGGTGGGTCTGCAATGCCTGAGTTCAGCTACATTGCACCTCACAGATGTAACTTGGTCTATTGGGACTTAATGATGCTACAAGGTCTGCATCCACTGAGTACCACATCCATGAGATGAGCTGAGCTGAAAACCTAGTATGCGCTGCAGGCCACAGGCAGCCTCACACTTATCCCAAAAGACAGCCACAGGGCCACCTAAAAGCAACTTTGTCTGTGGCAGCACCATCTTTTGTGCAAGTCTTTGGGGACCATTTTTAGAAAGATGTAGGTGTCTTTTAGCTCATCAGACAGGATCCCAGTGATCCTAGGTAGATTTGACTAAGCTGGTATGTAGGCATCCAGGATCACACACATAGATGTCATGGAAAGAGTGGGAGCAGGGAGTGGAAGAACTGAGCTGGATTTGGTAGCGTCAAGACAGATAATTTGTCCCACTGTGGATGTCACATGAAATTAGACTTCTCGATTTCTCTTTCCATTTACAGTACCTCTTTCAGACACAGCTGGCTGTTGTTTATGCAGATGTTCCAGCTGTTAGGGACTTTAATCTGTCCCTTCTGCTACAGAGTTTACAGGATAGAAAGGCACTTTATGTGGATTATATATCATTCACAAACTAGATATTTCCAGCTTCTGTAATAGTCCATCTTCAAGGCCTCAAGGCTGGAGCTAGTGCTCTGAGTAGCTAATTAGTAGGAAAGTTGTAGCAGTGCTTTGGTTGCTTTGAAGCCACCACTTGCAGGAGGCTGTACACATAACTGAATTGGACACCTGGGAGGTTAGCCTGTAGTTATAGCTGCGAAAACAGCAGCAGTGCCAATACGATGAATCTAAGCACCAATCTGTTGTTTTGGGAGTCTGAATTAGGTTGAAAGCCCTAGCACATAACTGTCAAGGAGACTTAGGGCTACAGTTGTAGCTTGTGAGGTACTATCTCAGGTCCTAAGATAGAGTACTCATATCACTCCAGTAAGTGTATTTACCCTCTCAGAAAGGGATGATTGCTTGGACTAAGAATCCTGAGAAGACTTGTATAGCTTCTGAATGGAAGAAATTTCAATTAGGAAAGACAGCTGTCTCTTCTACTCACAACAGTGTGGGGTAGATATCCCAAAACTCGTGTGCATCTCAGTGACTTATGAAAACTGGACTTCAGGTTCCCAAGTCATTTTAGAGTGGCATTTCACTTCTCTTTCTCAATTTCTGGAATAAAAGTAACGATTATTCCACCAGAAAAGAGTAGATGGTAATGGCGGAGTTAAATATGGTACATTCAGGGCTTATGTTCCCATGAGACATCTTTCTCACAGCAAGACTCTCTCACTTCCTCAAGCAACAAAACCAGAAATGTCTTACTTAAAGCAGCACTGGTGGAAAAAAATTTTATTATTAGAGAGTGTCGAACATTACCCTCTGATACTTACATGTGTTCCTCCTGTTAGCAGTTAAAATCTGAGATGCTGACCCCCTGGTATAAAATTTTAAATTTGTAGCAATATTTAATGAAAATATAGTCCAAAATTTTTCTAACCTACAGTAAAACCAGTTTTGCCTACCTGCTTCATGTTTAGAAAATCTGACATATTTTAAACTAACCTTGGGGTGACACTAAATGCCCCGTGTTTATTTAGTCATGTTAAATAAAATTTGCCACTCAGCAGGTCTAGCTACAAAACATAAGGCTTACTGACACTTTTCTTCTTCATAAAATAAGACTTGTAATTCAATTATGTACTCATGGGTGGAGAAAATGGTGCATGTTCCAGCCATCAGCCCCCATTGCCCACACGTGCATTCTCAGATCAAACAGATCTAATAATTCCTTGTTAAATTCATAATTTCCCATTAGATGAGCAACTGTGGCTGGTAAAAGGTAATGGTTACAGTGTGTTACACAATTAACACAGTGTGAAATGAACTGAAATATGTTTTCTAAAGATGATTTTCAATGGAAATAGAGTATTTAGACTCTTTGTATCAAAAATACAGAACTGAACGTGAGCTGTGCTGAATGTTTTTACAAAACTGACAGTGTGCTCGCTCACAGCAGCTCTTCTACTACACATTAAAATTAGTATGTTGTCAAAAGCATATCAAACATTCTTTAGGGCTATGAAAAAGAAAACTTGCATTAGAAGAAAATCACTTCAAGTTGTCTGGATATACATAAATGACAGAAATGTTTTCAGGCTTTATAATGGTTTCTGCCACAAAATGTACGAAAAATTCAGATAATCACAAGGACTGCAATGGATAATAGACAGCAGGTTTAGTGTTAGTAGAATGAATTCAGAAAAGAAAATTACATCGGTCTGAAAAAAACCAAAATCTTAGCAAAACCAGGAGTGAGCAGTTTACTGTGTTTTCTACATGATATGTGCCAAATTACCCCCGTATAACTCAAGTAGTCAGTGAACCACATATCCAGCAGTTCATAGATACAGAAGCTGCTTTTTGACTCACGCAGCTACTGTCTGTCAATAAAGAGAGCAAGTCTGGAGGCAGATACGTGATCCGAAAAAAAAAATTTCATACTCTTTTCATGTAGTAGGGCATTTTTAACTACCTGTAGGCTAAATGCAACTCCATGGAATTTAAGTCAATGAGACCATTTAACATCCCACATGGGTAAAGACACATTGCTGAAAGTTGATAGAAGGTGCTCCAGAAGGTAATGTTGCAAGTTCTCAGAAACAGAGAAAGGAAAGACTAATTTGGCTATCTTGTCCATCTCATTGGGAGGATTCAGTAATGATAGTCTATCAGACAGTTACACTTTATTTTGTAGCCTGTGATGTCTTTGGGTTGTGATAGTATTCATTAAAATCCTGACAGAAAATCCAGTGACTCCAATGTGAATCTTGTCAGAGATTTCATTGTGCTTTAAGTTAGCTATCACGTGAACAGTCAGGTACGTGTTAAAGATTGCTCCGTAACTGAGTACTTTGAGTCATGTCAGTGGTTTTCTTTAAGCGAAGAATGACAGGAAATATAGACCAAAAACCAATCCAATGTGAAAACTTTGAAGACCTGAATCCTTCAGAGTGTAAATTTGACCTCGTAACTATGACCTCTGTGAAAATGAGGCAATGTGACTGGCCTGAACAGTGAAATGATAGTGCATGAGATCTCATTCCATAGCTGAAAATATACACAAAAGAAAATATCAACACTTAAATCAAACATACCGTACCCATTTGCAGATGATGTCCAGTTAGGTTACTTCAAATGATTGGCAGACAGACACAGTTTACAGACAAATCTCTTAAAACCAGCAATTTATTTTCAGTCCACAGATCTTCCAAACTAATCTTTGTGATTCAGATTGTCCGTACATGATTTTTTCAATACACTAAGGACATTTGATAGTTCAACCCTACAAAGAAAAGATTGCCAATAATGACTCTTTTCAATAGCTCTTCTCAGAAACTTCAAAACAATGACCTGTAATTGTAGAAGAAGAAATGTTGTGTCTCTCAGCAGAACGGTTTTTCTTCAAGTGGAATGTGTGCCATAAAGGCCTTTACATGATTGTCTGGAGTACTGGTGAAGAGGACAGAGGGAAATGTGAGGATCTTCACATGGGGCATGCAGAAATGGCCATGGCTAGGAGAAGGAGACAGATCTATCTTCCTTCCTTGAACAGCAGGAAGCAGCATGAGTGAGACAAGACTGTATGGATGCAAGAGCTGATGCAGTGCCACACAGAAGAGCTGCTTAGCAGTATTTGTCTCCTCCCAGCAGCACAGTCCTTGAAAAGGTGAGGTTCCATGCTTAGGCTAATGGTTAACAGAACTAATAACAAAAGAAATATATTTGAAAGGAAGGAACCACCTCTGGCAGAATTTCTGCAGGAAATGAGCAAATTTATGCTGGTCAGGCTGTAAGGCAACAGAAAATAATTGATATTTTCGTTCTAATAGTGAACAACACTGCAAACAACCTCTGAGTGCATTGCCTAATCAGTGAACAAGTAAACAGACACTGCCCTCCATTGCAATGTAAATGTCTTTCCTCTGTTTAATTAATCTGTAGAGGTTAAGTTCACAGACAAATGCAACTTGAAGCCCATCAAGATTGTCCTTATGACACTGAACCCAAAACTTCACAAAATTCTTGCTTAGCAGATGACTGACCAAATAGCATCCTCAAACACCCAGATGCCCTTCCCCAAAAGTCTTCAGATCAAAATTGCCCTTGTTCATCTGTTGTCTATCAGGAGAGGAGGTAAAATCTACACTTCCTACAACTTTTAACAATAACACTTCAGGACATTTGAAAGCCCCTACTTTGCTTAAGTACTGACCGCAACGAACTTTTAAATACCTAACGCATGCCTAAGCCTGAGACATTTCTCTTCTTGAATCCTCAGAGGTGTTAAGTCTGGTAGGCTTTTTCAGAGCACATAGAACAGAAAAGAAGAGGAATCATAGCCTTAGAAAGTACAGCTGCAAGGGGTAAGTTGATAGCTGACTGAATTCAGGTCTTTCACTTTCTAGGCAAGTTTTGTAACTAGATGCTTCTCATAGGAATGGTGGAGACGAATGCTCTGTAATTTAAAGGGACATCTTTGTTCAGTTCTTTGAAGGAAAGGAAGGACTGAAGGTTGATTCAACTTATACTGCAGCTGTCATGAGATCTAATTCAGAGAAAAAGATAAGTCTGACCATTTGGAGACAACAGGCCAGGTAAAGAAGAAACAGAAAACTTCTTTTACCAGCAATCTGCTGAAACAAGACCAGTGTTTAATGAAGTCACTTCCTCGGTTCCAGTCCAGGCTCCACAAATTTGTTCATGTACTTTTCTACAGCCAGGCTTGAACTGACTTCACTTATCCTGTGAATTTATGTCCCTCCAGCCCAAAAGCTGTATAACGTATCACCTCAGTGATGTTCCCACATTTAAACCCATCACAGAGGTTTATTACATAAAGCCCTCTATGCTCTACACAGAGTTTCTGTGATGGCATGATGGTTGGATAGGTGAGGGGAGGGCAGTGGATGTTGTCTACCTCAACTTCAGCAAGGCTTTTGACACAGTCTTTCATAACATCCTCACAGGGAGCCTTAGGAAGTGTGGGTTAGATGAGTGGACAGTGAGGCGGATTGAGAACTGGCTGAATGACAGAACTCAGTGTTGTGATCAGTGGTACAGAGTTTAGCTGGAGACCTGTAGCCAGTGGTGTTCCCCAGGGGTCAGTACTGGGTCCAGTCCTGTTCAACATATTTATCAATGACCTTGGTGAAGAGACAGAGTGTATCCTCAGCAAGTTTGTTAGTGATAAGAAACTGGGAGGGGTGGCTGATACACCAGAAGACTGTGCTGTCATTCAGTGAGACCTGGACAGGTTGGAGAGGAGCCTAGGGAAGTTCAACAAGGCCAAGTGTAGGGTCTTGCACATGGAGAGGCATAACCCCACACACCAGTACAGGTTAGGGGTTGACCTGCTGGAAAGCACCTCTGGGGAGAAGGACCTGGGAGTCCTTGTCGGCAACGGGTTGACCATGAACCAGCAGTGTGCCCTTGTGGCCAAGAGGGCAAACAGTATTCTGGAATGCACGAATAAGAGCATGACCAGCAGATGGAAAGAGCTTCTCCTCTACCTCTACTCTGCCCTAGTAAGGCCACATCTGGAGTCCTGCTTCCACTTCTGGACCTCTCTGTTCAAAAAGACAAGAAACTGCTGGAAAGAGTACAGCAAAGGGCTGTGAAGATGATTAGGGGACTGGAGCATTTATCTTATGAGGAAAGGCTGAGTGACCTGGGTCTGTTTAGCCCAGAGAAGAGAAGACTGAGAGGGGATCTTGTCAATGCTTACAAACATCTAAAGAGTAGCTGTCAGGAGGATGGGGCCAGACTTTTCTCATTGATGCCCAGTGACAGGACAAGGGGCAACAGCGACAAACTGAAACACAGGAAGTTCCATCTAAACATGAGGAGAAGCTTCTTTACTTTGAGGGTGACAAAGCACTGGAACAGGCTGCCCAGAGCGGTTGTGGAGTCTCCTTCTCTGGAGATTTGTAAAACCTGCCTGGACACATTCCTGTGCAACCTGCTCTAGATGAACCTGGTTTAGCAGAGGAGTCAGACTAGGTAATCTCCAGAGATCTCTTCCAACTCCTACCATTTTGTGATTAGCGCAGGAGAGTGTGTTCATGCAGCTTCTCCTAACATCCATTCCTATCAGAGCACTGGCAGAACCTGTCTCTGCCTGCAAGTAATCGAATAGACCTGCACCTTTGTTTTCCTATGAAGCTACTCCACATGTTATGATAACCACATTAGAACCAGAGGTAATCAGAGTCCTGACAGCTGAAAGAGTAACCATAGGTGGGTTTTGTCTTCCAAATATTTGTAGTCAAAATTTTATAAAGAAGGATCAAATTCAGTTTAAAACTAAATGACCAAAATTTAATGATGATCAAAATGAAATAATATTTATAAAGGTTAAAATCCTTATTTTGATGAGAAGGTAGTATTAACATACAATGTGTACTTGCATAGCTTCTCTTAGGCACGTGGCACCCATTACAATGCAGGAACTTGTCTTAGAGTCATACAAAAGCCACCTCCCCAAAATTTGAACCTCTGATTTGGGCAAAGAGGGTATTTAACACATACCTACTAACAGGCCAGAGGTAACGGCTACTTTAAATCCATCAGGAACTGTCAGCATAAATCTCAAAGAAACTACAGATATCCTCGTCTGGAGAATTATTTCACTCATTAATATGAGAAGGAATTAGGCCTTTATTAATTGACACTAGTTCCAAGAGAAACGCTCTTCTGCCTTGACTTTACACACAAAAATCTAATTAAGGTTTAAAGTTTATGCCCTCTGTGCATCCCAAAAAGCAGATAAATGATAAAAGTATCTCATTCCCTCAACAAATGAAAGTCATCTTTACTGGAGAATAATCTGGTGAGTCCTCTGTTTTGGCCCCAATTAATAATTTCTTTAAACTTGTGATTATAGTCTAAAAACTGTGAAGGTAAAAAGGCCATCTTGGCTATTCTGGCAATGTTAAGACCCCACCTGTGCCATCGCAACAATTTACAATATCATTAAAGGCTATGAAGAGCTGGGGTAACTTTGAAAGGGAAAAGGGGAGGAAAGAGATACACTATCAAATACCAAAATTGCCTTGATAAATGGGGGGATGGTCTGAAATCAGTATGAGGAAATTCATTAGACATAAGTGCAGAGTACTAGACTTGGGACTTGTCTACACGAACGGGTTAGTATGGCAAACTGAAGCATGACTATACAGTACAATTGCTGGTGCATACTAACTTTTCATGCTGAGACTCTTGCTAAGCAGTAAGTATAGCTCTGTGTGATGTTGCCTACTTCACATACTGCACAGAGTCAACTAGAAGTATTCAGAGGGGAAGTTGCCACAGAAGCTGTGCTGCAAATTTGTACCCTATCTTACTGCAATTTACCAATTTAAATACTCCTTTAGGCAGAAAAAATCAACTGCACAAATAAAAAATGTGAAATTAACAAATTAGACACCATTACTGCATAAGCAAGCGTTAGCATAACCAGCACAGTCAGTGATAAATGATGAAAAATAACTATGACACTGCTATTAGGTAAAACAGTTATTAGCATATAAAAAGAAACAGAAGAGAATTATTCATATTCTGCTTTGCCCACTGATGGTAAGACATCAACCAAAATAGTCTGGTTTTGTTGGAGTTACACACTTGAAAGTGTAGTCATAGGAATTCAGTCAAACATGCAATAAGAACTGAGACTGTTTAGTCTAGAAAAACTATGGCTGATGGCTGAATCTGGTAACAATATTCAAAGATGTAAAAGAATGCTATAAAAGAATCTCCTGGGTTTTGGTTTGTTTTTTTTTTTTTTTTTTACAGTCCAAAGAGATTTGGAAGGAAATAAGTGCTTTATTTATAATGGTAATTTTCAATACTAGCAGTTTGGAAACATTGAGGTATACCATCCTGAGGGGTGCAAGGGCAGGTCAACAATGCAAGCAATGAGAAATGGGTTTATTACTTTCATTTCTAACCTCAAGACATGCCAGCTCTAGGAGCAAGACAGAAAGAGAAAGAGAAAGAGAAAGAGAAAGAGAAAGAGAAAGAGAAAGAGAAAGAGAGAAAGAGAGAAAGAGAAAGAGAAAGAGAAAGAGAAAGATAAAGAGAAAGAGAAAGATAAATAGAAATAGAAAGAGAAAGAGAAAGAGAAAGAGAAAGAGAAAGAGAAAGAGAAAGAGAGAGAGAAAGAGGAAGAGAAAGAGAAAGAGAAAGAGAAAGAGAAAGAGGAAGAGAAAGAGAAAGAGAAAGACAAAGACAAAGACAAAGACAAAGACAAAGACAAAGAGAAAGAAAGACAGTGAGAGACTTCAAGAGTATCTTCTCTTGGGGAAAAGGCACAAGAATACATGGCTTGAGAAATACTGGCTGAGTTTTGGGGCAGATTACCTTAAGAGAACAATAAATCAAACAAACACCCTTGAGAGTCCAACATACAATTCATAGTTTAGACAAACATCATTAAGTGCAGTGTAAGCTTTCTTGAGTCTTTTTCTGGGCAGGAGCTCAGAATTAGACAGCTTTTCAACTCCTTTTCATTTATCTCTTCAAATCTATAGCAGTCACGCTAAAAAGCAGAGCTTCTAGTGGCCTGTACTTGGCCCAGATATATTCTTTGCAATTAGCTGCAGGTCAGCAGCATCTATTGATTGAAGCCTGAGAGCGAGTTACTGGGACTCTAATTTTGTCTGATCACTTAGCACCCTATTTTCAGGGTCTCATCTAACTTCCTCATCTTCTCTACATGTAAACAGAGATTATAATATCAACATTGAAAAGAGTAATAAATCAACAGGGTGTTTACAGTTATACTTAAAATCATGCTTATATTTATACATATTGTTTAATTATCATTTGCATTTGATTATTTAATTGGTGTGCTATGTGTCTTCTGGTTATCCATATATAATTTGCATCATCGAGCAGGTTCTATACCGAATTGACATCTTGCATGTTATAATGGGTTTAACGTGTCTTATATTAGGACCCAGCTAACCTAAAAAAAAAAGGGAGTTTTTGAGGTGACTGAACTTCTCTTCCACAAAGAAAGTAGATGGAAAAGATCTAAAACTGGGAGACGAAAAATCAGTACCTGCTAGGGAAAGGGTGGAGAGTAAATTTAAAGAACCCCAACTGGATAAACCGAATGTTCTGAAAACGTGCAAATTCAAAACATGAAAAGGGAAATGATGATAACAGAAAGTTAATTACTTTCTCAACTAGATGCCAGGTGTTCTAAGCCATATAAGAGTAGCAAAGGGAACGCAATATAAAGCTTTTTTAAAAATAATGTTAATAACACCTAGGGGAGAAGGAGAGGAAGTGGAAGGAACAGAATAAACCTACAGGTTGGCAGTTATGACTGCATATTAGCCTGCTACCCAGAAACATACAAGAAATAGCAGGAAACTAAATGGAAGTAGTGTGTATTAACTGGCAGTGATGGGAAATTCTGTTATTGTTTTGTAATATCTCCAACCAAATCACTTTGTCTTTTAGTGATATTTAGACACTTACAGGCGACAACTTTCTTTACATCAGTTTCCAGCCCTATGAATAAAGTACCTACTTGTTTTTTTATGGCATACGTAAATATTTACCTGAGGATTATTTATAAGTACCACTACCACTTGTTACTTAGCATTTGTAAATGAGTTAACGCAATAATTTCATTAGCTTAATTTTATTAAAATACATAATTATATCTCTCATCTGCTCCTATGTATAAAATACATTAGTGTGGAGCACCGCTCGCGTGTGATCTGAAACAGGCAAAAGAATTTCAAACAAAAAGTAGAGTAAGAAAAACACATCAAACAGAGATTTACCAGTAGGTCTAAACAATTTTGCTAATGGAGTTCACAGGTGATTCTTAGATCTGTGAGGTTAGTAGTATATTAAAAAGTGTTTTAAATGGGCTGAAAGAGGTAGAGCTGCAGAAGATAGTGGTGTAGGAAAGAAGTTACTAAAATATCTGAACATTGCTGCTTCAAAACTCAAATGGTAAATGAGAAAGAACACTGGAAAACAGTGTAACTAAAGCTTGCTATTTCTATGAGAAGTAATAGTGGAGAGCTCATTAGAAGTTTTTTCATTATTTATTCATTATTTTTCATTATTTTTCATTATTTTTCATTATTTGCACTTTGAGACCTGAGAGAAACCATTCTAAGTATGAACTTGGAGGAATTTCATTAGGGAAAGGTGATGAGACCCTTTATCTTTGGGATTCCATCTAAAATGTTTCACTTATTTGTAGTGTTTAACTGTAATAGAGATTGAAGAAATGGGAGTTTTCTGAAAAGACCAACAGAGTTCTTCTGAAGTGCTTAATGAAAGACAACTTTACAGGTCATAGTTGTGCAATTAGCAAAATTATCTAAATGGAGAAAATTTGAAAGATTCCCATGAATATATGAAAGGGATGCTTTTATCTCAATAGAAGAAAACATCTGAAGGGTCTAAATTCAGTAACAGTATAGTCTGCAGGAGGAAAAAAAATAGAAACTTGTAGAACAATGATAGAAAAAGTTTGAGAAAATACTACTTCAGTGGAAGAGGGAGAGATTAGTTAATAAAAAGTTTCTCAATGTAACAGTTTTGATTAAAGAAATGGTGCCCAATAAGTAAGTCTCTGATATGCAGAGGAGACATTATCATCCCATAATATGGGTTGGTACAGGAAAATACTGGTGAGATCTTGAGAAAACACAGTCCAAACTTTTCATCAAATACCCAACAGAGGTTATTACTCCTGTTTTTTGAAAGGTACAGCTAACTTACTGGAGCCTATTAGTTACAAGTTTCATTATTTGTTCTTGAGTCATGGAAGATTCATTTGGGAATTTCCTGGTTACATGGACACACAAGTCATGTTGCTACTGACTGCCCACATTATTTATTGGGCATTACCTACAGGTCATTAGCAAAATAAAGACGAGTGTGCTTAATGTCAAACACTTATGTATCAGTTCAGTTCAGGCAGTTTATGAAAAAACTCCACACTTGGAAGGTTAACATGAATGATTTCTAGGTAAACGCCTTTCTGGTACCTCTAGATTTAAACAAAAACAAAACCAGAAAAACAGAAACAGAAACAAAAGTAAAATCAAAACCCCCCAACCACATAAAACTGTCATGAACGCAAGATCACCACGGTCTCTGCCAGTCAAGATCTATTATTTATCTTTTGTTCACCATCAACAATTATATTCTGGATTCTAAACGTAGCTGGTAGAATGGAGTCCAGAATATTTGCCACTGGAGGGAGTAAGTTGAAACTTCCTTGCAAAAAATTCCAGCTTTGCTCTGAAGTCCTCTCTGCTCTACGACTAATCAAAGTACCCAACCCAAGAAATTCAAAGATACACCATAAATATGGAATAAAAAAATTTCACTACAACTATAGCTATGGGATACTGTGAGAATTAATATGACTTTTTAGTCACGTTCCATAAGTGACCTCATTTTACCTCAGGTTATCTGTTTCTAAGTGGCTTTTGCATCTCATTTTAGATTCACTGTGGCCTAGATAAGGAACTGAAGGTCTCATGTTATTATTGCCTCCGCCAACTCTGGTTTTACTTATTGTTTATGATTAACAGATCTGTATATACATGCGGCTTTTCCCAGGATCTCAGTAGCCCTTCCATAAAATATTGGACCAAGTATCCGATTTAGTTTTTGAAATGGCTAATTTTCACATCTTCACTGATGCCTATAATCTTTTTCAACTTTATAAAAATTTTTGGGTACCTATAATTTCCTGTTAACAACAGGCAGAAGTTCATTTCACAGATCACTAAAGTCTTCCTTTATAGCAATATCTCTACTTGCCACATGGCTGAGGTATATATTGCACTAGAAATAAATCTCATACATGCTCCATCTTCTCAAATCCTACCTTTGACAATAGCACTATACTTATCTTAGAATTAAAGTTCAAGTGAGTAATTCGTTTGCTCCTGATTTAAAGCACGCACTTACAAAAAAATTACATTGCTTCCTTATTCCAAAGGCAGACTAAGATAAAGGATTTAAAATTATGTACACCATGCACAAGACATCAGTCCTAACTGAAGCAGAGATCTACCAGCTATGCCCTTCAAACAGAATAAAAAAATTATCTAGACATATTGCAATGAGAAAAGAAACTCTTGTACAAAAGAAAGTGATCTTCTCATTAATTTGGGCAGTGACAGTACTTTAACTAATTAGCAGGGAATACAGAAAAAGATTAAAAGATTTTATTTTTAGTCGTAGGATGCATCATGTATTAGATCATATTGCCAGGTGTGCACTGCCCAAGAAAACACAATATTCCCACAGTTCTAAAATTTATTGCACCTTTACAAGTGACATTTTAACTTCAACGACTGCTCCTTTCACGAACAACAAAAAGTGCTAACCTTATCCATAGATACTTTCTCAAATTTAGAGAATTAATTTGGATTTATTAAATTATTCTAAATTAATTAGAATTAATCTGTGGATTTTAGCATAATTTCTGTAAGATATTGCCCATTCTTAAAAAAAAAAAAATTAAGAAATAAAGAAAAATACTTTTTGTCAGGCAATAGCCTGTGCTTCCACTGTCAAAATGTTTTTGGAAATAGTATTCATACTCATATTTTAAGGTGGTAACAGGGTAGCTCATCAAAGGACTTTAGCATAAACTATAATAATTTCTATTTTTTTACACATGCACAAAATGAATCAGTTGCTTCACTTCTCATGAATTCCAGACTGATACAGTGGAATGAGAAGTTTTCCAAAAGGTGAGGAATGCGTGTATTTCATTGATGTATATACGAGTATTAAAAAATTGTACTTTTTTGAGACCTGGGAATATTTTTTTAAAAAACTAATTTTGTAAACTATATGCCTCAAATTTATAAATTCATTATTTACAAGAACTGTCCAGTAAACTCTTTTGAAAATCGGGAGTTCTTGACCTCAAAACTATTTCTGAATAGATATTATATACATTTCTGTATTACGCAGCTCCTAGCACAACAGATCCTTGATGCAGCCATTTGAGGTCTCTAGCAGTGTTAGACACACAGTTAAGTACAGATAACTAAAGACAAGATTCTCTTCCATTTCTACATGCAGCTGGAAACAATTTGACCACCTCTCTCACAGAAGAACATGGAGGACCTGTACAATACCAAGACCAACATTCAGTGTCTTCTGGTGAAGAAAATTCTTCGGTTCAGATGCTTAAGCTTTAGGTTGGTTTTGTTCTAAAAGTAGCAGATATTTTGTAATCCCTGGTTTTCTCTGCAATTCTCTGACACATAGTTTTCAGAGTAGTGTATAATATTCCTACAGGATTCCAAGTTACAGCATAGGATGGTTTAATCACAGTAAAACTGCCCTCTGACTAAACCCCTTAAGTAGTATTACTTAAATCTCTGGGCTAACAAGCAGCAGAGCACTACAAGACTTCCATTCCACTCTCCTGCAAATTGAATTTGAATATTTCTTAGATCATTGTAAATTAGTTCAGTAAATTTCAACAGTTTCTGACATCATACTTTTTAGTAAGGGAAACTTTGAAAGGCAAGGGTCTTTGTAAAGATGAACTTATTAGCTTGCTCACTATCCCTGCAAACTTGGGAAAATGGAGAAAGGAATAAAACTTTATAAGTGACTTCATAAGGAGGGAAGAAAGCACATTTTCTGTCCAATGTTTTATTTTTCTGACCCAGTTTTATTTTGACAAAACTAAAAGTAAAAGTCTTCCGGCTTTTTGTCACTGTTTAGAACTTTGATCAGTGATTTTTGCAATGTAAAAACCACCTGTTTCCTATATCCTGGATGCCTTTTCTCAAAAGCACAGAAGCTGACACATAAGTTCTATCACTGACCCATCCAAGGCAAGTTTAATATATTGATCTTCAAGTGCATGATCCGTGTATTCTTGCAACAGGAATAATTGGTTTCATTAAAATATCCCTATTTGTAACTTCTCTATGTAGTGAAAATAAGACACAAAGCATGCTTTAAAAGTTCTTTTTAAAAAAGTGAACAAAACCAGCCTCTTCATTTCTTAAAAATAAATAACTCAACCTTTTTTAATCTTAAAAATATACCTTTAGAGATGTACATCTTTACTATGTCTAGAATTAGTGAGTTATAGTGAGGCAACCTTTGCCTGGCCTAGCACTCCATTAAGGCATTGTTCATGTGCAAGACCCAGATACCCACACACATATTGTTTAACTGAATCAACACATTCATGTACATTAAATTCCTTTTTCAAATGGCAAAACCAAAAACATTCTTTAACAAGGTTAGCAAACATTAAATATTTCCCAGAGACTAGTTGAAACTCAATGAAATAGCACCTAAGTAACACATTACATATTTTTATATTAGATCGCACTTTCACAGCCAGAGCACCAAAAGAACTCTTCCAAGTTCATACTCAAGAATGTTTATGAAGAAGAGCAAGTTCTTCAAAGGATTAAGACTAAAAAAATCAGGTGACTAATTGTGACAGAGGCAGAAAAAATACCAACTGCTGCAATTAAAAGGAACAGAAAGATGGCAGAACAAGAATAATTCCTTTTTGTATTGATGTTACTTGAAAAGTGAATTAATATATATATGAACAGAATGTATATACTTCATATATTTATGGGAAGTTTTAAAAAAGAAAGAAAAAATGAAACTGTAGCAGTAATAGTATTTCATATCAATTTTTCAGAAATAGAAATGAGAACTCAAAGCATATAATGTTCAATTGTAATACAGATTACTGAGATTCATAATCATATTTAACACTGGAATTCCACATAATGTGAGATGGAATTTCATATTGAACTTAATGGCAAAATTCCTATTGACTTTAATAGAGTTGAGATTTTACTCTTGGTCATAGCACAATTACTTTATGGTTTATATTCAGAACAGTAACTTTCCATAGAGCAGAAAAAAAGGCAACACTACCAGCATAATCACAACTCCTGTCATACCACCAAAAAAAAAAAAAAAAAAAATGTATCTCAGGATATTCCTGAATGAGATCAGAATCTGGACTATGTAGTTTGAACAATTTCTTTCTCCAAATCTGCACAGGGTCCAGGATCTCAAAATGGTCCTGGGAAATGTCAAATGTAATGAAGAAATTCCCACAAGCAAATCTGTTCAAAGAAGACAAAGCAATAATAATAAGGAATACTCCTTTCCTACTCATACATCAGTGGAAAAATATTTACTTGTCAATAACGTTATCCGTTTGCTTTGTTTCATTCTCATTTCAGCAAGAGTTGTTTCAAATGTCTCATTTCTGGAAACATTTGTGGAGTGCTTATTGCGACTTTGGAGAAGCTAATCATGATGCTGTCCTTATGTGGAAGCTGACCCATATCTGGATTCACAGCTTTGATACAAGAATACAGAACCTGGGGGTCAGGGTGGAAGGGGGAAGAGAGCATTGCCAGGAATGATAATTCTGAAAGATATGAGATTTAATACTGAGTTCTTCTTTGGGCAGCCTTCTTTTATGCATGGACTTGTTATAGCTACTGGTTATCTGGATATTGAGGGTAAAGCATGCCACTATATATATAAAAAACCCCCCAAGCTATATAAAAGCTATGAGCTTTTTGTTTATAGGCAGAAAATTCTCTTGTACCATAAAGAGGGATCTCTTCATTCCAAAAAGAGATATCAGTGCCTCAGAGGAGGCTAGAATTAAGGCAAAGACAGGACTGGGTACACGGAGAGCAGTTCCATGTTTCCCCACTTCTAAATGATAATGAATCATTTTAAACAAACTTAATTTCTTGTCTGAGTGGAGGATTCCACTCAAGTTAGCAAGACCCTTCAGTAACAAAATGTGCTTGTTAGGAATAGGGCCCAATAAATTTTTATATATTCTACACTTATGTCTATATATATTTGCACATACACGAACACACGTATACGTATACACACTCAAACATGCACACACACGAATTTATAAATATGTGTATATATATGTACATATGCAAAGAGACAAGATTGAAAACCATGTCAAACTTGGAGCGTTATCCGCTTGTCAGAACCATTTAAACTACTATCTACACAGTACATATTGAAACTCAACTTTAAGATTTTTTTATTTTTATGTACAGTTCATTTTTTTCTCTGTAAATAAAATATCTAAATACAGACAGACTGTAATGTTGTACATGTATAGCTTTCAACAATACTTCAGCTGAATAAATGCTTTGTACATATTTCTGTCTTTTAACGGAGTTTACAGCTACATTGATAAAATGGATTCCTCATTTCCTTGATTGTTTTTAACCAATAACAAGCAGAGAGACAATTACAAGGTAATATTAATAAGCAGGTCAAATAACACCGGTTAAATTATGTACAATACAAACCATTCATACAAATGAAGACTAGGATATTGAATTTGTTACAATACTTTGTAATAAAGATAAGACAGCCACTTATAACTTACATGTTCTCTGTCAGGCATTTTCCTTCTTAGACATCAGTTGGAGAGTTTTTAAGTAGTTTAGGTGGCCTAAACTCAACCAGGTTTAAAGAATCAGAGCTTAAAGAGTCAGAGAAACAGGAAACCAGAATGTATGCCCACATGTAAATTCCAAATGTTTGCCCATCTTTACCAGTAACAGGCTCGCTCCATGGAAAAAGAGCCACCTAGCGCCACCTCGAATGTGCCTATTGGATGCTGGAAAAAAGTCACGATGATTTACTGTATCCATGTAATAAGGAATACTGAACTCTAGACACACTTTTTTCCCATTTTAACAAGTATTTACTCCTACAGTATTATTTACCAGTACACCTATTCCAAGCAGTAGAATGCATGAGTGGGGATTATTGATTGGCATGTACTCAAAGGACTTTCAAAGAGATTTCAGCAACAGTCTGCATTACAAACCATTCTCCGTCTAGTTAATCCATTTTACTTGATGATAGGTTACCCTGAAACCTTAGGTATCAGAAAATGAAAGCTCTCTTAACAGGAATCTCAATAGATGTGAGCTGAAAAGAGTGTGTGTCTCTGTGCATGTGTATGGTTTTATTCCAAATCCATAGTGATTTACAACTAGATTGATACATGGAGCTGACTGGGCAAAAATTACATTAGATTGTTTTCCACTAACATATTTGCAGCCATTTGACATCAGCAGCAGGTAGACACATTCCAGGCAATAGATGTGGCCTTCCTCCTTGAGGTTACAGCCCTGTCATATGATCTCTTTTATTCCCCAGGCTTCAGTCTCAGACACATGTTGGTCCTCACCCTGATGGGAAGTAGGGTGTGTCACTGTGGTAGTTGTAATCAGGACACACCTTCTGTACTAATTTATAATCTGTACTATAAAAGGAAATGTAAATACAGATTACTTTAAAGGGCTTGGAGCAGAGCCACGACACATGGCTCTGGGTCTGCTCCTGATAACAGGTTTTTGAAGGGTCATAGTTGCAGAGTGTGTTCTTGGTAGCCTTGTCAACCTTTTCGTACTCGATTCGACAGTTAAACGACTTGGAATCTTTGGCGTCAATCACCGTCTGTTGTGCCAAGTCAAATTCCACTATTTTTGTAGGGGGCACTAGGCTCACAGATACGTTCCCTTGACCAGTGGAGTTATGCCTGAAGTAAACACTAAACGTCCCATTGCCATGGTCAACGATTTTCCCTGTTATTAACAGATTTAGCTTCACAGTCTTGATGTTGGAATGAAAATCACCCCAGCCAAACATTTTCTTAAATTTCCCAGTCTTGACGATGGGCCGTCTCTTTGCTCTGGGCCGAGGCTCTTGCAGGTCCGTGGAGTTCCTCAGCCAGTCCCAGAGATCTTGCTCAGAATAAGTTTCTGGGGCATCGTATCGCAGGTCCAAATCTGTATCATTTTCCTTTCCACGAAAAGTCTGTGACAGCAGCCGGCTGATGGACAAATCTTTGCTACTTTCTGTCCATATATGCTTTAGTGTGGATTTGGAGCTTCCTGATTTTAGAAGTTCTGTTTTTCCTCCATTTGTTAAATTTGCACAGGTAACCTGAAAATAAAGAAGGGAAGAAGAAAGAAAGGATATATTGAGACATGTAATACAAAACCCATCATTCCCACCTAAGACCAAAATGACCAGATTTCAAAATCATAGGGATTTTTTTTTCTTGAGGAATTAAATAATAACTATATACTCAGTAAAACAAACCAGAAACATCTATTTTCCTTTTCTTTCCAAATAGTTATTACTTAAATCTCCTTTGCCAGTCTTTTACACCGGCCTTCAGATTTAATCCCAGCCATTCATATTATTCTTCAGCCTGAAATCTGTTTCTCTTATGATGCCTGTAAGTGATGAGTATGTAATGAAGTACTGCAAAATCTAAGGTACACAGCCATGTCACCTTGCAGGCTGCATGTGGCTTTCACTGGCCATTTCTCATGTCAGTACTCTTGCTTGAATGTTCTCTGCAAAGAGATTGTGTCTTCTACCATCAGAGGCACAGTCATCTATTTTTTCTGCCCCTGGAGCCCACTGTCAGGGTGCTGTCTTGGTGGTGCCAGCCTGACCATGCTCAGAGTCCACGTCATTATAAATCTAATAGTAGTAATCCAATTTCCCTATTCCTTTTATGAGTACACATTGGTCTGTGTTTTTGACTGGGACCTTCAGTCGCAACTATAAATACTAGAATAATGAAAATTTTAATGAGTTTTGCGTCGACAGTTGTACATACTGTGAGCCGTACCTCAATTAATGCAAGAGGAGTCACAGCATTTTCTTACAGTCCCTTACACATTAGCTACTGATTTGCCCTGTCTGTATCTAGTATGACATGCATTTCTCCTTCCTCACTTCACTTCTTTTTTCACACCTTCCTCCCCAAACCAAAAAGTAATCTGTGCAAGACAAAAAGTCCTTTTGTGTATTTATAAGAAAAATAGGGCCAAATTCAAAAGAAGTAATAAAAAAAATTCTGCAAAATGACATTTTAAGGAACGACAAATTCTTGCACCAAGTTCCTACAAAATCATAAAATTCAGACATAGTTACTCACAGAATTTAGTGTCAGAGCAATTTGTCTGATTCATATTTTTTCTCTTTGCCTTAATTGTGTGGAAAACAGAGAACAGATGCTGCCTTGCAGCTGTCTAACATGCAGCACTTGTAGAGAGCTCTGACAGAGCGTAGCAGGAAGGACTGGAATTGGCAGGGGACGGCAGGTAGATGGAAAGGGATCGACAACACCCTTAGTCCCATTTCCCCTCAAAAATTCGCACGAGACACACTGCCACATTTTTTAACATTTTAACAGCTCTGAAGAGGCCATCAGGTTTCTTATGTCCCTTTTCGTGGCTACATAGGAGATTATGAATATTCCTGGTTTTTTCCTGGCACAGATTTATGTGCTTCTATCATACTTGCAGTTGTATCTTTCTCTTAAAAATTAATTGAGTGTACTCCCCACCCAGGAAACCCATTGGAAACCAGCTAGTATTTAAATTATGCCCCCTCCCTGCTAGTACAACTGGAGGTATATGTCACAGAGGATATCCATCATAGCATGGCCTTTTCATTTCCTAACAATCATGGAATTGAAGCACACTTTCATTAACTTCAGTACTTTTTCAAGGTCACTTGAAGGCACATGAATAAAATCAGTCTAAATTGTCTTAATACACTGATGAGATAGGAGGTATGCCCCCAGCATTTTACAGTAAACAAATAGGTAAATAGATCTGTCACATCCCGCGCTATACCTCCTCAGTGCATTTCAGGTTGGTGGGCCAGCAAGGTTAGTATAGAAAATACGTGTTTTATTTGGGATCTTGCCAAAGAAGACTTCCTCCTCTTTTGAATGGGAGGAAGGATTAAAACACAGACTAGTATTTTGACAACCAGTTTGTAGCTGTATCTTAGTATCAACACAGTGAGCCGGGAGAGAAGCTGTAATGAAATGCACTGATGGTGCATTGGTTAATGAAGCAGCAATGAAGATGTTACAGGGAGAAAGAGACTCAGAATATAATTTTGCTCTGGCATGTGTGGAAGGAGTGAAAAATAAGAAAAGAAATGTAGTTAAAAGGAAAAATGTTCCTGTCTAACATGAATCCATCAACCTGCTATGAATCTAAGCAGTTAGCTAGCAGATGTAGCATACCTGCAATCTGCAGGTAGGGTACAGATTGCTTACCACTATATTTTTCTTTGCTCACAGCTTGTTTCTCCTTTGTTTTTCTTTCTGCATCCAATGATTCATATTTCATAGGATTACACTACAAGTTCCATGTAACAAGATATAGTAACCTTTTAAAGAGGTCTCTTTTTTCAGATGTATAAAAGTGAACACCCAGGAAAGGAAGGAGGTATTTTCTGAAACGGTTGCTGACTGATTCAATACATGTGGTTTTTTGAAAGCCAATATATTTCATAAAAATGGATGATTCAGATTCCATGCATGCTATACTACTTCATACCTGATCTAACAAATACAATTGATTGTTACTGTCATTGATTTTGTAATACCTGAAAGACTTCTGGTCATGCAGTTAACCCTGACACCTCTGTCTGTGATTTTCAGTGTGGGTAACTGGCTGCATTCATGATTAAAGACCTGAACCTGCTCTTCCTAGTCAAGTGTCTGTGTAAGCACTAGAAAAAACAGCCCATGAGGGTTAATAAAAAAGCTTTTGAATTCACTGTTCTTCACTAACATTTTCATGCCAATTGCTTTTTCATATACTGTTAGTACACTATGTGCTATAGAAAATAGTTGTATGTACCCTCAGAGAGTCAGACACCCAATAATACAGAGCATTGGTGTGTAATAGAATTTCTGCAAATCCAGCAGTTCTTTTCACGTGAACTAATTTACTATTTTCTTCCATCTCTGTTCTTTCTAACCACAAGACTGCAAATCCATGAGATTTTGCACTTAGTAGTGTAAAAGTTAGCATTCTGAAACATAGACTTATTTTAGCTGTGCATGAAAAAAGCGCCAGTTTAAAACGGCTGATGAAGAACTAAAATACTGAGCAGCCCAAATGCCATGGCAGCTTTTTTGTCCTCTTCCTTGAGTATATTTGCATATAATTCAGAAATTTGTGTACTCTGTCTTATCACTTGGTTCACTATAACCAGCATTGCTGCCTTTTCCACAGTCAAATGCCTCTCTTAGTTGAAACATTGAAAAGTTTGGCTCGGTTGTCCTGGGCCTGGCTAGGATAGAGTTAATTTTCTTCTTCTCATATGGTCCTGTGGTTTAGGTTTTTGACCCAAACACTGGTAAGACACTAATGTTCTAGGTCTTGCTGAACAGTGTTTACACAGCATCAAGGCCTTCTCTGTTTCTCTCTTGATCCCTCAAGTGAATAGACTGGCGGGGTGTGCAATAGGTTGGGAGGGGACACAACTGAACAGAATGATCTGAAATAACCAAAGAGATACTCCATACCATATAACATCATGCTTAGCAATGTAAAGGAAAAGAAGAAGTTTTAGGGAGAGTAGCCATCTTTTGCTCAAGAACTACCTGGGCATCACTCTGCCCATGGGAGGTAGTGAGTGTTGCCTTTACATCACTCCTCTCCTCTCCTCTCCTCTCCTCTCCTCTCCTCTCCTCTCCTCTCCTCTCCTCTCCTCTCCTCTCCTCTCCTCTCCTCTCCTCTCCTCTCCTCTCCTCTCCTCTCCTCTCCTCTCCTCTCCTCTCCTCTCCTCTCCTCTCCTCTCCTCTCCTCTCCTCTCCTCTCCTCTCCTCTCCTCTCCTCTCCTCTCCTCTCCTCTCCTCTCCTCTCCTCTCCTCTCCTCTCCTCTCCTCTCCTCTCCTCTCCTCTCCTCTCCTCTCCTCTCCTCTCCTCTCCTCTCCACTTATATAATTTATTTTATCCTGACCAACAAGATTTCTTGCTTTTATTCTTCCTTTCCTCTTCCCCTGTCCCACTGGGGATGGGCTGGGGGGAAGTGAGTGAGCAGCTGTGTGGTGCTTAGCTGTCCACCCAGGTTAACCCACAGCATGATCACAGTGCAATATTTCAATGTTGCAAACAGGCTGAGGAGAGGCATTTGCTCTGTGACGGTGTAGGTAGAAGGGGTTTTGAATTATTATTATGTCAGAATTGTCTGTATTGAACAATAGTAAAGAGCAAAATGATTCAGAAATGCTTATCCAACATTACAAATGTCAGTGGAAAAGCACTCAGTAAACATAGCAGACTGATCTTTGGTTCCAGATTTGTACTTTTAATGGAAAGTACAAATTTACACTACCTAGTACAGTTTCCTGATATTAAAAAGGTAAAAGCTGCTGACTGCCTGGTAACTCTTTTCCAATGAATAATGACAAATTGTTATTCTGTTTCTTCCACTGCTTGAAGGAAGGAGCAAAGACAGTGGTTTCACTGGGCACAATATCCCAGAGCGTCATTAAAAAAGACATAGGAATTGATCTGTAATTCAGTTTTTACTCCATTAAAGTAGAATACTCTATTCATTCTGCATCCTCCTTCTTGAGGGTGAAGAATTTTTTTTATGATGATGTTTAACATCAGTAACTGTGTTTTAATGAATATGTGTAGGTTTTTTAGGACTTCATAAAGGATAGGCAGTTTATTTGTCTCAGAAATTTTGAAGATTTCTTTCAAGGCTTTGAGCCCTGAATGCTTTGTCAGGTCAAACCTGAACATTTGGAGCAGAGAAAACAAAGCTGAAAGAGGATCTTGGGAAGCCCTGAAGGCCTCTTCTCAAAGTAAAATCAACTGTAGGTATATTAACATTAATTTAAGTCTGATCAATTCAAAGAGGTACAGAATGCCTCTTGATTTCTCACCCTTCTCCTTTCATCCTATTACAGTTCATTACCTATAATTACAGTATTAGTTTAGAAATTATGTATTTATTCCTCTGAATGTGTGACTACTTGAGGGGAAATGAAAAGGTAAACAAACAATCTAATACTCAAGGTAGAAAATCTCTCTTTTCAGGTAAATAACTAATCAAAACCAAGATTGTTTTTGCTGGCATAGCACTGTAAGAATTTGACAGCACTGTGTTTACATATGCTCTGTATAAAAGAATTCTGAATTTTCTTTCCTTGGTCAGATATCTCAGACACAGCATGGGTAGGAGAGTACTGAGGGACATAACTATAAGCTGGACAGTTATCAAGCCAGGACAGCACTCAGAAAATTTTAGATGGACCCAGTTTCCTCATTAATACTATTTATGCAACAGGTGAAGGAAAATCTTTTCTAGTTAGATAATTTTTTCTTCCAATGCTTGTCTACACACTGTACAAAGTTACTAGTGGCATGGGAATATTCTATTCAGTGAATAATTTCCAGACAAGGTAAAGTCAATATTCTACAGAAATTTGACCATTAAAAAAGCAACTGAGAATTAAAGTTAGTGGAGATATGGTTATAACATGGGGAAGTAAAATGCAGTGAAGGATTTGCACCTGTTACAAACTGGCACTTCAGAAAGGAAGGACAAACATGGGAAAACACACACATTAATATTTCATAGAAACAAACCTCTCTGGTTTTAACTTACAAGCCTTTTTGCTACATAACTTGAAAATAATAAGGATATGGACTAGTCAATCAAAAAATACAAATTTAGATGAATCTGACAAATGAAACAGTAAATCCTGATCTGTGTGTAAAATGAGAGCACAAAAGTTGTTACGCTGGATTAAATCAAAGACTTATTTAGAAAAAAATTCCGTCTCCAATACCAGCTGTAAGAGATGCCTGGAGAAAAGCAAGAACATGGTAAGCATATGATACTCCCGATTTCTTACCAGCTGTCAAATAGTCTAGTTTCCTCTGCTAGATATTGTTTCTATGTGTGCTTTCCATCTCAGTAACTCTCAGTAGATTGCTCTTCCGTATGTTTGTCCACTCTGACCCTTTGTAAACTTTTAATCTCCATAACATCCTTCATGAGTTCCATGGCTCTACTTCCTCTCACAGTTTGTTTCGAACGCGGCTGCTGCCTTCTTTGGAGAGCCTTTCATTCTCCAGAAGAAAAATTCAGGCTCTATCCAGATTTCCCATGCTTCTTCTTACTTTTCTTTCCTGCCACACTTTACATATTTTCTCTACAAATATCAGCAAGTGGAAAATTTGATGATTTCTAGCTATATAAAGAAGCCTACTTCTAACCCACCAGTACACATCTCAGCTATATCAATTCATAGTGGTAAACAAATACTGATCCATTTTCCAGACTTGAGTACCAGCCTCCTGATCACACAAATAATCCCTTGTATGGAAGACAGTTTATACTATACCTACACCTTTGAATTTCCTTTTTGTCCTTCTCCTCGGTTCTACTCCCAGTTCTATCTTTAAGATGAGGAGACCAGAATGACATAAAGTATTCTGGATGTGGCAGAAACATGGTCTTGTGTGGTGGCAAACGGTCTTTTATTATTTGTTCATTCTATTTTCTCTACTAATGCATAATATTGTATTTGGGTTTGATCACTAATAAGCGCTGAACTGATGCCTGCATGGAACTGTCACAACCCTAAAATCTCAATCCTATTTATATATGATGCTGGGATTTAGTTTTTTTCCCCATGTGTTTCACATTACATTTACTACCACAGAATTTCATTCCTTAATTTACTGCCTATTTACTAATTCTAATAAGATCCTTTTGCCATTTCTCATTGTTTGGTCTAATCTTTTCTACTCTAAAATATTTTATCATCAACAAACTTTCTCACCTTTCCCAGGTCACTTACAAATATACTGAACAGCAGAGATCATTGCACAGAGATCTGCAGAACTTGTATGGTGACCTCCTTTCATTACTGACCACTGGGAAGGAAGCAGATGAAGTTTTCAACAATATTTTGTAAAAAGTAATCACTTGGCAACATTCACTTGAGCATAAAAAATAGAATGTTTTGTCACACAAAAAAACCAGAGGGAACGTAAAAATTTTTACTGTCTTTAGGAAATGGAACTTAATATACACTTTTACTGCAATTTCTGTGTAGATCTACATTAGGATTCATAAAAATCAGCTTAATACTATGAACTGTGCTCAGCTCAGCTTTAAATTCTGTATTTTTCTTGTTTTAATCTATAATCTATCTTCCTTGCTCCAAATGGACCTTGTTAGAAAGAAAATGTAGCTACCAGAGCTTTTTTCATCATTTACACAACAGAGGTTATGCAAGACCAGAAGCTGATATAAATTCAGCTGACGACAGCTGATGTAAATTCAGTGAAATTTAGCATCATTGAAATTAGAGTGCCTATATCAGTAGATATCTCTTTGAGATCTGACTAAGAATCAAACACTAATTAGAAAATTTGTACCCACAGAAAGATGAAGGCACTAATAAAACAGTAAAGACACTGATTTATTTGGAGATAATATAATTCTTAACAGTTGGTGATCATAAAATATTAAGATATTGCAGTTGATGCTTCTGCAAAAGAAAAATAACTAGAAAAAGTTGCAGTTTTACAGTGTTCTTCTACACAATGTAAATTGCCTGTTATAAATAAGTTTGAAAACTTGCAAGTCTCAATTAATTTTCAGGAAATGCAAAGGTAATAAAGCACATTCAAATGCTTGTTTTCCAATTAGATTACTTATGAATTAACACGTCAAATTTTGCTTTAGAGTCTCATATCCTCTCGCTTTCATTCTTGTTGACTGTGGGCTAAGCTGTGATGCTGCCACAAGTCCTGTGAACAGTAACAGACTGATGAAAGAAAGTGGCAGCCTGCCACCACATGTTGGGAAAGAGTCAGAACACGTTATGTGCCAGCCCAGTCCATGCTCTAGGGTGGGAATCACCTCGCTGATCACTTCTTTCACCTGGAATTCAGATCTTAGGTCTAAACTATTCATCTAGGCTTATTCCATAGGCAATAGAGAAAAACAGAATAAACTACCTCCTCTATCTCCTTGAGGCATTGATTAACCTTCAAGGACTGAATAAATGCTCTTCCATCTAGACGTCTCAGGGTAAGCAAGAAAAATCTGATCTATGGTGCATAGTTTGCACTGGAGAGAACACCATGGAGACAACACAAAGGCTGACGACTGGAAGCAGAACACTCATTGCTCTATCTAAACACTGTCTGAAATGCTCTAGTCCTGTTCAAGTCTTCTGCTCCCTATCCACATGTAAGCACGCTCAGATTAGTGCTGTTACTCACACAGCAAGGTGTGTACCCTTGCTAGTATTGCTCCTCCTTTTACGTATAGGAAATTTCCCATCTGGAGGTTTCCTTTCAGAAGCAGTGTAGCTTTGTACTGTTCTGTTATCTTTGGGGTTTGATTTAACCATACAAATAAATTTCATAGGTATTTAGAATCTGAAAAACTTTTCTTCCTGAGCCTGTTTCATTCACTAGTGACTATAAAAGATGTTTAGTAAGCAGGTTTTTTAAAAGTGTTTAGTCATCTAAAGCTAGATAGACACTTGAATTAGATCATAATTATGGAGACATTTCTTCTGGTAGCAGTGCCCTAACTGGAATTTTTCTCTTTCTCTTTTTTTTTCTCTACTTCACTCTGCCAGTGCTGCCCTCTCATCTGTGGCAGTACCGCTCTTCGTGAGAACCTGTGATTTTCTTTCTTATTTCACAAACTTCCACACTGGAAATCGGACTCAGAATTTAAACATCCAGGCTCCTCTGTAGTACCTGGGGAAGACTGTGAACTTTGAACCAGGAACAAAAACCACAGACCCATGACAGAAAGCGATGAAAAGCCAGCCCTAAGAAATATTTCACCGTTTTTCTGGAAAGCAGGGGTGAAGACAGGGACTGCTGTCATTCTTGTCTTTCAGAGAAGGACTCTCAACTGTTTTTCCTTCAAAGATGTAGCTCCTAGAGAAAAAGGAAGTGGTTGCTATTGTCCATTTAATTTAAGGGCTTGAGAACATTACCAAGTGAAACCAAAATTTCATCTAGTCCTGTAACACGTATCCAACAATGGCTAAAATTTGTTTTTTGTCAAGGAATCCAAATTCAGGTAAAGAACATACTAGTTCTACCAGAAAATATTTCCAATCTTCAAGCCTTTTCAGATCAAGGAATTCTTAGGCTAAATTTATGGCTATGAATTTAACAACTTTCAAGAAATATAACTTACAAGAACTTGCCTGTTTCTGAAACTTCCAGCATCTGAAACACCCTGCAAACAGCAGTTCCATATCTCAACTTCAGACTGTCTGGGAACCTTCTCCTTCTGTTTGTTTTGAACAAGAAACCTCCTAGCTTCATTTGATGTCACCTAAATTCTTGTCCAGCAGGCCACAACAAAATCAAGCAAGGCAGAAGCATTTTTTCCTGTGGGGTTCAGGCAGAAGTTTAGTGTCTGGATGCTCAGGCCCAGCAAAGCTGTAGAATTTCATGGTTGCAACCACAGGAACTTCCAGGTCAGAAAAAAGACGTGTCTGAGTTACAGGTCCTTCCGGAACTATGACGTTTCAAAGGTAGTAGTCAAGGGGCAGCGTAAGACTGTGGGTTTGGAACACACAGGAAATGTATGGACTCTCTCAATTTATGGGCCAAATCCTGACCCCCACCAAAGCCAATTGTAAAAATCCTAGAGGAGCAGAAGAATGAATATAGCATGGTATTACATAGCTTGATTTCATTTTCTTACATAATTAAGACAAAATGTGAGGTGTTTGCTTTGTAAAACGTAATTTCTCTTTCAATTTAGAAAAACATTTTACTATCCTGTATAATAGTCTGTGAACTGATGGACCAAATGACTTACAATACGCTGTGAAAATCTTCACATTGCAATTTTACAGCTTTATGCTTTTTGCCTTAGAAGTGCAGGAATTCAGCCCAAATATTTCTAATGGTGGAGATGCAAGTGAATTTATAAAGATTTGGAAAAGGATTGAAATATAGCTGTATGAAATATCCTATTAGCTCTTGCCCTACGTTTTACATTTTTAGAAAGAATTTAAACTAAACTCTTGAAGCCTGCTGCCTACATTGTCATTAAAGATTTTTTACTTCAGTGGATTATGACTTCTGAAAATTCACCCCATCTCCGTTCAGCAAGGGATTAAACTTCCATGGAATAAATTAAAGTGGGTTAAAAATGTCTAACAGAGTTTTAAGACCCCTGTATTATGTCAGTATCACAGAGTGCTGCTAACTTTGAAATGAAAGTCTAGCTAGGTAAATAAATTTTGTCGAAGATCTATTGTTCTCATTCAACATTCCTATAAGCCTTCTTTTA
Organism: Bucorvus abyssinicus; assembly: GCA_009769605.1. Lineage (NCBI taxonomy): Eukaryota > Metazoa > Chordata > Aves > Bucerotiformes > Bucorvidae > Bucorvus > Bucorvus abyssinicus. The sequence goes on along the minus strand of CM020028.1, from coordinate 28,073,049 downwards.
TTAACATTGGCTTGCCATTTTCTGCATACATGTAGAAAGTAATATTAAATGAAATTAGATTTTATGTGAAAGGCCACAGAGCAACATTTTAATCAAATTTGCACTGTAGTTTGCTTTATATATAACACACTGAAGAAAATGTCCATTTTCATATGGGTAGACATATCTTCTGAAGAAGGTGAAAAAGACTATAATGTTTGATATCCTGGTACAATATGATGGACAAAGCCACTGTGCGCTATTAGCATGCTCTTTTCATGTTACTCTTTTTCTACACACAATTTCAAATCATCCACTGTTAATGTAAAAGTTTAATAAAATTAAAATACTCCACAATTTACCCATATATTTTGTAGTTCTTGTGTCTGATATCATATTTTTCCAAATAAAAGTGTTAGAATCTTGATACAGCTGAGCCGCTTTCCACATAGATATTCATGGGTGCACTCTAGAAATCTGAATCTGAACAAAGATATCTTTGGAGAGGAGATTTAACTCCCACCGATGTTGGCAGAGTGTACATTTCCACACAAAGAAGTTCTATATCTGTCTGAGATGCTCATGAAATATAAAAAGGGCTTGCACAAGGATAAGAAATTCTATTGCGAAAAAGTATAGATTATTTTCATTAAAGATACCTGTTGTTCCCTATCAGTTATTCATTTACTACACAATCAGCTGAATGCTTCAGGAAAGGCATTTTAAAAGCACAGAGGAAGCTGTTCTGCAGCTGAATTGGAGTATGGCATATCCTTGCTAACTTTTATGTCTTCATCTTTACCTTATGCCCTTGACGGATATAAGTACTGACTTCCCAGGAGTCTTCTTCACAAAGAAGGTTTTCTTCTCCTTGCATTTCAACCAGAAGCAACAATATGTTCCCTTTCTAACTGTGTTTGTTTAATAAGCATTGATAATTCAGTCAGTCAATGGATATCAAAATCTATTAAAAATCCATCTCCGAGGAAATAGATGTGTTTCTTTAATGTTGTTCTGGTAAGGAAGAGGAAGGTTAAACAGCTATTCTATTGCAAGAGCTCTCCATTTTTATTGAGATTTTCTTGGTGGTTTTGTCAAGGTCTGCGAATTCTTACAGGGGTCCACTCAGCAATAAGCAGCACGTGGGCCCCAGGTCTGCTGGGCAAGCCAAGTGCTGCACTTTGTTTTCCTGGCTATGACATATACAAACACGTTGCATCACTCTCAAAGTGCAGACCTGTCAAAGAAATATGGATTGTCCTGTTGGAAACTAGGATGCACACATGTTAGATACTTATAAGATCCAGGCAAAATTTATTTTTGATCCAAATCTGAATAGGACTCTACTCTCATTGCACATTTGCTCAGTCAGGATGCAGGGAGACCAAGCAGCCTTGGTAAAAGTACTCCCATTTGCTTACACAGCTGGGTTTTCTGTCACTCTGGACACAGGTATCACAAGAGACCTATTATGCCATTTATAGGAATACAGTTTCAGACTACTAGAAGGGGATACTGTACACCAACCCCTCTACCTCTTATAAACTAGTAATAGTCATTCAGTATAGTACTTCTTTGTAGTGATTATCCCTGAACTTGCACAGACTGGTTTTTAGGTCTATGATACCTTTCTGAGTTGATCCAAAGAGATGTTGTGAGGGAACCAAGCACAGCCAAATAAACAGAATAGAATACCAAATAGAAAATCAACATTGTCTGTGCCTGATCGTAGTCTTGTATTTTCTTCCTACAACAGTATCAGAACTAATTAAAAGTGAAAATTAGTAGCCAGCAGGATTCTGTATGCAAAATATCTGGCTCATGACAGCAATTGTCCAATTGCTAGTAACATCACTAAGGTCATTAATTTAAATTGAGATGAGTTAAGAGTCCTTTGGGAATTGACACATAAGTTGAAGGAGGTTATTCATTGCTACGTTTTTCACACTGAAAAGAAAAACTTAAGAAGAAAACACGTGAATATTGGTTCAGCACAATGATTTCTAGGATAATGAGCAGTGTTGTAAGCCTGTCTGTGGAGAACCATGAGTCCTCTCCTGTAACATACAGTAATTCAAGGTCCAAACATTTCCAATTAGCAAGAAATATTAACTTACAAACAGAAATACTGGAGCTCTAGAGCACTGGTTATACTAGTGCAAATACAGTGCATTCTCAGTTTACCATCACTTCATCTCACCTCAAAACTAGCTCATGTCTTGATCCATAATCGCATTTCTATGCAGTGTGACCAGAATAAAAGTAGTCTATAAAGGCAAATTATAATGGAATGCTGTACACCTATGAACTTTCTCCAAATGCTGCTGGCTAAAATATTTCAGGTTGCATAGTAACAGAATGACTGCAGAGTAATAAAGTAGTGATGCCATTATATTACTTTTCTTACATAAAGAATAAAAACATAAAATTTATTATTCTGACCTTGTATTACAAGGACTTCTCAGGTATGTAAAAAAATTTCAACTGGCTTATCAAAATCCACTTAGACTAAAGCAAAACCTTCGACGTGTCATATCCAGAAGTTATTTGAAATTTAAAGAAAACACTGGAGTCCAAAAAATTAGGCTGGAAACCTTACAAGTTTGGGCTTTATTATGTACTCAACAGCGTGTTTTCATATTCTTAAAGTATAACAACTTCGGGGTTCAGGGAGAATCAGGAATTATTGGACCCAAATCTGCATGAGTTAGGAAATGCAGTGGTACTGAAAATGGGCAGAGAAACAGGATCTTTTCATGCTAAGTTCCAGAGAGCCTTCATCTTTCTTGACTGATACTTGGAGTCCATTCTACTTCAACCTCAGACTGTTCTGAGCATCACCACCTTGACCGCACTGAATTATATGGGCCAATTCTATCTGCGGTTCCATTTGTACAGTGTCCTGCATGAACAGATTTCAATGGAATGATTCAGACAGGAATTAAGTCCTTTGCCTTTCAGATAATAAACATTTCTTCAAAGACAGGTCAAGATGACTGTATATTAATACATTCCTATGTCTGCCCAGAAATGCAAATAATTTTTTTCCATTGTCTCATCCTCTATATCTACGTGGCTGAGCAGCAGCACAAAACATTTTAACCTTAGCAAGCAAATTTCATTTGTTATGTGCCAAATGATGATCAAAAAGATAAACACAAAAAAGCAATAAAATCCTCATTCTAAGGCAATAGGTAACAAGTTATCACTATAATACACTTGCTAAATAACATTCGATGAACTCATAAAAGCATTTAAATATAAATGCTTAGCAAGTCCATTTTTCAGGAAGTAAATGACAATTTTGCTTGTGTTTCTTTTAAAAGCATTTGCAGAATGAACATCCTTTCAAAACCCACAATAGTGTTATACATTATTATTATTATTACTGTGATGCTCACGGACCACTGTGTGGTCAGGGTTAAAGTGTAGTAGAAACTAAACAAATATAGTCACTGGCCTAGAGACCTTTCTCACTGAAACAGATTTTGCAAAGGCAAAGCTAAAAGAAGAAATATGGGTGATGTCCTAACTCACTTGCAGAGCTAAGAGTTAGTACAAATCTCTGAACTTTTCTTTCCAATGTCATATGCAGGATGTCCCAAGAAAGATTGATTCCAATAACTGGTTGAGATATAAAATGTCATTAGTTATTTCAAAAAGGATGCAGACACAGGGAAACAAAGTCAGCTGAGAAGTGAGACGTGTTATTGAACTCACTAAATCCATGTCATCAAGAAGCCTGAAACATACTCACAGAGCATTAAGAGGTCCCAGTTTTCTCTAGGAGCATGGACACCTGCCCTCAGTAGTGAGAAAAATTTTACTTGTGCCTCTGATAAAAATGATAGTGAAAGTAGTCATACAAGTATAATCGGTCTTCCAAAACGTGAATCTCTCAACTCCCCTTTTATTTTTCAGCTGTCAGTAAACAACACCTCTAAGTAGTCCATAAGGTACCTAGTGACTAATAAGAATATTTTTCATGGTTTTAAATTTACTTAAGAAAAGTCTAATTATATAATTTTTATAAACTTACTGGAAACCAGCAACATCTTACTCACCTTATTCAAGCTATTAGCTTTTAGAATGTTTTCTTTCTTAATTTGCTGTATATTCAACTGAGACAAGGGGCTGTAGGGCAGCAAAAAAAGTTCAGTGGTACTTGTTACAAGATCTTTAAAGCACACTATCCACCCGTCAAAAATTTTTTTGGTGTGTTCATCTTATGGATTTTGTTGCTAAAATATGGTAGTATTTTCATCTAGTGGGATCCAGTAATATCCGGGATGAATTGATAGAATAGATTTTGGCATAATTTCAGAACAGTTTTCCAACAGAGAACAGCATTTACACAGATTTGGACTAAAAGACATCATGTTTACAAGACAGTCTATGACTCACCCATTGCAGGATAGTATGAGAATATCAAGCTTTGGAGTTTACAGTTTTGCTATATCATGGTAGTAATCCTAACCAAATGACTGAAGCCTAAGCCCCAACCCAAGTCCCTAACTCCTCATTCTAAGCCCCTAACATTCAACCTCTCACCTAACCCTAACTCTAACCCTGACATGTTTAGTGCCCAAAAAGGAGAAGGGCAGGGCTTGTATGGGCAATGCACATAATTTAGCCTTTGTTACTTTCTCTAACACTACTCATGCATTTTCAAGTATGATCATGTACTTTGAGTAACACAGAATCAGACCCTTCGCCAACTTCATTGACTAATACTTAACTAATTTTTCAGCAGATCCATGTCAGATTAATCCAGCTGAATATCAACCACATATATTTAAAATTATCAAAAAAACCTCAGTTTTAAATTGCAGGTTCTTCTGCATTCAGGGGACTTAAAATTATCTTCAGCTACATTTGTGGTCCAAAATATTATTTGATATCACTCAGCATGAAAGATTTCCAAATATATCAACAGAAGAGAAAAAGCTCAGGCAGAGAAACTCCAATTTTCCAGCTCGTCCTTCAGCCTGAAAATGGCTGTACTTTTTGTTATGGCTAATGGCAGTAAGGGCTACATGGCAGTCTCTGTGCCTGTTCAATTACTGCCCATTCTAATCAGATTGACAGCAAGGGATCATTAGGAGTTTGGTGTTTATGACGTAAAATATCTACTAGGAATTGGATTCTGATCATCACTTCATTTTACATCTGTTTCCCGCTAACCAATGGAACAAAAGACTGTTAATCACTCTTGACCTTTCCTGTATTGGAACTAGTAACTTAATTGCTAATCCCTATTGAGGGACTCTGAAGTACACTATAGAGCCCTGGAGGCATGCAGCTTGACCCCTTCTGTTCAACATTGGTTTTAACCAAAAACATCATCAAGAATATACTCAGACTTGACAATGTTAATTATAGCTTTGGCCATAGTTTCCACATGAAGTATAGATGAAACTGCCTGTCTAGAAATATTAAAAATATCTGCCAAGCTCTAGGTGATTCTACATGAATCAAAAAATATCTCCAGCCAAGTAGATCTTGCAGCCAAGAAGATCTTGCAGACTCACGCCACTGCACTGTCAGTTTACTCCTAAGAAATACCCAAATCCTGCCAATTAGAATTCTTAAGGGACTGGGTGAAAATCTGTTAGTTTTGGCCTGTTTCAAAATCTTCTCCCAGATGGTAATATAATTCCAAACCAGCTGAGATTCACTTTATGTTGAATTTCACTGTAAGAAAAAGATCATACAGCAAAAAGATGAACAAAAGGTTTTCCCCTCCTCAAATTTCAAGCTACAGCATGAAGAGCATCTTCTTTTACTTTTTTTTTTTTCTGAATGTGATTATCTTATTCTAAGTCCCTTATCTCCAGATCTAATCTTTTTCTTTGGTTATTTTCAAATTTACATTCAATTATATTCCAGACTAGCATTTACTAACTGAGAGGAAACAGAGGCAACATAGTCTAACACTCACTCAGGTCTTTTTGCAAAGCTTAAAACTGGAAGAACATGGGTTTCTACCCACACATTGCCTGCCAAATTAAAATGGCATTAAAATTTTCCTGTAAATGCCAGTGCCTAGTACTGAGGCAGTTTGTCACACAGGTTCATGCTGCTTACACGTGTAATTCAATATATAATGCTATTTTACAAGATTTAAGATCATATTTGTAACTAAGTTTAGAACCACATTTCTGCTTTAAACCTGACTGTTGAAGACTTCTCTATATGGGTTACATTTACTTTTCTGTAATATTTAGAGCACATCATTATTGCAAACTGGAATGCAGAGCCTACTGGCCTGAGATTGTGCTGATTAATGTCACAGATAGAAATACTCGCAAGGCCCCTCAAAGTAGACAAACTGTGAGGACATGTTGCTGCACAGAAGCTAATTAGACCTACTTGTTAGCAGAGCTTATTAACTTGGGCATTGTGTTGAGCTGATGAAGCTCTCTGCTTTCTGGTTCAGAAGATGGCTTGCATAGCTCTAGCTCAGAGGTCTGCACTGTATTTGTTGCACAGTTTTGACGCAGCCCTAGTTTTCTTCATTTTTATCCATTGAAAAATGTAAATCTTCTAAAGTACATACAAATCACGGTAGTTTTATGTGTTCGCTGGAGCAAGATATTTCCTGTATGAACTAAGTCCAGGCTTCATGAATCCAGTTGCACAATGAGTTTAGCAGGCACTAGGTAGTTCAGACAGAAAGGTACCTCCAAGTTTGGTGGACTACTGGCCACTCAGGTTGCACCTCAAGGGACAAGAAGAGAGCACTAGTTTTCTAGTGTACGAATAAAACCAATTTATAGCACAAGTTGACTGCACTTTAGAGGAGTTACTGCAGAACTACACTGGCATGACCAAAGTTCTAATCTGCTCCACACAGGTGCTGAATAGCAATTGTGTGAAGCAGACTACCAGTCGATATCGTACGTATGTAAATATTACTTTATTTTATATAGATATTATTTAATTTTATATTTTATATATTATTTTACTATTATAGTTGATATAGTGTGTGTATATATATGTGCGTGTGTGTGTGTGCTAGAAGCTGATATATCAACTTACTGAATCACAGAATCACAGAACCATCTGGTTGGAAGAGATCTTTAAGATCATCAGGTCCAACCATTCACCCTGAACTGCCAGGGTCCCTAAAGCATGTCCCTCAGCACCACATCCACACGTCTTTTAAACACTTCCAGGGATGGGGACTCCACCACCTCCCTGGGCAACCTGTTCCAATGCTTAATGACCCTCTGAGTAAAGAAATTTTTCCTGATTTCCAACCTAAATTTCCTCTGATGCAACTTAAGGCCATTTCCTCTCATCCTGTCATTTGTAACATTGGAGAAGAGATTGACCCCCACCTCACTACAACCTCCTTTCAGGTAGCTGTAGAGAGTGATAAGGTCTCCCTGCAGCCTCCTCTTCTCCAGACTAAACAACCCCAGTTCCCTCAGCCACTCCTTGTAAGATAGGTTCTCTAAACCCTTCACCATCTTCGTTGCCCTTCTTGGAAAACTCCATCTCCTCAATGTCCTTCATGAAGTGAGGGGCCCAAAACTGAACACAGTGTTCAAGGTGTGACCTCACCAGTGCCAAGTACAGGGGGACAATCACTTCCCTACTCCTGCTGGCCACACTATTGCTGATACAAGCCAGGATGCTGTTGGCCTTCTTGGCCACCTGGGCACACTGCTGGATCATATTCAGCCACCTGTCAACCAAGAGGTCCTTTTCTGCTGTGCAGATTTCCACCCACTCTTCCCCAAGCTTGTAACATTGCAAGGGGTTGTTGTGACCCAAGTGCAGGACCTGGCACTTGGTCTTGTTGCATTTCATACCATTGGCCTCAGCCCATCAATCTAGCCTGTCCAGATCCCTCTGTAGGGCCTCCTGACCTTCAGGCAGATCAACAATATCTCCCAGCTTGGTGTCATCTGCGAACTTACTGAGGGTGCACTCAATCCCCTCATCCAGATCATTGATAAAGGTGTTGAAGAGGACAGGCCCCAATAGTGAGCCCTGGGGAACAACACTGTTGACCGGCCACCAGCTGGATTGAACTGCTTTCACTACCACTCTCTGGGCCCAGCCATCCAGCCAGTTTTTTATCCAGTGAAGCGTACACCCATCCAGGCCATAGGCCTGAAATTAATGTTTGTCAGGACTGAGAACATTCGCCCTTTCCTACTGTCTTGGTCATACTGGGGCAGGCTTACACAGGTAACAAAAATTATTTAAAAAAAAAATACTTTGGGCAATTTAAGCCTAGAAATGAAAAAACTTTCTCACAAGTCTTGCCCTGAGATCTCAGCAAGAGACACTCAAGTCCCCACAGAAAGCTGGCTGAGGAAGTGTGTTTTGTGTTGTGTTGGAAATATGTCCTTGACTGGGAATTTAAAAACTTTTATACACGAATCACACACCAATCTCTCTTCAGCACTTCAAAGAACCAGCAAAAAACAGCAAAAGCCATGAAAATACTCAGGACTTTTGAGCCATTCCCAGCCCTCTTTCTGTTGTTGCAGCTCCTCCAGGAAGGCAAATTGCCAGCTTCCACAAACGAATCCCCTGCACAAGGGTACTGAGATATTGGATGGACTCAGTCAACAGGAACTTGTAGCCAGTATGCCAGGCCACCTGTTCTAGGGGGAATCGAGCCATGAAGAGGGGTTGAATTCAATTTCCTTAGCAATTCTGTTTACACAGCTTCCCAGCATTTATCAAATCTCTGCCACCTGGAGAAACTTTCTTTGTGTCTATCAGTGAGAAGGAACAATGGAGCAGAATGTGTGATTCTTCATTCCCATACTAGATTGACACTGGAAAACCCCAGGTAATGCTACTAATCTTACAATGGAACTACAGAGTTTTCCTGGGAAGAAGATGAACAAACTCCTGACAGATTAAAAAAACAAAAACAAAAACAAACAAAAAAAAAACCCCAAAAACAAAAACTCCTCATTCATTTCTGTGAATATTAATTAAAACTTCAGAAGACTGAAATAATGAAACAGCTACAGTTACTCTAGGGGGAGTTTTCTATCCATTTTTCTCTCATATTATTCATCACACTAAGGCTCAGATGTTTCCAGGAACTTAAAACCATTCACCAGTAAACCCTCTTCTTAGTTATTAATAAAGAAAAAAGACAATGATCCCAGCAACATATCAACAGCAAATTATACCACAGACAATTACATATGAGAGCCACTTTTTTCCATTACTTTGCAACATAGAAAACAATAAATATTTATTTCCATATTTGGAGGAAATATTAAAATGATTCATTGCTTGTATTTAACATTTATAAAATGTAGAATGAAAAATATTTGTTGACATGCGTGTTGTTATTCTGTGGGAACACAGTATAAAAATAATACCCTGTTCAAATGCACCGCTTTTACTTAAACTGGGCAAAGAACGTTACAATAGAGTCAATACTGTCTACTACATAAGAATTATTATAATCATTAAAAATTATAAAGGGCAAAACCAAAGTACTGAAAGTTACACGACTTCCTCAAGGGAACCCAAAATTACTCTGAATGCCACTTTGACTGCGAATTTGTATCACCAAAAACCAATCCATGAAGAATAAAGGACAGTTATGTTGCATTTTTGGTAGGGGTATTAATGCAAATGTCGTCCTAGCAGAAAAGAACAGGCAATGGAATCTGTTTAAGTGGAATCACTTTTAAGCTAATAAACATCTGTTTTGATCAAAAATTCAGGAAATAATTACAAGATTAAAAATAGAAAGTACAAAAAACTAATAGCATATTTTGAAAGGAAATGTGTACATTGAAATATGAATGATGCAAATTAGTTTTCCCCAATAAACTACCTGAGTTGGGTATAATGAAAAATGAGACAAGACAGACAAGAATACAAAGCTTCCCAGTGCTGGCCCATCATTAGCAAAGTCACAGAAAGAAATGAAGGTTTATAGTTGGTGTAGACCCCTGTGACACTTTCTGGAGAAGAAAGCTTTTTATTCAGAAAAGAAACAGATGTTTTGCCAGATAGCATAGAAAGAATCCTGTCAAAGACTATAAACTAGGCTTGAAGGGGGAAAAAAAGAGTGTGGAAAAAATGTGAAGTATAAAACAAAAGAACCAAAATGACATGGATAAAATAGAAATGCAGAAAAAAAGACCAAGGCTTTGTTAAAATTGAAAAGGGAAAGTAAATGTGCTAAACTCCTTATAACTTTGGTAGAAGTTTTAAGAAAAAAAAAATTAAACTTATCTCTCTTCCACTGACACAGCTCATTGCAGCATGAGTCTGGGAGATTAATTTTATAACTGCAGACAGAAATCAAATAAAAGGAAGAGTCAATGCCCTTTTTAAGCATCAACAGAGAAAGATCACAAGTACACAGCCAATATTAAAATGCAGCCAAGGTTTATGGCCAGCATTCAAGTAGATTTGTACCGAAAGAACAAAAAATAACCAACTGTGTAAATGGAGATGGGCATAACATCATCATCTGCCCCTGCACCCAAAAGTTTTCCTCTTCCATTTGTTTGCAATAAAAAAGCTCCTTCTAAACCAATGTGTTTAAGATTTTAAACTCAAACTCACCAAACCAATTCCTGTGAATATCCTCAGTCTTAACAAAGAAGAGCTTTGTCAAGAATTTCTCAGCCTACTCCGTTCTGAAATCTACTGCTGCTGGACAACAACATTTAAAAATCTCTAATAATAGCTTTTTCTGGAAAAAATGTGAAGGAAGGTGATATAGGAGTGGCAAAGCCAGTTTGGCAGAGTTCAATCTTGCCATCTACTAAGAGCAAAGTACCAGCTGAAGATACTACGGCACATCTTGGTACAAATATGTAAGTTGCGAAGAAATGTGGCCATATGCAAGGTGCACTCCCAGCTGTCTATCTACTGTGATCATATGGATACTTAAAGAAGTAGTCATAAAGGATTCACATACTGTATGTCAGCTGCTCCATAGTAAGAGCCCACATCCCTGTCGTTAGCGTGTAGTAAAGTCACAGTAGGTCAAGACCACTTATGCATAAACAACACCCAAAAAAGTTATCACAGGGAAAAAGCAGTAGCGTAGATTTTTGTTACAGAATACTCAAGATCACACCTTAACTTCCACTGCAATAAGCTTCCTGCATTCCAAATTAACACTAACTGGCCAGCAAGGATGCAGTTTAAGGTACAGCTCCTGGAGATATCTTAAAATCAAAGACTAAATTTAGTGTTTAAATGTTGTCCTGAATAGCTGTTACTATGAGGAGAGGCTCACACGGTAACACTGACTAGAGAAAGAATTAGAAATGTAGTATCATAATGAAAGTGTTAACACACTTTTGTCTTTTGGATGGTAACCCTTACATTATGTCATTAAAGAGGTGCCATTTTTTGCACCGCAAGAAATAGAATATGTCTGTAAAAACAAGAAACCATGAGAAAAATTACAGTCACAGGAATGTGCAAGGAAGGGCAGCAAAGTCCCAGCAAAAGCTGACAGGAAGAAATGAGAAGGTTCATCCGGATAGAAAAATGACCATACAAATGCTTTTCTGTATTCCAAATACATCTCCATCAGTGGTTTCCATTTAAAATGTCCTCAACCTTCAGTCAAAACCAGATTTTCCTGTCTGATGGACAGGAAAGCTCAAATTCACATCTGGAAATTAACTATGTTCTTTCTGCTTCATACTTCAACTATTATTTCTGGAATTTTATCTTAGCTAGACAATTTTATGAGTATGGTACATCAGGGAGAAAGAATGCACCTTGCTCTGCCACAGTTACGTTTTTATTGACTCCACAGTACTGAGTGGGGAAACTTCTTTTTGTCAGCCAACTAAGCAGGTCTGACTTGGAAGATTTAAAGGGTACATACCTGGCATCAGTGATCAGTTGATGTTTGCAATGACAATGGGATGGCAAAAAGTATCTGCTTAGTCTAGAAAGTTATTGCAACTATTTAACAGCAGAAGCAGAAATGTTTACACAACATTAAGGGATGACAGGGTAGCAGAATTTTACCAGCTTTTTATGTGGGAAGAATGTGCTTCTTCATGAATGGGGAGACTTTCCATCACTCTCTCAATACCAGCGCAACACAGTATTTACAGTCAGTTATTCATCAGCAAGAAACAATACAAAGTAATCTCTCCAATGGTTCCCACTGCCCCTGTAGCTTTCAGGTTTTGTGATACATGATCAGTCCTCCCTGGGAAAGGCTATAGCCTCCTATAGTCCTTCAGATTCCAGAACCATGAATCAGAAAATAAAGCAAGACCTTTCAGCTTCCTCTCTCACAAATTCCGTGAGGCATCTAGCAAGGTCTTTCCTCCTCCTGCCCTAGACTCCTCAAAATCCTCTTTGGCTCTGAAATCTGGGTTTGTGTCTTCCGAGAAACAAATTCTTCACTGGTGAAGTCTGATTAAAAGTAAATCTCCCTTGTTCTGTAAAGAGGAAACAACTGAAATAATTTCTTACTGAATGGAAAAGCCACAAGTCCAAAATGCCAGAGGACAGATGGATTGATCAAAAAGACAACAAAGTGTTTCCATTAACTTCAGTAGACTTTCGTCTTAAGTCATTAATCAGCACTGTTAAGAACTGTTGGTCTTGTAGAGAGGTTTAGTGCTAGAAAAACAGAGTCAAAAAATACAATCTTGACATTTCCCCTAGACGAGAAAAACTCAGGAGATGTACTCAGATATACCACAATTGCTGCTTGATAATAACCAGTTTGTATTTAAATAGAGCAGGATGATTTTGATCATCACCAAGTTTTTTGACTGACTGTTGTCCTGACTGGTGGCAAACACGCATTTTTAATTTTCTTGTACAAATAAATACTGGGGCTAAAATAAACACAGATCCGTATGCTTTCCTTAGCAGAAATATTAGCCTATGTATTTTTAGATGGATATTCTCTGTGTATCAAGATATTACTAGATTTAAAATTACAAAGGCAATGGACATTTTTGCATCACGATTTTTTATAGCATGCTAAAATAATTTATATTCATTAGTTGTATTTATGCATCCTTGATGTTGCGTGTGTTGTTTGCTGCTATTATACATTGCATAGAATAATTAGTGATATGCCTACCATTCTTTCATCTAGATCATCCTCCTGATTAATGTTGATCTGCATGTGAATGTGGGTGATTTGCCATTTTTGTATTTTTTCTCTTGTTCCTCTTACAATTTTCTTTCATTTTTGTACCTGGTATGTACAAACCAGTTTGCTGAACCATCTTGCTGAGGTATCACAGGGAAGTGTGAACTATTTTGCTTACTTGTATTATAATGCCAAATTCTTCACATCTGCAAATCATTACTTCTTATCATTTTATTCACCTATGCTTCTCCTTCTTTCTGTTGCTCCAATAAATGAAAATTACCATTATGCTGATCCTCGCAAACTGGCTGAAGTCGTTTGCCTTAATTTGTGTTTGCTATTACCTGATAATTTCATCTTCTGAAGTTAATCATCTTCCCTAATCCAAATAAGATGAACTTTTCAGTGGTTGCCACAGTTGGCACTGATGAATATTTTATCCAAACTGGCATGAACTGTACTGTGGATCTGATAGGTGCAAAGCCTTCTTGGTACCACTCAACTATCAGAAAATATTGCAAGGAATCGCCAGCTCTGAAAATGAAGTCCTGGGGACATATACATGCAAATAGATGTTGGCTGGCTAGAAAAGCTTTTAAAAATCTGGTCTATCTTTTAGACTGTGCTTTAGCTAAATATTTTTAAAAGTCATCAGCACTTACATCCATGTCTCTCTCTCCTAAGTTAACTTTTAATCTAATTGAGGTAGACTACTACTTAATATAATTAAATGCCTTCCTTTCTGTAGTTCTGCCTGTAACCAAATAATACGTTTCTAAAAGTAAATGTTTAGCTGTCACTATCCTCACGTGCAGATGTAATGCTTAAATCTCAGTAATTTCCTGTCTTCCAGTTTCTAGTCACCACTTTTAAGTCCACCAACATCCTCCCTCTATTATAACATGATTTTACCTATGTTTGCTCGGGTTCATGCTTTCCTTATCTCTGGAACAGACTCCATTTGCCCTTGGAGCTTTGGTAGCCTTTAGACATTCTAAAATCCTAATCAAGTGATCAGGTATGGTCTTGATTTCCCTCAGTATTTCTTCTTCCTCTCATAGAAAATTTACATCCCCTTCCAGCATCTGTCACCCACTCTCTTGTGAATGTTAAGGCAAATCATTAATGTTTAGACATTCTGTCCATTAATCATGCTAGTTTCTTATTCCTGATACCTTTATGGACTTCTCATGCAAAGTACTTTAAAATTACTAAACAAAACAGCTCAGCATGTCTTCTCCCATGTTGGCTCTTTCTATAGGCTTCATGATGGCTTGGCTTCGCGGATGAAGATTTGGGAAGGGCTTTAAACGTGAGTACACCCTTCAAGCCTGCGCGGTGGATTTTTGAGGTGAGGCGCAGCCTGCGTGAGACTGGCCCCACCCTTTACACCTGAGGTTCATCTGCCAGGGCCGAGCGAGCTTGGACGGTGACAGCGAAGTCCTCAGGTCGTAGGTTTGGTTAGAGTATCCTTCTCTTAGATGGATGGCCTTACAGGGCTAAACGAGCTCCATCTGCCCGGGTTTGGAGTTAGAGTTGTCCTTCTCCTAGGATGGTTGCCCGAAGGCTAGTGAGCCCAACCTGCCCGTGGACACACTTTGTCTGACCCTTCAGTTGAGACCTGTCTGGCTTGGGAGACCCTACCGGAGGCATATGCCACCACCAGCATAGCTCTCAACTTCACAAGGGCACGCAAGCTCTTTCCCCACGGCAAGGGGGTGCCCGTGAAAGAGCTATAGGCTTAGGCTTCCTACAAAGAACACATATTTGCCACCTTCTACTATAAAAGCTAACAAAAAATCTATTGTGTGCAGTAGTTTTTCCCAAATCTCCCACTGACTACCTGGTCCCATCTGTGGTATGTAGGCATTGTCTTGATCACCTGTATTAAAACCCTGATTTTCAGGTAACCTAACCTTTTTTGCAAGCATTTTGATAGGTCTTGCAACAGACCTTTTAGTGGTGAGGATTCCTTAAAATTCAAAGTAACCAGCTAAAGCTTTTGAAGAAATTAAATAGGATGGTCTACGTA
This sequence comes from Bucorvus abyssinicus, assembly GCA_009769605.1. Classification (NCBI taxonomy): domain Eukaryota; kingdom Metazoa; phylum Chordata; class Aves; order Bucerotiformes; family Bucorvidae; genus Bucorvus; species Bucorvus abyssinicus. The sequence goes on along the minus strand of CM020028.1, from coordinate 28,057,951 downwards.
TCTGTCCAACAAAAATGGACAGAAGTGAGTTTCTGTTACTATGACTACTCACAGCATATGTTTGTATGTAAGCACATGCATTTGTATGCATTTGTATTGTTTTTTAATTTCTTTTATTGCTCTCATTCAAACAAAAGATTCTTAGGTTTCCACATTAGAAAAGAGGGACAGTCTGCACCAATGACACAACTTCCTCTCTACACCAGCCAGTGTTTACTTTTTACCAAAAACACTTGTCTCACATGCCTCTAAAAATGGAGACCATATAACTCTGTTGTAAAAACTCAATACAGTTCAGTCTAAATTTTTGAGATGTTTCTGCACAGTATCTTTAATGAATGCCCATTCATATTCATCCACAAAGCCAAGGGTCTTGTCCTGTCATGGTCCACCTCAAATCTCCACTATCATATCATCTGTTCCTGTGGTGAACTCTGATCCCCTCACACAAAATTAAATGGGACAGAAGTGTCAGCCTCTTTGACCAACGCCTGTTTATGATTTTCTAAAGAATCAGATATAAGCTATTTGTCTTCATCTTCAAATTCCTTCTCATTTTTATCCTACCTATCATCTCCAGTGAGCTCTGTCTCCAGTTAGACCATAATGTTGGCTTCCATCACCCATTTGTCAGATATTACTAAACAAGCTCCTCAGTGATTTTTTTTCCAAGCAGCTGCCACACAACCTCGTTATCTCTCTTCAAATCCCTCATTAAATCTCTCTTGCTGTGATGCCTACAAAAAAAACATGAGAAAATATTTAAGCTATTAACGCACTGCGATGCTTTCTCTCATATTGACCAACATTGCCTCATTGTTTCTGTGTGCTCCTTTAGATATCTGGATCTTTATGATGTCTCTTCTTATATTTGAATCATAGCCTCCCCATGTGGTTCTGTTTTAAGACTTAGAGTTCTTTGGTGCTGATAATATAAATAATAATCAGAAGAAAAGGCTTTTCCTCTTCATTATATTTTGCTAGCTCCTGAAAACATGTTCACACTTCCCTTTTATGTTAGTTTCTAGCAAGTAATTATAGAAACCACTGTAATATAATCTCAAAGTCCTCTCTCCCTTTTCAGAAGGGAACACAGAAGTGAAGGACTAATTCATCCTCTATTCAGAAAACATATTTGAAAAGGAGAACTATGGGTAAGAGGGAAAAAGCTCATGTTTCAGCACATATTTTTCCAATAAAGGACAGAGAAGTTCAACCCCATTTTCATTCCATCCTCTTCCTGCCCCCTTAGGACAGAAGAAGGAAAGTATGAGTTCTTTCCTGTGGATTAGAAATTTCCTTTCTTCCTTCTCTGACTGCCACTGCTTGCTGGGTTCAGTCCAAGTCCTGCTGCTTTTGAAAGCACGCGCTCCTACTCTGGCACTTCCCATGGAAAGGGAAGTGTTTTCTTTTAGAAAAGGAAAGATTTTTTTCCACTGATGATGGAGAAGAGAATGAAAAGCAGATGTTTTTCTCATCACACATTTCACAGCCTCTCATCTCAGCATTATTTCCAAGTTCAGGTCTTAAAGTTATTTGTAATCCTCCATAATACACATCCAAAGCACCCCAGCACCTGCACTAAAAGGATCCCTTTCTATGAATGAACCTCCTCTGCATGGAATTCAGAGTGACAGTGAGGGTTGATATTCCCAGTTTGGCTTTTAAGTCCTCTACATATATAATACATCTTTAGCCACTCTATTTTTCCTTTTACACTTTATCTCTTTCTGTCCTTTTTACCAAATAAATATAACACTCATACATCGTTCAAGGAACAACCTCTGTTCACAAGGCAGTTAGTTATTTCTCCAGTCTGATACATTATCACTGTAGATACTACACAGAGGTGTAGAAATTACTTTAGACAGAAGTACAATTCATTAACATGTTCAGTTGATAATTGTCTATCACTTGGAGAAGAACTTCAGCACCTTTCTAAAGAGATACACCTGCAAGAAAAATGTTTAAATTATACACCTATCAAATTATCCACAGACATCACAATTTATACACCAATTACTCATTTCTGCATGTAAGCAGTCAGTTTTGACATCTGAATGTTCTATATAGACAAAAACCACATGAAGTAACAGACTTTGTGTTGCTCAAGTGAGATAGGACTTTGGGAAAACTTGATACTAAAATTCTCCTCTGTGTTTCTATTTTGTAAACAACACTAGTAATGCAAGCTGAGGAATTGTATCAGTTATGTTCAGGAAAGGCTAAACTTTGGGTCCTATCCTTTTAATCAATCTGAATTATGAGGAAATGTTTTAATTATGAGAATTTAAGCAGTCATAGAGATTTTGTAGGTCATTAAACCCATAGCACATCCATGGGCGATAAGCCTGGAACTGCACCTCAAGCACTAGGCAGAGCGACAGGCTATTCTAGCACAGAAGCAATTTGGAGACAACATGGAGCAAGTGTAATCTTCACCTCTTCAAAAAGCATTTCAGAATTGCAGCTGTAGAGTTTCTTTGTGCTCCTAGGGGAATGAAGCAGTTCCATGCTGTTAGCATGATCTCACTCTACGAAGACAGAAAATGCAAATATGCTGTCCCTACTTTGATTTCACGTTGACAACAGTGTGTCAAGCCTGATCAACCAATCTCCATTTAATTATAAATTATTAATTCAAGAGAAATTCAACTCTTTACAACTTTCATATTAGAAACCTATTGGAAAAATAATAATGAATAATGCAGCCCATCAGGAAACTCTGTTTCCTATAGTAAGCACCTGCTAGTGCCTTACCAGCAGCTATACAACTCTGATGGATACATGTTATAAAAGAATGGACTTTCATTCCATGCAATGTATACAGTAAAGTTTCTGCCTTATAAACACAGCAGAAGCTCAACTTTAACAACTCACAGTGCAAGGACTTTCTTCTTACACAAATATTGCGAGCAAATGCTTTGACTTAGTCCATGTGGTTTCAGAAAAATACATGAAGTGAACAGTTCCATCTTCAAATGTTGAGCCACCTTAAGAAGAAACTCAAATGTTCTTGGGGAAAAGACAGAATTAAAAAAATTTAAAAGCAAAACAAAACAAACGCAACCAAAAAAACAGAAAACCCCAAACAATAAATTATAATCTTCCAGAATATGTTTTTTTCTGATTTTCTTCAGTGGGTTTTGATCACTTTCCTAATATCACTTTCTAAGTGTCTCATATCAATATCAATTTCAATCTCTCTCAAAATTCAAGAAGACATCTTCACCTGAAATTATGTTCTGATTTAGCAAGAAATGACCTTGCAAGACAGCATGAAGGGTAATTTAAGTGAGCTGAAAAAATGTAAAGTAACAGACTAAGATATTAGATCTCATTTCAGATGATTTGTGTCAAAATACGAATACAAAACAAGAAAAAAAATAAAAAAAAGGAAAAGCAATAATGTGATCATGTAACAAATGAAGTTAAAGAGGAGAATCAATTACCTGATCTACAGTCTATGGACCCAATTTAAAGTTATGCACCATTTACGAAGATCTTTTGAATAATTCACTCAGGGGAAAAAAGTTCAAAAAGTGCTGTCCAATAAAGCACAAAGCTTTACAGTTCATTTAAGCTATGTTTCTTTATGCACAAGTGGCCATATCTCCATTATGCCTCCAAGGGTGCGCAATCACAAAACAAGGTGGACTGTGACAGAAAGGGACATGACCTGTTCCAGTACACAAAATATATGCATTACCAGTGCTCATTTAGTTGAGGAAAAGTAAAATAGGTATAAAATGTCAAACTGCCTGATGTAGCCTTAACTTAAAATAAATGCTCATTACCTTTGAGGGTTTTATTCTGAGATTTGCCGCACTACAAATGAGGGATGAAGAGGAGAAGAAAGAAATGTAACCACTTAGAGAAATTGCTCAAGACAAGACACTTTTTCCAAACCTGAGACATGCAATTTGCAAGTTTTGTGGACACACATTGTTTACAAATATCTGTCACTGACCTGCAAGGTAACATAAATCATCACCAATAAAAGCGTTTAATTACTCAGAATTTGAAGGAAGTAATAGGTAGCGAACCTACAGATAACTAGGCACTACAGATCCAGTGGAACAGTTTAATAAATTGGGCAAAAACAACTGAGGATATTTTCTAAAGCCCAAGCAAAAATATAAATTTTAGGAACAAAGAATTGTCAGAATCTTACTTCACGCCATGAAGTATAGTGCCTGGAACTACTGAGTAGAGAGAAGATGAATCATCAGAAAGACCCCATCTTTAGGATGGCATCTTTAGGAATTTTCAAGAAAAATGAAATTTCCAGGAAAAGTGTAGTAATATTTTCTATGTGGCAACAGCCTAAGCACTGCCAGAACATACTGTTCCGATTTGCTGTCTACATTTCAGGAGAAATGTTGATAAACAATACTCAGTGGACAGAAGAGCCTTGAGCATGCTTAGCAGAGCAGAATATCTGTTCATAGCTAAATACTCCAAGAGCTCAATACTTTTACAGAAGATTAGGAATTATTTGACCTACAGCTTAAAAGAATGTATATGGGAAACAGACATTTAATAATGGCTTATTTGATCTACAGCAGATCTCCTTTTAAGGAAACATTCCAAAAATCTTCAGAAAAAAACCCACAGATAATAACATGAATAAAAGCCATCAGCTTTGGAAAAGACTAGGAATTAGAAATGTAGAACATCTGATCATACAAAGTTGCCCAAATGGTTATAAGAAATAAGATACAGAGAAATACAGAATCTACATTCTCAGTGGAAGCAAGACACAAAATGAGAACAGTTAAATATGTTACCAACAGAAACACCTTTGAAGCCATTAGTGGACAAACATGCAATTAAGATTACGAGAAGAGAGCTCGGTAGTGACTTCGTCAATACATCTACTTTCACTGAAGAAAAATAAAGAGTATTAGATGATGAATGCTCTGAATATCTTCAACAGCTGTAGAACATCTTGCAATTTCTACAATTTTAATTCAGGAAACGAAGAAATAAAATAGAAATGGAAAGAATATAAGTGTTTCGTGATAGTGAAACTAGACTAATTTGAACAGGCTTTTTAAAGTGCCTTTACAGATTATTGTGTTTTCTGCTACGACTACTCACAGACATCCTTGAAGAGCACAGATGGGGTTACTATCAGCTAGACTGATCACGCACTTACTAAGTCAAAACAGAAATTACTGTCTCTTGGTATTAAAAATCTAGAGGAAGGCAATTGTAACACATATGACTGTCTTGTAAGAGAAATGTAAGAAAAAATTGATAAAGTGGAGAAAATGCAAAATATATGAGTACATAGTCCATATAGATATTTAGATAGTCCAAATTGTGCACATGTGATGTGTTAATCCAGAAAAAAAACCTGAAGTCTGCTATACTGAATTACAGATGTGTTGATATCAAAAGACATCAGAAAAATAAAGGACAGTAAAAAATCAGCTTCCAAAAATACATCCAAATAATGAAATCTGTAAATGAGCATCTTTGAAGTAATATGCAGTGTGGACAGTGTGCTGGTGTAATTAGTGTGATACTGAGGAATATAAAAAGGCTGAAGGAGAAGCTGCAAGTCTACAAAGATAATACAAAACTTCAGGGAAAAGATAAATCAGAATAAATTTACTAAAAACATGAGTAGCCCTCATGACTTCAGGACATAGACTACATGTAGAATACTATGTCTGCTCTTGGACCCCTTCATACAGGGGAGATGTCAGCAAACCGGAGGCAATCCAGTGAAGTGCCTTGAAGATGGAGAGGATGGAGGCAGGGTTTTCTAGGAAATATTGTGTAAAGACAAGAAGCAACAATCACAGAGACGTTCCTGTTGAACATGAGAAAAAAATTCCTCACTATGAGATTAGTCAAACACGGAGACGGGTGCTTGAAAGACTAACAGCTTCATTTACAACACTGGACTAAACACATCACTGATCAACCTTCAAAGTTAGCACTGCTATGAGCAAGAGGTTGGGGTAATTGACCTCGAGAAGTCAAAAACAAAAGAGCAAACTGTGGTTATGCAAGACCTCCTTCAGACCAGAAACAGGAGTAACAAATTGCAAAGTTAAATACAGGTTGAAAATAATTAGATGTATTAAAAAACAGTTACAAAATCCGAGAAAGAAGAGTAAATTGATCTGGAGGAATAGGAGAATTTTAGTAAGACTTTAGGAGATAAACTGAGAGGCAGAAGTAATTATTAGCTGACTGTTAGGGGAAGTTGTTGTAAAAAGGGTGACTATCACTGTTCCATGAAATCTGTAGCTCCGAGGGCTAGATTTTTAGTATCCAATGGCATTTATTTCCCAAAATTTTCTTTTGAAGCTATTTCATACCTTTCCTTTGAGCATCAGGTCTCAAAGGCCAGAATGGGAAGAATTATTTTGTGAGAAGTATTCCCCCACTGGAAAGTGGATGTTTATATCCATTATTGATTTCCTGTAGGAGTTCATTCAAGTGTAAATGTGTTATTCAATTTTACCAATTCCCCTCCGCAGTTTACATAAGGGCATTTGGTGTGCTAGGTGAAATACGTCGTATTCTGTGAAATTCAAATACAAGATTCAGGGCTCTCAGTGGCTCCTTTGGAGGAGATACTTACTATGGTGTGATGGTGAGCACTTGCAAATTGCACATTTGTTCCTCAGGCAAGAGTGGGCCTATTCAGAGGATTATAGTTTGCAAAGAATTTGCTTCTGCTGATAGAGTTTAAGAAGGCTGAGACACTGCAAGAATTTTACAAGGGTATCAATGCATAAAGGAAAGAATATCAATAATGAGAAAATCTGATAAAACTGGAAATAATTTTATTACAAGAAATGCAGCAACAGAAATATAGTAGGAGTACTTAGACAAGCTCCATAAAAAGAATGAAAAGGCTAACAACAAATGGCCACTTTCCAGACAGCTGAGCCAAATTTTGAAGAGACTCAAGAGGCAATCAGAGCTCTTAGGAATAACAAGCACCAGGTGTCGACAGTGTTGCTGCTGAAACATTAAAAACAAGAAGCCGTAATCTTAGAGATCTCATCCAATAATTTGTTTGATATGGAGGTCTGTGAAAATGCTAAAGAATGCTGAAGAAAGTAGGTACATTTCTAATTTCAAAAAGGAGGACAAAATGTGAAGAGACAGTCCTCTTTCTCTACTTATTATGATTCATAGAATCCTAGCTTCAAGAATTTTATATAGATTTTTCCCTTACAGGCAACAAACAATAGAAAAATGCAAGTGTTCCCAAAGATATAGAACATGTCCTAAATCTCATCTCTATGAATCAGACTTTTCCAGTGTTTGAATGTCTCAGTGACAAAGTGTAGTATGATCAGCATACACCTTCTAAATAGATTTAAAGTACTGTGTGATAGCATTTTCCATCATAGCATTAGTACTGCAGTGGAAAAGCTGCCTAATATAATTATTAGGACAGTACAATTGTGAGTATATGATTGAAAAGTAGACTATGGCATAGGAAATTCCTATGCAATTGGCCAGCAATACAGGATTATGAAAGGCAACACTCTGAGTTGAAAGGGTCTGGTAGGAACCTGTGGAAAGTTTATGAAGAATGTGGGGTAGAAAAAAAAATTAGGTCTCAAGCAAATTCAGTAGCAAAGCATAAAGTCAGAACTCTGGGAAGGCATTCCAGTCTCAAATCACTTGGAAAACCATTCTTATACTACTATTGCATAACCACGTAAAATGCTGACCAAGGAGAAGACAGAAAAATATGGCAAGTGCTGCTATGAATCTTTTATGTCAAGGTGATGAAAGAGGAGAAATGAGAATCTGATCTTGATTCATCACAGTGATATTCCAGTTTTATAACAGTTGGCCTTCATTGAAATTGATAGTTTCAGGAGTACAATTTCAATAGTGACTCAGGCAAAGTACAAACTCTGTAGTGAGTTGTTTATTCATTGAGCTAGAGCTGCCTTTGTTACAGTTGTTATTTATGGCCCGCCCTTGAAGTCATACCTTGTTTGAGGAATGTTTCTGCACTCTTGTCAGACTTGACTTGATACTGTACTTCATTTCATTAAAATTTTGCTGATGGCTTATTTTAATATTCATGTGCATGATGCAACTGTACTTTATTCTGTTTGGATTTCATTAAAGTTACCTATCTGGATAATTTTTGCCTTCCCTTTTGCTTTCAATGACCATTTCATGTCCCTCTTCTTCATTTAGTAATTATCGCTCTAGGCAGTTGTTAGATCCAGTCAGATTGAGTTTTTTCCTTTCTAGTTTTGATTTGATGAGTCATATAGTTATTTCAAAATCAGCAGAAGAGGCACCCGATACTCTTATTGGAGATTAGTATAACTTGCTACCAACAATTTGTTATTCTCGTTTCTTTTTAATAAACATCATCTAATAGGAAGAAAGATGCAAATTGGCAACACTGAGCCAAAAGAAGGGTAAACAGGTCATTGACCTTGGAAAAGTACCACGTGTAGAAATCAGGGCTGTCGTGTAGCATTTCATTATTATGAGATTTTCTTCAAGAGGCAAAGTTTGCCCCTGCCATCCTTTCACAGATCATCAATAGCTTTTTAATCAAGAAAAATTAGCTGAAGGTAATGTAATTTATCTAAGGCTATACAATGACCTTTACAAATGTTTCCTGAATACAGTGTCATAACCAAAATATCTCTGTGCTGGTTCTTTTATTTATTTGCTATTTCTACCAACATTAATATCTGGCTATTCTGTTATGAAAATTACAGCTGAATATTACATCTGAGGAAAGAATTGATATGTCTTTTGAAATAAGAGAATAAAACTTAGCTCTTTCTAGATCTCTCTTAAAACAAATACTGAATGTATAGATCAACTAACAGAATGCCATAAAGTTAAAAACTCTAGTCTTCGTTGGGCCAAGAGGAAAAAATAATCAGAACCCAACTGCATACCAGTAAGGTTTTTCTAATCCTTCATCACACAAATCAGAAATGACTCAATTAAATATGTTCCTTAAAAATTATACATTTTTAGAAATATTGCTTTAAATGCACATCTAAAAACATAAACTGTATTATACAGATAAAAATCAACTGTACCTGCAAATCAATAGTGCCATTTATGAAGAAAGATTAAGTGTATTTCTTGAGAAAATCAACCCAGTGGGAACAGGAAGCTCTGTTTAAATGAGCTATTCCTGAATAAGCCAAAAAACCAGTGTGACTTACAGGGTACTTGTTCAAGCTGCCAGAGTATAGTGATGATCCTAAGACAGAAGGAGTTCAATGCTTTAAACAAAATCCCTATGTTCATACAATTTTTGTTTGTTTGTTTCATTTTGATTTAAGAATAAAAGTTTCTCTCTATCCAAAGTCTAGAAACTCAAAGGTATATTCCAAATCTATAAATAAACACTGTATAAATTACACAGCTTTCTTGTTAGATCATCTAAACAAACTACACCATTACTGCACTATTAGTCTAATCTGACTTTTAGGAAACACTACCTAGTTTTCACAACCTCTAGAAATATTGAGCAATTTAATTTTAAAAAAAGCATACTGATACTATAATACATGTAGAATTCTCATGTGTACCTTTATGACATCACCTTCTATTGTTTCTGTGACGTAACTATGTAATTTCACAATCTTGTCAAATATTTGTGCTCAGGTAGTAAGTCTGGTTGTGCCTAAGGACAATTGTAACTGAATTATGAAAAGTAACCACTTGTTTGCCAGAGTTTGATTTTTGAAATCTTCCTATATACTTCACATTTAGATTCTGACTGTCTCTTAGTTGTCTTCTGTATTCTTTTATTGTACCTATTTTTCACTAAGGTCTCCACATTATAAGATCAGATCATCTGCCTCTATGACTTCCCCAGAGAGACAGAAACAGAAGATATCTCATTAATATACTTGCATAACAGTGTACACGCACCTACACGTATGCAAAACAAATTAAATAAGTGTAATGCACAAACAATATTGTTTCTGAAGGAATATTGCACCTGATGTCAAACAAATATGCCCAAGAAGCAATAATGTCATTGGTTTGGTAACTACACATAACAGGCTCTGCATTTAGGGAGACTTGAGAAATTGAGGAAGGCTCACCTTCTTTGGAAAGGCTCCAAACTTTGTCATCCAAGTGTCAGCTGAACTTCAAATGAAACTTCTTTCCCAGTACCAAACTTTTTGCAAGACTTCTCTGACTGACAAATGAATGACACAGCACACTCTTCTCTATGAGCCTGGCCAGCTCTGCAGACCACTACAGCGTTTACACGTTCTGGTGTTCTTGAACTGGTTCAGCATGTCAAGTTCTTGGACTTGTCTTAGCACAAGATGTATTTTATGTCTATGGCTGCCATAGAGGACATTGGAGTAAAAAAATATAAACCCAGATAATTTCCATATTCCCCAGTAAACACTGTTTACAATCTGGTCCTATTAGGCTTTCACTAAAATATTGGAAAACTCACATACGATTGGATTCCACACCCCTTACATATTTCAGCTGGGTTTTCACTCTGAAGTGGTAGGGCTTTGGACAGCGACATTCAGCTTAGGATGAGGGAAATGCTTGCACAAATCCCAAGGAGGAGAATCCACAAGATGTGGAAGGCCCAATTCTTAATCACTTATGATGTCTTTTCAGATCCTGGAATGGAACACATTCAAGTTAACTATATGAAATTTAGCACTTCACTGTGCAGTAGTCTATTAGGGCACAGCTCTTTTCTACTTCTAAATCTGATATAGGGGTTAAATTAATTCCGTATCAAATATAACTGCTTGATGAAGTCATACGGATAATTACATAGTATTGATTGCAACTATACCATTCTAACATGGATGACCCTGCTGCACATTGTAAGGAACCCAGAATCCTTAGCAGATTTCATTTCATAACACCTCTGAGACATACAAAGTGTTCTTACCTGTTTTTTACAACTGGGAACGAAGGGCAAATTTTGTCAAGCTATTGAGGTATCTAAATAAGCAGATTCTATCTTCCCAGAATTTTTTAAATTTTCAGAAGTATCTGTGCACTAAGGTGTGAAGAAGAGGTGTATTCAGAAAGCAAAAGAAAATTAGCACCTACACATCTGATAACAACACTGTACGTAACCATATCTTTAAGCACATAAAAGCCTGTAGTTTTTTAGTTCAAAGTCATTTGTTCAAGATTTCATGGAAGAAAATGCTCACTTAACTTGGTGGCTATTCCATCTCTTTTCTTCTCAGAAGGTGAAGATTAGAGACAAAAAAAGGACAGACAAGACAGACAATATAGTTTATTCTTCTAGTGGAAGATGTGCAGTGTATGGTCTAGAAAACATCAGCAAAGAACAAACTCACCTGACTCACAATTCAGCATACACTTATACAGGATCAAGAACAGCAGGGCAGATGGGTAATAACAGTCTGCAGAAGAATGGGGTGCCAGCAAGATACAGTGGCAAACTTGGCAGAAGAGGGAAGGTATAAAGTGATCAAAAGAAGTGGGAAATTTCAAGAAATCTAAAGCAAACTTTAGATGTCCTGTCTCAGTATAATGGATGAGCTGTGAGAGTAGATAGAAGAGCCATCTTAAAGGAAATGGAGATTATCTTCACATCGTATTCTGAAAACAGAAATGTTCTATAAAAGACTTGGCTCAAGGTATCTGCAAGATGAGGAGCTGAGTAAGACCTTGATGGTGGGTGTCAGAGGTTGGTTGTTGCACTGAGGGAAGGGTTGGAGGTCAAAAGGGTCAGGATAGGAAGAGGAGGTACCTGCTCCCATAGGTGAAGATCCAGGGTGGCTTTGAAGAGACCTAGATGATCACTGTACTAGCTCTGCTGCTAGCTTTGTGACCTCAGACAATTAGATTTTGTGTGTTTGGAATTCTGTGTCCCTTCCAGTCTTTGCTGCCATCTATTTTGGGCTGTATGCAGTTTTGGGATAGCAGGTGTTCTTATACATCTCCTAGAACAAGGGGGCTCTTATCTCACAGCAGTCTTCTAGACAGTCTTACAATACAAATAATAAATAATCTTAATTTAGCAAACATATATTGAGTTCTCTCAGGTGTTGTAACTAATTTCTGCCATTTTTCCTTAAAGAAATAATCTATCACTCTACTGATGATAAAACAGCTTTTCAAACAATGGATTTAATATCTGTCTATTCAGAGAAATAATTTGTTCTTATTTCTTTCCTATCACCTTATGCAAGTTGTTTGCTTCCTCGTGGGACAATTCTAAACTCTCTAAATATTGTGAATTAAACAGATATTGAGCAGGTTCAGATTCTGTGCAATACAAAGATGCAGAGAGATATTTTCTACTTCTAAAGACATTGTGTACATACACAGTTTACATTCCACTCATAAGTCATTAATAAAAAAGCGGAACTGTGCAGGATATGACTACATAACCACCTAATTTGACAATGATATATTAACAGTAACATTTTTCTATTTTTTTACTTTGTGATTACACTCCAGTAATTCTATGTAATCCATTTCTACCTAGTCTGTCTTTTAGTAGTGTACCATATAGCTTAACTACACTTTTGGTAGGCACATGCACATTTTTAGGAGCAGTCTCTTATTTCAAATGGATCCATTTGAAAGCCTAAACCCAGATATTCTAGGACTTATTTTCCAGATTTAAATGAGACCTCACAGTCCATCCTCAAGTAAAAGCCAGAAATTTCAGAAGTTTGACGACCTGCATGCAGGAGTTTGCCTACCTAGGGACTGTTTACTCCAGCTAGTTAGGGCTTGCTCTAGGTATCACTGGATAAATTCCTTGAATTTCAGCAGTACTCACCACAGACAAATGGCTAAAAAGTAGAAATTCTCCCTTCTGGTAGAAATAGTAGCCTAAGCAAACAAGGAGAAAAGTTTGCTCTTTTGTCTAGATATGTCAAACATGGGATGCATCAATACAAAAACACAGAAATTAATCTTGAGTTTCATCTCTACAAACATAATGTCATGAGATGAGACTGAAGAGGAAATGCTATAAATAAGTTATTTCATTATTGATTTACTTTGTGGAGGTTTAAGATCTCATTCTATCTATAAGCAACCGTTTGAAATAGACATTATTCTTGTATTAAGCTGCTGGTATACCTGCTGTAACTGCAATGAAAATTTTGGCTGATTTTCATAATTGAAAATCCATTTAAGGTAAGGGTTTAAGGAAAAGGCCTTGGAGTAATAAATGCTGATAGCAATTCTACTTGGAATTTTAGAATGTTATCTGTCTTTTATAGACAGCTCTATTATAGTCCCAGATGATAAACCGGATCAACCTATATAGGATGCTAAAAAGAGAAAGATATTGACAAGATAATCGAAGTAGTTCTTCTTTTACACTATTCTACAGGTATCATTAGTCTCAGGGACCATAATTGGATACTAATCTAATGACAGTCACTAAAAAACCTACATTACTTGGCGTATACTTTGGTAAGCGTGAGCACACAGGCGATAATCACAGGTCAGGTGATAAGATATGTGTTTTCGCTGATTGTTTCAGTCCCTGGACTATCAAGCAACTGATGGTCCCTAAAGCTATATCCATTCATCCCAAATAAGAGTATTATTATTGGTGTGCAAGGCAGTCTGTAGCAGTGGACTGAATTTCAGGAATTAGGAAACTAAGTCCAACTTGGCTACTCTGAGGTGTGTAACCTTCGCCATTTTATTGTATAACTGACTTTCCCTTTTTGGCCTTATGCTGTCTAAACTTCAAGCTGTGTGTGGCAGGGACTATCTCTTTATGTACACAGATCCTAGTACAATGTGCCCTCAATCTCATTTGAAGTGCCTGGGTACTTCTAAAAATACACACAATCAGTAGCTCTATCAAAGCAACTCACAATACCTCCAGAGGTAGGTTACATACACACAGACCTGGGGATCACATTCTTTTCCCAAGGTCATATGAGACAAGACCCCATAAATATGCTGATACCCCATCCAGCCACTGGAAGAAGCATCTGATTCAGTGACAACTTTTTGTCACCACTGATGTCCATATGAAGAAGATTAAAGGGGGAAAAAAAGGAAATAGGAAAAGAAAATGGACATGGAGGCTGGAAAGACAGGTCAGTGGAGGACTTCCAGTGTCCAGGACTATGAGCACTAGGAGGATGGTATAGGATTGCTCTTGGTAAACAAATTCAAGCAACACCATCACATAATAGCAGAGCCATAGTACTGCTCATTCAATGGTTTTTTTTTTTTTTTTTGGCTTCATAATATGTGTAACGGCCCAGATTTCTACAGGTTAATATTGCCTTAAGGAGATGATGTTCTTGTGCACAGCCTTGACATGAGTTTGTTTTCAGCTGATCAGTTTTTGAAGTAAGTTCAGCATCAAATTATCTAGTTCCACAACAGTGCTAAAATGTCCTGAATTCCTGTTGATTGCAGTGAGTCTGCAAGCATCAAAACAGGACTAGGAGGTTCTAATTACCTTTGAGAATCTAAGCTGTTTCCTCTGGATCAATTTAGCATAGTTCCCACACACTCCCTCTGCTCATAAATCTGATTTTTATCCTATTCAAAAATACAAATTAAAAGGATAGAGACAGGTTTGCACTTTCACCCATTGGTTTCCAGTACCAGCATGACAATTTCTTGTGCTTTTAATTAATTATGCCTGCAATTACAATAAGTGAATCTGCAATTATGTCAATCTATTAAAAACTGGGATCAGAGGTCAGCAGGTTTTCCATGACAATAGTATTAGTAAAGTTTTTATAGATGCAGACGTCTTATGAATCTTTCCTAGTAGTACAAAAACATTCAGTTTAACAGAGACAATAACAGATAGCAGTAGATATATTCTTAATGGACTAATGACCACTTTAACTTGCATTGAACTTGTATAATATAAAACTGCTTCTAAAGTGATGCAAGACTAACAGAGTATGGAAAAAAAAAACCAAACAACAACAACAAAAAATTCCCTATCATTTGAGCATGAAGTTTGCTTAAAATGTCTTTTTTTCTCATTTGTACAGAAGCCATCACCAGATGGAATGTTTTCTTGACTGCAATGCTCAAAGGCACTCATTAAGTCCAGGAGAAAAAAAGAGTTCAGATGAAATCTGTATGTAACCTTTGCCCACAACACCTCTGAGGTTCAGACCTATTCAGATAAGCTGGGAGGAGGGCTTATTTGAATGGTTGGCTGGTGATTTGGTGATTGTGCTACTCCATGTCAGGTTGCCGGGTTGGCTGGCCATTTACTTAACACAGACCATAGTGCCTTAGTAATCAAGCAGTTTGCAATCATTTGTTAGTCTTCAGAATATTTTAAAATTAAATGAGAGTCGTTTATCCTATTGCACAGCTGGAGGATGGAGACACACATGACTCAACTCTGACTTGTGTTCAGTGCGTACTTACAATTTAGTTTCTGTCATTGAGTGCAGAATCAGAGAAAATCATCACTGGAACCACCCAGACTGAGTGAAGGTGACAGGACTTCATCCAGATTTATTAAGATTGAAACTCAAAATGTAGAGTTCTGCAGTGTTTTAAAGGAAGAAAGAACCTTCCTCATAAACTCGAGTAAACTGCTTCAAATAAGCAGGTGAAGCCCACTCACTAATACCCTTTCAGACCTGGCCCACTTGGGTCTTGGTACCTCTGTTCTGCAACAGGCACCCTAATTTTTCCATCAGCAAAAAATCTCCCTCTCCACCCCTGGAGCAGGCAGGATGTTGGACAGGGACTGTGAGATGCTGGTCTCTCCTTCCAATGCACAGCATCTCAGAGCTACTCCTAGATTGATGCAGGTACTTAAAATTATAATCGAGAGCAAAATTACTATCCCCAGTGTACGTGGGACATCACAGAAAAAAATCCTGAATTCCTGGTTCCTGATCCTGTATCTTTGGCCGTGATCCCATCTTTCCAGATTAGGTCTAAAACAGTTTGAAAGGCTGGTGTCAGGTGATGTCCAGCTTAGTTCTGCAAAGGGCTTAAAATTAAAGGAGTCTGATCTAAGAAATGCTGAAAGCACTGGGGTATGATTTCCTACAGATATCAGTGGCCTTAATATTGCAGAGCAAGTATGCACACACAGCCTGCTTGCAAAATTAAAAATCCTTTTCAAATGCAAGTGCTCCATATACCTTTCAAGGTTAAAAAAACAAAAACACAAAACAAAACAACAACAACAAAAAAAAAATCCCACCAACCATTCTCGTTTTATTAGGAGATTTGTAAAAGTCTTGTTATAATTTCAATCTCTCTTTCAGGCTGATTTATGGGTTTTCCCCCTTGTTTATGCCTTTTTTAATGCTCCACTTTATAGAAGCCATGAATACGTCAGGATTTGCACCAAGAACCTCATCTAAGTAGCTCAACACCAGCTGACAAAACAGCAGTCTGCTTTAACAAGATTTTTTCTGCAGGTTCACTCAATCTGCTTTGCACCAGTTACAGAAGGTAGGGTCAGAAAGAAGGCTTAACCTAGAATTTCTTTGCAGAGACTTTAGCAATGCCATGTTCAAAAATGTTTTCCTGATCTCTATTATGTTGTTAGTCCAGCAGAGAGAAGAAACAGTTTAAAACTGTTTTAAAACATGTCACAGTAAGATCTGTCATAATATTAAGTGTTAGATCGCTGATGGCAGATGTGAAATATTCCAGCTTTGTGGTAGTGTTTGAAGGCTTTTATAGAACTGTTAAATAAACCACATGAATTTACTTTCTTTTTTTAGAAAAATAAAATAAACGTGAAGGGATCATTGCATGCCCCTGTTCTCACAAACTGAATCAAAGCCTCTGAATGTATCGCAACGGTAGATGCCGTAATGAATAGCTCAGAAAAAGGCCTGCTTTGTTGGACTTTCTTTTAATTGGGTCATAGCGGGTCACTCACAAATCTCCAGGCGATCAACAAGAACTATATTTACACAGATGCAAAGAAGTAATATGAATACTGAAATATGATCTAATTAATTTTCTAAAATCCAGTAGCTTTTTTCTGCTAGATTATCATAATTTTATCCTTCAAATTTGAGAAAGAAAAAAATCATAAAAATCTAAATAATTTTTTAAAACTTCAAATTTTTAAATGGAAGTCCCCTATAAGGATAATAACAAACGGTACACAGGCTTCTTGTGTTAGAGGGACAAAAACACCCTTAACCTTGTAAATCTTTGATGTATAATCGTCTGATTTTTTTTTTTCATAAACTGGTATGATTTTTATCAGGACCATGCATAGAAGATTATAATCTATTTTGAAGATTCATTAGGCTTCCACAACAAAACTTTTCCAGTTTTTAATGTTTTGATCTTCATGTTGAAAAATTTGGAAGCTAATATATGTCACTATGTATGTGATAACAGAACACAGACATATCAGCAATATAGAATAATCTCCCTACATACAACAGATGCCAATTTTTATGTTTTCTTCCTGATTACTACAGAAGGGAAAATGCCAGCCCTGTGTATGACAGCAAACAATGTGGATTCTAGTCCTCAGCAGTGAATATATATGGAATATGGACAGAAGTGGCACTAGCCTGAACATCCATCACCATTTTAATAGTTTCAAGGGCATCTGGTCCTTTGGAGTATATTTGCTGTGATTACCCAGTTCAAGTCTTTTCCAACTATTGTATGTGTCATCAAATGACAGTAATGAAAATAACTGCAGCCATTATTACAGAGTTTAGGACTTTGCCATCTGTTGAATATTAGCCTTTGCCTTCCCCCAAATGGCACGCTGTTTTGCCAAAGTCAACACATAAGCAGTGTCAACATACTATACTAGTATACCTTTGTATAGCACTTTTATTTCCACATGTCCCAAGAAATTCCATAAAACAGTGTTAACAGAGCCAGTAATCACCAAGAAAACAGCCAGATGGAATAAATGTAGTTCAAGCACTGACACCCAAACGTCAAGGAGTGTAGAGCTGAGAACCGCAGTCAATAATCTCCAGGGCAAGATATGCATGTGTGAAACGCTAATGTAGCTGGATTAAGCATATGTTAAGATCTGTTAGTCTCAAATCCAGATTCTAACAAATTTTTTGCTTTGCAATCAACATCTGTAAAGAGTCTTAGGTGCAAAATAATGTAGGGTAGTAGCATAATACCCTGCAGGACAGTTAAACGCTGTATTCATAGAGCTATCCTTACAAAATATCAATATTTGCCCTGATATGCAACTAAGCCTCAGAAGTGTACCAGCATCTGAAGGCCAGTAACGACTGCCCAGACCTCAGACCATAAAAATTTCTCTAAAGACTCAAGACCCTTTGAAGATAAAAGGGATAAAACTGTTCTGATATCAGAAATTTCCTCAGCTTAGAAAGCTCATCAGTCACAAGACTGATGGAGCAGACTGTATCATCTATAGCAATATGTACATTCCCACTGCACCTGCCATGCAAGAGATCATTCTAAACAAAATCCTCACTTATGCACTATCACTTGCTACACCACGGATGGGTAAGATGATTTTGTAAAATTCACATGGTTCTTGCTGGGGAATGCCAGGTTTTCATAGTGAGCTCTTCAAAGACAGTGTGTGACCATCAATTTGGAAAAAAAAAAGGTCAAGAAAAAACACTGCCAAGAATAGTTTCAACAGGAAATCCAGTCAGCAGAAAAGACCTCTGTCAGATATAACAAACCAGCCGTCAAAGACCTTGTGAGTATTCATTGCCTAGGTTGGATTGACTAGGAAGGGAAGGTAAGAGATAAAAATTGTTATATGAGGATGAAAAGACCTTTAGGAACATTCATTCTAATAATTCCCTGCACAGTTTTATGCCTGGAATGTATCATCTGCATTACATTTATTTTCAGAGGTTATTATTTTGGAAAAGTCGTGACACTATGGTTTCATTCTCCAATTCATAAAAACAAGCTGAATGGAATATAATGTCTCAATCCATCATCTTCAGCCAAGGAAGCCATCTTAAGTAAGGGTGTCACAGTAGTGAATTTGACTGAAGAGCAAACATAGTCAAGTGTGAAGGAGGTTCTTACAAAATTTTGAATAGCAAAATCTCTCCTTTCTCACTTCTGAAAAGTCATGTAAGCCATGAACAAGTATAGCAAAAAAGTACCACCTACAACACCAAACAATACTAAGAAAAACAAACAGAATTTCACAACTTCCAGGTAGATCGCAGGACTTAAAATGCAGTGTGATGTTTCTGAAAAACTGCCTCCAGTTCCATACTCAACTAATCAGAGCCATTAGTGTTATATTAAAATAAAACTGTAGTAGCTTAGAATTCATAACCTTACCAAAAACCTATTACTCGAACTTCCAAAAAAAGAACAATAATGTAGTACTCCAGCAAACACACTAACCATTAGGAACTAGCACTGAGTATTGTACTTTCGGAAACAAACCAAAGCTTACTATTAGTACTGCAGTTTTCAGCTGTAACATGGAGAGACTATGAACTGTGACTGCTGTCTCTGTTTTTGGAGACTGCTGATCTAGCAGCATATTGACTGCTCAGAGAGAGAAGAGGTTTAGAGCAACAGATATAAGCTTCTGTAAATCTAATTCAGTTTCCTTAATTCAAGGCACTAGATGACTCTCATGTCATCTTTATAACCTAGACTTCTTAAATTACATAAACTGAGCAGCAGAGGAAATATGCATTAAAACATGTGTGGAACCACGGTCAGGATTTTCTTTTGATTTTCCTCCCACTTCCTTATTAACTTGCTAATATATCTGCACATTTCATTGATATTTTCCCTATTATCATTACCCAAGTTTATCATTTTTAAAATAGATTAAAAGTGTAGAAGATGGGAGGGAGTCTCTTGCTTCTTTTAGCTGCACCCTTTTTGGAATACATGATTTTTCAAAATATGGGAGGTGATTCCTCTGTCATGGAGGTTATATGAGAAAACAAGTGCAAGTAGAACAGCCAGAAGAGCTGATATCTTGAGGAGTGAAGTAATCAGCCACCAATATGATGAAGACTCATTTTCAGTTCCTTTTCATACTCTGCCCACGTTAATGCACTACGAGATAGTATCTCTCTCTCCATCTATTTCACTTTTTAATCAGTTCAACTCTAGAGAAAAGAAATCTTCTCATCTAGGCTTACCGAAATGTTTACATTACTGTGAAAAATTTTGGCTTCAATAAATTGATATGTTTTTCAAGACATAGCATTTCATCAAAATACGCCTGAGCAATGTAATTCTTCAGAATCAGCCAGATCAGAAAAAATGGAGAATAAACTCAGACCCTATAATGGAAGCAGAGCTACTTGCACATCACCGTAGCTCTGTGGGAACTGTAATCAGGCTAAGTGCTGTAAAACGTAGCTGCAATTATTTGCAGATGAAAAATTCCAGCTGTAGTTTTTTCTTGAATCAAAATTGAGGATGAAGTATTAGAGGTCACTCTGTTAAACTATGAGCATTTTAGTGCAATGTTTGTCAAGATGGTCTTGCTCAGGTTTTTTGTAGTCACTTTTATAGGATAGAGTAAAAATAAATTCTAACATTCTGCACACAACTTCTTCACATTCAAATGCAAAGCCGTGGACAATTCAAAATGCTGCCAAGCTAAATAATGCCACAGGCCATCTTCACTGATAGAGGCACAGCTGGATTGAGAACCTTCACTGAGATCTCCACTAGAGCATGGGATTACAAAGGTTGGAGAAATAGCCACATAAATGTGCAATGGGCAATATTCTGTGATTTCTAAGGTTACAAAATTGGACGAAATTAGAGAAAATTAAAATCCAGACTATTCAGCCATCTGTGGAGTCAAAAGGCAAAGCACTGGATTAGACAAAAAGTCTAATAGTTTCATTAGAAACAATTAGTTCACTATTTCCCCCATCCATCTGGGAATAACCTGGAGACAAAAGCCTGTATCTCTTGTGGAAGGACACTGGGCTATATCATCCACAGCTCTAAGTACAGAGAGCATGATAGGTGAGGGGGAAATGTGATAGGAGCCACAAAGAAGTTAACACAAGCCAATTAGAGGGAAGCCTTTCAGAGGAATACATGGGGACGGGGACGGGGACGGGGACGGGGACGGGGACGGGGACGGGGACGGGGACGGGGGGGCTGCGGGTTGGAGTGGGGAGGGGAAGAGGAGCGTACACCATGTTTTCGGGAGTACTGCATAAACATATATGCAAAATTCAGCTTAGTGTGTGTTTCAGCTCGCTGTTAGCCATAAAATTAATCCCTTATTACAGATACAGATTTTCTGAAGACCACAAAATAGCTGCTGTTAACTGTGCCTGATTGACACCTAGCCCCTCCTTCTGATCTGATACTGAAATATATGTTTCTTCATTTTACTCCAAAATGAGTTTTGCAAACAAAAAAGGTTAAATAACTTCACTATTACTTCTTGAAACAGAATCAAAAGCTTCTATCAAAAGAATTACTGTTATCCCCATCTGTTAAAAGCTAGGCAAAGGCCTGTAAAATAAGCTGCATTTGACAAATATGCCATAGAGTAGGACTACGTGACAGGTAAAAGTCTGAAAACCGTATTAGCACAGATTCAATGACCATGAAAGGTGACGTGAAACCAGACATGCCTGCAGCAACAGTCACAAAATTATCCTGAATTACTTACAGATAGTAAATAGAGAAGCATGTTGCTTTTGTAACTTTGTGAAAGATCTTGAGGCCCTAATAGACTCAGTGAATCAATCAATATATCTACACAATCAGGAGGTATGGTAGTTATTATTCATTATGATGTAGCATTCTCTAAAGCCGAATCAAGAGAACAGGAGTGAGATATAAGAAAGGGCTAGCTAGTAGATTGACACTTGCCATTGTGCTATATTAGATCAATTAAACCATCCAGATAGTCCTTTGAGGATAAATGGGTAGGTGCTCAAAGAAAATATCTGCACAATCTGATGAAGACATTGAAAAGGCAATTCATCATTGCCTTTCAATATGAATGGCAATACAGACTGAGCAAATGACAGATGTTCTATACAAAGTCAGCCATTGTAGAGGAATGCAAGAGATAAGACACTTTAACTCTTTCCAGTAATGATTGAAAAAACATTAAGCCAAAATTCCATTATTATAGAAATATTATTCCTCTAGAAAAATAATCTCCCTCTGTTAGAATGGGCCATGATGCTCTGCCAGACTGCCCTGAGCACGCAGCCTTGCCACAAATAGACTATAAATGAAGTTACTTTTTACCAGCAACAAACCTTGTAGTAATTACTCAGAACTCATTACGACAAGTCACTTTTTGTTTAAAGATGAATGTATTCAAACACAAGAGCCATGGCACCAGTAGAAGGGGCTGAAAAGAATGAGGAGCATGCATCGCATTCACCAGCTTAATTTAAAAGCTGGAAGTAAGTTTGCTGAATTTAAAGTAGTCTCAGGTTCACACTAATTCTACAAGTGATTCTCAAAGACATTAAACCACCCATTCCTGTTGACCACTCTTGCATTTTTCCTTTTCATCACGTCGCATCTGCTCCTTTCTCTTCCCTGACTGTGCTCTAAAACTGTGAGTTGTGTGTCCCTTGAGTGCCAAGAAATGATTCAGAGGGGATCACAAGGTCTAAGGGGGTCATTTCATGATGTTTTAAGCCAACCCAAGACTGGCTGGCTGTCAAAAAAAATTATCCCCCTTCCCAAAGCTCCAGATTGCTATTTCCTTCTTTTCATCGGCTCTAGGACTAAATGGAGCCATGCAACGAGTCACATCAATTCACTAACCTAAAGGAAAACTTAGGTCTTTTGGAGGCTTAGTTTCTACTGTAAGCCATCACACAATCACATGCTCACTATTGCCCGCACAACAAGCAGGCAAGGCTGGAGGGAAGGCCAGGACCACCCTTTTCTTCATGATGGTCATAGAGTAGCATAAGCTCAACATAGCAGTACTGTCTTAGAAGAAGCACTTTATTTAGCAGCATTCAGTTCTCCCCAGAGGAGGGAAGTGAAAACCTACTGTTAATTAGTAGCTGCAAGTGTTTACACTAGCCAGGGGACTACTAAATGCTTGTAATTCCTGGCAGAAGCTCATATCATCCAGGATCAAGTGCATATTTACAACATCAGCCAATGATTATAATTGATTGTCATTCACCAACCTTGAGGAACAGAGCTGCTGCCAAATGCTAAGCTCACACAGGTACAGGGGAGCCCAAAAGGGTCTCACAACTTCAGAAAGCTTCAAATAAGGGTTCTTCCGTCAGACAAGAACATCTCTTCTTTCCAGGGATGAAGACCCAGAAAGAAGCAGAATTTGAGTGCTCCTGCAAACTGTGGAATATCAGCAATTTTCCATCTCTGAACAGTTCTGGCAACAGATACTAACAGTTTGCACACACAGGGTCGCGGATGTTTCAGCAGCCAGTGCTACCTCATAGAAAAAACTTAAGATGGCCTGCAGTAACAATACTCAGAGCAATCAAGAGTATTGTGTAAGCTAGAGATTATTTCTCGTTCTGGCAGGGGAAGTTTTTAGGTTCCTGTGGGCCGTACATCACCTCTGCAATGGGAGGACAAGTATCCTGGCTCATCATAAGCACGGCTATGGACTTGGGTTTTCCAGTTGAAATTGCAGGGCTTGAAGTAAAATGAGGATCAAAGGTGCAACAAACAGAAAGATCTTTGCATGTTGCATTGGAGAAGTCAAAATCTCAAGTCTTAACTGTGCAAAAGATTGCTGTAACTAAGTCAGGGAGGAAGTAAAACAAAATATCCAAAATCAGTGACTGCCTGTATACCCCCACTTGAACACCACAAAGCTGGTGTCAAGAAAGCTTTCACTGCATTCGTGTTGACATGTTCTCATTTATGCAAAGCATCAGCATCTCCAAAACAAACTCTCCTTCTCCTTGCAAAAGAATATGAAAATGTTTCCCTTCCTTAATTATCCTAGAAATTAAAAGGTAGAATATTGAACTTAACGGGAGAACATTTGATGCTTTCTCTATTCCCAAATATTTACTGACTTTTCACTTGTTCAACTCCTTTTTCATGGGCGTGTAAGCTAATTCTTGAAAGGTATTCATCAGCAAAGACCCTTTTAAGAGCCAAGGTTTTCAAAATCTCATTTCCCAGAAACTTTATGGGCATGTTTTAACTATTTCTAGGCGTCTGATCACTGTCTATATGAGCAGATGCTACAGAGCCAGATGTACCCTTAGATTTGACACAGTATGACACAGGCAAGACATCTTATTCAGATTAATACCTGCCCTCTGCAGCAACTGCACCATAATTCAAAGATCACAAACAGAGCCATTTCAATAGTAGAAGAAAATTAGTAATGGCCCCAAGAGCAGCTGACCTGTGGTAGTAACTTTCAGTAGAGACGCACAAGTTTAATGTCCTTAGCCTCTCCCAAATGCCACATCGAGAATGAGTTAATTTTTTCACTGAAGTATGACGTTACTACAAGCTGAGGAATTTCTAGGCTGAGTTGTTGCTCAGCTTACACCTCTTTCATCTCACCACATTTATAGCAAGTTACCAACTGAAAATGTTTTACTTTCAAAAGTGAAATATATTTAATTATGAAAAATAAAGATTAGTTTGTCTTTCTGTTGCAAAGCTATGAGGCAACGGTGTGATTTGCAAAAAGCAGGAATTGGAGAGTTCAGGCTCCAAGATGTGTGTAGACCTCCAGGTAGATTAACAGGGACAGATGTTAGGTCAGCTATGGCCAGACTGAGCATTAAAGATCTTCTGTTCTGAACAACTATGGAGAAGTACTGCAGGAACAGCATCTTCGGAGATAAAATGGCAGCTATGTGTCAAAATTTACTGGTCTGTAAGGACAAGGCTCTCCCATGTCCCCACTCTGAAGCACTATGGAGAATTTCTCCATAAAGCCTGCTTTCTTATCCTTTACATTGTCATAACTGAAACTTTTTTATTACATTCTTAATTTTGTAAATATGAAAAAAAAAGCATACACAAAATATTAATCAAGGCCTACTTCTGTCTTTCAGTTCAAACAGAATTTTTGAAGTTGATATATCTGACAAAAGATTATGACTAGAGGAGTCATATCTGCATCTAAAAAGCAGATTTGAGAAATGTCAAATGATTCCAGTTCTAACCACAAAACCAAGAGGAAACACCTTTGCACCGAACATTTCAGTTGTTTTCAATAATTTACTCAGTTTTCTAGGGCAGATACTAACTATTCCATAGCAGTTTCAACTACATTGCCGTGTGTTTCATTGCCATAAATTAGGTCATCTACCAGTCAGCAGCACCTAAGAATGTACAAAAGATTACCAGCAAAGAATAACAAAGACAATTTTCTATCCCTCCCTCAGCACAGTATATGAGAACGGCAACCTGCCTCACCTACTTGGGACTTTCAACAGCTTTAGTAGAGGTATATAACAGTGAAATTAATATTTCGCTATCTTTTTCTTCTTATGTCTTCATTCGTGCGGGGGGTGTGGAGGTGTGTTTGGAAACCTGCGTGGTTTTGTCCTGTATTCTGTTGCTCCAGATGCACCGTTATTTTACTTTGCATGATTGTGTAGGATCAAGATGACCTTCTTCAGAAAAGGAGAAGCCAGCTTATTAAAGCAGAATAACACTGGATGGCTCATTCATCTTGCACTGTTAAAGTCCCCTGACAAGCAAGAGCGTCCAGTAACATGTGATACTTGGAACTAAGAGTAGAGAATGTTATTTCTTGTCTACTGAGCCCTAGAGGAACAGTTCCCAAAAATCTGGTGGCCAAACCTTGGCTGAGAAATGAGAAGACAGTTGTGCCGTGCAGCATATTAGTGTGGGCTCTGTAGTCCACTTTTATCTTTCAGTTTCCTCACTGGCACTACTGTCCTGGGGAGCCAAGAATAGCCTAGTTTCTCTCCGAGTCCAGCTGCTGGCATGGTACCGCCATATTGATTAATGAAGGAAGAAATCGTTTGGTCCTGCTGCTGGCTTCTTTCAGGGAGAGGATGCATTAGTACTAATGCGCTAATCTCCTTTGGAAAGGAAACAGGAGATAAGAGCCTCCTCCCAAGGAGAACACACTGTAAAGGTCATATTTTTTATAGTAAACTGAAGAGCAAATATAAGTACAGGGGCAATTTTGTGCCAAATCCTATTTTGAGTGCTCCCTTTTTGGTTTTCTGAAGCAAAAATAGTGTCTGAGCTGATTTTGTTCATTTTTGTGCTTAGTCCATGGTTTACCACCTTTCATGATGAATAAAGTAAAATATGGCTGTTTTTCATCAAAAAACTTCCTTTTGTACTTTAAAGAAAATGTTCCTGACATTTTTTGAATATCACTTAGACCAAAAAGAGTTATTTGGCAAGCTTCAAATGCTGTATGCATACAGTCAAAGAGGAAGATTTCATACTTGATGAGTTTGGACATAGCAGATAAGAAACAAATGCATTAACACATAAAAACAATATATTCTAGAACATAAGTCCTCACCAATTCTATGGGCCTATGTGGAACATGATCTTTTTAACAATCATGATTTAATGCTCCAATGCAAAAGGACTACCCGTATGCTGAAAGTACTAGAAAGTCAAGGCTTTGGGTACTGATCCAGTTCTGTGAAGTCAACAAGAAATCTCTGGGTATTGCATTAGGTACTAAATGCACAGAAAATGCATCCTGGGAGTACTGACATGTGTCTAACATAATCAAAACAACTTTCTTGTCTCTTCAGCACTTCTGATCAAACCTTACTATTATGCAAACACGGATGCAGTTAGGTTACTGATTACACAGTCAAATAAATATTTTAAAAAAAAAAATTTCAATGCCGTGCCATTTTCTTTGAAATATCATACTACACATCACAATTTATAATTTTTACTTTTTTATTGTTTACATTTTTAAAGGAAGGAAAGCATTCTCTTAAAAAAAAAAATAAAGAACCCTTTAAAATAATATTTTAGTGACATTAGGTTAAGAAATTCACACTCACCAAAATGTCAAGCAATTCAAAGTTATGATTCCCATGGCAAATGCAACATCCACACTGCATGTAAGCCTGAAAATAGCTGCTAAAGAAAGTGTTAGAAAATTTTCTGCAAGGTAAAAGGGGACTAATTTAAAATTCCTGTGGGAATCATCACTTTGAATTCCTTGACTCCTCTGTGCATGTACATTCTTGTCATGACATTGCACAGACATACTTTTTTGCATTTCATACTGCACTTCCACTACATCTGTAACATCAGAGTATTTCACTGTGAACATTAAGCACTGGGATACTAATACTATGTTCTTATGGAAAAGGCTTACCAGAGCAAAAGCTGAGACATATTAATTTACTGTCATGATGAAGGGGATAGTGAGAATCAGAACTGACACTAACTCTTTCTATTTTCTTCACTACTTTTTGACTGCAATCATTGTGGTCTCCATGGATGTCATATCCATAACAGGCACACCAGCATTTGAAGCAGTTTACTGAGGCTGGAAAACTGTTCTGATAAAAATGTGATGCTGCCAGCAGTTGGCATATTAGAGCATCTGAAAAGATTGCCAAGTTTGGCATTTTGCCTGTGTTGCCCAGGGCCACAGAAGATTGACACAAACTAAAAGTAGTTTAAAAGATCAAATACGATTGTTTTTATGAGGCACTTTTCTTTTAAAACACAACTCATCTCTCAGACCACAAGCACCTAATACGTCAAGGTGCTGATGACTTCAGGACTAGCCATCAGGAATGGGGATCATACAGGCTTTTTACGGTTTGAAGGCACTCTACAGAACTGGACCTACCGCACTTGTTAATACGCAAAATGTTATGTTCGAGGTGGAATTTGAAAAAGAGCCAAAGGAGTCAGAAAAGCAAATTTCAGTGAAAATCACACAAATCATCCAGAAGTTGATGAAAAAAAGCCTTAAAATGGAGAGGGGATTAGTTTTTGATCAAGTTTTTGATCAAATATTAAGTGTGTGCCCTTCCCATACCCACAGAAAATTCAAAACTTGAGGCACATACAGTCTGAGTAATAGTACATGGTACACAATTCTCCCTGTTTGTGCAGACTCTTCCTATTTTTGAAAGTTGGAATAGGGTTTGCCCCATGCCTCACAGAACCATTTGGATGGATGCAGACAAACATACACAAAATTATTCACTTCTTTCCAATTTTTTAAATAATTTTCGTTCTAGTTTTTTGCGCTTTCCTTCTGTAAGCCATCATGAACCAAAGTTTTAGAGGCAAAAATGTGTGCAGAATGCCAATTTCCAAATCAATCACAATTGCCTAATTGGTCAGATGTAACAGGCTCACAACCAATATCAAACTCCTACAGAGGATTTTTCAGGATGTAAGGATTACATTTTTAATTGATTATTCTACGGTATGAAGGAAAGATAACATGGGACAGCATTTTATTGAACATTTTATAAATAGAAAAAGATGTTCACTCCAAGTTCAAATGATTACTAACTGTAAACTGTTTACAAACTTTAGAACTTAATGCAGTCTTGGAGAAGAAGGAACATAGACTGTACACAGAAAGCAGTAGGTTGGGCAATATTCCGGCATTTACCACCTTTGCCAGCTTCTTGCCGAGATCTTTACCTAAATTCCTTTGAATCAGAAGAACTTTGTCATTTACAAATTCATATTGCATAATAGCAAAAACTATGAGGAATTTTAGGTTCCTTCTAGTGGATTTTCATAAAGCTGCCAGAAGCTCCTTTCACATTTTATACATACGGACAGTGTAATTGCTTTGAACTAAAATTAGAAGATTTAGTTCTGGCACCTGAAGGAACTAAAAGGATAGCAAAGTTTTCAGTGACTTCAGAGAAGTAGAAGCAAGACAAAACTTCCTATCAATTCCGATTAAATTTTACATGGAATTGATACAAAATGAAGTCTGTAAATTACATAATCTGTCTCTGTGGAAGAATACTTCATGTTTGAGAAGCAAGAAAAGCATTGTCGCTAGAAAACTGTTTC
Organism: Bucorvus abyssinicus; assembly: GCA_009769605.1. Taxonomy (NCBI): domain Eukaryota; kingdom Metazoa; phylum Chordata; class Aves; order Bucerotiformes; family Bucorvidae; genus Bucorvus; species Bucorvus abyssinicus. The sequence goes on along the minus strand of CM020028.1, from coordinate 28,029,037 downwards.
TAGCAACCAGTTAGAACAGGAGCAGGACAGCAACTGAGGGACATTAGGCTTTTGAAAGCTACTGCTGTGGAAGATTGTGGGTTCTTTTTTTTTTTTTTTTTGGATCTGATACAGACAAAGAACTGAGTTTCTCAAGAGAAGTAACTAAGAAAACTGTTTTGGCAAGGTGAATTTTTCTGAAAAGCCAATAAAATCTCATTTCACAAACTTCTTTCAAATGCTGATCCACACATTTCTAGTCACTGGTTGTTGGGCAGCTGCCGAGTCATCACAGTGACTGACATCTTTTTTCTTTCCCCATATACATTTGATTTTAAAAAATGCTTATTTGGTGCATCACTAGCAGTTTTCAATACACAGGTTACTGTGCCTTGCAGAACTCTGAGTGGAATTAAACTCTCCTGACCCATAGAGGCAGATTCTCCAATTGCTATTTCAGCAATATCGGCTATCCCTGCTGCTTCCAGAACAATAGTGGGGTGGATGCTACAAAGCACAGACCCCATTGAACTTTCACGCTTCCTGGTCTCTTCCGTGCTACTTGCAGATATTGTGGCAAAGAGTAATAATAAATAATGCCTCTTAATACTGTAGTGAATCATAGAATGCTTTGGGCTGAAGGAACCTTCAAAGGTCATCTAGTCCAACCCCCCTCCCTGCAGTAAGCAGGGACATCTTCAACTAGATCAGGTTGCCCAGAGCCCCATCCAACCTGACCTTGAATGTTTCCAGGGATGGGGCATCTACCACCTCTCTGTGCAACCTGTGCCAGTGTTTCACCACCCTCATTGTAAAAAATTTCTTCCTCCTATCTAGTCTAAATTTCCCCTCTTTTAGTTTAAAACAACTACCCCTTGTTCTGTTGTTAAAATGACTGTCTTCACCTTTCTTATAGGATCCCTCTAAGTACTGGAAGGCCACAATAAGATCTCCCCAGAGCCTTCTCTTCTCCAGGCTGACCAACCCAAACTCTCTCAGCCTGTCCTCATAGAAGAGCTGTTCCATGCCTCTGATCATTTTTGTGGCCCTCCTCTAGACCATCTGTAATAGGTCCATGTTTTCCCTTGTGCTGAGGACTCCAGAGCTGGAGATAGTACTCCAGGTGAGGTCTCACCAGAGCAGAGTAGAGCAGCAGAATCAACTCCCTTGACCTGCTGGCCATGCTTCTTTTGATGCAGGATACTGTTGGCTTTCTGGGCTGCAATGGAACATTGTCTACTTGTGTTCAGCTTTTCATCCACCAGTACCCCCAAGCCTTCTCCGTAGGGCTACTCTCAGTCACATTATCCCTCTGCCTGTATTGATATTGAGGATTGACCTGACCCAGGTGCAGCACCTTGCACCTGGCCTTGTTGAACTATTTGTATGATTGGTAGTATAAATAACTCTCCAAAACTCTTCATTCAGTTAGACTTCGCTCTTCTGCCCTTCCTCTCAGGGAGGAATATATGTTCTTCTGAGAAACACATCTGATATGTCCATTGATTTTTCTTCTTGATTACACCAGCACTAGTGGAGCTTGTCTCTGTTGGTGGTTGTGATTTTATCTGCATGTTATTGGCCTATTATAGAGATTGTTGGCATATGTGGATGACTTTAACCACTAGAAGTTTCATACTGAAAGTTAGCCATATGGGAAATATCTCCATGATTACTGAGAAAGAGATTAAAGATATCAATGTAATTCCATTGTCTCCTTGGAGGGATTCGTGGATTGTAAATGACCTTTTTTGTGTCTCAGTATCTACCTAGCTAGAAATATATGTTAACAGCTGTTGCCAGTCTCATGCATTCAGAGGCATCCTGATCTAATTAGGTTATCATTGATGGATTCATGTTTGCAATACATTTCCGTCCCCCAATTTGTACTCGGGACAAAAAACTAATTCCTACTTTCCCTGGTCCTCCTCCTTATTTCACCAAATATTCATATGTAAAAACATAAAAGCACAATAAATGTGTGCTATTAGTGAAACAAAGGATACAGTAGTACTTTTCACTTCTTCCAAATTATTGCACAGCTGCAATTAAAATAAGAGGAAAGCTATTTAAAGGGACATTTTCACTTTCTGTGTGCTAAAAAGGGAAGTTTTTTAAATGTTCTCTGTCATGGAAATTTGTAGTATTATGTGTAGTATTATGATTTTATGCCCTCTCTTTAAAAGTAATGAAGAGTTTTCCTACTAAATCAGGTGTTTTGATCACAAGGTAAATCAGAACAAAATTTGTCCAGTGCCGTGTGTATCAAAAGCGCTTAACACGAAGTTTTCTAGGGCTGAGGTCTACTTTCTGCCAAAATACAAACAATAATGCACAGCAGATCTTTTTGGTAGTAATACATTTAAATATATGTTCCAATTTTCAAGCATATTTTCATAAGCAGCAGTCTTTACCTGCCTGTTCTTACACAGGACTCCAGATGAATATGATACCTACCTTTGCGTCAATTACAAAAACTTACTGAAGCAGAGGGCTCAGATCTAAGACCTAAAAGCTACAAAAGCTTTATAAAGTTAACAACTATCATCTGAATCATCATAACACTCAACGTGCACACTCTAAGACTATCTCAAATCCAACATAATGACACTTAGCTTAGACTTTCCCTTGAGTTTTAATGTAAATCCTGTTATCTTGCAATTAGGGTAGATTAAGAACATACATGCTAGCTGTGCCTGTTGATCAGATGACTTTTATGACTTTTGATCACTAAAGCACACGGTATCAGGACCAGGTCCCCAGGACTCAATCTAAGGCCTGTAGTTAACTGTTGGAGCTTTACTATTAACTTGCATAGGACCTAACTCAATAAGCATACCTAAATACAAAATTAACATGACACAGTTTTCCAAATGAAAATATTTCTACTGTCTTTTCTTTTGTTATATCAAAAGCCCACCAGCTGGGTTTATTAGCATGAATGTAATGGTTATTCTCTCTGAAGAACTCTTTCAGCAGTTCAAATTCAGCTCAAGACCTAAAAGACTCAGAGTGTGCATCTGACTTACAAAGTAGAATCAGATCTTACATGCTGAGGTTCCTACTACATCTTGCCTTGCTACACACTGTCTTTAACACTCACACAGCACAGGGCCAGGGGCATGCATTAGTGCTCAACTTAACTGTGTTCTTGGTAAATCTCTATTTTCTGACAGAAAATGATGAAAATAGAAGAGCACTTTATCATTGTTTACCACAGCCCTTTAACAGTGTTGGAAATGTTCCATCAAGAAACTGTAGGCACATTATATGCTGTAGGATGGATTAATTAATCAAAAAAAGAAAATTTCTTTAAAGGCATTAACCTTTGCAAAAAATTTCAGATGGCTGTAATGACAATTTGCATGCTTTATTTATTAGACCATGTATAAGGAGCCTGATCCAGAAAAAAATATCCATAGCCTTATGGACCATGAAAGCTCTGAATGCTGGTGCTACAGCAGGTGAATTGACATATTCAGATGAAAGGTCAAACTGCAGCAGAAATCAAATACCTCAAGTATATGTTGCGAATGGTCTCCCTGTGTCCATCTGTCACCACCTCTCATCTCCAGACAGTCTCCCCACTGAGAGTTATGTGAATTACAATACCCCCATTTCCCTGCTCCCCTCCTTTTGTCTCTCATTCCATTCTTCTGCTCCCCTGGACTGTGAACACTCTGCTTCTTCAAAACTTATCTGCACAACTGCCTTCTGCTTCCTTGCTCCTTATAATACGCATAGCCAACAATAAACAAAACCACTGCAAGAGTAATGACTTAGGTTTCAAATACAAATCACCAACTCAGGATAATTCATGCCGATTCCTGTTTGTCCCTGCTGACAATAACAGCATATTTCTCCATATTAAGTTTTAAATGTCTGGACTTTTTATTATCATTATTTGGGTAATCCAAAGAGATCAGCTTTGTCTAAGTGTTCATTCTCATCCATGTAAACTACCTCATAAGACAACTGACACAACCTTTATCGTCGTAACATATTTCCTGTACCGTATCTATATCAGTACCCCATTCATATTCAGCAGTGAAAACCAGGAAAACTTTGAAAAGGCTGAGAGTAGTTCATGTTGGCTCACAGAAGCGCCCATTATCCACATGCTCAACTGGTGTGTGTATGAATGATCCAAATCTACTGTGTCTACAGAAGTAGACTAAAAAATGAGGTTCAGAGCACATCCTTTGAGATGGATTAGAATTGCTTTTAAAATTGTGCATTTCATGTGCTATTTCTCCATTTCTGCTCTGCCCTAGAAGAAAAAAAGGAAAAGAGAAGAAAGTAAAAAGTGAAGAAGTAAAAGGCACATCTCATGAGAAATATTAAATATTTGTCCTGAGTTCAGTTGCAATTTTTGGTGGAGGTTAGTTCATATCTAGCTCTGTTTGTCAAAGCTTGATTCTTACAGGGAGGATTTCTAAAAATAGATGCAAGAAAATATTACTTTTCCTTTCTCTAAATGCTCACAAACATTTAATTTACATGGTTTAACTAGCTACTGTGCATGCACATGCCTCATTATTGGAACCAACCATATCTGTACATGAAATATTAAAAATCTCGTCATGTACATGGGATGCTTTGAATCAAACAATTAATTACTTTTAGGAGTGGGGTCTTTTGTCTAAGATGAAAGGAAATATTTAAGTTAGTCAAGATATCTTATTACTTCTCTATAATATACAGAGCTTTAGGGAAAGATTAGGTTTATTAAGTCAGACTCACAATTCAGGCTTTCAACACTGCCATTTCCAATAAGTACACATTTGTTTAATATTAAAGTTCCCTTTCAAAACAAAGTAGTTAAGCCTACCCTCACATTTATACATCTGCAGTTTGTTTGATAACTTACAACATAATTACAGGCTGTCCTCCCACTAAATGCTGTATTCAGACTTATGAAACAAGGTGGTAAAATATGCACTGGAGTCTGAGTATTAAGCCCGTAATTTACGACAAGCACTAGGAGAAAAGAAACAGAGGGGAACCCTGCTATTTAAACTGCTCAGTTATCACATTTCCCTCCCCCCCACATACAGTAGCATATAACCCATTCATATTTCTATTTTACATTTCCCAAACTGTCATCTTCTTATGTTTCAAGTTCATTTGAAATGCAATCTCTTTATCAGAGCAGTAGTGAATGCTTTTGCAGATCAAAAGAAAGATCTCCCCACTGACAAACAGGTCTGTGGCAAATGGGTTGGTGAAATAAAGCAGGTATTGGGGGGTTAAGAAAAACGCTCAGAGAGTTATGGAGGGAATTGGTGTTCAGCCCCTTTCTTACCTCCCATGTTCAAGCAATGAGAGTGTATCCTCCCTCTCTGCTGGAGATGCAGCTAAAATAACCAAGTAAATTCCTAGATAGAACTGAAGCATGTGTAAAATGAGAGACTGACCTCATTTAAGCCAAGTTTCTCACAGAGGTTGGCCCAGCTCAAAGGACTCACTGAAGAGCCCAGCCACCCAGTATCCTGTGATGCTCTCTGGAGGCTGCCTCATCACACCTGTCCTTTCTCCTGAGCTGCTTGCTTGGATAGAGAGCAGGGAATGCATGGTACCTGGGCTTTGCCCTCTCTTTCCCTTCAGCTTCAGTTTGCAGGACTCTTGGGGTAGGAAGCTCTTGTGCTCCCCATTCCTCAGTGACTTCAAGCCATTAGCCAGGAATGATGCTTTCAGGCAATCACATTCTCTTTCCTTTTCTCCTTTTTTTTTTGTCTTTTTTACTATCCCGTCATACTTTACCAGCAATCACAGGTTCTGAACTGTGATTTTCCGTGATATGCATACATAAAGCTCACCTTGCAGCAGTAGCCACAGAACAACTCCATTCTCAATAACTCCATAACCATTTAATAATCAGTGCTGCTCTAGACAGAATTTGTCTCTGTCACTACCTACAACTGTAGGAAGTTATCCAAGTTTTTGATTTTAAAAAATGAAAGTCACATCTTCATATACACTATTTACTAAACATATTCTGTACTATAAAAAATAATGACTCTTAAGGACATACTTATTTTTCACTGTTTTTTCTATCTTCTTTCCTGCCCCCCAAACCAGCACCGTAAATATCAATAAAAACAGTCACCTTTCCATTTTAAAATCTCTAACCTACATTTGGCAGTTTGCAAACATGAAAGAGTTCATCCGCAATGAGAAGATCAATAACACTAGAACAACATCTTACATGTAGGTGTGCGACTTTCATAACATTGGCAGATTTATCTGGGAAGGGAGGTAAGGCTGGGTGCTTTAGCGCCCTTTGTTTGCTAAAGCATCTCCATAAAGTGAGCCTAAGAAATCCACTCACTCTGGGGTATTGTGAAAAGCCAAGGAAATTAGAAAAGCATATTCCAACCATTTGTTCACTAAGCTTCCTCTTAGTTCTCATACTGCTTTACTCAAGGACACCCACCTCAGATTTGTTTGAGCTTTCAAAAACAAAGAAAGGATGGTTTTCTCATGCCAGAATCCAGACTGGTTTTGTCAACATGCTAGACAAGCAGAAAAAAACTGATAAAGACACAAACTACCAAAAAGCTATTGAAATCTGTTGAAATTTTGTCTCCACAAATTATGTCCAAAGTTGAAATTTTACTGCAAGTCTACTGTCTACATGAGCTAAACCAAAATGGTATCTGACAATGTCTGATATAATACGAGAACCTTTAAAGCACAGTTTGAAAAGGTAACAGCTTTTATACTCTGACTTGTATGGATGCAACATATAAACATGACTAGGACATAAGGCTCCCAATAGGTGTCCCTATTTCACTACTGTTCTTTCAGTTGAGCCATGGGCTTGTGTAGAATATTCAGGTCCCATCACCTTCTCCAGAAAAAAGATTAAAAGGTGTTAATGGAAGAGACAGATATAAAAATACAGACAGAGAAAGGGGAAAACCAGAGGAGTCCATGCTACTCTGTTTCTTATGGTATTTTTTTGCAAGCTCTTTTTCTAACTGTCTTGAAGAGCTGGGAAATTCAGTGCAAGTATTACAATATCAGCAGAAAAATATGGCACTACTATAAAAGAAAGGATGTGAGGGAGCCTGTCAAAGTGTTTGATTCTTAAAAAATAAATCAGACTTATTTTTTAAATAAATTTCCTATATAAAATACACTGCAATTTACATTTGTGTACCTCACTGTTACGTGCCAATTCTGGCCACTTGCATGTCTGAGTACCCATATAATCTGAATCATAAAAGGGATGATTTATGCTTCTTTCCCTAAACCTTTCCCCAGAAAAATGTCTCCCTGGACATATTGTCCAATACTCTAGCTGTCCTTCTCTTCTTTCCCCATCTATCAATTACCCAGCTAATATTTTTCAATGCAGTGGTGAAACATGGGATGTGATATAGTAAACCCACCTAGAAGACAGATGTTCTCTATGACATGTTTGTATCTGGGCACTTAATTCATTTCGATTTTATATCATTGCCTAATTAATGTCCATCTATAGTTCAAACAACATCAATTAAATGATGAATTTCAGAGAAGGAAAGGAAACAGATTATAAGTAACTTCTGAAAAGACATTTCACATCTGTGAACTGACCCACCTGGCATGAAAATAACAGGAAGGCACACACAATAATTTATTTTATGTTCTGCCTAATTATCCAACTGTACCTTTTGTCCCATGTAATTAAGTCTGCTGTGAGGGAGGGAATGGTGTTTATGGCTAGATTCACAAGATCTACTGAACAGTGTGTTTTGATGATGGGCAGTGGTTTTATTTTTTCATGATTCCTGACAATAATAGGAATCAGCTGCTACCAGATATACTATGTTTCAAAATTAAATCACTAGGTGGCTGGGCATTATATTGCCTGTTGCCTCTTCAAAGTTCCCATAGCAATGATCTTTGGTAGCAGAGCTCTCTTGTTTCCACAGCTAATGCACTGATTTGGGGTTTACTCACACTATTTCATGATGGCATCTTAAGTGCTCCACCATGGTGAGTTCCACGAAAAATTGTGATATGACAACAAAACTGCAGCTAAATTCCCTTTGCAGTTCTTTGATCTGGGATCCTGAAGTGAAAGGTCTAGTCTTGCTGTACTCTTCATCACTTCCAGACTGAAGCACTGGTTGTAGCACCCAGCCATCAGCTGGGCTTCAGTTACATCCCTTATCTCCAGACACAGCTCTTTGCCAGAGGGATGGCATAAGAGCTCCTACAAACCAGAGAGATTATTCAATTATTTACATCTAATAATAAAGGAAAGAATGGATGCTGTCTCCACAGAATAGCTATGAATAAGGCAGAAGAGGTCAACAAATGCTGCTGCAAAGACTGGTAGTAAGGAGACTAGCTACCTCTCATTACCCTGGGTCTGCCCCTCGATCCAGAGTGGGTTTGGTGGCCTCTGATGTAAGGAAAGGTTGTTGTAGTGCTGGGGCGAGAAAGGGTTTGAAATTACATGCAGACAAGGTTCAAAAACTTAGTAAGCTGATAATACTTTGGCAAACCTGATTCAAGCTTAGGAAACCCCCTAAGCCAGGGAATTATATATCACTTGTCCTATTTCAAGCCCTTTCTTTTGCCATTAGGAAAGGTTTCCTTCTTTTAGTGTCATTATTATAAACAAATCTATAGCTTATGCAGAGTGGGAGCATGTTTATGAAAGTAGTATTTTTGCATTGTCACTTATCAGAACACAACTACACTAGAATAGAGACGCTATGGTTATTCTCACTAATAAAAAGCAAAATTTTCCATGCTGCCTACTGACTTGCCTGATCCTGGTGTGCAGCTCGTAAAGAATTAACTTGGGTTAAGAAACTCATAATATTCAAGAGTGTGTTTTCAAAAATTTCAGACTCTATCAGTTACAGTAGAAGCTGCAATACACAGTGAGACCTACAGAAATATGTTCACGGACTACATCTAGTACTGCTCTTGTTTTCCATTCATCATTAAACAAGATATGAATGAGGACAGAATATGCTGAAGAGCTGTTTGGGAAGGAGATGCTACCACAAAGTATTCATATGCAAAGCAGACTTCAAAATGGACTGCAACAAGTGTGAGAAATAGCAGAGCATAGCAGTCAACAAGCCAAGGATAAAGACAATAATCTGCAGCCCAAATGTTCCTTCAAAATAAGGCTAATCAGATCATTGCCAATACTTAACAACCAAACTATTTCAGACAGCGTCAGCTTCCCAGACAGTCACTAATGCTGACTGACATGCAAAGTGATTGTGGAAATATCAAACAATAGTCCAATTCCTGAGGTCCCTACTCATACATTTATCTCAGTTGTTACTAGGGCAAATTTTTTTATTGAAGTCAATCCATTTTGACACTGTGCTCTGAACCCTTGTTGGACTTGGCAATAATAATTCCTTCTGCTTCTTTTCATGTGTTATCCCTTCAGCCTTGATCCTTTCATCTGTGTCCCCTGCAGGAAAGATGTGAAATCCCTACTCTATTTCCAATTATTGAGACATCTGGAGATGGCAGTGAAGAGCCATGACAACTAAAATACATCAAATATAACAAAGGACCCTAAATTTAAAATGCAATTTGACCTAATAATTTCAGAGAGAAGAGATTGCTATCATTATAAATATATCATCTGATAATCTACTGGTTCTCACTATCTGAAGTATGTTTAATTCAACTGAATGCAACATCTTTTCTCTTGCAGACATTTTGGATTTGAGTAATAAGATTTAAATAGTGGTGGAAACTTGGGATTTCTTTTTTCTGAAAACACCCTACCACTTGAGGAAAAAAGTAAATAAAAATCCCAGGTGTCTATCAAACTGCTTCTGCGCAAATTTTACATCAATTTGAAATTTCAGTCAAGCAAAGATAGGGTACAAAACATAGAAGTACTGACTGTATAACACTTTTTCTGCAAAGAAAGACTATCAATGATTATTTTTAATCTCTTATATAAATAGTCTATGCAGTGTAATTGAAAGGAACCAAGCAGGGAAATACTAGATGTCATTTAAATTCAGGATGGTAGAAAAATACTGACAACAAACATTTTGGTACCTGGTGTCACAGGTTGTGGTGAAGGCTACAGCCCCAGCAATTCAGCAGAACTTCTATCTTCTGTGTGCAAAAGGGAAGGATCAAGCATGTTTTGTCATGCCTCTGAGGCAAACGCTCTGTAAATCACTGAATAAGCCCATTGATTTCTCCCACCATTATAGGATATCCTGAGTGTTTATGGTTTTTATTTAGCCCACTGTAACTTTCTTTTCGCCAACCCACGAGGTCTCACTCTACCACCATGTGCTGTAACATCAGTGCTCTGCTCCGTCACTTAGCTGCAACCTTGTAGACATGCGAGGCAAGCTGTCTAAATTCTCAGCAATCATCTCCTTTCAGGATGAGTGATTTGAAGGTTCTTGGAAGGAGGGAGGAAAGCCTGCTTTATAAGCCCGTAACATGCTGTGCGACCAGCTCACAGCTTTGTGTCATGAAAACCTTAATCTCTTCACAACCTGTCTAGTTGCATCTTAGTCTTTTCTGAATATTGTCTCTCTGCTGAGGGATCTGGATTTCTCATGATCTAATCATATCTCCTGTCATCTCAACACAGGTTATTTCCCCTACATGTTTATCATAGATGCATGCTTCAAAATGTCAGCTAAAAACAATGTGACAATATCAGTGAAAGGGTTTGCTTTACCGAGTGCAAACAAACTAGCCTGTTGGGTATTCTAGCAAAATGGCACGGTCTTCTTTTCTAATCGTTAATCCTAATGTTTGCCTTTTCAACGTAGCTAGTTGCTTCCTCCCTGCTTATCTTCTGAAAAGTGATAGTGACAGTATGTTTTTATGCTGCATTGCACTTTCATAATTCATGTAAGCTGAAAATTTGTGTCAAGTTTTTTTCAGTCATTGACTACTACAAATGTTAAGTCTTCATCCACAGATATTCACAAAGCATTTTTTGTGAATATCCTTGAATATACCTTCAAAAGCAATCATGCCCTCTCGTACAGAATTACAAATGCCTTTCAAGTATATTACAGCCAACACAGTGCACATCCTTGGGCTCTGTGTGTGGTTCCTTCTTTCCTTTTCACTGTGTTTTTATTTGAATGTTCTCTTGATTTTTTTTCCCCTCAGATCTAACCCATAAGAACAGAGGAAAAAAAATATCTACTTGCAAGTTACAGAAAAGGAAAAGTGCAGCAAAAGCCCTTAACAAAGTCTGAAAGTTGGAGGGAGGATCCCAGTGAGAGGATACAATACAGCTCTGTGCATCCAGGGCAATAAAGAGGAGAAAGAGCCTTCCTCGTGTTTGACCCCACTTGTAGGATGAAGAACGAGGGCAGCAAACCCAGGTCTCCCCAGCAAGCAAAGAGCCAGAGGGAAGGAGGGGAAACCAAACCAAAGCATGCACATATTTGGGAGCAAGCTGTCTCCTGAGAAACAGAAACAAGCTCATCCTTTCCCAAAAATGGGAGGGACACACGTGAGATTTTGTCCTAAGGTCTGCTTGAGGAGGGGTGAAGTTGTAGCATGTTTACCCAGACATTTCAAAGCATGCAGTGTTGCCTTCAGTAATGCATTACTGTGAACAAATAACATCACAGCTATCAACCTAACACAACCATTCACAACCAGGCAGGCTACTTCATACATCACCCTGTTTAGAGCTTTGCCTTTAAATCCTCTTATTTCACTACCTCAAAGGCACCTCAGTGTGTCCTAGTCAAACTGGCTGCACCATTTATCAATAACAGCCGCAGCTGCTGCCACATCTTGCAGTTATGTGAAACAGTAGCAATCCACCTGTAAGGAAACAGTGAAAAAATCCGCCACGTAGTCTGGGATCTGCACAGCTAACAAAGGCAGGGCACTACTTTAGCGAGGCCAATAGCACACTCCAATATGGCAAATTTAAATGAATGTGACATTGATTTCTGCCGTAGCTCTGTTCTGTAATTAAAGCTATAACCAAAGGCTCTTACTCATTTTTTACTGAGGCAAATTCTCACTGCAGTCAGAGGAATCTATCCAATGAAAGACTGGGGAAATCTGAATAGCAGCCTAATGATTTAACCCTACTTGCTTTGTTTCTAATCACTTGGTTAGAAGGATAGTTAAAGCCACTTGACATGTGAGGTGCTGTATACATGTTCTGACCTAGTACGAGAAAGAAAAAAAATAAATGTCTCTGTTAGAAAATAAAAATCATGAACCAGAAGCCATGATCTCCTCTTGGCTTCTGCAGCATGCCCTGATTAAAAAGGAAATATTCATTCCATCTACAAAGCAAGACAAATAAAGTCTTCCACACAGCATTCAGAGCCCAAAAGTTACAGCAGCGCAGCTGCTGCAGCAAGGCCCCACGTCCAGACCTGCCCATCCTCTCCCTTTGTTACCTATCTTCCTCACCTGCACACTTACAGGGCCCTCGGTGCTCCCCCACAGCTGCCGCTCCATCCCCTCCCCTGCCTACCTACACACAGGCAGACATTTCCTTCACCACTGAGAACTGGATTGTTGCCCCTATTTATTCCGATCCCTTTTCTTGGAGCTGGAGATGTCCGCATGGGGTTGTCTTTGTCACATCATTACTGCTGTCTTTTATAATTACAGGACACTGGTCTCCCTGTGTATTTTCCAATGTAGTTTAAGGATTAATGCTATTACATATCCTTTTCTTCCGACAGAGCTAGGCTTTTTTCTCCATACTATTACACATTTATGATCTTCTCTGAAATTTCAGCTGTAGAAGGTACAGCACCATCAGAAGCAATCATCAATTAGTAGTGTTCGTATACTGTGATATCAAAGGGTCTTTAAAATAATGATAAAATCCTAATGTTTAAATCCTTTCCTTTTTTGGTAAACATTCAGAGGTCATTTAACACAGTGTTAAAATAATGGAATAAGTCACTTAGAGGCAAAACAGTTTGAGAAGCTATCTGCCTATACAGCAAAATGCTAATGCCCTTTGAAATACAAAGGCACGGGAGTTGTTCTCTTTATTGTCTAATGTTTTGTACATTTTCAGACCCAGGTCCAGAAGTATTTATCTTTCACCTCAAAATTTGATTGCTGTGCTAATGCTGTTTAAAACTAAATGGAAGAAAATTATATTCTCCACAAGAATTTGATTGATTCCTTTCTTTGGATAGAAAAAGGAATAATAGTCATTTTTATTCACACAAAGCCCTGTATAGAAACGTCTGTGTGTAAATCACATTGGGCTTCTATAATTTGTTATTAGCTATTGGTTATAGCTGGGATAAATGCATGGGAACATTGTTTATGTAATTGTAAGCAAGGACATATTTGGATTTGGGACTCGGACCTCCTGTGGTTTTCTACAAATCATTACTCTTTCTTCAGTTTGCTCCTTTTCTTGCAAATCTTTGCATTTAAGCCAAACAGGAGTACTGTTCTCAGTCACAGGAAGAGTCAAATTAATTCTTGGAGTAAGGAGGAAAAAAAAAATAAAAGAGAGAACTCACTATGCAGCCTTGTACACAATGTTTAAAGTGGCATTTGTGGAATTAAACGGGCTGAAATATTCAAGAATTATTTGAGTATTCGATGACCCATACAATGCCTGGGTCAACATGAACAATCTTGACAGAGAGGTCCAGCATGTTTTCCTGACTTTTGGCAAGCAGCAGTCCAAAGGAGATGGTTTAATACCACACGCCAGACTAATTCTCATTTTTCTCATATGCTGGCTTGTGATCTTCCCTACCATGCTGACAGTATGCACAACATAACACAGGACAATAGAACCAACTTACATATTCACAGCTACAGAGGACTTCAACTGAAAATTTTAATAATTGTGTGTGATGCTCAGATATCACCTTCCCAGATGAGTTAGGAAAGCAGTTGAGTATAAAGATCTTATCCCATTATGCCCTTTCAATTATATCAATTATTATGCTTCTAGAAACCCACAAAGTAATCTGCAAGATTTCTTTTCAGAAAACTGTTCAAATAAATTGTGGAGGAATATTTTAAGTTTTAGCATATTATAGAAATCCAAAGTCATGTTTGCTTTGCATGAAATAGGGGTCTAGAACAATAAGTTTTATTTGCATATGCAGGTACTACGAATATATGTTTTCATAGCTTGTGTGTAGACAGCTAACTGAACACCCACTTACGAGTTAAGTTTATATGCCACAGTTACCAAAATTCTGTATTGAAATTAGGTACTTAATTGCATACTTAAAGCCTTGACTTTCTGTTTGTAAATCTGATCTTTATTAGATTTCTCCTCAATAATATTCCCAAAGCACCTCAGCCACTCTACTGCAAGTATTTTCTTATCCTTCCCAGTCTTTCACTCTTATCACAGCTTCCTTGGGGAAAATGCATTGTTTACTATCTCAAAGCATGTTGTACCTCACCTGGTCTTTCTACTTGCAAAAGCACAAGAATCATTCTGTAGACCTCCCAGTCGTCACTAGCAAGGAACAGTCTCTTCAGGTGGAAAAAATCAGACCCTGCACTCATGTCCAGGGTCTGTAAAGTAGGGCATATATGTGAAGAAACGCTCCTTGCTCCCTCACCTCCTGGATACATGTGAAAACACCAGACATAATGCAAGCTGCAGCAAATTTTTCCCAAAGCAATAAGAGAAGTCACTGGCTGAATCTAGACCGTCTCACAGACTTGCCAGTTTCCTCAGCCAGAAGAAGACCATTCCTCTCTGGACTCATTACTTTACATATGCATTTTGATTTGGGTCTCCAAAAGTAAGAATTCCAAGCTGTCTTACATGTTTTTCCAGCTTATGTATGCTACAGTCCACTAGGAACAGATCTGAAATAATTATATTTCATTTCATCTCACGTCAGACAACAAGTTAGCTTAGCACATTTTAATGGAGCGGTGCACAGTGGCTCTTTCACTTAATGAGACCACATTTTGATGAAAGAGTCTAGTGAGTTAAGGAATCATAACCATAATGATAAATCCAAGGTTTGGGGTTTTGGGCCATTAGGCAACAAGGATAGCTCTTCAGAATACTCGCTTACAAAAGGAAGTACAGATACCAAGATTTTATATCCCTCTTGAGAACTTTTCTGTTATTCCTGAAGAAATGTACTTGGAGGAAGAGGAAAGGAAGGAGGGGTTAAAGACTTCAGCTGTGCCACAACACATTTATCCATCAAAACAGGATAAAATGTTAGTTTCTCAGTCGTGGAAAGAAAAAATAGTTCATTAATCTTTTTTGATAATCTTACACTGGATAAAGAGCTGCTTCTATTTCCAGAATACCAGTTATCTTACAATCATATTGCATGCCTATTGACAGTTATATGCATTGCTTTCCACCATGTACACAAAAAATACAAGCACAAAATATGGCCAGCATGCACATTGCCAATCTCTAACAGATGTTTTCCTAGAAGAAATTAGTACTGTGACTGCACTAGAAGCAGACAGCAAGAAAAAGGGGACAAACTGGCAATTTTGCTGGAAAAAATGAAACCGCATTTCCACCTCACGATGAAGAAAAAGCTGAAAGGTACTTGTGGGACATCCAATGTATTTTCATATCAATTCTCCTTACTACTTAATTTGCATAAACTAGCAAACATCCTGGTAATAGAGGAGAAGGGAAAGGTTGTGGATTATCTTGCTCAGACATGGTCCCTCTGGGAAGGTATGCCATAAAACCATGTAATTTTGAGGAAGATTGAAGCAAACCAGACCAATGAAGGCAGGAGTTCATCCTCTGATGCACTTGTATCAATGTTTTTCCCAGGAGCTAAGCAATACACTTGCAGTACCAAGTAACTGTGCTCATTTTAAAATTATTAAGTAGCACAGGAGAAAGAGAAAGAGGAGTTTAAGTACTGCAAATTAAGCAATACATCTTTCATTAGCAGTAAGTGAACATTATGAAATCAGAATGGAGAGCTGGAAGCCTTGGACAAATTTTTACTAAAACAAAATGTAAAAGTTTGAACCTGGAGTCTGGAAAAGGATTTCTTGGAGCTCTGTTCCTCCTCACATGTTCATGCCATGGACCACACAAAATCTCACCGAAAAGAATATGACAATGCCTTCAATTTGTGAAGTACTAAAAACAAAATACAATGGATGTAGTCAAAGAATTCATTTCAAATGTTAACATGCAGACTGTACTAGTTCTCCCAGGCATAATCATTCACCAGAAATGATGATTAAAAGTCATAATACATACTTTTTTTTCAAGTCCCACACTTGACTTTGATCAGACCATCAGATTACAAGACATGCATAACCAACAATATTATAATTAAATTGCATGAAAGATTGCTGACCTTTTGGTGCAATCTTTCAAGTGAAATTCACAGTACACAAACATGCTTTAATCTATGTGAAACATTTATCATGCACAAGAAAGGTAACTTTTTGATATCAACATAATTAGCCCTGGCGTATTGACTCTACATGTCAGCCCTTGGCTGTGAGCTAACTTGTGTGAGATCTTGACATAATCATGTTAAGTGCTGCCAGTTTGCGTAGCTGCCATGGATTAAACAAGAAAAATGGTATCAACAATGTGGGTGTATGTTCTCTGCCGCATGTTAATGAAGCCATTTGCACTAAAATTGTTGATATTTAGAATTTTCTTTTAATTATGAAAACAATCAATATTATAGAAACTTTCTACTTTTTTTAACAGGCCATTAATTAACCTATTGATCATTGTGGAGAGTGAAAGAAATATTCTTCCTGAAAATATATTCACATTTTCAAGGTCTTCTCTATCCCTTCTAGAATGCTGTGATCTACTGACAGAATAATGCTTTTTTACCATATGAATAAACAGCCATAATAGCTACAGCATGATTTACAGATTATTTCAGTTCTCTGCAAAGCAAGGTCTGAAAGCTGCTAAAGCCACCTGATAAAAGAAACCTGCTATCAGATGAAATTTGGATTTATATCCACAGAAAACACTGGATTTCATTTCTCTCAACTTTATCTGGAAGTTGCATACTGACAGCAGGGACCTGTGAAGACTTTTTAACTTGGCCTGTATCCCACCTTTTAATTTGCGTACTTGATATCCTGCAATCACCTTCTGAGATCTTAGAGCAGTGTCATTTCTCCTAGCAATGAGAGATAAGAGGATGTACTTTGCACATTCCTTAAGCTTGATAGCATTAAAATATTCTATCTTGGCATCAGTAAAAACTTCATTGCAAATGTAACACTGTGGGTTTTAATACATGCAAGGTTATAACTATCCAATTTTGATTTTTTTTATTATTATTCTAGATAACACAGTATTAATGCTTATTTCAACATATGTCTTGGCGCTTTGATGATCAGGGGCAAAGCAGCAAATTCTACCACATGTACAAAATAATCATGAAACCACAGTTTAAGGTACTAAGACAGAGTTTCAAACCTCTCTTCTATTTATATCACACACAGAGCAAAGTTTGACTGCTCAATATAAGGATACCATAGTTATGAGCGTCAGCAACATCAATTCAAAGAATTCAGCATTCTCTTTTATTGTTATAAAATACACTTATAAATACTAATTGGTTATAAAATTACTTAGAGTTAGGAATTGGACAGCTCCAGAATTTTAAATGTGTCCATACCCTGGTGCATTGCAGGGTGAATAGCTTTGCCTATATCTGAGCCTCTACCTGAACCCAGTCTAAGCCAAGTGCCAACTTGGAGGTGAATTAATTTTTCTTCTGTTTAGGACCACATTGAAGTAAAAACATGGGTTTTGCCAACATTTAAGCACCAGAGAATACAAAATCCTGTAAGAACAGCTGCTTTCTCAATGCTTCTACCATTTAAAAAATTCTGATTCTGCATCTCTTGCAGTGGGTGCTGCTGATCCAAACCCAGTTCTAACCCCGATACTGACTGAACCTGAACTGTTCCAGTTACAGACCTCATCTGAGCTGAATCCTTTTATAGTGATTGTCTTCAGAGTCCTTTTTTACATGGACTTAAAACACTGTGTCTTTAGAAAGCATTCTTACTATTATACTAATTTTCTTCCTTTAAAAATAGATCATTTAAATCTATCAGTTAAATCTTTTGACAGAAATGATCTTTTTAAAAAGAAGAATTGGAGCATTCTAATAACCTGTCTCTGTTCTGGAACAGGTGAAAGAGGGCGGAATTGTATAGCTTCCTAACACAGGGTACCTGCTAACTCTTGATCTGATCTTCACAGATAAAATAATACTCATTTGGCTAGATACAGGTATTTACTGCCATTAGGACAGCCTAGGATTGCCAGCCTTGCATCCAGCTGCCACTGCAGAAGGACATGGGTGTACTGTAGGTCCTGTGCCATCTCTGCCAAAGTAATACTGATATCGCAGATGCCTACGGTGTCTCCAGTGGCACTAGGCATCTTGGTGTGGGCAACTGAACTGATCTCCTAAGTGCTGTTCTAGTCATATAGGGTAGGATTCAGCATTGGACTAAAATGCATGTTTTTAGGTGCAAACCAGGTGTCCAGGCTCCTATTGCAGTCAATGGAGAGCTAGTGAAAACAGGCAGGAGAGACCAGGCACCTTCTTGCCAATTGGCTTGATGCATCTTTAGGGTCCAGTAACCGTACTTACTGCAGGCTCAATTCAGTTGCCTAAAATCGGTGCTTTGGGCTATCCTGATGCACGATGTAGTAAATGTGTCATAAGGCACATGGGAAATCCAAGCCTTTCTGGACCAACTGCTTACAGTAGGGACATCTGAGTTTCAAATGGCACTAGATAACTATGTTTAAGCAACGGAATCAAGTCCAGTTGATTATTGTGGGGATATTAGACACCCAGCTGAATGCAGACGCTTACTTTTAGGTATCTGATCTGGAACTAGATCCAAAAATGGCATCCAGTGGCAAATTCCTCTTCTACAGCACAGTTTTCCTGTTAACTCTCACTAGTTTAAATTAGAAGGAACATAAAATGTAAATTAAACTATTTTTACGTACAGCTGAGAGGAGAACAACCTGCTTGGCTTCTTTTTCTATTATAGTCCAGTAATAGTATAGATTTTAAAATTCTGCAAATCATAGGCTTAGTTTTGACACTTAAAGCATCAAATCAAACCTAATTCCAGATTAAGACTTGAACATCAAAGAGGTGCTTTCCCTACTCCTCCTCCTTCCAACACAGTATCTTGCTCTACCATACAGGGCATTATCTGCACAGTCCACGTACACCAAACCAAGTATCTGTAATGAAATGTTTCTATTCTGCTTCTTCCACTTATTCTGCTTCTGCTTATTCCTTAGCAGGAATGAGCATTTCAGAAAGAGCTTTTGATGGGCCTTCCTATTTTGCACTACATTTATAAAATGTACTTCACAAGCAATCTTCACAGTACCAATATTTAGTGAAATGGATTTCTTTTACTTTTTGCATTACTGCACAGGTTATTGGTTCTAGGAACTAAATTTAATTTATTTCCAAGTATCTCAGGCATTTCATACATCACTTTAGTATCCATTTCTCTCATCATGAAAACTAGACATATTTATACCTACAGGGCTCGTGATACATCTTGGACATAAAAAAAAAAAAAAAAAGGTATTCTTCCTGCTATGCAGCGAGAATTTAATGCTCAAAAAAATTCCACTGTGAAAATTTCTTCACCTTCTATTTACAGATGCTAATTTTAAAAACACACAGGTAGGTATAAATAAATGTTAATTGTCAGTTTTCTTTGGGGATCTGTGTTTGTTTCTAGCTATGCTTAATACATCGACAGCTTTAGATTCTCTGCTGGGACACGTATGTACTCCTTTGCTCTTCCTTATCCAGGATTTCAAGAAGCCCTAGACAACACAAATATCTGGCATCAAACAACAGGTATAGGTCTCAAAAACAAGGCTAAACCATCCACTTGTTTTTTTCTGGCACTATATTTTGCAGCAGCATAAAAGGTGTTGCTGCTAAGTGGAAGCTTATAATTTGTCTTGACTGATCAACTCCCAAAAAAATCACTCGAGATGTGATATCAAAGTCTTTTTTACAGGATTCCTAGAACTTTCAGAATTTCTCAAGCAGCAATAGCTGAATCCCTTGAAATGAAATAACATGAGAAAGTTTTCCAAATGATGTCTTACCCAATCCTCTTTTTTTCTAGTTTCTTTGCTTAACCAGAAAATGCTGAATGTTCAAGAAACCTCAAAGTCTCCTTTGTGTTAACCCCATTTTAACTTACTTCTTTGATCAATATCAATACTGGGAACAACATTCCAGACCAGTACATGGTTCATATCTGGTATTCCAAACTAGTATTTATTCCCCACCAGATGATTTTCACATCTGAATTGAAAACATTCTTCATCAGTTGCTGATTCCTTCCTCCCTAGCATTGCTTAAGCTCCTTGTATCTTCTTTTTACAAAGCTTAAATGTCACGTCCTAATTCTTTTTGACCTGTGTTTTGTTACCTTCCTGTCATCTTTAATTTTCGCTGCTTCTGTTCAAACACGGATAAACATACAAACCAAAATTTCACTTCCCAGAAATCTCATCTGCACTCTGGGCACCAGTCAGCCTTGCTCCTGAGGGATCAAGGACAGTTTTTTGTCCATATAGTAGTTGTTTAGAAACTTAGAAAAGTTTTAAACATTCTTTCCTAGCAACAGTTTGCCAGTACAGGTAGGTGGTTTTGCATCTGAGGCTCAGTCTTGGAGCCACTGATTTCATGGATATCACAGTTTTTCCCTACAACCCAGCATTTGATGCTTAATCAAAGACATCGATTAAACATGGATGTATGCGTCAAAATGTATTCACTTCAGGTTTTTCCTGATCACCATTGTATATAAACTCCATTAATAACTGGCACCCTGCACGTACTCATTCTAGCAAATTGATTATCCAGATATTTAAATATTTTTTTAATCAGGTTTTTCTCAAACTATGTTTATATGTGTACACTTTATGACCTTTCTAATAATGTAGACTCTGCCTGAATTTGATTTGCCAAAATTTCTTGCCCCTTATACATCTCATCCCAACTTCTCTGACGTAAGATGTTTCATTTCAACTTAAGCAGACAAGCTATATGTTGTGATATTACAGATCAGCTTATTTCTGGTATGCCTCCACATGCTTATCAGAAATGCAATTAAACAGCGTGTATGGCCACTTCTTTATCTATTGATTCAGTAATTCACTGAAGAAGCCAGGCAAATATGTCAAATGTTGTTTTTTTTATAATCGTTTCTAACCACCTCTGTCAGACTGTGAATTCTCCCAAAGACTTCAGTCTGCTTTCAACATGCCTGCTACACTCTTTTGGAGGCTTGTGATTAAATCCTGCATAGCAACAGTTCCCTATACACTCACTTACTGTCAGGAGGTTAACTGGTAGATCTGCATTCACCACATTTTCTCCCAGTTCCTAAAGCCCTCATTCCCTCTGCAATGATAAACAAAGACCTTAAGAGCACTGCCCCAAGAACACACAACCCTCACTTCCATCACCGCATGAGCTTTCTGTTGACTATTCCCTAACCACTACATGCAGCAAAGCCACATAGGTTTTGCTGTTATTCAGACACTGTATGCCTGCTGAGGGGGTGGAAATGCCTGAATCTTCTTTATCATGATTATTGTCAGAGCAAAGACCACTGGACAAAGCTCAATAACTTCACCTTATAAAGAATAAACACTACTATTCATGTAGAGGAAAGAAATGTAGCTAAACTCTGAATGTCTTTGGTATTCAAAATCCATAGCAATCCTTGTAGCCACAAATTTTCAAGTCTGAAATTTCTTATAACTAACCCCAGGTTTATGGGGATTTCAGTCATCTGTCACAACCTTCAGAAAGTCAGAGTTTACCTATACTTATTTTTAGATATGAAAGAAAAGAGGATTTCATTTTAACAAGCTTTAAAGAAAAATTTGTGAAACCAAAAATAGTTTCCAGTAATAATATGCTGAAACTTCAAAACACTTTATGCTAAACCCTTAAAATACTAGATGGAAAGTTTTAACATAGAGGGTATATATCTACATGAGAGTGCTGTGGTCTTCACCAACATATTATTGTAAAAGGCAGTTTCAAACTTACCATGAAATGTCACGACAGAAAAGCACCTCATGATTGTATATATGAAATTTGTTTACTATAATTTGTTTGTCCATAAATCACTATTTCTAGAGAGCATATTATAAGATCTCCAGCACTTGAAGTTAATTTGCTGCATTATTCTGGAAGGCAGAAAAGATAGGTAGATACACATATTCTCATGCACAGAAGGTGTTCTGGTCTCCATTCTTTTTTTGTTTATTTTGTGTCTGAAGTTCTTTCTCATTAACATCTTTTATGTTTCAATGTCAATGTCAAATTTTATTCATCCATTACTAGAAAAGAAATTAGTAAGTCTCAGTGTGGCATTACACTGTGGTGAAAAAACATAAATGTAAAGATATTCAATTTACTAAGAGTCTTTGTGTAACAGTTTTGGACTAGAGTTCTGGCAAATTTAGTTCAACAGCAGTCTTCAAAATTGGCTAGTTCCTTCCAGTAGATTTCTAGGAGATCTAAGAAAGCAAGTTTCCTCTTCCTACACTGAATAGTTCACTTTTTCTCTATTTCAGAATAAGGGGAAAGTGTGAAAAAATGATAACCAATAAAAGTTTTTAAATTTAATATCATTAATTTTGACATGGTCTCTAGACCCATCTGAGATGACTCAGAAGGTCACTCCAGGATATGTACAATCTGAACAGATATTTAGTATGTGGTGAGTCCACTTTAAAATTGAAATTATTGTTTTTCTTTGAATATGTCTCATTTTGCTATCTCGATAAAGGAATTCCAAACTGCAGACCATCTACAATGTATCAGTGTATCCTACTACTGTTCATTGAAACCTGTTAAAAAGTGTGAAGGTCTTTGGAAGTATATACACAATCTGGTACTTCCTACCAATCTGAAGGGTTCATTTTTCAGCCTTAATAATCCTTGATAAATGTCGTTTGTCCAGAATGCATGAAAAGAAATCCCTTTTATACCAATAGCTAGTATCTTCCATTGAAAGATTTATATGCATTCCTCTAAAGCAATATCTTGTGTCATACTCATAAAATAATGTTTGTCTTCTAAATAAAATATGATTAGTACACATTATGCCAAGAATAAATGTACTGCATGATACTATAATAAATCTGTAAACTTCAATCCTTGCACAGTACTCTACCAGAATACCTTGTAGCAATCAATAGTATGTTTCACACTATCGATGAATAGCATAACACAGTGAAAGATGCATGGAAGTCTTTGCTATACCAAATAAATTATGCTTCCTAGCCAAATATTGGTTGCAAAATAGTCTGCATCACAAACAACTCCTGGGAACTATAAGTTCAGAATCATTTCTATAATATCTGCAGATATATTTATGTGCAATCTGGAACATAGGGTTACAAACTTATTTTATACCTAAACAAATTGGAACAAATGCTTTATCAAGGGCATTTTCTTCATCATCAATCAAAGCGACACACAGCACACAACAGATATGCTAACAATTGTATCTTCAAGGATGGGACTAACTGCAGGTAATAGAACAGATCTTGAATATAAACATTTTTACAGATAAAGCACACTCTGTGACATTTATACTCTCTATCCAAGGTAAATATAACTTTTGCTAACTTCCCTGACCACTAGTGGCAAGGTTTCTTTATAGCATAAGTTAACAAAAAACTTGTAGCTGTCCAGGTATGTCAGATAAGAAACAACACTTCTCTCAGCTATTCATTCCGTATGTAAATCACCATGTTCCCTTCTCATAAGAAGCAGTAAAACGCTCCCTTTTATAAACTCCTGTTAAATTTTTTCAGCTGTTTCCCACTGCTTCCAAGCTGCAATTATACCTACTACAGAGCAATAAGCTAGTGACAGCACTTTAAAAAAACAAAACCAGAAAACAAAAGCTCTTTCATGGAGGAAAGGAAGCCTCCATGCCCCAGTTGAGAACTTCTCTTTAATGTACTTCTGCTGATATTTCAGGTCTACAAAAGGAAATAGCCACTATGAGTCTACTGCCTACTAGGCATCTGCCTAGTCTTTAGATGTCCTACCACAGTCCAAAGGAATATGGACTCCTCAAACAATTCAAAGGCAAACTGGATGCTTTAAAATACAATGTATAAAACCAGCATCCCAACCTACAACAAAGTAGATGCTGAAGACAAAACTTCAGCAACAGACCCTTTATGAGGAGGTGAAGGATGCATGTTTGAGGAAGAACAGTAAGCAAAGTCCTGAATGCAAGATTCCCTTGCTCTGGATAAGTTTCACAGATAGTAAATTAATCTATAAGAAGGGGCTGCTTTAAAGGAGGGAAGACATATCTGTGATGTTCAGTCTTCACAGCTTATCTAACGGACAGAGCCTTTCAGGTAAGACAGGCAAATTCATGCCTTTTCCATTGGCCTCAGTTGTAGGTATGAGCTTTGTATTTAGTGTTCATTTGGATCGGGGCTCAAACATGCAGGTCCAAAAGCAGCTTTAATTGCCTTAGAGACTGAGGTGTCATTGCTCAGATTTAATGAAAAGCTGAGGGAAGGGAAAGAAGAAGAGAGGATTTCAAACACATTAGACAAGAAAAGTGGCCTTTTGAACCCTATTTCTCAATGCACAGGGGTATCAATTTTCAAAATGACTGTAGGAGACCAACTAAAGACTCTGATGAAATTCACTGACATTTCCATTAGAAATAGACAATCTCTATAATATAAAATTAAGTTTTAAAAGCACAAGATTACAAAGCTAATAAACTTCAAGCCTCTGACTTCTTCAATGACGAGCAAGTTCTCACCAAATATTCCCAATATTATGGTGGTATTGTAAATCACTGAAGACTAAAAAAAATAAACATACGTAGACTGTACTGGTAGCTATTACAATATAGTCTCAGCAGGTGAAACAGAAAAAAACAACACACACACTGAAGTAAGAAAAGAAGTTACTAACCTGGCTGTCACTGTTGCTGCTAAATCTTGTTGAATGGAACAAAAATGGGCAAACTACACCCAAAACTCCGGAGAAACAAAAAACACAGAAAAGAGATAGTTCCAAGTCACTTGATATTCACCTGCAGGGGTGAAAAACACAGAAATCCAACAAGAAACAGGACACAAAACCTACCCTGCTTACATAAAAGCATCTCCACTCAAATGCAATCCCTTAAAAGGACAGGAAAGAAATTATTAAAAAATCACTGCTGAAGCAAAAGCACTGTAAAAGATGTTTCCTGCTCTTTGTAATGCTAGACGATGGAATCAGTTCCAAAATATCAACTTCATTTTCCATGCATAATATGATTTATTCTCTACAGGGCATCAATCAAGTTCTTAAGATTAGGTCTAAAGACTGATTTCTTGCTCTTATTGTTTGGATCATTCTTTGACCATGTTTAGATCCCCAATGCTGATAGAAAGTGAGAAATATTTGGTTTATATTTTTCAAACAGTTTCCTCCAGCACAGTAGCCTGGACACTTTACTAAATTATGGTTTCATTTCAAATGGCTTAAATATTTAAATTACTGTACAAGAACTTAATGGGGTTTGCTAAATTTTGCACTATAAAGACAGGCAAACAGTAAGCTATATTTGCCAACTTGGGAAACATTGCAAGATTTCAAACTTCCTGTTGTCCTCAATTGCTAAAAGGAAGTAAAATTTTGAAATCCTCTCCCAAGCAAAATTTTTTTCCAATTGTCTTCATGAATCAATGTTTAAATACAGACATCAATGGGACTTTAAACAAATTTGGTATGTGAAGATAAATTTTTAAGCAAAAAACTATTGTTTCAAAGGGAGAAGTTGAAATCTTATGTTTCAGATGTGTCAAAACAGGACTTATGAAGATTTTTAAAGAAATTGATTGTATCCATATTTTTCCATATAAGACTTTAACAGAATTACTACACACATGTGGTAAAAGAAAGACCTTGCTCAAATGCTGCTGTCATAAAGCAAGTGCTTCAGCATTTTTTTCAAACTGGTCCTAACTTGGACAAGGAATACTTGTAAAGAGTGAGGATTCACCTCCAAAACAATCACATTTTTGACACATTTTCATTTTCAGCTCAGCAAAAGTATTACTGTGTCAAAGACAGGTTTGTTTTAGTAAAAGCCAAGTAGGGTTTTAGGTCAGCAATCTGGCAGGAACAAAACCAGCCATTACCTCTCTACCGACTTAATTAATGACAGAATCCTGGAAATCCAACCTACACGCTGCTTCTGCAGAAGGACAAACAGAAATACATTGGGCAGTACTCCACTGGTGGAAGAAGATCCACTACCTCTGCAATTGCTTGTGACAGCAAGATCAGTAAACCTAGTTCTCTGTAGCTGAACATTCTCTCTGTAGCTCAACCTCCATCATGCTCTGGCAATTCCCCACCATTCACTGTTCTTGTTCCTGCAGAACAGTGGGGCAGAGCCAGAGCTCCAGTACTGATGAAGAAAAATCTGTTTTGCCTAGACTGCTGAGAACCCTCTATGCACATTCACTTGCCATGAATCTTGCCTGAGGCACTATGTCATAGCTGGATCACGGGCCTTTGATGGAGCAAGGGCAGACTTCCTTCTAACCCAAAATACAACATAGATAAAATTTAAGTTACTAAAATCAGGAAAGCAATTGAGGAAAACCCTACCTAACCCACTTAGGTTTCAGGGAAAAGCCTCTCTGGTAATTATAGATGTATTACTGAGGAAAATTAGAGGCATCTTTTCCTTTACTGAGCTGGCTGCCTAGTTAAGTCATCTCTCATTAACAATTCAGAAAGATGCACTAATGTCTGAGACCTCAGAGGAGCCTAGATTTCTAGCCATACTCTGACCAAACTTAACTCATTCAGACAGCTTTGAGTTGTGTGAAAAGCCATGGCAGTGGATGGTACTCACTTCTTACATAGCAGCTGAACATTTGAGGCGCTTGTCTCAAAAGCAGGAGCCCAGCTTCAACAGAAAGGGCACAGAGTACCTTCATCCAAACAGCTGGTGTTGAAGGCACCGCCTACTATGCAAAATCCATGGAGATAATGCAAGTGAGAGCTCTCATGACTCCATAACAGCGTAGGAATACGATATTATCCATTAGGTACCATTCCACAAATGAGAGGTCAACATCTTGAGCCACAGGGATACCTAAGTGAACACAGCAATTCCAGGCTCTGATTCCTGGCTTGATAGAGGAGTGTAACTTGTGACAAACTTTTTTTTTTGTGTATCCTACAGAGTAACTTAACTACCCCTGTGAATAGCACACGAGCTTTTGTGACTTTCAGACTAAGTACCAAACCTGCCTCACTCTGTGTGTGGGGAATTTTGGCATAATGAATTCAACTTGCTCAGCAAAGACCAAGTACCAAGGAGTGTAGAAGCTAGGGTCTGGATAACAACCTTGTTTTACATGGCTAGAAAGCTTTTATAGTCCGAGAATCGCCTGGGACATGTAACCTATATATTTGACCGTTGCTATACTGTTGAACAGAAAAAGTGCATTCCCTGAGAAAGGAGAATGATGATAAAAGAGCTACTCTGCACGTTTGCTTCTCTACTGAAAAGTATTATTTGTTTGAGCATATTCATTGTACATTTAATTCCATTTTTGTTTGCAGTTCACAGACACTGCCTACCAGCACAGATGTCCTATGTTGAAAAACATGACAATTTTGAAATTAAATTACTCGGCATATATAATATCAACAGATGTTTTGGAAATATGTCCCATTTCCACATTCAGCAGGCTTCTGCTACTTTCTCCAACAAAACATCCAAGGTAACAAAAGCCTCATGAGGCCAATGATTTTGAAGCAGCCATCAGCCCTCTTGGAGAAGGTATGCTTGTGAACTGCTCTGGTAGTCTCCAACACATTCAGGGGAAATCTCTTTGACAGCCAGGGTGCCCAAGACAATATCAAACCAGGCTGTCAATGCCAATATCATGAATAATTTCAACCACTCTTTGAAACTACTCTGTCATAAATCCTTCAAGAACCTGTGTCAGCTAAAACTTATTTAATCACTTACCCATGTAGGTTTGACTCATTTACATGAGGCCTCTTTATGCTACCTTAGCAGTATAGAGCAGTCATAAAATGAATGTAAACTCAAAAAAAGTCTTCCTCCATGCTGTGTCCATGCCAGCTCTTGAATAATCTCCCTAGCCTTAAGTTGTGGTTTAAAATGCCGGCTCCAGGGCAGAAGGAGGGACTTCCCCCCTCCCCTTCCCTTGTTAGCCGGCCAAAGGCTTTCGTCGCCTTTGTGGGGGAAGGGGCGCAGGCATTGCGAAACCAGCCCGGCTTTGGGTTTCACGCCCACGCCTGGAGCCAAGACATGTCAACCAACACCTCTTTGAATAAACCTCTAAAAAGTTGCAAATCAAGTGACTTCCCTGGCGCACACATTGCGTTTTGGAACAGAAGGACAAACAAGAGAGAACTCCTAAAGCAGTCACCTCAGGAGCCCGGAACAGTAAAAGATCTTCCACACAGCAGGTAGCCTTTTCACTTTGCCGATTACTGGTGGGGGTGATGAAAAAGAGGTGCCAGCAGGAAGGGGTGCAAAGCTGCCAAAGTCCCCAACTCTGCACAGAGAGAGAGGGAGCCACTGGTGAGGGGGAGAGAGAAGGTTTCAGATGCCAAGACATGAAGGCTCTGCTGGAATGCAGGAAACCTAAGGCATCGCCGGGAGATCCGGTTAATCTCACATTTTGCAGCTGGGGAGAGCAGAGTGCTGAGATGGCTTCTGGAAAATCTGGTAACTCTTAAGCTTTCCAGCCACCTAGAAAAAAGACTACACATTGCCAAGGAAGTTTGTCCTGAAGAGTTCAACTTTGAACTGATATCTATGAGGTTAAAAGACTGCATTCCCCCATTTTGGGTTTACTTTCCTTCCGTCACCCCTCTCTGGCGCAGACCACATGTGGGTGAAATCTACATATATGTATATACCCATTTATATACTTAATACCATCGTTCTCTATTTTCTATTTCTGTCTCACTCGAATTTAAGTGATTGATTTATGGTTCTCATTGTTTCTGAATTAAGTAGATTTTCTTTCACCCTCTTTAATCCAAACCTGCTATGCTGTTTTCCTTTGCCCATAGTCATAAGCCCCAGCTCGACTTTCTTTCCAGCTCGAATACTTTAGTCCTTTTGTTTAGCTCTCTGAGAGATAAACCTCTCCCTGAGGGCAATTTGTCACTCTACAACCTTTTGGTTCTTTTCAAACTGCTACACCTTAGTGCTCTGATCTTCCCCATCCCTTTGTTTTGTTGTCCCACTTAGAGTACCCTGTGTGAAAGTAAATTGTGAGCTCCTTGGAGCAGGGACATGTAATTATTGGTATTGAAAGCATTCAGAGAATGCACTGAAAAATGCACTCATAAGAAAAATACTCTGCTAAGTACTAACTGAGAATTTCCTCTCATTCCCAGTGGATGGGAAAATCTTAGCTGCTGTATCTCCACTATAGTGTTGCCTAAGAGTCACAGCTCCCTTTCTAATCTTTGCTCCACCTCAGGGATGACAGGTCTCAGAGAATGCAGGTTACTTCCTCCCCTCTCCTCCCTCCCACACACATCTCCTGTCAGTTGCATTTTTAAACTGATTCTGAGGAAGAACTAAGGCTTCCTTACCTCCAGAGTGTTCATACCCAGGTAACAGCCCCCCGTGCTTGCCACTCTGCTATACCTGAGGTGGACATAGGTTCTTGTACTTCCCTTGTCCTCTGAGTATCCTCACAGAGCCAAATGATGATCTACACTGGTGTAACTTTAAAATGCATTATGTGTGATCTCTGAAGTAAGTTTGCAGGGCGCAAAAGAAGTCTGAAAGAACAGTTGTTAAGATACATATTTTTGTCTATGAAAATAACAATCTCATTTTGGATGAGGAAAATGAAAATGGTCTTTAAAAAGACCTCATTAAAAATGCATTCCTAACCATAAATGTCATTAAGAGATATGCAAATAAGCCATAGCCAGCAGGTAATCTGAAAAGACATTACCAGGGAGTTCATCATGGGGCACAAAATCAGAGTAGTTAGAGCTTTCTGGTGTGCTTGAAAAGAGTCGACTTCCTTATGGACTTTTACTGTAATCTGTCCTGCCTTTCCCTCAATGCACACTTCCCCAGCCAGTCTATGTGAACGCAGAAGAGGTCACAGGAGTGGGGAATTCAAGAACGGATAGATAAGATACTAATCACATCACTTTCCTGCCTCTTTTTGGTATGCTTCAACCCCCCAGCTCAGTCGGCCATCCTTAACAGAAGCCTCAACCTCAAAACCTGAAACAGTGCTCTGATTCAGGCAAGACCATTCAGGGCCGTTAATTCCTTTCTTTTTGTCACTTTTCCCAAACAAGTCACAAAACACATATAGGGTTTTCTCTTTTCATTCCTCACCCACATACACAAACAATGAAAACAGATATGAACAGTCATACCTATTATTACTGTCTCTTGCTTTAGAACAGCAAATTATTTTCTATTTTTATGTAAAGAAAATGCTGGTATATGCTATCTCTCCCACATACATTTAGAAGGGCTTTAAAAATATTCTGTCTTTAAGATTTGGGATCTGAGATTTTAGAGAGCACCCGGCAAATCAATTTACTTACTGCAACTTTTGCAGGGAGGATTATTTTGCATCTAACTTTTCACCTTTTTTTAAAATCAATAAGTCACAGATACCCCAGTAATGTAAAGAGCATCTAGCGCATGAGATAAAGTAAAAACCAAAATTCATAAATGGCAATTTTTAAAATAACCTGCCCACAGAGAAAGTTTTTTTCCCCGGGTTAGCAAACATTCTGACATCTGAAGGCTTAAGGCTCTGATTATTTTTTTGTTTGTTGTTTCCTATTTAATGTTCTGTGGATGTTTGCGTTGTCTACATACATGCCACAGGTTAATTAAGTATTATATTTAAATGTATTTCCTTTTATCAGTTTTAATTGCAGAGGCAATTTCAAACCAAAGTCCCTTTTTGATTAAATCTCTAGAAAGTAAATAGAAGCTTCAGCTTCCTAGTAACAGTCACTGTCTTTTATACCTCCACAGTGTCTTTTTTCTTTTGTAAAATTTGTTGCTTCATCTCTTTCCTCAGATTAAAATTGCTTCATCCTTCTATCTGTTTCTGCAGTATGCCAGTTGGCCTCTTCTCGTTTATATGTATACAGCCTCTGCTAGAGTCTAGAGTTAATAAAGTGATGGTATTATATCTTTCTATTTCTTCCATGTTATGTTATTTCTCATTGCTGATTACTGTGGAGATTTATAGCGAGCTGTCCAAAGTAGCCTCCAATACTGTGCTTCCAACTCCACGGTCACTTAATAAATCAGGCTTAATTATATCAATGTCACATCTGGCATCTCAGCTGTTTCCAACTGGACTAAGTCTCATATGTTACGAAAAGTGTATGTTTTATTCATTGGAGTTTTAGAGCTAGATACCCAAAGTCACCCTTTTCATGGTCTTTAACCAGTTGATATCTTATTGATCTCCTTTGGCTTTTTTTCATACAAAATAGCTTGGTCGTGATGCTGGCAATGTAATAAATGCAATAATCTGTGAGGTAAAGACAGTATTTCTGTAGGTGTTTCCATGTACTAAGAAAATGTACCTTCCAGGAGAATATATAAGAGTTGAGGTGCAGCACTACTGAACCATTGATGACTTAACCTACTCATTATGAATAGTCAAAGCCAGATTTTTTAATTTTTAGTTTTACCTTTCATTCCTCCATGTTTCAGGAGTCTCTTTACCACATGGCCAAACAATGAAGTTCACATACTTAGCCTTCTCAGTGGTGCACAAAGATGTATAGGTTTTATCCAACTATTTTGCTCTTTTATTTAACTTTGTGTTGTGACATGCCATTGACTTTCCAGGATACTCCTTTGTGAGCAGCACCTGTTCCTCCCCGAGTTCAATTGTAATTTTCCTTATCTCATATGACTGATGACTTTGACAGATGTCTTTGTCTGACCTGAATACTCTTTAGCACCCATCAGCCTTCTCCCACTCCTGCTTTATATAATCTCCCTAAATATTGTCAGTTTTCTGTGGTAACACTTTAGCCCTCTTAGGCAAAGGGGAAGCAACACTTTCTGTAGAGTCTTTTTGTTCTTTAAAACTTTCTAGGGTTCTGAGTAGATTTAAATCCCTGATCTTTACATCTGTTCTCCCACCACGCTTCTAAGACTTTGAATACTTCCCCTGTGCTGCATGTGTTGGTAAACTAGGATGTATTTCTTGAAACTGTTACTTAGAGGTGCATCTTTTTCCAGGTAATTTAATTTTAATTTCTAAATGACTCATTTCCTTTCCCACTTCCAAACCCATAGGTAGAAGTTCAGACTCTGGCCAGAAGCCTCCCAGGATTTTCCAGATCTTTATTGATATCTCAGGAAATAACCCATCTTGATATTTGTCGCACATACATTTCCAACCATCACCTACCCAGTAAGTGACTTATTCAGACTACTAACTCAATTTCTCCACTGACAACTCCATCTCCTGGTGTTACAGGAGCAAGAATTTC
This sequence comes from Bucorvus abyssinicus, assembly GCA_009769605.1. Taxonomy (NCBI): domain Eukaryota; kingdom Metazoa; phylum Chordata; class Aves; order Bucerotiformes; family Bucorvidae; genus Bucorvus; species Bucorvus abyssinicus. Next base: position 27,996,503 of record CM020028.1, on the reverse strand, counting down.
ACCACTTAGAGGGTCTAGTCTGAACTGCTGAGACCATTGAAATTTTCCACAGAAAACAAGTTACAATGAATGGGCAATCAAACCATGGAAATTATCTTACCAAATTCTCTTTTAGAAAGTCCCAATTTATTATGACTGATATGGATTACAATTTTTTTTTTTTTTGCACATTTAAATGATTTTGTATTCTCTGAAAACATTACAGACAAGAAACTGAATTTTAAGTGGTAGTGACACAGTTCTCCATTTACATAATTTTTCATATCATGTTCCCTTGTGGCAGTTTCCCTCAGGCTAGAGCACAGGCAACTAATCATTCCAGGAACAAAACTTTGGATAAAAAGATTTCCAAGTCCATTACCGTAATTCCAATGAAAATGTTTGCTTCCAAAGTCACATCTAGCAATCAAACACAGTTCATACTCAGGCTGTAGTCAGTCTTAGAAGTCAACCAAGGGCTGACTTTATAATATAAAGTAAATATTCTGCAAAAGTGTTCTGTACATTGGAAGTTCAGAGTAGTCTTCATTTTCTCCAGCTACAAGCCCTAGCTAAAGGCCTGCTACTCAAGATCACCTCGCCTCTCACAATCTCTCATGCATATTCACAGTGACTGTTTGGGAACATCTTTAAACAAGCAGTAAAACAGGCAAGAAAAGTTTTTCTGGACTCAAAGACACCGTTAAAAATAGACTAAATTGGCTTACTATTCCCAGAGGTTAGGCTGATATTTTAAATTGTAACTTGGAGAAGTGAGGGAAGAGATACCATTGACAGGAAAAGGGATGAGGGGGACTGAAGAAGAAAAGAGTGAAGTGAAGCTGGAGTAAAGGGCCTGTGGAATGTGAAATGAACAGATTTCCCCTTTACCAGTAATCTTCTAACATATAAATCACTGGACTGTTTCTCCTGTAGATATAATCCTGAATTTTTTTTTCCTTGTAAAGGCCAGGCAGAGATTCAATAAAAGCACTTCTCAGGCAACCTGTAAGGTTTTTTCTTTACAGATCATCTTTCTAAAAATTTTCAGTTCCTGATTCTTTTTATTTCTGTCAGATGCAAATAGAAACAGACCAGATATTAGCTGTAATAAGCTTCATAGGCTGCTGTAAGCATCATCAGTACAACCTAGTTAAAAGGAACTACCCTTGGATATCCCATAGATGCCATTTGTCTGTTCTTGCACTGTTTTTTGATACTAGAGCAGAAACAAACTTGCCCTTGTGCATGTTCTGAAAAGCTTACTCTATCACTTCACGATTAGATCCTGAGGTTGCAAAGAACTGAGGGTTTTCCACATCATGAGGGACTGACATTTTTAATTTTCAAAGCTAGAGTCCTTGGGCAACATTATTCCCTACCTCAGACCTATTATTTCCCGCAGTTCTTCTGATGGAGTATAAGCAAGCAGCTCTGGAGTCTTCTACACAGTGGGAAATTTATGAGTAGATTCATTGCAAGTGATTTCCTATAAGTAAAAAGACACCATTAAACACAAAACTGTGATTTTTGATTTTCAGAAATGACCTAATGAACCGAGACAGTGAAGCTAATGTGCCCCAATTATGTCGGGGAGGAGAGGGGGGAGGAAGACGAAATTAAAAAAAAAAAAGAAAAAAAGAAAAGAAAGAACATGGATTATAAATGATTCTGATTTCATTCTTATGAACACCCCATTTTAATTCACAGTGAACTAGTCAGCAACTGAAAACAGACTGCAATTTTCTAGCCACTGAGCTAGAGAGCTTTATAGCTGCATGGAAAGAACATGCCTTAAAGGCAGTGTGGAAGAACACCACAGCTAGCAATCCTGAAGTCAGTGTCCCTGGAGCAGGGAAAAACTACAGCTGTCATCACCCTCTTCCAATCTACAGGACGCATTACTTTCATGAAGAGCCTGCTGTACAACACCAGACATGTCACTCAGTGTGGATCATAGCTTCAAAGGTGCCACCTCTCTTCTTAGCGCTTTCCTGAACTGTGCTCATAAGACACACACTCTCATCTTCACACAGAGACTCTTGACAAAATGCATCTAACTAGCATCCCTTCTTTCCATTCCTCTGCATGGATCCTTTCCTGCTCTATAGCCTTGAAGACAGTTTCTAGAGTGAGTTCAGCAAGAGACATGTTGCTTGACAGACAAAATGGGGACTTCTTGACAGATCATGTTACCCAGATTAGATTGAACTTTCTTGGCTTGTCTCTGTCTGACTCTTTTCTAGTCTCCTCCCAGAGTCTCCTCCCTTCATCTTCATTTCCTCTCTGTTGCCCTTAGCATGCTCAATCCCCTTCATTTTGCCTCACTTCGGTGTACTCTTCCCTTACATTTTTGCACTCCATTTTTCTCATCAACTCCGAAGTCCTTCCCTACAATGTGCCGAAAGGTGAACATATCATTTGCCCCCTTCCCGTTATCTGTTAAGGCCTGTGCCTCTGGTTCCTGGTTTCTTCTGTTTAGGTTACAAACAGGGCAGAAACCATTTACTGATTCATATGAATGCAGTAACCAAAGCAAGGGTCCTTCTGCTAAGGAATGAAGGTAAGTTTTTCTCCCTCCTGTTTTCCAAGATGTAATGGAAGGATGAGCTTAATATGAAGCATTAGACAATATTTTCTAACAGTAGGATAAACTTGCCTTGCCTTCAGGCTCTACTGCAACAAAAGATGACTACTTCTTCCTACGCCAAAGCAAGGACTCATGCCAGCAAACGTGCATTGCGCCTTGCCACCCCAGAGAAATACAATTGGAGGCAAGTCTGTGATTCTTTCCTGCCTCCTGTGTTACCATACTGAACTATGCACAGGAAGGCTTTGAGGTAAGAGACCTCGTTTTTCACTATTAAAAATGAACCTGACAATTTGAAGAAGTGTTCTGAAATCAATAGGATGCAATTCAGCAAGGACAAGTGAAAGAGCTACATTTATGTAGAAGTAATCAACTGTACAAATAGAAGGTGGAAAATGAGTCAGTAGGAAACAGTTTGTAGTCTATGGGGGATCACAAGCCGAACAAAAACAATCAATCTCACCTCCCTGCACAAAATATTGCACAGGTTGTATAGGCAGCATCATGTGTACGACTTGTTTGTAGGTATTCCAGAATTAGCAATCAGCTAACATACTCTATGCACCTTTAGGCACTATGCTTTAAGAGAGATGTGAACTTCTTGCAGCAGTCCAGGGAGAGCAACAAGGTGGATTAGAGGGCTGGAAGAAGTGATCTGCAAGTAAAGATTGAACAAAATCAGAGTTGTTCAGTCTGGAGAATGAAAGACTTCAGAGGAAATGTAATAACAGACTTCAACAGTAACCTGCTGAGGAATCGGAATCAATTGCTCTCCATATCCACAGGGATTAGAACAAGAAATAATGGAATGTGGAAACTTTAGATTAGGCATTAGAAAAACTTTCTAACATGAGGAGAGCAAAGAATCGGAACAGATTGCCTGGAAAGTGTAAAATCCATATCATTGGATTTTTTAAGAATACGTTCCAGACATGTTTTATCAGATTATGTGATAACGGTTGTAATAATAACACCTTATGCTTCTCTTGTGTGTTTTATAACAAAGAATCCCAGGGTACACCTCCGCTCTAAGTAAAACATGCAGACAAGGAAAATTTGCGCTCCACTTTTGAAGCAAGGAGAACAACGTATCTAAGTAGTTGAGTCTCCCACTTATGGAGCTGTGGGCAAGCTCTAAGAAAAGGATTGTGCTAGTAATTTGGGATCTCAACTGTGGGCTCCCATTAAGCTATAAAAATTCTATTGAGTGTGACTCGTCTGATCTACCTACACAAGTCTACAAAGTAAACATCTATAACTGAACTTGTGATAGCTAGCTCCCTTTGTAGTCAATGGAGAGAAGCAGATATGTTTAGGCAGTGAATCACCTGGCTTGCTAGTGTATAAAAACGTAAGCCATATGTCATTGTCTCCTGTGCAGGAAGTGGATGATCCCATAATTAGGAATCCCCTCTTCCTGACTGCTCACTTTGTAACCCAAGATTTGAAATAAAGTACTCTGGAGTGACATTTTTGCATATAGAAAAGCATGGTTGTAACTTGTCCACCCTCCACACTTGGTTGAGGTTACTATGGAATGAATTCTACACTTAGAAGAAGAAGCAGGAAACATTTTCTTTCTACACTGATTTTAACATGTTAAGATGATGGCTTAATTGTGAGAAGATGAACTGTCTAACAAGGATTTATGATAGATGAAGATGGTCATAGGAATACGATGTGTTCAGCTCTCACGTGATTCTATAATTGCCACATGGTCCATCCTCTATGTATAAAGTGGAAAGGATCTCTTTAGATGTACTAGAGTAAAAGTCAATTCTAGTAACAGCTTTCACACTGCCTTTCACCCAGAAATCAACCTCCATTCACACTAGATTTGTTTCTCAAATATGAAACCTTTATCAGTCTTCTCCCCAGACCTCTTTTTCCCTTACTTCGAAAACATCACCTCTTTTACACCAAACTGTCGTTCTTTCTCTCTCTTCTTTTTGCTCTCATTCCTAGGATGAGGTCTCACCCTTAACTATGTCAAAGCGTTTTAGAGCGACCTGACTAAATTTGAGAAAGGTTGCCTTGTTTTGGTGGCAGAGTCAATCTACCCCTTGGGACAGCAACACAATAATTCAGGAGCTTTAGTCGCTGAGCACACTACCAGAGGTGTTCAGGCTGAGGACAGAGGTCTCTGCCCCCAACCTCCCATGGTGCGGGTGAGAGAGGTCTGGCTGCAGCCACAGGGTGGAATGTTGCCAGGTCAGCTGCTGGCACTCAGCACAGCAGTGGACCAAAGGAAGCTTAGCAAGAACTATCAGTGTTTAATATGAACTCCAGGGAGGTGCCGAGCTGTTGCAGTTTGCTCCTAAATACCTCCTACCATATGCTGTGTAATAGCAAGTGGACACCATTAAAGGGGGTGATCCATCTGGCCAGGACCCAGATGCCTAACAGTCAAGACTCAGTTGCTAATTTGAAGACCATCTTGCTTCATGGATTATCAGATTTGGGGAAGGGAAGGGTGTCTATTTTTTGTTTGCCTTTGCCCTGGTCTGGGATGGAGTCAAGAAAAGTAGGCGGAAGCTTTCATTTAGTTCTTACATTTAATCTCAGGCCCTCCACGATGTGCAGATGCAACAACAGGGAATGTCTGAATTAGGATTCTGCTGACAGGGCCTCTTCTTCCAAAAACACCAGTACAATCACAGTATTGGCTTGGCTTTGTTTGAGTCCTGGAGTTGGAGAATTGCCATTACTGGTCCCTTTGGCCACTTTCTGTCATCTCCTCCAAAAAAGGCCTACTAGCTTGGGCACTCTGAGGACTAGTTTGGCAGCTATCAAGTTCCAGATTATACTGCTTGAGCACTGGCATCTGCATCTGTGACCAGCCCTTTCTCTAGCCTCTACCCTGGCTTTGTTCCCAATAGCGCAACAGTCCTCGGGCTGGTGCAGTGCCAGTCTACTGCTGGACTCCCTTAACATCCTGGTGGCTGCTTTCCTTTGAGTCAACCTTGATAAGAGAAAATATGCTTCATAGTAGCTGCTACCTTTGCAAACAAACCCAATGGGCTGCATCTTGTACTCAAGGCAAGCACAGGCCTAATGCTCCTCTAAACACACCTGGAAAATGTTGTCTGCCCCAATGTGGCTGGAAGATGTACCAATCACACTGCATTTGTGCTGCTGAGCCTTTTCTTCAGAAACAAGACAGAGTTTATATAGCTACCACGGTTTCTGATCCAGTTTCCACAGAAGATTTCTGGTATACAGTCACACAATTAAAAGTAATAAAATAAAGATTCTGGCAAGTTATCACCCATCAGCAGATACATAGCAACTAACAGACTATGTCGGTATCCTAAGCCTGGATGAATCAAAGTTACATACTAACCTAAACTACCATTGTAAGAATGCAGACCAAAATCACATCCTCCCATTGTCATAAACCACTAGAAAACTCTCTAAGTACAGATTCTGCACTTGAAATGGCAGATGGAAACTGACAGGACATAAATTAATATGAATAAGGACTTGGTAGAAAATGGTCATGAAAGCTCAAGAAATATTGTGAAGAACTAAATTCCACATCATATATGCAGCCTATGGAATTTAAAAAATAAACGCTCAAAGCAAGTGCCAGGTGCTTCCTAGGTCACAAACCTAATTCCTGTCTGAGACCAAGATTTCAAATGCATTAGCCTCAGTATGCTTTTATAACCAAAGTCTAACTCCCAAAACATGCATTGGTAGAACTTTCAACCAATTAAGCAGGCAGTATAAACTCTGGGTGTTTTTCATCTGTATGAAACATTTAATATGTAAGTGTAGGGTTAATGTTCTTTGAGGTACATTCAAGCTGCAGAGTGCATGCAAAGGCCCCCAAGAATGTCCTTTCCAGCCTAGACTTTTCTATGATTCTATGATTAATGCTAATTAAGGTCTTCATTCAGCTCTTCCAACTGGCCAGATGCTCCAGACTACACTTCTCTAATGACTACATGACTTCTAGCCTGAATTTACTCCTGGGCAATCACAAGGCATTCATTCTTATGGCAACGTCGCTGTTTAGCTGAAGAAACTGTTTCCTTCTTCCTTTGTATTTACCCTACATGTATTTATACAGAGCAGACATAACCCCTTTCCACTAGGTTTAACAAGCCATCTTTTAGACCCCTCTCCAAAAAAAAGCCTGGCATTTCCCAGGGTCATTTATTTCTTCCTTGAACATTAGTTACTAGAATTGTACATAGTTTTCCAGATAAAGCATCAGTAATATCATTTCCCATCACCCCACAGAAGTACCTCACCTGACTTGCCTCAGGAACATTTGGCCTTTTTCAGGCTAAATTGTACTGGCAGATGTTGGTCAATCTGTGATCATTGGGTTCAACCAAGCTTGCTTTTCCTCAGCAATATCCTATTAGTTCTCCAGCTGACAAAATAAATTCTTGTTATTAGTTCCTAAATGCAGTGACTGAGTTCTAAAAATGTTCACTTCACTACCCTTCCTCTCTGTTTTTCACATGAAAAGTCAAGGTCATTCATGGTGTAAGAGCTTTCCAGAAAGCCTTGCATGGACTGGACTTGCGCTCCACACTTGGGCTGGACTACCGCTCTGTATCAGGAACTCAGGCCTTTTATTTGCATCATCTCAATATTAAAAAGCCACTTTTTTTTTACTAGTGTGGACAAAAATTTTACAAAACTACACTGTAAGAAAAAATTATTAAATCAAGCAAAGAAATTAGACTGGTTGATTTGCTTCCAACTGTAGTGGCTCTTTCATCTCTTATTAAATACACATTCAAGCGTCATAGGCTCAACAGGTATTTTTTCAAACAATTATGGTTTAGTTTGCTTTCTAATCAGTTTCTATTTAAACATCACTTTTAGATTTCCAGAACTGATGAAACAAGCTTATGCTATGTTGAAAACCCCACCAATGAATAGATGGAGAAGAAAGTGTTCCTTATGATGCATATTTCTACTCTAAATTTAGGCTAACGTGGGCTTAAATTATATTGCTACTATTACTTTAACAGGCTATTTTTATTTTCAATAAATAGTATTTTGTCATGCCCCACTATGGCATTCATCAACTACAGTGCAATCACAATAGGCAATTAATTTCTGTCAAATCCCAAAACAGGACATTTATGTCAGAACAAGGTTGAACTATTTACTGTAATCATATAATAGAGAAGCTTACCCTGCTACCCAGGTCTCTGCCCAAAGCAAATTAAACTCTCCTGAACTCTCATTCTATGAATACACAATGTTTTTTTCACATAGTACAGCAAATTGCTAACATTCTAGCAGCATCTCAGGGAACATGAACTTTGAAATGGAAACTGTCAGGTCAGAGACACCACTCAACAATTCTTTATTTGAGGAATTTACCTGAGACAAGGTGCTGAGACACTGAGTAATAGACATTTATTCTTGCAGAAGGGCTTATTCTCGTGATTTCTCTCTGCCAACTCCAGAATGCTGAAAGGTTTTGCATGAAATTCACCCACTTTCTGTTTTATATCATTCTTGAGGATTTTACCCGTCCTTTTATATACTAGGTTACAGCTCTCAAAACCATGAGCTAAACTAAGTGATGTAGTTTTTACCCTGTATCTTGGAAAATCCTTGCTGGACTATTTATTTGGAATTGCTTTTCCTTGCTATACACAACAGGAAACTAAGAACTGGATCCCATCACAGAATGGGTGCAGGCTGTGCTGGGAAACCACCACTTTCAGGATTAGCAAAGATTGTCGGCCATTCGAAAAATAATAACCAAATCTGCCAGGTCATTTCAGCCTTCTCCTGTGACTCCCATGGTGTGGATCTGAGAGACCACCATGAGCCTGAGGGACACCAAGGCAGGGTGCACCTCTGAAGGAAATCAGCAGGGGCAATATTCAAAGACAAAAGGTTCAGAAACAGAAGACTGTGCAGTAAGGAGCAGAGTTCAAGAAATAGGTCATTATTAATCAAATTATAGATCAAACCCAATAACCACATATTTCCTTGAGCTTGCATTCAACAGCCCTTTTGTAAGATATTCACAGAGTAGGATCAATACCTCTCTGGAGGTAAGTGGCATAAATTATGTCTCAACGTATACACCACGGGAGTTTTACTGTGTGTTGTATACAGTAATTGCATTTTATAGATGACTGTGGAAGGCTTCAGCTTTCATTGATTTTTATCATAAACTAAAAGGTGGCAAGAAGAAAAGAAAGGAACAGCACTTTGTATGAAGAAGCCAGTCAGCTGAAGCTGCAAAAGAAAATGGAAATTTGGCATAGTATGTGGGATCAATCCATGTTTCATGCAGAAATGAATGCAGATATTTAAGCCTTTCCATTCAGAATAGCAAAAATCTTGGTAAGTGCCACAGAAATCCCTGTTTTTCTAATAGCAGTCAATTGTGCTATCCATCAGCAGGGTTTAAGACTATAGGAAGTCATTCTAATTACAGCACTTTTAACACTTCTTATACCATGAATGCCACATGAATCATTTATGAAACAAGGTAACAAGATGTGTTTTCATTGTCAGTCATAATGTGACCACCTTCACATTCAAATTGAGGTGAGGGATGTAATTGAAGATTATTGTCATATCTAACACTTGCAACTTTCAAAAGTGTATTTTTAAAACATTCCTCTTGTGATTTCCTTCTTTTTATGTCCTTCACAGCGAGCAATTCAGAAGAGATGCTAATGCAGCATATCAGCTCTTTACCCTTTTTCAAGGCCAATTTTGCAATATGGGCAAAATGATTGGAAATGTAGTCCTGAAAAAGCTTAAACCATCTGTCAGGGACTCAGTTAAGAAGATCCACACTGCTTCGCAGCCAAAGATGTGGATAAATTATGCCTAGCTAGAAACGTCCAAGGCATGTGGGTTACCATTCAAGCTTATTAGGATGAATTACAAATTTTTTATTGTTCATTACCCTAGTAAGATAATCTTTTCAAATTATAATATCAAATAAGCCATGCAGTCTGGAAAGCAAGCAAGTGGTTAACAGTGGTAATAATGATTTTAAAAGCTCCATATCCTGATATATCAAAAAGCCATGCATGCATATGACTATTTGTTTGCTGCTGTTAATACACAATGGTCTGTATTTTCATGCTCTATACATATTTATTTCTATTACTGCACATGTTTAATCATGTGCCATAAACCACTTGTCTCTTTTATTTCTGAAATGTATTTTACTTTTTAAAAAAATGTAAACGACAGGTTGGAGTAGCTGTGGTTAAGATATATGGCTTAGGCTAGCAGACATAAAGGTAGTCTGAATGGTACGCTGTGTTTTAATATTGTCATTGTTTTTATGGACAGCTGTTATCTCAACATTTTTAAACAGGATTTTTCTAAAGTATTTTAAAAACACTTCCAGTCTACAACTCTTCAAAGCCCATAAATATTGCATGAAGTTTTATCAGAAATATGAAATTGATTATTAGTTGAGGGAAGGTCTCTGGGCAATACACAAAATAAAAATAAAGCAAATTTTCTCATCTAAATTACTATGCTATGATTTTTAAAATGCCACAGACATTGTAAATGCTTAAAGGTGTATGAAGATCTATGCTTATTCTATATGCAAAAGTTATGAGAATTGTTTGATAAGTAATGTCTTTTTGTGCACAAAAAGACACAACTAGTCCTCAGCTATCTGAGATTTTCTCTGATATTTCCCTCCATAACTATTAAAAAACCCTTGTAAGTCCTCAAATTCATCCTTTACCTGCTTCAGAAACTGGCTTTACTTTCACCAGGGAAAGTAAATGATCTGTTAACCAACCCTGTCCAAGTAAAATTAACAGGACCCTAAACACCTTGGCTTTCACATTTATGAGTATTTTTTTCTGATTACTCTCTTATGGGTCAAAATAATATAATATTTTATTATTCTCACACTATTTTCACTGTCCAGGAGTGTAAGATACTGATATACCTGAGATAGCCCATTGAGAAGGTGAAAACAAACAAAAAAAGAAATTATCTGAAATGCTGATCTAACTAAAAACTGAAGCCTCCTTCCTTTGACCTTATCACTACAAATTTTAGCATGTTTGAAAGCAGGTTTTCCGGGGAAAAGGAACAGAGGATAAAGAGAGGCATAGACTGATTCTTTAGGGTGATGGCAGCAATTCGGCGGAGTGCCTGCTGTAAAGCAATGCGGTATACAGCATACAGGCACCCTTACAAAATCCATAGCCGATCCCTGGTGTCCACTCCAAGCAGTAAACAGGCCACACATTCTGTACAGGTGTAATCAAGTGAAAATATACAAAGATTACCTATTCCAAAAATAGATGGTATGAATCCAAATTTCTCCACAAAACCACCTTGCCATCCACATATCCTGAATGGTCTTCAATAATAAATTTTCGCTGGATAATAAAAGTGATGTAAAATCCATTAATACAGCAAGAAACAAACAAACAAACAAAACAAAGCAAAGCAGCAGCTGGCACATTAGGTGCTGTTCAGGTGCCAACACAGCAGTCTGAACCAAACAAGATTATTCTGTGTTTATTTGGCTGATTATATTCAGTGGAAAATAGGTTGCAAGCAGGAATAGCAGCTTTATCAGTGGGGCTGACTGAGGACTCCGGTAGGCTTTCTGCAAAAAGTCACCTGAGTTGCTTCATACTCATATCACTTCACATTTTTGTCTCTGCCTCCATTATTCTACTGCAAAACAAAGATGTAATTTTGCATGCCCATTTATGGTCACTGATTATCTGACAGAACCCCTAGTCAAGCGTGTCTAATTTATAGAAGATTGGGCCAATCTTGGATCAAATTTGAACTGATGACCTAGATAAAGGAAAACCAAATGACTTTACAGTAATGTGGTAACTAGGGCAGGGGTTAGTTTCAGATATTGAAGAAAACAAGGAAAAATATGGTGCCCTTTCCTGATTTTATTTATTTGAGCAAATCCGTGCATCCCTGAAAGGTTATCCTGTAATATCTTTAAGCTCCCTCCTCCACTATAGTCATGAGCTGGCTGAGCTATCATTTATCACAGTGGGCTAAAATTGTCACAGCCTTGGCTGACTGTTCAGGGAAACAGAGGAAAGGAAAGTCCTGACACAGTCATAGGTTCTTGCCTGGCTCTGCTCAGAATATGAATTTCTCTGCTGTGAAAAGAACAAGAAGGCTTCATCCAAGTAATTGGGAAAGGAGATGTACAACCCATCTCCAGCCTTACCAGAAGGATATGAGGAATAATCTGGTCAGTAAAACATTGTGAAGCATCTTATCCTCTACAATGAAATAAAATGGAGAAGGAATAGAAGGACAAAGATGGAAATCTTACTGGCAACATCCTAACATACGTGCCAACATACACTCCACCATCTTAAACCCAGGCTCAGATCGTCCTTTAGTCAGTTCTCGGAATAGGGCAAGCACAGCTGTCCTGGGTATTTTCCACCATTCTGTGACAGACTGTAAAGCCACAACCTAGAAAAAATAAAGTTCTTTTCCTTCAGCCCTCACAGAAAGTCCAAATAATATATTATGTCCATAACATGACTAGATGTAAACATCACTCTGAAAGGCCTATAAAATATCTTCTAATGGACAGGGAAAATTGTATTTGGGGACAGTTACCTCTGCTCTGTTTTTCTGTGATGTAGCAGAAGTCTCATTTGCCCAAGATCAAGCCCTGAACTGCACCAGCAGAAAACCATTTTTAAAGCAGGAGCTTCTTGAACAATCTAATACTTGCAGTTCCGCTTCCTGCCCAACATCTCTTCTATTCTTCTACTCTCCACCAACTGCTATTTACAGGATACTATGGGAATTATTTCTGGTTGGTTTGGTTTTTTGTTTTTAAGAAAAAAAAATAAAGAATAGACCATGGAACTATGGAACTTTAGATTGAGACCACCAAATGAAAGACTGAAAACATCCAATGAGAGAATAATTGTTAGAGGATGGAAAAAAAAAAAAGACCAGTTCGATTTAGTCTTTCATATGGCTGTCAGTATTTAAATGTTGATTGGTTTAAGATCCCATGTTTTGAAGTTCAAAACAAATCCTGATGCAATGCAAATGAGCTCATTATCTCACCTCTGATCTTCACGTATTTAAATTCTTGATGACCTGTTTTAATTTTTCTCTGCCTTAGAAGCAAGAAATAATTCAGAGACAGAGGACTATTTTTACATTTGTTTTATCTCTCTTACCCAGACCTGATTACTAATCACAATGAATAAATGATACTTAAGTGAATACTGGGTACACACAAAAGGCTGACTAGTCAGTGCATTTCCAAGCTGCAAGGTATTATTGTGTGGCATAAAAAATTAAAGTAACCATCTGGTAAGTTTTGAGATATTAGTAAAGATAAACCTCTGTAGAATGTAAATTATATTTTCTTAGTTCATCTGACAAAATGACAAACAACAAAAAGTTAATCAAAATAACCTTTTAGTCTAATCTATATAGCAAGTTAGTAAAATGCTTGTTTTAGACACTGAATGATGAACTTCAAAATTCTTTGTCAATGTGAATGGATCAGTCTACTGCTTCTCATTAAACTCTGGTCACAGTACCCATGTTCATCTCCTCACTGTGTGAGGATATACAAATGGAACTTTACTTCTCAAAGCACTTATGTGCATTTTTGTCAGTAATTGCAGTATGCTGAAGATGAAAGAAGCTGACTATGAAACATCAAAAATATTGAAGAAGCAACCATGTAGCCAACATCTAAATGTGAGGATCTTGAATTACATACACTTACAAACTGCCACAGGAAAAAAAATTAAAAATAAAAGTGCTTTAATTTTCAGAACAAATTGAAAAACACTTGGTCTCGTAAGTCTACAGTCACTGGCAAATCTTTTCTGTTCCTGTTTTTTACCTCGTATAATACACAGGCTGAAGTGAACTCTCAAGTTCCCACATTGAGCAGGTAGATTAAATAAAGATCTACAACAATTTCTGGGAACTGCAGTTTACAACAGATGTTAGCTACTATTCACTGAAATCTAAGGAATGTATATGCTACATAGGGCTGTGATTTAGCCCACTCAGATTCATTGCCCACCTCCCTGACAACATTCCACTGTTCTGGATATACTCAGAGACCAATAAGCAGGCACAGCTAAGTGCTGTTCCAAGGTCCTTTGGGAAAAGGGAATTATGTATATGAAAGGAAAACCAAATCCAAAAGTAGAACTTGCATATTGACAGGCATTGTTTGTGGTCAGTTGGAGCAAGAAGGGTTCTTACACAAAACTGAATTTACTGATATCCTGAAGCTCAGCTTCTGCCTGCTGCAACACAAGCGCCCATGGAGAAAAGGGGTCTCATGCATTACTCCAGAAGCCCTTTCAGGGTGACCAACAACTCACCTGTAGGTGAGCAAGTTCAGATGTTACCCTAGGATTAAGCTGAAAGGGACTTGCAGAATCCTAAATTTCCCTGACCTACACCAGCTAGCAGAGTTCACTGGCCATGGAAGTATGTTGTTCCCTCTCCTGCATGATCTCACTGGGGGTGGGGGTAGGGATGTCAGACCCATAATAGATTTCAGTCAACAGAACAGATGATTACATTTGAAAGAGTGCCCTCTCCTGCGCACTGCTTTGTTCCAGTACTGACATTTGGTTCGTATAACTTAAGGGCTGTTTAAGAAGCTAAGTCACTAGAAAACTTAATTTTTAATTTGTTTTCTTGATAGTGGGGAAGTGTAGATAGGAAACCAGCCATTTTTTGCTTTGGCCCTCATGTAATTCAGACTAAACCTATATTTGTGGTAGTTTTGCACTACTTCATTAGAACTGTATAATTCTAGCTAGTTTGAAGTACTAGCAAACACATTTTATAATCTCTACTTTATGTATAATGAATAACAAAGCATATCATTTAGAAGCTTAAACTATTATTTTGATGGATAAACTAACATTCTGTCTTTTAAACAATAGACTAAAGCAAGAAACTGATGTCAGTAAAGAACATTTTTCTAAAAAGTAGTCTAATACTGGAGATAAATTGAATGCCTTTGGAAATGTATCAGCTGACCTTTTTGATATTCAGTGTTAGATATAATTTGGCTCTCTGCACCTTAATTTACCTATAAGTCTCATCTCTGAAAAGGCAGTTAAAGTAATGTTTTATGGCATAAGGAATATATTTCAGGGTTTGCTCTGTGGCTCCTCACAACCCAGAAATGACCACACCATCTGGCACAATAACCTCTGCACATACAGTCGAAGTACACAACTTTGCAGCACCTGAGCAGAACAGTATGAGAAAGGTTGCCTGACAATTTCTCAAAGCAGAGCTCAAAACAAGAATATTAGTTTCTTGCATTCAGGAGTACATCATTAAAATAAGTAATTGGGAATTAAATAAAAGGAAAAACCCAAGCCACATGACACCACCACTGCTACAATGTATGAAAATACATTTACTTTTTAATTGGACTTTTACCGTCAATTTGAATTGTGGATATGTGATCCAAAATAGTCACAGCATGCCTACGCGAATTGGCTAATGAGATGTCCACTGACTGCTGAGCCCTTCAGTTAATCAAATAGCTGAATACATTGGAGGTAGCTACATATTCTTCTCTCTGGTAATATGGTAAAACCAGACATTAGATCAAACATTTTCACTAGAGACTAAAATCTGTGTTCATGTTGGGATAGCCTTCAAACAAAAAATGACACTCATTTAGTGATTTGAACATCTGCTTAATTATTTTTATTACCCTGCTACATCTTAGGAGTAATATACTGAGAATTTGTCTTAGAAAATAAATTACCTTCAAGACAAAGAATGGCAGATTATATCTGCAGTTAAGACACCTAGGAGAGAAGTGGGTTTAAATCCCAGCTCTACCATTCTTTTCTGTTTGACCTTGGCCATGATATGTAGCTTTCTAGCCTCATTTTCCACATCTCTTCAACAGAACTTCTTGGTGTCACAGGACAAAAGAAGTGTTGCAAATTTCCCTTTTAGGAAACTGAATATTCCTGTGATGAAGTCTAGCCCCTCCATTCCTACAGGAAGTAGCAGCCATGGGATCCCTGTAAGCATGGTGCTATAAAATGAGTTAAAAGACACCCAACACTTCAGAAATGCATAATGACAAGCAACTATAGAAAACCAGTTTCCCAACATTCCTATAAAAAAAAAAATTCCTTCACATATGGAAGGGGGACTGTTCAGGGAACTTTCCAGCCTCTCTGTCCTAAAGTGAAGGACTACTATTGAGTATATTAATCTTTTCTGCCTCATTTTGTGTTTTTTCAGATACTTATGTTTGCCTGTTGAGTCCAAGCCTAGCCTCACTGTAACCTGTCAGCAAAAAGAGGCTGTCTCTTCACTTTCTCTTTTCAATCCTACTGAGGTGCCAAACTAGCTTCAAATTAGTGGCGACTACCATCACCATAACGACAGAGGTCTCTGCAAATTTTAGTGATCAAAATAGTAAAGGGAAAAGCAGAAACAAGTTTTTATCATAAAAGATACCATTAGCTGCACTCTATACTCACCCACAGTTTGCTGCATACAGCTTCAGCATTTCTCCAGCATGCTGCTAGGCTTACACTGGACCATTTTACA
The DNA here is from genome assembly GCA_009769605.1 of Bucorvus abyssinicus. NCBI lineage: Eukaryota > Metazoa > Chordata > Aves > Bucerotiformes > Bucorvidae > Bucorvus > Bucorvus abyssinicus. Next base: position 27,980,374 of record CM020028.1, on the reverse strand, counting down.
ATGGGGCTGTGCTGGACACCTCTCTTAGGCAAAAGAACATCTTATAGCTGATGAATCTTGTTTTTCCAGCATTTGAGGCTCCTAGACCCTCTCCTCAGCAATACTTGTGTTTGAGGAAATGATCTACTGCAGCATACCCAAGCTAAAAAACAGCACTTAAAAAAACCAAAATTAAGATAGCAGAGCTCGCACTCCATTCAATATTGATCAGCAGTCATGAACTAATGAGAAACTGTGGTGGGTTTACCTCATCTGGTAGCTAAGTCCCCACCCAGTCAGTCATTCACTCTCCCTCCAGAGGATGGAAGACAGAATCAGAAGGGCAAAAGCAAGATATGGTAGATACAAAGACAGTTTGTTAATTGAAGAAAAAAGAAAAAAAAATAAATCGAGTGATGCAAGGGCACTCGCTCACCACATGCCATCAGCAGACCAATGTCCAGCTAGTCTTTGAGCAATGACTACTTTGGAAAAACTGCCTTCCAATTTTATTGCTGAGCATGACTTTTTATGATATGAAGTATCTCTTACATGGTATGGAATATCCCTGTGATCATTTAAAGTCGACTGTCCCAGCTGTGCCTCCTCCCAAACTTCTTCCTACCTCCAGCCTACTTGTTGAGGTGTAGAGTGAGAAACATAGATGGCCTTGACACTGTGCAAGCACTGGTCAGCAACAGCTAAAACATCACTGTGTTATCAACACTGATAAAGCAGAGCACCATACAGGCTGCTTTGAAGAAAATTAATTCCATCCCAACCAGATCCAGTAAAGAAATTAAATATTCCCATGGTTTTGGGGAATGTAAATCTGTTGTTCTTCTAGTAGATCAAATTGTATCAAGTAGCAGTATTTTGTTGTTTTAAACTTATCTGTGATGTTCTCCACAGCCCTACAAAAGCCACATCCTGTTTTCAGTCATACAAGACACTAGTAGTTATACTCCTCTACATAATTTCCAAGTATGCAACAGGAATATTTACTGAATATTTGACTAAAACAAAATTTTCAAAGTAACAGCATCTCCTTAGACATAGTCATGAAAACATGCCTTTGTTTCAATGGGGAAACAAATAAACACACTTCTATTACTCCAGCACCCCTCCAGCAAAGAAATTCAGGTTTCCTAAGAGAAAATTTATTCCAAACTAAGGGCTGAACAGCCTCCATGTCCCAATTCTTAAAAATTTTGGAACCACAATAATGACCATCTTGCTATTCTTCTGTATCTATTCCTCAGCTAGCATGAAGCGGTATTGCTCAGCCGACCTAATTAAGTCAGTACACTTCAGCTGGAAAACCGGCCATATCTGAATTTGCCTGCCACAATAGCAAGGTGAACAGGAAATATTGCATCACTTGTTCTTCTAGTGTGAGGTCACATCCAAAACAGTTGTTCGATTTGCCTCAAAGCCTAGAGGAAATCACCAACAGGTACCAAAACAAGAAAAGCATTCCTCCTGTTCCTACAAATTAAGTGACATAAGAAATGTTCACAAGAATCTTTCAGCTAAATTTGAGCTAAATTTAGGTGGCTACATGTAGGTTTGTGCACATCAGCCAATGTCTGACATTATGGCTGACAGAGATTTAGCCTGCAGGATCAGTAGAGCCTCAGGAAATTCTTCCCAACTGAAATAGACACCTACAATTATTTGGGTTAGTCTAGTTGCTTTAGCCAAAACTCTAGAAGACAAATCCTTGATATTTCCTACCCCATGAAGATACATTCTGTTGCTAGAATATTTTAGGTTGCCAAAACGAGGGGAAACCCTAGGATTTTCCTAATGCCTCCTGTCTCTGCCTCCAGATGAATCCAAACATGAGACAGAGCCACTGTACTGCATGGGCCACTCTGCAACAGTGTATTGAAGACAAGGGCAATGGACCCTTGAAGGATGTTTGGGAGAGTGGTTTGTGAGAGGTCAGACAAAATAAATTTAGAAAAACAATCTGTTGTTCAGCTTAAGTTTATGAGGTAGGCTGGTCTCCTAGTTTGTCTACTTTGTCTGTTTCCTACCAGCTTGTTTCCTTTGACCTGTTAATAATATTAAAGTCTTATCCTGCAGTGCTTCTGAACTCACCCATTTTTCCTTTTAAATTCCTCATTCTGGCAGTAAGGGCTATTGACTTGATCTTCTCTGAAGACAGATTTGCTTGTTGTCACAGATGATTTAAAGATTCCCATGACATTTGGTTCCCCTCTTGTTTCCCCATATTGCAGATGAGCAACGTTTTCCCTTTGGAGACACTGACAGGTAGAGCTAATTTGCAGTTCCCAGTAATTGACCATTTTTTAAAAGACTAATGATGTAGTTCACACCTAACCAGCATTGCAAAAAATGCACAAGAGTAAAGCAAATCAGAAGAATGTATATTTCAAACCTTATTAAAGGGCTTTCATCAGCAATTCTTCCTTAAGCTTGAAAAATGTCCCACTCTCGTTTATGTTGATACAATTTGTAAACCTAAACAATTGGCTCAAGCTAATTCTATTTATTAGATGCTTTTGTACACAATTACTACACTTGCTACGGACTAAGAGCTATAAATTATGAAAAAGTTATTTTGTTAAACAGAATAAAAAATTCCAAACCATATCTATCTGTATTCCTTTTCTCATCACTGCAATATATGAAATCTTCTACTTGTACACTTGAAATGTATGAACTGTCATAAAAAATGTGTTTGATTGTGTTCAGTGATTGCCACACATTGCTTTTCTACAATTTCCCATGCATGCATAATGAAACCTGGGACAAAAGGCATAGACAATAGAATTGCATAAGACTGAGAAAGTGGGGTAAAAAAAAAAAAATAATAAACTGAAAAAGCTTAAACAGTAGCAAAAAAAAACCCAAGACAAATACATAGACATGAAACAGTAGGAAAAAGAAAAAAAAACAAACCTAAAAGAGAGAAAAGGTAGCAAAAAAAAAAAAAAAAGAAAAAAAAATGAGGAGAAAAATTCTTGGAAAATTGTTTTAGAGGAAGGAAATGAGATTGGAGAGTAAAGAAATAAGGTAAATTAGCCTAAAAGAATATATAAAACCCTGGTAAAAGTCCTTGGAAAAAATAGTCAAATTCCAAATGGGGGGGTGGAGGAGGAAACACAAAACCATAATGGTAACACATTGTTGTCTTACTGATTTTTAATATGTAGGAGGCTCATGCTATCCATCACAGTTGGTTTATTTCACAGATACTCACAAGCATACACCTTCTATCTGCTATACTATTGATTTCGGTAGCACTTCTGCATGTGCAGGTACATATAGATATTTGCAAGACTAAATTTTCTATCTCCCTTTGTATTTCATAGGCCATATTTGTGTGGAAGCACCACTTCTGGTGATGTGGTTGTTCTAATCCTTTCTTACTGAGCATAGAAACCAAAAAAACACCTGTGATCACTCATCACTCCACAATTGCTGTGACACCCATCATTCCATCCCAGAGTCCCACCTTCTGGAAGTCTTCTTGGTGACATGTCCATCTGAATTACATGGAAAACATTTCTTCCGGATGTGTTTATCCAACACAGCTAGGTAGACAGTTGTAACACACTACTTCATCTGTATACAGATTTCGAACTTTCTCCAACTAGTTTGCTAACTTGCTGACAGCCATTTCAAACTACAGACACCAAGAGTTTATTTTGCTCAGCAGCCATATAGGTATATTATTTAATCATTACTAATTTCAGACTATGTATTTCTCTTTTATCTCTTTTATCTCTTTAAGGAGATCTCTTTTATCTCTTTTATCTCTTTAAGGAGAGAAAAGACTTTATGTTAGTAGATGTAGAGTTCTCCCATATTTCCAGATTTGATGCAAAGAAAGCACACTAACTGGATAACTCATAACTTCATCATTTTAATCCAAAATTGCTAGTGAAATTGACTTCGGGGCAATCACAGTACATGTGTTAAATACAGCCCCATGTTTTCCATGACAGAAGTATTTTCCTTCTGTATGTGTCACGAGAGAAACTTCTGAAGCGGAAACACCTTGGTCATGGGGGACTTATAGTATAATGTTCAAAATTAGACAGCATCTATCTTTGTGTCAACAGCACTTCAGATAACTAAAGTACAAGTTCTTCCCCTCTGAGCTACTAACGAGCTACACCATAACCTAGAAGAAGATATTCATGACTAAGCAACATTCTTTACAGAAAGTATTTCTCCATCAAAGTGTTGTTTCAGGCATGTGTTTCCTCAGCAGAGACAAGCAACAAGCAGAAATGCAACAGCTGTTGAACGCTGAACACTTGATATAATACCAGCACAGAGTCATCTAAAATAAGTTTTAAAGCATTCTAAAATTAAAAGGCAAATACTTTCAATAGCAAGTGCATACTGAGTCATTTAATGCTCCATGATTTATTTATGAGGATTTTCACCACAGTAAGGAAAAAAGTCAGTTGAAAAATAAATGAAAACCAGCATGACATTAATATGACCAGAGAGAACCTCTTGCTCTTGCCTTTGGGATATAATCAAAGGACTCACTTCTGTGAGTGTAGTTCTGAAAAATAATCATGTCTGACAGATAGCATATGGCCCCAATCCTTAGTTGTACTTGAACAGCATTTGCCACACCATCAGTGTAAAGCATACCTAAAGTCAACACGGTTTTCTCCTGTGGCAGCTACTCAAAATGGGAAACCTCCAGAAACACGAAGGAAAGCATCTAGCCTATACTCACAGCCTGAGTAAAGGAAAGGAATGGGATAAAGACCAAGGTAAAAGGTCATCCCTGAACTAAACAATGGTTTTTGGGGACCTTGCGGAGATGGACACCTCCAAAACTCCAGGAGATTAGAAGTGCTTTAAAACAACCCCTGTCTCCTCTTGAGTTGTGTTGCTCATCCCAGTGACAGCTGAAAAGTAAGGGCTTCCACCCAAAGACTACACATAGACTGCAACGAATGCACTCCAGGATGCAGCTTATAGCCTCTGTTCACAATGAGTCCTTTTAGGATCTATCCAAGCTGACTGAAGTTCTCTCAAAGCTCATGTGTCCTTTCTCCTAGGAAAGTGAATGCATAGGAATTTAAAGGAAGAATAAAAGTGGAGCAAGACAATTCAGAAAATGGCCAGGTCATGCACACGAAACCAGAAGCTGAGAAGTAGTTCTTAGGTTCCACAGATTTGATACAGCCTATATGAGTATGAAATCATGACATACATTTCCATTAACACTTCAGACGATTTGCCCTTGTTCAGTGAATAATTTTGACCTTTGCTGCATATATTTTCTGCTGTTCCTTGACACATCCTTGTTTAAATTCACTCAGCAATCAGTTTCACGCAAAGATATGTGAAAGGAAGGTCCCTGATGCAATGCCCACCATAATACACTCTTCAAAACAGCCTGTCACATTCACTATATGTGTCTAGAATGTACAGTTGGATGCCACACATTCAAGTAAAAAACACTTGCTCTTCCCTTCCAGAGCTCCTCCTCACTATAAACAATCCCATTCACAAACCTACACCTCCCTCTCCTTGTCCCTTCCCACTGCTGCAACAAGAACTAGTCTCCTTCTCACCATGAACAAGAAGAAATGGCTAGATTTGGCCTCAAAATTCACAGCTATGTTTCCAACACCCTGTGAAAACAAACACCAGAACTGTGATATGTTGTCACTAGTAATAAATACACAGTAACACTGTTGCACAATCTAGTTAATTCTGTGTTTTATTACTCATGATCTGTGATTCACCCCAACAGAGTTAAATTAATGGACTATAAATAGGTTTGTCACATCTTCAATAATTTTCATGAAGTGTTTTTACTTTAACTTGTGAAAATATAATTTGTACACATGATAAAAATCAGTAGTTTTCTTCTCATAGCTTTTCATTTACATACAGAAAGACAGAGACACACCTGGAACAATGAAAGGGTAGCAATGTTTGTTGAGGGACCCAGCATTGAAAATGCAGAAATTCTTCAACCTGAAGTGAATTTACTCCATCAGTTTCCCACATACATTAGTATAGTTCTGTGTTCACCTCTATATTCTTGGGCACATGAATACTTCCCCATAGTATTTATGCTGTATGTAGAAGTGCCACATCCACATTCAGAAAAGACCATTCCCAAAACCTAAAGGTTTTATTCTTTGTGTTCTTGATGTGTTCAAAAATTACAGCACAGAGAAACAACTTTAATTCCATACTATGAAAAGCAAGAGCTTTTTTTGTTTTCCTTTTCCAAAATAGACTCTATGGCTATCTTTTATTTGCAAGGAGTACTGAAATACCAAAATAGAGTACAAAGTTAGACATCCCTAGGGAATCCTAGATTTTAAAATTTTTATTTCAAAAGCACTAAAACCCATAAGTATCTGTTGTAGAAAAAGGGAGATACTGGATTCTCACTACCTCTACCAAACATGGACTGAGGAATCTCATTTTAGGCTCAGTCATGGTGACCAGCTGTTCATTAGTCTTCTATTTGCAAGATAAGGACTGACATTGATTTATCATTCTGGGCTTCAGATAGTCATTTATGCTCATACAAAGTAAATGTAATATATGCGTGTTTTTCTAATCATTGTTCTACTCAAAGGGATAAGTGAACAGTGGTGCTAAACAGTGGAAAATCAGATCCATCTATTTTAATATAATTAAAAACACATTTCAAGGAAACCTGTAATGCACTTTATGGAAAAAAAAAATTTAAAATTTTTTTAGACAGGTATATTTTCTATTTTGTTGAATTTCCTCTATGTTTTCATAGGGAGTCATGACTACAGTTACACACAGGAACTGCTTTATAGAGAAAGTTGTCTGAAACTTCAATTCAAGCTTTGAAATACAGATGCTACCTTACAATTTTTTTTTTAATGGAACTTTGTGTATTTCAGAATTCCCACAGTGATTTTAGAAACCCACAGAGGTTGTAAATACCATGCAGATCTGCCAGATGAACAACATATCATATCAGAACTAGAAGCAGTATGAAAATAGTACATAATTTTAATTTGTGTGTCAGCAAATATTCAGCAATAAGAATTTTAAAAATATTTTTAAGGAAAGGAAGCTGACTGAACAGCAAAAGAACAAAGTAAATGAAAATTGAGTTCCAATGACTTTTCATTTTTCAGGTGGCCAATCTCAAGATCAAGTTTGTTGTAGAAAAATGTTAATTTTTTAGAGCTTGCCAATTTTGTTTCCTATCAGCTGAACCAGAATATTTAATCTCAGGAGTAGAGACAGATGTCTCTTAGATAAGACACCTGCTCCCTTTAAGTTGGAAAATATAGTCAAATTGCATTAGATTATCCACCTGCATGAGCGTATTTTAGCTGCAGAAAAGAGAATTGTCTGCAAAGGGTTGATTATACTTAGCTTGCAGCAGTTCAGATACTTGTTACTGCTTCAAGGGATGGATGCAGACATCAGAATACTCAGACTCAGTAGCTGTACTCTGTCTCAGGATGTGGCACAAAAAAGGAATTTCATTCCTCCACCAGTCAGATGAGACTAATGCTACGTGAAGCAAACTCACCTCCACTCATATAAGCACACAAGAATAGCACATACAGGATAGCCAGGTGGTCAGGCCCAGTCAGTATCAATTTATAGAGGCAGGTCCTGCTTGAACTAACGTGATCTCTTTCTATGACAAGGTGATCTGCTTAGTGGATGAGGGAAGGGTTGTGGACGTTTAGTAAAGATTTTGACACTGTTTCCCACAGCATTCTCCTGGAGAAACTTGCTGCTTATGGCTTGGATGAGTGTACTCTTCCCTGGATAAAAAACTGGCTCAATGGCCAGGCCCAAAGAGTGGTGGTGAACGGAGTTCAATCCAGTTAGTGGCAGGTCACACTTGGTGTTCCCCAGGGCTCAGTAGTCGGGCTCGTTCTCTTCAACATCTTTATCAATGATCTGGATGAGGGGATTGAGTGCACCCTCAGTAAGTTCACAGACGACACCAAATTAGGTGGGCATGTTGATCTGCTTGAAGTAGGGAGGCTCTACAGAGGGATCTGGACAGGCTGGATCAGTGGGCTGAGGCAAATGGTATGAGGCTCAACAAGGCCAATTGCTGGGTCCTGCACTTGGGTCACAACAACCCCACACAAAGCTACAGGCTTGGGGAAGAGTGGCTGCAAAGCTGCACACTGGAAAAGAACCTGGGGGTGTTGGCTGACAGCCAACTGCATATGAGCCAGCAGTGTGCCCAGGTGGCCAAGAAGGCAAATAGCACCCTGGCTTGTATCAGAAATACTGTGGCCAGAATGAGTAAGGAAGTGATTGCTCCCCTGTACTCAGCACTGGTGAGGCCACACCTTGAGTACTGTGTTCAGTTTTGGGCCTCCCAGTACAGGAAGGACATTAAGGTGCTGAGCAATGTCCAAAGAAGGACAATGAAGCTGGTGAAGGGTCTGGAGAACAAGTCTTATGAGGAGCGGCTAAGGGAACTGGGGTTGTTTAGCCTGGAGAAAAGGAGGCTGAGGGGAGACCTTATTGCTCTCTACAACTACGTGAAAGGAGGATGTAGCAAGGGGAGTGTGGGTCTCTTCTCCCAAGTAAGAAGTGATAGGACAAAAGGAAATAGCCTCAAGCTGTGCCAGAGGACATTTAGATTGGACAATAGGAAAAATTTCTTCACTGAAAGGGTTGTGAAGCATTGGAACAGGCTGCCCAGGGAAGTGGTTGAGTCAGCAACCCTGAAGGTATTTAAAATATGTGTAGATGTGATGCTTCTCGCAAGAATACTATTGAACAGATTGGTACCCGCTATCGCAGAAGAACTTCTACCTGAAAGTCAGTGTGGTTTCAGAGCCAACAGAAGTACCACAGACATGGTATTCGTTCTCAGACAACTGCAAGAGAAGCGTAGGGAACAGAACAAGGGTCTCTATGTAACTTTCGTTGATCTCACCAAAGCCTTTGACACTGTGAGCAGAAAAGGTCTGTGGCAGATCTTGGAACGATTAGGATGTCCCCCCAAGTTCCTCAAAATGATTATCCTGTTACATGAGGGGCAGTGCGGCCAAGTCAGATATGGCGATGCACTCTCTGAGCCCTTCCCAATAGCCAATGGTGTGAAACAAGGTTGCATTCTCGCACCAACTTTATTCACAGTTTTCTTCAGCATGATGCTCCAAAGGGCCACGGTAGACCTCGACGAACAAGATGGCATTTATATCCGATATCGTACCGATGGGAGCCTTTTCAACCTAAGGCGTCTGAAGGCCCGCACCAAGACCCTGAATCACCTTGTCCGCGAGCTGCTTTTTGCTGACGATGCCGCCCTTGTTGCCCACACTGAAGCAGCTCTGCAGCGCTTAACATCCTGCTTTGCAGAGGCGGCTCAGCTTTTTGGGCTGGAAGTCAGCTTGAAGAAGACAGTAGTTCTCTACCAACCAGCACCACAAGATGATTACCGTCATCCCCACATCACCATTGGCGAGTCAGAGCTTCAGTCAGTCCAGCAGTTCAGCTATCTGGGTAGCATCATCTCAGATGCCACGATCGACAAAGAGATAGACAACAGAATAGCAAAGGCAAACAGAGCTTTCGGAAAACTCCATAAAAGAGTATGGTGCAATAAACACCTGAAGAAAAGTACAAAGATCAGTGTCTACAGAGCCATGGTACTGCCTACTCTTCTGTACGGGTCTGAATCATGGGTCATCTACCGCCACCATCTGCGACTCCTCGAACGTTTCCATCAGCGCTGCCTCCGCACAATCCTAAACATCCACTGGACTGACTACGTGACTAATGTTGCTGTCCTTGAACAGGCAGACGTCACCAGTATTGAGGCCATGTTGCTGAAAACGCAGCTGCGTTGGGCAGGGCACATCTCCAGGATGGCGGATCACCGCCTCCCTAAGATCGTGTTCTATGGTGAACTTGCCACCGGCTGCCGCAAGAGAAGAGCTCCAAAGAGGAGATATAAGGACTCCCTGAAACAACACCTCAGCCTAGGCCATATTGACCACCATCAGTGGTCCACCCTGGCCTCCAATCGGGAGATTTGGAGACACACCATACATAACGCTGCTGTCTCCTTTGAGAGCACGCATAGAATCAGTCTCGAGGAGAAAAGACAGCGCGGAAAGAACCGTGCCTCGACTATACCACCCAAGGAGACCCTCCGGTGTGCTCTTTGCAACCGGTCTTGCCTATCCCGCATTGGCCTTTTCAGCCATCAGCGCACTTGCAATAAGCATGGGCAAAGCCCTTCCCAAATCTTCGTCCGCGAAGCCAAGCCATGATGAGATGTGATGCTTAGGGACACAGCTTAGCGGTGGAATTGGCAGTGCTAGGTTTATGGTTGCACTTGATGATCTCAAAGGTCTTTTCCAACCTAAATGATTCTCTGATTTTAGAGCAAGCAGATAGGCGGGGCCAAAGATCTGCTTTCAACAGCAGCAAACAAAAGGTTCTTAAGGAAGAATGTAAGAACAAGGCAAGTCTGTAATTACTTTTCCCCAAAATGCCCTTCCAGCATCTATCCATTTGTGGCTCAGAGATCAACTCAAGCCAGAAAATACTTTCTGGGAGACATTGCCTATTGCCTCACCTCAGGCAATTTAAGGTACAGAAAACCAACAGCTACTTCTATTTCATAAAAGTCATGAATGGGTTCATTGGTGCTCTAAATTCACCAGCCTTGGCAGGAAGTGGTATGAAAATCATAAGCATGCACATTCTCAAGAAGACATAAGGGGTCAAAACCTCCTTTGCTTTCCATTAGTGTAAGTCATGAGTTACTCTACACGTGATGCACCCTTCTAAAATGACTACTGAAGGCAAATCAGGCCTAGCTACAAACCAGTTTCAGTGATCACTGCAGGGGACAGGGAGAGCCCAGGTCCCATCCTCTCTTTTTTCATTTGTAGAGTAGCCAGCGGTAGGGTTCCTACAAATCTTTCTTTGCAAACCTTGTACTTCACTCCCTGATCGTCCTCCATAGAACAGCTGAGAAATCCTCCTACATGCAAAAGCCGAGAATGCTAGTTATTTCTGTTTCACACACCACGTAATGGTATTATTAAAAAGTATAATAGAATTTGTGTTCCCTGAGCACAGAGAATGTTCACTCTTTGTGCTGTAATACAACACGTGCACTCCAAAAGTCTACAAAAGAAATAACTTGACATTTTAATAATAAAGACAACAAATATTCTCCCCAATCCTCTCGGCAGATGGAGGAAATAGTGGCTATTGGTAAGTAGGTAATTTCCTCTTGATTCCTATTCATAATCTCCTTATCGATGTTACTGCTGCAGTCCTTGCATACAACTGAAAATAAGATTTCTGCCTGGCAATGCCTGCATCCCTGGACAGCTTGGTCTGCAAAGGCTTCCAAATTTTAAAAACTGTTTGCATAAGAACAGAAGCTTCACTTTATTGTGAGCCACAGCAGCCTGACAGGCAGATAAAGCTTTACCCTAAACTGGTGTGTTAACTCCTTTGTAGTTCTGATCTCTCATTTAGTTTTTAAATAGCAGAGAGGAAAATATATCAGATAGAAAATGGATGTAACTGCAAATTATGCATCTATCATGCTTACTGTCTAGTGGCAATCTACCTTTGACTTTCAAAACAGTGAGATTAGGGCCTTTCAGCCTTTCAAAATGTAGAAATGTAAAAGTTCTGCTGAAAGTGTAGGCATTGTGAAACAATGAGTTAAAAACCAGAGATCTTGTTGGGTTTTTTAATTTATTGTCTAATGTATTGGAATTCCATGAACCAAAGGCCAAATCCTGAGCAACAGCCACAGAAACATTTCACAGATAAGGGTTAGTGTATCAATGTGGTTCCTGTTAAAAGGAGTATAACGAGATGTGCTTTCCAATAGGCATTAAGTTCCAGCCAATGGGACCACATGCAAATGGATAACCTTTATGCAATTACTTTCATATTCCATAATGACACCCTGGCTGTTGTGCAGTACAAAATCCACTAAAATCACTAGCCCACAGCCTTGGAACTGAACACTGTGATGACATTTACACACCCACTTAGGTTTCTCCCACCAAGGGCAACCCATACTACAGCCCTGTAGGCAGCTATCCACTATAGGCAGCTGTCCACCCTGTATGTGCTCATACTACACGTCCTGACATTCCCTCAGGCCTTCAGCTGTCCTTCTACAAGCCCCCGCCTAGAGTTCTCCATGCCTTTGACAACTGCATCATGGGACCAACCACACAACTGAACTGGCCCTGCCTGAGTCTTACCAGTTGGTCAATATATAGCCAAAGGAAAATGAGACCAGCAACTGGACTTGGTGCTCAGCCTTTCATCAGGCATACGTTCACATTGTAACTGGCAACCCAAGAGGGCTGAGTAGCAAACAAGCACCTGTTTTCCCAAGGATCCAGGCCTGAGCAATCCAGCAGGTACTATAACTTGTTTACATAATTTTCCTGAGTATAACTCATACTGCAGTGTACCAGAGCAGTCTTACCCCACTGAGATCCCAAGTCATCAGAGGTCACCAAGATTTAAAAATAAAGCATGCAGGACAGAGCACACAACACCGGATGCAACTTTCTTGGGTCCATGTGAAGATGTACAGAGGCAGGAAGAGAAAAAATACTACCAAGACCAATGTTCTTTTCCCAAGTCATATAGGCAGGAGATGAGCTACACGTCAACAAGTCACACCATTTTTATTCCTCCAAAAACCTTTATTGTTGTCAAAGACAAAAGACCTTCATTCACCACACTCCACACTCTGCTCTCTTCACAAAGGACAAATTCTGACAGTCCTGCTTCAAGGAGCAGCACCCTGCGTGCTTTTCTGTGTCCTTGGTTCATCTTAAAGGCAAGTATGGCACTTGTGCACAAAGGTCCGTAGCACACCCTGTAATATTTTGAAACATCGAGTTTCATGGGGAGCCACACCTCAGCTGTCTGAGCCCTAAACTGAAGGCTTTGTCAAAGATAGCCAATGCTAAGAATCTTCTCCTGGTATGGACTTTCACAAAAACAGTTAGTTTGTACACTGGTACACATTCATATATTTATACGTATTCAAATGTGCACATGTATGTGCTTTCTACGCTTGGTTTTGATTTAAGGAAACATTTTTCTTTATTCACAGAAGGTTACTCTCTGTCTTCCCTAGCAAATCTCTGAATCAAAACTGGTTATCACCTAACTAAGCAATCATGCACAGTAATTTGGATAAACAAAAAAAGAAGGCGGCCCACTTTCTAATAGGAAAATCCGTAATGAAAACCAGCCCATGAAAACACATTCTTTAAGCTATACAGCCTCCCTTACTGGCCTCTGCACTTACCCACCACGTCTTTCCAACACTCAATATGTGCATAAATAAAGCTAGGGCTGGTTCCACTGGCTGATACATGAGGTAGGCAGATGCAGGACCAAGCAGAAGCAGCCACAAACCTGTGTGGTAACAGGGAAGTCAAAGCAATGCCCATGCATACTTATACATGTTGTTCTGACCACCAAAAGCCACTCTGTCTGATATCAACAGAGCTGATAGGCAAATGTGGGCTACATTTTTCTCAATGCTTGGCCACCATCAGCAGCAAAAGCATGTAAGGCAGAAAGACAGGTTTTCTGTCTAAACCAGACACATCCTGTCCATCTGTGGGGATGAGGTGGACTCTAGCTGCAGCAGATGGAGTCTCATCCGAGACTCTGGTGGTATAACCAAGGACTTTCCTCATAATCTCCTGCCAAGTAGTGAACTTTCTCCAGCACTGAGCAGGGTTATTTTGGAATATGCACCAGAGTCTACACTAGAAAAACAACAGCCAAACAGTAGTACTCTGACCAAAAAGCAAGTGAAATAGACCTCTTACTTTCACCCAATGTGTAATATAAGGTCCTTCCACTATTTTCTCTGCTATTTCAATAGCTTAAAAATTACAATAGGCTTAGCATTAAAAATGTATTACAGCTGGTTTTACTAATACTGAATAAGTATTTACTTCCAAACACCTGAGGGCTGAATTATTCTCAGTATCCACTATAAGAGAAGACTAGCTGGAAAGCCAACCCCTTACCATTTGGTTATCCTACTAAAAACTTGCTTTGGATAGTACCTAAATCTTCTGTGGGCCTTGCTAAAGGACAAAGATCCACAGCTTCTGTACCAATCATCATTATCCTGCATCGATCCGATACGCATCAGCAAACTATGTAACAAAGATGTAAGACACAATATAAAACAATAAACAGTTATCTTTCTTAGTTCTATTTTCTAATTTAAACCCTCAGGTTATTGCCTCAAGAGTTGTACACAACGCAGGCAATGGTTTGTCATGTGAACTCTCGCACTGCTCAGGTGTTTAGCTTTTAATTCACAGTAGAGAAAAAATGAGCAGTATTATATTAAGGAATGTGTTACAATGTAGTCTTTCAGATAGAAAAATTTTAATTAATTTTAATATTAATTCACTGGTAGTACAAGAATTTAGCCTGAAGTCCCTTTTTACAGTACTCGGAGATTCTCTTTCAGGTCATATGCCTCAATCCAGCAGAGGATGGAAGCAAATGTTTAAACATCTGAAGAGTCTCACTACAACCTGTATTGCATATTCAGACTTCAGCACATGCTTTGGTGTTTTGCTTCACTGGCGCTAACAGAAAAAAGTGACACCAAGCAATTCCTCTTTATCACAGTAGTGAACAATTTAACACCAAAACTCAGTCTGGATTTATTTGCAAGTGTACAATGGACACATGCACAGAGTCTTTAGTTTATCTGCTGTTACCTTCAGAATAATATATAAAGCACATAAATAATGTGTAAAGACTTGCAGAGAGCTCAGTCCAGCTATTCAAGCTAGGTCAAACACAGCAAAAAATTTTGGCATCTAAAGATTATGGCACAGCTCTGCTACTACCAAGAACGGGAATTGCTCCCCATTCTTCTGCTAGGCCTCTATCAATGACAATGAGCTACGAATAGCTCTCTAAGACATCATGAGGAGTTTGGTTTTGTCTGGTGCTTTTAAATCCCTTTCTGAGTCATATTTCTCTACTCTGGGGCTTTTATTACAGATGAGTTCGTTGCAAAAGCACGTAATATCCCCAAAGTATCAATCTGAGATGGCGTAATGAGAGCAGGATTCATGGGGCTGTTTTTTTTAAAAAAAAAAAAACTAAAAAGAAAGAAAGAAAGAAAAGAAAAATCAATTACTGACAAATCAATATATTTTTCTGCTATTTCTGCCTCACTGATTTTTTTTTAATAAGGTCTGCAACTTCAATTAAAGATTAAATGTATTGAGCGATTATATCTTTAATTGTTCTAAATTGGTGAAGTATTCCAAGTTATATATGAACATCCTTGTTTCCAGCAGATAGGACAATCACCTCACCAGGGTGGTGGTAAGTCAGTCAGACAAGTGATGTAAGTGTTCAGAGTTAGACATCTAAAACTAGAGGTGGTCAAAACGGGTATCACCTTTTACTCCCCTGCACTACCGATTTTTTTGTTTGCTTGTTGTTAGTTCTTTCATTTGGGGGTGGGGTGTGCTACTTTTTACAAAGCTCTGAAATCTTTGGGTGGAAGACTGTTAAACTTGCTTGGAGGCAGTGGGAAAAGGGCCCAGTTATTTCACTGATGGGCTTTGGATCAGACTTTGTCCAGCATAGGCAACAACTATATTTTTCTTCCCACATTTACTGCTTTTTATAATATGTTGAGAGTACAGCTTATAACACTTAGAGCTGTCTCCTGCCTGTACTTTTCCTTGAAAGGCTGACATGAAAGGCAAATGAAAAAAAATAAAAACAAGCTTTACTTCTCCAAACCATGTAGTAACCTTGGTTATAGTCAACACATATTCTTAGATCCCATTGAGCTTAGCAAAAATCTCCTTTTAAACACATACATTCTGAAAAACATTCCTTCTTGGTTAATAATCACAAGAACTATTTCCTTTAGACTCATGGGCTTGCTTTCACGTATTTTCCTTCCTACTGTGAATACTACAAATAAACACTGCCCTTGTATCCCTTACTGAACCTAGAAATAGCTTTGTAAGCAAAGATCAAGAAAAGCAGTTGACAAGAGGAAGGATGAGAGAATTTTAGGAAGACAGAACTTCTACTCCTGCGCTCAGATACAGTATATATCTTGTTCATTTATGCTGAGGTTCAGAACAGAACTCCAAACTGTACTTGTGTGGTCAAATACAGTGCATTTCTTCACCTGTATGTGAGCCATTTCCAAGTTAAAACCATTTATGTTTGTGCACAGGTATATCCATACTAATAGTCCATCTAAAAGGCAAGACTTCTTTGCTCAGATACTGTTGTTCCTCCCTCAGTTACGTATGTTCGGGATTAGGAATGCTTCCTGTTCCCCTAGCTCAGAGACAGGCTAACCAAGCACAGAGTAGTCTACATCTGCCTATGTAGTTGTGTTTTAAGAGCAATTCAGAACAGTAACTCTTTACAGACATCTCTTCTACAACTTCTATGAGTGGTGCCAAGTTCCCAACGACCAGCCATAGTGACTACTCCTTCTGTTCCTAACAGTAAAAGCTATATGAAATCCTGCCACAGAAGACTTAAGAATACTCTTTTAAAAAAATTTAGTCCACAGTGTCTTTGCTTAGTACTACAAGTCAGATCTTACTAGAGACCCAAGGATATCTAGCGGGAGTTTGGGAATTGGTTTCCATCACAATTCTGTTGCCATTTGTAGAGTCTAACAGTGGTTAGCTTTCACCAGTTACTATCGAATAGGTGGAGATAATCTCATGGAAAGATGTATTCACTGTGTGATACAGAAAAAAAAGTAATGGACATATCAGCTCAGCTAATCTAATGTCCTGATTCTACCTATGGCCAGTATCAAGTGTTTCTAAGGAAGCTTTAAATAATGCAGCACAGAAATATTTAATAAGATAGCGTTCACATTCCAGTGAAAGGAATATCTACCCTTCGTGCTGAGCAAATGCAGAATTCGTTGCATGTAGGAAAGTCTCATGCTAGCCTTTCACATTTAAGGGTTTGTTTCTCTCTCAAAGCATGACAGCTTACACACTTTCAGAACAATTGGTCTACTAGCCAAGAGAGGAAGAAACAGCAGAAGGTATGTATAGTCACATATGGCCAGATCAAGGGAAACATCCGGACTTAACACCGGCTGGAGCTCTGGCCAGCAAATGTCCCAGATATCCAGAGAGAAATCTACAGGCACTTGGGTAGTCTGCATAGTGGAAAACAAACCTCACACTTATTCCCAGGTCTTGTGTTGCCAAAACTAGGAAAATCCCATTTATATCATATCATCTAAATTAAAACTGTTTTCATCCATCCCCACCTCTACAGAGCAGGCACAGTGGCTTCTGTTTGTTTTCAGTTTTAGAATACAATTTATGCCAAAGCTGCCACAAATATGATCTGTGAGAGAACTGTGTGAGATAAGCACATAGAAAAAAAACCTATAAACCTATCAGAGAGCCCTTGAACTCTTTTGCTAGTCATTTCTCCTGTCTTTAATAGTACTCAGTCTTGCCATTTTTGCAGGACTGTAATACAAGGTGTCCTGGCATTCTAAGAAACTCCTCTATTTGATACACAGTTATTCTGTAAATAAATCTGCAATAAAGTCCTTAAAGGTTTATTTCTTACTTTTTAGCAACTAGGCATAAAATATTGGGCTATAAAATGCTTACAAATTAGATTACTGGAAGTGAATAGAATGTATCGTTATCTACTGAACCAATGATGGGTCAAATGGCAGTTCGAATTCTCGTGGTGAATATGACTGTGACCTTCACATATACCATTGACCGAAAGCAATTTTATTTACATTTTTAAATCCACATAAAGGTGAAAGATGGTACCGCTACAAAATGAAACATTAAATTTTTTTGTCCCAAGGCATATCTGAGCTCTCCCAAGGTCACATGTAGCCTGAAATGAAGCAAGACTTCATGATACCAGTGCATTTCACCGAGATCTGGTGGCACTGGTGATCTATTTTCATTTACCATTTGAAAAATCTCCTTATTTTAAGATGGAGGAATAAGAAATAATGAGAGACTGTTTCTTTTGTCCCTTAGCTGTTTCTGCACAAACTGATCACTAATTATGTTTGCACTGCTGTAACAAGCTACATGTTTCAGCTGTACGGATTAAAAATGTCCACCCATAAAGAGATGGCAGGGTGAAAAAGCCTTGTTCAAAAAGAAATATATCGTACACTTCTGGACCAACAGCATGATAACATCCATACCTCTAGAACAGTATATTTAGAAAATAATTAAAGTTATGTATAATTTGATACAAACTGCACATTTAAGCATTTAAAGAACAGCATTTTTCATTCTATGCATAACAAATTCGTCTATCTGCCACTCTTAATTAAAAAAAAAAAAAATCTATCCATTCCATCCTTTAGAAAGGGCATTTCCTCTGCCCTTTCTGAGCTACTCACGATGAAAAAATTATTACTGAAAGTCTGGTCTGTAAGTACTTTATACACTGCATTCTTCCAAACATTCTATTTAACATTTCAAGCTTCTCCAAAGTATGTTTAAAAAAGCACAAAAGGTATTTATAGGATAACACCGTTTTGGAAAGTATTGTCAGACAGAGCACCCAGGAGGGTACATGTGTCTATAAATTATAGGTGGCTCTGGTAGCAATGGCTATGATTAAGGTTGCCTAAAACTTTCCATAATAAGACCTTTTTTCCGTTGCTTGTAAGTTTGCTGAACTTTAACCACCTGGAGTAAAATTTTCCCTGCAAGCTATCTGCCTCAATATTTGCTGTCTTTGTGAAAACTTTAACACAAAATGGTTTAGAGAACAAGATTATAGGAAAATATACCTTTCTGTGGAGGGGGAGAAAAAAAAATTCACAAAACCAAACCACAGTCCACAGTTCTTTGAGAACTCCTAACATTGCCTTTTTGGAGAAAGAAAAGCCTTTGAAATGTGGTAGGGCATGGCCTTTTTGTCAGGTATATAATTTTTTCAGTCCTTGAAATGTCCATTCAAAGCCAGTCCAGTTTGTTGGGTGATTTTAGTCTCAAGTCTTAACTACTTCTTCCCAGAAGCAACTCAGCTTTTACAGCTAAAAATCACTAATATTCCCTACATGCTTTGACCCTCAGAGCTATTTGCGTGGATTAACCCATACATGTTTCAGCGCTGCAAAACAGTTTGCTTTCTTCAGCTTATAGAGCTAGATGCACCAAGATAGAACACCCCTGCAATTCTTGCTCCTGCTGTCCTAGACCAGTAAAATAAGACGCTGGAGACAGGTTGTCCTGTGCTTTTACTGACAGTTCCTGCTGGTGCACTAAAGATGAAGAGGCAGCTAGACAAAGAGAGCATGCACTAGTTTGTTGATAGATTTTTATGGGGATACAAATCATTAAATAAAGCAAATTATAAGCTTAAAAATAATAGATGGAGAGTGAGGTTATTGGCCTGCAAACTGGAAATTTGTTTCAAGCTAACAATATACAACCACAGCTAACCGTGAGTATTGCTCCTAGGGGAAAATAAAAGCTTTCAGGATCCTGGGCATATAAACAGCTTTCTAGAATTAATTAATCAACTGTGCTATGACAGACCAACAGGCTTTTTGAAAAGCAAGGATGAGAATTGGCCTTGGATGTAGCTGTGAAGATAAAGGAGGTCCAACAAGCAGATTAAAAACAGGAAAGCATGAGACTGCCTATGCTTAGTATTAGCAATTTTGGAAGATGCTCCAGGCTAGATCCAAAAGGTGCCTGTAATTACTACAATGAACTGCTCACTGTCTCTGTCCCAAGGACCTGTTAGAGTTCATAACCTGGAATTAGATACCCACATATCCCTGCTGGGAGAAGTTTTCTGAAAGCATAATTCACAGAAGTTACTAAACTGTTGAAACTAAGGAACCAAAGGAAGACAAGGAATTAAGTTAAATACTTTCTGATATTTCTGAGGCATAAACTGCTCCTCGAATTAGGCACCTTATTTTACTGTTGCTAATACGTGCAATGGATAGAGTTGGCAAGGCAATATAATTTCAACTTTCTGGTTCAATAATTTCTTTCACATCAGAATAAATCAGGTTTTTTCTGATATAGGGCTCTCAAAATCTGAAGTGCTTCCACTATGAATGAACTCATACACACAGGGCCAAAGAGCAATATCTCAGAACTTACCTACGAGGAGATCCTGTTTCCTGAGTGAAGGAGTACCTGAGTGTATTAAACCAAGTAGAATAAAATGAACAAGCAATATCAAGAAAAATCCCCAGATTATTATACTGGCAGTGGTTAAAGCAATTACCTCAGAATTTTGAGGTTTGGGTTCACATTTCCTGAAGCAGAGGAAGAAATTGAACCTCTTAAATCCGTAGCAAGTGCTTCAGCCACTGATCTGATGAGAAAAATATGACTGGGGGAAAAAAGCAATGGAGAGTGGAAAAGTGCTGTGACCCTACCTATCTTCTGTAAGTCTAGAGTGATGCAGACCCAGCTGGAACTACTTCCCAATGGCCAGAACTGCCCTAATTTTTTTGCTTTCAAGTGCCTCTGTAAGTCAAGAGCATGATTACAAGAGAATTTGTTGTATTTTAGGCTGCGGTGGTGGCATTTAAGTTCAAAAGTAGCCCAGAAGTCTCTCACAGCTGATACTAATTCTGTGGTAAGTGATAGCTGAATGTGAGGTTCGGTTATTCATCTGCAAGCAGAGCTTAGCCACATGTTCTTAGCTTCTTACAACTGACTAATAGGATGCTTGAATGTGTGACTGAAGCTGACAGCTGAGCCCAGGATGAACAAAACAAGATTGCTATGGTCTGACTTATAAGAGCCATGGAAAAGATACTGTTACAGTGAGGACATGCACGGTGAAAAATGTCCAAAGATGATGTTCAAGAACTGAAATCACCATACTAAAGAAGCAAGAGTTTGACTGCATGATTGATGTGAAGTAATTATGAAGTAATTGAATATGAAGTAGTTAACCAATTAAAGTTAGAAGCTGTGACACAAGACAACAGAGATGAAGAATAAAGAATATTGCAGGTAAGCAAAACTTTCTGCACACTCATTTCACTGGACAGTTGCAAAGTTCCTTTACTATTCTCAATGGCAGAAAAACTATATGAGCAGAAAAAAACCATAAGTGAAGAGTTCAGCCTTGACCCAAGCCTGTGACTCAAGTCAGTCTTAAGTTTTGTACATAACACTGACTCAGTCACTAATAATGCCAGATGATGTGTAAATGATTCTTAAGTAGCCAAGACTGAAACAGAGGTCCGGGCTTAAAGGAGAGAGACTCTTATAAAACTAGACATGGAAGGGGAAAAGACTCTGAAAGCTAAGAAATTGGGACAGGATGAATCTTTATTCAGATTCTATTTTCTTTGCAATTTTGTTTTGATTTCTAAGGAGGAATTTGAGCTGGGATTGCCTTCTGATTACTTACATCTATGCAACTTCAGTGACTCATTCATATTTTAGAACCAACAGGATTTCATTAAAAATGAACATCCTGTTTCTTCAGGCATGCATTTGTTACCATTCCCAACCATTTCGAGAGTCTTCTAGCAAAGTAGAGGTGACCATAGCAAACATTCCTTAGGTGCTAAACAGATTAAACCATGTGATTTTTAAAAAAGGTAGTTCCGATATCATGTTTACTTATCATGAAAACAAACAAAAGAGCATAACCTCAAGTTTATTTTTATAACCATTGGAGGTTACTTTTATGCTGACATTTCTGCTAGGAGTTCTCTGCCTAGGCAGTGATACTTTTAACATCCTTAAATAACGTGAAAATTACTTCCATTGTCAAAGAGAAGTATCTCAATTAAAAAAAATAGTTGAGTCCATTTTCTGTCAGACTACCTTTATGACAGCTTTTGTTTCCTAAATAAATACTCGGAAGGCATTGCAAACTAGGATAAATTTATCAATGTAATTTCAGTTGGGTAGATTTTCCATCCCCACAGTGTATATTTATTGGAACCTGGCTGTAGCTGGTCACATTATTAATAGCAAACAATTTATATGATTAATTTAACTTACATTTCTGTTCATGAAATAACCTCTCCCATTTTGATTTCTGGGTTTTGGTTTGGTTTTTTTTGGTTTGGTTTTTTTTTTTCCCATAAGCGTTTAGTGAATGTTTCCAACATATTGAGTCTGGAATTTGTTTGGGAGCTCTTTGCTTCAGGTAATCACAATGATTATTTCTTTACTGGAAGTAGTGTGACTTGAAATCTTCAGGTAGTGTTGTCTTTGTTCCCCTAATTGGCTTTGCCACTGCAAGTGTAGTATCAGGAACACTTCTGATGTGATTAGTGAATAACTAGTATTATGTTTGAAGCACTGACTTACCAAGGGAGGCACAAATCCATATGGAAACTACCCTCTAATCATTCATCAGGCAAAACAAGTTTACACAGGTGTATGTTGAAAAATTAATATAAAAGGATGAGAACACAGGAGAATTGAAAACTTCTGAGGAGTGAGAACTTTTACAGGTGGATCCTCATCCCAATTCGTTTCAAGTCACTTCCCTGTCTTTCTGTGATGTTTTCCCAACACGGAATGATCTTTCATCCATTACTCCAAGCATTACATGATCAACTGCATCTAAATCAAGTAAAAAAGAACAACATAGCCCATGGGAGTTGCAAGTAGTCTATGAAATGAGAATTACAGGATGTACCAGCAGTGAGTTTGCTATTTTTACCTGTTATTAACATAACTCCATTGTAACTAGCCTTTTCTAAACATGCTGAAGAGGTAATTATTCCAAACATTTCTACAGTCTTTGAGGTCCTGACAAAAAGGCACGACACAGAAAATTCTTAAAATTCAGGGATTAATCTTAATCATGCAAGGTGGACCATATTCAAAGAGGGCTACGTGAAAATACCGTCTTAAGCTCAGTCTAATTTATCCATTAATATGCAAAGCTTGGGTACAAAAAAAACTTCCATAGCAGCCCTCTGGAACCACCACATTCCCACCAATTAACAACTTTTCCTGATGAATGTGTGAGAACATATGCTTCTCATTATCTGAAGTGATTTATAGTTTAGGAGGTTAAAAACTTTCCATGAGCAATGGAAATGTGGGTGCAAATTTAGGGAATGTAAAATACGTGAGCAAAATCGAGTGAGGAACCTGTCCAGCTAGCTGAATTTTAGCCTGAATCAACAGGCTAGCAAAGTCACAGCTCCACCTGTTGAGCTAAAGCAAATCATCCACCTTTAACAGCTGGCAGCACTGGTTCATTTTTTCGCCAGATATAGATGACTAACACTGTGCCACTTGGATACAACAAAACATAAAAGTTTAGGACAAATCATGTAGACATTACTCTAGGTGAAGGAGTACTGTAGCCATTGAGCCATACTGCCAGAGAACAGAAGGACTTGGATCTAAAGGAAGGGTCTCATGGCAGAGCAAAGACAGGGAGACATTCTTCTGGGTAAATTTACTAAAGCATAACAAAATGACAGAAACAAAGCTAGAAATAGAAGTGTATAGAGCCCATGCAGCTGTTTCTAACTTCACAGGAGACTGTTCCTTGGTCCAAAAGCTATGAATGCTACATAGCCATACATACATATTCTTTCACATTTATTAGAAATGTTTACTTCTTCCTTCCTGTGCTAGCTATAAATAGCCAATTCACACAAAGCAACTCGAGATAAAATGTAATGAAATATCATTCCCAATCACCTTATAAAAATGGAAATATTTATCAAGCTATCATTTTGTGATCAGAGAAATCAATGGCAAATCCTAAATGATCTTGAATAGACATACAGTTTTCTTGTGGAAGAATAAATAAGGGTACATTCTTTTGCCATATATGGTCATCATTCAAGTACATTTTTTTTTTCTGAGAGGAAAAAAATCTGCAGTGGTCTGCAAAAAAATGTATATCAGTAGCAGTTAGACTTCAAATCTAGAGCATAGATACAACACTGCATACAGGACACACCTGACTTTCTCAGATATGCCACCATTTGCATCTCTTTGTAATTCTAGAAAACAGTAAGTGGTGGTGCCCGAATATTTCAAAAACAGATTTACAAAAAAAAAAAAAAAAGACAGATTAATTATCTATTTGAAAAGCCTAACTTTGGTTTCAATTCATAGATAAAGATATTTTGCAGACTATTTCTTCAGAAGCTGAATCAGTAGTCGGAATAAGTCACAAATCATGATTCCAAAGATTCAGAATTAAGCAAAAAGATAATTATTATCCAATGATTAATGGATACTTTTTATTATCCAACTAATTATTATCCCATAATAATAATGAAAATATGTTTAGGGTAAGGGATGGCAGGTACTGTAATTCTTGGTCATAGCCATAATACTGTAATAGATTGTAAGTAGCACAGCAGGAAACTGGGCAAGTTCTTGGCAAATATATTACTTTGTAACATTTATAAAGATACAGATGTGTGATCTTTTCTGGCATGGAAGAGGAAAATTTGATATCCAAAATCAGAAATGCAGAACCAAACTGCATTCACTTTCTTATAGTCCTGGTTCAGTAAAGCACTGAAGTGTATGTGAGCAAGTCTCCTGGCTTCAGTTAAGCTTGTGTTTTGCTTCTAAAAAGTAGTTACAAACCATTGGCATCTACTCTGAAGTGTCTGCTACAACCCCACGATTTCAAAATATTCTATAAATTGTGAAGAACAGAAGCAGCACTCGCACCTCCTCTAATGTACTTAGTCACACATTTCCATATTCATTTGGATTGCATTACACTGAAAGACTGAACCATATCATTACAATCTGCTAATCCACCCAATAACTTCTCCAAGATTCACACTCTGCTTGAGGTTGCAAATATTCTGTGCATTTAAGATGCAAACACAAACTGCATTCTGATATATTTATAATTCTGTGGGATAGTATCTTATTGCAATGACTAGCGCGAGCAGTGCCGGCAGAGCTGCTCACAGAGGAAGGAGGTACATGGCAAGAGGTACCGCCAATTGATTCGGTAGAAAGAAGCTGAAGATAGAGGAGATGATTCACACAGAGCACTGTCTTATCAAGGGCCAGAGACTGTCATTCCTTACTTCAAGTGACTACTCACAGAAGTGAAGGATATCCTTTGTGCAAGTAAATTCTCAACATCCCAATGTTTTATCAATCAGGTATTAGAAAGTAGTGTTACCAAAGGGTCATATCCTTGCACCTCTGTTTGCAACATGCACTGCACTACCATCTACTACAAGCAAGCCAATTAAGCAAATAGAAGTGCTTGTGGAGGCAGGGAGAAGAAATAAGTAGGAATATAAAAACGTGGGCCTTGTTAAGGTAATATCCATTACAGATGAAGGCAGCAGGATAGAGCTCGTCTTTTTTAATGGTGAAGGTTTTGATGTACTATTTATTATGCACATCTTTTATGTCACATCTCTCTATTTGTACTCCTTCTTATTTCCCTGCTCTTTAAAGATCTGTTCACTCAGCGATTGTCCTCCATAAAGCTACAGCGTTATTGCTGTGTTTTACCTAGCAATATGGCTTACAAAATCTCCTCGAGGTGCAAAGCATTCCCCACATAACCATTATGAAAAAAACTCTGTATATCACACAGAGTAGCGACAGAAAGTGGCAACAGAAATTACTCTAAATTATAATCAAATTACGGACTAACATTCTGATTTTAAACAGAGCAGTATTTTACAACTTTGCTATTGACAGTGCAACAACCATGAGAACACACTTTAATATTATTCCTATTTTAAATCCATACCTTGTTTTGCAAGACCTCAAATGCTATGGATGAGATTGTAAACATAAAAATCAGTCCATTAATTTTATATAAGCCAGTTTATATACCTGAAGGCCTATGACAACATTTCCGGACAAAATAGCTTAGCAGAAGAACTGTTTTTCTAAAGTTCAGTCAAGAATGGCTTATAAAAATGACTGTGCAGATAAATATCATGGTACAGGTGGTCTGAACTATCCATGACAGAAATTCCATTAGTTAAAATTTTTTAAGAGCTGCCAATTACACTTTCAATTTGAAGTGGCCTCTGAATAGCGACAAGCAATTCTCCGTGATAGAAATGGTCTACTTAGTCTTCAATAGAAGACAGAATCTGTCCTCCTTGCGCAAGTAAAACCTTGACTTGCATAGGAATTCTGTCTTGTATAACACTGCAGGATCAGGCCACAGGATCTGATGTATAGGAGCCTTTGTTTTTCAACAGTGCTCTCAATATATGGCTACAGCGTGTCTTCTTTTTTCTTTTTCCTTTTAACCAGTGGCTTATATGCACCTGGAAGACAAATGCAGGAAATACTGTGCCAGCTGAAAATTAACTCCAACATAAGCAGGGCTGACATGGCAGAGCAGAGGAGGGAAAGGGCACAAAAGACATGGTAGTCACTAATCATTTGTAACATGTTATTTCTGACACAGGTATGTATTATCAGGCAGAAGCACCATACTTGTAAGGCCAAATCCAAACCTACTGGAATTCTTAGAAATCGTCAGGGATTTCTGGATCAAAGCATCAGATGTTCTAACTAGGAAGGTAAGTAACATGTTCTGGTTTTCAACCAAGGATGCTGTTAAGTGACTCTTTACCTTACTTTTCTTTCTAAATAAATAATATAATTTTAATTATGTCTTATATGTGTGTGTATATATATATACACACATATAATATTTTAATTATAGGTGGTTCCAAGAACTGAGGCTACTAGGTCACTTCTTTCCTGGTATTATTTTGGCTCTCAGCTCTACTGCTAAAAGGAGTCTGCTGAGTTTAGGGATCCTGTCCAACTATTACCAAAGTTTAAGGAAACATACAAAGAAATGACACAGGCATATTTTATTTATCAGGTTTTCAAAAGTTCAGGGAAAAAAAACCAAAACAATCACAAGCACACACAATAAGAAACAAGCTGGCTACACACGCAAAGAAACAACCAGGCTCTTTGTTCTTTAGTTTTTGCATCAGGTCTGGATTAGAAAAATAAATTTGAGGAAAAGAGAGCACAAGTATTGTTGTCATTTGGTAGGCTCTGAGAAAGCAAAAAAGCCTAATTTCTCCCCCTTCACAATCTGGAAATGTGGAACGAGCAGATTATCTTTCCATGCACTGGTCAACCTGTCATCAAAGTGATGAAACAGATCAAGAGGAGAGGTGATACCCCAGAGGGCAGTGGCAAAATTAACATGTGAACAGACAGGACAGAAACCGACTAGTGGACAAATCATTTCACAGCAGACGCAGGAGGAAAGGGAGAAAATATTACTAAACCACTCCTTGGAGAGGAAGAGGCAGGGCACCTAGAGAGACAGATGCAGTGTGCAATGCAGATGAACGTCCCTGAGACATTTGTCACTAGCTGGACTGCAAGACACTGACATTAATGAGGGTGGCATTTGGAAGATAAAAGCAGTATCTCTGAAGCAGACAATACAGTTTCCAGGCACCATGCATGGGGACATGGTGTAATCAAAAGGGACTGGAAAATGTTCACATCTAGCAAAAGCATCACAATCACTACTGATATTCACAGGAGAATATGGATCAGGATTAAATGGCTTATAGTTTTGTCTGGAGGGTTGGTGGAGATTGTGGGTTGTTTTTCTTCTCAGGCCAGTCAATTCCCAGCACATTCCTTTATTGGAGGACTCTCCATCAGTCATCCACTTACACCTGCCTTGTCAAAAGTCAGTGGTTCATTGACAAGTGCTTTTCATGCAGCAGACCTCTAAAAGACAGCTCTGTCAATAGTGAGTGGGGATTTACAGGGGTGGAGGCACTTGCCTGTGATTATCTCCTCTTGAAAGCAAGGGCTGAGCTGGGAGATACCCCAAGCACTGGATGCCAGGACACAGGCAAGTAGAGGAAGCAAGGTCTGGCTGCCCTTCACAGGTGTCTCAGAGCGACACTACCCCAAAAATGACATCAGCTATGTCTGAGAGCCACTCCTGCCCTGACACATGGGATAGGAAGTGTCATTACTAATAAATCAGTCCCTGCTCTCACATCTCAGTGTCAGCCGTGTCCCACAGCCCATTTTGAGTCAAATGCTCTCGAGTGTCTCTTGTTTCTCCAAAAGGAGAGGATGCTGTCATCCTGAGATAGGATGAGACAAACCCGAGCATCCCAGAACAGCCTTTCTGATCCCCAGACTCATCTTGCCACGGATCTTAGATTATTAAATCCAAGATTCCATCCCTGTTCCCCTCCATGCTCACGTATTGCCCCTCTGGTCAGTTTTTCCCCCGAAAATAAAGCAGCTGCTTTGCCGTTAAAAGAAAGCCGGTCAGCAGCAAGAGCAAATACATCGATCTACTTGGACCACCCGTCTACTTCTTCCTTCAGGAAAACTGACGCAGGCAGCCAAACCCCAAGTCCAGAGCGGGTTGTGGGTGAGGTCGGAGCAGCAGTGGCCCGAAGCATTAACTAGCCCGGAACAGTGCGCCTGTGAAACACTTCCCAAGGCCCGCCGTGCTCCCCGGCAGCGAGCAGCGAGCGGCGGGGAGCGGGGCGGGCCGGCTTGCGGCCGGGCGCTGTCCGCGGTGCTGGCGCCGCGGCCCGACCGTCCCGGGAGCTCCCCGCGCCGCTGCACGGCGCTGAGCGGGGCAGGCGCTGCCGGGGGCGGCCGAGGGGGAGCGCCAGTCCCGGGCCGCGGCGGCTGGGAGCGGCGCGGCAGCCGCGAAGCAGGGCACCTCAAAGTCAGTCTTGTTCCGGTCCGTCTGCAAGCCCTTGTCCGTTCTCCCCACACTAACTTTCCGCGGCTCGAAACATTCGGCATCTCCGACAGAGGGGGAAAAAAAACACATTTTCGAAGAAAAAAAATTAAAATCACGTGGACTAATCCTGCTCTGAAGAAAGTTTTAGACGCGGATCCAGTAACGAACAGGAAAATGGGAACGCAAAGTAACCTGAGGTGTGATAAGGACAAGCTCTTTCTCCTTCCTCTTTAATGCTGCATGCAGAGAAAGCAGCTCCTCGTATGAAGGTGCCCATGTCCCCGTTCGGCTGCAGAGTACCGAGCACCTCCCGGACGTCCTTCAACACCGTCTCTCTCTCTCCTCTTCGATTTAAAAATTGAAAAAGAACGGGAAAGTGATAGAAGAAAGCTAACTGAATCCGTCCTTTAATATAACCAAGCTCAGCAAGATGGATTCTGGGAAAAGAAGCTGTATTCCTAAGAAGCGATCGGTGTCATAGTAGTTAAAATAGAACAGAAAAGCCTCTCACAAAGTCAATTCTTATGTAGATGAGGCGACACAAGAGCTTTCCTCTCTCTTCACGGGCTTAGTGAATTTCTAATTTGCCCAAAGAAGCCCTAGAGGAATGAGGAAGAAAAGGCGGGAATATTGGGATTGCTATATTAACAAATATCACTGCGCTCTGAAGTGCCGCCTAGAAATACACTGAAAATGGGGGGATCCAACGCCATTTTCTCTTAACCTTTGGCTTTGTCCAACCGGGCTAAACAAACTTCCTGCAATAAGCATCGACCCTGCTCTCTGCCAAACATACAACTTCGGTCTCTCTAGGTCACAGAAAGGGAAAGAGAATGAGAGGCTGTTTCCCCTTCAAAAGAAGGGCACTCACAGAAGTTTAAATAACAGCCAGAAGAACGTAGGGTTAAACAATAAACTAGGAAATACGCTGTCCTGTTGAACAGAGAGCAGTTTCCACAGCATTGAGAACCCGCCAATATATATCATATCAATAAAAAGGAGCTCTTCGAAAGCTTGCATAGTAATTGAGATTGGAGATCTTTTTTGATGTGGGTTGGCATTTCCTCATATCAATCTGACAGAGCCAACTCAGGAAATTGCTGGTAATATTCATCTGGGGAGCACTTTCATTAAACGTAATTCATTCGACTTTCACAATAAATTGAGTGACATCCTTACAGCAGAACCTTTTTATCCTTGATGAAGTGCTTGCCAGCCTTTGGTTTTCCACTTTATTGTCACATTCCTTAAAGCAGAATCGTCAACATGTCAATCTGCTGCATGAAAAAAATGCTAAAGCTGTATTTACAAAGCACCCAGGAGGTGGTCTAATGCTGACTTACAAGAAGAGTGAGATGGGTGTTAAACTATCTGATAAATCACAACATAACTTCACCCAAGCCCAGTCAGGAGAACAGAAGCCAATCCTAGGGAGGGAAGGATGGCTCACACATTCATTTTCTCCAAGTCCTGGCTATTCCAAGCAATTGGTTTCCTAACTTGCTTCACAGCACTTTCCAAGACGACTGGGAAATTGGCTTTTTGTTAATTAAAATGGCGGTTTAGAGATGCAGGGAAATATTAAAGAGCTTAAAATGGATACCTCTGGGTACCGACTTGGAAGATTTGGCTAGTCAAAGACAGGCAGGGATATTGGATTATATTTAGGTGCCTCCTTAAAAGGTGAAATCTGCTCCAGACTGCTTTCTCCAGTGATTCAAGAAATGAAAATAGTGTGTACTAAGCACCACGAAAAATAAATTTCAGTGCAGGGAAACCCCTTCTTAAACTCCTAGCACAGGTCCCTGGTGGTTAGGAAAGAAGGAAGCCCGGAAAAGAATGCATCATCCTACTCTTATTTTAAAAAAAAAAACAAAACCAACCAAAAAAACCCCCACCAAAAACCAAAACAAAAAAAAGACCCAACAACAAAAAACCAAACAAACAAAAACAAAAAAAAAAACGGGGGTGGGGGGAGGAGGTGACGACCAACAGAGCGCAGGTAAGTTTTTTTTCTCCTACACGAGACCCGAGTCCCGTTGCTATTCCCGTGCCTTACCTTCCGAAACGGTAATTATTCCCCCTAGACCACCGCGAAAGCGTCTCCCAAACTCCTTTAAAAAGAGGGAACGGGATCGTCTCAAGGCTACGTAAAGTCCCTCACACAAAAAGCCACTTCTCTCCCTCCGTGCCAAGCGCTCCCCCTTCTTCTCTCCTTCGATGTCAAATTGAAAACTGCAAGAAATTGCTTGCTGGGGGGGCGGGGGGGGGGGGAGCAATACCCGAATGCTTTCAGCACCAAATGCCTCTGAGATAATACTGAGGATGGTGATTATGATAGGACAATTCCTTCTCTCTCTTTTGTTTTTTGTTTTCTTTTATCTTCACTGCCTTTAGAGGGTTGGGTTTGGTTTTTTTTCCTCCCACGACAAAGAAGGACTCAGCAGCTATCTTTAAAAAGAAGAAAGAAGGAAAAAAAATCAACTTATCTTCGGCGGCAAGTGATATCTCTTCACACTTCCCATAGCTTTCATTAACCGGGGTGAACTGACCGCAAACAGCGCGACACAGAGTGAAATTAAATGTACACAAACTCTGGAGCCACTAACCTCCTGTTTACCCCCCCAGCAAACACCGTACCAAGTGTGCCATCGCTGAGGACAATTTTAAACCCCTATTATTCACAACACTTTTTCAGGAAAGCTCCGCTCCGCTGTCAGAAGGCCTCCAAACTACAGTGACGGTGTGGAACAGACGTTAAAATCCCAGCCCGGCACGGGGAGGAGGTTAGCAGGCTGCGTCCAAGAGCCTCTGCGAAAGCCACCGCCTGTAAAACAAAGTGCCCCGGGGCCCCGCAGTTGTACTTCTCTGACAAAGCGCCGCGCAGAGAAGCTCCCCCCGCGAACACAACCGGCTCGCAGCCCTTGTCGGGGGGTAAAAAAATCACCCCTCCACTTGCTCTTTTGCGCTGCTTAAACTCTGCACGGAGTGAAAACGCTCTGCCAGTCAGCTCTGGTGAAAGAAACACTTTGCTGGGAAGAGACAAGCTAGGGGAGTTAAGGGGGAGAGGGATCCTTACCCTAGCAGCATGCAATGCAAAACTCCGACTGGTTTTAGTTCCGTACCCGCTACTCTGGGTAAGGAGTACCTAAGTAGTGAGCCGAAGTCTTTTCAAGCCCCAAACAGGTGCTTGTTACCATTTCTTGCTTGTATCGTGCGGGAAGTTCCCCCCAGAGTATGCGAAGGCTGAGCCTGCGAACATGTTGGGGGGCAAAATCCTGCAATCTGCAAGGCATTTTGCCGCCGGGCGCCCTGTGTTTGACGGAGGGGTGCGCAGGATCTGGCCGACGGCCGGGAGCGGCGGGACGGGGCAAGCGCCCGCCGCCGCCGGGAGCTGCCGGCCAGGGGCCCGTCGGTCCCCACCCGCACGGAGAGACTCCTCAGCAGCCGAAACGAAAACGATCTGCTTCCTCCTTCGGGGCCATGCTTGACCTGTCCCGGTGAGCAACAACTAGTTACGATCCTTGCTGTCTTTGCCAGCAGCCCGCGCGTTGTGTAGTCGCTTCTACAGCATGTTGCTTCCACTCAGGACAAAAGAAATTAAGAGAAACAGCCTGGCGTTTTATTGTCCTGTAGTGTCAGACTGGAAATTCACCAGCAACTAGGCAGGAATTAAAAGAGAAGGTTTTCATTAAGGCAATGGTGTAAAAACCCGGTGCCCTCATAAACAGACAGAGCTCAAGCCTAAAAGACTCTCTGATCTCCGGGTGGATTTTTCTTTCTTAATATTTACGTGCTTCCTTAATGACGAATTTGAGCTCGGCACAGCACTGTTAGTTAGGAAAACATTATCCATTAGAAAAAGACTAAGATGCTCTCGAAAGAACAGCGAAGTGGAGTCTCATTGAAAATAAGACCGAGTGTAGCTGTTTGTCCACTTTCTGCAGCTCTCTAAATGTGAAGAAAGAAAATAACTGCAACCCTCTAAAGGTTAACTCCTAATTCTACCAAATAAGGACTAAGTTATCCATTTAGGCCAGAGGAAATGCACTTCCACTACAAATCAAATACATTTTCAATAGACTGCACAGCTCGAAGGAAGGAGAAAATGCATGTCTCACAGAGGCTAACTAATGTTCTTATCAATAAACATAATACGACGAACCATCTCTACTCCAGCAAAATTCCTACTTGTTCTGGTCGGCTGTGACCTCTATAAATTTCAGGCAATAAGGCTGGATGTCATATGACTCTATTAAAAAGGGGGAGAAAAGCAGAAGCACCTTTTTTCCAGGATTTCACTAGGAAGAGGTTTAGCGGTGTGTGTGTGTGAGGACAGCAGTGGTTTGCTGGGTGAAGAGAAAGCACAAGCCAGCAAGTGTCTATAAATGAGTAACTTCGAGGCAGCCCAGCCTCGCTGCGGCTGGTCACTATCACTGAACACCTCCTAGTTCAGGCGCAGGGGAAACATGTCGCTTTCCCTCTTCCCTATATTATTAACCCCTCTCAAAAAGGATTTTTTTACAAACTCGACAGGAAGCTGGTTGTGCTGCCATTTCATTTACCCTTCCTAACAGGTGGGGTACTGGAACTTTAATGCCTAATTGAAACTGTTCTAGCCCATATAGAGCAATGTGCACACATAGATGGGCACCACAAAGTGCTGCACCTTGCAAAAGTTCATGCTTCAGTGCTAAAAACCAGTTTATTGTCACGCCATGGCCTAATGCAAACTTTCAGAGTCTCTCCCTAAATACAGAGAATAGGGAGAGATTGGCATAGATGCAGAAGTATTGAGTCAGAAAGAAGAATCGGGTTAGACAGGGAAATCCTTTGGATACCCCCGAGTGTTTTGGCAGAAGACACAGCACAACCGACGAGTGCATCCCCTCCCCCTAGCTCGTCTTCTATTCCCGATTTTTTTTTTAATCATATTTTTCATTGTTTCGAGGGAAACTGGAAAATCGTCTCCTTTACTCTGCAATGCCAAGCCCTCAAAAAAAAAAAAAAAAAAAGGCATTCAGGTAATGAAGTCTGTAACTAAACGGTAATTGAATCAGCATAATTTGCACACTGAATGGTTTTCAAATGCTCCCAGTTTACAATTAAAGGAGAATTAATGCTCTTGTTGTTCAGACTGCAGAGCATTAGAATAAATCCAGCACTGTTGTTGTAATGAGTCGAAAGCGGTTTAACTGCCAGCAAACACATTTAAAATTTAACACGACGTATCGATCTCGCTCCGGCTTTTTGATAGATTATTTGCCACGCACTTTTCTCCTGGCTTCTCCCCCCCCCCTCCACCCCCACTCCCCCATCCGCGGCTATAAAATTTGCGGGGAGGAGAGACGCCCGCAGCAGACGTGGCACCGCCCGGCACGGGCAGAGGCTCCCAGGCGGGACCCGCGTCGGGCGGGCGCGGGACGGGACGGGAGCGACCCCCAGCGCTGCGCGGCCGCGCTGGGTGCTGCGCGGCCGCGGGAGGAGCGCGCCGACCGGCCCGCCCCTCCCCCGCGCTCCCCCGGCCCGGGCCCGGGCCCGCGCGGGATTGGCTGCCCCGACCTCCGCCGCGCTCCGCCGCGCCGCGCTGCCCCGCAGCGCCCCCAGGCGGCGCGACCGCGCCAGCGCAGGGAGAGGCGGCGCAGGCAGCGCCCAGAGGCCGCGCAGCCGGAGCCGGGCCGCCGCCTCCTCCGGCACGGGCGCCAGGCTGCTTCTTCGGGCCGCCCTCCTGGTAAAGGGGCTTTTACCTCCGCCGCCGCCACGGGGACGAGCTCCCGTCAAGCGTTTGCCTGCTTAACGCACCGCAGACAGAGAGGGTACGGGCTGCAAAGGAGCAGCCTGCCTTGGTTTTGTTCCTTGCGATCGCAGAGGGAATAAAGTGCGTGTTAAAGGAGATAACGCCGCTGTTTACTCGTGTTCCCCCGGTAATCTTAAAGGAGATTTGCCCCGAAAGTCAAGGACACTTCACGCGGAAAATACTAGCCGTGCTCACCACCGAGTGCCCGCACGCCCGTGCCGCGCCGCCCGTAGTGGCACACTGCGGGGGTCCCTTCCGAAGGGGTTCCCGCCCTCAGGAGGGAGCAGAGGACAAGGATTTGCCTCCAGTCCACAGTCCGGGCGGGCGCCCCCGCGGCGTCGCGCCGGTGCCCTCGCAGGCACCGAGGGACACGGCCCGGGACCCCTCCCCGACCCTGATCTCGCCCGGCGGCGCGCCCCTTCCCCGCGAAGAAGAAGTTACGGGTCTGCCCCCCACCGCGCCCCTCCGAGAGATCCCGGCCGAGCCCCGCGCCGCCCGGCCCCGGCCCGACCCCGGCAGGACAGGGCAGGGCTGGCTGCGCGGCGCCGGTAGTTGCCCTGAGTTTGCTCGTTCTCCACCAGGCTGGTGCCCTCCTCCCGGCCGAGCTCCCCGCTCCGCGGCCCGTACGAGTGGTCGGGGGCACTCACCAGGTAGAGGGTGGGCTGCAGCAGAAGGACCGCGTACCAGTACACAGCCTGCATCCTCGCCGCTCAAACTTCCCCCGCGCTGCCTTCGCTGCCTCTTTGTTCCTTCCAGAACATAGATCCACCTGACATCCACTTTACAGAACAAGCAGAGCTCTCACCAGCCTAGACAAAAATGAAATTATAGACCCCATGACCACAAGACAAGGTTAGGCTTGAGACAAGGGGGGAAGAGAGGTGGGGGGGGGGGGGCGGGAGAAAAGGAGGAGATGGGGTGTGTGTATGGGGGTGGGGGAAACAAAAAAAACCCGATTAAAATCGAATTAATCCAGCGTCAGAGCAAAGTGATGGCACGGTCCGGGCTGGCTGCAGAGAGCCTTTAGGCAGCGCTCCCCGGCGCTCCGTCC
This sequence comes from Bucorvus abyssinicus, assembly GCA_009769605.1. Taxonomy (NCBI): domain Eukaryota; kingdom Metazoa; phylum Chordata; class Aves; order Bucerotiformes; family Bucorvidae; genus Bucorvus; species Bucorvus abyssinicus. The sequence goes on along the minus strand of CM020028.1, from coordinate 27,944,831 downwards.
TTTTACTGGGCGGGAGAGACCCGTGGTGTGGGCTGAGACGGCCCGGGGGTGCCACCGCCAGCCCTGCTCTGCCTGCCTATGCGTCTTCGGCGGGGACCGGGTGGCAGCTGCCCGGCACTTGGCCGCGGAGCCCCGGCAGCGCGCTGGAGAGCGGAGCGCCACCGGAGCGGGTAGCTGGGTCAGGAAACGCTGGGATCGGGGCTCCGGATGTTCCTAGGTGCTGAAAGCTGAGGCGAAGAGCTTCGCCATCGGGACGCCCGAGCAGCCTCTGCCTACCCTCACAAGCGCCCACCTCCCTCCGCCGCTCCGAAGCGCGGCGTGCCTTGCCTCGGGCCGGGACCGCGCCCCGGGGCGCCCCGACGGGCATGGACCCTCATCCCCGGCCCCAGCCCTCCTCCGTCCCCGCGCCCCGCGGACAGCCCCGCCGCCGCGGGGGGGCCGCGGCGGGGATACGTACGGCGTGGGGGGTCCGACGGCGGCCGGGGCTCCGCGGGGCTCTCCATGGACGAGCCTAGAGGGGCTGAACGCCGCGGCGCAGCCCGCCGCCCCTGCGCATCTCCTCGCCGCCCTCCGCACCGAGGGGTCCCGCGGCCGCTGAGCATCCGGCGCAGGCACTGTCAGGGCGGCGGGACGGCTGGCAGGCTCTCCCCCCCTCGCCTCCCCTTCTCCGCACACGGCCGCGCTCAGGCTCCGCCGAGCAGGACACTTACGGGAGAAGGGCTCTTCCCGGACTGCCCGCTCGCCTTCGGCGGGGGGCGCGGGCAGGAGCGGCGGCACCGGCGCTCCGGGGCGTCCAGGGCGATTTGTCTCTAATAAAAATGACTTATTAGCGAAGGAGCGGCGAGCGCCTGCTATTTAACTTCAGATAGAATCTATCTGCAAAGACCTTGGCCGATCATCTTAAAATAAAGCACTGGAGCCGAGCACTGTCCGAGCCTCACTGCTTGGGAAGAGAGAAAGAGCAGCGGAAGGGGGAGGAGGGGGGGGGGGCTTGCTTGGCGAGGGGGAAAGGGAGGAGGGAGAAAGGGGAGTTTAGCGGCGTCCCATCCTCTGCTCTGAACGGGGTGATGAATCTGAGCCCTCCCCGGGCGGCGTAAGCTGCCTTGCGTTGCCCGCGCTGTCTGCTTTGCCTGCCCTGCGCTGCCCTGCACACGCTGCCTGCCTTGTTGCCTGATCTGCACGCGCTTCCCGCCCTGCCCGGGCTGCTCGTCCCGCCCGCCCCGCCGGCGCTGCTGCCTGCCTCTGCCGGGGAGCCGGCGCTGCCCTCGCTGTCGCCTGGGACACAGCCCCTTTCCCTCTCCGCCAGCCCGCGGGTGACGGCTGTCTGCCCAGCATCTGGAAGGAGGCTGGGAGAGCACCTCTTTCCTCTCTCTTTCATTTTAGTTTTTCCACCTGCCTCAGGGGTGTCCCGTGCAACGGCGGTGCTGCTTAGCCTGTGAAGGCAGCGGGCGGCAGCCAGCCAGGCACTGAGGGGACGGGATCGTGAAGCAGAGCTGGGTGACGGCGGCGGGAGCCAAGCTCTGGGATTAAATGGTTGCTTCTCCTCTGCAAGCAGGAACCTGTAGCTGGACACCTCCTCGGAGAGAGATTGGAAAACTCATCCCTGCCCGGTGCTGTCGCTAATCCTGTCAGCTGTCATGCAAAGGGGAAGGTCCCATCGACCTTGTTTTCATTCTTCTTTACAAGGAGTCCTATGGGGTTTTTTCCTGCCCTATTCCATCCCCCAAACGGTATCATTACCTGTGTGACATTGGGACAGGGGGAGGGGGAGGATACCAACAGCGCAGAGTACACTCACCAAATGCCCAACCTTGATAGCAAAACTCAGATTTATCACCTCCCAAAGGGGAACCAAGAAGCAAGCCAACATGCTGTACAGAAAAAGAAATGAGAGAGAAAAAGAGGGCTTCAGTTGTCCTGCCAAATCCTTGCTTCCCTCAGAGCACATCCTGGTAATAAATATCTGCAATCTGAGGCTTCAGTACCAAGCTGTAAAATACACTTTTAATTTGGGGGTCTGAGTTTGGAACACTGTAATAAAAGGGGAGTGGGGAAAGGAGAGGGAAGGTGATGCATAGGCTTTGAAAGAGCTGCACCAGAGCTTCCCCCGTGGCCATTTCGGTTCCAAATACCTGGAAGATGGACACCTCCATATGTCTCCAGCACCATCACCCTGCTAGACAAGTGGAATGCTCACATCACAGCTTTGAACAGAGACGTGCAGCCTGCGAGGAATCATACTGTCATCCTGCCCCTCCAGACAGCCTCTGCATTACAGTGGAGGCTAAAGCTGCCTAGGGACTTCTTGTTTCAATTGGTTAAAAAAAAATTTGCATCTGAATTTCCGACTCCCTCTTTCATATCTATTCCGCTCTTACTTCCCCATAAGTGAGGGGCTTTGTCCACACTTAGTAATCGACCTACAGATAGATAGATAGATAGATTAGATACATAGATATAGATAGATAGATGTTGCTCTCCTTGCATAGAGCAAACTTGCCATAAACTGTGCGGACCATACTGCTGCTCTTTGTAATAAGCTGCTGTTACATATTTAGACCCAGCATAGTTACTCCTACCTTAGATATGAGGTTGCCAGGTTAATATGGAGCAGGAAATGCAAATGCAAATTCTGCCAGATTTGAGTGGGTCATGTTTCTGAGAAAGATACAATTTCTTCAAGAGGGAATGATCCCCTCTTCAAGAAGAGATGATTCAGCTTCTCCAAGGTCTGATCACTAATGTCTTCATATTGGAGGTGACAAGGAAGTAGTCTTTCGAGAATTATTTCTTTAGCTGGCCAATGAGAAGAAGGTCTTCCCAGTCTTTCTCATACAGATTCTTATATCTCATTTAGGGGAGCACTGTGGAGGAACTCCTGGCTCCTTTGGAATCACAAGCATGGCTCCTCTTTACCTCAGCCCACTAAACTATCCACTGTAAATTCAGCAAGGTCTTCGACAAACATCCCAGGCTGTATGGTACCTATCTGAGATGCCAGCAGGCTCTTGAGGCAAAGTTCTTAAGGACAAACTCGTTTTCTGTCAAGCTAGAACTTACTGAAGGCTCCACTGGCTTCACTGAGGGCTTCTTCACACTTCAGCTGAGCTCCTTAGCCAAAGGCCACTGGGACAAACTACAGTGGAACTGAGCTTTCCTTCAGAAATGCTCTTTGGACTGCTTCTTCCAGAAGCAGTCACTCCAAAAGGAAGGAGCAAGGAGCATATGGGAGCCTGGATTGCTCTTTTTCATTCTAAAAAAAAAAAAAAAAACCAAAAACAAAAAAGCAGTCTCCAAAGTATTCCAGCTGTGAATATGTGATACTTTTTCAAAGGGAATGCAATGCTCATGAAAATCTGACATTTAGGATTTTTGGACACGGTGTTTTGACTTTTATCTGATTCTATAATATTGGTACAGGAGCTTAAGTGGAATATTAGATATTTTAAAGTGAATTTTGATTTTAACCATTTGGATGCTGTTTGTAATCTTAGCAATAAGGTCCCCAGCAAGGTAGTGTCAGATAGCACGGCTTTAAAGAATCACAAATTCCAGGTTTACTAATGGATTTTTAAAAAGACCAATTAGACTTTAAAATGCAATTGGACTATTTTTAAAGCTGTGAAATACATTCTAACCTTTAGACATCTTCCCTGATACTGTGAAGGCAGCTTCCTGGCTTGCAGAACTAGAAAGGTCTCAAGCAGAAAATCCAAAGACAATGGCAAGTGATTAATAATTGCTCGAGGTTCCAATGGAAGATGGACACATGGTTTAATTGCTTGAGGCACTAGAAGGAAATACAGTGCTGTAACGGTAAATACCAAATGACTGTGCTAAACTTACTGCACAATGTAGCTAACCTGCCTAAATATGGACAATTATGTATGAAATAAAAGCAGTAAATAGAACTGAGCCCCATGCCATACTATTCATATAGGCTACGCTTCTTATTTTGAAAATACTGCTTGGAAAAAGAGAAAGTAAACCAAAGAGGGCCAAAGCAAGTCTCAGAAGATTAAAAATCGATGCAGTTTAACCACCATTTTTCAGACTGCTGCTAATTTTTTTCTCAGTGTTTCAGGGTTACAGCCAGTGCCTCAGTTGGGAATTTTGTCTCTGTTAAAGTCAATGGAAGTTTTGCCCCATCTCTGTAAAGGATGTATTAAAATGTTAACAATGGGTGTCTTGAAATAAAAAATCAGCCTGTGCTATAAACAAATATCATCTCATATATATGCACTTTGAAGTACTATTGAATTCAACTGAAGTTGCATATGCACTAAAATGACAGATTATGGCCTCCATGGATTTTCTATGTTTGCACTATACAGTGCGCAGGCCAGATGCCTCACATCACTCATTCAGTAAATAGTCCTACTGAAATGTTCTTCATATTGCCAACCATTAATTGATCAGTCCTTCTCTTCTTATCCCTTCTCCTCTTCACATTTTAAATAGATTTCTTTTGTTGCAAGGAAATCTTCATGTCTGAACAGAGTATTTTTATGGTTAGTATAAATACTACAAACAGAGTCTCTTGTCACATTTTATTTCCATTCTTTCAAGGTCACAATATGACTGTATGTACCATTCATATTTCTAAATATAAAAATATCTCTGCAAGACTTTTATTTTTATTACATTGATTTCTGCCTACTTACAGCCAAAGACATACCATGAAGTGGTGTTACTCTGTATTCCATATGGAAAAATACAGGAATACTCCAACCACTTCAAGAGAAATGCCTTGAATTCGTGGTGTTCTTAATTATTTCTCCTGTTGCTATGTCATGAGGACTCACACAATGTTGGAGTGAGATCTGATGTTCAGCATCAAAGAAGACTAAAAGGTAATGTACGAACAGCAGTGTCTGGACCTCTCAGTGCTTCTGTGATACAAACATGAGCAAGCCTACAGGCTTCACTAGACTTATTCCGGGTGACACTCAGTGTGCACATATATAGTCAGGATTTTTCCCAAAATACTTGAGATGAGGTGAGACATAAATTATTGTCTATATGAATAAAATTTACATCCAAGTTTATCTACAGGATTTTCTCATTAATAATGCCTTTAAATCCGAGGAAGGAAAACCCCCTCAAGATCATGAATATAATAAGTAAAAAAAGCTTTCTAACCTTCTTTGCATAGAGGCCTTCTTTTCTAATATAATGTGTATGTAAAATAGAGATTTGTATTTGCATTCCACATGTATAACAATTTTCTACAGTGGCAATACAGGAAAGAGTTTTAATAATACAAAGAAAAGAAAAGAAAAGAAAAGAAAAGAAAAGAAAAGAAAAGAAAAGAAAAGAAAAGAAAAGAAAAGAAAAGAAAAGAAAAGAAAAGAAAAGAAAAGAAAAGAAAAGAAAAGAAAAGAAAAGAAAAGAAAAGAAAAGAAAAGAAAAGAAAAGAAAAAGAAAACATAAAGTAATGGAAGGAGTCTGTACTGAGTCTGCACATTGTCCAGAAAGTACCACAATTTGGGTGAGTTTCCTGAAGACATAATTAGATTTCCAAAATAGTATAGGACTAAGTGAATTTCTTAATTAAAATCCAATTATTGGAATACTTCATGATGGCCACTCTAGGGATTATTAGGTGACAGCAACACTTGTTGAAATAATAAAACTTGTTAACAGAAGTTTTATTAAAATCTGTGTGTGTGTGTGTATGTTTCTTAATTGCAAAATAACAGAATGTATATAACATCAGCTGGGAAACCTTTATACAAGAGAGATGAAATATGAGAGTAAAATTCACTTGAAGTAGAAAGTGATGTGGGAGAGAGTCTGAAAGGACAGTTGCCTTTTCTTTCTGTGTGATGGCACAGAAGAAAGCAGGAAAGTCCCTGAAGGCTTCTTGGACTGCCTACAGGGCCAGAGGAAGGAGAGATGCTCGCAGCCCAGGACACCATCGAAGCAGCTGCTCTTGAGCTCCCGGGAGCACATTGCTCTTCAAGATTTGGGCCAGAAAGCTGCACAAACTCTAAGCGTTCAAGGCAGAAAGCCACTCCACAGAGACTGAGTAAGAATGGTAAAACTTCTCCCTGGCAGAACATCTCCCAGACGGGACATCCTGGCTCTACATCACACAGGGCACAATGACATCATGTAGCCACAACTTCTGAAGCAGCATAGTCAACTGTTCAGTATTGTAAGCAGGAATGAGCTCCCTGACACAGTGTTACTGTCACTGAAAGGAGACTTCCTAGTGTCTTTTTGCCTGCCATTTTTTCTCGTTCATACTGTATTGGTTGTGTGCACTCAACAGCAGTGCTGGGCCAATGGTCCCAAAGACAGAATTTACTTGTCACTCTGCAGAGCAGCTGCAGCAGGAGCCAGGCAGGACAGGACAGTAGGTCAGCATCTCCTCGGTGCTGAAGCAGTCACACCAAAGGCTCTGAGGGCAGCTCCTTCCACACACCCCTCCATCCCTTGGATTTTTTGCCAAGCATGTTAGAGCAAGGCAGACAGGCAGTGATGCTGGGTCTTCCGCTACACACTCACCCATTCATGGAGAGCCAAGCTGGGGCTACAGCTTTTGCACACCGCAATAAAGAGCCACAGAGCTCTGCTGACATCAGGAAGGGGCATACAGGTGGTGAGTGACTGTAATTGCTGCTGTCCAAAAGGAAGCTTTTTCTCTTTTAAGAAAGCAGCTGATAAAGGGATAAATTATCTTGGTTGGAACATCCTGAGAGTTGGACTCTTCATGCCAAATACTGTTGCCACTGGCTGTAGCTAAGAAGAAATGGGTTCCTGGGCAAGTCTTCAATGTGATATACGGAGCTCTGTATCCTTTCAGATAGCTTTTATTTTGTAGTGGGTTTGTAAACTACCTACCACACACTGAGTTTGCTAGGAGCTCAGTGAGCAGAACCTGAGTGAGGGGGATATTTTACCTTTCATAATGACATAATTGTTTTGACATGTATTGTTTTTCCTACAAGGCAAAATGAGCTATCAGGAAACAACTCAGAAACAACTCTGCCTTTTGTGTTTTAGACCCGTAAATTTGAGCTGCCAGTCTGTTCCTCTTCAGATAAATGAAAGTTCTGAGACTTCCTTCACATGAGGTGGAGTTGAGCCTTTGTGAGAAGTCTGGTTCAGATACCTTTTGCAATGACAAGAATGTTTAAAGACTAGTTTTGTCTAAGTCCCTCATGTAGTAAATTATTTCATGTGGCCAGCTGTTAAGGCCCGTAAGAACTATCTTTAAAGCCATTCAAGGCTGTTAGCACTTCAGGATCAGGATTTTACATTGCAACTACAGTAACTAGGGCTAAAAAGGCCCCAACGTAAGTTGATTTTCAGTATTATGAGGGAATTCTCTTAGTCATAGGTGTAAAAGACAATCTTCAGTCAGATATCAGCCCATTCAAATGGACAGCATCTTATTACTTTACTCAACTATGAACCAGCTTCAATATTTTCAGTATTTAGAGGATAAAAAAGAAATATGAGAATTCAGGAAGGAGCTATATACTTTGTGAAACCATGTGAGAATGTGTAAAATTTCACTTGTAAGAGCAATAGAATAATTAACTGCTTTTGCAGCCTACATTTGGTATTAAAACAAATTTAGATGTTTTGGACCAGAATATTGTAAAATCTCTGTTAGAAATGTTCAAATCTTAGAAGAACTTTAGCCTTTGATGAAAATCTGAAATAGGTTTTCATCTTTACTTTACAAGGGAAGAGAAAGCTTCAAGCAACATATCAAAGAAATTACAGGGGAAATAAAATTCCTACTTTTGCACGCTGTTGCAGCTGAGGTATGAATCCTTGGCTACAAAAAGAGAGACAGCTGTCAGGATCACCAGTATTAATGAATCCATGTTTAAAAACAAAGGGATATCGATTCGTTGAGGTACTTTGTTGTGCCATTGCAATAGCTATATTGCCCACAGATGCATTTCCACTTTACTCTTGAGAAAACTTTACTAAAAAATGCTGGGATGTGAAGCCAAAAATCAGAAGAAAGAAATAACCAGTTCCTATGGTTTACATCGTTTATTGTAAAAATTCATGCTTTCTCTGGAAAAAATTGGTGGGGGAGTGGGGTGGGGGTGGGGGGTGTTTAATTACGCTGGATTATTACAATCTTCCAGTGCCACCTTGTGGCTTAGCATAATACTGCAAAATACAGCCAACATCAAACTTCACATTCGACGAGCGTAAGCAGGCCATTATGCATGCAGCAGTCCATGAAGTTAAGATAACAAACTGAGAGCAGGAAGTGAGCTTTCCTTCTTAAATATTGAACAACATTCTGTCCCTAACACAAGAAAATGTCAGCTTATGCTGGTTCAGAGTTGCACCCATCACACCTGGTGCTAATACTCAGGTGTTATTCACAGAATGCGCCCCAAAGCAGTATGCAGAAAGACTCCCAGGGAGGCTTTGCGACAGGCCATGTCAAAGTACTTTAGCATTGCTCTATGTCTACACCATGTAATTTAGCACCAAGGATATACTTTTGCATTTAAATCACCGATGTTATTTCACGATGTAACCAAGTGCATCACCATGCAGAGGCATCACCATGTGAGCACCTATTCCAGTGCTTGAGCACTCTCATTGTGAAGATTTTTTTTCCTAAGTCTACCAGGATTTTTCTTGCTGCAATCTGAGTCTACGTTATCACACCACACTCACAGCAATGGGATCATGGTTCCTGAGCGGAGCCTTTCCATATTGCTACAAGAAAAAACACCTTGCATACTTACACATAGTACCTTAGTGACAAGCACTTTCCACCACCAGGTAAGTGGACTTCTTAAAGCTGGAAGTTAAGAGATATACATCATCCAGAAATAAAATTGATCTATTCCATTGACACATATCCCAGAGGACACAACATTTTTGAACACGAAAGGAGAAGGAAAAAGGCAGAAGGCAAAAGGATGACAGCAGCAATGGCAGTGATACCAGCAATAGCTGCAGACCAGATCATGCTCAGACTGGTACTGTGAACTGTGATTCCGGGATGAGACAGTCCCGTTCCCCAGGCTGACTTGCTCCAGATCTTGCTGTGAAACTGTCAGTTTCAGCTATACAAGACCTGCAGCAAGGGCAAAGACATTTGGAAGACATCAAAAATTAAACCGAGAGGAATCAAGTGGCTTGATTTCCATAAGTCTGAATATCTGTGAAACCCACAAATAACACATGTATGAAAATAATCTCCAGGTTGCTAAAGCAGAATTTACTAATAAGATCAAAACCAATCCTGGATAATTATGTCTCAGATGATCATGCAGTGCCAGTTAAGTGTTATACAGCAGGCCTTAAATTGGGATTCCTGTTTTGGAGAATCAACTATTTACCCTACTGACAGATCCATCTTTTACTTTTCAGCCTATACTCCTTACAGATCTGTGCTGACAAATCTGTTGTTTCATGTCATCTGTCGATAGTATATATTATGCCATTTTCAAAGGTGCTGAGCTTATGTAGTGTACCACTCATAAGGTAATAGGATCATAAAACATAATTGTAAGAAGCACATTTTCAGCAGATTCATCTTCCTCTTGAGGACATAAGATGTGTCCATGGTTTTATATCCACACATAGATTTAAGGAGACTATCAGATGCTGACAGAGGCCTGATTTAAACAGCAATGGTGCTTAAATCTAGCAAGGTGGGAATGATCACTGCAGCTGCCCAGGTAAATTGAGGCTTGCAGATGTCATTTTGTCTTTACAGATCTGGAGGACAGTCTCAAGATGAATAACGATACTCTTAGCCAAACACAAGCTAATTAAATAGGCATCTATGTACACATCAGAACTTGGTTATGCTATTTTTTTCAAGTTTGGATATTTTCAGATTCAGATATATAGGATATAGTGTATATTCTGCAATAACAACAGACTGCTTAGAATAAAATCTGCTTTTCTGAGCTGACTAGTTTCAAACACTGCAGTAAAATACATTGCATAAATTTGGATTCTAGAGATCTGCTACTCTTGAGGGGGCATTACATTTAAATTTAAGGCAGGGTGGGGATTGCATAGTTCAACTAGGTTTCAAGTTCAGCTAAATTTAAAACATTGCCAGCATGGTAGAGTGTACTTAGATAAAACAGGTTTACAGTTTTAGAACTTCTTCAGTTTAAGCCCTTGCTGACTGAAATTGAGTAAATTCTTGAGCATGGTAGTTTAAAATCCGAATTTTAATTAAATCCACAGATTTACCAATGTTTAACTGGACCCAGTATAAAGCTGGTCTGAGAGAATGATAAACAGGTACCTGTTTGTTTTCCATTTGAGTGCTGGGCGCTGCAACAGTAGATTAAATACCCTTATTTAACTATCCCCATTGTAGAAGCTTGGACCAAACTATCTAATGAGACCAGAAGTAAAGCCGAAGCTACTAGATTCATTTAATGTACAGATATCATCTGTACAATTATCTGCACTCTGAGAAGATGGGGTGCACTCACAACAACTGAGCCTCTGTCCCTGGTAAATGTGACAAATTGAAGGAACTTGGGAAGACAGAAGAGCACTACCAGTACGCCCAGAGACATCACAGTGCAGTCTCAGCTGCAGGCTAACAGTACCTGTGCTACTAAATAGTCCTATCTGGCAGGACAGCATCCATCTGAAGAGGAATAAACATCTTCAGGAAACAGGTTCCCTGAACCGTAGGTTGTCTATATATTCTTTTGCACCAAGGATATCAGTCAGAGGACGAGGAATCTAGCTTACATTGCGAATAAGATACACTACTGAAAGATTCAGTTGTCGGACACACAGATAATCCGGTTTCCGATGCCATGGAAAACTGTCCCTAGTTTGTATGCCACATTTAAGAGTATTGGACCTCTGAAGGCTTCTAGACAGCTTCTTATACAACATCAAGGAGGATGTAGTAGCTGTGGACCATGACAGTATCAATGGCAAAGGCAGAAAATGTAATCATTTAGGCTGGGGATTAAAGTGTACTCTGAAATCACCCCAGTTCCAATGCTCAGAGTCAGAGAAAAGATACACTCAAAAACATGGTTGAGAAAACAGCAAAAAGGTTAATTTTTTGAAATCTTTGGAATAGCTGAAATCTATACAAGAAGGAAAACAAAACCAATCTAGAACCAAGTCTTTAATTCATCTAGACAGTTACAGAGAACTTCTAAAATAAAACTGAAGGCAGGTCAATGCTTGTGAAAAAGCACATACTCTTTCCAACCCCCTGTAATGTTATAGCTCTCTCCTTCTACTCAAACAAATGGCATTCCTCTTCACCAAGTCCACAGCTCTGGCATGGCACCTGAGCCTCTCACTGCATGGCGTATCTGACTGCCATGCTCTTTGAAGGGATGCTCTTTCTCCTCTGTCCCTCAGAGGAGTCATAATTCTCATTAAGAAAGGATTATATGCATGATAATCCCTGGAGGCAGAGCTGTCTCATCTCCATGATGACATGCCAAGATGATTCAAACACCGAGTGCCTGAAATTTCCCAGTCCTTTCACAGGCAGCAGATACCTCTGTCCATGACACAAGGCCCAGCTCAGCTGAGAGCAAACTGCTAAATGCCTGATTTCAAAGCATCCTGATATGAGCTGGGAGTTGGAGCATCCAAAGCTTTGTGATGTTCTTGATAAACACAAGGCCTGAAAAAGTCCTCTCGAGGACTAACTGGAGGGTTTGTTCTCTGCTCATGGCCATAGCTAGGGAAATAAAAGACAAGGATTCCTTCATAGTAAGGAATTTCAGGGAATAAATGTGTGGCATTTAACGACAACTCTCTCCTCATTGAACTAAACAGTGTGGGGAAAGACTTCATCTCCTGAATTTCCATTCACTTACAACATTCCCTCCTTCTGCTGCAAGATACTGGTGGATAAATCAAGTAGGACCTTTTCAGTACAGTACCAGGATAGGATCATATAATGTGTGTGATAACACCAGGTCAGTGAGCTGTTAAGAGTTTGAATAACCTTCCTAGTGATGCTCAAAGGTCCTTGGAGACCACTGTTGTACTGAAGGGTGTCAGAGGTACCTGCTGTTTCCTATCCTCAGGTCTGCCTCAGAAAACAGCGTAGACATTGGCATAGCATAACAGTTTGGAGAGCCCACATAAGAAAAAGCCATTATTGACTGAGCTCCAAGCAGTGGCCTGCTTCAAAATGCCTTAAAAAAGGACATAACAGATCCTTATATTATACACACAGTGACTACACCCATAGGAGCAAAAGCGTTGAAACACTTAATATGAACTTCAAAAGGGGAACTACTCAAAAAAGAGAAAGCTAGGGAAGAGGAATGTAGATGTAACAGTCAAAAGGGTACAAAATTTTGTATGGCGTTGGAAACTTTTTTAAGATGTCATGTTAGAGGCTTTTAGTAAGCCAGTAACAACTATCAAAAAACATTAGAAGGACAAAAACCACAAGTCAGTTACAGTAAACAGGGTGAAGAAACATTTTTGAAGTAAAAAGAACAAAAAAATAAGTTTCATCCAAGTGAGGAAAAAAAGATCATAAAAACTGGTAATTTTAAGGAAAAAGGAAGCCCAAAATATTTTTAAGAGCAATTTGCTGAAGGCATAAAAATGTTTCATAAAAAACTCTTTTTAAACACCGCAGAAGTAGAAAGTCTGCCAGCTAGTTAGTCAGGCAGATATATGATCAAGATGTAAAAGGAGTGCTTATGGAAGATAAGGCTGAAAATTAATGAATTTTTCCACTACTGTTCATGGTGAAGGATCTGAAGGAGGCTCAGGCATCAGAGTACTTTATATGGGGGGAGAATGTGATGATCTGTCTCAACCTGAAATGGTAGAAGAAAAGATTTCAGAACGAATTATAAAATAAGTTGTAACAAATCAGATTCCAGGACTAAATAACGTTCATTATAAAGGAATTCATGTATGAAACTGATGAAGAACTAACTCTATTCCATAACTTAAAACATACTCTGGTCTCAGTGCCAGAGATGTTAAGTGGGATGTCAATTTTTTAAAGTAGTTCTTGAAATGAACCTAGGAAATCTGTTTTCCATTGTGGGCAGATTGGTAGAAACTATATTAAACAACAATCTATAGACTAGAAATAAACATGGTATGCTGGAGAAGGGCCAGTATAACTTTTGTGGTGGGAAGTCATGCCTCACAAATCTACTACATTTCTCTGAAGAGTCAATTACTATGTAAACAAGGATACTGCAGAGTACATGAGTATCTTAAGAGTTTTGTCAAACTTTTTCTGTAAGGGCTTTAAAAACACTGAGCTTGCCTGGAGGGAGGTGGAGGTCCTGCCATGAATTCAAAATTTTCACAACAGAGGGGTTTAGCCATGGAACTTAGAGGGGTCTGTGCAGGCATTTTCAGTGCTCAGCAGATCTGCAAATGGTCTAAAAGGATCATCACAGTGATGTACCAAGATTTGCACACCATGATGATACACAATTATTCAGGATAGGAAAAATGAAGATGAAGTGAAGTGCTGCAAAAGGATCTCATTTACAAAATGGTTTGCATATACAGCAGTCACACAATGTAAAGTTAAGTTCAATGTCACTAAATTAAAAGGTAGACCCTTATTTAAACATGTGCTCTAAACTAGGTTTTTCCATTGAGGAAAGAGGTGTGTGGAAAGTTCAGCTTAACAGTCAGTGGAAATTATGTAGACAAATAGATCTTAAGCATTTTTTTAAAAATAAAGAGTGTCAGAAACAACTTCAGAAAATGTGAGTACATCACTCACAAATGGTTACTATGTCCCCATCACTGACTGTGCACAGGTCTGCTCACTCTCTCTGCAAATGGCTTTAACAGAAGGAGGAAAGCTGCAGAGAAAGATAAGATCACCACTGCGTTACAGCTTCCACATAAGGCAGGCCTCTACAAACCACCTCCTCTGCTAGTAAAACAGATGGCAAAAGAAAAAAATGATGTGGAGAAGGTAAGTAGGCAATGATTTTGCACTCCTTCTCTCAATACAAGAATAAATGCTCACCCAATGAACTGAGAAGGTAGTATTTTTAAAGGCAAGTGAAGGTCAAGATGTGAATTGTGGAGCTCATGACCAAAAGATGTGCAGGTTGCACATCAGAAGACTGAAAAAGAGACAGCTTTATGGAAGATAGATCCATCAGGTGCTGTTAAAGAGTGACAACAGCCCAGCTGCATCCTTCTGTGCCAGTCAGTGTTTAAATTGCTGGTTACAGGAAGTCGGGAAAGTTTGTTCCTACACACTTTCCTTCAGTATATAATGTCAGAAGAAGACTTTCACGCTAAACAGACCTCTTATCTGTCCAGTCATCCTTATAAGTACAGGTACAGAAAACATGACTAGAAGAAACCATTTGAATCACCAAGTCCAGTCCTCAGGACAGGCCTCTGACAGCAGCTGCCTGGCTCAGAAAGGATCTGTTGAACCAGCAGTCTCCAGGAGCTGTAAAAAGCTTCCCGATGTTTAAAACCTAACTAAAAGGGAAAAAACAAAAAAAAAGCCACAACTGCAGTGACTTACCAGAAAAGAAAAGGAGAGATGAAGGGCACCATCACTCTACTACATCCTTCCCCTAGTAAAATAGAATTTCAAAAAGCAGATGACGCCTACCCAACAGAGGAGGGCAAAAATAACCAGTGATTTTTGCTGAACCACTGTGGCTGAAAAAAATCCCCTTTGAATGCAAATGCATCAACTTGTTTGTTCTTATATTCCTAAAAATACAGATGCCTAAGAGCCACTGTTAAAAAGCCTGACGCCACTTTTCCCCTTCTTGGTTGCAATTTTTGTTTAGGTGCATCTGGGTGACTAAGGTTCTCCAAAGGCAAGAGAGATGCCAATTTTTGTAAAAGGAAATGGAAGTGCTGTTATTCAACTCTGCTATACGATCACTAAATCTTAAAGCTTGTCTCATAGTGGAGGAGCAGTGAAGCAGGAAATTGCTAATGCAAAGTGTATAAGAGAAGATCCACTACAGCAGGATTCAGGCCTCATTCCAAAGGCCACTGTTGCAAAGAAAAAAGCACTATGAAAATAAAACATTTTTCAAAAAAAGAAAAAAAACCCCAAAACCTAATAATTTTACTACTGCATTCAAAATCTAATTGAGTGTTATAATTTTGTGTGCAGCGATTAGTCTTCAGACACACAGCTTGGCTCCCCAGAACCAAAACTGTATCAGTCCATTTACAGAGAGCTGGAAAAGTAATGTAATTTATTTTAAAATTAGTGATAATCTATCTGAGGAGACAGGCTGATAGTAGCACTTTGGTTTTGAAGATTTCTAGCTAAAAGTTGCTAGCTGTCCCTGTGGGGTTCGTTGTGACCCTGCAGGCAATGCTAGTGGGCAGTTCTGGGATGGTTCTGCCGATTCACTCAGAACACGTAATTCTATAGTACAACTGTGTGTGAAGAGATAAGTTTTTGAGATCCCTGTTTAATCTAGGGCCTTTAATTTTGCTCACTTAAGCAGTACCATGCATCAATGGTACTATTAGCACGCTTTAAATTAGACACGCATATAAATACCTTCATAGTCACAGTTTGTATTTCCTACAGGTATGTGACCAGCTGTTTCTGGCAGGTATAGGCATGTACAACTATGTAAGATGACTAATAACTGAAACCGTGTGTCTGCAGAAGTCTTCACTACATAACAGCCTATGTGTGGATAAATTGCATCATCTTTTCCTGAGGTGCTGTAAAAACATAAGATTCCCAAACAAAATTGATTTCACACTATTTGCTCTACCCAGCTGCTGTAGTTTCTGCAGTGAGTATATTCATTTCTTCATGTCACTACATGGGCCACTCTGTAAGCCCCAAAGGGAATCTTTCGTAGCTCCGATTGTCTCTGGTGCCTTCTCACCAAAAAGGAAGGCTGGGCCAGAACCCTGCTGACTAGGCAAATAGGCTATGAACAAAATTGTATCTACTCTTTGGATTAACTACAGTATCATCTGGGGTTTATTTATTTACCTGTTTATGGAAAACATGGAATCCTCTGCAGAAGTAATTGTCTGAAAAATATAGCCTTTGGGATGCAGCTGCAGCCACAACTGACAGAGTTTTTAGCATATTTATGCCTGTGATACGACAGTACTTTAACAGACCTTAAATAAAGCATTATGTAATGCACAGTGCTTCAGTCGCAGCTGTGTGAGGTGTTCATATATTTTAATATTCAGCATGTACAGAGATTCACAAATATTAAACAACTCATTCTCACCACAATAACCGAAGCAGAGGTTTGGTTATGCAAGGGAATTGCAAGTTGGAAAATGTAAGGGTTTGAATATACTTTAACTTCAAAAGAAAAAAACCCTCTAGTTTGTTCAACATAAAGGTATGACTAGCTCCAGCCTTAAGGTTAAACCATGGTTTGTACTTGTTGAAAGCAACTAACCTGGTGCACCATCAAGCCAACAGATGCTGCTGCGGATGAAATTTCCAAAGGTTTTGTTGAGCTTATGATACAAATTAAAATGCTCCATATTCTTCACATCCCCCTGTACATTTTGGGCATGAACCAGGAGCATTTACTCTCAGAGTGAAAGAACAGTTTTAGTTGATCCCTCACTCTTAAATACTGTTAAATTAAAAAAAAAAAAAACAACCAAACTCTTTTTTTAAATCAAAAATTTGGCCTGTAGACTTAGCTAGCTGTCTAGGCTTCACAGTCGAAGGACCAGGGCAGGAAACTCCAGAGGCCAATCCATCTCGCCTTACTCAAATGTGAAGCTTCAGAGCACTTTGACATTTGATTTAGCTTCTTGGCACCAATTGGGCACCTACTTTAGTCAGAACAAATTGCGTTTTGAAGATGTCATCTTTCTACATTGGCTGAAAAAGGCGGGGGGGGAGGGTGTGAACATAGATTACATCCTATTTTTCAGACAACTAAAGTTAGAGAGAATAAAACCCATTTCTTGTGTCCTCTTACTTGCTGGAATCACTAATCATGTATTTTAAATGATGATATGCAAGGCAAACTCTTGCCCGATCTTGCTTCCAAATACATCATCCAGACACTAAAATCCTAACCTTAAAGTCCAAATTACTTAATGGTCAAAATCAGAAGCTGTTTTGTTAAAAAAAAAAAAAAAAAAAGGCCAAAGATACCAATCTGAAATAATTTTGAAGGTCAAACTTCAAAGCTTTTTGCTCTTTCTCCAATATGAATGTTAAGCAGTCACCAGCTAACGGATAATGTAAAGCTCTTACTCAGGTACAGGCATCTACATAATATCACCACGTGTATATACAGAATGAACCAGGAACATTTACTGTCAGGGAGAAGCAGTTATTTTCAAACACAGCCAAGGTGCTTTCAACAGTGGAATGGGTCACATGCTGCTTTATGTAAACGAGCAGCTTTTTTTATAAGCTCCCTGGCACAGTGATGTATCCTGCTGAACTAACCTCAGCTACCCAGTTAAAAATAAATGAATAATATAATGTAAAAAGACTTCAGGGATACCTTTGCCATTCTAACTCCAGGCAAAACATTTTCCCATTCAGTGTCTAACACAAAGATTTAAGTGGATGAGAAGTGTAGTCATGCACCTACTCTGGATGCCACCTTTGTGCAGCAATCCAGTATCTAGAAGTCCCCAGCTTCTGGATTTCTGTCTTGGGTCCTTTATTACTCTCTTAGACTGAGATGCCCTATTAGGCATCAAAATAAATGGATGCCATGACAAACAGTCTGAATGTGGCAAAAATTAGCGTGGTGGAGCAGCAACTCAAATTTATATAGCATCTGGCCATTTGTAGAAGAGGAATAATAGCTCAACAGATTAATAGATTAATATTCACAGTGTAGCTCTGCTGGCAATGTTCCCTCCAAGTTTTACTACTGCCAATAAGCAAATTTGTAAATAAAAGACCTGTGTACCATTTGGCTGAGTTATATGCTGCCTGCTTCACTCATCCATTGTCCTCATTAGTAAAGGCCTGAAGAAAAATTATTCCTTTTGTACCTACTTCTTATACAAAATTCCCACTGGCTACCTAGCTGTCAGAACATCCCTGTGTTTGAAGGCATTCAAGCATTTCTGAATCAAGATTTGAGTATTCTCCTGTGTTAATTACAGGAACATATTGAGCTGCTTTTCAATGAGAAATCTCCTTTTTGACAGACAAGAATGTGTAACATAGAGCTTATGACTGAAAGGAAGTCACAGCTGTATTTAGCACTTACATAAAATTGAACTTGCATGTTTGAGAGACAATTGCAAAAGAATTTGGAAGAATCCCACTGGATCAAATACTGTAACAATAATCTGCACTGGTAGCATGATGCTGGCTGAGCTTCATTTGTCCCTGACTTTGTGCTTTCTTCCACTGGGAGGAGAAGTGCCAAAATTCTGAATTTCCCAGTAATCCTATTGTGGGAACCACCATGTAGGGGTGAAAGGAAAAGAGACACAGTACCAGTTTCAAACAAAGAGGTAACAACGCAGTGATGAGATGTGATGTGACACTGTCCTTGCAAGAGAAGAGATTGGAAATGGATAAGGCCAGTGAGATGAAAGCAAGAAATGGTTTATAACTGTAAACAGGCTTACTGTAAAGGGACGTGAAAAGGTCACTGGACTGGAATCAGTGACTGACAAAGATGAAAGAGAATGCTGCGTGATGAAAGGATTCCTATTATGTACAGCAACAGGTTCTTGAAAATGGAAATACTGTACTGCTGTGTATCAGATGATGCTAGACGAGCTGTTAGTGAAAGACCGTATGAAAGTGACATTACCCAAGGAGAAATGGAAAAGAGTGAATGAAAAGACCAGAGCATGTATGGAATTGCCTCCAAACTGCTTAAAGAACTAATGAGTGGTGGGAAAGTGTCTGCCACTGTATTTCCTTATAAAAATCTTACCTGTTCATGAGAGCACCCTGCAAAAGCAGTCATCAAGAAAGAGCTGCAAGAAATCAAGGGGCAAGAGTTTGTTCAATGTTCCCAAGAAAACAAGTTAGTCAATCCGCCACTACTGGTAGGTCAGCCTGCGAAAGGGTATTCGTGGCTTAGCAAAAGATGTGGCTGGGTGTGCAGTATGTCTCCAATGATCCTGGTAGTGAGGAAAGATGTTAGCTTGGAGTTGATCATTCTGTGAAACCATGGAAAGAAGGTATGCAGACTACTGAAGAGAGTCTCAGGGAGCTGGCAGGTGACTTCATGGGTTCAGATGTAGTCCAAAATAGGGCTGCTACAGAGATGCCTGCCTGACTTTCAGTTCAATTCTAATTAAAGAGAAGAGCAAGAGTAGTAAGCTGTAAGACAGTAAGAAAGTAAAAGGGTAAAATGGAGTAGTAAGTAGTAAGAGAACAACAATGAAAATGTCTTTGGAATAAGCAAATGGCAGTATTGTCTCCTAGACAGCTCAGTGGTAAAAACGTGGGGCACTGGTATGTAAGCTCAATCAAGCAGCTGTGTGAGTGGGTGAGCGGGGAAGGAACAGGGGAGGGGAACTGTCAGAAAGCAAAATGTTGACTGGGGCAGAGGATACACCAACCGTCTGGGAGAATCTGCAGATTGCCCTCTTCTCTTGCCTCCCTCTACTCATACCACAGAGCTGCAAAGTCTGACAGAAACAACTCTCCTTTTTTCATCCTGCAGGAAAAGCTGGTGCTTCGATGTGTACAGATCCTGTCGCTTAGTCATGTAGCAATTCCTGTGTCTAAGTTTGCCTGCATGTTCCTGCCCACATTAAACAGGGGAGCCAGACTCTGAAGACAGTCTTTTGTTTTAGCTAAGCTGAAAGAATGAGAGATGCTAGCTAAAACGATGCCTGAAGGTACAGCGAGATTAGTTCATAGTGCTGAGCCTCAGCTGGACTCTCTGGAAGCTGCAGCTGCTGGGTAGTGTGGCTCTGAATAATAATAGGAAGAAAACACAGAAATGTCACTAGTATTTGCACCTTATAGAAAGTGTATTAATTGTGTCAGTTAGCTGCTTCTGTGCTGTACTGAAAGGGTGGTGAGACCCCCTGTGTACTTCACAAGACTGAAACCTGTGCACTTTTCATCCCTTAGCTTCCAAAGGTGCTTCCAATTCAGAAATGATCTGAAATACTCCTTGGTTATATTTGCATAGATGTAAGATGTTCTGTCCTGAACATGCTGAGCGTGCCTCTGTTGAATCTTTTCCCTTTAGGTACACACTACCACATCACAACATCCTTCCATATTACACCTTCTGATGATGGCACCTGTTTGGCTTCCCTGAGCAGGTGTGTGATTAACTGGGAACAACTAAGTAGCAACAAATGACCTATAGAACTCCTAAATAAACTAATATTTGGTCAATATGCTTCAAAAGACCTATTTTAGAAGGGAGTTCTAGTTATCTCAGGTAACTAATGCTCATATGAAATGACATGGCAGGTTATCCATAGTCCTATTTTAACTTTTTAAATTTTTTATTGATCTTAATCAGAGATTTCTTTTGTCTTTGCAGTACTTCTTTCTGCATTCTTCACTGCACATGTAATAAAATATGCATGGCTATAAACTGTTTGTTAAGTACCATAATGATTTCAGGATGATTGGTTGTGACAAATGCAAGATGCTCTGTGCTACAACTATCTTGAGAGGGCTGTGAGCATTAGCTGGCACTCCCTGAGTGTATTTCTCATTACGTCCCATCATTTCACTGTCTTTCAACAATGATGTCCCTTGTCTCCATTACAGTGTTGCCTTGGGGATAAAGTAATGAATCCTCAGACCATTTTCCTCTCTCTCTCTCTCTCTCTCTCAAGAGAAAGCAAATGAAGTATTAGACAGAGTAGAAGATAAAGAAGCTCACATAGTAGGAAAGAAGAGAAGAAGATGGGACTATATGTGAAAGCAATTGTGAGATTTGATTCACACTGGGTCCAGGCACCACTGGACTGTAAGAGACACCAGCTTGGTCTATTCTGCAAAACTCCATTGAAATGATTTTAGGTTTCTCATGCAAACTGACTCCTTTCTCACTGTCTCAGCTGCTGGATTTCGAGTATCCCCTCCAAGCACTAGATCATGGAATCGAAAAAATATGCTGTCTATTGGAGAATGATATGATAGACTTTGGCATTCATGAAATAAAAGGAAAGACAGCTAAATTAATTTTTTTTACACTACTACTTTCTCAAGGACTTTCCGTGGCTATTGTATCATCACTAATTTCCAGTATATAATACTGAAATTGAATTACAGATAGCACACACCATTTCCCACATCTTATCTTTCATTTGTCAGTCCTGAGAAAACTGTACATCTTGGACTATCCAACATTTTAAACACAGTATCGTCTCTGCTCCAAGGCCACATCTCTGTTCCTTCCCATGCAGAGATTAGCAGAACCACTCCCTTTCTTCCTCTTCTCCTGGCAAATCTTTATCTGCTTCTCATTTCTCTCTGCTGACCACTAGAAGTCAAGCTGGCCATTGCTTCTCCCCGCTCTGCTTGCTTTGCTGAAGCGGGGTCAGATCTAGTCCTCCCCATTTTCTGTTACCGCAGGACTGAGCCTGGGTTTGGGCAGCTGACAGCACTGCAGTGGGCACTGCTGCCATGGCTTCCAGATGAATGTTCCTTCACAGTGCAGAGAATGACTTGGTCTACATCTTTGTGGCTGGATCATCAGGGGCCTTTATTTTCATCACCCAATGGGCATTTCAGTTCCAACTTCTTTTGATCAGGAAATAACACTGTCTCTTCTCTCTGTAACTCAGAAATCAATATCTATTTGAAATCTCCACAGTTATCAGTGCTGTTCTCCTCTTTAAACTGCAGGACATTTGACAGCTTTATGCCCTGGCAACACAAAGCAAGGCAGACTATGCTGTTAAAAATCATTTCCTCTTGCTGGGAATACATAGAAGCCGCATGTGTGTTACAACACACACCTTCTCGCCACAAACACCCGCAGCCCCACAGACTTCCTAACCTAAGAAGAACATCCTGGGGAGGCTTAGAAATAGCTGTAACTTGATGTGGGAGATATGAAGGCCACCTGTAAACAGTACAGCAGATTGCTTGGGTTAACCCAGGGAAGTCAAATAAATGCATGTTTTATGGAAGAGGTGTGTGTGTGCAGAAAAAGAGGTTGTTTAAGCTCTGAACGTGGCTCCTGATGAATTGTTCACAGAAAAAGACACTTGGTTTCCTTTCAAACTTATTAATTAAGAAAAGGTACAAAGCAGAGTTTCCATAAATGGGTTTCATCTTTCTTTTTATGTGTCCAGAACATTGCTTTAACCACTTACTGAAGGACAATACCATTCAAAGCTAAAGAAGCCACACACACACGTCCAATGGAAGAAAAGGATACAACTATATAAATAAGAATAAAATAGCCTACCTCCTCACTTTCCCTTCACAAAAATACATCTTCAGTGAAATCCTGATTTTCTTGAAATCAAATGACTCTGGCTGTAATAGGAGCAGAGTTTCTCTAGCTGTTTCTGCTCCTTTGACCCATCCCACCCCATTGCCCTCCTCATCAGATAGGCTTTGCTCACAGCCGCAGCTATTTCTCACTTTAACTGCACCAAGTAGTTGCTCTGCGGCCACACCTTCACAGTAACTCTCAAAAAAGACAAGCAGAGCCCAAATGCAGCAAGTGTTTACTCTTTGTCCTCATCTTCCTTCTTTTCAGTTTCTTCCATTTCAACGAAACATGATTAAACTATATACTTTTATCCCCATTGCTCTTTTTACTTTTGCTTATACCTTCGGACTCTTCAGGGCTGTAACTTGTAATTTCTCATTTCTCCACCCTCAGTTGTTACTTTGAGTGCAAAAGCCTGTGGCAGATAATGAGAATTATCCAAATGATCCTAAGACATCTAAATATTTCCAGTCAGACCTATGGGTAAACAGGCAGATATGGTTTGTGAGACTCTAAGGAAAAGCAACAAACCTTTTCGGTAGATAACCTTTCCTCTGGCGTTTTTGTTTTGGGGTTTGGTGTTGTGTTTTTTTTTTTTTTTTTGAAGGAATATCTTTCGAACATCTGCTGCATCCTGCCACCTTGCACTGTGATATCGTGACAGCTCATCAGTGATGCCCAGGTGGTATTTGCATAGCAAATCTCCAAGGACTATCTAGATTCCTTAGGAAGGGAAAATGGTAATTTGTTTTCTTGCATTTTCCCCTCTAACACTAATTCTCAGGTTGATATTGCAGGACAATGTAAGGACCAATGACCTGTAGAGGGTTCTGTCTTCCAGATAAGGTGTAAAATCCAAATTCTGGTACTTGCAGTCACTAAAGCTACTGTGCCATGTTTCTCTCGTGTATTATTTCCTCTACTGTGGTGAAATCCCAGCTGTGAACCTTACATTCTACCTCTCTATTTTTTTCCTTAAAATTAAATTGGATAGGATGGTTTTCATTTCCTGTCCCCTCATTTCTTGTGTTGTGTGGCTACAGGCAGTTAAACAACCACAGTGTTTCACCCTGGAGGTGCCTGTATCTCAGTCAAGGGTGAAATAATCCTTTTATGAAAAGATTTACCTGCCTCACAGGAAGGTTGTGAGTTTAAGCCTTATGGTTTTTTAAGAGGATTGAGATAAAAAGCACCATGGGTATACAGATGACCTGTGTATTTACAAGGAATTGACAAATTTTGAATGCAATTAATGAAGATCAGAATTTTTTGAGATTTCAGTTTCTTTCATCATTTTTGAAGAGAAGAAAGTTGGTTTTGATTAAGCAAAATAAATCAGTTGAAAGATAATCCAGACAGAAAAGAAAAACCAACCACGGTGCTTTTCTTTAAAGGAAATAGCTCTCTCTGCCAGGCGTGATCTCTACAGGATGTATAAAAACTATTGTGAAGGATGCATTTTAATGCATTTTCAGGTCTTTTCCTGCAGCCACTTTGAAGACATGTGACTCAGCTGTACTTCTTTCTTTTCAACAAAACTAGTGCTTGCTTTGAATACCAAAGGAAAAAAAAAAAAAAAAGAAACACAGAGAGATGTCTGTCAGCAGCCACACAGCCACTGCAATTCCTGATAAAAACAATGGCAGATGTCTAGTTTTCATTGGTACCTTGCACTTTCATTCCTATTTCACTGAGT
Organism: Bucorvus abyssinicus; assembly: GCA_009769605.1. NCBI lineage: Eukaryota > Metazoa > Chordata > Aves > Bucerotiformes > Bucorvidae > Bucorvus > Bucorvus abyssinicus. The sequence continues at coordinate 27,920,792 of CM020028.1, read as the reverse complement.
TTTGCAGATCTGGAGACTTGCCAGCTGAAAAAATAACCCCTTGAGGTGAAATAAAGGAATGTGCATAAAATTGGGTGTTAACATTGATTTCAACAAACTTAGCAAAGGCAGGGCATGATTAGGTGTTATTCCACACAGTCCTGGCAGAGGGAGACATCGGAAGAAACATCTCCAGTTATTACACTGGAGGACCATCTGCCTTGAAAGGATAATGGCTATTATAAATCCTTGTTTCTGGCAGCTTCCAACATGACTGAAAGACTTTCAAGTAGCAACAAAGACCAGTCCCTTGCCTTATAGTCCTAAATTAAATACAGTGTCAGAGGTAAGGGAACATAATACAATGTACAGAGTGCTCTTTAGGATGGTCTGAACTAGGTGCTGTAAATCAGCCAGGCAGTCTCAAAAGTAAGGTTACAGATTATCTTGAGAATCCTCGAGTCTTTTTGAGTCATACAGTGTTTGTGAAAACTGTTTCATTCTTGATGGGTTTTGCCAAGTACCTCCTGTGAAAGAAGGTATACACACTGTATGGAGAGCATTAAGTGCAGCCTATTCTCATTTATTTTCAGGAGAATTTTCCAACTTGCAGATTAATGACTTCACAGAACAAACCCAAATTCTTTCTGTTCAAAATCTTTTAAAGTCTTAACTTCTTTTTTTTTTTTCCCCAAAAATAAATATATTAACTATGAGCTGGCCTCAAACCCTAATTTGCAAATGTTTTATATTAACTGGGTGTTTATTTTGTTTGTATTATCTCATCCTCTTCTTCCCTGGATATATGAGGATTAGCATACATTGTGGACAAGATCAAAGAGATCAATTTATAGTTTGTGAGCTTTATAAGGAAATTATTTGATTTTCGCAAACACAACACAGCTGTTGTGCATGCAAAAATCTACTTACTTAATGGTATGTAAAGAAAAGATTTCTACAAACTCTTTTGTTCAACATAATTCACTCCTCCATCTCATACAAAATTCAATTAAGATTAAAACGCAACTGGAATGTGTATGTGCCTTTTTTTTTTTTTTTTTAATCAATAGAGCCTCATGTCTCCACATTCTATTCAAGTAGGTTTTCAAAGCTCTTTTGTTCTCACCTGTCTATGAAAAAATCATTCACGGCATCCTGGATCTCGGGTCACACTGACTGCCTGAATCCAAAAGGTAAAGCACTCCATCCCCAGGGAGGGCACCAGCTGTCTCATTGATTCCCCATGGCTCTTGGCTGATGCTGAAGTAGCACTGGCATAATTTCCAGAGAGGTGTATAATGAGGTAGCACCATGTGAATCATTGCCAGGGAGAAGCAGAACATCTGGTCTGGAAGAAAAGAGGAGTCCAGAGCTGAACTATCAGCATCAAAGCATGCATTTGTGGGGCAGCATACACCAGGATTCACTGCCTAGAAGCTACAGATTTAGGGACAAAATGGGATGTAAAAATAAGGGTAAAAAATAATAGGGAGAAAACTCCTTTTCCAATGTATTTCTTTTCTACGAGTTATGTTCTTGCTGTCTTAAAATTCTTCTACTCTGATAAAAGAAAGAATACTCAGAATAAGCCTCACTTTGTATAAATAGTTATTTCCTCCACATTTTATTTTTTATCTATCTGTCTCTATTTCTTTCACAGACCAAGCTGCCACTTTGATGTAATCCCACTAAAACCCCAGTTCCGTGCAACATTTTCTATCTTGTGCAGGTTGCAATTCTATGGCAGAAGTTTGCGCATGCCAGGGAGCACGCAGTCTGAGGGCTGGAAGCAATCTCCTTGTGCACATCTCCACAGTCTGGAGGGATAAGGATGTAAATAGCGAAAATTCTTCATCAACAGTTGGTGGAGGTGGTGGGGAGTGTTTTAAAAACAGAGACAGAGGGAGAGAAAAGGAAGGAAGTCATCCTGGACAGCCCTTGCTAGCAGGTGCATTCACACCAGGTGCTGGCTCTGTTCTCCCTTGACTCCATGAAATCCCTGTCTATAGCTGCAGGATGCTGGCAGATTTTGCAGTGGTATACAAATGGCTGGGTATATTTCAGCCTTATTTTTGTTGGGCTGATACTTTTAAGAAATCTTGTGTTTATATCAACAAAATGAGGGGAGAAGTGTCTTCCTGGTGTTTCATAGGGATAAAACAGTCTCTGCATCAGCTTCCGGAGTACAGTTTTTCACTGGCTGCACTGTCAGGTACCCAAGTGAGTGCACAGTACCGTCACAGCTCTCCCATCATCATTCTGGACACCCTCCTTGCTGGGCAGAGGTGCCTCCTAGAGGACTAACACTAAGCAATCAGTAGTCCCAAGCCCCTGTGGCAGGCATTGCACAATGAAATTCATCGTTCCCTCTTACAGTTGTGGTGGGTGTAGCTCTCTGTCCAGAGTTTTGTTGTTTGCTTTAGCAGGTTTATAATTCCCAGAATTGCTCTGTCTCACGAATACTGTAGTATTAACTGTCTGTCTAATACAGCTTGTTAGTTGTGCACCAAGACTTTTGTACTTTTGCCTGTTCATCCCAGAGCTGGGATCTTTGCAAAGCATTATGAGGTTGATTGCAATTTTCTTACAATGCTAAATATTAATAGTTAGATCTGCCAGGGACCTTTTAATCAATATCTCTACCAATTTTCCTGATGTCCCATCAGGCTGTTCCTAATATGGATTTGATAATATGTGCTTTAACTGATAGAGCAAAGAAAAGCATTGTTGGAATGTAAGAGTTCCATGACTCCTCTCAACCCCAATCAGGACTCCCTGAACTCCCTTATTTCACATAGCAAGGAGTCAGGCACACATCAGTAAGTTAACAGCTCCTAAAGCAGAATAACTATCCTTCATCCTCACCCATTTTCTCCTCTTCTATTCACAAACTGCTCCAGGTAGTTTCTACTGTGATCCGTCCATTGTTCTTTCTCTACTCTCCCATCTGCCTCCTCAGAGCAATACATCATCTCCTTTCTTAATTACCTTTTCTTATCCTTCTTTAGAACTCCAAAATATCCTGTGCCTTTTTGGATATGCTAGTCCACCTTTATCTATTAGTCCACCCTGCTCGCTGACTCTTTCAGGTCCTCCCCTCTTTATAAATACCATAAATGATGATGGTTTTACCTTACATGGTCTAATTCGCAATTGAGTGCTATGAGTCTCTGTCTTACTGGGGATGCAAATTCTGCAAAACATCTTCTCTTCCCATCCCCTGATTGTTCAGATTGGCAGACCTCTTGATGTAAACTGTGTCCCTCCTTCCTTTTTCTTTTTTGCATGGACACTTGAGGCACAAAGGGAGGGAGGGATTTCTCTTAAATTTTAGGACACTGCTGATGTGTGCTTCCACAGCCAGGAGCTGCAAAGTACCCCCAAATCCTAAGGTACAGATAGATCCAGAAAAAAAAAAAAAGTCACTGCATTAAAACAGACCATATAAAAAGGTTCTTTACAGACCCATCTGTATGAATGTAAGTGGTTGATCCATTTTTCTGTAACAATTCTGGTATCAGTTGTCTGACAAGTTACTGGTGGGGGCTGGGAGAAATAACATGTCATCAAAATGAACTCCTTGAGTATTTCCATTTTGGTGCAGAGAACATTTGATAAGAAGAGGCACTTGTCATCTCTTCCTTAAACATAGTCTTCTGCCTCTTTTGTTCAAACTGCTAAAAGCTAGATAGCATATGCACAAGGAGTAAATTCTTCACAGGCGGGCATCTGGATCAGTATATTGAAACTGAGTCTATTTTTAGGCGACTGATGCTAGCTTCCCCATGAAACTGCATATTTGTAGTTTTCAGGCTTTCTGAAGTGGATTCTTGCCATAAATTGATTGTAAGTAATTTTGAGTGCATGGGAGGAAGGGCCTGCTCCAAAGTCTATTGAAAATACGTTAGAGTCTTTCTATTGATTTGAAAAGCTGAAGATCAAGCCAGCAAGGATTCATTCTGTCCATGTAAAATATGGGCAATTTGCATTAGAAATGCAAAATAAATGTATTTCTTATGCAAAACTCAGCTGAACAACACACTTCACTGCCTATCTAGCAAATTCCACAGCTGGAAATACTGTTCTCTATTTTATATCCTTATTCTCATCCAAGTAGTTAACCAGATATTTGGGGTTTTCTCAACTGTTTCATCAGAGGGATAAATTGATGAGCGAGTCTGTGATTGCTCTGGTACAACCGATGTTTTTACCAGGAACAAGCATAAATCCCTGATACAGCAGGACAAGCAGTAGAATGTGGGCTTTTTTTTTTCTTTCAGCATTCTAAATCTGTCTTTTTAATAATCATTCTGCCCCAAAAGCTGCTTTTTTTTCCCCTTTGGCTTTCCTTCAGTTGTGCCACACATATTTCTCTGTCTCCTGTTTTTCTGGTCCTTTCTGCTTGTTTTTCTCATGGCTGCTGATTCTCTGTTCATTAGATCCTTAGGCTCTGAGACTGCATTCCAGAAATTTGGGGCTGCTGGGAACTGCTGTCAGCGTTCATAGTAGCAATCACATTGTGTCCATTGCTGCTTAATACCTCGTATCACTTAACTGTTCTCATTTACCTTAAGAGACAGTGACTGTCATGCCCAGTAATTTCAGTGAGGTCTGTGATTGTTTCCAAATCAAAAAGCTCAGGTCTATACTCGTTACAACATGTAAGTAGTTACCTTGTACTAGAGGATCCTCAACGAGTGTCCAGATATCCTTCCTCTTAGTCCATGTCAAATACACAGGAATTAATTTAGCTAAGTCCACGAAGAATGCCATCCAATCAAAATATATTTCATATTGACTCACTTAATGTTCTCAGGCCACTGAGGCTCAAAAAAGGCTATATATAGATCAATAGGTTCACAAGGGGTCAAATGAGAGGACCACATGGTGTTAAACCTCTTCAGGGGAAATTTGAGCTACCAATCAAGCCATTCCTCATGTATTACCTTGAATGATCACACATGGTGAAGCAATTTGTATATATTAAACTATTACCTTTTGGGGACAGTGTAACTTGGCTAAGCCACACACTGTTAGGACAAGAGAAATTCAGTGTCCAATGTAATTCTGTTAAATTATTTTTTTCTCTCAAGCTGAAATATTTTTACTTGTTAAAGTTTTCAAACACATACAAAGTCAAGATGTATTCATAGAACTTATTTTAGCAAGTAAGTGTGGTATTTGATCTTAAAGGGAGCCAGTAATAGAGATTCCTGGGGTTTATTCTAAGGTCAATTTACAGAGCGCTTTGAAAACTCTTCATATTCTAATTTTTGATCTTTTGTGATGGCCTGGAGAATATTTTTCCATAGACCTATGAATTCTCATTAATTTATGAACTCTGTTTATGACTGTTATTTTCAACATGAAATAAATTTATGCAAAAAGAGCCCCTGCGTGAGAGACAGAAATGAGTCCCCGGGGCCGTGTATGGCTTCTCCCCAGCAAAATAATGGAAGCCATTGCCTGAGCCATTAACTCTTAATAATTTCAAGCATCAAATTAAAGAAGGGATGGAGATTAGAAACAATACAGAAGAAGGACAGGAGGAGGAGTTATTTAAAACTGGATTTTACAAGCAACATTCTAACCAAAGTGGCAAAAAAACCCCTCCCTAAAAAAAAGAGAGTCTGGCAGAGAAAGACTCAGAAGTCCTGAGAAACCTTAATCATTATATTAATGATCCTTTTAAAAAATCGTAAAGGGTAGAAATTCTTTTTAGATCTAAAAATCGTCTTGTTTTCCATTTCTTTCATTATGGTACGCTGAATGTGTTTACCTTCAGCTGTCACAGAGCTCTGCAGAGCTAAATAGCCTGTCAGAGCTACCTCAGGAGAGCTCTTCTTCTGGGCCGTGATGAAACCAAAGCTATTTCAGTAGAACGTACATGAGCACAGCAACGGTCAAATGTTTCTGGAATCCTAGTAGTTTAAAAAATATTGCTTTTGCATGTAAGTTTTACATGCTCCCTCCCTCTTACTGTTGAATGAAAAAAAGAAGAAGCCTATTTACACCAAGAGTAATAAATTGTGACATGCTCATATGAAAAAATATTGAAATTACTGTCAAGAAAACCACAGTGTGTTCAGCTTTCTATAGGAGTTTTACTTTTCCACTTATTTTGGATCTTTGATATGCTTTATCACGACAAAATGTTATAAACACCTACAAAATCTGTTTACCCAAGTCTTCTACTCCCTGATGGAAGACTTTCACCTCTCAACCACTGCATAAAAGATGGGCACTATTGCTTTCCCTGTCCTTTCTCTGTATCTTCAGAGAAGAAAAGGATTGAATTATCTGTTCTAATGAGTTGACATGGAGGCATAAACAACAGGAATCCTTGTATGAGGGGCTTAAATTTTGCCATACATTAGGCACCTAACTCAAAATTGTCAACTTCACTCCCAGAGCCAGTCCAGTTTCAGATCTGAGCCTGACTATACATGAAAAGCTAGGTAAAAAGATTTGACCAAGGTCACATAGCAGTCTGGGATGGAGCGAGGGAATGAAATTCTTTTCCTCAAATGGTTTGTTCCTTTCTAGTGCACCTGGAATGGCCCTGAGGACTGAAGCTATTCATATAATGAATAACCCTTCCACTAAAAATTGCTCTAGGCACACTCGGTGGCAGGAGCAAGGATAAGTGGGAGGTCTAAGCTAGCTGATAACACTTGGTAAACTATTAACCAGCCCACACATGGGCTTGAAAGGTTTATATATGTATATATTAATCTTTTCTGTAAACATACAGAGGACAATTATGGACATGGTGGCTTAAACTGCCAGTGTTAATAGATTGCTGACCCAACACAATTACTACTGCAGAACTCCCACATATATATGTTCTTTGCTGAGAATGACGTCCTGGTTGGGTCCTCATATCCTGCAGAAACTGGATGGGAAAGACAGAAATCAGTTATGCAGGGGAAAAAACCAACACAAATAAACCCAAAATAATGGAGCGTTTCTGTACATACGTATGTACATAATTGGTGTTTGTTTTGCATTAAGAAATATAAAAGATATCACAGAAAAGATCTTTGTGACACCTAATGCAGAAGATCACCTTGAAGAGCGAGGGAATTGTCCTTATTCGAATCCAGTAACTCCAGCACAGAGAATGCATGGAGGCTGCAGCTTGTTGGCAATGGTTGCAGTAGAAGGTTCATGGTCCTGCTCAGTGGCCCTCGGTTAAAGAGCAGATTTGTTCTCTGGAGATCATCCGTATTCCATCCACCTAAAGCCCAAATATTCAGGCTGTAAAAGCAGAGCATCTCTCAGTGAGGGTATATAAGTATCCAAAACTCTGAATAAACAGGGGTATTCTTGTAGCTGCATATGAGTACACGTCCTGTGTGTCCTGGAAGGCCCAAGATCCCAGCAAAACTATTACATCCCAATCCAGTTTCTATGGGCATTCTGTTTTAATGGTTGCATGATATTGCTGGTGGCTGTGAAAAAGGTCTCTGTTCCACCCCAGAAGCTCCTACATATCAATTCTGCGAAATGTCATTTCACTTTATATCAAAGCATCTGGTTTTCTTTTGCAATAAAAGGTGCTATATAAGGCAAGATATGACAATCTGACCAATAAAATAAAAAATCATAATCTCTCCATGCTGGGCACAGAGAGAAGTTCATTGAGATATTGGTTAACTGTAGGGTGTTATTGAACTGTGATAATGCAGATAAAAAAGGAATGGAAATGGCAGTTATTAAACTAATTGTGTCTGCAAGGATATTAATTTAGTTTATCTCACTTGATTATTATTGCCATCAAGTTCAAATGCAAATCCTGAAGTGTAAGCTAAATAGATGGCTGAATTTAGTTAGGGGGAGGGGAAATAAAGGATTAACAATTACAAATGCCACTTCCTTACATGAATTTGGCAAAGAAAATCATGCTTCTAAGTGTTTCTTTGATATCCTACTTGTTTTCTAGTCTTGTTAGGAATTTTTTAAAGCTCCCACTTTGAAGGAACGCACAAAGAGGACTAGTGTGTACAATTTTGCTTTACTGGCCATGAATATGTTTGCCTGATATTAAACTCAATTCTCTGACGTTTCAGTAGATGCTCAGAAACATTTGGAAATCAGAAAACCTAGTGACCTCAAAGAGAAATGTGAAAGTTCTTTTGCGTACAAACGAACAATATGGTCTAATTAGTTTTAAAATTTGTATCAAGTTATCATGATGCTAATACACCTCAAAAAGAATTAAAATATTAGGGTTGTGTTAGGTTTCTTGTAGTGTACATATTTAAAAGCCTATATCCAGAGGATAGCACAATAAACCAATTCTGATAGATTAAAAGTGAAATTTGGTCTTCCTTTAAAGAAATGGCAAAATTCCATGGTGTCACCTAAGGTATAAATACTGGAATCAGAGATAGTTATCACCCTGACTGAGGATATATCTATACCACATACTACAGTTTCTAGTCACATGCTGAGGGCAATTTATTCTTAGAAAGACCATTTTATTAGAATAACTGTGGTGCTTCTGGTACCCAAGTAGGCTTGTTCACTGTGGTCTGGATTTATAGCCAGACACCTACAGCAGAGCCTTCAGTCATCTACTTAAATCCCCCTGCACTTCAGTTTTCTTGTTGACAGTGGAAGACAGGTTGGAAGTCAGAATTGGACATGAGACATAAGGTATAATTAACCTTTATAAAGTATTATGAAATTCTTAAATGAAAAGATCTAAGTAACAAACCCATACAGCAAGAAACAAAACTCAAACTTCATTTTGTGAATCAACTCTCCTAGCTCAATTTTACCTTTGCCTTTTTTTATTCCTTGTCTGTATCACTTCTCATCCCTGGCAAAGTATTTATTTCCAGAAATTAGAATATCATAGGCACAGTGAACTGATAAATTTCTTCATACCGGACTGAAATAACTTTAAATAGTCTTGGTTTTATTAGGAGTCTTTAATTGTAAAACACCTGCTATTGCCACGCCCCACCCCACCACCTTCCAAAAGAAACTGTACTAATCCCTAGAACACAATTAAACATAAAAAATCAACATGATGATTTCCTATGGATTTGGGTCCTACAATTGGGTTTTCTGATATCTTTTCAGGTATCAGGATTATGCTCACACTGACGTCTTTCCTCAGGCCAAGAGCCAAGAGGAAGACATTTCTTCCTGTCTTGACTCAGCTACATATTTCCTGAAGTGTTTGGAAATGTATCTTGAAGATTACCGTTTTTCTCTCAGACTGGTTGGATCAGGTCAAGAAACTCAGTGATTGTAAGGAGATAAGAGAATGAAACAGTAAAACACACACGTATCCACACACATATTAATCCAGCAATGATTTCATTAGCCTTTTTGCTTTAGGAAACTGAGCTGAATCTGTTTGAAGTTACTTCAAATAGTATAAGAAAAAAGAAGAATAAACATTCAGAATTGTAGGGAGGTTGATTGACTTCTGATAAAAATCAGATTATTCTGTATTAGACCAAATCTTAAAACCACAGTCCTGCAAAACATTTAACATTCATTCTTAAGGTAATGTGTTTAAGATGGACTACATGCTTAAAAGATTTGTTAAATTGCAGTCATACTTTGTGCTGAAAGTTAGAATTCAGAAGATCTTATTAATTTAAAATAATAGCTAAGCCAAGGGCAACCGAGGTTTATTATTATAGCTGTGTGCATCATGGTAATCAAACCTGTGGAAATGTCTGCAGCTGTACCCACAATACCCCTTCTGAAATGTTTCCTTTACTAAGGTGAGCTCTTGAATTCAGTGGATAATTGTCTACCATGCAACACACACATTAACAAACAGTGAATAGGAAGCAAAATATAATTTTGGCTGCCATATCCCTAAGTTAATAATCATTGTAGGAGCACATCTTGAGTTTTAGTATTAAAACAAAGGGTTTCATATTACAGATTATAGAAAGACTCATGTGAACAAAGTGGCAGATATAGACAATCAAAGTATCTATTGAGGCATGGAGCTGCAATACAAAAGCAATCAGTGCAGAAAGCAAGGCACTGAGAATACAATTTTAAATCCATTTGATGGACAAACTATATCTGTTGAAATTTCTAAGGGTGAATGAGTATAAAACTCATTATCGGTATTGCAGCATGTCCCATGACACCACTTTATTTATTCAGATGAAGATTGGAGAATATGAGTAAACACAGCATCCCTGCACTCTAAAAATTCTCTGCAGGTAAATCCTTTGCCTATATTTGTTCTTTGTGCAGTTTCCATGAATCTCTCATGCAATCTCCCTGCCCACTGTAGGAAAACAAGCTTTATAGAAAGTACAGGGCACATGCCTGTGAAGAGTATTTACCATTTAGAATGGTCAGTGAACACATTCAGGGTCTTGATGATACTGGGAAGTACTGAATCTTTTATCTCGGCTTTTATCATTTAATGTTTTCAGTCGAGCATCTCAGACTTCCATGAAGAATCACAAACTATTCTGTCATGCCTTTAAATGGTGAGAGTTATTTGGATGGCAGAGTCCATTCAGTCACACTGTGTGGCAACATACTTTGCACCTTGACACAAAAGTTTGTTTTTTACTAAGTACTTTCCACATACCAATTTTCCCCCAGGGATGATAGTTCCCAAGCAGTCTGCAGCCCATTTCATCCATATCACTGGCCAGCATCTTGAATCCTAATGTAGAGGGATCTGTTCTTCTCCTCCCATTTGAATACAAACTCTCATAAATTCCTGAAATATTTCAAATGCACAGGGCCACTCACACTTGTACAGTCCTCAAGAACACTTTTAAAGATCACAGTGTCAGTGTTTATCAGCAGTTTCAACTGTGATTTTTTTACCTCAAATCCAGACTATCCTGGTCCCAAAACCCTGGTTTGATAGTGTCTGAAGGCTGAACAATCTCTTAGCATTGGTATGTGGGTATCTGTGATTTCCAGTGAGCTTTGCATAAGACTCACATACAGTAATTACTGTTGTTTGCTCTGCTTTTTAGTAGAAAGCTAGTGAAGATTCAAACTGTGCTTTTCTTTTTTTTTTTCTCATTCTTGATACAATCTCTGTAATTGTGATAACAGCAATCTGAACTACCTTGCCCTTTTCCTTGTTGAGTATTTTGATTTGAAAGCAACCCCTATTCTCAAGTTCAGTTACCTTAGGGAAGAGGTGAAACAGGTCATTCAAAATACAGAGACTATCAAAAACATTTAAATAACTGAATCATTAAGATTCTATAACCTACTCTCCATGACAAAGATGGTAATGAGAAGAGGAAATGGCATACTATGCAATGTATTCATTGGGAAAATTACTGTAATGAAACTTAAACACAGGAAATAATACAAATGTAGCCTGTTCTCATTATATTCTAAAGGCTGACATGTCTGTATCCCTTTCTTTCTCTCATTGTTACTCTTGTATAGAAATCAAACCATGCTTTCATCTTAAAAGTCACATTCTGCCCAACATACAATACAAATGTATCACAGAAAATTGTAAGACCAGATATGCAGTTGAGCAGTCAGAGTATTTCTTTACCGCTCATACATTGGGAAACAAATCTTATACACAAATCTAAATAGAGTATTTATCAATCATTACAACTATATTAAGAATTATAAGGTAAAGAACAGCCTTTGGAAATATCCAAAAGAAGTCTACGTGCAACATGAACCCGTTGCATCCTGCTGAGACACTAAGCGAAATCATGTGCTCTTCTTAGGAGACTTTCATGCAGATGATTACTTCAGTCACACACAATATTCACAGACTTGCCATTTGCCATGCAAGACGAGTAAGATGTTACTGGTACTTCCATAGCTCAGTCTCCTTGTTGGCTTTGATCTAAGCTCTTTAAATCTCCTACCATCATGAGCACAGAATGGAGACTGATGTATTGGGGCCCAGTACTCCTTACCTCAGAAAATCTGATATGAACTCAACACAGTGAGGGACACTGCATGTAACTTTTCATAATCTGAATCTAAAAATCAATTAAATGAAACACAGACAAATGTTATAAAAGGATTCCTTGTGCAGAGGCACTAATGGACTGGAAGATGATGCTACTTCTTAGTCTTTAGACTCACCTATAATGATTTGATACTTGACAAGTGGGTATTTCTCTTCTCCCTTCCCTTCCCTTCCCTTCCCTTCCCTTCCCTTCCCTTCCCTTCCCTTCCCTTCCCTTCCCTTCCCTTCCCTTCCCTTCCCTTCCCTTCCCTTCCCTTCCCTTCCCTTCCCTTCCCTTCCCTTCCCTTCCCTTCCCTTCCCTTCCCTTCCCTTCCCTTCCCTTCCCTTCCCTTCCCTTCCCGCTTGCTTCCTTTGAGCAGAATTCCAGCACTCAGTGCCTGGTGGCCCCTACGTCAGTAAACACTGCTATGTTTCCAGTGTTACATCTTGACTTGACATAACAACAAATTAAAGTGTTCTTCTGTATATCGAGTTCTTTTTCACATAACTTTGGCAACTGCCAGCTGGAATAGGAAAAGATATTCTGATTTCAATAGTTGACAGAACGGATACACAGAGAAAGCCAACAGTGACAACTGAAAAGGAACAGGACATTACAGAAAAACTGTATATTAACATCAGAGTCCAAGGCCAAACAGATCACTATATAAGATTCAAACCTCACCCTTTCTGGCCTCAGCTGTCACCAGGCATCAGAGCTAACAGTCCCCAAGTTCATGATTTTCTTCTCTGACTCATAGTAAGTGCTCCCATACGTGGATAGTGCAGTAGCTGTCAAGCACAGATCACATTGAATACATTATAGAAAGAGAGGGGCAAAATGAGTGCAATTTAGCACTCATATGATTTATGGAGACCAAACTATATGCAAAGTTGGGAACTGCTTCTCAGGCAATCCAGGGTACCTAATGTACCAATCACACACCTGAGACTTGGCATACTTCACATAGCCAGAGCTCCAAGCCACTTCCACGTATCATCTCTCGCAACCATTGCAGTCCTCCAGAAGAAGACAGGAGTGCAAATCAAGTGAAAAGACCTGGATGCTCCTAATGACTTCAGCTGTTCTTTCCTTCTATCCCAGTGATGAAAACTGCTCCCAGTGAAGAAGGGGGAGAAAAGGGAAAGAGACATATAAGGAAAACTTTAAGAACTGCTAGCAGAGTATATGGAAGGCACACAATATAACATTTTCCTAGTGTAAAGTCTTGTCTTATATTGGAATACTGTTTTTTCCCCCTCTGAATTCATGGTCACCACTGTATACATGCCTCTGTCCTTAGAAGGTACAGGTGTTGCCTTGTAGGTGAAAAAAGGATTTGGGGAGTTGAGGCAAGGGCAGAGGACTTCTCAGGGACATTTTTCATACTAAAGTCACACATTTTTATCCAAGTGACATAAAATGGCTCTGCGACTCTGGTAAAACATGGAGAGTTTGCTGCAGATCTCACTTATATTAATTTCTCATGTCCTAAAACTTCTGTGTAACAAATTCCTGGGCAAGCTTCTCTAGAGAAGAATCTTAATGTGTACAGAAACTTCTTTCCAACACTTCACATGATATTACAAGGCACGTGACAAACTCTGGATGGAGCATTTATGACACCTGACATCTAGAGCATTCACATGCCTTTTCAACGACAGCTGCTGAGAAGAAATAGCATCCTCCAGCTGCACAACTTTATTCTTCCCTCACTTGTGAATTGAGACATTTGGCTTTTAAGTGGCACTCTGTGCTGTACTCTTAAAACTGCAATTGTCACTTGATGAAAAGAAGCCAAATGCTCCATCAGTGACATCTGACAGCAAATAAAAATGTCCTTCCTAAAGGCATAATGGGCAGGGTGCAGCCATATCATTCTTTCCTCTTATTAAATCACACGATCGGTGGGATTAACTATCAGGCAGTAGACACATGGACTCCACAAAAATATACAAAATAGAAGCAGAGTACAAAAGGCAAGCACATGCTCATTCTCAGAACTGAGCACAGTGACATTACATTAATAAATTAATGTGATTACTCCTCCAAAGAAAGCCCAAGGAAAACAGCTGGCAGTAATGCAAGGCCGGGTACCCTATCACCATAAGCCTGTCCTTCACAGTGGGGTGAAACCACGGGGGAAGAAAAAAACAACAGTTCCTCACTATCTGCATTCACATGTAGGATAAATTTTAAAAAACAACACAAGCATATGAACAATAATTGCCAGATAGTTAAACAAGGATGAAAAGCATCGGTTTGTTCATTCTTTCCTCCCACAGCTGCTGTCTAGTCAGAATCTCCTTCTCAAGTCTAATTAGCAGGCCAAATTAAGCCCTCATATTACCCTGTTCAGTGGAGTTTGCATGTGGCATGCTTTTACACTAACGTGCATTGGCAGAGAATTTCTAAAGTGACTCTCTGCTAGTATTTAGATACTGAGGACTCTGATTTCAGAAAGGGCTGAGTGTCCTGACACCCAGACAGCTTCTCTCTAAAGGACTAAGATGTCAAAGACAATCCAGAGTGAATCAACTAGTTGCAGCTCAAGAGGGGGTAGATCCACAGTGGCCCCCATATCACATCTACCAGTCACACATACCCTACATCTTCTTCAATAATACTAGACACTGATGGTTAGGAACTTAAGTGTGCCCTATAAGTCAAATGAAGAGATTTTTGGCTTTTATGTATGATATATCCAGACACAATGACCCTGAGGTATTTATCAATTTTCTTTGGCCTAATATACAGAAAATAATTCTTCTAATAAAAATCAGACAAAATATTGATAACAGCTTTTTGTTACTGTTTAATCTTTCCACTATTTACTCTTATGATACTATTTTCAAACTACAGCTCAATTCCAAATGACCTACATGAGACTATCAAAAAGGTGCCCTCTTGAATACACAAACTGCAAGGCCAAGGACAGAAGTCCCTTCTCCTAGCCCACTGAATCAAAGAGGAGCCACTTAGGTGGGAGATCCTCGCCATAAAAATAATCTGACTCAAAGACTATCCCTGTCCCTACTACATCCTCCCTAGAGAAAGGCTGACCATGTTTCCCTTTCAGCATAAGCAAGAAAATGTGTGAGTCAGCAGAATCCTTCTACTTTTATCTATCCTCACTTAAGAGGAGAGAGGAAGGGGTTCTCACAGTGAAAACCCCCCTTTTCTTTATTTTCTGATACAGCTTGAACTGCTAAGACACAATGTTCCTGTTTCTCTGTTGCACATGGAAGGTCACATTCTGTGGTGCATGAGATAAGCGATGAGTGGATTCAGGCTTTCCCAGGCAGATGTCTAGTGCAGACCTGAAACTAGAAGTGTCTTGCATAAGAAGGACTTACATGCAGGGCAAGGAAGGAGAGGACACACATCAGTGCTCTTATCTCTGACTGCACAGCAAGCCCAGACCCTAGTGCTCCAGTCAAAAGCACCACGCAAATTACCTTAACTGACCCCAGTTTATTCACAGAGTATTTTATTCTAGAACATGCATCCTGTGAATCCCCTTGGCAACTAGCTAACAGCCGGCAAAATATTCTCTGGCAAATGCCCATTAAACTTCACATAGCGTTCCTACACCAAAGAGGCTTTATCTCTAGTTTGTAGTCTCATTTTTTTTAAGCATCCTGCAGTACCAGATAAGCTTTTAAAAAAGCTGTTCATTATTTGATGTTTCCTTTGTTCAGAAAAAATGGCAACAAATGCATTTTGGGGGGAAAAAAACATACATCACTTTCATATTTTCAGTGGTGCTATTTACAAGACAAAGAAAAGATACATTTCTAACATTCTTGCCCAGAATATTGAAGTCCTGGGTTTTGCCAGAGAGACGGTCTGGGTATAGAGAGCTTCATTATCAAAGGTCTCAGCAGTTCTTCTTGTCTGTATCCTACCCAACAGCATCCTGGATGTCACAATCACTTTCTGGGAAAGCAATTTTTGATCTTCCACAGAAAGCTATTAAAAGTAACCTGGATCTCACAGATATAGCACTTCAACCTGAGAATTTTAAAAAGCCAGTAGCCCTTCTTAATTATTTAATGAAGATTTAGCACTAGGTATTAGCTCCTGGGCAGAGCTGTACATCAAGTATATGTCGTATAATTTGTTACTGAAGGATGAACATTAATGTCTGTTGCCACCTTAGGAGACAGGCTCAACCCGGACAATACTTTGCTAATAGTTTGCAGGGTGGGAGGATTTAGAATTTCCATAATTTTTAACGATTCATTTGTGTTTTAATGGGGATCCAGGTTCACTTCACATCCTTGGGCCATTGCAGACATTTTACCCCCCTGAGTTAATCCTGTGTTCATTCCCCAAAATGAATATTCATACCATTCAAATGCAATTTTTAATTAACTGCACCAGGACCATTATCATTATTGCACCTGAAAGATCCAAAGCCAGATCATAGAAATGTTACCACAATAGAATTCACTAAATTCTACTCACATTCCCTTCTAAGGCTGATCACCTTTAAAGTAATGAGAATAAACTGTGGGATAATATAAGACAGATCTAATTAAGATAATGAACTGGAGATTACGAACATTGCTACTCTGTGTCTGAAGAATTTTAATATATTAGTCTAACAGAAGGTTAAGGATTTACAAAAGGAAAGATATAGAAATATACAATGTGGGCTTTTCAGACAAAGCTTGAGATTCGGCACCTAAAATGTAAAAATAAGAGAGATAAAAGGAAATAAGTGAGCATATTTTAGGAAACACATATCATAATTTATTTTAATTAATTTACTTAATACTTTCATAGAACAGAGGATGACAGAATTCTCCCTGCAAAGTGAGGAATAAAAAGAAAGCAGGCAGGGAAACATTATGACTAGCTGAGAGGCACTTATAAGGCTATACTGTGGAGAGTTTTATCCTAGCTTGCATCTGATATGGCTATTATGGCCTTGGATGAATTTTTCTTGAGGGAGTAGCCTAATTAGCTTGCCAGCAGCAGCAAGGAAAGGAAAGGGAGGGAGGCAGTCAGAGAGGAAGGGGGTAAATGATCTGTTAGGTAAAATAGAGTCAGTATCACTAAGACTTACTGTTCAGTTTCTGTGAAGCTTCATCTTCCAAAACAAGGCAGCAGAGAGACAAATGTTTTAGGGTGGAACTAGAATTCAATAGTTTTCTGTAATTAATAGCGTATTGTCAGAAATCGTCCTTCTCACGTTTTCAAAGGTACATTCTTCAAAGCAAGTGCCTGGGAACTGCTGCCTTGGAATGGTACCCCCAGATAATTCACTGTAATTATTCTGCTATGGATAAAGTTTCACTCCAGAAAGAACCACTATTACCCTTCTAGAATAGAAACATCAGTTTACTAGCATATTCATTAAGGAGTAAGTAAAATCAGGCCAGGCTGTGCTGGCTCAGCTCTGCACGCTGAGTGCACACCAGCCTCCTCCGGCAAGAGGGGCAATGGTAAAACTGATGTCTTGAGGGGTAAGTCAACACAGCGGCATGGCTACAGCTCAGGTAGTCATAACCTGCCCATCACTGGCAATGCCAGCAGCATGTCTGCAGTAGCACAGCTTCTCTCAGACTGCACTGTCTTGCCTAAAACTGTAGGTAAATGCTGAGCTGTGAAGCCTCAGGTGCAACAGAGGGACTGTTCCTCACACTGGAGCTACCTAGTGTAACACCCCAGCCCCTGTGAGCCAGGAGTCTTCATTGTGTGAGGAGTGACTCAGCTCCTGGAGAACATTTGCTCTGTGTTGCATGCTGTTACTGCAGACTAACAGCCCCTTTGATGTGTCCCAGTACCTAGGGAAGTAGAAACACGTCAAAATGCCCATGGTATTATTCTGACTCATCACAGACTCGTTCACAGAGTAAAGCTAGCATTGCTAGAGGCAGCAGGAGGCGCTGGACAGAGGCTGGTCACTGGACGTGATGGGGGAAGCAGTTGGCAATAGTCAGCTCAAAACATCATTTCATGTTGTGTTGCCATAGCAATACAATATAAGGACAATGGAATCAAATTTTGCCTGATTAAAGACAAGGTTTAGCTTAGATTCTTTGACAGAAAGAGGTATCTGAGAATAAAATGACAGTAATCTCATTCTGGTTTATTTCTACTGCTCCAAAAGGATGTCATGGACAATACGTAAGGGCTCCAAAGTTCCTTTCCAAAAGAAGAATTCTCACTGTTGCTTTCTGTCCAATTTTCATCTTGTTCCAGACACAGAGATTGTACTATAGATAAGCCTAATTGTCATTGGCTTCACTGAAATAGCAGCGTTATTTCTCTGTATTTAGGAGCACCCACGCTTGAAAAAATAGCCATCTATGGATCTGGAGACAGAGAAATTAAATTTTTTTTGAGCTTTCCGTCAGATTATTCTACTAAAAAAAACCCAAACAAACACAGCTTTTTCTCCCTAGAGCGGCAAAGACATAATATCCACAACATATTCTCTACGAAGAGTAAAGCCTGTCTGTGAAGTAGACAGGTAATTCCTGGAGGCTTGTTCAATACTCGGAGTAAGCAAGAAAATGAGGACATAACCAGTCTCACTGCTCATACTCTGAACACCAAGCACATTGCTTTTACCCTTGCTTCTCTCTTATTAGCACAGTATCAAAAATAATTTCAAAGGAAAACATTTGGCTGTGCACACTCATCACCCCAAGGAGAGGGTGAGCAAACAAACATACACCAGCTGTTCCTCATGCTGCTCTGTGTTCTACTGCATGTCACTCTTGTGCTTTGGTCATGAGCTCAATACAAAACCCCAAAAGAATTAACTGGAAACCAAGACTGTCCTAATATTGCTTAGAAAAACTCGAAAAAAATCAGACTGAGAGCACTGGAGCAATTTCTTACAGGTCTGCCAGCAGTGCGCTACCCACCAGCTCACCAGGAGAGGACAAAGTAAATGAGGAGTCATCCTCACTCCTTGATTTTTGAAATAGACTCTCAGGGCATGCCTTGAAAAAAACATCAGCAGACCTTAGAAAAATCTGTTTTGCCTGAATGACTTGCATTGACCAAACTGACAATGCACTGCAATAAACTGTTAATAATGCCTGATTTGTACACATTTAATATGGGCATTAAACACAAAACACTTTCACTGTGATTATGGAGGGCTGAAACAATACGGTGTTTGGACAACAAGCAAGGAGGACAGTCAGTGAGAAGGCAAGGCTCCTCTTGGTAAACATTTGGGTGACAAGAGGTTCACTAGCCCTAGGGGCACTGTCTCAGCCTGCCACAAATTGTCCTCTGTGAATGCAGGAGATAAAGCAATTTTGAACACATAAAAAGTTAATACCTCTCTACCTGGAAAAGGCAGCTAGAAATATGTATGCATGTTTAACAGATATTGGCAGGTGGGTGTTGTGAAGAAGCTAGGTATCCCTGCCTTTAGGAAAGCGAAACATTATTTCTGGGAGACTAAGTGACTTGTTTTAAAACCTTTTCCTGTAACTGCTCTATTCTTACCGCTACCTTGGACTAGAAGTGATGTAGTCACTAACCTCAGTCCAGTCACTGCCCACTGGAGAAAAGGATTTAGTCAAAGTGCAGGAGGATCACTTGATTTCATCCCAAGAGTTACAAGATCAAAAGCTAAAACACGAATCTGAGAAAGGAGAGAAAACACAGGTAAAGTTGGTCTTCCGAATCGTTACAGGGTAGTGAAAAATCGTAGTGAGGAAAGATGCAAAAGGATCTTATTTTCTTGTATGATAATTCTGACAATTTTTCACACAGGTAATAGAATTACAGTTTGATCATTTTTAGTGTAGATCACAGTCATCATGGAGAGATGAGACAGCACTTGTCATGTCTGATTTGCAGAGCTGAAGTATTTTTACCAGTGTTTACAGATTCTCCCATTCCGTCCAGGATTTTTTAGGCTTGAAAAAAAAATCCAAAGTGGTCTTAGTTCACATGGATACTAAATTGCCTCTTGAATTTTTCCTTCATTCTCAGGGTAGACAGAGAATTCCTTCACAGATGGAGGACCAAGACCTATCTGCAGTGTCACTTAAGAAAATGATTTCTTTTTATTAAACCGGAAATTAATGTAATTATTTGTTGCAAGATCAAAATGTCAACTCCAAAATTGTCGTAGTACCAATTAGTTCTCTTTTGCTGTCAGTGTTTACTGTCTTTTTGATACCATTGGGGTGTAAGGATACTTTCACTTATAAATATTTTCCTTCACCAATATTTAAGTCAATAGTTCCAAATACTCTTTTACTCTCCATTATCTTTCCAACTTTCATTGCCCTGATGACCATATTTCTATCCTATGCATATGCATAGAGATGAAATATCAGTAGATATGAGCTCATTCAAATCTCATCATCTGTCTTATATCCAATGTACCATATACTAATGAAGCATTACAGTTTTTGAGTTAAATCAAGGTAAAAAATTCAGATATGATGATAAAGGCTGCTATAATCCAACAATCACAATTTTAACTGCTGTATGAATACATGAGCAGGACATATGATTTGAATAACGATGGGAATATTGACAAATACTGAGTAGCTGTGTGAAAGTGTATCATTTAATATGGTAGCTGTATTATTCTTAAAAAGTGAAGGGGAACAGACATGTCACCAGGTCAAGGACAAATCCTGTTTTTCTCACTACCTGTATACTGATCTTTAATTGGGTCTCATACAAGCAAACTCAAGGTGCTGAAGTGTACCACCTTACGGAAGTTTTAAACGCCTTTGGCATTGTGCTGTTCTGCTTAAAGTAAACCATCTTCAGGAATAGTCATTTGGTAAAAAGACCAAAAAGTACCCCAACAAGAAGAAGTTAAACAACTATGTAACTCTCTTATCACTCCTTTAACCTAGCAGCCGCTGAGTTATTGAGCCACAAACTACCAGGAAGATGAGATGCGACTCCAGCTTGGCACAAGGAGCATGGGGAGGGAGGCATTACCATCCTGTCGTGAGCAAAGAGCTTTTAAAGGAAAGTATCTGGAAGTCTGGACTTACATTTTCATTACAGTGACTTCTGGATGTGAGGTCATCTTCCAGAAATGTCACCGCAGCGGCAAAGAAAAAGTGGCTGCAGAAAAAAACCTGGGATTCTGTCTGCTAGGCCAAATGCATGGAAGAAAGTCCAAATCCAATCCAAAACCCAAACCCAATCCAAAGCGCTTACAATTTAGGGACAAGTCTCAGACACCTTACACCTGAGATTTAAGGGATTAAACAGAAAAGCCTCATCTTCACTCTTACACATGCAAAAGCAACACGGAGGCTTAAACATCCCTCACACCAAATCAGGATTCTGTAGGAGAGGCGCTATCAAAGGATGCAACAAGCTCTGTTCCTAACATCCTTTCTCAAGGTCTTGTGTAAGGAGCATGCTACCGTTCGGAGCAGGGACAAGAGGAACAGCATAATGGCTATTTCAGCCGTGACATTTCTATTTCATACTATCCTATTTCCCATCCCCATAGGACACCGGAGAAGAACCACAGTTTGAGCTGAACAGATTATGCTTAGAGCTTTCACCAGACTCCAGGGCAATCCAAGGTTGAAGGAGCACAGAAGTATCTTGAAGCTACTTTAGCCTATCTTCCTTCTAGGTCATGATTTCTGTGCCTTTACTCTAGAGAAAGGACAGAGAATTTCATTCTGGTTTGCTCAAAGTTAGTTCCAGAACTGATTTCAGATGTCCTGAGTTCCCAATCTGCCTGCTTTACACTGCAAAAAACAGGACTGCTCAATCTAGAGAAAGGATGGCTCATTGGGATCTTCTCCATGTGCATAAATACGTGACAGGAGTGAGTAAAGAAGACAGAGCCAGTAGTGCCCAGTGGCAGGATAACAGGCCTTGGGGCACAAACTGGAATACAAGAAATTTTATTTTTAACAGAAGGAAAACTTTTTTATGGTGAGGGTTCTCAAACACCGAAACAGAGATGTCATGAAGTCTCTATCCTTGGAGATATTCAAAACCAACTGGACATGGCCTGACCAACCTGCTCCAGCTGATCCTGCTTTGAGCACTGGCTTGGACAAGACAGTGTCCAGAAGTACTTCCCAACCACAGCCACTCTGTGATGCAGCAAGTTCAGGACCCCTCTAGACAATAACTTGATGGCTGCATTACTGTGAGTAACTGAAAGTTATTAGCATCTATAACGACTGCTTCCCTGAAGGAACACATGATGTGCTGACATGGAGGTGCAAATGGAAAAACACAACTATAATCTGCTCCGGGATGCAAAGTTCAAAACTATTACTTGTGAACTGCTAATGCAAAAAAGTCCTGGATGAATGTCTTCGAAGTTAATATTTCTGCCTCCTCTAGCCTGATTCTCAAGGGTTCCTGAGCGGAAGAAAGGCTGCAGAAACTTGGAACTAGAGAACCCACATATGCTCCTGTCTCTTTAGCGATCCTCCAGCTTTACACTTAGCTATATACAGGCTTTCTCAGGAAATTGCTCTCAAGAGACATTCTTCTCAGGATGGGGGTGGGGCGACGCAACTTGTTGGGTGGGGTTTTCAAGGGATTTAGGTAATCAATTTACACTAGAAATTCACTGGGACATTCTTTTCTCTGGCTGGTGATGAAAATGCTTCCTACCATATTTATTCCTTGCTGAGTATGCTTCCTTGCAATGAGAACTACAATTTCAGTGATGTAAGACCACGTCAGCCTCACAGGCTCACACTCCTGTAACAATAATAACCTAATGTGGTTCTCATCAACCCAATCGCTTCTGTCCAGTAGCTCTCCCCTTTAGGAGTCACAGATATCCAGGCTAGTAGCACGTATCAGGTAAGGAACAGAAATAAATAACTGACTTGGTGAAGTTGTCAGGTGTCCTAAAATGATACAGTTCTGCAATGGCAGATGATGAACTTACCGGAATTTTTGCACAGCACCAACAAGACTGACTTTCTTCTTACCTTCTGTTTTCACAGCCTGTATAGCATCAGCTTATACCACTATTCTTCCCTCACCTTGGCAAGCTGTCTCAGAAAAGTACATAAATTAGAACCTCTACGGAGGGCCACATATTTTGTGTCTAGAAACAGGTTGAAATCTTCACAGCGGCTTGCCTCCATCCTAAAAGAAAAAAAAAAATCTCGCCTTCACTTTCATCTCAAGAGTCCCTGCCAGCAAAATGTGAATTACATGTAGTACCCACATCCTGGACTCCTGAGCCCTAGAAGAGCAGGACACATGAGACCACTTACTTAGTCCTACTTTGTCCTGACACTGGGATATATGAACCTCAAATGGAAGATGAGTCAGGAACAAAACCAGCAAAAACAATGCTGTCTGTCAGGTCTGCCTGTCACAGATAGGAGCTTCTTTGACACTGCTGCAAAGCTAACAGAAGGGACATTCACAGCATGCACACACTTTTCAGCCTCCTCCCCCCACCTCTCCTCTCTTTGAAAAGCCAGAGCTCTTTGCATCTCTACTGCACACACAGCTTCAATGATGCTCAGTTTCTTTGCTTCCACACTGATATTTTGCAGATCCTTAATAACCCCTTATTAAACAAAAAAGTGCTGTTTCATACATGCTAATGAAAAAAGCATAACGTTAGCTCAAGGAGCGGGAAGTACAGCTCCGCAATGAAGCACTTTGCCAGAATACCTCGGTATTCACATGGGCACGTGAAATACATACTCGAGGACAAAGTAATAACAAAATCATATTCACATGCAAGGACATCTGAGCATACATGGCATATAATGAACTTGTGTTTAAACATCTGAATTGAGTGCCTCCGCTTAAAATGCTATGAAGGGATTAAGCCAAAAGAGTCATGTGGCAGTGACTCAAGAAGAAAGATAAACCACAGTCATTTAGGCCCCAGTTTCCCCCAGACCTTAGCTTCAGCTGCTCAGGCTTCATTTACATTACCACATCTTGTGCTTCAGCTATTAACAGCATACTACATTGTGACTGGCCTTTTGTGGGGACACAAAAAGAACGAGTGGTCACAAGGAAACCTTTATGCCTCTTCCACAGTTGCACAGGAGACCCGGTCCTTGCAACCCACAGCTGTATAGGGCGTTTCAGAGTTAATAATGCCAGCAGCAGAACACTTTTCAAAGGAAAGTGGAGCAGAAGGGAGGGCAGTTAAAGCTCTGCTCTCTTTCTCTCACATTAGCTACCAAACTAAACAGAGGGAGTTTATGCTATACCCCCACAAAGGAGACGTACAAACTACTTGTCATTGGAGAAACCCTTTCCATGACACTGACACTTTCCGTCTGCCCTTGAGAGCTGACAGGCACAACAGTTTCAGGAATTACCAGCGCTGCAGTGCACCTGCAGCTCCCCCATGATTTTGCTGTGCCCTTGATAGTGTCGGGAGAATAGGCATCACACAGGATATATGCTGGATTTATTTATGGCATTTTTAAGCATTGGACATCATGCATGATGCTTAATAAGAAATAAACTATGCCTGGAAGAGGTTATTTGTTACATATTCATTCATTCGCTGCCTCAAAAAAAATCACAAAGGGTATTTTAAAAGGAATATAAAAAGCCTTATTCACACTCAAATCAGAGAGTCCATCAGCATGCCTAACTAGCCAATTTGTGCCACTGAATTTGTTCTAAATGTCAAACTTTATGAAAGAGCAATCTGGAAAGTTAGAACTGAAAGCCCCAGTTCTGAGCATGTTTTTACTAAGGATATGCTTATGTTTTGTAATATGAGGTGTAAGCCCCACAGAAGAATTGCTCACCACCTGCAGTAAAAAGGATAAAAGAAGAAATACGGGATGATGTTAGAAAACCAAAATTCTCCTGATGCAGAGAGAATTAAAAGGACTATTTTAAATAAGGCTGAACGTGTCCCGCATGCAGAAAATACTTTCGTGTCCGAGAGAAAGAGCCGGCAGGTGTCAGCCTTGCTTTATACAACCAGCCTCTCCCTGGCTCACGAGAAAATTCCTGCACATTTGTTTGATCTGCTTATTAATATCTACAGTAATTCTTTTCTGAGGAGTAACAGTTACACAAGTTAAGTGTGTTATCAAATAAGTCTATAACCAGCAATATCTATATAGGGTAAAATGTTGAAACAGCTGTTACCATAGCAACTGCTGCATCAGATGGATTATAACTAGGTGATTGAGCAGACTGGAGCAACTTCCTGATGAGAAATGCAATTAATACGTCAGTATTTGTAGGCAGAAGCTAAACAGCAGTTCCTCTGAGCTGGCAGTCTCATTTCACATGTGATGTTTTTCTCCAAAAGAGAAATGGTGTACATAATACCTTTATGCTTCCTTCACATTTATATGGATGCCAGTTTTCAAGGCATTCACAGGAGAAACACATTTATTTTCCTCATACCAAATTCTAACTGGTGAAATGATATGTAGGCTTTCATTCAGCATGTCCACATCACACAGGTAGCATTTTGTAATGCCAGTGATCACTCTGCTGTGTCACAACATGCAAACAAACTATAGTGCTTCCCTAATTAAAAATGCATGGAATATAACTTTTAAGATATGGCTTTATAAAGACAAAGTGCTGTAACACACTCTGTATGCTAAGGGTGAAAACAGCCCGGTCCTTGTACAATTTAGTTTCTGAAAGGCTCCTTTTCCTCTTCTATGCTGCAATTTCCACTGCATTCTAAATTCCTAGGGATGCTGTCATCCGTTCTGATGGGTACAACACTCCATCTTGTTTATTTCCAATGTTCTTTCCAATGATCTTTTAAACCCACTCCCCACCCCCCCATATAGTCCAACCCACAGGAAGCACCTGTAAGGAATAAAGCAAAAATGTGTCTATGGAAGAATCATGACTTTTCATTTTCTTATCTGCTTTAAGTCATGCCATAATTTGACATAGGGACTTGGAGTAATTTCTTCCGATATCCTCAAATGATTTTTGGCCTATCCTCATATGAAAGTGTCCTTTGGGTCCCATACTTTAAAACCCTTTAATCTGCTTCAACCAAAAAACCTCAAAATGTTAGTCAATACTCAAGCCATCTTGATTCCATTTGAAAAAGAAATGTAATACATGACTCAGATTATTTCCATCGTCTCATACTTTTTATAACAAATGCATACAAAGGACATACATAAATACCTCAGAAGCTGGTATGAATATATTGGAAGGGCTTCCCACTTACAAATTTTCAAGTCTGGATTTTCAAAATAAGCTTCCCTCTCTCTCATATGACTTCCACCCAGGACTACATTCTCAATTTCCCTCATTCTCTCATTATTCTTATTTTCCATTCTTATTTATTTTTAGGGCCTTGTACCAACAGTTTCTTCTGCTTTGTTTATCATTAAAAAGAGGAAAATTCAATGACTTACCCATTTAGAATAAAGCAGAATTAATGTAGTAATACATACCTAACAATAATTTTGAGGTCAGCCAACAAGTAACACCATCAAGCAGAGCAACATCCTGTGTCACACGGGATATGGCCAAAGTAGATGTTCATAGTACGCATATACTCAATACGAAGCCTGAGACTGTCACGAGCAAAGCAGTGACAGTATATGACCTCTGAAAAGATGTGGTTTTCTTAGAGCCTGTGTATCAGTGCCTCCTCATTACTCCAGTTCTGCGAATTTGGAGGGTTTTCCGTGCAACCACATGCACTAAAAATAGCCTTTAAAATTGATTTGCTAGATTTTGATTGGTGGATATTGCAGTTAGGTGGGATCTAGAGGCATAGGAGAGACAGATTAGACTAACAGGACACTGGACTGAGACTCGGCTAGCTGAGGCTGAAGAGACTTGCCTTCTATTTCAGCCTTCTCACGGCTTCTGTTAAGATTATTGAAAGACAGATATTACTTTTGATTTTATTTACACCATGTTTACACAGCAAAGACCATACATATATTGTCAGGACACCTGAGTGCTCCGGCAATGCAGGTATTCTGCTAACAATTACCACAACATTATTAATAAATCATAGATACCATGGCAAATATCAATTCACTGAAGCTTTACAGTTTTGGTCATACAAGCAAGGCCATCCATCTCATGCTTTATTGATTGTTAAATTATTTTTTTTACAATGTTACATTAAATATTTCCTGAAATCAGACAATTTGTCCAAGTTTCCTTTTCAGTTCCCTTTATGTAATGAAAGAACCAGGTAAAAATGTGTTTAATTTTTAAAGAAATAATTTCAAAACCTAGTCATATTAGGATTTCATGTGGGGAATTGCTGCCTGTACATTAGAATGCAATGAAGGAGTTAATTAATTGTCATATTTTAAATGTCAATGCAGTTTCACCACATCTAAATTTATGGACCTTAGAAGTGAAAGATGTTGATTTCAGTACACTAAAGCATACAAGGGGCTCTTATTATGCAAGTTATTACGAACACATGTAGTTTCATTTGGATTTGTACATGATATAAGACCAGAAGAAAGTTGAATCAAATCAAATAGGTGATTCCGTTGAAGATAAAATATTTTTCAATCATGTTGGCAACGATACTAATGAATAAGAGGATAAATGTATAAATTCTAACTATTCTTTGGGCATATTTAAACCGTGCAGTCCAAAGACTGAACACGGAGGCAGTAGCATAGCTAGGCAGCAAGGGAACCAGAGCAGTATCAAGATGCTATCAAAATGCTGCCTCTGTGCTAACCAGTCCTTTTTTATTAGCTTAGAAGTCAGGCCAGCCTACAGGACGACAGCTTAACATGCCATCACCAAGTATCTCTCAGCTTGGTGCACTATACAGAGTTCACACACAAGCACAAGCCAGCACAAGACTGCGCATTTCCAACAAGCTCCACTCTGCTTTCGAGACATACCCAAAGAAACAAGTTTTGCTGGGCTGACGCTATGGAGTACCATCTGAACAAGTACAAACTGGCAATTACTAGTACCTCCTACTTTTTATCGACAGAAAAATCAAAGTCGTCATCTTATATCCACTTGTTCTTGTCAGCTAAAAATGTTCACCATGTCAACACTGAAGGTCTGGCAAAATTCGGGGGCAGGCTAATAGGCCTCTTTAACCAGCTGCTTAGATATTTTGCTACATCATTTCAGCCCAAAGATCTGTCATAATCTGCTGCTATTTCCTGTGCTGTAATTATGAATCTTACATCTGGACAATCTACTGCTCCAGCTCTTTCCTCACTTTTTTTTTTAATTGGATGTTTTTTGAGATGTAGTTTTTAGAAATACGCTGGTATCTATGGACCACATTTTTCAGCTTGTGTAAAGTTATGTAGGTATGGGGCTTCTTTAAAAGCTTAAATTGCAGAAAGCCTTAGATTTGTCCTAGCAGCTGGTTACCTAACTGTCTTTTGTGCCTTTGAAAATATCCTGTGGGGCCCCATATTTTCTTTTCTAATTATTTAAAACAGTTTGGGCCTGAGCCAACGTGGTTCATTACCAGGCACTCAACCAGGTTCTTCATGTAAAATTCAAATGTCTTTATAAACACAAGGCTAGCAAGAGCAAAGACGATGTTAGGAAACCAGGTTTCCTTTGGATCAGTCACAATCTCCTCTGAATTAAAAAATTCCAACCAGAAATGGAACACAGCTAATTATTTTTATAACATTGTCATTTTCCATTTTCTCTGTGTGGCACCTTGCATATGAGAATCCAAAGCGTCGTACTAAAACTCGGTATTCCTCTATGACTGCAGTCAATCCAAAAATCATAAAGGCTTTACTTTTTGGAAACAAAGTTAAAATTAATGAAGTCCAGAAAAGGTGATGGGTAGATGAATGGGTACTCTTACAGCACAACGGTAATAAAGGTAATAAAGGCAAAAGTTACTTTTATGGTAAGGGGAAAAATGGTAAGCTTCTGTTTAACACGCACTTCTCACAAAAACAGACAAACTGGCAGGTGGTGTGAGGAAAGGGCTAGAGAAAATTACCAAACATATCAGAAGGCTGTTAGATAAGCCACAGAAATAGCGTTCTCTTGCTGTGTTAGGTGTGCATCTGATCATACACAGCGTCTCAAGAAGACCACTGCAGCGTTACAGGGGATTCAGAGAAGAATGAAAGAAATAAAAGAGAGGAGATTTACAAAGGGAGACAGAAAATACTGATACTGCTTTTCTTAGAAAGGAAATGAACAAAGAGTTATAGAAAAGGCACATCAATTCTACGTCCTAGTAACCCTAACCATGTTTACATACTAGCGATATTAGGGTTATTAATGGTCAATATGAGCAACAAACAGGTAGAAGTAAGAAAACATCATGGTTATAGTCTTAAATCGAGGGATCAGGGATCAGGTTGAGATCTGTATGAGACCTGCAACTAGCTCCTGTACAGCTTTTTGCATCTTCCCCTAGTGCTGGCCATGGTTAGACACAGGACAGCATACAGGTCTCATCCAGTAGTGCAATTTCTTTGCTTCTTCTGTCAATGGACACAGTCTATGAAAATGTGAAAATGGGCATATTCCCAAGGCTATAAACTGGAGTCGTTAAAATGAGGAAATTGCAGTTACAACACTACTCAAGTCTGACTAACTTTCATTCCTGAAAAACAGAACTTAAAAGTCATTCTCAGTACATCCCGCTTC
The DNA here is from genome assembly GCA_009769605.1 of Bucorvus abyssinicus. Taxonomy (NCBI): domain Eukaryota; kingdom Metazoa; phylum Chordata; class Aves; order Bucerotiformes; family Bucorvidae; genus Bucorvus; species Bucorvus abyssinicus. The sequence continues at coordinate 27,891,321 of CM020028.1, read as the reverse complement.
TCCGTTTAGTGCAGTCATTCCTTCTAGCTCTGTATCTCCAAAATGCCTTGGATAAAACCTGCAGGAACCAAACCAACAGCATTAGCTCATCACCACACTCTATAGTCAATGAGTTGAGTAATGCATACCTTTTGAAAATGTACGTTTAGAGCCCTTGCAGATGAGCTGCATAACACAAGCCATTAAACACAACTCTACTGATCTAATTTCATTATTTTCAGCAGACTGGAGTTCAGAAATTATGAGCTCCACTAATGAATACCTACCACAGGAAAAGATGGCTATAACTGACTAAATCTTTGTTGACAACACCAAAGATGAGATGTTTCTCATTACAGGTAAAGGCTTACCATAACGTAAGTCTATGTTAATGCAAAACATTTATAGCCTAGTTTTGTTTAAAGAGCCAATATGCAGAAATTGAATAATTCTTTCACACTGATATACTTCTGCTTTCTAGTGATAGGGTTAGTGAATGATATCTTTCTGGAAAAGTATACAAGGCCATAAGTTTAAACACTGCCAGAATAATAAGTTCATATTTGTATGCTGAAATAGAAAGGAGCACTTTCATACATTGCCATTTTTTTCAGAAGAGGTGGAGAGAACTAAGCCATACAAAGCAATCATTTCCTCACCACAAAACAGTATTATTTCTTCTTGGCAACAAGGGGCCTATGGAGTTCCCTTCCTTCACAGAAGTTAACTTGGAACAAAGGAAAATTCATGTTACAAGGATATGCAAGCTGCAGAACCACAACAGTGCACCTAATCTTGCCTCCCATCAATGCCAAATATCAGGACTTCTTTCAATAATTTCCTACTGAACTTGCATATAAGCTTTATAAAAGAAAGACCTACAGCCCTCCACACTTGCCTGACACATTAAGGATCACTGAATGTCTTTTGACTGTTTTGTTGTTTGATTATTCTCGCTTCATGGATCAAATTCTGTCTTCAGCTAGAAACATATACCTGAAACAATTAAGTCCATTCATGTCACATTTATAGCGATGTAATAGAAGAATTTGGCTTTGATGTGATGGAAGAGGAAGTAAGTAGCAGTGTATACACATTTCTACAACACTGAAATATATGGGGTTTTTTAATGATAAAGTTTGTTTTGTGCTTTTGAGCTACATTATAAGGTAAATTAATGCTATCTTCTCCAAAGGCTGTACCCAGTTGACATGACTGTATCATTAGAAGTAAAATCCTGGTATGACTGAAGCTGGTAGAAAGACATTTACATTACTGCTCTTTGGAAACCTGCCTATCAAATCTGATTATACCTGGGTGCAGCACAGCCATTTTAGGACGCATTATGTGGTAGGTGTTCTGTTTCATTGAGTGCCAGGCAGGGCATAGTGGTGTTCAGAGATTTGAACCATGTGATTGATTAATAGTTCTATTAAGAAGGAATAATGTTCCTACACTTAAAGCACTTCATCATAATTAAGTCATACTGCAGAATAGATAATAGACATTTCCTGTATAATATCTGAGGTAAGACCTCTGTCATGAGGTAAGTATATACATGTACTAGTTAAGACACACGCATATGAAGCAGCACATCAGCCCCATTCTCTAGGCTTTCAAGATGCCCCTATATGGCAGCTTTGCCTTCAAGTGTATCAGCTGTTCCCTCCATTTTGGTTGCAGGCATGAACTTGCTGACGGTGTTCACCCCATCATCCAGGCTATTAATTGTTTAAAGTCAATCTTAGCCCAGGATCAACCTCAGAAAAGCTACACTAGTGGCTACATGAACATTAAACCACTTTAAACCACTGACTCTTTGAGCCCAGTGGTTAAGCCAGTTTTAGCAGGCTTTATCTCTAAAAGTATTAAGATGATCCATGGTTTTGATAATTCAAGATGAAAATGAAACTACTGTGCTTTCACAATAAACAAAATAATATGATTTGTCAAAAATTACATGCATATTTTAAGTCTTCTTACTAACAGTATTTGTGGAGTTTAAGAGTATTTTTCAAAGCCTGCATGAGCAGAGAAACTGATTCTCAAGATTTAATGTATATTCCAAGTAAACATTGATGTCTCTTCAGCAGGAATGAGCTGTGCTACAGCACATCAACCTAGTGAGCAAGATGGTTTCATTGTCCACAACATTTTCATCTTTGTTAACTGTTTTAAGGATATCAAAATGCTTCTCACAGAACCAGACTGAAGATAATCTCGTGAGCAATATAAAGGAAATATACTGATCTTTAGTTATGTGGAATATACATATATGTAACATAAAAAAAAAAAAAGGAACAGCACAAACAGAAAATATTGACTCTCTGTGAGAGCACAGCTCATCTTGTGGGACAAATGATCCATGCTGTTCCCAGAAGAGGAGGGGAAAAAAAATCATTGCTAAATGACAGGTGTAGCAGTATTGACAAACAAATACTTTCTCTATTTAGAAGAACACTTCAACCCTTTTTCCTTGGTTCAGCTTAATAATATTGCTATGGTGAGGTGAAGTGCTTTTCAAAACCATAGTATGAAAAGGGTTGGAAAATAGAATTTTCAATAATAACTTATATTTTCCATAACTTTTTTAAAAAATTTGACTTACACTTTAAAAAACAAAGTGGTTTAATTTTCAAATGCAAAGATGTACTGAAGTTGGACTAAGCAGTATTTTCAGAATAGCAGCCTCCACAACTCCTGTTGGGGCAACTAAAAAAAAAAAGGAAAGAAAATTATTAATTATTGATAGTGATATTTCCCTCAGATAGGAGATCTCAGGATATTAGAAGATGAAACTTCACCAATGTTCTGTGGCTCAATTTCAAAAAATGCCACACTTTTTTCTATTAGACTGTAAAAATAATATAAACTCCTTATGTTATAAGGAACTGAAAAATATCTTCTATCTCAAAGTGGTTTGAGGGCAATGAGATTATACAGCACTGGAGGATCTTATTTAATCCATGATGCTTGGTTTTACTACCATTTTATCAAGAATTTTACTTTCATTTTTACCAAGAATTCTTTGGCACATGTTACAAATGCTTATCAAGCACAATGACTTTAGTGTCCTTTCAAGCAAACATCAGAATACTTTTCAAAATTGAACATTAACATGTTTCAGAAAAAAAATCAACTATTTTAAATTATCTGCTGTTTGGATTCTTCAGGGGGCTCAGTAGGAACCTGAAATACCAAGTCATAGTATTACTTGGTAACAAGTATCTATTATGGATGTTACCTTCAGAAAATTCAATAAGTATATATTTTAATAGAGAAGTGTATATATGATATATGAGTGATTGCAAGTAAATCAATCTCTGTAGTTGCTTGCAAGATTTATGTGCTACGAGATTTATGTTTTGACGTGTAGAATTATTCTCACACTTCTAAGAATAAGCAATATCTACAGTTCACAGTGTAACAGCTGGGGTTTTTTTTAAATAGACTTTATTCTTCCTAACATATGAAACATTTCCAGAAAAGCTTTAAAAATTACGTGACTCATATTCTTAATGGACAAGAAAATTTTAATAATGTAATTGTTTCAAGATTTTCTCTTTTAGATGGAAAAACTGTCACGAACGCATCAAAGAGAACATAGTAACATCTGGGAGCTTCAGACTGCAATACTGTATTACTGTCTTCTAAAGAATTGTACTTAACAGAAAAAGTGCCACTCAGTTCATATTACCACTGTGCAAACCTATTAAACTAAGAACTATTTTGTTGACACAGCCTCCTCCCAAGAAGTTTTATTTATTAAATGTAGTTTCTGTTAGTACCCTGCTCCCTTCTCATCCCCAGCCTTCTGGAAAACGCAAGCATATCTTATGAATTTCTAGCCTCTGAAAACATTGGAAGGAAGATGGGATGGTTAAAGGCAGTGGTAAATCATTGTAAGAACCCTTGGCCAGGTCCACCACAGGCTTTTTTTGACAAATCATTGTATCTAATTGTGTCTCAATTTCTCATTTATGAAGTGGGAAAAATGATTTTCGTTGTCTCTCTCTCATTTTGCATTTTCTTTCAGACTGCAAGCCTCTTTGGGAAAGAAATTACTATTTGGAACATGTAGGTATAGTGGACAAATCTACAGGGTTTGGGTTTCTGCGGGATTTATTTGATAATACTGCTGCAGACTACAACAAAATAAATTTATAGCATACTGCAGGGGCTGGATTGCTTACCCAAGTCCACAGTAGATTAAAATAACCTCAATTCAAGTATATCTGCATTTCACAATACAACTGATGATTGCAGGTGCTCTGTGTGTGTGTGTGTGTGTGTGTGTGTGTTAAACATATTAATTTCAAGTAAATACTTTAAAAGGAGATTTTTATTATTACTATTATTATTATTATTAGCATTATTCTCAGATGGAAATCAGTGCAAATTGCCACCATGCCAGTTCTCATCTTCCTACTGTCTACTTACCTTTATTAATGCGGGGAAAGGGGTGCCGGCATTGCAAAATGCAGCCCTGCTCCTGGAGCTAAGCCATGTCAATCAACACCTCTTTGAATAAACCTCTAAAAAGCAGCAACCCATGTTGCACGGTTTTCATTTTCAGCGTAAGGACAAAAAAGAGAGAACTGTGAACAGTCACCTCAAACCCGGGACAGTGAAAAAATCTTCCGCACGGCAGGGAGCCTTTTCACTTCGTCGATTACTGGCAGGGGTGGTAAGAAGAGCTGCCAAAAGGAAGGGATGCAGAGCGGCTGAAGCCCCCAACTCTGCACGGAGAGAGACTAGCCACTGGTGAGGGGCAGAAAAGGTTTCAAGTGCCAAGAAACGGAGGCTCCGCTGGAATGCAGGACACCTAAAACATCCCCCGGAGATTCGGTAAATCTCACATTCTGCAGCTGGGGAGAGCAGAGAGACAAGACGACCCCTGGGAACCTGGTAACTCTTAAGCTTTCCAGCCCCACAGAGAAAGACTACACATTGCCGAGGAAGTTTGTCCTGAAGAGTTCAACTTTGAACTGATATCTATGAGGTTAAAAGAACTGTGTTCCCCCATTCCAGGTTTATCCTCTCCTTTCCTCGCCCCCTCTCTGGTGCAGACCGCATGTGAGGGTTTATAATGGGTTGTAGATGGAATGGGTGGAATCTATATATATACGTATATACCTATTTATGTATGTAATACCATCATTCTCTCTTTCCTATTTCTGTCCTACCCAAATTTAAGTGATTGATTCATGGTTCTCCTTGTTCTTGAATTAAATTACTTCTCGTTCACCTCCTTAAATCCGAGCCTGTTATGCTGTTTTTAATTTAACCGCAGCCACAAGCCCCGTTGTTTCTTCCCAGCTCGTACACTTTAGTCCTTTTGTTTAGCTCCAGACGGAGATAACCTCTCTCTCCCTGAAGGTGATGTGTCGCTTCACAACCTTTTGGTTCTGTTAAACTGCCACACCTGTTTCTTGAAGGCCTTGCTAATTCTCTGGTGAATTTCCACACCATCAACTCCATCTAAAACACGGATCAACTAACACAGCTCTTTTAATTCAAAATGTATGAAAAATAGATAGTCACTCCACGTGCTCCATCCTCGTCATTCAAAGGAGAAGTATTTGACAGGAAAGAGTACTTCATGTGCTGTTTGCAAGAGTGTCCGAGGATTTGATAAGGACAATAAGGGAGAGAAATAGTGTGGAAGAAAGTACAATAACAGCAATGTTCAGTGTCAACCAGACAAGAGGAAAGAGAAGTATTGCACAACTCACTGATCATGAATTGCCAAAACCAGTACATTTAACCTCCACTTGGACAGCAACATTAGAAGTTAGGACTTTGGACAATCCCCCTAAGTCAAAACAATCCTGCACACAGAAGAAGCCAGGCAAGCCCTTGTGCTCACAACTGTTTCATTTTAAGTCCACAGATGTATAGGAAAGTAACAGAGACTAAACGTCATGAAAGCCACTATTACAGGCTGACTCCAATTTTGCATAGTTCTGGTCCTACCTTGATGGTCAGAGATGCTGGCACGACTCCAACCAGGACGCATCCAATTCTAAACCTGGCTGTCATTTCAGCAGCTTCATTATCTCAGTATCACTATTTCAGTTTATGAAAGCAGAAACAAATCATTAATTAATTAAATCTCTGAGGCTGCCAACAGGCTAAAGGTTTTCAGCAGATCACTAAGCTGGAATCATGTTTATCACAGACACAAGTGGCTGTGAGAAACGAGCAAAACCTCACAAAAGAGATTCAGGACAGACCCCACAATGAGGCACTTAATTTTATTACCTTCTAGCAAGACCGGGTGTCTAACTAGTAGGCACACCTTGTCAGAGCAATATATGAATTTTTATACCCTATTCCCGGCCTCGAAAGCCCTACCTTGTTTCCCCATTGGCTGGGTACTCCAAAGTTTACAGAGTAACCCGACACACCTTCTACATGTTATAGTATATATCCGTTCATACGTCGCATGTCTTGTTATCGCAAGATTATGCCTCCCCTGGGAGGAGAAGTTAATATTCAATACCTTATTAAGCAAGCGCAGTATTGCTTCAAAAGACCCCATCCATCTCAAACAACCCTAGCTGACAGATTTAAGGTTTTATAATCTCCTGTCTAGCACTTCCCTCCTTTAATTGCTCTCTGGTTTCTCTTTTATCCTACAAGACAATCTCCTGCTTACCTTACCAGGTTCTTATCATGCAAGAACAACATTCTGTGTCTCACAGTGGCCAAGCAGTGCTTACATTAACATAATTTCCTCAGCTGTTCACTAGAATTGGACTACATTAGCCACTCTCTAATCTGCTTGCAGGAATATAACACCCTAACTAGAGTCTCGTCCAATCTGTATGGATTGGCTCCTTCAGTTGATATTGTTAATGCCCAAAAGAATATGCTCTAGCTTCCACTGGCTTTTCATCTACAGGTCTGTCACAAAAACAATGCAAACTACATGTCTCAGCGCTGAATTATCTTACTATAGGAATAAATACAAAACAGTAGAACAAACTGAAGAATTAAACCCCAATAAACCAGATAGATAATTTTGCTAAGAAATTTGAAAGCAGATTAAAGATTGAAAAGCCATTGATAAACTGAGTAGTGATCCAGACACTGGGAGCAGTGTGGCAAGAAAAATAAAAGACAAGCAGATAGGTCAGAAAGGACACAAAAGACTGAATATATTCATATAAGGGACTGAAGGAAGTTTAAGGGGAGCATCATTTCCCTCTCCTTGATTTCTAAATTTTGAGCAGAAACGCAAACAGGCAGTGACTGTGTCCATAAAACACCGTATGAAATGTTTGTACTTCCTTATGTGGATGAGAAACAGAGAGCAAGTAACATGTTATAGGAAGATTAAAAATCATCTTAGTGTGTGAAAGTTCAGCCATCAGTTAATAATAATGTACAGTCCAGGGAAGATGAGAACCCTTCAATGTCATTTCTGGGATATCTGGTACTACGCGAATTTCTGAAGTAACCAATTCACAGATACATCTAAATGGGGGATAGAATTACAGCACATGCAAATCTCAAGGAAATAATATTAAAAAGGGAAAATTACCATTCCTATTGCTTCAACTGACAAACAGCTCACTACCACTGGGCTTCCAAAATACTTGAATTTCCAGTTTATACTCTCCTGCTCCTGATGGTTTTCTATTTTCTTATCTTAAATTCTGTCTTCTTACTTAAAGAAATATAATAACCTAGGTTTGTGTCCTGGGTTCGGCTAGAATAGAGTTAATTTCCAGGATAGCCAGACCAAACCAGCCAATGGTATATTTGATACCATATGGACATCATGCCCAGTATATGTTTAAGGGGGGAGCTAGCGGCAAGCACAGGCAGTTGCAAACAGCGTTAGAGCGCAGTGCAGCAGGGCTCCGCTCAGCTGCAGCAGTAAGCAGTGCATTGTACATCACTCGCTTTGTTATTGTTTCATCTCTTTTTGTGTTGTTTCAGGTAACTCTCCTTATCTTAACCCACTGGCTTTACCATTCATTCTCTCCTCCCCTGACCTGGGGGAGTAGCAGTGTGAGAGTGGCTGCTGGTGCTTGGTTGCCAGCTGGGTTTAAACCAGATGATGCCATTTGAAAGAACTGAAAGGCAGCAAAAAGCAACAATTTGCTCTCAGAGGAGGTTTATCTCCTCCAAGAGGTAAACAAAAGAAACTAAAGTGTTCAAGTTGGGAATGAATGGAGGGCTTAACGCACCACTTACAGCCGTGGGCAAAGAAAAGCAGGCTTGAATAGGGAGGAAACGAAATTTAATTTAATCCAAAACAACGAAAACCACAAATTATCACTTAAATTGGGGTAGGAGAGAAAGAAAGAGAGAACAGTGATGTTAAATACATAAATATATATATATATACACACCTTCCTTCCACTCCACACGTCCAACTTACTCTGAACCTTCACACGCGGTCGGCACCAGAGGTGGGGGTTAAACAGGAATGGAAAGGCTCAGTCCTTTTAACCTCTTGCATTAAGTTCCAAGTTGATTTATTTTGGGACAAGCTTCCTTTGCATGTGGGAAGGGGGTGTGCACCCCTTGGGCTGACGGCTCCAGCATTGCGCTTGGCCCAGCTGCAAAACCGGGTTTCCAGGGGATGTTCTGGGTCCCTCTCCACATTCCAGCAGGCCTCCATTCTTGGCGCTTTGACCCTTTTTCTCATCCCTTGCCAGCAGTTATTCTCGGTGCAGGCTTGGGGTGGAATTCCAGGTTTCTTGCCTCTCAGTGCCTCTTCTTTTCCACCCCCATCAGTAACCAGCAAAGTAAAAAGTCTACCTGCCACTCAGAAGATCTTTACTGTCCCAGTGTAGTGAAGAAAGGTTCTTGTTGCTGAGGTGAGTGTTTCAGGGGTTCTCTCTTTTCTGAACCAAAAACGCACCCCAAAAGAAGCAACATGATCATCTCTTCTTTTATAGTGTTATTCAGAGGTGTTGATCGACACGGCTTGGCTCCAGGGGTGGGTACAAAATTGGAGCAGGGTGTGCATTTCGTAACACCAGTTACAGGGGCCGGTACCCCTTCCCCCCCCTACATGCCAAAACAAAGGCAGCAAAACCTCTTTTCAATCCCAAAACAAGGGGGGGGGGGCAGGAGTGGCCCCCCTACCCTGGAGCTGAGATCCTAAACCACAACACCAGGACAGTCCTTTCTGGTGCCCAACATGGGCCACAAAGGGTTGAGATAGCGGACAGATCTGACCCAAGCATCTTAAAACAATTTTGCTATACACACTTTGTGTACCAGTAGACCATGGTCACCATGTTGGTCCACTTCTTTGCGTGGTGGTGTTATGTAAATCCTTATACACGCTATGCTGTGGTGATGTTTGTCATCTCTGGTAGATGGATCAGGACTATTCTCTTGCTATATTTGATACTGTCGACCTATGATACAATTACACCACTGGTTACGAGGTTAACTTGGTAATTGTATACAGCTTTATTAGTAACCTCACCCAATCTATGGGCAAGACAGGGGAAGACACTTTCTCAGCGTTTGAGAATTTTGAATACCCTTGGGATGCCCAAGCCAGTATGCTCTTACGTCTCCTGAAGGTGTCCCAGGTCTTGCTTAGGGTTACACAAAGTTTTTTTAAGAATACCACCCAGAGATCTGCCCTGAGGCTGGAGTTATGAGTGGCAGGGTGTGCACAAGAGTATGGGCAAGTGCCTAGGACAGTGGGCACCTCCAATGCTTTGGAATTTCACCCCTGAGCATATTTCATAGTATGCTATAGTAGCAATGTGCTATAGTAAACATGATGAGACAATGAGTCTCCCTGAGTCAGCTTGTGATTCCAATCTTTATTTGTCCTTTTACAAATTAAATGCAGCTGGGTCAAAGTGTAACACAAGGCTCAGGTGCAGAAAAGATCTTACAAGAAGAGGGCTAAAATTTTTTGCTAGTTCACTCTTTCAAAAGCTCTATGTTTGTGTGATTGAGGGCTTGGAAAGGCAGTTCTCTACCATAAAATGTGACATTTCCAACTGTGGTGTGGTTAATAGTTACGTCTCAGAGGGCTGTACTTTACATGACTCTTACAGCAATTTTTATTATGTCATCCAAACAATCTCAGTTTGCAAGAGGATGTGGAGTTTATAAAACAGAAAAAATTGACTTTTTTAAAGCTCAGTGGATCAACTGCCTAGTTGATTCAAGCAACTAGAGTACTTGGATGCCCAAACAGAGAAAAAATATTAATAACAGAATGAAGACTGCACCATTCTTCAGGGTGTTTCATGCATCCAGCCAGCTTTGCTGAAGAACTAAGCTTGTGAAAAGTAGTAAGTACACCTTATTTCATGCATCACACGCAATAACTGTTTTCTGTAGTTACATTTCTGTATTTCTGCCACACTAAAAATATCTCCATGGGAGATGAAAGGTGCTAGAACAACCAGATGGCACTTGCTTATATTTATAACATTAATGTCTGGTGATAAACTATATGAAACACGATAAAAGATTGAAAAATGTCTGTACTATAGTGAAGAATAAAACTTTTTTTTTTTTTTAGTAATCTCAGCTAAAACTTTAAGACTGTAAACTGGATGATGCTAGAAGTTGTCTGTAACTTGTAAACGTTGGTCTCATGTAAACTGGAAATGACCTAGCCTGAGTCCCTGATTCTAGGTATATTCACACACGTACATAACTGTTGGCATAAAAATAGTTCCATGATTACAAATATGTAATGTTTTTCAGAATCAAGGTTTTTCAGGACTATTTGCCCTCTACCTTACCCTGGGGCAACTAAGAAAAATAATACTTTAAAATTTACCAAATAAAAATCTCCCATTGTGTCTCAGTTCTGCTCCCGCAATGGTTAAAGTACTTCCTTCACATGCTGTGACTTTCTTTTTTCACCCTCCTCTAAGAGACTTGCACAGATAAATCCCATTATAAGACAGGAGTTCTTCAGGTTCACTTTCAAAGAAAAAACTACCAAAAACCAATGCCAGACGTGGGTGAAGGGACCTGGGATCCTCACCCACTGCAGAGAGACCTTTTTTCACTCATTAGCACCGTTTCCCTTTGGAGAGATCAGAAGTAACTCCATGAACATTTTTTCTCTCAAGAACAGTAATTTGTGGAATTTATTTGACTAATCTGATAATACCTCTAATGTAAGTATTTCCACCTTAGCCTGCTACTCTTTCATAGTCAAGGGAACTCATGTCCAGAGAATGATTAAACTCACTGGAAACTAAAATAAATGAGATAAACCTCATCCTGTAATGCACCCTTTTCTATTTACTCTAAAAAGAGCTCTAAATGACCAAGACAGCTTATCAGTGTCTACAGAATAACATCTAAAGGTAAATGAGATATATACTGTCATGTTTCCTGTATGGCAAATTTACAGCTGCTGAAGTGTCATTCCTTTTTCTGCAAGACTGAGGACCCCATTAAGAGATTTGTCTCCCATGAAAATATTTGCTCACTGTTAGTGTGTTTAAACACAAAGACTATCCTATCAGGGTTTCTGTCTGCAGTTCTGGAAAGCAATCCTGTATTTCTTGTCATAAGCCCATTTTAGTTTGTCAGCACACCCTCTGCACTACATATGCCACACTTGGGTATGAGACCTGCTGTTAGTGGTCACACCAGTATCAAATAGGGAAATTATACAAGCTCCCAAAGCTGACCTGAAATTCCTCAGGTTTATAGAGCTGTTAATGAAATTGTCCCTTTTGACTTCTTCAGTGCTCTGGGAGTGTATGCTTAGCTACCTACCCATCAGGATCTCAAATATTTTTCAGAGCTAGTGTCTTGCAGTAAAGTCCCTGTTGCTGAAAATATCTTGCATTTTTGCTCCTAGATGTGCAACTGCCAGTGAAGTAGTTCAGCTACATCTCACAGAAACGCTGAGGCACTGCCATAAGCACTTCAGACCTCTGTAAGGTTCAGCACATGATGTCCTACTACCATCCTCATTTCCACTCCTCTCTTCCATTTTCTACAGTTCCCTCCAGTCTACTTACACCCTTTCCTCAGGCCCTACAACTCAAGCTCATCCCCTCTGCTCCTGCCTCCATTCCGTGTTGTGCTTAAACTGTTTCTCACCTCGCCTGCAATAAAGTGAACGCCTCCCCTTTTAAGTGTGCTGATTTTCACCCTATCTTGCTGCACTGCCTTTTCTCCTTTTACCTGCCACCCATCCAATAAATCGTTTTCAAATGCCACCTGTGAGTTTCCTCCCTCATTTCAAGCTCTGGAATCAGCTTAAAATCCATCTCAAAGACTTTACTCAAAACAGCTCTCACAAAACACCAGATGAGTTTCCACTACCTTGACAACAGCTGCCTATTTACGGCAGCCAAAACATTTTAATATTTCCTTGATGCTCCTCGTGGGACACCTGTGGTCCCCGGCAGGCTGGTGCTGAGGAGAAGGCCTTGGGGGTTTTGGACGAGGAGGTGACAGGAGCCTTGAAAGGGCCCCAAACCGGGGACACTTTCCTACCGCTTTCCCCTCACTCCTTCCCCGCAGCGTGGCCGCGGAATGAAAACGAAACGCACCCGACGCCCGTCACCGCGGACCTGGCGGCGGCCACCACCCTCCCGCCTCGGGGGCTGGGCAGGCGTTGGTGGCAGCTCCGCCCCGCTGCGGGGGCCGCCCGCCCCGGCAGAGGCGGCTCCCTTCGCCGCTGTGACGCCGGCGGCGCTGGAACACCTGGAGGGGCGGCGGCGGCTGCCGCTCGGTCCTACCCTCCGCCGCGGGCAAGGTGAGTGCGGAAAAGGGGGCTCGTTGGGCTCCGTGTTGGATCCTGGCGGGGAAAACGGGTTCCGCCAGCAGCTTGCTGCGGCCGGTGCAGGGCAGGCTCGGGTGGGCGCCGCCTCCCCCGCGGGCTGCCCGCCCGCCTCTTCGGGCAAGGGAGGTGGCGTGGCGGCCGGGCCTGAGGCGCTGGGGCCCGTGAAGGCTTTGCGGCTGGTGTAGCCGGGGCCGGACCTGTCCAGGGGTGAAATTCCCGAGGCACAAGATGGCATCTGCTCCTCCTTGCCTTGGGTTCTTCCTCCCGCCATGCGGTTTATCTCGCCATGACTATCGCATTTATCCGTTTCTGCCTCCCTTCCTCCCGCACATCCCCTCTGGCTCTCCGCCCGCTGGAAGCGGGGAGGTTGGGGAGGAAAACGGCCGCTTCTCTTCAGCGGTTCCAGCTTGGCTGCCAGGCTCCGGGCTGAGGCGCGGGTTGTCCAGCCGCGGTGGTGGCCTCGTTCGGACCCGAGGGATTCGGCCCGGCGGGTTTCAGAGGGGCGGCAGGGCTTCCTGTGGTAAGATCCTGTCAGTTACCAACCAAGCACCGAGGCGTTAACGGCTGGTGAAATTGGAATTAAAAAACACCAGACTTCCGATTTAGCGCTTATATTTTGTGAAAGGTTGATCTTGATAATCAGTTTTGTTCTGCATTCATCCACCTGGCGTGTGAAGGTTGTTTATCTGCTCTAGTCGTTTAGAAGAAGGAAAATAGAAACTTACTTGAAACATCAGGTCAGGTTTTAATAAAAGGGTGAAGAGCACTGCGCTCTTTTATTCATTGGTATCGTTGTGTGTATGTTCAATGCCAAATGTAGGTAAGTCTCCTGTTCCACGCTGGTTTGTGTTGTGCTGATAGCCTCAAGGTCCTGCATGGACTCTCACAGTGGTAACAGTAGGTTTGCTCTAGTTCAAATGTTAAACGTGAAACTGATTTAGGTAACCTTAGGGGTATGTCCTTTAACCCCCTACCCCAAAGTTACATTGTGTAGATATTTTGGATGCTTGGCATGGGAGTTGTTCTTGTTTGGTTGTTTGTAATATTTTGCCGCTGCCTGCAAGCCTTGCTTTAAACCAAGGTGACTGTTTGTTCCAGAAAGCACCTGTTTGTTGGGGTTTTTTCCCTCATGTTTCATTCTGTTATCCTCTTTCGTTCAATTTCTGAGTGGATTTTATTTAATTTGTGTTGGGAGAGGAGCCATGACTCTTGTTCCAGAGCAGACTTGATAACAAACCGTTCTTGTGTTTAGGTCAGGCAAGGCCTATTATAAGGAAAACCTGCGTTTGATTGTAATTCCCAAGTGTTGGGCAGAGAAAATGGGAGGCTGGGTCTTGGAGTCTGCAGTGAAGGCTGTGTTTGGTTATTTGTCTGTCATCTGATTTTTCTGGTAGTCCACCTTTTTTCCTCTTTGTCTATCCAGGGTTCCCAGGGAGTGAGTGGAAGTACCACTTGACAGTGCTGTCTGCCTGGCACTGAGCTAGGAGTTGTGGTTCTTAGGGGCACTTAGCAGGAAGCTCAGGAACATCTCATTTAGACGTTAGCAATTTTTTATGCTGCTGGTCAAAAAGGGTGGCCTGTTAGTTTAAACTACCTTAATGATTTATGTTAATACCACTGAAGAGGAAACTTAGCCAAAAGCCACAGAGATCTTTTGTATAGTAAACTGTCATAACTGGTATAACCAGTCACATTTTTCTCACAACAAGGTCTACTGGAAGATGATGTGGCAGTTAAATGCTGCCAAACCTTGGTCTAAAGTTTCTTTACTGTCAAAACTTCATGGCTGAAACATTGTTTCCAGAAAGGTTCAAACAGTGTACTCAAGAGTTGGATGCTGATAGGTGGCAAATTCCAATTTCTTAATCGAGAAAGAATGACATGTTTTTTAGATAATGGTGATTTATTCTGTTGTGTTTGTGGGAGCTGAAGCTCAAATAGGCATGTTACTGAAGGTTTGCAGGTTCAGGAAGACCAGTTATGACTGTATGGAAGGGGGAAGGTTTCTTTAACAGTTTTCTTTCACAAGATTTTATTATTGGGTTGTGGAGGGAATCACATAGTGCAAAGTAAAATTTGTGTTGAACCCTACTAGAAGGTTGGGTTTTATCCCCTTAGTAGAGTTTCAAGCCCACCCCTCTTTCCTGTTCTTCTGTATTACCCATGCTCTACAGGGCTGCTAAAACACGATGAATTCCCAAGTAACCTTTTCTGGAAAAAAATGAATAATAACAGCTTTTTTCACTCCTCTACTAGTGTTGAAAGTTGTTGGTACGAGTTGGCAGGAAAAAAAAAAGTGCTTATATCTCAGCTAAACTGGAAGTTAAGGAATGTCCTCAAAGGCTCCCTTTAATACTTTTTCTCAGAATCTCCTCCAACAGTGTTACTCTGAAGTAGTTGGTTCTTCAAGATATTTTGGTACTTCTCAACCATAAAATCACTCATAAAGGCAAAATTACACCATGTGATGCAGAAACATTAAAAATACAAAAGCCTGGAGAGTGAAGAATGTTAAACAAAGAGCCAAGCAGTCAAAAACAGTAGAAACATTTGACCTTTTATGTGTTGCTAGTAATAATAGTTGAACAGTCGTTTTTCCTGTGGCTATTGTTAGCCGTGGCAAACTGAGGGGCAATCTGACTGGTTATGCAATTGCTTACGTCAGCCTTGGGAACTGTCTGTTCTGAGTCACTGAAACATTGCTCAGGTTCATCTTGCAAGTAGCTCTAGGAACAGTTGGCTCATGTGCCAGGATCTGAGAACAGTAATATAAAAGCTGAGTGGACTATAGGTCTATCAAGACTATACAGCCTGTACTGACCATGGTGTTTACTCAAAGGGTAGTGAAAGAAGATCACCCTGTTTTGTTGTTTCTGTGCATGCTGAAACTGTTTCGTTAATCAAATCTCTTATCTGGGGATGTGAAATGATCTCCTGAGGGAATCTAGAGAAAATTATTTTCTCCTGTCCCTCCCCCGGCACTGTTTCCCCATGGGTATAATAGCATTGCTTCCTGGCTTCCGCATGGATGACGGAGGAGAGAGGCAGAAAGTTAAGAGTAGTGACTGTGTCAGCAAGTAGGGTATCTGAATGGGAGCCATTAGTTTGAACTTCTAAAACCATATTTGTTCATATTTAGTATAGTGTACATGTGAAAAGAGTTCCATGATTTTTTTGTACAACCACTGCTTTTCTCATAGGTTCTACAAAGGAAAGGTTTCCTAAGATTAAGACTGTAGACTGATTACGAGTAGAATGTGTCGCAAAAACCATCTTCATATTGTTGTTTGTAATCTATGCACAGCAGGTGTTCCATATAGCATTTTTCTTTAATAGTACTCAGCTACTAAGTTTAAAAATACTGTTTTTTAAACTAAGAGAACAAATGTATATTACAAAACAATTTGATAGTCATTTCAGTGAAATGAAGCAAGTCTGCATGTAGAATGAGATTAAATACTGGATTGCATATATCCCCAGTTTTGCTCATTTGCAGTGTGAGGTTAGACCTGCCACTCAACATTTTGTATTCAGATTATTCTTCCATAAAACGCACATTTAGTACTCACGATTCTTAACCTTGTTCTTTTCTAAGGTCAGTAGCTTAGTGTTCTTCATAGATATAAGTGGAACACTAGTAGTCAAGTCTTAAAAGATGTTCCGTGAGGGTAAACTGATACTATTGTGCTCTTATTTCACAAAAAGGAGCTGCAAAATCAGTATAAACTGAAAAAGGAATTCAAAATTAATTTTATGTGTAATTAAATATCTATGTCTTTTTGTAAATGATGAAGCATGCAAGTTAACTTACCTAGGAAGGGCTGTTGTTTGCACTTCAATCTTCCAACTGGGAGTCTACCAGCATTTATTTGAAATATTTTGTTCTGAGACTTCATGTATGATGTCATGACTACATATGCCATTCTTATCAGTGTTTTTGAGATAAACCACTGGTTCTAGGAATTCATCATTCAACTGTTAAAAAAAATAAAAAAAAAAAAAAAAAGAGAAAAACCAAGCCCCAGCTTCAAGTGTCATTTCAATACACGTTATGCTCTAGAAGGAGGGAGATCACTTCCCACTCTACTCAAGTGCTTGTCAGGCCACATCTGGAATACTGTGTTCAGTTTTGGTCCCTGCTATGCAAAAAAGATGTGGAAAGACTGGATAAGGTAGAGAGAAGGGTCACAAAGATGACCAAAGGACTGGGAAGCCTGCCATGTAAGGAAAGGCTGAGAGGACTGGGTTTGTTCAGCCTTGAAAGAAGAACGCTTAGGGGAGACCTTATCACCATGTTCCAGTATTTAAAGGGGGGCTACAAAAAAGATGGAGACTCCATTTTTCCAAGGAGTCACATAGAAGAGACAAGGTGTGATGAGTACAAATTCTTCCTGGGGAGATTCCGACTGGACACAAGAGGAAAAGTTTTCATAAGGGCAATCAACCACTGGAGTAATCTTGTTAGGGAAGTGGTAGATTCCCCAACATTGGTCATTTTTAAGATTCAGCTAGACAGGTGTCTGGCTGTCTTGTCTAGAGTGTGCTTTAGGCAAGAAAGATTGGACCAGATGATCCTTGAGGTCCCTTCCAACTTGGTATTCTATGATTATGCCTGTAAGTTTGACCTCATAGTCTTTGGAGTAATATGATGGGCATATAGTACTAAATAGACACAAAATTGTTTGCTAGAGAGGAATACTAACAGTTAACTTGGTCCTTGAACTTTGTGGGAACAAAACCAGGTTTTAAAACACATGGTGTCATAGTGCCAAATTTCTACTTTTTCGCATTGGCTAAATTTACTTCTAACTACTTGAGTCCTGAAAACCAGTGCAGCTCAGATGGATTGATCTCTTATAAGTAAGCAATAAATTTCCAACGTGCAAATTTGCTCTGTTTATCTGCCACTGTCTTCTATTAACTTGTACATTCCAGACTTGGGAATAGAAACTAAATGATAGCATAAGATAGGGCCCTAGATATCTCCTCTGTTTAGACTACACTAGGAAATTAAGTGGAATGTTTTCCTATGTTAAATCTGTATTCTGAAACATTAGAAGCATGGTAATTGTTTTTGGAATAAAGTAACAACTGTACTCTCTGCTATAGCTATAGAGCGTATTAAGAGTCAGTGTAAAATTCAGTGAAAGACGGGTCTTCACAAACTTAATGTCAATAGTACTACTACTCTTTTTGTTGGATATACTGTTTGCTGACAGGTGCCTAGGTAATGCTACAAAATGACAGAAAAACAATGCAAAACGTCCAGATTTCTTCATACCTTGTGCATGGTTTCTAATGGTGTAAGTCCTTAATCACATAATCTTAGTCAATTAAAATACTTGCTTGTATTACTGTGGTTTGTTCTCCACACAATTTACTAACTTGAAAAAGAAGGAAAGGGAGTGTTTATGTTGGCTTAAATTACCTCCTCGGAAAGCAGACTCCAATTTGTGTATGTTTGTTGTTTTGAGTACATAGCTGGGGGTTTTCCACATGTTGAATTTCGGGTTTAATTTTTTTTTTTAATCCTTTTGAAGGATCAAGACAAATGAATGGAGTAAATTAACTTTTTGTTGGGGTGTCTCATAAACCTTGACAGAGAGGAGAAGGAAATTGGAGAAAATGACTATAGAAATGTTAGTTCCAGAAGTGCTTGCAGTGAAAGAAAGAATTGGTTCCAGTGGGCTTACGGGATGTGGCTGTGTCCCAAGCACAATGTGTTACTCAGTATGCTGCTGATTCTTTTTTTCTCCAGTAATTCAACAGACCACAATGAAATCCCAGATCTAAGAGGAGTGGAGAAGTGCTCTTATTACATGATTTAGCCATGTGGTTCAGGTGTTTCATGCACAACCCATCATTTCTGTGTGCTCAGAGGACAGTGGTGAGGCTCTAGTTCATGTGCTCAGAGCTAGTCTTTGGAGGTTCTATTTGCTGCTTGTATAGGGGCTTAGTATTGAGAGGCTTGTATGGTGATTTAGGCACCACAGTTAGATAATTGAGGTCAAATCGCATGAATTTTTCTCCTCTCTGCTCTCTGAAACAAATGCCATTTTGCCTGTGCTGCT
This sequence comes from Bucorvus abyssinicus, assembly GCA_009769605.1. NCBI lineage: Eukaryota > Metazoa > Chordata > Aves > Bucerotiformes > Bucorvidae > Bucorvus > Bucorvus abyssinicus. The sequence continues at coordinate 27,872,514 of CM020028.1, read as the reverse complement.
TGTAAGAACATCTTTCTAGACAGGAGCTCCTGAAATAGATTGAAAGAGTAATTCAGTTGATAGAACTCCCTTATAAAATTGCTGTATTGCTTCTCCTGAGAAGTTGTGGATAACGTGTAAGATACACGCTTCCCAGGATAAGTAGCAAAGGTGTGAATCCATCTGAGACAAAGGAATAGACAAAAAGTTGTCATGGATGGAAGGAACTGCTAATGCAGCACTTACAGACCAATTCTCCAAACTTTTTGAATTAAAGAAGAAGTGCATCAGCGATTAGTCTAGCAGAATGAAAATACTCCTTGATTTAAAGCTAAGTGTGGATGATTCTGCAGGATTAGAAAATCAGTCGTGAACATTAAGAGCTTTAGAGGAAAAATTAAATCTTGTCATGTGTTATATGGGTATAACTTAAACTCTAGATTCATTTTAGCTGAATTACAGCAGCAGCTATTCATGTAGTTAGGAGTAGGAATACTTGTAAGTCTGTATATAATCTTGTTGCTGAATGCCTATATAGACCCAGACTTCAGTTTTCACTCTTCCTATACTGACAATATGGGTAATTCAGATCAATAGGCTGCTCTATTCTCTCTTGCTTGGGAAAGGTAAAGTGAAACTTCAAAGTGATTTGAAGCTCCTGGTCTGCGTGTTTGTAGGCAAACCAGAGAAGATATAACTGTGCTCTGCCTAATCTTCATTTTCCAGTGAGACTGCCTCTTTCTTTGGAGGCCCATTTACTTGATTCAATTTGATCACAGCTTCCAGGGAGCAGAGTGGGGTAGATAGGTTGTCAGCCAAGAGCTGTTGGAGGCACAGATGGCATTGATTCCCTCACCTAAGCACATTTTCTTCCCTTCAGAGTATTTTGCTTAAATGAACCTATCACTCTTAGCTTTTACAGATAGAACTCCTTAAAACTCTTATTTTTTGTTGTTTAGAACCACTCTATTATTACTGTATTAAAAGTTGCTTGGAAGATTAATAAATAGATAAAGATTTTAATAAAACAGTTACATTAAGCCAATCAACTGCGAGGCATGATTCTGCCATATTTGAAGTCGTAAGTTGTGGGTTTTTTAGGGTGCAGAGAGCCTATTCAGATTTGAGGAACCACAGAACATATTAGCTGCTTTGAAAGAACAGTAAACTGAGAGGGCAGTGCTATCAATGAAAGTGCATTCCCTTCTGTGTCTTTTTTGATGAACACATTACTTTCACATAAGGGTTGCTGAATCCTGCTCTGTCTCTCATTCAGTTCCTTTTTGTTGTTTCTGGATGCATCTCAAAAGAATGTGTTGTTCAGTCTACTGCCTTCCTACATAACTATGCTAGGTCATCTTGGGATGTTAAATTCGATCTGTAGATCTGCATTAATAACATCTTTTGCAGAATTTCAGCTCATCTCTTGGTTCTGAGAAGTTATGATTACATCACAGTTTGTTTTAGATACAGTCTTCACAGTTGAAAAGATTCCTGTTTGATATTTCTGATTGCTTCCTGCTTTATTCTGTAAGATCTGTTAGGTAAGTTAAGAGCAGAGTAAGAGCTATGTAACCAATGTCCAGCCAAGGAGGGATACTTGAATTTGGTGGAAAGATTTTATTTTTAAAAAAATTGATTTCCTCGTAACCTAGGAGAACATTAAGATCTGAACTTCACCATGCTACATGACTCTTCTTATATTTACGCTCACTGGAAAAATTACCTGAGTGACATTGATATACAGAATTGTTTATTATCAATTTAGCTGTTAGAGAGAAGGCACTCATACCCTCTTATGAATAATCTTCAGGTACTACTTATATAAAGCTGTTCAGCTCTTTGGAAACTGGACAACTTATGCTGCAACAACGTATAATATAATAAAGCTAAAAGAGAAGTAGGCATGTACAACTGTTGTACAGAGCATGAGCTGGAAGGTAAGCCTAGGGTATGCTGGAGTTTAAATTACTCAGAACACCATGAAAGCATTTTCCTGTTTGCACAGAAAAGTGTAGATGATATATTCAAATGGTCTTGGAGAATCAAAGGATTTTTCATAGGAATTGAAATGCCATTTGCTGATGAGAGCATATTCCATCAAGTTTCATTCCACTATCATGGCTAATAAAAGATCTCAGTCAGAAGATAGGGAGATGCAGTATGCCAGAAATACCATGAAGTTCTGTGTGCATTCCAGCTATTTTTGGCTTCCAGTGGAAGTAATTTGTGGGTAAAGAGAGAAACTCTGCCACAGATGCAGAGGTGCCATAGCTGTCTCTTTGCAGGGCGATCTTGGTTCCAGCACATTTTGTTAGCTGTGGCAGAGTACTGCGTGAATGCAGATGTACCGCTGGTGAAGCCAGGATGAGTCTAGAAACTGTTCGGCTGTATTTCACAGTGTCTCAAGCTGATATGCTGTGCCAGTCCTCTGGTGTCAGTCTCCAGACAGGGAGGTTTGTGGAACACAATGCTGAGGCTTCTTGGTGGCTCCTCACAGGGTCTGCTAGGGCTCGCTGACTTATGAACCTAGCTGGTTCTGTGTGGGAATGGATGTTTCAGCACTGTGGTCCCTTGTGTTCTGGGCAGGCTTGTTATGAATAGAGCCAGCTTAGTGCTGAAACTGAGGTGGCATCTGTCTGTCTCAAAGCACTGGGAAGCACTTGTAAAATTAGTAGAGCTGTGTGTAGGCTTCTTCAGGAAACCTCAGATCCAGCCCTGCAGCAGTAAATGCGGATTTGCATGCTGTCAGCTGTAATGTAGCACTGCTTTCCCAGAACGTTATAGAGCCACCTACATTTGCTTCCCTCTCTAATATCTGGAGTATCCCTACCTTTTGTTTGTTAAGCTAAAGGCTGTCACGGAGATCACAAGTGTTGCATCAAAGGTAATGGAAACTTTCCAATACAAGTACTTTCCAATGGGGTGGTGAATGCTATTTTTATTTTTTTTAATCAGTGTCAGCGTGATATTATTTATTGAAACTTTTAAAAAAATCTTAATACACTGGGAAGAAAAAAGAAAAAAATCCCTTTTATTAAATACTTGTGGCAAATTAAGATTGTTTTTATATATAAAACTGTATGATAACTGTATGATAAATGTAATTTTGACTCCAGTTTTCAGAGGATATATTGGTGGACTGCAGTTAGTGTCCTGTGCTCCCATTGTAGTCAGCTTTGGCAAAGAGCATCTCTTGTTACTTCCGTTCAGGACATTTATGTCTTGTTCTTAAAAAGCATAACAGAGTTCAAAACCTAAAGTAGTCAAAGGTTACGTGTTTCTTCCTTGGTCTCTCTCTGCAGCCTTGGGGCCAGTGTTTCACATCTGTAACAGTTCTTTGTTAGGTGGTTAAGAAGTGTTCCTTTTAATTCCTAGATACTTCCCTAGGCTGTTTCCTGTCCCCTTTTATTAGCATCTCACTTTTTGTGGCTAGATTTATAACTTTTAGATTTAAGAAAATCTCACTGCTTTCAGCTATCCCAGATGCTTTTAGTAATGTCCTTTGCTACAAATTGAACCAGTATCTTAACCCTCTTTGGTTCCTGGACCTGGAATAGACATTAACAACATGTTAAATGACTGCAGGGACAATTTACATTGTACATGTAGCAATATCTGAAGAATCAAAACTGTTAATGTTAAAAGTTTTGGCTATGAATGAAAATAAACAATATGACTAAAAGCTGAAAATATTGTAGATAACTTTTAGAAAGAAAATACACTATACTTCTTGTGTGTGTGTGTAGCCACAGTGCTCATGGTGCAATGTTATTCTGCCGTCCATTTACACTATTCGTGTGGAAAGTCTTCTGTGCTAAGCCAATGCTAGCAGCAAAATTGCTGCTCTTCAATCTCATCTTTTACATTGTGCAGTTTTTCACAGAATCACATATGTTGGAAGGGAACACTGAGCAGGAAGCTGAGCTATGTAATTTCCAACCAGACTGACTTTGAACGTGACCCCCCCATGCTCGGGACCACGTCCAGCACTTGCCTTACCGGGCACCTTGTTCCAGTGCTTGACCATCCTCATGGTGGAAAAATTACCTGCCTATATTCAGTTGGAATTTCACATGTTATTCCTTGTGTCCATGGTAATTTGTCCTTCCAGTGTGTATCTTTGAGAAGAGTTTGACTGTTTGCTCTACATCTCATTAGGTAGTTGTGGAAAGCAGTAAGGCCTCCTGTTAGCCTGTTCATCTTCTAGTTGAACAAATATATTATGAGATCCAGACCCTGACCAGTGGACCCATTGCAGCATGCCACTGTTTTTCTTGTATGGAGAGCCCAAAACTGGACACTACTCCAGATGTGGTCCCAGAAGAGGCTGTAAGGATTCTATGGGACGCAGTGACAAAGGCATTGCCAAAGTCACTGTACAACATCCACTGCTTTCCCCTCATTCACTAGAGACAATCATCTCGTAGTAGAAGGCAGGTGCATTGGTCAGGCATGATTTACCCTTAATAAATCCATGCTGGCTGTTCCCACTCCCCTACTTGTCTTTCATGTGGCTGGGAATGTCTTCCAGGAGGGTTTTCTCCATGATCTTTCCAGGAACTGAGAGTGAAGTTGATGGGCCTGAAGTTTCCCTGAACCTCTTCACTGTGTTTTTTGAATATGGTGTTTGTCTTTCTCCAGTCATCAGCCACCTCTTTTGATCACCATAATCTCCAAGAGAACAAAGAGAACATAATTGCAATGACGTAAGCCAGCTCCCTCAGCACTCCAAAATCCATCCCATCTGGTCTTAAAGACTTCTGTATGTCCATATGACTTGGGTACCCCTTAATTCAGTCTTTCTGCAATTCTTTCTGTATTCTCTGTCATGCTGTGGGCCTGTCTTTAACCTGTTTTCTGCTGCCACTGTTTTTACAGACCACTTCTTGTGGCCCCTTGCATCCCTTGCTAGGTTCAACCCCAGTGTGGCTGTGGCTTTCCTAACTTTTCCCTGCACACTCAGGCAATGCTTTTGCATTCTGCTGAGTAACCTCTTCCTGCCTCAATCTTCGACGTGCATTAGTTTTGCATGAGTTCATTAAATTTAATGAATCCAGACACTGAGAAAGGTGGAATTCAGCTTCTGAGGCGTAACCGGTTTCTTTATAGAAGTTCCTTGAACAGCATCTGGAATAAATTTGATCCAGGAACATTCTTGATGTGAATTATAGGTGAAATACTGCAAGCCGTATCAAAAGTCTGATTCTTTTTTGAGGAGTGACAGTTCTGTTTTGTCAATACCATTGCTTACTAAGCTCTTGTTGTACAAACTGAGTTCTCATTTAGGACTGAAAGCTAGCTCTGTGCTGGAAATAAAACAGGCCCAGGGATTAAGATTGAGCACTGGGCTGCTGCTCATTCCTGCTGTTTAATTGTGGCAGTCTCCCTGGCATAGGTTTTATCTATACCACCTAGAACTCTCTAGGACTTTTTTCTCTCCTGGCATGTTTTGGGTGCTACCACGTACCAGGAGTCATTGCCAGCAGGCAGTGCCAGTAAGACTCCACTTGTGTTTCCTTCCACCCTAATTGGCCATACAACACTATCCCAGGTCTGGAGTCTCAAACACCTCAAATGCCATCATGTCACACAGTAGGACAGGGATTATATGCCCTCATTTTCATACTGTGAAAACACTGTCCTCATAGCTGTGATACATTCCTCACTTCAAACTAAGAAATCCCCACAAATAGTATCTTAAGGTCATGGGGTGCTATGTAGGGCTCAGAGGAGTATGAGAAGATTCTAGTCAAAATACAAGTTCAGATGTTGAGAAAGTGAGAGCATGAGCTATGCTTGCAAATGAGAACTCTTTAACCATGACCTCGGTTTTTTGGTGTGGGTTGTTTTTTTTTTTGGTGGCGGGGGGTGGTGGTGGGAGAGGGGTCGAGACACACATCTGTTTCCAAGAGAGTCAGGTGGGCATGTACAGTGTGTAAGGTCAGTGCCCTAGACCTGTTCCCCATGTTGGTCAGTTACACTTTGTTCCACGTAATACGCGTGTTATTCTATTCTAGTTAGACTGTTCTTTGCTTCCTGTCAAACTAAGCGTGCTGCTGAATAACTGAGTCATGGATGTGTATACAAGCTAAATCCCATTTTCTTATCTCACTTGCAAACACCCACAGTTGACTTAAGGAGGACCAGTATTAAAGCAGTGAAGGCAACCATAAAGGTATCAGAAAACTGGAGTTAATGTTGCTGGTGCATTATGGCTGTAGAAGCTACAGCAAAGCCATGACCTGTCTATTCTTTATGTAGTCTGATATAAAACATATCAGTGGTGCTGTAACACAAACAAGCTGAAAGAGTTCTTTCTTCCTTTTTGTTTGTTGTTGGCCTTTACACTTAAATACTGTTCTGAAGACATTGTTAAGAATTTTCTCATGGTCTCTCCCGCAGTTGCTTAGGAGCATTTCACAAAAATTCCAGTTCAGGAAGATTTTCTGCTCTGATATAATCTTGCAGCATCTTGTGGAACTTTGCCAGGAATTTTCACAGGTACAGACAGGAGAGGGCTTAGAACTGGAAATCTGGGATTTGGCTCCATTCGCCTCCAAATGGAAATGCATGTGCTTCACAGCTGCAGGAAGCACTCGGGTTGTTTGCATTTCCTTGTTCCGGTTCCCGCAATTTGTTCCAGTCCCTTTTGCCACTCCAGTGCTACCCATACTGTCTGTAAGCAGCACCGTGCTAGCTGTTTCCAGTGTCATGTCTCCCCATTGCAGCCGCTTTTCTCTTTTGCCCACGTTAGTGCCAAAGCTCAGTTTCAGCACCATTACCTTCCTCACTGCTTTTTTCAGTACTAGTTTCTCAGTCAATCAGCTTCACATCTTAGCGCAGCCTGCTAGTGTGTTCCTTCTGTGCCTAGTCATACCAAAAGCCATTTCTCAGCAAGACCATCTGCACAGCTTCTTTTTGGTCTCATCTCCAGTGCCTGCGTTTGCATGCTGGCTGCATGCTGGAGAATAGAGCGCTCTCTGAAAGCAGCAGAGGAGAAGCCAGGTGCTCGTTGAAGGAGTGTCTAGCTTCGATTGAAGATTTGACCTAGAAGGATTGTGCTCAGTTACTGGTGGGAAGTGATGTGCATGCCATCTGGTCAGCTCAAAGTTTAGTGGGGGACTTGAGTATCCAACCTGGAGACCCTAACTTATAAAATCTCAAGTCCAAATGCATACAAATCATATTCTATCCTCAGGAACTGTGATATCCCTCATAGAAAAACCACCTGGTGGTTAAATTTCACATCCATGGCTCAAAATACGATGTAGCTAGTGGTTTTAAAAAAATACATCTGTGGTACATGGGTGAAAAAAGTAGCTGAATTTTGTTGTGGCTGAAACTTCGGGGGAGGGAAAAAGCTTGACTGAGGAAGATGCCTAGCATGGACAATTTATGCCAGGTAAATTTGCTTTTTGCCTGGAAAATTTGCTAACATATAGTAATTGGCAACATCAGTGACAACACTTAAATGTGTTTTTCATGAATTTAGATGAGAATTGTGTGTTACATGAGGAAAGCATTTGGTTCACAGATTAAGAAGTGTTCTAACATAACATGGTAAATAAGATGCTACAGTATAGTAATTTTCTATGTGAACAGGTATGGGTTTTCTAGTGTCTAACTTGAAAATTACATTTTAAATATGTTTTTATTAACTGTTAATTTCTTATTTTATTTAAGTATCTGAAGAAAACAAGAAACATGGAAGGTCATAAGTAGTAAGTACCTTGATGATTTTTTTCTTATTCTAAAGAGCTAATGGTGTTTTGCATGTTGGTTTGTCGCTGTCTATCACACATTATGTTCTGACATCTAGTCCACCAGTGACTTCATATAAATACATTCCGTTTAAAAAGAATAAAAAAAAAAAAAGAACTGCCAAGGAATGAAAAAACAAGTGAAATGCCTAGATTGAAAAGTAGCATGTTATAAATTTCCTACTTAATGGGAAGAAGTGTTTTCAAAGGTTTATCCATGATCATCAACTTCAGAATAAAGTACATCCTTGTTTTAGTTAGATTTTCAGATTGTTTAACAAAACCTAAGTTACTTGACACAAAGTCCATGTTAAAAGGTATTGACAAGTGTCTTCCGGTAAAAATAGTCTTTCATTATCTTAAATATAAAGAGGAGCCAATAAATTCTCCAAATGAAATTGGAAACTGAATTTGTGTATAGTGGTAGCAGTTTATATTCCTCTTATTCCTTCAATTGGTTTATCAGTCTCTAAATCAGGAATCCATATTATTCCCAGCATTTTCTTTTGTGACCTCATATTAACTCATTTTTATTCCTTACACCATGCCCCCAGAATTTCTAGTGGGCTCGAGTGAAGTAGATATCAAGTCTGGTTGACATCAGATGAATTATGGTGTTTTCTCCACTTGACCACTGAACTGAGATAATCAGTTGTTTGCACAGCTGTAGCAGAAGTTAAAGCACACAACTAGCGTGACAGCTGGGGTCTTTATAGAACCTTGTGAGCGGTTTGGGGTTTTTTTAATTATTATTTTTAAAGTAGTGCTATTTTCATAAAAATTTCATATTCTGTTTTCTCATAATGCACGGAGATCTTGTTATTTATTGGAGGTTGCAGTTTTTTGTATTTCAAGGGTGCAGCATATATCAGGTCAACACAGGCTTCGCCTAACTTGATGGGCTGTCTGTTCTCAGTGCATAATGGTTCTTGTGCAGAATTCCACATGAAATGTGGTATGTTTTGCATGTGGTGTTTATTTTGTGCTGTAAGGCCAAAAGGGCCTTTAATTTTACTAAAACTCATAAACTCTTGGAACTAATGTTTGGGTAGAATTAAATAGGTAAGTATCTTTGCTTTTAAAGTTTGGGTAGGAAGCCAGGAAGTGCTCTGTATAAGTGCATTTTTAATTTTGTCCTTGCTCACTTTCATTTCTTTCCATCTCTCTGGTGATTAAGGCACTGTATTCTAACTCACTGATTAAAAATATCTAAAGGAAATAACAAATACGTGTGAAACAGACTTCCTTTTCAGGTTAAACTGCATGACTAGTAACTATGTAGAGCAGATGTGCCACCCTTTTGGGCAACACGTGTAACAATGGCTTGTTGTTTTTGGATGGCTGTAGTATTTCACAGCAAGCATTAGATAGATAGAGATATGTGTGTGTGTCTCAGTACATTACTTGGGTGTGTACATTGGGTCTGAAGACCTCTTGAGGTAGCATCCCTGAGCTTTCTGTGTGTTGTGAACAGAGCTGGTGGGCAGTAGCTTAGTAATGAATCACAGTTTGTCACTTCACCAGTGGAGAGTATCTTTTTTCGAAATAAACCCAACCTCTTTAATTTTCCTGGAGTACTTATTATAGCAAGTTTTATCAAGCATTTACTTCTAAGATCACAGAATGTTAGGAGTTGGAAGGGGCCTCTGGAGATCAGCTAGTCCAACCCCCCTGAGGGAGCAGGTTCTCCTAGAGCAGGTTGCAGAATAACGTGTCCAGGAGGGTTTAAAGTATCTCTAGAGAAGGAAACTCCACAACCTCTCTGGGCACCCTGTTCCAGAGCTCTGTCACCCTGAAAGTAAGGAAGTTTTTTCTCATGTTTAGATGGAACTTCCGTGTTCCAGTTTGTGCCCGTTGCCCCTTGTCCTGTTGCTGGGCTCCACTGAGAGAAGTCTGGCTCCATCCTCCTGACACCCACCCTTTAGATATTGATAAGCACTGACAGATCTGCACAATCACTGGAGCTTTTTATATATGCACACAGCGGGGAAAGCATGTACTTTTACAGAAATCAGTAATAGAATAGCACTTCCTGAAAGAGATCAAGATTTCATTGTAAGGCTATGTATTCTATTGCACCATCCTGGTATGGTTTAAATATTGTGGAATATGGAGTTTGTCTTTAGATTGCACTTCTAGGTCTGCTACAGGAATGCAGAATCATCTGTCAGTATAAATAATACTTGGGAAAAAAAATTACCCATTTCGCACCGACAGTTGTCATATAGTCATTGCATGAAGAAAGATGTGAGCTATCTATCTTTCACACAGCATGCTCAAAAGAGATGTGTGGTCTTCTAATTCTTTATTATTCAATTGTAAAAAATGGAGAGAACTCATCTAATTCCATTCATAAAAATGAACTTTGAAATCCTGACACTGCTGAAATTGCATGAAAATTGCTACTTGGTTAAACGACTCTGCTAGTTCACTTGAATCTCTCCTATTAGTTATATAAAAATAAAAAGTTAATTCCATGGGCTATAAATCATTCCATAATACATTGGGAAGAATTCTTTGTGGCTGATTATTTGACAGTACTACATGCTAAAGACATTCAAGTTGAAAGCAATGTGTTATATTTCCCATCCTACTTTGGAAAATAGTACTAATTTAATTGTTTTGTTACTAATGCATAATGAGGAAATGCATGTGTGTCTGCATGCAAATGCAATATTCTTGATGGAAATGTATTAATCTAGCATGTTAGACTTACTTTTTAAGCATCCTATTGAAGTTTTGTGATTTCGTTTCTTAATATTCTAGCAATTATCCAAGGGAATTTTATGACCAATATGCTCAAAGCCAAGAAAAATCTGTGGTCAATAAAATGCAACAGAAATACTGGAAAACAAAACAAACCCTTATAAAAGTTACAGGAAAAAAGGAAGATGAACATGTTGTGGCTTCAGATGCAGATCTGGATGCAAAACTAGAGGTTTGTAATGTTTACGTGTGTATTCTCCGTTAATTTTTAAAATGTTTTCATTTCCATCAGACCTCTGTGTACACATAGTATAAAATAACATATATACATTTTAATCATTTTCCTGTAATAAGTTTTCTAATTTTTGACAACAGTATCTATATAAATACAAGGAATATAGTGGCATTTTGTAACACAAAAACCCACGTCCCTCAAACTTTTATTTGGAACTTAACATCTCTTGTATTTATTTTCAGGTTTTGGGGGCAGGTTTTCTTCTTTTGTTGGCGGGGAGGAGCAGGAGATTGTTCTTTGTTCTTTTATCATTCATTCTTATCCTTTGCCTATATGTTTCTTTCTTTTTAAGTAGTATTCTGTAGAATATACAAATGACATTTTGTATACAGTTATAAGATACTACATATACCAGAAAAACATGCAATATACCAAGGAATGAGGTGAAAAGTGCTCTCTGGAGCTTTTGTGCAGATAAGCAGGTTTTGACATGACCAAAGAAGCTTCTGAAAGTCTGTAAGTGTAACCAAAAGAAGTAATCCTGCTGTGTGACAAATACAGTCCTACTGTCAATATCCTCAACCCCACTGGAATTAAAATTACTAGGATTCTACAAAGTGAAGAGCTTGAACATCTTTGACACAAAGCAAAAGATAGAATGGACTTCCAAAGTGTCATAATCAAGTTAGTGTCCAGCTAAGTCTTAGTGGTGGTGTTTTGTTATGTAAGGGTAGAGGTTTTGCCTTACTAGTTTTCTTGCCATTTCTTAGAAAATTGTTGACTTAGGATTCTCAGATTATTCGTGTTTTAGCTGAAATATGAGAGGCTGTTTTATAACAAACAAATCTTCGTAGTTCTAGCTATAATAGTGGTAACTTAAAACGTGATGGTTCTAGCTAAGGGGTCTTCATGATGGGTTACACGTCAAGAGTATTGATGTAAAGCAAGCTGGAAGGATGGAATGATACTTTATAAATACACATCTAAGTTCCTACCATGCTTACTGTGTTGCAGATTCATTAGGAAGGATGTTTTGTTAGCTCAGGTGGGATTGGAAACAGGGAAACTTGCATTTGCTAGATAAAAACCAATGAGCATGTTTTCACTTGAACAACTTCTCAACTGCAAGTTGTGCTCTCAGTTTAAAAGGCAAGACCCATGTAAATGTACAGGACGTTAAGCAGATGCAAAGGAAGACAGTTACTGTGACAGTCCATTTTGCATATATTTGTGTAATGCTTGATACAGGTTTAACTTACAGGTTGGAGGTTTCAGATGGCCAGACAAAAAGAGTAGTAATTTTTCTGTTTCCTCGAAACAATCTCTAAAACTTAGTCAAGACTGACTTTTTTTCCCCCCTCTACTTTCTTTGGAAATTGTTGCTTTGTAAATGGGTTAGAAAACCAGAGCTATGCCAGTAAAAAGTTCAGTTTAAATCAGTAACTTTCTATGTTGGCATACCAATGCAAGTTTATTCCACTTGTACTTTTGCTGTATTAAAAATTCAGTATGCATATTGTCACATGTGATGAACATGATAGGTATTTTGATAACTTCTTGCTCTACTGTGAGTTTTTCAGAAACAAAGATTTGTATATCTTCATATATATCCAAAGATATCAATTTAGAAACCCCAGTGTGTGTAGTTTGGTTAACTATCAGCTGTTTAAAATAGATCTGTTTCCAAAATCATTTTTGTCTTTATTTTCCTTTTGTAAGTTATGATTAATCTCTCTGTAGTTTCAGAGGACAACTTAACTGAAAGAAAAGCACAACTGATAAGGAAAAATTATTTTCAAGCTGGGAATATTACTCATTATTCGAGAAGAAAATAGCAATCCCTAATAATTTCCAAAAAAAAAGCTCTTTCGTGTGTTTTAATCATCAGTGTTTCTTGCATATGCTTACAAATTTTCTTTTGTGTGTATTTTGTTTCAATTATCAGCTGTTCCATTCTATTCAGAGAACGTGTATGGAGTTGCTGAAAGCAATTGAACTGTATCAAAAAAGAATTTGTTGTAAGTATGATCAAATACAATAGTTAAAATAAGTAGGTCTGCATTATGGAATCACTAAACAAGTGAAAAAGTGAAAATGAAAATGGGAAACTACTAGTTTCTTCCCGTTTAAAATTAGATAACATTCCTTGTAGACAAGTAAAGGCAGATTTGCTTATTTGCCTGAAGTTCCCCTAGTTAAATTTTATATTTGATATTATGCAGTGATAGGTAGCAATAATTATGGGAGAAAGCTTGCATTTTAAATTTTTCTTTTTCCATTACTTCCTTGGCTTGTTTAAATTCAGAAGTGTCCTCTCTTAGAAATCCTAACTCTGTTCTGAACTGATTTAATTTTTTTTTTAATCAGGATTGACTATGAAGAATATTTGGCCTATTACTAGTTTTATGGTTAAGTAATCTATGCTATTACAATGAATTTGATAAGGCTGACTTGGCTGTAACAGGTATACAGTAATTAGTGAGAGACAGGGACCTCATTTGGGAAGTTTCAAACTGCAGGTTGTATTAAATGACCTCTAAAGGTTGTCTGCAATCAATACTGTGTGATTCTCTGCTGCTGTGATTTCTGGCCTGGAAAAGAGAATTCAGCTTTGGAGACATCTTTCAATTTACTTTATTTTGTTGAACATTATCCATACTTTCTCAAGTCTTTCTTTTTTCTTTTGCCTGCCCAAAGAGAGTCAGAGATAATGTTTCAGGATCTGGAGGTAAAATTAGAATACAGAATACAGTGCGTTGAGTTCAAGAAGTGTTCCACACTAGCAGGTGACAACTCTGGCACAAAGATGTGTATGTAGCACGTTCTACCAGAGTATGCTATGAGTTTGCATTGGATTTGACTGTCAACACTTGGAAAAATGACAAGAGGACTTCAAGAGATCTTCTTTCATTATATTAGGTCATTCTCCCTGTTGATAGTGGGAAGAAATTTATACTATAGGAGACACCCACTTTGGAAGACTAATAGACAAGACTGTAATGAAATGTTTTTGTAAAGGTGTGAGATCATGAAGAGTCATGATCCCAGTTTGGAAGTAGTCAACAATGAAGTGTAACTTTATTTTTCTTCATAAATTATTTTTCTTTACAATCAGTTATTTGAAATGGAAGTATTTCAGATATTTGAAATATAAAATAAAAAATATTTTAAGTTTTATAACAATCTTACAAAGTAATGTGAAAATAAATGTTCTTTAAAATGAAGTACTAGATTTTTCATATGAAAAAATAATTTCTGTAGCCAAGCATGAAAACCAGAGAGCAAGAGAAAAGCAAGTGAATGAGCTTTGGGTAGTATAACTCAGAATTAGCTTCAGTGAAAGTATGTTACCAAAGATCAATTGAGGCAGTCCAGGTGGTGGAAAAAAATGAAAAATACCCAACAAACCAACCAAAACCCCCAAGACTAAAAAATGCTATAATCAAGGTTGGACCCTTTGCATAATCTAATCAACCTAATTCTTTTGTTCAAGGAAGAAATAGTATGTTTCTCTTGCCTTTTGGCATTGATGGAATTTTGTGGTTCTTGTCTCAAGTGAATCATTTCTTCTGTTTACTAAATGCAGGAATTCCACGAGATCATCTATTTTTGCTGTGCTGCTTGGGTTTATTTTAACCTATTTGATGTTAGGTCAATTTTAAAGCTGTTAGGAACCTGTAAAATAACATGTTTGACCACTCATTTATTTTTTGTTAGTTCTGTCTCAGGAAGAAAATGAACTGGGGAAATTTCTTCGATCACAGGGCTCTCAGGATAAAACGAGAGCAGGAAAAATGATGCAAGCTACAGGAAAGGCCCTCTGCTTTTCTTCTCAGCAAAGGTATATCTGTCAGAATTACTGTCTGATTTACGGAGTAGGTGGGATAATGGTAGCTAATTCATTGTTGGCGTAATTCATTTTGCCATTTGCAATGATAGGAAAGGTATTACTGACTAAACCTGCTCTAGTATTGGCAATATTACTCACTTGCTCTGGGTAGTTTTGCCTGATCCTGTTTTTTGTCTTATGGACCTGCTATGTCTGTGAATCTCCAGATTCTTCACCTGTACCTGTTCAGCTCGGCAGTTCTAAAGCTGTACAGGTGCATCTGCATGGCCTCTCTAGTAGTGGGGTTGTAAAGGAGCTGATGTCTGGTCCCTCTCCTGCTTGATGTCACTTCTCACTCTGCAGAGAAATGCTATGGCAGGCTCATTGGGGGGACGTCTGGGTCCTGGGAGGACAGAGAAATGGGTAAGGGGATGCCTTTTTTTGGATCATGAAGTCTCATACCTCAAATAGATACAGTAGAAGGGAGGAGTCTGAATGCCATTTTCTGCTTTAACCTTATGCTATGAAGTCCCCCAGGAGAAGATCCTAGATCCCCACTTAGCTCATGTAGGTTGTGTAGGAGCAAATCAGTAGAAGGTAAGGAATCCAGAGCTGCACGCCTACACAAACATATGCTGTTACCCAGAGCCCTTGGTGTCTCACTGTTTGTTTGTGCAAAGGGTTTAAAAGTAACGGTACCTGATGGCATGAGTATTTTTTTAACAGTATTGGGACTATGAAAGTTTGAAATTCACCGTCATTTGCAAGGGAAAATTCTATTCCATGATCTTTTACAGGACTTTTGGGGGCTTTTAACTATTGTGATACTTTTCAGCTTTAGCTTAACAGTGCAGCTGTTTGGCTTTAAAAAAAACCATCCCATAGAGAGCACTGAGAATTTCATATGTTTATCTTGGGTTAGAGTTTGGTCATTAGCACATCCAGTAACAGCCAGTAGTGGGATCTTTAAAACACATGTAAGGCACCTTTGAGCAAAAGTGCTGATTATTTACTTCTTTATAAAGCTTAACTGTTTATAGAAATCCCAGTGTATGACATGTCTACATAAACTGAATTTTCCTTTTGAGTGGCTGGGTAAGTATTTGTAGAAAGAGGAAAAAAAACGTGGAAAGAAAGAATGCTGCACTAAGAAGTTCACATTTTATTATATATCTTATTCAATGCATTTTTAAGGCATCTTTTTAAATAAACTCAGATAAAAATAAAACCAGTTGTTTCTCTGTCTTCTCTTGAGTCATCCTCAAGCTCATGTTGAAGTTGGGACTTTATGTTGCATGCCAATTGCTCGCTCAGTAGCTGGAGATGAAGACAACACAATTTGCTGGTTACTGGAGCTGAAATTAGAAATTGTCTTATGCCTAGGAAGTCCCTAAGTGGCACATTAAACTAACTCTACACTGGTGTGGAACTGATTGAATGCATTCCGGTGAGGTGGCTGCTGCCAACCAAGAAGAAAGCAGAAGCAGCAGGAGGAAGCAAAGCAAAAGTTGGAGTAATCCTGCCTAGTTCTGAGGTTCCCATTAGGAGCCAAAGTGATGGCAAAGGGAGGACAACAGTGTCCCCTACTGCCTTTCCAAAGTGTAGTTGCGGGAAGGAACATTCAATCTGAACAATTTCTTCAAAGGAATTGTTCAGATTCCTTAAAAAAAAAAAAAAAGAGAGAAGAAGGAAAAAACTCAGATAATTATCTACTTGATAGATGACTTCTTTATTTGCATGTACATTTGAAGATTAAAAGGTTAATGGAAGTGCTTTGTGTGAGGCTTAACATGACAGTTCTGATACATCTGTGACATGTATGCAGTAATAAATTACCTCAGGTACATTTTGAGAGTTGTTAAATTCAGCTTGCAAACAAGAATGTTAATGGCATGCATACAAGCAGCTTGACAAACTAAAATACATCTACACATTAGAAAAGTTGCATTTTCCACTCACGGTTAATGAAAGGTAACAGGAAGGTTGCAAAATTACCCCATTCATGTGTACCCTGAACCAAGGTGTAGAACCATCTGAATATACACTAGCACTTAAGTGAACTGTTTTGGCTGTATATGTTTTTTTGATTGCTAGTAAAGCATCAGTAGTTGTATTAAATCTGTCTGCCTTTGTGGAACAACTTCTTTAACATGTTTCTCTCATTCATTTTCTTTCCTCTGTGCCTTCCCTCAGATTAGCACTGCGTACTCCTTTGAGCAGATTATATCAAGAAGTGGAGACTTTCAGATATAGGGCCATCTCAGACACATGGCTGACAGTAAACCGCATGGAACAGTATCGGACTGAATACAGAGGAGCTCTACTCTGGATGAAAGATGTGTCTCAGGAGCTGGATCCAGATCTTTATAAGCAGATGGAAAAGTTCAGGAAGGTATGAATTTGCCTGTAATTTCCTAGAAGGGCATGCCTGATGAATGACAGTGAAGCGTGGTTTTGATTCTTCTGAGGAAGACATAATTCAGCAGTGCTAAGGATGCCATGTATTGTAACTAATCCTTTCCATGTGATAGAAGTCCAATTAATCTGATATGGAATACAGTATCGTTCAGAGTGGGCTGTAAGGAAAGAAACGGTGGTAAGGAACAGTGTATTTTTCAGTAGCCTATTCAACTTCAGCCTAAACATTTATAATTTAAATAATATATATTTTTAAAGAAAGTTATCTAATTTTAAATACTTAGCTTTGATGCCTGAATGACTAATAGAAGGTGGTATGTCTGCTGTCAGCCAGGGAAGGGAAAATTGATTTTTCAACTAAACAGTACAGAATAACAGAAATACAGTTGGGTGCAGTTAAAGACCAGCATTTTCAAAATTGACTATTGTTGGATTTTGGGGAATTGTTGCAAATTTGGAATTTCGTTTTAAGTTCCACGTGTAGTCCAGCACAACTCTTAGGCAACTGCTAAACACTAGAACTGCTAAGAATGCACTCTCCATAAATCTTCTTCGTTCAGAGTCACCAAGTTTGCTAAACTTCTCCTCTCCTAAAGGGCTTCCAAAAACCACAAGTCCTAGGTGGTAGTTTGCGTTTTTGTTACGAGGTACGAGTATGGAATTTATTTGGACTGATCCTGTCCCAGTTGGTTCAGGAAAGCTCATGAGAACTTCACGTTTGCGAGTGAGGCTCTAGAGCTGATGTCATTAAAAAACTAATGTTCACAGTTGCTGTTTATATATCTTGACTATTAGGAGGAGTTACGAGCCCTAGGTATAACATGGCGGCTTGTGCTTTGAGTAAAGGCAGTAAAAAAATTTACAGAAATTGTGTGATAATTGAAAGCCGAGGCCTAGTAACAGAAATTCTATTCAAGTGTATGCATATATATGCATGTGGATAATGTCCAAAAGGGAAAACACTCCTCATTGATGGCTTAAGCAGTCTGTGACTGGAAGTGTTTGGAGGCAAAAGATACTTAATTTGGTATTTTAAAAGCTTGCATAAACCATCCTGACAGGAAAGGACTGGCATGCATCTAGGCTGTGCCTTTTTTTGTAAACTGAAGCAGTGACAATATCAATTAAGGGGTAGAACAAATGAAACCCTAGTTAGTCATCTAATCCTTATTTAATGCTTCAGGACAGGATATGCTTGTAAGTCTTGTGGCAACAGACGTGTATTTTGTTATGCCTTGTGGGAAATGTTTATAATGGCAAGTTCTTGCAGGTAAAATAATTGGTATGATCTTGGCCTCAGCCAGTTGCTTATGTATAATGTTTGATTTATTAGAAAAACACTTTAAAAATGTAATGTTAGAATGAATAAAGCACTACTGGTAATGGTCTTACAAAATTGATTTATAGCTTTCTTGCAAAATCAAGTGCTATGGCAGGTATAAATTACATAAATGGCAAAGTGATTAAAATAATGTATGCTTTGTACAGTGAGCTGCTGTAGTTAAAAAGTTAGATGTGAAATTTCAGCCAGCTTGAGTTGCTGTACTTCAAGGTCAGCAAAAGCAAGATTTTTTTTTTTAAAGCTCTCACAAGACTTTACAGTAAAAACGTGGAAATGGTAAGTATTTAGAAATATTTCAAAATCTGAAATGAGTTGTATTCTGATTTAATGAATGTAGATTCTAAACTTCTGTAGCATTACTTCAAATAGTTAAAAAAAACCCCAAAATTTGGAGAAGATCTTTTGAACTTTTCCTTCCTCTGACTGGCTGTCAACTGAAAACCTTTCAGATCACATTGTAATGCAGAGAACAAAAAACTCTATATTTTGTAGCCAACAAAGTAAAGAAATGGCCTTGGTATTCACTTCCCTATATAACCCATCTGTGCAACAGGCATATCAAATTAGTCTTTGAAGATTTTAAGACTTGCAGAAAGTAAACTTTTTCATTTTGGAAAAAAAACCCCGCCAAACGTTAAAAAAATCCTCAGGCACAGTGTATCTAGATATCTCTTGCTGAACAAGGCACAAGTGTTTGGGTTTAGTGTTTTACAGATGTAGCAGGCAAACAAAACTAATAGTGGATGCTGTAGTCCTAAATAGTTAAATTAGAGGAGTTATTTTTTACTGTCTTTTTGTTCTGTTCTTGCTTGCAGATCTTAATTGTGCCATAGTGTGGCAGTGTAATGCTAGCTTTTTAAGGCTTATTTTAGATCTGTAACAACAATTTAAGAAGTCATGCTAGTTTTATGTTGAGAAAGATGTAATTACTGATGTAAGGTTTTTAGTTCTAAAATACACTATCACCCAAGAGATCTGGAGCTGCATATCGAGTGATACTCCAGCAGGTAGTTAATGAAACTGCTTTGTCAGAGCACTTGAAAGAAAGTTTTCTACAGACTTCTAATTGTAAAAATCCTATGTATTACTTTAGTAAGCATCTTTTTTATTTCAAGTAAACAGTGCTGATTTAGTGATCTTCAATGCACCTAGTAGATCAGCAGTATTTATATCGCTTGGTTATAGGACTATTTTTCAAGTATGTAGCCTTTTATAATGTGATCCTAAAGGTGTCATTACGTGTACAGATATGGTACTTGTTTTTGGAGAGCAAGGCTAAATCAATCCATATGGGTTTTTCATACTTTCCCTCAGAATAGCTCAGGGTAAAAGATCGATTGTTGAGTCAGCATTCTCAGAGCTGATAAAATCTGAGTTAAACCATTGGCATTTTTGTAGCTCTCTTTCAAAACAATGAGGTACTTGAAAGAATTTTCTGTTCTCAAGGCATCAGTCTAAATATGTGAGACCCAGCAATACTACCACTTTCGAAGTGTCCCAGAACACTGCAGAACAGCCTTTTTACATTGTTTTTTTGAAGATATTTGTGTGATTGTAGTTACTTGAGTCAAACCAAGGAAACGGGTGAAGTATTTACTTTTCCCTGCAGCGTTCTATAAGTGCTATGTAACTTCTTTTTTTTTTTTTCCCCTATTAACAGTTTTTATGGGTACTCCAGTGCTGTTCTAGATATAGAGGTCTTCCATCCCAAGTTCATAGTTTGAAGTAGTGCTTGAGAGAATCTAAACAGTGCCTTGGCAATGCTGTGATATTTAAAAGAATTTCAATGAGTTAATACCCCACTACCAAATTCTCCCCCACCGATCAGGTTTTTAAGGTTCTTAAATCCAGGCTGTTTGTCTGGTGACTGTACACTATAGCATGAGCTCTGCCATGATGCTATAAAAGTATAGACCAAATTGCCCAAATGCCGATAGTCCCCCAGTGTCCTTCTTCCAGGTCTGAGAAACTTTTTCATCATTTTCTGAGAAGGAACATGCCAATGTGCAGAGTGATAGGCTGTGATAACAGGCAGCAACCTCCCAGGTGTAACTGACAGGAACACAGAAGAGACTCTGCTGTTCAATTTTACTTAGCTAAGCTATCTCAGATGCTTATACAGTGCAATATAGATTTTCTTATCAAACCTAGACATTACAGTGCCACCCAGAACAAGGAAAAAGTGAGAGGTGAAAAAATGATGATGACCTTCATGTTAGCTATAAGAAAAACTACATCCGTGACATGGCAGGATATATATCATGATACATTCATAGAGCAAATTAATTCTTTTGTTTTTCAATTCCATCATTCTTCTACTCCGCTGCTTCCCCTTCATTCTGAGGCTTGAACCAAAGCTGGCATATCTTCGTAGATTCCCAGTGGCCATGCTGGGATCCCTGAGACAAGCTGCACTGCAGTAGTGTACTGAGCACTGGGTACCTGGAGGGTTGGGCTCTGTTTCTCCTTGTTGTCCAGTCCTCTCTACTTTGCCAAAGCTACTTTCCTAGGAGCTCTCCTGTATGAACCAAATGAAGCTCAGATGGGACAAAGAATAGGTTGAAGCTGTAATAAGAGTAAGGAGTGATGCATGAGATGGTTGCCATAGTGTTTTGTAAATGCTGAGATTGATTTGCTTGGTGTACCATTTAAGTCCTGTAGCTATCTCTACAGTTCTTGGATATTACAGCAATAAATATCTGAGTTTGTAAAACGGTATGTATTTGATGTTTGAAAACAGAGTTGGGTTGTGATCAGTATATTTGCATGGTTATCTGTGAGGAAATCAAGTAGCATGGTTTGTGCTGGGCCTCCTTGTTCTGGAAGATCATAAAGGCCCTACCCCACAGTGCAGAGCCCTGAACTACTTCAGTGGTGTTAAGGAAGTGGAATAGATCCTACCACTGAAGAGAATTGTTGGAAGACTCCCCAAAAGGTCCTAAATAGTTATTGGACCCTTGATGCCTAGCTGTTACTGTGCATGCAGCTGTCAAGAAACTTGCAAGCTTACAGCTGCTTGGGCACAGTTTATCCGAGTTCTTTCTAGTTGTAGCACTCTGTAGGCTTGAAAGAAAATTGATGCCCGTAGACAGTATTTTAGAGATAAATCTGACAAGAGAAAAGGAAAGGCAGCATGAAAAAGCGAAGTTCAACAAGAGCAGCTCAATGATATAACAGTAGGTAAAACTGTTGTTTTTATAAATGTGCTAATGTAGGGAGTGGCTGATCTATGCAAGTTCCCTGTTAAATATCTTTTGAGAAATAAAAATTAAAACTTGTGTGGACAGCTGGGGGATAGTGAAGATCTAAATCATTGATTAAAAGGTCAGAAGGGAAGTGCTGAAGTGTATGTATTCATTGTAAAGATCTCAGCAAGTGTGGATAAGATACATCTGCTACAGCCATACAGGAAAGGCTTGAGACCTACATCTCTGTTTCCCTGCTGTCCCCTTGCCTGCTAGCGCTGCCTGGTATGAGTACGTTTTGGCTTGTGTAATGATGAAGAGGCTCTGTACCATGTCACAGCATCATCTGCTATTCACCTATCTGTTAATATCAGCTGCAAACAGCCCTGCAGACCTGGAGGCACTGTGGAAACGTGCTGGAGGGTGTTCTTTTAATTCTCTGTTACATTTGAAAACTTGCAGAGAGCTGAGAAAATACAAAAGGTCTAGGGAAGAAGAAAAACAAATAAATGATGCCAATCTTTGACGTAGGAACAACTTTGGCGGTTTCCATCCTTGTAAACTTAATTTCAGTTCCTGGTAAAAAAGAAAAGGAAATCTGTAGGCATTTAGAAGCTAACAAGCCAAGGAGTAAGTGAACAACACAAGTTTATAAGTAACATTACAGATTTTTCTTTTTTTTCTTTTGCTATTTTGCATTTTTAATCAGATTGTTAAAGTAGTAGGAAAAAATTGCAAATTTGGAGTGTTGCAGTTCCTTATGAGTGATTCCTGGAAAAATGAATTTAACTTTGCTAGAAAAATAAGAGCTCTCGGGAGCTAAGAGTTGAGAATATTGGCTGAGGGACACTAAACAAAGTTTCAGAGGATCGTGGAATATAAAGGTGGAAAATACCTTAAAGATCAACTAAACCATCTTCCTGCCAGGACAAAATTGTGCATTTGTAATGTTCCGGGGGGTTTTTTTTTTTTTTTTTTCATCTTATAATTCAGTTGAGGGTGACACTTCTAAAAGTTTTGTGGATATTGGTGATGTTCTAGTTCAATTATTAAAAAGTCAGCCAAAAGAAAATGTGCTAATGATAATTACATCTGCAGATGATATTGAGCTGGCAAGTCTTTTGGTTTTCCAAGCAGTAAAGTACACCAGCATCTCAAAGAAAAATGTCTTTGGCCGTTGCAATCACAGTGGTGTAATCAATAGACTCTCAGCTGCCATAGTTACAAATAGCAATGTAAGTAAGTGATGTTTAGAACAAGCAATGGTACTCACTATTTACCAACTTTGGGTTTTAAAAATTAAATAAATAAAATGTAGACAGCAGTTGTTTCTTTTTAGGTGGTATTTTCACATTAAATTCCAAGGTAACTTCATCTGAAAACCTTAAAGCTCATTTGCATTAAGGCCTACATCTTTGTCACTTAACCATCTGCTCTCTCACATGCATATTGTTGTGCTCTGGAAAAATCAGGAAGATCTGAGCAGCTTTAGTAGACCACACATTAGATATGAGATGTGTGACACTATGTGAGAAGTAATGCTGGCTTTCAGCATTATTACATATATGTTATTGCCTATTAGGGATGTGAGATGGTAAAATCTGCCACTTCGATAATCCATCTTTATGACTCTTGGTTCAAAGTCTTCCTTAAAAAAAAAAAACCTCCCCTCAATCTGCTGATTGCGATTGCGGCTCTTCATTAGATGAATTGGTGAGATTCCAGGAGATCAAATAATATTTGTTGCAAGATGTCTGTGTGCTCTAAAATTAGTAAGATGGTGTCACGCTGCACTCTGAGATCCACATCTTAATGTAGCAATGTGATGGCAGAGATAAAGAGGTAATGGCATGCTGCTTACAATATGATGATAAGCAACACCTACACATATCACTTCTTGTGATGTGCCTGTGCTACTGAGAGTGTGTTTGGTTTCATTCTGGTGGGGAATAGCAGTAAGAACTTTTTTTTTAAGTTTTTTTTAATATTAAGAGTATGTGATGTTGGAAACGTTAAATTTAATGGTTTACCTAGAAATTATGGTAGTGAAGAGCAAAACACAAAAATCCTGCTCTTTATACAAAATTGTAGTTTTAGCCTTGTTGTTATTATTTCTCCTTGTAAAAGCAGATGGAGTTTCAGTGCTGAGTGTTTCCTGTGTGCAGTTTCTGCTCTAATGTTTTTGCCAGGTTCTCCAATGTCAAATTCAGCAGCGTTAAGTGGAGAAACAAAAACATTCCAACGTACTTCACATATAAAACGCTCAAGCATTTTAAGACAGTTGTGAAAGATGCACCTTTTTTGAAAACGTGACATTAAGCAGAAATGTTCTTCAGTTGTAAGCATTTTATAGTCTTACAACTTTAAATTACCATTTCAAATACCATTTTTAAGAATCAGGGTAGACAATAAGATAAAATTAATGATTTTTCTGAAGCCATTTCGTGTATATTAAATATCACTGATGATTGTTATTAGGTTAAAAACAAAGTAACAATGTGTCTTGGAGATGTCCTTTTAAAAGCATAAGAGTATGCCACTTAAAAATAGAAACAGGCTTCTTGGAACAGGTTACATCATCTTAAGAGGTATTGCTTGTAGAATGTAGTTGCTTCCAGAGATTGATGCTTGCCCTTGAGAGCCTTTCTGCCTCACTGAGGAGGTACCAGTCAACTGGAGGTTAGCAAATGTGGCACCCATCTACAAGAAGGGCTGGAAGTAGGGTTCAGGGAACTATAGCCCCTCTGAACTCAGTGATGGTGAAGGCTGTGCAGCAGATCATCTTGAGTGCCATCACATGGCACTTACAGGACAACCAGGTGATCAGGCCCAGTGAGCATGGGTTTATGAAAGGCAGATCCTGCTTGACTAATCTGATCTCCTTCTATGACAAGGTGGTCCACTTAGTGGGTGAGGGAAGGGCTGTGGATGTTCTCTACCTAGACTTTAGTAAAGCTTTTGACGCTGTTTCCCACAGCATTCTCCTGGAGAAACTGGCTTTCCATGGCTTGGATGGGTGTACACTGGGTAAAAAAACTGGCTGAATGGCCGGGCCCAAAGGGTGGTGGTGCATGGAGTTAAATCCAATTGGCAGCCAGTCACAAGTGGTGGTCCCCAGGGCTAAGTAGTGGGGCCTGTCCTCTTCAACATCTTTATCAATGATGTAGATGAGGAGATCGATTGCACCCTCAGTAAGTTTGCAGATAACACCAGGTTAGGTGAGTGTGTTGATCTGCTTGAAGGTAGGAAGCCTCTACAAGAGGGATCTGGTCAGGCTGGATCAATGGGCCAAGGCCAATGGTATGAGGTTCAATAAGGCCAAGTGCCAGGCCCTGCACTTGGGTGACAACAATCCCATGCAATGCTACAATGGGGAAGAGTGGCTGGAAAGCTGCCTATCAGAAAAGGACCTGAGGGTGTTGGTTGACAGTTGGCTGAATATGAGCCAGCAGTGTGCCCAGGTGGCCAAGAAGGCCAATGGCACCCTGGCCTGTATCAGAAATCAGCAGGAGTAGGGAAGTGATTGTCTCCTTGTACTCGGCACTGGTCAGGCTGCAGCTTGAACATTGTCTTTAGTTTTGGGCCCCTCACTACAGGAAGGACATTGAGATGCTGGAGAATGCCCACAGAAGAGCAATGAAGCTGGTTAAATGTCTAGAGCACAAGTTTTATGAGGAGCTGCTGAGGGAACTGAGGTTGTTTAGCCTGGAGAAAAGGAGGCTGAGGGGAGACCTTATCACTCTCTACAACTACCTGAAAGGAGGTTGTAGCGAAGTGGGGGTCAGTCTGTTCTCTCAGGTGACAAGTGACAGGACTAGAGGGAATGGCCTCAAGTTGATCCAGGGGAGGTTTAGGTTGAGTATTAGGAAAAATTTCTTTACAGAAAGTGTTGTGAAGCCTTGGAACAGGCTGCCCAAGGAGGTGGTGGAGTCCTTCTCCCTGGAGGTATTTAAAAGACACACAAACGTCACACTTAGGGACATGGTTTAGTCATGACCTGGCAGTGCTGGGTTAATGGACTTGATGATCTTAAAGGTCTCTTCCAACCAGAAGAATTCTGTGATCCTATTCATCATCTGTTCAGCTCTTTTTAAGAAAGAAGAGTCTGAGGTGAGACTCAGCAAAATAGCTGTAAAATAGAATAAAATGAAGTGCTAGACTACTGATACAGCATGTTCTTTAACAACCTTGTTTCATGTAATCTAGCTGAAATCAAAAAAAGGTGGACATAGTTTAATTGTACATTTTCAGACTTTATTTCAAGAAAAGGCAGGCAGACACAGCCTAAAAATTTCTGTTCACATAAGTAGCGGAACTTGTAATACAATATATGTTTAAACAGAATAAAATATGTTTTTTTAAAAATCATTGATTTAAATCAATAGTCATGTTAAGTCCAATTTTAATGTAAAAACTTCTATTAGCCCCAATATTAAAAAAGCTCTCAAACATGATGTGATAAAAGTTAAGTTCCAAGAATTTTTCTCATGTCTAATAATTGTAGAAATGTGTAAGCATTAAGTGTAATATTGACTTTTTTTTAAAGAAAGGAACAACTGAACACTGCTTTCACTTTAGTCTGCTGTGTTTTAGTCTTAAAATTGTAAAGAAAATATGATTGCCTAGACAATTTCTGTTGCTCATGTGAAAACTTTAACCCTGCAAAATGGTCTTAATGGGCAAAGCCCCTAACCCATGTGGATCATTATGTGACTTCAGAACCTAAATGAAGTGTAAAAATGTAAACAGAATAGGTTGTGAAAGGAGAAATGAGGTTTGGAAAATTCCCTCAGCCTTAATAATCTGAAAAGGCTAGGAGGATAGCAAAGAAATTTTTTTTAATAAATGAAATACAGATGTGACTGAACTGAGAGAATTCTGCAGGAGAGAAGAATAAACAGGAAGGGGAATACAGCTGTTGGGGAAAAAATTGTTTACACCAGAGAACCAAGATTTTCTATGGTCGCCACTGCCCAGGAATTCTTATACTTTCCTGAAATGCCTGGGCACATCCATAATGTAGTCCGTCTGCTTTTACTTCATAAGGCATTTGCTGTTCAGTTATATGCCTCATAGGCTCTGAAGGATTGCAAAGATGCTGTTTGATTTTTGTCCTTCATGTAATGAAACCAAATTGAAGATAGGATTAAAAAAGCCAACAAACAAAAGGTACTGTTCTGACCAGAAAATGGCTAATACACCATTTCTTCTCTGTTTTGGGGGTGTTCTACCTGTACCCTGCTTAGATTTAAAGTGGTGTTTGTTTTGTAATAGCACAATGTGAAGTCTGAAGAGTACTACAGAAAGATTTGGGTTTTTTTTTTTTTTTATAAGCACAATATTTCTAAGTTTCTATCTGAACAATATGTAATTAAATTGTTTTGAGGGAAACAAGGAATGCTTACTGATGTATTATATGCCAGCCAGGAACAGCAATAACAATGCATGGGATTATGTACAACAGACATTGTGTAACAAATGAATCATTATTATTAGTGGGTGCCCTTTCATATTCTGTGCTGAAAAAGGTTAAATAGAAAATAAAACCAGAAGACTCAACTTACAGGACTTCTTCTCTTGCATTAGCATGTAAACAGAGTGGTTTTGAGCTCAGGACAGTGAGAGCATCTGGGGAATAAGTATTAAAGGCAACTGAGTCATTGTGGTGATCTTGTTAGAGTTATCTTTCTTGGGGTGTTGGAGTTACATCCAGTTAGTATTTTGCAGCATGCGTATCAATGGCATTCCCTGTCACTGTGTACATCCACCCATCCCACCACCCTTGCAATGGCCAAGAGGATCTTGCAGGCCAGCTTACTGTTTTATGGTGCTTTCCTTGGGGAAAATGTTAACTGCACCTGAACTTGAGCTTTACACATCCCTTTACCTAATTCCAGCTTATTCACTTCCCCCCATCTGCCTACTCAAAAGGGACCTGGCGTCAAGCAACAATCTTGCTCAGGCCCTGAGGAATTTAATTTGGATGGAAAGAAATGAAAAATATAAGTGACATTTTCTAACTATGAGGACACTGCACCTAAAGGAGTCAAGACGACCTCCAAAATATCTTCAGTAAATGAAATAAACCCAACTGTGTAATTACTGGATGAATAAAATCATGGGCATAGTAGAGAGACTAGTTTTATGCTATATTACGATTTTATTTGCATCAACCCTCTAGTCTTTCAGTGTTTGAAGGTAGTAGTTAACTGTCTCTGTTTCCTGATGAGGCTAACTATCTAATTGCTCTCCACTTGCCAGCATCCATCCCCACCCTGCACCATGTGTGCCCACTATCCTTTGCTCTCAGGGTGCTAATGTGATTAACACAGTTATGATAAACTCAG
This sequence comes from Bucorvus abyssinicus, assembly GCA_009769605.1. NCBI lineage: Eukaryota > Metazoa > Chordata > Aves > Bucerotiformes > Bucorvidae > Bucorvus > Bucorvus abyssinicus. The sequence goes on along the minus strand of CM020028.1, from coordinate 27,844,710 downwards.
AACAGTTCTCAGCACTTTTTAATCTTAATTCCAGGTTACTTCTGGTTAGAGCTGAGTATGATCTTTCAGAATATGATCTTACTCTGAGGTAAGGCTATTTAGATGAATGTCATTCTGTCTGCAATTTAAGAGTCTCCTTCTGGTCACATGAATAGGAAAATCATTAATTATTTTCTTTGTATGTCCCTGCTTCAAGGTCTCTATTAGGTTCAACATATTGGTTTTTTTCCTTTCAGTCTGGTAAAGCAAACATCCTGAGTTTGACTAACACTGAGACTTGTTACCAAAAGAAAGCTGAGGCATGTACCTAGGCTTCTTAAAGTAGAAAAAAGCAGACCTTCTGGCAAGGGTAGAAGCTGTGTGTTTATTGCCTTCCTTTCATTTAAATTGTCATTTCATGTTTGTTCCCTGTTAAAAATAATCTGCATATTCATCCAAGCTGTAAAAATGAATACAATTATTGTGAGAAACTTTTCCATCTTACTAGTTTGAGGAACATTTTATGTTCTATGATGGCTGATAATCAAAGAGTAGCCAGAAGGTGTAGGCTCTGAGGAGTAGAGCTGCTCTCATATAGAGTTTGTTTCTGTAAAGACCTAATGTGAGTGAGTTAGGAAGAGATGCTGTGTGTACTCTAGCTCTTGGCTGTCACATATCTGACTGCATGACAACTCTCTCCTTTGATACAGTTTGACATTAAATAGATTAGCCATAAATAGTTTGTCTTTATGTTGGGGAAAAATAAAGAGAAGCCTCATGCAGTCAGCAGCGATGTCAGCTGGGATGTAGCTGGTGACTGCAGCCCTCTGCTTCCCACTCCCTGCCCTCTGCCCATACCCTCCTCTGGAACAAGAGCTACAGCTCTTGGGTCAAACCTGCTGAGGTTGAGCCTTACCCTGCTTACAGTGTGGATGCATTCATTTGGAGGTGATTTCTTTCTGCACAGGCAGAAGATAGGGAAGTTGGTAGGTAACACGTAAGGAGCATGAAGCTTTGTATTTCAAGAGTGAGGAAAGATTCTTGGAAAGGAAAAGCTAGGAGTACACATAGTCCTTTTACCGGGGAAGGTGTGTGGCTATGCAGAGATGCTGCCTTTCTAAAAGGTGGTGACTGAATGCATAAACGAAGCTGAACTGGTACAGAACTCTGTGTAAACACACACTGCATTTTGAGAATAGCATCTGTCAGACTGGCTTAAAAATTAATTTTCCCCAGCTTAAATTCAAGTAAACAAGTCTTAATTTGAAGTAAGTCTTCTGTAAACATGCTTAGCATCTGTTTAATTCAAAATAAGTTCCAAAACAGTTTAGTTAAGCTGCAGAAAACTAACATACTTCTCCATTTCTAAGGCTGTGGACTTGGAGACTGTTAAATCTTTTAAGATGGAATCACTCAGTAACAGTTTTTTGCTTTGCCTGATTTTTATGTTGTGATCTCAGTAACAAGTTTGAGTGTGATTCTGAAAAATTGAATACTGTTACTGCTTTCAGCTTCTTAAATTTAACAAACTTTCCTTCATTTTACAGTAAATAGTAACTGGAGTTATGAAAGTCATCCGCTTCTTACGCTTGAGGGTTTGCATCCTGTATTTGATAAAAATCTTAAAAGCTGTCATATTGTATTTTCTGTGTGTATTTCATTTTATGTTTTGTTGCAGTGAACTTACTGCTGGTAGATCAGTTGGATTCATATTCTGGAACTGAATTGTGCTGCTCTGTTTGTGAAAGCTGTTGTGAGGCTTAAAGCTAAAGATTTTGTTGTCTGGTATTTGGCTGGATGAACTTGCTGGATTGTGCTGAGAAATGTAACTTTGATTGGGGCTGTGTCCAGCTGCTGGATAAGTGGAACGGGTTCTGCAAGGCTGCGCTCCCACCAAATGATGTGCTGTGTCTGCCTGCGCTCGGCCTTGTTAGAGAAATCAGGAAGGAGAATGTATCCTTAATTCCTGGCAATTCCTTAAAAAAAAAAAAAAAAAACTTCAGAGGTTTTCTGTTGCTGTTGGGCTGTACCTTTCAACTTGTTTGGGTTTTTTTTTTTTTTCCTGTGAAGGGACTAAATTATTTTTTAATAATAGCAGAGGAAGTTATTCCTTTTGCTGCAGGGCAGCTGTTCAAAAAGTTGTTACAGGTAGTTTTCATGTCTCAGAGAAATTTGGTTTGGATATAACAAAACTTTGTTGCTGCAAAGACATGTTTGGATCCAGGTCTTTGCAGTACCATAGTATTGATGGTAGGGAGGAAAATATGTCAAGTTCAAGGCTAAACAGACAAGGAAAAGAACACATTCTCTTTGAGACATCTTCAATTAGAGCACCTTGTTGATTGAATAACAGGAAGACACATTGCATATGAATTTAGAGTATCTTTAATTGATGGGCCTGTTGTGATTCAATATCTAACCTTGTAGTAGTGGTGCTCTAACTGTTTATTTTTATCAAACTACCTTCTTAAAAATAAGAGAGGAGAAAAAAAAATAGCTATATATACTTTTCCCCAGAGCATTCATGTAGACAACTGTTCAGTGCACCACTCCCCTCTTAAACGTCATGAGTAAAAGCTTAACTCAGCAGACAACCTTCTAGGACTTGAGGAAAGAGAGAGGAGTGTTGTCTGCATGCATGGGCAATGGATGCTGAAAGATAACCTAGGCTTGTCCAGGTAAATCCTGTAGGCTTTGGCAATCTGTTCCCAAAATCCAAACCACAGGACTTAATATATATATGTAGGGTTCTGTACAAGCAGATACAAAATTTTATGACAGTGAAGTACTGAGATCTGAGTTTCTCTCTGCACTGCAGTTGTAGAAATATTGGAGCATCTCAAATTGCCCCTACCCTTTCTCCAAATGAATCTGTGTGAATGTAAGGCTTACATTCTGTCATTACAGTTACAATATGTGAAGCATTCGTATGTGCTTTCTGTTATTTAGGTATGTTTGGGCATAGACAGTGCTTGACTATACCCTGGCAATTAAAACTGAGCACTCTTACAGTTAAAGTTATATTACTCAATGTGCTTTTGAATTTTGTTACTGGAAAATCTGCTGTTACACAGGTGTTAGTTGCTACCTTGTTGGAAAAGCTCATTTGAAGTATCTGTGCTGCCTTAGACCATAGAACAGAGAGTTCTTCTGCCATGAGAATGCATTAAACCAGTCTGAATACAGCATAGAAAATATGCAAAGCTGCCTTGACCTGCAAATGTGCCTCAGGGTTACCTTTCTTTTAAGGATAGACATGTCAGTTCAAACAAAAATCTACTGCCTGTCCATTATCTTTGTTAGTGACCAGTAACCAGGGAGCTGTATAGAGCAAATACTCACTGGCATTTTCTTGTAGTACTCTGATCAGTGGAGTCGTCATAAGACATAGTGTTTGGGTTTTTTCTATAAAATTGTCTGTTTGCCTTTTGAACCAATATAAATTCTGGCCATCACAACAGATAACTGTGATTGCAGAGCTGCCCTACTGACACAGGTGTTGTGTGAAGATCCACTGTCCGTGTGTTGAGTTCAAATAGATAGTTTGGTATAATGCCCTCTTGTTCCTCTGTTGTCCAATGCTTGGTCTTCTACAACTTTTGTATGTGTGGTATGATGGACTTCCATCATTCTCTTCCTTAGTCAACTCTTGTTTCTGGTCTGGAAAGTCCTAACCTGTAATTCTTTTTACAGAAACTAATTTGCAGCTTTGATCAGACATTGACTTCTCGGCTGCTTTTTTTTTCCCCGTTGTGAAGCCTGAGCTGCTCTTGCAGATCCAACTTGGTTTTGGGTGGAAGAAAAATACAGAGTGGAAAAAACCTCCTCCTCATGTCACTGTATAATAACGCACAAGGAGGTTCTCATTATTCCCTATCCCTAAAGAGGCAAAAGAGAGTTGGAAAAGGTACATTATAAAAAAGAGGAATAAACAGAGCTGGAAGGGAAGTGACACAGGAGAAAAAGAGAGAGAAAGAAGTAAGATAAATGTGTATTGTTTGCATAAAGGAGAGGGGGAAAGCTACTTGGTAGGATTCAATTTCTGTGATAGCCATCACTGAATATATAAGAAGGTGGTACAACCAACCTTTCTTTTCCCCCTCCAAAAAACAAAGGAAGAATATTCAAGTCAGCCATAACCTTATATCCTCACAAAGATCAGAGAATTGCTTACATCTGCTAACTGTCAGTGGTTATGAAGTAAGCAGTTTTGACCATAGCTTACTCATTACTACCAGGCTGGAGTTGCATGGTGTGTGAGCCAATGGGCTCAAAGTAGTAAAACTTTTACAGGTTGAGTACTGAAAAACTTCATAGGGAAATCTGGCAAAAATGTGACACAAAGAGCAAATTTCTTATTCTATTGAATAAAATCCACAAAAAAGTCGTGGTGCATGTCCATAGCTTGGCTGTTTAGTAAATAAGATATTTGTATAATATCTTTTAGAAAAAAATCCTCACTTGGGATTTAAAAATAGTGGTAGTTAACTCAGTGTACCTAACAACATCTTTTCATACCTTATATTTTTATATTGCCGTTAAAGGAAAAAAAAATGCAGCAATGCTCATTAAGCACTTTGCTCTTTAACATTACATTCTCCTTTACCCAGGGCCACAGACATGGATTTCAAACAAGGAGGAAAAAGGCAGGCACCTGACCCTAAGTACTTGAGAGGATAAGAGCAGGGCTAGAAATTAGGACAATGTTACATAGGCAGAAGAAAAGCAAAGCATGAGGCTCTGTGGTCAAAGAAGAGAACAGAGAGTAGTAGTTTGTCTCAGATATGTTTGTATCCCAAGCACAATAGCCGCATCTCCAGTGACTGGACATGCAAACAACACGACATGTATGTTTGGAGCTCTAGATTAAGGAACTCTCTTGTACATTTAATCACAGTTTCATCTCTTTTGTATTCTTTTCTCCTCCCGGGTAGTGAATTGCTACTTGCAAGTGTACTTGGCAGAGCTGCAAGGTTTCTGCAACAGTTTTTGTGAAGATCTTCTGTAAAGATGTATCTTAGCTGCCTGCCACTCTGGCAGGAGTCTCTGGATACAGTTAGAGCAAGCACAGATCACAGTCCACATCTCTGACTTGAAAAACTGGAGAGAGGGAGAGAGAATATCAAGAAGTGTAACTTGAGGGCTAGAGGAAATTATTTAGACGAGGTGTTTCTAAGTCCATCTGACTTGTTTAACAAAGATAGGATGAAGAATTGGCTTGACGATGATATGTAAGTTGCTGAGGCTCCTCAGTCTGCTCATCAGGAGTTTTTCAAGAACGATGGCTTGGAGGCTTGTGCTGGATGAACTCAAATGGTAAACAAGGCACATGTTTAAATACTTGCAGTTATTAATAGCAGTAAAAAATTAGATTTTTTTCTGGACATCACTTAGGTTAGGATTTATCAAACCTAACTTCAGACATCTGCTGTGTAGACGTCTGTGCTTAAACTAATCAACAAGACCTCCCTTTACAGTCTGGCAAAGAGAAATAGGCTCTTTGAGGGTACCATGAACCAAACTCTAGTCTCAGTTGTTTATGTTGGCCAAATCTCCATCCACTAAAACAAACCACAGGGTAACCACATAGGTGTTAACTTCTGAGCACACCTAGAATGTCTCTCTGAAAGACAGGGTAAGTGCAGGAGTAATATTTTGTGATGTTAATTTACTGATTTGTTCTGTCCTTAAAAATCTCTAGCCAACTACATGGCAACTGTCTAGAAACGCTTTTCTAGAAAACCTACAGAGCTTCCCAAAGCTGGATCAGGTATGAATGACCAAAGGGATAGGAATCATGCTGTGCAGAGGGACAAATTCTAGCAAAACTGAGCCAAAATAGTGACTACAATTTTGAAGATTACTATGGGGGTTATAATGGATCTCCTCAAATAACTGCTGAAATGGGCTATATCCTATTAGGATGTGTTTAAAATGGCAGAATCAGGAAAAATATGGGATCCTTTTTGGTGCTTGCTGGATTTTAAAATTTTGATACCCACATATACCTGAATGTTTCTAAAAAAGTGGTTTTAACATAAAGTAAATTAAATATGAATTTATTTTATTTAAAATAGTATAAAAATTGTCAGTATTTTTAAAAAGTAGTAGTTCAACAAAAACTGGTGACATTTGATGTGTTTTTAAAACTCTGAAAACTTAATCTAACACAAATATACTAAGCTTTTCATATTACATAATTATAGTGTTTTCTAGGTGGATAAAATTTTAAAGGTTGTAATTACTAATAGATTTAAAGTACAGAACATTATCATCCAACCTGAAAAGATATTGAGGTTGTTCTGTTCCATTCTGGGAGATGATAATCTTGTGATAAATATATATATATGGATGGATGTGTATATAGTTTAGGGTCTAAGTAATGCAACTTTGCAAAGTTCCTTCACTATAGCTTCTTAAAAAGCTCCTAGATTTTTTCTTTTCAAATTATAATTTATTCAGTGCCTCAGGGCAGTAGAGCATGTTAGAGGCAGAATTAAGAGCTATCAGAGTATGATCACTTCCCTGATGAAAAAATAATTAACCCCCAGTTGTTCTATAGCATAATATAGCATCACAGGAACAGATGGGAATTGAACACAAAAAAATTTCTTTTATTTCAATTAATTTCATGGACTTGAGAAATTCTGTTGTATTATCAGTTGTGTGCTACACACTAATTTAGAGCTATCATGTGTCAGTGTAAAGTGTCCATGTAAAATTCAGTTCTGTCATATAATCCTTTCTTTGCTGGGTACACAAATATTCTCCTGTCTATAGCATCTTTATTAGCCCTTCCTTAGGGGGACAGGAGGAAAAGGGAGAGAGGAATTAAAAATCCTACAGCCTTACCCATGAGATATCACAAAAAAGTGCACATATACACGCACCGAAAACTTGGAATTTTATGTAGAAGAGTTCAATTTGATCTTCACACCGGTCAGGATATGTTTATATTATTATAAATCAGTATAAACTGGAAAAAAAAAAAAACCACCCCAAACCTCTAAGCCCTTCGAACTCTCCAAATTCTCAGATCACGAGCAGAGCTGAAGGCTGAATGCTTGAATGTTTTATATTCAGACACCCAGTGGCAGCTCTAATGCTTTTTAGCAGGTGGGTGCTGCAATAGAAAAGTTTGTCGTAGACCTGTGCGTGTTTGCGTGTGTACAGGTGTGTAGTGGAGTGGAGGTTAAGAGAATGGTGCCACATGAATGATGGAATGGTGCAGACTATTCATGCTCATCTTCACAAGACAGGGATCTCTAGTTGTTTTGTTTTGCAAAACAGAGCAAGTGGCTGCTATAATGTTAGAATGTTCTGGTGGGGTAAACTCCCCTGTGCCAAGGCACGAGTCAGTCACCCCTGCAGATAACGCAGCACGGGCTTGTTTTCCCACTGCAACCCTAATTTAAGACCCCTGTCCTTCAAACATTTGGGCTTGAGTTAAGTTTGCATAACTCTGGGGCAGACCTGTAATTAATTCAGTGCTTTTTGGTGTTGAGGACAATGGGACCCAGCCTCACTGAAACCTTCAGGAACTGCTTTAACAGAAATGTTAAATAATAATGAGCAATACTGTAGAAATCAAAAGGAATAGTCGCATATTCAAATGAAAATGTGGATTATCATCAGAGGCTATTTTTCTTGCTTGTGAGTGAAAACTACTACAGCTGTTTTGTCTCCCGTTCTGATTGCAAAGGTAGATGGAAAGTCTTGGTTTTGACTAAACTCATTTTTTTGAGAAGGAAAACTGAATGTAAGGATAATTCTATCATACGAATTCCAAAAGGGCAGGATTGTGAAAATAGCTAAAATGTAGCAGGTTTGATGCCAAAAGTTTGTACGAAAGCTGCTGGTTTCGGGGGAATAACATTTCAATTATAACATGACTTTTTACAAGTTCTTTTCTCCAGACCGTTTCATCATAGCAAATTACATGTTGAAATCATGGGGACTTGATTGTTCTGACTAGAAACAAAAAGTTTGTGATTAAAGGAAAAAAACTTTATATAATGCATAATGACTTTATGGTCATTCTGTTTGTAGAGAAACTGATGTTTCAGATCGAGTTGTTTGGCAGAGAAATGTGGTTGTTCTTGGCGTCAGTAAATACAGTGAAATGCTGCTCTTGCTACACTAATCCATATTAAGCTTCGTTACTCTATATAATGTTATGGAGTGGTGTGGGATTGCTTCCACCTTTATTTTGGCTGCTTTTTTTTTTTGGCTGCCTTTTTATTCTTTGCTGTACTTTAGCACTCTTTTTCCATCGCTTACATTCAATTCCAGGACTGTCAAGAACATGCTGCAGCCTCCAGTGAGAAATCTGAGCAGGTGAATTAGATGCTTCAATTAAATTTAAAGTCTCTGGGTAGTTATAGCAGGTAGATATTTGCAATTATTTGAGTAGGTATTGATTTAATTGGATTATGTTGGATATCACTGTGTTTCAGTTGAATATTTAGGTTTTTTCTCACTATGAATATTTCAGCCACTAGAAAATGTTCTTTGGTAGCTGATAAGTCTTTGTGCTCTATCGTATCTTGTGATAGACCTGCCTTGATCAAGTCTGTACATGGTCAGTTTTCTACCGCTTTAGGATACCAGAAAGTTATGCCAGTTTCCTTTCCAGAATCTTCAGATCTTGCAATGCAACTAGCCTAATACACATTTAATTCCATTTTCACTTATCTACTGTCTTGCCACATGAATTTGCTGATCCATTGAAACTCCCTTGACACAGGACGTGTGTATTTTGACAGCAGTTTCAAAAGCGTTCCTTGCTTGTGCTGCTATAGTGACTGGGAATCTGAGTCATAGGTAGCAGCTCTACTCTGTTAGTCTTGCCCAGGAAAGGAAGAAAAAGACAGCCTGTACAGCAGGTGCACCTGCAGTTTTTCCTCTCCTCACATAGACATAACTTCTTTTTCAAAGCTGACATATTGGTTATTCTTTTGTAGCAGAAAGGCAGACAGTATTTTTGTTGCTTTCCAGAGTCACAGGTAGACATGCAATGGTAATTAAGTCCTTTATATGAATTGCAACGTGACTGTAAATTTGCTTAATCAAGCTTAATAGGATGAGGTGCATGGGTATGCATGCATAAGAGCAGGTTATCATAATTCAGTCCAAAATTTAAGAAACGTGTCATTGGAACTCATTATGCACTTCAGGTTATCTAAATCTATCTCAAGAATAGTTTCATTTCTTCAACAAATCTGATGCATATCTGCTGGGCTCCAGATCTAAGAGCTGTATTTGGATCTATTACACAGTCCAAGTAGTTTTCCTTTTCAGCTAAGCATTGCTTACATCACACATTTCATCTCTTAAAATTAATTTGTATCAGTGTTTCTTAAAATCCTCATTTATGATGTGATAACTAGGGATGAAGCAGATGAACAGAAGTATGCTACCTCTTCTTTAACCTATATTCTTGTGTATTATTCCTCCTAAGTTGATGGAGCAGAGATTAATGAATGCAATAAATACTATTTCAACCCAAGAGAACAGCTGAGTCAAAGTATAGTCTGCAAAATGTAGAACATACCAAAGCACACTGAAATCAAGTTTAGTACTGTGCAAGATGTTGGAAGTCCTTACATTGAACATGGAAAAGCTTACTTACAGGCATTATTTTGTATAAAACATTACCTTTTTTGTTCTCTGACTACCCAGCATAAATCTTGAATTAAAAAAAAAATGAAAAGAAAAAATCTGCTTATATGCTCATGCAGAAGTGTGATGGGTGTTCCTTGTCATGGAAGGAAGGCTCAAGCTATGATGTTGTTACAGTGTTTTGGGAACTGAGAATCTAATTCCTTATGCCTTCTGTGCTATGTGCAGAAATGCTGTAAGGTGCACTTATACACCAAACACTTGGTCCTCAAAGTACAGCCTACTTCAGTTTGCATTTAATTTTCATGTAGTCTTTACAACGATCGGTATGCCAGAAAGTGCTATACTTATTTAATGCAGAGATTTGTGCTGATTCCATCTGCTGGTAGAGTTCACCCAGATCCCCCAACAGGAAAGTTTGCTATATTCCAGGAGTTTTTCCCTCTTGATTTACTTACCCCACTCCTTCCAGCCTATACACATGCTGTGCATGCTTTTCAGATTGAGTAAGTGAGAAGCTGGGTGACAAGTTAGACTGGAAGCATCTGTTTCTGCTTCTATGCTGGAAACGCTGAGACAAAAATATACTGTATGTAAAGTGAGTTAGTGCATTTATCTGACATAAATTCATTTTGGAGATGAGGCTTCACTAGATGAATTGTCCCTGAAACTGGGCTACTACCAAAAATAAATTTTACATTTTATGGTAGAGGAAAGTAATAACACAGATGTACTGTGGAGGACCTAAAGATTCCTTGAAAATACATGACAAATCTGTATTTTAGTAACTAAACAGTATGTTTTCTTAGAGTAGAGCTTTTTAACTGGGTCTGAACTTTTTTTTTTTTAATGTTGACATCTTGAAGATTGGGACTTTACTGATTGAACATAGATTTAGGAACCTCTGTCAGCAAATATTTGCCCTTACAATCAAGCATTCCATAATCTGACTTTAAAGCCCCCAGGATTTAGGATTTTAACATTCCTTTATTTATTTACTTATTTTAGGGTTTTGAAATTATTTTACTTTTATCTGGCATCTTATAATTTATCAAGCTATTGATTTAATAAGACACTACTTTCCAAATTTATGTTTTCTTATGTGCTGTCTTTAAAGAATTCTATTCCATAAATACTGTACTTAGATGTTTGCACTGGGAAATTAAAAGCAGGTTGCTTTAGGTTGCTGCTTAGAAGAAGTTGAAGAATAATAACCTTTTTTATGACAGTAGTACCATAACATTTTCATGTAGAGCATAAACCTCACAATGAGCACTCTGCCATTTCGGATGCTTATGTTCTCTTTCATGTAAAATATTCAAGTTGCATTTGGATCAGTGCAGTTATCTTAGAGTCAGTAAAATCCTGACACTTTTTCAGAGCAGGATTTTGAAGAAATTTTATGTGTTCAGCTTTAATGAAGTTAAATACATGAATAAAAATTTGCAGGACTGAGACCACAATGAGGTCCTCTTTCTCCTGTCTTAAGAGAGTAATTTCAGAGAAAGGAGAAGACTAGTATGTATTAAATCAGCTTTCCCTTGAGTAGAAAACCAAAGTTTCATTCTGATAACTTGCATGGTATTATGTAGATTATGCCCTGTAAGCACAAGGTTTTGTACCTAATTCCTGGAGTCACAAGTAATCTTAAAATATGTCTAATAATAATTTGAATTTAAAATTCATTTATTAGCACACATAAAAGGCAAAAGGTGATGCTGATGTAGTATGTGGTGTTTCTTGGCTGTCCTGCACTGCTGCTGCAAAAGGGAGAGTACTTCTGCTTAATAAACTTCCAGTATATCAGAAAAACTAAAAACATCCTTTATTTAATAGTTCTCATAGCATCACATCTTCCCTGCTTGGCAAGAGAAATGTGTGGCATTTGGTTACACAGCATTAAGTATTTTGAATCATCTGTATGACCATGTCAAACATTTGGTTTGTAGTCCACATTCTGTTGAGAATCACATCCTTCTCTTTAGAATGCTCTAGCTTATAAAAGAGACGCTAATTACATGCTCAGTTAACATAAATGCTGACATTGTTTCTTGCTAAATGTCCCTGAAGACTGTATGTGGGAAGACTACAACTCAAACTTTACAGGTTTTTTTATTTTCTGCAATTTTTTCCTTCTTTTAAGGAATTGGAGACAGGAGGTAGACCCAAATCTCACCCAGGCTGTTGTATAAAGTCCTTGTGCAGACTTGCAGTTGTAGAAATTAATTATTACATTTAGTAGTACTTTTCTGTTTTTTCTTGTGGCCCACCACCCCTGACAGAGTATTTATATTCCCCAGAAGTCAGTGTCCTTCCACACTTGCACTATCAGTCTACAGAGTCACAGTTCTTACTGTATTGTCACCAATGCTATGATACACTGAATAGGAAACGGATTCTGATCTTGGCTGTACCATTGTAAAATATAGTTTTATATGTGACATGTTTCCACTGACATGAGTTGAATTTCTCTATTTTCATGGCTGTAACTGAGGTCAGAATTTAGACTCAAGTCTCGCTAGGCTTTTCAAAGCCCTACAACATCTTTTACTTAAATACCTTCCTGTTGTAGCAATTCCTGGTGGTGAAAGGTGTAGGTAATCTTGTGTTTGCTTTTCAGTTAGAAGTTTCTTCTTGCAGAGGCCCCTGATTTTCTTCACAATTCTCCTTTTTAGACTGAAATTGTAAATCCATGCTTTCAGTCACTTGCAGCTAAAGCAAATAAAGGATTTGAGGACCTAATGCAGGACAAAAGTGTTTTATCCAGCACTGGATAAAGTTTCCATACTCCTCTTGCCACTGCTACCATCCTCCTCCACTGGTGCTTAATTTTTAGGCGCATAAGTTCTTTACCCAAACCAGCTGCTTTGACTAGATAATTGTGCATGGGGTAGGACTCCTGGCTTGGATAGCATGGTGTCTTGCTTGGGCTTCCACCAGGTAAAAGCTAAAAGAAGTAGTGTAGAGTTACAACCTCTACAGAGAGACTTATAGGAAAATCATCATGTTTTGTGGTTTGATTGTTTCCCATTTCCTTGGAAGAAAACTAAGTTTTGTCTACAAATTTTGTTATAAATTAATCTGTTTTGTTAATACAGCATTGTAGTGTACAAAGCTGGCATAAAAATAGGAGATCCTGGGCACAAAATGCCTATGTCAGCTTTCTACCCTGATACCTGATCGTGAGAATACTGGTATTGTTGTGAAACATGTGTAACAGAGGGTGTGATGTATGTACGTAGCAGGTGCTATAAGAATAATTTGAAAAACTTAAGACTCTTTGAAACTGAAATGGTTTGCTCCTAAGAAAGGGAGCCTTGATATTTTTCTTACAGCAATAAACAGGGAGAGCACCCTGTTTTAGAATGAGTTGAATGAGTGAAATTTTTGTAGTTGAAAGTTACGGAGGTGCTATATTGTCAGCAAGAGTTGCAGATCAACTTTCTAAGTTTGTCGGTAGTGTAACTTGTCTCCTACTGTAGGTACATGGAGATGTCTCTGCCCGTGCACCTGTATATTATGTAGGAAACTTTTAGTTCCAAATTGTTGGTCAGGCTTTGAATTGGTACTTCTGTAAAGAGATACCAAAATGAGTTTTTACCAGTTATTCTTGGTATATATTTAATGCTAATATCTGTATTATAAACAGGGATTAGAAAACAAATTTTCTTCACTGAATATATTAGAAAAATTGTAACATAGAAGATAGTAAGAGCCATATTTTAGCATATATCAAGCTGCTATATCTTAATTTCAGTGGGATTGATGCTATTACGAAGTTCTATAAAATTTTAGTTAAGTCTGGTTGTCTGATTTCCCTAGAAGTTGTATTAGTTTGTTCTTACACGAAAAACGAAGGAAAAAATTTCTTTACAGAAACAATTGTCCCTTTGTTTGAAGGTTCAAGCTCAAGTGCGACATGCAAAACTCAACTTTGACAAACTGAAGACTGACGTCTGTCAAAAAGTGGATCTTTTGGGAGCGAGCCGATGCAACCTCCTTTCTCATGTGTTAACAACATATCAGGTATCCAAAGAAAATGTTGACCTCCAAAAGAAGGATTTCCTGTTAGTATATGGTTTTTAAGAGGTTACCATGACAATATTCAACTGTAAGAATATGTAACTAGTATTGGAGGGGAGATGTGAAATTTGCGCTGAAAGCAGATTGGTGTTAAAGTTAACATTGCATTGAACTTTTATCCTACCTTACAGGCAACTCTTCTTCATTTTTGGGAAAAAACTTCACACACAATGGCAGCCATTCATGAAAGTTTCAAAGGTTATCAGCCATATGAATTCACTATGTTAAAGGTAAGGAATATATAGATATATTGGTTTGCCCAATTATAACACATAAGAGATCAAACAGCATGTAGAAAGCACACATTTGTATTTTGTCTATATATTGTCTGACAATTTTATCTCTGTACTGTCTTTTCATTTTAATACAGGTTTTCTGTTTAATGATATTTTGCCTGGTAGGATCAAAAACTGCATGTAGAGTGCAGTGACTAAGGAATATTTCAAAGGAAGATGTTATTCAGAGCTGCACTTAAGTATGTGTTTAAGTGCTTACTAGGATTGTGATTAATTATTCCTGAAGAATCATAAAATCTATCAGAATTACAGATTTATGTTGCTCTCAAAATCCCACAAGTGAATTAATGCTATTTTGCCTTTGCACATTTTTAAATACTCACATTCTTTAAGAACACCTTATTGGACTGAATATGAGTATGTGAATGCACACAGTTCCTACACCTGTGCTCAAACTTATTAAACCTTAAGTGCTCTGAGAAATACTGTTTTGCTTGACTAGTGGTAGTTGCTGATCCATTGTAATCTTTGAATATGTGCAATATCTGACTGAAGTCTGAGTTCAGAGTTTTGCCAGGTATTTAAAAATAATCACTTAGCACTGTGTATTTTTCTGGTCAAGCCTGGCACTGCATATGAACTTGCATTGCCTGCTGCAATTCAAGGTTCGGTAGAAGAATGGGAAAACAGTGAAAAAAATCAACTTTCCAGTTGTCTCCTTATTTGTCTTTGTCCTGTAGTTATTTTGTGCAATGTAATAATTACATGACTGGCTGGACTTATTTGCATGAGAGAAAAATAGCATTTGTCTGAAGGAGGTCTGACAGAAGGGTTACCATCAGGAGGAAGTGAGGAATGAACAGCTTGTGGCAAAGCCAGTGTTTCCTTGGAGAGACAACTCAGTTTGAAATGATTACAAATCATAGCCTTAATCCATGAAGCACTTGCGTATATGACACGTAGAAGTGCAGGTTGGGCTGCATTATGCTATATAGCTTGTGGCTACCCCAGGGCTCCTGGAAAAGAAGCACCTGAAGGTATAAGGTTTAATTCACCCCAGACTACCAAACTTGTCTGTACATGGCTATGCTATATTTAAGATTGTTTTCTAGAATGTGGGAGCAGTTTCTGAACTTTGAAGTACATAAAGAGCTTGTGGATACTGTTACTCCTGCAGTTTGAAACATCACAAGAGACTAACCAACCAAACAAATTTTCAAGTTCAGTCTCTCCTGACTGAGGGCAAAAACAAAAGGAGGCTCATAAACTGTTTATATTACCCAGCTGGTGAAGAATCCTGTCTCACAGGAGAAGCCCTCATTTGCTATGAAGTTAATATAACTCTAAGCTTCTCTCTTGAATAACCCATGTCATGGAAGATGGAGTTTATCCAAAGCTTATGTCCAGATTTCAGCAGGAGATGGCTGGGCATAGATATCTTGACATTGCTAGTAATTGCCTACAGACTTACCAGTTAAACTCTAGTGCAGAAAAGTAAGTCTCCTTTATTTCCCCACCATTGCAATGGTGTTCACAGCTTGGGTTTTGCGTAGCCAGAGTCCTGCTCAGGAGCCTGAGTACCATGTTGGTGAGCTCTTCTCATAAATTCCTGATGTTGGAGGTTGTCTGAGTGTTTTTTCTCTTTGCTTTGATACAAACTAATTTCAGTCTAATTTGTATAGGTAGTTATTGTTCCTGAGTATTTATTCTTTATTCTCTTGTATATCTAAAAATGGGACTATTTGAACAAGATGTATGATGTTTCAAGATGTATAGTATCATTTGGACACCTTGTAGAGAAACTCCTGCAGAAAATGCACCTGTTCTGGAGTGTGAAATACCCTTGCAGTGAAGGATGAGTGAGATTTGGCAATGGATGCTTGTTATCTTTTGAGCTTCTTCCTGTGAAAGATTTCAGTATAATCTAAGTTTGAAATTTGGTTGGGAATCTATGATGAAGAAATGCAACCTATATTGAATCCACACATGTATAACAAGCACTCCCTTGAAGCAAAAAGTAACTGTAAAAATGGTTTGAATATTGTAGTGTGTTGAGGATGCAGCCTAACTTTGTTGTGAGAATCTTAACAATTTTTATTGCTGGCCTCCTGCACTGAAAACATTTGATTTCCTGTTTTTGCAGTGATATGTGTGCTGAGAAATGATGCTAATCTGGAGGTAGTTTTATGCTACAAAATTTCATGGAAGTCTGTGTCTGTGCTTTCAAAAAACAGCTGCTTGGGAATAAGACTATGTTACTGCCGTTTGGTATCAGTTATTTATTTCTTTTTGTCTCCAGAATGGATTTATTTTCTATACAAAGTTAGGTCTCCATGATCTCTTTTCCCCCAATTAGTAGTTTCTCTGTTCACATTAAATGATTGCTAAGGACATTAAATCAAAATCTGGTGGTTGCATCAGGTGAGATTCTGTTGCCTGAGAGTAGATGTCTGCTGCTACATCAGGTGCCTTACTAGGGTAAATCATCTCACTTCTACTTGTCATTTCGGAAGGGTGTGAGACTCCCATGACTCCAGTGTCTTCTTTGTTAGACCTGAGTATGGAATAACAATAGTTGTTTATGGTTAGGGAATTGATCCCTACCAGTCATATCACATGTTCACATCAGAGTAACTATATATTAAGAAGCAGTTGCAAGCTAATTCTACATTGAAATTACATGGTATTATTTTTTTATGAAATATAATCACAGAATGGTAGAGGTTGGAAGGAACCTCTGGAAATCATCTAGTCCAACCCCTCTACTAAAGCAGGTTCATGTAGAGCAGGTTGCACAGGATTGCATCCAGGAGGGTTTTGAATATCTCCAGAGAAGGAGACTTCACAACCTCTCTGGGCAGCCTGTTTCAGTGTTCTGTCACCCTGAAAGTAAAGTTTCTCCTCATATTTAGATGGAACTTCCTGTGTTTCAGTTTGTGCTCATTGCCCCTTGTCCTGTTGCTGGGCACCACTGAGAAGAGTCTGGCCCCATTGTCCAGATACCTACCCTTTAGATATTGCTAAGCATTGATAAGATCCCCTCTCAATTTTCTCTTCAGGCTAAACAGACCCGGGTCACTCAGCCTTTCCTCATAATAGAGATATGCCAGTGCCCTAATCACCTTTGTAGCTCTTTGCTGTATTCTCTCTAGTAATTCCTTGTCGTTTTTGAACTGGGGAGCCCAGAACTGACAATACAGAAGTCCAGATGTGGCCTCACTAGGGCAGAGTAGAGAGGGTGAAGAACCTCCCTTGATCTGCTGATCTCACTCTTCTTAATGCATCCCAGGCAGGATACTATTGGCCTTCTTGGCCACAAGGGCACACTGCTGCCTCATGCTCAGCCTGTTGTCCACCAGGACTCCCAGGTCCTCCTCCCCAGAGTTGCTTTCCAGAAGGTCAACCCCTAACCTGTACTGGTGCATGGAGTTATTCCTCCTCAGGTGCAGGACCCTGCACTTGCCCATATTGAACTTCATTAGGTTCCTCTCCACCCACCTGTCCAGGCTGTCCAGGTCTCACTGAATGGCAGCAGCTTTCAGGTGTGTTAGCCACTCCCACCAGTTTTGTATCATCAGCAAACTTGTTGAGGGTACACTCTGTCCCTTCATGCAAGTCATTAATGAATACGTTGAACAGGACTGGGCCCAGTACTGATGCCTGGGGAACACTGTGAGCTACAGGCCTCCAATTAGACTCAGCACCACTGTTCACAACGCTCTGAGCTCTGCCATTTATCCAGTTCTCAATCTACCTCACTGTCCTCTCATCTAACCCACACTTCCTAAGCTTCCCTGTGAGGATGTTATGAGAGGCTGTGTCAAAAGCCTTGCTGAAGTTGAGGTAGACAACGTCCACTGCGCTCCCCTTATCTACCCATCTATCCAGTCATGCCATCATAGAAGGCTATCAGATGGGTCAAGCATGATTTCCCCTTAGTGAATCCGTGTTGACTACTCCTGATAACCTTCTTGTCATCCATGTGCTTAGAGATAACATCCAGAATGAGCTGTTCCATGACCTTTCCAGGGATGGAGGTGAGGATGACTGGCTTGTGGTTTCCTGCATCCTTCTTCCTGCCCTTTTTGAAGACTGGAGTGACATTGGCTTTCTTCCAGTCCTCAGGCATCTCTCCTGTTCTCCATGTCCTTTCAGAGGTGATGGAGAGTGTCCTAGCAATGATATCTGCCAGCTCCCTCAGCACTCGTGGGTGTATCCCATCAGGGCCCCTGGATTTGTGGGTGTCCAGTTTGCCCAGATGATCTCTAACCCAATCCTCCTTAACCAAGGGACAGTCTTCCTTTCTCTAGACTTTCTCCCCTGTCTCCAAGGTCTGGGACTCGTGAGGGTCGGCCTTAGCAGTAAAGACTGAAGCAAAGAAGGCATTCAGTAACTCCATCTTCTCTGTACCTTTCATCACCAGGGTACCCACTTCATTCAGTTTCCTCTAGTCTTTTGCTCCTGATGTACTTGAGGAAGCTCTTCGTGTTGTCCTTGCCAGATTTAATTCCAGGTGGGCCTTAGCTTTCCTCTTTGCATCCCTGCATACTCTGATGACCTTCCGGTATTCCTTCCAAGTTGTTTTTTCCACATTCTGTAAACTTCTTTCTTCCATTTGAGTTTTTCCAGTATCTCCATGCTTATCCATGCAGGTCTCCTGCCTCCTTTGCTTGACTTCTTACTCTTAGGGATGCACCAATCTTGAGCTTGAATAAATAATAATAAATGGCTACAGCTGATCTAGGGTAAGTGTAGTTTCTGATGGAGAAACTTTTGGTCTAAAAATGTACCTAATGAAGATGCCATGTCTGCTGTTGACTTTATGTATTAAAAACATACAATCTGAAGATGTAATTGCATAAAACATACATGCAATACTTCAGTGTGCCCACTTCTAGAGGAGTTACCCCTTTTAGAATATTTTTTTCTGTCTTAATATCTTAAAAGAGATCTTTCCTAAAAGAAAATTTTGAATTTGGTGCTTGCAAATCATTTTTATCTTTTATGATTCCAGTTCTGATACTAGCAGCTTAATTTTGCTTATACAAGTGATCCCTCTGAATTAAACTAAGCACGCATGTATGGAGGATTGGCATTTTACTTTAAAACAAGAATGTAAAGAAACTTAGATTGTTCTACTGAAAAATTAGAAGGTGCTATGTACTGGAAAATCACTGTTTGTATTTTGTAGTATGAATATATTCATGTACCAGGTTTACCTCAGTAAAGAGACTCTTAAATGCCTCCCGGGATTGTTTCTGGAAAGAAAACATTGTCTTCAGAGATGTTTGCCAAACTCCCTTACTGAAAAGCAGCCAATTTGTTTTCTTTGCTTCAGGGTATGTGCTGAGAGCAGTATAATTGTGCTATTGCACCTGTATTTCCTAACTGTGAGTTTTATGTTTGATGAAGGATGATTATTAATGTGTTAACCACTCCATATATCATGATGTAAAAGTATCCGTTCCTGTATCCATTACTGTAATATTAAAACTGCTGTTTTGGTTGTTGACAATGAAGCCTTTCAGGTTGCATTGTCTGGAAATCTCCGTATATGAAACTAAGTCAAATTCATTTCAAGGGCTACTTTCCTTGAATAGTATCTCTTTCTAATTTCTGTCACTTTATTTGCCTTAGTTATTTAATGAATATTTAGTTGCATTTTTTTACATTTGAATGCTATAATACTAAACTTCCTGAAGAGTTTGTGTGAACCTAGAGATAATAATAGCCCTGGTAAGGGAGTCAAAAGTCATAAATGTCAGTGCATCCATTTATTTCCATGCAAAGTGGAATGCTGCTGCCTGTGATCCTTACGTGGTTTGGAGAACACTGTCCAAACAGGTGCTACAACACTGTTGCCTTCTGCTGACCTCTGCTGTAGTCTGGTATCCTTTCTTGTTTCTGATTACTGCACCATGACTTTATTCATAGGCGAGATTGCATATAATTTTATATCTCTAGGGGTTTGGGGGGGGGGGGGGGGCGGAATTGGGTTTTTTTTCTGATTAATCTCTGTGAGGAAATTCTGAGGCTACCTGCTTTTCCTCTTCCCTTTCAGCTCTCCTCCAAATAAAATATACCCAAGTTTCTGTCTTCTCAGTGATGTCACACTTCTCTATATGTGGGATGTGTATGGGATGTAACTCTGGATCCTGGATCTGCCCTTAGCTGTGTTGCTTTGATGCTTTCTCACTTAAGAGGAAGAGCATTAGTTTTCCAAGGCACTTGGGGGGCAACTGTGGGTGAGCTGAGGGCACTGTCCACATGCCGGTGGTTTAACTGCAGAGGACAAGTTTTGTATGCAGTCCAGATGATCTTGGCTTGACTTGAGAGCAGTTCAGAGGCAGGTAAAGGAATTTTGCGAATAGCAGTGAGTCTCAGATTGATGCCTGAGGTGGAACCAGAGTTAACTCTGTAGCAGAGGAACCCCTCGTCAGCTTGAATAATTCTGGTCTGAGTATGGGGAGCAAGCAAAATATTACTGGGTGACTCTTAGTTGTAGAAACAGACAAGATAGGCAGAGCGAGTGACTGTGACTCACTCAGCTAGCATGCATAGCCTTACCCTGCTTTTTATAGTGAAAGAAAAATAACAAAGCTAGGAAGATAGTTTTCTAAACATGCAAGGATCCTACCTTAAGCCACCTAAGTGTGACTCTCAACGAAGTCCATGTGAGTCCACATGAGCACCCAGAAGAGTGCTGTGAAGTTACATATTTGTCTGCACTGAGCCAGTGAAGTCAGGAACGCCTCATACACCCAAATGAGGAGTGCTGAACTCAATCTGTGTCTTTATAACCTTGCTTAATCACTGCGTTTTCTAGATGATGGGACTTCTTCCCTTCTTAAGATGTAACCAGAAACAATTAAGAGAATATCATAGTTTGATTTCTATGAATGCTGATGGTAGTGATCACGTTACCATGGGTTCATGTTTAGGAAATGGTTGCCAATGGCTTTTTAACACTGTTTTATTTCATACCCTTTCTCTAGCTTTTCTTAAATCTTCTAAAAACGATATCTCAGTTTGTAGTGCACATCAAATGTGGAGTAGAGGGAGGCAGGGAGGAGGAAAATAATTTCATTATTTGCTATCTCAATATTGTCTGAATCAAATTCTTACATTGAACTATTGCATTAAAATACAGCTTTTTAACAATTTTTATCATAATCTCCATTGAAACTGAAGCTCTACTTCAGAGCTATGTTTATTTTTCTAATACAAGAAATAGAAACTGCCATTGCTATCATGCTGTTTACTTTCCAAGGTACTTGTGAACTCCATTTTTATATGCTGTTTCTGTGGTTCAGTCATAGTCCTTTAAATATGTATTTCCTGAAACACTCATGAAGGAAGCATCATAAAATATAGTTTTTTAAAGAAGGATGCCGATTTCTCTGTATTACTCTTCATAAGATGCAGAAGATTTTATTTCTGAAAATTTTCTTTAACTTGTATAATTGGGCAGTGGTTAAAGTAATTCTGTTTGTTCAAAACCATTAACCATTACATCCTTCTTGAGGCAGGTTCTGTGCTGCTATACTCAGTGGCAAGCAGATCACCACAACTGTTGCACCATCACCTCCTGGTTACAGTGGGCTGTGTGTCCTACTGTGAAGGTGTCCAAGACGGGTTCGAGTGCCTGAAGCAGTAGAGTTCCCATAATGCAAAGCTCTGCTGTCTTTCTCTGCACTGCGGAGAAACCATACTTGACTTTCATGCATGTATAATGCATATTCTTATGTTTTTGAACTCTAATCCAGGTCCTTTTGGAGTCAATGGAATAATTCCCATCAATTTTAATAGTACAAGAAGGGCAATCTAATCAATACCCAGAACAAATGCAGTTAAATGCGGTTATATTTGTTCATAGGTGATGTAGCTGAGGTGCCATTATTCAGAATCGGAGAAGTAGCCGTACATGTGATTTTGGTTAGCACTGTTACAGCATCAAAAAAAAAACCCCAAACATTAATTTCTTTAATACCTCTATTTATTATTACTGCTTTTGTGATTCCCTCATCTTTTGATGCATGATGCCTGCAGTGCTAAAGGTGCTTATGACAAATTAATCTGTGGTTCTAGATAGAAGAATTAACTTTCTGAGAGGAAAAAAAAAAATGCAACTGCAGTATACAGGTCCAGTGGTTTGGTTTCTAAAACACTGAAGTAAATATTTCCTCATACAGACAAGTACTGAGCCAAGCAGAAACGAATGCCTCTTCTGGGGACTCGTCTGTCCTGGCTGTCAGGGTAGTGAAAACAAGACCTGTGACATGCCTGGGAATGCTTTTCTTGTAACAGATGGGCAGGGAACTCTTTAACTTTTATTCAATAGATGAAATGGACTTAGCAGCTGCAGTTTGTTCTTTGTTTTACTATTCTAATAAAAAATTCTAACATTCCATTAAAACTCCAGATACTAAACCACTAGATTTTTGTGTTTGTCAAGTTTTGCACAAAAGGTGGCTTATTTGCTTTAACCTTATTTTTTTTGGGGGGTGGGGGGGGAGAAGGTGAATATCAGTGAGACATAAATTAATGTAATTACAAGTGGTCAGGACTAGACACATGAAGCATGGTTTTATTTTTGAGAAACTGAGTTGGACTTTGGAAAGAGGAACATGGTATCACCTTCACAGCAAAATGATTTGATAGAGCCAAATACATTGCTAACATCTGCAATTATTTAATTACTATCTTCAGTTATTTAATTTTTCATACAGAAATCCTAATTAATGCCTAACAGAGACAACCAGTAGTATATTTATCACTTCTGTAAACTCAGAGTCAGTCTATGTGTTGGCTTGCTTGCATGTCCAAATGTTAAAACTGCTGACCATGAAACTGCACGTTGTTATCTTGTGGCATCGTCTTTCAGATGGCAAAGGGACAGTAAGGCTCCATGATAGCACACTTGGCCTCTATCTAACTAATCATCCAAGATTTTAACCCTCATTTTCAGATTTGGGATAGAAGTAGTACCTCCCTACTACACTGCAGTTGCCAAGGTTGTGTGAATAGTTGTGTCAGGAAAAAAAGAGAATAAAGGAAGCAAGAAGCACTATATGAGGAATAAACAGATGTAAAGAATTAATATTTTTCTTTGGAAAAAGAAAAAGGCAAAAAAGGAGGGGGGGGAAAAAAAAGGCAAGCCCCCCAAATGGCAAAGAAACGTGCTGTCAGAGCTTGCTTTGCACATGGTATAGATGGTTTTGTTTAGAAATATTGGAAACAGAATCTGAGTTAGCAGTAGCCAAGAGTCACCTTCGTATATATAGTATGTTCATGTGACTGAATTTGAATGAGTATTTTCTAACATTTTTTGTTTTGCTTGGTTGAGTCAGATACAGTTTTGATACAGCTTACAACCATTCTTGCCTATTTTATGTAGATTCAGTAGTCTGATTTGGCCTTAAATGACACAGTTTTGCTTCCCTGATTTATTTTGTTTTCTTCTCTTTGTTTATATTGTGCTTATAACCTAGAGCTTACAAGATCCTGTGAATAAACTAACAGAAAAAGCAGAAAAGGAGGACCTGCAGACTGAGAGCACCAAATCAGTACAAGATCAGCAGAGTCAGTAAGTCACATGGCCTGTATATTAAAATAATAAGTATTTTTGTCTGTAATCTGCCTTCTGGTTCTAAAGTCACCAAACATTTATAAATGGTAATATAGACACAGCTAGTCTAATCACACTAGCTAGTAGTCAGCTTAATACAAGAATTCCTGAAATGTTGTAATGTGTACATGAAAACTAATAAACCGTATGGTGAAATTAAGAACTTTAAAAAGACCCATTAAGCCTTTATATGCTGTTGATCATTTTTAGTAGCCTTCTTTTTATTTTTTCACCTTTTGCTTCATTTTTTCTTTAGTAAAAGAAATGGTAAACAACTACACATAGGAAAAGATATATAAGCATTGTATTTCCCTTCAGCAGCATCTCCTTTCACCTGGGAACAGGATATGGATTCCTGATTGCTTTAAGCAGCGATTAGTTTTTGTAATGTATACAGCATCGGTTAGTAATCCAGTGAAACAGCAGGTACTTAGTATAAAGTACATCTAAGTGAGCTGATGCTATCAAGGTTTGAGTTACCTGTAGCTCTGAAGTGAAAGAGACTTATGAATGGGCTGCTATGGGGAGAGGAGAACAGGAGGACGAGATGCGATCCCTCCCTTATGGGACCACCAGGATTCAGTGACGAGGAGATGCAACATTGATATAATCCTGCTGCCACCTGTTGTTTTGACTACCTTGGTTAAATGAAGCACCCAGCAAAGGATCAATTGTCAAAAAACAGAACAGCTTGACTGATTAGTGGATTTTGCTTGGCTATTTATAATGGATTTTTAAAGAGTTCAGTTTCCAGTCCTTTTACTTGTTTAGATTCAGAACCAAGTGACCAAAACCAGTTTATAAATCGGTCAGATTAGATGCAATTCAAATTAGAAAGGACTTGGTCAAGTAGCATTTTGCAGGTGGTTGTCTCCACAGCATCTCCTTGAATCTGCTGATTTCCTCCATGTTGAATATAAAGTTCTAGAACAAATACATGGTTAATGCAAGATGTGTGCATTGTCACGTACCAGAAAAAATGCATCAGAAGCCATGTCATGGTTGTACTTGTTTTTATTTATGGATTATCTTTTTCCTTGTCTGTCATAAAACAAAGAGAAAAAATATGGCACCATCTCGCTGTCTAAAACCGTAAACAAACACCTAAAATTCTAGAAGGATTACACAAAACAAAGCTTTTAAAATCCTTGTGAACCTTCCTTTCACAGTAAAAATTCATTATACTAGAATTTGGCCTGAATCTAATTTTCCTCTGCTCTTCCAAAAGCCTATCCTCAGGAGCAGGGAAGGTGGCTCCTCCTGTCCTGTCACTAGGGGATAGGAAGAATGTGCCTACACAGTCCTCTTCACCACCATACCAGCCTTGTGGCTGCTACACTTCCAACTGGCTGGATGGCTTTTCACAAAGTAGTAGCAGTTAGAAAGTATATCTTCTTCACCGAAGAGATTATCTTTGTATAAGAACTGCATGTCAGTCACAGCTTTTCTTTTTCTCTCAAGAACTTTTTCATCAATGCTGCTGAAATCTGCTCACATGGGACTAAATTCACCTGACCATTGTTTTTTAATTAGTTGCTGTTAAAAAGAGAAGTGCAAAGTGGTTGATTCTTTTTAAAGGTGGGGTTTGGTTGGGGTTTTTTTTTTTTTTTGGAACAATTGTACCTCCTTCATGGTAGTTATGAAAGACCAAATCCAGAAAACCAGAACGCACTGTACTTTTCATTCCAGAGATGTAGTTAGATTAAAAATGGGAGGGTGGTAGGTTTTGATGGTTGGCCTTCAATCTAATTTAGGTTTTCAACAAAATTCCACCAATGAAACAATAAAAGTTAACAACAGACCAGCATACACAGCAAATGAGGAGTCCATCTGAATTACTGTTTATTTGTTATTGATAGGATTCCGTAATGACGTGACCAAAAAGAGAAAGATGTATTATTATTCTATAGCCTTAGAATTATTTTCTCTAAATTTTTTCTTATTCTTTCAAATTAAGGTTGATTTCATTAGATGAGGAGAGCCATACCAAGGAAACAAACTATTCAGGTATTTTATTGCGTGTTACTATTACTTCATAAGTGCTGTAATACATGTTTTTTTCATTTTTCTTTATTTCCCGTATGTTCAGCTTCACCCAGCAAATCCCTACAAATGCGTAAAACTTAAGACCAGGAAGATCTGTTAAAACTAATCTCTTACATGTTATATCCCACTGCATTTCATTCAGATAAGTCAAATAGCTTATTTCCAAAGCTTAATTCTTACATTGGGCATACCTTCAAGGGGAAGATCTACAGCTGACTAGGTGTCAAGACAAAGAAGGTATGCCACTTAGCTTGCTAGTTTGTTCCAGTGATTAAGCACGTACTCTGTTAAAAACTTGGTGAATTCAGTGGAACTCCTGCCCAAAAGCTAGGCAAAGTCTTATTCAGCCACTGCCAAAGATCTGATGGGTTGTTACTACCCAGTGACACAGTGAAGCTCCAACTGGAGGTGCACAGTGAAAGAATGGGAGGCAACAGACACCAGTGACAGGAAAGGAAATTCTGATTTCATATTAAGAAAAAAAGTGTTTACAGTGAAGGTGATAAGGTGCTGGAAAAAGTGTCTTGAGTGGCTATGGAATCTTCATCCCTGGAGATCATCAAGACTTGACAGGACACTTCCCCGTAGAACCTGATCTAACTTCTTAGCTGACTGTATTCTGACAGCAGGCTTGGACAAGATGACCCCCAGAGGTCCTTTCAGCCTAAATAATGCCATGGCTTATAATACATATTTTTCTATGAAATTAAGGGAGAATCATTTTAATGTGTGGTATTTTATCCTCCATGAAGATGCTTAAAGGTAGAAGATTAAAATCAAGACTCCTTTCAAATCTTCGTTTCAATAGGCTTAACCATATTGATGTCCTGAAGACATCTCTGCTTCTTTATTTTTGAAGTTCTTGTTTCCATTCCACATTACAACATCCCTTTTAAAATGTGGAATATATAACTGGACAAGACAGTTCTGATGTTGGTCTCTCCTGTCACGTTTCTAGAAGGTAAAATGACATTCCTATTTCTATATCCAAGAAGGATATCTCATTTTGCTGCAGCATCTTTAGAAGCTCATGTTTGAATTTGTTGTTTATTCACGCTCAGTTCCTTTTGGTCACAGCTTTCCAGGATCATTCTTCCTTTCTGCAGTATGGCTTATATTCCTTATTCCTAGAGATGGAACTTACGACTTACTGGTATTAAAATCTCCCAGCTCTGACTACAGAAACTGAATGACTGACTTGAATGACCACCTCTATTAGTCCGTTAGTTGTTTGCACATTTTATTTCAAGAGTGATTTTGTGTTTACTTTCTGATGACTGCTAAAGCTATTGAGCAGCGATGGATATAACACTAAAGCTTGCAGATCTAAACTAGAATCACTTTTACTTTGCAATTGTTTCTCTTAAGAACTGGTTTTTGACATCTGTTAGTTGTCTTTTTCCTAATCCATTCAATATGTTCATTATAGATATTATGCAGTGCTAACTTTTTAGCTGGAATTCTATGCAGTGCAAAATCAAGTTGTTTTTAGACTAGTATTTTTCCCCAAGAAAGCTCCATAGTTTTATCAAATAATGAAATAAGTTGGTTTTTTTTAACTAGGTGTGCTTTCCATAACAACACCTTTTATTATAGGAGCATTTATTATGCTTGTAGTCTTTTGTTGAATCCCGTACCGAACAGGATTCAGTTAATGTTTTGCCTAGGAGTAATGGTGAGCTACCAGCCCATAGTTACCTACAATTACTTGAGTCACTATGTTAATTATTGTTGTAGTTTGGTGGGTTTTTTTTAAATAATGACACAATATTAGGACTTTTCCAGTGTTTTGAAGTTGCACCGATTTTGCAGTTAATTAGATCAGATATCTCTTTGACGAGATATTTTAAGATTCTTGGATATGAAATCTGACATTTTCTTAGCAGATGTTTTCTAGAATCCCAGTTACTGATGGACTGTAAAATATTTCACCATCTTCCGTAATATAAATATCTTGTTCTGTCTCTTTCTCTGTTCCCTCTAAAAGGAACTGAAGTATTTTGGAATACTTCTGCCTGCTCTGCTAAATTTTTCCATTTTCATACACTAGTGCATCTGTGCCATTGTTAAGATTTTATTTTTTTCTTAAAGTACTCTGTACATACTGAAGTAATATGGTACTACTAGTGACGGAGTTTTCCTCATCAACTACTTCTACTTCATAACTTCCAATTCCTTATCACTTGCCCTGCATATTCCCTTAATATACTATGGCTGTTTTTAAGATTGGCTCCATCATGTTTACCACTGAACTAGGGCAGGCTTTCATCAACAGTTGTACTTTTTTCATTAGAGAACTGTGGCCATCCATATACCAACTTTCATGAACTTTTTTCTGATTTTTTTTTTTTCCCTCTGCCAGTCAGTTTAGGGTTGGGTTTTTCTGCTTTAGCTTTGTGTATTGTCCTTTCATGGAAGTATCATGTATATTTGTCCATGTGTGTTTATGCCTCTCCTATCTATAGCTATGTAGTGTGTAATCAGATGTTATCATGGGTTCTTAAATGACCAGCTGATTCTAGTGCTGGTAGCATATTTCTGACATTGTCTTAGCAAAGCCTTCTTAAAATAATATGCTTGAAACAGCAAACTGTTCTATTTCATTTAGTTCTGAATACTAAAAAGTTTCTCTTGAAAGGGTTTGGCATTCTATTTTTATTCCTCTATAGAGAATTTTATTTCTCTTTTCCAGCCTCAAGTTTGAGGCTTTCAGCAGATCTGCCTTCCAGTTCTGGCAGTACTGTGACTGACCCCTTCGTTTGCCTTTAGAGCTACAGACTTAGCTGTCTAGAAGATAGATTTCCTCCACAGTTAATGGGGAGAGAAAGGCATGTTCAACAGGTAACTTCTTCCTCCTGTTCTGCTACATATCTTAAATGGGATTAGTCACCTGAGGGAGGTGTCTTTCTCTTCACTGATAGATGGAATCAGACGATTGTTTTGACTTCATGTCTAATCTAGGAAACTTGCTTACCACTTAAGGTAGTTACAGTTGGGGTGTGGTGGTGTTTTTTCACCTCTGATAGCCTGTAACCCTCAGCTATACGTTTTCCCTTCTATTGGTCTTAGCCCATTTAATTTCCTGCAGGAGAAGAGGTGTTGTTACTTATATCCTGACCTGGGGCGCTTTGGGGGAAGATTCCTTTTCCCCATTCACAGAGCAGGTGTCATGAGGAGGAACATACTGTCAAGGAAGGTGATTTAGGGAGTGATGAGGTCCTGGCACTTTGTGCTGTCTCTCCTGGCCTGTGTAAGTACAAGTTTCTAAAAGAAGTGTCTCTGCTTCTGGAGGACAGCAGAGGCCTGTCTGATTTTTGCAGTTGCCTCACTTGGGTGCACTCAGCCTGGAGATGAGCTAGTGTGGCAGGCGATGATTCAAAGGAAGATCCACCCCCCACCCCCTGT
The DNA here is from genome assembly GCA_009769605.1 of Bucorvus abyssinicus. Taxonomy (NCBI): domain Eukaryota; kingdom Metazoa; phylum Chordata; class Aves; order Bucerotiformes; family Bucorvidae; genus Bucorvus; species Bucorvus abyssinicus. Next base: position 27,815,712 of record CM020028.1, on the reverse strand, counting down.
TATGATTCAGAAATTTGCCTAACTTCTTAGAAATGCTCATATCTTAGGTCTTTCATCCATCTCAGCCAGGTTAATTTTAAACATGAATACCAACAACCATTGCATGTTGCTCTTATAGTGACATTGTTTATAAGCATGGTCTTGTGCCAAGTGCAATTTGACATGTTTATGGGTCTTGATTACAGCTGGCGATGGCAAGGATGTCTTATCCATGTTACAAGGAAATTGTAACCACAAGGAGAACTCAGGTGAAGAAACTTAAGAAAAACTACCTGTAGATGTATGCATACTGATTGTCAGTGTACTGCAGTTATTCCTTGTTTTGCTTTACTTTTTTTTTTTTCTTTGCTTTTAGGTGCCATGGATGACTTACTAGACCTGCAACCTGAAGAAAATGGTATGAAAGATTTGTGCATGTCTGCTTCACCTGCTTTTCGATTGCAGGCATCATTTTAATCTTAGATATAAATTGTTTTCATAGTCTGGAAGGTTGAATGAAATTATTCAGCTGCAGTATTTAAACAGTGTTAAAGGAAACTCAGCTTCATGTACATGCAGAGGCACTATTCCTGATCTTCTTACAAGTAAACCTTACTGGGGATAAAAGGCACTGAGGTTAGGTATACCAGACTATATCCTGTTTGCCCCACTGAATTAGGTGCTGCTGTAAACCTTACTCCTCCTATAACATTTCAGAAACTTTTCTTTTTGGTTCTTTAGTTGTTGTATCACAACCCTTGGCAACACACTAGTAACCACAAGATTTTATATTACAAATGTACATATCAGAAACAAATGATTTAGTCATCTTAAAACCACATAAGAATTGGTGACTTCTTTCAGCCCGATAGTTAATTACATCTGCTGTGCTGTTCTCATATTCACATGAGAAAGCAATCTTTCATTCCAGGCTCTATTCCTATCCTTATGCTTTTGTTAGGTCTGTGGCAGCTCAAGGGGATGTGCTAGTTTTTTCCAAAGGTACTGTTTTACCATGTATTGTAGGAAATATCTGGCTAGAAGTTTAATAATGAGTTTTCATATGCAGTGTGAGTATTTACTATAATTTCTCATTTGCTTTTCACTCATATCTCAGAAGAATGAATAAACAAAACCTCAACAACAACAAAAAATACTTGTATTTTGAGTTATCAGTTATAAGCAAAGGGAAAAAACCCCTTTGTGTGGTTTAGTCAGTCAGACTGAGGGTTATTTGGGCTATTTAAGGCACTGCTTTCATGCTAGGTAAGGAAGAGAGTTTGCAGACACCTCGACTTCGGATTTGCCACAGACAGTCTGTTGCACTGTGGGGAAATTAGCTGTGTGAGGAATCGCCCATGAAGGCAGAAACAGGGAAAGTTCCTCAGCTGTCTGTGCAGAAGTAATCTGTGGATAGATAAGGTAGTGATGGCTTCTTTTCTGTGGTTAACAAAAGAGGTCAGTGCGTGTCTCATAGCAGCCTTTTTTCTTCTGGTTTTCCCCTTACTCACAGTTCCATTCTTTGTTGGACCTTCCTCATGGAGATACAGATGTTGTATACAATTACTGGTCATAGCTATGTTTAGCTATGTCAGAAGGCTATTTTTTTTCTGTAGTCAAGTAATTAATACAAAACCAGTTGTGAGGTGGCTACATCGGATAAGGATGATTATGTTAATGTTGCAATATCAACCAGCTACTCTAATTTTACAGCTAGCTTTCAGCTAATGAATATTGTATTATTTTAAGTGAAGCAATATAGTTATAGTTACACTTTTGTGTGTATTTCAAAAGGAAGTCTTTATCCTGTGTTTCTGATCATGTATCATTGTAAATGTTTTTAGTTTCTCTTCCCATTTAGTTTTTTAAAATAGCAGCAAAACGAGGCATGTTTGCAAAGGAATATGAACATTACTAGAAGCTTGTTTGAACTACCAAAAAGAATATAGTGACATTGCTTTTTCAGTGTTTTATTGGGAGTTTGGGGTTTGTATTCATGAACAGTTATAAAGTTAGGAGCAGCATGTGCAGACAAATATGCTGTGAGATGGGCAGTGAAAACAGAGAAACAGGAGAACTAGTCATATCAGATTTACAGGTGAGGTAAGAAAGTCCATCCCATTCTAGTAATCTAGCAGAGATACTACATGAGTAGTATCTCGATAAGCAAGACTAGTATCAAGATAACCTTTATTGCAAACGAGTAGAGTTTACTGCTGCTTACTCAAGGTAGCCTGAGCATTTGCACCACCCTATCCTCCCCTGCCTTGAATGGATTGTCCCCTGCAGGAGGATCAGGAAGACTGCTGAGACAAAAAATGCATCATTCCTCTGATTTCTGGTGGTGGTATGCAGTACAGCAAGACCTCACTGCTCTTCAGATGTAAAGCTGTATGTTATACCGACTTCCCCAGTAAAAACGGGACTACTGCAATGGGATACCCAGATGAAGCAGAGCTTTGCTCTGAGCCTTCCTGCTGCAAAGTTTTTGTTCTGTTATAGGTCATTTGTGGTTAGGTACAGTTTTGGCAGTATGTCTCAGCAGATCTATTACTAATGATTCTCCACTGCATCTTCCCCTGCAAGCCTTCCAAGTTCATGAGGGGGCCCCCTGAAAGCAGCTTTGAAATGGTGATGCCCCACAGATATCAGTTCTCAAGTGCCTTTGAAATAGCTGGTGTGTTTTCCCTACAGAAGGATTTACCTCTCTGCCTCACCTGCTGAATAGCTTGGGTGCCTGAACAATGTTAACAATCTTTGCTGTTTATCTGAAGATGGGAAAGCAGCCTGAAAATTCATGAGAACAAATTGTTTTCTGTGGTATTTTAGTTACAGTCTAGTGAGAACATCAGGAGAATTGACATGTTCATAATGTTTCTATTTCTAGTTTTTGGGCCCTGTCAGGAAGTACAGAGATGTATAAAAATGTGAATTAGAAAGGAGCTGAATCTCAGAGCTGACTTCAGTAATGAATAAAACCCTTATATAACGTGTTAGTTTATTTGTTTCTTAGTACATAGCTGTGTATGTTGACTCATCAGCCTATTTTAAAACACAGTTTTGTGCTTTTTTGTCTTCTGATTCATCTTAGCCATTCCATTATAAGTTTTTACAGCTATTAAAAGGGAACTTTCCTGAGAAGGCTGTTGCATTTCAATAAAATGGCCTGTAGCAACCACTTTGCTACTATCAATCTTTTATCCCAACCCAAAAGGATTAAAAACATCTTAGTAAATTGTATGCGACTTGGAGAGCTCAGCTGATCTACCCGAACTTTGGAAAAATGAAGCTGCTTTTGTGCCGTACCACAAGTTTGAAACAAGCATAATTAAGATAAACTGATCTGGGTTTCAGTAACGTAACATTATCAACGTTGTTAACCACGATTTTTGTCCTTTGCATACTCCCACAGTGGAGCTCTAAATGTTTTCAAGTAAAATAATACTTGGGGTTCCTTGATAGTTCTTTTACTTTCCAAACATTTTGTAAGCTAGAGAAAAGGATTACACTCCTGGTTACAATTTTCATGTATTTTATATAACTATTTAACGTTTCTAAAATAGGAAAAAAAATTGTTTTTAAGGAGTAATAGCTCAAGTGATCTAAGAGCTTCTTCAGCTGAAGTTCTGATGCTAGAAAAACTAGCAGGGAGAATCAGAAGAAAAGTGGCCCCAGTTACTTCTCAGCAGCCTAAGAGAGGGAAAAAAAGTGTTACGACACCATTGAACAGGGTAGAAATCTCACTCTGCATGGAGTAACCTGTTTTCATGGGGAAATACCCCAATAATTCAAGCATTGGTTAGAAGGTCATAAAGGTCATCTTAAGTATGTTCTCATTCTAGGAAAATCCCCAACTCTTACTTATTTTTAATTTATACCAATCCTATTTTTTTTGACAGTTGAATGTGGTGTGGTGCTTAATTGATTTTTAAGCATACTTGTAGTATTTTTTTTTATGAGAAATTAGTCTTAACATCAGTGAGGTTACCTAAGATAATCAAGGTGTTATTTGTTGCATAAGCTACAAGCCCAGAAATCCAAGAGAATTGGGTTTGAAATAGAAAACAACAAATATTCATGCAAAAATATTCCATCTCATTTAACATACAAAACCTAGACTGGATATTTTTTGAAGGTTCTTCTTTTCTTTGTTTGTCTAAAAAATTGTTTCTCTTGACCCTCTTGTTCTGAAACAGCTTCAAAGGATCAGTTTGTGAGGTCCTTGGAGTTAGAACCGGGTGATAAAGATGACATGGTATTACTGAATGAGATCCTCAACGCTTCCTCCCTGGATGAGGGGGAATTCAGCAAAGAGTGGACAGCTGTTTTTGGTCAGGTTGCACTTGCTGATCTCACCATGAACTCATCAGCTGGAGATGCAGAGAACACTTCGTCATCTGTGGCACCAACACCATCAGGCTACTTGCCCTCACAGCTTTTAGACCAAAACATGAATAACTTGCAGTCGTCTTTACATGGTGAGACTTTATCTTGTTCTGTTAGCGTTTTGGTTTTAGATTTTAGAGAATGGTTTTCTGCTATGTAGAAGTGTAGTGACAGCTTATGTTGTGCAATAGCTGCAGAAACTCTGAGGTTAAAGCAGAATGGCCTGGAGAAGAACGTGTGAGTAGCATATTTGTTTTTCTAGCCCTGCTCATTTAGTATTTGTGAATGAAGTACCCTAAAACCTAAAATCAAAATTACTGTTTTGAATGTTTTCATTGAGCTTCCTGAAATATTCTGTTGGCCTTTGAGATACAGGGTTTTTTCTGTAAGAGAAAATCTGAGTGAGTTTTACAGTTTAAATCACAACTGTTGTCTTTGTTAAGGGGCCAAAGAACCAAAAATGATTATTCTATTTTGTCTGGGAATACCGTTTTTAAACAATTTAGTGAAAATCAATTGCATTCATTAATTGTCTATTTTTTTTCAAAGGATCCCATACTGTTGCCTGTAGGGTTATGGGTTGTCTCATCCTAACAACCATACAGGTGGATTCCTTTTGTAGGCTGGCTATCTACTGATGTAATTCTTTCTATCCCCTTTCTTCTCTGCAGTTCATTTTCTTGGGTTTTCCAGGCTGCTGCTGGTGGGGAGAGGAAAGGGAAGAGGGGAACTAGGACAGAGCTTTCCTGCTGCAGCTTTGGCCTTGAGGAAGGAAGGAAGGAAGGCTGGCTGGTGATAACCAGCCAACAGCAACTGCCTTTGTCCTTCCCCCAGTCTGGCTAGATTTCTCCTAGGGCTTTGCAGGCTGGAGGAGGACCTTGTCTTTTTGGGCTCTGACCCAAGACATTTAAATCTCATTTGGGGAAGAGTGATGTAGGAAAGACTAGCAGACTGGTTCCATCCTGAAGACTACCTGGAACCCATGCAACTGGTACAGTCATACGTGATGTAAAATGACCTGTGACATTTTGGCAAGAATAAGAAAGTCAAGTTTACCTTACAATTAATGGAGTTACACCACCCCTAAAGCAAGATATTTGGGTTCATTGACTTCAACGCTTAGATGGAAACTGGGGGAGTGACATTTGCAATGATGCACAGTTTTAGATGTATTTTTGTGATGAGGTACATACATATATGAGTATGATTGATAGAGTGAAACAGGACTGGAAGGGTGTAGGATTTGACCTCATAAAATCTGAGCTAAAAAAATCATGAGGTTTAGTCATTGCTTTGTCAAATTAAACAGTTTGTGTCTGGAAGCAGACATGGTATCTCTTGAAAGGGGGAAAGGGAACAAATGAAATGAGCAAATGAAAACCACCTTTTTTGATACAGAGACACAAACAGATTTTAAGCAAATTACTGAAAATAGCAACAGAAATATTATAGGATTGACTTTTTTTTTTCCCCCCCTGGAGTTTTTACGTGTTTTAAATCTAAACATGTTTTTGAAGGAAAAATATTTTTGAGGCATAAATGGCAAACAGAGCTGGGTATCCTTTCTGAGGCTGTTGCTGCTATCACTCTCATTTGCACAAGACACTGGCATTGGCCACGCTCTTAGTACTTAAAAATCATAACTCAGGTATGTTGCACGCAAGTAAACACTAGAAATGGAAAATCCATTCCAGTCAGCATGGTATCCCAAAATCTTTTTGATTAAGAGTAAATCTGAATTAGAAGAATAAAATTATGTTGATATTTGCAAATAGATTTCCAAAGTTTTGGCAGATCATGGTAATTGATTTACTGGCAGTTGAAAAATCAGGGCTAATCAGCTGATAATCAGCGTGTTTCCTGCTGACTCTCGTTGCGTTATTTAAACTAACTTTCATAGACTACTTTTTTCTGTGTTTTTTTGTTTCTTATTTTTTAACAGAAGGTAAAATTCTGTCCATTTTCTTACCTTGTAATATCTCTGCTTTAATCTTAAACTGCATTTTATTTCACTTGACAGCACTTCTTTCATAATTTGACCTTATCAGTAAATTTGGGAACAGAGACTTCTTAAACAAAATACTGACTGCAGTGTAAACATCTAAACATACAAGTGGGAAATATTAGAATATATGAATTAGGGATATTTTTACCGAGGACTGTGATACATCTCTTACACTTTTTCCCCCCCCCCCCCCCCCCCCCCCCTTAAATGGTAGGATTGCTTAGTAATTATTCAGTGTGAGCTGCTACACTGGAGCCTCAATGTTGCATACTTCCTGTGTGAACTTGGCCTTAAGACCATAAAGATTCTTAAAACTCACATGCTTAACTTTAAGTACATTAACTTTTCTATTAACTTCAGTGGGATTACTTACTTACTTTATGTTAAGCACACTTATAAATCTTTGGGGCTTTGTTTTCTCTCTGCCTCAGATCTTAATCTGTAAAACAGGCACAATGCTATGCAGGTTATAAACTGTTACGGTCAGGAATTCCCAGCTCAAGAGTTTTCTCTGGCTGTATTTATAGGCAGGACCTAGCACAATGGGACTTTGAATTGCTCTGGGACTACCAGGTGCTGGTTTAAAATACATAAAAGTGTGTGTGTGTGTTAGAGTTAGAAACAAAGCGTGCTCCCAACAAATCTTTTGGATTCTCCTCCAGATAAAGCTTTGTAGGTTGGTTGCCTTTCCACTTTTTCAGAGAGAGCATTTATGGCCTTGTTTACTTACTCGTACAACTAAGGGCTCATCTTTATCTTCCCTACATGTGCATACATTCTTGTTGGTAAGAAAATGTGCAGCTCACCATTTCCATTTCTAAATTTAATCTGGTAACACTTGTGAAAATGTTAACTGAAAAGTAAGCTCTTTGGTTTCCTTGCCGTCGTCAATAATCTTTTGTCTAGTCATGTAACAAAGCCATCCTGTAAACAAGCAAACAAGGACAGGCTTAGGGCCAACAACTGCTGTCGAATTGATAGGCTGGAGTTTGTTTTTGAAAGGCAAAGTTGTTCTCTGTAGTTCACTGTGAGTGGCCACTAAAAACATAATTCGTGAAAGTATTTAGTAAAAGTTCTGTCAGTTCTTACCCAATACCTTCATAGATGGACAAGTGCATTACAAAAGCATCACACTTTTTCTGGAGCGTTTTTGGTTGGATGTTTTTGTTGCTGTTGTTAGGTTCTTTTTGTTTCCTAAGTGGTACTTGAGCTACCTGAGTTTGAATGAACAAAGGACCAGAGGGTCACTCACTTGCATGCTACTTACCAAGCCTAGTTCCAGGGTCTCAAAAGGAGCACTGCAAAGGAGTTAACTGGCCTGCAGTGTTTTGCTCTGTGGTCTGCCAATCACATCACTGTAAATGAACATCAGCGAGTTCTCGGGGATCCAACTCCTCATCTCACTGAAGGCACTGGGACTTGCACAGGAAGTTTCTGGGCAGCACTCCCACCCATTCATTTCTATGAAATTAGGATATGGCCCGGTTTGCTTAAGCCACTTAACTTACCCATTGCCATCCACTGACATATTAAAACTCTTCTCTCGATACATCTCCAAACAAACGAAAGCATTACAGTTTTCTCTAGTTGTGTGTAATGTCCTCTGCTATTCTCCTCTTTTGTAACACAAGCAGAGAAAATGCCTAGAAAAGTGTGTCTTTCTGAAGTGCTAATGCCATACTTTTCATTATTTATGATTCCAATTTGCTTATTTGAAAGGTTAAACTCTAGAATTTCATTTTCAGGGGGCACAGGCTAGCTTATAAGGCTTTATCACCTTTGCCTAGAACAAACATATGTGATCACTCTGCATCCAGACTTCGAAGAAGTTTTCTGTTTGTTTTCTGTTTGTTTCCTTAGAGAAACAGAGGATGTTTGTGGCTTTAAATTTCCTTCTTAATTCATGTGATTTTAAAGAAATACTCTTCTAACCTCTTTTTAGTAACACAGCTTGAGCTTCGGACCTTTTATAGTCAAGGTGAGATTAGAGGGTGATGAGAATGATTTCTTAGAGAGAGGAAGGATTTATATTACTTTTGTGGCTATTACAATAACTGTCAGGACACTAGGTACCCATATCTGACAGGAGTCTCAAAAGAGGAGAAAATAAGGGGAGGAAGGACAAAGAGAGTAGAAGACTATGTGAGAGCGTGAACTTGCAGGGTAAAAAAGAGACTGAATAAGGAAATGCTAATTGTGTGCACAGATGAGTATCCTGTTTGTGATACTGCAGAACTGGATACACTAGATCCCGGAGATGGATGGATAATTGATCAGGCCACACTTAAAGGAGATATTACTGAGATTAGAAATATGACCTTCAGTCCTCTGAATGTGATAAAGCATAAGAATTTAAATATCTTAAGCCAGGGGAAAAAATGGTCTGGTTTTTTCCTAACATGTTTCTGTGGTATGCCACCCCTAGTTCATTTTGCCAGCCCAGCTCATCTGGCCTCATTAACTGTATTTATCATTACTCTTGTGTGGCTATGGAATATCCAAATAAGAACAAAAATCTGTGAATATTTAGTTTCACTTTTCTCTGCATAGTTACTCTCTCCATTTGAAAGGATCTTCTCAGCAAGAGGAACAAAAACTTATTCCATTAAAACCTAGTTTTAAGTTAAGTCAAAGTAGTGCATACTGAATTTAATTATTCAAAGTGTTCTGCAAGAAATCATTTTTTTCAGAATTAATAATTAGAAAATTAACTAAATCTGGGGTCTCTAAATATGCTTTTTCTGGAATAGTTGATGAAATGAAAGTCTTTGGAACTCTAAAAGTAAAGACACGTAGAAAAAATGTTTAGTATGTGTGATATTTTCACTCAAATGTAACTGATATTCTTCTCCCTACAGCTATGCTTGATTTTATTACTGTACTGGCCTTTCTGTGAACACGTATTGATTGTGATTGGCTAAAAGAAACAAGCAAAAAAAAAAATCTTTTTTAGCCATGTTAAACATTTGAAAAGGGTACAGTCGCCTGAATCTGGAAATGGTGAAACTGATGCAATACCCTCTTCTTAAAGATGTTGCTTGTCTGCAGCATCTGACTGCTGATTTCTCGTGTACAAGGAAAGACATGAATGGTCATAACCATAAATGTAACATTCTGCTCTATCATCTGATGTGAGTTTTGTGCTACCAGACAGTGGGGTGTCAGAGTTAACAAAGTAATTCTTCATGCTAATGCTGCTGTTTTATTGAATTTTAGGATGGGCAGCTAACAGTGTGAACCCACCATCTACACCACAACCAGCACAGAAACCAAATAGCCTGAATGTGAATGCTAGCAAGATGACCATGAAAGGTGATGCAGTCATGTATTTTTTTCAGTTACTTTGCTTTTCATTTTTAGCTGTGACTCTTGTATCTTTCCAGTCATCTCAGTTACTCTATCATATTAAAACCTATTTTTGTAGTAGTTATATGTCAAGAATCTTGTGCTCGCTAATGAATTACTCTGTTTCAGCAATGATTATGTGTATGATATGTGTATTTTTTTTGTAGGCTTCAGTGCTAGTAGTATGTCAAAAGAGTAATTTACTATATAATGAGGGAGCTGAAACTACAGTTTCTTTTACTACTTTAATTTTGAGTCACACAGAATAGCATCTGCACGCACTTTGTCTAGGCTAAACAGTGTTCTGAAGCTCTAGGAGGACATCGTGGCTAAACTACAGACTACTGATAAGGCAGGAGATCTCTAGTTGCAAATTTAGTTGATGATATGCATCATAGTGGTAATCATCCATTTGAAACTTAATTAACTTCTTGCAACTAAGCCAAGAGTGCATAGTCCTGCCGTCTACTGAGGCATAGTCCTGCTGATTTTGACTAGCGTTTTCTGGATAAGTGAACCATAAATATGTTGAAGCCTTATTACCAGTTTTTAGCCTATTCTGTGCATTCACATTCGATCAGATGCTACATCAAAGATACTCAGTGCAGTAGAAAGGAGTGACGTGTATTCCTTGCCCTGCCTCCCAGGATTAAAAGACTGACATTTTTCATCTCAGCAGAGAAAAAAAGAGGGTTAAGGTGGTTTGGAAACTGTTTCAGAAATGAGTGTGATACCACAGCCACAGTACCTTCACGAGAAGAAGGAGCAGCCTTCAGCTACTTTGAAATGTGTGTGTATGAAAGTGGCAGATACTCCAGCCTTGCAGACACCAAGATGAAAGTCTTGCCAGGCGGTGCCTATGTTGTCCATAAATCCCTTGTGTGTCAAAGAATGTTTTCATGCAACATTATCTCTCTGAGTGGAAAAGCACATCTTATTTCACTAGCAATGTGATACATGCTAAGCACAGGGTCACAAAAAACAAAGCAAGTGGTGATGTGCCTTTCCAATAACACCCAAAGTTGTCACCACTTTAACCTGAACATTTGCCCTGCTGGAATAAGAGAAGGTAGGAGACCTCTGTGAAATTTATATGTCAATGTAGACACATAGATGCAATAGTCCAGCTGCTGCTGGAACATATTTCTGGTTTACATTTTTTTATATACATCAAAAAAAATACCCTAATACTAGAAGCTGCACCTGGGACTTGCTATCAAACATACCCCCTCTCTCTCCACCTAATACCTTCCCATTAATACTACATTCCAGCTGAGTGTAATGACCTTGTGTGGTCATATACAGGGGGGATACAACAGTCATATGAACTGGATTTAGGTGAAGGAATTTAGTCCTGTAAAGAATGGCTGAAAGTAAGATTTGCTGTCACTTTCCTTTTATTTTTTTGCAGGCATGCAGGTGCGCACAAAAATAAAATGCCTTTCATGAAACAAAGCTAGACAGAGCGAGATTGTTTCTAAGTGTTCCTGTACTTATCATGGCAGGAGCCATATAAAATACACAGGCAGACAGATGTAAAATATTCATTCTTACTGAAGTTCCATATTCTGTTGAAGGCAGTGTTTTAAAATGCCATCACTCATTTTGATTTTCTTGTCAGAAGTGCCCTTAGTAATAAATTAAACAATAGCATGGCATTTGTTTAACCTCAGTCAAACATTCAGTCAGTTTTGTTTTAAAATAGCTGACAAGTCTGTACTTTTTCTTTTTTTTATTTTTTCTTTTCCAGACTCTGCAAAGAATCCTAAAGACTTGACTGCCTGGTTCAGTCTCTTTGCTGACCTTGACCCGTTATCCAATCCTGATGCTGTTGGGAAAACTGATAAAGAACATGAATTGCTTAATGCATGATTCAGCTGCCTATGGTAATTCACATTCTTCAATTAATCAACACTATTTTGGAGTTTTAAAAAACCTGAATGAAAATTAGTATGCTGTTGTGAAACGATAAAGTATGTGCCATGATAATAAAACTAAAGGGAACGAATCCCCTTTGATATAGGTACAGTTCTTTGTTCTTGTTTTGTATAAAGAGTTTGCATTTATTTTCTATGTGGATTTACAAAAATGAGGTTAAGAATTAGGGCAGATTTCTTGCCAAATTAGATTATCTGCTGAAACACTGTCTTTGCCTGAGGTGATGCAGAGCGAACACTGGAGTGAAATACGAATTGCAAACCTATTTTTTTACAATGTTTCTTGAGTAAATTAAAAAAAAAATCATGTAACTGAGGGGGCTGCATGAGTCAAACATCTATCATGTATATAATGTATATATTACTGCTACGTTAGGATGTCAACTAAATTTGTTTTATTAGTACTCACAGTGAAAAATCTGTGCGGGGACTAATTATTGAAGAAGTACATTTGGGTCTGTGCAGCCATGGAAATTGTGCCCTTTCTTATTTAACTTACAGACAAACTACACTACGTAAACAGAAGTCATGCCCAGCAGGCTTCTTTTCTGAGGTTTTTCTCCACTGCACCAACAGAATTTGTACCTGTTTGCAGAAGTTTCTTGCAACTGATGCTTTACCATGCCTTCAAATCATTCATATTTCTGTTCGGAGTATTCTTCATCCAGTTTATTTCTGAAGCATGTGTTATTTTGAGCTTCTTGTGGCATTAACTCTTTAATAAAATGATTTTAACAGAAAAAAGACCCTTTATTCCCACTGGAATGCTGGTGTGCTCTTGAATTGGTACATAACAAGCATCTGAAGATAAAACATATGACCATTTTTTAGCCAGTACCTAGTAATTCCTGTCACTACCTGACGCTGTTTCTGAACAGTGATCCAGTAGGACAATTAGAAAATTTGAACTCAATTGCTGTCCCTTTGCCTCCCCCCTCTCCTTTTACAGCAAAGAAATTTAAAAAGCATGTGTTAGCAGCTGCTTAAGTTCTGCATATTTGCTCTATGAACTGTGTAAGACCTGCTTTGCAATTTATTGTATTTGGCATTTTTTAATTCAGGTAATTTTCCTTTTACGCTGACGAAGTTTTTCAGTACCAGTTAACTGTATGTTCAGTTAGTCCTTGGCTTGTGGTCTATTAGATAACTAAGTACCTGCATTGGAAACCTGAAAATAACTTAAATGTAGAAGGTAACCAAACTGACCTGCAGCTTCTCAAATGCAGCAGAACATCATCTGATGGCTGTGCTGAGCAGCTTTTGATACCTCCTAGTTAAAAAGCTATGTACTGTCAGTGGGTGAGGGGGTCGGATGACTGGAGTTTATCTGACTCAGCAAGTTTTAACTACCGCTGTCCAAAACTGTAGTGTTCAAAATCCCACCCCATAGATTGGTACTTTTTGCCAGAGATGTTCTTCAGATGTTTAGCAGTATATTTTCATGTAAAATGGCAAGGAACAGTCTGGTCTTCTCTCTACACAGTACCCAGACTGCCCAGTTCCCCAGCACTGAGGCTGATAATTAAGATGTGGAAGTTGATGTAGATGCCTAACTGTTTCTAAAGATAAAACTTGATTCCTTCCACAGTATTTCCTACTGTTTGATACAGGCAGCTCCTTGCTCACTCAGTAAGCCATCTTTTCTGAGATGTACAACTTTGCTGAGCATTCAGGGGGAGCCTGAACTCCTGACTTTGGGCTCCAGTCTCTGGCAGTAAATAAGACATCTACAAAGTGGATTAACTAGGAAATACTGAAGGTTTATGCTGGGGTGCACTTAAAATTATGAATGCTAGTTTGCACTCATAACACAAGAGGTTTGCCTGAAATCATCTTCATCTCAAACTAATTATCTGCAGTGCCAAAAATATTAGGAGCTCAAGGGATAGACAGGCTGCGTTTCAGCCCAGCTTGGTTACCACTGAAATCATTAAACAGATTCTTGCATCTTTAAGCATTTCTGTGGTTGCTGAACTTGCTCTGGATTGTGTTTGTCGTGATAGTTGCTAAAACACTTGTGGACAATCCACTCAGCAGTTTTAGTGGCTGAAGCAGTTAGGCTAAAGCAAAGATGAGGCTGTATTGACTTCAAAACAGCTAATTAACTGTTCTTTAACAGTCAGAAAAATGTGTTTGCTTTTTATGTCACAGATTCTAGACCTCCAGGGTTGAAAAAAAAAAAGCTATCCTGCTTGGGACAATTAAGGGCATTGCACAAGTTCAGCTAGTGAATCCTCAGCATATTTTTAGGTAGAAAGCCATGTGAATGATCATCCCTTTCACACAAGACAAACCATGGATGCAGGGTTTTGGGTTTTTTTTTTTATCTCCCCTTCCTCCTCACAAACTGTGCCACTGATAACTTCATATTAAGCATTGATTTCTTGTAATATGTAATTACTTGAAATTCACATTAGCTTTGAATTCTTAGTCTTTAGCCTATGCTATTTTTTTCAGTTTCAAATGAAGAAGGAGCCAGAGGTATTTAAAATATAATTAATTTTGCTTAAAGAAAAGCAATTGAAATCCCCATGTACAGTGCGTTATTATCACAAACAGGTATTGAAGTTGAAAACGAGAGCAGTAAAGCTAACATCCCCAAATAGGCATTTTTCAGGCAAAAATCTTAATTACAGAGTTACAAACAATGCTTCCTTACTACTAATTAAGAGTATGGCATGCGCTTCTCAGCAGCCTGGACTGCAGAGGAACTCCAAGCCCCAGTGTCACAGTTGGAGAATTTTCTGTGACATGTGTACAGCCTCAGCAGTAGTTGCTGCAACAGGGTAGTTCATCACCCTGGTAAAATTACCGATGGATTGTTCTACACCCATGACGTTCATCGTGATTTAATAGGCTTCATCCTAGTTGCATATTCTGGTTTAGTAGTGAATTGTTTTAAAATAAAAACAGGTACAGAAGCCCTGTTGCAAATGAAAACAGCGGTAATTGACTGTCTTTAGCAGGAAGTTTATTAAAGTTGATGTAATTGATTTTGGTGACTCGAGGTTTCTACAAATCTTAGAACAGCTGCTTCAGGGGAATTGGAGTGTGTACCTTTGAACAGCTCATGGAGAAAACTAACAACTAACTTTTTCAAATTAAGTGATCAGAATTTACTTCCAGCGTAGTAGAATATAACTTACCTTGTTCCCTTCTGCTGGTTCCTTATCCAACATTACGTGGGCATGACATTGATGTACGTTGAAGCAGGACCATTGGGCCACAAGCAGCTGCCCGCCTTCCTCCAACATCCTTTTTTAAATGGGTGCCTTTCATATGTTAGGGGCTGCATGTCTTAGAAAAAAAATAGGACAACCTAAGCAACAGGGTGACTGTGATTGGAGCAGCAGCTTTGCTCCAAGTGGGAATCGCAGCAGGCTTATGGGCCCTGACAGCTCCAGGATCTGAGCCGGGAAAGGGGTGGTAGAGTAGGAGGTTGTCTTGAGGGTTCAGCACCCAGGTGCTGTGTAATATGCTGAATTTTCCTGGGGCCTCTGTGACTGCCATCTGCCATTACACCCCACTGCAGGTGCCAGGGGATACTGGATGAGCAGCACTGAGGAAAGCATGGTGATTGTACTGTCCGTCCTTGCTGCTGAGAGTATGTGGGGGTAAAATAGCCCCAGGGCATAGGAGGAAGAACTGGAAGGTCCTCTTTTCTCAGTGTAGGTCCCAAAGTTACCATGGTTACTTGGAGGAGCAGCAAGATGTTGACATGGTAAAAGTGCAGCTGCCAGTGCTGGGTCCCTCCTCACATTTTCAAGCTCCCTTTTCTGCCTAGCATACAGTCAGCTGCTTGCACCCATCTGCTTTCTCCTCCCTTGCAGGACAAGTTGGGCAGCGTATAGAGGCTCTGCTGTGCTGCAGACAGGGCAGCCTGCGGCCACACTTGCTCACCTCGTCAGTGAGGACTAGTTACAGGAGTTGGCCTTCTGTCACCGTAAGCCATGGTCAGCCAGGAACCCAGTGTATTTCTAGGGCTTGTGGTTTTTTTGGTTTTTTTGTTTTTTAAACACTACAGGTGTGTAAGTAACCTAAAGATGAGCCATCACTGCCATCCTGTCACACTACCTCAACTAGCCTTTACTGTCATTTCCCATCTGGTTAGCCTACTTTTTAAATTTCTGCTCCTTGTAGATGTCTTATTTTTAAACAAGCCACCATATGGGAAGGCAGGAAGCAGAGCAACACCCAGGCTTGCCAACAGCCAAGCAGCAGGGGGTTTGCCTCAGCTGGGAAGCAGAAAGGCTGAAGCAGTCTAGCGCAGTGTTGGCAAACGAGGTACAAACAAGCCGATTCCCGCTGTTGGGGCTGCCATCCTCACTTGTCACGTGCTCAGTGCGCAGAGCCCAGCTTCAGCACTGCAGAGCGCCTGAGCCCGATACCATGCTCGCACACACACTCCTGTGACAGTAAACAAGGGTACCATGGCCAAACAGGCCCTGCAGGTTCTGCAAGTTTGGCCTTGGGTAACCATGCAGCCTCCAGCTCCATGGCAGACCAGCTTTGCAGTCAATCAGACCATTACCCAGCATAAAATTGACTTTTTCCCCTCATTGACTAATTAAAGGGACGATTATACTGGTTTCTAAGTAACACAAGGTAGTTGCCTGCACAGGAGCCCAACATCTTTGACCTGCTGGAGCAGGTCCAGAGGAGGACCACAAAAATGATCAGAGGGCTGAAACACTTCTCCAGTGCAAAAAAGGGTGAGAGTTGTGCTTGTTCAGCCTGGGGAATAGAAGGCTTCAGGCTTCTTACTGTGGCTTTTCAATATATAAAAGGGGCTTAAAAGAAAGACCAAGAGAGACTTTTTTATTAGCACCTGAGGTCAAGGGACAACAGTTTTGAACTGAAAGAGAAGAGGGTTTAGATATTGGATATAAGGAAGAAATTTTTTACATTGAGGGTGGTGAGACACTGGAACTAGTTGCCCAGGGAAGCTGCTGATACTCCATGCTTGGAAGCGTTCAAGGTCGGGCTGGATGCAACCTGGTCTGGCAAAAGATGTCCATGGTGGGAGGGGGTTGGACCAGAAGACCTTTAAAGATCCCTTTTGACCCAAACCATTCTGTAAGCCTGTAAAGATGTGAGGAGGCTGCTGTTCGCCAGGGAGCAGTGTGTATCTCCCATCAACTTTTAACTCTCTTCTACCATAGTGAAAGGTTGATGTGCCCAGCCTTGTAATTAATCCATAGTGGGAGGGCGTGGAGTTTTGGCTGCTTTCAAAAAAGTACAAAATTTAAATTAAAAAGAGAGCAGCGTGCTGTAGCTTGGAGGTGAAGGTCTGGCTCATTGTACCTGCCAGCTATTTACACTGGTTGCTGTTGGAATCTTTATGGGGTAATGAATACCAAAAAAACCCCCAAAAAGACAGAGGGGAAAAAAAAGAGATAAGGCATTTTAGAAGTGACTGCAGACCTACCTAATCTGTTAAAGAAGTTACAGCCAGTCTTCTCTTTAAACAAAAGTCTTTTATCTAGCCCAGAAACCTACTCTATAGGGCATTTCATTTTGGACTTCCACAGTAGGAAAGGCCCCAGGACAGGAGCTGGAAGCCATATGCTTGCTTCATCAACAGGCTGGAGAGAGGGGGGAAAAAAAATAAAAAATTAAAAATGTTACACAATTAAATCATCCACCCTGTCTCCATCTAGGTGGGTGGATTAACAGCTGGCTGCAGGAAACAAGAATGCTGAATGGAGCAGGAGCAGGATCTGACAAGGAAAAAGACTGAACTCCTACTATTATTCCAAGCACAATCCTCAGAATAAACCCTTGACACATAAAGTACAGAAATTAAAATCATGACCACAGAAGTGACTGCTGTTACGGTTACATATTTTCCTGGCCTGTTTAGGCAGTCTGTGTGGTCTTCCATGAGCACCTCTGCCTTGCGCCTGAGTACCAGTTTCAGAACACTGAAATCCGACCACAGAGAGCAACCCTCACTGTGGCAGGGCAATAGCTTGAGTTGATTTTTAGAAAACAACAGAGATTCTGAAGAATGAGACAAGCTCTGGAGGAATTCTTCTGATCTAGAGTTCAGCTGGGTCTTAGGCTGATCTGACCTTTCTGCAGGGTTGTCCCTGGATTTGGTGACAGCAGCCAGGGCTGCAGAGGAGCCAGAGGCCCAAGTGATTCAAGTTCCCCCACTTGCACACCCCCCATCCACTCCAATGCCAGCCTCTGCTGTTAAAAGAGTCCCAGAGCTCTGGTCCCTGAGCATCCTAAACCCATCAGTGGGGGCCCCTGCCCCACAGCATCCTAGCAGGATTTTCCAACTGAAAGAAGAGCCTGTGATGGCACTGATCTGGCTGAAAAGTTGGCCACAAAAAAAAAAAAAAGTGCTTGAAGCAGCAGAGGTCACACAGGCACGCAAGCCTGTGCAGTGGGGAGCCAACAACCATGACAGCAGCACTACCAGAGCCCCTGGGCAGGGCCCGTGGTCAGCCCTACTTGTCACCAAACCACAGCCAAGCTTACCTGCAAGATACCAGCTGTTACTGCTCTTCATGTAGGAAAATAATTATGAAAAGCCTTAATTGAACAAAATCTTCCTTTTTGTCAACTCTTAACCCTCCCTCCCTCTCCCACACCGAGCACTTTGCAGCTTTTGCTTTCATTTTTAAGGGAAGTGATCCAGGTCTCCTTGGAGGCAGGAGAGCTCTTGGCTCCACCAGCTTTTGACACACTCATTAGTTATTATTGCTGTGCTTCAAAGGCTGGCTAGACCTCAGAGAGCACAGGTCCATCTCACCACTAGCAGTTTAAGCATGGGAATGTTGCCAAAACAAAGTATAAAGGGAAACAAGATTAAAAAGCAAACAGAGGCATTCAGGAAGAAAGGCTGCACCGACAAACATTAAATGCAATTGGAAAATGCTAAAAAAATCCATAATGGGTCATTTTCCTACTTGAGATTTGCAGGAGCAGCTTGTACTGGCTGTCCTGAGGTGGATTTTAATAAACAGAGCAGCTTGCCTGTAAGTAGTTCTGGTTCCTCCCTGTTCAAGTTCATTCCTATAGCTCTTCCGTGAGCCTTCTCCAGCCTTTTCATCTCCTGAATAGTTTTCCAGGACTGGTTACACTAATCAAACAGGGACAAGATACATGGATCTTGTCAAGATCTTAGCCAAGCACCAACTACGAATGGCTGTACACATACAGCCCAGTAACAGATGCACTTTCCTAGCTTTCACTCACTTTTTTCTTGTGTTTAGGTTTTGGAAACACCTTGCAGGAACCATGTGTATTTATTTCCTCCCAATTGTGTAGCTTGAATTTCATATTTGCATGGCTCTGTTTTACATAACAAGCCAGGCTGTTTTATAACAGTAGTTGATCTGTACTTCTGCTAGTCCTCTGTCATCTTCAAGGTGCTTGGATTAACAGATGACATACCAATCCATTACCACAGAGTGAGGCTATGAGCTAGTTTGCTAAGCCTCAGTGGTCTTTCTTTGCAACTGTGATGTCCACCAACATCTCTACACCATTGAATCAAATGTTTATTTTGTATTATTCCAGGGTTATGTTTAAATACAGTGAAGATACTGGGGCAGTATTTGGCCCTTCCCAAGAGCTGATTTCTCAGGAAGCCATAAATCACTTCCCTGACAGCACCTCCTTTACTTCCTAAAACAAGCAGGTCACTATCTATTGCCCTCTATCTCCAGCATATGTAGCCAAGGGCTTCCCTTAACACAGCCCTCTAGTCTCTGGAGAGTCCACTTCCAGAGCCCTGAATTGCTAGAAAAACATAACATTCAAGTTGAGGAAGATCTTTTAGTCACAAAGCAGGGTCAGAAGGCAAAAACCATTTCACTAGCTCTTCACTCTCAGCACTCTTCAGACTGCTTGTCTTGGCTTTGGGGAAGACAAAGGCAGTGAATTACACAAAGCACACAACTTGCAAGTGTAGCTTACATGGAAGCGGCACATTAGCGCAACCGTCACTAAGGAGGCAAGGCCTGGGTTCATGGGGACAGTGAAAAAGTTACCTGTGGTACAAGTTGCATCATGTCTTTAGGGCAAGCTACACGCTTTTGTCAAAGTAATTCTTGAGAATGCCCTCCCACACAAGGGAAGCCCGAAACTGCTGCAGCCAAATCCATTTAGAGGACACAAGCTTTTCCTAGCACTCCCTCAAGCTGGTGATGGAATGGCTGAAACCAAGCTGTTTGACTGAAGGACATCAACCATTTCCGTAGCAGGGTGGGACACTGCACCCTCTGGGGCTGCAGACTTTCAGCACTTTAAGTTAACTTCCAGTTAATATTTTTAATATAGTCACATCAACACCTTGTAATCTTTGGGATGCTGAAAACTTGAGATTTTCACCTACTGATAATGAGCATTAAACCATTCTTGATGGTTATTAGCACAGCGCTCTTCAGTAAACACCAACTTTGGAGGATTTATATGTACTTAAATATTACTCTTTCTCATCAGCCCTCCCCCTCACCCCGCATCTGGAAAGTATTATTCTGCAAGTCAAATGACAATCTTTTGACTCATACAAAACAACATGCAACAAGACTGTCAGTAGATTTATACCACATCCTTTAGGGGTTTAGTTTAGTTTCACATAGTGAAACATCTCATGGCTTTCACAATTTTCAACAGATAACTTGAAATTAGCCATACCACAAACACAGCAGCAGAAACACAATTGCCAATAATGCTTAACTGATTGGTTTTCTATGCCCTCAAGAAAAACCTCATTATATGCAGGAATAAAATATGCTATTTTTAAGCATATTTAAGCATTCAGCTATTTTTAGATTTTTTCCCATTCCTAGAACAGCATTACGCAAAAATCAAGAGATTATCTTCTAGAACACACAGCACGCTAGTCATAAAGAGACATGGTTGACATTATTCTAGATGCAAATTTGGAACAATATTAAACTTTAATCTCATTCTATGTGTTCCATACACAGTTTTCAAAACAAATGAGCCACTGCTTTTGTATGTCATCCCCACCACTTTTTTTTTTTAACTATAATTTTTATTTAAATAAGACACAGGAACTTTTATACCGAAAAAAATACAAAACAAAAGCCACATATTTCCTTGTGTAAAGCAATATTGTGTGATAACTTGAATACTGTTCAGCACAGTCGCTAGAAATAACAGTACAACTATGTACAAAAATTTAAACAATATTTGACAAATTTCTACAGCTGGATGTAGAATACAATTGAGATAAACAACTGCTGGGAAATTTACATGGCAAAGCATTAGCTTCAACACATTTGGTTCAAAGCCTTCAAATCTGCTAAGAACAAATGTGCAATTTAATTAATATTTAGTTTCTCATGGAAAAATTAAAAGGAACATGTAATAGCATTGCAAATATTGTACAGAGTTCATCACTGATCTAAAAACAACTCAGCATATCCCCTGGTAACCTAACACCAACAACTGAGACTACGATTTCCTATCTGGACATAACCAGAGCATAAAAAAAGTCATCATACTGCAATGTTAATCTAGAAAGAAAAATATTAAAAGGAATTGATACTTACATCATGAGTATTTTCTCCCCTTTACCTTCAGTCTATAAAACAGATAGTGTTTTCACCTAGGCCTGAGATTAGTAGGGTTAGAAATGGCTGTTGTGTTTCAAGAAGGTTTTTTTTTTACATTAAAATGGTTAGAGACAGACCTCTCTCTCTCCTCTATTTTCTGCAAGGGGAGTAAAAAAGCTGACTTTTATAGGCTGCAAATTCCACCTTGTACGATAGTATTAACAACAACTGTCATAAAAAGGAAACAATGCTTTATCTCCAAAGAAAGCACATATTTAAGTAAGTATTGGCGGCTCACTCTCACCCCCTCTCCAGTCTCATCTTCAAAAGAGGAAAAACACATAATGGAGCACGTTTAAATGCTCAGTAGCTGCAGGCTACTAATCTCTTCAATTCCTGGAAAAGGTGAACCTTATTCTCTTAGGAGCAGACAGCATAAATGTAGTTCCACTGAGCTGATAGCAATGGGGCAAGAACGTCAAATTTATTTTGCCTTTGGCATCCTCTTTGTATCACAGGAAATTATCTCTGAAAGCAATGCTCCTCTGTTCCAGTGCAATAGAAGAACACCACTAACCCGTTCTTGCCATGTACTATTTAGAGAAAGTGTCTGGCCTGCAAAACCAGGATTATTTTACAAGGATTATTTTTTTTTAATCACACTTAAGGAGGCGGGAAAACACACTTTTACACAGACAACCTAACTGAAAGTTATGGGAGAAGCTTTGATTAAGTAACATGAAGTTAAAGTATTGTTTTCTCCACCCCTCTTAGAACATCAACTTGCTACTTTTGGACTTTAATCCAAACACTGTTACTCACTACATAAATAAAATGCTGCTCATCTAACACTGCTTGACAAAGTCCAAAAAGCTATTTCCAGCCAGCAAATGAATGAACATTTCCAAAAGAGAAACTAAACATTAATTTGACTTTTAGACGGTAACAGTAGCATTTCACATCCTTAACTGCCAACAAAAACACGAGAGGAAATCCTCCCTGTGAAACCTGAAAGAGTTTCTGTCCTTGAACAAAAACATTCTTGTCTTTCAAAATCCTCTCACACACAACATGGAATGTTTCTCATGTACAGCCTAGTACTGAACACTTTATTTGCAACAGTTTAACAGTCATTAACTGAGCAACACCTGAAACCTTTAAATGCCTTTTTTTTTTTTTTTTTTTTTTTTTTTTTTTTTACACATATTGAAATGACAGTAAATGCAACAGTTGTTTTACTGGTAAGCACATGACAAAGTGATATACATCACAGATTTGCTGGTTCTCCTCATGTTCACCCACGTCCAGGGTCATCATTCACCTGGATCTGAATGCACTTATTCCAAGAAAGTGGAATGTAATGAGGAAATACTAATGCATAAATTAAGGAAAGGCAAAAGAGTGATGTTCCCTCTTTAGCTTTGTAGCTGTAAAATATTTTATATCCCAATATGATATACATTCCAAGTTACCTGAGTTTACACTTCGAGAGAAGTACCTGAAGCTAGGCCATAGGGTGGGCACTGTGCAACTGTTGTGGCCATTTTTTTTTTTTTTGCATTGTGTGTATTACAGAAGATAGAAACATAAACACCTGGATCAATTGTAAACATAATCCTGAAGTACAGTATTTTCCATAGGACACAACACAGCAAGACATTTTCTATTCAGACAGGCAACTTTTTTTTTATATATATAGAGAGAGCTTATTTATACTGTAGAATTTGAAACAGAACACAGGACACAGTACTAACCTGGTCAAACATACTATGAAATGCATAGTCTCCACTTAAAATGCTTCATGATATATGGATTCTGCAGGCATTACTGCTTTCTCACAAAAAATGCTGAATATGAATTCTGTCCCTGCCAAGAACAGCGATGAGATTTTTTTTTTCCCCAAATGCCGCTAAGTATCCATGTTGTTCTGAAAGGTTGCCACCTCATGCAGATGGATCTGAGCTATTATCTCCTCAATCCTTGTTTCAGGGCAGAGGCCTGCTCCACCTCAGTCTAGATTAACACATAGCTCTGAGGAGAAGAATGGTCTTCAGTCTGAATTTCTTGCAGAAGCGGCTGCTGCTGTTGGGACGGTTGCTGTACTGGGACCTCTGTAGAGTCCATTGCGCTGGTGTCATCTGACAGAGATGAGAAAGAGACCCGAGATGAAAGCTGCTCAACAGTTAGGGTGCTCAAAGCTGTGCTTTGACCAGAGTTTGGAGAGTTCTTCAGTGTCAGGTCTGAAGCGGGAAGGAGGGGGCCCAGAAGTTTTACAGGACAGAAAGCTGATCCGGTTGGGATGAAATTAACCTTGTTTTTGTCAGGACATGAAAAGAGAGGGGCTGAGACAGGCTGACGAGACCTACAACAAGAAAAAAAAGATTATATACCTGGCCAACCAAGATGTTTTACACATCATGAACTTTGTGGTTCTACATGTTGCTAAAATGTGAATGACAAGGAGTGGAATTAATTGGACAGAGGGGCAAACATCTTCCATATTGGTAGTCAGCTAACTGATCCACAGCATTAAAAACAGTACCGTCACAAAAATGACTGGATAATTACTGGATAAACATGCAACTTCCAGCAAGAAAATTCTGCAGTACGTATGCACATGAAAAAATTCCACAGGAATTTAGAATGGCACAAATTCTTCTTTAATAAAAACAATGCAGCAACAACACATTTAGTCATATTAAATCCCTTCGAGACCTCTCCTTTCCCATATTCCATAATTTGTCTGGAGGCTTCCTCCACAACCCAGCATTGCTCCTTCACCATCCAGCAGGCAATGAATGCTGTTAGAGCAAGAAACGTGCCCTCCGTAATTCCTTCATCCACAGCAGCTAAGCATGCAACCTCGACAGCATGTGCTCAAATACTGCTGGGTCTAGGGGAAAAAAGACACGACGTCCAAGAGTTTAACTTCCGATTTCTTGCTCAGCAAAAATATTGAGCAAAGTCTATGCCATAAGTATACTACCATCTACAAACACTTATCTTTTGTTCCATTTTTTATGTTTTATACATACCAAAACGTAATCTATGCTTGAAACTTAAAGAATTATGACAAGGAAAGTTTTTGTTCTAAGCCATGAACATTTAGAGAGTTAATAAAAACCATATATGGAAAGAGGTTTATAAATGCTTAGGAAATTAAATGTACCTTATCTTTTCTCCTTGGATTTTTGTTGCCTTTTATAAATGCACAAAAAGTTCAAGCATAAAAGACTATTTCCTCTTCAAACCAACGTGAACACTTCAACTTCTCGTCTGTACAAACTCTAAGAATAGTTTGCTCCTGAAAAACTCATCAGCTGGAATAGTTCATCTGCAGTTGAATAGGCTCAGTAAACAGGTTTACTGCTTTGCAGATACCAGCTGATACAAAAGGCATTACTTACGACATTTCCTCAAAGACCTTCACTCGCTCACATCCCTCTGGGGGCTCTCGTTTGAACATGTAGCTGTTGTTTGGTTTGGGAGATGAGGCATACTTGGGCAACGGTGAGCTACTCCCACTGTCTGAAAATTTAAAGCAGTTAATATTACTAGAGATTGAGAGTGCTTTTTAATTAAATTTGATTTCCAAACAAGATGCCTTTTAGCCACTATGCCGGTTTGCTTCTACCACAATGCTTCCTTTATTGCAGGCTATTTCTAACACCCTTGCATAGTACATTTCTTCTTAATAAAAGCTTCTGTGCAGCAGTAATCTATCATATAGCAACACACAACAGGAGGATATTTTTCTCCAGAACACCGCAGCTGGAACAAAGCAGAGATATGATCCTGGAAACAAATACATTCTTTATTACGTATTTCAAAAAAACATAAACAAACAAGGTAGTACGCATAATATATGCAGAAGACTTATGAGTGGTAATGATAATACGCCTTCTCACTGTATAAACACAGCTATTGAAAATGTGTGTATCCAGCATGTACCTTATAACTAATTCTTCACTGGAATATCGACCTCATTATCTCATGAATAGTTCAGAAGTGGCAAAGAAACAAAGCATCTTTGTAACACAAGTACTAACACCTCGTCATTACAATGCCCTACCTTTCTTGCTTCACAATTCTGAAGTTAGTATCCAAAATAAAACTTCTACAATTCAATTCTCTCATCACTACTAACTATATGATAAGGTATTGCTCAGGACTCTAGCTGTCTGTGTGTATTTTATTAGACACACTTAGAACTAAAGGTGTGAAGATCTAGGACACAAGGCAATAGGCAGATTTCTTTGTGCTTCTCGAAATTGTAAGAGAGAATGCTCAACTCTGGTAATGACAGAAGAAGAAAAGTTTGAGACATTAAGACTTTGAAAGGGTTCACTTTCACTCATCTGGACAACATGACATTCAATGCATTAAGGAAAATAAAGTAGGTACAAAAATAATGACCCACAGAAAGTTAGCTTTCTGCAGTGGCTTCTACCTTTTCCAGCAGCAACATCCATCTTGGGCTAGTGTTAGTTGCTCCCTGTTCTTGGCTTGAGCTTACAATTGAAAAAATTAAATGGCAAGGTTGAAGAGGATCTCCCACACTTTACTAGGCAAGAAGTAACAGCTCTTGCTTTAGCTCCTTTCAAGTCTTTCCACCAATGTGGGGTGCCTAACCATTTCTAGGTCAGATACGTTTTTTTTATTCTGCTGTCATTCATGTGTGCCTTTTCAGCAACTGTGAAAAAACAAGCTTCAAGCACTATGATCTAGACTCACCTAAACATATACGGTTGTCTTTAACAGCCTGCAAACAGCAACTACATAAACTTTTGAATAACCATGACTCAAATACAAAGGCTAATCATTAGACATTTTGAAACATCTCTGCTTCCTCTCACAACAAGACACAAATCAAATGTCACACTTCCTTTTGGAGATTTACTATGAAAGATATGAAAAAAAAGTTGAAGTGAACCTCAGTGGTGTATTGATTATTCAGCTCTTTCCTGCTGTGGAGTGAACACAGAACTTACATTTTCAGAATTTTAGGTGTTAACTGTACAAAGGCAGAAAAAGCTTAGCAACAATACAGATAGTTGCCAAGCTGGGAGCATGATGGTCCTGTTGGCATCTTTCCACTGTTGGCTCACATAGCTCATTCCAAACACAGAAATCATTAACAGAATCCAGACAGTTTGTTTCCTCCTTCTAATATTTAAAATTGAAGATCCAAGTTTCTATTTAAAAAATTTGAGACATAAAATGTGCTACTGTTCATTCCATCAAATAGTGGAAAACTCTGAAAGTGCATCCAAGGAAAGAATCAAACTGAATTCAAAGTCAAGTCAGTTCTTGGAAGACTTAGAGTCTTGTCTAGCCAGTTTAGTTTTCAATCAAGTTTTCACTTTATTTAGCCCTGCCTGGCTGAAACTTTCTATATAAGACAGCTGTTAAACAACTAAAAGAAAACTATATTGTAGAGTTTAACAATTCTGTTTCTCACTTTACCCTTCCTGCTTTTAAAGCTTACGAAGTTGTTAGCCTTTCATTTTGACCAAACAGATACCACATTACTATTTGAAAAATACGTGTGATTATTAGTAGGTTCACACGTACAAGCGTGGTGTTAGATCTACATGTACAGCAGCGGTGTGAGAACAGAAGGGTACTGGGAAAATAGGGCACGAGTTAAAGTGGTAAGAGGAGGAATTTACAACTTTCCTATCCCGTAAGCTCTTAAGGGCTAAACTGCCACATTATTAATCCATAATGACACTGCAAATGTGTATTCTCCAACTGTGTTATTTACCCTTTTCTTTACTGTCTCAGAGGCAGCAATGCATGAGCCTTGTGTCAGAGGACAGGTCTGCATCCTTTGCACTTCCACCAGTAGGGTGTGCTTTGCTGGCCTATTTCAGCCAAGTAATTAAATCTCATTCAGACAACAAGGATTGAGGATTAACAGATGTACCCTTTAAAGGGAGTTTTGTTACCACAACCACACAGCAGACACTATGGAGCCTTATTACACAGAATTTCTAAACATAAATATTCAAAATGGATATATTCTGTTATCTAAAGAATGTTCGGTTGTAATTAAACACTAACAGAACACTTAATACCACAAACTTTAGCTTGCATATAGTAAAGCAACAAAGGAGAGAAACTAAAAAGGAATCTATAAAACAATTTTTTCAGTGACAAAGGAAACAAGAAACTTTGCCAGTGAGCCTTGGGATTTGTTTTGATAGCTTCAAAAATACCTTTGTTTTTTCAGACTATCAAAGACTTCTTACACGGTTTTCATTTTAAAAACTGTAAATCAGATGCCCAGAAGTTAAAAAGTATCTTAGGTTCATCTTCATGAACATAGTGCTTGTTTCCTGCTAATAACAGTGGGAATACACAACGCTACACAAAAGCGCCTAAATCAAAATCCCTGAAAAACAGGTTATATGATTTATCTTTTGTACACACACCCCCCCCCCCAATTTCATCTGCTTACACCTTAGGATGCCTTTGAACTTTGTCCCAGCTGCTAAGTATGCTGTGTAGCGCTCTGAATTACAGTCTCATGGACCAGAGTATCATAAAACAGATCTAGTGAAACTGGTAGCTTTAATGCAGCAAGGTAGCTGCTTAGCTTGCAATATGCTGTTATTTGAAAACAAAATTATAAAGCCAGGTGCCATTAAAATACCTCCTCTCCCACCCTTCACTCTCTGTTCCAATCAATACCATTTAGGATCACTGCTCCATCCAGAGCAGTATTATGGGCCTTTTCTGAACTTCAGCTTTCACTTTCTTTTGAAGAATTCAATAGATTTAGCTGCTTCTTGCAGAAATGTAAACCAAACAGCTGATACAGTCCAAAGAGCAGCTGGGAGGGCCTCAGGCCAAAGCACAGCTTTGCACAGGAAATAAAAGATGCTTTAGAAATGTAAAGCAGTGCTGTGTCTGTACAGAGCACTGGCTCCTCTCACTGCTCAAGTCTCCCAGTCAAACTACTAACCCTCCTTTCCCATTCAGCAACACACTCAGGAACACTCATAAAGCTGATAAGATATGGCTTTACCATTAAAAACTAAAATTGTGTTTAAACTGTCTGCATTTGGTTATATAATGCATTTTTCAAAACTTAACAGGCCTCACAGCAAACTCATAACCGTTTTGTTCTAGCATCACAAAGACCTTTAAAATCAAGGTGCAAAAAACTTTGAGTTCCGTTTTATAAGGCAGTTAACATCCCCTGTCTCCCAAAACCTGCTATTCCCTTATAATTCCTGAGTCCCTCATTTATCTATAATTTAACTACTTTGAAGATAACATTCTTATTCAGAACAATTGGCCTGAGGGATCTTAATGACACAAGAGTAAAGGGCGCTTTTCTGACGACACTTCTACCACCTCTGAACAAACTACTTTCTCTTGGAAAACCACTACGCATTGTTCTACTTTCTATCTTGTCCTTAAAGAACAAACTTGTGATGAGCACTTCAAGCCTTTATCTTTCATAAGCACAATATTAAGTACCTTTAATTTTAAAATGCAATATTAACTTTACAAAGATGGCTGTTTATCACCGTCACCTATACACGACTACTAAAGCAGACTTTTGATACAAACCTAGGATTAAAGCCAGCCTTAAACCCAAAATCTGCAAACACCTATCCATTCACTGTGGAGTTCAGCAATAGATTTTACTCCAATTAGCTGTTCAAAAAATCCAAGACAGGAGATAAAAACCCTTGAAAAGCAATAAGAAAGCTAGATGCACTATTTGAGACAGTCTTCACTCGCTACTGCCAATGAAGTACCACTGAAAATTCCAATTCCTGTGATAACTGAGTAATAACTGCAAAAAGAATTATTCTTTTCATTTCCTTCTCTTTTTTTAATCAGGTCATATATGAACAAATTTACCTGTCAAGATATTTCCTTGTATGCTAATACTTTAGTGAATGTCTCTACAGCGATTCAGTCTTAACAACGCATTACACTTCACATGCATACTGTAAGAATGAGAAGTGTGGAGGGGGGTAACTAATATCTCTGTTATTTTTGGAGCATGGCCAACTATCCTGTTGAGCTAAGACTTCTACTTTGATGTGGTTAACTTACACCCAGCCCGAATTCAGGATTTGGGCAGGTGGATCAGCTTTGCACTACTTCCTTTTAAAACCATGATAGGAAAGCAATACTTTTCAGAAACCAAAAAAATCTAGTATCTCTCTTGCTGTCTTCGCCAATCTTACTCCCAAATTACTTTATGAATTAAACAGAGAATATTTACAGAAAAAGCTAAACCTTACTTATAACCTCAAAATATTGCTGTCTTTAGCTGTCTAGTAAATTTACACTAAATCTTGAAAGTTTTCATTTGCTCTGTGAAACTTACTACTCTTAGCTTGCCTGTTTTACACAAACCCTGCATCCCTCCAAACTGAAGTCCATGTTTCCAGCCAGCTGACCAGAAGCCCAAGAACAATTTAATTAGGAAATAGTTGTCAAAAAAAAAAAAAAAATCAGTCCTTTACACTGGTGCCTGTATTTTCATACTGCATGTTCTGTCAGTAACTCTTGCAACATACACAGACAAGTAATTACTCTCCATCACATTGTTCAAACTCACATCTGATTTTCCAAATAGCTGCAAGTGGAATGTAAGCATTCAGAAGCCAAGTACTTTTAAAAGCAGTCCAAAACTTCATCATCACCATTTTGATCAGCAACTAACTCACCCATGATGAATATATAATCTATCACAAGCCTTCCTGAAACCTTTTTTAAACATAAACATGTTACAGTCTGAATTATTCACATTAGAAACTTCATAAATAGTTAAGACTGTTTGCTGTGCTCCTCTGACGTATTTATGGAAGATGTTTGTGAAGTTTCACAAACAAGAGGGAAAGAGATATGTAAACAAACAAAACCAATTTTAAGATAAATCCTCAATCCCTCCACAACCAAACAAAAACAAAAACTGATGTAATGAGTAAAATGAAGGTAGTTGTAAAAGCAGGACATTACACGGCTCCCATAGGTAAAGGTGGGCCATTGTACTCTCACCTTTATCACGGTCATAGAGTAAATCTTCTGTTGAGCAAGGACTCCCATCCTGAGATTCAGGAGGGCAAAAGGGAGAGACACATGGTGAATGACTGCTGCAGCTGCTGCTGCGCTCCTGGACAGACGGAGTCTGAGTGTCAATGCTTCGTGTACTACTACTACGATAGTGAGCAGGTAATGGGGCCCTTCGACCGTCAGGGATATCCAAAGGCTGCAAGAGAAGCAAGCGATTCAGGTTACAGAGAGAAGATCAAACCCCTAAGCAACATTGGTCTGTAGCACTCATAACTGAAGTGATGAGGCAAGGCCCTAAGAACAACAAACAAGCCATTTTTGAAAGAACAACAAGAAAATAATGCAATGCACAATGAACACAAAATACGTTAATTAAGCTGAATGCTGGGACAACGTGCAGATGTTCCAAACCAACTATATCCTCCTAATGCAAAGTTAACACCAGAACGCACTTCAACATAACCTAATGTTTTTATATTTTTTTATCATCGTTTAAAAAAGCAAACCTCCCCAACAAATACATCTCTAATTATACTTAGTAATACACTTTTCAATAAAGGTCACTGTTATGAAAGAAAAACAAGTACCCTGACAGAGATCACATCTGGATAAAAGGGAAAGTAGTAAAAGTCAAATACAATGGCATACTATAGCTGTAACAACCAACTGAATTACAATTATAAATTAAGCGATCCATGTTTTTGCTAGTAAGTCATAATTCTCTAGCACACCTCTACATTCCATCCTTCACTTCTGTAGGTGACCTCTGACAAAATGGCAACTAAGCAGATGATGCACAGGCTTATACAATGTTCACAAGCTTTGTCTTGAACCAAAGCTAGTAAGCACTGCCTGCTCCTATCAGCATAGTTGGCACTGGCCAGAGCGATTTCACATCCCTTTCTGCAATATACTGCATAGACATGTTCACAGTAGTACATTGGCACGCTCTACTTGTCCTTCCCAGTGGAAAATTAGTTTTATCATAAAGATAGTGTTGCTTTAAATGTAAAAAAAAAAAAATCAAATGAGAATTACAGTTTTGCTTAAAGGTGAAGGGGGGAAAATGCTTGCAAGATTTAAATATAATTTTTATCATTTCAGCTAGGATTGTATCCAAGCCATAAAGAACAGCTTAAATGTTCTAGCTACAAAAAATTAGTGTCTTTTTCCTTCTCACTTCAAGTGAAGGTTTTTACTTTATTGCTTTCCTCTTCCCCATATATTCTAAAACTATAACACAGCTTGTTCCAGAGCCTAAAATTCAACTCAGCACTATTGCTAGCAATGAGGATATGAAACCTATTGCCCGAGTATCGCATTCTCCCATTTTCAGCAACAGTCTATCCAGCAGACATAGCAAAACAGGAAGATTCTTTTCTTCTTATGAGCCTTCCAGTTAATACCATTTCACAGTTCAATTAAGAGCAAAGAAACACACTATAAAGAGAACATTACAGTTGCTACATCAAATGCTGAGAAGTTTGGACACGGCTGCACGGTCTGTTCCAACAGCTCAGTTCACATTGCATATGCGTTACAACATGACTACACGTTGCTATTCCCATCACCCCCAACAGGCCATGACTCATTCAGTGCACAAGACAGACCTGAAGCATTATTTGTTACACAGAAGAGAGGTAGAAAACAAGACTGAAGCTGTAGGAAGAAAACAGTCTCCTAATTAACGTAACCAAAAAAAATAAAAATGCTATTTTGTATGGCAGTTATTTCTGTCTCTGGCACAAAAAAAAAATCTACAAAATTCCAGGAAGTCATCTGAACCAATCTCTCTCTTCTATGGTATCTTTTCTGGATGTCCAGTCTATATAGACTGATTTGCAAAAGTCTTCAACATTCACAGGTGTAAAAGGAGACTATGGGAGCTGCACTTTAAACTTCTAAAACAGTGTGCAGTAACCTGAGTTACCCAAAGAATCGCATTGTAGAAGCCTGACGGATTTGTGTTCATCCATGAAGTGCAGATAGTATCATCTTTCTTCTCACACAGGTATGATAAAAAGAAGAAAATTTCAAATACTCTTATTCTATAAAAGCAATAACCCAGGAAGAAATTAAGATTTGACTTCAAAGCAAGGTTTAATAGTGAGCATTAGGACACATATCTAATGAGGAGAAACTAAAAGCACTGAACAGCTGCTCATTAACTGCATATACGATGCTCTACATAACAGGTAAAACAAGGACTCCAGGGAGAGGGGGGGAACCAAACAGTAAGTGACCACATAATTAAAGACTTCAGAATAACACAGATGTTATTCCACGCCTAGAGGAACAACGTAGTCTTATGTAGTCAGGAAGTATATCACAAATCACCAAGCTCCACTGAATTAAAATTTAGAGACATGCCTCTAAATAGACACACAAGTAGAAAAAGTTAAATATTTGTCATTCTTTCCAAGTATAATAATTTTTAAGGCATTGAAAATGCCTGCAAACATTTCAGATTACTGTGCTTCTGTATTTATCTTTCCCTTAATATTGAATCCAAGTTTTGACAAGTGCAAAAGCCTTCATGAAAATATCAACTACAAGTATTCCACTTTTTAAAACCTTTATGTATTAAACCTCATCAACATAAAAAAATACTTTAGAATTTACTTTCCATGAGTCATGCCTAAACTATTTTAAAAACTGAAGTCCTCACAACCTTAGAACATAAAAAATAGGGTAACTAATTTGGTACAGCTGCTATTAATTTTCATAACACTCAATGCATGGAAAACAACTAGAAATTACTGCATTCTATATACTGGCTTTTGAGGGGGGGGGGGCTGTTTTTGGCAAGAGTGCCCAGTCACGTACTAACCGTACGTCAATGCATTCTGACAGGACACCTGTCAACCTCTATGGGACAATGCGTTCTTGGAAATGGTTACATACTACCTTCATCTCCCTGCAAAGGTATGGAAATGCTCGATTTGACAACAGCACGCATTTCTCAATACACTAAAAATTCACCACACTGTTTTCAGTATCACTCTTTTTGCTGGAAAAAAAAAACCAGGAACATCCTGTTTAGTAGCATCAGGAATGCTACTATGATATAAAATACCAATGGGAGCCTTATAAAATAACTTGTTCTTCACAAACCTTACATCTATTTGGGAGTGAACTTCCTGAGAGCAAGCATTCAATGCTTTTGATTTAAAAACTGTTCTCTAGGCTGAAACACAGAGGCAGACATAGGGAAGTGCTGCTTCTTTCTAGCATCAATGAAGTCATCAATTCATTAGATAAGGCACAGGTGCAAAAACCCATAATGTATCCTGAGAAGGAGCACTTGGGAAAAACCATATCCTTCATCTCAAAAGTCTGAAGATTTCAGTAAGGATCTTCTGCACATGTGCAAATTAGAAAAAGTCCTTTTATTACAGGATTAGGTTTTCTGATGAGTACATAAAACCATCTTGTTATCTATTTCCAGAAGTATTAGAAATCAGACAAGAAACACAATCATTTTACTCATATTGTGTGATAGTCTGTCAAAAGTTGCTTCTTTTCTAACTACTTCTGTATATTTGAAAGATAGTTCTCCTAATAGTTTTTCCTCATAGGAGACCTATGACATGTCCATGTCCTGCTACAGGGCACTTTTCATTACTTCCGCCATGTATTCTTACCCCCTACTCCCTACAATAAATCCAACATCTTATTGCACCAAAGAATCCAACATTTTGTGGTAGAGTCACAATGGGACAAAGAACAAAAGCCTGTCACGGCTTCACAAAAAGCTGATTCTCCTAACTCTTCATAGTAACTTCATTCATTACTCTTACAAGTTATGGTGGGAACAGAGACACACCATCAGAGTTTCCTGGAAAGCCTGTCAACAAGTTATGAAATGGGAAGGAAAATATATCCAGAATCTTTGAATAAATGCATTAGAAAATGAATTAAAGTTTTATTAATAAATCTTAGGAGAAAGTAGTGATTAAGTGACTAAAGATCCAACTTTAACTTAAGATTTATGAAAGAATAAAGAGAAGACCTTCAGCTAACGAAGATGAATGATCTGAAAAAATATACACATACATGGCTAAACTGAAAAGAAGTAAGTATTTGGAATGTTTTGTCCACTTACAATGCAATGCCTCTAAACTTTATGCTCAATTAGATTATTCAAAGATAATGACATAATGACATTACTGGGTCATCAACTATCTTTGTGAAACAGAAAAAAGACTAATGTCCACAATAATTATTTTTACTTGTGTAAGTACAATTTCTATTATCTTTAAAATATTTTAAAAAAGCGAAGAACAGCATTTCAAAGAACTAACAGAACTAAGTCAACAGCAGAGAAGACAGAAAACACATTCCAAATCAATTTATATATTTAAGAAGTGGGGTTACAAAAGTTCATGTCAGCAAAAAGGAAAACAGAAATTGTATCCCACAAAACCAAAAAAACAAGTCTAAAAAATAAATTTAATTATTTGTATATCTGAAGACTAAGAAGGAAGGATGAAACTGGAAGTTTCACTGGTTACCCCTTTTAACAGGGAGCTAAATTTAAAAAGTAATTCGAGTAATAACCATAAAACTATCCATAAAACTTCTTTAACCTTAAGCTTATTTAGGTCCTATAGATCACCCAGTCCAATTTCAATACATGAACTAGGAAACAGTTTGTTAAAAAATAAAGAAATTAGGTAGTGAGCTGCACCTAAAATAAAAGTAATATTCCTTCTCAGTGATTTTAGCAGGTTTTATGCTATTCCCCAAATCTTTCCTGCCAAATGAACACCGATTCACGATAGGGCAGAGTGTTTTACACAGCTCGATATGTTGATTCATATGAAAATTAAGGTTTGAACATGCACTGTTAAAACCATGAAGTAAATACGGAAACAAGTTAAAAAACAGCTGAAAAATCTAGATGCACACCAGTCTTACAGGCGAGTCTATAGAATAATTTTTCATGCATTACCCAAAGCAACCAACTACCTCTGATTGCTATTTTAAAATACTTCCTAAAAAATACAGAATGTTACAGCAAGAAAGAAGGACAGAAAATTGAAAGAAAAACAAATTGTTTCACTAGCAGTGAAGCTAATGAAGTTTGGTTTCCTATGGTTTGTCCTTTGTTCAGTAATTCCTAACCTTTAACCCAGCTGCCCAAATTCCCCCAGGCTAAAAAAGAAGGTAAATTGTTGTATTAGGAGAAAGTTCACCAGCAGTAAGATTAAGTAAATTACTCTTGTTATGATCTTCCATAAATAAGCTATGAGTTCTAGTAAGCTCAAAGACAATGCTAGGAGTCCCACTAGACCAGATTTCACAGAAATTAACAGGAAAAAAAAACCGCTGCCCCCAAAGATGGACTTGACTTCAAGGGCAATGACTAATTTATGACTTTCTTTTGTGTCTGAAGAGTCTCCCCAGCTAGATGTTTGGAGGAAGGGTTCACTATTGCCTTGGTTGCATAAACTGCTGAGCACCTCTGGCCCCAGTCCAACAATGCACTTAAGTATGTGCTTAACTGTTTTGCTGGATCAGAGCCAGTACATTCAGTAACTTAGGAGACCAAGTTCTGCATCCCAAGAAATAAGCCGTTAAAACCCAAGGACAACATTTACAAAGATAGTTTGTCTGATAAATAAATGAAATGTTCTCTAACCATAGAAGATTACAGTCCTAGCCATAGGAACATCAATGGTGGCATGGTAATACACAACTTTTTATACTCTTTTTGGAGATGGTGCAACAAGGTTTATTGATTTGGGCTTTCTGTTTCGGTTTGTGTGGTTTTTTCCTTCTTCCACTGTTACATCCCTTCTAAAGGGATGAGACAGCCTCAGGAAAGCAAACTCAGCATAAAGCTTCTACTACTACAGTATTTCATTCTTAAGACTGCCTTGTCTGCACGACTTGTCTGGAAAAGCTGAGACTATTCCAAAACTTTAAGTTTATTGCTGAAACTAAGAACTACAAATACCAGGTTTTGGAATCTTAAACCTCTGTTTAAAGTTTTATAGCTTGACTTGTACATTGAATTGCTATTACATGACCATTCTCAAAAAAGAACCTACATCTTAGAGAAAATTAGAAAAAACAGTAGTTTACAGCAGAAAATTTTCATTGGCTCTTTAGGAAACAGTGGCATTAAACACAGGTATTTCACTTTTTAAGTGTCATCTAAGCACTCCAGTGCTCATCAATAATTCCAGTGCTCCAGTTCTCCCACATAAGCAAAGCTGCCCTGATCATAAGTTTTTCCCTACACAGAGATCTCCCCATGAGAGATCACAGTGGTTTCATAGAAGTAAAATGGTCGACATTCAGTTGATGAAAGAAAAGCATTAAAAACAAAAAGCAGAGCATAGCACAGGAAACTGAAGTCTCGCCTAAGAAAAAGAATGTAAAATTAAGCAAATAAATTAATATCCTGTTCTCTAATTACTAACTACTGTAGCCTGAGGTATCTAAATTTTCAAGCAGTTGCATTTTGCACAAAAGCTCTGAAGTTCTCTGCAGAAAGGGCACTCTAAAACTATGTTTGGCCAGAAGCCCTTTAAAACAAACAAAACCAAACTAAAACCCAAAAAGCCGAACCACCACCCTAAACACTGAAACAAAATTTTCAAACAAACAGTTCTTTGAAGAAAATTATTTGTAATTTCAGCCACAAAGAACGTTACTCACAAGGAAGGTTTCCCATGTGTTTATGGAATACAAAGAAAAAAACAACTATAAACATGTTAATATAAACTTACCTTGGATACTTCTTCTTTTCCACTGTTTTCCTTAATGAATACTTTTTCCAGTTCAGGGCTTATTCCTTCTACGTTACACGGCACACGTGAAACAGTTGATTTTGGCACTGAAATGTTTGACAGTGGCATAGGGACTGATCTGGAAATAGAAGTCTGGAAGGTAGAGAGCAACATGATTTGAAGTTGGAAAATGGAATAAAGACAGAAGTGTGAGATCAGTGCTAAAAACGTGACGTAGTAAGAAGCCATGTATTAATTTTGCCATCTAGAAGACCATCTTTACTTGGCAAATTTAAATAAAAAGAAATGCTTGCATAAACCAAAAGCCACTAAAATCACTTCAAAGAAGTGTTCTGTAATAAAAGCATTCTACTACTAAATTTATCAGTAAGTAGGCAGGTATATGCACTTTCCAGATGTATAGATTAGAGAATAGTAGGGGGATGGGGAGCATGCAGGGTGCTGATGCTGATGGTTTAATTGGGATCTAAAAGGCATTTGATAACATTCCTAAAGCTTAACCACTCAACAAATACTCACTTAATGCACTTTTATTCTCTTTTGGTTGGCTTTAGTGAATGAAAAATAAAGCATTCTTCTCAAACCTTTATTTCATTAGCTTATAGCTTTTCAGAACTTTATGTCGAAGGTCTTAAAAGAAGTCATTTCGAGTTTAAGAATCCAGCATGTAAATAAATACAAGTATGGTTTTCAGAAAAACCTGTTGGAGTGGAGCTCTGTTACCAACAGGAACCATTCATGAGCGTGCACATGCATCTTGAGCAGCCAACCTCAAAAGCTTTACCCTGGCAGCAGCTACATAGCATAGCTGCACCTACACTGACAGCCATGAACAGCGCTCACTTCTCAACTGATGTTCTCCTCTTGTTCACAGAATCAAAGGATGCTTAGGAAAAAACATAAAAATTGAGTTCTTGCCAAACGAACCTTGCATCATGTGCAGTTCCAAAGGTGCACGTCACTTGAGTGGAGGCATTCTCTGACTCTGACAAAACACACTGCCTGCAGGATGGCTTCCCACAATGGTGCCAGAACTGAAAACTTCACTGACTTGGTTCTCACTTTCTTTGTGAGAAATCAGAATGTTGCAGGAGCCATGACAAAGTGAGCTCCAAGTACTTAAGCATGTCCCTTCAAAGCACATGTCGTAGGTGGATTTCAGTCTGTGTCAAAGACTGTTTTTACTGTGATTATAAATAGTGGCACAGGTACCTCCAATA
Organism: Bucorvus abyssinicus; assembly: GCA_009769605.1. Lineage (NCBI taxonomy): Eukaryota > Metazoa > Chordata > Aves > Bucerotiformes > Bucorvidae > Bucorvus > Bucorvus abyssinicus. The sequence goes on along the minus strand of CM020028.1, from coordinate 27,777,495 downwards.
ACTGACTTTGAGATGAAAAGCAAAACTATTTCCTATGAAAAATGTAGTGGGATCCTCTGCTACAGAAGCATAGAACTTTCAGGAATAATATCAATTTCCTGTATGCCTTCATCACAAGATTAGTTTTTAACCACAAGAATTTATCCAAACAGAAGGAACATAAAGGATCAGCCAACACAGCTTAACCCCTTCTTTCTAAAACAGTAGCTATTTAAAAAGGAAGTCAAGAAATACAGTGACAGAAACAACATTTCAGGAGTTCAAATAGTGGCTTGCTAGTGCCAAAGGGCTAGTAACATGGGGTTCACCACTGCAGGTAAAATTTAACCAGGATTCAGATGTCAGCATTATCAAATAAGACTTTCTAGAAGTGGCTCCATTGACTGAACCTTGCCTGAGCTTTAGAACTCATATTCGGGTTTCAATTTTGCAGGCAGTTGGTAATGGCTGGAGCAGACCCTGCATGGGGCATCCTCCACTGCACCCTGCTGAGAATCTCGTTCATGGTCAGGTAATTTGGCCAAAGCTATTCTTCATATGTGTCAGCATCTTTACAATGGGAGAAATACAGATATACTCAAAACACAGGAACATTTTTTAGAACTTTGTAAAACATGAAAATGACCTGACAACAAAAATCGTCTTAGCCAGTCTAGTGTTGAAATTATCAGATATACTAAAATTTGCCTAAACTCACATATCACTTTGAAAAATAGGTAAGTAATAAGACAACAGAAAACTGAAGCTGTCAGCCTAGGAGCCTGAGCTTAACCCCTCAGAGAGGAGAAGAATACCAAACGCATAGTCTGATGGCTGGAGAGAAGTCTTTTCATCACAATACCCATTGGAATAGAACATGAGAATGGTTATCAACATAATACGGATGTAATATTTTGCATCCTAAAGATCATGTCTGACTGAGGTTTTACAGTGTCTGGAGCAAGAATAAGCTGGTGGTGATAGCAATTTTTCCATTTAATATGATGGAAACTCAAAATATACTGTCACAGCTGTACTGTAACATAGGCACTGCAACTGCAAACTCTCACGCTAGAAGACAGAGTCCTATACTGACAAATGATTCTGGACTACCGTAACAACCAAGAGGTATGTCCTAAACAAGACCATGAAGCCTTTTATCCTATAGCATCAGAGATCCTCTAGTCACCAGCCACCAGGGATGGGGTACTGTGGCAAGCATCATCTTGATTTCAGTTGACTTCAAATTCAAGTGATTTATCACTTTCTTTTTAGAAAGTAAACAAGCACAATATTGTCTTCCTCAATGTCATGTAGAAATTGGCTCTCTGGCCAGGACCTGACCAACAAACGAAGTATCAGAAAGATTTTTAAAATGGGACCAGGAAATGAGATTTTTCCTTCAAATCTCTGGTGATACAGCACTGCAAGGTGAATTACATGTCTGTTTGTAACAAGCCAATTAGTGTTCTGCTTGCTGCTCAAAGACGGAAAATTGTGAGACTGCCAATCCAGACTGCCTACTCTTGGTACTTGCTTTTTCTTTCTTAACCAGCTCAGATGAAATTGGGCTGTGAAATTGATAGGCAAATACCTGCCAGAGGAGCAGAGACTTTCAAAAGTGTACTACAAAAATTAGTCTTGGAAGCAAGTACGTATTCCTGGAAACACAGTCTTATCTGGCCACGTTCAGAATTTTTACAGCACCTTAATGTATTTTAGTTGCTATCCTGCAACCTTTTTCTTTTATTATATTACAACTATCAGATAAATTTCAGTGAAGATGCAATGGTATCAGGTTGTTAAGCATTTCAGCATACCACATAAGAAAAACAAACAGAAGAAAGATGGAAAGAAACAGCAGGCTATTCACTCAAGCCTGGTAAGGTAGGAGACTTAATATAAGCAACTACCTACTTACCTGAGTCTGACTGATTGCTATATGGTTGCCATGGAGAGGTGACTGACGTTCTTTCTCTTTACTGTGACGACTACTCTGCTTACTGCGCTGAAGCTGCTGCCTCAGTTTGGCAATCTGCAAACAAAAGTATTCAGAACAACAATTTGTAGCTATTTCTGGCCTATAACTGGTTTGAACTGAGGACTATGAAACCTACAGTTTTATTTAAATGATCTTAAAACAAAGTTTTCCAATGATAATTCATCATAAAAGCAAAGAGCCTTCTCAAACAACTGGCAATCAATAGGCATTGCTCATCTTAAGAGAACTTATTTAATGCATTTAATAGCATTTCCCTGAAGGCTACATTATCACAGATTCCTTCAGGCAAACAGAATTATCTTTTCTGATGTCTAATCAAAGATTGTCTAATGAGAAATTATATATTTTACAGGTCAAATGCAACTAAAGCCATTATTCATTTGATCTACTCTTTCATAAGAAGCCAAAGAATTTCATTCGGGCATTCCTCCACTTATTTATTCCACCTAGATAATTTCTACATGAAATAGGCTATTTATCAGTATAAGCATCATCTCTGAAGTTGAGAGTTGTGTGAATTCACACAACAGGTACAGACACTCCCTTAAGACTGGATAATATTTTCCTTTGGGCTCAAGTCACAATCTTCCTCATGGTCAACACACTGGCCTATAAGGCAAAGCACACACAGCCCCATTTCATTTTTAACTCAGCTAGAGATACGATTTTTAAAAACCTGAAGGGCAACTAAGGAAAAGTGAATGCACATGGAATACATATTTCAAAGAACTTCATCAGGAGGAAAGTAACCTCTCTTTCTGAATGACAGCTTACAAGTACACGCACTCTGTGGTTAACTCCAAGTAGTTAAATAATCACTAGTGCTCTTGCAAAGAAACTGCAGTAGAGAATCACTTCACATCGATCTTCACAGTGACAGAACGGCAGTGCTTGGTGAGGAGGTGTGGATGGAGCTTTGCTCCAGGCTGTGGACTTTTGTGATGTTTCTGGTATCACTCACAAAAAAAATATGAAACCTTAAAGGTGGATCCTAAGTCCTGCCACAGCTCATTACCCATATACAGAGAACTGCTACTCAGAAATGGCTGAATGCCTTGATCTTTCACCAACAGACAAACAGTTCAGACTTCCAAAAGGGTCTGTGTAAAATACATAAAGACAGACAGAGCCCTAATACAACTAAGTTTAACAGAGTAGATTTAGAGAACTGGGAGACTAATCTCTTGATGAAAGGCACAACTCAGGCACCATGTTGGAAGAAACTTAGGAGTCTGAAGAGATACTTCATCTCTACCGAAAAAGTTTGCCCAGAACTTCCTCATTCTCCCTGTAGGAGTAATGGCAATTATAAAACATAGCTCTGTAGAGAGATGAAAAAGCAAGCAAGTAACCAGTTTAGTAAATATACACATCTACAGAGATTTATGTCTTACATCAGAATGTTGGAGAATGGGGAGAACAGGGAGATCTTCATCTTCCCCTTTAAAAGCAGAAGAGAAAAACGATGCCCAGATCAGAAGACAGCTATAGACTGAGATGGCTGGCTACAAGAACAATCAGAAAGCAGGGAGAGTACTGTATATAAATCTTTTATTTCTGCTGCCTCTCCTTGATGCTGTGCACTCCCTCCTAGTCCAAAGGTTAAATACCCTTTTTTTTTTTTTTTTCATTTAAATGAAATCTGTCCGAGTGTTCCTCAGGAGCATGCTATAAAAAAGATCTATACAATTCCACTCCAGAGATCCAGCTGACTGATTTTTGTCGCAAACAGCTTGCAAATCTTTGAGAACATAGCCTCTCACTGTAAAATTTGGACAGTGAAAGCATTAAATGGGAGAATGTTGATAGGCTCTATATGACTCTAGACTCTGATATGACTCTAGAATGACCAAAATCTTGAAGCTTTGATATCCTGAAAGGAAACATGGACCCTTGGAATGTGAGGTTCTCTCAGCCACCTCAAGAGTACATATATTTTGGCAGTCAGTAGGGTCCTGACAGCAACAAAAAGAAAAGGCTTCTTGGGTCGCTGAGAAGAAAGACAGATGAAAACTTGAAGGATCTGACTGTGATCACTTAAGTCAAATGTGCAATGCAGTGAGGAAACAGGCCTTCTTAGATCATCCGTCCTCAGCCCTGAATTTGAAGGACCCCTGCTTTCCATGAGGTGGTAGTTATCATGTGACAAAAAAAATGAGTAAGTAAAGATGGCCATATAAAAAGGAATGTCATTTCTTATTCACCCTCCAGACACAGGAGTCAGAGGCTTGCCAGCACAGACAACCCAGCTTCAGAGCAGCCACACTAAGCAGGCAGTGGCACCAAGTACCCAGAGAGAAGAATCCTCCAAACATAATGATGCTCCATCTCTTCACCAAGGGGAGCCCACAGTGCATCTACCACTTGCTAAAGCTAATCCTGAAATCCTAATAGCTTTTTTCTTCTACAAGATTATCTTTTATTGCCAATTATTTTCCATCTCAAACGCAAATAAAGCCACTACTACTAACAGGAAGATGTAGCTGTGCTAGCTTCCTAAAAGTTTCTCTTCACCCTCTTCCTAAGCAGCAGAGAAGCATGATGAGAGCATCAAACACAACCAAAATGAGCTGCAGACAGGCATGAGGTACACTAATCCTAGGAAAACAGATACAGTATGTGTTGTGAGGAAGAAGTCTGAAACACATGCCTTGACAACACCTGTTTTACCAAGTATCTTAAAGAAGCAGCAGATCCTACCTCTTGGGCACTCAACTGGTACAAGTAACGTGAGCTAAGGAATTTGCTGTGCAAAGAAAACAGTGGCAAGTGATTGCTATCAGGAAAACATATATGTTAAGATTTAGCCATTGAGTGTAAATACACTCTGACATTGAACTCTGTCAGGGCAGCAATACAGATATTTCAGTTAGGAAGATGAGGCAGAAAAGAAATAATGTACTATGCTGGGGTAAAAAAAAAAAAATGCCATCAGGAAACACTCCATTTTAACAGGGAAGCTAAAAAACAGAAAGGGTTTGAGACATCATTTCCCTCACAGGCCCAAGGACTCAGCATAAAAGTGACTGGGGCATGCACAGTCATATTAAGGAACACATGTAAATCATCACAAAAAGATTTAATGTGTATCCTTCAAAACATCCAGTGGTTGAAGACATTAAAGCCTTAGCCTGACACATATGTGCACTTAAATCCGTAAAACATGGCAATGATTTTAGTATACCAATCTAAATGTTCTCCCTGTCTACCTAGCTTGAAGACAGGTATACAGTTCTCATTATACAATACAGGTATTTTCTTACAGGATACAGTTGAAAATAAAAAAAAGGAAAAAAAATCAAGGAATTCCTCAAGGAATAAGCACAATTTGAACCCTACTTCCAATATTCAGATACCATTATTTAAAATTATTTTGCTACAACATGTAAACATATATGGTAGTAAATTTCAAAGTGTATCATTTAATTCACATTTGGCAAGTACCCTCCTGTGACCATACAGCAGGAAGAACACAAAGCACACATCTCCACACATTTAAAAAAATTCAAGAAAGTTTTCAGCCTTTCCTCTTCCAGTGACTGTTCTCTGCAATATTGTTGGTGTATCAGAAAGAGTCTTTCCTTTACATACTTTAAAGTTATTCATAAAAAAAACCACCAAAAACCCCACAAAGATCAGTGCATTTTAACAGTAATAAGCCTAGATCAGGTCATTGAAGACAAACTTGCAGTTCAGCCGTGAAGGTTTATTGTCATACTGCCAACTGTAAGATGACCAAAGATTATTAAACAAGTCAAGAAAAAACTATAAATGTATTTTTTTACTTGCTGAACATTTTTACAGCTAGAAGTGTACTTGATATAAATATGAATCTTGACTATGCCACTTGTAACATGCATGCAGTCTAATATAACTATGGCACAAACCTGAGAAATGAGCACATTAGGTCAGTTCTTTACAACACTGGAATAATCTGAGTATCCTGATACGTTTTCATAGGAAGAGACTTAGCTGCAGACTACTACTAAGAAGGAACATGTCACATCTCTAGGAAGTTACCATGTTGTGTAGCCTGATTTGTAGGAACACAACCTATTGACTGGTGAATATTAATTAACTTCCTATTGCCGAACAAGCCACAAATTCCTTATTAATGAGTGAGCTCTAACTTATTTATGAACCATTTGTTAATAAAAACAAGTTAATCAGTAGGTCAGAGAGGAAAACAAGCATTAGAAATTCACCCTAAAACTTCACATACCAATGGAAAGATTGTATTAAAAAGCACACAAGTGCAAGCTCTCATAGTTTATTCACTTTTATTCTGAAGTCCTTTTCAAGTACTCTGACTTTAGAGCAAAAGTGACCTTCCAACAGGTGTTGCCAGTGTCAGTGTAACATTATATATATATACACACACACACACACACACACACACACACACACTCATAAATACAGCATACAGAGATGCTTAAGTGAAGTTAAAAATCAGCTGAAATACTCATGTCTTTAAAAACCTGCACAAACTGAAAACTCTGTTTTAAATCCTGGGTTTTTCCAGCTCTGGGTAAATTCCAGTTCAGGTTAAGCTGTAACTAAAATCATCAGTATTCAACTTCAACAGAATTTCAAACTAACTATTCAGGTTGGAAGGGCAAAAACTACCTGTGGTTCAAACCACTACTTGGTTTGTATCCAATACAAAGACTGATAGCAATCTTTATCTCCCAAACAGGATGTGTAACTATTAAAATAATGTTAAGGCAGTCTGGTGTTATTTTACAAGTAATATTCAAGACTTTGTAAAAACAAGCAGTAGAACCCCTCAGAATAAAAAACTAAATTTTGTTAGGAGGTGATAAAGAAGGTACACTATCATTACAAAGCTCATATTGAAAGCTGGGAACTTTAAATTTAATAGATCCACTATAAGAAAGCAAGCACTGCCTATTTCACTGCTAGACAGATTCAATCCTGACACCCACCCATTTCAATTCAAGGGCAAAATAATTCTCACTTTGGGTAGTTGAAAAATTTTTTTTTTGTGGTAATACAGAATTCATTTGCATGCTTGGGATCTTAAGACTATACACTCATTTTTATTTTTTTTATGTAAATTTTTTTTAAAAAAGTTCCCTGTTGTATTAAATACATGCATTTAATTGTAATAGTTCTCAGACTAACCCAGGAAAAAACAATTTTTTTAAAACTTAAAAGCACATTCAATCTTCCTTTATCAGAACCAATTAAAACTATGCATACAAGTACTTGGCTAGTTTACAGTATATCAACATAATAAAAAAATACATGCTAGAAATCTTTCTGTTAATTGTTGGAACAAGAAAACATAAATCCAAAGTGCTAAGACAAGCCAAGGAAACTGTAAACAGCTATCTACTTGTTTACTTTTAAATGTTATGGGAAACAATTCAAAATGCTGAAAGAACTAGTTACCTATGTTATTCGTAACAAACACAATTGCCTAGGAGAGGTGATGCTTTTATTCCCATTACTTAAAGTTTTTGCTTTCAGCTGCCTATAGCTTCGTCAAATTTTCTCTGAAGTCCACCATGCAATGTTCAACTCTATCTCCTTCCTATCAGAGATTTCAGTACAAGTAACTAGAGTTGTTTTAAGAATGAAATCAAAATGAAAGGGGGGTACCATTTTATGTACTAAACCACATTATTGTAGCTTTTTACCTGGAAAGCTTTGTTGTCCAATGCTGTGTATTAAAAAGCCAACCATTCACCTGGGGTCTTATGCTGGGAATGTGCCCCTCTATTCCCTTGGAAAAATCTTTGCATTTGGCAAAACTTTAGCAAAAATTTCAGTTTGCACATGTTCAAGGAGGATGTATGGAACTGGCAGCTACATTTCCTAGTAATTCTGTCTCTAGTGGGCTTTACAGTTTGAATAGAACTGACTCAGGGAACTTGTCCTTCCAGAAATTGCAGATTACTGTGGCACAAAGAAACTGAATGCATAGTTAGTGTTGGCATTGAATAAGCTCTTAACACCCATCATACAAATATGAAGTAGCCAGACAGAGAAGCTGGAACCAAGACTTACAGGTGAAGGAAAAGAAAAAGAAAGGGACAAAAGATAGATGAGAATTGGCTGGGTAATACACAGAGAATGATACTTGAACTATGAACCCAAGGAACTAGAAAAGGCAAGAGAACTGGTTTGAGAAGCTGGAGAAAGGAAAACAAAGGAAGAGGAAGACCTATAAGCTGAAGAAGACAAGGGCAGGTTTTGGGGTGAACAGCCATTGCAAAATTTGGATAGAAACAATCCCTTCCACACACTCCATTTTTCCCATTACCGTGTTCTACCAGAAAAGAACCGCAAAACTCATTGGCCACATGCTTCTTATCTTCTTCTTGAGGTCAGTCCATAAAAAGGAAGCAACCTAGCACAATGGATCACTGTTATCAAAGAGCAAAGACTTGCTCACATGCTGAAGGTTTCACTGTCTCTGACAGACACAGCTCTGTGGTGAAGAAAAGCTGCTTGTTGCAGAACATGATATGTAACTGCCAAAAGATGATAGATGGTCTCTCAGTAAAAGCAAGCAAGCGTTACCCTGGAAATACAGATGATATTCCTGCCCCTGCTACAATTCCTTTGTGATGGTAGGTAGTGTTTAAGATAAAACTTTTCAGACACAAAACTCCTTCTGCACTAATTTCTGGGCACTTAATCCATGATTCTGAGTGCTTCCTCACAGCTACAGATGAAGTCGCCCAGGCAACTGAAGGCCCCTGTGTTAATAAATCAGCTATGACAGGTGTCTTAACAGGTACTCCATGAGATGGGAATAGACAACCCTCCTTGGATTGACCTCTCTTTTGCCCAGGTCCTCATCTTTAAAAATGAGGCTATTCCACACCACTGGAATGCAAGATCATAGAGTCATAGAATGCTTTGGGTTGGAAGGGACCTTCAAAGGTCATCTAGCCCAACCACCCTGCAGTGAACATGGACATCAGGTTGCCCAGAGCCCCATCCAACCTGACTTTGAGGGATGGGGCATCTACAGCCATTCTGGACAACTTGTTCCAGCGTTTCACCACCCTCAAAGATCGTTCCATTTTTGTCAAATCTGATTTTAAAATTCAAGTAATTAAACTTACATCACTCCCTTTGACAACTACTCTTCCTATAAGTTGCTGTCTGGAAGACAGTAATATCATCTCCTCAGAAAACCTATACATTTCTTCTCATTTTTGAATGTTCTATTAAACAGGGAGCCAGGAAAGAGGATGCAAAGAGCCCAGAGTATCAGGGAAAAGTCCCACCTCATGAGAACACGCTGTGAGATTAATTTATTAAAAAGAAAGGTGCAGCTCTTGAAGAGAGGCTGAACCCTTCCTGACAGGAGCATGAGGCTGACTGCAGGCCAGTTATTAGGTACTGGACAGTGCTTGTTACATGAACTCTGGACAGAATGGAGTTCACTGGAACAAAAACTGAAATACTGCCATTTCAGCTGAGCCAGAGACCATTTTACTGTATCTGCTTTCTCATGATGCAAATCCACTTCTTTGTAGTTGCAATTGTAATCTATAGCAAAATACATATGATTAAAGAGCATTTCAAGAAAATCATACCATTACTGTATCAACACTTACCCTCCTTTTTCATTTGTGAAAGTTATGTCCTCTCCACCCTAAAACTTCAACGAAATTTCTAAACAAGAATGTGCTAACACACTGACTTACACTGTGCCTCTTTCAGGAGAGCAGCGTCAAAGAACAGAAAGCTAGCTAAGGTAACTCTAAAGAGAAAAATTAGCAAGCAACAACAAGCTAGTTCCTCAGCACTCACTCTGGCCACTCCTTCACAGCCAAAACTGTGTAGTAGGCAGAGGGGAAATCCAACACATAACAACCATTCTTGAAACAAATCTTATGTAGGAGGTGAAACCTGTTTCAAAAGCAACAGAGGGAAGGGAAAAGGGTGCTGTTTCCTGGAGTCCAGATAGGGATTAAAAAAATGTCTTGGGCATATCAAAACATGAAAGGCTCCACTGTGCGAAACTTTTCACCTCTTTTAGTTGATCAGCACTTCCCCATGATGCTGAGCGCTGATGTGATCTCTTTTCTGCTCCTTCTTCAGCCCAACAGCTAGGTGTCTAGAGGGAAAATAAAGAAAACACACTGTACTGAATTCTTCAAGTAAGAAAAACTCAGCACAAGTTATTGCTTTACTCATTCTGCAGTGTCAGAATTCAAGCATGAAGAATAAATTTCAGAGTCTGATGTGCAGTAGTAATAGTCTCAATAAATAAAATATAGAAAACTAAGGCTTTGTAAACTTGCATTTACAATGGATGAGGACAATGCACATGACTGAAGAAGGAACCAGAGGCCTGACAACCACAAAAATCCCCCCACCTCACTACTCCCATTGTCTCACTCTCAATCTTAGCAAAGGCATGTTCTAAAGCATTACTTGTTCTTACAGATTGTGTACTAACCATCTCCCTGAAATTTGTGTGAACGACATTGTACTGCCTTTAATTTTTTTTTTTTTAAAGACTGAAGTGGCTTACAGACTTCTAAAGAAGTAGAAAAAACAGGGAAAATTTGCTTCTTTCAAAATCTTGGGCTTTCACAATCTGTTACAATTTACTTTCTGATTTAAATTGCTCTTATCTTATAGTATTTTACTATATCCCAAGTACAGCTGAACCCATCACCTCATACAAAACCAGAAAAACATCAATGCAAAGGGAGTTTTTTTGAAAATTTATCTCCCAAAGAGTGCTTTTTGAATGTAACACTACTCCATAGTTTGGGGAACAACTCCAGGACAAAGTAGAAACAGGCATTTCAGGTGCTTCAATATTTACCGGTAGTGCAGGAGGGTGCACCAGGAGTAACTACAAGCTTATGGCTTTTCAACTACAGCTTAATAAACAGAGTAGAAAAGACATCAAGTGTCTAAAAAGCCAAAGTAAGTTTCTCAACAAAGAGAAGTAAACTGTTAAAAAAACCAAACAGGAAAACAAATGTAGAAAGCAATGGCTTGCATGTATTTTTTTTTATTAGCACAGATGTTAATCCAGATAGCAAGGACAAAAAACCAAATTAATAGCAACCCCCTGAAGAACCTCATCAACAACACTGGTGAGTGTTAGTAGAGAGAGATAGGGACCCATATATTGCAGTTGATTTAATCAGAAATCTGAAGTAACAAATACAAAACATCCATTCACTTAATATTAAATTTTGCACTTTGTCTCAAATATACTTTGACACTCCTCCACTCAAATACTACCTCCCTTGAGACGACAATTACACAGTTGCTTTCAATCACTGCTAAACTGAACTCACAACCTTTTGAAATATACATACAATTATCAGTATACAGGGGGCAGACTATTTGTGTCCCTCAATTTTATTTGCAGTATTAGATTATATGAGGTTTCTAGCATAGTACTGAAGTCAGGCAATATTATATTAATGTTCTATCTATACTCAGAAAAAAGAAAAAAGGTTAAAAAAATAACACAACATAAGCAGTTACTAGAATACTATGGCAAGCAAATCTTCTAGAAGTTGCTGCTTGTAATATAGTATAACCCACCTTACATGAAGGTAAGTTTTGGCTTTGTAAGCCAAAATCCTTATACTCAAGGAAAACTTTAAAAAAAAGGTAAACAAAAGAAGCTGACACTTGTTACATTCAAACAGAAATTCTGCTTTAAGTTTAGCTCATGTATGAGCACCTTCTATCTCACTTGAACGTTGCAATTTACATCACAAATAAGATGCCAGTGTACAGCACCCTTGACATGCCACATTTCATGAAAACTGTTTTCCCATCTCTACTTACAACTTCTACAAAACAGGCTTATCCATGGAAGCCTACGTTGGAAGCTGCAAGTGTAACTCCCCATGTGTTAAGCATATTAAAAAAGTAACTCAAAACTGTATTAGAAGAAAAATTTCTGAATCACAAGAAATGAAACCAAAGTTGTTGCACCTCAAGTCAGAAACACAGTAAAGAGGTCATAGGCACTACCTGTGAAACAAATAGTATTTCAGAGCTGAAACAAATTTACAGCATCACTAAAGCACGAACAGAACTTTATGAAACTGAAGGATTATTCCTGCAAGTCTATATTCAGAAACTAAGATTGAAAACTTTTTAGAAGGAGAACCTTGAAAACATGAAGCTGCAGAACATGTTCCTTAAACAGGAGGACTGCTGACATTTCAAAACGTGAAGGTTTGTGGTCCCAGTTTCAGTTGACACAATGCTTAAAGCATGCACAAGGGATAGGACATGCTGAGAACACCACATCTGGTTGCTCTCTTCAGTCTTCATGTAAATCACAATTAACATTGTTCTAACTCACCCAACCTTGTAGAGATTAGCATTTCTTCCAACACATTTGGTAATTCTGCCTTGCTTTTCCACCCATGTCAGGGATATACACCTACGTTCTTTTCACTTCATTTAGAACAGAATGACTGCATGGAGTACCAACCTACCTAAACCTACAAAAAGACTGATTTACTTCAAAATCGCACATTTTATTGCCAGCCCTTCACTCTAATTACTATATCTAGCCTGCATTCCACATTAACTACATGGGGGGATGGGTACAAAGATTAAGAACACAAGTCTAGATTTTACAGGGGAAGCAATAATGTTTTTGAAGAACATCCACATTCAAGAGAAATGCAACTACAGCACTAGAATATAAAGTCTGATGAGTCCTCAGATGTTTCTAAAGCATTCAGAGGCCCTCTAGAAATTTTACAGAAATAGCTTAAAGCATTGGAAGTAAATTTGACTATAGGTGATGACTACTCTTTAGCATCAGCAGGTTAAGAGAAGTTAGAATGATAAAATTCATAGTTATATGACACATCTCTTCCTCTTTGTCCCTTCCACCCAAAGTCCATCATTAAAATATCACAGGAAAGCAATGATAACTAATACACCAATGAAAAAGCTTCATGTAATTGAGCCTCCTGGTTTATGATGTTAAAGCAACAAAATTTATACCCAAAACAAAATATTTCTCAGGTGACTAATGAGAGCTAACTACATTAACCCTTGACCCACACACAGAACAAAAAAAAAAAAAAAAAAAGTATTTTAGCCAAGCATTGCAGTTTAATAACTCTGCATTATCCTTTAGATTAGAGATGTAAAAATTCTGAAAGGTATTTTGCAAAACTTTCTTAATTTCTGTTTGTATAATACATAATTGCTATATACAACAAAAGAGGTATATCCAGTTTAAGTTGTCAGTTGAGAGGGGAGTAAAACACTGAATCATATTCCACTTGGTCATTTGTTCTCTTCTTTATATTATTTAGATCAAGAAAGATTACACAGATGACTGGACTTGATGATCTTAAAGGTCTCTTCCAACCAGATGATTGTGTGATTCTATGAACTTTAACTGGCAATATCTTTGTTATAACATCAATATCATATGTTGATCCCTAATATCTCCTTTTTAATTTTATGAAAATCTTTTAAATTATTTAGCCACTGCGAAATAATTATATTGATAAACTATGACAATTATCCAAATGTTTCGGAAAATTCTGAGGTTAGGCATAACCATTTCAACATTGAATTATTCCTTACACTAGGAAGATGGAAACACATGTATAACATGAAGGAGAAGCAGGCAAAACTGCTCCTGCAGTGCTCCCAATAGAGATGGAAAAAACGGGGAAGGAGGTTGTACCAAGCTTTACATGGCCTTAACGAAAAGTTCAAATTTTACTGAAAAGGACAAGGCAAGTAGGAAAGTGGAGGAACTTGGGAAGGGGCTCACAAAGTACATCAACACATATAACACCTTCCTAGAACAGTAAGTTTCCCTGCATTTCTGAAACACTTAAATCACTACTAAGTAAAGTGGTGTAACTTTGATAATCCAAAACTCGCTGCTCCTTAAAGATGCTAGTTGTATGCATACACACATACAAACAAACGCACGCAGAATTCTGACATTGTGTTAATGTCACAAAGCATAGTGCCATAGTGTATTTTGCCAAAAGCAAAGGTAACCTCACTGCTCTTCAGTTTTCAGCAGAACACTTGAGGTGGGTAAGAACACGGAAGTATAGACTATAGTTACTGTTCTCCAAGAGGCAACAGAAACCAAACCAAACAAAATTCTGATTCCTCTATTTAAATAATATTATTGAATTTTTTTAAATCCTAGTTCAGTTTTAGAGAAAGAAGAAACATTTTATTCATAAGCACCATATAGGTTCAAAGAACTTAAGTGGGAAACAAGGACTTGGAATAACGGTAATTAAAGGTCCCTCTTACCATAGCGAAGGCCAGAATCTGACAATTTTTTTTTTAAATACAAGAATTCACAGCCATAACCACCACCTTCACTAAACTGCACAAAATGTGGATTTTAAATTAATGTTTAATTAGTGATAAAAAGTACCCTTGAAAGAGAAATAATTATTCCACCTACAATATAAGTTATACTGACAGTATTGTTCATGAGTTTAGAAGTAAACCAAGAGGTAATTTATTCTCAATGAAACATGCTCATATAAAAAAATTGGTTTATTGATTTTCATTATCTTGTTCTTATTCATTTTTGTTTGTTACCATCTTCCACTCTGCTAAACTACAAAGTGTTACTATTTTCAGCTACCGTAAACTATTTGAACTCCCATGAGCTGAACTGTTACCTAGCCAAACATGAAGTAGTAGAAGAGCTTGTGCTGGTACTCAGGCAAAGAGCAAGATTTTAATTTAATTTAACTTAATTTGCCATGCATGCATCCCATCAACAACTTGGAACTCATCCCTAGTTCTTGAAATTAGATATATTTCAAACTGCGCAGAACTCAAAAAAACAGGAAAACCCTACACAAACAAAACAAGTCAATATTTTAGGATTATCTAGAAGCCCCTCTAGTGAAAATTTTATTTAAAAAAGGGAATTACCTGTGTCAATCACTATGCTTGTTACATTTTACATATTCATATAGTTCTGAGAACTCCAGATGCACATTTTTCTACTCAACTTAGGCATTATTAAATGGGTTTTTTTGCATAATTTGAAGAAAAAAGACTGATAATATAACTCTTTGTTAGAAGACATACAGCAAATCCAAGCCACAAAGCTTCCCTGCCCTTATACCTCTGAAATAAAATAGCTTTTAATGACAACAGTACTGTCTTCCCTCTCTGTTACGTTTGATTATGCTGAAAAGGTAAAACCTCATTTTATTTTTTTTTTCCTCCCTGAGCTGTGTTTCTTAATGAGGCAAAGGGTGACAGCCAACAGGTCAAATAGCCTAAACACTTACTTGAGCTCACTAGGAAAGCAATTTTACTGCCAAATGCTTGGAGCTTAATATTTACAGAAGTTTGTTTCTCTTTTCTGTAACTAGTGAAAAGGTTTGTTAGTGAGTGTTCAAATATTCTAAATTTTCTATTCATAAGGCTATTTGCCAAGTTGGATATGGATATATGTTTTAAGAGAGGGGTTAAGAAACACAGTAACTACAAAGCATGCTATCGAAAACCTCCTGAATGGAAATTATGGTTTCAAAACAGAAAGACTTTCAAGGCATAGTATTGTGAAAGCAAGGCAACTTGGAGTAAATCCAGGATTAAGAGCTTTTTAGGTAGATCTTTCATGACAGTAGCTGGCTAGTTGGTTTCAAAAGGAATGAGTAGGACATAAGACAGCATTTTCTTAAAGGGTCCCACCAGTTTCTAAAAATTTCTTTAAAACAACTTTAATCATCAGATTCCCAAATTCATTAAATAGGACTTCTGGAACATATGGACAGATGTTTTTTCTTTTCTGAGCATTCTACACTTATCTTTCCCCAGTCAGAGGACTTCTTGCATTGTGCTACAGTATATTTTAAAGAGACATGGAAAATTATTTATATATTCTAACTTGTCCTGAGAAATTCAGTACTATACAAAAGACTATACCCAAAAACCATTTAAAGAGCTGCCACGTGATATTTTAAAGGTATCATGTGTATTGTGACAACATAAGCATCCATTAAAAACAACTCTTTATGGCAAAAGAGAGTTATAAACTAAAGCTGGGATGTCAGAAGTATCATTTTCCTTTGCAGAACATCCACGATACAACGGACCAGAATCATGGCACAAGAGACTGTCAGAAAACTAATTTAACAACCATCCCTACACACCTGTAGACTGACAAGATAACCAAAGATAGATAGTTCTTTCTAGTTTACAATTTAGTTCAGAACACAAACTCAGATGACTTACTCCATACCCTAATAACACTACTGAAAAAAACAAGAATGCAACTCCTTTGCTAATAATTTAGGGGTTTTAGAATTACCTATTTTTTACCTGTTTGATAGTGATCAACTTTGTGGGCAACAAGCTCTAGCATAAGGAGGAATCAGGCAAGAAATAATGCCTCTTTCTAGCCAAAGAACACCGGAACACAATGAGTGCCACAGCAGCCTACCTGCCAGAGGTTCCTGCTAAGGACAGAGCCCTGAGGTGGATCTAAAGGTATCAAAAGGGTATTGGGCCATAAATAATTTCAGTAGCCTTCCCTTTGTTGCTGGTGGTAAGGCTCTCATTCTGATGCCTGGCTTCAAGAGGCAACTATTCCACAAAGCATTTTTATTTGTCTTTCTTACGACTAAGCAGCAGAGTGGACAACTCAAAGCCATACTGCATGCGCACTCCCAGCTTCCTCTTAATTTCCCCTCTAGTGACAAACCAATCAATTCTTCTTAACAGTAATCCTTCTCCTTCTGCTCCCCTGCACACACACAAATACACTTTATGAGACCTGCAGATTTATCACCATGATTTAATAACATCTTTAGTTTGTCAGACACTACTATTATGGAATCTTTAAGTAATACTCAGCACAGTTTTGCATATAGCACCTTCAAAATAAACCAGATATAAGGCTGAGATCGCAATCTCCTTATTTAGCCTCTACAGATCTGCCCACATACATAAAATTATTTTTAACAACTGTTTTCTAAAAGCATAAAAATATTATCTGTTGCATACCATGTTACTGAATGGACACATTTAAAAAACACTATTGTACCCTGGTTTTAGCGCTTCATATTTATTATAAAGTGAATCCACATTTCTTTGGAATTAAGTTGAGCTAAGATTCCAGATCAGGTGATAAAAGTATTATCAGGAAGACAATTACATGAAACATCTCTTTGTCTTGTTTTACAGCTTTTACCTGAGTAGATTTATCTTTCATACATGAAGGGTAGTGTACGTGGGGATCACGTGGCCACTGTCCTGTGAGGTAAGGTCCTGTTATTGTGTCCAAAGAAGAGGTTCGCCTTATGGTACCAGAAGTTCTGATTTGCTGGGATTTTGGTCTGTCCACTGCAGAAAACCAGAACAGAACCAACAAAAAAGTCAGGCTAAATTTGATGTGAAATGTTAAAAGCTAGCTATGACACACAATGGCAAGAACACATCAGAAATGTCTGTCTAAATGCCAAGCTGAAAAGAATTCCATCAGGCAAATAACGTACGACAAAGAAGAAAAAATAGAAAAGGGAAAACTGTAGTTACAAAAGACAACAATGCTTTAAGTGTTCATATCTGCAAAGAACCAGGCTACTTATGCAATATATTTTCATCAACAAAAAACATCAAGCAAATTTAAATATAGCAATAATACAACTCGGGAAAGCCAGACATATAGAAATAGAAAGTATAACATACTATCAGTATTCAGGGGGTTTTTTTTGGTTTGTTTTTTTTTAAGTCAGCTTGCTTAGCATTCTAAATACTAAAACATAAATCATAACAAAAATTCTGATTAAGATGCGTGCCTGATTTCTTGCTCCTGCGTACGTCATTCCATATTATTTACAAGATCCCAATACGGGCCTTAGCAAGCTGAGAGCGTGTGACTGTGTACTTCCCTCTGACACAGGTCAAGGCAGCTACACCATGTTTGTCTTCACTTATCACAGCACCCGCAATCTTTGACTCCTCCCTGTACTCCTCTCCCCATACACCTAGATCATGGAACACTTTTTCCTGCATTGCATTTGGAAAGCAGAGAGTACGGTGATTCATGAGATTGACGTGGGAAAGAACAGAGTTTTACAGCATGCTCTCTGGTTCATTTCGCTTTGTCCTTTAGGCAAAATTACTTCATATACTCATTTTTGAGACTTCACATAAGACAACCCAAGACCTACATTACAGGAACTGTCTATTTTGCTCACCCTTACTAAAAGAATTTTAAAAGAAGTAAGATTAATTTCAAGTTAGTCACATGCTATGCACTGATCTGACCCACCAAAACCCAACTCACTGCTCAGAACTTGAGAGAAGACCTGCTAGCACTCTTCTGAGCCCAAACATGGCCACTGACCTCCACATGCATTTTCTCATCTAGAATTGCTGGATCTCAAAAGGCAGACTCCATCATCAATGTTTCATATAGCATACAGCACAATGATTAGGGTACAGCATGCTTATATTATGGTATATAAACATGATAATGTTAAACCAGACCATTTTAGAGACATGTAGAACTGCCGAAGCACTTCATTAGCTACTCATTTTAGGTGAAGAGTTCTAAATAATGCTGTGAATTTGAAGTGCAATTGTATATCATGCTGCCTTTGTATAATAATTGTTTTGACTGCTTTATCTATAAATTAAATCCCTACAATTTCAAACAGATCCCTCCTCATTGGATTCCAATTGTGACAAATTTGCATTTTAAGAAAGATTTTTGAACTATTAAAAGTATGGAAGCCTGAAATCCAAACTAAAGGTGACAAATTTTAAACACAAAACCAGTATTTAAGTTTGCACCGAAACACCAGTATACCTAAAGGGAACATACCTACAAAGCATTCTTCCAGCCTTCACTGTCATGTTATGGCACTATGCTACCCACTCAGGTAGCCTGAATTTTACAAGTTTCTCCAACAGCTCTGCTCATCAGATATATATTACATGCAAAAAACTATCAGGAATTTGTTAAATATTAAGTAGTTAAGTGCATTCTTAAAAAAAAATTACAGAAAGTTAGACAAACTGGCAAGGCATGTCTGAAGATAAGGAAATGAAGGACTAAGCATACCTTTGCAAACTTGACATTAAAAAAAATCTTGCTGCAAAAAACCACAAGCCCAAAACACAAAAATATATACAACCAGAGAACAAACAAAGGTCTGTGTCTTGTTCTACACCCAGAGGAAAGGCAACAGCAATCCCAACGTTAATAACTTGGATAATTCCATTACAGCTGAACAGAAACAAACATGACCAAAAGTTACTACATTTTAATTTTCCACGGTAATCTTGGAAGCAGACTGCAGGACACAGTCTCATAAATCCCTACTACTCTTCAGTATTCCTTTGAATTACACGAAACAAACCACTTCTCAACTGCATAAACCAACCCAAGTTAACACTAATTTAATGCCAACCCTATTTCACTGTTGCCTGCACTCCTTCCAGCTGTTTTGAGATGGCATGCACAGATGCATGAACCCATCTAATGAAGTGATTCACTGAGTTAAACATAAAACTAAAATGTAGACCCAAAAAGTCATAAATACATGGTTTTCCCCACTACAAGCAGAGCTGGCATAATATAATGGGAGAAACAACTGCAGGAGAGCCAGAAGGAACAACAGGGCTGCAGCACTGCTGAGGTCTGTTCAGTAACAATTTTGGCTCTCACCCTTTTATGATATATGCTTAGACCGTAAAAAATAAAGAAGAGATCTGTAAACATGAAATTTGAAGGAACTTCTACAAATCAGCATCTGACAAACTGTCTTGTACAGTAATGTACTTAAAGATGACAAGATGCCACAGAGAACAGCATTGAACTAGACCACAATAGCGGTGGCTCAAATCCAATTAAATTGTTTTCTAGATATTAAAACTCCTCTCAGGATTATTTTCTTAATTTTGCTTTTCTCACCTCATTGTAAGTCTGGCTTCCTGCTGCTTTAGGGAGCCACTACAGAACTTTCGCTTCTTCCAAACTTGCATTACCAATGGGATTTTGATGCTTTTACCATGATATCTGAAACACTTCAACAGCTCCTGAATTTAACCAACAGACTTCAGCATTCAGAAAGACTTCATCAATATTCAGAAATTTCTACGATTACAGACTGATTTTACCCAAGTTTCAGACTACACCTCATCTTACAATATCCAAACGTATGAATGGATTTACTGCAGTGTAAGTCAGAACAATTCTGTTGTCTTCCTCAGTGATGCATGACATCTCACAAGGAGCTCAGCTCTATCTCCAGAACAAGTAAGCTTAGAACACAGCACTTACGCAGCATTCATGTTACCTGAAAAAGTTAGCTAGAAATTACAAAAGTGACATGTATGCTTATAGGACAGCAAAATACCTCATGTGTTATTTAAAACACGCCACAAGTTTTAATGGCATGAATCTAAGGGCTATTGCTACACATTTCTAGCTATAAATGTTAGCAAAATGACACAAGGGTCCAACTGAATTCTATAGGTGGAGAAATTCAGCATGATCCTACCTCCCAGCAGGAATCAACTAAAATAAACTGCATGAAATGATGAAATTACGGTTCTGCATGCTGCATTGAGAGCCAAAAGAATTCTAGTTATACCCCTAGACTGACAGAAAAAAAGGTTTCCAATTCTCTGCCAGCAAAATGTAATTTAGTAAGAGACTAACACATGACAACTCTTTTGAAAAGGACATAGGGTTCAAATAAAACCATCTGCTACAGCTCTAAAATGAAGAGGTTGCCTTCCCATCCAACACAGAGGATGCTAACCTGCACATAATCTCAAAGCCATGTTCACAGTCCATTTTAGTTTAAATGATGCTTTCTGCCACACGTGCAATGAGGAAAATCACCTGCAGAAGAAGAGCAAGATTGACAGCTAGCACTGGTACCATTATAAAAACTGCTTCAGCTAAATCAACCAGAGCGCACCTGTCAGCACCTTCCCATCTCTCTTTCAGCAGTTAGCAGATGCAGTTCAAATTTGGCCAAAGCTTTTCCACTCACATCCTTACACAAATATATCCAGCTTAAAAAGACTGAAATTATCCTAAGAACTTCAGATGACACAGATACTCTCAAGGTGAGTGAAAAATATGAAATAAAAATAATTCTTCCCTAAAACCAGGATTATTAATATTGTCATCTCATTATCGATGTCAGCTAACTGTGACACTTTCCTACCAAAAGGCTAGACAACATTCTTGCAGCAATACATTGATGTTTTTCTTGAAAGTTAATCTATAACTTAAACTATTTACACCCATGACAGCCAAGTCATGACACCAAGAAATAACAGTACTAAATTCCACAATAAAGTTTCATGAGATGTTTCTCTTCAGTTTAATTGCTAACACTGCAGAAGCTTCTGTTCACCTTCAGAGGTACTAGTGAAATGAGTCCCAAGCTTAGGTATCACCCATTCCTGAAGAATTTCAGATTATACCCTGGAAATTAATACTAACTTCAAAAGAATTTTCTCAAAAAATACTGAAGACTCTTGGAAGGACTCACTTTGATGGATTTGCTAGTCTGCTTAAGACTCTCTTCAAGAGTCTCAAAGTCAGAGTGCAATCAGACTGGCTCAAAGGAGATGCAGACTAGAAATCACATTACAAAGGAGTATCAGATATTTCTAGGACATTCCTACTACAGTTGACAACAAATTTACAACAATCTACAAAATGAATGATTCAGAAGTGCCTGAGTGAATGCGTCTTAAATAAGGAAGTACATGGAAACGCAGCATGGGAAATCATAAACTAGAAATGGAAAACTGAATATTCAAGGAACGCAACTAAGAATGATAGCCCAGCACTTCGGCCATGGCTACCACCACAGCGGCTGCTGATGACTGCCCCACACATGTCTAATCAAAAGTCCCCTCTTCTGTTACACCTTCTCCAGGCATGAAAATGGATAGTTCTGTTCTTGCTTGCTTCAGACAATGATTGAGTACTATAAAAGTAGACTTCCGGATACAGGAGGAGAAACAGCCTCTGAAGAGCCTGGTCAAGGGGGTTTTTTGTGGTTTTGTTTTGGGTTAGTTATTTGGGGTTTGGTTGGTTGGTTTTGTTTGTTTGTTTTTAAAGAGAGGATATAGTGATACTGTACTGATTCCTGAATGCATATTTGGTTGGTCTTCCCTGTTTTGATTATGTAGGTACATGGACAAACTGGAACATGTCTATTTGAAGAATTTGTCTCTATGACTTTATGAAGAAAAAAAATTTAACAATGGGGACTTAGAGACCACTCAAAAAAAAATTTCAATCTTCATTCTCAAGAAGGCTTTTCTCTTGTAACTGGAGCCAAAATCTCTCAACAAAAAGATTAACAAGGGATTTGGGGTCCCTAGAATTTTTACTCCACAGGATAGATCTATTGGCTCAAAAGACACTTCCCAGTTGCCAGTGACTGACAGTCTTGTTTCTGACCCAGTCTGCAAACTGGCTGGCTGACTGCATTAACAGTTCAGAGTGGTGCAGAACAACAAAGAGCATACTGTTTGCCATGCACTGTTCATAGAAGATAAAAAAATAGGATTTTAAATAGCTACTTAAAAACACAACACTTTAATATGCAATGGAAGAGAAAAATTATATTGCACTCCTCCTCCTATAATTTGAAATTAAACAGCTTAATGTCTTTAATAGCTTAAAATAAAGCAAAATACTAGCTTTTTCAAACATTTAAAATACAGTACATAGTGTTTTGCTGCCAAAAGGATATTTCTAAAAGCATATAATAAGAGACAGTCATTTTAAGTTACCTTCAATACATATAGAAGCATATATATAAATACTGCAGGTTTGGATCTGTAAAACATCTGTCTTCATTATGTGCTCCACACTGGTTTTGATTCAGTTGTATCAATTTCAGAAATTATTCCCAAGTTTCATTTTTAGAAACCAAGACAGAGGATGGCTAAAAATGAAGAGAGGTGACATTCTGAAGAAAGAGACTGACATAATCCACTCTAATTTCTTCTCATTATCCATAACACTGAACCAACAAAAAAATAAAAAAGGCACAGAGCAGCACCATAATGTAACCAAGGCTTCAACAACCAAACTGAACAGGCAGAATGGTCCACGAGATCTGAGCCCTTTTCAGAGATGTGCTTTCTACATCCAGGAGTCTTCAAGGAAGGAAGGAAGAAAAAAGGTGAAACAGTCTTCCACATAGGTCATTTATTTTACAGTTTGGTAGTCAGGGCAAATTTGGTTTTGTACCTAATGAGGCTTACTAGAATTCAAACTGAACTGCATGAAACTGCAAGTGTATCAATACAAGAGGAGGCCTGTACTGGGAAAACAAAACAAACAAAACCAGCTTGCTCTTTCAAAGGAAAATTGTAGACAAGGACCCACAGTAAGGGGTTTGGGACTCAAACGTAGAGTTATCTTTTATTATCATGACTAAACCACCTAGAAAGAGAACAGGTCTGATGAGTCACTGGATGCAGCAGGAAGATCAAGGCATTTCCTTCCACCAAGGAGGTTTTATCCATGACTCTTCAGGGTCATACAGCTCTACTCACCTAACCGCACAGGCAGTCACAGTGCTCAGAGCTAGACTACAGATATCCAGAGGAAGAGGGATGGATGGATGAATACAAATTTTATTTGACCTACAGTTGACTCTCAAAACGCTGGTTGCCTATGCATGCATGTTGAAACACGGTCTCTGCCTCTTGTCCCTATTCCACCCATCTACAGGTCAAGTAGAATGTGACTATGTGTATCTTTCAGAAGTCGTATTTGTTCACAGCAAAATTCCCCTGTTTAAAATCAACATTATCCTTAGAGATCAAGCATAGAAAGAATGCTCTAATCTCAGTAACAAAAGTAAACTGTAAGGAAGAAAGTTCCAGCCCTCTTGAGCCAAGTTATTCATCTAACAAAGATTACTATATTACTGGCATGTATAGGACCTGCATACAAAAGACAAAGCATTTAATATCACAAAAGCCTTCTTTATTCCACAGATGCAGGCTATACATCAGCACACTGAACAGACACCAGGTTCTTAAAACACTCATCCAAACCTTTCAGATCCTTATGTATTACACATTTTTAGGACATATTTCTAAGATTGTTAATTCAAACTTAAACACTATGCAAATACCTAAACTTAATGTAATTTAATAAAGTATCTAAAAAATGTTCCTACTTCAGAAAGTCAAAGCAATATTAACTGGAGCTCAGCACCTACATACTTAGGAAAGAGCACACTGAAACACACAACCAACCATTAACTGTTATGCACTTCTGCAGGTACAGAGAATTTTCTTCATTTCAGTTCATTAATTAAGATCTGTTGAATGATAAATTTATCCAATATTGAAAAATAACTGGAAACCAAAAAGAACACAAAGATGGGTTTTTTCTTCTAGTATATTAATAACTAAAATCTTGAAGGAAATTACAAACACATGCAGTTAATTCAGTAACTAAAGACAATACCACCTTTGTTGAATAAACTTGAGGACTTTGAAGGGATTTTTTTTATACACTGATAATATTTACAATTTAACAAAATAATATACAAAAGTGAGGGCTTTGTGCACCTTTAATCTAATTCCACCTTCCATCAAAATGCAGCTGGACATAATCGTGAATAAAAAAGCCAGAAGGCATGATTCACCATTTTCACAAAATACACAAAGAACTGTAATCAGTACATGGTAGGCTACACAATGCCACCATAATGATCACCAATGATTAGAGATAGAAAGCATTCTCCTAGCTAGAGCTAATTATACTATTTTTTCAAAAAAAAAAAAAACCCAGAAAAATACAAACATAAAAACAGATTAAAACTGATTGCTTAAATCAGGCTGCCCAATTTTGCTGATTAAATAAATTATCTTTTCATTATCAGTTAAGTCATAGAAACAAAGGTCTAGAAACAACTTCCTAAATCAGGAGCCAGTTCTCAACTACCACTGACAAAACACACATAACCACTTAGAAACAGATTACAGACTCAGCCTTCGGGCACCCGAGTATTTTGCTCCTACAATTCCTACTGGAAAAATGATCCAGGAAGATTTTTTTCTGATGGTTTTAGGCCTTCTTATAGTTTCCCACACGAACAGTTACACTGGCAAACCGATGTACCCATTCATGCCCTAGCAAAGTTCTCCCTTTCCACCTCTCCATGCCCTCCCCACTCACTTGAATTCAGAGAATGCAATTGTATTTTTATTCAGAGTAGATTTTTTTATATTATCACGTGGTTAAACTCCTAACCCTAATAGTCCTCCTCTGAATCTGCTCCAGTTTGATTTTACCTTTCTTAAATTGTGGAGCACCAAAACCATGTGCAGTATCCCACATGATGTCTCAGCAGGTCACTCATTTGTGCAAGATCCGACCTGCCCCCAGTACTTTTCCAGTCACTTCATGCTGGCAGTTTAGAGATCCCACCATTGCCCAACTCCATCCTCCAGCATTTTCACATTATGTGCTCCCCCTTAAAGATATTCTGATCAAGTACAACCTCACATACTTAAATCTCCATTTTTGGCTTTTAAATCTCACTTTTTAAAATTATTATTTCAATTCCCAAGGTCCTTCAACTCTTCTTGCACAATCTTCCTGCATACTAATTAAACCTCTCAAAATTCATCAATGGTTTCAACATCCTAATTTTAAAATTTGCTGAAGCAGATAAGATCTACTTCGCATCTAGAAAAATCAGTTCTCTTAAAGCCACCAGGTTAGCATGATACAATTCAGAAAGCTAATTTTGCACTTTAACATTTCTCTCTGCTTTCCACCATCGCTTAGCATAGCTTCTGAAGTTCCACCTGTAGCTGAAGTTAGACCAACAGTATTTTAGAACTGGACCAAACATTCTTCACATTTTAAAAACATCGGCACTGTATCTGCTATATGCTGGTGTCTATTCTCAAATGCTGTCACCTTCTATTCAGAAGATTGCCTTAGAAATTTGAAGGTAAGCATGAACTTCTGAGTGGGCTTTTCTAGAATCCTGCAGTAGAGATCACTAAACTGACTTTCAAATATGCAATCTGTATTTCTCATAGTCCTGGTAGTTCCTAATTCCAAACTGCCCTCTCCCTTAAAATTTTGATTTTTTTGTATCTTCCTGTGTCAAAAAAAAATATCACTGTCATTATTGAAAGTTGATTACTTAAACTTCATCCTGGTGAGCACAAATCACTGAATAAGTATCCGTGATACTTCCCCTGAGATTTTTGCTACCAGTCCTTGTAGCTGATTTTGAAACCATACATTCCAGGAAGTAAGTCTCACATCATCCTTAATCTCTCTTTTCTTGGTACCAAATGGCTGAACTACTTTTTCCTTATTTTTCTGTTTGCATGTTTCTATTGTCTGTCTTAAAGCACACAAAGTCCAAGTCTGTTTGGGTTTTAACAATTCTCAGCTAAGATTCACTTTTGGGTTGATAATGACATTCTTTTCTTAGCTCTTCCTGCTGTTTTGTGCAGGCTCTCTGTTAATTCCTAGAAGCCTTTTTGAGATAAGCATCCATGCAATCAGTTCACATCCTTGAGTTTTTCTGATGTTTGAAAGACTCCAACAGCATTAACATTTTTCATTAAAACAGATTCTATCTATATTCAAGTCAGAGCAACCCTGTTTAGCCAAATTGTCACGCTATTTCCTTCTGACATCTGAAACTTTACTCCAGATTTAGAACATACCTCTACGATTTTCTCTTTTGCTGTATATGCATGTAAATTTGCATGATTAAGAAAGGCCTAGTTGCAGAAAACATCTAATATTTATTGTATATACAGCACGAGCACACTCATTTCTGCTTCTCCCAGGTTTTGAGTTGTCAGACTTGGTAATTCCTGTCTTCAACGCAACCAAACTGAGCTTCTACTCTAATTTTCACAACCAAAAGATCGCCCGGCATCCTCTAACTTCATATTAAAGGTTACACACACCACTAAAGAAAATCATGAGACTCCAATCATCTTAATAAGCTAGTTCCTTCTCTGGAAGAAATTAACATAGAAGTATACAACAGTTTCACAAAATTAGCATTTTAAACAATATATGGACTGCACACTTCCATACACAACTTGGTTTGAAAACATGAGTCTCTCTGTTTCTACAGTAATGCCCAGAGGTTATTTGGATCTTCAGTGTGGACAATGTCCTAAGTTGAGTATATGACTCCAATCATTTCCTTGTATGGACATTTCTCAAATACACATTACTTTTAAATATGCATGAGTAAATTACATTTTTGCCCATGAGAAAATTTTCTCTTCCAGATTAGGAATTTTTCTTGTTCCCCTTGATAAAAACTTCAAGTATTTCCAACGTATTTTATGGTTTTTGTGGGGGAAGAAAATACTACAAAGATGATAATTCAGGGCAGGGTATCAGGTAGAAAGGAGCCACTGAAGGTGAAATACTAGAGAAATCAGAGTATGAGAGAAAGGATGAGTAAGAGTATTCCACTATCAACAGGCACAATTAAGCAAACACAGCTATCAGTTAAGAACGAAAAATTTAAGACCTTGAACAGAAATTTATTTCTGTGAAGACAGCTTCTCCTTTAACATGGCAGATTCCCAACTACTGTGTAAACCTAAGTCGTATTCCGCATTCTTCAGCAGTTAGTTGGTATTTTTAGAGTCACACTGTTCAAAGTCTGTTCCGGGACACTCAGAATAAATCTGGGTTTAATTTTTAGTGCACAAGTCAACTCTCCATTACTTCAAAAAACAGGAAGTTAAGATATCACATATAACAGAGATTTTGAACAATACGACATACTGGATATGGAAGTGTTAACGCCTAACTGCATAGAGTCAACACTGCAAAGCCACTGGGTTTTGCAATGTACTTTCCAGGGCTCCAGTGCCAGGAGTCTGACATGTGGCACTGAATTTAAGCTGACTCTGGGTGGGAGAACTGCACTCACCAAATCATTCCAGATCAAAGACCACACCACAATGATACCTGCTATAATCACTGGCATCTTCTGGTCCTACTGAACTAAAGAGCTCTGCTGTGATGTGCAGAAGGGCAAGTAGTGAAACAACGTTAAATACCCACAGAAACCCATAGGTCTTGTAGAGCCGCTCAGCAGCAGCTCCATACTGTGTGTCTCAGTGGCCTGAGTTGGGGGAACACAGTGCAAAGTTTTCAAGGTTTATCCAACAACATTTCTTCTGATTCAGCACGGCTACAGCACTTTTATCTAATGAAAGCAACTGTAACTGTTATCCCTAGAAGCTATTTATTCACAAATCCGGGCACTTATATCTGCACTTAAGTAATCTGCTCCCAAATAGCCAATGGCTGACTGCAAGCCATACTTTGAAGAAGTGGGCTTTGTATTTACGGGCTCATTTCTGCAGACTAGGATGACTAGAATTAGCTAGTGATAGAGTATTGAATAACCAGAATTTGTTTTCTGGCAAGAACACATTATTTCCAAATCAGTTTGGTTTCCAAATGTCAGCAGATGTCAACAAATTATTAGTTTTGATATTTTTATAGTACTGCAGCCTAAGCACCTGTATTAAAATGTTTAGTTTTTCCTAACCATGAAGCCTTTTTAAAAAAATGTAGATATACAGGTAATCCAGCTAGCTAACCCTCAAAGTATTTCTATCAGAACTCCAGAATTGGCACCATACACCCAAACACCAGATTAAAGGCACATGATATATGGCAAAATGGGTATTGTTTCAGTTCACAACCAAGTGGTTACTGCTACAGAAAACATTTCCAAAAGACAGATTTGTACTTACTAAAACAATATTACAATTCATATAGCTACAGAAATAAATTTCAAGTTCACAGCATGAACGTCAGGGATCATGCAATGACCAGTCAGGCCAGTTAGATATGAGTGCTAATTCCTGAAATTCAGAAGTGTGCCTATAACTAATCTCCTTGCTTAATGCCTGGCGGTGACAGTGAAGGAAAGGCGGATGAAGCTAACCTTGTTCAAACGGGTGACTTGCACTGTTCAAGGAATGAGACACTTAAATTATTATTCCAGTTTATACTATCTCAAGGCAGAGTAAGAAGAAAATATTCTACAGTGGATTTCAGATTATTCTAAAACCATGATGGAACTGCTGCTGTACTGTTCTTAGTTGCCACAATGTGTAGTTTGGGTTCCACTAGTTTCAGGTTGTGCAAAACAAGTAGCATATAAGAAACAGCTGTTAATCACTCATTTGTATTTGATTCAGAGAATATACACTGCGAAGAGCTACTCCTCAATTTAACACTAGCAGCAGTGAAAGTTAAATCCTTATAAACACTAAACACTCGTGTCACCATTGTTAAGGCACATGCAACACTAAATTAAGAAGGTCTAACCAATACAGTATCTTGCATTAAGGCTTCAAAACCCAAGCTTGTAACACTTACGACCTACTGGGAAGTATATTGTTTCCAAAGCAGCAATATCTAATATGGAAAACTAATTAAGAGATCTACTACTACAAAAAATGAAGACTTTCCATCAAAACCACCTTCCATGGACCCAACACCAGATGGTTAGGTTAATCATTATTTACAAACTGTGCAGAAAACAGTTATTACTTGACTGTAGCGACCCACACCTTCTGAGGTTCCCTCCTGCCCCACTCAAGAAAGTTAATCTGTATTTAAGAGGGTGATAGTCAATAGTTTGGTAGGATACAGTGGCAGCAGCTAATAAGAAGTGGTGCAGATACCAAAGAAGCAAGAAAGGTACAGAAGAGAAATGAACAGGACCAGGGCAGAGGCAGTATTACAAAGCCGAAGAGCGCAGGCTGAGAGCACTCCCCAGCATGGCCTGGATGAGTTTCTTTTCCCAAGACAGACTTCTAGTAGCTACCTGCCCGCTTTTGTCTTACTAACAGGAGAAGACATAGTCTGAGCAGAGTCATCACCAGACAGACCAAAGGGACAATGTAAGGGAACAGCTCTGGTCCCAAGTCCATCTTCACACTGCTAGGAGAGCAGGAAAAGGTTCCTGAGAGAGCATGTATTTTGGTTTCAACCATGGCTGTTTCCATGGATGAGATCCTAGCTTTCAAAAATAGAGTTGGAGAGACTGACTCACCATTCAAAAGGATTGATATTACACACTGTATCATGATACTCTGTGTTATCCATACTGCAGAAGTCTCAAATTGGATCCCTTTCAGTAACTATCAGCTATTTTCAAGCTTTAGGATTTAATTTCTGATTCAAAAATAGTGATAATAGAAATTAGTGGTAGTGAACTTCAGAGCCAAATCAGAAGGGGAAAAATTAGAGCATAACTGAAGAACAATCTCATTTTGGGGAAGTAGTAAATACACAGTAACCTAATTCTTACATTTTGCCTGAGTACAAACACCTGTTTTCCCTCACTAATCTCTGATTCTCTCCATTTTGCAGTTGCCCACACCTTAAAAACAGTGACACAAAGGAAAAGGGGATAACCTCAGGCTGACAACTTGCTGTGGATGTAGGCCTTCTAAGGAAGAGATGTAAACATCATACTTGTCTGAAAAAGCCTTAAGCCATTGTTTAGGCATTATGGGTTTACATGGGAGGCAGTGTTGAAAGAGAAAGAACTCAATGCATTTAATTATTAACATTAAAGCAAGATTATGATCATTAACACAGTTAACTACCTCAAGTCTTAAGCAAAATCTTCCAGTTATTTATCTTCACTACAGGGTCCTCTTTTTCATCAGTAAAAAATACTTTTAAAAAAACTGCTAGTCAATGTTTAAACCCTACTATGTTAACAACTTTTCCTGAACATATGCTAAATCCATGGAGAACTAACTACTGTGTCAAGTTTTGGCAACACTTTTCTCTACTGAAGGTATTGCCAGCCAATTTAAACAGGAACTTTCATTTTTCACTGTGGGGGAAAAAAAAAAAACCCAACTGTTACCTTCTTCGGATGAAGATAATTACTCAACAGATGGAAGTCCTATCTTAAACTGAAATACTGAGGAGCGTATACTTGATTTCCAATAGGTTTTGTATTGTTACAACTATTGCTTTGGAGTCCAGGTTGAACCGGAATTTCAGAATTACTACTTCAGTTACCTTCATTTTTTTAGATGATACCTACCCACTTTAAAAATAAATATCCTTCCACTACGAATTTTAGCAATAGAGCAAAGCTCTACGACTCATTACGTGTCAGTCTATACTTGGCAAACTGACTTTTTTGTATGATTCTGAAATACATTCCCTTCATCTACTCTCCCTGCATTTTAAGATACATTTTAAGAACCTCCATTCACACCCATTCCCATTCATGAGAAAGGGAACAAAACACAGGAACCATGAATTTCAGAAACCAAATTACATTATTAGCCACTGTTTTACTATGCATGGATGATGGCTGAACTTCAGTTTGGCCATATGTACCACACTAATACTTGCTTACATCCAAAGAGTAAGAATTAAAGGTCAGGTAGCGATTTAAAATAGATGTAAGTTTTTTCTTCCAATGGGGCGGGGGGGTGCTTTCTTAATAACTAATGCCTTGCCACAATACCATTCAAGTTCAACGGAGAAAATACCTTTCTATTTTTCTTTCCTGCAAGTTGTTTGAACACCTGAAAGAAGCTCCATTAATTTGTCTTATGAAATGTATTTAAGGACATCTAATACACTATTCTCATTTAAAGTGATGTTAAAACACATAACTAAAAAGATTTTCACTTCAAGATGACTGGTTCAAATTTAGCCAGTGTCTTATTTCACTATATTATATTCCAATGAAAGTTATTTTGGGAAGAGAGAGGGACAAAGCTGGAGCAAAACTGTTTTGGCCATACCGTTATGGGAATTCTGCTATTATTCAGTCATCAGGAAATAGGAAGCATCACAAAAATTACTTCCTTACCTACATTTGTTAGAAATAAAGGAAAGATCTTCTTGATCTCTGGTATAAATGCTTATGAAGTCAAAATATTGGATGGCTTGGATCCAGGATATTAAAATAGTTCTGCCTTTTGAAGTCTGAATTTTGTTTTCTTTAAATACTGATATCCCTCACAAGTCTGGAGATCAGCAATATCCACTCCTCACTCCACTACCCTTTTATCTACTAGCATAACAGATACACATACTCACTACTTAGCACTGAGTTATACAGTTGTTTTGCATCATTTTTTCCCTCTTCATGTTGACAAGGATTCAGGAGTTATTTGGGGAAGAAAAACATGTTGGGAACCCTGAAGAGCCAAATTGATTACAATATTTTTCAGATGTCCTTAAAACTAACCTGTGCCTCCAAAATTTGATATGGAAAGAAGTTTGTACTATAAACCTTGTAAGTTAAAGCTAGAAAAATATGAAGCATAGTATTACAGTACCGCTAGAGTTAACACTAAACAAATCAAAGATTTGGATGAAAGCAATATTGAGCTTGAATCATACAGAAGTCACTTACAATCTCCCTGTATAGAAAACATTACGTACCATGTGAAAAAAAAAAACCAAAAGGAAACCCATTCTCATATTTATACAAGCTCCTTTACATAATAACAGAAACTACTGATTTTATCCAGTTAAGGCAAGAAAGAAAACAACCTGCTTTTTTCCTGTAACACATCAGTGTTTGCAAGCAAGTGATATGTTTTGTTTGACCTGTCAGAGGATTTTTTTTTATTATTGAAACGTCCTTGGTCATAAACCACGCAGCTTCACATTCTGTTGACATTACATTTATGCCATCAGAGATGTATTAGACATGTTCCCTCTTAGAAAACCATGTGTCATTACATTTAACCAGACAAACTCTCCAAAACATGAACACAGGCTATAAAATCATATCTACTAGTAAGGAATAAACATGTTTAAAAGAAGAGGAGAAGAGTAGACTCATATATTGCAGGTTTATCCTCGAATATTAGAAGTTTCCCCCCCCCCCTTTTTTCCTTTTTTAGCACCTTGAAGTTAGTATATAGCATTCATGATTTCTCATCCATTCCGTATCAGTATTAACCAGATACAAAATATTGGCATTGATGGTTTCCTAACAGCTACAAATGTCCAACTCTGCTAAAAGAAAATATCATCAAATTCTCAAAGTTTCAGTTCTAAACACACAGGGCTTTGCTGCAAAACAAAAACATTCATGGCATCCTAGAAAGAAGGGGGAGAAAAAATGATGATGGGAGAAGAAACAGAGCATGCTGCTTTCATTCATCTAGTAGTGATGTCAATGCCTGCAATGGTAGTTGCTCTGACCTGTAGGGGCTCAAAGCTGGAGTGTTTTCACAGCAATCTCTTTTATAAAAAGAACCTCTGGCAAATCACTAATATATCCACAACAAAATGGCTTAGTACTATAGCCAATTCAAGGAATCTATACTGGAAAAGGCTGAAAGGAGGTGGGGAAGGGGCAGGTGTCTTAAGAAGAGAAAAACATCTATCCATCAGAATCATAAGCAGTCTCCAGCATGATGCATATTTGTGAAACAATCCAGACTGCAGAGCCAAACAGATCTCCCGCACTGGAGAGAAAAACAACAGGATTATACCTAGAGCCTGAGCTCACATTTTACAGCAGTGGGAAATGGTTTTGAAAAACTGACAAAAAAAACTTAATCAAGTCTCTTCCCCAAGACTTGCATACTGATAACAACTACAAATAGCTGGAGTAGCACATTGTTTAACAACCCACAGCAAGATGGCCCATGTTTGAAAACAGGACATTTGTTTTTTTTAAGTCCTCCATTATTACTGCAGCAGTCCTCTGGTTCAGCAATCAATTTTCTATATACTACTATCACCGTATAAACTCCACACATCAGGTTTAGTATCCATACATCACGTACTAAAACGCTGAGAACCACCACAGAAACAAAGACAAAATCCTGCCCCATGGCAGGAAACTATATTCCAAATTGTGTAAAAACAGCCCTAGGGGGATGGTTTTGGGGCAGCGGTAACCTTTTTTCATTTGCAAGGCTGAAGAAGTAAGGTGTCTTATTAGCCTTGCCTGCGAGAAAATGGTGCCTGTATTTCGGTAAAATAAAGCTGTTGACGTGTGCAACTATGGTCATTATTAGGGCGATCACGTTGTTTTCATTCATTCATTCAGGATTTGCTAGAGGATGTCAGCTTCTGCAGCAGCTGGCTTGACCTGGAGGAGGGGGAACAAATTCCTCACAGCGCATACAGATTATAGGGTGCATTTCTTGACCATTTATGATTTTATACATTGCACTCACTAAACCAAATCAAGCCATGTATGCTGCTAACACAGTTCGCCATGAGGCAAGCTCAAACAAGTCTAATGATGGAAAAGTCATTCAGTACTAATTTATAGTCTGATTTATTAAGGCTAATGTAGCCCACAGATGAAGAAGACTGAAACCACTTTCTAAAATTAAATTTCCCCTCCAACAAAAAAATTCATACGTAATAAAGAAATACTTCTCAGCCTTGCAGTATTTTTCCTTGCTTGCAGGTAACTGCCCACATTCCTCCCTACCTAAAGCATAGACCTTTATACACTGCACCACTACGATGTTTTGCTCCAGGTTCCCATAATTAAACAGAGGATTCATCATCAGTATCAGCACTGTTCATAGGTACCAATTTTTTGTTTTGTCTAGTTTCCCATTAGCATTTTCCAAAGGTAAAGAAGGGAAAAAGGAAATCTACGTTTAGTATTTCATACTGTGGGAAAAAGCTTTAAAATTTTAAATAGAGCTTGAGTGAAGCAAAACCACTGAAGTTTAATTTTCAAGCATGCAAGAACTTCTGCAAAAATAGATGATCTTTTTGAGAAATAAGTTAGGAAGTATCTCTGTTCAGATTATAACACAACGAATTTGGTCATCTGCATAAGCACAAATATTGTATAGGGTAAATTAACTCCATACGTAACTGGAGGTGACATTTTACTCATTTGCAAAATGCTGGCCACGTCCTAGGACCATTCTGATGACAGAGATTTGTTGAAGTTACAAATACTACAGACTGTAAGGTTTTACTACACATTAAAACTGACTGGGGTGGGGAGAAGGTAACATTCCACTGCTAAAAACATGGTGGCAAACAACACAGACCACAATTTGCCACAGAAATGAAACACAGTAAGACTTAAGGAAGAGACAGAGCAAGTGAGGGGTACTGAACCACATAAAGCGTTCCCAGAAAGAAACGATGAGCGATACCTGATAGCTACAGCAGGGTAACATAAAAAGTGCATTTAGTCTCATTCATTCAACTGCCAAAGGGATGGGGGAAGGGGGGAAGTAAGATGGCCACTATCACTTTAACACGTTCAATAATTTAACAGACAACCTGACACAGGTTAAGTTGGACTTGTTGCAAATCAATTTTACATTTTAAACTTTACAGGCCTATTTTGGCTACGTCGGGGTTTTGGTGTTTGTTGGGTTGTTTGGTTTTTTTTTTAAGTCTCGAAGATTCAGTAAATATCACAAGGAGACAGACTTATTTCAGTGAGGGAATTTCCTTTTTGTTTTGAAGTCCATGCTCGAAAACATTACATATTTTAACCTAGGACGTTATAAAATGCAAGCCCTTAAGAAACCGAGCTCTGCAGAAAGGAAGAGCATTTAAGGGTTAGTTTTAACACACACTTAAGAGCTGGGTTGTGACACTCCAGGTACAAACAGCCCGTACTAAACAGTCACACCTGTAGACAGGGAAGTGGGTTAATTTTAGACTCGTCCCTCTATTACACACCTCCACTTCCAGAGCCCGTGCGCAAGGGCAGGAGGCAGCAGCAGCACACTCCTGGGAGTCCCCGGCTGCTTCCCTCCGCAGAGGGGCCGCACAGGGGTGGGGGTCGCCGCCGTGGCCCTCCATGGGCAGCTGGGCGGGGGTGGGAGGTG
This sequence comes from Bucorvus abyssinicus, assembly GCA_009769605.1. NCBI lineage: Eukaryota > Metazoa > Chordata > Aves > Bucerotiformes > Bucorvidae > Bucorvus > Bucorvus abyssinicus. Next base: position 27,741,662 of record CM020028.1, on the reverse strand, counting down.
GCTCGCCCCTGCTCCCCGCTGCCAGGGAGGCACTTCCTCCCGAGGCCGGCGCTGGCAGCGGTGCGGGGGGAGGACGGGGGCGGTTTTCCCAAGCTGGATCTCCACCTCGACCGAAGAGGATGACATTTAAGGGCTCACCCCCTCCCCGGGGGAAGGCGCCGGGACAAGGTGCTTTCCTCCGCTCGGCTGCCCTCCTGGCAGGACAAACTCGGACCCTGCACCTGCAGAAGGGGGGAGGGTTGGGGCTCATCCTCGTCCTCCCCCTCCCACCCGCTCTCTTAAAGACTCCAGCGAGCCGGGCCAGACCAGTCTCCGGGTTCTCACCCCCGCCGGTCCAAGGGGAGGGCAGGGCGCACCCCCCACACGGGGGAGCTGAGGCCAGGGTGCCCGGAGGCAGGGTAGCCCCAACCCGGCCAGTACCCCCGGGGGTCAGGGAAGCGGGAGATAGCTTTGTCCCGGTGCTTTACCTCTGTACACCGGGGAGCTGGGGCTCCGTCTCTCAGGTGAGCTGCTCCTCCTGCTGCCGCCGCTCTCCGGCGAGCGCCGCTGCCTGCCCTTCACCCTGCCCGGGTCCGCCGCGCCGCCTCCCGCCGCCAACGGCGGCGTCGCGCTGGGCGGCGGCGGGCTGCCTCCGCTGCGACCCCCGCCGCCAGCCCCCGGCCCGGTATTGCTGCCCACCGAGGCAGAGGGGAAGCGGGTCGGGCTGTGCTGGTTGCCCCGCAGGAGCTGGTACGGAACGGTCGCTCGGATTGGCTGGAGCAGCCGGCTGGTCCCTACCGCACCTCCCCCGGCGCCGTTACCGAGGCCCCCGGCCGTGCCGCCGCCGGCAGTGGGGGACCCGGCGGCGCCGCGCCTCATCCTCTGTGGCGGGGGCTGGTGGTGGGAAGGGGGGGTCTGCGAGGAGCTGGACGAGGAGGACATAGCAGGGATGCGCAGGACCCGGCGGGTCTCTCGCTCCGGCGGCGGCGGGGGACCTGAGGATGGGCCCCGGCACCCCGCATGCACCGGCCGCAGGGGTAAGAGGAGGAGGGGGGAAGGAAGGAGGGAGGGGGCGGGGCGAGACAAGCGCTTCTCGGCCCGAAGGAGTCTCCGCGCCGCCTGCCCAGCTGCCCCCGGCGCTTCCTAACGGCGACGGCGGCTGCTCCCACGCCAGGCTCTGGCCATCGCTGCCGGCCCCAGCGTCGTGGGCAACGGGGGCGCTGCCGAGCCCCGCGGTCGCTCACATCGTACAGCGCTGCCGGCTCAGGGCGGTTGGCAGCAGGGCGCGATGAGGGCGCACGCAGCCGGAGGGAATAGGATGGGGGGAGGTGCTCGCAGCCAGCTCCAGCCTCTGCCCCGGCCAGCGCCCGGGAGCCACCGCCAGCACCATCCACTCCCCACGTCGCCTTGCCTCCAAATGGCAACGCGCAACCCCGACGCCCGGCCGCGACGGGCAGGGACGATAGGCCCGCACGGCTATTGGGCGCCACCGCCGCTTCAGCTCAGGTGCCATTGCCCTGCGGCCCTGTCGCTCTCGGCTCTCAACCAATGAGAGGGCGGTGCCGCGCTGTGAGGGGCGGGGAGGCGGCGTGGGGCGGGTACGCCGGCGATGGGGGCCGGCTGAGGGAAGTGGGATGTGGCAGGCGTGGGAGGGGCGGGGAGGCTGCCCGGGGCCAGCTGTGTGCCGCCAGCTGGGGCGGTGCGAGCCCTTCGGGGCGGTGGAGGCGGGCACGGCTGCCCCCGCCGGCACGTGTATCGGGTGCTGTGGGCCTGCGGCCGCCCTGCGGTAGGCGGCGGGACGGTGCGGGGGGAGCGGAGCCGCCCAGCCGCCCGATCGTTGGCGTTAGGAGCCTTGCGGGCGGCCTGGCCGGCCCCTGGCCGCAGTGCTCATCAAGCTTTTCCCTCGGGGCAACGGCCGATATCCCCCCGCAAAGTTGTCTTGGCCCGGGCCGCCCAGCGCGGAGGAGCGCAAGCGGCCGTAAAGCTGGTTCCCCGCAGGGCGTGGGGAGGTGCCCGGACAGGGGGTCCTTCCGGAGACTCTGCGGTGGCATGCCCGAGCCCACGGGGCTGAGTGAATTTTGAGTGCTGGGCTGTACTGGCAATCGGTGGAAAGGGAGGACAGCAGTCCCCGTGGCGGGGCGGGGGGTGCTGCTCACTAAGGTACGAAGGTGCCCTTTTGAGTTTAAGGTTGACTTTACAAGGACACCGACTTCGCAGTAACTGAAGAGAGCCAAGTCCTCCACTACCCCTAATCCCAGAAGAGTCTCAACCTCTAACGCATTTCCTCCACTCACATGGAGGGAAGGCTCAGAAACAGAGCCAAAATTACCTGCAACAAAGTTTATTCACATCTGCCATATGTGACTATCAAGCCTTTACAATACCTTCCCTTCTGCTAAAAGATGAGCTGTTCTTCAAATTCTTAAGTTCATATTAGCGTGTAAGTGTATATGAAATTTACGGGGTTTTTCTTAATGTACATCCAAAGACACTTCTCAGAGAATCAAGACGAAAATTAAGTTATTTTGATACTAAGAAACATGCTTTTGTTCTAGGAGAACGAGCTCACACCAGATTAACTGATAACACGAGACAATGAGACAGAAAGAAAATTAAGATGAGTAGCTTAATAGCTAAGAAAATAAATGGCTATAAGACCAGAAAGATCAGTTGAGCTGAGTTCGGCAAGAGAACGGTGTTAATGTTGGATCTGGCACAAATAGGGTGCTAATGGACATGAGGGGAAAGTGCTGTGAGTCTTGCTTCGTGGAGGAAGCCAGCTCAGTGTGGTGGCCTCTCAGATTCACAGTGCAGGCTTCAAAAGAGCAAAAAGGACATAGAATATAGATAGAAGCAGAGTCGTTGGTGTTTTACAAGCTATATTCTACTATATAAGATACTGTCTTTGAGTCAATCAGTAATCAAGCAAAAGAGTCACAGAATTAACAATATCCCTTTTTTCAATTATATCATATACACTCATAACTGTCTCGCAGCACACTTGAGGTTACTACACTGACCCTGTACTTCCGAAGCTGTCCCTATCTATCATCCCCTGGTAGCCCAGGAACCAGTCGGTAGTCCCAATGAGAAACTGTATTCTAGGAAAATGCATCTATTCATGGGCTGTTAACGAGACTTTGTTTGCACTAGCACCATGTGATGCAGTCACCGCGGTTATGTTACAGAAAGGGTTGGAATAATACACCTCACATCCACATGAACATGTGCTCAGGCAACAAAGCCACTCATATGAATTAATTTTAAGAAAAATCAGTAACCGTGTATTTTTCCATTAGTCCAGTCTTTTTTTCTTTTGTTTTTTCTGCTAGCGTGAGCCAAATTTGTTTGTAAAACTGTGATGTAGAGACTTCTCCCCCAAGGATTTTGCACTGTGTTTAATCGCAGCTTATGCAGTCTATCTAGTTTTTTTTTTCTGCTTCACTGCACTGGGTTCAAAATGGCTGGAAAACATTCACCTGTAAAAGTAGTCTGCCCTCAGTAGTGTTTTAGGCAGTAATCACATTTTTCTTTATCTGTAATTTTGTCGGGTAACATGGCTATGATACAGTAACGTTTTACAGACTGAAAATCATTTGGTGTCAGCTGAGAAACATGCGTCTTTGACCAGGACAATAGCTGATACCTTGCAGCTATTCTCAGTGCTCACAGTTACATCAGATTAAAATAAAGATGAACTAGTCTAACTTGAACTTAGACACTGTTCTACAGTCCTTGCAAATAATTCCTTCCTGTTCTTCCCCATCAAAACAAGTGAGATATTTGAATAGGAAGAAGAGATGCATAAAGGGGAGGTAAACATGTGGCACAAAGAAAATGCCACAATCCCCAATACAAAAAGAACCCCCCAAACCATAGCATGCAGCAGTGTAAAATATCAGTGGCAAGTCTTCCTTTCCAAACAAGCTGAGGACCATGCTGCAACCTTACAGTCCAAACTGATCCGACACATCACCTGCATAGCCTTCAAGGCAAGCAAAGAAGAAAAGGTCCACTAGGGCCACTTCCAGTCAAAGCTGTACAGGGGAGACTTTGCTCCCCAAAAGTTATTTCCATCTTTACTCCTTTCTTAAATAGAATTAGCATACATAGTATAACAACATGGTGTCACGTGCCCAGGAAACAGTGATTTCAGAAGAGATGGAAGAAAGTATTTTTCCTTATTTTAAAGTGGTTTGCCAACTCCTGAACTTTTCATTATGTTTCTGGTCTAGGTTTCAGAGTACATCCCTCAGGGAATACCATTGCTCAGTAATATTCAGGAGGAGATATAATAGGGAAAGTGAAGCAAAAACTGAGCTCCTGTCAGAATCTCTGTATCTTTCAAAAACCTATGTTTACTTTAAATATCCTGAGACAAGTTTTCAAAAGCCACATAAGAGGCATTTCTTACATCTCATTTCCATTTTAAGAAGCTACCTTGTTCAGATGGCATGTGCTTAAGGGAGTTTACACTGGAGGTAACGGGTATTTATGAAACTTAAATGCTTTGGGGAGACACAGGCATCCTTAGCACAGCTTCTGAAAGAGGCATCCTGAAAGCAGTGGAAATTATACATCACAGCAAGAGCGAGGAAGCAAGGGAGTGAACTCAAGGAATGGAGCAACGACAGGCAAGTGTGGAGCAAAGCTACACACATCTCTTCTCTATTATCAGTTACTAATGGGTTCATCTTTCAAGTGCAGAAACAGGTTTACTTGAATGCCATGAGCCGTGGAAACCAAGGAGGTTTAGGCAGTCACTAGACACAGTGCAAACCTAATCCTTAGTTTTGTTCCTACTTGAAGGTCTTAGGGAGGAAAAACTCTTCAAATCTGGACATATCTTTTGTTTCTGGGCACTTCCCTGGGTGTAAGGCCATCAATACTCTGTTTCCAGTGTATCTACCTGCTTGTTTCATTATTTTTATTTCTGTCTTATCTCCCTCTATGTTTTCTTCGCTGCCCTTTGCCCATTCCACTTAGAAATGAGTCCTTTGTGATTGTCTCTGAGGTTTTTGCAGAGCCCTTAACACAAAATAGTAATGAGAAAGGGTGCATTTTTCTTCATATATATTCAGAGCCATTCCCTGTATTTCACTTATTTGTGATGAATATACAATTGGGAATATTACATTCGAGAAGGGAGAAATAACAAAATGAAATCCTGACATCCCAGTGATATTCTGGAAGAGATGACCAGAAAGAATTAGCTGCAACTGAAGACTAGAACAACCTTGAAAAACCCAAGGTGCAGCTCTCAAATGATAAAACTGGGTCTAAAATAAGGTTGCTACTGCGCACTTGCAGCATCCCTAGGCAGGAGCAGGACCACAACCTGTAGTTAAGGCCCCTGTGTGAAATGCTGCTATTTCAGAAGCTGAGTAGCTCTCTGAAACAGGAGTGGAAAATTTTCCTAGAAAACATCTCTCTCAAGCTGTCAAGGTGTTGGTTTAGGTTTTGGCCTGTTTTGCCTTTTCAAAAAAGTCCTAGCTAGGACAAGCCAGTCATAGGAAAAACAAAATATGGAATATATGGAATTATTTTTACTACAAGGGGTTTTGACAGCTGAACACTGTCTTCATCAGCTACGCTCCATCTTTTCACAGCTCCCAAATGTTCACTGGCACAGATATGATCTCAGATCAGCTGAGCACTCTGTCCACAGGCTTCTGGGGACTTACCTTGCAGTTGTGCCCTTGAATTCTCCAGGGCTGCTGATGCAAAGTCATTATCCCCACTGCTGGTTTTTTTGACACTCACTAGGGAAGAGGTTGGAGTTGAGAAGTCTGGGTGAAATGCAGAGAAGTGAGAAATGGGACAAGACATTAAAAAAAAAAAAAAAAGAACATTAAGAAAAGTAAAGTATTTGAGAATGGGGTAGGAGGGCCAGGATTCAGACACAGCAAATAAAGGAGAGCAGGAGCCAAAATGGAACAGGTAGAGGCAGGCAAAACTTCTGCCTCCCCATCCAGTGCCTCTTACAGCACTTCCAACTCATGATGACTTTCAAGTCTCTACATGCTCCAGTTATCTTCCAGCAACAAAAGGAAACCCCCTACTGAAGACTTAACCTTCACATTGCTGATCATCCAGTTTGGGGCCAAAAATGTGGTCAGGCGTTAGATTTCCTTTCGTCATATCTTTATGTTCCTGGAGGTGGGGAAAAGGCATTCAGTAAAGGAATACTAGACCTGTGGAGTCAGACAGCGTTTATAGTGAGTCAAATTAGTATTTGTGAATACTCAAAAACTGGAAAATTTCAGAATTAATTTTAGCATCGAATTTCAGCAAAAAGGCATTATAGTGCTGTCTGTTTGGTCAAATGCTACTTGTTAGTGTGTTTCAGGCAGTGCACAGGGTTGTTGCTATGAGTAAGGTCTGCGTAATGAACAAGACAGGGAACTACAGAATAAGAAGCGTAGAATTTTTCCTTCAGAGATGTGAACACCATTTTGGATAATTGTGTTTTTTTCTTGTCTGCAAGAAGCTTTTTTGTGATACTGAATAACTCACTTAAACCAGAACCTGCCCATTAACCATTACTTTTGTTATAACAAAATCTTATCTCATCTGGAATCAGACCTGCTGCTACATCCTCTTCTTCAGGAAAGCAGGCCAACCTCTTAGGAGTTTTGAATTATGTATTCCTTAGGCATTTGAGTTAACATAAAGGCAAACATTCAGCTCACAGCTAAAGTCACTGGTCCTTCTTCTGTCCAGGCTCCTCATTCAGTCTGAAGCTTTTCTTTCTGTCCATTGGCTCAGGTAACTCCATTCAACACTTTCCCTGAGCTAACATGACAAGCTAAGGTTTCTCTAGCCAGCAGCCCTGCCCCATGTTACTGTTCCAGGTTTGGTCACTTGACTCAACCATTGCCTCCATCCCCTTTCCCCAGTTCATCATCTAGGAAAAAAACATGATTGGCACAGATGGGACTAAGCCCAAGTCCTTTTACAGGAGCAGCTGAGGGCTTTTGCAGGTTTGTTTTCCCTTCATTCCATCTCTATGCAATTGGTATGAGGACAGTTGCTGTCAACTTGCTGTACACCAAAGTAAAGCTGATTGAAACAGTGTAAAATGGTAAGTATTCTGCTAACCTGATGTGTCAAATGTAATGGACGCTTCTAGTGTTTTTTACCTTAATTTCTCTTGCCAGTGTCTTATCTGTAAAATATCAATAGTAATAGCTAATTAATGCAACACTTCATGTCTCATGGACATAAGAAAATAATTCTTCCTATTTATAAAACACCCTCATGCTACATCATAGAAGTATTTCTGAGGAAACGAATTATGTTTTCAGAGTAGCTTAGGCATTCTGTGTTAGATATGTACAGCAGTAGTACCTTGAATGGAAAAGGTAGAAACAGTAAGCAAATGCCAGTAACAATTTGAATATATTTACATTCTAATATTTATTACTAACCGTACCAAATAGAATAAGTGAAAGGAAAAGCACCATTTCATGTGAGGAGTTACCTTGCTAAGGATATTAGGAAAGCACAAATGTGCTCTATAGTACTTTGATTTATATGGCATTTTACTTTTTAAATGAACAGCATCCCCTTAATGTGGTAGATTTGAAGCCATTATGATCCATTAAAGCAGTTATAAGGGACTGGTAGTAGAGTCCCCGACATCTTTCCATTAAGATTTCTTTATTGGTCTATATCTGGGGTTTTTTTGTTGTTCTTTTTGAACTACATTAACCATGAATGCCCCTACCCACAAGTGCCCTAGCTGTTGGGTTTGTGCTGTTGCTAATAAGGGTACCTTTGGACAATACTGATTTAAAAGGCAAATCTGAGGGTTTAGGAATTACAACCTCCATTTCAGAGAGTCCTTCTCTGAATTCTTCAGGATTTCTTCTACCTCTCTATTTATTCTACATTACTTTTTCTCAGAAATAAAGCCTTGTTCATCATCATCTTTCTTCCTAGGCACAACAAACAGCACCAAACTTTATCTGGAGCTTATCACCACTGTTCCTTTACCAGCCAAATGGGATGCTGTTGAGTGACACAGTGGACTCCACAACCACTGCTGGGAAGTAAACATGGTGTCTCTACATCTTCAGAGGAGGAGAATGTTCTCTTGTTAAGTAGATTTTGCATCCTGGTAAGAAGAATAAGAATGAAATGTATTTAGGGAGCCACATCGTTTGAAGAATTTTAGGTTTCTACTCTGTAAGCAGCGTACTCTTAATAAGGGTGTTCCATTTTGAGAGTTTCTATGCATTCAGCAGCTTATGGGGCCAGAGCAGAGCAACAGAACTGAGATGAAATGCTGGAAATAATTATTATTTCCAGGCAGGTAATATATTCCCCTGTAGAACAAATATTTACTTGTAAATGTGGTTTGTTGGTGTGACAGATATAAACCAGGCTTTAACAGTTTGCCTAATGTTAATTTACATACAATAAAAGTGCATTTACATAACACTAAGGAACAAACCTGTAAAAACAAGGAAGCCCACAGTTAGCTTAAAAGTGTACAGTTGAGGTGGCACGGTGTTTAAGAGAAATATGTGATGCATTTCATTTTTAACTGCATGTTTCCTTGGGTTTGTGGGTTTATGCCTTAATTGCATTTAAAAGCAGATTTGGGGATGTGAATTTCCTTTGTAGCTTTTACATCCCAAACTAAAGTAGAGTGCAAAACTTAGGCATCATTAAAAGAGAGGCAAAGGAAAGGGAACTGCTAGTAGGTCTCAGCAGCTGGGATAATCTCCCATGGGGAGAGATGGAAACCGTATTCCATGAGTCATTTAATACCAAATAAACAAAGCACTGGAGAATAAATTGTAAAGCATGATTTCTTGTTGTTGTTGTTCATTGACGGAGGGAGGACCACTTGACTTAATGGAGCTTTTCCTTTTTTAAGTTTTGTAGTAGTAGAAAGCATGGACAATGTTACAGATATAGTTTCTCTTTATTTCTCATTGTCATTTTGGTTCTTGCTGGAGTTGTAATATAGTAAAGGCGTGAGTAACTTTAGCCCCTGTACTGTGAAGTAAAATTTTATTTGCAAGATCGAGCCCTCAAGAGTTGCTGAAATTCAGGTTCCTCTAGAAAGTGGCCAATACTGATGTAGTAGTTACATAGGGTTTTAATTATGGTTCCGTAAAAGGTTTTGCATGCCCAACTATCACAGGTCCTGCTATTAAGTGCCACACTTTAGTGATAAAGCTCTGAGGAAGGCAGCTAAGTAAGCTGCGTATGCTGGCATGGTATGTTCTTTGTCTCCAGTGGAATCCATGAAACTGATAGAAGGCAACAAATAACCCCTTTGCATTGGTACAGTAGGAGCATGTCTGTAATCAAACATAATTATGGAATCACTACCAGTCAGAGCTGTTATAGTCTTGCCTGTAATCAAGAACAGCATTACTGCAACATTTATTACTCTCAAGAGTAATCTGAGATTTATGGGTCCTTGAAAGGATTTGGCAAATACATCTATATGAGTTATTTGCCCATAAAGAGTTCTTTCTTTGAGAAATCAGAGCTGTTTCAATGAAGTACATCTTCTGGATAATTTCTTCAGATTCTTTGTAATCTTAAATGACAAAAAGCCCCAGCATTACTTGAAGAAATTCTTTCCAAGCTTGTTATGTGGAAACTTGGACTGGCCAGCCTGGTAGATGTAGGCACACATAATTTCCCTGATGCTTGAGATATAATGTAACTACTACTGGTGGAGATAGAACTATTACATTCAAATGAACAGCTGAAATCAGGGTGGTCATGCAGAAACTGAACTCTTTGATGTAATCATTCAGTTATTATAAGCCCAGGATGAAATGTTTTAAGGGGAAGACCTATTCCTACAGTACTGAGTTATGGCTGTGGCTCTTCCAGCAGATGGTGTATCTCTGTTATGTGAGATGGAATTTTAAACAGAAAATATATTTGGAAAAAGGACGATATGTGAGATAACTCATCATAAGAAGTATAGAGAAAGGGAGTGAGAAGTGCTGTTGATCATACAAGGGTAGAAGAAGCTGTATCACTTAATTTTAGAAAGAAGAGGGAAAAAATTTTCTTTTGTGACTTCTTAACTCACAAGAAGACAACTCTGAATTCAGAATTGGATGTGAGTGGGTAAGAAATGGAAGAAGAAAAAGCTTGTTACTTTAAAAATGTTACCTCAAAAAGTTTGGAAAACAATTAATAAAACCAGCTTGAAGCTCCCCAAGGAAATTGTGTGTTTAGCCCTACAAGTTACATAGGTGATCTATAGAGTTGATCTGGAGGGCACAAAAGCTGGTACAGACTACTCTCCATACCAAGCCTCTTGAGGTTAGGAGAGTCAGCTCCTCTGTTTGGTATATGGCGACAGTTCTGCCAAATACTTCTGAGATACAGCAGCTTTATCAGTGAGAAGGATCTGGGCTGATGTGCAAAGATAATCCTCCCAGTGGTGTGTCAGCCTTGAGGAAGGGTGTGATTATCATTCCAGAGGAGTGTAATGTGAACCTGTGCCTCCTGTTCAGCCAAGTGGTGGCTAGATCAAGGAGGCTTCTGCTCTTTTCTCACTCTTTCTTCTCTTTATTTCTTTTTTTTTCCATCTTTTCCTTCAGCAAACAACTTATCTTCATATTAACTTCCTTTGTCATGTACATATAAGATGTCCAAAGCATGAACCAATGCCCCAAGGCACAGTGGTTCTTGGAAATGGATCTCCAACTAGATAGAGCATGAGCAGAGTACTAGGTAAATGGGAGTTTCCCATCTTGGGGTGCTTGAATGGCTGCTGGTTCTGATTAGCATCTTACAATGACAGGTTTTCCCTGAAAACAGTTTAGCAGAGTCTTTCAGCAGGCTGAGGCAGCTCTGCTAAGCCTGACGTTTCAAGACTTCTCCATGAGCCACAGCCTGGGACACACAAAGCTCCAGTCCCCACATAAAGGTGACAGGGCACTTCCACACCTTTGATTGAAGAGATTGTAAAGATGGATGTTGCCTGTTCTGTCACTTCAAGGAAGCAGGCTCTCATCTAATGAAATCAGGTTTCTGATCCCCCAGGTCTCCTGAACTTCTGTGTGTTTTTTTGGGGGTGTTTTGGTTTTTTTTTTTTTCCCCACAAAAAGTACAAGCACATCAAACACCGGATGGGAGAATAGCGATCTTCTAACCACATCAGATATGCTTATTTATGGGTCATAATCCTGAAGCAAAGTATTTGTTTGGGGTTTTTTTCTGGTCTTGCAGGTTAAGAAGCACTGATGGAGTTGAGCCTGGAATTTAATACACAAAAAAATACAGACAAGGCAGTCAAAACTCAAGATTAAACAAATAACTCCTGCATGGCAACAGCAGGTGAGTTTGATCTTTTAAAACCAGACAGATTTCCGTACCAAAGCCCCTTTTCTCACTGTGGGCTGCATAAAGGAAGGAGCAGAGGCAGCTGCAACCCCCTCAGCTTCGAAGATGGGGCTCGCAGTAGTCAGTCCTGCAAGAAAACACCTGGACTTCCTTAATGAATATTATTTTCTAGAATGTTCCCTGAGATCTGCTGGCAGGGAAATATACCTGCCTTATAAGGGAGAACTTAAAGAGGCAGTTCTCAAACAGCACACGATTTGACTTACAAAAGCTTTCCTTAAGGGCAGAATAAATTATATATCATACAGATGTATTATATATTCTGTTTATACAATTATAAAGCATTATGGCTAATTAGTTGTGGTACAGACTACTGAAGCAGAATTTGGTTAGAGAATAAACAAAACAATCAGTCAGCTGCGATGGTGGTTAACAACTTGCATTTTCATACCACCTTTCATACTGAACTCTCTTGAAGTGATTTATCAATCAGCCAATCCAGTGGGCCTGAGTTTTATAGTTTTTTGGTTTTTATATAAAATTAGAATATGCTGATGTGAAATGGCTTGGGATTCTCACACCTTTAAGAAATTAAATTAAAAATATTCCCTAACTAACTTTAATTCAACTGTTTTTTCTGATTACTCTCATAGTACCTGAGAGACCTCATGGTTAATCATGATCCTGTTATGTGTGGCATTGTATATGCACGGAACATAAGTACTTCTCTATCCCCTTTTCCTCTCCTGATATATACAGCTCTGACTGGCAGCAGCGGGAATCCCTATCTGCCTCACTATCCTAAACACGGGGGTCAAATCCTGATTGTGGAAAGATTTTTACTGGACTGAAGTGTGCAATACTGCCTAGGTTTGGTTTTCAAACTATATTTTTGTATTACATTAATACGATGAAATGGGCTGACATGCCACAATATTAATGCCTCAAACTGTCTGACATTTTTAAATTTAATTACTTCTTTGCCATCACATTATTTAGCGCTGAGTCTTATTGTTGTGTATATGCTGCTACAGGGGTCCAGCAATAATGGTTTTGAAAATCTCATCAGTATCATGTTAGTAGAGCTAAAAAAAAAAATAAAAATATTATTTGTTGTGTCATGTGATATTGTACAGGTTACAGTGCATACTCAAAAAGGCAGTTCTTAAAGCAAAAGAGTTTGTAATATTTATAAGAGAAGTTGAAGTAAAAAACAAGAAGAAGGGAGCAAGAGTGAAGCTAGAGTATATATTTAGGGTAGACTAGATAGCTGTACTGCAAAATGTAGCACACAACACATTTACAAACCTCCAAGTAAATTAAAAAGAGCACTCCCCACTGAAAATGCCGCAGACCCATACCAGTTCTCAGTTTCCTGAATGCATCGTGAAAGTAGTGGGATTTGAGATAACTTTGAAGGAAGGCTGCATAGGTTTTTTTGCAGTCTAGTCTGGGGATAGTTCTCTAGAAGAAAGCCTGAAAGACACATATGAAAGAATGTCTGAGAGAAAGAGATGTGTGAGCAGCTGAAAATGGCATTGTCCGCTTGGACCACGAACAGCAGAGTAAGATAAGATGAGTGCCCAACGGATGCCCCTAACTTGTATTCAGAATGACCGTAAAGGGGAATGCCAGGAAAGGACACAAAGACAGGCTGATAAAATCACAGAAAGAATTCAGGAAGGTCATCTAGGCTTCAATGGTTCAGGCTCAAGGGGAAAACAGGTATGTGTAATGAAAAGTGGAGAACTTGTGCTGTAGAGCTGGCAGTTGCATTGATGTGATCACACGAGTGAAGAAGAAAACACACGAGTAGAATAGTAAGAGGTAAAAATAGAGCCTGGTAAGACGTCTGTTGAAAGAGAAAGCTAGGATGGAGATCTCCCACAGCTAAAAGAAAGATTAAGGAATTGGCAATGATTTGGAAAAGACAACAAGAAAAGACAGACTCAAGAGAGGACAAGATTTCAGAGTCACAGTGTGATCAATAATGTCACAGGCTGTGGAGATGGAAGGATTGCTGAGATTCGGTCACATCATTTATATCGACCTCAGAAGAGCTGAGTGGAATATACACAGCTAAAATAAAAGTCAGCTTGGGAAAAGGTGAAGTTGATGGAAAGCCATGCGAGGTAATAGTTTCAGGAAATGCCTTATTTTATTTTAGAAGTTATGGACAGGGGGGAAACTCAGAAATGCAAGAGAAAATGAGGTCAAACACAGGATTTTTAGAAATATGGATGAGACAGACATCTTTCTACGTATGTTGGGATGGCCATAACGAGTTAAGAAAAACAAAGAACAAGTTAAAAACCCAAAACATATAGAAAATTGCAGGATTACTGGTACAGGAGGAGGGTTAAAATGAAAAACTGAAAATCTGATAAGAATTGCCGGGATAAGAGATGGGGATAGAGTGGGGAAAGTGAGAGAGTGGATGAAAGGAGAAAGAATGTGGATTTGTTGATTAGATCTTCTTTTGAAAAAGAAAGAACTGATAACATGGAAAGAAGATGGCAGAGGTGTGTGAAGCTGATTTCAGGGGAGCATTATTTAAATTAAATGTTTGTATTTTACAAAGCAAATATATTGTTAGAAGACATAGAGAAGCCCTTACTTAATTTGTAACTAGTAAGTATGTAAAAAGTTATTAAGTAAATGTATGAAAAGTAAATATTGTAAATAGTTAATATGTCAAAAGTAAAAAACTTTTTCCAATCTCATGTTTGAAGTATAAATACTAAGATCCTTGGACAGTGACACAAAGTTTAAATATTATCATGAATTTGTGTTATTTTTAATATTATCATGATTGTTTTTCAAGCAACTATCAGAGAGAAAATGTTTCTCTTCTGCCAATTGGGAAATATGTGTCTGTGTAGGTGAAAACAAGATGACATTTTCAAAAATGTTACTCTCTAGTATATATTAACATTTGAGTTAATACAAAGAGATTAAAAAAAATTAGAAGTCGTATTCCTGTGTTTTATGCAAGTGGAAGCCCGCTTTTATTAATAGTGTTCTGCCAGTTCCCAGGCATTTCCCTGCTTCCTCAATAGCCCTGTGATAAATCGCCTGTAACTGCTGTGTAAACGTCATTTAGTGTATCCGCTTATTATTCTTACATACCTATAAATTAAGCTTCTTGCTGCTTAATTTTAACAGTGACAGTGATCGGACACATGTGGGTAGCAAAGATTTAGAAGCTTGGCTTGTCCGCCCAATAGTCTGAAAACCTGGAATTTTCCAGCCAGTGGGTGTTTAAGTTCCGAAGTAAAGCAGCTTTTCTTCTTTCAAGTGGCAAACTTCCCCAAGAGTTCTCATTTACAACTTCCCATCAAGTAGTTTATTAAATTCAAATTTCAATATTTTATTGCTATTTTCCATACACACAAGTTAGCCATGCTAAATAACACTAAAAATATCCCTCTTTATTATATGCAAGCAAAGCATTTTAACTGGCATTGGTTTTGTAGGAACACTCAAGAACTTGAATAGCTTTACAAGCGTCTTACATACAAGCCACTGTGTAAAGATAACTATAAAGTTTATGAGAACAAAGATGCCATTGGTTTAGCTTTTGCAATAGCATTTTGAGTAATATATTTAGAAACTGTAATACACACACTAGTGTGATCACTTTGGTCCGGGCATTGGGATGCACCATGGTCACGTCTGAGTGCCATGGTAAGATGAGGCTCTCGCTTTTGAAGATTTGTAATAGTCAGGTGGGCCTTCTGTGTTTGTGTATTGGCTTCGTTACGTGTGCCCGTAGTCCAACACCATCTTTCGGAGGATGTCTTAGTGTGTGGGAATCCCTGCTTTGCCCAGGGCTAGCACAGCCCTTGGCAGCCCAGCTGTATCCCTCAGCTCACGTGGGCCCTTGGGAGCCACTGGCAGCCGTAACAGCTCCACAGCCACGAAAATAAAACATAACTTTGCTTCCCTCCCACCACCTTTCTGCCCCAGTGCAGAGGAAAGGAAAAGATATTTAGTGCTGAAACTAGAGAGAGTGCAGGTGATAAGAGCATTTTAGGAATAAACTATGAAGATACACGTGTTTCAGGCAGTTCCCACCTGCCCCTACATTATAACTTGTAGTGCATCCCTCCCCACAGCAGCCTTACACACTTGGTAAGAAAAGTACTGGGCTGAGCCTATGTATAAACTAAAATTTAACATGTTCAGAAAGTAGCATAAACAACAAGCTGTTATAAGACATTTAGGTTTGTCTTGAAAACCCCATTTTCTTTCAAAATGAGCATCACACTCACGAGCACACAGAGGCAGCTCCAAAAACATTGTCCTCCAACACTCCAGCTTTTATGGGCATGCTTTAAATAAAAGGATTCTGCAGAACACGGAAACCTGAATCTTTAGGAGAAAAACATTGATTATAAAAGTACACTATTATGAATTCATGTAGATGCAGAGAGAAAAGGACATGCTCGTTGTAATTACATGACAGAATTTTAAGAAAACCGAGGAAGTCGGTTGGTGTGCCAAATCCTGTTATCTATCAGCAGTTTGGAAAGAGAAACCTTGATACTGTTATTCTACCTTATAATAATAATATATATAATAATAATAGTAATAATAATGGTACATCAACAGAATAACAACATAATAAGGGTGATCTGATACAGTCCATGGCTTATTTAAGCAAGAAACTTCTACAAGAAATTAATTGTATGATGAGAGTCAGAATTACCAGTTATGTTTTATATGTTTTATGGGTTGTCAATGGAAACACAGTGCCTGCTGCACCTTGCAGTAAGTACTCTGTCTTGACTGGTCTTTTTACAATCATATCCAGAAGATCAGAGAGCGCTTTATCACGGTCCCTTTCTTGCCTAGAAAAAAAATCCTTCAGAGTTCCACCCTCCTGGCCTCACTCCTGTACTACCTGTCCTGGAATGTTGTCCCAGTCTCAAAATAAAACACTTTACAACTACTTTTAGGTATGTTCATATTTAACATTTTGAAGGGCTACATGATAGCCAAAAACTGCAGAAGGATAGCATGTGTTTGGACAGCCTCTTCTGTTTTCACGTCAAATGTTGACTAGTTTTATAGTAGATTCCATGGTGCGAATTGTTTTATCATCCCAGTGCATGCACAATACCACAGAATTTTAATTTTTCTAACTATTCAGATTGACATGGAAGGTAAGCAACACCCTGCATGAAATTATTTGCTTAAAACATACATGTGGGTTGACACGTTTGGATCCACAGCTGCAGCTGAGATCAGCCCTCACACCAGAGAAACTATCAAGGTTGATTTCAGAAGACTGTTCTAAGAGGCAAAAACTTGCTTTTCTAATGTAGGAAAGCCAGAACAAAATTCATCATTACAAAGGGACATACTCCATAAACACTTGTTGAGATTGAGATGGCCTTTTTCTGATCACTTGTTTCATCAAGTTTGTATCTCCTATTCACAACTAAAAGTCTCTCAAATAGGTTGGATAGATCATAAACACAGAGTATATGCATTGTAGGTGAAAAAATAATTGGTAACACTACTTGAACAACAGAGTGGAACTGAAAGACTAGCCTGATCCACAATTTCTGGGAAATATGTCACTGGCATGAAATTCAAGCTCAGCATGAGCTCTTTGCACAGCACGTAAGCACAAGCACGGCCATGGTTCAGCTGACTGCTTGGTTCCAGTGATGGATTTCTGGAGGAGAAACAAGCGGAGCAAATGTTTGGGTCCCTCTCTTTTCCCACTGGAGGATGTGGGCTCACCTCATCAACCAAGGAACTGACTGGGCTGGCCTGTAAGCGTGGCCCACAATGGAAAGGACTGTTTCTGGAAAGAGTAGGGAGCCGGAAAGGATTCCTCCCAGCGCCTGGCTCACCCAGCCCATGCAGTGCTGACCTGCCACCTTTTGCAATGGGAACAAGCCCAAAAATTCTTTCCTCTGGCAGTAGCTTTTACCCTGATAAGAGCAGCTGTGTGTCACCTGTTAGCAAGAGAGCGGTTGCTGGCCAGGAGACCTGTGTTATTCCTTTCTGGTTTTAAGTTTTAATTTTCACCTGCTGTGGAGAGATAAAATGAATTCCAGTTTAGCTTGATGATCCTGCCTGCACAGGTGTGCTGTGAGAATACCTCTGTGGTGTTCAGCTGGGTGAATATTTTAGATGACTACAGTAATCAACAGAAGTACTGGGTTTAGTTTCCCCTCCACATTATTCTGGATCAGATTTGCCAAATAGTTTCAGCTGGCTTTTTTCCTTAGCTAAATAAAGCTGTAGGAGGAAAAGGAAAGGCTTTGCCTCCTTTGATGCAATACCTGGCACTTGAACACGCAGAACATGGGAGCTGTATAGCCAAGACCTTTTTCATAAGATTATTTTAATCCTGATTTTTAATTTCCTACCTAAATTAGTCCTCTAATTATCATGTTACTAGCTTTTCCTGGGTGGGGTCCCCAGTCCCTGCTCCTCATACTTGTGTGTTTTGTGTATGTAATTAAACATCCAGGGTGGAGAGTACTTTCACAAGCAGAGCAGGGGGAAGGTTAGGAGGAGCTCAAGGTCATTGCCCTGAAAGTGTCCAGCTGCAGTTCTCTTCTGTCCTCCTCAGCTGGGGAAGGGAGGCAAGAGCCACTCTTCCATCGTTCTTTCCATCCCTTTGTTCCTTTGGCAGCGGAATAAAATGTGAGGGCCAGAAGTAAGGAGTTTGTGTCTTACAGGGGTGGACTCTGACTGACCTAATATTTATTATGCATTTTATATAGAAGTAAGATGAAAGAGTTGTAGCAGGACTGACTGAGGGAGATTCAGCTCCAAACATCCTGTCTCCTGAGGCAGAAGGATCCCTCTAAATTTAACCCCGGTTCTTGTGTCTTGGTGAGTGAAGCAGCATGACCACACAGCTGTTTAGCAGGGGGATCCCCCGGCTCCAAATTTCCGTGAACTGAGCACTTGATTCCTCTTGTTCTAGCTACTTCTAAATAAAATAGCTAATTTCCTGTCAGAAGGAACAACTTATTCAAACTGGGACTTCTTCAGTTTTTCTTTTCCTCATGAAAAATGGAAAAAATTTGGTTTGGGTCATTCTAAACAAATTTTATTTAATTTTTCAATTTGGCAACTGATCCAAAAAAATCATTTGCACAGCTCTAGTTCCATTGTTATCGCTCAACAGTGTTTATAAATATAGCAATTAATTTGCAGTCTAAAAAGAGTTAGTACAGCATAAAATCCCTAGGATACAAAAGCACACCTAGGTGATTTCTCTCTGTGTTCGTACCAGCTGTGTCAGTCAGATTAGGCCATCTGCAACATCCTTGTAATCTACAAATTTCGAATTCCCATCCAGCTACACCTATGCCACTCCTTTGTTTTCAGTAGCATTAGACAGGATTAACCGAAGAAGGAACTGAGTCTTCAAAGTTAATTAAAATGTTGATGGTGATGACTAGGAAGGCACACTTGAAGCCATAGGGAAAGAGATTTAGATGCTCAACATGGGGCAGATGTGCCCAGGCTTTCAAGCTCCTGGTCTATGGAAGAAAAAATGCCTTTGGTTTCTTGCAGTGGTGAACCTGCCAGCTAAATGCAGAGTGAAGTATAGCTGCTTCAGCTTCCCCCGGAGGCTCCTGTCTTCTGCTTCCTCTGGAGGCCCTGTCTTCTCAGTCTGGTGCTGTTACATCTTTAGTAAGATCAATAATCTTTCTTGGGTTTAGCAGCTTCATGAATTCTGATTAAGCTCCATGACAGTGGCTGTGTATTAAGAATAATAGGCAAGAAGAAGACTTTAGTGTCGCAGTCCATGAGGCATGATAGTTTCTTGTTTAGGCAAACTGTTATTGATTTGATCTTGGGTTTTCTCAGTGTGGCCTCTGTAAATAAAGTGCTAGCACACAGTATGCTTACTGTACGGCTCCTCTTCCCTGCAGACCAATTCCTTCTGATGAAGACTTACTTTAACTGTACCATGACTACTAATGTGTTTAATTAAGGCTCACGTGGATAAGTCTTTGGTGAGGAAATTAGGTGTGCTCACAGGAATTAATACAGTAAGAAATCACAAAGGTACACTCACAAGCGAAAAGTCAGAATGGTCCCTAGCACTGCCTTTCAACCAAACACTGGGTGTGAGTTTCTGCACATCATTAAAATTCAGTTAAGTATTTTGGGGAAAAAAGCCTGTCACTGACAGGATATGTCATCTGGCCACAGGATGCTGTGCTGACAAAAATTCATAAAGTGGAAACTGGAAACCATAATCTGAAGCTTTCCTGTATTAACAGGGTAATGTCCAACTATGTAATAAATAATTTATGAGAATTCTCTAATGTGATCAAGTCTTGCGTACTTTGCAATTCATTATTCCTGTTTAGAAAGAAGCAAAGACCAACCTACCTCTCTGATTTCTGAAGCAATTTTTAAATCCTTTTTAATATATACATCTCATGGTAATTTTCCATAGACTCCACAATGCAAACCTCTATTTTCAGTGTGCACTAGTGGCCTCAGTTGGGCTCATTTCTTGGCCACTGTTTTCCTTTTGAAGACTGGGAAAATTTTCAGGGAATTAGACATTGGGTGTGGGATGGGGGAGGAATGATGCAATTGTGCAAAAACATAGATAGAATTATATTCTTGCTACACTGTTTTTTATGGAAGTGTCATCTAAATGCAATTCTGGAATGACTCCTATTGTCAACTTTTGGGATTTGGTCTAGCAAAAAAAAAAAAAAAATCTGCTTATCCTCTTTCCATATGCTGAACTTTTTGTTTTCTATAGTCTTGTATCTACTTGGTGTTTTAAAAGTGGATTTCTTTGTTGTGTATGGTCCTTCTGTGACTTCAGCAGTACCTAAGCATCTTGGGTTAATGACTTTATGGGGTTTGCGTATTTAAAAACCCTTTCATTTCTGCTACTTTTTCTGGAATGTATTATGGGGAAGAACATTCTGCAAAACTTCTTTGAAAATCCCATTTTTGTTTTTTTAATATCTGCTCCTAGTTGTGAGTATCCACTCCATTGGGAGCCTCAAGAGATACAACAAATGCCAAAAGTACCATATTTGGGAGTGAACCAACAGTGGAACAAGAAAAAAAAATAACCTTGTGCTTTATTTGGGAAGGAATCTGTGGCCTTTAAGAAATAGGAAGGGAGGAGAGAGGCCACAGAGTATTAAAATATCGACACGGCTAACAGGCAGTACCTTGCTGATGGAAAACATGCAGAAACGCAAGAAGGAGCAGTCAGTGAGTCCTCTAGTAGCGGCCATGGTAAAGGTGACCATGCCCTTCAGAGCAGTTGCCTCTGCAGTTAGATGGGAAAGCAGATATCCACAGCCTCGGGAAATAGCTTGCAGCAGGGTAAATATACCACGAAGATGAAGCTAGGGGAAATTGAATCCAGAAACAAGGAAACTAAAATTAAATGGAAAACAGTCTGATAAGTAAAAGGGA
The DNA here is from genome assembly GCA_009769605.1 of Bucorvus abyssinicus. Classification (NCBI taxonomy): domain Eukaryota; kingdom Metazoa; phylum Chordata; class Aves; order Bucerotiformes; family Bucorvidae; genus Bucorvus; species Bucorvus abyssinicus. Next base: position 27,720,914 of record CM020028.1, on the reverse strand, counting down.
AAGAATAATCAGTGCATGGAGGCTAAAAGAGAGACTTTTAAAAGTTATTTCAAGATGCAAAAGCTTCCTCCACTATTTTCCTACTTGCATTTTAAAGTAGATAGCTTGGACTCAAGGTATCTAGAAGAGGACTAACCTGCTTCAGGTCAGTTCAAAGGTGACATAGAAGTATTCAAAACATGTTTGTTAAAAAAGTAAGCTTCACTGAAGTTTACTTTAAACTTTTTCATACTTTTGTTCCAAGACCTGTTTGAGATTACGGTAACTAAAAAATGGGGGACCCCCCTCAATTTTATGGTACTTAATATTGTATGTGTAGGTACTTTCTTGTTGCTTTTGAAAAATTCTTTCATAACGATAACAACACTCTCACTGATTGTCTGCGTCTTACATAGAGCAAGAAGGAAGAAAGAAAACATTAAAAAAATGAACTGTACAAGCCTGAGTGCTTACCACTACTTCAAAGTCACGTTAGAACGGAGCGGCTCTCAATCTGAGGGTATTCTTACAGATCCCAGTATTACAACAGGACAGAAGTGCCAAAAAGGTCTATAGCAATACCTATAACAAAGATCAGGACCTAAATCTGATCAGCACACCATTACCTTTAGTGCACGCTTAGTCGCAAGCACTCAGTTTCTGGTGTTTGAGCACGTTGCTTTTTTCTCACCAATTCCATATGTAGAGACAAAACATAGCTTTGCCAGCTATGCCATGGTGCAAAATAAAGGAAGTGTCTTTCTTTGTAATGATTCCTGTGTTTCCAGACTAATCTAGCTTGCACTGCTGTACGTGTGTGACAAGGTTTAATTATATAGAAGCCAAGATGAAACTGGAGGAGCCCAGTAACCATGGAGATTAGCGATCAATAATATAATACTATTTGTTTATAAATTATCCATAGCCCCTATATCCTTTTGTAAAAGGCCAATAGGCAAGTGAGGTCCAGGCAGCGAGCTTAATTTATTCTTATTTTCCAAAATCAAATGTGATTATGCTTTCCGAGGGTAACTACCTTCCCATGAATAATGGTATTTTCAAATTCTTCAATACAGTATGGATTAGCGAGATGACTGTGTTTCGAGGAGAAATATAAAGCTCCTCAGTATAGGAGTCATATAAAGCTACATCTATCAATATAGGAGTCATATAAAGCTATATCTGAAGGCTGTATAGTGAAAAGTGATGCTTCTTTCGACCAAAACCCTTAGTAGGCACTACTAGGCTGTGTTACACCTCATGGTGTGATTGAGAAAAAGTTATGAAAGCATGTGCACCATACACAAAACACAATTCACATTTCTTTTTCCAGTTAAAAAATCCTCATCATGAAGCCCACTAACAGTGGTTATCTCAGATTATGATGAAGAAGAACCTGGAGGAGGTTTCAAAATCTTAGTGTTGCTTTTCCTTTTGGATAGGTAAGACATTTACTGACCAAGCACTGTTTATCTTCCTCCTTACTTTTAAAGAAGCAACTAATCAGTTTTACTGAGAATATTTTCCACTGGAAAGTCAATAGTCATCAAAATTTAAACTCTTCACATGCTTTACTATTCTGGAAACTTTCACCTTGGAAGGAAAAGAAGAGGTTTTCATCACTATCTGTTTCAACATTTTGTTGTAGTTTGCATTCAAAATTACTTTGGAAAAAATAAATATTAAAAGTGGAGAAGGTTTTTTACATCATTTTACACTGTTAAGTAATGCAAACCCAGAAGTGACCTGTTTTATGTTTCACTCCACAATGAGTTTGTTTTCTTTGAATTGGGAATAATAATTCTAAAAAATCTTCCAAAAAATACAAAATTCGTCTCCCCAACAGTTACGTGTATAAAAGGCAAAGCATGGAGAATTAAGAGCCATTTCAGAACAGTTTATTGTAGTGTTTCAGTATATCCAGGAAGAATGGATGTAGGAAACTGGATGATATTATTGCATAAAAATATTGTTATCTGATCTGCATCGAGAGGATAAGAGGATAACTGATTTCATAACAAATCCCACTTTTGTAGCAATTACATAATAATGATATAATTGCCGTAACAAATCCCTGGTTTTTGACTTCACAAGAACATTCAGCATCTCTTCAGCTTGAGTCTGTGCTTGCTGAGCTCTTGCAGTCAAATCCTATTTAAACACAAGGTGTGCATATGTGTTAGGATTTCAGCTTGGGAGTCCGTCCCCAGAAAATTCCAACTTAGGTGTTTCCATTTGAATCCCAGTGCCATCTCAGAGTGTGTAAACTGGTTTCCTTTTGAATGAAACTAAACCAGAAGATATGCTTTGGAGTCCAGGGGACATTCAGTCCTTAGGGCAAGAGCAACAGAGGTCTGAACTAGAAATGCTTTAGGAGTGGGTGTTAAGCCTTCAGCCTTGTGATTTTTTTCTTTACTCTGCAGATCTACTCCTCTTGGGCTGCACTACTTGCTGGAGAATGGACATAGCTAATGAGAACCATTGCTACGCTGAGTATTAACAAAGCGTAGTACCCAGAGTATCATCTTGAACTGCTGTCTGTTTAAGAGGATGGATAGGGCTCAGGATTTTCTGAAAACATATCCTCCGCAGATGCAACCATTCTGTATGAATTTCAAACCCACCTATTCCATTACTCAGTGCATCCTTGCTCAGCAGGTTAAGAACCCGTGATTACACCTTGTCTGCCCTAAACCAGCTTACGAGTTCCCCTGGTAAGCATCAGATTGATTTTAAGTTGGCTCTGCTGGCTTTCAAAGTGCCTAATGGCGTTGGTCCTAGCAGGATGTGAGTACTTGCCCAAGCATCCCCTGCTGAGGAGAGGTTCTTCCCCCACGTGCAGAGATTGTGCTGCGCTGCCTGAGGCATGGAGGGAGATGCGGTGTTGCTGTGGTGAACCCAAGCATGTAGAACTTGTTTGCCCGTGACATTAGGCTTAGTTCATCCTTTATTGCAACCAACACCTGGAAACATTTGTTTTCCAATGGCATCTTATTTTGACTATGAACAGACTGTACTCGAATGATCTTTCCTGGATTGCTTTTCTTAAAACCTTCTGTTCTTTATAGCCAGCCTCTGTAGGTAGAACACATACCCTCCTGCTTGAAACAGAGGACAAAAGCAAGGATTTAACCCTGAGAATCAAGAGTCCCTCATGAAAGCCATCAGACTGCTGCTGACTGTGCCTTTTGGGAAGGTGTGCTCTGGGATGCAGGATGCTGTGACCCGAAGACCTGGATCTCTGGTCCAGAAGGGGATCTGCTGAAATGCACCACAGATCCACCTCTACCCACACACATTCTTTCCAAATGAAGGCAACATAGGGAAAAAATAGCAGATGCCACAGCTTCGTCTTGATGTATACCCAGGATACAATTTGGGTGTGTATCTGAGGCAAGAAGTAAGTCTTTGTGACCCTTGAATTAGCTGTATAATTACTAGCAACTGTGAAGTAGAAACCCTGAGAAGCAGGGTTCAGATCCAGCAGGAGCTTGGAAGTGGGAGCAACAACCAGTCACAGGAGCAAAATTTTGCCTTTGTAAGAAAAAAAAGCTCCTGGCTCCCAAGTGATCTTGCTGCCACTGAGATCAATGATCATTCTGTCTCCAGGAACAGCAGGTGAACCCAGCGAGGTTCTGCAGGCTCCAATCTATGTCAGCAAGACAGGCAATTAGTTGAATGTGCTGGCCTACAAAGCACAGCTCCTACATTGGCTGCCTTTTAGGAACCCTGCGGGAACAGCCACTTTGCTGAGCTTCTGGAAATACTCCAGATGCAGACTGTTCCCCCCAAAGCAGCAGAACTCCCATGCTTAGCTTTGCAGGTTTAATGCACTTTTAGATTACAATTAAATGGCTGAAAATGTTTAGTTTTAAAAAAGAAAAATAACTCTAGGACAACACGAACCCAGCTTTTGCTTGGAAATCCATCATGTTGGCTTTGCCACCCAACTTGGGCTGTCAGCAGCACTGGGGTTCAGCTGCCTCACCAGCCTGGCAGTTAAAACCATCATGAGAAAGGTTCAGAAGACTGCACTGGTGGATTTCTCAGATATTTGCTAAGAGCAGAGAAAAGGTGAGACAGTTGAGCAGAAATGGAGATGAGATGCAATTGCAGGGTGTGCACCGTTGATTGGAACACACAAGATAGAGACAGGTTCCTTGGCAGGCATTGCACACATGAACAGCATGTTTTAAAAAGCATGGAAGGCAGACGCATTTTAATAGACTTCCTCCCTGTCCTTTTTTACAATCTTATTTCAAAGAAGCGGTCACCACAATTCCTTTTTCCCAAGTCTCATTACTGGAAATATCTAAGTCACCTACAAGCAAAAAAAAAAAAAAAAAAAAGTGTCAAAATGTAGGCTACAGAAAATGAGCTGGACATGAACCCCTACCAAGAGAGATGACTGTTCTTGACTAGATTCTGCCAGCTCTTTCATTATGAGGATTTTCTCCACGTGTGACACTCAAAATCAGTCACTGGAAGAGGGATGGAGAAGGGGAGTGAAGGGAAGGCAGCAAGCAAAATAATAAACAATTTGGTGCCTGCTAGAGATCGTGTCCTTTAAATGACAAGAAAAAGATAATAATGTGTGTTCTTTTGTTTTTATGAAATCAAGTATTTTCACACTAAATCAGTATTAACATTTTTAAAAAGCTGAACCAGGTTTTGTAGTTAAGATGAGAAAACATTTTAAATTGGAAATGTGAATTTAATCCCCTCAATTAAATGCAAAATATTTAAATACTTAACCTGATTACTGCCAACTGCAATTTCCTATAATAAGGAATTATGAGGATAGAGAGCAGTTCTTAAAGGCACATGGTTCACATGAAACCAGCAAAGATTCAGGTCTAGAAACTGCAACTTCATCTATGTATATAGCTACTTCACTTCTTCACAGAAGTTACAACTGGGAAAATTTCTAGTAGTAATTTTTACAAAGCATTAAAAAAAAAAAACTTTTTTTTTTTTCCTTTTCTTCTTGTGGCCTTGCTGGTAACTGGAAGATGACACAGGTTTCCAGACAGTAGAATCACTTAAAGCATCTGATTCCTGAATTAAAGGACATATGAAAATTCTTCTGGAGAAACTGAAGACCAATCTCACACAATGTATCTCTTTGTGAATAATCATCTTGTAGCTATCTACCTATCTATCTATCATCATCATGGCTTGGCTTCGCGGACGAAGATTTGGGAAGGGCTTTGCCCACGCTTATTGCAAGCGCATTGATGGCTGAAAAGGCCAATGCGCGATAGGCAAGACCGGTTGCAAAGAGCACACCGGAGGGTCTCCTTGGGTGGTATAGTCGAGGCACGGTTCTTTCTGCGCTGTCTTTTCTCCTCGAGCCTGATTCTACGCGTGCTCTCAAAGGAGACAGCAGCGTTATGTATGGTGTGTCTCCAAATCTCCCGATTGGAGGCCAGGGTGGACCACTGATGGTGGTCAATATGGCCTAGGCTGAGGTGTTGTTTCAGGGAGTCCTTATATCTCCTCTTTGGAGCTCTTCTCTTGCGGCAGCCGGTGGCAAGTTCACCATAGAACACGATCTTAGGGAGGCGGTGATCCGCCATCCTGGAGACGTGCCCTGCCCAACGCAGCTGCGTTTTCAGCAACATGGCCTCAATACTGGTGACGTCTGCCTGTTCAAGGACAGCAACATTAGTCACGTAGTCAGTCCAGTGGATGTTTAGGATCGTGCGGAGGCAGCGCTGATGGAAGCGTTCGAAGAGTCTATCTATCTATACCTTGATAATATATATCTATGTTCTCTGTGTATGTACCTGACTCAGTTTATGACACGTTTCTGTTGCTCTAACTTTTTACATTAATTTTGCTATAACCTTTAGGACAAATCCTGTTCTCAGTTATGGTGATGTAATAATAACTTTGCTGAAACCCAGGTTTGTACAAAAACCTCTTTTTCCTTTCAGAACTGATTTTGTGTGTATGCATAAATTACCTCTATGCTGAGGACAAGATGTAGGCACCAACTGGCAACTGAGCTTCATGAAAGTTAAGTGAACTGACAAGGCCATTTTCTCACACATTTGGAGAAAGCAGCAGATTGAAAAACGCTGGTTGCTGACCTACAACTAAGCAATATATTCTGAATTCCATCTCAATCCATTTTAAGTACTCGTCATTATAAATTAACTTCCTCTACATCGCTCTGCTTTGAACTGCTGTTCATAACTAAAACTGTATATCTACAGAATGAAGTTTTGTTTTTATCTGACTTTTTCCTTAAATGCTGCATATTCTAATTTCCTCTTCCTCTCTCCATGGCTGGCAGCAGACCAGCTCTTTCATTATATTTGGAGAAAAGAAACAGCCCACTGAACCTTTCCCAGACAATATTGTCAGGACTTAAACACTTCGAACAAATTGAAATACTTCTTTAAAAGTAAATGAATTCCCATTTGCAGTACAGCCTTCCACTGCTAACAACAGGTCTGATGGCTGCAGAAATAATTCACCAGGAGAGAAGTAGGACAAAAAGGCTGAGATTTGTCCTGTTTCTGGGGACTCCACTGGAGCCATCTCTGGTAGCAGCAGTCACTCCTGGCTCCCAGTGTAGATGGCTAAAGGAAGAGAGGACGAACCAGAGGCCAAAGAGCTCCTCTTTCCCTCCTCTCCTGTGAGCAGATGGAAACTAGGATGACTGGGATTGTAATTAAGCATTCAGCATGAGGGAAGCAGAGAAGATTTGTATCTGAGAAATTCCCTGCTTGGACCTTCTGGCCTGGCCTGAGCCAGCTTACCATCAGGCACCTACGAGAGGCACCTACAAGTCCAGGCTGGATGTATCTGGGACAAAACATTCAAAGGAGGAAATTCTCAGATAAGAATCTTCCCTCTTCTCTGTTTATCTCGGATTTCATCATCTTAATAAGGTTATAAACACTGTAGAAGAGGCTTTCTTTAGGTCAGAGGAGTTTAAGATCAATAAATACATGTGGGGGAAAGGTAAACAGAGTAAGCCTAGTGTTGCTGTGTTACCATGTTCTCAAAAACATTTCTGTCAGCTATTACGAAGTAGACCCTCAGTATTTTTAAAAATAAGAGCAAACTGCCAAGCTGCCACCTCTCTTTTTTTTTTTCCCCACGATTAAAAGCATAGGATATTTTAATTCCTAATGTCACTGGTGCTCTACATTAAATCCCATTGTGAGGATGCTTTCTGTCACCTTCTAACACTCTGGCAATGCCTACACTGATCCAGTTTGCTGAAATAGCTTTGCACAGAGTTCTGATACCAGTTCTGGAACACGTCATGAAGAAGAGTGGACTGTTCTCTTGGAGACTGTCAAATTACTGGGGAAATGATTTCCAGACTGAAGTGCTATGTCAAAAGTGATTGGTGTTTCAAAGGAGAACTTTTTCAGCATTATCTTCAATTGGTTTCTTTGGGGAAGCAGAATATTAGTTTGTATATGAGCCAAAATAACTCTTTGAAGCAAGATGAGGCAGTAGGTGCCAAAAAGGCATTGTTCAGTTAATTGCAACTTATCTAAAGACACAATAATCTATTTGCAGATTTCCAAGTAAGATTTTATCCTTCACTTGAATTACCTCATCTGTTTAAGAAGGGTGTACTAGCTGACTTTTACTCTTCCTAACAATTATTTTTATTTCAGAGAAAATAATCTTTGTACAGCTAGGCTGCTGTTGCAGTGAATACTCTAAGGACTTTTCCTACTCTGTGCCGTGAAAACAAGGATATACAAACCCATCTAATACCAAAAAGTGATAGTTTCAGTCACCATGCACATATTCTTAAAAATAACCAGAGACTTCCATTACTATAGGAGATCCTCATGGAGCAAGTCTTATCTGACTTATTTTTGATGTCTGTGGTGAACAGATCAGTCTTGGGATGACTTCCTCTTCTAGGAGATATCCTTTAGTATGTTGGCCTAAATCTCCCCTTTTGGTCTAAGCAGGATGAAAGGTCTCAGGCAATCTGCTAAGACTGGCCTGTCACCAGAGGATGATCTTGCTCAGTTCAAAGGTTTTGAAGGTAAGTTGTTTTCTAAGAAGACAGAGTGGGAGTTCAGCACCACCTTGCAGGCTTAGAGGAGTTATGTCAGGTCTCCGTCATTGCGTGGCTAGTCATGTAGGAGATAGGAATGGAAGTCAGTAAAGTCTGCATTGCTTTTACCCACAGGGTATCGATGTGCATCATCCTTTTCATTAAAGACAATCACCCTTGAGATGCCTGTCTACCAGGATATGTATGTCCCATCCCAGGAACAAACCATTTCATCCTGACCCAGCTGGATGGAGTAGAGTATCACCCAGGAGGCACTGGACTGATGTTTCTACAACAGGGTGCAACTTTCTTCTGAAGGAGAGAGAGCCATTAGAGGTGGATGTGAACAGGATGGTGAAGAGGGTTAGTTTGAGAAGACTGAGAGGTGTTAAATATGAAGGTGAACAGTTTTGGACAAAACCTATCATTCTGGAAAATGGCTTTATTCCTAGAGATTCAGATTTGTACAAATCAATAGCTAGAAAAACAGTCTGCCATACATATTTTTTATGGCAATAACTGCAACATGAATAGAGATAATTTCACTAGCTAGCCTCTGAGTAAACAAAAATACACCAGCCATCTTTGTTCATTCACTCTATTTTTTACGGCTGTCCTAAGATTTAAAATTTGTCTTCAATTTAATTTATGATATTAAGATTTGAGATGAATCTTAATATTTATTTCTACTGTAAAGCATTTGAGAGATCTACAGCAAAGCACTACATTTCCATTTCTCAATCAACGCCCTCTTATTCAATGCCATTTAAAAACCTGATGGCAACTTCGAGCTTTGAAGTAGGTATTTTAACTTTATCATTGAGTGGATGCGTATACTGCACACTTCATGCAGTAAACATATAAAAAGCAAGTAATTTTAAATCTCTCTATTAATCCAGTATCAATTGCCAGTATGACACCTTCCTACTTTGCGTGCCTCCAAAACATTAGTTAAATTACAACATGAGTTGAACTACATCAAAAGGTAGAGAATAGGTTAACCCTGAGTATCCAGTTTTAGCCATAATTATACTAAGATTGATATGTAATATCTTCCAGTACTGTAATACTAACTTGAAATAAAATTTGGCAGTGCTTTCTGGGATAAATTTAATGCATACGTTCTATTACACCCTATTGAGTAGAGGGAGAAGTGTAAATGTTTTTTATTTCAGAGACAACTGGAAGTAGCCAAACTACAAAAGACATAAAAGTCAAATAACAACAAAAAAAGACTTTAAATCAATTGGTAAGATAAATATTAAGTCTTTGACAAAAGCCCTATCTAGACATTTAATAGACAAAATCGGAGTTACAGGAATCTAAAAATGTCTTTATGAGCAGAATAAGCCAAGCAGATGCACCAGTAGTTTCTAAAAACAGCTGTAAAAAGGAAATTACAGTACAGTTTCCAAAACATCACACGTTGCTTGATTTTCTTAAGGAAAATAGACAAATAGCAGATCTCTTCATAAAAAGGGTGACACAGCGGTCAGACTAAAGTCCCAAAGACTTTTTCAGTTCTAACAAGTATCAGTTGCTTTAAATAAGTAATTCCCTTCTCACTGTCATGGTCCATTTCACCAGAGTCTTTGTCTTGCGAGCCCATCAGCTTCGGACTTCTTTTCCAGTGAGATTTAGATGGATGCCCAAAGCTGACCTCTCAGAACAGTTACATGAATGTTTGGATGTGAGTGGCTACTCTAACCATAATGCTGATATCCACAGTCGTTGGATGAGGGATGTTTATAATTGAGGCTCATCTTTTTTTTTGTTTGCTTGTGAGCCATTTCTTTTATGTTCTGTTATTGAAGTACATGTGTCGACTGACTTAAGAAGACAGCCTTGTAAATGAGATCTTTGATCTCAAGAGTTTATTTTATCTTTGCAGCAAGGAAAAGTGAATTGAATTGGCTGGCAGAACTAAGCCGTCTCTTGTCTCTGTTCTACAGCTGCTGCATCTTTCTGGGGTCATCAAAACTTCCACTTTCACTGCTAGATACTCTCTTTTGCTACAAAGTTTAAAAAACCAGGCTTCTCCAACGTCTCATCATAACCTCCAGTACAACGCTGAAAGCTTTGCAGCTCCTGGTTTATTACATAAACCATGCAGCGTGCTCAGACTGTTTTGCTTCTGCAGAAAGGATGCATTTGACAAACCATTGAGCTGTGATACAGCAAAGCTCTTTGAGCTACCCAGATACCTCATGAGAAAGTAAACCTTAATAGAATATTCACTGACTCTTTTTGGAATAAAACAGTCTAGAAAGACTACTGCGTGGAAGGCTGTAGACTAAAAAGAAGTATCTGCTCTGAGATGTCGAAAGGAGTATGTGATCCTCGTTACTCTCCCATTATTTATGTTAATGTATAAGGGCATTAGCATTGGGGACCATTGTGTTATCTACTACATGGACACAAAAAAAAGACCATGAGGCATAAATACTGATTTACTTCCTGATTCAGATCACCGTGATGATAGTGTCACCATATTCTTACCATCTGCACTTCATTTAGTTTCCATATTTTCATTACAGCCAATGTTAGCTACTACAGAAATAATATTCAATGAAAGCTGCTTTCCATGTCCTTTCCCCCTTCCCTTCCTTAGTCTGATGTAATTTTACTATGTAGTTTTACTTCTATACTACTAAAAGAAGTAACGAACACATGAGAAGCTTGCCATTTCATAGTAGGTAGATACCTGTAAAAACCTAATACTTTTTAATGGCCTCAAAGTAATTGCACGTAGAATAGCCAGGCTCAGTCAAGATCTATTGCGCTCACCATAAAGCTACAAAAGCTTTCCATTAATATGTTTCAGAAAGTAAAGTGTAAGCATTATTTTCTAGGAGTTCTACTGAATGCTTAAAACCATTTATACACAGAGGAAAAAAAATTCTCCACACGGAGTTCTGAGGGACTGCATTCACAGAGGTCAAAGTAGTGTTTTGGATCTTGCTGCTTTTTAGATCATTCAGCTGGCCCAGCAGCAAACGCAGGAGAATTAAAATAGTCTTACTCATTAGCATCATACAGGGCAAAGAAAAACTTCACATACCTAAAATGTGTGCTCCACAACTAAAGAGACAGTGCGATGCCATGCCTAGAAGATCAGGTTTACTTCTTACACTCCTGGCATCTGGAAATGATGAAATTCTGAATTGATAAAAATCTCAGTTTCATTCTATGGGCAGTAATGCTTCCAAGTTAACTGACTGTCAACACAAAGGGAACAAGGTAGTGACTTTTCTCCCCTTCCAGTAAGCATGAACACTTACACTTCTTTTGGACAGCTGTGATCCAGACAGAAGGAATGCTAAGAGAGTGTCTATGAGAACAAATCCCTTTTGCAGAATGAAGCCGAGGTCTCTTTTCAGAAATCTCATCTGAAGGATGTTGAAAAGAAAGTAGTAGTTCTCTAGGAGACTCAAAGGATGTAAGTATCTTAACTGGTAAAGAAAGAACATGGAGGACACATAATCAATAGGTATGAATAGTTTTCCTTAGTTTAAGGAATCCGACATATTGATGGAAAGAAATCACGCCTAACATACCTCTTTCTAAATTTGTGAGCTTGTCACAGAGTGCCAACCTTAATGCTGATTGAAGAGCTGCAGCACAGCAGATGGGCTGTACAAACCCAACTTGCCTTATTAAACCTTCTTCTTCCTACAGCACCAAACAGGAAACTACCTGTGGAATTTAAGGAGGATTTCTGCCCCTCTGTTGCTGTAACAGACACTCTCAGGCTTTGAAAGGAAATCTGGTTAATCTGGAATTGCCCTTTCATCAGTAGAATAGTTGCATTTACCCTAGGAGTTGCACTTCTGGTTCCTCTATGTACTCACTAGGCTGAGCAGAGAAAACCCAAAGCAAGATGAATTATCCTGTCATAACAAAAGGGTGGTTGTGGGGAGGAGAGGAGTGGTTTCTCAAGCGCAAGTTTTAGGCTGTTGTTCAGAACAACCCAACTCGCCTTGCCCAGGAGGCTACTTTAGTTCTTTTGTGAACATAACAGGTTCTCCAGCTAAAAGTGCAATAAACCATGTGTTATTTTGAGGTACTGTAATTACCATGGTGAATATGCTCTTTGCCTTTTTCCTTTATTTGCTCTAGGGTCAAAACCTCTCATCTGTGACCACACATACATTTGCCAGCTGCAGTATGTCGTATCAAGGTTTGGATCATACTTTACAGAAAACATCAGAAACTGGATCTGTAACCACCCCATGACTGACCTGCCGGACACAACGTTGTCTGGTTTCAGTTCTGAGTTTGTCACCAGGGCGCTGTCTGTAGGGATCAGCTCCCAGTCAGCCTTCTGCCCGGCTGCTCTGGATGCAATTATTCTTTGATTTACTTTTGAACATGTGGGCTTCACTCCCCTTTTTCTATGTTTAAAATTAGACTTTTCCAGAGCCTGTATTTACAACTTTTCCAGAGGAAATAAAAAGTGTCTTGTTTGATTTATTAGAAAGTTCTGTAAGGAAGCTATCACACACTGCAGAGAACATCTCTTTTGGGGAACATGTAAAGAGCTGCAAACAAAACTGAAAATCTCCCATGAAATTAAGTAACTCTAAATAAACTATTTAATACAGGAGCGCAGGCCTAATAATACGTCCACGAATGGCAGTGACAAAGCTCCCATTTCCAGCACTTCACTGGCCCAGGATCACACCTCAGTCTTTCATGACTAGTTCTGGACTCGGCAACCTGTCTTAATTCTGATGTTAATGACATCAGCTATGAAATATCTTTCAGTTCTGTCTAAAAAAATTACCTGTATTTTACATGTGTATGCATAACACAAAGCAAACCGTTCTATTCAAGTTCTCATTATTGAGAACAGAGTACACAGAAAGGACAGGCAGGGCAGTTTACTATTTTGATATCAATATTGATTATATTTTAATAGTTTTTAATTATTTTAAAATTAACTATATTCCTTCATCGGTGTTCAAATGTTTGAATGACAATATATAGAACCATCCAGTATTTGTTGATAGTGACAGATACACAAATGTTTACGTATATTCTACGCAATAATCACCCAGCTTATGTTAACACAAGCAATTCACATTGTTTTATGAACTAAGCCCCTTAGAAATCTTTAATTTTCTGAAGATTTTGTACCGTCTTCATGTTATTAGTGGGCAAATAGTAATATTCATAAATCTTACTAATTTATAACAGTTTAAGTGTATTTTTTTCTTAGCCCTGTGGGAAGAAATTAATCTTTGCTGTCTGGATACCATTAGACTTCAATCCGCTTTTTATGGATGATATCAAGGAAGGGAGACATTTGAGCTCCAGTCCTTGCTAAAGAGAGGGCAGTCAGGAGACACATTCACAGTACCCTTGCTCATTACAAGTACTCTTGCTAGGTGTAAAATTTACCCTTTATGGATCACGATTAAGGATGAAGGCCAAATATTTAACCTCTCTTCCACATTTCTCACCACAGGTAAACACAACCTCCTTCCTTCTCTCCTTTGCCTCACCTTTTCTTTTGAAAGGATGCTTTTGAGTCTAACAGCACAATTCTGACAAGATGTAATTATTTTAGATAAATTATCTAACTTCAGGCAAAAAAGGAATGCAAAAAGCTATATGCCAAGTCAGCTAGCAAAGAAAGAACAAGTATTGCGAGTCTGTTTGGTCTTCAACAGTATTTTACAGTTCTGCTCCTAGACCAGCTGAGTTGCAGAAACATTTCTAATTCAAATGGACAACTTGAATTGAAATATGTTATTTGCAGAATGATTAATTTTTTAATGATTAAATATAAAAGTCAGCAAAATTAAATTTAGTGCTCAGGTATGTGCTAACTAGAAAACCCAGCACACAAAACAGTTCTAAACCACGTGATAAAATTAATTCTTCCTTCTAAGAGGTCTGAGTACTTCCCAGCTCACAGCAATACTATCCTCAGAGCACTGTCACGGATGTCACCTAAACCCCTGCAAGTCAACAACACAGCACACAGATGAAAGTGTGATCTATTTCATTACAGGGACCCCGATTTTTAAAACACACTGAAAAGATTTCTGAACTGAATTTCCAAGTTCAAGCTCCCATGAAGTCTGAATGGTCACAGCTATAGTAAACAATACAGGTGAAGCCGAGCATTAACTCTCACACATATAAAATAACTCACTATTATTTAGCATTTTTTTTTTTATTGGAGTGCAGCACAAATAGTTTCCCTGAAACAATAACTTCAACCATTTATAAACACAGCTGTCAAAAATATTAAATACATACATTTAAAAAAATCTAAACCACGAATAACGACCTAAGACATATTCACAATGTAATTTCTCCATCATTTACAGTATTTATCTCAAATACTGTGAGAGGATGCAAGTCTGAAAATATATGTATTTTAAGCTATCTCAAAGCATAGGAAAAATATATGAAAATATCCACTTACATTTGGCACAATATGAATATTCTATCCCAAGAGAGAAAACAAATGTAGTCTTTTGTGTGACACAGATCATTATTCATCACAAATCACGGTGTTACATCAGAGAGCTGTTGCTCATGCAGCTCTGGTTTTAGTTGGGGAAAACATGTTCAAAGCCTGTGAGCAGAGCACACAGCGGTCTGTGAGAATGCATGTTTAGGTACTTAGCCATTTAATTTAGCTGGATAAGAAACAATGTAATGTTTTCCTGTTGTTAAACATTGCCATCTGTATCTCTGGCACACAAATTAAAAAAAGAAGGGTGTGACCATAAAAAGTACGTGTCCTGAGATTTCCTTCTTCAGGGGGCAAAGAGGTTAAAATGGAAAAGCTGATCTGTGTATAAATCGGGAACACATGTGGTAATGAGAACAAACAGCAGCCAACAGGCAGGCAGGGAGGACTTCACCAGGCACAAAATGAGATGGACAAAAATACCATCTACTGGAAAGGGAGCAGAGCAACTGATTTTCACTTTGAAATTGGTACGTTTAACCAATTCTATTAAGTCTTCATAATTATTTAAGTACTCATAATTAATTCTGAGTTTTAAAACTTGTTTTAACTGAAAAGCTCTCTGTCCAGTAGGGCACAGCAGCGTTGCTTTAGCATTAATACTGGTTTCTATATGTAGAAAATCAGGTGATCTTATGACGTGTTTAGTATCTGAGTGCAGACTCAATCTTAAACTTATGAAATGTTTGTGTCTGCAGCCTAGTAGATACCAACAAACAGTCTCCTACTTGGGCTTAAATGGTTTTGCTTGATTTCCTTGGAGATAAACAGAATATTTAACATAGTAAGATACAGTTCATTTAAAGCTAAGAAATAAAACACAGTTGTGAATAATAATCCTGTTGATGCAATGCATCTGATATACCAGTGGCAGGTCCCCAAAATATTAATTCAATTAAAGTAAGTCTTTATCTTAAGACTTGTTCCTTGACATAGGCAGAAAAAACAAACATTACAGATCACAAAGCACTGAATTTTCAAGTGTAAAGTCATACCAAAATCTTGATAAATTATCATTGATGTCGTAGGTGAGCAATCGGTCAGGAACGTCTTTATGGATGCTCTGAACTGCTAACACATGTGGTGCTAGGGCAAAGGGTACGTCACTCAGAAGGTCTGACATGAAAGGGCTGCTTTCCAAATTTTGACTCCTTTCATTTCCCACCTCTGCACTTGATACAGTCAACTGCGATCGGTGCCCTCTATTTATCTAAAGAGAACAGAAGAAAAGAAATTTAGACACTACAAATCAGGCAACTGAGGCTTTGTACTTAGAACCATTATGACCTACTAATAAATGAAAACAAAATAATAAATAAAATCAGTTTCAGAGTTTGGTTCAGGTAGATCTAAAACGACAATTCTTAATACATGTTGATATAATTCTTTGGGTCAGGTTGACTTGAATTAAGACTAAAATAACAATAGATTTTTTTGGAATGATTAGTGAGATTTCTGCACCTCGTGTAACTCTGCATTTATGAAACCCATATGGTTGGTGGGACTTTTTGTCATTATGTCCAGTCTTGTTTAGGGGAAATTACTTCAAGTAATTCCTTTTCATAAACTGAGGAAGCTCTATCTTTTCTTCCCCCTGTACCTTTTTAGAAGTTGTCGAACAAAGGCATGACTGATTAAAAAGCACTCCTGTCCCAGTTACTTCAAAGTATTAATGATGTTGCTTTCCAATTGACTGGCTGGTGAGGTCTAGTATGCATGGCAATATATGCATTGCCAAATAGGTGCTTTATAGAAAAACAGTTAATAAAAACTTAACAAAAACAGCATAACCCCCTGAACCAAAATCAACAATGAAATAAAAAAACCCTGCCATACAGAAGAAAATATAATTCACAGAAAATGCCAGCAGCTCGGATGCTGGACCCAACAGACTTGCAAGCTTTGATATTGTCTTGCCAATATGACCTTATTGAGTGTCTATCCTAAAAATCCTACTGTTTTAAAAACAAAGAAAAGAGTATTTACTCTGCCTCTAGAAATGAAACCTAACTCACTTCACTATTTATAGCAATAAAATGCTATGCAAATTGGTAGCTGTCACATCATCTCTAGAAGTAAGATGTTTGTTATATGGATTTCTATTTTGTATAAGCACACGTGCAGAAATATGCAGTAATTTGTTCACTAGTGTTTAACAAGTCATGTCAGAGCCAAGAACATTAGACACAAATTTCTGATTGCAGTGCTGTCTTCTTGCTTTCAACCCTCCATACTCAGCACACAGCCAGAAAAATCCAAAGCTTACACTGGGAGAGCACTGAAAGCTTTAAATGCTAATTTGGTGTTCAACTGATCATAAGAGGTAAATGCAGCTAGTTATATGGAGGTCGCTTTCATCTGAAATTATTCCATGATTTTTAGGGGAGTTACACTGCTCAAGACCTGACCTCTGCTGGAGTTGAATGCTACAGATCATGGCTGTTACAGAGAACCTGAGGCTGTGGCTGTTTGACAGAAGGACAGTTTGGGCGGTCAGGTGGTGGAGGGGTTGTTTGTTTTCTAGCCTGGAAGGACGTAACACAGCCAGGCATTTAGCTAGGTAAAAGGAACTCCATCTCCTTCTCAAAGGAAGGACTGGATTTGACTTGAACGCAACCTGAGCACTAGTCATTCCTTATACAACGCAACAACTCAACTAGTAGGACAGATAAACAAACATTAAACCTTCTATTAAACTGACAACAGTGAAACAGATAAACTTGCCAATCTAAGCGAGTTCAGAGTCAGTACTTGTCTTAGGTGATAGAGGAAGCTCACTCCTCTATAAGCTACTGGCACAGAAGTGGTTAGTGGTGCTGCACACCCTGAAAGGGACCCTCATTTGTAAGCTTTTGTTTATACTCACGATGACTAGAAACCTACAACGTAAGATAAACTTCCCAAGATCCATTACTATTATGTCACAGGATAATTAAAATTTCTTAAGGTTAAGAAGTTTTATTAAAAGGAATGACTGCTAGATATAACTGCTAACCTTACTGGTTATGATCCAGCACAAAAGAGCAGAGAATGAGCTCCAAAGGAGGCAGGTGAGGAAAGTACCTTTCTACTGAGGTGCTGGGATTCACTTCCCAATACAAATCCTATTTGATTTTCCCCCATCTCTTTCAGATCACCTTCTGGTTAATTGCTGTAAAACATTTTATTTTATAGATATCAAGAAAGAAAGAGTAGTCCCATCTTTGTCTATTCTTCTAGGCCACTTCAGAGCCTTCTGGAGATAGAAAGGATATGTCACTGGGTTTCTCCTGCTTTAACAATCTTATCTAAGCTATTGTAATACTGTCATGTCTTTACCACATAATTCCTACAGTTACTTGTTCTTTATTTTCCCTAGCTTTCATTTTCTCACTTCTCTATTCTTATCGGTAGCTAACAGCTCTTCAGAAAGCTACATGCAACAGCAGAGGCAAGGATTGATAATTTCTTCTGGCTTTCCTTACTGATTCTGGTCTCTTTAGAGGGCAGGGAAAATAGGAAAGCTACCAGAGAAGTCAGGAAGACAGCCTTCATAGTTCTCCTACATTCCAAGCTCTGAGCAAAAAACCACAGGCAATAGCACTCTAAGTCTGTAAGTTCAGGAAGAACCCTAAAACCTCTTGTACTTGTCTGTTCTAATCAGCACAGTTATCTTCAAGTCGAAGATCAGCAGCTCTCACTTTAAAATAGATTTTGGCTCCTATAGCTGCTTATTGATAACACTTAGAGGGAAGTCTTCCTTTTTGTCATGGCCAAATAGGCTCCAGGTGTGCATCAGAGCAAAAATTCATAAACATTTTCTGCTACAGACGTATTCTTTTGCTAAGAACACTGCCAAACACACGGTACATTTATTTACGTTAATGATATTTATCTGAAAAAAAAAAAAACCAACCAAAAAACCACCCACAATACTTCAAATAAGTACTTAAATTTGTAGCTGCTATAAACTTAAAAACTTCCTGTAATTTCTACTCTGCACAAATCTGTTGCATTCCCTCTTAAAAGAAATAACCTGTGGAGAATTTATTGAGGTGCTGGTATTTGCCTGTATTACATCAGTTCAATATTCTGAAGGGGACAGCAGAGTCAGAAAGCCCCAAATGAAAAACAGGAAAGGGTTACATCTAGGAATCAATTAAACAAGATCTTCAAAGAACCTTCTGCCTCCCCCCACTCCCACATTCCAGGGAAAAATGATCCCTCACTCGCTGTCCTACTCCCATAGCTCAGATGATAATCAGAAATCCCTAGAATCTAATGTTTATTTTGTTTGGCAAATTATACTTATTGAACACCTGTTTATATCTTAATTGTCCCACAAGCTGGATGAATTCAATTTACATTGCAGATTAGACGATCATGTGGCAAAACTAACTTCAAAGAGGGAAAAAAAATAATCAGAGAGAGCAAAAACTATCTTGGATCTTCTTTTTTCTTGCAGAAACCTTCCATTTGTTAGAAGGTGCCAAATGGCCCTTTCTGCACACAACAGATACCATGTATTGACAATGACAGAGCAAGAACCAGCTTTTCTTAGTCCCACTCCACGTTTCAAAGCAAGACTGCAGTAAGGAAGGATGAATTACATTAGAATTATTTTACTGTTAAACATCATTTTATCATACTTAATCTCTACATAATGCCAGTAAGGTTCTTAATAGTCTACAGATTCTAACACTATTTGAATATTCAAAACAGTATCATAAATAAAGCCCAAAATGGCTGGGAGCAACACAGTACTTGTAAGTCAGGAACAAAGAAAAGCATCATGTCAGTATAACAAATGCCATAATCCAAACTTGGATCAAATGGTCTTTGGGTCCCAGACCACCCAACTGCTCATGAGAAGGTCTGGGTCAATATGACAAGATCTGTTTACAGCATAAATGAGAAAAGGACTCGAGATTTCCTATTTCAGCTTCACACATAAATCATCACTGTCTCTTCCATGGTATTTCTCACTATCTTAAAATGTTCACATTCACTTTTTCATTTATAGAAAGTCAGTTTTTATGTTACTATTATTGGACTGGCATCCCAACAAATTATGCAATGGGAAAAAACCAAAACCTGGGGAGGACAATTCTTTAATGCAGTATGCAAAACCCAAACATAGTAGAAAAATGCTGGAAAAGTTAACCTGGAAAGTTAACTGAAGATAGGCTGCTGGAAAACTGTCATGTTTGCAGTTTAACTCCTTGAATACTATGAAGCCCATCTCTTTATCTAACGCACAGTGTGTCAAATACAATATGGCATATATTATCTATTAGGTATCTACATACAAAGAAAAAAGTTCCTGACCTCAACAATTCAGGTGGCAAGAAGTAGTTTTTCAATTCTGCGATCATTGCCCTTTGCAGTGCAGAACTGTTTCTTAGCACTCTTGCAGTGGTATTTAGATACTGGCCTCGTGCAGTATCTTACCATGCTAGACATATTTCTGTGCTTCCAAATCATAAAGAGATCCTTTAAATGGACTAAAGGCATATTTCACTCCTACGCTGGAGAATCCACATCAGTGAAAAGACCTTGATGAAGCCAACCTGACCAGAAGGCTTTTATAACGACTGTGGTAATGTAATGAAGAACTGGACACTCTTGTAGAGAAAATCAGTGCTGAGATCGCCCAAGCTGGTTACAATGCAAACACCAGCACAAAACTATGTGATGCAATCAAAGTCAAGGTTATGAAATTGCTTATGTTTTCATGCATGCATTCTTCAAGCTTATATAGAACTGCAAGCCCTAGAGAATTTGATATCCCACATTAGTCACACTGGCTTCTACTTAAATGCCCAACTTATTTATCCAGAATACAATCTATTCAGAGCATATTCTCTGGTCATTACCTAAACAAAGCACTGCCAAATGCTATGACACACAATCCTGCTACGAGAAATATTAATTGAATGCACTTAGAAGATCACCAAACAATTCACATTTTGCCAAAAACCAGGGAGACAAAAAACCAGTTAAAATTACAGAAGGTATGGTAAACAAATTTAATTAAAATAAGCAAGGTGTTTTCTTCATTTTAGGTTTGCAATCCGAGTGAACAGGGATAAAATAAACAGTATGTGAACATGTACATTTGAGCATGTATTTGAGCAGCCTGGTGGAAGGTGTCCCTGCCCATGGTAGAGGGTTTGGGGCTGGATGATCTTTAAGATCCCTTCCAATCCAATCGTGATTCTGTGAGATATGGTAGCTGGCCACCAGATACTAACTGTGCTCTGCCGGCAAGGGTGTTATATTCTATCTGGAAACTAATAAAGTATAAAATTATCCTCTAAAGTAAATTCTTCCTTTTTGCTCTTTTTTTTTTTTAATAATATTTCTCAGCTGCCTTTAAACACATCTAATTTGCTGCATGTCTGTGTGCTAACCATGAAGTCTGCCAAGAGTCTTGTAAGGAAGAAAAAATGCAGTTTACAGGATACTGAGAAGCTGGATTTACAGTGCACTAAAGAAGAATCAAAGATCAGTGCTATCATCCGAACTATTGAACAAGGTTTTCTAACAAAAAGTGATTCATTTAAAGAAATTTGTACTTACTGTAAGAAAAAAAAAAAAAGGGCTTTTTTCCAGAAGCAGACCCATTTGCCTTAAAATGGCAGTCTTGAGAAACAAACAGTAGATTCAATCTTCTTGACTATTTAATAAATATCCAGCAGTATCATAATTATGACAGAGACCTACAACACTACTGGTAGAAATATTATCTCTATTTCAGGCAATTTTGTGCTACTACAGCAAATAGTGTAGCATAATATGTCTCGGAACTTATTTAGCATTATGGAGCTATTTTTGACGTATCTAGAAATGGAAATTTTCTTAGGGGATTGCTCTTCCACTTGTGTTTCAGCTGATGCTTTTTAAGGTATTCACTGGGGCTGTTTAGAAAATTTGTAGGAATTCCAGAGTGAGCATCTCCATTGAGGACAACGATTCACTTTTCAAATAAGAACAGTAACGGCAAAGAACAACAGAGCGGAGAAGAAAAATTACTCACAAGGCAGTCTGAATGTTTAGCACTTGTATTCAAAAATTTAAGCTACGAGAAAAAGATCAGCAAAACCTTGCTGGAGGGGGTAAAAATGTACATAACATGATAGTTCTTAAATGTCAGAAAAAAACCAACCCAAAACATCAGCAACAAAACAACCCCACACCCCATACACCAGTAAGTATGTGACCTATATCTTTACAGAACTGTAGGAAGGGAAGAAACCAACCCAGACAAGCACCATACAGATACCCCTGAGCTGCTTCAGAAAAGCTCTCGTGAATCATGAGAGCTGCTATTCTTTTGAGGGTCAGGCAAAAGTACTGTCAGCTTCTCCTCCAGGGACTCAAAAGTTATTTCTGTCTGGGAGAACAAAAGTAGATGGAAGAAGTGCTGGAGACCTTGCAGAAGCTTGTTGTTGTCTCCAAATGGCTTCTGGTTGCTTTCTTTCTCTCTTAACAGAAATGCAGTGAATGGGACTGTAATAGTAGCTTAAGATTGGTGGTGTCAGTGGTTGCAACAGGGCAGACTTTCACGCTGAAAGCTTCAGGCTAAGATCGAGTCCTTGGAGAGGCTTTTAGAAGCAAGAATGGCTGTCAATGGAAATCAGCTTTCCCATTTGCTTTGGGCTCTTGTTTTCCAGCTTCTTATGACTCATTCTGTAATACAGCAGCGATTTGTCTTTCTTAAAGTGCTTCTGCTACCTGTATAAATTTTGTGTGATTAGTAGGTAGCATGCTTTTTCTCCATTTATCAATATTGCTGTTCAGAGTAAAACAGAACCAGATTTTAAAATAAGCATTTAAGAATATTTTTACTGATTTGTGACATACATTTTAGATCTTTTTCTTTCTCATTTTCCTCTTTAAAGCATGCTTTTCAGCTGTTTCTTAGGCTAGAACAGAATCAAGGTCAGGCAACGTTGCTAAAATCTTAAAGAAAAAAATTCTAAAGAAACAGTGAAAGTACTTCTGCCATTCTACAGTTTTTCATTATTACAGCAAAGCGCCCCCCACCCCTCCACACCTCCCCCCACCCCCGCGTATCCTGGCCTGCAAAGAACAGTAGGGGAATCTTTGCTCAACAACACTTTTGGTATCAATAATGACGTACATAGGTACATCCTTATTGGCATTAAAGCAATCAGAAAAGCATCATTATTCAGAACTAGCTTTTTCTCTAACATAGGAAAAATTTGATATTTTAAATGCAGAATGAACTTTCCGTAATTACTACATGCTCCTTGCCTTCTCAAACAGCTAAAACTGTTAATTTCTGCAGAGGGAAAGCATTGCAAGGTTGTCATTTGAACTCTGGATACTCCAAATGTTCCATGGTTAAAGCATGTTAGTTTAATTGTCCTAGTAAATACTAGAGATGTCTGTGAATTTTATTTAAGAAACACTTTCAGTATGTAATTCTACCCTGAAAAGTATTCTTAAGCACCACAGAAGACTGCAGATCCAGTGTCTAAACCAGCTATCTTATTTGTTGATTCTAGAAGAAAAAAATTGGTTTTCTTCTTTAACAATTTCATGAACTCAAACCAGAACAAGATTAAGGTCCTGTTTTCACTCAATTCCCTATAATAATAATTGGGCACAGGAAATATTTGGAAGAGGGGGTGGTGATAAACTTAGGAAATATATTCAATTTAACATAACTGAAATGGTATAGTGATATTTTTATTCCTAATTCCTACTTCTACTTCTTCATTCCTAATTCCTATTATTTAGTTATTTCATTTAATAATTGATTAAAGACAGAGAACCTTAACATCTCAAACGTGAGCATCTATAATGAGAAACTATAAAATTGTGAACAAACAGCGGTAAGATGCAGCATGAAGGAAGACTGCAGAACTACGGGAAAGCAGAAATAAGAAGGAAGCAGAAAAGGATTCTAAATCTTTACCAAAAATGCTAAGTCTTAATTTCCCACCATAACCAAAATAGTTACACTCTTATCATTCCTTCTATCCTAACCAGTTTTAGCACGTTTGATTCTAAAGAGCTGAATCAGCGTTTATGTCCCCTCGGCAGCAGAGTTCCTGTTCTTCCTGCCTCCCTGTGCCTCTCTGGAGGCCCCTGAGCTTAGGGCACTGTCCTAACAGGTGGATTTTGGACAACCTTCCCCTCTGCAACTTGAATATTGTGATAAGAATTATCTTAGAAGAAAGAGAGAGGTGTGGGTTCAGTAAGGAACAGTTTATCTAGTTGCTCTGTTCCTTCTAAGTACTATGCAAGCTATTCATAGCAAAGATATCATACATTATAATAAGTAACACGAACAATATTCAGCACATTGTGCTTCTGTCAGTGCCAAGAAATGTTACTAAGTAGGCCAGGTTTGGTTTTTTCTTTTTTCTGTAACACGTATGCTGAAAGATTAAAAAGTTAATGAAAATTACTATAATAAATAAACTGCAAGCCAGAAGAAATGTAATTGAAAATGCAGGCACATCTAGACATCCAGCAGTGCATTCCACAGCCACAAATCAGAAGTGAAGGACAAGTCAATATACTGCAAAATGAATAGGGAAGTTGGGTAAATGCTGATTAAGGATTTGTTCTGTAACTTCAGTGTCATCCAAAAGCACAAAGAGCTCACATTTATTTTGCTGCTACCTTCATTCCTAAGGTAATACAAAACTCAGATAACTTTTCAATATAGCCAGAGAATATACAGAGAAATTAATTTTCTATAAAACTTCAATTGCATATTGAATAAACAGTATTTAAATAATCCATTTTAATTTACCAGCTACATTTGCTTGATGTAGTTAGTGACAAGATTTGAGTTTCTTTCTACTGTTGCAAGCGAAAAAATACCCTGAAAACTTTGGGAAGTTGATGTCCTGAATAAGAGGAGCTTAGACAAAGTGGGTCTGTGCCTCCATGTCTCTACCTCTTGTTCCCAACCCTTGCTTTTGTAGAAGCTCTAACATGTGCTGTGGCACAAAAAAGATGACAGTTTCTCTGAGATGGTAGGTGTCTATGGAGCAGAATGTCTAAGAAAGAGCAATAATACTGCCTTATCTCATTATTCTACTAAGTGTATGAAAAAACAAGGACTTGAATGTGAGAGGAAGCTGTCTGCTTAATAAAAGACAATTCAAAATAAAAGACTAGTAAGAAAATATTTAGCAAACAGTTTCACAGAAAAGAAGTCAATAAATTTTTCATCAAATTGGAACATCTGGGAAAAGCTGCATAAATCAGAGGTTATTGTTTTCGAGAAGAAAAGGAAATCTCTTCTTGAGTTATGGAGGTATCGGCAACATCTGTGAAATGTCTCCCTAGAACGTTAATATCGGTGAGAGGAAGGAGAGAGGGATAACAATTTCCATCTACAATAAGAGGAGAAGAAAAGGAAATTATGTTGGAATTGGTTTTCAGAAAAAAGCTAATTAAGTAGAGTGAACAGAAAAAGTTTACTAGTCTGAACACAGGTGAAGCTTCCTCCAGCAATAGCTGCGAACAACGTCCTCAGCTGTGCTTCCAGAAGTGTTTTTAGGTAACTAAACCACTGGATATTCGTAACGGTCTCTCTCCTCAGTCTTGAAGAACATAAATGGATTCTTAGGCAGATGGGTGAATAAAAATTGCTGTACTAAGTGCTTTGTTCTGAGGTTTTTATCATGCTGCTTAAAATACAAGCATGTGGCAATATGTCCTATTTACAAATTTAAAATATTCTAATGCCGAAAGAGTGAATTAGGCAACTATCTCCTAACACAGCTTTCTACCTGCTCTCTCCATAGAGACTCAAGTCAGTAAGATGGATATTTGACTTTAAGTTCCTCCACACACAGTCTGTAGCTAGAGCACTTGTCAACCGCATCTTCAACAAACAGGTTACCAGGAGCCAGAGTTTGTAAAGCTTCTGTCTACAAAGAATAACAAGACTGAGTAGTGCTCAGCACCTACTGTTTAGTCTTTTGAGATGCAGGAGTAAAAGCACGATGACTTCTAAAGCAGTAAAGGACCAGATAATTAAATAAATAAATAAAAGGAAACTAATATTGGTCACCTCTTTCAGTTAAGGTCCCCTCTTCCAGCCTCCTGGTGCTCGATGGAAAGAAGATAATTGGACCATAATGAAAAGGAAGAAGGGTACTTTTTTGGCTTTTAAAATAGGTTTGTTTTTATCAAGCACTGCAACACTAGAAAAGTATTTGTAGTACTGTGAAAGCAAAAAAAAAAGAAATTTGCAAACAGGTAATTTCCATTTTATCTTGTATTTTTAAAAAGTGCTTTAGAACAAAATTTGATTATGTGTTACTGAATGTACAGTCTTTCACAAGCCTAATATGACAGAGGAGTGGTGAAGTTTTGAGGAGTTTTTTAAGGCAGAAATTACAGCAGTAGCACATTGCAGTGAAAAGTTCAAACCACACTGGAAAGTACAGGAAAAATTATTCCCACCTTATCAATATTAGCATTTTGGACTGAAATGAGGCCGTTTTCATGTCATATTTCCTTTCCATTAAAGGCACTGCCCACTGCTGTTTGTGATGGGGTTTGTGTTTGGGTTTTTTCCTCCAGAAACTGGCAGTGAAACTAACCTAAAGACATTGTTATTTTCCTCATTTTGTGTTTAAAGTAATTATTAATAAGCTGCCCTGTACTACAGTCTTTCAGCCACCATTTTACGCTATTGCATCACATTGTAAATATCACTGTACCATCAGGCTGTATTAGCACATTCTCATCAAGTGATGTACGATCTACATTGCATTTTAGATCAATTTTAATATCTGGAAAGCCCAGAAGGGTTGCTCCCAGAGGCAGGATGACTGACCAATCAATTTGTTGACAGTGGTAGAGTGAACAAGCATTACTGGCTTTTAGTCCAACCACATGTGTTTGGGCAAGAGATATAGGATAATCAGTAGTTTTATCTGGGGATTAAGCTAGTCAGAAGATCCCCAAATTAGAGAAAGGCTAAAAAATGTGATGGGAACATCTGGACACCCAATTTGAGCATCTCCTGCTACAAACAGATGAATAATGTAAAGCAATTAAGTCAAGCATATAATGAGTCTCTGCCCAAACTAAATAGGGAGGAATGCAAATTGTTCTTCTGGATACACGTGCCTTGGTCACTATTGGGTGTGTGTGTTCCTTTACTAAAGCCTAGCTTTTCAAAAATGAAGAGGCTGTCAGTCAGGCCAATTTTACTATTTTATGAACTTCTTATGTGTGGCTACATACATTGGTATTTCTAGGCACCAAATGATGAAAATATAGCATGTTTGTGTGTTGTTTTTCCCTACAGGAGGTGATTGTTGCTCCAACCACACCAATGGTACAAACCGACCACAGCACTGACTCTCAGCTCCACAGGCAGGGCTGTGGGAGGGAGGGATGCTCCAATTCATTTGTTGTGTTTACATGAATTTGCTGTTCAGACAGAACATTCAAGACCTCTCTTAAAGGACTATAAGGCTTCCTCAGTCCTTGTTGTAATGAAATCTCAAATTAAACAAAGGGTTTAACAGTATTTTACGCTTGCAGAGTGCTATAGAAAAGTGCCTTGTAAGAGAACACGGCATTACTTTTTTGAAAATGAACTGTTTTTTAAGTTCAGAGAGGAAGCTGATGACAACCACATTAATTCACATATCTCAATTCCCACTCCATTTCCCTATATCTAAAAATATAATGTTTCCCTTTAAGAAAAAGACAATGGACATAGCATTCTTGACATTACTATGATTATGAAGAATCTGATATAACCCCAGCTGTGTATCACATTACATAGATAACAAGTCTAACTATTCACTTTAGAATTGAGAAAAAAACCTACAAGGTGGGTGTCTTAGAAGACACCCCCAGGTCTTACTGGTTGACCCTGTGTCAATAGACAGCACAAATCAGAGTTTATGAAATGCTGACTGTGAGGCCATTGCAACTAATCCTTTGTGACATGCAGAAGCAGACTTCCTTATGGATGATCATGTTGCTTAAATTTTACATATGTATGTATGTATACCTAATATATTTATATATAATATGTAGATACACCCTCACCTTTCCCCCTAAGTTGCCCAGCTGTTGATGGTAGACAGAAGTCCACTGGTCCACATTCTGGAGGTCTTCCTAGTATAAAAAGACCTCTTAAACATTTCAGTCAATTATCAAGCATAGTTATAGTTGTAATAATAGATGATCCCTTTACTGTCTGGGCTATTTACCTTTGTTGTCAGTAAGATCACAATCATATACTGTGTCTTTCTTATCATATGGCAGCTCTACTACATATGCACTTTCGATCTGTGGCTGCACAAGGACCCCTCAAAGAACTGCCATCTATTTACTATACATGCAAAGGATGGACTGAGCCAAGAAAGATGATGTCCATTGCAGCCACTAACACTGAAAACTAGTCATCTTTCTTTAAAAGTAATGTTAAAACTTCACTTCCTATAGCTTATGATCATACACAGTAGTTGAGTAAAACATAAGATCTTTCTTCTGACAGTACCAGTATTCAGAGAAAAGTACATGCTTGATGACTTGGTGCTGATAGTCTTATTCCGGTCCCTTCTAAGAGTGGATAATTTCATTAAGTGATTATTGCTTGCATACCCGATTAAGAAGAGAGAAAATATGGACCAACATGCTTTAAGGGCTTTATATGTGAAAAAGAAGATCTTGGAGTTAACATGAGATATGACAAGCAATTACTCTAACCAGACAATGACTAGAATTACGAGAGCATTAAAAAAGAAAAAAAGCCAATCTAAGCAGCAACATTTTCTATAGACACTATATTTTGTCAAAATGGAGCGAACTAATGACAAACATGCACCAATAATTTTGAAATATGAACCACCTTCTCTAAAACAAATGTAGGGAATTTAAAATTATGCAGTAAATCTAGCCCGGAACACCCTTCTTGAGATTAAATATGGGACCCTCTGAACCATAACCTAAGATCTGGGTGACTGAACAGAGACACGATCAATAATAGCTCCTTTTCCAGTAACTTGTAAGAACAATCCAGACAGCCAAGCTTTAGTAAAAACTGGGCAATAATAGGTCTGAAAGAACCAATTTAAAAAAATTTTTTTTTGTAAATGTAAACAAGATAACATTAGCATTATTCATGCCTGGAATTGTATCAGGTTATCTGCTCAAAAGGATATCTTAGAAGTCTATTAACTTCAGCAATACTTGCTAATTTCTCTAGAAGAGTAAAAAGAAAATTAAAATTAATTTTTTCTCCTCCTCTCTGCACTCACAACTTCCACCATCTCTTCCTTAATATTGTGTATCTCATAGTATTTCTGTCTTTCCAGTTGACTAATATGTCCCCTTACCAGATGCCTAGGGAACTGTTATTTACATCTATCTTACATAGCAGCTTTACAAAGGATCAATTTAATGAGGATATCATCTGCCAATTCAGATATAAAATATTTTTTCTTATTTATTTAGATACTCACCCAAGATGGTGCACACCAGTATCTATACGCAGAAAACCATAGATAATTTTAAATTTACTTCAGGAAACATAAGCTTTCTATCTGCTGCATTCTCTGTTTTCAGTAGCAAATCATGAAAAGAAAGGGCACAAGAACCATAAGAGAACTACTGCAATTCATAAAGAAAACTATGTCCTATGATGGTAAGTATCACAGAGAGAGGCTATACAACATATAAATTAGATAATTATGGATTAAGCAATCCCTTGGGAGATTCTCTCTTGCCCTAGAAAACGTATAACAAGCTCCTTAGATAGAAGGCAATAGCTATTAAGTATGTGAGGGAGAAATAGGACTGCAAAGATAAACAAACAAACAAAAGAACATACAGCAAGAGAAAAATCTTAATTTATACTCTAAAGATGTAAGCTCTCACTTTTGGTAGTATTTTAATACACTTACTGGTACAGTTTTCACTGACTAAATCTGCTGTCATCTGTTGGCTAAAGAGTGCATGTCAAATATCAAAAAGTGCAATACCAAATAAACACAGGCTGCTTCTTAAGGTGACAGTAGGGAGATACAAAACACTGCAGCTACTACCAGAAATGTAATTTTCTGTTGTTGTTTCTTACATCAATTTAATAAACCCAGGTGTCCTGGACACCAGACGTACAATAATCTCATAAATCCTAATTCACAGCCATACCATCTGTCGAAATATTTTTATGTCTCCTAATAGATATGCTACATAATTGCTCTCACAGCAGGACAAAAATACATGGTCGCACTGATTTGCTTTACAATGGAATAGTTCATTATCAAAAATAACCCCACCACGTTACTAGGGTTTCCAGCACTCTTCATATATCAAAACTACGTTTCCATTTCTATAACCTTAATTGCAATGAAAGCAGATAAGGATTGAATTATCTGGAAATTGTAGTATAGTAATGGAAAACTCACGAGGATGAAAAAAAAAAAAAACCGTAATATCTCTTTCTATTATGATGGTGTTGCAGTTAAAATTAGAAGCTTTGCATTTTACAGTCACAAAGAGTCTAATTTAAGTTCTCAGCCCTGCAGAGTGCTGAACATTTGGCCCCAGTCCAGAAAAGCACTTATATGTGTGTATGACTTTAGTTCATGAGCCTGAAGCAACTTTAGCAGGATCATAATATGCTTGATTAGGCCCTGAGCATTCACTACTCTGCTGGACAACACATCTCCCTCAGTCTGACGCAGCATCAGGACATGACCCTCCCAAACCCTCCATTGGTACTTGCAGAGATAGAGAGGATACTCCACATGGGTCTGTTCCAAGCAGGAGCTTCTGTTCCCATTCTCTGCAGCAGAGATGAAAAGTTTGGACTAAAGCTAGCCTTTAAGAACACTCTTCCTCCAACAAGTTTCTAAATATCTGCAGTTCCTCAAACATGCATGCAATATCCAAACCTCTTAAAATAATGCAGACTGAAGGTACGGCGGTTGTTACAAGATGTTGCTAGTTGCAGCAAGATGATCTTGTGTAATCATTTATTGTGCATTAATTTAATATTTATACAAGACTATGCAAAATCCAATAGTACCTAAGTAAATGGTAAATTCCAAAGATGACAACATTTACCAAGAAGTACTCCAGAAGATACTTTCTTCAAAAAATCAGACTCAACCTCATTTCCCTTTTGAATAAGGAAGTGACCCATGAACAAAGTATTACTTCATTCTTCTTTAAATCACATTTCTAAAAGCACTTTCCAAGTTCCATGGAGTCTACACCAAATAAGATGTAAAACTGTTTATATTTGAAGATAAAAGCAAGTTTCCAGCAATGGAAAGATGCAGTTGAAGAACTAAACGCTCTTCTGTTCACTCTGCATGACATGTATCTGATACTACTTTGCAATCTAACAAATACCTTTTAACATACTGTACTACGTTTATGAAGTATTCTTGTTTTAATGCTAACAATTTATTATTTCAATTAATGTTCTATGCCTCAATGACCTATTGAATATGTAACACAATACTTTTCCAGTTTTTCTAAATTGGTAGAGTTCTCCTACAAATTTAGAAAAATATACTCATCACTGTAAATAGGAATATTGCTTTCCTAGTGGCCAGAATTACCCATGTCATTCCATGATTCTCAGTTACTCTATCTAATTTGAGAAACTGAGAACTCCATTGAGTAAACATGAAGTCCAAATACTGAAATCTAGACTGGAATTAATAACTCAGACACTACCAAATCTTAATTTAACTGATGTTGTCCGCAAGCAAGTTCAAACGAGTACTTTTGTGACATATAACCTTTCTATTAAAAGACTTAAAATAAATCTTATTTTCACTATAACATCTGCTATTTTCTTTTGAAAACTTTGATTCTTTCCTCTCACTTATAAACACTTAAAATCTACACAACTTCCTATTTTACTGACATTCCACAGAATTGAACAAACCACTGATGCTACAGTAACTGGCAGTTCACAATACCTATTGAGAACATCACATTAAGGGGAAACCAGGTAACCACAATTTCAGCACATTAAGACTGCCTCAAAACTGCAGGACTTCAGTTACAAATACCCTGGCTCAGATGTGCATGGATCTAGAAGTCAGACTAAAATTGTGCGATTAATTGTAACTAATTCATATTTCCACATTATCAGAAGACAAACGACTCATTACTTATGATGAATTAAAGACTTCTGTATCGGACACAGATTTTAATTTGAAATTTAAAAAGAAGACTACAGAGCACACATACATGTTGACCACTCTTAAAGATGCAACATTATCACACACACATCTGATATACCAAGTGTCTTAGCAATAATAATTATTAAAATGGTATTGAAAGAGAGAGAACAGACAGAGACCAGTTAGTTCCAAAGGTTAGATATGGAAGTATAGAGGTTAAGTGAAAAAGCCTACACAAAAGCACAAAAAGCCGAAGCCAAGTGTCTCACAGTTATCTTGCAAATATCTAAAACTACATGGCAATGGAAAACAGGCTCATACTCATTGCAAAACTTTTCAGAGAAGGCGGAGAATAAAATATGTGTACATATACGCAGAAATATTCTGAAAAGCCCTCTTGGTACACATGGATTAAATATTAAATGAACTAGATGAAGAAAAAGAAGTCCGAATTTACAGCAACATGGTACTGAAACAGAAAGCACCATACAATACAGTCTATTATACTCACACATTTACAACATGTAACTTAGAATGGTAGCTGTGGAAATAAAGGACTTACGTAAATGTTTTGACATTTTCCATCACTACTCACCATGCTAATGCTTCTATGCAAGTCATTAACGTTCTAGCTACAGCTTCATGCTCACACATCTTAAGTAGACAAATAGTACACTCGGCAACACCATCCAGCCCAGCCTTCTTACTATTCTTTTCAGACCAGTATCAGTGGTCTTGATAATATTGACATCTACTTACTAGCAATACTTCTTTTATGATAGATGACAAGAAGGCTGAGTAGGCACTCAGCCTATGGAGATGTGAGTATGTTGAAACCCTCTCTTGCAGGATATTCATGGTTCTTAAATGAGCTGCTATGGAAGTTTCATCATGTTTGTGTATGGAATATATCTCCTACCTGTGGAGGTTGGTTGTACATAGGTCTGGTCTCCGGAAATGAAGTTTTTATCCTTTGACTCTCTACTTTGATCATCAATTGGGTCACCTAGCAAAGTAAAAAAAATACTTATTAAATCACCAAAATCCTTCATAATTTATATAGAATAGAAAAACTCTTGAGTCATCCTAAAAGCAAATTATACAATTCCTTGGGAAGGGGGGAACTCTGTTGCCACATTTATATTTTATAATTTTGAACATGAGGAGAGAAAAACATTGAGAACTATTCTGCAAAACCTGGGAATAAATGTGTCAGTTTGTTAAAGGGAAAATTCAGAGGAAAAGAAAGGGAGGAAGAAAAAAAAGCAGGGCCCCTATTTTGTACACTTTACAACCATTGAGTCTAATACTGGCAAAGTGTCAAAACAAAGGAAACAGCAGTACAAGTGAGTATCTGGTGCGAAGGCCATACCAGGTGCACACGTGTCACACCCCAACCTTGTCAGGCTATGACAATATGTGCACTGTTACTCTATCCTCACTTGTAGCCTCACTTCCATACAGAGTATATCTGTGCACAGGTGCTGAAAGAGAGGCGCAGCATACTGAGAGAAACTACCTGGTTTTGACTGTACTGAGGACAATGACTACTTGGCAGGCTGGGCACTAACCTCCTCCCACGCATAGATGTGCTACCTCTGCCCAGAACTTTACTGAGGAGACATGATTTGGTTTATCCTAAAAGCTGCAGCTGTTACCATCTAGATGGCAATCACAGAATAAACTAGATAAAGAACATTTAAATTATTTAAGACAGAAGGCACATTATAATTTTATTAAAAAGGTAGATGTAGCAAACAAACAAAAAAAAAACCCCCAAATGCCAGCATTTGCTTCTCAGCTACTGTAAAACAAATATCCACCTAGTCTATCTTCTCCAATCTTCTTTGTGTTGGGAGGGTGCACAGAAGTTATAAAGATTTTGGGGATTATCTCCTGCTGTTACTGCTACTCAGTAAATAGTTTGTAAGAGGAGACAACTTAGAAAGGTGGAAGATTTAGTCACATAATACTCTTTATTTTTATTTGAACTGATACTGCTTACTGTAATGGAGTATTTTGAAAGTTTGTACCCTTAAAGAGTCCTGCAGCAACACTTCTAAATGACAGGGTTCAAGTTACTGTAGTTTAAACGCCTTTGCTAAGCCTTGTGTTTTTGGCTGTCCTGTTCCATTTTCTCCAGAGGTTTAGTTAGAGCCAGTGCACCTGGCAGAAGCAGTTGGAACAGCAGCCAGTTCTGCCCATGCCCAGTTTGGCCCAGAAGCCATTACGGCCAGGTCCACACATGCTTGCTCCATGCTGTCATTGGCCCCCAAGGACTGACATTGTACTCAGGTCCCCTGAGTACAATGCAATATTTGGTAAATTATCTTATGAGAACAAGCAGTATATTTAGTCATTGGCATCCTTTTTAATATCCAAGTGTTATTCCTAACAGTGTACTTTGAGAATCATCGATAAATTATCTTGTTATAGGTCATTAATACCTATTAATTCATTAATGTCTCCACTTCTCAAGATCTTTCTGGAGTTGAAAATGCTTCTCAGTAAACTAGTAATTCTCTACATAAAATACTCCAAAGCACTTGTATTACATCGTATCTTAAAAAAGGAGGGGGAGGGAAAGCCAAAGGAGATGGGAAGTCAGTTAATCTTCAATTCCACCCTCAATACTGTGAAAAACAAAATTTGTAAACACCTGTAAGATAATGAGGTAAGAGCCATGAAAATAACACTAGGTCAAAACCATTCGTTCAGCATTTGTAATAAGAGCCTGCAAAGAAAAAATGTTGGAGGTCTTATAATGTACTTGGCAATGAAAGATTGGAAAAACTTGGTGAGGCATGAAAATGGTTAAAAGATATATAAAGAGGACAGTAAAACATATTTTTGGTATGTTTGCTGTGTTATGAGAGGGCAAACAAGTTTAAAACTGTACCAAATTTAGGCTAGATCAGTTTCTCCAGGAGTAAGGCTACTTAAGCACTTGAAACAACTTGAGAAGTTGGTCTCTAGTGGTCCACCTGCAAGAGATTTCAGAGGTAGGTTGAAGAAACATCTGTCATGTATGGTTTCAATCCTGCCAAGATAAGGAAGACAAATGACCTTTTGTTCCCCTTCCCATCCTTCCATGAAGGATGCAGGAGGAAAGGCTCCACAGGATACCCCTCCCTAAAATCGGGATTTGTCAAGGGTATTTATGCTGGCTGCATGGAGGCTTATGCAGATGCAAGTAGACTGCAGCGAGCTGGACAAAGACTCATCAGTGTGTAAAAGAGCCGCACAGCCAGACAGTAGCAAAAGGGACAGCTAACTGAAGTCAGTGAGATGACTCATATTGGGTAAGTTTGGTGTATGCTAAACGTACTGGAAAGAGTTACACTGGAGATTTAGAAACACAGGAACCAACTTTTTATTCCTTGTCTTTACATACTGTTCCCAAGAAATCATTTGGAAGTTTCTATATGCAAAGAACAAAGACCGAATTCATGTGTGCAAATGCTATCCAGAACATACTTTTCCTGTGATTAGTTTCCTTAGAATGAAAACAGAAATCTTTGTCTGAAATCAGGACCAAAAGGTCAAAAACATAAAAATGTTCATAGGAAAGGAAGAATAAGAACAGCTCATTTGGAGAGAAATTAAGGTTTTTGACTTAGAACTTTGACATCCAATTCCCAGAGGTCATAAGTTCTTAAGGAGGCAAAACATAGCAGTATCTATAGTATTTCACAACTCAAGCTGCCTTGTAACCTGACCTTAATGCAGAGCTCTTCTTTGCTAAAAAACAAAAAAACAAAACCCAAAAAAAACCCCAGCACCTTGCCAAATTTTCAGGCATATGGTTCTGCAAGGATAAACCATGAGTCTTTGTATAGACTTTTATTATTTGAGTTAATGGAGTTAAAACAGTTATAGGCAGCTGCACACGAAGTTGCTAAAGATGTCCACTAGGATAGAATCGTTTTCCAGATAAATCGTTATTTTTTGTGCACTTCTTTCAACCAGTTCCTATCTCAAATATCCAAGCAGATAGCAATCCTTATTTCTACTAGCCCAAATGATGATTAAATCTCACATACCTCCCCAGCTCCACCAGTTCCCACCTTATCAAGCTTGCCATAGTTGACCCACTTGTTTACCTATCCACAAATTTTTTTTTGTTCAGCTTGCCTTGGTTTCCCAAAGACCTAAATTCTAGGTCATAGTTTCCCCTCCCCTTTCAGATGCTTCCCTTGATCTGGCTTTTCTCTTCTCCACTTCAACCCTGCAAACTCCTCTTCCCATCTACCTTCATGTTAGGAAGGTGGATGAGGATAAACACTGAATAGACAGACATATCACGAGAGCACAGATCTTTGGGAGGCAGGAAGTAATGTGGGTTCTTTTGAGCACTTTACATGTTCTGGTTGATAGTTTTTGACTGGGGGAAAAAAACAAACAACCAAACCACCCTTTCCCCCCAAACACCCTGAAAAAACCCCAAAGACAAGTAATTCTCCTTACACAATCCTGATGTAAATTGGTATATAATTACAATTTTGCCAAACTAAGCAACTGAAATCTGGCTCTGAAAAAAATCATAAACACTTGACCTTTAGTAGGAAGGGCTACCTACCACGATGCCCCAAAAAGTATTTATCAGAACTGAACTGCAAATATGGTCATAGATTAGGCCAGAGGGACCACTGTAATCATCTAGCCTAATCTTCTGTATAAATATAGGCCATAAGATTTCTTGAATTAATTTGTTTGAACTACAGCAAGTTTAAAGCTGTATTTTAATTAAGAAATAACAGACAAAATTATTCATTTACAAAACAATTAGATTCTGGCTCATATACCCCTTGGTTTAAAGCATTATGCAAAGTTCTAGACATAAAACTGCTATGAAAAGAAAAATCTTAAGTCATCTATCTAAAAATGTCATATACTATTAGACACTGTAAGAATTATAAATGAAGATGCTCTGTGCAGTGTAATATGGTTTAAACATCAGAAACATAATCTCTAATATGCAGGACATTACTAGGAAAATTTATCAGGAAAAAATTATCATGTTATTGCTGTAAAATATTCCTTTACTTATCAATGGAAAAGTATTTTCAAGTTTGAAAAGACAGTGGTAAGACATACTTATCCTACTGTCCAGAAGAGCCCTTATTTCAAATCGTCAGTCTTGGGAAGCTGTTTTTAAGTTATATTAAGCCTCTTCAGGCACTGAAAAGTCAGACATAGTTTCTCCTTTCATTGAACTGATGCTGGATTTACACCAACATTCTCTGAGTTCCACTGGTATCTTCTTTTTCCAGGAACTGCAGCCAGGTGTTGCACAGGAAAGAAATACCCAGTCCAGTCTTCAGTTTGTACTATATACATTCCCCTCAGACCTCAGAATTCTTTGTTTCTTCAGAATCTGCATTCAGCTGCCTATCTAGACCTCAGAGAACTCTCGTATAGAAAAGTTCAACCACAAGCTTGGCTTCTACTCAACAAGGAAGTGGTGTTTCTATTTATACTCTTTCCTCTTCCAGCATTTTGTTGTCTTCAGGCATTTAAAAGTCTAGCCCACCCTCGGTTTAAAAAATTAAAAAACAATTGTAAATATATTTTAGAATCTTCTCTAACTAACTTTAGAATCTTTTGCCACTTGTCCTGGTCTGTGCAAGAATCCTGTGAGACAGCGAGGCATGTGCAACACAGCAAGCAGTAACTAGCTACCAAATACATGGATTTTCAAATGTCCACCTTCACTTCCAAAGGAAGACAGCTATTCTCCATTATACTTTAGTATAGTCATTATCTTCTTATTCTGCATAGAAATGGCAGAACAAAGAGTATTTCGCTTCTACCCAGAAGCAAAAAGACAAAAAGTTTAAGAGAGGATTAGTAGGATCGGAAAACAGGAGAGGCTAACTCTGTGGAAGCATTAAGGTTTTATTGCATCTTCTTGCCCCTCTTTCTTACTCATAAATCTTCCTCTCTCCCCCTGAGGTAAGGAAGAAAGACGGGCCAGATGCACCAATTTTAACTCACCCTGCTCCAGAATAAACTAACAGAACTTCAGGCTTCAGTCCATCTATTGTGGCAGGGAGGTATTTAAGAAGCACTGTAATCTCCTCCGCCCTCTGAATGTCTGAGTCTCAGGAGTCCCTGCGATCACACTTCCATGTAAAGGGGTTTGATAGTATCACTTTTCCGAGTCCTGCTCTTCTCTCAGCCTCATTTAAATAGCCTCCAGCTCCTGCAGCAGAGATGAAATGTGTTTCTGCTCAGTCTTTCCCCAGCTCTGCTTGTTTCTCCAGCACCCACTACCAGGGTCTCACAGCTTCCATTTACTTCCAGCACCACTACAAGCTTGTTAGTAAAAGGTTATTTTCCGTTCTTTGCGTGTAGAGCAGACAGGCAATCAGCAACGGATGTCAAGTGGCTGCCATTCTCTTTACTGCCATTTCCATCCTCAAGCCTCATCTGTCACCCTGGATCCTTTCAAGCTACATTTAGTACCAAAGAGAGTGCTGAGCTGCCAATCCAGAACATCAGTCAATTGTTACCAGCCAGTTCCTAAACAATGAGTGTGCTGGGGACTGCAGTAAGGTGGTACCAGGCAACACTGATGGCAATATTCAGAACACAAAATTGTGCTGATTTTATGGGATCAAGACAATTAACAGATGACAGAGGGAAGAATGACTTGGCAGTGCTGGGTTAATGGTTGGACTTGATGATCTTAAAGGTCTCTTCCAACTAAAATGATTCTGTGATTCCAAGAACTTTAGAAATCTTTGCTAATGAGCATAGAAACACAAAATGGTTTGGGTTGGAAAGGATCTTTAAAGATCCTGAATGGATTGAACACAATTATAGCAAAATATAGTAAACTGTAGGCAATTTGACAGTTCCCATTGGTGAGTAACAGACCACTCAATGATCCATCTGAATCAAATAAGGCACTGGCCAGCTGCCATCCTCTTCAGTGGGAGAGATGGGACATTGATGAATAGGTATTTCTTCTGTTAGAAGTGGAACTACCATTCTGTCTAGCCTGAGTGCTATAAAACCTACATTAATCCTCATTAGCTTCCACGTGCACATGGCCAAGACATAATAGCCTTATAAGAGTACGTATAGTTGGCAAAACAATGAAGTCATCCTAGTTTCAGGTCACCTCATTCTGGTTTCATATTAAAGCTTTTTGTATCAACAGCAGTTTCATTTCAACAAGCTAATAATACCCCCTAAAAATCCAATGTATCAGCAAAAAGATTCTCCACAGCTGCAACTTTCAGCAAAACAAGAGTTTAAGAGTTTATGCTGCTTAAGGGAGAATGAGAAGGAAGCCTGTGCAAGCCCAGGCTAAGGCAGAGGTCTGTGGTAGGCTAAGCTGGCACATGGTAAGTCTTTGGCAGCCTTAAACTGCATTTCAACAGTATTTTACAGCTAGGTAGTAAGGGGTCCTACAAAGAAATCTTTGATCGGGATTAGAACTTACCATTGTCTTCTCTAATTATCTGGGCGAACCATGAGAAAAATCTATACAAACCCTGCAGAGTGAGAACCCTGAAAAACTGATTTATTCAAACTTGTAAAAGGGAGGGGGGAAACTGTAACACAGTAAACGGTATCCTGAATGCTTTTGCATTTACAGGCACGAAGCAAGAAGATTCAGTCCTCTCCCAATTAAGCGGAGTAGCAAATCCAACTACAGCACATGCCACTGAAGATGATGGGAGCGGCACCCAGTTTCATTTTGGTATCCAGCATTCTACAGGTGATATTAATGTAGCATCTCCACTTTCCTAATCAATTCTGTCATGGTCTTCTCTATCCACATCCCACTATCAAGATCACAGCAAAAACACAGATTAAAACCTGCCCTACAGAAACTTTTTTTTTTCCCCAGCAAAAACTTCTAGGAAGATGGCAACAGAAAAACAATATGAGACAATTAGAGGCTCCTATAGTTTCAGCATCCCGACATCTACATACTTTTAAGTTTGCAAAAAGATTTTTATTTCTGTGCTTTTTTGAATATACAACTTCTTAAAACTTTGACTTCTTTCAAAGCTTTCCTGGATCCTAGAACAATGGACCCTTAGAGTTTAAATCCAACTCCACTTCCAATCACTTCACCGAGGCTCAATTATTCCAACTCCCCCAACCCCTATCTACATGGCTTACTTTGAAGAGGTGCCCAACTCTTTCAGAAAGCTGAGGAATCAAAAGCCAAAGTTTCATGGCGGCTGTGGAATTAATTCAAGCTGGCTCATTCATCCATGAGCCAGGAACCCCTATGATGAAATGTTATTGTACTTTGGTTTTAACTTATGATACTTTCTTGTCAAGTATAAAATAATGCAGAGGATCAATCTCATTCTGATTTACTAGTGTGATGCAAGTACTTTCTCCTCCATTATATGTGCAAATGAGCCTTTCTAGGTAGCCCACTGAACCACCTCACCACAGCATATCTTTCTGAGTTTTATTTTTCTGAGTAGATCTCACTTCCAGTTTGCTATTTGGAAATCTTCTTCTAGAGTTCATTACCCTCGAAGCTGCTGCTACTTTCTTACCTAGTTTTGCTATCTGAAAGAGCAGGCAATATGACTTATCAGCTACCCAACACATCCTTAGTACTGAAGCAACCAACATAGTACAGATCCAAGTAAGGACTTATGACATGTTCCATCATTTTATAAGAAAGAAGTCAAAACCAAAAGCTACACAAGAGAAGTGTATGTCCTTTAAGTCTTCTGACCCAACAATCGTGCTTATCTGGGCGTGTGCCTCAGGGATAACCTCAAAACTATTCACTACTCTTCCCTTGTTCAACTGATACTGTTCTGTGGATAAGCCTCCCAGCATATCTATTATATGTTAGCATTTATCATGAACATTGTCCCTAAAAAAAAAAAAAAAAAAAAAAAAAAATATGCAAAACTGCCTGGAAAGCATAGATTAGATGCCATAGGCCAGTCTCTGCCTGCAGTTCCTGACATTCCTAGAGAACCTCTAAATCTTCCTGTCATTCACTTTATCTGTCAGTTAAGCCCCTCCTCTTCACATCAAAACAAATGCAACCTTCCAAGCCCAAGGGAATCATAGTTTTCTGGGGAAGTAAACCATTGAATCTACTTTTTTGAAACAGAAAAGTTTTATAAACTGATTAACTTTTTTTTTTTTTTTTTTTTTAAGATTTATTCTTTCCATAATCACTGAGTGTTACCTTATTGTCATGGTCATCCAGACCAGCTCAATCATCTCACAGAATAAGTATGCTGTTTAAAGGTTAATAGTAAAACAAGAAGTCCCTTAAATTTTTAGATGTTTGGAGAAGTTAGTTTATATAATCTCTTTCCTTTCCACTTCACTCTCCAATCTGCTTCCCGGGCAGGGAAAGATGTCTACCCTCAGCATAATCCAGCTTTGCTATATGGATGGACTGGTATGCAACAAGTGCAAAAGAAGCAGCAGTTTGCAAGCTAGATTTTCTTCATGGTTACAGTCTCCCACTAGATCCTTTTTGCTTTTCCAAGAGAGAGATATAAAGACAATAATATTTGCTTTTATTTGTTCTATTTCTCTTGCCTAACTTTATCTTACCTTTGATGAGAACATGACAGTCATGATCTTCACAACCCTTCCTGCATTTTCTTATTCTGCTTGGAAGGACAATAAAAAGTTTAATCTCAGAACAATAAGTGTCTTTACTTCTTCAGTTCCTGATGAGTGGTAATAGTTTTTGGGGAAATGTTAGTAACAGCAACAGACTCAGCTGAAGACAATAGTACAGCTCACACCAGTACTGCTGGCAAGCAACCTCCCCTTAAACACATTTTAGCTGCATCATTTTCTTGTCACTAGTTAGACCAATCTATAAAACCTATCTCAGATTACAGTCCAGGTGTGGTTCAAAAGGTAAATATTTCATTCAACTTTTCAAACATTCAAGTTTTTTTTTCAAATTTTTTCCCAAATATTCAACCTCTCCCTATGAAATAAAGATTGCACTGGCCTTACTTAACAATGAGATGAGGACTCCCCTCCTTCTGTTTTATTTGTGATGTGGTTCTAGAGGCAATCCTGTTCAGAATGAAAACCACACATTGAAGTCCACTTTGATGAGGACAGAGATTTTCCTAGCACTTAAAAAAATGCAGTGGGGTCTGCCTGGCCAGTCTCTTGGTTACACTACGTAACTTGCACATCAGTAGGTCCAGCACACATTAAAACGATTTGCCTGTCAAAAACTGAGGTGCTGATAGCCTAATATTTGCATATGAAGCTTGCTACATAAATGCAAATTATGTTAGAAAACAAATAACGCAAATTTAAACTGGCTTCCTAAGGAATTAGATTTACATGACCAATCTTCTGTCCCTGATAATGCATGAACACATTATCAAATGTGGTTGAAACTGGCACAGAGATAGAATACTTGGAGATGTTTACAGAATATAATCTGCAGCTGGGTAGTAAACAGAGACCAAGAGTAATGTCCCCGCTGAAGGAAAAATCCACTGCTCTCTGTTCCTTCTGGCCTGCTAGCAGGCCAATGGACAAATATTGCTGTGGTTGGTCCCTGGGAATTAAGGCAACGGAAGCCACTATAACAACACAGGGAAATAGCCAGGGCTATTGTAACTCGGTGAAAGGACTAGGAGATCCTCAAACAGGTCCTTGAGAAACTGAACTTCATAATTTCTCCTATTCCAGGGAATGCCGTGTTTTATTCTACCTTGATAGCATTTCAACTATGTTTAAACAAGAAATATTTTTTTACAAAATGAAGAAGAGGTGAAAATCCCACAGAAAAATTTTTAAATCAATCACTCCTCCCATATTATGGCCACTTACATCTTTGTCCCACTAGCTGCTGTGGGATGCACTGTGATAAGCAGATGATCAACCTCATCCCAAGAACTAGCCTTCATGTGTGAGCAGCTGCCTACAACATTCACATTAGTAATTAAGAATTTGTTTTGTCACATCTTCTAGAACCTCTGAAAGTTAATACTTCATGGGAGAAGAATTAATGCATAGGACAGAACACTCATGTAAGGCAACCTTCATGCAACATAATTGTAAGAAATCTTCTCCAAAGTAATAATCAAAGTGCTACCATCCTCTCAGAGGCATGGAAGCCATCAACTCAATTCTGAAACAAAGTTAAGCAGAATTAATTTGAAAAATGAACACCACTGAGGTACATAGATACAATGATACACACCTTGTATGTGTCTGTGACACACAGGCAACAATACACCTGATGCAGAAAGTTACATCACAATATGTAAGCTTCTGTCAGAAGGCTTACAAATAGTGCAGCTCAAAAAGCTTCCCTCCCTGCATTTTTCTGAAAGTTATTTTCTAGATGGCAGCCTGGCAATCTTATGTCACTGTGCCTATATAATGTCAAGTCTGAGCAGAAAACCTTATGGTACATAGACTGCTGCTTTTGCATTTCTGACACATGGTTGCAGAGCATTTCTGAACACAGCACACTTTGTTTTCCTATAAAAAGAAGTATAAACTCTCTGTTTGGATTTTGTGTAGTAACAAGCACAAGTTTATAAACATACCTAAAATTGTTACACAAAGGTTCTGAATATTAAAAAGAAAAAAAACCTACACTCAAAAGCAGTCTCAACAAACTATTCAATAAAACAAACAAACAAAAAAATCTCTGCTTCTGTAACTTCTTGAAATATTAGTTTTGATTTACGCTGTTAATTCCATTGTACTACTACGTCACACTTAGGAAAGAGATCTAAATCCCAAAACCAACCAACCAACCAAAACAGGTTGAGAAGTAGGCAGCCTCCTCACAAAACATAAATCCATTTAATCTGTCCACAGAAATAGCAAAAAACCAGCATGGCAGCTAATCTTTGGATCAGACCTCTCTCATCAACAGCCAGCTCCACACAGATGATTAAAGGACTACATAATTTTACTTATTTATTTTTTAGAGCACATAAGTCAATAATGTGGATTAACTAGGATTAAAGTGTTATTTTCCACTT
Source organism: Bucorvus abyssinicus (assembly GCA_009769605.1). NCBI lineage: Eukaryota > Metazoa > Chordata > Aves > Bucerotiformes > Bucorvidae > Bucorvus > Bucorvus abyssinicus. The sequence continues at coordinate 27,677,270 of CM020028.1, read as the reverse complement.
ACTTTTGTGCTTTAAGCTGGTTTAATATTTCTAGGAACTTAATTTTGAAGCCAGCTTTCTAGAAGAAACTACGCTATGAAACTTCTGGTTTAATTTGACTTGTGTGGAAACAACATGGAGATCTGTTAGGAAAAACATGGAAGTATCAGCACAACAAAGCACTAGCAGAATTCTTTAAAAGCGTCTGAAGAGCAGGGTAGAAGATACTGAATGAGAACTTCTGAACAGAGGAAGTTAGTTTACAAAGCCTAAAAAAGCCCCACCATATTAAAATATCCATTCACAAAGATACAAAGACAACGGATATAAAAGTCCAGCTGATAGGATTTTGACTGTGTCATTCAATAAAATGTCCAAACATTTGTGAGTACGCCAAGAAGTGACATTCACACTGCCCACAAAGCAAGCGAAAAAAGAAAAATTGTGCAGTACTTGAATAATTACTTTAAAAAAAATTGTCATTTGACTTTATAGTCTATTCTTCTCATACATGGAGAAAATGAAGAACGGTCACAGTCAGCTGTCACTTTTATCATTAGCTGTTAATGGTGTGGAACTTTCAGAGGGCTACAATCACTTATACCAAGTTATGCCTACACTGTAATCAGTCCCTTCCCTAAACTCTGCACAGAAATGGCATTTTCCAGCTGAAACCAAAACATTTTGATTTGTCAAAAAAACAACAATGAAACACCCATGTAGGATCACGCAAGACCACAAAGGCAGACAGGCAGTTTTCTAAAAAGAGCATTTCTTGTTTCCTGAGATGGCAACCACCCACTTCCTCAGAGTTTCAAACTGCAGACAGGGTTTCAAGGGGACTCCAGGCTTATGGGTACTCAAGATCCACGATGATGTGTCAGCTACATTAACAAGGGCTACCAGATCTTCTATGAAAAACTTCCTGATGTTCAAACGTGAAGGATCACTCTTTGTCTCAAACTTAGAATAGAACAAGTATTTGTTTCAAAACACAATGCACCAAAAGCAGACAAGGCCACCCTACAAAGCAAACTGCGCACACCTGGTAACTCCCTTCTGGCTACTATTTGGAGAACTGTCAGTCAGCCTGTAGTGTGAACATTATTACCTAAGGGTGAGTTTTCACAATGTGGCTGAGTCAGGCTAACAGCTCGGTGCTGCCAAAAGGAACAGCTCTGCCTCTTTCCTCAGCCCTAGTGTTTCCGCTGTTTCCTTTGTGGTGGCTCCCAGAGTCTCCTCAGGTCTTGCTACCCACATGAGGGCACTGAACTGGTTAAAAAAGATAAATACATACTGCCTTTCTTGCTGGGTTAGTTTTCTGCCAGTTTAGTGAGCCAAACCAGAGACATCAAATGAGCTGGCAGAGCTGGCACAAGGGTGATGAAAGTAATCCTGCTTCCAGGAGCAAGAAGCAGGATGACCCGTTCTTCAGACAGTTGAGTGGCCCAGGTGTCCTGCAGAATCACACCTTATCATAGCACAAGTCTTGCTTTCCATCATGAAAAAACAGAAGGCGGTATTTCGGGTCTAAATGTAGTCACCACTCTAGATATTACACAAATCAACATGGAAAGTTTCAAACATGTTCTAGCACTCACATATCAAAAACATGATGACACTCTTAAACATACCAAAAAACCCAAGTAATTTATTATATTAGGAAATGGCCCTTTTTGTTATTATCAGTAGGCTGTAGGAAACTAGAGATTAACATGTACTTTTAGTTTTCTTACTTTTCTTCCTAAGGGGTCAACAGTGCAACTAGCTTTCTGTCTTTTGCTTTCTCCTCATGAGAAACTTGTATTCATTTTTACTTCGTCAGCCCCAGAGAATCGGACAAGTGAATGCCCACTACACAAGGCTGAATTGCTCTGTTCAAAGGAGCCTTCTCTGGAAGCAAACAACAATGACATTTCTTTCAGGACTTCTGTAAATGGGCTTTAAGAATTACTACAGGCAAAGTAATTTTATCAAAAATCTATAATCTTACTTGGTCAATGCAAAGAATCCATCCAAGTATTTAATTTTTTGTGGGTATGGCAGTAAAAAAGTAGGTAAGGTCATGTAATTTTTATTAATTCTGTTTAAGATGCACTTACCTGAATGCTGAACATGAGGAATTCTGTGAAGATGAGACTCAAAACAGTTATACTGATACTCTTTCCCATTTCTAGCCATGCTCCTTACCACCTCCATTTTTAACTTTGTACTCAAGAAAAAAGCCCAGACCAATGTCACCCTGCTCTCTCCCTATAAAACAAGCCAACAAATCAATCCATCCCATGCACAAAGGGCTCTGTTACCAGATACCTATTCAACTGGTTGAAAATTGGCAGATGAAATTCTAGGTCACAATGACCTAAACTCCTGTATCTGATAGGCAGCTGCTATGGTAGACTAGTGATTTTCACAAAACAAGAGAGAATTCAGTTTCCATGACCCAGTTACTACTTTACATGTGCTCTACTCAGGAACATGTCCGATATTCAGAACCCAAAATCCTCACATAGTAACGTGCCCACAATCATTATGCAGCCTGATAAACAAACAAACAAACAAACAGAAGGAAAAAAAATCCAGGGCCGTGAACACAAAATGACACCCCTTTCTCCCCTAGAGACTCAGCCTGTCTGGAAGACAACTGGTTTTGTATCTCCTTTGAGAAGCGGTGAGGATGACAGACTTAGTGCCTAGCATTTTACACACATGAGCACTGCAGCAGGGCAGATACCGTACATGACCGCCGTCAAACCAACTCAGTGCTGTCAAAATGCACGGACCCGTCTTTTCTCTCCACTTTGAGCTGTTTGTTCCCTTGTCTGTTCTGAGGCTAGTCTGGCTCCTCAGGGTGTCCACTCAGCTCTCTAATCCAGAAGAACTGTTTCCGCTGGCTGCGTTTTCTCTCACCTTAGTAAGCAGACCTGGTTCCCTGTCAGGTATCTGTAAGGTACCAAGTGATCAGACACTAAAAGGCAATCAAGCAGCTCAGGATGCATTTCCATTCATACCTCCCATTTTGGTCTTCCCTCTTACCTTACCTGGCTCCAGCACTCAACCCCTTCAAACATTATCTTACTAGAACAGCACAACACTAACCCAGAAGAAAGTTCACAAAATTGCAGAAAAATTCAATGGCAAGAGTGTAGGGCATGAAGCAGGACAAAGACACTGGCTGTTCTTCAGGGTGGCAAAAGATCAGCCCAGCTACACAGCGAGCTAGCCTAAGACAGGGTGATTTTCTCAAAAGAGCAACTATTTCTGCATGCAATATGATCAGCTGTCTTTTTCTTGTTGCTAGATAAAGGTGACATTTGACATCACGTGAGCTGATCTAATGGCTTACCAGCTCTAGGTAGGAGGGGAATTCCTGTTCCACTCACTCTGAGGCCTTGCCCTTGCACTGACTCTGACAAACATCACACTTTCTGCTTACTAACCCATCTTTTTCTGTGAATTGAGCCGACTGACTACACCCAGCAAACACCAGAGCTGGAGCAAGGTAAGAGTCAGTGAAATGGAGAAAAGCAGCACCTTTGCTTTTGGGTGTCAGCAAGCTGATAAAATCAGACTATCCTCACTCACAAAACCGGCCAAAAAAACTCTTAAGTGAGTAAGATCAGACATGGGAGAAGACAGCACGCAGGATTTTGCCTTTGAGATATCCCATACTACTTAACTTTAAAGCTTTTGTGGTTAGAAAAAATTCCTTTGCTTTACTGTCCTGCCCCAAAGGGACTGATTGGGAACAAAGGCCTCAAAACCCACCAGTCTTGAACTATCTAAGCAACTTGGAGGTTAGAAGATTGGGCCTATTGTGAGTTTGTCAAAATGTAGGTGTGGTGTACTAATACACAGAATGTTTTGGGGCTATTTTGTCGGGAAAGGGGAACAGCTGCAACACAGACCCCTAAGTTAGGAAATCAGGCTCCTCATGCAAGCTATTGCTAACAGGCTTCCCCAAAAGCTGACCAGGAGGCACCTACGTTAAACACCTGCTCCGTATGCAGGGAAGCATCTTTCCATCCAGTGACTAAATTGGAAGAATTGCTCCCAGATGAAGACATTGGAAGTCAAACACTCCAATAAGTGACCTAATCCATGATTTCTACACTACTCTCCAAGAAGAAGGGTAGACCAAACCTAGGCAGCTGTTTTGAAAGGTTGCAATCAGAAGAAACGCTCTGCTACAGCAACACCAGTTTCAGATATTGGATGTAGGCATGCCTCTAGGAGCATCCCAGCAACTGAAAAGATTTGAGGAGGAAGAAAATGCTCTGGCACAGGAGACACTCCAAGCCACCTCTACCTACCTCAGGTTCATCCCATATTGCAGCGACCCTGCACATGTTTTCTTTTAGGCATCAGTGCAAGTGAAATGATGCCTGCAGTGAAGGAATGAGGTGGGAACAGGAGTCTTTCTCTTACTCATGGGAAGATCAAAGCCAGCAGCACCAGGGGATAGGAGTTGAAGCTTCACCTAGACTTCGGTGTGTATGTTGAATGAAGGTGTAAGAAAGGGGTTCTGAGTTTGCCTTGCTTAAATTTATTTTTAAATAAAAACATTGCAAAAAGAAACTGGACTACAAATGTGTTCTGAAGCACAATTTCCTTCTCCCCATCTGCTTCTTTAATCAATTTACAGTTATAGTTGCAATCAAAAGTAATGAAGTACAGTACATCTTAGAATTAATGTGTCTTTATTACTGTCCCAGAATCCCAGATTAAAAGCTCAGGACAGACCATAGAAACATTATCGCTGTTTTAATACCCAATTAAATCTTTTCAAAACTTTGTCACAAGAAGTCTCAGATTTAAAAAAGGGGCTCTCAGATACACAGACATGCCAGTAATGACTTACTTTCGCCATCTTACTTCTAATGCATGAGTGTCAGGTGAGTACATCCACAGCTCAAATCCCCAGCAGCACATCAGAGAATGGAGTTCAGAAAACAACCTCACCACCATTTTGATCTACCACAGGTGAGCTTAAAATATCCCAACCCTACCAACACTCTCAGTGTTCCTAGGGGTCCAGCAGGAAAACAGGATTATTTTCTTATCTCAACCCACGTGGCAGGGATTTATTTACCTGTATTAACCTGAGACCAGGCTGTTCTCATGCAAGGTCTGCATTACCTACCAGCCTCCTAGCTTGCTTCCCACAAAAGTAAGTGTCATTTGTGCTAATCAGTGCCAAGTGAACCAGAAATAAGAGAATGGCAGGGATCCAGTTGACTCATTAATACCAGTGTAACGGATTAACCCTTTTACATTGTCTTCCTACCCCCTCCAATTAGTCAGCATCAAAGAGGTTTGAGACTTCACACACTGGAAACATAAAATAGGACAAAGTGTTTGAAAACAAAGGAGAACATCTAGGAGCAAGATCATATTCTGCCACGAGGATGGTTATCTTCATATTATTTGGGAATAGAATTTTTTTAAAACCTAACCTAAACTTTATGTAGAAGGCAGCAAGAGAATGAAATAACCTGTCTGGAGAGAATGAAACATTCTGATCTGTGTAATTAATCCATAACAAACTTGTCATGTATACAGATAATGTATAGTTTGACATGAAACATACAATTAGCCACTCCAAGTTCAAAATAGTTATCAACTGTGACTATAAAATTACTACAGAAAAAAAATTTGAGTTTTAATATTCTTTTCACGTGTGGCCAGCACTTTTTGATTTTTGATGTGAAACAAGATATTTTTGGTTTAGTCAAACTGCTATTTAGAAAAATCCCTTCAGTCTGAGGTTTTGCATTATATGAGATGGAGCATTTATTTCCCCAATACTTACCTACTTTAAAAAGTTTTTCTAAATGTGTAACTGACGTAAGTGCCACCAAAGATTAATGACTCCTCTTGGTGCCTCCAGTAGCTTTCTATTCCATTTGATGAAATACAAGTGTCTTTATATCTTAAAATAAGCATATGTATGAACGTGTGACGTGTATACCTACACTCAAGACGAACAAGGCATCCCAGACAATTTAAAAAACAGACCTCAACAGTGTTTGTAATAATAATTTTGAAAAGTGGGGCATTTCTCATTATGCAGTTACATACATACTTCACCAAAACCAGGATTGTTGCCCTGTATAACATGAATGCTAATGCTGAAGACTTAAAGCTGTTTTATACAATGTCTGTAAGAACATCGCTATATACAGAATGTTTCATCGTGTAGTAAATTCTTGCCTGTATAAATGCTTCTCATAGTTTTAAAAATTCAGTTACAGTATAGTGATTATTCTGCTTTTAAGACATCTATCCAGCATTTATATTTGCTTCACATAGTCTGTCTCAATTATACTACAGCTGTCTTACAGGGCATAGCTGGCCATCTCCATCATGTACAACCACCACAGAATCTGAAGTTCTTGATTAAAAAGCAAATGGTTTTGTGAGCCAAGCTAAAACTACTGCAGCTGCTCCATTTCACAAACTAAGCGCCATTCAGCTGGGAAGAATGGCACCAACTCTGAATTGTTCTTCCTGAGAGTTTTCACAATAAAAACAAACCACACTACTTCCAAATTTTCAAAGACTTGGGGAAAAAAAAAAAAAGCCTTCACTATTCTGGAAACAAGTGTTTTCTTTTTACTACGAGCTTTTGATTTCTACATCAGTGTTCCTCTATGGATAAAAAACCAAAACCAAAACCAACCCCTCCCCCAATCATACACACTCCACATGAGTTCCTGTAGATACTTTTAATGACCGTCTACAGCAAGTTTGCAGATGTATTGAATAGGAACAGCAATGCTTAACTTTAAAAAAACCCGACAAATCAAGATACTGCTAATACTGATCTCTACCAAAGCTGTTAAATATGATATTCAGTGACAGGATACCTTCTTCCTGATGTACATTAACACAATTTTAAAAAATTGTAATTTCCTTCACCGAGACAAAATACCAATCAATTCCTGGTCACCTGCTCTCCAAGAACACATATTTCTCTATAACATATTAAATAAAACAATCTCATTATGGTGAAGGTCCAGCAAATTAAGTCACAATATGTAATTTAGATGAAAGTCTTGTTTAGTAGAACCCGCAATGCACAACTTCTGAATGTATGTACAACTTTTGTAATAACAAAAAACCATAAGACACACAAAACATAACCACAAAAATGCTCAAAAACTATTTTCTTCTACTTTTTTGAAACTGATTTCTGTAAAATATCAGAACCAAAACCATTACTTAGGTTTCCTGCAATATCCTAATAATACTTTATTGGTGGTCAGGCTAGCATGTGTCCAGGAAACACTTTACAGCTAAGTTAACTCTTACACTTCAAAAACAGTGAATGATTAGTCAGATTTTTGGTTTTTAGTTATTTGGCTACACAAAATTTATTCGATGTTTTAGCCAGAAAAGAATTGAATGTAGCTGAAAACACTTCCCATTTTATTCAAATGAAAATATTCAGGAGTTTTCCCTTAGCTAATGTTCACTAATGCAAAAATGAGAACTAACTCCTTCAAGGTGTTTAAATTCACTCGTTTCTCAGTAGACAAAAAAAAAAAAGCTGAGCTGCATTAAGGATTTTTCTTTAAAATATTGCCTATAGTTTCTCTACTACCATTTCATTTATTTTGCTTTTATCCCTATTGTACTTGATCTAAACTAGAAATACCAGGTTAAGTATAGACTAGACATTACAAAAGGCTTCAGAATATTAAGATTTTTACCATACAAACAGGAAAACAGAAAAACTTTGTCTACCTTTTCATGCTACCTTTAGGGTTGGAAAAGGTTTGATTTTATGTTGTCAATTAATGAGGACTGGTTTTAGGCTTCATGTACTACTGCAGCGTTTTAGCACGATTACAAGCAAATTGTAGATATTTGTTGCTTTTTAAAGGTAGTCTGAAAGTAATAACTCAGGATAACAGACTAACAACACTGAATATCTTTTAAGCATTTCTTAAAAGAAAAAAATCAGTATTTTAAGAACTAGGTGGTGGATTTGGTGTCACAAGTCAACACACTCCAAATGACAAGGTAATTTGCAAATTGTTTTTAAACGTTATTTTCAGCCTGTTTTGTGAACAAAAAAAGACTGTGAAAGATGATGTAAGTGTTTATCTCCAAATTATGATTTCCAGTTCCAATTGAAATACTACTTTCACTTTGAAAACCTTATATTTCATAGTGCAGAATTTATTCATTTGGGGCTTTTCTTGGGGTTTCTTGTTTTTGTTTTGTTTTTTTTTCTATTAGACAAGTTCTGATCCTAATAAAAATAAGGATTTATAATTGTTTTCCCACAGCTCCCCTCACAAAACTATTGTGACACTTCCAGGCCGTTGGGTATTTTTAAAGTCTTTGAGGCAGTTAAATTCGGCACAACATTTGAACTTCTTGAAGCAAAACGACTAGTTTCATTTTAGAAGTTACTCCTTAGTAACTGTCAAACTGTATGTTCACTTTGCTAAGACTGAATATAAGATAGTGTAAGTATTGAAAATTCATAATTCTAGGAGCAGCAGTTAACAATTTGAATCTACATTTGATTTTTACTCTAGTAAACACGTGTATCTAAAGGAAGAATCCTGTCCTACCTCTGATTTTCAATTCTGTTACTTGAGAAGACAGAGAAGACAAAGAAGATGCAGGCTGTCTGGAGGCCACACAAACTGGCAAGGAAAAAACTTCAATTTGTTATGATACCCACCAAATCTGGGTCAATGGACCCAATGTCTCACTTGAATTCATCAGGAGAGAGGGTGCAGGGCAGAAAATCATTACAAGTTTTTAATGCAAAACCCATTTAACGTCTATTACGTGATCATAGTGCGTGCCACCATTTTCTCACGGCAACTGAATATTTCTAGATGGGGAGAATGAGAAACTTGAAAGGAAGTCAAATATTCAATAATCTAATAAATGTTTCATCAAGAACATTATCTAGTCTGGAGGTTTGGAATTAAAAGAAATGCAGAATCAGCTTTAGATTACAAATTAAAGAAAGTTGTTTTAACAATAACAGAGTAGTATTATGAAATTCCTTTTATAGTTTTTACTTTTGATAATATTTTCCAATTCACTCAGATGGAAAAGCTGCTACTGCAGCAATGTTAGTAAGATAAATCAGGTGACATTCCTTAAGGGCTTGTTGTGGTTTAACCCTAGCCAGCAACTAAGCATCACACAGCTGCTCGCTCATCTCCACTCCCACCCCAGTGGGATGGGGAAGAGAATTCGGGAAAAAAAGTAAAACTTGTGGGTTGTCATAAAGACAGTTTAACAGGACAGAAAAGGAATAATAATAATAATATTTGAATAGATAAAACAAGTGATAAACAATACAATTGCTCACCTCTCGCTAACCAATGCCCAGTCAGTTCCCGAGCAGCAGTCCCCAGCCAGCTTTCCCCCCTGGTTTATATACTGAGCGTGATATCATATGGTATGGAATATCCCTTTGGTCAGTCTGGGTCAGCTGTCCTGGCTGTGTCCCCTCCCAGCTTCTTGTGCCCCTCCAGCCTTCTCGTTGGCAGGGCCTGAGAAGCTGAAAAGTCCTTGACTTAGTGTAAGCACTGCTCCGCAACATCTAAAACATCAGTGTGCCATCAACATTATATTCTCATACGAAATCCAAAACACAGCACTGTACCAGCTATAGGAAGAAAATTAACTCTAACCCAGCCAAAACCAGGACAGGGCTCAAAAGAAAACTAGTAAGGAGCATGTAAGAAAGACCTCAAAACTCTTCTGAAGAAACATTTTCAAATCTATATTCTTCATACATAGCTGCTTCAAAAGGAAGCTAAGCTTAGACATTTAGATATGTAAAATAAAACTGACCACAACCAATATACTTTCACCAACACCAAAGTGCACTATGCATACACAGCAGTCAAGGTGTTAGACATTTAGCAGGTCCGAAAGTTTGTACTGGGTATCGCAAGGCTAAACAGTACCTTTTCTGAAATCCCAACTATATAAGATTGACAGGGATTTTGTGACAAAGCACAAGGCACAACCTGCAAAGTCTAGATGAAAAATAAGATCAGAAACAGAAATAAGCAGACCTGATAGTATTTCAAGGGTCGAGAAGGAGTGTTTGGATTCAGTTCTCACTTTGATAAAACACCCTGGCAGTAATAGAATCAACTGAATACTATACTAACCTTTGTTAGGAAGTAAATCTTGATAGATGTTTTAAACAAGCTAGATACATTGTCATGTGCTATGAAAAGCAGTAAAGTCCCAAGAATTTCCCTTCTACTTAGTATTACTGTATTTTACGGTTGAATTCTGACTGAAATAATCCAGCATTAAAACCATTTAAATCACATGAACCCTTTCTTCTCAATCACCTGCACTTCCATTAATGTGAAAGTGACTGTGCTGATACTGATATTTTAAAGAGTATAATACCACCAAATTCAAATGCTACATGTTTTCCACTACAAAAAAATCTTATAGAAGACCTTTTCAGTGTGGAAAGCTGAAAGAAAAAGATAATTTCAAGAGGCAACAGATTAGCTTCAGTACTACCACATTAATATTATCAATAAACGGACACATATGGAAAGCAACACCAGTTTCTTCTTACTGCAATGGAACATTTTCCATACTGCATAATGGCTTTGGTCTGTGTAATACAAGTCACCGTCCTGGACAGGTTTTCACTTTCAAATTTCACAAAGACACTCTTCATGCAGTTTGCACAGTGACCTCCTTTCTCCAGCATCAGACTGGTGGCCAAGTGGCATCTGCACACTTTCATTCACACTTCTTACTAAACTTGCACCATTTCAGAGAACTGGCAAGGGCTGATTTTACCATACACACATTTTAGAGGTTAGAGAAGTGAAGTAACTAGTACGCAGAGTCAGCAAATTACTGCCTGCAAACTCCCATTTAACTAATGAATCATTTGTTCAGTGATTAATTTATGTTTTAAGTCTCTTCAGTCTAATGAAGCAATGCAAACATGAAGCTGTTTTTTAAAACATATTTATATATTTATGGTACAGCACACAAATGTATGATATTGCTACTTGGGCCCATGTAAAAGTTAAGGCAAATGGGAACTGAAGAACATGTTCCTTTGGACTATCAGACACAGTTTAAATTGGCTTATCTTGATGGCAATATTTGTCTTTCAGGGCTATTAGCAGAACAAAAAAGCCACCCCTTCATTCCACACCTTCTGTCTTCTTTTGGTCTTAATTAAGCTCTTCTATACATTTTTATCTCCCCATTATGCAATTTCCTTTCTACACTCTCATTAATACTTTCCATCTTTGCTCAAATATTTGTTCAACAGCAGCAGAATGTCTTTGCATTATTACTGCAACACAAAACACATGACCTCTGAATGATATCTCAAGCTGATTTACCTGAAGTAACATGATTCTGTTTCTTATAAATTATGTACAAAGGAGTCACGTAGCCAAGGTAGGACCTCACTAGAGTAGACAGTCCTTCTAACTGTCTTTGCTGTTTATCTAACTCTTTAGCAAGACAGTTCAGTTCATTAAGCAGGCAGGAAACCCCAAAGCATGTGGGGGATGGGGGTAACTTGTTTTTCACCAGATTAGTGAAATGAATCAAACCACCAAGAAATCAGACAAATGGCTACACTGACTCATGTGCAGGGGAGAAGCCAGCCCCTGGCGGTGACAGCGATCTGCTAAATGAACTCATCAGTCCTATCTGCACTTTAAGTGAAGTCTCTGGGGCAAAGCCCCACAAGATTATTCTTCCATTATTCATAAATTACCTCTTCTCTTTTTTTTTTTAAACAGAAGGCTAGTACTAGGCCTCAGGAAGGGAGTGTGTGTGAACACCGATGGACATTTATTGCAGATCAACTAAAAATCAGCAATTCACTGGGCTCTAAAATTTCATCACTTATCACACATAAAGCAACACTGTTTATTGCACAGAGTTTTAATATGCAAATATACCAATCAAAAAACACCATGTCTTTGGCACTGGAAGTCAGCCACTTTATATTAAATATTTGTGATAGATATCTCCAGGGGCATATATGAAGGGTTGTTTTCAAATTCTTCCTCTTGCTTTGAAATTATCACTAAGAGGAATGTTTCTTTAAAATTCTTCGCTAGCATTTTAAAGTTGCAATGGCAGAATAGAATCTCCCTAGAGGAAAAAAAAACTGTTAGAGCTCTGCTGAAAATAAAATAGGGGAATTAAAAAAAAAAAAAAATCACTTTATGCATGTCCAATAGAATCCAAATTACTTTTACAAATTGCAGCATGGAATTTAGTACAAAATGTCAGATTGTGTAAACTCTAAATTTCATTTGCATTTGACTCCATAATTCCTCAGGATATCAGTACATTTTCAGCCTCTTATTACCAAGTGTTTTGGGCATTCCCAATTTCCAAGATGGTGCCACAGCTCCCCAGTATTACACTTATAGTACTGCTACAGAGGACAAATGTCTTAAAACATCACAGAAAAGAAGTTGTAAACATGCAAACCAAAGGCAAACCAGTAAAGTTACACATTAACTGTTGGACGATATTTGTACGTGCATACCTGACTGCAGCACCACTACATCAAGCATATTACACTCTGTGTTTGACTGTTGGACTAGATTCCCATGACTAATGAATACTGTGTTGCTGCACTGGCCCAGAAGCAGATACAAAAAACACACTGAAAAAACCAGCAACTCAGACATATTTATTTTTCTTTATTTTTGTGCTTGGAAAAGGATCACTTAATTTCCAGCAAGTCCGTATTCTTGCTGGCAACATTCTTCTGTGGGTAAAAGAGGCAATGCAGAGTCAAGTTGTTCTCCCCCTCTCCCTGTTGCCTTCTCATCCACTGTTTCTGGAACTGATTTACATTAGCCTTCATCTCTATTTTAAATGAGGCCAAATATTTTCTTTTTTTATTTTTTTTTAATTATTATTATTGTTGGGTGGGGAAAGAGAAGAGGAAAGAATTTGGGGTTTTCTTCCAAATAACCAGAGGAGTAATTCCAAGTTACGTATGCTTTGTAACAGGACTTTCAAAATACTGAGTAAACAAGAGTAAAAATCAGCACCATCAAAACCCATGGTATCACTACCCAGCTTGGCACAGCTATTAAAAATGTATTTAGCATCAGCATTTCTCAAAATAACCACAATTCAAAAAAAGGCTAAGTAGATCCCCACATGCTCTGGGAACTAAATGGAAAGTTGTACCTTTCCCAACAGCCCTGATATGTGATGTTTGAAAAAGCTGTGGAGAAGTAAGCCAGAAATTTCAAATAACAGAATATTTCCAAACAATGTTATTTCTTCCCTTAATTGTGTTAGCCTTAAAATAGCCTTGTATCCTTTCATGGGCTTTGATTTTGGTCCTATGAAAAGTAATTAACTGTAATGATGCAAGATGAAGCCTGCTATAGGAGGAGAAAGGTTCTACTGTCTATATACTGAAAATAAGCTTGTCAGATACCCATGTGATCCAATACAACAAGTTCAATGAGGGTACCTAAATTGGAGCCTAGTGAGTTTACATGGTCACTGAAGCTTTCTGGGGGCAATTCAAGGGATTTAAGTAGAAGTGCTAAATATTTTATCGTAAGATTTTACTTTATTACAAGAGCTTGAGCTCTTGATTTGTTTCTAATAGCTTTCTCTCTGGATCAAACAAAATGCTTCTTTGCCTCTCTGTTTATCCAACTTAGATCACTTCCATTATTCTGGTACCGAGGAAAAGGAAGGGAAGAAACATAAATCATAACCTTACCAGCTAACTTTGAAGTAATAATCTGAGTTTTTTACAGTTACTTTGAATAATGATGGCTATCAATAAATTTAGGTTATCAAGCCTACAATTACACCGTACATGTTATTTACCACAACATACAGACCTAGCTGTGCTTTGTGTAGGTACTTGCTTTATATCAAATAGCATTATTCATATACTATTAAAAAAATTTTTACATCTATGAATTATTAAAATGTACAGAGACACATTTCTTTGCAAAAAAATATCAAGTCAGTCCCTTCTGGTTTTGTAATTCATGACTTATGATCTATTAATTGTCTCAGTTTTGTGATTCTTTGTATAGTCTTTATGCAGTAGAGACAGATGATGTTTCTTTGTTAAATGCTTTGCTGCTTCCCGTTGTGAGAAATTAATTGACTGTTACTATTCAAGTCCTAACAGACAGCATTTCTACTGTCCTTTGCTAATTATGCCATGCCTGCGTTTTACATAGCATTTCACACTACATTTGTTTTTCTACTTTCTATTTTAGGGCAGCTTATTTGTAAGAATGTGCATTTATGTTCATATTATCTTGACCTAACAGACCAGATCTGATTGCTTTTTAAACGTATGCGAATAATTGGCTTGGAAACAACAGACAAATACAAGTGCTGCATTCAGTGTGAATGTAAGAAAAGTTAAACTGGGCTGGCACTTTAAATAAGCTCAACTTGCCAGTTTAAGTGCATGTTTTCCAGTAAAATACAAGAGACCTATCTTTGGGATAAAAGCAATTATGCCTACTTATCTCACTGAAAAACAAGCCTAACCTGTTGGAAAACCCAAATAGTAAATTGCGTTAAATGTAAAATGGTGGTCGAGAAAGAGTGAAGGGGACATATCCAAGACAACCTCTTAATATTCCCACACATGGTCCCAGATGACTAACAGAATAAAATAAATCTCTGTCACAATACGGACCAATAAGAAACAAGTGACTTTAAAAAATAACTGCAGTGGTGGTTTGTTGTAGTTGTAAAGGGCTAAGAACTCAGGCAGGACAAAGCGTATAAGCAAAGGCAATATATCTTACTAGATCAACTAGAGTAGACAGAAATACTAGGCTGTGGGTCACAGAAGTCCTTTAAGCCTAAAACCAGAAGCCATTAAGCTTTGAAAATGGAATATGAGTGCGAAATTAATGACTGGAGTTGACTACAGGTTTGCACTTAGTTTGTAAGAAGCATCTGTTATTTTCTCTGACAGATATTAAAAATAGCGGTCTCAAGAAAGATCTTTTTTTCCAGCAATTCTAAATCCCCATCCCCTACTAACCTCACCCTGCCATAAAAATCTGGGTCCCTATCACCCTTCTTCCCACCCTACTAGCTCTTCCTCTTCTTTCAAAAGCACCGACTCCCTTTTCTTCCCAGGATGGTTTTGTTTACCTATGTGTTGTGCAACTGTCTTGGATGCTATCTGCCTGAGGAGCAGTAGCAGCTTTCATTTTCACACCTGAAGAAGGACTGGTGTCTCTAAAAAACTAGTCTAATTTGTCTAATGATACTCATGGTTAATAGGAGATATTAAGTCTGCCTACAAAAGCTGTCCTGCCTAAAGGCATTTTACCAAACAAACATACAAAGTAGGTGAAACAAAATGTAAACAAATAAAAAAATAATTCTGAAAGACAAACTCTATACAGGTAGTGAGACATCAGGTTACCTCAGAGTTACGACTGTTCAACATTTCCTTTCAGAAGCTGAGAAGAAATACAGAAACTTTCAATATAACATATCCGTATGTTTTCATATGCCATGGTTTAGGGAGAGAAAAATCTGAATTAAAAATTCAAAGACTAATCTGGTTTTGAAACATGAAGCAAATTCAATTAAATTTCTGCAATTTTAAGTTCAAAGACATTAGAACAAAGAGTCCATAGCACAAGGCAAAAATCATTTTTAAGCACAGAAAGCAAAGTACAGTCACATCTTAAACATTTATATTTTAAAACAGCCTGTTGTCATTAGTAACAGCCGTTAATATGATGTGTATGGATAAACAGTTAACACAGTGTAATCAAGCCTTAACTTCTGCATTTCCTGAGTTCAGTTCTCAGTTCCATAACTGACACCATCTGGCCTAAACCTCAAATACAGTCTCACATGTTATTGCAGCAAGGATATCTGACACCAGCTGGAGCAGCTCAAGCAGTTCCCATCCCCACAGCTGCTGGTCACCAACTCTGAAGAAGAGCCAGCAGAAGAGCCCATACCGATGTCCTTCAACACTTTTCAAAGCAAAATGTTAGGCCTAGAAAATACTGTGACTATGACTTGGAGAAAAATGAATGGCAATTAGTGTACCTAATTGATTTTCTTGTACTCTAAAAGGTAGTAATGGCCTTAATATAATGGCTCATTAGAAAACACCTTCACAGGTAACATTCAGTTTGAAAAGCAAGTGTTCAAAACTCAAGCATATGCTAATCTGGGGCATGGTAATCCAAAGCGAATGCAACCGATGGGTCTCAAGCCTTCTGCCTAGATGACAGTCAGGCTGCCAACATTGGTTTTAAATCCGTGATGGCTGGCAACTGATTGCATCAGTTAATACAGTAACTGTATAAATAAAAGGTCTCTAATGTAATGCACAAAAACTTGTAGTCACAATTAGTCTCTACAAACTGTTCCTATGCATGGCATGGGCATCATTTTAGCTACAACCGTGAAGATTTGCTCCAGATAACTCAAGTTACCAAATTACTGCTGATGCCAAAATTGTTGAGTTCCTTTTCTGACTACACCTCACTGCTACCCTTCCCACATTAGCTCTCTGCTCTCAATAAGCCCTCACCATTTGTATTGCTGCTGTTTTTCTTTTCCATTGTAGCCATGAAGATAACATCAGCTGGTTTCTCCGATAAACTTCCCGATGCCATCAGCCACATGTGGGAAAAATTTACAAAACAAAATTCCTATGAGTTTTCACGATAATTCACAAACTTCTGCTCCCTGGGACACAAACACCAAGTTGTCATTTCGCAGCAACCACCCTAACTTTATTTTTAAGAAGGAAAGAAACCTCCACAGTTTTCCATATTTTTCTTGATTTATGGAACTCTTACCTATCTTTCAGATGACAAATTCCTGGGACAGGGATACAGGGATACCTTCCATAACACTGCATCATAAAGTTGGCTACCAGACAAAACAAAGTCATTACCAAACAAGAATTACTACTATGCAACGATTTTGTTTAAATCGGATGCAAAATATAGCTTTTACTACAAACACTAAAGGGATGGGATGACAAAAAGAAAAAGTAACTGCAGCTGCAACTTTCTGAAAGCCATGAACAACTTTTTTATTCCATCCTTAAAGTGAAAAATGTCTTTCTTTGGCCTTTAACATATCCATGTCCAAAGAAGAAATTAAGCCCATTTGTTACCTTGTATTTCCCTCTAATGGACTGTTTCTTTTCAAGCTATAGTCCTTGCACTAACACAATAAAATCCTTCCCCCCATCCCTCCCCCCAAAACGTCTTTTGCTTCAGCAAGGACTTCAGAACTAGATGCTCAGAAAATAACCCAATGTCCCTTCCTCTAATGATTAGCCAGCAGGCGTGTTCAGGCACAGTGTAATCACTCCTCTACTATACCCAGCACTATTGCATTAAACTATAATTTAGTTGATCTACTTCTGGGAGTCATTTATTACATTCTGAGTTCTGTGGACAGTGATAGGGCCATAAATGAAGACATAAAAAACAAACTCTTATCATCTGGACATCTATTACATGAAAGTTTGGTAAATATGAAGATTTATTACTTGAGCAATGCTCCATGAGAACACTGTTTATACAGTAAAGTGGAGGTGATTTTTCTTTCATTCTGCAGTTTCCTCCACTTGCTACATGCACACTGTTTGAAAGTTGAACTGGTTGCAGATTTTTAATGTACTTGTATTTCTCAAAGAGAGATTTAATTCTTGACAAAGTAATATAGTTTTTTAAAGAATGTCTGATCAAGATTAAAACCATGGAGTCAGTATTTGCATGGTTTCTTTAAGTTAGTAAGTAGGGACAACAGATGAGAAATTTTACCTGCCATGCACCTAGTCCAATGCTCTGTGATCAGAGCTTTGTGAATGCTGGAATTTCATATACAAGACTAGATCGGAGCCCAAAGCTCTATACCAGTCACTTAAAACAGTACATTCTATATGCGTTTAAAAAAAAGTCTGCTTTTTCAGTTTTAAAGAATAAATTATTTTTGCTCTGTGTTAAACAGAACTTTTTGGTAAAAACAGACTTTGAAATAACCTGTCATTTAACAGAAAGCTGCAATCAACTAACTAGACAAATCTGACCTTTTTAAAAACTCCCAAAATACTGATTTTATACTCTTCAAAACATCCGTACTATCACTGTAAACAGAGGTATAATAATTACCATGCACATGGAAAGTGTATGAATACATGCATCTTTGTTGACACTTAAGAATCTGCTCCATTTGTGTGATTTTAAGCAAAGCTGCGAAGTATAAATATATGATTAAACACTGATTTGAAGAAACATACACAAAACTGATTCACTGCAGTAAGTTTTATAAGTAGAAAATGGTAATGAAATAACTCCACTAGTACAATAGAGAAGCAACTCTTCTATAGTTGAGATGGGGAGGACCCTCCCTCATACATACATACACGCACACATAAATCTTACATCTGCGCTAACTTGGGTTACTTTGACATAAGTTGTACAGCACGGAAGCATGGTGTAAGGAAGCAGTTAGTTTTGCTGGGGTTTTCCTACATATAGCTCCCTAATTTTGTGAAACTTCCTATGAAGCAGTATGTCCTGGTTTTAACCTGTTAAGTATAACTGCTTGAAATCTTGACAGTAAACCAGCTTAGGAAAAAAAGAGTTCTGAAGGTTAAGAATGCATTAATCTGTACCTAGTTTAGTTATACTCTATTGCAACAATAAAACAACAATTAAAGATACTGCATGAGAAACACCATTACTTGGTCATACGTAAATTGACAAAGTGAACCATAAACTAATGACTTGGGACTTTTCAGTTGGTACGATTTTTTTTATGGAAGAAAAATTTCTGGTTTCATACCAAGAATCTTGCAGCTGCTGAAAATACACTCCTTACTAAGAAACCAAGGTCCGTATTTGCCTTAAACTGTGGCAAGACAGAATTTCGCACCTACAGAAAATTCTGACCAATCCTCTGATTGACCCAAAAACCCCTCTGAGATGTGCACACAGTTGTATCATGGTCTCTACCTCCTCATTGATTTAACCTGATAGATCTAGCTGGGCAAATACAAACCCAAGGAAATTCAGTAAGAGCAGCAAGCCAGACCATTAAGAGAGTTAACCATCAAATAACTATGTTAGTGGAATCAATACAGTCATGATCCACCAACTTAAACTGATTCTTCATTCATGTTAAATATATTGTCCACTTAATTCTGAGATATTTTTCTAATTACTTTTTTCTATGTTTAGTTTTATAAGTGACCCATTTTCAGAAAAAGAACTACTATTGAAAACAAGCCTCCCTTACATTCTCTACACTCATTTTCTGGTTCACACTTGTTAAAAACAGCAACATTTACTATGAAAATTCAGACAGCTGTAATAATCATTTTATAAGAATCACTAGATTTTCCTCATTGCATGTTTATTTACAAAATGTAGTAAGTACAAATATGCTCCACAGGTTTACCTTGAGGGCTGGTTTCCTAAATAGTTTAACCAACATCAAGTGCAAGCTGCAGTTGAAATCAGCTGTGCTGTCACACGCTCTCCACCCGCATCCCCATCCCAGCCAGACTCTCAACACATACCTGATTAGTTGATCAGTTCTCTGATCCAACTTGTGCGCAGCCACACTAGCAATGTTGGCACATGGAATGTATGTGGCTACCACTTTTCAGGGGATACACATAGGCTTGCAAAAAGCAACCATGGAACCATGGACTAATAAAAACTATCTGCCAGCTTGTGCCAAAATAGTATGCAAGACGGCAAATGTTGTCGATTTGCTGTAAATGTTATACATAAATTTATATACATATAAATTGCCATATAAGCTACTTGGCAAATGACATACTGATTTTCTTTATATATGTTCCATATCAGCTCTACAATCCTTTTACAGAAAGTTTAACACTGCATGCACAAAAATATTAAAAAACCCACAGATCTTATGACAGGTCTCTCTTGTTTGCTTCATTTGAAATTACTTAGCTGAAGTCTATATTCTAGGTGTCCTTAATTGGTACACTTAAATAAAAATTCCTGTTTAGTCTTGTAACAGAGCCTATACTGGGTCACTGAAACTATCCATGTCATTGCTGATGTAAGTGCTGAGTATTACTGCAAGAAAAAGAAAGTCACTGTAGCAGAGTCCTGATATTGTCAGACAACAGACAGATACTAAATTTGATATTATACAGAGATTTAGAGTTCAATAAATTGGTAAGACAGAAATCAGCATTTTCAGCATTCAGTTACTTGTTTTCAAGAGTATCCCACATGGATGTATGATTAAAAGCCAAAATAGATCTTAATCATATAGCAATATACTACAATGACTCCTTGAACACAAATGCCAACAAGAGATACCAGTAAAGTTAGTTTATTAGTACATCATTCAGCTGAACACAGAAGTGAAAGAAAAGATCAAGGATGAGGTTTTCGCTAGCTAAACATCACAGGATGTAGTGGAAAACTAATGTAGTTTCCCATATACATTTACAATAAAAAAGCCAAAACATAAAACTTACTAATCAGGATAAAAGTCCAAGAGGGAAACAATTAGTGTTTAGTCCAAGAGGGAAACAGTCCAAGACTCTGGATTCCCCCATACCTTTCAAGTTGATAAATGCGGTCCTTAATATCAAAAAACCAGTAAAGAATCAGGCAAGATCTTTAGCAAACACAGATTGAACTATTACAGATAAACTGTACAACCATTCGCTAAAGCAGATTTGTGCTATTTGTCAAAGAACATATCTCTTGAGCAAACAAAGAAAGAAAAATTCAACCCTTAAAAAGTCTTTCAAAATATTCCACATCTACAATTTTAGTGGCTCTCCTAAAATCAGCAGCTGGCCAGAAATACTAGGGTAAAAATCAAATGTAAGTATACCTGACAACAATTTACGACACATTGTATACGACTTTAACTATTTTACCTTTAAAGTTGGCATCTACAGGAATTCACAGTTAAAACTTCTCATAAGACTTCTACATCAA
Organism: Bucorvus abyssinicus; assembly: GCA_009769605.1. Lineage (NCBI taxonomy): Eukaryota > Metazoa > Chordata > Aves > Bucerotiformes > Bucorvidae > Bucorvus > Bucorvus abyssinicus. The sequence continues at coordinate 27,656,295 of CM020028.1, read as the reverse complement.
ACGCTGACAACCTGTTATGTTAAACACAATGGGGGGAAAAAAAACACTGTCCTCCCTCCAACTTGATTTTGTATTTTTTTGTTAACTACTAATATAAAATGCTTTTAGATGAAGACAAAATGCAAATGACCATAGTCTTAATGTTAACAGAGTTAAAAATAAATCTTTAAAGAACAGAACGACACCTATGACTAAATATTCCTAGGTATCCTCAGTCAGCTTGTACTTTGAACACCATAGACACATCTGTAAAAACCAAGCACAGTTTGTACCCTGGTGTCAGAATCCCACAGCAGGAGAAGCCCAGTCTTTTCAACTTCTCTCAGTCAAGAAAGTTTCCACATCCAGCATATGTAGTTATAATGACTTTTTTTTTTTTTTTAAATAAAGGAAGTGCTAAACATATCCTTGAGGAGAAGTCAACAATTTATTTTACTGGCAAGTCTGAACATTCTTAGATGTTCACTCCCATTCTATTCTGGAAAATCTGTTTTTCTATAGAGTGGGCCAGAACTGCAGACAGCATTACTATAAAACGAGCAGATTTCAGGTAAGCTAATATGAAGAATAGGAAAATATATACAGATACACTGCTGTGGAAGATACTATAGTGTGCCTGGATAATGTGCAGGATCTGCCATTAAAAATAGAGGTCTAAAATGGGGTAGAATCTATATGTGTGTATTTTCCCCTATTCCTTCTGTTTAATTAATGCATAGGAAAAGAAATGGCATGTGCTAAACATCAAATGATCTGTCTCTCATTACTTGATCAGTGATAAGATGCAACAAAAACCAAACAAAAATACCCTCAAAAAGTTTATCTCTGCTTTCAGTTTCTAAAGATGAGACTCATAACTGAAGGAAGAGAGTTGGTCACAACATATGCTCTTTAAGAATTACAAACTTAAAATTGTTTGAGTTAAATACTAAGCTTTAAGGAAACCTCCTAACTTCAATTAAAATGCTTGACTGAAAATAATCACTTCTAGGAAAATGATACCAGTTGATGAGACATTTAAGTGAAATTATTATTAAACTAACTGGTTTGGAACAAGACTGATGCCCAAAAAAGGCATTTAAAAGGACTTCTTTTTCTTGAACACGCTCAAGATTGTAAGACATATGACCTCTAGTTCAAATATAGCCTCCCTATGTTACATTTTACTGAATTGACACTGTAAACAAAGTTACAGTATAAATTCTGTAGCAGCTACTAGTCATAAATTAAGGGGGTTTTGAGTTCTATTGGTTTCTCAAACCTAAAGGCCCTCCTCAACAGTCTTTTAAACCAATTGTTTCCCACACAGGAATGAGTAACACACTTGCTTTTGAGACCAAGTATGTGCTTATATAGTTATATGCCAACAGACACACTCCTTTGCCAACCCTTCTACACCCACAGAAGTCAAGGAGGCTCCAGCCCAGACAACGTAGCTCCATTGCTGTGTCACTAGTGTCAAGGTAATCAAAACTTTCCTTTCAGCCACATCATCAGCTCAGGCACAGTTCAATACTTGTATTTTTAAAAGTACAGAAGTCCCATACCCAGAAAACTTGCAGAGTTCAGACAAAATTAACTGAAACCTGTCTGGACTCATCCATACAGACAAACTCAGAATCAGTGAAAATAAAATTTTAAATTAAACCATTTGCAAAAGCCACAGGCCATGCAGGCAAAGAGGTTTAAGAAAATCCACAGCAGTATCACTCCCACTCTCTTTCCTACAAGGTTTTACCAGGATAAAGGTACAGCAGCAAAAAGTTAAAAATACAGTGTTGGCTCACCTAGAGTACCGCATCCAGCTCTGGAGTCCTCAGCACAGGAAAGACACAGACCTGTTAGAGCGGGTCCACATAAGGGTCACAAAAATCATCAGATAGATGGAGCATAAATGCCGTGAAGAAAGGCTGAGAGAGCTGGAGTTGTTCAGCCTAGAGAAGAAAAGGCTCTGGGGAGACCTTATTGTAGCCCTTTAGTACTTAAGGGGACCTACTAGAAAGATGGAGACAAACTTTCTAAGAGGGCCTGTAGCAATAAGACAAGGGGTAATGGTTTTAAATTAAAAGAGGGAACATTTAGATTAGATATAAGGAAAACATTTTTTACAAGGAGGGTGGTGAGACACTGGCAGAGGTAGCCCAGAGAGATGGTGGGTGTCCCATCCCTGGAAACATTCAAGATCAGGCTGGATGGGGCTCTGAGCAACCTGATCTAGTTGAAGATGTCCCTGCTCACTGTAGGGAGGGGGGTTGGACTAGATGACCTTTAAAGGTCTCTTCAAACCCAAACTACTCCATGATTCTTGATCTTGATTCTGACACACAGGGGTGGCAACAAAGTATTCTACTCTCAGATGCAAAAAGGCTGACCTAGCCATACCCTCTGCTGGCATGCTCTCCTTCTTGCAAATTTTGGTGTTCATCTCCCCCTGGTGGACTACGTACAGAGAGGGGAAACTGCTCCACCTAGAACAGCTCCACCTAGAAAGTCCTCCTCTAGAATCAACATAACTCCATTGTCTTCCAGCTATTAGGAAATCTTGACCTCAGACGCACCAACAGGCAAAACCAGCAAGACCATCTAGTGTAAGCAGGTTGTGAGACACCAGTGTAGCCAGCATGTGGCCAAATGGATAGGTGTAGCTCTTTTGCTCTGGAATCCATTGTACTGAACACTTTAGATTTCTCTGCACCTACCTGCTATGGCACTGGAAGACAGAACTAACGTTCAGTTTGTACTTACAGTAGAATGGAACAAGGTATGAAATAACACCCATAATTAGTGTAGACCTATCATGAAATCTGGATCAGTAATGCATGAGAGTCTACAGATGCAGAATTCCTAACACCTTTCTTACATTCTTTGAAAGATGTCAAAATACAATAGTACTACCATTGCCCAAATGTCACAGAACACTTCATCAGCTGAAGTGCACGTGACAGTAAAAGACTTGGCTGATACTAGTATTAAGCTTTGGTCAGCAGAGCCAACAGAAGCTCTCCATGCCAGACCTACACTCAGCTTCTAGTCCTACTCAACACAATCCATCTCACGAATTGTTGCAGCTCCCTATGCTCTATACTGAGCGTTTCTTTGTATTAATTTGTCTCCATATTCTGTCCAAAGATTTCAGGAAATACACAATTGTTTCGCATTTGCTCTGCCCTTACTCAGCTATTTTCAAAAATCTACTTTCAAAGTGTAGGTGGCACACCTGAGAGTAAGTCTCAACTACAGGTACATTTTAATATACAGCAGAAAAAGCTACATGCTTCTATACTGTATTTCCCCATGCCCCCAAAATTTAGCAATGTTTACACACTAGAAGGACATGTAGCAATTTAGACAACATAGATGGATTAACTCCTTCAATATCAATTCGGATCTACCAACTACAGTGTTTCAGTCTCACAAGTCACCATGTTGAACAGATAAATTAAAAGATATGTCTCCTTCCCAGTCTGAGTTAGTACAAGCTAAAACTTGCCACTGTAAACTTTCAGGGTGACCACTGCTCTGTTCAGCACTTGGGAATTCTTCAGTACTTACATTTTATTAAATATAAACTTGAAAGTACTATTACTTGAAGGTAATATTAAACCTCTTATCTCACTATGTCAAGTACAGAAAACTGTTTAACTTCCTAAAAACTTCACCTAACCATATCAAGACTTTGCAATTCTTAGTGGAAGCTAAACTGATCAACAGGAAAGATAAAAAAGATGAGTTTGCACATAGAGCAGAAATACAGATTATGACTACTTTTTTTGGAGCCTTGCAGGTATTTTTGCAGCCTTATAAAATGTTCTAACTTTACCTGAGTAGCTGAGAAACTGCCATCTTTTGTATTAGCACTGGAGAAAGTTTTCCAACCTTCTTCAACCCAAATTCACTGTGGGACACAGCACATGTACTTAAATCATTGTGGAAAAAAACTGCTTTCACTCCACTTGTGAAAAAGTTCTGATTTAAAAAACAATAGAAAGTGCCTTAAACATACCAATACAAAATTACTTAAACTACAGTTGAGAACACCCTGGAACCTACCAGCTTCAACAACAACTTTGCAATGGCTTTGCAGATACATCTGTATACATAAAGGCACTATGAGAGTATTTTCTCAATTTAAGGATCTAAGTTCTTTGGATGGTGCTTGGCTCTAACAGTTAGGTGGCTCTGAAGCTATCAAGCAATACTTCTGTAACTTGACTTCTTTCTTCCACTATGTATCACGCTTCATCCATTTCATCCATCTATTCTTAATCACCTTCACTACAACTCCAGGCAACTTGTGTCCTCAGGAACAAAGCAGTGGCATCCCACTCCCCATTTATGGGACTTGTAAAAACCCCCTTTTTTTTTTTTTCCACTTTTCTCTTGTATACTTGCCTTTCCTCCTTTTAAAAGGTTCAATTTGAATTATCAAACCATCCATATCTAGTATGTATATATATCTATAGTATATGGTATCTAGTATGGTATCTAGCTAGTGCAGAGATTTGCAAAAGCAAGCAACTTTCTTTTATAGAAAGATGCATCTGTGAAACATCATTGGCTTATCGTACTCTTAAGTCAGCTTCTGGCATATGGTTGCTCTTAAGACAGGTTGCCTATAGTTATTTCTACTCAAATGAGTGCTCACCAGTGACAGGCTTTGAACTCACCTAATAAGATGCTTTTAGGGACAGCAAAGTTCATAGCTTTACTTCTGCAGAGAGTCACTCAGTTCAATCTACACTCGAACACATTTACTTCATTACATACTCCCTTGTTCCGTTGATGTCTTGCACACATTCTCATCTAGTTTGAATTTGGGGATTGCAGTAATTTTCCTAACAGGAAGGCACACCCCTTAACATCCAGCTTTTACATATCCAGATGGCTTGTCATCTTCCCCTGGCATGGGCACAAATGATGAAAAACTTACTTGCTATGTAGAACAGTGAGAATCAAGTCCCTGGGAACAATCGGTGCTAACATTTTTCTCAGCTGAAACATATGAACTTTTTGCAGCTCTCCTGAAAGTTACTTTCTTAGTAAATTAGTTTATTTTTAAAAGTTAGTTTATATATATAGTTATATAAATATGTAATTATAAAATTAGTAAGTTAGTTTATTAAAAAAACCCCACAAACTTACACACAAAACCCAACAAACTAAATTTGGGGTAAAACCCACCAGAGTATACATAGTAATAAGAAATAATTCCAAACATAGGAAAAAAAGAGTATCAATCAAAAAAAAAAAAAAACCCCAAAAAAAAACCAACCCCAAAAGAATTAGAATCGATCCAGTATCACAACCCTTCAGCTGTGTTTCTGGAACAAACTAAGCTACAGATACTTGATTTTATGGAAATCTACCAAGTCTTGTATACATAAACAATACTGTTACACCAATAAAAGAATACATTGCTGAACCACCCAATTTTGAAAGCAAAAATAACGGTGACTTAGTACAAAAATCTAAGACTTTTTCCCATTTTTAATACAGTTTTATGTAATGGTTACAACAAAAGAAAAGATTTTTAAAAGGTTGAAAAATATTTCTAGAAGAAAACATTAGTTTAGAACAACAATGCATACCCTTTCACAGGTAAGGGGTAAAAACAAAAAACCACCATGCTGTTAAAGCTTCAAGAAGTACACATCTAAAATTCCTTTAAAAAAACAAAAAACAGGTTTTTGCAGTTGGATGGCCTGTGTGCCTTTGTTATACATTAATATTCACTAATAATTAATTAATAACCTTTGTGGTCACTTGCCCATGTCAATTAAGCTTCAACCAAGTCCCTAAAACAGAGCTGCTAAACCAGATCAGCACAACCAAGGGTTCTATGGCTGTGAGCAGCCTCTTGAGTCAGTTGGTACCCTCCAGCAGCCCAAAGCCAAGCGCTCTGTTAGGCTTATCTGAGGGTGGCTACAATCCCATGTGCTGGCTACGTGACTTCGGACAAGCACGCCAGCTCGTCTCAGCTGTGCCTTGCCAAGGCATTAAAGGAGAGGTTTGTGGGAGAAGGGATGGGACTGCAGGAGGATAAGGGAGGAGGGCTGAGAGTAGTGAGCAGCTAAAGCCATAGGAGAGCAGGCTGGGTGGGGTTTGCTCATAATGGAATGAGCCCTTTTGAAAGGTGCTTTTCCTTTCAGATGCATTTTGTATTGTGCATTACTGCAACCTGCACTTATCTGGCTCCCAAAATGCATGATTTTCATACTTAGCCAGAGGCAGGCAAGTCACATTGGTTTACCAGTTGATGATACACTGAGACAGCATGACTATTCTATTTAAAATTTCAACTTTTTCACCTAGAACTTAATATTAAGTTAGAAACACTGTAAAATATTTTATCTAATTAGCTTCTGCTAGAAGGAAAAAAAAAAAGGACTGAAATCTATATTTTTTCCCTATTAATGCAGAAATGTAGTATTTAGTTCCCAAAATAACTTTTTGTACTTTTAGCGAAAGAATATATTGCATTCTTGCTTTCATCACTTATATCTGCAAAAATTAAATTCTTTACCTCTCTAAAAAACAATGAGCAAAACATGCCCAAAATTTTTGGATAAGATGGACTCTATTTTATTGTTATTTTTCTCAAGTACAGGCACCACTGTGTCATAACTTCGAATTTTTAAAATAAAAATATAAGTCTCTATTTTGATTACATCATACAGATTTTTAAAGAGTTGGTAAGGCATATGACGAAAATAAATGTGGAAAGGAAATGAAAGTATTTTCTAGAACTATTTATAGTAATCTAGTCATGCTGAACTGATTGTATTTCCTCCTACACTGAAAAAGCACAGACAGCTACATACAAAATAGATGTCATCAACTTTTATCTTATAGACAACACAAAAAATAACAGGTAAACATACTCATAAGTAGACTAACATTGCTTTCAGTTTACACAGGGAAAGCAAACTTTACTGTGGCCAAATCTTGAAACCACCAATTTGTATAGATAATCATATATCTCTGTGAAATATATTCACATAAGAACGCCCAAAGATTAGGCTCATTTTCTGAAGAATTAGATTTTCACATTGGTACAATATTTATTTTAATGAAAGCACTTAGACACAAGTAAATTTTCTACAACATGAAGTTGTGTTTTATCTTCTTAATTAAAATAAGCTGTAAAGCATAGTTATAATCTAAAGTTTCCCCTAAGTGTCTGGAAACTGGCCAAGAACTATTGGTTTCTGTAAGATACAAGCCTTATGAACAACAGAAGCTGAATTCTGAACACCTAATACTTTGTATTGTATCCTTGGTAAGTTATGCTTTTTCTGTCTACCTCTTCATTTTAAAATTTGTTAGCTTTGTGGTCAAAAGGGCACTCTAATTTACATGGACAAACAACCCTACTCGACAGGCCACCTGACATCACTTAGTTCAAAGGTAAATTAAAGACATATTTGGTCCCTTTAACATTTCCTCTCACGTTCTAAGGCATTAACAGAGGATTTAGTTGCAATGGTTCCATTGTAGGCAATGTTTAACTTGCTGAAATTCCCCTTTGTCAAGAGGGCACAATCACGGAAGATGCTAACACATCTGATTATATCCTGGTATTCTTCTAGTGAAAAAGAAAACCAGGATACAAGAATTAAATGCTGTTATGAGACCAGACCAGATATTCAATCTTTTTTCAGCTTTTTGTTACTCTGTCTACCTTTTATTTGATTGCTTGAGGATCTTCCCTGGAATATCTCACAAGAACAAGTCAAGAACTGTGGAGCTCCGCTTCATTTGATTAACTCCACATTTAGCTTTGAATCTTTTCAACTTTAATACTATACCAAATTTATCTTTAGCGCACCCTCTTATTTTAATTGAGTCTATTTCTTCAATTCACTGTTCAGAAAATAATTTATTGGCAATAGAAATGGCTTGCTAGAAATATTTCATTCAGAAGCAGTTGGTGCACATGCAGTAAAGTTTTAGTAGTTTTCCATAAGGATCAATTCTATTGTGTAATTGTAAGGGTCATTGCATTCTATAAGCAGAGGAAAAAAGGCAACAATTAACCCTCCCATGCTAAAATAGGGACAGAACATAAGCAGGAGAAAAGGTAATCAGACATTCAGTTTACAATAAACTAAATATAACAAAGCCTCCCCCATCTGCAATGCTGTTTATTCAAATGATATTTATTTGATCTGTCTACAAAGTTTACATCAAGATCTAAAACATCCAAACATTTCCACCATGACTATAGCATGAGTTATGTTTATTCGTCAGAGAATTTCAGTTCTACCAACAAAAGTAATTGTACATTAATCCACCTTGGGAAAGTAGGAAGGCCAAAGACATGACACAAAACAAACCCATCCCTAAGGTTTCAAGGGAACCTACAAACCGTCCTGAGCTTCTTCACCACATCTCTTAGGAAGAGTCCATCACCATGCTTAGCTTCAGAGTGTATAGTAATACACAGGAATAAGATGTTTCCATTTATGAAGAAAAAGTATTTTCTATTAGTTAGCACCCCACTAGAATGTGGGGAGGGTAAGAATACAGAAAGCTCTTCCTTTGGATATCTTTTTGTCCATCAAGGGCACAAGCTGGGACTCTTTTATCTGTCTTTTGTCAATAAATAGATCAGAAGCTGGGAATATCTAAAAGTAGACAGGACTTTAAAAACTGGCAAAAGTAAATGTACTTCAGGATATTTCTGCCTGAAATGCTTGACTAGCATTTCAGCATGTTTCTAAAGCAGTGAGGGTCACATCACTTTTCCTGATTACCTGCACACTGTACTTCACAACTAGGTTTCATACATATCATTCAACTTATAATTCAGAATGTAAGTTGCCAGTTAGAAGCTGCTGTTCTGCAGGGAAGAAAGGAGGACAAAGACCTTATTACATTATGTTCTCAATTTCAGATGATTTCTAGAGGTGATTTACATAACATTTATCTATTTAGTTATCTTAAAGAATACACTCAAAATCCTGAGCCCTCGAGAACTGTCTCCTTTTTTCATTTCAACACCAGTTCTGTTCTGGGTGGTTTAACAGTAACAAAAAGCATCCCAGACACGCTTACAAAGTAAAACTAAAAGCAAAAGTCAAACAATATCCCCACAATGTACCAGCTATCATCTTCTGTATGCAGCACATCAGCATAGCATATGGTTCAATCCTCTCAAAAGGAGCAGAATACACTGGACTCCTGAAACACTACATCAATAGACTGGTCCTTAACACTCCAGGTATCACATCAGAGCACTTAATGCTACTTTAAACTACACAGACAGACCACAAAATTAACTGTTGGTTGCTCTCCAGTTGGAAAAGGTAATGCAGGGTATACATGAGGAAAGTCATCAGAAGTAGAATGGAAATAGAAATTTTCAAGCAAGAACCTCTGACTGTGTTCATTTGCACCCGACATTAAGCCTGATCTCCAGAGTCAAGATCAAAAGTGCCTAGACATGTTCTCACCAGAAATGTCTTAACTTCATAATTCATTCTCTGCACAAGAAGTTCATTGACTTCAGCTACAGAATGTAAGCAAACAGATGGCTTATGCTGCCAGGAATGTACTGAAGACTTAAAGAAATATAAATCTAGAGGATTCAGAAGTTTCACTGGACCCAAGGGAGAGGACAGGAAAAAAAAGAGAGAAGGGAAGCAGTAGACAAGATCACTTACACATATCACACCTTCGGAAATAAGAACACAAAAGAACACCACAGACATCCTTAGCTTTTCAGCTGATTCACCAAATAGAGGTTAGAAAACAAAGCATTTCTTGCTCAAGAGTAGCTGTTACAAAGGTCAGTGTGAAAGACATGCAACTGAAAGATACCTGCTGACATTAAGCAGATATAAGCCTGTATTGCTTAACCACTACAAGACATCACAAGAAGTTATGGAGGGAGAGGGGGTGTCTTTAAAAGAGGCAGAGGGGAAAGCTTTGCCTTTTTGTTTTAAAACAGAAGACTGCAAAAAACCCCAAACACTCAAGATAAATAGCTCAGGAGTATAAGATAAAGAGCACTATGGCCCTGATCAACTTTAAACCAACTTCCACAGCACTACTGTGTGCTTCTGGTTTAAAAAAAAAACAAACCAACAATATGCAGGCAAAAAAAGTTTATAAAACATTTTCTTATCTGAAGTTCTCAGTAACTTCTTATGATCAAACGTGGAATCAAAATGTGCTGGGTAGCTTTTACTATTATTTTACATAGAAGATCCCATTTCTTTTACCAGCCGGCACTGCCAACCCCAGCCCTCCGGGGGGGCTGAGAGCCCGTGCCCGCCAGATCACTGAGCTGGCAGAAGGAGCACGCACAAACAAAACTCACCCTCTTCCAGTGAACAGCTGCGCCTGCCACACACCTCCCAGCAACAAAGTAGGGCTTTTTTTAATCAACTTGTGATGGATAATGAATGCATTCGCGGCTGTGACAAGTTGTTTATCACCCGAAAGTACGATCCTCAATTATTTTTCTTAGAGTTCTCCCCCTTCTTTCTTTTAATAGTTTCTTAATACTCCTAAAAAGGTAATTTAGTCTAATAGCAGAGGCTTGCAAGTATAGAATTTGACAGCTGTTCAATGCTATTTAAAATGAAAACCATATTATAACAAACCATGACTCATTATCTTCACACAGTACGCGTATTTTGCTATCAACAAGATTAAAATGGGTATGATGCCTGGAAAGGCATACTAGAAACAATAATCTAAAAAAGCAGCCATCTCAGAAGCCACAAAATGCATTAGGGATCTAAATTCATTAACTATCGCTTCTGCACATGAACACAAGCGTCCTGGATTTGATCAGGAAGCAGCTTAACTCCCGCCTCCCCTTGCCTCTCCCACAGCATGCTGCAGGCATAACAGGCACACTTGCCCTGGAAATTAAAATGGGGAAAACAAGAACAGATCCCGCTTTTCTCCTCACCCTCTAACTGGTCCACTCAAGAAGCAACAGACCTGAGATCTGGTCCCCGAAGTCTGAAGGTATTCAAGCTCCTACCTCAGACAGGGAGCCCTCCCAGTCAGCTACACTTTAACTTGCTTGGGGCACCTTTCTCCCCTTCCTTTTGAAGCTGGACCTGGTTCACCCAAAAAGGAAAGGTTGCCTGGGACAGGGGTAAAATAAATCAGAAAGAGCCTGAGACTGCAGTTCAATGATGAATGCAGAATCAGAGAAGCTCCTACATCTTGCATTATTGAAGTAGAACCACTGCGCAGCCAATATAAACAATGGAGGTCCTCCCAACTGGACTATTTTAGACTTGGATGCTAGAAGATGTACATTTGACCGTGCTAAGCCTATGCAGAACTACATTTGAGCTCTCCCGCTTCTCAGATAAATGCCTGAATAAGCACAAGTACACACCAAACATATTTCAAGAAGAACATGCTGTAACTTCAGCATTTGGTTTTGAATCAAGTGGACAGATGTGCTTGATGTATGGTGCTTTGATTCAGACACTTCAGCTCCAGAGCATACCAAGAATTCAAGCTCACTGCTGGTCTCTGCTTGTGCCAGGTGGTCATTTTAGGCAAATATGCTCAAAACACATTTTGTAAAACAAGTATCAGAGATGTTTAATTCTACTTCTCGGTCCACTGTTTCCTATTTTTTTAAAACACAATGCACAAGTTGGAAACCACTACTGGTTCTTTCCTGGGTCTCACCTCTGGTTCACTCAGTGGTAAAGCAGAAGTAAATTCATTAGAGTTGGTATATCCAACTGAAGTTTATATTCAACTGGAGTCAGTATATTAAATTTTGTTTAAATCTAAGGAAAGCTCTGTGTGCATGTCTTGTGGGTTAGTAAATGAAACCAGTTCCAGCAAAAAAAATCTCCCCCCTAATTCTGTCTCCTAATGAAGGGTGCATTGGTATGTGTATTTAATAGTCACGGTTTAAAGATAATATTGGCTGCTTTCTGCTCTAATAGCTTTGCTAATGCTTTTGTAAATCAAATCTTCCTTAGTCATAGCCTTCCCGTTCTGCAAGATCTAAGAATGAAATAATTCAGAAAAAATTACATAGGCAAATTCCCATTGAAAAAATAAAATGGCAAAGAAATAGCCATGAAGTTCCACTTCCTCTCAAAAAAAACCCAGAAGTTTCACACAAACTGAAAGAAGGATAAAAATTAATCTTGTGGATTTTAAGTTGTTCCTCTCCCTTATTCACCCTGGAAAGGAAAACTGTGAGTTTAAACTCCTGAACAACTGCAGTATATTGCTGGCCTAGCCAGACCTCAACAGAAAGAGATTTAGAGTGATATGGTGTAACAGCAAAAATCTTTGTTGGTTTGGGTTTTTTGTTGTTCTTCCAGGAAAGGTCTGGGACTTTGGATCATTTTAAGGAAGCTTGCCCGTTTCAACTGAAAAAAAATGAGTACATTGTACATGCTTAATGGTGATCACATGCTCAGAGACCTCATCATTAATCTGGGGGTAACTGAAAGAGGAAAAAAAACCAACACAAAACACCTACCAAAACAAATGAACCTCACCACTGACAACTTAATACTACCAATTATCAGAGCTCTCTCTACAGTTTGTAATTGTATTCTTACAGACAAAATAAAAAATCCATATTCACCTAATCCATATTACCCTAACTTCATCTAGACAACCTGACAAAAACAAGAAGGAAATGAAGAAACTGTACACATCTGCTGAGTGCATTTGAAGTCCCTTATTTATCTCAGCTGCTGGGAGGGGGAGACAGAGAAACCCTCACACTGTATCAACATTCCTGAGTTAAACTCACTTAAAGCTTTTGAATAATTTTTTGCCCATTATATTTTTTGCCCCATACACAGTTTTCAGTAGCAAATAACTATGCATAAACTGAAAAAAAAATATCCAGAATTAAGACTGTGATTACATCCGGTGATGTACATGGTTAACTGTAGTAACAGCAAAGCATCTGCTCATTGTTAAAGAAACAAATTGCACAAACGAAGCAGCCCACTACTTCTAGGAGATCTTTGTATTCCTCTTTATTTTTTGCTATCACATAGAAGGACATCCCCATGGCAATGGAAATCGCACTCGAATAAAAGATATAAAAAGCACAAAGTGAAGTGATCATGCTCACAAAAAATGATTACTATGTAATTTCCCCAGCAAGCCATGGTCAATGCTGTGAGCAAATGCTTATTTTTAACTGAAGGGAGAGAGAATAATTTCAGAACTGATGCCATACAGCCCTTATTTGTGGGAGAAAAGCAGCATGAAAAAGCTGAAGATCATTCAGCTGTGTGAGCAGAGATCAGAAAACACATTACATTTTTGGCAGCCACCAAAGCTACAATATGGTGGAAGTAGATGAAACAGCACTGAAGTGCAAAACAATTGACTGAATAAATCACCTATATCCTTTAATTTCTTTGGCCCTTACTGAAAGGTACTTAACCTAGTATATCAAGAAAGAGCAGCTAAAGAAAAAACACCTTTATGCACAAGGCAACAAGCCATCTTTCATTTTATAAGCAAAAGCCTTATACTTAACGTTACTATTTCACATTCAGGCCTATGACAAAACTGACCCGAAACACTGATAAAACACAGAACATAACCGTGAGTTTCTTCATACTACCTAATTAAAAATAAACCAGAAAATGCATCTTTGGCAAAGTAATTTTCTTCTTCCACTGAAAAAATGTCCAAAAACATTTATTTGCCAGAGATAGGGAGGGGTGTGCGTACAATAAACTCAATGTTAACATTTATTTAAGAGAACATTAACCTTGATTAACATCTGTAGAAGTCTGAATGACTGCAACCAGACAAGCAGTGATTGCGTGGGCTAATGACAGGGGCTCTCTTTACAGACAATGATCTTCTAACTGTGCAGTAAATTGCTGAAAGAGGGACTTCAATCTGAATTTATCACTCTCCAGAATAGCAACTTGCACTCCTGCAACACATTTTCCACCTCTTGTTTTTCAGTTAGCCCTAGCTGAATTTCACCTTATATAGGAAAATCAGACTTGGGCTAAAAATACATTATCACATCTTGAACTATTTTCTTTGCATCACAAAGCAAAGAAGCTTTTAATTCTAAAAGAGATTTAATGACCAGCATATTCAGGGAAACAAAGTTTACAACAGCACTTGAAAAATCCCTACTTTTACACTATGTTTTGCTATTTTTACTCTGTTTTACAAAAAGCAATCAGTATTTTCCTTTCTTATATTCCAACTGCAAATTGCTTTAAGAATGCTATACGAACCACCAGACTAGACATTACTAGTAAAATTGTCAGAAATCAGGTGTCAAAAGCCATCACTCTACTATAGGCAAAGGTTAAGGAGTACTATGTTGACTACATAAATACATCGTTGCAGAATAGTCATGTCCAAGAAATGCCTTCATCTTTTCTGAGGATAAATTTCTGGCAAGAAGAGGGTTTTCTTGCTTTAGCTTATTCTACTTCCATCACTATTTGCAAGAGTTAAAATGAGTAGGACTACACGTCTCAGGAGCATTTTGGAGATCTGGACATGTATAAGGTGACTATTATATATCAAAGTCAGAAGGCAGTTAATATGAAAAACAGGAAGGCAACTCCAAACAATATTTTCTTAGGAGGCTGGCAGCAAACTGTCAGATGCATGTGTGACCTCAAAACAACCTTTTGCCAGATGCCTCTTTAACCTCTTACAATTACATCAACTTCTAAAAAGACTGGTACATTTTACCATTTTCCTCCTTTGTTTATGCAAATTAGGAAGATGTGCTTAAAAGACAGATTGAAAATGTTTGGTTCTGTGCACTTCTGTCTTAAAGCCCCCAAATAAAGCTCTCTAATACAGCAGAACATACTTCTTTTTTCTCCCTGGAATTAAAACTGCTGTAGAAGTTAAACCAGAAGTCTTCAACTTCTTTCTCTTCTCCCTTGAGTCAGTGTACAAAACCAGGTAACTTTCTGAGGTAGCTGTGAGTTAAGGGGCCAAGACAATATTAAGCCAAAGCAATCAATAAATCACTTTTAATACTATTTACCATTTTGAAGTAAATAACTTTTCTTTTCCATAACAAGTATGTTATATATCTTATGTTGCAATCAATGGAAGCCAACACAATGATTCATATTGTTCAGATTCAAAAATGGCCTGTACACTAACATTCAAAGGGCATTTCTGCAAATTTAAAAATAATCAAATTCATAGCATGGAAGCATCACGAACATGTTTCAGGGGCTCAATAGAAAGCGGGAAAAAAATAAAACCAGAAATATTACGGAACGGAAAGTAAGTAGGTCATGTAGACTAAAGTGCTAAAAATACTAATGTCTGATTTGTGGCTGAGATAACTTTTTAAAATTTAGAGGTGTAAAAGTAAATGAAGAATTGCACAATCCTTTGTCAACAAAAACATGCTTTGATGAGGCATTAAAAAGAAAGATACCCTGTGCTGTACAGAACCCAAGGAAAAAAAAATTCCTTTAAGAAATATACCTCCTTATAGAGTAAAACAATGAATTTCAGTTGTTCTGTAACCCAGTTCCTTTAATCTGCATAAGACATGCTGACTGAGTTCACTCAACCAAATCACTACTGGCTTTCAGAATACAATCAACACATGCTTTTCAACAGTATTAATATAGCATGAAGCTTGTGCTCCTAATTATTCATGTTTTTGCATTCTGTTTTTTCCCCCTGCTGTAAAATATGCAAATTTACTTCTTTGTGTTATTTAGGTCCCACATGGGCCTCAACGAATCTGTTTGGAAGGAATTACAAGCCAACATCTAGAAACATGCTGTCAACATTTCAAGCTTCATTATTTTTATTAGATTGGAATGCCATTATAGATTTCATATTAGGCTTTAAAAAGCTTTTTATAAATCTGTTGAAAACCTACAGTCTAATAAAACGGTGTACTGATAATTACTACTACTACACTTTGTCTGTGTGTGCGTGAAAGGGAGAGAGAAAAGCCCAGAACTCTTGAATACAAGAGAAATCCCCATCTAGCGGCACTATTGAAAAACGCAGTTTGTTTTTGTGCAAAATTAGTACCCAAGAGGATTAGTTTGACTTCATTACTGAATGAAGGGTAGCCATTACCTCCTTATGCAACTAAAGATCGGTAATAGGAAAGGTGTCTTTCTTCTGAGTTCCTCCTCCTCCCTTTTCAGTCAATTCTGTAAAATTCAATGCCCAAATGAGCTACTAACATTTTTTAAGTTAAAAAACCCATAAAGCAGCACCTCAAGAAACGGGTCACTTAATCCATTAACTTCTTGGTGTGCATCAGTGTGTTCGCTTACAGTGGCACAGGCTGAAACGAATGAAGTATTCTTTAGACAAAAATATTAGATTTCCCCAAATCTCAGACTGTTTTAAAGTTAGTATTAAATGTCTTTAAACTTAAAAACCATAATGAAATAGTAGCTTCATTATCGAAAACCTGCAAGATTGGCCATAACTGCACATGAACTTACTGTTATATAAAAAATATGTCATACAAGCCCATTGATGCAGAAAGTGAAAGGACACTGAGCTGCTGCTTGTTTCCAACTGGCACAAAACCTTGTGCATTTCTTTAATGTAATAGTATGTTTTAAAACACTGCAGCAGCCCAGGCTTACTTACTAGTAGCACTAAAAGTTCCTTAAATATTAATGAAAAAACAGCATAGAGATTCACAGGAATCTACTACACATTACTCCTAGAAAACAAAGAGCAACAGTAACGCTATGATTTTACAAATATTTTGATGCCTTTTATCTTTGAGGTGTGTATGCAGAGGGGAGAAACCAAAAAACTATTTGAATTGCAGTAATAAACTAGTATGGGGGTAGTCCTTTGATTTGGGAGGATCAGCATATTAAATTTCCCTTTCACGACAGACTCACTCATGAAGATTTTAAAATTGCACATTTCTCTCTGAAGCAAATATTTAATGAGTTCTTCAAAATGCATGTAAAGGTATGTATTACTAAGATCAACATGGGAGCAATAAGGATCTTATTGCAAGGCCTTTTGACATGTTGGGTGACAGCGGGGGTATCCCTTAATTCAAGTATGTAGTTTATCCAATTCTTCCCTCCACAACAAAAAGTACGCCCAAAACCATCTGCATGTAGAAAAAATTCACAGCAAAACAGAAATGGGGAGTTGAAGGGTAACAAGTATACATGAAATTGGTCTTCAGAAAAAGTCAAGATTTCCAGAACTAAAGACTGACTTGTGTTGTCATTTTAGTTTTTATAACTTCAAGACAAACAAGTAAACTTCCTGATTTGTTAAGGATGTTCATTTGCAATATAACTGCAGTTAACAAAGGGAAATATTCAGCTGGCTGTAAATCATACTTTTCACAGTCTCATAGCTGAGTGGGGATGCTCCTGCCTACAGATGAGGATGAACCTGTAAGAAGGAATTATAATACTGAACTAACTCAGTGATATATATAACTCATTTAGGATAAAGCCAAAGTTCAAATGTCTTGCAGAGATTAGCTTAAAATACTAAGTCATACCTGATGAACAAAATTTTCAGAAAAGGTTATCCGCTATCAGCTATCACAAATTATCAAACTCATTGTGTACTCTTTTTGCATCCTGTTATGTTCCTGACTTTGTCACAGCATGTGATAGTGATGAATTCTACACATTGCTTCTTAATTTCATACTTTTCATCTAATATCAGTTCTCTTCTACTTTCTTAATAAAAAAGAAATATTTGCCTTATACTGTATTTTATCTCACAGGTTGAAAAACAGTAATTTCCACCTCCTATTCTGGGAGGTTTTAAGTGTTGGTGCAAGCCTGACCACATTTGTTCTGTAGAGCTCCTTCTCTTCAGACATCAGCATTGAGAAGAGGTACACCTTGGTTAATTTGACAGATCCGAAACTCAATTAAATACCACAAGTCTGTCTCCTTACTGGGGAGAGATTTCAAAACACTCCATTTCTTAAGTCTATACTATTTATGATCTCTTGAAAGGAAACATAACAGGCAAAAATCATGCTTGCGTCAATGGTGAAAAACATAACAAGTGCTAATCCAAAATTCGCTTACTAGTTCTAGACGGCCTCCAAGGATCTAGGAAAGGACAGCAGGGAAAAGGGAGGTTTACCAACCAAGAGTGTATCTACATAATAAAATTCCTGCTAACCCTTCCCACCTGGCCACTGTCTCTCCTGTCTGTGACAGTCACTCCAGTCTGATAAGAATCCTACGCCTGTCCATTTTTCCTTGGGTACTTACTCTTGAAACTTTGAAAAACTTAACAGCAAAATTGCTGAATCTCAGAAAACGGCCTTCAGGTGACAGTTAAATGCTCCCTGTTAGAGATCTGCACCTGAGGCTGAGAGCGGAGCTCTGAAATAATAGCCATTGGTCAGTATTGAAAAGTCATGTTAATTTACATGCAAAACTGAAACAGTAAGCTGTCCTAAGTTCAAGGAAGAAACAGAAGGTACCTGTAGAAATCATTTATCAGTACCAGCAACGAGCTGCTTCTCCAAGCCATTTACTCCATTCCAATTTATGACATAAAAAGACCCAAGAGAAAATAAAACAAAACCCAACAACTCTTAAATCCATGAAGCAGATTTAACTTGTGTTTTAAAGACCAAAATAAACAAAGCAGACTTGAACTCAGACATGGTCAAAGGCTCAGACCAAAAGCTCCTCAGAGAACCATGGTGTCTCCAGGCGTTAGTAAGAGACAAAACAACCATCCTGGCTGTTCCGTCCTGAGTGCATCACTGGGCTCAGCAGCCCCTGCCCTACCCCTGGGGGGTTGGCTGCCTGTGCCCAGGGCCAGCTCTGATGCAGTACAGCCTGAGCACATCCATCAGGGTCCAGGTAAAGAGCTGTGGGAGAAGCCTCATCTCAGCTTCTTGGTCCTTGCTGAAGCCACCCTGCAGGGATGCCTATGCCTATGACCCCAACTCTCTGACCTCACTTCCAAGCCTGGCCTCAGATCTGCCTCAGCCCTGCAGACTTGTCTGGCAACCGCTGAACTCTTGGCTGACCCAGGTAACCATCACCAGACCTGCTCTGTTGTCCTTGTTCGGGTAGCTTTGGGTTGAATCCCTCATCACTGAAGTCTTTGCCCAAGCCCCTGTCCTCTTGGCATCCTTGCTTGGCTGCAGGCTCACCTGCCTAGTGGAGCCACCAGCACTTGCTGCTCCCTCACACTGTCTTCAATATTTTCTGGAAAAGTAACCAACACTCTACACATTAGCATCCTAAACTAAACCTGAAAATAGAATTATCATTTAGTAGTATTTTTTAAAGAACACATACAGAACATGCTGCATGCATCTTTGAGATCTCATGGGAGATTTTTAGCTGTGTGCCAAACCAACATGCTAGCACTAACCTTCATCTTCTCTGTGGCTAGCAACAGTAGGAATGGATGGAAGGCTAGAATTTATTTTGTATTACAAACGCCACAAAACATGATAAATGCCTTAAGAACTATGCTTCTTCAAGATCCCAAGCTAACTGAAAACTTGCTTGTTTTCTGAATTCTGGCACTCAGAATGTTAACTTCAAAACCAATTTGTGATGATCGGGTAAACCTCTGAGACATTTTTCATATTTCTGCAATAGATTCACTCATCAAAACCAATCATACGTGTTGTGCGTATTTCATAAGACACTTCCATTTTCAGAATAATTGTTCTGCTTGTTACAGAACAACAACCACTTTTACAGCTTCATGAACAGATGAGATGACCAGCATCTGGAAAATAAGTGAACTGGTAGTTAAACATAAAAATCCTTTAGCCCCTGGTAGAAAATCACATTTTATATTTATTTTGTAGAGAGTGAATTACAAATTCTTTTGCTTTGCCTCCCACACTGTATTTTCCCCAAAAGGTAAAATAGAGAATTTCTTTCAGCTACTACGTTGCAAAGTTGGTTTTTTTGCTTCTGGTGTTTTTATGAGTCATCTTTCTAGTCAAAGAATAGGCATTCAGATACTAAAATTCCAAATGCATTGATATTCTACAAGCAAAGGTGGATTTGAAATATAGCAATAACAGGACTTGGAGGAGTTATGAAAAAAAATAGAAAACAAAAAAAATTATATTCACAGAATCATCTGGTTGGAAGAGACCTTTAAAAACATTGAGTCCAACCGTTCACCCTGCACTGCCAGAGTCTCTAAACCATGTCCCTCAGCGCCACATCTACACGGCTTTTAAACACTTCTAGGGATGAGGACTCCACCACCTCCCTGGACAGCCTGTTTCAATACTTCACAACCCTCTCTGTAAAGAAGTTCTTCCTGATATCTAACCTAGATCTCAACTGGCGCAATTTAAGGCCATTTCCTCTTGTCTTGTCACTTGTCACATAGGAGAAGAGACTAACCCCCACCTCTCTACAATCTCCTTTCAGGTAGTTGTAGAGAGCAATAAGGTCTCCCCTCAGCCTCCTGTTCTCCAGGCTAAATAACCCCAGTTCCCGCTGCTGCTCCTCATAAGACTTGCTCTCCAGACCCTTCACCACCTTTGTTGCCCTTCTCAGAACATGCTCAAGCACCTCAATGTCCTTCTAGAAGGGAGGGGCCCAAAACTGAACACATTACTCAATGTGTGGCCTCACCAGTGCCGAGCACAGGGGGACAATCGATTCCCTACTCCTGCTGGTCATACTATTTCTGATACAAGCCAGGATGCCATTGGCCTTCTTGGCCACACTGCTGGATCATATTCAGCTGGCTGTCGACCAGCACCCCGAGGTCCTTTTCTGCTGGGCAGCTTTCCACCCACTCTTCCCCAAGCCTGTAACATTGCAGGGGGTTGTTGTGACCCAAGTGCAGGCCCTGGCACTTAGTCATATTGTACTTCATACAGCTGGCCTCAGCCCATCGATTCAGCCTGTTCAGATGCCTCTGTACAGCCTCCCAACTTTCAAGCAGATCCACACATCTGCATGACTTGGTGTCATCTGCAGACTTACTGAGGGTGCACTCGATCTCCTCATCCAGATCATTGATAAAGGTGTTGATGAGGACAGGCCCCAATACTGAGCCCCGGGGGACACCACTCATGACTGGCCACCAACTCGATTTAACTCCATTCACCACCAAAAGATTCAAGATTGACAGGGTATATAGCTCTGGTGGACCTGTCTCAATATGAACTTTCTTCCCTTTTTTCAAATATCACATGGTACAGAAAGAGATTAAAATAATTAAATATTTTTAGAAAAATCACCATTTTCTACATTAATTGTGATGCTCACTACTCTTACTGCATTACTGAATAGATTTCTTTCATACTTTAATAGACATGGCATTTGATGCTTTCATTATAAGTCAAATTCAGACTTCCAGTAAGACTCCTGGCTGCCCTTATCAGTGGTGCATGGTGTGAACAATCTTGCAAGGGATTCGTGACAGCCATGCTCTCCTGACCACAACAGTGGAAATCAGAAGCAAGCATCCCCTGAGGATGTATTTTAACTCTTCTTTCTCCAGGAAAGAAAAGTAAAGCACTTTTGTGCTTTGAATAAAAGACTGGCTTTATGAACCAACTTAAAACATAAGAAATTACATTCTCCCTTCAAGAGTGTTCACTGCCTACAGCAGTATTCACACTAACGGTACTACAATCCTATGGAGATTGAAGACATTTAGTGCTGGTATTCTAGAATATTTTATGCCTACATTTAAAAAAAAGCTTCAGAACCTCCCACCTGAGTAATTAAAAAGTAACTTGCAGAATAATAGGTGTTGTGGTTCACCTGGGGATTTTTTGACTGTCACTATTCCTAGACAATAAAACCCTTCTAGACAAGTATCTACTTAAACACTGACCTGTAATTCTGCAACTACATCCATCTAGCAAGACAGTGAGAGACTCCACTGACAAGGTTGTCAGCAATGCTTTTGCCTAGTAAAAGTTAAGATGAAATTACAGTCTATTTAGTTGCAGTTTGCTAACTTAACTTCTGCGGGGGGTGGGGGGGAAGAGAGAAGATCCAAGCAAAATTTATCGTCCTTAAATTTATATTTAGAAGATTAATTTAATATATATTTATATGAACAAAGTTTAAATTGCCACTGCCAGCATTTCAGGAAAAAGGAATGAAGCTAAACTGAATGCAGAATCGGGACCAGTAGTTGTGGAACATAAGCAACGTTTGGGTGCAGAACTCTCTGCCTCTTACAGAATTTGAAACTACATGACCTCCAGACTTTTTTGGGATGACTATATGCCTCCTTTGACCCTTCCATGATGCAAGTACTGGCATTTTGATGTAGCCATTGAAACCAGTACAGATGAACAAAATCTAGTGGAAGGCACCCATTAAACATGACACCACAGACATGGATGTGAAACCAGATTTGTTTTAATGGAGAACTATTACAAAGAATATATGTAAGTTCTCCTGAAAAAGAGTTCCAATAGTCTCTCATATTGTTAGATTTTGATACTCTAGAGGCTTTTGTGACTTGAAAAGGCTCAAGAAGTAACACTTAAGAAACACTGTAAGATTTGTGATAAGAACACGTCAGTAAATCAGCACAGCAGAAGCTAAGTATCAATGATGACAGATTTACAAGGAGGAAAACACAAATTTTTAAAAGAAAAGGATCAGTTACAGCATGACAGCCATAAATTCTTTAACTTCTGCATGTTTGAGACATTCTACAAGACTGTGAAAGAGCTTGATTAAAGCTGAAAATTTAGCCAGTTCACAGGCGAGTACACTTCAGATTAGTTTTTGAATAACAAAGACTTCAAAACCCTAAACTGCTTTGTTTTCATCAAGCTAAGCAAGAGCCAGATTCTAAGACAGAACACCTCCATTTGCCATGTGACTAGAAATACAGAGGTGCTTCTTGGCTTCTCATATAAAAAGCCTTCGGGGAGTAACACTAAAAGGAAGGAATGTGAAAAAAACCAGACCTTTAACAACTGCAGAAAGATACATTCTTCCCACAACTCTCATCATAAAGCTAGAAGCCTCAACTTTGAGCTTTCTTGTTTTGTAAGGATGTAACTTCTCCTTGCCAGAATATGAGAGGAAAACAAGAAACTACATTTTCAACGCTCTTCAGTCCTAATGATGAGACTAGGAATATGAACTCCTTCAGGATAAGTAAGAATTCTGAACAACTTTTATCATGGCTTCTCCTAACATTTCATTTGGTCTAAGCATCTCAAAGGAATTTTTATATTTCAAAGGTGATAAGAATCATTATACAGAAGCTCCACTTACCCACAATAACAAATCCATCTGCTTCTTTCTCTGGCACCGTAACCTTCTTTGAATCTTGACTTTTTCGGAAGAAACTGAACATACCCTCTTTTTTTTTTTTCTTCTAAGTTGTTATCTAAAATGAAGACAAAACTTATTAAATAAATATAACAGAATTTACCATAAAAAGTGTCACGCCATGCCAAAGGCCACATATGTGATATTACAGTTTAATCCTTATTATAAGACTTGAAATATCAGGCATTTTTATGTTAGACAGATCACCTTGTTGATGCAGCAACTGACTTCAACTGGCTTTTCTATAAGTTATGAATGGAGTGGAACCATTAAAAAAAAAAACTTCAACCTTTCTAAAGGGAAGTGGAAGAAGTAAACTCTCTTCAGCATTTATCCAGCACATTTCCTTATTTTTCTGCTACTTTGAATTGTTGTTACACAAACTTTCTCATCAGACTTAGTTCTAAAGTATCTATAAATTTGAAGCCCAAAACATGATCCTACAGAAAATGCAGCTTTATAAGGCAGGAATACTTGAACGAAGCAAATTGCACTAAAGATTTTCAGTCTTACGTGTCTACGCATCAATTAAAAAGACCAGCCCACCCTCCTGTACAACATTAGGACAGTATTTTCATTTTGCCAGCTTGCAATCTTAAGAGACAGCTTAAGACTTGTGTGTTTTTGACTAACAGTTACCATTAATTCCCTTAAAAAACCCTGCAACAAAATCACATGCTAGAAATTTTTTGTAACAATAATTTATTAGAAGAATCTTCCAAAGCAGTTAAGAACTCTGAGTTCACAACAGCTAGAATAAAGAGGAAACCAGTGGGATAAAAATAATAACTGCAGAAGACTATGCTCAGTATCTCTT
Organism: Bucorvus abyssinicus; assembly: GCA_009769605.1. NCBI lineage: Eukaryota > Metazoa > Chordata > Aves > Bucerotiformes > Bucorvidae > Bucorvus > Bucorvus abyssinicus. Next base: position 27,632,220 of record CM020028.1, on the reverse strand, counting down.
CCCTCTCAAGACTGTAAGGTTACATAGAAGCAATTCTGAATAGCTTAAAAAGGACAAATTCATATTAAAAACCCCGTAAGCATTAGCCAGAAGATAGGCAGTTGGGCCAGCTTTTATAAAATTAAGTCCTATGGACCACCCCATAAACATGGATACATCACAAAACATTATTCTACGCAAATTCTCTAATTATTCTGAACTTTAAGATGTAGACTCAAGGAAGTTTCTCTTCTTCCAAGAAAAGTTGTAAGAAAAGGTTTATAAGAAAGCATCACTTCTGTGAACAACAACCAACAGAACTACACCCAGCACAAATTCACAGGTTCAGCTTATTGAGAGGACTACCGATGTACTACCACCTACTTTCTATTTTCTACCAAACTGGCACCACTGAATGCAGTAACTGAGAATCTTCCCAGCCACCTCCCACAACAGCAGCTCCATCAGTTGTGCTGAGACAATGAGAAAATGAAAGAGGCACCAAAGCGACAGCAGCAGTCACCCCCTGAAGGGGCTGTGCTCGCCTCCAGCCGCCAGGGGCTGAAAACTCGGACCACTGGACAATGCCAACCCATGGAACAGCCTGTGGTCTGGCTGAAACGTGCTGCATGCCAAAGCAGAGAGGAAAGTTTAAAGAAATGTATGTGAAGATCTTCTCTACTAAAATACCAATATAAAATTGGGAAAAGTGGAATAATGTAATTTCAAGTTTGAAATAGAGTTTGAGGAGCAGAATCCTGATTTACTTTGCAGGCACCAACATTAAAGGAGAAGGAACTGACAAATTGATAGCAGTGTCTAATATACACCTCCAACAGAGAAAGAGGCGTACAGTGTCAAATTTCAGTAACATTATTTCACACCAAATTCATCAAAGAATCTTTCAAAGGTGGGAAAGACAGAAGAGTGCTACCATGTACTGTTTGGATTTAAAAAAAAATAAAAGAAAGAAAGATAAAAATCCTGGATTAATTATTTGCTGGAATTCCTCACTTCCCACCCAACTATTCATGGTACCATAAGCAAGACTTTTTTTGCCCTAGTCAATGACCTGTAGCAATTAACTGCACAATCAGCACTAACTATTCACCAGATATAAACTGCCTCACACTCTGCTGTTACAAGACACAGCAAACAATTCCATGCTCCAGATCACAGGAAGTTCTATATACGAAGTGTAAGCGCTGGCTTTCAGGAACACTATATAAATAGAAAGGGGCAAAAGCAGCAACAGTTCAAACTGTGGCCTGATACCTGAGACTTAAAGACTGAATACCCCGCAGGCTGGCCAGCTGCTTGCTGATGCAGTGCAATTTCTAGCAAGCAAATAAACCACACTAATGTACGTGAGCAGAGCAAACCATCCAATCCCAGTTATTCAGTAATTAAAAAAAAAAAATATCATACTTATCTGCACTTTATTCCACATGAAATACTGATATTTCTAGTTCCATGGAGATTACACAGTAGAAACTGCTAATTATCTCATTTATTCCTTACCTTCCCCCACACTCGGGCTCAACACATGGCGCCAGCAGCATATTCCTTTTTCAGCCCTTGGGGAATAAGTCTTCTGCTATCAATTAGGGTTGTCAGTCCCATAGCTCAAGTGGTAAAAACCTGTGCTGTAATGCTCAAGAGTTAGGTTTCTGCTCCAATGATGTATGAAGGAAAGGCAGTTGTGGAACAGTTTAAAATGCAATTTTACCTTCATCCTAAGTGTGCAACAACAAGAAGCAAAATCAACTTGATGTGTAAAATCTTACAGCTGCCTTTGGTAACAGCTCAGATTCTGGTCACCCACTTCAGGTGCCAGAGCTGCATTTGCTCCAGTCACTCTTTTTTCTCTTTGAGATCTGCATTACTGCATAGTTTTCAGCTCTGTCACAGTGTTCTCCTTTCCTTCTACTGATTAAGCATCTTAATCAGTATATAAGTGACACAAAAGAGTTGTATAGGAAACAACATATTTGTAATCTTTTAAATCCTGCATATTTAACATCCCTAAACTTCAATGCCTAAAGGACAACCAACATTTAGATCCAGTGTAAATTAACAATCAGTACAATATGATTTAGCCAAATTAATTTTGCAAGCACTTTCTCATACAAGATTTTTTCCTTTCACTGACAGAAGGCAGCATCAGTATCCCAGTTTTTTCTAAACCCTACATAAGTCATCTTACCTACACACAGGAGGGTTGATCTTTGTAGTTTTCAGTTTCTGAAGTAGCTTTAACTTAATTCCACCGCCAGCAGTATTTCTCAAACAGAAAATAAAACAAAACAAACAAAAAAAACCCCACACATCCTTTTGCTTGAAGCAGAAAACCAAACAAAGCTAACAAAAGTACCCCACCTAAGCTCAGGCCTGAAGTTCTTAGGCTGTTAAAATCACTGCTACAGCAGTAAGAAAATGGGGTATGTTTTATTTTGTGATTGTGAATGTTGGGGACATGGTAAGGAATCCACATATTAAAAAGATTAACGTGCTTATTGAGGCTATTTCCTTCCCTGGGCGTTCACCACTTAGAAACAAAACTTGTGCCTGTAGGTCTCAGGTCTGCATAACTGATGTGGAGGAAGGAGCTCACCAACTACTACTTGCAGTATTTCAGTACCTTTGCTGAACACAATATTATATTTAAACTAAATAACAAAGAATTACTAACAAAATAGAAGGGGACACAAAAACAAAAAGCAGAGCTGTATACAGTATGGGATAGGTGAAGGAAAAGCTGTAGACAGGCAATGCTGCAGCTTCTGTGGTATTTGCTCTCTTAAGAATTTTATCAACTGTGGTACTTCAAAAGTAAACATAAATCACTCCAGCAACAGGAACTCCAACCACTAAATTTCTTGAATTACATGTTAAAAACAGAACAAAGCCCCTGCCCAACAAAGAAACACAGAGCTGAATGGAAACACTCGTGCTCTTGAAGATAAGAACACAGTTTTTAAGCACTTGCAGAATCAGGCTGGAGTTTTACTACTTGCAGATAAGATGAAGTTTCAGTTAACAAAAACTGAGAATAACCAGTTTCCGCACAAGTGTCATTGCAGAATAAAATTTAAATTTGAAGTTTGTGGACTGGGATGCATGGTCACACAGAGTAGAGAAAAAAGCACTTAGTTATTGGGTTTTTTTAAAAGAGCTGTCAGCATGAAATCACAGAAAATACACAGAAAAATCAGAGATAGAACTGCATTCCTGCAGTAATTTCTTCTATACAGCACAGAACTTTTCCCTTCCAGATGGGACTAATTTTATTTCTAGAGGAGACCTGAAATTGAATTCACTGCCTAAAGATAAAAATCTCCCTTGGTAGGAATATGCAATTCCCTTCTCCTCATGTTTCCCCCTCACGAAAAAATGAACATAATTTTTACTTTCTCCAATCTCAAAAAGCTGATAGTTAAGAATAATGTTTTTGGCACCACTTCAGTCATTATCAAGTAATAAACTGTGGCCTATACCAATTCTGTGAGGCCGCAAAAAGTATTTTGTCTTTCTGTGAGAACATACGTGGGATTGGACAAAGATAAGTTACGGAGCTGCACAAAGGGGTTAATTTATTCCTCCTGCATTTTGTCAGTCTCCTTTGACAAGAACTATGGGTGACCTTTGAGCCAAACCAATAAGTTAAATCCAGTAAAATTTTTTATACAATGAAGATCCCAGCATAGTTAGCATCACTTTTCAGCTTTTTCCTGCATGTTCACAAGTGGCAGGAGGAGAGAGGTAATTTAATATTAAAAACACCAAAGATGCCATCTAAGATAAAGAGAGGCTACCCAGGAATAGAGGCAAGCAGAATTGGAGTTACACTGTTGGTAATTATATAAATGATGAAGAGAGGTCAGAACAAGATACAAAACTGATCTTAAAGAAAGAACCAGAATACTTTCACATCTAGCAGTTTAAGCTACATAATCTAAGGAAGGAGAAAACAGAGCAATTCTCTCTTCCTCATTGGCATCTCTTGTAATTCACCAATAAAGTAGCAATCAGAAAAAAAGCAAGATGTTTACAGCCCTGTACAGCCCTGCTTATGACATAAAACAACAACAATTTAAGAGTCGAGAACACCCATGTCAAAAAGATTTCTCTGTGACACCAAAATAACACTATAAGAGCTTTTGGTCTAGTATAACTTACTCTGTGAAGAAGGAAAAAAAAAAATGATATATCATTTCTTTTATCTGGCATTAACATTAGTCACAGTCCTTTAGTTGCGCTTCTTGAAAACAGAAGAAAGGAAAGTTAAGTGTCAATAGAAACACAAATACAAAAAAGGGATATACTATATAACACTAATGAAGACTTTTTTACTTACATAAAATGTATTTGTTTTTAAAGTTTTCATAAAATTTCAGGGAAGCAGAAAATCCAAGAACTATGCAACCCATACTATACCACAGTATAAAAACACTCAGAGATGCTGAATCACAAAAAAACCACCACAATCAAGTCAGGCAATAAAAGCATAGGTGACAAAGAGAAGGCTAGGAGTGACAGAAGAGTACTCAAACCAATGTCAACATTCAAAACCCTGAAGAAGACAGAAAAAGCTAAAATAGAAAGCTAGGTGTTTATTGGATACAATACTCAATAACTTGAAACCTACTTTCCCTGCAAACAGTTCCCTTTTGACTGCAACCTTCAACAGCTGCGAAGCATGACACAGACATATATTTGTAAAAATTTCCACAACAGGTTTTTCTAACAGTTTACCCTTCAAATGTGGCACATAGCCCTAGAAGATCCTCTTTGCAGCAGCCTCCTGCATCTTGCTCCGTTACATTTATGAGATCTCTCCTCCAAAATCTCTGAAGACATGCTAAGGAGATGAGGATACTCTCTTACAAATAAACTACTGAAGAGATTAATGGCATAGTGACACTGAGGAGATGACAACAAGCTACACCTCATCGAAGATATAACCCCACAGCACTTCCTGGCCACATGCTGGTTCTGCACAGCTTCTGCCAGTAGCTTGCTTCCTTGACAAGCTGGTTCACCTTGCTGAGCCCTCATAACACTAACCTGCGCAACTATGAAAAACCACTTTGTGCTGGTTAGCAAGCTGGACTAACTCATGGCTGGTTAGAAGCAACAACCAGCACATAGGCGGTGTTGGGATCACCCTTTTTAAACTGGAGCAGAGTTAGATTTTTTTCAAGTATTTCCTCAAACACTGGTCCTGGAAACAGAAAGGAAATCACAGAACCACAGAATGGCTGAGGTTGGAAGGGATCTCTGGAGATCATCTCGTCCAACTCCCTGCTTAAGCAGGGCCCCCCAGTGCTGGCTTCCCAGGACCATGTCTAGATAGCTTTTGAGTATCTCCAAGGACAGAGACTCCACAACCTCCCTGGGCAACCTGCTCCTATGCTCAGTCACTCTCACAACAACAAAAGAAAAGTGTTTCCTGATGTTCAGAGGGAACCTCCTGTATTTCAGTTTGTGCCTATTTCCTCTTATCCTGTCTCTGGGCACCACTGGAAAGAGCCTGGCTCTCTGCACTCTCCTTTCAGGTATTTATATGCATTAATAAGATCTCCCTGAGCCCTCTTTTGTCTAGGCTAGACAGTCCCAGCTCTCTCAGCCTTTCCTCATATGTAATATGCTCCAGTCCCTTAATCATTGTTGTGGCCATTTGCTGGACTCTCTCCAGTATGACCACATCTTTCTTGTATTCAAAACTTGGACCCAGCACTCCAGGTGTGGCTTCACTAGTGCTGAGTAGAGGGGAAGGATCACCTCCCTTGACTTGTTGGCAATGCTACATCTAATGCAGCCCAGGACACCATTAACTGCCTTTGCCACAAGAGCAATTGAGAGGAACCTCTCCATACAAGGGACAGTCGGAGAAAACACATAGAAAAAGGTAAGACATGTGGAGAGTGCCATGCCCAGATGCTAGCTCCGTCTTACATCCATCAGTCGCTCTAACCCTGGGGATCAGGTGTAAGCTTTTTAACAGTGGAATGAAATTAAATGAAATTAATAGAATTAGAATAGTTCAGTTAGAAGGGACCTACAACGATGGTCTAGTCCAACTGCCTGACCACTTCAGAGCTGAGCAAAAGCTAAAGCATGTTAAGGGGGTTGTCTAAATGCCTCTTAAAGACTGACAGGTTTGAAAAATCGACCACCTCTCTAGGAAGCCTGTTCCAGTGTTTGACCACCCTTTTGGTAAAAAAAATGCTTTCTAACGTCCAGTCTAAACCTCCCCTGGTGCAACTTTGAGGCACTCCCACACATCCTATTACTGAGAGAAGAGAGCAGCACCTCCCTCTCCATTTTCCCTCCTCTGGAAACTGTAGAGAACCATAAGGTCACCCCTCAGCCTTCTCTTCTCCCAACTAGATAATCCCAGAGTCCATAGCTGCTCCTCACAGGTCAAGCCTTCCAGCCCTTTCACCAGCTTTGATGCCCTCCTCTGGATGTAACTGCAGTGCCCAGAAATGCACACAAAATTCAAGGTCAAGGCTGCACCACCGTCGACTACAGCGGGACAATCACCTTTTTTGACCGGCTGGTTCTGCTGTGTTAGATGCACCCCAGGATGTGGTTTGCCCTCTTGGCTGCCAGGGCACACACTGCTGACTCACGGTGAACCTGCTGTCAACCAGCGCCCCCCGATCCCTTCCTGCAGGGCTGCTCCCCGGTCCATCCTCTCCCAAGGTATACCTGTGTCTGTGGACACAGACGGTATCGCAGCCGTTACACGTGACGGTTTGCGTATCAACTACGGCCGGTAAAACAAGCGAGAATTAACGAACCGGTGACGGGAGTGCTTGGCTTGGGCAGCCGTGCCCTGTGGGGAGCCAGTAACTACAGGGAGAGGGGAACGGGCCGTTAGGGAGGAAAAATATGGGGGAATTTAAGAGAAAAGGATTAAATGACAGGATAGAGCTGGAAGGGGGCGGCCTCCCCGCCGCCGCCGCAGCAGCGATACCCGCCCCAGCGTCACCCACCGGCCCAGCCGCCCGACGTCGCCGCCGCCACCGCTCACCAGCCTCCGCCTCGCTTCCAGGTCACGTCAGGCGAAGGGGAAGTCCCGCCCCGACACTTCCCCCTCCGCCAGTCCCCCGCCGTTGACGAGGGTAACGGCGCCCCTCCCCTCCGCAAAGAGCGGGAAATCGCGCCGCGATGGGGGACGTTCATGAGGTGCCGCGGCGGCGCATCGCTACTGGTCACCTGGCGCAGCACATCGGGCAGCCTGTCTGCTTTGTGGGCCGCGTGGAGAAGGTCCGTGATCTGCGCTGCCCTTTGGGCCGCGCCGCGGGGCCGCAGGGCAGGCAGCTGCCCTGTCGCCTTGGGTAGGGCCTTGCCCCGGGCTATGCGCCCAGTGGGGAGGCTGCTGCCTTGCCTGGTGCAGCTCGTCGCGGTCGGGCCTGAGGGAGGCTGGCGGCTCCAGTCAGCCCCGGGGCAGGGCGGGAGGCGGCTGTAGCGGCCAGATCTTTCGGAGTAAGGCCCGCCGCGCAGCTCTAGTTGAGGCGGCTAAACCTGTAACGCTTAGAGCTGCCTTTTGAGGGCACAGGCCTAACGTCTTTTGTAGATTCATCCTACTGGGAAGCTTTTCGTGCTTTCGGATGGAGAAGGAAAACACACGACTGTGGAGCTGACCGAACCTGTAAGTTAAGGAATACTTTTGAAACACTCGATGTTGCCGCCTTTGGATATCGGAGGTTTTGTTCCTTCTGAAAGCAGCGCATGCCTTGTATGTATTGAGCTTTCAGTCAGGAGAAAAAAACAATCCCCAGTTTCTCCCTTCTCCACCTATGTTTCATTGCCTCTGCTTCTTAAATCTTCCAACTAACTTGCAGACTTCGTATGCATGAACTGCCTCGGTCTTCATCAATTTTCAGCTAGTGTTAAGAGAGAGAATTCATTCCTTGTCAGACATGTCCCTCTGACTACTGTTTCTTAACTCTATTTGTTGTTTACAGTGTAATATATTCGGCTACATGTGTTAGCTTTATCTCCTTTCACTTTTTCCTCCCTTATTTATTGCCTTTTATGCCTAACAATATTTTGTGAAGATAATAAAAAAAATCCCAATAAGACTTTCTTGAGTTGACATTTCTCTGTACTCATAGAACTCTTGTAGCATTCCAATTAACTTCATAGCTTGCAGCATTCTTTCTTAAAAAGAAGAAAATCTAGCAATTGATGCAATAACATATGCTAATAACTGCTGCACAGAAATATTGCTTCATTTGTTATCACATACCACTAAGGTAATAACACCCTGGTATTCTTTTCTGTCTTTCTATGTTTGGGGTTTTTTCTCTAAGAAATGTAATTAAAGGATTATTTTCATTGTGATAGCAAATGCTTTAGCTTAACTGAGTATATGTGTAGTCTTTCCATCTTTTGGCCATTGCTATGTGAAATAATTGCACAATACTCTCTGACTTTCAAGACACGATTCTCACCTTGTTGACGGGAAATGCAGTCTGATCTCTCAAATAATTTTGCCTTATAAATGTGAAGCTTGCTGACTTCATCTTCAAACTGCAAGAAAATGTCTTTCCTATAAGTTCTACCTGTACCTTAACTCTTTCTTGAGCTCATGAAAAGGTTTCCTGCCTTGGGTTGTTGTATCTTCAGATGTCAGCAGCTGACCAACAGTTCCACAATTTTCCATAACTGAGGAAACAGTCGAATTTCATAAATGCATAGCTGCAATGTTGGGCATTTTACAGTCTGTATTGCTATGTAAGGGAGGAGAAACTGGTGTGTGCAGAAAAAACCATGCCAGGTTCATCTCACCGGTTTGCCTGCTGTAGGAATTTCTAGATTTGCTAATCAAAATGCTTTCTAACTTTTTCTCCCCTTGGTTTGCATGTCTTTGCATTTTGGTTTTGCACCCAAAATTATGGGCAGGGCAGAGAATCCACTGCTGTGCTTCAGGAAACTTGCTAGAAAGTTAAGAGTTAGGTATTGGAAGAATATTAATGAAATAGTACTGCACTCTTAAAATTAGTATCTTAAAAAAGAAAACACATTCAAGCTATATGATTTTGTAGTGAGATAAAATTTTTAGCCTTTTTTTCCCCCCTTGTTCAACTGAAGGCTTGTTATTGTCAATGTCTTTGTATTGTGAATACTTACTGACAGATTACTTAAGAAATAATTTCCAGTTATACCCCTTGAATCCAGAATATTGGAACTGCTCTCTGGCATGTGTGATACCTCCTTGGCTCTTTCAAAGTTCTGTAAATTACTCAGCTTTGAATGCAATGCATAGAAATCTGGATTCTTCTGCTCACTGTGTCCTCGATTACTCTCTGTCCAAGTGATTAGATGACTCAGTTTTATATACTTATAAACCGGTATCATCCTTCTGATGCTTCTTCATATTTTTTTCTGGTGTCAGTACTGAATTGGCTGTTACAAAACCTGTAAGTGGCTTAAAGCTTTGGGGGTTTTTGTGGGGGGAGGGGGATGGAGGTGTTCAGTAATACTGTATTGTTTGACATGGAACAGAATCTGTTATGAACAAACTAATTCAGTTGTGGAGAGTTCCTAGCTTAAGTGCTGTGCAGTAGAGACAGCAGCTAATTTAGTGATACTATTTTAATATTTGATATGTTTGATATGTTTTCTAGCTAGATGATGAGATCTCAGGAGTTCTTGAAGTAGTGGGAAGAGTAACAAATCAGGCAACCATCATGTGTATGTCATACGTCCAGTTCAGAGAAGATAAAAGTCTATTTGGTAAGTAAGAATGTACATTATGACAAATTCATTTTGTGTTCTGAACTCTTCTTCAATAAGTAAGAAGGGAGAGCCTGATTGGTAATCTTTTCTTAGTGACAAGGTCTTTCTTCAAGCTGCCAGCTGAGTAGAATGTAGAAAAGAAGAGTGTCATGGGAAAAATTCTGTACAAACTCAAACCAGACAAAACTACACTATTTTACTGTCAAAACTGTAGGGACTGGAGCCAGTCTAGAACTGATGATTCTCCCACTCCCAGCCATGTTCTTGCCTTGTGCTGGACCTTGTGTGATTGTGCACCTAGCAGGCATAAAAATAACCCTCCAGAAGGCAAGCAATGAGAGTGCGGCTACCTTGGGAAAACTGAGGAGGATGAGGAGACTGGGAACACTCAGCTGTACTGCTTTAAAATAGCAATGCTTTAACACTGTCATTTGCTTGTGGGGAGTTTAGCTTCTGCATCGTAACCATTTTCTTTGCCTTGTTTCAGATCTGGAACTCCACAATGAAGCACTAAAAATTATTCATGAATTCCCTGAATACTTCCCATTCGGTACTGGGAGGAACTATTGATATTTCTTAGCATCTATGTAGAGCTTCAGAGGGGACAGCAGTACTGTAACTTTCATGCCTGACAGCATGATAACAGTTGCATTTATTTCCAACAAATACACTGAAAAGATGCTGTTACTTGTGCCATGTAGTGCCAGTGAAGAATGTTTTCTTTGAAAATGTATTTATTCAACAAGGAGAACAATTCTCTGGATATCTTGCTGTCTGTATATATTTAACCCTTTTGAGTCCATGAGGAGTGTTGTCTTGCAGGATTGGACTTGCTAGATAGTGAAGTTTTGTAGGCATCTTTTTGTTGTTGGTAGAGGTTCTACGTTGCTTTACAGAAACTCCTACTGAAGACTTTTGGTGGGGTTATAATGTAAAGGGTTTTTTTTCATTTGCTTTGATATAAGCGCATTGAACATGGGGAGTATTTTGTATCTTGAAAATGGTCTCCAATAAAAAAGATCTGACTACGTTTAACTATTTGTGTCAATATTATACCCTGAAGTGCTATTTTCAGTGATACATGGTGACTTTGTTCTATTTTACCTGACACAGGTAATTTTAACAAAGCAGGGTACAAGGTGCTTGCATTTTGCACTGATGTTAAACACTTGGAAGGTGTCTAGTTAGGCTTGGGGATTTCAAGCACAGTTGAGTTCCTGTCACAGCCTTCATACCAGATTCAGCCAGCTCATCGTGATGACTTTAATCATACAAACTTCCACACAGTTCCCAATTTTGTTACTATCCAGGCTACTTAGAGCACGTAGCAGAATTCTTATATCTCTTAAGGTAACACAATCAAAGTAAAAACTAACTTTGGAAATATTGTCTGTGAATTAATAAATAAAATATTTCAAACTATTTTAAGCAAACCTTAGCCATGTTCATTAACCTTTCATACAAAAGATTTCAGGTTTAATAGCTACATTTACTGCCTTATTTAGATTGCTAGCTTTGTTCTTACTTATATTTATAGACATCTCTATTTTAGTTTTAGGGACCCTGGCAGTGCAGGGTGAATGGTTGGACTCGGTGATCTTGGAAGTCTCTTCAAACCATAATAATTCTGTGATTTTTGGTCAAGGAATTTGTTTTAAAAACTTATCAAAGTTACTACAAACTGGGTGGATGATCAAGTTAACGGGGGATCAATATTTTTCCTCTCTCTACTTAGAAGACAGACAGTGACAAAGTTACTGTACCTGGGAAGGAGAGGACTTCTGAAGTAGAAGTTGGTCTCATACAGCCAACAAGAACATGAAGTTCATGTGGCATGATACCATGCTTCATCCCATAGTGCTACCATTGCTGTATTTTAGTCCTCAGCAGAATGTCATTCTCAATAATCACGTGTTTTCCTAGCATTTAAAAGTCTTCTGTACTACGCTACTTTAGAAAATTGGTGTTTTGTGCATGTACATATATTCAACATTATGCAGTTACAAAGACTATCCAGGCCTAGGAAAATAGTCTACCACTAGATGGCTATAGCAGTTTGCCCCCATACAGAGACCATCTTTGGATGTGTGGTCTTGTCTGTAATTGTTTGAGCACAGCTGAATGGGAAATGCTAGTCTCCCCTTGCCCTTCAAGTCTCTTCATCCAGTCACTCAGCAATGGTACATGGTGAGGCAAGCGGTATACAACTACAATTTCCACTACATGCTTTTCACTCCTCTTTCTATAGGCTATCAAGGTTTGTGAATAAATGGCCTACTCTAGCTATATGGCTATACTAACAAGACAGCAATGCAAGGAACTGTAAAATATTCTTGATATTAAAGTAATGCCTAGGTCATATATGCACTTACCATGACAGCAACATGGGAAACTGCCAGCCATTCCAGATATCCAAGGGAAAGGAATAACCATGGGCCTGCTAACCCTCAGTTAGGACTGCACTAAGATGAAGGTGTGAGAAGCTGTCAGCCCTCATAGATAATAAAATGGGCTTTGTGGCTCGCTAACTGAAAGAGAGTCACCAGGGCAACCGTATCATAAACACCAAAGAGGGATGTCACCAAAATGAGGGCCAGCAGCAGGGCCAGTAATGGAAGGCATGAATAGGAGCTAGCTGCTTTTTTGGGAGGACACAGGGGTGGGAACCTGGGAAACAGGTGTATGAAGTGAATGATGTAATCAGGGCTTGCTAGAAGAGGTGCTGTCATTTGGAGCAGGACAGGGAGCTTATGGCTCCCACCATACTTGTGACTAACTTCTGGGACCTGGCACCTTTTTCCCTGCCCTTGCTAAGGGAATGTTTGGAGCACCTTTCCTAACATTGGCACAGGGGACACTGCCACATCACCTTCTCCTCCTGTAACATCTGGCATAGTTGACAGGATCCTGATCTAAGTAAGCATAACTGAAAAAAATTAATCTGGTATAGAAAGGGCATCTACCAGAGACATGGGGAAGCACAGATTGGGCAAGGTAGCTGCTGGAAAGCTGGAAGGGATTAAGCAGGTTCCAAACTGGGCTCCCTTTGCTGCAGTGGAGGTTAGCCTTTAGTAGAAGCTGGTTACTCAGCACTTTGAAAACAATAGGCAGCTTAAGGCTGCCTGCTGCCTTGCAGGGTCTGCTAGGTGGTCCAGACTTCATTAAATACTGCACTGGAGAGCTGTGTTTTGAGAAACAATTCTTAAACCATCAGTCTGTTTTAGCTGTCCAGCAGGCTAAACTGCAAATAAAACTATGAAACAGGCCTGATGGAGAGTGTTATTTAGGGAATGTACACACAGGATGAAAGAATCTCTGCGCTTTAGGAGGGCAATGGCATAGCTGCATCCCACCAGCCTTTCTACGGAGTCACAGGAGATTGCCACTGTAACAAGGGCCATGCTGCAATCACTGTGCTCCCGCTTTATCCAGACAAACCTCTCCTTGGGGTGTCTGGTGGACACAGAAATCATCACTCCATGGTTGAGTCTCTCCTGCTCAAAGCCCCATAGCAGTGGTGCAGGACTCCCAGACAAGGAAGCTGGGAGCAGCCTGCCTTGTGCAAGCTACTGTGCCTCCCCTCTCTGCTCTGACAGCCCAGAGGGAGACTGGTATTATGTCCCAGTTGATTAAGGTACAGAAAGCAGTCCATAAGTCTGAAATGGAGGAACAGACTAAAATTTGGCAAATTTTCTTGGGGAAATTCAGTTCTAATAGGGTTCACCAGAGTGGCCACTAGAATGCAGCTGTGCAGTAAAGTACTGTGCAGGAACTTAGGGCTGTACATGGGAGGCAGGGAGAAGCCTTGTCAGGGATATCACTGCAGGCTTCTCCAGCAATCACTGGACTCTTGGCTGACCCTGATCACCACCACCAGACCTGCTCTGCTGTCCTTGGCTCAGGCATAGAAGATACATGTACAACTCCTTTGCTCATGTGCAAGCAGCCTGTGCATGCAATGAGAAAGTGCTTGTGCTTAATTACGGAAGGGAGACAAAGCTGGAGCATATAATGAAATAAAAATGAAATGTAATCAGCATGAACCATAGATTCAAAACATTTTAGCATGCAAGGCCACCTTCATCTGGTTAACTCTTATCAGAGGTGAGCTGGTATCAGAAAACACTAAATGTAAAACTAATTGCAGCTAATAAAAACTCTGTAGCTCTATTTTTCTTTGAAGACAACAAATCACCCCAAAATCACAGCTTTATTAATTTAAAAGCAAAACAAGGAAAAAAATCTGATCATTAAAAACCACACCCCTCTTAATTTGTAAATTTTGCAAACACTGTAATTACTGGCCTGAAGGCCTGATTACCAATTACAATAGCCAAACCCGATAGTTTTACTGTGCCAGAATATGCACACATTCATAATCCAAAACATTTCAAAGACTTGCTGAGTGTCAACGTAAGCATCTAATTTAATAAAATGGTAGAATTTGACACAAACATGTACAGTCAAGTCAATAATGAGTTTTCTTTAAATAAGAAAATGAGACAATGTTGCATTCACCTGGACATGGAATTTATCAATAAAATTTACTAAACGTTGTTATTACAGAGGAATAAAACATTTCCTTGACACTTACAAACCCCCATTTCAATAAAGCAAAAGTTTTATTGCCTGTATTTATATAAATAGGGTATCATACATTAAACCCCAGTTTACATTTATAAATGGAGAACATTTTGAAGAGCTCTTCAACAGCAACACGTGTGCAAAAATACTGGATAAATAAATATTCTAACAAGAAAAAAGTAACTGCTCTACAAATATTGAGTACCTCTTAGATTTTTATCTTAAACATCTTTGTCAATTAGGCAAGAATTTTAGATCAGAAAAAATGTAGCAGATGTATAACATTAATGCTAAATCAGAAAATGTTACCCAAAGTCCTGAATGTAATCTTGTACGTCTACAGAAAATGTTTCCACATTCTATCTTGTTGCAACTACACTAGAGCACTTAGAACTAGTAGTATTTTCCAGTATAGTCTCTTTTAAAACTCCAATTTTAACAGTCCTGGCAATATGATACCAGTTTATTGCTAACATTCCATTCAGTATTTCATAGCACACAGGCTTCTACTAGTAAATAAACACACACCACGTAAACTGATGTTATTATCGCATACCTTAAAACAGGTTTTTTTTTCCTCCCCTGATTTGTGTGCATTTTGTTGCCTACAAAATCAAGGACAACAACAGCAATTAGCTCCTAGCACAGTATTAGCAAAATATCATTGGCTGTCTTTCAAGTAGATAAATAATCTTAACTCCAGCTGGTAACATATCTACAACTACTTCTGGTCAATGACCTAAAACTGTGCAGCCTTTTGGGAGCAGACTGGTGACTGCTAGTGACCAGAAGTGTCATTTATATAGGTTGATTTCACATTTCCTAACAGTTTTCAGAAGTACAGGGGAATGATAATTATTCAAAAGTCTTCAAATATTTTTGTAGTCAAAACTCAGAATGTAGTTTAAAATGTAAATATTTACAAGCCTAGTCCTTGTGATTTCAGATCTTCACAGTACTATGTTAAAAATTAATCAATCAAGGGAAACCTCCTATAGTTTACTTGCACTCTGCACTCAGACACATGACTTCTCAGGGAACTCTTCTCTAAGATATAGATGTCACCAGGAGACAAAACCTCCAAATTCTTTAGCATTAAAATTCACATCAGCTTCATATGTAGGTAAATTAAATAAGACCTTGAACTGTAAAAAAATATTAACAAAACTTGGGAACAGAAAGAAATGGGATTTTTCTTTGAAATAAAAATCTTTAGAATACAATTAACAGTGGCACTTTACTTTTAGAAGGAAACAATTATTGGCATACAAGAAAGTGTGATCAAACAACGAACAGAGGAATCCACAGCATCACTTTATATCTTCCGAAGAACACTTTTCAGGTGTTTATTTTGAAGGCCCACTTTCACAGCACAGAAACACCATTTTGTTTGGGAAAATAATTCAAGGGCCAATCAGCATTATCCTGAAAACTTTATTAATAAAGTTCTTTGGATTTTAGCAAATCCACAGTCCACAATTCCAGGAGTGCTTTTGAACTGGACTGCTTCAATCCTCTGAACAAGGACCACAAACTATACCCAGAGGCTCATTTCAGGAAGAACTGTTTCCACCAAGCACAGTCATACACGCATCATTTTACTAATCTGGTAGCAATTTATTTTTTCACAGTCAGTAAGTCACAAATGTCCTTTGTCTAAAATACACACTCGGACTATGATCGACATCCATTAGAGAGCCCCCCATTTTCAAACAGTATTTATGCCTGGACAGTCTCTGCTGGAATGAGATTCCCTGTTGTATCCAGTTGCATACACTTACAAGAGCAGGCAGAAACCGGGCACTCAGTGTGGTCCCTGGATGGCAATAGTAGAAAAAAGCAAAAACAGGTAAAATAAAACTAACATGAATTTTGTAATCTATACCTTTAAGTCTGTGCAGGGACATAGTATCTCACAAAAACTCGGCATCATAGTTAAGTTTTCCTTATGTTCTAAACCAGCAAAACATTATGATAGATACAGCAAAGGAGGCATGTCCGACTCAGTGCCGCATACACATTTGACGTAAGAAAGATTTTAACATCCACTTACCTGAACCAGCTAAGCATATGCCCAGCATGTCCGCCATGCCTACAGTTGTGACACCAAGTAAACCAGTTGTTGAACTGGGCTAACTTCTTGTCTTTGCTAAGATCCACTTTTTCATCTGACTTGGATCCTCCTGTGCCAAGGCAAACCCACCCCCACAAATACACCTGTAAATCATTACACTTCATTTGTATTTCAGTTCCAGTAACACTATCAGAATAAATTTGAAATTAGGAACATTATGTGAAGAAGTGGCCTGATTTTAAAAGAGAAGTCAGTACAATTATTAAGAACTGGTGGAAAGCCAAAACAAGAATTATATTGCTGAGTTGTTTCACATCTTACAGCCATGGTAAACTTGCCTCATAAAGAAATTTTACAGGCAGAATCTCTTTCAACAGTGATTTGTTTCAGTGATTGATTTATGTTCCAGTGAATTATGGGCTTGTTTTACTGCACATGAAATGTACTGCTTCAGAAAAATCTACAAAATCTAAGTTATGAATTGGAACAATTACAATACAGAAGTCATAACACAGATATTTATAAATAGACTACAACTGCACTGCTCCTCATGGCTCTATAACAAGACTGACCTAAAAATATGGACAAAATCAATTTCATTTAGACCTTGCATAATGCTGAGCCCAAGACATTTAGAACCAAAAGATTCTAGTCATAATATTTCTAAGCTGTGACAACATGACACATTCTTTTATACTTAGTGACAGAAAGTATATCCCATTGAATTTATTCTCTCTTCCATCTAAAAATCAATTAATTTACATTCCAAGGTTTCTTTAGCATCCCTATAATTCATCTCAAGAAAAAACACACTTCCCATTTCTTACAGCTTTATAGGTCACAATACTGACCACCACAATACTTGAATCTTTTCATCTAACCATGCCATTTCAGGAAAAATCTCACTGGGAAAACTGTCAGAACCAAGGAATTGTGCATACTGTCTGACACCAAAGAACTGAAACATATTTCATCATAAAATCAGATGGGATGCAAATAAGTTTTCAGTTATGGTCCTCCTCCCTCAAAATGACTAGTTTGAGTATTTCCAGGATGAGTACAAACAGTAAAAGATGCAAGAGATCTTCCAACAGCAACTGTTCCTTAGGCTTCTAACTAGTACTCTAGCTGACTTACTAAAATCTACTGTGTCATACCTGGACAGCTGGAAACTGGTGTTCCCATATTTATCAAGCAAAGCGCACAGCGAGGAAGAGGTTTACGGCAACCAGGACAGCTTGTAACTTTTGACTTGGTTGGTGAACCACTAACTCCATATTGGCTAAAACCTCGTCCCTGATGAGGAATAGCTGAACAGCTGTAAGAGATCGATTTTCCACAGAAATTGCAACTCACGAACACCTAAAGAGAACAAAAGCCCATTAATTTTTTTGCTTGGTTCCACTTTTGCTATACCTATGAGTTAATTCGTTTAAGCTAGTAAGACGTTTATTTACCATATATTCTAGAGAGTGGCCTGGAAATCCAAGGCCACTTGTGAAGTTCTTAACATCTTGGCTTAAAGATATGGCACACCGTCCTGAGAAGTAGGCCTTAATGATGCTCACTTACCTCAAAAGCACATAAAAACATGCACAATTGCTAGAACTTGGAAAGGTATTATTTAAGATAATAAAAAGTATCTGCAGTGTCACAAGAAATTAAGTTTACTTTACTTACTGTATACTTAAATCTGGTCTCTCCTTCCTTGTAATCAGGTCACCCACTCTGGAGTCCTCAGCATGAGGATTTTTCTAATAAATTTTATCTGTATACCTTATGCCACAAGTTGTGACTGATACCAAGGAGCATATATTTTAAACTCCTTAGGGGATATTTATGTTGATCATATAATGAAGGAGCAGTAAACTCAACTCCCTCCCACTTGGAGCAGTACAGATGCAGCTCTCCTTAAACAGCTGTGACAGATCCATGAATTCAAAAACAGCCTTTCTGAGAAACCACAGGGCCCTAAGGCTTGTAACATCTGTAATACTAAGCAGACATGAGAGAGTGGAAGGTGCTCTGGTAAGACCACATTGGCTAAAAATGCCACCAGATGTTAAGCAGATAGCATTTGGAGAGGGCATTTTAGTTTTTAGGTTAGCTTATGTTCAAAACTGATAATGAAAGTTGCTGCTGTCCACTTTTAGTTTAAGGTTCAAAGGCTTCAAAATAGCTGTGAGGTTTGCTTCAACTAAAACATAGCTAATTTGAACTGGTTCTTGGTTCAATTCCCTGGTTTCAGCGTCACCCTCACCCTGATGCTGAATTCAGCTGGATGATACATCTCTGGTAGTGTTTTTCAACATGGAAGTAAGAAAAGAACAGTTTACCCAGAAGAAGTGTTGAAAGGTTACAGTTTCTGAAAGACAACATGTTGTTTGAGAGAAGAAGGTTTAAGAAAAGCGAAAACACAAAAAAAGATCACGGATAAATGGTAGGGAACTAATTCCCTAGATTAGACATTAAGAAATACAGATTTGTTTACCGTATTTCTGTACTCTATCAAAAGTTATCAAGTCCTTTCTAAAATAATATTTTGAGAAAAACACAGCTATATTTTTATGTCAGCCTTAGTTGAAATCTTTCTTTTGCACATGAATCCTCATGAAAGCTTTTTTCTGTAGAAGTACCACGCCACCTTCCTTCCTGGTCTGGTCATGGTTCACAGAAGAATTGCATTTACCTGGGCTAAAGGTTTTGAACTGGGATCCAGCTTACTCCTATGGATATCAAATTCTGCACGTTTGTGCCAAAATCTCCAAGCATCTAAAAGATTCCTGTAGCTCTCTATCCAGTACTGAACCCTCTCATCCTTAAGTACATCTGATGGAGAACCCTAAAGCAGGCAGGAAAAAAAGTCAGATGCACACTGAAGAAACACAATACATATTATTCACTTTTCCAAAAGGCATTACAAAGTGTGCTGCAAGTTAAGAGAAATAATCTTTTTCTAGACAAATCACACTGTATTAATTTTCTGTCAAACTGTAATGCGAGTTTGCTAAAAATGTTCTTTAGTATGCTTCTCTGGTTGAAAATACTTGTGTTGCCTAAAAACTCATGCCTGTCAGATGAAGGATTATAAAATTCTGTTACATATCATGGTCAACATCATTGTTATGAATACATATGCAGTTAAACACAGTGCTGGCAACAGCTGCAACTGTGTAAGGGCCGAGACAAGTCCATCTTAAAACAAAAACAAACCAACAAACCCAATGCTTTGAGACAAACAAAAAACCCCACCTCAGTTCTCTACCAAAATCCTGGAAGCAAAAAGTAATGAACCTGTCAGGAAACAGGGGATTCCCCCAGCAATTAGCAGGCGAATGGGTATTCCCTGTTCAGCTAGTAAAAAGGACTGTTTTGGGTTTGCCTCTTTCCACTACTACCTCCTCAAGCTATCTCAACCAGAGAGAGTGAATATACATGTTTATAATTAACACTGAGTGTTTCAGATGGTTCTGCAGAACAGACATTACATGTATCATCCCAATTTATTGTAGAAAATAATTTTCAGTTCACAAGATTCCGTACCATACTGCTAAAGCAACTATGTTTAGTTCTTCTCTATAAAGAATTATTTTCAACTGAAACACTAACCTGAAGCATGCAATAACTTGCTGTCTGGACATCTCCAGTTCTGTCAACGTAACTTTCCATCAAGTCAACTCCATCTTTTGTCAGCCCTGTTAAGAGTATTCCCTCCAAATTCCCAGCATCTTTCATTTCATTTGTCAGCTTTTCAATAAACCTGTTCAGCTGTAAAAAAATTTGCTTAACTTTTGCCATCTGTTTATCCCTTCCCAACTCATTTATGCTGGCACATGACAAAACTTTTCATGACTTGAATAGCTTTCTTTAAGAGCATCTGCTGCTAACAGAGTATGCTGCTTGCTGGATATTACATACAAAAAGTTATGTGGCTATATCCACTGCATTGCATGAATTCCAGCATTTACCAACAAACTTTAAGCCTCCTGAGAGGAAGTGCAGAGGGAGGTTATGTATTCTTTAAATACTTCAGTGAATTTGAAAGAAAACATTCCTGCAATAAAACCAAGCCTTAATTCAAGAAAACGTAAATATCTGGAAATAAATACTGAATAAGTACAAATACTCTCCAGTAAAACAGACATAGAAGTAATGCAATAGCATTTAACAAACTAGCATCTCGTGAATACTAAAAAAAAAAAACCCAACAAAACAAGAAAAAAATACAAAAATCAAGCTGATGATACAAACTGAAGACCAGATTATACCATACCTGATATGCTACTGTGATGAGAAATAAAAATCCCTCATGATTCGTTGCTCCCACTGTTCATCCCTCCACCCAAGTTTCTTCCACATCTAAATAAAGCCCATCTTAACAGTTGGCTTAAATGTGCAACCACAAACTTACCTGAGCATCATTGAGGAACTTGCAAGCAAATGCCACTCTGTCTCGTACAGCTACGTTATTTTCATACTTTGGAGAGAAAAACAGGAATACTCCATCACATACAAGTTTCCACTTGTTCAATATGTTGTTTGTGAAAGTCTGAACATTTGCACTGTTGTGTAACTAATACTATGAAATTGATTACGTACAAAGAAAACATCACACGCGAAGAACGGTAACAGTAAATATCAGATTAATCCTTTATACTCGGATACAGTTACCAGAGCAAGACTGCGGCTACTGGAACAACCTACTCAAATGGCAGGAAAGCCTGACATAATACATCCTACGTGGCTTGAAAGTCTAGAAAAAGCACCTGGAAGTGCAAGTGGGAGCTGGGCTTTGTGCTTCTAGCACATATAGCCTAGACTCTCACCAACTCATGAGGGTAGAAGAACAAACTAACCTTCATTTACCATATTCACAAAATAACTAGCCTAATCTCTCTATTCCTTCCTAAAATCACAACTAAGAGTTAATAAATGAAACGAACAAACAAAAAAACCCAACCAAAAACTAAATCCAAACACCCAGAACACAGATTTCTCTTAAGTCTACTGGCACGCAAGGTGCAGCAATGCAATAATATTTACTTTCTGCTTTTTAATCCTTTTACTAGATGTGACACTGAAGAAAAAAAAATCCTTGATCAATTCTGGTACTTAGCTGTGCTCATATTTTTCCCTTCTGATATTCATATTCTCAGAATAGAAATTGTGATTGACGCTGCCAAAAAAAGGAGATGTGTTTGGCAACATTTTTTTCATGCAAACTTCAACAGGTCTCTCCAAAATAAAAATTAAAAGCAACCCTTATGATCTGTCAGTTTCCAATTCATTAATAAAAAACAACTATAAAATTATTGCCTAACATCCAGAGAACAAGAATATTCTCTCTTGAAGAGAGAAGAAAAGA
This sequence comes from Bucorvus abyssinicus, assembly GCA_009769605.1. Taxonomy (NCBI): domain Eukaryota; kingdom Metazoa; phylum Chordata; class Aves; order Bucerotiformes; family Bucorvidae; genus Bucorvus; species Bucorvus abyssinicus. Next base: position 27,610,462 of record CM020028.1, on the reverse strand, counting down.
CTAAGGTTTCTCTCCTCTGGTATTCTTACCTTTTTTTTTTTTAATATTTAATACTTTTTAATATTTAAATTTTTTTGTTTAATCATATTATGACCACTTTGTTTTCAACAGGTTTAGGCCAATTACCCTGTTGCATTACAGTAGTCCTCCCCTGGGCTAAATAATTCCTACTGAATAAGTACTTCTGTTGTTCACTAAGCAAGGATCAAGTACGTTACTCCTGAAAAGGCTCAAAGTATCTCATAATTAAAGGTTTAGTTTGCTTTTTGCATGACAATTTTATACCAATTTCACAAGATGTGAAACTATTCTGTTTACTGTTTCAACACGGTGAAATTATTTTAACAAGTAAACAAGGAAAAATAAAATACAATTCAATGCAAATATAGCTTGATGAAAGTTCCGCAAACTCCCCTGCACTTACTCTGTTTTGTGTATTTCCGTTATTAAGCAGGGGGAAAAAGGGGAGAGCAGTTAAATTATTTTGATAACATATTTCTAGTGGTTTAATAACTCCATGATAAAAAAAAATTTCCTCTAAAAAAATGCATGAACTATATTGGATATTTTGGCTGCTGATGCATGTTTTGCTCACTAATGCAACATTCACTAACAGTACATGTCTGTTTAGCAGAAAAATATGTTATGTGTCAGCATCAGGAGAAAATAATACATTCTAATATGATGAATTCATGGAGTATATAGCACTTCCCCTACATATGTGTGTGAGTGTATATATATATATATGCACCTATTTCTTAAAGGAATTCTAACATAACAGAAATTTACTTACCAAAACACCATCATATGAACCAGACTCGCTTGTCAGGAAAGCAAACATAGCACACAAGTAGGGATTGTTCAGTTGCAGTCTTAGGGTACTGCACATTTCTCTCCAGAGTGAGTTCTTCTCATCTGTGTAGCCCGATAGAGCCATTGCTACTACATTAAGGTTCAGATCACCTGATTTATTAAATAATAATCAGTGAAACAATATTCAAGTTAAGGACTTAAAAAAAAGTCCAATTAAAATTGCAATTGAAAGCATCAGTTTGAAACAGAACGTTTTGTCAGGATACAAGACAAAATGCAGTAGGATTAACACTAGGTAAAATAAATGTGCATACGCTAATATTTATTAGTTTCTGCATTAAATGCCTCTGTTCAGGTAAGTTAACAACTCTAGAAGTCACAAGTCCACATGCATGAAAGCCCGAGTTATAATTTAACCAACATCACACTGGTTCTGGTATTTTGAAATAGTTTTGGAAAACTGCTAAATGTGATCCTATCACTGTCATAAAAGATTGTCATTACCGTAATTCACATCCACAAGAAATGAAAAGATAGGACTGTATATATAGCCGTCACTTAACAGACTGAGCTGAAGGAGGACAATGGCATATAACAGCTCTAAGTTAACAAGTTTCCTAAAAACATTAAATCTAATTAATCTAAATATTCATCCTGTCAGAAAGTTCACTTTTAATTTTGAATTTGAAGATGGCATGTCTCTGCTCTGAACCTTCCCTATGGAAAGCACACACACACTTCCCCCCACCAAAAAGAGACAATATTAAGGTTCTTTTATTTTTAGCAGCTCCCTTTGTTGTTTACCTACCCACTTTAGCGGCAAGAGAGTCTTTTAAATTTAATAATAAAACACAGATTCAAATGGGAGTTGTAGGAGGAATACTAGCAAGAAAACAGAACAAAAATACCTCCACCGGGCTCCAGTATCTTAGCTTTTCCCTCATACATTGCAACTCTTACCAAATATTACTCCTAACTAAATGTTTTCTGCAGGCCCCAAATATTACATTTCAGTTATTCCACAGTCATCGCACTGGTGGGAAGCTGCATACAGCCTGATGGATGCAGATATACATGACATCTAGCCAAGATGCAATTCCATAAAAATAAAAGAATCCCACTAGTTCTGAGTGTAACAGTTTCTGGGGTACGTATCAATAGGAAATTCTGAAACATACAATCGATTTTAACTAGACAGTGAAGTATATGACTGTCTGAAAAGATCGGGATCTCTCAGATTCTCAGGCTCCAATACAACCATTCCAAGTAACTATTCATAACACAACGTGCATCTTTTCCATACTATCTTCCATAATTCTCTTTACGGGAAAAAAATCTAAGGTGGTATAATGTCAAAATAGAAGATACTATACACACCTTTTCCCGAGGAAGCCCCTTTATTCAGAATTTGTATTGCTCGGCGTATGTCCAAGTTGAAAAGTGCTACAGCAGCAGCTCGCTCCCAGTCTCCTTCCTGTTCCAATGAATTTAAAAAAGGTTCCACATCTAAGTCTGTTCCCTTCTTTATCCACCCACAGAGCTGCAAAGCCAAGGATCTCTCCTCACTCAGATACTGAATAATATCTGCCTGTCTATCAGATCCACTCCTGCTGTGCCTGAAGTTCTCTGTTGTTCCTAGAAATGGGAAATAATTTAAATTATGTTTAAATCACAATTTAAATTGTAATCACAATGAAATGCTTTGATTTCAATCACAAAGCGGAGCAAATGCTGAGAAATGTATTTTAGTACTTAAACATCACTAAAAACACCATGGTAAGGAACAGCATACACAAAATTATTTTGATCTGCCGAAGTCATGCAGCTGAACTCGATGTATATTCTGCACTAAGTCTTTTTTCTTTCATCTACCTTCTAAGATTTTGGAGGTTCTTATTAGAGTTGACAGGATTTATCAGTATGTTCAATACGAAAATATGTAACACATGGTCAAGCACCTGCTCTATCAGTTCTCTTCTTCTTAGCAAACATCAATGTGCTAGACACTTTCCCACCACTGAAGAGTTATTTTTTTTGCTAGAAGGAGCATAAGTATTAATAAGACACATAATGAACAGAGAGAGAAACATTCAAATAATAGATTATACTAATAAAAACTTCACTGAGCATGAGAGGCATAATCATCAGGGATGATCACCACCTCAGAAGACAACAGCTTACATAGTTATACAAATGTGGTTAGTACATTAGCAGTGAGTACGCTAAAGTTGGCTTCCCAGAACCGCACCCCTATCTGGAACTTCGAAAAATATAATAGTTACATGGGGAGCGAGAATTTTCTGCGACGTAGTTAAACACACATGTTTGCAATAGTTCAGTTGAAGATTTATCTCTGAGGATACTTTGTTTTTATGATTACTGACTTTCCAAGAACATTGAAAATTCTGGAAATTACTGTAATATAAACTGTCAACTTACATATATTAAAACACAAATAGAAATACTTTGTTTCACTATTTTTAAATAACCTATTTCAACAATTTTTAAAGACAAATCCATGAGTGCATCATTCTATAAACATACTACAATATCAAAGTTGGAACATTCTTACCCAAAGATGACTTCACAATTGATTTAATGCCAGCATAAACTAAGGGACCTTTGTTTCCTGTAAGTTTTTGATCCATATCTTCAGTATACTGCTTCATAAGTATTTTCATGTATAGGAAGCTTAATTTTTCCCAAGTGTTTGAAAAACATTTTTTGTTTTATTTTTTTAAAGTCACATCCTATTAACAAACGCTAAGTATTTACAGGATGTTGCATTATATCTAAAGAATTTAATGCATTTATCATAACTGGTTTACATATAAACGTATATTACTGCTTTAGGATATAAACTACAGTAAAATAAAGGATATAATGCAGAGTGTACCAAAGCGATTTCAGCTGAGGATCTTCATTTCCAGCCAAGAGGTGGTTTCTCCAAACTTGTTCAGTATCAAGACCATACCTTGACAGAGCTCTGAGTCGCATTTTTGTTGCTATGTCTTTTTCCAAGGAACTAGCCTTTCCTTCTTCCGTACACTCATATAAATGTCGTCCACAAGCCCACATTAAGGATGTCACTGGACTCCATGCAAGAGAAATTCTTTCAAAAACTGTGAAGTCAGACATAGTCCTGTTGGGAGTCACTACTACCATTCGATTTTGACTTGTGGGATGCCAGGCAAACGAAGCAATGTAGTTTTCACATGGCTGGACGCTTCTTTCAATTATTGTTGGCTCAGTTTCGTCTCCAATAGGAGTGGGAGTATGCTGCATGTCATACAGTCTAATGATATTACTATCCCTTGTTAAAGTAGCTAACAGTCCAGTTCTTGTTGGACACCAAGCAACTTTTGTTAAGGGTTTTGGTTGCTCTGTCAAGGTCAAAACAGGCTTTTCAAACTTTCTTAAATCCCATATGGCGACCTGACCTTCATAGAAGGAAGCTACACGATCATGGAAATAGGGATCGACAGTCACTCCTTGGACAGCCTTGGTGTTTACAAATATTTTTTGGCTTGTGTTCCTCAGATCAAAGATAGCCAAATTTCGATGCATTCCAGCTAACAGCAGCTTCTGATCCCGTGGAAGCCAACAGAGAGAGAGACAAGCATCATTCTGTCCCAATTCATACAGCGGTTTTGTTACCACCAGTCCTGCTTCTGAATCACCTGCTGAAAGTCTTACTTTCTCTGTAGCAACTGCAGTCTCCGGGGCATATTTGCTACTGATATCCCAGATCAATACTGAAAAGTCAGCCCGATGTTTATCCAACCCAGCAGCAAGCCAATTACTATCTAGCGGGTTCCACGCAAGAGTATTGCATTGCCGTGCGTGTTTGGGAACAAACTCTTTACCTATCAAATCTTTAGATTTTGAGTTGTGATCTTGACCAAGGCTAGTAAGTACCACTCGGCCATTGGCCTGTCCAACAGCAAGGAGACACTCAGGATCGTACTTTGGATACCAAGCCACACACTTCATATACGGCGTATCCGAATTTATTGACAACAGCGTAGCTGTAGTTTCTTCAGATAACCGCAAGGACCCTGCCTTGAGTTCTGAACTTACAGCAGAGTCGATGTGATAAAGGCTCAATTCTGAATCACATACAACAAACCTGTCAACATGGTGCGGGGCCCACAGAATATCAGGTTTGGAGCCACTCATGTTTAGGTAAGTTTGCACGCAATTTAAGCTCTTGTAAGAAGTTTCAGGTGATATCCATGCATATGGAAACTGTTGAGAAAATAATTTGTAGGAATGTTATCAAATCCCAAATTCCTTTGTAATCTGAGATCATCTTTAAAGAATCAAACATATGGTTCTGAATGATTTTTAGCCGCCCAAGGGTTTAACACATATACACTTCAGGCCAAAACCTTAAGCATTCTCTGCATTACATCACTTTCCCCACAGCATACTTTGCTTTTGCTGGTATATACCTCCCAAGACAGAACTAATATAGCCACCTACAAACTGTCAATAGGATTTACAGTGTTTGCAAACTCCTCACCAGTATTAAGAAGGGATTAACTGTGATGTGGCATGCTATGTGGGTGTGATGCTGGGAAAGAGCCACTCCCTAAAACACATAGAAAAAAATTTCTCTGCTTAATTGAAGTGCACTAATTGACGAAAATTAGAGCCTGCCTGGTTTGTCTGGTCTGTTCCATAGCCTAGAAAGGCTTGCCCTCTTTGAAGATTTCTACAGAAATATAATTTTCCATTTCTCATCTTATTCTATTGCTCCTAATCCCACCTTCTGCCCCAATGTTACCTTGTCTTCATTCATATTTGGCCTAGCAGCATTCATAAATCTACATTACTGTTTAATTCCATTTATACCTTCAGTAGCTGCATGCCCAAAATCATTACACGTGTCTATATACGAAAAGACCCCACAGATCCTATAAACCTCTTTTATAATAGGAGAAAGGGCCATACGAAACTGGGAAGCATGAAAAGGGAGCGTTATTTACTTCTCCCAGGCCTCCCCTGTGTGTCTGCTGGTTACCCCCCAGGCCCGCTCCTACGTGCCCGAGGGGCTTAGGCCCCCCCAGCCGCAGGCCAGCCCTCCTCCCCGCTCTCCTCCCAGGCGCAGCGCGACGCAGGAGCCGCAGAACGAGGAAGTCTCCGAGGCCCGCTGGAAGAACGCGGCGGCGGGAACGGAGCGGAGCACGGACGACCGCCACCCTCCCGCTCTCCCCCAGCGCAGCGGCTGCTCACCCACCCCGCGGGGCTCTAGGACACCACCGCCACTACGGAGGAGGTGAGAAAAGATGGTGGAGGCTGACCGCCGCCAGCCAGCCTCACCATCCGAACAGGAAAACCGGGAAGCGCACAAATGCTTCCGGTTGAGGGGGCAGCGCGGAAGGAAAAGCTGTTGCTCTTCCGGCGCGCAGGGAAAGAAAAGCAGTTGCGCTTCCGGGGCGTGGGGCCGTAAGGAAGGCGGGCGGCAACCGCGCGGAGTCCCTTCCGCCGGATGGAGCCGAGCGCTCACTTCCGGCATCGGGCCGCGCTTCTGTCATTACTCCGCGGGAGTCCTTCGCGCCGTGCCGCGGCGGCTGTTGGGGGGCGGTGACGTCATGCTCGGGCCCCTACGTGTGTCCCTTCAGGCGCGGGTAGCTTCACTGGTGTTGGCCGCAGCTGCACGGGCTGCTAAGTACGTGTGGATCGGCCAGCGTAAACCGCCAGGTTGGGCTTAACTGGCTTGATTACAGCTGAAACGGTGGGGTTGTAGTCAAAGGTGGTAGAATAGGTACGGCTGAGTGACACAGGTCACACCGCGAGCCAGTGACAGGGCAGGGGAAGGGTTGCTTGACACCTACGGTGGTGGTATTTCTTGAAATGCACTTCCTGCTGTATGTACTATTGCTCAGTGTCTCACCATTAGAGGGATAGTGTTGATGAGCAGTGACAGGTGGGAAAAGGTCCAGCTGGCAAAACCACCAATTTTTATTCATCGGTGGCAGTAACTAGTAAGCAGGAGCAATGGGACGTCGTTCTTTACACCGAAAAATGCAGCTGGTAGGCACTGAGATGACAAAACCTCAGAAAACCTCCTTTGGTTTGGAGTTTGCGGTTGCCTGTTTGCCATCTGAATGGCTTCCCAGAGTCCCTCCCACGGAGGAATGGGGTGTGACACACGTTTTCTGGTTCCAGAAGCTCTCTTAGCTTCACGTTTATCCCTTTTTGTGTTTCATCCCTCTAGCTTCCCTTTCCAAGGGCTTTTCCCTGTTCCAGTCCGTGTTTCATGACTGGGTGCAGATTACCTTTTTCAACAGATTACAGTTTGTCCAAAATTCAGTAGATTTGCTGAAGGACTACACCAAGTACATCCCTCTTTCTCCTCCCTTAAGCTCTGCTTTCTAAAGTATATGTTAACTGCTTTACAACATTAAGGGTGTGGATTTTATTTAACCAAAGAAGAACACTTGTTTTTCGTTAGCCTCCTTCTTGGAAGTGACTGGATTGCTTCAGTTAAACAAAGAAAAACATCTGGCACGAATAGTTTCAGTTTAGGTCTTTAAAATTACAGATGGCTGTAAACAACAAACCCCAGACCCTTAAATAGGAAATATTGGGCAACCTTAATAAAGGCTGTGGCACCCTGCCTGACAGTAATTGGACAGATTGTTCCAGACACGCTGTCTAGGTGTGACCTTTGTTTCATCTCTATTTTTTGAATGTGCTCTCTGATGGGAATCGCAGGTGGGTATGGAGTCTTATCCAAGCCCTACAGATGCCAAATAGGAGCCTCTGTTTGACTTTGTAGACTCTGCTGATCCTCACTACCTAGGCACACAGGATAAAATCAAAATTATCTCACCTAGGTAAGTGAAAAAATACTGAAAAATAGGTCTTGTCGCCATTGCTCAGATTTATCATGTAGTTCATAACTAAATCTCGTCCATGGTAATTCTTTTTCTTTACATTCTATAAAATGGAAACATTTGTAAATCCCTAGAGAGCAGTTGTTAATCAAAGTATTTCAATAAAGAGCTAAAAGGAAAACAATGTTTTGTCAAGAGAAAGAAAAAGTAGCGTGCAACATGGTAACCAGAACAGGAAATTTTGTGTCTCCCCTGGGGTTTGTAGCATCTCTTCAGGGAGTTACAGAAAAAAAATTGAAACATCAGTCTAGAGAGGAATTATTTAGTATCTCATATGAGAAAGGCGACAAATGTCTTAAACAACCCTTTAAGAAGCTGTTAGGAAGCGAAGGAAACTGTTTCATCAGATAATTGGAAATTATTCAGGGCATGTTTTGAAGGCCACCTGAACATAAAATAAGCAGCCAAGGAAACTGTACATAGAATCTCTTGGGACAGATTATAAAACTTTTTTAGGTAACTTGTAAAAGATAATGCTGAAACAAGCATTTGTAGTCTGTAAAGTATCAAAAACTATAATGAGCTAAGAAGGGCTATAAATGGACACAAAAGACTTTGTTATGAAGGAGCATGGTTGAGGGTATTTCAATGCTGAATATTAGCATATTGTTTAAAAGGAAATTTTTTTATTAAGTTATTGTTTAAGAATTAATACTGAATATGTTTTATTTTAAATGTATTTTTTTAATCAAATAAAATTATTAGTAATTGTTAGGAAATGTTAATAAATAAAATACTTTGGTTTTTTCTTTCCTTTCTTTGTACGTAGGGACTGGCGGGTCCCTTTGGCCCTAAAGGACCTTGGGGACCTCAGGTAAGTGAAATGTAGGGTATTGAAACACTCTTACATAGTTTTCTGACAGTTCATTGTGTATTTCATACACGATCTAATTAAATGGTACAAATTTGGGGGCAAAAATACATTTCTATTAATGCCAAGAATTTGCTGCTTGATGCAGTCAGTTGCTCAGCTGGGACCTCCATAGGTGCTGTGGTGGTTTTTTCCTCTCACTGAGGACCTACCAGTTCATTTTTCCTGCTGCTGGAATTTCTGGCAAGCAACTCAAGAAGCTAAAGTGCAGCTTGCACACTGTCCCAGAATGACTGGCAAAGTAACTCCTCCCACAGCTGCACAGACTGAAACCGATCAAGCAGTTTCAAAAATGCTGTGGTTATTTAACAGCTCTTTGTTGATTCCGAGAAAAAACAGAAGAGTCCCCTTGGTAGCAATTGCCCAACACATAGTTTTTTTTCTCATTAGCTGTTGTCAAGGGCAGGTCCCTCATGTTTTCTGTCTTGGCAGTTACTGGAAGGGGTTGTAGCAGCTGTTGGGTGTTATAACTTCTACGGCCGTTGTGGAGGGGAGACAGGAATCTGTAGAGAGTTGCTTATTGTGACAAGGGCCTCATAAACGTTGTATGTTGCTAACTCTGCGTCCACAAAGAGGGGATGGGATTTTCCTACTCCAGTGCAACTGCCTGGACATGAGCGTCTCTGGAGTAGATGAAACAAGTACCACAGATACAGAGTATCACGGAATCCCAGAGTCGTTGAGGTTGGGAAAGAGTAGGGTGTTAAGGAGAATTTACTCAGGTCGCAACAGGGGTGTTTAGTCCCCAGTTTCACTCTGCATAGCTTAAAGCAATTGTACTCAGTTTTCCCTACAGTGGACAGTGTCATTTCTCAATATTATGCAAAGTTAGTATTTTTAGCAAAATCAAATTTTTGCTGACTAAGAAAAAACAAAATTTGTTGTTCTTGTTAATTACGAAAGAAGAACATTAAGGATTTGGGAGATTTAAGATCTGCCATGAAAGGGATTAACAAGAGAAACAAAGGAGTCAGCATTTCCTTGCAGAAAGTGAGCTGCTACTGCAGTGTTCAGTTTGTATACTTTAAAATGACAGCTGGTCTTTCAGGTGAAGTCACAACTAACTTTTATTAAACTCAATTTTTTAAGGTGGAAGCAAACCGGATGGAATTACCCTTCTCTTTTAAATGTGTACTAGTTATTATTATTTCTATAATCTCTTTATTTCAAGCCTTGCATTAACGCTGAATAATGTTACAGCCTACATTCTCTTTATATTTTACACACTTCTCATACCAACCAGAACAACTGCTGAAAAGTAAAAGCAGATGAATATTCTACTAAAACAGAGGATTGATCCAATAATTGACTGTAACAGCAAGTAGTGGGAATGAATTTCTTACTAATGGACTTTGTAGAAATTATAGAATCATGGAATAGTTTGTGTTGGAAGGGGCCTTTAAAGGTCTTCATCTAGTCCAACCACCAATAAATATATATAAATGAGTAAATGAATATGCCATGCAATAAATAACATAACAATTTATATTAATGTATTTATATACAGCTACATATAGTAATTTCCATTATTTCTTAAAGAATGATGATTTGGAATACCTCTTCAGTTTGGGGGTTGTAAAAAGCCTTTTACGTAAGATGTTGGTGATTTTTACATGTCCCTTAGGTATTAGCTCAATAGGGTAGAATTTATTATTTAAATGCAAGAGAAGAGTTGTTAAAATAGCTGGTAACATTTTCAGTTAGTGGTCAGCTCAAAACTACAGTGCAGGAAAACAAGGTATTAAACAGGTAAGCCTGCCTACCCTAACCCATGTGCATTTGTTAGGCTTTCCTCTTAAGCAAATTAGCTGTTCTCGGGCCTTTAAAAAAGGGAGACATCTGAATTGGAACATGCTGTTTCTGGCATGCCTGAGTTCTTGGTAAGTTCATTCCAAACCTGTATAGTTAGGTCATCAATTTTCTTTGATGAAGCAAAGATTTGATTTGCTTATCTTTTTCATTATTGGATTTGTGACATCTAATGCTCCTGTATGGTGATGGTTTTTTGTATGGTTTGTCCCATTGTCAGATCTGTTGTTTGTTTAACAGAGGAAGAGATGATAAGCATTTTCACGTTATTCACAGAGCAGAAATTATTTTTTTAATATAATGTTTGAAAAGTCAGGTGAAATAGGTACACATTGATAAGTCTGGGACCCAACCCACACAGTTGCTGTGTTGTTGCAAGGGGAGTAAGGTACATTTGTGCAAATGTTTTTGTACTTTGAGTGAAATTTGTGAAATACCAGTTGGTTTCTCTGTTAAATATGGCCTGATATCTCAGAACCACAGAATGTCTGAGGTTGGAAGACATCTCTGGAGGTTATCTAGACCAACTTCTCTGCACAAGGCAGGGTTAGAGTAGATTGCTCAGGATCTTGCCCAGTTGACTTTTGAGTATTTCCAAGAATGGAGACTCCACATACTCTTTGGGCAACTTGTTCCAGTATTGATCACACTTACAAAGTTTTCTTCTTCTTTATAAATTACGGGGTGAGGGGGAAGATATTTCCTTGGTCCTACGTGATTAGGATTTCAGAACCTGCTTTTCTGCAAGCCATGGAGATGTGCACTTTTACCTTTTTGTTATTAAGTCTCTTTAAACTTGTCTGAAATAGAAATTATAAGCCGAAGTGCTAGCTGAACAATTTCAGGTTCCCTCTGAGTAACTTCCTTCTTCAGATAGAAAAGCTGATAGTTGTCCTGGAAATATTTAAATGTCACATTTTTGATGTTTTTTGGCACTGTTAGAGTCAGACTCTTAGTTCCTTATTTTAGCTGCCTGTCATATTTGTTTATTTTCGCAAAAAGGAGTCTTTGGCTTCCTTATTAAATATTTTCCTACTTTCTCTTTTGAATTGCAGTAGATAATTTTTAATGATCTTTCCAATGCTTTTATAACTTTGCAAAACGTTTTAAAGAAAACATATGATAAACCATAGTTCTTCCATCCTTCCAATAATCTCCCCGTATTCAGTGCCTTTAGTTTAAAAACATGTGGATGGACTGGCTTTTTCCATCATTTGCATTAATGTTTGTTGGCTGTTTTTTCTTGCCTCTAAACATGCTGGAGAATTTGTATTATCCAATAAAATATATTTCATGTGTTACTGTTAGGGGTTGAGCCTCCGAGCAAAACTCAAGGTCCCTAACCCTCCTTAAATCCCTTATTGATACAGGGGAAAAGGGAAACAAAACTCAAATCTTGGAATATATGGATGGGAAACTGAAACAAACTTTTAATAAAAATTCTAAAGTACTATCATATCACACAACTATATATTAAATGCAAAACAAGAAAACAATACAGTAAGAGTTAAAACACTGCAAAGGGAGGAAAAGGGAAAAGAAACTACAATTATGGCCGATTGGCCACAGGCCAGGAGATGACGTCACGCCAGGATGGTAGCTCAGAAGATGGCGTCTATCCAAAATGGCGGCGGGCCAAGTGATTAAAAGTTTGTTTCAGTTTCCCATCCATATATTCCGAGATTTGAGTTTTGTTTCCCTTTTCCCTTATATCAATAAGGGATTTAAGGAGCGTTAGGGACCTTGAGTTTCGCTCGGAGGCTCAACCCCTTACATTTTTGGTGGCAGCGGTGGGATATCTCTTCCTCACAGCTAGCAGGAATTGCCTGAGGATACTGAGTTTTCCCTCATATTGTCCTATCCCCCTGTCTATACCTCCTTCCCCTGACCGATCCCACAACAGGGTAGATTCTCGCCGAGTGAAAAATATCTCTTCTCTTACCCGATACGAGAGAAGAGATGCTGACTGAGTCACACAACAATTCACAGTCAAGCTGGGCCCCGAGAAACAGAACCAGTTCTGAGTTAGGCCCTGGGTGGGGGGGCAGGCCGCAGGCTTTCGGCCTGGACAGTAGCCAGCCCTCTCGCTGTGGCTCTTTCTCCGAAGCTGTCCGGTGTCCAAAGAGGAGGAGACTCCTCCTGGCTGCAGGTTTTAAGGAGTATCTGCCGGAAGAAATCTTTTGACCTGCACTTTTAGCCAATGTGATGCCGCGTTTATGGAGCTTGTATGAAATAATCCCGATACTCTATTGGGCACATTTCCAAAACAAGGAAGTCTTGGCTCAAACCGTGACAGTTACATATTCACAGGGTTTATTAAATTAAGCCATAAATGTGGGCTAATGGTACAACAATTAGTTGGCTTTGATTTCATTGTAGTATTCCTTCAATTTTAAAAGCATTTTTCCTCATAAAATCAGCATTTTTTTCTTTAATAATAGTAATCTTTGGGAACTCAGCCACTGTTTTGATGAGTAAAGAGGCCAAAATGTGTGGAAAAATCAGGAGTAATTCAGAGTAGTCTATCATATATCAAAGGCAAGATTGACAGCCTGTATTTTCATGCTTATCTGATTCATTTTTCATCATTCCACCTCCTTTGCTACTGTTGAAGTGGGACATAGTGACTTTTTCACGCCTGTTTCAAATAATCACCTGCTGATTCTTTATGTAACAAAGGTTAACTCCAGTTTGTGTGTTCCTGACATTTTTCCATAGGAAAGTATGGGACATGAGTTTAGTTAGTACTTGCAGTAATCACATAATCTAACTTTGATTTTATGAGGAAGTTCTTTAGGTACTAGGAAATTGGCAGCTTAGGGAACCTGACATTTTAGTCATTTCTTGAGTTCTGATGATGGTCCAAATATATACTATATATATATATACTAACATATACACAAACTACAGAAGAGATGTTTCCTGTGTCTCAGTCACAAGAGAGAGTCAGAGAAATTTAAAAATGAAAAAGTGTGTTTTGAACTAGTAAATGCTGTTACTCTAATGACAGATACCAAGCAAGATTAATAGAAACACAAGAGCTATTCGATGTTGAAGAGTACAAAATAATTTTACCTTCTCAGAGACCACTGCATTGTAGTTACTACATCACATGAACTGTTGGGACATTCACGTTTTCTAATTGATCATTCTACCATACTCAGAAATTATGCTGATCACAAAACAAATGCTGGAACAGTATTTGCTTAGTGACACTCTGAAGTTCTCAGAAGTTTCTGAGCCTTTTAAACTATTGGATCTTTGCTTCTGTTTTCTACACGGTGATTTTCCACTTTTAGTTTCCCTGTAGCTATCTCTACATTTGCACCTTTGTCCAATAGCAGCATCCTTATCTATAAGTAGTGCAGAATATTTGTTTAGCTTTGTGGTTGTGCCTAGATTATTATTAATCTCTTCATCACTGTTGCTCGATAGCTGCTTTTTATGTTTTCCTGTTCCTTGTAATTGATATGGCTAAATAAATTTACACATTAAAAAATCATTGAGTATGTAATTCAGCTTGACTCTTGGCAAGTCTCATTTTAATCACACATTTTCTGGCTTCTCAGATATTGCTTACACTTCTGATCAGTCCCTTTTATGTTCCTTGTAAGATCTGCTTAATTCTCATCCATATGTGAGAAATGTGGTTATATCTCAAACTATTTTCAGTAATTTCTCCTCATGGACGAGGTATAAATTTACATTTTTTGTAACTCTGACTGCAGAATAGTCCAGGTTTGCTCTATGTAAGTCTGTGAGTTATTTAAGAATTTTTAATTATGTAGGGACTTTGTACAGTAGAAGCTCCATTTTGAGCTTTTTTCTTCTTTAAAGATGTCTTAAATTTCATAAGAGATGAAGGTATACCAATGTTAGTTAATGGTTTTTGATATATTACTTGGAAACAGGTTTTTTCCCTATGGCTTTGTTATGCTTTTCCATGTTTGATTCCTGGAAGGCTGGCTTTTTTAGTTTATGTCCATCTCTGAGATTTATTATATTTGTGTCATGTCTGGCCAAGGGGGACTAGCTGAGCTAGCCAAATCCTTTCATGAATATGGAAACAGAACACCTAAATACTACCGGAGTTTTGCCTGTTGCAAGGCAATGTGAACACTGACTTCTTAAAGACACGGCAATTTCTAATGAAGTTTAGTAAGTCTACTGCTGCTCTTCCCTTTACAGGAAAAGAAAAAAGATACGGTCTGACCTTGCTGTCATTCACATCACTTGTTTTGGATTATGACTACTTAAACTTGCAAAAGTTGCTGCTTGATGGAGCCTAGCAGACTGTTTCAGATGTGCTGTCGTAGTCCTCTGTGCTGTGATGCATACCCGATAGTTCTGGTTTATCTGATTTTGGGTAAGAGAAAGTGTTAATTACATACAGAGTTTGAAGCTGGGGTTCAAACTTCTCTCAGTCTATGTAAAATGTATGTCCTTTTAAAATGATGCCAAACTATACAGATTCAGCAGTGTGTTTGCGAAAGTTGTACGTACAGATTGCAAGACTATTTTCCCTAGGTTTTAGTATTTCTACTGAAAATTCTTTGGTCTGTACAGATCGCTTTCATTCTTTGTATATGGTGTGGTTATCACTTAATTTTGTACGATTTCATTTATCCTAGTGCAAGTTACTGTACTAAAATGCCATATATTTTCAGGGTGAGAAAGGTTCTGAGGATTCAATAGGTCCAGTTGGCCCACCAGGGTTTTCACCTTGTGCGTTCATTAACTGAGGGATTCAAAACCCTAAGCCTTTTGAGTAAGGAAGGTGACTGTTCTTAGACCACGGAGCATCCTATGCCACTGCATAGGGTTGGGTAAGAGTGAAAGAACCTCTCAGCTTCACTTGGTCCATTAGCATCAGTTGTTGCTGTCCTTGTTATTCACTGAGATGCATAGAAATGTGAGTGAGGGGAATTGAAATAAAGACAGCAAGACTTTCCCAGACACATTTATTTCCTTTTGCAGATAATTAGTTAATTTTATTAATTGAAAAATTAATCTATGGAAGTTTTGAAATTAATCTCCTACTTTGTCTTGTTAGGGTATCCAGGATCCTGAAGGAATACCTGAACAAAAGCGATCCAAAGGTTGGGTATTCAACGTCCAAAGGTAATCTGTGAACAAAAAAGCATGATTTTAAAAGGATAGAGCAAGGGATATATGTGACTGAGGACGAGCCTTTTTATACATTTAGAGCTCCTGGTCTTCTAGGGAAACTCATGAAAGAAAAGGTGACTCTTCAGATTGGGTCACTATCAATAGCCGTTATAGAGAGAACTTCTCTTGAACTATATCATACATTATGATAAGCAACCTTTGTCACTGGGTGCTTACAAAAATAGATTGAAGGGTAGAGACTTTACAAAGGGTTATTTAAAGGATTTGAAGATGAAATATGCTGTATTCTAACCAGGTTCCTCATTGTTGAGCCTGATCCAAGCACTTTTGCCATCCAGTATTTTTTTGTAGCCACAAAGTGGCTACACAACAGATGATATGACAGGTTTGGTCATCCTTGCTTTAAGCCACCAGTGAATCATTTTACAAAATTCGACGTTTTACAGAATTTTACATTTTTACAAAAAAACATTTTACAAAAATGATTCTAACTTAACATTTTGGGGGTGTTTGTTTTGGGGTTGGTTTTTTTTTTTTTAAGGGACAAGAAGGTGAGCCTGGTCCAAAAGGGGCTTGTGCAATTTCAGGAATCAGACTGCCAGGATGTAACGTAAGTGTGTTTTGGAACAATTACTGTTTTAATCCTTACTCTGTTCTCTTACAATTGTAAGTAATAATTTACCTTAAGACTGATGCAGAACATTTCTAAGGGCAGTATTACACGTGTTCCTAAGTAACACAACGAGACTGTCATTTGAATTCTTTGGCAGCCCGAAGCTGTACTTACTTCAGCAGATCATACTATCTTATTGATACATTCACTGATCACTTACAGCTTTCATTGATTTTGTAGAGCTCAGAAGAAACATGTGTTGGGTATTGGTGCTCCCAATCTGGGTATCTAGAAGAGAATATCTGAAATGAGTATTTAGTTTCTCAGGATCAGAGAATAGGAACTAAGGAGTAAAACCAGTTCTTCTGGGAGATGTCCTCCCTCCATTTTATCTTAGTCTTTTAATATCTCCGTCTTTAGCTTCCACCTTCTATTACAAGGGGGCTAATGTTTTGCCCAGACAGTAGCCTCATTTACTGGCTGTGTCCTGATTAAATGCTGAATGAGTCACCCAGTATGAAACGCTATCATTATGCATTATCGTGTAGATACACCAGAGGGCAGGGTTTAGATAGCATAAATAGCTTTATAACTTACATAAATTGCATTCAGCAGCTAAATTATCCTTTTGATGCGTTTATTGCAATCTGATTTTTCAAAGACATATAATCACGGCTTTAGTTACATAATGTATGAATAACAATGGCACTGAATTAAGTATTAGGAATAGTGGGGTTTTTTAAATTAACTTTTAAAATACTTACTTCAAATTGCAACCATTAGCTATGTTTCCTAGTTAGAAAAAAAATCTACCATTCTTTGTAGTAACTATTGTCATTCTTATTAAGTAACGAGCATACTGGGGAAAACAATATAAATTTAGGGCCATCAGTTTTGGATAATATCATCAACCAAACTGATCCACATTGGAATTCCTTTGATGTATTAAATCCAAGTACTGTAGAATAGTCACTTTCTTTCATACTTTTATGGATCAGTATGACATTTGCATTTGGTTGTGGCTTTCCAAGCTACAGAATCATCGTTTACTTTGTCTGTCTTCATACAGCAACTCTGTCTTATCTTTGTCAGCTCTCTCTTTTTATTTGTCTTTATGATTTTTGCATTGCAATAACAAGAATAGCAGGAAGTATTCAAGAAATATAGGTATTGTACCAGGATAGAAAGCTGATACATGATTTTTTTCCAATAAAAGAGATGACTTACCACCAATGCATGAACTAAAGGCTTTCTAACAAAATTCTATAGCAGCATAAGATGAGTTTTACAGATAAAACTTTGTATTGCAGACCAGAGCTTTAGTATAGGCATGTAATGAGTGCATTTAGATTCAATAATCCTGGGAGGTAGATGTACTGAGCATGTGGTTCAGAGCAGCCATTGAAATACTGCTGTAATAAAAAGCTTAGCAAAAAATAGTAGTAGCGTTTTTAAAAGATGCTGTAAATCTGGAGGCATTACTTCCATCAAATTTGATTTCTAAGTGAATATAAAGCTATGAAACTATAGACTGACAAGACTAGTGAAAAAATAAAGCTCAGAGTTGCAAATCTGCAATCCTGTAACAGAACTGTCAAGATCCTTATTGTACTTCCAAGGCACAGTAAGTAGTGAAGAAGAGCTTAGGCTGTTTCCAGAGACCAGTTACAACATGTAACAGATCTACAGAGTTTCTACAGAATTTCTAACCAGAGAAATACAACCAAACTTGACCTCATTGCTATCTGAATGCTCTATGTTTGTGAGAACTACTAGGTTATGTGTGTATTTGACTGGTCAAATTGTTATGTCTAAAAAACCATAAATGTTAGCATTTATGTTCTCTGCCAGATGAGAGTCATGTTTGCGGGTCCAAAAAAACTGAGAAATATTTGAATACAGCTGGAAATCCATTCACTCAATTTTATTTTGGCACTTAGTGCGGATAAACCTTGATGACTGCTGGAAAAAACATCCTTCTATAGCTGACAATCTGTTTCTAGATGGGCAGGCTGTTTACAAGTCTTGTTCTAAGCATGGATAAGGGTAAGAATAAGTATGTAAACAGTATGACTGATCCATGTGATGAATTTGTTACTATTGAAATGCTTAATCATCACAGTTGTGTCTGATCCAACAGATGCGGGATGCTGCCAGTAATTATCATCTATATATAGCATTAACAGATACTTAGCGTAAAAGATTGTATTCCATTTAAACTCTTTAGTCTCGTTTTTTGTAATGAAGGCAGCATTCTGCATAGAAATGGTACTATGTGCAATCATATGGCAGATGTACAGCTCTCCCATGCAACCAGCCATGGTTTAACCCCAGCCAGCAATTAAACACCACACAGCTGCTCACTCATTCCTCCCCCTCCCTAGCAGGACAGGGGGAAGAGAATTGGAAGGGTAAAAGTGAGAAAACTTATAGGTTAAGATAAGACCAGTTTAATAGTTTAAATGAAATAAAATAATAGTGATAGTGATGATGATGATAAATTGTCGTGAAAATGAAAATAACAAAGAGAGAGAAAAAAAACCCAAGAAAGACAAGTGATGCAAATGAAAACAATTTAAAACAACTGTTTTAACTCCTTCAAGAACAATATAACATTTATATCCAGTTTTTTATGAAATGTGCCTTCCTGTACAGCAAGTTGTTTGATAAACAATTAAACTAATGCTGGTTTTCTTTGGGTCCTACATCCCCTAGTCTTCCAGCCATACAACAGTAACCTCAGATTTCCTAATATTTCTGTTTATTGCAGTGCACCCAGTGCTCATCCAGTGCTTGGAGTTGTCTTTTGCAGTACTTCTGCTCCCTTCCCACATCACTTAAGTTTCTTGTCTTCATTCCTCTTCCCTGTCCTCACTGCTCCCATCACCCCTACCCACATCTTTTCCTTCTGTTCTGGTAAGAGTTAGCAAATGACATCTCTGGTTTGCAGCCTTCGGCTCTGATTGCCAAGTTTGTGAGTTCATCTGGACTGAGCAGCCAGTGGAAGAAGCTCAGGTAAGGGCTGACCTCTCTTTGCCGTGTGTGTGTGTCAGGGGGTGATGGTTGTAGATGCCACCAAATGCAATATTCACTACGTGGCTCCTGTTTCTTAATAAAGGTGCACAAACTTAGTATCTCTGTTTTAAATCTGGTAGAAAATAGCCAAAGCACTCAAAGGCTGACTGCATGAAATTCACTTAGGTTAGAAAAGAGGCTCTCAGGATTCTGCAGGAGGGAAAAAAAGTTTAGTCTGCCATAGAGAAAATATCCCCCATTAACAGATTTGGTTTTATATGGGTGTAGTAGATAGACTGTTACAGGCATAGTTCAGGGGATTTATAATCACAGAAGGCTGGTGTCTGCTACTTGTGTACTCACAGAAGTCCTTCTTGTTGCCTTAGGCTTAGGGAATCACTAAATAGCTTTAATATTTTCCGTTTTGCATTTGTAATTTAGCATATGAAACAACATTAATGTTAATATTTGATTTATAGTTATTTTTTCTTACTCTTTTTTATTTTTCATATAATAAAATTGGAATCATAGCTAATAATCAGCCTTGTTAATGAAATTTCTTGATCAGGAGACTGGAAATTCTCTGAGAGCAAGTATTTGGACTCTACCATGTTGTGCTTTCTAAAGGGCATGCTGGGAAAGAGCTATGCTTGATGTGAAATATACAGATGTGCTTTAGCATTTTTTGGAAAGTTGAATGCCTTCAAGAAAGACCTATCGATGACAATTGCATTAGGGTGTTAGGGTATATAGCATAGTATTCACTCTATTTCTACTAAACAACCTAATTAAATCTGCAATATCAAAATGAAAGTGTAGAAGTTCTGTATTCTCTACCTTTTCATCTTTCAGATGTGCTCTTCCTACAAAACTGAAAAAGCAGAAATTACTTACAGAGAATGCAAAGCCTCAACTTTCGTATTTTTTTGGTAAGACTACAATTTCTAAGCTTCTTTTCTACTTGCCATGCTGAAAGTATCTTCTGGATAATGAGAGGTATTCATTTCAATGTGCAACTTCCATCAGGGGCTGGAACAAAAAGAACTTCTTACGATGTGTTTTTGAAATGCCCAAAGTATTCATAAATTTTTAAATCTGTAACTGAATCATTTCAATGCTTAATCACATAGTAGTCCAGGGATTCATCCCAGTGATGATGGCCCAGTCTTCCCTTCTGCAGCACGCTACCGAGGTGCCGAGGGATGTCTTGCCTTGTAGGCCATGCCTGTCCAGAGCCTGGGCATCTGCACAAAACTGCCTCAAGGCATGTCATGATTCCTTGAGACCTACCATTGGCATACTTACCCCAATTTTTACTTAACACTGTGACTATACAATTTTACTCTGAAGCCTGGCATTAGATAGAGTAAATATGATTCACTACCTAAATGACAGCCCCTTTTAGATGTCCTGTCTGTGTCTGACCCCTCAGAGGATTTAAGGAGTTGAAAAAATTTCTGAGGAAAACTGCTCAGGAAGACTTTTTTTTTTTTTAAGTTATG
The DNA here is from genome assembly GCA_009769605.1 of Bucorvus abyssinicus. Classification (NCBI taxonomy): domain Eukaryota; kingdom Metazoa; phylum Chordata; class Aves; order Bucerotiformes; family Bucorvidae; genus Bucorvus; species Bucorvus abyssinicus. Next base: position 27,589,804 of record CM020028.1, on the reverse strand, counting down.
TTTTATTGTTGTAATTGCTAATGCAGTTGACACCTTTGAGACATGCTTATGGTCCTGCCAGAACCGCAAAGCATCAGGTCAGTATTCAGTTCTAGCCTACAAATGATAATGCACTAATCTCACATCTCTGATCTAGCCAGTGCTGCAGCATTAACATGGACAAGCTGAAGAGGTATGCCTGGTAAAGTGATGAGTAAAGATACAGCTTGTCTAGAAGTGAGTTTTTTAAGGTAAAAGTTCAGTTATTTAAAATGGGAAAACACTCGTGCTCCAGGGCTGATGCTGTCCCTTTAATAAAATGACTTGGTTTCCCACTCAGCCCTGGCTCAGTGCCTAACTATCTTCATTTAAACTTTGGCTAACTAAACAGCAGTGGACCATAAAGAATCTAGATGCTAGGTAGAGCCATTTACAAGTGGATAGGCTATTTATTTACAGATTATTTTTGTAAACAGAACATTTTCCAGTATGACCTACTGGACATAATTTCTACACTGACAGCTTATACAATCCACAATTTGCTTTTCAAATGCCTTTGAAGGTAAGAGACTTAGTTATTTCCTTTCTGTGTTTTAAAGAACTGCACTAATGGTTTCTGTATATGTAACTGCTTGATAGACTTGAAAAGAGGATTTAGGAAGGATATTTAAATTTAATATATTGTCTTTGTTATTAGTGATATTTAAGATTAATTATTGTAAATTACAGGCAGTTTTAATGTACTTCATTTTTCTCTAGAAATATGTTGAATTGCTGACTTAAATGTTGTAATGTTCATTTTATTAGTGTATATTGTCATTATAATAGAATATTGTCTTTATGGTGAATATTGCACCCATTCTGTTAGAGCCATGTAACATTAATAATACATTCATGTGTTGAATTTCATTACTAAGCCATTGTTTTTTAGAAGAATAAGTTGTTCCTACTGATGCTCCAGACCTAGGCAATGTATCTGAATCCCAAAACACCCAGTTCTTTGTTTATTCCTAACAATTAGGGATGTCTAGAAACAAACTATATTCTGTGTTTTCTATAATGTTTCTGCTAATTCAATATAATTAGTTGAATAGCAATGTATGTTAACAGCAATATGCATTAGTAACAATTTCTTTTATCTTTGTTAGATGTTGAAATGAAAGCTAAAGATAACACCGGCTCTTTTCTAAGAAAAGGGAGCACTGTGTTTGTGCTAGCCATATTTCTTCTCTAATAAAACAGCTTCTCATATACATAGGAGCTACAGATGGGATTGTACTGGCTGCTATGCTTAAATTACCTACCCAGTGACTTTCTGTAATTGTTTTTTATGTGTTGTCTCTAGAATTGTGTTTCCCACAGATGCATATTCTGTATGTAAAGTATCTGTATTTATTTATTTGCATCTGTTAATGAAGTAGTCACAATTGTTTTTTACTTTTAACAGGAAGGAAAAGTTGTCTAATTTGGGATCAAAGTCACTATGTTGAAAAAACATTTTTTCTTTTGCTTTTTACTGCTGGCTGTGACAACAAACCAGATAGTATGTGATCAAAACAGAAAGAAGGGGAAGCATTCTTACTCTCTCGTTCAAAAAGATGAAGGTAAAACTGTTTTCTTAAAATTTCTCATTGACCATGTTGTATGTCTCCACACATTTACAAAATGTGATTTTTTTTTTTTTTTTTTCCTATTATCAGACTTCAAAAATACTCTGGTGACATTTACTTGGTCACTCCAGTTTGATCTATGATTTTTATTGACACACGTATCTATCTCTTTTAAGATAAATTATAAGGAACCTCATTTTTAGTTTGAAATTGCGTGTGGAAAATTCTGTACATGAAATCAACTAAAATGCTAAAACAATCCCATCAAGACCCTAATTTTGAAAGTTTTTGCCTGTTGACTGTATTTAATAATAATGGTATGAATTAAAAGAACTTAAATTTCGTTACTTGACTTCAGTAGGATTCCTTGACATTTACAGTGAAGTTTATCCATAGAATTTTTATTGGGAAGACAGAGGAATCCTGGGGGAAGTGATTTCAGGATTGGGATTGTTGCAGAGAATTATCTGAAATCTGTTGTGCAGGTGTGCCCATCATTCATAGATTTAACTTTCTTTTTTTGTTACAGGTGATATATGTCTTGTTGATATAGTCTTTATCTTGGACAGTTCAGAAAGTGCCAAAAATGAGTTGTTTAATTTACAGAAGAATTTTGTTCAAGACTTAACTGACAGCATTTTCCAGATGAAGCCAGTTAAGTCTCAGAAATATAATGTCAAACTAGCAAGTATGCAATTCAGCAGCACTGTCAGCATTGATCATCCCTTTACAGCTTGGAAAAAAGTGCAGAATTTTAAAGAGAAAATCAAGTCTCTGGGCTTTATTGGTCACGGCACCTACTCCTATTATGCAATTTCCAATGCCACGCAGCTGTTTAAAACTGAAGGTCGCAAGAGAAGTGTGAAAGTAGCTTTTCTGATGACTGATGGTGTGGATCATCCAAACAGTCCTAATGTCCAGGGTATAGCCACAGCAGCTAGGAGTCTTGGAATACATTTTTTTACCATTGGCCTTTCTAAGAAAAAAGTCCAGGAAGAAAAATTGCGCCTGATATCTGGTGATTCATCCTCTAAACATGTCTTATGCCTGGATGATCAGAACCTGGTAACTGATGTAGCATTGGAACTGGTAAGTAACGCTGATGTTAATCCTGTCACCTCTCTGTCCATGGCAGATTCCACTTAACTTTGGTAGGTAAGTTCTGAAGGCATTACAGAGGTTTGCAGGTGGACCACGGCTGGAGCTGGCCTCAGGTTTTGAAGTTCAGTAAGGTTGTAAAGATCGTGTGGGGTGTCTGCAAGAGCTGGGCTCCAGCATTGGTAGAAGAGAAGGTCAGTAACAATGGGATTAAGAATTAACTTCAGGAAAGTCTGCTGAAGCCAATAGAATTTTTTATTTGACTTGAATGGGATCAGGTTTCAAAGGACTGTAAATCTGCCACTGTAGGTATTAATTAAGGCCACATAAGAAAAGGAAGGAAATACAGCTTAATTAATTTCTTGGTTTAGAGTAGCCAAAAGTGTTGCCATGAGAGAGATGTCAGCTGGACTTGAGCTTTCTCGCTTCTGAGCAATAATGTGCAAAGTGCTGGGATGGCTTATGAAGTGTTTGGGGCTTAAAATCCTGGAAAAGATTTTTAAGGAGAAAGAGAAGACTTTGCAAATAATAAATTAAGACAATTTGGAGGAAAATAATTCTTTGAAAATGCAATAGCTTTAATTAGGGAGTATTCCATACAAAATTTATGTACATTTTTGTAGTCTATTAAAGGTGGTAAAAAACTAATTTGAAAAATTTAAAATCAGAAATGGAAGCCTGCTAGTTGATATGTGTTAAAATAAATGATGTGGAACTAAGCTAAAGATCTCACACATCAATAAGTAAAAGGCATTTCTGAAATAATTCATGCTGTTACAAATCTATGTTGTATATAATATATAATAGTAATATTATATTGCATTACAATAATATACTATTACAATAATATTATATACTAAAATAATTTTATCATATTATGTAATATATATCTGCGAAGGTATATATTTACAAAAGAAAAATTCTTCCCTGAGATCTTTTGGAATGGTGCTGTCATGAGGAATGTTTTTGTGGTGCATTTCTCTGCTACATGAGGAGTCAGGACAGAGGGAGCATCCTCCTCCCAGCTGATCTCCAAGGATTTGTGTGGCTGGACAACAACAGCTCAGCTGCACTGCTCACTGATGGAGGGACAGGGTATTTTCCAGCACACAGAGTATGCCTCTGAGTGTATGATAATACTTTAGTAGGTTACTCATTCTCATGGATAAGGCTGATAAAATCACCAAGTCCTTCCCCTATACATTATGTTAGTGAGGCCTTTCATGGAAAGGGCTTTCATTAGGAAATATTTCCATATTCCCCTTGTTAGCATTGTTCCTTAATACTATCTATTTAGCTGTCCCGTTACATCTCATTTGTTTTCTGATCATTATGGGTCACATGAAGCAACCCCCTATTCCTAACAGAGAACAATTTTGCATATGAGTAGTTCCACAGAGTGGCTCTTACCACTGTGAGGAAGGGATGAAAGATGAAGGTATTTACATTCTTTACCATTCACCTTGGAAATGCTGTAAACTGGAGAAGAAAAATGGTTAAATTAGTACTCTGTTAAATTAAATTTATATGAAAGTAGTAATTTTTTTTTCTTTTCAGGAAGCCTTGCTCCGGAAGCAGGTACATTTTTTGAATTTTTTTGTGTTTTGATTGCTCTTATTCATACTAGATCTCCTGATGGCTGCTTCTTCTATAACACAACAGTACTCCAGGATTAATCAGCCTTCATTCCCCGAGTAAAGTTTCCCACCATGGCTGCTTTTATTTTAACTTTCATCCATTTCTCCCATCCCTTCTCCTTGAGAAATCTACAACTTCTGTTCATTAGTGGGTAGTATAAACGGTAAGACATAAAGAACTCTTACTAACAGAGTGGAATAGGACTAATACAGCACATTCAAGTTCATTACTGGTCTCGTTAGAAAACAATAGCAATGTCAAAATTGGCCAAAAATTCTGTAAGATTTCATGGTGCTATATGCTATGTATATGCTGCCTTAAATGTTTGCAATTACAGTAGTAACAGAGTTAATTGTTTTTGTTATTAATAAATCAAGCAACCGATTTCAATTGGGCTCTACAGAGGGTAATGTTGATTATATAAGAAATATATATATTAGAGATAATTTATTTCCTGTTATTCCACTTTTATGTTCTCTGCTCTGAGGCTAGAAAATTTGAAAGAATGCATTTGAAAAATATTCTCCTCAATGTTTCTATTAACCTTTTAGTGTATGCAGAAGAGCTGTGTGTGTGAAAAGGGATTAAAAGGAGACAAAGGTGATTCTGTAAGTATGCATTCATTTGAGAAGCCTCCAGAATGTGAGTTTTAATCATTGAGATCAATGTTGCACAGTATTTCAATTGGTTACTACATCTGTAAAAAGCAAGGCATTAGCTGTGCATGTACTGCAAAAAGAAGTGATGTATCCTAAGCATATCACTGTGAAAGGCCACTATTGTAAGAGCCCAGGAAAAAATCTATCCATAATCATATACTATCTTGGAAGTATATTATTGGGTAATAAAACACTGTGGATAAATAGGTACTTATTTTGAAGGCCAAATCAAAAAGTTATTCATGAATCTTGGAACGGGGAAGGAAATCTCCGTTAGACAAAGGTGTACTCCCACCATCAGCTTCTATTTCTGTAAGGGATAAAATTTCAAAAGATTGAGGGTGATAGCACATAGGAAGAAAGTTCTAAAACTCTACCTCCAACACTCTTTTTTCTTGTGACACTTCAACACGTAACTCTTTCTCGGCTCTGGTAAAGAAGAGAGAAGTGGGAATTCAGACAGCGTGTGATCTCTTTCGTGTCTTTAATAGCTCCCCCAGAGACAACCAAGGTACCTAGAGAGGTTTTTGCCTTTCGCCCTAGACTCTAAGCAACTGGTCAACCATATGCATAGCAAGTTATGACAGCAGGGCCTATCATCCACTCTCTTGGCTCTGGATAATATGCATCTGGAACTAAGATCAAAGAATTTTGTTACTGTGTCCAAAACAATTAGATGTAATCTATTATACACATATTTTTGATATATTCACACATACACTAAGCTTTCTAGTCACTACCTTCGTGATCCTCCAAACAGGAATAATAGTGTTGTAATTTTTTATTTTGGGGCTGCTGAACTAAGCTATTCTGTGCATAGTTTTGGGTTTTTTTTACGTGGAGATCAGATAGTGGTTGGTAACTCTGAAAAATGGTGAGGAGGAACTGTGTATGGTTTTTTTTGACACCTTTCTGGTTAGATTTTCAAATGCTCTGTAGAAAATGTATTTATCATTGAATAGCAATTGAAAAAAACCCACCACAGATACCTTACAATACCAGATTTATTTAGCTAAGTGAAAGTACTGTCATACGTGCCATACCTGAATCACTGTGGGCTTTATACCTAAGCTTATTCCAAAATTATTTTGGCCTGCCCCCTAGATATAGTCTTAGAGAAACTGGAGAATTTTATCCTCAGGGTGGTAATAACATTTTCCTGCTTTGTTTCAGGGCAGTGCTGGTTACAAAGGGGAAAGGGGTGAGCCAGGACCAAAAGGCAACAAGGTAAAGTGAATTTTAAAAGATGAGGCAAATTTCTATCTAGTTTTATTCAAACCATAGAAGTGAATATAGCAAAGGACATGTATGTTAAAATATTATTTTTAAGATTGACCTTTGCTATGTGAAATTTATAGTTAGCTGCTTAAAAGCAACAGAGAGAATTTTGAAACTCAAATTTCAATATTTCTCTGTCAGCAGAGGTCGCAGTCTAGAGCTGAAGGCTCTCTAAGCTTCATAGAACTTCTTTCTAACAGTACAAAATCTCTTGAGCAGAGCAGCTTGCTCTGATGACTAAGATTTCAGTCATCTAATAACAGCAATTGAGTTTTCTATGTTAATGTTCAGGAATTCTGTGTCTTTGTGGGAGGAAGAAATGTGGATGTTCATAAATAGGAAAAGCAGCTTAAACAGTGTTCTTGGGTTTAGTGTAATAGTGCTAAATGAAAGAGCAATGCATATTTCAGTTATATTCTTTTGCTTCCAATAGGGTGATGCTCATAAAGGAGATCAAGGAGAAAAAGGGAAAGTGGTATGTGAATACTACCGTGCTTTTCAGATGGTCTACCACTACACCGATCTTTTCAGATTATCTTCCAGATCCTGATTCCACAGTTTAGTTTCACTGAACTGAAAATGTGTTTTCCATTTTTCACACATCTACTTTATTCAATTATTTAGAGCACCTAAACTAAGTTCTGGTTTAGAGAAACATCTATACTGAGTGAAACAGTCTAACCACATGCTTAAGTATAGAGATGGGATGCTGCTAACAGAAGGAACTTTTGAAGCTACGTGATTTTGTCTTGACTTGCATTAGACTTATCCCAAAGATAGAATTGAAAATGTCATCACTAAAACATCTAGATAGTCCTTCAGTGACTTCTGACATCTGATATTTCTCAGCTTGAATTCTTGTTAACTCACAGTAGAAAAATTAACAGTACTCCATGCAGAAGATCAATTCAGGTTAAAAGTCCCATTTAAATGGTAGCATATATCTGCTAAGAGGCTGTCAAACTGAGCAGCATATTTACAGCTAATCTTATGAGGAAAAAATACCACATCTGAAACTGCAGAGAATTAGGCGTTAGATGATTGCAGTGAGATATTTTATTGTTGTTAATGGCTAAACTTCTGCAACATAATCCTTTACTGGTTTTGCTACTTAAATTAGCAGTCTCTTATGCCTCTTCTTCCTTTTACAATTTTTTCCTTTTTTTTTAAAAATTTTTGAATAGGGAGCTCCTGGCTACAAGGGAGACAAGGTAAGATTTTTATGGCATAGAAGTATGAAAATAGATTGTCACTTGCTGACAGCGTATGTTAAAGAATGGAAAGAAGAGCCTGTCTTGTCTTTTTGTCATGAGATCTCCTAACGCAATGCTTAGAAATAAAGTCACCATTTATTTAAATGGTTGCAGACTGGCTTGTTGGAATTAAAAAAAAAAAAAAAATCAGAAAATACAATCTAAGTATAAAACCAAAAATGTCAAAGACCGGAAATAAAGCTGCTGGAAGGAAAAAGAAAGTTGAGGGTTGAATAAGAGGTTAAACAGAAAGAATGTGAAATTGGTTTTACAAACACAAGTAGATATGGTGATCATTCATTAGCTTTTAAAAAACTTTGTACAAGGAAGTTTACTTTTAAGGTAATTATAACTTACAAGGACTAGTGCTTGATCAAAAAAAAAACCTCTCCAGATAGGCTCTCCAGGAAGCTAAGTAATTATATGCTTCAGTAACTTGCAAGATTCTAGAGCCAAAATTTACATTGCAAACTGGACATTGCAAACTAGCCAGAACAGAAACAGAGGTAACCCCATTTTGATTTGCTTGGTTTGGACACTTATAATTGTGTTGGACGCAATCCTACAAGGATTGTTCATAGAAGCAGTGCCTCTCTGAAGCTTTGTATGCATTAGAAAAAAGCTTCAGTCAATATTATGGGAACATTTTACGGAAATGGGAAAAGCAGACTCATATGTCCGCTTTCCATATGTCTATTGATACATTAAATCATTAGTGGAACACCTTAGTAATTCTCTTTCTTCATGCCGTTTGTACAATCTCACAGTTGTTATTCAGGAAAATCTCAGACGTCACAGTAATGAATTCAGAATATAGAGAGAATCTCTGGGAGCCGCACAGCAAGGTGGAAGAATACAGCAAAACTTATTAGATACTAAATATGTTATCCTCTTACAATGTAGATTGGAAATTTTATAGGCATTCTGAGAGAGAAAAAGCATCTGTCTTGAGTGGAGCAGACCATATCTTCTACAGACTATTCAGGTCCTCAGAATCTACTAAACCTCTTGTGTTACTGAACTGTCTAATGCATGTAGTGTAATAAAAACATTTGGTTTAGCTGTTAACCTTTTTATTTCTTATAAAGGGTGAAAGAGGAGAATGTGGATCCCCAGGAATAAAAGGAGAAAGAGTAAGTATAATTTTTATTTGAACTGTTTCACGTTGATGAAGATACTAGAAAATCATGTGACATGGACATAGCTTGTAAAGATTATTGTAAATTTGGAACATTTTACAATTCTCTGGTAGTAGAGATACATTCACAGTAGAAATACGATTCACAGAAGCTGAACCCACAGTTCACCATAGTCTTATCATCCACTTTGCGGAAGAAATGTAGTCACTTACCTAAGACAAAAGCTGTTCTGACCAATTCCAAGCCCTGCTTACGAAGGACTGGCAGCATGTTACAGAGTTCACCAGGTGTCTTTTCTTAAAACATTTATTTTAATTCAAGAGTGTAAAGTTGTATTACAATAGAAGCAGGTTCTTACCCAACCTGTACAACTTTCAGGTCTACCAGCCCATGTGGGCTGATATGCATTCGCACTTCTATCTAGGCCTCCTCTTCTTTTAACCTGAAGTGCAGAAGTGATACAAGTTAATATAGATTTTTCCTGGTTTTTACACTCTGAGAGATGGAAGGATAATGTACTCCTGAGTGAGATAATCATGTATCTTGAGTTCATGTAAGGTTTGTATGAGTACTACAAATCGCTAATTTATAGGTATTTAATTTACATAACTTATAGGTAGAGTTGTTAAGTACTACCAACTAGATTGCAACTGATCATTTTATTAAAGCACATGTCTTCAATTTTAACATCCACATTATGCTTACCTTTATCAACACCAGCTTGTGGTTCCTGGAGCCTATTACTTGATGATGAATTACAGATAGGAATTAGGAAATATTCAAAGCAGCTGTATTTGCTGCAAAGAAAAAAAAAGGCATTATACCATAATAAAAATCTAAAGGGTAAGAATATCTTGTGAGATGCTGGGGTTCAAAATGGCAGCAAATGAGTCAGAAAAGCCTGAAATATTAAGGGAAAAGAAGAAAGAGTTGCATCTCTCAGAGGAATAAAGATCACGACTTCTTTGCCCAGGCAATATGTGAGAAATAGCATAAGGTTATGTGAAATGTCTACTAAAAGGAAGCTGTTCATAAGCTGGCAAAGAACATAATCAAAGCAGCCAAGAAATTTGGATGTAGAAAACACATGCCACGGCTGTTGGAAATTTGTTTCATTTCTGTTGAGGACAGTGATGAAAAAAAAAAAAGTTTGACATCTGCAGAGGATCAGAGATTTTAATGGATTATGGAATTCAAGAACTTAGTGAACCAATGAAAACTACCAGTCACTTCCAGAATTCTAGCTTCACATTTACAAATGCAGAAGAGAGAACAAAATGTTTTGATTTTTTTTTTTAATTCAAGTAGTCCATGCTGGACAAAATCATCAGAAACAGAATGTACATCCCCAAATGTGTGAGAAACAAGTTCAATATTCTGAGGTGGATCTTTAACTGCAGTGATGGATATTGAAGCATAATTAGCAGTAGCATTGTCTGATTTGAAAATGTTGCATTTTCCCCCACTGCTTTCCAATCTCTCTAATCAGTCTGAGTCCAGCAGAGGTTTTGATGCTGCGAATCTGAGTTCCTTCAAAAGATGTTCGGGCTTGAAATTCAGACAGTTTGTGTTCAGCTTTGAAATCAAATCTAACTGCAATCATATGTGTGTATTCTTCCAAAAGCATCTATCATCACATCAGTGTATTGTTGTTTGTGCCATCCATTGTTTTTGTAGTTTTGTAAATGGGCTAGAACAGAGTGTAGTTAGTTATCTGCTCTCTCTGGTGGCCAGTGCTTGGCCTGGGAGCAAATGTCAGGGAATAGAGAATTGTTATAAAATTCTGAATCTGAGTCTGTAGGGGAAGACAATTGATGGAGTGTGGCTGTGCAGGTATCACTGCTAAATTTGTCAAGGCTGTTAGAGGTTCAAAATGTGACACTTGCCTTGAAAAATGCAGCAGTCTGATGGAGCCTCTGTGTGTGGAGATGTGCTAATTAAAAGAGATGAAAGAGAAAGAAAAGACCAGTAAACTATTTGCTGAAAGCTATTTTTGCTTTAGAAATAAATTATAGCTGAGTATTGAGTCCACTGAAAGTGAAATCCCATAGAATGTGCATTCTGGTGACTGAAGAAAAAACAGTGCAGCAGAAAGATTTGTGAACAGTCTACATTGACAGTTAACTGGTAAGAACTCATTAACTGAAGAAACGACAGCTAATGGAATAAAAAAATGGCATTTTACTTTTTTCAGATGTGCTTCTAAATGGGTTTTTGCAAACTATTAGTGTGATTCTGCATGCTACTGATCAGCAGATTGAGTTAGTGAGACAAAGTTACCCAAAGTTATTTGGAATAAGTACTGCAGCATTTTTTTAAGAATTCTATTTCTCATATACTTCTAGAAATTGAATTTAAAGACCTGTAGCAAATAACAACTAGTTAATCAAATAGCTGCTAAGTAGTCATCCACAATATTTGTTGTATATGAAAAGTATTTTAACCAAATATTGAGGATGGAATGTAACAGGCAATTACTGAATACAGAATGAGAACAACAGTACTCTGGAGAGAGAATAAACTCCCTAGAAAATGCTTGAACAGAGAGGTGAGTCAGTACATGTACTCTGCGGATTTCAATACTATAAAGCAAATAATTGCAATTTCCTATTAATCTGATTTTTTTTTTTTTTTTTTTTCCTCAGGGTTTGGAAGGCCCTTTTGGCCCGAGGGGACCAAGGGGACCTCAGGTAAGGAAATTAAAAGCTACCAAATAGAAAGCAAACACACTGTATTCTGTAAGTTTCTTCTACGTACAACGTGTCAGCTCTGTGGAGAGCAGCACATTTGGTGCATTGGGCACTTAGCAGATTATGGCAAATCTTTGTCTTTTGGAAATAATTTTCAAAGAAAAAATCTTGTCTGCTGCTGTTGCTTAAAGCTACTTAGAGGTGTGTGGCCCACTCAGGATCTCCAACTGCAGAGCTTTCCTCTAAGATTGATTACCGTGGGAACTGCAATCTGTTAAATGACTAATAGGAAGACAGCATGGAATGAGCTTGAGAATGATTTATCTTAACGTATGTATCTATATTAACAGATTATATTATGTATTTCTATTAGCACACCCTACCTCAAGCACATTGCCATTTTACTGCTGGGATATTTGTTCCTCTCACATCATGATCATAATTTTTCCTTGGGAATAATAGCTTATAAAAATGTGACTTTTCAAAATCTCTTTTGGAAACACTTTTCAAGAACTAAGAGATTTTAAAGAAATATTTTGTTTCTTTATATGACACTGAGACACTAAGAGAATAAAGTGGAATTTGCATCTTTTGAAACAAACAAAACTGCAAGTTTCCTTTCAGGAAATAAATAATTAAAATGCATAAACCAAGGAGTAACTGTGAGTTTGTGCACAATACAGCACTTAGGACATCACTGTACTCTTATGAGACAGTTATTCCCTAGTTCATAAAGTTATAATGTAAGTATAATTTGGAACACTAATTATATTAATTTAGTTCACTGTTTTCCCCACAATATTTGAGTTGTGGTCTTATAGCTATTACTTAGGTGTGTGATTGCATTTTTGCAACCTTTGTGCAAAAGCTGCAGAAGGAAAGGAGAAAATAATACTTTTTTTCTGACTGGAAATCCATGAGAGATACAAAATCACTGGTATTCCAAAATTTTCATATCTATTCGTGAGCCAAAATGCAGTATTTTGGAGGATTTACTGTAGCTATTAATGATGGTAGCTGAAGGGGATTATTTTTGGGTTTGTGCTTCCTGTAGTTTACTGGATTTAAGAACGGGAATGAACACACTCTGAGCACATTTTTGTGCCAGCAATGAAACCAATACAATTAGATTTGGGCCAGTTTGGTTTTGTTCATGAGAATAAAATTATCCACATTTGACCCAGCTTTTTTACTACAGTAAACTGCTATTTTGTGGTGTTACTCTTTTGATAGCTCATGATTTTTTTTCTCCAGTCACTTAAAAAAATTTCATGAGGCTTCTAGTTCATTTTGATTATCAAGTCTGTTAATGGTAGTTGGAACACTGACCAATCTTACCCAACTGGGCAGCCCAGTGGGATGTTCACTAACTCATAAGCCAGGAAACTGAAGGATTATGGTAAGAGTTAAAGCTTTAATGCCAGACTTGAGTGTAATCTATTTATCCTGGAACCTTACTGCTTTTCATAACTATCAGACCTATTTTTTTCTAGCTATGGTACCAACCACTGTGTTGGTGAAGGGACCTGCTCAACTGTCATCATCACTTCAGACAGAGTACCTTACCTGCTCTGTCTTTTCCAGAGAGCCATTAATTTCCCTGTTGGAGGGGACACAGTGGTTGTAGAATGCCAGGGAATTAAAATTAATTGCAGCTCATCATCAGAGAGGGATGTAGAGGTAGTGATTTCTTACAAACAGAGCTAAATAGCATGTCACAGCTTAGTTTATTTGCTTGGGCAGAAGAGAGAATATGAAAATATGGCAAAGCCAGGAGCAGAATGAGAAAGGAATGGAAGGCTTCAGATAAAACAAGTGTAATTCACGTGGAGTAGTAAGACATCCTTTCTGCCAGCACTGGTATTAACTGAATATTAACAATATTCAGTGTGTTGGGCACTTCACGGGATATGATGCAGAAAACTCTTCTCCTTTAGAACTTAGCATTGTGCTACACTTTACTGAATCCCATTCAGGCCAAATTCAAAAGACAGTTTACATGCATCTTCAAAGGCAACTAATGTTATGCTTTGACTTTTGTGTAGGGTATCAGTGGACCTCCAGGTGAACCAGGCCTGAAAGGCATTCAAGGAAGCAAGGTAAGATGTAGTTGTGTATGTGTAGATGTTATTTATATAGGGAAAGAGGATACAGAAACTCTGTGTAGAATCTTTATACTCTGCTATCCTTTTTCCTCAGTGTTTCTTTGTAAGTGGTGTCCTTTGCACAGTAATAATGTACACCACCTGCTTCGTGCACCATAGTGTCGTCACGTTATGAAGGCTTTGTATTTTTGGCACATACAGCTGGTTCTCCGTCTGGGTCTCCAAGAGTATTTTGTAGGGCCACAATAGGGTGCTACCAAAGACCTGTCTAGAGCCACAGCACTTAGGTTGGAATTTAAATGACCTGAATATGTGTCTTGGCTTCTGCCATCACTTGGGAAGTTTTTCTAGAATATTTTTTATTAAAATGCATTGTGTTTAAAGATTCTAAGTAATTCTAGATGGTGGTTATAAAAATCTTTAGATTGAGTAAAGTCTTTTTTAATTGGTTATATACTGTAAAAACTCAAGACAACTTTGAAATTAGTAGAGGTGTCAGATTTGATGATGATTAATGTCTTAGTTATAAATAGATCATTTAGAGTTAATGACTACACCTTGTCAAGCAAATTAAGTTGGATAAAGTATCTGATTAATTTAGGCAGTCTTCTGGTTTGCAAGCCTTCGGGAAATTGCTTTATATGAATGTGGTTGTCCTGCCCGTGGGACAGCTATTAACATCATTGTTTGCTACGGAAAGATCTTGCATGTATCAGTTTGAAAATGTAGGATCTGATAACAAAGATCCTGGGTTATGGATAGCCTGGTTAATACAATGCTATATCTAATACAAGGCAACTAAATTCACGCAAAGGAATTTACTAAAGATGCAATATTTAAACACTCGTGTTTTGTTTCTTAGGCAACAATTTCATTTTAAGATTCACAGAAACAAATGTAGATCTGGCAAATGTTTATGATAAAAAGTTTGGGATACTGGCATCCATCATGATTTTCCTCTTCCTGACAAACGCTTTTCCATACTTCTTCATCTTCTCAACAAAAGACTTGATTGGGAAAGATGCTACAGAATATTTCAGAAGTGGGGAAAGAAAGAGGATGGTGGGTCTGAAAGAAGCTATTCATACATGTGGTGGAAAAGTCATGCCTCTCTCTAACTTCAGCACAGCAAATAACAGTAATTTTTTTTATCTGTCATTTCACACTGATGAGTCCAAGATAGTACTACCAGATACTTGTATTATACACTAAACTGTATTTGTTGAATATTGTTTGTCCTCCTGTCAGTCTCTTCACACACTTTTATGTCTGTAAAATGCAGCTCTCTCTAGAATTCATCTACCTGGATACAATAGTTGTGGTCTCTTCTTATAGTTTAGCTGCAGATTTTCATTTTGAATAGGAGAAAGTTCCCACTTTCTTCAGCTTCCAACTCTGCAACCTGCTATTTAAAGTCTACAGTCTCAGACTCAGACTTCTATCATAATAAAAATATTGCCAGACAAGTTTAATTAATACACTTAGATAATTATACTAAAGAGTATAGCAGAAACATATACATGTTTAGAGGTTATCCCTTGTCCATACCTAGGGACAAAGCTAACCTTTGACATTTTGAGATGAGCTGAGATGAGTGAAAAATTAATAGATAATTAGTAGATAACCAGTGGTTGTTTACAGCTTAATAAACACCCATTCAGCTAGTAAAGGTCAAGGCCTTTTTTGGTTCACACACAAAGCAGTCTTCCCAATATTTTTTGTCCTTATAGAAGGATTATTCCGTTGCTCTTTTAAAATTAGTTTTCATGACACATAATACAGTATCTCTGAGAAGTGGCAGTTATTTATAACTGCCTTGCATAAAATAAATAAGCCTATTCTTAGTGCAGCTCCTTATATCTGTGGCCTTTCCATGCTATTACTTTCTGCTTTTTGAGCTGAACTAGTGACTTCACCCTGGTTTAACCGAGCTAAAGACAGTTACATGGCATTCGTATTGATGTGACATTACGCAGAACACGGCTGCTGAACACTTACTCATTGTTAGTGGGCCATGTTAAGGTTTGAAAGAGGAGATTCAGTTCCTCAAAATATAAACTCTGAATCGAGCTCAGCCTACAGACGTTTTGGGTCTCATTTGTGAGGTCTACAGTTCACTCATCTATCTGCCTGGCTCAGTCCATCGCACACCTCTGTAAGGCAGGGCTGTACTTGTTCTCTGCCTTTGCAGTGCCAGGCAGCAGACACAGCTGGGGACAGTGTCATCTGTGTGCTGGCTGGATGCTGCTGGCTCTGGCAGCCACCAGCAGGAGCTGGTTGGTGGCATTGCAACTGCAACTAATTTAATTTGACTTGTCTGAAGCGAGGTAGCATGCAGTTCAAAAACATTGACCGAGAAATTACTTTAAAAAACTTCTCATACTTTACTTCTGTTATTCATATGGATTTTCTTATTCTCTCTTAAGCTGCTGGCTAATCTTTCAGCATGAAGTCTTAGTGGTTGCACAATACTCTTCTTCCATCACTTTTCATAATAATGCCTTATCATGTTGCCAGTAACAAGTTGAATCTGTCTCAAAGTCCCACTGCCTGCATTGACCAGCTCTCCACTGACTACAACAGGAACTCAGCCAACCTGTTTCCATATAGACACCAAAGTTTAGGAGTGACCATATGAAGCTGAATCACATCCTTAACCTCTTAGTCTTTCTGATGCACTTTGCAATCAGTCCTTATCTTTAGTAACCTTCTTAATATACAAGCAAACTTCATCACTTTCACCCTCTTTTCAAGTCATGTACAAATATGTCGAACCACCCATATCCTGCACAGAATGCAGCTCAGCGTGGTGTTACCTAAAACCAGGTTTTGCTATGAAGCAAACTTTAAAAAAGTTTTTCTCTATTTGTATTTCTGCAAAGTTACATCTCAAAAACCATATGTACAAACCTTCTCCATAAAGAGGCTGAGGCATTTAAAATGACAAATTTGAATTCTGCTTCTGTAAAAATACACATTAACTCTTATTATTATTAATTTACCTGACTAAATATATTTCCATTTAGCCAGATGCTGAACTTGCATATTAACAGTAAACCTATAACACACTCAAACATAGCTAAGAGTTGGGAGGTCACTATTTTCACTGTGCATTCATCTACTGAATCTGAGGCAGTCATCTTGGTCCTGTTCCCCACACATGTCCTGAGCGAAAGACCAGGATTATTCTCTTTGTTTTCTAAGACATTTGCTTCACTTTAAGGCATCCTTCAGCTTCATCGCCACTGCATAGTATCTGCATTGTAACATAAACCAAAAACTTGAATCAAAGTGTACCATATACCTCATTCAGCTATGAAACATGTAAAGAAAATTACAAAAAACCCCTAGGAAAACATTTTGTAGGTCTTTTTATCACACTGAATTAATTGAATTTGCAGAATATCAATTTATAACCCTGGGTCTGGGATAGACAGACTCAACTCTTGTCAAACTGTAGGTTATAGGAACAAGGAATTCAGATTTTGTGTTCCTTGTATCACTAAGAACACAAGGATGGCCCACGATACAATTCTGCTGGCTGATGCAACCATTTCCAAAAACCTAGAAGACACTATCTCACTTAAAGGAAGACTAAAAATACCAGAAACAGAAAGTTGGCAGAGAAAAGCCATGCCTCTCTTGGTTCTGCTCCAGTAATATCCCATATTCGTGCCTAAATAGCCAGGAATTGGCGAGATGGATGGTTAATAGGTGGATTGGGGATTAAATCAGTCGTGGTTGATTTGCTTGGTTTGCTTCCCAGAGATCACCTTGAAGTTATTACAGAAAGCCATAGGCTTTCAAGAGGGGACACAGGACGTAAAGCCAGTATTCTCTGTTAATAGAAACAAAATATTTACTTGCTTTTAAAATGTAATATATTCTATCATAAGTAATAGTGTCCAGAAACGTTATCTGGTGACAATCCCATCTCTCTTCCAACATTCCCAGTAACCTGTTTTCTGTCACTTTCATTCTTAGGGTCTACATATCTCTTATCTGCATTGGTTAATACAGTAAAATAGTGTCCTAACTGGCTACTGCATATACTTTTGTTGGATTTATTTATTACCACGTGTATTATGTGGTTATGTTCTCATTAGAAGACAGCTTTGCCCTTCAACAGCAATAGAAAACAGGAAAAATGCAAACATTCTAACTCAAAAGGACTTCATGTATTTGGGTTTCCTCTCTAAAATGGAAATGGAATCACCATGATTTTTCTGGAAAACAGAGTTCTGAAAATGAATATAATGACCTTTATTTTGGTCAAGCACACTTCTCAACCCAAAGGTTCTGCTGCTTAGATTTTCGCAAGGATAAAGTTCCTTTTTGGGGTCAACAATGTAAAATGTACACATCCACTTGCCCCTAGGATTCTTGGTGTTAGATAAAAAATATATTTTCAACATGCATACATCTATTAATTTGTTCAAAATAGCAGGCATTATTTTGTCTGTTTTCATTAATTTATTAAAAAATGCTTAGCTAATATTTATTTTAAAAAAACCCCAACAACATATTCTAATTAAGATTCCATAAGAGTGTTTAAATTCAAGGTAATTTTGAAAACATGTTTGTTAGTGAGGGGAGTAATAGTGACTATTTTCAAATTTCAATGGACAACTTACAAACAAAATTATATGGTTACAGATTATAATATTTGGGCATAAAATCAGGCAGTGGGCATGACCTGTGTTCCACTTGTAAAGAAGTGATGAACAGGGAGTACTTATGGTTATGATTTCAGAAGTGACATTGGGTTGTTTGTTTAAACTCTTAAACCAGCTTCTAGAAATAAAGGACACATTTCTAGAAACCATGACATGTGCTTGGAAAGACTAAAACCAACACGTTCTTAAAAGCCACTGCTGTAGTAAGAGTCTCTCTGGAAAATTTCATATGCGTAGTAAGATTCTGAATTAGAGTCTAAAGTTGTATGAACAGACATGTATCGAAACTTTTAAGGAAATAATTAAGCAGTTATTCTCATGATAAGATATTCTCAGATCTTGAGATAATTCTGTGAAAAATCCATCATTGCATATTTCCCTGAAAGTGTTTTCCCAGAATAAACTGCTAAGGAATGCTGCTGCTTTTCTGATGACTTATAACTTCTTTCCTTACTTATGTGTTACATCTTTCCAAGCAGACTGAAAAATCCAGTTTCACTGGAAAGAAGTATAGTTCCTACATAAATCAACTGGCTTAGAAATACAAATTATCAATAATATCTTTTAAAATATCTTTATCTACTTGCATTGCTGTTGCCAAAATCATATTTGAAAGATTACTTGTAAGTATAGCTTAACCATTATTGCATTATTGACTGAAATACAGTCTTTGTGTTCCTTACAGTATGTACGCACTTTTTAAAAGTAAAGAAATTCTTTATATTGGTACTAACTGGTACTCATAATAACATAACAATCTATCTTTTTTGGGGGGTAGACTGTTAAGTACATTCCAAGTTTAAAATGGAACAGTTTTAATATGTAAAAATATTAAGCTCAGAGCAAGTGTAATTTTCCTTCCCATTTTTGCTCTAGCTGATATTAGATGCCACCTGAAGGAAAATACCAGTAAGAGGGAGAAAAAAGAATTTGAGTGGAATGTTAGACAAGGAAAATAAATACAGAGAAGCTACTTTGAAAAGCAGGCTTGTCCTTCTGTGTGCAGAGATAATTATATTATTGCCAGCACTTTATGTTTTTAATAAAGTCCACATTACCTGTAGCACCAAGACCACAGAAGATAAAAGCCAGGCTTACTAATAGCCATATGAAGTGTGAAATATACACTCTGTAAAATAGACTGAATAGTTTAAGCTTCCAAGTTTTGCATGTTCTCTGGTAGAAGGTGAGGTTTCTTTCTCCATTAATATTTAGGCATCCTCTGGTATGAGGGAGAAAGCATTCACAGAACACAATTTTCATACCACCCTACATGCTTTTTATCCTAAGGGCTGTTCATGCTGCCTACACCAGTACCTACTAGTACAGCTGCTGTGAGGCAGAATACAAGTCATTGGAGAGAAAACTCTGTAATATTTGTATCATGGTTAAAAAAGAGATTTTGGAAGAACACTAAATTCAGTAGGACTCACATGTGCATTCAAGGCAGCACAACAAAGGGGGTTGGTTTATTGTTTCAGCTGAAAGATGAGCCTTGTATTTATCAAACACCATTTTTCAGAATGGATCAAGCACGTATACCATTTCAGAGGTTTAGTTTTGACAAATGAAGCCAATGTACTTAGAGGCATTTACTCTGCCCAGAGTAGCCTACTTACACATAGTGGTACTGCGTGCTGCTGAAGTATTATTTTATTTAATCTGATTGATAGGGGTTTTTTTAATATATTTTCAACTTTACATATCTTTTGCATTCATTCTGTGGGATGTGCTAATACATCATGGCACAACAGAGATCCCAGGCTGCCTTCTCCATGAAAGAGATTCAGACTGTGAATTTGAACAGCTGATATTTAGCACACTGCTTGGCCTTACAGCAGCCTGTGCCTATTTCTTTCTCACTGAGGCACCTTTTCCTTGAAGTGGGGAAGTCCATCCCTAACTAGACTGTCTCCAGGCCTTGACGCTACATGGAGCTGTATCCGTTACTGTTTTTTGGCAAGTGGCAAGCTATTGAAGTAGGAGTGATGGTGAGGTAAGGGAGCCTATAGGCTGAAGGGCTAAGCTTCTTGGGCACAAGGCTGGTGTGCTTGACTTAACATTCTTCCAAAACCCATGCTTTGTGCATCTTGACCAGCTTGGCAAGAAGCACAGCTGTGGGTAAAATTGGCAGAAGTATCTGTTCTTAAGGGAGTGTCTATGAATGGAATTTGCTTGCAAAACTTTCTACTGTAACCTTAATACAACAGTCTTGCTTGCATAGTTCCCATGGGGATGATTTTGCTGCAAAAGCAGAGCACACCACAGGGCTTTGTAAGTGCAATTGCTGCTTCATGGCTTTGCTGATACCATTCTGCCAGTGCATTTCTATATACCGATGCACAGTCAGAAGCTGAACTTCCATTGGTGCTTAGATGCTTGTGACCTCTTGGCATGAATGAAATTCAGGAGCATAAATTAGTACTGTTGGAAATGAAATGGAGGCTTCTAAGTCACTAAAACCCTTCTGAAGACATTGGTTTTAGTATAGATTATTTTCAAAAGAAATAATATAGAACATTTGCTTCTATATTTCCCCTGATTCTTGTCTAAACAAAATCATCCCAAAAAGCCCTGAAATTCACTAACTGTTGGTTTAAAGGACAACAGTACTTAAAAACAGAGAATTTGTAAAGAGAATTAAAGAGGAGACAAGTATGAGCTTTGGTTGTATTATTCTTGTCTTTCGCTAAATTTCCTGCTGATGGGAAACAATAAAAAAATTTTGATCAGCTGATTTTAAAAGGACAGTTTGTTCAATGCTAATCCCATGGAGGAACTGGAAGTCTAGAAGATGGGTCATTTGAGGAATTGTTGTTGTTGTTTGATCAGTTTCAAAGTAGGCACAGGAGAGTAAAAACAGCTGTGAGCAAAAAAGGCCAATTTCTAATTTGCATTGTATCATTAAAAATAGCATAATTTATGATAATCTGAATACACATTAACTGTGTTGTGACTCTTGTCCAAAGGCTTCATGCAAATATCATTGGGAAACCCGAACAACATGGTCTAACTAGGAGTACAGTACACTTCTTCCTATATTTTGTATTTTGGCAGCAGCTACATGCACAGAATCCACATTAAAGCAACGTCAATGTTGCTAATATCCTATCAGTGTGCTATGTGGAGATACATGTGCTATTCTGCTGAGTTATACCACCTTTCTCTGACTTTTCTGTGCCTTTTAAGATTATTAGATTATGAAGATGTGCGATAAAATCATGTATTTTGAATAAGCATTACATTTCATAGCTGCTTTTCAAGTTATCATCTTGTTCTGTAATAGAATGAACATAAGACTGGGCATCATGTTCCTCTTTATTGCAGGTGTAAGGCTGCATTAGTAGCACTCCAAGTGCATAGTTATCAGAAATTAAGTTTCAAGGATAATCTGTTTATTTACTTTCACTGTCTATTCCCATTCCTGCAACTTAGCCTCATTCTTTGGCGGAGTACAAACTGGTAGATTTCTGGAGAAATATCTGACTTTGAAGTAATTTTTTACATTTCCATTGACCTCTGAAGCGCAAAAAAACTCATTGAAAGGTTTCAGAACTCAGCATATAAAATTTTTCAGTATGTACAAAATTTCAACCCCTCAAAAAGGAATACCTCCCCAGAAAATAAACACATTTTGTTAAAAAGCCTTTTTACTAATCATGTGCCTGCATTGGCTTTGGTAGAAACATATTAAACACGCAAGAGAATTAGGAGCTGCAGTCAAAGATAGCAGAAGGAACAGTTATGATATGTAGTTTGTTGCTATGGGAAGAACCTTGAGTACAATGTTTAAAGCATAAACACTGCTTAATTTCCATATGCCCATCTTTCTAGCAAGAAAAAAGCTGAGGAAGTAGCAAATGCTTGGATAAAATCAGGACCAAAGATATGACAAGGAATAAATATATTTTTTATCTTTCCTGATGCATGTGAAAGAATGGTTTTATAACTTATTTATCTATCCCAGCAAATTGTATGGCCAGGATATTGACCCTGCTCCTAATGTAAACATTTATCTTTAAGACAGGTTATTATTCTGGTTTTGGGAGGGGTGTTTGTTTTTTTGATTTTTTTTTATCTTTAAAAACATATTTCTATAGCCCTAAACGAGACTGTGGAAAGACGTTCAGGTAGAATTTGATTAAAATTCCGTTTGTATTAATGGAAGTTTCTTTCCAATTTTTTTTTTTCCTTTAGGGAGAGCAAGGTCCTTTAGGTCCTTATGGTCTTCCAGGACTCCCTGGTGTTGGACAGCCAGGACCCAAGGTAACTCTCGGTAATATGTCTGTTAATGTGCTAACTGTGGGCAGTCACTTTTTGGATGAAAGTTCTCACCTTCTGTTCTATCAAACTCAAACTCTTGTCATCTAAGTTTGTATTTGCATAGGAAGGAGATAACAGACCCGCCTATCCAGCAACTCCAGTCGGAAATAATGCCATTTTAATATGTGAGAACATTTTCAAGCACTAGCCAATGCTTGCATTAGTGAGTAAACCATACTTCAAAGCATAGAAATACATCTCAGTCACTGTGATACACAGTCAAGTAACGTTTGCCTTGTTATTTCTTCACTAATGAACAGATATTCTTATAGGTTATGAAATTCTCTTATGCAGCATTTAATTCCTTCATCTTATTTTATTGCAAAAGAGTAGTAGGTGGAATCCGGTCTTGCTAATTTGGAAAAGTCATGTCTGCTTGTGCTGACCAGCCAAATGTCCTTTTGGAAAACTGCAAAAGCATCTACACAGTAAACATAGCTACTTAGTCTATGAGAGTTTTATCAGAGACCTACAGCTCAGACTCAAACAAGAAATCTGAACTGGGCAGAACTAGATCTCACCCTAGTTCTGGCTGCTAAGTCTTTGGTGTTGCTTTATGCCATTTTTTTCCATATTTTTTGGAGCCAAGTGCCAATGTCTAAGATACATGCACTTTTTTCTTTCACTGCTCTAATAGATACAGTCATTGAACTCTTGAGTATTTTCTGTGCAGTGGGGCAGACCCCAAAACATAGAGAGGGTTTATACTGCTCAGAAACTAGTAATTTGCCATGTAAAAGGGACAATACTGGGTCATTCCAGAAGGGAAAATAGTTTATGGAGAAGGAATATCACTCCCAGTCTCTGTACTGCTCTGGGGAGAGATAAATAGCCTCTGTGCTCTTATCTTTGAAACACATAGTCTTCAGTAAACAGGAGGAATTGTGAAGTTTATGACAGCTTATAAACAGAAGATTCAGGAACTGCAGTTCCTGGACTTCCCATGCAATCCCATATTCCACAGCAGCAGGCTTTTATTTGAGTGCCTGTATAGAGGCTACAGTGAGGATCCCTTACACCTGAGCATTCCTGCTGCATGGTTGGGCTGTACTGCACCGAAATTCAGTCTGTCTTCACTCCCCCATCCCTGTCGCCTCTCAAGTCCTGCACTTCTAAGCAGGTGCTTCTATGCAAAGTGGTAACACCCCTTCACTTTTGGCATGAGGGCAGGAATGTGATCTAGTGCTCCAAGTATTAATCGAAAGGTACTTTCAGATGGTTCTAAACTGTTATTTATGCTTTTTTTTTTTTAACATCAGGAGATGTTACACATTTGATTTCAGACCTTTCTGGTGTCATCATTAAGTCATCTATATATAAATGTTACGCTTTTCAAAATCATTGAGTTGAATTAGGACTGAACTTTCTACTATTCTTTTTCACAAGGGTGCTCCAGGTCAAGAAGGTAAAGTCGGACTGCCAGGACCTCCTGGAATTGGTATACCAGGATTAACTGTAAGTCTGCATTGGAAATGGAAATATAACAAAATAAATGTTCATGAGTGTAATTGATTGACAGCAGCTATATTGGCTACTAATTCCATAAACCACCTTGTACCTAGTCTGGAGCAGCAGAAGTGTGTTTGGCTGTGTCAGCCCAGTATTGTGGCAGTAATTGCCTGTGGCTTGCCCAAGTAGGAGAATAAAGCCATGTCCAAACGAGTTTTGGGGAAATAAAAAATTGTTTGGTCCACATGAGCATGATACAGAAAGTATTGCGAAAGTAGTTATTTCTGTACTCGTTTAAAAGAAAATCATCATTCTCTAATTCTGTATATTTAACCTGCCATTTTGTATGCAAAAACTCATGTTCAAATTAATGATTTTCATTATGACAATTATGACATTATATGAAATTATAGGACATAAATTTCACAGGGGTAGATATGTTTATTGTAATTTAATCTAGAGATTTATTTGAGTTTTAAGGGTAAAATCTTTAGATATTAATTATGTAATTCACACCATTTCAGCATTAGTTTAATCTAAATCCTCCACTTAACGGTTACTACACTTCATTTTAATCGCCTGGGCTCAGCCAGCTGTTACAGAAGCATTTTGCAGAGATGCAAGAACCTATACTGACATGTTAGACAAAATGTCAATAAAAAATGGAATTTCTGATATAGTCTGAATATATTTTTCTTTTCTTAAAGGGACAACGTGGCCCCGACGGTCTGCCAGGTGAGAGAGGTCCACCAGGAGAGGGCATTCAAGGCAAAAAGGTAGTTTTATGGAAGGTTGGGGTTTTTTTTACATTGTGGGTCAGATTTGCAGTAGTGTCTAAGTTATTTAAGATCACCGGTCATTTCACTGGTATAAAATGTCAGCTGATGCTGACAGATGATTTTGGACTTCTGAATCACTGTGGTCTCTAGATATCCCTCCAAGTTCAGAAACTCTATCAAGATAATTGCAAAAATGTTGTACAGTCCCTCTAAGAGTAGTAAGTTAATGATTCTCTTATGCATTTAGTAAGATGCATTCAATAAGATACCTTATTTTGGTAGCATTAATGAGAAAAATTGTTTTCTGACAGACTACTTAGCTATTTATATTCTGTGTTTGAAGAAAACATTCAGGAACTGTTTTCGTTCTGTCTTACCATTTGGGAAAACTAAAAGATGGGTTTTATGAGTCTCTATGGACAGTTACCTCATTAAGGGCAGTTGCTAGGTTAATATATGTCAACATTCTTTTTTTGAAAAAAATAAGTACAAACAAGAAAAGATTCATGATTAAATCAGAACTGGGCTTCCCATCAAAAGGTATCACTCTTTTTTAGTGCCTTCAAAACTCTCTAGAGCCTTGAACTACTAAGCAAAGAATTTTCTTCCTTTCATGGAAAAGATGTTGTTCATGACCTTGCACCAGGTTCTGAACTGCTTTCTCTGACTAATGAACACATTATCTAATTTTCAAAATGTAGCTTCCTTCTTCCTAGTATTTCCTAGTCCTGTGTTCAACAACACAATGAATGCAGATAAAGCGTGTTATGAATTGTGACTGAACTGCTTTTCTCTAATTCTGATAATTCCATTGACTATTTTTCTTATTTGTTTGTGAAGGAATACTTTTTTCCTCATTATCCACATTGTGATGACCAGTTTGTCTAGGATGGTGCTCTTTATGAATTCCAAGATACAGTTACAAAACTGTCACATATTTCTAGGGTGAAAAAGGCTCTGAAGGTGTAGCTGGTCTTCCTGGACCGCCAGGTAAACAAATCAAAGGTGAAAAGGTGAGGCACAGAATATTTTTCTAATTGTATCTATAGTTAATTATATTTCTAGTTAAATTAATGATGAATTATTCACAAATATCACAACAATACAAAGGTAAGTTTTACCTGGAATCTGAGGAACTATGCTACACTGTAACATGCAGCTCCATAGGCTGCATTCATCTATACAAGTAGCCGTGCTCATTAATGTTAGCTGAGAGCACTATGTATTCTATGCAGCTGGGAGTACTATGTATTCTATGCAGCTGGGAGTATGAGGAAGAAATGGACTTTTTTTCCTCTTAAATTTATTTCAGAAATATTGTATTTAAAATATTTAAAAATTGTAAAAAACCCTTTGAGTCATCAAATCTAATGGACTTGAAACAGGCAAAGTAACACTCTGGCTTTTGAAATTTGTTAGCTTTTTGGTCCCGGTCCCCCAAAGAGGGATCCACAACAATTTTAATTCCCTTGACCTGATGAGATTCCGGCATGTATCTTGTGCATCTCCAGAGAGTGGTTGATGCAACGTGCCCAGATGTCCTATAAAGCAGAGACAGTGATTCCAGATCTTCCTTCCCATGATTTAGTGCCATAGCCCTCCTCCTACTCCCTGTTGTTTTCCTTCGCTCTTGTCCTCAAGGTATGCTGTCCATGTTGCCCCACACTCAGCTTCAGTGAGAGGAGAATACAGCTCTCCTATCCAAAGTCTCCGACGGCTTAGTCGGTAGATTATGCTTCACAGATGTGGGAAGTTTAACTTGAACTTACTTATCTCACTGTCCAGTCAAATGGCTCTCCAAAATCTTCAGAGCAGTCTAGGTCGTGTGGTCCTATTTGGCCCGTCTGTGAGAGATATGCTTGGTAAGCACCTGCCAGGCCATCTTGCTTGAGACCTTAGTTAGAGGAAGATTGGTTATCTGTGCAGGAATGAGTCTTCTTATTCCCGTGTGTGTATAGGAAAAAAGCAGTAATGGACAGGAGAGTAAGCTTTTGGGACCACTTCAGTAAATCAGTGTTTCTGGCATGAGTGAAACTAATTAATTTTTGTTTCTTAGGGATGGGTGTCACACACCTTTGACAACTTCATGGGTCTGTGCCACTTCCAATACCTGCATGACCTCCCCATGTTCCTCTATTCCCATAATTCCTTTATTCCCTCCCCAAGTCCTGTACAATACCATTACAATACCATATTTTTTTCAAAAATGCTCTCTAGCTGCTCTGTTTATTCTTCTGAGTGTTGTGCGAGAAACTATATTTCTGTTCAAGAAAATCTTTAAAATTAATCTCAGTATGTAAAGATAAGCTATTGATCCTTCTAATGATAAAGTTACAGCTGTAATCATCTAATAAATGAGATGAGTCCATGGGTAGGAAGTGCTGTTATTAGATCAATTTCCATAAGCAGACTTTTAGGTATTCCAAAAACACTTAGCTCAAACAGGAGCAGCAAACTTCAAGATAATACAGCTGGGGGAGTGTTGCTGTGTGTTTAGTTTAAATATGGTAATCAGCTAGCATGGACTGTTTCGATTTAGCTCTTGGGAATACTTTTTGTATAGGGTGAACAAGGCCAAGCAGGACCACAGGGCCCAGCAGGACCACCAGGAATAGGCAATCCAGGAAGCCAGGTAAGTCGACATTTTGGACATGTAATGAGCATTTGCATGTAGTTTTATTTTATATCAGAGCTCTGATTTTTATATAAAGATATTAAAAATCTCACAGTGATTTTTCATTTTAAAAAATATCAAACTAGTCTTTAGGAAGCTTGTAAATATAAGTAATTCCAACTGATTTGAATAGTCTTAGAATAAAGCAAACAGATTTGATCTAATCTGTGTAATGATTTGCATAGGAGAGAAATCAGATGCATTGCTTGGATGGTGACATATTATATATAAGAGTTTAACAAGGTAAGAATCTACCACTTCTGAATTTCAAGCCCTTTGAAGCTTGAACACGGCCTTTAACAGTTGGCTACAGAAAAACTGAAACAACCCAAAAGATCTTTTGATTTTTGTTTTTTTGGAAAGAAGATAAGAGTTCATGCTTCCACCATACTATCCTAATGAATTAGGGCTTAGATGTGGATACTGAGACACTTGCCATTTGTTTTCTCCCTAACCAGTAACTGTCATTACAGTTGAATATGTCAGTGAAATCCACAGGATAGTGACAAAGGAAAAATAAAATAAAGACCTCAGAACTAAGCCACTGAAAGGTGGACTTGAGGTGAATTTCAGATGTGGAAGACTGTAATGCACTAACTCGTTTATTTTGCTTTGTAGGGTATACAGGGTCCACAAGGAAATCCTGGGGCAAAAGGATCTAAAGGTTTAGGTTTGCCAGGTCCAAAGGTAATGATTCAGACATAATTATTTAAAAATAACACCAGCAAGAAACAACAAGTAACGTATCTTTGCCAGGCTTTTCAAGAATGTGTTTGATGAGAGAATGTATCTTCACTAGAAAAAACAATACACTTCTGAATCTTTGAGGGAAAACCACCCATGTTATCAAGGTGTTCCCCAAATGGACCATATGGCTTCTGCTTATTGTCAACCTTTAACCTTTGTGAATGTGGATTTCAGGTTCTAAATGAACACATTTATAAACAAAGTACCTTTCAGACATGTTTACATCAAATGAGTTTGGTGTCATGTACACATTGTGTTCAAATAAAGCATTTTACCAAACAACTTAGCCGTAAACCAGCAATGGTTTTTAGATTTAAGGATAGTCCCACCACACCTCCAGACTGTCCTTCAGCGTTCCATGATCACCATGAGAAAGAGCCAACACTAAAGATAAAAACACTAGGAGAGAAAAAAGAGCTTAATTGTACTTAGTAGCTGGCAATGCACCTCGAAAGGGAAAGCAGGAGGAGAACAGGAAAGTGGGGTAAAGTTACTGCTGTCAAATCCCAAGCCTCCAGCAATGCAGTGTCAGCAAGTGGGATGAACTGATGAACTGGAAAGCAGAAGTGCGCTTTGTAATCACCTTGATTTACAAAAGGGAGACATTGGTCACTGTAGCAAAAGCAGGGAGAAATACAATAATTTTCTTCTGGGCATTACTTTGGTATGTAAGTAGAAGCAATGTTCTATATTAATGTAGCGGGGAAAAGGTAGCTCTGAAACATGTGATGTATGAGGACAGTTTTTCTAGAGTGAAAAAATACTTTAAAAAGCAAAAATGGAATTCCTGTTTCTTTAACTGTTTTAGAACTACTGGAAGGAAGAATCAGGAGGGTAAAACTTTCTTTTAAACAGAAGTTCTGATTTTTCTTTATTTAAACTCATTTTTCATTCAGTGACCAAAGGGGTTTTGATACAGTAGTATAAAGTAAAAAATAAAACATATTAAAACAGTAAGGAGGAAGTTGGAATTATTCACTTAGACACTCTGCCCACTGCAAGGTTAAATAAAATCTATACAGTCCTACAAGCTACTGAGGTTTTTAAAGAACAGAATTTTCCAGTTGGAAACTGCTTGTCTGAAAACTTGACCATTTAGAATCATAGAATATCTCAAGCTGGAAGGGACCCATAAGGATCATCAAGTCCACTTCTATTTGTAAAGCAGTTGGTGAAATAGTGCAAGCAATGAAAGACGCTAAATTTTGTTACTCTTTTAAACAAAACGCTTTCTGTTACTAGGGTCAACAAGGTGAACGTGGACAAAAAGGAGAACCAGGACTTCCGGGAGTTGGTGTCCGAGGACTTAAAGTGAGCCTATTTTTATTTTTAACTGTTTCTTACAAGGTCTTCTAATTCTTTCACTAGTTGCTGATAAACTAAGTAGAAGATTTTTTGGTATGAATTGACTGTGATCAAAATAGGAAGGAATTTCAGTGACAGATATTCAGTTAACGTCACAGTTTTAACCTTTAAACTCCTGCTGCTCCTAAAATCATTACTGCAGCCATAGCTGAAACAGATTTTTCTCTCATCTTTTCTAAGCTGTTAAAGTTATTTTCAAGGCCTGTTAGAAAAGTTACTACCTCTGTTCCCCTGCAATGATTTGAAAAAAAACCAATCTGTGTGACAGTGGTAGTCATACTGCCTACATGTAAGAATTGTTATGCACTTAAAACGTTGACTTCAGCTGCCATTTTGAAGACTGTTCTTAAGGATTTATCATGTCCTTAAGGATTTAAGTAGGGCTTTCAAAATCTTGGGTAAGATGACACAGATATCTTAGTTTTGGTGATTTTTCCTGGCGTCATGGAAGAAGCACTAGTTCCTTTGGATAGTTTCAACTCTTTGTGGCGAGTTTTAAAAGTAATACCTAGACCAGTTTGTACAACCAGCAAGATGATAGTCTCCAGTCAGCCACTCTATTTAGGCATTTTTGTCTGACCATTCTTTTAGTCCCAGATGTTTGACTTTGCAATTAAATTACATTCGTATGATATTTTCCTTGTGTACAGAATAACAAACAGCATTCAATCTTGGTTTTACTCATTGAATAAGTGTAAATTTGTTTAATATGAAACCAAGATTTAAGAAGTAGGTGGGGAGCTGGGAAAGAAACTTAAAATACTTCTTTTAGATAGTATGAGTAGATAAAATTACTGGCTCTATAGAATATTTAACTTAACCTTTATTTGAGAAAAAATATTGTGTATTATTAATTAATATTTTAACACACTGAAGCATGCAGATGTAATTATTTATTCTTCTTTAAGGGAGATATAGGTCTGTCAGGACTCCCAGGAGAGAAGGGGGTGCAGGGAGACCCTGGGAAGTCAGGCAAAAAGGTAAGGAAATATAGTTTACTGCCTATAAAAGGTGTAGATGAAAGAAGTGTTGAACCATTGTTTGCCAGTATGCAATGGCAAGGAGTTCCTCATGGAGGAGAGCTTGTGCCAATAGTTTTGCCAGGGAAAAGGGACTAGGTTAGTTGAGATGTTTCCAACAAATTTAACTAACAGTGGCTACCATCTGAATTGCGACTGATTTAGCTGCCCTGCTTTTTATAGGCTATTGACTACGGTTAAATGTCATGATTTTCTTGGAGAACAGGTAGCCTGTGATTTTAGCCTGTTCGTTACAGCCCGTTCAGTTTTTTCCTGACACTGAGAAGTCACGCTCAGACTGATGTAACTTAAGGTATCTAGCAGGGGGGCTGAAACCTGTCAGCTTGGTACAGAACCTGTCACAAACAGCTGAAACCAGGGCTTCTTGTTTCCAAGGGAAGTTCTGAGATTTTAAGAGAAACTCTGCCACATTGGGAAAAAGAAGCATAAATTCAAAATGGTGGAAAGGAACTTAGAGGGGTGCAAAGCAGAGGGCCCAAAAGAGTCAACTTAGAGTAAGTTAAATGGAGGCTTTTAATTTTACTCTTTCTAAATAGAATGAGCTCCTGTGTGAGCAAAACTCAGTGCTTGTGGCTGACTGTTGAATCGCTGCTGAGAATCCAGGTGCCTCCAAACGCTGCTACTGT
Source organism: Bucorvus abyssinicus (assembly GCA_009769605.1). NCBI lineage: Eukaryota > Metazoa > Chordata > Aves > Bucerotiformes > Bucorvidae > Bucorvus > Bucorvus abyssinicus. The sequence continues at coordinate 27,558,676 of CM020028.1, read as the reverse complement.
GCAGCTCTTAAATGAGGGTAGCACCTGGCCAATGTGTGGAATTGAACGGAACATGGTTCAGGGTAAGCAAATCAGCATTTTTTGACTGCAGAAAATATCTGAATAGCTGTAATATACATCTACAAAGAATGCAGCTTCACTTTTTTTTCATATACAAGGGCAGTGCAAATACCAGTTTGACAAGCTGCAGCCTGGGGCAATAAGCCTTGCTTGCACTGTGGAAAAATATTTAGCATTTTTGCTGCTACTTAATTATTTTTTAAAAATTTGAAGTTGACCTCTGTAAATGCTCAAAAAATGAAGATCCCAGTGAATTGGAAGTGAAACATCAGAATGAAGAGTAAATGTTGGTTTAAAGTTACAGGTGGCTTTGGTATTTGGGAATGCTGGGCTTTATTTTTTTCTTGCATATTACCTTTATTCGGATGATCAGTTTGGTGCTATAGCCTTCACTGTTGTAATTCATTATAAGTGAAAATATTAGTACTGAGCAGCTGCCTTGGGTATTCAGGACAGTGCAGAGAACAGCTTGATGTCTGCAGTGAGTAGCGTGGTGATATTATAACAGTTATTTGCAAGCATGAAGCTGTCTCACAGAAGCTGGATCCAGACTGATGCCTATCAGCAGTAGGCTCTGTAATGCCACTTCTTTCAACAGCTCAAAACAGAAATAGATTTTTAAACTTCATTTTAATCAAATTTCACTTTCTGAATTACCTACAGGCATTCTGATATACTAATCTGACTTATATAATGCATAAATATTTTTCAGATAATGATGATTAACAATGTTTTATGTGGATTATTTGAGAATTATTTGAAGTAATGTTTCTAGTAAATATTTACAACTTGGATTGGCCTTTGGTTACAAAGTTGCCTGAAATTACTGCTTCTTTAAAGTTGTGTTTCTTAGAATTGGTCAACCAAGACCTTTTCTGATGACTTTTCAAGCATTTCTCTTCTTCATTATGAGTATATGCATGCAACTCTTCCTGCAAAAGATTGATGCAATTGCAAAAGCACTACAAATAGCACTATTGCAAATGTCTGTGAAAACAAGGAATGTGAATGCAGGAGGGTGGAATGGGTTTAAGAAGACAGAATACTTTTTTTTCAGGAACAAAAATTAACCAGATATTAACTAACATTTTTGGGAAAAGTGTTTATGCAGGCATTGTTTCTCATAAGTCTATTGAATCAATAAAATTATCTACATGAAAATTAATTAACCATCTAATCTCTATTAGGGGGAAAAGGGAGATCAAGGTCCAAGAGGCCCAGAAGGACCCCCTGGCAAAGGAGATGTAGGCCAAAAGGTATGGCTTGACATGCACATTGGAAAAATACTACAAACTTTAGAAGGAACTGTTTTATAAGAGTTTGGATTCTGGCCTATTTTTTCAGTCATTATATCTTAATTAGCAACTGATGATTTAAAAAGATTTAAAAGGGAGCGATGTGTTCCTTAGCCTGAACAAGGGCAGCAAAACATAGACCCTGAGGTTAATTGGGCAGTAGAGATTTCCTAAAAATTCAGTACTGAGTTTTCTTTAAAGTTAGGAGGAGGCAAATTATCTTAGTATGCTGATAGGGAGAGAGAAGGAGCTAAGAGAAATTAGGTGACAGTTTTATACCTAAATATGAAATGAAAAGCCTGGAAAGGTGTATTAGTAGACAGACAGCTTTTATCTCCCACCTGGTTAAATTTGGGGCAGATTCTAGAACTGGCTGGCATTTCAGTTGGAGTGGAGCATCTAAATACCTTTCTAATTATGGGCACCATTATCATCATCTTTTTGGTAATTTGTGTGTCTCCCAGTTGTGAATGAATCTTTGCTGTGATTGAAAAAAAAGGTTTGTTTTTGTCAGGGTGACCCAGGAGAAAAAGGATCCCAAGGACTGATTGGTTATAAAGGAGAACAAGGCCCAGCTGGACAAAAAGTAAGTGTGTTCCTCCAGGGTAACCTTCACTTTGTATTTTATAAAAGAATCTATGGAATTTATGTAATGTACAAATTTCTCAAGCATCTGATGCTCAGAGGCTTAACAGAGCAAAGGAAAAGCAGAAATATTTCCATCCTCTGTCTGGAATGACACAAAAGTCCCAAGGAGAAAAAGAATAGGTTAACATATAATTACAGAGCACTGTGAGGCTAAAATAAAGTTGTCCAAGTGATTTTAACCATGAGCATTTCACAAATTCTTACTTTGAAACGTTAACTTTCTGTTACAATATTTTGTGAGTAAGTGTTGCTCTGAATGATAGGGAAATGGAAATAATACAAGGGTTCTGGTTATTCCATTGGCTTTGTCAGCTGGACACAAATAATCATTAAAGTTAAAAAATCAAATACACAGTTCAACCAATAGTTATTTAAAACATAAAACTTGAACCGGCTTTCACAAGAACAATAAGTTGATTTATGTTTTTCCCCAAATATTGTCTATATTGTGGATAGATCTATATTGTAGATACTTCTATAATGTAAAGTGTTGAAAAAAACCTTTTGCTACTTGTAAAGAAAATGAAACTGTCTATTTAAATCTACGTTACGCCATTTTGTAACAGGGTGAACAGGGAGAGAGAGGACCACCTGGTGTCACTGGATCGTCTATTCAGGGACCTGCTGGACCAAAGGTGATATATATAGATGTTTGCTGGAGACCAGAGATTGGGAAATTTCTAGTGCACATTTCTGTCAGGATTAAAAGAATGTAAGTTAAAGAAGTTAAAATTCCTTGTTGTAGTACCAAAGATGACTAAATTTTAGAAATAAGGACTAAAAAGTACTAAAAATTAACAGAGTGTTTGGGGGCCCTTTAACAGGATGCTGAACGTAGTACATGTTATTGCCTCCTGAAACCATTTGTGTAAAAAAAAAAAAAAAAAAATTAAAACAACATTATTACATTTCTGTTGTGGTTTTGCCCCTCCTGTGAAATCAAGCATTTTGAAGCCTTTTATTTTTCAAATTTGCTAGGCAGTTTGTTTCTTAGACTAAAGGTTTTCTGAATGTGGTAGTAAATCCCTGCAGGAATGTGTCTATATATAGTTCTAGGGAGTTCTATGTTGAACTAGATGATTTTTTGAATATGAATGTTTGTATGTCACTTCCAAGTGAATGGCTGGTCTGTAGATATTACCTTAAATGAAATGTCTTATATGAGATAGAACTACATCCACCTCATTTTCTCTATGGGAAAAATGTGCCTGAAATGAGTGGGACTTACCCTGCTGGGTAAAGCAAACGAATTCAGCAACAGTAAAGCAAAATTTGAAGGTTTTGAAACCTTTCATGTAGAAATACTGATTTCATATTGCCTAGCTCAATAATTGTCACTGTCAGAAAGAATTGAATACTTGTTCTTTTCTCTAAAACTTCAGAAATTAAAACTGAAAATAATGAATATGGTTTTGAATGTGTTTCTTTTCGGATAGGGAGATCCAGGACCCCAGGGGCCCCCAGGAGATGATGGAATTCCTGGAAAGTCAATAATGGGACCAATGGTAGGAGGTTTTAGACAAAATATGGAAAATAAAGAAACATGAGACGTATGCAAAACTCTTGTGAAAATGTTAAAAGCACTTGAATAACCTTTTCCAGAAAGTAACTGACCTATTCATCAACTTCTTCATCATTCCAGGTTAAGTCTATTTTTAAAAATAGACTTACTATCTTTTCAAAGAAGAAACAAAAAATAGATCAAATAACTAGTCCAGTGTACCTCACCCTGTAAACTTCCCTCAGGAAGTCTTCATTAGGAAGGTAGCTCTTCAATTTCATCTTCACCTTTCATTATCTCATGTGGTCTTTTATACCTCTGTATGGGCAATATGCTCTTTACTGAGTATAAACTCAGTATAATGGTGGTGTTAAAGGTATTACCAACCTTGCACACTCACAGATATAAGACCCACAATAAAGAATTTTTAAAATAGATCTTTTGGAAGAACTTATTTGCATACATGTTACAGAATAGGATTTACTGGGTTATATGCTTTACCTTCTTAACTTCAACACGAAGAATGGAGTACAGTAGTCTGTAACAGGATTACTGTGCTCATTGTTCAGGCCTTTAGTGGTTAATTGGCAAGATCAACACACAAGTGAAAGTCCAGAGATAAAACTGAGGATTCAGTGGTAACACAGAGATTGTGGTCTTTCCGAAAGTCAGAGACTGAAAAATTCTTCTCTGTAATACACGAGTTGACATAAGGTTGCTCGAAGAATAAGGTGAGACCAAGAACCATCCTCTTGGCAGTGAGAAGTTAGAGGAAATGGATACAGATTAATTTGCAGAGGATGAAATTTTGGGGTTTTTATGCTGTTGAACAGTGAAGTGACATTTTCAAAGAATGGTTCTATCTCTCTTGTTTCTTACATGGTCAGGATGACTGTTAGGTACATAAAGTTATGACTGCTTTTTTTGCTTGCATAATGCATTGCAGTTATTAGCATGGAATTTATTCTGATGTTTTATCACTAAATTACTCAAACCCCTAAATAAGGTTTTTCCTCAACTCTCTGGAATTGCCTTTCATTGAACTAATAATTAGAATAATATGGCATCATTAGAAAACAATGCCGCACACCTTTCTACATTATTTAAGATCAAACTAAAAAGCGCAGTCCCTAGAACAGATCCCATGTCCTCTACTGCAAAAACTGGATATATTTCCTTTTACTTTGCAGCTTTCACCTCCTCCCTGCTAACACATTTCATGCTATCATATTGTTCTCTACTTCCATCAGTTGTGATCAGAGTTGAAACTTTCTTTAAGGCTTCTGCCACTTGTAATAAGGGAATAGTTCAGGAATACTTCCTTCTTCCTTCAGTGTTTGGGAAAGGTACCATTCTTGGAATCTCCTTTCCAGACTGAAATCAGGAACCTTCTTAGGAAACCTGGGTTTTGGTTTTTTTTTTTTCCCCCTCACACATTTACCATGTCTGCACTTAAAATGTTCCACTCAATTCCACTGTTTCAGTTCTTGGGACTATAGTTCATACACCCACACTCAGAGACCAATTAGTTTATGTGTACCTAACACAGTGTAGGTCAAAATAAGTAACTTAATGCAATAACATTTGTGTGATAGCACCTTAGGAATACAAATAATGTTTTATTTCTGGCTTAAAGACTGCAACCTGCCAGAGGATGCTGAATTGCATATTGATCCACATACATTCAGAAGCTTGTATTTTTGAATTTTCAAAATCTCTGAATTTACTTCATCTATAATCTAGAATGCTACTTCACTCTGCTTTTTAAAAAGAAGTGATGAACATGACTTAATTATTCAGGTTTTGATTATGGCAGGTGTTTTTTTTTTCTTAACAATGACCATGGACACAAGATTTAGGTTTATATTCTGATTATCTTTTTTTTTTTTGAGAGTGTAGAAGCAACTATCTCTATATTACTGTTTCAGCAAATTACTTTAAAATCTGCCCTGGAAAGGTTGGCAAAGTAGATTACTTCAGTATGGCATATGTGACATCAATGGCACTTGCCTTGTTGGCAGTGCACTGACTTGGAGAAAGTCACTGTGATTGTCTTTTCCAGACCCCACAAAAGTGTGAGAAGCAGTAATCATAGATTTGCTCCTGGGACATGTCTTGTGTATTTTCAATGCAGCTATTAAAAAAATTAAAACTAAATAATCTGGACTAGAGAACTGTTTCTTATAGCAGATTTGGCTGTAGATTTGACTTAAGTAGTTTTATAGCTGTTTTACTAATGGCAAAACCAGCCACTTGACAAAAATCCCAGTTCTTATAGAAGAAACTGTGTTAACAGTTCCTGGAACTCTGGAAGAAAAGGAAAGTCTGTGGCCTATGGAAGAAGGAGCAGGCCACTTAGGAAGACTACAAAGATCTCGTGAGGCTGTGCAGGGAGAAAATTAGAAAGGCCAAAGCCCAGCTAGAACTTAGTCTGGCCACCACCATAAAGGACAAAAAAAATTGTTTTTATAAATATATTAACAGCAAAAGGAGGGCTGAGGAGAATCTCCATCCTTTGCTGGATGCAGGGGGAAACATAGTGAACCAGGATGAGGAAAAGGCTGAGGTACTAAATACCTTCTTTGCCTCCATCTTTAATAGTAAGACCCATTGTTCTCTGAGTGCCCAGCACATTGAGCTGGAAGACAGAGAACAGAATGAAGCTCCCATAATCCATGAGGAAATGGTCAGTGACATATAGCACCACTGAGATGCTCACAAGTCTATGGGGCCAGAAGGGATCCACCCAAGGGTACTGAGGGATATGGCAGAAGTGCTCGCCAAGCCACTTTCCATCATTTACCAACAGTCCTGGCTAACCAGGGAGGTCCCAGTCAACTAGAGGTTAGTAAATGTGACGCCCGTCTGCAAGAAGGGCCAGAATGAGGATTCAGGGAACTATAGGCTGGTCACTCTGACCTCGGTGCTGGGGATTGTTATGGAACAGATTATCTTGAGTGCCATCACGCGGCAGATACAGGACAACCAGGGCATCAGGCCCAGTCAGCATGGGTTTATGAAAGGCAAGTCCTGCTTGACCAACTGGATCTCCTTCTATGACAAGGTGACCTGCTTAGTGGATGAGGGAAGGGTTGTGGACATTGTCTACCTAGACTTTAGAAAGGCTTTTGACACTGTTTTCCACAGCATTGTGCTGGAGAAGGTGGCTGTTCACAGCTCGGATGAGTATCCTCTTTGCTGGATATAAAACTGACTGGATGGCTGGGCCCAGAGAGTGGTGGTGAATGGAGTTCAATCCACTTGGTGGCTGGTCACAAGTGATGTTCCCCAGGGCTCAGTATTGGGGCCTGTTCTCTTTAACATGTTTATCAATGATCAGGACAAGGGCATCAAGTGCACCCTCAGTAAGTTTGCAGATGACACCAAGTTACGTGGGTGTGTTGATCTGCTTGAAGGTAGGGAAGCTCTACAGAGGGACCTGGAGAGGCTGTATTGATGGGCTGAGGCCAACAGTATGAGGTTCAACAAGACCAAGTGCCAGGTCCTGCACTTGAGTCACAACAACCCCCTGTAGCGTTACAGGCTTGGGGAAGAGTGGCTGAAAAGCTGCACAGTGGAAAAGGAGCTGGGGGTCCTGGTTGACAGTTGGCTTAATATGAGCCAGCAGTGTGCCCAGGTGGCCAAAAAGGCCAACGGCATCCTGGCTTGTATCAGAAATATTGTGGCCAGCAGGAGTAGGGAAGTGATTGTCCCCTTGTACTTGTCACTGGTGAGGTCACACCTTGAACACTGTGTTCAGTTTTAAGCCCCTCACTACAAGAAGGACATTGAGGTGCTGGAGAATGTCCAAAGAAGAGAAATGAAGCTGGTGTAGGGTCTAGAGCACAAGTTTTATGAGGAGCTGCTCAAGGAACTGGAGTTGTTTAGCCTGCAGAAAAGGAGACTCAGGGGAGACCTTATCACTCTTTACAACTACCTGAAAGGAGGTTATAGCGAGGTCGGTGTCAGTGTCTTCTCCCAAGTAACAAGTGGCAAGATGAGAGGAAACGGCCTCAAGTTGCGCCAGGGGAGATTTAGGCTTCGTATTATGAAAAATAATAAAGCATTGGAACAACATTTACAACATTGGGTTGTAAAGCATTGGAACAGGCCATCCAGGAGGCGGTGGAGTCACCATCCCCTGGAAGTATTTGAAAGATATGTAGATGTGGTGCTTAGGGACATGGTTTAGGGACCCTGGCAGTGCAGGGTGAAGCTTAAAGGACTTTTCCAACCAAAATGATTCTGTGATTCTGTGAACATATATTTGGTATTTACTCTGGTCTGCTAAAATTAAATGAAAACATCCGTTTGACTGTTTTTTATGGTAGTGGAATTAGAAGTGAAAGTAGAGATGAACTCGTGATCTATGGTTTCCTTTCTTATTAAAAAAAAAGTTATTAAACAATTCTAAATCATTTTTCATTTTATCTACAGTATAAGAACTCTGGATATTAAGAATGAGGAAGAGGTAATATTGACTTTCTGTTATAAAGCTCTTTATGAACTAGGAGCACACTCGGTTAAATTTTCAAAGAACTCGATCAGAATTCTATCATTTGAAAATTAGGAAACATGAAGAAACATCTTTCAGGGCTGATGCAGTTTTGAAGCTGGTGGTCAGGTTGTGTTTAAAGTCTTCCAGGGAAATTATCCCTTTGGACTGGAGAATAGGAGAGATTCATACAGGAGTGACCTACCATGTACAATTTTCTTGTACAATAAGGAACGCTTGCATCTCTGTCCCAAATTCCATCTTAAAGTGTTTTCAGGGTTTCATCAAGGTAAACGCTGAGTCTACCTTGTCTTTCTTTGTTCACTTACGTCCTAACCTATCCTGTGATGTGTATCTTTAGGACAGCCAAAGCACCTCTTTCATTTTAACTTGGCAGGGCTAAATTGGTTAAGAAGATCTGATTGCTTGTGTCTATGGTAGAGACATTCATGGGACTGGAAGTTTGGACCTGAAGTCTTTTTTTATTGGATATCTAACTAGAATATGAGTCGGTTTGTTCTCCAGTCATGGACACTGTATTCAGCCAGACTAGCCACTGAGCTATGAGCTGTTATCAGGACGCCATTCATGGTTTCTCGTAGCATTATGTTATTTGCAGAAATTTCCAGGCACGATGCACTGATGAAACAGCAGTTTTCAGTCATTTGTAGTTTCTTTTTTCTAGTTCTTTATTTCTTCTGGAATAGACCAGGAAATACTTGCTGTTTGTATGTAATTATTCTTTATAATATGTTATCCGTATGTATATTAACAACTGACCCTCCAACACTCTACAGGAGAGTCTGTTTAAGTTTCTTGGCTCTATGGGACTGAGTGAAGGGTGTACACTTCTCCCTGTATGGCCATATGTATACTGTGCTTAGGAGTGGGTGGATGGTGACCTACAAGTATCAATAAGGATTTCTGATTGGTGGTGCTGTCATGTGAACATCTACAGTACAGACTGCCAGCATATCTTGAGGGATACCTCAAAGTAATATGTTTTCTTTCTTGGTTCTGTGTAGAACAGTCTCATGCAAGATCAGTTAATTTCTCATTAAATGTCAAGAAAACAGTCACTGGAATGAGGGAATGGGAAAAGATTGCTATTTGTTTCTCTTCTGCATGTGAAAGGAATCATTGAGGTTTTGCAAATGCACTCTTTAGTGAGAGTCAGTGGAAGAGTCAACAGAAGGAATGATTATCTCCTGATACAGAGCATTTTAGGCTAAACTAAGAAAGGGAAAGAAGTAAAAGAAATACAACCAGTTATAGGCAATATGTAACTTCCTTTCCTTGTAGAATGCAGTTTTGCTTTCCTGTATGAGAGAACCAGTGTGATTACATGGAAGTGCAAAATGTGTAATATATGGTCACTTAAGGCTGGCATATTATGTTTCAGTATTGTTAAATTCGTTGTTCAAATGTCAGAACTTACCTCCAAAATCATCAAAGTTTAACTTTTTTAAAATAAATTCAATTTTGTATTGGCTGAAGTTTTCTCTCTGCAATGGCAATTCTAGAAATAAATAATTTCCTGATGATAACTCCTTCTGAAATCTTAATTTGATAAACTGAAGCAACAATAAAAAGCACAAAAATTTCTGAGCTTTGTGAACAAATTGCAAGAGCTGGTAACTGCTATTCTATATTACAAAAAGGATATGAGATAGTTTCCTTACGTATTTGTTAATATTTGTTACATTGTGATGATCCAGTTACTGGCACAATGCCTGACTTACTATTTTGTATTTAGGGTATCCGGGGGCCACCTGGACCACCTGGACCACCTGGAGCAAAAGGCGAAGGCCACAAAGGTGAAGCAGTAAGTACAATTTTCATTCTGTGCTTTTTATTCTACAAAAAAAAAAAAAATTACTGTGTATTAACTCATTCACTAAGTGCAAATCTTTAATCCTTTAGGTAATCGAAATGTTTCATATATATTTTTAATTCCTTTTCTGTCCTAGACACAGTGCCAGTTCTACAGGCAGTCAGAACCAGATATAAACTATTCTCATTTCAGCATCATGAAAGGGATACCGTATAATTCCATAAACATATTCATAGCTGCTCATACAAGTTTGGTATAATCACTGCTTTGAATGCTTTTCCTTCCCTCCCTACCTCCCTTTTCTTTACTGTTCTTTGTTCAAGATCTCTAATAACATCTGCTTGGCCAAATCTTACAGCCTTCAATTCCTACGTTCTTCAGCTGCTTTTCATAGCAGGGGGGTTTAGTTCTCTTTTTTGAAGATTTCCCACCACCACCACCCTTGCTTTTCTGATGGTTAGCTCCAGAGGGGTTAATGCCTGAGTATTCCAGCTGGCACATGCCATTACAAGGGTATATCATCCTAAATTTCAGTCATCCAAACCCACACAGACATGTTTGACCAAGCTTTTACTAGAAAGTGAAAATAGTGTTGCCATCCTTCAACCACCACCAGTCTGACTTCCATTAACACTATTTTCTTTATGTCTGTAATCCAGCTTTATTTCAAACTACAACCACAAAAGCACTCCCAAATATGCTGAGGTGGGACCTGAGTGCTTCCAAATAAGTCATGGCTCAGCTCCAATTTCCTATCATTCAAACTGATCCTGGGAAGATCGTTTGGGATCAGAATTAGTTCAGAGGGCATTCGCTCACAATTCTTGGTGCGGTGCCATGTACCTGAAACATTTCACAGCATGTAGGGACATTAGACCAGCTCCAGACTCCTTGGAAGGTCAAGGAGTGTCAGTAAAGGACCCAGACCTATTAAACAGAGGACATGCAAACAAATGAAAAAACCCTATTGTCATTCCCAACCCCCCAAAAAAATTAAAAGTAACTGCAAAGCAATCATGAAGAAGACAGTGATGCAAGTAGATGACTGATGAACTTTTAGTAGGCCTTGAAATGCCTCACAGGAACTGAAATTTTAAGCATTACAATATAAGATACCTGTTTAAGCTATAAGAAAAAGAAGTATTTCTTTCTAATTAATCGAAGAATTCAAGAGACGCCTGGTTTGCTAGCCATTGATTAATAAAACTGTACAAATGCTGGTTGTAGTCTGCCCTGTCACAGGATAACAAACTTACATATATGCACTTTCTGCTTTGAAGAGACAATAAAAAAATGGAGCTTTGCTCTGCAGTAGTATTCCTGAAATCATGTGTTTTCTAGGATTCCCATCTGCAACTGCCGTAAGAATCATGCTTCTCTGTAACTCAGTCTCAGGCTCCAGTAAAAGCTGGTTGTGTTTCTCTCTGCTGCATGAGTACACATCCTTGAAATAAGTGAAGGTTCTGGTGTACTGTAGAATGCATCTTTCCCCTTCTCAGGCTGCCTTTCTCTACCCCACAATCTGTAAAGATAAACTTTGTAAACCTCTGGCAGACATGGACAAGATTTATGTAGCTAAGTCTGTGGAGCATGATGGGGCAAAGACATCTACCATATGAATGCTTAAAGGGAAGCTGGGATACCTTCAGCAGTATGAAGGGCAGCTGAAGGGGCTCTGATGGATTGAGCAGGGAGTTCAGGAGAACAGACTGTCGAACACAAATACACCAAAGTATGTTAGGGTTACCCAACCCCAAAATTCAGATGGTATCCCACATGTGTAATGCCTGCAGTGTATGAATCATGGTTTCTCTGAGCTGAGAACAACTCGATGTTCTTAAGTCAAGAGCTGGACTTATTTCCCACCACTCTGGTAGTCTCTTCAGGTTTCTACCTGAGATGGAGGATGACTGTTGCTCAGTACTTATTGGAAATGAAGAATTTGACAGAATGGAGCAAAACCAAAGAGATTAATAACTATTGCTGAAATTCTCTTCTTTGTTGAAGAACACAAATACTCTTCCTTTAGAACAACTACTGACGCGCTTTATTCTTCTGCTGTACCAGGGATCTCCAGGACCAGCAGGCCCCCCAGGACCAGCAGGCCCAAGAGGCCTGGGAGATGTTGGACCAAAGGTACTTGTACAATGGTAGTACATGCATCTGACTAGTAGACAAGGTGGACAAACATCTTTCAAAGTGCATTAAGTTAGAATGGCATATATATGACAAAATGCTGCAATCTCATCTCCCACTTTTTATTTCAGTTAGAAGAATAACGTGCAATAGATTTTTCTGCCATGATCGATACAAACCAGTTTTTGCTTTATCCCCAGATTTGATGCAAATCTGCAGGTTTTCCATACATTCCAAGACCCAGGATGTTTCTAAATGCTAGAGTTTCCATGTGGCAGTCAGAATCCAACACAGCCTAATAATTATGCACTTCTTTTCTCTTACGCAAGGACTCGTCCCAGAGGAGTCAGGGCAAGCGTTGGTTATGTGGAACTAGTGAGACTATTTTTTGAGTTCCTAGAAATGAATTCCTAAGAGAAGACTATAAACCTTCATCTAAAATTAATATTAGTTTAGAGGCAAAACTCAGCAGGAAAAAATCCCGAACAACCAAAACTGATTAAGGGCTTCGAAAAACAACACTGAAACACAAGGGTTTTTTTGAAGAACACAGAATTGCTAAAGTTGTAAAAAGTTCTAAGCAGTATGCAAGTCACCTAAAAAGGCATATTGTAACTACTATGTTATAAGAAGTTGAAAAAGACTAAAATCATACAATAAATTGCTTTAAAGTATCCTACAGAGTGGTTTTATGAAAGATTTCCGTCTTACCTAAGAGAAATAGGAAACAGGCAGCCTGCTGCAAGAGAAAGCAAAATAAATATCGCTCAAACAAGTTTTTTCCCAAACAGAAGGAACTTTCAACTTCTGTTCCCAGAACATCAGAATTCCCAGGTAAAATAAACAACAATAACATCTTAAAGACATATCCACAATAAAGGAAAAAGCTGGAGGACATTCATCCTTAGAATGACCTGACCTTAGTATGACCATAGAATGGCCTGATAATGGGACCTGAGAAACCTGGCTTTGTGCTCCTATTCTGAATTACCACTTATCAGCACAAGAAATGTCACATAAAGGTTTGGCCCATGACACAAACTACTAAACTAAAAATCATTTCAGTTCTGTTATTCACTATAGACTTACAGAAAATACATATGACTAAACTAGTTAGATTTTTTTATGTAAGATCATATCTTTTCCAAATAGAGATATCAGATGATATAATGCAGTTTTATAAGACATTTTTCTTGGTACTACATTAAAGCCCTAGAGTCTTGTATGAAATTATTAAGACAGACATTGATAAAAATGTAACTTAAGACTACAGAAAGTCTAGGGGCATCACTATGTCTGGAATTCCCCCTCTTTTCCTAAATACATAATTCTGGAAAGCAGTGTTTCCCAAAGAAGAGGAATTGAAAGGTCATGTCAGTTAATCAGATAAGATGACCTCCCACTGTGATGCCATGGCTGAAAGATTACAAACCCCAGAAATATAAATCAGAATTTCAGTGGGAATATCGGGGTTTAATATAAAGAAATTTGAGTTAAATCCAGAATGGAAATAGCACATTTATTTTTTCTTAACTAGACAATGTGATCTGGAAGTGTTCTTAATGTACTTCTACCCACAGTGGGTGATCAGTCCACAGGAGCACACCAGGCACATCTCCTCGCATGGCATACAGTGTAAACATCAGGCTGCAAATTCTCTGCTATTGGGCCTGTAGCACTACTTGTTGATGGATATGTAGAGTTAGAAGTTTCCTATCAATCAGAGGTGTCTACTCATAATAACCAGTTATGGGCTAGAAAGCACCATATCCATGGATTATGGAGAGGTGGCATCTTGTTCTAGGAGGAGTTGTGTTAAAAGAATCCTATAGAGTTGCTGTCTTTTCAAGTTAGGGCAAATCATGGACACATCAAATGTTTTATAGTAAGTTTTGCATGGATCTACAGGTCTGATTGTGTTGCAGTGTAATATCACCCATCAAATCTGGCTGCTCAGAGTAGTGCTTATCTAACAGTCCCTGTCAGAAAATTAAAAAAACCACCAAGAGTTAAAAACATCTGATAAAAATTTAATTTGTATTTTTTACTTTAAAATAGGTAAGTTTCATTTTTTTTATGATCCACCTAGACTGACACATTAATCCTATGGGGGGAAATGCATATTGCTTCTCTACATGGTGAGCAGCAGTAGCATTTGCAGTGTATCACTACTGCACCACAGCGTGTGTTATCTGAAGAGATAGTCATATCTGTGATTCAGTTCTGTGCATCCACACTAGACAGGGTGTAGACTACACTGGAAAAAAAGGGACAAAGTATATAAACATCTCTTCTCCCTCCTGATTTTTTGCTTCTGTTTGCTTATACGAAGTTTTGAATCCTTAGTCTCTACATAGCTTCCTGGTTGCAAAGGTGCTACAAGCAAAAACAATTCACTTGCAAGAGTTTCCCCAGAGCTTAGTTCATAAAATGGGCAATCTTCTATATTTTCAAATAGAAGCATTGGCTACCTCTCATCCCTTCCACATAAAGAATTGAATATAAGAAGAACAGCAACAATCTCTGCATATGAAAAAGAATATTTATTTGATAAAAGGGACTCATAAATTTACACACTAGTTAATTTGAAAATCCTTTGAGTATCATTACACAGGAATGTTCCACTCAGCTGAATCAGAGCTCTGTTCTCCCCACTTTCAGAAATGGCTCACATATGTGCACACTGCTAGACAGGAATGTTATGTATCAGAGGTCAAATTCACATGAAAACAAAATTGGAACATGTGGGATGCATTCAATCCTGGCAACACCCTATTTTCTGTAGCATTAAAACAGAAGCACATAATGTTAGAATATAATAAAAAATGGATTTAAAAGCACTGTTGCCAACTAGGAGATGGGTTACAGACATTTGAGAGCAAGAGCCCAGCACTACAAATAAAGCACGCTTCATTCTTGGTAACTGAATAGCAGAAGGATTATTAAAACCCCTAGCATAGTCCCTAGTGCTTGAACGTTTGGGCTGGATCCAGTCACAATATAAATAAATTTTGCAGCTTGGGCCCTGTCTATTTGAACTAAGATGTGGAAAGTAGAGATGCAATGTCTTTTTTTTTAATATGATGTTCTTACAAATACCATTCTATCCACTAGCTCTCACTAAAGAGAGTATTGCAGTGTCTGTTATGTGTTTCAGTATCAAATATACATACTTCATAGTAAATGAGGTATGTATATTTGGAAGCTAGGATTTATTTTTCAAGTGACCATTAGGTCATTTAATGACTTTTCTTCAACAACAGTATGGAATAGACTGTGGAATCCCATACTTTACGCTGTCTTCCCTCAGCTTTTTATTTCTTGTTTCGGTGGTATTTTTCTAGTTCACCGTTTTGCTGATGGTGACAAGATTGTCTACAAGCACAATACAAGAAATAAATTAGACCTCATCAAAGAACAGTACTAATCCTTCTTGAAATTAATTCCCTGGAGGACAGTTTGGTGTCACACCTTAGAAAAAAGAACTGCTCCACTTTGCAACTCGTAAAACAAAATAAAAGTCTTTTTCTCTAAGCCAAGAAATACAGAAACTTTGAGGATACTATAAAGCTCTACAAAAGAGCTTTTCAGTGAGACATCTGGTGTTAACTAAGCATGTGAGGCTAAAATTTGATACTTCACCTGCAACGACCCTGTGTAAAAATGTGTTACCCATGGGAGGAAGAGGCAAATGACTTCAAGTCACCCTTACACTCTTTTTGGTCAGGGCTAGTCTAAGATCCAAGTTGTAGGTATATTGGATACTGGACCGTAAGGAATCGTTTACTTGTTTAGTAACCTGCAATTGTGCTTCCATCACAGCAGCTTACAGGCTGTTTCTCAGCAGCCCAGGGGCTCCTAAAAAAACTTTATGATGCAAAGCCTTATCTGTATATCCACCTCTTAGCTCTAGCACCTCTGGCAGGTTTCAGAGGGAGGCTTAGGCAGGGAAAGCTTTGGCTTCTGCACAACTTCTGCTCATGAAGCGATCTCCTACAAACACCTTAAGGTTGCATTATGGTTTGCGAGAATGTTGAGGACCAATAAATATTCCTTTGATAATAGATGGTAGTAAACAGGAAGACAACTACATTTGCCTAAGCTCTCAGTATTTCCTGGTAATATGACATCATTCATCTTACTGCAGAGGGGCATTTCCCAACACCATGTGCCAGACTTAAGTGCTACAATCTTTAAGTACTTAAGATTGTAATCCTTAAGAGTTTAGAGCTAAAACTGGGGGGGGGGGGGCGGGGAGAGAGGGCCAAAAAGTTCAAGGACATAACCACTATTTTGGCTCCTTTCATTAGCAGGGAAGATGTGATATAAAAGCCTCAGGTCATCTGAAGAAGAATACTGCTAAAGAGAGTAGCTCTTGTCTTTAGTTCGCTTTCCCAAACCAGACTAGATGAAAATAATAAAATCCCCTCCCTGAACAAATCTGAGGGAGAAATTTCCTCCCAAGTGAATGTGACACTCTGTTTAACCCGATCAGCTTGACACACCAATTTAAAGCTAAGAGCATCATGTCCTGACTCAAATTGGCCAGTCTCCAGTGCTTTTGAACAAAGAGGAATTGAAAATAAATTCAGAAGCCAAATGTTAAATCAAGGAAAGGATTATAAGCTCAATCTAAGCCTTAGCTTTGGATTCAGAATTCCTCCCTCTCCAAATCCATCAAACCTGAACATAGTTTGGGCCATGTTATATTGACATAAATAGCACATATGTCAGGACTTAGCATAAGAGTACCACAGCCACATATAAAAACCACAGACCGGAGCGATCTCTCACTAGAAATTGAACCTTGGGCATTTCACCTAAAAGCAGTCATTATAATGACTGCACACATTCCTCCCAGAAAGCAAAGGAAGTGAGTAAAAGATTCCGTACTTTTGTTTCCTTCCTTTTAATCGGTTTGATATGTTGTTTCTTTTCACCTACCACAACTCAAGTGTCATCTGTGATTTGTGTGATTGCACCTCTCCTAGTTAGAATGCTCCCTCTGCAGGCACAGCTGTTTCTACAGCTTTTCCAAGTGTAAAAACAAGTACAACGAAGTGTTTTTACAATATTTTTTTTTTTTGTCAGAAATACAATTTCCTCTTGGCTCTGTTGTTAATATATCGAATGATCAATAGCTTATCAGAACATTTCTTTCTTTTGCACTTGCCTGCACAGGCCTAGGTTTAGGGACATTTGCTAAACCCGATGCAGAATTTTCTGCATCTATAATTTATCAGTTATGGATTTCTTTTTTCAGACTGGTGGGACTTTTCTAGTGATCATGTGCTGAATGTGTTCCTATTCCCTTATTTGTACAATTATGTCTGAGGAAAACAAAACTGCCTCTTATGTCTCTGTGCCTTCCTGTTACCCATAACGTCTCCTGACCTCCATCTCCTTTTCTGGGCTTGCCTGCAGCACAAGGGGCAGCACCGTCATTACCTGCATTCCTCTTGGCCAGCCCACTGCTGCCTTCTGTCTGCCTGATGGTTAAGGAATGGGCCCCCTCTGTTTTGGTGTGGGAGGGGTTTCCCCATTAAAAGCATAAATTGAACCTCTCTCCTTTACTCAGCCTTCAATTGTCACCAAAACTGTCAAAAATGAATACGCTCAAGTCCTACATTTCTGATGGATTTTGCTGAAATCAACTGATGAGTTCAAAATATACGGTGAGAAAAAAAAAGAGGGCTAACACAGACAAGCAGAAACACAGGCAGAGTAACACTTAAGCCTCATTTCCTTAAGAAATTGAACTAGAGGTATATGCATTAAGGCTTTTTAAGAAAACAAAGAAAGGGCAATTCTTTTTGTTCTACTATCTAAATGTTGATAAAATTCATTTAGTCTTCATCAACGCATTAGTTTGACAGTTCTGGAAATTAAATGTCTCTAGTTTCAGAACTGTATCAGAAAAGGGAATGATTACTGTTGTGCCCCACTAGTAACCTCCCTGTCCCTCCTAGTAAGCCCCTGCAGAACATGATGGGGAAATGGTGGTGTTTCCAAATGAGTTTGCTTTTCTTTTTCTTCTGTAGCTGATAAGTTTGCAAATTAGAGTCCTAACTCTTTTGGTGATTTTGATCTCGTGGACCTTTCCTTGGGGGATAATGCTCTTCACCTAGAGTTTAAATAATGTGCCTGCATTTTGGACTTTTTTTTACATCTATCTATAAAGCAACTGTTTATGTACGTAACGTTTGTTTTGTTTTTTAAACTCAGTGGATTGACTGACTGCTTTATAAGTAGATGAAAGGCTTAACAGTTAATAGGTGATAAATTAATGACATTTCTGTGACTATTTTCAGGGAGACCAGGGAGTGAGAGGCTTTCAAGGGCTCCCAGGGCCACGAGGAATTAAAGGAATTGGTCCCAAGGTTGGTACAATGTCATGTTGAAGCTCTTGTGCTCATTCGTGATGCTAGCTGCCAGACTCTGATCTCTCAGACACCAAACTGTCTTCATCAGTTACTGATTTACATTGGTTCAAGTGCAGGAGAAATCAAGCATAAAGACATGGGCACTGACCATACACTCCTACCTACTGGGTTAGGAAGGAATACTAACTGGATGAAAATTGCATTTGCAACTAAACTTCATGAAATTCCAGCTGGAAATCAAACAGAACTATCTGGCTGACAAATCAGTTAAATGATGTGTTTCTTCTCTTTGTATCTATTCTGTTTCCAAGAGATTCTTTTGCGGTTGAAAATATGTTAAATGTGAATTTTACGTTTGCAAGTTTTTGCTCAATGAAATTGAATCCAATTAATTTTGTTAGTAAACCCATTAGGAAAGAAACATGAAAACAAAAAGTTAATTCTATAAGCAGCCAATGTGCAACATCTGGGCAATTTTTTCCTTCCTCCACTGAAGTGATTTGTAATTCAAAAAAAGATATAGTGGTATGAAAAGAAATTCAGTGCATGCCTGAATTGCTTTCTTATAGATGGATCCATCCATTATTTTTACAAAGGTAATGAAGAGAAACATTGTGTATATTTCTCCACTTTAACTTAAGGTAAAAATAGATACGCCTTTGTAACTTATTCTGTGATTTCCTTAGCAGAGATTAACAGAAGTCTCCACTGCCATTTTGAATAAATTAGTATCTGAATGAAAAAACATTTCTATTACCAACATGTTTCAGAAACGAATGAGTGACAGAGCGTGAATATTTTCTCAGGATGTGTGTCTGATTTTGCCTTGCTTTCTGAAAGTTGCAGCAATTTCTGTACCTTGGTAAATCATACAGTCAGTCTGCTTTAAAAAAGTTAGTTTGGACTGGGTGTCAACATCCTACAAATGTGTGACACTGTGCTGCTTCCGCAAAGCCTTTGAGAATGAAAAATATGTTCTCTGTGGGGGAACAATACTTGGCTTTCAAGGGTGAGGACCTGCCTGCAGCATCTAGATCTTGAGATAAGCTATTTAGCACAACTTTTTGTGTGCATCCCTGCTTATAAATATATAGAGTAACAGTATTTTTCCCAAAAAGTGTTATCAAAGTTTGTGGCACGTTTTTTGTCTGCACAGATGAGAATAATGACCTTTCAAACATCACTAATATCTAAAAGTTAAATATTTAGAGCTACATATTTCTATTTAATGCTGATCAAGTTTTTATATACTTCTTCCTAAATACTCAGCCTATGCAAAATGTAGGTAATTTACATACCACTGAATGAATTCTATTTACTGTATTGGAGCACGATGATTATGTATTGTAAGACAGTAATAAAAAATCCAACCTGAACTCTACAGAAACCTTTATGAAGCTTGGTCAAATTTCAAAAGCTTTTTTCAAATAAAAATAAAGGGGGAAAAAAGGAAAACATACCTTTAATTTTGATGCGATGAAAGGGATATGCTTCACTTTATCCCTTTGAAATGCGAGATGAGCCTGCCTCCAAAGGACAAGGGCTTTGCCTGGCTTTGACTGTGGCGACACAAATAGGCAGGTGCTGCTTTGGCTTTTCCCTCTTTCCCTCCCACCCATGATTTTCTGAATGACTGGTGCTCCCAGAGACTGTGGCACCACAGGGGCTTGACATATATATGTGGCACACAAAAACTAGCTAGCATGCCTGGCAGATTTACTCATGCTGGGTTTTATTGCTCTGGTCCTTTGTGCCTCCACTATTTTGCCTCCCTTGTGTGGAATGATTGCACGAAGCTGATTTATAAATACGGTTTCTGTTGGTTTTTACACAGGAAAAACTGGGGGAAATATCACACGGTATCATGGGCAAATTTTATTCTTTAATTATTTTCAGATTAATTGTTCCTTTGCTTTCCTGGGAATTTACCAGGGATAATTACTAAGGCCCACAGTGAGATACCGTAAACCAAAGAAGAATCAGAATTAGAGTCTTTGACACGGTTTTAGTTTTTGCTTGCAGTGACTTTGAGATGACTTCCTTATTCTTCCTCCTAATTCTTTTTTTTTTTTTTTCCCCCACTGACGGTTGTAGGGTGATATGGGACAGAAAGGCTCACCTGGTCCACCTGGCCCCCCTGGCGACAGCATACAAGGAAGCAAGGTAATCCCATTTAGTGTAATATCTGTCCAGTTTCTCCTCAAAACTGTCTCTTAAGGAGATTCATTGTCTTTTTTTTCTTTGCCACTGAATCAGTGAACTCCTGCAAATATTCATTGTATATTTGAGTTTCTTGTGTGTAAGATATGTAATATTTACTTTAGCTGTTGAGTTTTCAGTATTGGTGTCACCCATTTGCCCTCCTATTGTTCTTGTTGTTACAAGTATATTTAACTTGGGAAAAAAAGTCTCTTCTCTGCCACATCTTACTGATTTACTTAGATTTAAAGGATGCGCCAAAGAAAATATCCAGAGTTTTCTCTGGATGCCCTTGTAAAAAACAGTAACAGAGATCTGCCATGTCAAAATAAGTCAAACACCACATACAGGCATATGAAAGAATTTAGCCGGCCTCCAACATAATCTTCATCAGGTTTTTACTCACCCAGTTTCAAGCATAACCACAACTTCACTGCTTATAAGGATAAACACAAACATAGTAACATATTCTGAACATTCAAAGTTAATAAATTGTCTTGTCATAAATGTGTGGAAGAAAATTATTAAAACTGGAAGCTCTAGTGGAGAACAACCCAGGTTTCTCCTATTTCTCTTAAACTGGTGTGTTTAAAGTTGAGCATATGATTGAATATTTCCCTGGATCAGGATTGTGTTCAGCTTTCCAATTCTAGTTATCCAACCAGCAGTGATTCAGTAAGAGGGGCACTGTTTTACACGGGTTAGGAAAGATGCCTCTCTATACTGCTGTTGGCTGTTAAGGCCACCAGAGAATTCATTGAAAAAATAGATTTTCATTGAAAAATAGTGACATGTTGAAACAAATACATAAAAGATCATTAAAATGTACCTTGTTGGCAAAATATTTCAGAGGAGAACCTGTCTTTGGTTCAGTGTGGAATTACTTCATACAAGCTTTACCAGAAAAGCATTGATTGTTTCTGAATTTCTTCTGTTCAGTATTTGCTCTGATTCCAGCTTCAATGTCTTCTGTTTTTATATGAATGTTCAATCATTTCCCTTTTTATACTGCAGAGAGCCCTTCCTTTTTTCACTGTGAGGTGTTTCATAGCATAAAAACGTACTCTACTGTGTTCTTTCCTTATTGTATAACTCTGTTTAACAGATTCTGATTTATCTCATCTCAGGACTTTCCTAGATAGAGATATCTGCATGGTTAGGGTCATGACTGGACCCTTGGTTCTGATCTGTTTGCAGTTTTCTTCTATATTAATTGTTATCAGTAACCACAAACTATTACATATTTTAATGTGAGAGCATAAGGAACTTCGTATTTTCTTTTCTATTATTCCTTTGTTTGCTGAATCTCTAAAGGCTCTTTTCTATTTTAAAGTCTTTAAATAGAAAATAGAAAAGTTTCTGCCATATCTGTATGGCTTTATGGTATAGGAAAACTATTTCCTTCCTGGCTTTAATAGACATTTCTGATGTGTTTCCAGAATTTAATACTTGGGATATATCTTTGTTAATTCCATGGGTATGTGAGGTTATTTATAAAAGTGCAATTACCGTTCTGAAAAAAAAATATTTCAGCAATTAAATGCATCTGATGATACATGAAAAAATATACAGATTATGTAGTATTTTTTCTGTTCCTGTTGTTATGTTGGCACTGCTATGAATATCTAAACCATGTTTTTGAAGTGCAGAGAACTCAGTTTCATCATGGAAGTTTTCCAGTGCAAGTACACAGTCTACTGACATACTGTCAGGCAAAGGCATGTTTGTAACACAAGGATGTGGAACTTAGGGCTGTAAGAAGCTAAGGCTATGGAAGGTCTTTGGCTTTGGGTTTGAAACCAGAACTGTAATGTTGTCCTGGATCAAACTCAGCTGGTGGTGTTTCTATAGCATTCTAGAATATAGTCTTGTCATTTAGTATAGTCTTATAATAGTCTCATCATTTAAATTTTCTTCCCTTAATAATAGCTTTTAAAAATTATGACTATTTTTATATAATTCTTAGAAACAACTCATTTCTGAACAACTTTGGCAACTATCTTGCTCCTGCAGTACCTGTTGCCTCCATACGCTGATGCTTGTTGAGCTTCTATCTGACTCTTCTGTCCTTCTATCTCTTCATAGCTCTGTCAAGCTTCACTCTTTTTGGCCACTCTTCATCAGCTTAAAGCTACTATAGGCCTGCATTTGAATGATCAATATCACTCCAAGTATTTTTATATATATATATATATACACAAAGCTCAGTCTGCATATGGCAAGAACAGAATGTCAAAAATGAGATGGTTTTTGAGTAACTTTATGTTGATAGCTACATTCACAGGTCTTCATTTTTTATGCTTGGTTTCCTTTCAAAACCACAGTCTAGACATTCTTGGGTCTGCACTGTTCATAGAATGGCATTTTTACATAGAAGTCTCCTTATTGATCAGTAATCTAGCAGGATATTGGGGATCCAAGGGTCTGCAGTTTTACATACCACTTTTTTTTTATTATAAGACTGATGGTCAAGTTTTAATTCAATTATGTACATGGATTGAACTGCTAAAGCAATAAATACTTTTAAATTAATACAGCTTATTCTTGGTTTTTATTAAATGTTCGTTTATGGTATCTGTGATAAATCCGTCTTATGTTGATTGATTGCACAAGTAGAGGAAGCAGGATTTGGTTCTGCAGCTGACGTTTTAAAGGATAAAACTCACATGTGTGCCTGTGAGAAATGTCAGCTCTACAGGTATGAATTTTTTTAGAACAGTAAGTCTCATTCAGTTTTCATTGCCTTAACACCATCCTAACAATGTCAAATGGGCTGTAACCAATGGCAGGAATAAAGCTATAGTTTTGTGAAATCTGACGTTTATTATTAGTGAAGGACCACCGGAATACACAGCATATCCTAGTTCTGGTTCATACATGTGCTCTGCAGATCTGCAAAGGTGTTCATCGGGAAGCTCTGTGACGTTCTGAGTCAGGAAGTATGGTCAGTCCCAGTGCTGGAGAGCAAACATTGAAACGAACTGGCATGCTGTTTCACTATGTTTAAAAGCCATTTGCATTAAATAACCTACATGAAGGACCCAGGAAGCACAATCCTGCTAAAAAGTGACTTAAAGTACATTAAAAAGTCACTGTGCATTCCTACAACAGTGCAAAATAAATTGCCTTGTGCATCCCATTGCCTTAGGAATATTTCCTATTTGCAGGAAATTCTTTATTTTTTTTTCTTTCCTAGTGAATCAGCTATGTAATTCAGTGCATCACAGTTTCTTTTCCAATCTCCAGTCTAACAGTGTCTGAATTTTTGCTGCTGTAAGAAATTGGTGAGAGGGGAAGGGGAGAAATCCTGCTTACAGTGGCAAGAGGCTGCCAGTTAGTGGGTCACTGATAGGTAGCCCCGATGAAGAGCAAAGCAGTTTAGCTCCCCAAATTAGGGCTGGTGGGCCAAGAGGCTCCAGCAGGGCAGGGCTGTAAAGGCAGTGCTCCAGTGGAGATGTGAGGGGTGGAGTGCAGTGGGTGCCTTTGCCTAGGAGCAAGACCACAACACACCTGTGTGCAAGCAGAAGCTCCCATCTCAGCAGGATCTCAGTCAAATCTGGAATTTGGACAGGGAAAAACATTCATGGGCCACGACTCATAGTATACTGACCCTTCGAGGAGCTGCATCTCATTGTCTAACTCCTGGTGAACTCCCAGCTCATGGGATTCAGGAGCCTTGAGGGCAAGGAAGAGAAGGTTGGCTTGGCTGCGCACTGTGCAGCTCCTTCTCCACCTGCAGAAATCCATAAGCCCCTATTCAGCACAGCAGGAATGGACAGTCCTGCTCTAGAGTGCCTTTAGTGAATGCTGGAGTCTTGATAAATTTGGAAACATATGTGTATTTTTCTGCCTATTATGAGCGATATAACCCCTTCAGGCCCATATGTGAGCAGCTATACAAGTATTAATGAAAAATGCTTAGGTGAGACAGTCTGCGAGCTCTTGACTGAAAAATAAACTAAGTAGCCTTGTACTTTTATCTCATAGTGTAGGTTCGGTACAGCTCATAACTGCTCCTGATCTCACTGACATACTCTGGAGCTGGTTTTGGTACCTGCACCAGGCGCTGCTGTTACGTGAATTATGTATTTAATGTGAATTATGGTGAAGCATTTATGTACCAGAGAATATAATCACCTCTAGCTGTGTTTCAAATGTATACAGCAGTTGATCTGAAAACAATATTTGTGTTACCCTATTAAATAAATCAGGAAAGTTTCTGGAATCCAGATGCCATGCAGTATTTCCTGGACATATTTTATAACAGCTGTGTTTTACAACAGCTGTTGTATGCCTACACTGCTAGCAGGAACATGCTTTTAAAGTCTGCGTGCATGCAGCAGGGCATGTGTAGCAATCATTATACACAAATTTGAACTTTGTAGCTGGACTGATGCTGTCTTTTGCATTATCAGCAGAAAGATGTTCTGCTCTCCACATTGTGAAAAGCAGAGATGTGTTTTTATTTACTTAAGATCAGAAAACCGAAGTTAACCCTTGTAGAGATACTGGATGTCTCTTTCTAGAGAATCTTAGTGTTGGACCTCTTCTTACTGCTTGTAGACTGGATGAATAACTGTCTGAGCCTCACTGAGACTGCTTTTGTCTTTCATCTGTTTCAGTGAGATGACAATATTTCATTTAATTGATCAGGAATAAATTCTTCATTATATAATTTATAAAGGCTTCATGTGTGTTCTGAATCATACCCAACTGCTTATTTCTCCAGCTTCAAACCACTTCTGTCTTGAAAAATTATGTGCTTTATTGCATAATACAAATATTTGGCTTTCTCTATGATGCAAAATGTTATAAAGTTAATAGATACAGTATAGAT
Source organism: Bucorvus abyssinicus (assembly GCA_009769605.1). NCBI lineage: Eukaryota > Metazoa > Chordata > Aves > Bucerotiformes > Bucorvidae > Bucorvus > Bucorvus abyssinicus. Next base: position 27,533,288 of record CM020028.1, on the reverse strand, counting down.
TGTACTTTAATTTTCAGTTAAACTTACTTAACATATTATTTTCAGGGAGAAAAAGGGAATCAAGGTTTTCCTGGACAAAAGGGATCAATAGGAATTGGCCTTCCTGGACCAAAGGTAAATCTAGGTTTGCAGTAAGGAATAAAAGGTAATTTTTTTCTTCCTTTATTGGTTATTTGATGTAACAGTTCTTTGAAGATAAATAGAAGGGGAAGACATTGCCTTGTATAGCTAGCAAGTTGAAGTGCCTACTACTTATTGTTAGCTTTGGAGTCTGTGAAAATCCTAATTATCATTAAGGACCAGGCTCTGAAGTAGCATCTAGAATGAGGTCATACCTGTTAGCAGGAGAATAATGTTAGTCAAATTATGTATTCGGTTGTCTTAGATATTTTTCAGGTATTGCAAAATGTCCTTTTATTTGCCAGGCTTTGACAAAAAAAGTATAGCTTTTTGACCGATGTCTTTTAAGGACTTTGTTTTATTTCACTCAGTTTTTTACAATGGTTGAAGCTCAAGTTTGAATCTTTCCTTACTGAACAACTTTCTGGTTGATACAAAAATTGTAAGAATTTTCTACACACATTATTGCCAGCTAACAAATTCTACGCAAAGAGAATTTAAATACTTTGGCTATTTACTAGTGATTATCACACATGCAGCTTCTGATGGGCACAGCCGGGACAAAGGAAACCAAGGCTCATGGTCGGTGTGGATGTGCAGACCAACTATGTGCATACAGAAGTGAGAACAGCGTGCCCTGGTGGAATGAGCGTCGATGTAAATGCATGATGCAGTACACCACCTTTAATTCACAGCATACGCCTGGGCCAGCTGGGCAGACCCTCTGCAATAATTACAACACAGCTGAAATGTTGAATTTATTGTGAAGGCTCTGTCTGGAAAGCTTGATGGAAAAAAAAAAAGTCAGTCTTCATGAGAGAGCAGAGATGATCCGGCTCCCTAAATTTAAGAAGTTACCTAAATAAGAGTTCAATCCCTTCTGTAGTCACCTGAGGAAGTCAGTACCAGTTCAGAGCACCAGCCATTTGTTGCCTGCACTAATGATGTTCATAGTGCTGTGGTCTACACTAACTCACATCACATAGCACTTTCTCAGACTTCTGTATTATTGAAACTACTACAGCTTGGAGCTTTTATACAACAGTGAATATCAAGCCGTTTCACACAGATTCAAATTTCTGCCTCCTAATTCTGTTTTCTCTCAGATGCCAAATGCTACATACTATAATTATTGCAATATTTTCACTGTTCTTCATGTTCTTCTTGTATCTTGACTAATCTTGGTGACCCAAGGTAAATGTCTCCAAATACACTTTTTCTGTTTGCTATTAATATTACAGACTTGTCATTTCATGTGCCAAATACCAAAGAGATCAGGTTTTAGAATATTTATATGTAAAAAAGTAGCAGCACCACTGCAGTCAGTAGATCATATTTGCTTATGCCTATGCTGACATTATCTTTGAAGAGGTTTGATTCAATTCATTGGCAGGTAATGGAAAGTAGTATCTTTTGCTGGATGTTATGATTTTGTGCAATGTAACAGAAACTGTCTTCCAAGAGCTTACTTGGTAGAAACTGGTTTCCTTAACATTGTGGAGGAGCTATGTACAATTTTCAGGTTTACACCAGTTTGCATAAGATCAGAATCAGTCTGAAGGAGTCAAAAGGGTTCCTTAAAATTGATAGCAATTACCATGGTGAACGCTATAACACAGGAGGTATCTGTATGATTCCATTGGCTGGGTATAAGAATGAGGAACAATATCAAAATGGACAGTAATCTAGATAAATTTCTAAGCTTTAAAGTTTCAAATGAAATGTAAGGTGGTCAGTAATTTCCAGAAAGAAGTAAAAAACTGTCCTGTACAATCTTCTTCTTGAAGAAATATCTAATTTAGAACCTGAATCTTTTGAAAGTATGCTTCATAGCTGCATTATGTAAAAACTGTCTCTTGAAGTACTGTAAAGTTGAACTCTTTCTCTTTTTGGAAATCCAAAGGTCTAGTCGCATGCAGAAAAAAGTGCAGAATTGCTTCTAAATGTGAGAGTATGTATTTTCCAATGGAAGTAACAGTCCAGGCATGCCGTTACCTGTTCTTCGCAAGCTCCCCGTTTTTTTGTGAGGGTTCCGTACAAAGCTGGTGTGATTTTCAGTACATTGGCTGATCTGAGGCAGTTACATCTCTTCATGGTTTTGAATTAACATAGGTCCAGTATAAACATTGTTTTAGAATTCAAGAAAATCAAAGAAGAGTGAAAAATCATATATTCTTGACATTTGCATAACGAAGTCTTTACCTCTCCCTCCTGAATTAAGGTAATTTTTCACAGAAATTTCTTAAAGATGTTTTTACTGCCCATCTTGCTTTCTCCAAGACCCTGCTTTCAGATGTTCTCTTCATAATACATACAAGATAAACCAGTCACACACACACACAAAAAAAATCAGAAAATTTATCTTAAAGCTCTTTGAACCATAACTCTAGGTCTGACTATCAACCAAACTGGAGTTACTAACTGTGTTTAATATGGTTGTTTTAAATTAGGGAGACTATGGAGATAAAGGTGATCCAGGGAGCAAAGGTGCCAAAGGAGAGATTGGAGATCCTGGACCTCCAGGACCAAAGGTAAAACACATTTTCATATTACTTAATTTTATACAATAGAAATTAGACAAATTTGGCCTTTCTTAATCATCTCACTCTACAACTTTTCAGGGAATTTGGGGAAGAAAAGGTGAACCTGGTCTTTCAGTAAGTATGTACATGACTTAATTTAAAAGATAGGAGTTTATTTGGGGAAAATATAGAAAGGTTATGTGAGGTTACACAAAGTTCTTTATGGAGTATTACGTTGTCTGCATTTTTGTAAATTAATAAAAATATATAGATTTCAGCATTCTTAAAACTAGAACACAGTAAATTTTAATTAATACTCTTTTTTAGAGAGAAGAAGTTGTCAGACTTATCAGTGAAATATGTGGTAAGAATTCCAGTATGCAAAAAAATTAGTTCTAATAAAACACACTGAATTTATACTGACTGAATGAATTTGTCCTCTGCATGTTTGTGTGTAAGGATACCATTGTTGTGAAAATGATGCTCAATTATATTGCCAGAGCTATACTGGAAGTAATTTGTTCCAGCTGTTTCTTTTTATCAGTATCAGTAACTATAATTTAATTCATTAATTGAGCTTTAACTGACTGTAAATCTAATATATGAGTTCAATTTTTATAAAGGTGATTTCTCAGATAATGTTATTCTTCTAGGTTGTGGAATCAGATGTAGAGTAACACCACTGGAACTAGTCTTTGTCATCGATAGTTCAGAAAGTGTCGGACCAGATAATTTCAATATTATCAAAACTTTTATGAAAACAGTCATCGACGAGATATCAGCCAACCATGCTTCAACCCGCATTGGCATTATCAACTTCAGCCATAAAGTGGTGTTGGTGTCTTCTCTGGAGAAATATAAAACCAAAGAAGACCTGAAATCAGCAGTTGATAAAATGGACTACTTGGGAGAAGGCACATACACAGCTTCTGCTATCCGAGATGCCATTCAGTTATTTCAGGCAGCACGCCCAGCAATAAGAAAAGTGGCTGTTGTAATAACAGATGGACAAGCGGACACTCGTGATAAAGTACAACTGGATGTTGTAGTAAGAGAGGCTCATGCTACAAATATTGAGATATTTGTCATTGGGATTGTTCAAAGGACCGATCCTCATTATAATGATTTTCTGAAAGAAATGCAGCTTATTGCAACAGACCCTGATGAAGAACACGTTTACCAGATAGATGATTTCATGACACTTTCAGGTAAAAGAAACTATTTTAGTATAGAGGAAGCTTGAAATAAGCGTATGAGAGTTTGGCTTTTCCCATAGCAAGGCAAAGCAGCCTGATGAATGGCAGCTTACGTTTCTCTTCTGGATGCAGCTCTTTCTTCTGTTTCTCTTCTTCTTCGGCCAAATGAAGCCTTTGCCGAATTTTTACCTCTGGCAGAAACAATAAAACACAATGAACATCCCTTTTCTGTGCCAGGGCCTTCTTTGAGGCACTCCTCTTTTGTGAGAGCTTGCATCAGTCTTCCCTCACAGTCCTTTTGTGCTTAGCCATGGTTTCATCCCAGAGAGGTGCAACATCTCGATCTCTTTCTGTTTAATATGGCTCTTGTCAGTCCTGGAGTCCCTCCATCTCCGCTGTTTTGTTTTTTTCTCTGAAAGCCATAGGGAAACCTATGCTTTCATCCTGATTCTAGGGGAAAAGTTATGCAGCAACACACACAAGGGAATGGGATCTGATAGTACATTGTATATTTCAAACCGTGGCTTGAAAAAATCCTGTGGCCACAGCTGGGATCTTGAGAAAATCCAGAGGAAATGTATAATGACCCATGAATGTATAATGACCAGAAGTCACTATCATTAAAGATTTACTAAAAGCTTGTGGTGAATCATTATGACTTTTCTTGATTACCCTTAATAAATTTTATTTTTTCCTTAATATTTTCAGCTCTTGAAAATAAACTGATCACAAAAATCTGTGAGAATTGGTCTGAAATCTACACCAGAAAAAATAATGTTTTTTCTCCACCTCCAAGTCTGGAACCTGAAATTGCTAGTGAAAATACTACTGGCGAGTTACCTAAAATGACAACTTCAGAGATTTATGTACTCCCTACAGAAGGAATCGATTACCCAGTAAGTCAAGAACTAACAGTTATCAAATGTTTTTTAAAGATGTGTCTTTATTTTAACTCAAATACTCTTTATTTACCATTCACTAGTCTTTTAATATGCAAATAATGTGTTATTTGGCTAGATCAAAATATTTAAACAAAGCTTTTAGAGTGAACTTATTTGTTGAGATCAGAAGCTTATAGAAGAAAGAGGGTAATACTGCTTCTTAGTTGCAATAAATGCCAACAGGCCTCATATTTTTTGTAGTTCTTAATCATCTTAGAAGTGAGTTAGAAATCTTACAGATAGATCTCTATTGAGGCAGATACACAGTGTGTAAAGCATTTATTTATGTGCAAGCTGATCGTTAATACAATGCTTCTTGTCATGGTCACATTCCAGGTGTTATTAAGCTTTCGGTATTGCTTTGCTTTCCACATTGGGCTGTACTTCTAGGACTCATCATTCATGTTACTCTCCATTCTCCTGCTTTAAATTCCTCCTGCCCTGCACTGGGCTTCTGCCCTCCAACGTGGTGCTGCTGCACAGATAGACAGGACAGGTGGAGTTTTAGTCCAATAGATAAATATTTTCTGCAGGTGTGTATCACCTTAGTTTCCTTATTAAGTCTTTGGTATTTTTCAGCCAGTTTTAGTGACAGGGTAGGGTATTTGTCACCTTTACAATATATCAGCACTAACTCTCGAGAGTGATTTTATTGCTTTGCCTAAAAATAGCCAATGATAAAATCAAGTGTTTCTTGCCCCTATAACCTGTTGAATAAACTACTGAAATATTTGATGTATAAACCTCTATAGCTGCATGGAGTGGATATTGTGGACCACGATACTGGTATTTAAATATTAAGTGAACTGAATACAGATTGGAGCTAATTAAACATTACTGACCTGCTGTGGAGGAGTCGATTAATTAGCCAGTATTAATCCTTTGGATTGTTGTGTATGTACTATCATTCATAATTAAATATTTTGCTTCCAAAATTCAGTTTAACTTCTCTGAATAACATCTCCCTCAGTAGGTATGGCTGATTTAGGTTTGGGGCTTGTAATACCTCCAGTCAGATCTGTGTGACACTGAAGATCAATTTTGACATTCTATATCAATATGAAAAAGTAACATAAACCTGGATTTATAGAAGCTGACTTTATAAAGCATGCGATAAGGATCACCAATCTAAGTCATTAGATGTTCACACACTTAGTTCTGGCCATGGCTGGCCATGATTATAGTTAAGTCTTCAAAACTGTTGAATTACCATCAGAAATAAACACCATCTTTTTGTAGACTTGGAGAAGAAATGCAATATGGAAAGGATTGGATTAATTGTCTGCACATTTACATTTCACCTAGACTTCAATTTTCAGAGTCCCAATGACTCTGAAGTTTTCTTAAACTGACTGAGTGTGTCAGTAGTGGCCTGTAAGTGGGAAGATGCTGAATAGTATCATAGAATCAAAGAATCATTAAGGTTGGAAAAGATCTTTAAGATCATTGAGTCCAACCATAAACCTAGCACTGCCTAGCGCTGATTCCTCCCTGTTCTCAGTAGGTAATCATCGTGTGGAGTTAATACAGTCATTTGTACTATGCTGTACTAAGATCCTTGCAAATCTTCTTGAATATACTAAAACACTAGAGAGGCAATTTTTTATATAATAGTCTTAATTTGAATAGCAGGCTTGCCTTCTTAACGCTTTTATCAATGTAAACTCTAAAATTCTAATGATTAGCAACTGGCTGTTAGCTAGAAACAGGAAAATGGGTGATTTGTTACTTGGCTTGATACAGGCAAAGACTCATTTATGAGACAATCTTATTAATAGGTTGTGGTTCGCATAACACAAGCTTCAGAAATTTTTGCTGTACTCAAGGGATTCCACATCTAAAAACATCTTTGGAGGAGCTTGAGGTACATGGGTTTTTCTATCAATAACAAGTACCCTGTTCCTCCTGCCTGCCAGTTTCCATTTCTTGACGGGTTGAAGATATCAGATCATTCCCAGTGAGTGTACTAGATATTAAGAAGCACTGATATTCAGTGTTTTATTTATTTTACAGACTTAAGTGGTGACAGAAATTTTCCTTCAATTGAATGAATTCAGCTTAGTGACTAAGTTAAAGGCATTACTTCGCCTTTTCATTCAGCTCTCGGTGTCAGAAAATCATGGTCACATACTGAGTAATCTCTAGAAGAAGGCTCAAACCCACCTGCTGTTAATGGTGTTTTTCACATGTTATTTGCAAAAATTTCCTACATAATTCTCTCAATTTTTTCTTTTAGAAACTGAGACCAGACAGAATTTTAAGTTATATTATTTAAGTTATATTATTTTTTGCAGCTTAGTCCACCACAAACCAGGTACACAGATCTGCTGCCATCTGCTCAGGATAACACTGCAACCACCTCTGCTGACAAAGCCCGGAGACTTCCCCCGCTTTATGACATATCAGAAATCAGACCTCAGAGTCCAGTTGACAGTCCTTTGTTCAATGTAACTGCTACTGAAGATCACCACCTAACTGTGTTGCAAACACAGGTAACAACAACCCCAAAAGGTAAGTAATATTGTCCTCAGATATTGGGTAGCAGGTCTGCACCAAAAAAACCCTCAGTGAGCAAACCCCACTCTCTCCCCCAATATAGTTACTAGATTTTATCACCTTTTGTTTTTCTGTGCGCTCTGTCTACAGACATCACACACAGATTAGTGTGTGAGAGACAGATCTTCAAACCTAGATGACAAACAACCCTTGCATACAAATTGTGTGCTTAGGTATTTAAATAGCAGCTTGGTTCTTACATCAGGATTTAGGCTGTCTCTTTTCAAACTGATCCTGTATTTGTTTAGGCCTGTTCAAGTAACGCATTAATAGAAATGGAATTTGGGTACAAATATGAGAGAGGCATATATGTTCACAGGCACTACAAGAAAGAAAGAAAAAAAAAAAGGCATGCTTTTCTTACTGAAGGATGCACTTCGAGGATAATGTAACTTATCCCCAGAATCAAAGTTAAACTTTACTGATATATTTTCAGATCCAAGGTGCTTGGAACCTATGAAACCAGGGGATTGTTGGAACTATGTGGCGAAATGGTATTACGACAAGAATGGCAATTCTTGTGGCCAGTTCTGGTATGGAGGTTGTAATGGTACCAACAATAGATTTGAAACAGAAAAAGAATGTCAAGAAATCTGCATTGATTGATAACAAGTAAGTTGTCTCTATCAGGTCCTCCTTCAATCACCTCTTCTCCAGGCTAAAAAGATTTAGTTTATTTATATGTCTTCCATACTATACATACCTATTATATCATCTTCTGTACCTTTGATCAACCTTGATATGTTTATCTGAACCTTTTTGAGATGGTGGGACCAGAAGTGCACTTGGTAGTCATGGATTACACAGTGACACAGAGGGGGTTTCTGCTTTGTTCTCTACTCCTTATCTTACAGTTTCTAACATTGCACTTGATTTTTTGAGGTGATATTTTCATAGACCGTAGTTCCAAGACTTCATGTATAGAATGAGCTGAGAACCCATGGTATTTTATGTGAATTTATGATCATTTTTCCCCTTGTGTATTATTTCATTTTTATCAAAACTCAGTTATCCTTTGCCACTCACAGCCCTCACAGTCAGTATCACAAGGTCCTTCTGCAATGTCTTGCAGTGAACTCTTTTCTTTACTACTTCAGAATAACACAGTATTGTCACCAACTTTGTCAGCTCACTTTACACTCCCTTCTCTGGATCACTTACAACTATATTGAGTAGGACAGATCATAGCATACATACTCCAGTGACTTCGCTGGCCACTTATCCCCTTTCCTTTGTTTTATTCTTTTCACCACTTACATACAATTCAGAAGACTGTCCCTCTCAAACCAGTATAACTTTCCTATGGGGAGAGACCTTATATTTTGGAAATCCAAGCAGGCTATACTAACTGCCTTAGGTCCACATGTTTAGTCAGTGAGGCATGGACTTCAAAGAGGTTGGTTATCAGTAGTGCCTGTCTTCCTTTACAAAAGCCATATAGCTCATTCCCAGTAAACTGTATTAAATACTCTATTTCATCTTTCAGTACAGGAAAATTCTATTGAACTGCAGTGTGTGTTTTTTCTGAACATGGCAGGAAAATTAAACAGTTCCTTATTTCTTCTAGAAATGACCGCTGTTTGGAGTTTTTAAAGATGGAAGTTCATGTGTATTGAGGAAGAACTGACTGAGAAGAATCCAAAATTATGTGTTAACATGAATATATTACTACCACACTCCATTGCTTTTCCCACTATGGTATTCACATTAACTGGACTCCTGTATAATCTATGTTTTCTGCAGTACCATAGCAATAACTTACAATCACACATATACGCACACACAGGAACATAATTTTCCCTCCAGATATATATTAACTTGTTACTGCTACATGTGGCAATGGTGAGATTCTGTTTTTAGGATTAAAATGTCAAAAGTGTTTACACTTAGCATTTAATGACAGTTGTCTCAGTCTCATGGAAGACGAAAATATGCTCTAGTTTTAAACAAGAGTAAGTGGTTCCTGAAACTAGATCTCTTAATACAGCATTTAGAATAATAAATTAAGATTTCCATTAATTAGAGCAGCTCTTTGGAATATAAATACCACACCTCTAGATAATTAGAGGAGGTTTTTTTCCCCACTAAAGCATGTTTTGATTAACATCAGTGTAATCTTTTCAGTTATAAAGGTAGGACTTTCATTCAGAATTACACTAAAAACAGGATTCTTCATGTCCTTGAGGCTAGTGAGTACATTTGAATTTCTCAGGGCCTCCGTGTTAAAAAATAAATAAATAAATAAAATTATTTCGTTCTAACATATGCTGTTAAATTTGAAAAGGGAGAATCATTGAAAGATGTAAATAAGTGTTTACTTCCATCCTTTATATTTTTAACCATAGTCCTATATATAAACTCTCATTAAAACTGAAAATTGTGAACATATGAATAAAACAAAAAGCAATACCTGATAAAGAGTCATGCACTGTTATTTCTTTGAAAACAAAAGACTAGTATCTACCCAGGCAGTATGGACAATTCTTGACATGTTTAAGACGATTGCTTGCACAATTTCCCCTCCTTCCCCACTCTGGCATGTAACCAAATGATAGCATGTACCATGCAAAATTAACTTGTTTGCAGCAGACAGGATGCAAACCTAATTCTGTGGAAAAAATGTGCTTGAAGTACAGTTTAAAAGTTTTTAATTTTTTTTTTATTAAAAATCTGGCCTTGTTTGTGAGTTACAAATTAGAAAAGAGAAAACTGACAGCAGCCCAAAAACATACTACTCTTATTATATTCAGAATTAATATGATGACCACTCATAAAAAAACCTAAGGGCATGATGAATTTCTCTCTGACAGAACAGTAAAACTCAAGGACATTACCTTGTACTATGTGTCCTGTGATATCCTGAAAATGAAGAGACTCAGTGGCGTAGAACAAAAGTCAAGCTGTTGAAATCGAGGACTAGTTTCCTTTCACAGGAAAAAAAAAATCAGAAAGTAAAATTTAACACAACTTTTAGTAAGTCTGTGGGGGTTTTTGCATCAGAAAAATAAATTGCTTCAAAGTATAAACATGATACGGATGGACTCTTGTGGTAAATAAAATCAGTTACATATAAAGCTGGACATAAGCAACAAATAAAAGGTCAAATGAAAGGTTTCAAGCAAACAAACTGGCTACTAGTGGTGCAAAAAGAGCATGGAAAGACTCAAATTACTGTTCTGCCATCATACCAAGAATATCAATGCACTGGAGACCTTTAAGAGTCAACAGATGTCCAAAACAAGAGAGGAATAAACACAAAGTTTAGGGGAAAAGAAAAGCAAGGGGGATAGACACAATGATGCTTTCGAATTGGATGGAAACACTAGATACAAAACTTAAAACATACTAAAATATAAAGTTAACATACTATCAAAACTTGAAAGATGTATTGAGAGACTTTTTGTTTAGGCTAGGTCTCAGTATTTGGAATTTATTTCAGTTAGATGACAAAGGCAATGTAAGAAATACTAAAACAAAGACGCAGTGCAAACAGAAAAAGATTAGCACAAAATATGACCCTCAAAATGAGAAAAAAATCATCTGAAGAAAAAAAAAAATCACCAGCGTCACACACATGCACGCACATCCCAAAAGGACCCCACAGCAGCCTGGAGTCAGTAACAGTGTGACATCCTACACTTCAGTAAGAATGATTCGTTGCACTGATACAGGCAAGCAAGATTGAAGTTGGAGACATAGATAGATGTAGATTACTAGAGAGAGGTAGGTAGATACAGGCATAGAGACTGTCGCATGAAAGGTAGGAGTTTAACCACAGAGACAGATATCCAGATGCAGATATAGAGAAGAGATCTTTCCACCCAGAAAATATGAAAAATTTGCACAGTTAAACTCTACTGTAGATTACTTATGGATAGCTCTGAAAAACCTCTGAGTGTAACAGGTTCCAAGATCCAGTTCATTTCTCACCTAACAGGAATATTTTAGGTTTAGCTGCCTCTGGAAACCCACAGCAGCAAAGCCCACTGGAATTGCAAGGAAGTTTAGGAATTTCCAGGATCTTTTCAAATCTGTTCTAATCTTCTGTGCCTGGGCAGTTGCTTCAGGGATGGGATTAGCTGCTGTGTTCAGCTCCAGATCTCCAGACAAAAGAGATATATCTTGTCTAGGGATAATGAACTTGGGAATAAATCTGCGGATGTAAGTTACGGGTTTGCAATAATTTCTTCTATAATGTTTAGTGCAAACCTTTCTGGGAAAGCTGACAAGCTTTAGTAAGTACAAATAGTGACACATTTGCTACCTAACAGCTAAAAAAAGAAGCGTTTGTTCTTTAACATGCATAGAAGGAATCATCTTCATGTGATTAACCCAGTGTGATCCAGAAGGTCACTGGTTTCTCTTCCTCTTTCATATAGAGTTGACTAAACCTTTTGTAGCAAAGAAGCAAAAATGAAGGCTATACAGGGGTTTTTTTTAAGTGGTAAGCTGTTCAAATCGGAATATCCTGAAGTAAGAATCCTTTTCTGTTCAGGTCTTTCTGTGAATCCGCAGACTGCAAACTCTGAGCGTATGCTCTGACACCCAGTGAACCATGAAAAAGCACACAAGTCCTTGCTGTAGGGACAAAATCTCCTCCAAATCTGCATCAGCACTGACCGGCCGCATTGGTTTCTGTGTCTCCTCACCCAGCTCTGCATCCTCAAGGGTGTCATGGGTCTATAAACCAGGAGAGGGCACCACTTGCCAAATGTCCACTGCTTTATTCTTGAGTTGAATAAAATCATAAAAACTCGTTACTAACTGGAAGCATTACAGTTTCCGCTGGCAAACAAACCAACCCTTTATTTACGTTGCTGGCAAATTTTTAAAGCAAGAATAGTTTAATCATGAACTCCTTAAATCTTCTGCTAGACCAGGCAAAATGCTATAAACCAAAAAAGCTAAAAATGGTTGAGAATAAGAGACTTTGCTCTTCTATAGAACTGATCGTTATAAGGTGAATTCTTTTTCTGACATCCTTGCTTCTAACAATTCAGGAAAAGACTCAGAAAATTAACAAGAAAATACTACCCCATCTGCTCATTGTAGAGCAGCAGCAGCTTTTGACTTTGAGAAACTCTACCAGTCTCTTGCTAACAACTATCAAATTGAATTCGTCTTTTGCCTTAACCTGGTTCAGTCGCTGCCTGTCCCTAGGGCCCATTCAGACTGATAATAATGCTGCCTGTTCCTTGACTGTCCTGCTGTCTGCACTCCTCCATTTCTTTTACATCTTCAAATTTCCTCTTTGTTACCCTAAATTGACTGAAGATATGCAACATTTCCTGCACTGCAGTTTCAGACATCCTTGGAAAATCAATTACCACATTTTCTCATTTGAAAGTTGCTGTCAAAAACATTCCTTGGCAGGAAAAAGAAAAAGAAAAAAAAAAAAGACCTTACTGATAGAATGGCTGAGACCAGCATCCACGGTTTTTACAGAAAAGTTTGATGGACAGTATAGACATATCGCAGCATTCATGCACTTTTCTTGCTCAGCCGCTTTCTTAACTCTTTTGGTGCCATCTGTACATCCAGCACACCCTTCTTGAAGCTTGCAAAGGCAGCCAGCTCACACCACATAGTTTAAAGCAAGTTCTCCTGGGTAACGATGAATTTAAAAAAAAAAGATCTTTTATTAAAAACAAAACAAATCACTCCTCTTTCTCCACTCCTCAGTGAAAGGGCCAAAGTCTTCATGGGCAGGTGTGTGGGCAGGGACACCCCAGCTCTGCCTGTGAGTAGAGTGACTTTTCTAAAGTCTCCTGACACATGAGATACTGTAGGTCCAGCACTGAGGTCTCTGACAACCCCATTAACTACTGTTATTTATCCTGCAGCTTCTTATCAATCATCCTTTATAATAATTTCAGTCTCCTCAGACTTACTTTTTACCTTCCCAGTTGCAGAGCTCTTCCAGCTCCTGCTGAAGCTGAATCTGCAGCAGATCAAGGTTTTGAAGTCACACAGGCAAACGTAAGCAGACAACTCAGCAGCTAAAAATCTCAGCTATCATACTTAGTAGCTAGAGAAAGAAATGTAAATTATTTTTAGTTAATAGATTTTTACTTGTGACAGCTTTAAATACCAGCATCTTTACTTCTAGAAGCATTATCATATCTTTTAGTAGGGACAGAATCAGGTCTAAGCTTAAGCATTGAGCCAAATTCTATTTAAGCTTGGGGTGTTTTTATCTTTCTAACCAGGAATATGTAGAAATTCGGCAAAATGGGTAAGGCTCTAAAACATGATCTATAAAGACTTTCTATTTTGACTTTCTAACAGTACCTAAGACCTATTTTAGAGCAATTTCTAAGATGAAAGGAAGAACACATGGGTTCTCCTCTTTGTCTCACAATCTCTGCCTTCAGCAGCTGTAACCTCCCTACATGCGGACAGTGTGGGAGGAGGGGCATTTTTGCATTTTATTGGCACAGCAAAAGTGATCTCTCCAACATCTGGCAGAGGTTGACCCTGGGACACAAAATCATTCCTTCTTGTAAGAATAATGGTAAAGAGTTTTGACAAGAATAAATCTGGCAATGACAAAGCTCAACATGTTAGTAAACCCCCCCCAAAGAGTTTCAGATTACCTTTAAAATTGTTGCAAATTCAGCTAATCCCCACTGCTGCTGGAAGTGTTTGGTCTGGTGCTCCTCTCTCAGCAGCTTAAAGCTTTCAGGACAATTTAAAAGACCTGACAGAACAGTAAATAAATGAGCAACAATGCAAAAAAGCCCCCAGGCCCAGGGTGTGCCTGGGTATGTCCCCATCAGTAGCAGGGCTGGGAAAGAGGGACTGCAGGGAAGAGACGGTTAGCAGTGGAGAGCATCAGTTCAGAGGATTTAGGGATTTTGAGGACCAGGGGCTCACTGAGCACACAGACATGGGTGTGGAGAGCAGGACAGGGGAGGGAGGCTGGGGACTCCATGGAAAGCAAATAGCCAGTAATTCTTCTGAATTACCATCATGACATAATTGGCAATTTCAGCTACCTCTTCCTTTGTTCAGGGCGACTCCCTAGTGCACTGCGTTTTCTTCAAGGATAGCTTCTATCAGTTTTAACTACATTGTAAATTAATAGGTAAAATGTATTTCTGCTGACCAGAAAATTTGTATTTTCCAATTAATTTAAACATAATGAGATTCACATATAAAATCCAGATTTGAAAATTAATATTTTCATTGCAATGACCCTCAGAGAACTATGACTGGGACTCCAGCAGGCTGCATGCCACATAACTGTGCGGATCATAAGTTACATGAGGCACAGGCTGCCAAAATACACAAGTTGCTGTGGTAAGCAGAAAGCGTACTGATGAGGGCAGTGCTGGAGGCAGAACTGCGCTCTGCTTGAATGGAATGTCGTGTTTGCAAATAGAAATCTTCAAATTTTTTTCTGGATGAACTGTATGATATAGTCAACCAAAAGTCACAGAACTCACTGGGATATTCTAGGGCATACAGGTGAATTTGTGTGAGTCAAAACCATTCTTTGAGCAGGACACCTGAGAATTTAGTAGTCACACTTCAGGGTTTTTTGAGATTTTTTCGACACACTCAGTGATGTGTTGGATTTGTTTACAATTCATAAGCTGGTAGAAACTTCCCTTTTTCAGAGGAGAAAATCACCCCAAAAAAGGTCCCTTAAATAAATTAAAGTCCGCATCAGTAATTTAAGTTAACATCGAGTAAGGGTGTTGCACTGGTCCTCAAGTCAAGCATTACAGAACTTGGCATGTCAGGGAGAAGAAATTCCAGCATCTTAAATGATGCAGCTGCAGTACAGGGTCCCAATACCCACAGCTTTATCCTGCAGTGCCACCAGGAGGAAAACAATAAAATTCCTCTACAAAACAAACATAGCAGGACATCAATAGATTTTTACAAATCATATTGAAATAACAAATTCCAAAACTGAGCTCAGCTGGTTGAGGACTTTTTAAATCACCTCTTAATTAATCTCACAGAATTACATTTTCTACTGGCTGCTGTTGCTACTTCATGCTCCTCAGTTTCTGTGACAAATTTATAAGTTGTATTACAACTGACGTTTAAACTGGACATGGCGTTAAAAAGATGTTCAGAAAACCAGATGTTAAGCACTGCAGGGACAAGTCTCACAAGGTGTTTACACTGAAGCAGGAACACAGCTATAAACAGTCTTTATGCACTATACTGTAGTATGAAAGCCAAAGAGCAACACACCCCATAATCACATCATGAATCCCTTAGCAGCACCCCGCCTCATCTATAACCATTGCAATACTGCTGAAGGTAGCAAATTTACTTCTGCCAATAAAGGTAAAGCCTAGGAACGCTTTCTGGAAACTCAAGCACCCGAGGAAGTCTGGACTCGGGGTAATAGTGGTGGTAGTAAATGAGAGTCTGCAGCCCTAAGCTGTATCTCCAGTACTAAGCCAGACAAAGAACGTGTCATGCTGGAAATGAAGCTATTCCAGACAAGCAGTCTTTACTGTGAGCTAGGTTACTCATCCTGGTGATCTGAGGTTAAGGGCTCCAGAGCTCGTGACAGCTCACACCAGCGTGTGCCTGAGACAGGAGTAAAGATTTTGGTCTCTGCTTTTGGATTGTGCCTCGATGTGCCCAGCGTGACCCCTCCAGGATACAGCCTTCTAGCTCTGCATAACAAGGAAACAGGATCTCCAAGTTCAGCAAGCAATAGGCACAGCTGTTGTACAGGAACGGAGAGAGAAGGCAACATTTGCACCCATAAAACCCAGTGTTCATTAACCAGGATACAACATTGGAAGGAGGGCAAACAACCTAGTTCATCACTTAATGCAGCTCTCCCTTCCCCACATGATGGGAACAGTACTCATCAGCATTGAGACAGAACAGAAGAGTCTAACCACCCTTCTATAAACTGGGACATAAAAAATGAGTATTTTGTGTAGTACTATTCAGAATGATAAGCAGAACTTCCATAATACCACCGTTCCTCTGTAAGGAAAGGGAGAAAGTGAAAACGCATGAAGGATGGGATGGGCACGACAGAGCCCTGCTGGCGTTCAGGCAGGGGCTCTCCAGGCTGCGGAAGGGAGCTGACCGCAGAGCATCAGCAGAGACCAACATGACCTGGAGGAGCTGAAGGGAAAACAAGCAGGTGCCAAAACATCTCCCTTCAAAGCTGACAAAACATTTTAGGATTGTAGGCTAATTCAGGTGGGAAAAGGCCACAGAAGTCATCTAGTCAATCCAGGATTCCCGCTCAAAGAATAGTCAGCTAGAAAGTCAGATTGGGTTACCCAAGCCTTTACACCGCTGCTTACAGGCAAATATCCTAGGAAAGTGAGATTCATCCTCAAACCCGACCATCCTGAACAGCCCAAAGCTCCCGAGGGCAGTCAGCAGTCAGATGGAAAGATTCAGGCAGGTATTAAATACAGAAGGTGCTGTCCAGCAGCAGGAAATACAAAGCGTTGCAGCTGTACACAGAAAACCCATCATGAAGGTTTTCCCTTGATGAGATGCTCCAGCTGAAACAGATGGAATTCAGTGTTCCAGAGAATAGCACAAAATCAAAAGGATTTGTCCTCTCTTGGGTCATGTTAGAATCTCTTTACTACTGCTGATGGATAGATTAGCATGGGACATCCACATTCCTCATACTAACATATTCTTTCCTTATGCTCATCTTAGAGATGCTACTTCTACAGTACACAATTATATGTTTAGAAGTCAGAATACTAAGTGGTCCAGCTGAATGTATGCCATTAACCTTTATTTAACTGCAAAAGCCATAGGACCAGCTAACGCTTTTGGTTCATTTATATGCAGCAATACCTTTCTCGCTCTCTCCTGGGCCTAGACAACTACCCCACAAATATATTGGGTTAATAGGACACAGGAAATGCGTCCTTTTTCCAACCATGCCTTCATTTTTTTTCCATGCTGTTAAACATTTGTGACAGTTTCTGCATTTTTCAGTGATGTCAGGAGTAAAATTCCTTGATGCTACATGCAAGAGGAACTCATGCTCCCTCCACATCTTTGAGGTTCATGAGGACTGAGCGTTCGGGGTGGCAGCTTGCCGCCAGTACATGTGGATCTTTTAAAAACCTTTGCTGATATTATACATGAAATCCATGACTTTGACTCCCCCCAAAATCATTCACCAATACTGAAACTCCATGTTGCAGACTGATCAGTATGGCAAAGACCAGATCAAACGAGAGAGCCACCACACGTCCATAAGGTACTGCTTTTCAGCTGGTATTGCTGAAAGCTCCTTGAACAAGGAGTGCTGGCCAAAGCGTGGACTGGCATAACTGCACTTCCAGTGGGATTTTTCTGCAATTACAATAGGTTTATATGAAATAACAAAGGGTCTGCGAATCTAATTCATTCTGCTGGAGAAAGTATTAGTAGTTGTACAGTGACAAATAAGACCTAAATGCTACTTTTGTAATGATGGTTTTAAAGGAAGAAAATACAGCTGATGCATGAGACTTCTCCCTCTGGGACTGGTGTGAATTTGTGAACATTCAGATCTACGTTTGATGGAACAACTTCTGTATTTAGAGATCATGGCACTTACGTGAAATGAAAACATGGCCAATGCATTTTGAGAAATACTTGAATGAGTCTGCACAAGATGCACGAAATGCAGCTTTGGAAGCTGACAAAGATAAAGCTCAGCAAGCCTGAGCTAGCTGACAGGGAAATACTTTAAAAGGAGGATGCTGTTGATTAGACTGACAAATGACGTTCTAATCTGAGTAAACAGAGACCGCCTATTCTCGGCTAAAAAACAGGGTAGCATGGACGAATAGGAACAATGGCTTCATTGTGCAGATTGAGGCATTGCCAGCTTCTGAACAGCAGTTTGCTTTTCTAAGTGTGTTTGAAAATCAGTTTTAGATGTGATTACCTTACCTGTCCTTGAGACACTAATCATATTTCAGCCACGATTTCAACAGAATCTACAATGGAATATGCTGTTTTCAATGGTAAATGTTCAAACTGCTGGTGCTGGTGAAGCAGTCTTCTGTACTGGAGAAAATTTCAGACCCTCAGGCGTGATTCTGTTATGATTTATGATTAAGTCCTGCAGCGGCCGAGTGCTCACCTGGACTACAAGTCTAGGAAGGATACAGACTCCCATTCACAGCCACATCCTCCACTTGAGATAGAATAGCCAGAGGACAGATGCTTAACAATGTTGCTGTGCTCCCAAATTTGGGAGAAGTTTAAAGACAACATTAATTAAAAAAAAAAAAAAATTACAAAGATGTATCTACTTGTTTTGATTTCTACCAAGTACTCAGGATTTGGCCCTAAGTTATCATTTTTCTTAAATGTTATATTCTCCATCTCCAGAGAGCTGGAAAACAGCACTTAACAGCACAAGGTTCGGGTGATTTCTAGTTAACAATTCATGTGGGACAGTGAAAGGAAAAAAAAAAAAACCTCACCATAATCCAAGGTTCAAAAGGTGCAGGGTACAAGTGCACATTAATTTCTAAGTCTTTTTGATTAGACAGAGAAGGAAGAGTCAAGACTCTGAGTACCTGACACCATGCAGGATCCAGAACTGCTGGGGAACTCTGAAAATTCCGGGTGGAACTGGGAACTCCATCAAAAGCAGGAGGCTGATCCAGTTCTTCTGAAGTTCCTGACAAAACTCCTTTCCTTGCAGTGGGTTAGAACTTTCTCCTAGGAGGGGAAAGCAAGCAGAAAGCAGCAAGGAGTCGCTGGAAGCCAGGTTAGAAATTCAAAGCAAACCAGCCCTTTTGTCAAGATACCAAAGTGATAGGTTCACTCGCGCCATAGGTTGGTTTTGTACATCTGAAGAACAGTTCTGCAAACTTATGTACCTGCTCTAGTAAAGTTTGAGTTTAAATGAAAGGAAATAAGCAAGATGCTCACATCGGCTTTTCATTTAACAAACACTCCTCTGAAACTCCCATCTCTATTCAGAGCTAAATTTTGAAACTCTACTGCCACTCAGCTTTGCAAAAGACTGTTCACCTCTGCGCAAAAGTAAAAAATAAGACAGTGGCTGTAGCAACTCTTAGCAGACAGCTGGAAAATTCCTGTTCCTTTTAGAAGATCATTGCTACAAAGAATTCCCTCTTCTCTAACGAAAACATTTTTCATACTTCTTTAGCACGACTGGCTGCCCAGGGTTGGAGCCAGTCCACCTGTCCATCCTACCAAACTGAGAAGTATTTTAAGCATCAAATGATAAAACAACGTTCCAACTCTTAGTTTGGCAGTGTCTCATTCAGGGTGATTTTAAAATATATTGCAAGTTAGTAACTCTACTGAAGGCAGTGCACCATTTCACATATGGGCCTGAAGCGAGCGGCAGCCACCTGGGAGGGCAAAAATGATTGATCCAGCTGGTATCATGTGTTCCTCAAAAAGCACTTTGCAGAGCAGAAGGTGAAACTATTGACAGTAAAGGAAAAAATGGGGGGGGGGGGGCATAGATGGGAATCTGTTTAAAAGACAAATCGTGCCTCCAAAAAGGGTAACACCTTGACTACGCAGAAGAATTGACACTTTCTCAGCCCTAGAGCTGTCCGACACATCAGAGAAGCCCCAGGTAGAACTGGGACACTGGGGTATGAAGTTTTGGCCAGTACCTGTGCAAACTCCAGCACCTGAGGCTTCCACCTCACTAAATAAAACAAAGCTTACAGAAAAGCATTTTGGGGTGACCTACATGGCCTGTAGTTTCACCACAAAAGATGAGTGTTATCACAATGGAACAGTGGGCTGAGGGAGTCTGGAAAGAAGAGTTAAAAGTGTGTGGGTCACAGCTCAAAACCATATCAGGTCTGAATTCCAGAGTTAACAAAAGCGTATGTAGAAGTAGTCTCCCTGCCACATTTTTTTGTTGTTTTTTGGTTTTGGGGTTTTTTTTTTTTTTACTAGCATCTCCACAGTTTATTTTTATTGGCATTTCAAGCAGTCTTGCAGGAATATATGTTAGAAAGCTGAAGAAATTGAAAGGTCAGGCTACATTTCTGAATTAAATAACCACTTTCCTTTATAAATGCTAAATTCCACCCTAACACCTCAAAGTGAGATCCCGTGGTCCAGCTGTTTTCCAAGGCTATGTTAAACTACTTCACCTGTGGAACAATGAAAACGTTCACTGCAGGCCTCCGGTTTTCTCACTTATTCCTCATATACTTGTCAGAGTAAGTCCCTCACTACCACATTTCTGGAAACCACAGAAGGGTCTCATTAAGGTAAAACATTGTCAAGAAGGAGGAAAGACTGCTGAACATTTTGCAGTGAGAGCTGGAATGAGCAATGTGCAGGCTTATCTTCCCTGCAGCTTAGAACAAACTTGGCAGTCCCTGGGTGTAAGATATTTACTTAAATTTCTTTTTAGTTCGCACTAGTGCACAAGAACAACTCTAGGAAAATTCTCTCGAGCCAGTGAAGTTTTCGGTAAGCGAGCAGGTTATGAGGCCTCACCTTCATGTAAAGATATTTCACTTGTGTCTACGACTTCTGGTCATCAAGTACAGTCTGTTACATATTAAAAATGCAAGCACAGCAAACCCACACTTACGCAACAGTTTTTCTCCAGAGTAGTAGCTGTAGCTTTTGTTCTGCTCCAGTACTCACATCGCCCTGCAATTTGCTGGATCTAGTTTAATCCTGACAGTTCAAAGTTCTAGCAGCATAACATAAAAGAGTAACCAGTGCCTGAAACTTCAAAGAGGAACTTTTATTGTCTGTTCAGCTGGTTGTTGTTCCTTAGCTAAAATATTCTGGCTTTTGAGCCCAGGTAAATTGGCTGTCACACACTTCCTGCACTTTGCAATGAAATAGTTAATTAATCCATGTTAATAGTACTAGCAGGGACTATCACAGTACTTAAGGTAATGAAACACAGCTGTCCCATGCTTGTGCCTGCCATGTCTAACAATCAACATTTCCTCCATAAAGATACCTCCCATCCACCTAAGGGGAATATTCTTTACTGCTGAGTATTATTTTGCATGAAAGCTGGGTTAGGAAGCCCAACATTTAAATATTCACTGAAAGAATAAATCCTTTTTGGGAAAAAAAAACCAAAACGGTGGTTAATTTTGAACAGTTTTATTCTATCTTTGAGGTATCAGCTCTAGTCAGTTCAGTGAGGACTCTTAGCATGGACACACTGAAAAATCAGGACAATGCAGAAACAGCAGCCTGCTTATGTGAATCTAGTACTAACATGATTCATTTTACACTTAAAAAAATACAATCTTTGTTTTGCGTAAATGTAACAACAGAAAACATACCAAGTGTGAAAAGCTTTTTGACTCTTCTGTACCCACCCAAGAAAAAAGTAAGAATGTTTTTACTAGAGTAAATTGTGCTGCTCTGCTACACTACTAGCAAACAGGAGGGATAAATGAAGACAGACATAGACTGCGTAGGAGATAACTTACTTTATTTATTCAATTCTCAACTTAATTTTGATGCTAAAAATTGGTCAAAGGCACTTCAAATAAGGTATTTAAGAAACAAATCCTTATGGTGATCACCAAGTCACCAACTTGTATCTGCCATTAGGGACACAACAACATATAATTGCAACGTAAAACATTCACAGGTTTTAAGTGGAGCACACTGTCCAGCAGCAGTATTCAATTCTTCTAGAGCATTCATAACATTTGTGGAGTATTTTAAATACAATATTGTAAAACAAAGAAACACTACTTCTGGAAGTGTAAGAGAACAAATATCAACATGTGAAAAAACACTGATTTTTAATATATACCCCCACCAAAGCAAAATGAAGAAAGTGTCCTTAAAGGCCAAAGGTACTGGGAAAAGAGCTTCCTCAACACGAGAGATGATGGAACATCAGCAGTGTCTAAACCTCTTAAATAAGACCAATATTGACTGCAAAACTAAATTGGGAAAGAAAGAAGATTAAAATTTGTCCTTTTCTGCGAACAAAAAGATTAATACTATCCTTTGATTAAGAACAGTGATCAGAAGGTAACTTCTTGAGATTCCCATTCTGTCTGAAATAAAAAACACTTAACGCAAGGTTAAAATGCTACTCTGTTACATCAAGTGACACTCCCACATCGACATGTGAACAATTGTTACCTAGTAATTTCCAAGAAAACTAGTTTGAAATTTTTAGGTGGGTCATTTAAATCACTGTGGTGCAAATGGAAGCTTTTATGTTTCATAAAATTAAGAAACCTCTTTTAGAAACCAAACTAAACCAAACCACAGAGCAATAATCGGTATAGCCTAAGAGAGCCTATGTTGCCGTGCTTCAGAAAGGTCTGTTCACCTGAAACACAATAGCCCCTCAAATTCAATAAATACTTTCTTAAAGCACAAAGACTGAAGAGTGAAATAACAAACTACTCAGTAGTGTAATATTGTACATGAGAATTATACTAACTGTTTGCATTCCAGCCTTGTCTGCTGAAGCTTTTGAAGGGATTAAAATACACACCAATTATTTCAGAGGCATCAGCTCATTGTTACGGCAACACAGTTCATCAGAGAACAGCAGTCTTCTGTCACAGAATGTAAAAACTGATACTTTTCTATTTTGTGTGGAAGGAAAAAAAAAAAAAATCTTTGCAGTGCTGTTAGAAAGGCAAAAGAAATAGAGAGGCCTAAGCACAAGGACACTTTAAAACAAAGCAAGAATGGGTGTTTGAAGAAAAGGCTACTCTTACTTCTCCAGATAGGCCACAACCTAATTACCGCAAGGTAGTGTGTTCTTAGCCTTATTCCCTCAAGAAATGGAACTCGTTCCTTTATTTATCCATTCCTTCTGAGGTCCTGCATGTTTTGTGGAAAGGGACGTTCCTGCCCCGCTCTGCTAAACCCACAAGTCCCAGCTGGGCAGCAGACAAGAATTAGAACTGCTGCTGAGAAAAGGCTTCACTGTGAGCTCAGCAGTGGCTGGTTTGACTTGCCACCTCAGCAACCAAGCTAAGTGGAGCTCACTATCTGCTTCCTCTTGTCCACCTGAGATTTACACATAATGAAGCTGAAAACCCAAAGACAGTCAGGACAGTAAGGAACATGAAGAGGAAATTATATTACCACACAGGGCAAACGTAGGACACAAATCTGGGGGAAATATGCAAGATTAGTTCTGCCTGTTGGGGTAGAAAGCGTTTAAATCCCCACGGATGAACTAAGGAAGAAAGCAGTAATAAAGGAACAGTACAGTAGTTCCGTAGATCTTCTAAGCGGGCTGAATTTACAAAGGGTTTAAGTTGGGATCTTGATTTAATTTTATAACTTCCTTAAGTATTCCAGAAAATTTGTATTGTACATTTGAACAATGTCACTGGAGTTATCAATACCATATGGATTTCACAATATTACTGGTTTGTGCTGCACATGGAATAAACATTCAGCTCACAGAAGGAAGCGCCTCTCAGCATGGTACTATCTATTCTCCTCTGGTCAAGCATCCCTCTGATGAGAGCAAACTGGAGACTTTTTTAAACAAATGCAGTTACAATTTTCTACTTAAGTCAATAAACATGAAATAGAGCTCATGTCCCTTTCAGTACTTCAGAGGCAGTCTTTTAAAAGACCAACAGATTTAACCCTGCAAGAACTATTCGTTTAACTAATACTTGAAAAATGAACTGAGCTGACGTTCAGGCAGAGATGGTGTAAGTAGCATTTCAACTCCATGAGATATTTCAGTAATTGCCATCATGCTGCAGAGCAATGGTCAGAAAGGAAGTTATGACTCTTTACTGCTGGACAACAGATAGAACCCTAATCTGTACAAGAACGATCTTTGGGAAAAAAAAATTCCAGTTATTTACGGTAACATCGTCTTCCAGGAAGGAAGGACAGCAGTAGTAAGGCTGTCTGCTACCACTATGTGCCCTTTCCAGAACAATGACTGGAAGTAATTAGGTTACGTCCAAATTCATCAATATGATGAAGGTGAAAAGTGATAAAAAGATGAAGAAACTTGTGTTCAAGTGTGGAATAAAGACACACTACATGTCACGCTTAACCCCATTTCCCATACTGCTATTCACTTGAAAAAAAGAGAACCGGGAGTTTTACGTTAACACATAAAACAAAGGCTTGGCCTCTGAAAATTTTTCAGCCATTACAACACCTACTTTGTCCCATACGAAGAAAGTATTTTTGGTTAAGAGGCAGAGATACTCATAAAGTAGTGAAGAAAGTTAATGCACTTTTCCTGCATTCAGATTCCTGCATTCAGGCTGAATAACTGTCACACTTCAGCTTCAAAAAGAGTGAAACAAGGATCATTTAACACTGTTCTGAAAAACGTAACAAAAAGCAGATACAGAAGAAATTTTTAAAAGTGGAAGAAAAAAAAATATTCAGAATAGTGAAATTAAGTACTTCAGGGAAGCAGCCAAATCACCTTCACTGCAGTTTTAAAATAGGACTTGTTTGTATCTGTAAAATTCTAATGAACAAGGTAACTCCACAATCTCAAAGTATAGTGATGTGAAAATTAAATGGAAATAAACTATAATACTGGCTGAAACCAAGTTATTACAACGCCATTGTAACTTTGCTCAGATACTGTTCTTTCTGGTTTACATGGAAGGCGTGATGGAAAAGAGACTTCTATTTCAAAAAGCATCCACCTTACGTTATGGTGAGAAATTCTGAGATTAATTTTTGTATCCATTCAACCAATAGGGTAAGTTAATACCAAAAAAATCCCAAAGAAGCCACAGGCCAATACGTAAGCAACTTGTATCACCTCAGCAATTTAAACAATAGTAACTACTATTATACATAGTAACTGTTTCTCCCTAAAACAGCAGTGATACAATTTCACATTGTTTTGTACAACAGAGACTTACCAATTTTTAAAATAATTCATAGCAGTGAATTCCATTTCTGAAACAATTCAGATGAATCTTTGGAGTGGATCTCTGCCTATTCATAATGACCAGTCTGTCATTAAGCCAAAGCAGCCTTGAGACTCTGTTTTCTCACCTCTCCCTTCTTTATAGGGCAAGGTACACAATGTAAATTCAAGATATTGACAGTACTAGAGAACACCATCATGAAGTATTTGGGCAGCATCCAATTTCTAGTATTTGAACTGACCTAACAGAACATCTGGAAGGCAATACAGGGAAGCAGAAAACCTAACAGAAATACTGCATGATTATCTGTGAACCCATATACTATGTTCTTTATACAAATTCTTCCAGATACTAGTGTACCAGAACAACCTTGTTTCACAGCTTTAGGGCTCCAAATCTACATGAGCCAGGCTGCAAGGTCACACTGCCCCAAACAGTCAGAGCCAGCACCAGACTCCGTTGTACGCAGACAGCGACAGGAAGTTCTGCCAACGTGATTTTTGAAATAAGAATCTCCATGAGTAATTTCAGTCCACGAGCTTCATGCAGGAGTTTGAGGTACTCTTATTCATTGCACCAGCTTCTTTTTGTTTTCTTCAATTAATTCTCAGAAATTTTTTGCTTTAGCTTTTGATTACCCTCCAGCGCTTCCTTTTTGCTCTGCTGTTCTGGATTCTTTGCCAAATCAGGATTGTACCGATATAAATACCCATACGGGCGAAGATGATAAATCAAATATTCCAAATGATACATAGTCACGGAATCAACATAGTGGAAGGAAACTGCTAGATCAGAGCAGCATCCAGGACCCTAAAATACAAAATAAATAAAAATAATCAGCGAGAATTGTAACACATGTCCTGGATTAAAGATCTAGGAAGAATTCAAACACATACTTGACTTCACGGTCAAGAAATTCACTATCATCAATCATACACATACTTCAAAACTTAACTTCAGGCAAGCAAAATGAATCAGACATATCTGTCAAAGCATCCTTCTAAAATAAAGTTGGACAAAAGTCTTTTGTTTCTGTAATCAAAACAGTGAAAAAACTAGCTGCTCTCGTTAATGCCAGAGGTTTTTTTGCTCTTCCATACTTCTTTTTTTATGTTGGTGTTTAAACAAAACCAAGAAGCAGCAAGCAGGTCTGAACGCATTGCATTTATAGATGAAAAAACACATCTGTTACTCAGGACAGCATCCATCCAGAGTACATAAGCCAAACGTGCGCACGCACCTGTGTGTGTGTGTTCACATATGGTACAGTTTGCCACCACTGTCAGTATCTAAATTCCTACCTATAGGAAGTTGTAACAAATAATTTTGGAAGTTTTTTTTAAGCTTATTAATTTCATTGATACAATTAAGCTTTTTTAAGAGCTAATTGTTAACACATTTGTTACAAGTTGTATTCTGTAGCTCAAATTCAGCTTTGAGAACACATTTCTGGAAGATAGTTTTGTGGGTTTTTTTCACCAGATTTGATTGCAGAGCTGCTAATACTTCAAGTCTAATTGGAACTAAGATTGAATATTTAAAGACATTGAAAAGAACAATTGTTATTTAACTGTTATTCTTTCAATAGTTACTATATTTGATAAATATAGCTTGTTTTTGATACCAGACAAAGTAGTCTCTATCCAAACACAAATATGATAGGACAGGATCAAATAGCTGTCCACAGTTCTTTTCCAGCTTTACTGTGTAAACTATCCCACATCCTAGCCTTGACTTTGGCCACTTATGCTAATCTCAAAGTTTGCTGAAAAATAACACCTTTCAAAGTGAGATTATAATCCTAAAAAAGAAGCTACATCACAGATTATATGATCATCAAAGTTAACAATGCAGAATACCTTCCAATCACTTTAATTGCAAGTAGCACTCTGCTCCCCACCCCTCCTCTTTTTTTTTTTATTTTTTTTTTAAACCAGAGATTTCAGATGTGGAACACAAAGGACAATCTGAAGTTCATGCAGTAAGAATCTTTCAGCTTGTAAATGCTATTTTTGTTGCTACAACAAAAGAATTTTTTAAAAAATAAGCTTTGCCAGCTCTCCTGCTTGCTTCCACTTCTAGAGAAGGGAGACAAGAGTCCTATACAACTAGGAAACACAAGGAAATCTAAGCATATTTCCTTGTTTGGGTCAGGCTTTTATTTCACTTCTAGGCAACGTTCATTTGTGATCTTTTCAATGGAATTCACTTACATGTACATTTTAACAACCATCGATAAAAAAGTGAGGGCAGGGCAGATACCAGTGTTCAAGCCAGGTAACACTGCACACAGCTATCAGTAAAGTATATTGCATCACATCTCCATTTGAAGAGAAAAAGAATAGCAGCCGGTACAGTCACGCATACCATTACCCACCAGCCCCTCCAGTCACTTGGGAATCTCTTAGACAATGTTAACTAACCACAACCATAAGCAAGTCTCAAAATTAGTTGTTTCTACAGGTTTATGCAAAGTTTGCTGATGGGTAGAAGATAAAGGTGTATCAACGCCACCTTTCCTTTTAGTAGGCTTTAATGTAACTAAGCTGTACTGTTTGACCCACCTCTGTGCAGTGAGCACACACACCCTGGAATGAACCACACTAGTCGTGATTTTGACTGCACGCTGGGTGGCTGGAGGGACACAGTGTGTGAGATACGAGGGAACAAACCAGAATAGCAACTTTGCAAGGAAGGTAGCGGTGGTGACACTAGGCAAACATGTCAAAAAGGTTTCACCATTTTTGCTGAACATAGCAAAACAAAACAAAATATAAGATTCACTAGCTCTTCTGGAACATTAAGTTCTTAGCATCAACTTTTAGTTCATTAGTGTATTTAACACATCTACACACAGGTGTATCACAGGATATCACAACAAAATCTTCTTTTCTAAAATATACTGAGCTGCTATTAAACTGCTGATTCACACCTCATAAGATGTACTTCACAAAATGGGTACCAGGTTCCCATCAACTTACCTCAACAGCAGGATAATAATTATAATTCCAGTACCAGAATGTTTTTGGTAGGTATCCTTTGATTAAGTGATGTTCTGGAACAAAGGGATGAAAGGTTTCTCTACCACTTGTATCTCTAGAATCTCCTGCTTCCACATTAATGATCTCCATGCATTTTCCTAGTGCTAGGTCTTCAATAGAGGAACTGTGAGAGCATTTGTTTGTTTTAAATGCAGCAACAAATCTCTTCAGAGCTTCTTTGCTCAGAACATATCCTGCTCCTCCACTCATGTAACCCTGTTTCACATAAGGCTTAAACCTTCTTCCAAAGTATA
The DNA here is from genome assembly GCA_009769605.1 of Bucorvus abyssinicus. Classification (NCBI taxonomy): domain Eukaryota; kingdom Metazoa; phylum Chordata; class Aves; order Bucerotiformes; family Bucorvidae; genus Bucorvus; species Bucorvus abyssinicus. The sequence continues at coordinate 27,504,815 of CM020028.1, read as the reverse complement.
TTGGTTGTTCAGGACTGTATTTTGAAAGAAGCCATCTCAAATTGTCCAATATAACATACGTATCATCATCTGCTTTCATAAACCAATCGGCATCATCAAAGTAATGGTCATATACATATTGAAAAGCTTTAATAGTCTTCCAGTACAGTTGGTCCCTGCCTTCTTTGGTTTCTAGCCCCACAGTTGGGAAGTCTTTATTTTCCTCGGAGCTCATAAAAAGTATTTTATTGCAACGTTGGGCCCAAGTGGCCTTAACATGCTTGGCTTTCTTTTCTAGATTTTGAGGTCCAGTCATGACCCAACACAGTATTTTCACCTTCTGATACAGTCCTTCTGCAATATTTTTATTCTCATCTAAAAGAAAAGTTCCAAAACAGTATTAGATTTGATTGCAAAACAAAGTAAGAGCAACCTCCCCCCACACATTCTGTTTCTAGATCAGAAAAGACATGCAGAGAGAGAAGAGATGTTTGGTACCAAATGTGCCAGTTAATGAAATTAACGTTAGATTTAGGAAGAAAACAAACAAGACTCCCAAAACCAAGAAACTAAAATTCTTACAGCTACTTCTACTTCACAGGACAAAGGAAAGCATAAGAGCCATATCAAAATATGTATCTGTTCAGGTAAGTGTGGCTTCAGAAAACTGTGATTTGTACTTAAAAACTGTTTGGAGGCAACTTCTTCATGGTGTTAGAGGACTAATGAAAATTAAAAAGCTGAATGTTTTTGCCATTCATAATGATTACAACACAGAAAGGTCAAAAAGCTAATAAGCTCTGTTATATATATTTATGCTAACTAACAAAACTTAACAAATCTTTCTAAAACAGCAACCTATTTTTCAAAGAAAAAACAGATAGCAAGACAGAAAGAAAGAATTTATCACCAAATCAAGTTAAATCTTATTTGTAAAAACCAGATTAAATAAGTTAGAGTACTATGAAACTAGTAGTATTATTGCACTAAAATGTTTTTTATTTGCAGGCAATCCAATATAACAAATAGACACAGTTATCTGAGGTAATATGTTTTCCAAGCTGCCAAAGCATCCATTTCCTTCAAAGAATCTTTTTCACTTGATACATACCAAGCAGTTTTAACTTATGTAAAAGAATATTCCATGGAGAGTAAAACCTGCATAACCGGTCCTAAAATATTCCTGCTTACACTTTATATAATGACAGATCAGATTTCTTTGTAACAACGTTCTACAATTACATGTTAAACACTCACAAACTTGTCTTACAAAGTTTGCAATTTAAATGCATTTAAACAGCAAATTACTCATTAATATCTTCTTCAGCAAACGCATTATAGTGCATTTTTTCTCATGCAAACTGTCCCAACTCAGACACTACCTGTACACAGGATTTAAAATTAAATCATTTAATGAGATCTGTCAAATGTAAAAATATGCCTGAAATATTAGATAGAGGGGTCTACCTTCTTTGGAGGAAATAAATAAATAAATAAATAAATCAGAGCACAACGGAATTCCTGTGGTTTTGACTGAGAACAGTAATTTGCGTTTGGCCTGCTGCATAATCGGCTTGGCAAACAATGTCCACAGTGACCCCCTCTGCACCCACCCTTCTCCAATTACAACTTTTACTAATTGTGTCAAAAAGCAAGTTTCTTTTTTTTTTTTTTTTAGCTTTATCTAAGAGGCTAGATCAAAAGTTAGATACGGTCCAAAATTAGCTTCTTAAAGCAAAAAGCAACTCAGACACATCTAAAATGCTAGCAAATATCTCTGCTTAGCCAAACCACCATTTGATGTCAACAGTTCATTTGAGAAGTTCCTGCTCCAAACATGTCTGGATAAAGAAGCTGGACAAACAGTTGAACTCTAAGAAAAAAAAAGTCATCATTGTAATAAAATTGTGAAAAAAAAGAAAACCACCACTCAGTAGACCTCAATAGAACCAAGTTATTTAGATATAACATGAACATGGGGAAAGTAAAAGAAAAGGATTCATATGATTCTTGCCAGGGAAGAAAACATTTTACAATGCATGAAAAGGGGGAATATTATATAATTAGCCAGGTGTAACAAAATACCTTTATGCTGTCCAGAGTCTGCATTGAAATTCATTTGTCCTTGCAGCTGATTGTTATCAGTATCTGCTGAGTGTTCACCATGTGGATCATTGTGAAGGATATGAGGCTGGATCGTAACCTGTTCTTCTAGTATAATGCTGAACAGAAGATAGCATACAAAAAATCCTATTGCTGATCCGAAAGTGAAGGTTAGAAGGTTCATCAAAGACTTAGAAGAGGCCATCTCCTGAAGGTAATTCACTGTCAAAAACAAATTAAAAATATGTTAAGCTTAAAGCTGCTTAACACAGAAATCAAATTCAAAACTACAGGAAGAAATTGAGGACTCAATGTCTGGAAGTAGAGATACCAGTTCTAGCTAAGATTCAGCTTCTCTGGGCTTGCATGGAAGTTTAAGTACAAGAGCAATGCAAATATTCGTATAAAATTGTACAACTGTTGATAAATTTAGTGCAAAAGGCCTATCATATACTGTCTAGCTTAAAATTATAAAGCACAGTCATACATCACAATAGTGACTGTACATACAAAAAAAATTCAATATATTTATACACTGTATACATTTAAAGTCCAATATCTAAATTATAAAATCGCAATATATGTTCACTTCTGTGTCCTAAGAAATCTGCACTTTAAAATGTAATACCTTTTATGAAGCTAAAAGATGATGATCAAAGGCAATCCACAGGTCAAGATACAATATAGTCATGAAAGGTACTCAAACCCCAGGAGCAAGTATTTTACAGGAATTCTTTAACAGATGTCAAATGCAAGCAGATTTTGAAGAGTTATAAACCCAAACCTATTCTCAAAGTAGGGCAGTTTTCCTTCCACTTTTAGGAAGTAGTGAGGATATACTTTCAGAAGAAAGAGTAAGACAACATCTGAATTTTCATACAGAAACACCCATTTTTAAAGGCATCTGGAGGAAGAGGAGAAGAAAATGCATCAGCCTCAAGGCCTCGAGTACACATCAAAAACCTTGTATTCCAGTAATAAAAAAACCCTTCGCTTCAGCCACAACCTTGATCCTCAAAAACTAAAGGACTTGCCTGATGATCTTTATAAAATTAAACAAAATCAGCATCTACACCTGCATAAAGTGAGCTTTATACAGCCAAAACAAGTGTGAATTTTCATATATTAAACACTTGCAAACCAATTTCAGGATGTTGAGGCCTGAGGGCTTTTCATCCCCACAGAGGGTTGAGATATTTTCTAATAACTCATGACTAAACTACAAAAACATTGACTGTTAAATATACACTGGATTCAAGCCAGAGCCTTACAAACCAGTTGATGATGTTACCTCCATTAGGATCATTCTTGATGTCAGTGGGCAGAACCCAATTTAGTTAGTTAAGGAGCCAAAAAAAGAAAATTATGCAATGTACAGAGCATCGATGAAAATCATTGATTAGAAAAGAGCTGCAGCCACCAAACAACCCATTTAGCCTGCACCCACTTCTCTCATTGGCTGTGAAAAGTCTATCAGAAAAAGGCCATCCCCCAAGCAAGCCGCATGAATCACTTTGCAGCAACATGCACTCCAAATAGGAGCTTTCTGTGTGTCTGAGCGCTCTCCTGAATGGAAAGCAGAGAGTACAGAAAGCAGGTGTGCTTATTGTTAGGTTGGCACTTTCAGAAGTCATCAGATTTAATGCACTCCGGCAGATCTGGATCATTTGAGAGCAAAGTAGCCCTAATATGTAATAGGCTTTTCCTTCCACACTGCTAGAAAACGGAGAGGAAACTGTAAAGTACAACTTGAAACACAAAATAAAAATCAAGAAACTTAAAGGTTGTATCAAATTCACATCATTATAACTGTTGTTGATAAGGAGCTGTAGTTCTTTGATATGGAAAAGCACATTATGCAATTTTTTTAATCATACATTGTCTTCCCTCCATTTAGTACATCTTGGTGGAGAGTAACAACTGCCTTTAGACATTACATCTTAAAGTATAAAATTAACTGTATTATCATTTGTGACCCAGACTGTGGGAACAGCTGGCGATCGATCATCGACAGAAAATCAAGACATAATCGCTTTAGTAAGCAAGAAGCCGTGGGATCAGTGAGCAGCTGCAGAAGACACGGGAGAAGGAAAACCGCCAGTAAAAAACAGCAGACAAGCGCTGGGAAATACAGGGAGTAGAGGCTGAACTGATAAGATAATGGGAAGTTACTGCTTTAGTGGAACATCACTGCTTGAGAGATAGAGAGTATATAAGACTTGCTGTGGCACTAAATAAAGGTCTGCGTTATCACTTTCATAAAGTGCGTGCAGTCCGTCATTATCGTTCTCCGACACCAGACCTTGGAAAAATTACTTGGTTTCAGCTTTATTTCTATTGACTTATGTGCCACTAACTTGGGAAGAAAACTTGAGGACTTAGATCAGGTGCCTTCCAAGCAGCCAATGACACTGAAAAGTATCCACTGTACTAAAACTATGACTTTTTTTTCCACTTTCACTATCTATCACCACAAAGTCCCCTTAAAATTTGCAATACACAAAGGGAAAGGGCCAGAATAAAACTATACCTTCCTTCAGCATATTAAAAAG